>CM060924.1:31412898-36412898 GCA_030737875.1 Allium sativum
TCTAAAATACCCCTTACACAGACGAACACCAATTCAAACACAACGACTGTCGTCCCTAGCGTTTTACCCCCATTCCGAACACAATGGGATATGTTTCGAAGGCCCATTCGACTATTTCAGTCAGTTTTCCTTCAAATTAAAATATAAAATATTCAATATTTAATTTGAACGAACATTTCAATTTGCCAGGGTCACAAACTGATTCAAAAAATTCCAGAAAAATAAATCTAGCTATGTTTTGACGATACGGTCCCAGCAATATTAGTTTCGTCGAATTCTAAGACCGTTTGCAAAAAGGCCCATTTCTGGTCGATCCAATTTAACTATAATTGACCAAAATACATTTTCTTTTGTCACGCTCACATATTAGCTTCAAAAATTATGAAATTTTAAACCAAGCAATAACTTCACATCCCGGATCCAACAAAAGTGGTTTCGTCGAATTCCGAGGTCGTATGCAAAATGGCCAATTTCACGGCTATATAAATTCCATAGCGACCTTTCTGAAAATTCATTCGGCCATAACTTTTTCTTTCCGCTATGAAAATTCGATTTTTCAGATTCGTTAGAAAGGTATTCACTAACAGATTTAAATATTTTTGGTTTCACTAAAATCCGGATTGTTTTGCACCCACTACCGTCCGACAAAGTTTGAATTCAATTTTTGAAATTGCAGCGCCATTTCAGGCCTTGTTTATAATTATAATTAATTATATTCGTTTTCAATTTTTGATTCAAACTCACTTTTCGTTGCCATTATTTAAAATATTTATTTTAAATATTTAAAATCCATTATTTTAGCCAATTTAAAATTTTAAATTGGTTCGGATTTTCTGGGTCGTTACATAAATCTTTTTATGTAGATTTAGTGAAGTGTACCAATTAAATAATATTTAATTGGAATTGAATCGGTATTGATTTTTGGGTTTATCGTGAACAGTGTTTTAAATAACACTTGTTCTTTAACCTGATAATTAATGAAATGTGATTTTGGGTTGTCATGAACGGTATCTTCAATAATACTGCTCTTAGACCCAAAGAAGTTAAGGAAATAAGAAACTAACTGGAGATTAGTTAAGTTGAATGGTTTCAGGGATATTGATCTGATGTTGGTTTCGGCCTTCGGGGTTAATACTTAGGGAATTGCTCACTTGCTAATTTACGATTAGGGACTGATTGAAATGTGATGTGATTTTTGGGTTTATCGTGAACCGTGTTTTAAATGACACTGATTCTTTAACCCAGTCAAAGATTAAAACTAAGTGGAGTTTTAATGAATCTATAATTAGATTGATAAGATCGAGAATGGAGTATCACCAGTTTTGCTCCAGGCGATTGCTAAATCTTTAGTTAGATTTAAACGTGAAATGGTAATTAAATTTACCGATAACACCGTGGTGTTAGATATGAAGTAAGACCCGTTTTACTTCATGGGATGAATAGGTTGGGATTGGTAAATTAAAACAAATGATTACTTCGGCAAGGTTCGCTAATCCTGACTAGTTTGAATTGATATTCAAAAGTAGAATAAAGAATAAATTTAAAGGATTTATCTTTTATAAAATTAATGGGAACCCTTCCCTATGAATGTGAAATTTAGAAGCTAACTGTTAGTTAGCTAAGCAGAATGGTTTTCTGGATATTGATCTGATGTTGGTTTCGGCCTTTGGGGTTAATATTTGGGGAATTATTCTCTTGATTAATTTACGGTTTGTGACTGATGAATTGGAATGAGGCGTATATTGTGTTTGTGTAACACTTATTTAAAATATACGCGAGTTATTCGGAAAGACCGGGTTTATCCCATTCTGAATAACTGATACGACGATAAGTCGAAGATGAAGACGGTGGTCGAAGACCGGAGGTCTTTACGTTGTTCGGGTGATTACTGATGATCTTGATTGGGGTGTACACCCAAGAAGATGGAAACAGTTGGTGATCGTCTAGACGTATTTGGAGATCGTTGGATATGCGGGGTACTAGGTGCCTCCGGTTTCGTTCAGACCCAGAACGGACTTGTAAATGGACTGTGTGTCTGACATTGGATTTTAGTCTGTGTGATTGATTTTTGTTAAATATATATCTGTTTGGCGGCGGAGAATTTATTCTCTTACTTAACGCCCTTCTCTGAGACGTACGAGCTCAGCGGTTATATACTGATGGATATCAAACGCATAGAGTGAATTGCCTATGTGGCATGCCTAAGGGGCGAATGATCAAGGGTTCTGTTGAAAAGCAAAGTCTTGTGGTTGATGATCAAAGCACGGCCTCTGTGGCTAGCTTTATGTAAAGTATACTTCGCGAGTTTCACACCCGGAATGAACCAAAAACGGGAGATGGACCTCAGGGAGGACATGCGTTTCTTCTTAGCTAGAAGTGGTGTCAGTGGTTTTACACGCCCTGACGAGTTTGACTTATGTGGTTGTTGCTGTTGCGAGGCGCCTCGGTTTGATCGGACGATCCGGGTCCGATGGAGTCATTTTTTGGCTCATCGACGCCCCAAAGGGCGGGGAGACGTATTGTTCAGGCATAATATTCCACATGGGTGGACCGGCCCTGACGATCCAAGGGGCAGTTGCGGCTGTTCCTTAGACACGGGCTAGAGCGTCTCGAATCGGTAGAGGACTATCTTTTGCCTCGGTTCATAGACGGAAATCCAATTTCCAAATACGTGACATTTGCAGTTTTATTTGTAGAGCCTAGTATGGCGACATAGTGGGATGGGGCGCTTATGCCATCTATGATTGATACTTATGATTTGAAGTTGTTTTATACATTATACACTGATAATAGTATCAAATGATTTGATTTTAAAACGTATCAAGAATTCTTGGCTATTATAGGGTAAAAACCCTATCCTCTGGCTTGCGTTGTATTGTGTGATGGGAACTGGGTCTTATAATGGCTTCATTTTTCTTTATTTAGCATGGCGCTGCTATTTTATGCACTAGTATTCTTGGGAGGAAACCCGTTCCATGTTATACGGCGTGGTCCCTTGATTTACCTAACTTTAAAATAAAGATTAATAACTGTTTTAGTTCTCACACCAGTCACATGACTGACCTGGAGTTTATTGTTTTAACCTAAACTATGGGTGCCCTTATTTTGAGACGGGCAGCTAGTAGTTTTGGTTTTGCAGATTTATATTCACAGAATCCTGGTTTACAGCTGGAACGATATCCGGAAAGCTTTGTATCCGTATATCTCCTTCAGTTGTGTATTGTATTTTTTTCCGCTGCTATGTAATGTATTGTAATCTCTGATATTTTCTGTTGTATAATATTCATTTATACTCTGTATATCCTTGTATTCTGATGGAATTGTTGTAATTAATAATGAAATGTTCTTCCGTATGCATTCTATTTTGTCGTGTTCTCAAAACAATTCGTTCTTTCTCTTCTCTTCGGAGACGGGGGAAGTTCGGGTCGTTTCAGTGTGGTATCTGAGCTTTGGTTTACAAAGCTTAGAGGACAAGACACATTAGAACCATACGAAAGAATTCATCAAAATTGGATTAGTAATATCCAACGAGAATGACTCGTTAGAGATGGGATCAGTAGTATCCTAAAACGAGTGTGAAGAGTATTTTTTTGAAAGTGAAAACAATTTTTGTTTTGAAAATTTAAATCAATTATTCGTATTTGATTTTCTATTTATATTGACTTGGACAGTCCAGTATATAAAGATTTTGCGTATACGTCTGATCTACGTGTATTTGAAACTTTAATATACTGGATAGATATAGAATTACACTCTAATCTCCCGGAGATGATTTTGATGATGGAGCTCCATCATTAGAATTTATGTTCGAGTGAAGAAAGTGGGCTTTCTATATATTTCCTATTGACTGGTGTGAGAACCAAAACTAGATAGGGCATATTGTTGTGATTGGGCATCCAAAATGTGATTGTTGAATATATAGAAAAATTATGTGTTTGAAATGCTAATCAACTAATTGATTGATGGTTGTGTTGTTTGTCTATTTGTTTGAAATTTTGAACCATTTAGACAAATTGAATCAAATAGTGAATTGTATTGAAAATTAGTCGTATTTGCTTGCATATACATGTACTTAGATTGAACAGGTCAAAGCAAAGAGGCTAGAGCAGAAGAATAAAATTGTTTGCCCTTATTTTGACACGGGCTGTTGTTTTATGGTTGATGGTTTACTGTTTATCGTTAATGCTTTACGGTTTATGGCTTATTGTTTATGATTTGTCATTTATGGTTAAATGTTTATGGTTTATGCTTTATATAATATAGTTTATTGCTTAAACATTATTGTTTATGGTTTACGGTTTATGGTTTATTGTCTATTGTTTAAGTTTTACGGTTTATGATTTATTGTTCACTGTTAGACCAAAAAATGGCACTAACACCCAAATGCAGTGTGAAGTCCTCACAATCACAGATCACAGAGAATAAATGCAGGAAAGCAATAAAGATCAGGGAATACACGGGGTTTTATAGTGGTTCGGCCCAAGCTAAGCCTGCATCCACTTTATATTTTCTTAAGTCCTTAGAAATTACAAATACAATGCCTTCCTACAATCCGTAGGAATCATTTACATGCAACATCCTTGTATTTTAATGAAGAATTGGGGAATAGAGAGTGGTTTTACACACGAAATCCTCGTGTTACATAAACATAGAAGAAGCTCAATGTCCTTGTGTTCTCTTCAGTGGAGGCCAAAGTTAGAATGTCCAAACATCCTTTAGAAGTACCTGAATCCTTGTATTTATGGATGTAGATAGCCTCGCAGATGAATGACATGAGTCAAAAATCGAAGGCGTTGACAAGACATAGTGGGTAAGTGGAGGAAGTCTATTGTAGTTCATGTAAAGCCATGTATTGGTCGATTCGTGAAAGTAAGAGTAAAACAGGTCTTAAGAATAGGTCAAACTCTAGTGTGCAGTAGAATATTTCGTCCCTTGATTGTGATGCGAATTCAACCAAATCGCTTCCGGTCTTCTGACGATGTTCTGAATACTTGAGCGTGTTATTAACTAGAAATTCCTTATGTGACTTCTTTTACTAAAAAGCGTGCAAACATTTATTGTTTATCATTTATGGCTTAATATTTGTTGTTTCAGCTTTAATTTATATAGTTTGCTGATTTTACTTTATTGTTTATGGTTTACGGTTTATGGTTTATTGTTTATGGTGTACGGTTTTTGGTTTATTGTTTATGGTTTACGATTTATGGTTTATCATCTATGATTTATAATTTATGGCTTAATGTTTATGGTTTATGACTTTATTTTATATAGTTTATAGTTTATACTTTATTGTTTATGGTTTATGGTTTATTTTTATACTTTATTGTTTATGGTTTATGGTTTATGGTTTACGGTTTATTGTTTATGATTTATCATTTATGGGTTAATGTTTATGTTTATGCTTTATTTTATATAGTTTACTGTGTATACTTTACGGTTTACGGTTTACTGTTTATCGTTTATGTTTTACGGTTTATGGTTTATTGCTTATGATTTGTCAGTTATGGTTAAATGTTTAGGGTTTATGCTTTATACAATACAGTTTACTGCTTATACATTATTGCTTATGGTTTACGGTTTATGCTTTATTGTTTATGGTTTACGGTTTATTGTCTATGATTTATAATTTATGGCTTAATGTTTATGGTTTATGCCTTTATTTTATATAGTTTATACTTTATTGTTTATGGTTTATTGTTTATACTTTATTGTTTATGGTTTACAGTTTATGGTTTATAATTTATGGTTTTCGGTTTATTATTTATGATTTATCATTTATGGGTTAATGTTTATGGTTTATGCTTTATTTTATATAGTTTACTGTGTATACTTTATGGTTTACGGTTTACTGTTAATCGTTTATGTTTTACGGTTTATGGCTTATTGTTTATGATTTGTCATTTATGGTTAAATGTTTACGGTTTATGCTTTATATAATATTGTTTACTGCTTAAACATGATTGTTTATGGTTTACGGTTTATGGTTTATTGTCTATTGTTTAAGGTTTACGGTTTATGGTTTTTTGTTTACTGTTAGACCAAAAAATTGCACTAACACCCAAATGCAGTGTGAAGTCCTCACAATCACGGATCACAGAGAATAAATGCAGGAAAGCATTAGAGATTAGGGAATACACGGGGTTTTATAGTGGTTCGGCCCAAACTAAGCCTGCGTCCACTTTATATTTTCTTAAGTCCTTAGAAATTACAAATACAATGCCTTCCTACAATCCGTAGGAATCATTTACATGCAACATCCTTGTATTATAATGAAGAAGTGGGGAATAGAGAGTGGTTTAATACAAGAAATCGTCGTATTAGATTAACATAGAAGAAGCTCAATGTCCTTGTGTTCTCTTCAATGGAGGCCAAAAGTTAGAATGGCCAAAGATCCTTTAGAAGTCCCTGAATCATTGTATTTACGGATGTAGATAGCCTCGTAGATGAATGACATGAGTCACAAATCCAATGCATTGCTAAGACGTAGTGGGTAAGTGGAGTAAGTCTACTGTAGTTCGTGTAAAGCCATGTATTGGCCGATTCCTGAAAGTAAGAGTAAAACAGGTCTTAATAATAGGTCAAACTCTAGTGTGCAGTTGTAACACCCCATGTCCATTAATGTCACTCACAAAGGGAATGCATTAACTTCCATGGAGGTTACAAGTGAATATAGAACTGAAAAATTACAACAAGACAGATAATAAATAGTACTGAAATCTAAAACTTCATTTTATTGCTGCGGAAATTAAACATGTTTGTTACATCATAAAACCATAGATCATAACCAAGTACAATATCCATCTTCATAAAAACAAAATACATAATCCCATTACATAAATAGCCATTAAAAAGATAACAACCTGGACTTTACTTCAACGGTCCAAGCTTTCCAAGGAGAGATGAAGCAATTCAATCAAACTCCACTAGAGCTGGGCCCAACCTGAGGACCTGGAGGGGGAAAACGATAGAAATAGAGGGGGTCAGACATAAAGTCTAGCGAGTATGATAATTCTAACTATACTATTATCTAAATAACTAGACTAAGGCATAAGCTGGAAGACAAGTAAATGTCTATGAACTCTTTGGAAGATAAAGATAGTGTTTAAGATAACGTTAAAGATAACAGTAAAGGCACACCTAATTACTAACGAATGATTACTACACTGCACCGCACATTATTACACTGCACCACACTAGTCACCCTATTATTTGATCCCACTTGCTTCACACAGAAACTTTATAAATAGCCTTACGTACCCCTAGCTGACTACATAGGTGTCGTCTGCCCCTATCTCCACTAGGTGTACCCCACTACCCACTTTCGATCGGCTCCCTACTCGTAGATACTCGTGCTGGCCAAACAGTGGGGTGTATCCCTCCCCTAAAGTGGTAACCCGATACAACTTGAGAATGCATGGCTTATACCTACACGATGCAACAACGTCTTACCTACCAGCCCGGGTCCACACACGCATACGAAACCCGTTGGACTTGCGTTGCCACCGCTCCCCGTTTTGGCCTCTTATATTCAAACCCAGCATGCGTGTCCCGTCCTCGACTTGGGTCGAGCCCACAAAGATACGTTTGGGATACTGGTCGGAATGGGCCCCCACAAGCTACCCACCTAAGCTTGTCACTAGTATATCCCACTTAACCCTCTTAGTCATGTTCATTTACATTGTGTTTGGTTAAGTCTTACTAATCTTATTTCACATGCCACTAAGTGTACCCCCAGATTCCTCATGCCACCTAAGGCACCTACTTAACCCCCATGTCCCACCTTACATGTTTATCTGGTTAAGTATTTCTTAATTCATTCAGGCCATAACCTCATAAAGACCTCTCACATTAGACTGACATTTATGGCAGCTGGATTTGCCGGGCGGGTCCGGGCAGTCTTACACCATAAAAGTGTCTAACCTCGTGTCTTTACAACCGTTATGCTTTAGTTTAGGCCTAGGACCTCTCACATTGGGCTGACATTTGTGACCACTGGATTTGCCGGGCGGGTCCGGGCAGGTTTACGTCACAAACGAGTCCAACCTCGTGTCCTAAGCATTGATTAACACTTAAAATCTTTTACCCCAGTTTTAATAATTCCCTATTCAAATTATTAATTAAGTCAACTTATAACGATGTCCATAATTGACCCAATTATGGCCATCCACTTATGGAATGCAAAATCATATCAATTGCACCCCAACTTTTTAATATTAAATCCTTAATATTACCCCTACCCCACGTTTATACGTTCGCTTATTCAACGCATAATATAGGCTAGACTTGTATAGTCTAACACCTAGCACAAAGATAAATTATCACAACATAAAGACAATTAAAATAAATCTAATCATAATAGGGGTGAAACTTGCATAAACTACACATGTTAAGGATCAAAAGGTGTCAACTTGTTAAATGTCTCAATTTATATGATTTGATCATAGCCAAAATCTATACATAAACTTGTATATGGGGTTTTTAGGCAACATAATGATGGTGTGAACTAGCATAGGATATCACATATGTCATAGCATAATTCTAGATGTCATAATAGATGTCTTGGTATATGTTCATAACTTTTCTAATCAATCTAACTTGCATATGTGACTTGTCATATAGATCAACATAACCCAAACATGATGATTTAATTAATATGAACTAACTAGCATAGATGGTAACATCATGGCCTTTTTAACATGTATGATACATCATAACTTAGCATAGAAACTTTCAATATACATAACATCATCATAGCATGATTTACAACATATAAGATATCATCATCACATAACATTGGATTTACAATATACATGATAGCAAAAGGGGTTTACAACAACATATATGATAATTCACATCATCTACTCATAATCCATTCATAACTCAACCTAATTAAAATGATAATAATTTTGTTAAGATCATCATACTCACAATTTAGAGAAGAAAAGAGAGAGTTTTGCTTTGCTTTAGGGTTGAGAGAATTAGAATTGAATTTGCTTTTCTTCTTTCTTAGTTGGCGGCGGCTCCATTGATTTCCATGGCGATGGTATGACGGTAACTATTCTATTTTAGATAGGTTTAGGGTTAGCATTATGATGTATTTATAGGTGTAGGAAGTTATTTAGGACCATTAGATTAACCCTGAACCATGAGAACCAATCAAATGCAAAATCTGCATTTGAGCGAATCGGCCCAAGGGTTGACAGCCAAAAACCCTAGATTAACCCCTAGTCGACCCAGCGAGGCTCAGGTCGACCTCAAAAATGGGCCAGTTCGGTTATTCCCCCTCCCAATTCGTTGTTTTGAACTTTTTCCCATATTTATTTATTTAATTTTTAATTTTTATATATATATCGATATATATATATATATATATATATATATATTACTCTACGCAACCCATTTCACTTAATTCTTTTCTAAAAATTAAGTATACTTTAATTTGTGAATTTTAATGTTATAAAATTACAGGGTGTTACAGCAGTAGAATATTTCGTCCCTTGATTGTGATGCGAATTCAACCAAATCGCTTCCGGCCTTCTAACGATGTTCTGAATACTTGAGCGTGTTATTAACTAGAAATTCCATATGTGACTGCTTTTACTAAAAAGCATGTCAACATTTATAGTTTGTAATTTATGGCCTAATATTTATTGTTTCAGCTTTATTTTATATAGTTTGCAGATTTTACTTTATTGTTTATGGTTTACGGTTTATGGTTTATTGTTTATGGTTTATGGTTTATGGTTTATTGTTTATGGTTTACGATTTATGGTTTATCATCTACGTTTTATAATTTATGGCTTAATGTTTATGGTTTATGCCTTTATTTTATATAGTTTACAGTTTATACTTTATTGTTTATGGTTTATTGTTTATACTTTATTATTTATGGTTTATGGTTTATTGTTTATGGTTTATGGTTTATTGTTTATGATTTACCATTTATGGGTTAATGTTTATGTTTATGCTTTATTTTATATAGTTTACTGTGTATACTTTATGGTTTAAGGTTTACTGTTTATTGTTTGTGTTTTACGGTTTATGGTTTATTGTTTATGATTTGTCAGTTATGGTTAAATGTCTATGGTTTATGCTTTATACAATATAGTTTACTGCTTATACATTATTGCTTATGGTTTACGGTTTATGCTTTATTGTTTATGGTTTACGGTTTATTGTTTATTGTCTATGATTTATAATTTATGGCTTAATGTTTATGGTTCATGCCTTTATTTTATATAGCTTATTGTTTATACTTTATTGTTTATGGTTTATGGTTTATTGTTTATACTTTATTGTTTATGGTTTACGGTTTATGGTTTATTATTTATGGTTTTCGGTTTGTTATTTATGATTTATCATTTATGGGTTAATGTTTATGGTTTATGCTTTATTTTATATAGTTTACTGTGTATACTTTATGGTTTACGGTTTACAGTTTATCGTTTAAGTTTTACGGTTTATGGCTTATTGTTTATGATTTGTCGTTTATGGTTAAATGTTTATTGTTTATGCTTTATATAATATAGTTTACTGCTTAAACATTATTGTTTATGGCTTACGGTTTATGGTTTGTTGTCTATTGTTTTAGTTTTACGGTTTACGGTTTATTGTTCAATGCTAGACCAAAAAATGGCACTAACACCCAAATGCAGTGTGAAATCCTCACAATCACGGATCACGGAGAATAAATGTAGGAAAGCAGTAAAGATCAGGGAATACACGGGGTTCTATAGTGGTTCGGCCCAAACAAAGCCTGCGTCCACTTTATATTTTCTTAAGTCCTTAGAAATTACAAATACAATGCGTTCCCACAATCCGTAGGAATCATTTACATGCCACATCCTTGTATTATAATGAAGAAGTGGGGAATAGAGAGTGGTTTAATATAAGAAATCCTCGTGTTAGATTAACATAGAAGAAGTTCAATGTCCTTGTGTTCTCTTTAGTGGAGGCCAAAAGATAGAATGGGCAAAGATCCTTTAGAAGTCCCTGAATCCTTGTATTTATGGACGTAGATAGCCTCGCAGATGAATGACATGTTTCACAAATCCAATGCGTTGCTAAGACGTAGTGGGTAAGTGGAGGAAGTCTACTGTAGTTCGTGTAAAGCCATGTATTGGCCGATTCGTGAAAGTAAGAGTAAAACAGGTCTTAAGAATAGGTCAAACTCTAGCGTGCAGTAGAATATTTCATCCCTTGTTTGTGATGTGAATTCAACCAAATTGCTTCTTGTCTTCTGACGATGTTTCGAATACTTGAGCGTGTTATTAACCAGAAATTCCATATGTGACTGCTTTTACTAAAAAGCGTGTCAACATTTATAATTTATCATTTATGGCTTAATATTTATTGTTTGAGCTTTATTTTATATAGTTTTCTGATTTTACTTTATGGTTTATGGTTTACGGTTTATGGTTTATTGTTTATGGTTTGCGGTTTATGGTTCACTGTTTACGGTTTACGATTTATGGTTTATCATCTATGCTTTATAATTTATTGCTTAATGTTTATGGTTTATGCCTTTATTTTATATAGTTTATAGTTTATACTTTATTGTTTATGGATTATTGTTTATACTTTATTGTTTATGGTTTATTGTGTATGGCTTACGATTTATTGTTTATGATTTATCATTTATGGGTTAATGTTTATGTTTATGCTTTATTTTATATAGTTTACTGTGTATACTTTATGGTTTACGGTTTACTGTTTATCGTTTATGTTTTACGGTTTATGGTTTATTGTTTATGATTTGTCAGTTATGGTTAAATGTTTATGGTTTATACTTTATACAACATAGTATACTGCTTATACATTATTGCTTATGGTTTACGGTTTTTTTCTTTATTGTTTATGGTTTACGGTTTATTGTTTATTGTCTATGATTTATAATTTATGGCTTAATGTTTATGGTTTATGCCTTTATTTTATATAGTTTGTAACACCCCGTGTATTCTATAACTGTGGAATTAACAAATTAAAGTATAATTAATTTGAAATCAAAGAACTAAGGGAAACGGGATACGCCATTGCGTTCGTCTCGGAAAAATACGCGAAATAGAGTCTGAGTTTTCGAAAAACGGAGTTCGTATGAAGAAGATATAGCCTCCGGAAGTTTCTGAATCAAGTCTAAAATTAAAAAACGGGCCCAATGGGCCAGGGCGGAAAAACACCCGCCTAAGGCACCCAGGTCGACTGGGCTGTCGACCTGGTCTAGCCAGGTCGACAGCGCTGTCGAAAGGGCTGTCGACAGGTCTGTCGACCTGGTCCAGAGCCAGGTCGAACCCAGCCCAACCTGGCTGGCCTATTCTCTGTTAGTCGATTTTCTGTGGTCTGCTTTGTCATTAGGGCTAGGTGGCAGGCTCTAATTGGTCCCTCTTGCGAATGAATGGCTACGATCAATCCAAGCAACATCAATGGTCCTAATCAGTTCATAAACTCTATAAAAATGACCCTAGACTCTACCTAGGTTTCCTACACAATTCTCTAGCCTCCATTGCTCTCTTCTTCTAATAAAAAAATAAAAATGGCGTCACTGCTCTGCTGGAATTGAAACTAGAAGATAATCAACATCAGCCTAAGCAACTCAATTCAAACTAGAGATTAAGGTTTCTGCAAAGATTCTACAGCAAGTTAAAGTTCTTTCTTTAATCTAATCAAGGAAAGTACAGTTATTTTCCGCTATAAACGTTAATAATAATTTTGATATGTTTTTGATTCTGAATCTGAGATTGTATATATATTTTCTTTTGTCAGATCTGTTTTTCTGTATCCCTTTTCTTCTTTTCTATTTTTTTATAGCCAGGCTACCACGAGCCTGTGCCTAATCTCATAAGAGATGAACGTATGAATGCAAATTTTGGGATGAATGATGCGAAATTTGACAAGACTAAATTGAATGTATGACTTTAGGTCTGAGGCATAAAATATATTGGACATATGCATAAATTTGACTATGAACATATAATTTATGCATGTTGTATGCATAGCTATGTTGTAATTTAGAACCGTAATTAATGAGCATATGTTGTAAACATAGATTTGGATCTATGCATATTCTATGATAGAAGAAAAGAGGAACCATTTTAAGATTACATATGATTTGAGACTTTGGACAAAATGCATATAAAAGTCAAGATCTGATTTTTAGAAGATATGATTTAAAGATTTATATTGTTGGGTATAGTTTGCATAATGATTCATGACATGAAAAGAAGAAGGATATGGAAAGTTAGGTGTAAAGATTTACATTAATTAGGATATCTATTATTTAGATTACACCTAAATAGGGATTTTTGGATATATGGCATGCATTGAAATTAATGGTTATATTTGGTATAATTTATATGTGAATCTGCTGTAAGATGCTAGTTTAACAAAAATTGGAACATATGTTATATGGCAAATTATGTCCATATTTTGTGCTATGTAACTTTATGCAAACATGGAGTATATGTTGTAAATCATGACAATTATGTAAGCATATGAATTTAGGCCAATTTATGATTGGGCAAGGCATGTAAATAGAACTTTTAGAAATATTAAATTTGCTAAATCTGCTAATTTGTCTAGTTGCCTAAACTACTAGTTTTGTTATATTGCCTAGACTACTAATTAGATTGAAATGCCTAATCTGTTAAATTTGTCGGTTGAAATGCCTAACCTGTTATATGCCAAAATCTGCTAAGTTGCTAAATCTGTTAAATCCGTTATGTCATATAAAATCTGTTATCTGCTATGTTGATATAATCATCCTGTGATTGATATAATCTGAATTGGCATATATATATTGGGCACGTGCATAAACGGTAAATTATTAATTAATTGGCCGCAAAGATAATCATGGCTAACTCGAGGTTAGAATGAGTTTGCGGCGTAAATCTACCCGGAACCGCCCAGCACATCTAGTGGCCGCAAACAATAGGTTCTAATGTGAGAAGTTAGTCATAACATGCGTAAGACACGAGGTTAGGTCTGGCTTGTGGCAGAAGTCTGCCCGGAACCGCCCGGCATATCCAGCGGCCACAAGCTACCGACCTAATGTGAGAGGTCTGTGCATTAATAATTAATTAATGCAAATCTAAGATAAGAATGGCGTCTAAAACGTATTGGGGGAAAATAGGGTTAAACCAACTGGATTAATAGGTGTAGTAAACCCGTCCATGAATCTGTAGGCCCAATACAAAGTTAGACAAATCTGAAAAATCTGTACATCAGATCTGTTAGTCTGAAAACTTGTTAACTTAATCTATGAACTAGTGAATCTGAATTCTGTATGCCCGAACTTGTAAACAAGTTAATCTGAGATCTGTTAGTCTGGGGACACAAGGTTAGGAGTGGAATTACTTGTGTCATCTGTTGTTTGGGGCCCATATTAGTCAGTAACCCTTTCTGGTATCAAAACATTGACCCAACAGTAGGTAGGGTCCGGGAACGCTTACTGAACTAATTATAAGTGGTTCATTCTGATAATGGCGAGGGGTGTTGATGGTGCGTTCCAACCGGGTCATGTGCGTGCATGGATCCCGGTCTGCCTCTGAGGATGTAAGACGCCGTGACATCTGTAAATAGGTCTGTGCCAATTGGTTGTCACTTTAGGGAGTGATACACCCTACTCTGGGGCCGACACAGGATATTTATGTATTAGGGAGCCGGTCGCTTGGGGTAGGGTTTTAGGGTACGCTTAGTTCTGTCTGTTTCTGTTGGTACCGTCTGTTTCTGTTGGGTGGTAACACCTGTCTGTTTCTGTGTGGTACCGTCTGTTCGGGTGGTAAAGGCCCATTACTAGTGTACACCTAATTCCACATTCTGTTTCCATAGGGATAAATCTGTTTCTTCTTCTGTCTGTTTCTGATCGGGTAGTAAAGGCCCATTATTAGCATTCTGTTTCTGTTAAAGTACTCTGTACCCATTCCTGCTTCAATTTAGACATTAGGGAGACACCTAAGTCTGCTATACTAGTATTAGTGCAGAGAAGTGTAAAACAATAGTTTATATCATTCTGTTTTTCTGTTATATCTGCTACACCTGTTATAGTTATCTCACATCCAGATTTATGTTCATATCATATTATTATTATCTGTTCATATGCTGAAAGTCACTGGACTTGCCAGACTTTTTGTCTGACCCTTGTTGTTTCGCCTCCTTTCTTCCGTTCCCCTCCCGCCCCAAGGTTATCCAAGGAGGGAAATACTTTAGCTTGATCCGGATTTCTCTTTGCTTGAAGTGCTTAAAGTATGGCTTGGCTCTGTATAGCTTCCGTTCCATGGGGATTATGATTTTAAACTATGCATTTTGAAGGCTTTTGTACAAGACTGATATTTTGTACTTGAATTCTGAAATTGAAAGGATGTAACCATATTAATTTTCTGTTTCCGTTGTAATAAAGTTAAAAATTTTCAAGTACTGTTTTATCTGTCTTGTAAGTTTCTGTTCTGTTTACTAAAATGCTCCACCAAAGTTAAGGCATTCCCTTTGTGAGTGACCTTAACGGAGGTGGGGTGTTACACTTGGTATCAGAGCTGTAGGTTACCAGATTGGGTAAAGTTTTTGAAAACTATTTTCAAAAAAAAAAAAAAGGTTTTGGAAGGAAGTATTTTCAAAAATAAAGCTTATTTTGAAAAACATGATCCCCAAGAGCCATATATCTTTCTTTCAGTCCTTTTTGTGTTGAACCTTTCCTTTTTCGTTCCAGCATGTCTGAAGCATCTGAGATACCAGAGGGTGTTCATGTACCCGGTTGGTTTCGTCAATATCTTGAGGCTAGGACCGCCGCTGCAGGTCCAGCAAATGATCCCCCTCCTCCACCCCCTCCTCGTGCAATTGCTTTCTCAAAGATCTGTAGAGATTTTAGGGCCATGGGTGGGAAGGATTTCAAAGGAACTGAATCATTCGTAGAAGCAAGGAATTGGCTCAAAGAAACTGAGGATCTGTTCGTTATCTTCGAGGTGGACGATAGGCAGAAGGTACAGTTGGCAGTATGGCTGCTCAAAGACGAAGCTTCCTACTGGTGGGAAGTCACTAACGCCGAGAGGCCGGTTGAGACATGGATGGATTTCAGAACAAGGTTTGAGACAAAATTCCTCTTGCAAGCTGAACGAAGTTTACAATTGGAAAAGTTCTTGTCTCTTAAGCAAGGAAATATGACGGTCAAGGAATACGTCAACCAGTTCAACTAACTAGCAAGATTCAGATTGGATTTAGTCAACACTCAGCATAAAAAGGCTCTCCGCTTTGTTAAAGGATTGAATGAGCCACTGCACAGCCTAGCCATGACCCATGTACCCATGAGAGCAACTTACGAGAAATTGGTGGATATGGCACTACTGCACGAGGAAGACAAGGGCCCGAAAGAAACAAAGAAGGAAGAACCACAGAATAAGAAAGCGGGGCCCAAAAAGGAAACACAAAAGAAGGATGAGAAGCCTGAAGATAAGAAGGGGAAAAAGTGCTTTACTTGTGGGAGCTCAACTCATCTGAACAAGGATTGCAGAAAAAGGAAGGGCGCTTGCTTCAACTGTGGGGAGATGGGACACTTCACTAGGGACTGCCCGAAGAGACGAGGACAAGAAGGGCAGGCGAACACTCTTGAGGCTAGTGGCTAGGATAGAAATAGGAAAATTTCTATAGTAGGTTTAATTTCTTTATCTGATTGTGACTTTTTCTGATTTTGGTATTTTGATTTTGTAATCGATACTCTGCACTTTAATGCTAGTATTATTTCTGAATTCCGCTATAGACTCAGACCCATAAGGGTTATGGATCACCTGTTTGAGACTGGGGTTTGAGGGATATCTGTGTTAGGCGTCAAGTATGACGCATACATTCTGAGTTTTCGTGGGGTATGATTTTATCATGCTTAGCTTCCTAAGAATCATTAGGGAACCTGATCTGTACCAGTAGTCTGTAAATATCTAAATACTTTTTATAGGATTTCCAGTTTTGACATTGTCTAAAGAAGGTACTCCTCTGGGTGCCAATTTGATATTGGTTTCGGTCTTTGGGGCCGATACGTAGGACCCATGTCTAATAGGACCCAAATTTTCGTTCTCGCTTCCATCATTCGACTGTATCCTATCGATTGAATATTTGAACCTTAGGTAGAAACTAATGGGTGTAAACATGTGTTTGAGACATGTTATGTTTGATGGTTGCAAGTGGATGCAAGTGGTTGCTAGTGGTTGCCCGTGGATGCATATACACACACTAGGCACTAGATCGGCTCGAAAACACTCTCATACTGTAAATGGATGGGTGAGCATTTTTCAATTCTTGTGGATGCAAATTGGTTGATTCAGCACATGGATGTTGCACTTGAGTGAATGGTTGTGCACTCATATAGAAATAATATATATTATCAGAATTCTATTGCATACATGTTGGACTCATGGCACTGACATAATTCGCATTAAGGAGGTCAACTGAATCAGTAGACCGCCTGATCTTTGCATTAGATAAGGAACATATACACACACTTTTGCATATGTTCATACAACATTAGAAGTTTTCTAAGGACAATGGATGCTTGTGGATGATGGTTGAGTAGATGGGTGATTGGATCGTAGGACACATTCTTCTTAACTTGAAGATTTCGGGGACGAAATCCTTTTAAGTGGGGGAGAATGTAACACCCCGTGTATTCTATAACTGTGGAATTAACAAATTAAAGTATAATTAATTTGAAATCAAAGAACTAAGGGAAACGGGATACGCCATTGCGTTCGTCTCGGAAAAATACGCGAAATAGAGTCCGAGTTTTCGAAAAACGGAGTCCGTATGAAGAAGATATAGCCTCCGGAAGTTTCTGAATCAAGTCTAAAATTAAAAAACGGGCCCAATGGGCCAGGGCGGAAAAACACCCGCCTAAGGCACCCAGGTCGACTGGGCTGTCGACCTGGTCTAGCCAGGTCGACAGGGCTGTCGACAGGGCTGTCGACAGGTCTGTCGACCTGGTCCAGAGCCAGGTCGAACCCAGCCCAACCTGGCTGGCCTATTCTCTGTTAGTCGATTTTCTGTGGTCTGCTTTGTCATTAGGGCTAGGTGGCAGGCTCTAATTGGTCCCTCTTGCGAATGAATGGCTACGATCAATCCAAGCAACATCAATCGTCCTAATCATTTCATAAACTCTATAAAAATGACCCTAGACTCTACCTAGGTTTCCTACACAATTCTCTAGCCTCCATTGCTCTCTTCTTCTAATAAAAAAATAAAAATGGCGTCACTGCTCTGCTGGAATTGAAACTAGAAGATAATCAACATCAGCCTAAGCAACTCAATTCAAACTAGAGATTAAGGTTTCTGCAAAGATTCTACAGCAAGTTAAAGTTCTTTCTTTAATCTAATCAAGGCAAGTACAGTTATTTTCCGCTATAAACGTTAATAATAATTATGATATGTTTTTGATTCTGAATCTGAATGATGCGAAATTTGACAAGACTAAATTGAATGTATGACTTTAGGTCTGAGGCATAAAATATATTGGACATATGCATAAATTTGACTATGAACATATAATTTATGCATGTTGTATGCATAGCTATGTTGTAATTTAGAACTGTAATTAATGAGCATATGTTGTAAACATAGATTTGGATCTATGCATATTCTATGATAGAAGAAAAGAGGAACCATTTTAAGATTACATATGATTTGAGACTTTGGACAAAATGCATATAAAAGTCAAGATCTGATTTTTAGAAGATATGATTTAAAGATTTATATTGTTGGGTATAGTTTGCATAATGATTCATGACATGAAAAGAAGAAGGATATGGAAAGTTAGGTGTAAAGATTTACATTAATTAGGATATCTATTATTTAGATTACACCTAAATAGGGATTTTTGGATATATGGCATGCATTGAAATTAATGGTTATATTTGGTATAATTTATATGTGAATCTGCTGTAAGATGCTAGTTTAACAAAAATTGGAACATATGTTATATAGCAAATTATGTCCATATTTTGTGCTATGTAACTTTATGCAAACATGGAGTATATGTTGTGAATCATGACAATTATGTAAGCATATGAATTTAGGCCAATTTATGATTGGGCAAGGCATGTAAATAGAACTTTTAGAAATATTAAATTTGCTAAATCTGCTAATTTGTCTAGTTGCCTAAACTACTAGTTTTGTTATATTGCCTAGACTACTAATTAGATTGAAATGCCTAATCTGTTAAATTTGTCGGTTGAAATGCCTAACCTGTTATATGCCAAAATATGCTAAGTTGCTAAATCTGTTAAATCCGTTATGTCATATAAAATCTGTTATCTGCTATGTTGATATAATCATCCTGTGATTGATATAATCTGAATTGGCATATATATATTGGGCACGCGCATAAACGGTAAATTATTAATTAATTGGCCGCAAAGATAAACATGGCTAACTCGAGGTTAGAATGAGTTTGCGGCGTAAATATGCCCGGAACCGCCCGGCACATCCAGTGGCCGCAAACAATAGGTTCTAATGTGAGAAGTTAGTCATAACATGCGTAAGACACAAGGTTAGGTCTGGCTTGTGGCAGAAGTCTGCCCGGAACCGCCCGGCATATCCAGCGGCCACAAGCTACCGACCTAATGTGAGAGGTCTGTGCATTAATAATTAATTAATGCAAATCTAAGATAAGAATGGCGTCTAAAAGGTATTGGGGGAAAATAGGGTTAAACCAACTGGATTAATAGGTGTAGTAAACCCGTCCATGAATCTGTAGGCCCAATACAAAGTTAGACAAATCTGAAAAATCTGTACATCTGATCTGTTAGTCTGAAAACTTGTTAACTTAATCTATGAACTAGTGAATCTGAATTCTGTATGTCTGAACTTGTAAACAAGTTAATCTGAGATCTGTTAGTCTGGGGACACAAGGTTAGGAGTGGAATTACTTGTGTCATCTGTTGTTTGGGGCCCATATTAGTCAGTAACCCTTTCTGGTATCAAAACTTTGACCCAACAGTAGGTAGGGTCCGGGCACGCTTACTGAACTAATTATAAGTGGTTCATTCTGATAATGGCGAGGGGTGTTGATGGTGCGTTCCAACCGGGTCATGTGCGTGCATGGATCCCGGTCTGCCTCTGAGGATGTAAGACGCCGTGACATCTGTAAATAGGTCTGTGCCAATTGGTTGTCACTTTAGGGAGTGATACACCCTACTGTTGGGCCGACACAGGATATTTATGTATTAGGGAGCCGATCGCTTGGGGTAGGGTTTTAGGGTACGCTTAGTTCTGTCTGTTTCTGTTGGTACCGTTTGTTCCTGTTGGGTGGTAACACCTGTCTGTTTCTGTGTGGTACCGTCTGTACGGGTGGTAAAGGCCCATTACTAGTGTACACCTAATTCCACATTCTGTTTCCATAGGGATAAATCTGTTTCTTCTTCTGTCTGTTTCTGATCGGGTAGTAAGGGCCCATTATTAGCATTCTGTTTCTGTTAAAGTATTCTGTACCCATTCCTGCTTCAATTTAGACATTAGGGAGACACCTAAGTCTGCTATACTAGTATTAGTGCAGAGAAGTGTAAAACAATAGTTTATATCATTCTGTTTTTCTGTTATATCTGCTACACCTGTTATAGTTATCTCACATCCAGATTTATGTTCATATCATATTATTATTATCTGTTCATATGCTGAAAGTCACTGGACTTGCCAGACTTTTTGTCTGACCCTTGTTGTTTCGCCTCCTTTCTTCCGTTCCCCCCCCCAGGTTATCCAAGGAGGGAAATACTTTAGCTTGATCCAGATTTCTCTTTGCTTGAAGTGCTTAAAGTATGGCTTGGCTCTGTATAGCTTCCATTCCATGGGGATTATGATTTTAAACTATGCATTTTGAAGGCTTTTGTACAAGACTGATATTTTGTACTTGAATTCTGAAATTGAAAGGATGTAACCATATTAATTTTCTATTTCCGTTGTAATAAAGTTAAAAATTTTCAAGTACTGTTTTATCTGTCTTGTAAGTTTCTGTTCTGTTTACTAAAATGCTCCACCAAAGTTAAGGCATTCCCTTTGTGAGTGACCTTAACGGAGGTGGGGTGTTACATAGTTTATACTTTATTGTTTATGGTTTATGGTTTATACTTTATTGTTTATGGTTTAAGGTTTATGGTTTATTATTTACGGTTTTTGGTTTATTATTTATGATTTATCATTTATGGGTTAATGTTTATGGTTTATGCTTTATTTTATATAGTTTACTGTGTATACTTTATGCTTTATGGTTTACTGTTCATCGTTTATGTTTTACGGTTTATGGCTTATTGTTTATGATTTGTCATTTATGATTAAATGTTTATGGTTTATGCTTTATATAATATAGTTTACTGCTTAAACATTATTGTTTATGGTTTACGGTTTATGGTTTATTGTCTATTGTTTAAGGTTTATGGTTTATGGTTTATTGTTCACTATTAGACCAAAAAATGGCACTAACACCCAAATGCAGTGTGAAGTCCTCACAATCACGGATCATAGAGAATAAATGCATGAAAGCAACAAAGATCAGGGAACACATGGGGTTCTATAGTGGTTCGGCCCAAACTAAGCCTGCGTCCACTTTTTAGTTTCTTAAGTCCTTAGAAATTACAAATACAATGCCTTCCTAAAATCCATAGGAGTCATTTACATGCAACATCCTTGTATTATAATGAGGAAATGGGGAATAGAGAGTGGTTTAATACAAGAAATCCTCATGTTAGATTAACATTGAAGAAGCTCAATGTCCTTGTGTTCTCTTCAGTGGAGGCCAAAAGTTAGAATGGCCAAAGATCCTTTAGAAGTTCCTGAATCCTTATGTTTATTGATGTAGATTGCCTCGCAGATGAATGACATGTGTCACAAATCCAATGCGTTGCTAAGACATAGTGGGTAAGTGGAGGAAGTCTATTGTAGTTCGTGTAAAGCCATGTATTGGCCGATCTGTGAAAGTAAGAGTAAAACAGGTCTTAAGAATATGTCAAACTTTAGTGTGCAGTAGAATATTTTGTCCCTTGTTTGTGGTGCGAATTCAACCAAATCGCTTCCTGTCTTATGATGATGTTCCGAATACTTGAGCGTGTTATTAACTAGAAATTATATATGTGACTGCTTTTACTAAAAAGCATGTCAACATTTATAGTTTATCATTTATGGCTTAATATTTATTGTTTGAGCTTTATTTTATATAGTTTGCTTATTTTACTCTATTGTTTATGGTTTACGGTTTATGGTTTATTGTTTATGGTTTACGGTTTAGGGTTTATTGCTTATGGTTTATCAGCTATGATTTATAATTTATGGCTTAATGTTTATGGTTTATGCCTTTATTTTGTATAGTTTATAGTTTATAATTTATTGTTTATGGTTTATGGTTTATTATTTATAATTTATTGTTTATGGTTTATGGTTTATTGTTTATGGTTTACAGTTTATTGTTTATGATTTATCATTTATGGGTTAATGTTTATGTTTATGCTTTATTTTATATAGTTTACTGTGCATACTTTATGGTTTACGTTTTACAGTTTATCGTTTATGTTTTACGGTTTATGGTTTATTGTTTATGATTTTTTCAGTTATGGTTAAATGTTTATGGTTTATGCTTTATACAATATAGTTTACTGCTTATACATTATTGCTTATGGTTTACGGTTTATACTTTATTGTTTATGGTTTATGGTTTATTATCTATGATTTATAATTTATGACTTAATGTTTACGGTTTATGCCTTTATTTTATATAGTTTATACTTTATTGTTTATGGTTTATGGTTTATTGTTTATACTCTATTGTTTATGGTTTACGGTTTATGGTTTATTGTTTATGGTTTACGGTTTATTGTTTATGATTTATCATTTATGGGTTAATGTTTATGGTTTATGCTTTATTTTATATAGTTTACTGTGTATACTTTATGGTTTACGGTTTATTGTTTATCGTTTATGTTTTACGGTTTATGGCTTATTGTTTATGATTTGTCATTTATGGTTAAATGTTTATGGTTTATGCTTTATATAATATAGTTTACTGCTTAAACATTATTGTTTATGGTTTACGGTTTATGGTTTATTGTCTATTGTTTAAGGTTTATGGTTTATGGTTTATTGTTCACTATTAGACCAAAAAATGGCACTAACCCCCAAATGCAGTGTGAAGTCCTCACAATCACGGATCACAGAGAATAAATGCAGGAAAGCAGTAAAGATCAGGGAATACACGGGGTTCTATCGTGGTTCGGCCCAAGCTAAGCCTGCGTCCACTTTATATTTTCTTAAGTCCTTAGAAATTACAAATACAATGCCTTCCTACAATCCGTAGGAATCATTTACATGCAACATACTTGTATTATAATGAAGAAGTGGGGAATAGAGAGTGGTTTAATATAAGAAATCCTCGTGTTAGATTAACATAGAAGAAGCTCAATGTCCTTGTGTTCTCTTCAGTGGAGGCCAAAAGTTAGAATGGCCAAAGATCCTTTAGAATTCCCTGAATCCTTGTATTTATGGATGTAGATAGCCTCACAGATGAATGACATGTGTCACAAATCCAATGTGTTGCTAAGACGTAGCGGGTAAGTGGAGGAAGTCTACTGTAGTTCGTGTAAAGCCATGTGTTGAGACGACCACAAACCCCGTACTGACGGCGGCAAGGGTAATCTTTGGAATATAACACATAAACAGACAATAGCAGAATAGAAATAAATAAATACACCAGATAATGCACAATAAAATATACTGGTTAAACGTAAACATCAGAGTTACACAGTATACAGGATCATACTTAGTATAAATACAGTTCAGCTATACATAAATGTCTACAGCGGAAATAAACATATTGTACAATAGGAGCTAAACAGCATAAAAAGAGATAAATGATAGAATCCATCTTCAGCTCCAGCTACCCGATAAAGCCTGCTAAAACTGAATACAAGGCTACCCGTGTAGAAAAAGGGGCACCCGAGTTTGAAAGTGAAACAAACTACGAGTCAGTCATGGGACTGGTATGAGAAATCTACTCAACACATTTCAAATATGGCTAATCACAGGACCATGCCACTTTCGTGGAACGAGTTTACTCCATTGGATTGCCAGTGCTTTAAAACAAATCATTCTTTTAAACATCGCAATGCTTTTTTATAAAAATGAAGCCATTATAAGACTCAGTTCCCATCACACAACGCAACGCAAACCGGAGGATAGAGTTTTACCTTATAATAGCCAAAATATGCTTGATACGAATAAAACAAAAGCATTTGATATTACTACTAGTGTTTACATGTTTCAAAAGCAATTTCAAATCATAAGTATCAATCATAGACGACATTAATGCCCCATACCACTATATCGCCATATATAGGTATACAATCAAAACCGCATGATGTCGTATTTGGAAATTGGATTTCCGTCATGAACCAAGGCAAAAGATAGTCCTTACCGACTTCGAGACTCTCTAGCCCGAGCCTTAGGGTCAGAGCGCATCGACCCTTGGATCGTCAAGGCCGGTTGTAATAACCCGGAAAATCTGGGCCAGTTTAAATTTTTTATTTTGGCGATTTTAGCGAATTTTGAATATTTAAAATGAATTATTTTAAATAATATCGACGAAAAATTTATTTGGAATATAATTCGAACGTATATATTATACGCGTCGTCGTTAGAATATAAATATTTATTTATATTTATAAATAGAATTGAAAATGGCGCGGTAGTTCGATAATTCGATTTCAAACTTCAATTGAACATACCGGGTGCAAAACAATCCGGATTTTAGTGAAACCAAAAATAATGGAATCTAATTGATGATATCTTTCCAACGAATCCGAATAATCGAAATTTCATAGCGGGAATCAAAAGATATGTCCAGTTGAAAATTCTGAATAGTCGATATGGAATTCAGGCCCTTAAAAATGGACATTTTGCAAATGGCCTCGGATTTCGACGAAACCAGTTTTGTTGGGACCGGGATGTGAAGTTATTGCTAAGTTTCAAATTTCATAATTTTTCGAATCAATATGTGAGCGTGGCCAAAGAAAACGCGTTTGACCAGTTTCAGTTGATTTTAATCGACTGGAAAATGGCCATTTTTCTAACTGTCTCAGAATTCGACGAAACTAGTTTTGTTAGGACCGTATCGTCAATACGAAGCTAGAAAATATTTTTCTGCAATTTATAGAGTTAGTATGTGACCCCGGTAATTTGAAATGCGCGTTTAAAATTCAATATAGTGATTTAAATGTAAATTAAACGGAAACTGATTCAAATGATCGAATCAACCTACGATACATATCCCATTGTGTTCGGAATGGGGGTGAAACGCTATGGGCGACAGGCGGTGGGTCTCGTTTCGAGGTCGTATGTGAAAGTCAACTTTTCGCAAAATAAAAAAAAATTAATTAATTAAAAAAAATTCTCCTTACCCCTTAAATCCGTTGGCCCCCCCTACTTTTATTTTTCTTCAGTTCTGTTTAGATAAAAAAAAGAGACGAAGAAGAAAAGGAGGCGGAGGAGCCGTTGCTCCTCCGATGGTGGCGCCGCCGCCTCTGGCTAGCCCCCAGGCCGCCGCAACCTCCTGCCTCACTCCACCTCGCCCTCCTCTTCCCCAAACCTTGCGCCCTCCCCCTTTTCCCGCCCATCGCTCCACCGTGCCCTCTCCCCTCAGCCGCCGACGATGTCGCCACCACCCATAGCCGCGACGCCCCTAACACCATCTCCGACTCTAGCAAGCCAAGCCCCTCCTACACAGTAAACCAAAATGAAAGTAAGTTTTACTTTAAATTATTTTAGTTTTATTTATTTTTAGTCATTTATTTTATTTACAGGTGATTTTCAATTTAGTTAAAATCTTTATTTTTATATAGGAATTAGCATTTAGAAAAGCTGAAAATAAACTATATATAAAGATTTGATTTTTAGAATTGAAAAGATTATATTTTTATTCAATTAAAAATATGATTTTTATAAAAGGAAGAGGTAGGAAAGATTTTTATTCAATTAAAAATATGATTTTTTATATTTTTAAAGTATTAAAAATATAGTCTTTACTATATAGCAATTATAAAAATATAATTTTTATATTGTGGAAGTAGTAAAAATATAATCTTTTATATTGTAGAAAGATAAAAATATGATCTTTGCATAGTAGGAACTATAAAAATATAATCTTTATGAGATATAGATGTAAAAATATGATAAGGCGAAATCTTTATAGTTAAATTGGCGAGATTTTTAAATTAGTAAAAATATGATTTTTATATATTGAACTTCGAAATAAAAATATGGTTTTTATATATTGAATAGCGAAGTAAAAATTCGATTTTTACATAGATAGTGAAAGCGGGCAACGAAGATGAAAAAGGATGCGATGACGACGAAGACTTCTCTAAAAGAAGTGCCGTGGAGCTAGGATAGCTATATGTGAGAACTTCTCACCTTTCAATTTATTTTTCTAGTTATATATACATATATATATATATATATATATATATATATATATATATATACTAGGATGCAGACGGTGTTTAGTAGCACCCGACACAATCGTCCACAGACCATGGACTTGTTTGTTTGATTGCAAAAATAAGTTAGATTATTTGATTGAAATTGAATTGTTTGGTGAGATGAATTGATTTGATTGATGTGTGAATGGCGTGGGCCTTCACTAGACCGGGGATAAGGCTAGACCTTGTCCCGTTTCTAGTATCGTGCCGTTATGCTGCCGAAATTTTCTAAAATATGTTAGAAAAATAAAAATATCATTTTATTGAATAAATGAACTGAATAGAAATTCATAAGTTAAAATAAAATGTTTTGTCATTAAAAATATAATTTTTAACGTAAAGTGAATAAAATAAAATATTCATTTACAAACCGGACGGTTTGTGTTAGACCCAAAATTGGTTCTAACACCCAAATTGATTAAAAGCAAGATGAAATGAGATAAAAACAAAAATGAACATGCAGGATTTATAGTGGTTCGGCGAAGAAATGCCTATGTCCACTTATCTTTCACTATATTCAATAATTCAGTTGCAAATACAATGTAATTGTCACTTGACTTCACTCACAACTCGCTTATATTCACTCAATAGAATAAAACAAATAATGAAAGTAGATTTGGATTCTCCGGGAGTAATGGAGTTCGGGTTATGGAGATAGTTGAATTCTCAAAGTGCTGAAAAAAGATCCTTCTCTTTGTCTCCAGACGGGGTATTTATAGGTGTGAATTTGCTTGAATCTTGATCCGGGTCGGGGCCACGTGTCGTCCATCCCACTATCTTTGGGTTCGGATGAACTATTATGCTGACAACACATCAAAGGAAAGGACGTTATGGGTAGGAACTGGTCATAGCCGGTCCGGATATCCAGGCGCTTTTGCAGGAGAATAACATGGATCATGGGTTCGGGTCGGAGACGCGCAGATAAGGGGTTCGGATCGGGATACCCGATCCGAACCGGATTGGCTTGGATGCAATGCTCTCTTCTTCTCTAATCTGCTCCGCTCCAATCCATTTTCGTGGCAAACAGGTGGCTTTCCGATCCAATCGAGATTTAGTTGCCCTCCGATCCGATTAGATATGCCTTACCAATCTACTCAGTAGGAGTTCACCGATCCGAACAGAGGACTCTATCCGACCCGAACCGATATGTTGCTCTGACCCGACCCGAACAACTACAGCTATCCAATCTAGATCGTAGTGTTTTCTCCAATCCGAACCGAAGTCTTCTAATTAAAAATGCCCTTCAATGTCTGGTTTCTTGACTTTGTGTTGCCTAGTTCACAAAGTAGGCTAACATATTGCCCCCTCAAAGGATGCTTCTGTTGTATACGAAGCGTGCTATGATGTTGTTTGAATGCTAGTCCTTGAATCAGAATAGTCAGAAAGTCACTTCTGTTCGTTTGTGAAGATGCGTTACTTCATGAAGACATGTCTCTTATCGCTTATATATATGTCGTGAAATACTTGATTCATTTTCTTCATTTTTGAGTCAAGTCCAGAAGTTCTTCTCGACATATAGTATTCTTCTCAGGTATGCTCTTTCTTAGTTTTTCTTTTAAATCCAATTCGAATGCTAGAGGAATGCACAGATTTCTACCCGGTTCGGTGTCCGACTCGAGCACCTTTTCTTCCTGTTTCGCTTTGCACTGGGTTGATGGGCCAGAAGATGTGGGCTGGCTTGGACTCGGTCCGAATGGAGTAAAATACGGGGAATACAAAGAGCCATCTCACGTCTTATATAAACTCAACCACCCAAACTCTTCTACCTTTTTTACTCCCACAATTCTTGTTCTCCCAGCTTTATACCGAAACCCCACTTCCTAAAAAATCTAAAAACTCCAAAATCCTCGTTTCAACCTTCGAATAAAACATCTAGGTATTTTAAATCTCCGATTATTTATGTAATAACTGATTTCAACTAGAATTTGCGTTTAAATCGAGCGATTGGAGTGTGGTGTTTGTTGAACTCCGACGCCTGGATCTCCTCCACCGTTTGTCATCGCCGTTAATGGCGTCTTCGCCGTCTCGAGGTAGCAACGGGGGTCATTGGGATCCAGCGTTAAACGTTCAAGCACATAAACGCTTAACTTCGTTTGGGTCTAGTGAAATTTGAAGACGAGAAAGGGGAGAATAGGAATTGGGTTCGGTTCGGGTAAGGAAGTGCTGAAGCAGCGGAGGGGAGGACAAGTTCATATGTTAGGATCGGGTCGGAATGAAATGCGATGTGGAGAAAGCCATGCTTGCCCGATCAGGTCGGATTGGAGGAAGAGATAGAGAAAGGAAAAGGACGTATGGATCCTTTTGTTTGCTGAACCCTCCGAATGCTTATTCCGATCCGGTTTTAAACTGCCAAATATGAACATCTTCTCCGAACCAAACAATACGTAGACCCGAGCCGATCCCAGCTATATGCACATCCGATCCGAACCCAACAATAAACACACCCTACCCGAACTGAATGATATGCATATTCCAACTCAAAGCACAAGACTTTATCCAACCAGGGTTAATCAATGTCTGACATAATCTTCAACTTAATGAACAGTTAGGGTAGTGCCTTACGATCGTAAACGATCATCAAGATTTATTTTGAACATCGCCGCTCCGTTAGAACTTCGCATTATGCTTTTAAGTGTTTTTCTTCTCATGTTTTGCGCACACCACACACACTTTAGCTCACACATATGCACAGGGGGGCACGGGATAATTTACTCTAATCCGTGCTATTGCTTCTTCAATAGTTCTATGACAATGAGGCCCAGACGCTCTTCCCGCCTAGCTGAGAGGAAAGAAGCCCCGGAAACTTCTAACAAAATCACTCTTGAGGATATATCTTCTTCGTCTGATCCAGAATGGGATAGTGAGGGTCCTGACTACGGGGTTGGAGATCGAGAAAGCAACGAGGCGTCTTCGGAGAATGAGGTTTCTCTGGGTTTTGAGGAGGAAGGAGGGATCGGTGACGATCGAGCCCCTGACGAATTTGAATCAGCCATCATATTGGAATCACCTTCGGACTCCGTTGAATCAACAATTGACAACGATCGACTTGTCCGAATTTGCCTAAAATACGGGATAATGAAAAGGGACACTCTAGTGCCTTCACGCTCTGACCGCCCCCACAACCCTCCAGAAGGATATATGACGGTCACTCGATTGATGTGCATGGTTGGTGTCATTCCTCCATTCTCTCCATTCATTGTTGATTTTTTAAGACAAATGTGGATTGCCCCATGCAATTGCACCCCCAATTCATATGCCTATCTGCACACCTTGTACATAGCATATCGTGAAATCCTAGGCATAGAGCTCACGTTCGATGACGTTCACTTCTTCTATAATTTCAAGCATCGGACTCGAGAGACTCCATCCTTCTGCTACTTTGAATCAGCCCCAAAAAGGAAGATAATCTCTGCACCATTTAGCAGTAAAGCTGGACATTCCAGACTAGAATGGTTCTACATAAAGCAACAGTCTGGATGCGCCAGGATATGGACAATATCAAGTAAAGCGTTGATTTTCTAAATCCGGACTCTATACACTTGAATCATCACCCTGACCTGTTTTCCTTTTTGTTTGCAGTCGACAATCCTAAACAGATATCAGATCAGGTGTTCTTTAATCGGATGCACCAACTTCTTAATGGCGATCAAAAATTCTTGACTATCGACGAGGTCCTTAAAGATGAATACCTTCATTTTCATGGGCTGCTATCCGTTTTTCGTAGCATCGGTCATGGGACGGTCCCTTACGCATACATTCCTCCAGTGGAGATAGTTCCAGAGACAGGAGAAGGCTCAGGAATTCCTACAGTGCCTCTTCAAACTTCACCTTCTCCATCTTCCACACAAGATGATGAATTGGCTAATCTGGCCGAAAAGCATCGTGAAGGGTATATTGCCCCCGAGGAAACTACTTCTCTAGACAAATCAAAATCCTCCCAAGAGTCGCCACTTCATGCTTCCGAAGGGGATGTTCCTAGTACTGATGAGCACATATTTCAAGGTTTGGGGGATCTCCCCTTACCTGAGACTATATATACTTCAGGGGATTTCAGGAAGGATCCTTTAGTCTTCACATCTTCTGAAGAAACTACTCCCGCTAAGGCCAAAGAGCCTGCTCACACTAGTCTAGCTCCAGACTCGGGTTGGTTGGGGGGAAACACACCACTTAGGATACACTTTACACCACAGCATTAGCTTTCATTGCACTTCTTTCTCCCTGAATCCATTAATTCTAAACTTCGTTTATTTTATCGTGCAGGTACAATGTCTCGATCCTACTACGATATAAGAAAACTTCGTCGCAGCATGTCCAATCCTCCTCAGGATGTCGAGTATGATCGTCGGGATGATCGTGGTAGGGAGGAGAGAAGACCTTATGATCCCTATCGTTCTCGACCCTCACATTCCCGCTCACCAGTCCGATCGGAACAAGAGAAATATAAAAACTATCAAAGCCGTAGGGAGGAGGACAGACCACAATCCAAAGACTCCTCCTCTTCCTATGAGAAACGCAGTAGAGAGAAAAGTCCTCCAAAGGAAACCGGGTCTCGAAGTAAGCAAAAGGTCCCTGCTACTAAACGACCTAGGACAGACAAAGAGACTACAGAATCCTCTTCAGGAAGGGACACCGAATTGACAATCCTCGCTCCTCCCCCACCAGATGCGGGAACTGCAATAAAGCGGGCATATTTGAAAGAGCAATTTCCCGAACACTACTTCGAAACTCTGACTTTTTTACCTACCCTTGAACCTATTTCGTCTAATTGGGCAGATGAGGCCAAAGCAAAGATTGATGCGGTGCAAAAACAATATACCGAGATGTTCAAATATTCGCGCAATCTTTCTAAAATCATCCGTACTCTAATCACAAATACTGATTCAATGCAAAAGACCGCGGAGGAGGATACTAAGGCCTTAAAAGCTCTAGGAAAAGATTTGGAAGACACTCAAGCTCAGCTAGCGGTCGCTCAAAGGGACGCTTCTAATTTCAAACAACAATTCGAGGACATGCAAAAGCGCTATCACGATTTGCTTGAATCTCATACTCAGGAGCGTTCTGAATTAAAAAAGCAAGCTGACGAGGCCAAGTCAGAAGCTGCTAAGACACGCCTTGCTTATGCTGAGCTTGAGCGAAAAAACGCCGAGTTAGCAAAGAGGAGTGCTGAATTAGAAAAGAAGAATGCTGACTTGGCTTCGAAGTTGTTGGAGGCAGAGAACAGGGCTGCTCTGGCCGAGGGCAATGTGGAGTGTGCTATTAAATCTGCAGAGGAAGCCCGCAAGCAATTATCAGAGGCGGAGGCTGATATTCAGGGCTTCGGCGAGCTAATGATTGAATTCTTCGCACACATTATTCGTCGTCGAAACATTTCTTGGATCGAGGACTATCCATCCACTCTGGTTCAAGTATGGAATCAAATCGTTGAGTGGGAAAAAGAGGAACTTAATGTCGATTCCCTCGATGAAGATAAACTGATGGAGAAATACTTGAGAGACGATGAACCGGAGCGCCTAGCTGAAGGGCGCCGCCTTATTGCTGAGGCCATGGAAGAAGAGAGGCGGAAGTCTAAACAAAAAACCATTCTCAAAGCTGGTTCCTCTTCTTCTGCCCCTGCAACCTCCGAAGTAGAAGGGTATGATCCCGAAAATCCGGGAATTCCTCGAACAACCCTGCTATCCCCTATTCCTGAACTAACCCCAGAGGTAGTGGTCACCCCCGCTGATAAGTCTTCGGAAGGTATCGCTATCTTTTCTCCTCAATTTGCCAAAGCTATTTCTACCTTTCGCCACGTGATTGAACAATCGATGAGAGACCCTTTGTTTTCGCCTGAGTTGATAACCGTTGCTTCTCATTCTGTAGGTGTTGAATCATCCGAAAAGACAGATGTAGCTCAAGGAGTTGTCGCTGGGACAAAGCCCGCTGATAGGGCCAAAGAAGGGGAAGACAAGGCTGCTTCTATAGACTTGGGGGTAGGAAGTGAGCCAACTAAGGTCACCACTCCCCATGATGAAGAAATGATAGCAGCTTTAAAGGACGACGGAGGAGACGGGGGGAATGAAGAGGAACCGGAAGTTGCAATAACTGGGGAGTCGAAAAGCGCTGATGACGTTACCTTGGCTGCCATGAAGGCTGATCAAGACAAGCGCTTGCAATTAAAGGCCGAAGAACTAGACCCTGAGGTCCTCAAGCCCCTCGCAGTTGTGGATGCGGGATCAAGGTTAGTTGTTAAGCTCTCAACTAGATCTATTACAGAAGAACTTGCTAAAAAATCTTCTCTTGATTCCAGTGCCCCGCCCTCCGGGAAGAAGTCTACTGGCTCCAGTACCGCATCTTCAGGGAAAAAGAAATCAAAACGAATCTTGACTGAAGCCGAGAAGGAAGCAAAGGATGCGGAGAAAGCCGCCAAGAAATCCAAGGCTCATTCCAAATCTAAATAGTGGATTGTCCTGTATCTTTTTAGCATCTTTGTGAACCAATAATTGCTGCCACAAAAGCAGCTCCTGCACTTTCTTTTTTAGCTATCTCCCTGTACAAATTCATTCATTTGTAAATAAAAATAATTCACTTTTTGCAATGTTTATTTGTTAGTAGTTCTGCACTTATGTAAAAATGCATGTCTATAGTTGTGAAACGAAGTTGTGGAGGGGGGAAATATGTGTATGCATACGTGTCCCCGGTTAATTCCCACAAATTATCTAATGCTTAATCAAGCAATCTGAATGCCCCCAATTCTCTGACGGGATAGCACTTCCTGTGTCGTCAGTCCCTGTCGTTTTTTCTGGCATTTCTTTTATACTCTCCCTCTTTCTCTTGAGAGTTAGAGTTCGAGTTCAGTTATCTGTTTATTCCCCAGTCGTTCAACGGGGAAAGATTTCTTTCTCGGCGCTCAGTCGGAGACGCCTTTATACTCTCTTTCTCTCTGGAAAGTTAGAGTTAGGAGGAGAATTTCTTTTTCAGCGCTCAGTCGGAGACGCTTTTATACTCCCTCTCTTTCTCTGGAGAGTTAGAGTTAGGAAGAGAATTTCTTTTTCAGCGCTGAGTCGAAGACGCTTTTATACTCTCTCTCTTTCTCTGGAGAGTTAGAGTTAAGAATGTCGTTTTCTCATTCTTTTATGTCTTATTGCACAAATAATCGTTGTGCTTCTTTTTACGTCTAAACTGTTTTCAACCTTTTTAGGCTCTGAGTTATCCTGTATTTTATAATCACAACAGAATAACTGATGAATGTAAATGCATAAAAGTAAATAACACACAATATTTTTATAGTGGTTCAGCTAAGTCGTAGCCTACATCCACTTTATAGTCCTTTATTCATATCGTCAGATTTTTCCCAAGGCATGTCGTGCCTTATTATAGAGTTCACAGGAAAAATAACAAAAAGTACAGCATTTCTAATCCAAATATCGCATTAAGTGTTGGGCATTCCATGCTCGAGGGACTTCTTCGCCATCTACGGTCGTTAACTTGAAGGTTCCTTTTTCAAGTTTCCGTTGGATGACAAAGGGTCCTTCCCATTTTGGGCCGAGGTGAGGAAGGGATGGAAAAACTCTCTTTAGCACCAAATCTCCTGGTTCAAAAGTTCTGAGGCGAACTTTTTTGTCATAATAGCGCGCCATCTGACACCGATATCTTGCTGCACGCAAATCTGCTTCATCCCTTTTCTCTTCGACTTCATCAAGAGACTCAAGTAAGAGCGCCCGATTCGTCATCGGGTCATAATATGTCACCCTGTGGGAAGGAACTTCCAGTTCAACTGGAATTACTGCTTCTGAGCCAAAGGAGAGAGAGAAAGGGGTATGACCGGTGGCTGTCTTGAATGTTGTTCGATATGCCCACAAAGCTAGGGGCAATTCGTCAACCCATCTTGCCTTTGCACGCTCCAACCGTTTCTTGAGGATGGATTTTATAACTTTGTTTATTGCCTCTACTTGTCCATTCGATTGCGGATAGGCAACTGCAGTATATCGCTTGTCTATCTTATACTTCTGACAGAAATTTCTGAATTCAGTACTATCAAACTGGGTTCCGTTGTCAGTTATGATCGTCCTTGGAATCCCGAACCGGCATATAATATTTCTGACCACAAAACTTATCACCTTTCTTGTTGTGATCTTGGTCAAGGGCTCAGCTTCCACCCACTTCGTAAAATAGTCCACGGCCACTATTGCATACTTAGCTCCTCCTTTAGCAATCGGTAAAACTCCAATGATATCAATTCCCCACGTGGCAAATGGCCAAGGACTCACCATTGATTTAAGTTGGGTCGACGGTGCCCTGGGGATTTTGGCGAATCTCTGGCATTTATCGCAGCGTCGTGAGTAATCAGCTGCATCTTTATTGATCGTAGGCCAGAAGTATCCGTACCGCAATATTTTCTTTGCTAAAGTTTGACCTCCTGTATGATCTCCACACTCACCTTCGTGTACCTCTCTTAATACACGCTTGATGTCGTCGTGTGCTATACATCGTAACAGGGGCATAGAAAATCCTTGTCTATAGAGAGTATCATCTTGTATGACATATCTGGTAGCTTTGCGAACTACAGCTCTTTTCTCACTCTTCTTCGATGGGAGTGTCCCATTCTTAAGGAAATTCTTAATTGGAGTCATCCATGACTCCTTCTCTGGTTCCGCTTCAAAAGCGAATTCAATTTCCATTGACTCAAAGCTTGGTGACTCCAATGTTTCAATTGGAATTACTTCAGTCTCTTCTGGATTGTCGGAACTAGCCAGCTTTGCCAGTCTATCCGCTTTCTGGTTTTCAATTCTGGGAATATGTGTTATGTTGTACCGCACTAAGCTATTCAATAGCTCTTTCACTTTCTTGAGGTAGGCGATAAGCCGAGGTCCTCGAGCCACGAATTCCTCTCGCACTTGACAAACAACAATTTTAGAGTCACAGAATATGTCTAACATTTTTACTCCAAGGTCTTTAGCAAGTTTCAGCCCGGCAATCAGGGCTTCATATTCAGAGTCATTGTTAGTTGCCGAAAATTCTAATCGCAGGGCGTAATATAACGACCGTCCTTCGGGAGTGACTAAGACAATTCCAGCTCCGGACCTTCGGTCATTCTTAGCTCCGTCTGTATATAATTTCCACGGATTCATCTCTAGCTCATCCTCGGATTTAACCACTCGGTCATTGATTATTTCCTCCTCTGGAATGGTGAATTCCGCAATAAAGTCTGCTAGAGCTTGCCCCCTGATTGACTTTCATGGTTGAAAATTCAAATCAAACTGACTTAGTTCTATGTTCCATTTTATCAACCTTCCCGATGCTTCGGGTCTCTGCAATACCTGCCTTAAGGGCTGGTCGGTGTATATGGTTATTGGATGGGCTTGGAAATAGTGACGAAGTTTTCGGGATGCGATAAGGAGGCTGTAAGCGAGCTTCTCAATTTTTGGGTAATTGCGCTCTGCCGCTGCTAATTTCTTACTTACATAATACACCGGCCTTTGTACTTTGTCTTCTTCTCGAACCAGAGCCGTGCTGACAGCATGAGCCGAGACTGCCAAATAAACAAATAATTCTTCGTGATCTACGGGCTTTGATAAAATCGGCGGTTTCTCTAGCAGTTCAAACAGATTTTGAAAGGCCTCAACACAATCCGGAGTCCACTGGAAGTTCTTCTTTCCCCTTTTTATCAAATCAAAAAACGGAACACATTTATCTGTGGCTTTGGAGATGAATCTACTCAGCGCCGCTACTTTCCCTGCCATACTTTGGACGTCTTTAATTCTCCTCGGTTCTTCGATGTTTCTAATCGCTGCTATGTGGCTAGGGTTGATTTCAATTCCTCGGGAACTCACAATGAAGCCAAGGAACTTTCCCGATGCCACTCCATATGAGCATTTCAGAGGATTCAATTTCATCCGGTACTTTCGCAAGATACCAAACATTTCCGCTAAGTCTTGCGTATGACTGGAAGACTGCTTTGATTTGACAAGCATATCATCCACATAAACTTCCATAGTTTTTCCTATTTGATCATAAAACATTCTATTTACCAAGCGCTGATAAGTAGCTCCAGCGTTTTTTAACCCGAATGGCATTACAACATAACAATATAGCCCCAAATTCGTAATGAAACTCGTATGTTCTTGGTCTGGTACGTGCATAGGAATTTGGTTGTATCCAGAATATGCGTCCATGAAAGAAAGAAGTTCATGACCTGCTGTCGAGTCTACAAGCTGGTCAATCCTGGGAAGTGGGAAACTATCTTTCGGGCAAGCTTTATTTAAATCTGAAAAGTCAATGCAAGTCCGCCACTTTCTGTTTGGCTTCTTTACTAAGACGGGATTCGATATCCAGTCGGGATAAGTCGAATCTCGAATAAATCCATTCTGCTTCAACTTCTCTACTTCCTCTTTGAGAGCAGCCGACCTCTCTGGACCCAGCATGCGTCTCTTTTGTTTCACAGGCGGATGCTTCGGATTTACATTCAATTTGTGACTTATAATGGATGGCGATATCCTACACATGTCAGCATGGGTCCAGGCGAACACGTCTAAGTTTGCCTTCAAGAAGTCCGTTTGTTCTTTAGCTCGACGTGGATCCAATTGAGAACCAATCTTCAAAACTTTTGTCGGATCAGCTTTATCAATGGGAATTTCCACCGTCGCCTCATTGGGAGTTGCATTCCTAGCCTCTGGTTCCTCGTCTTTTCTGGGATCCAGGTCTTCAGGCGTTCCTTTGGGCAACTCCTTCGGGGTCAATCTCTCTAATTGCTATGCCGAGTCCCCTTTTGAGGGAGACGAGGCATCCTTACTCTCAACGTTAAGTCCTTTCATCAACATCTTTAACTCGGCCACATAGCAGGCCCGTCCGGAAACCTGATCCCCTCTCATTACTCCAGTTCCGGCTTCGGTTGGGAACTTAAGTAACAAGCACCAAGGGGCGATACAAACTCTAAATTCAGCAAGGGCAGGTCTCCCCAAAAATGCGTTATATGGTGAATCTACGTCCAATACTACGAACTGAAGCATTCACACTCTTCTACGTTCTCCTTGCCCCGGGGTCACGGGCAACTCTATGTATCCCATGGGAGCTGTCGTCGCTCCGTTGAAGCCTCTAATCCATCCTTCACAAGGTTTCAGATCTTCGGACTCAAGCTTCATCTGATCAAATGACTTCTTGAACAAAATATTAACGGAACTTCCATTGTCTACTAATACCTTATGGACCAAGGCCGGCCCAATGGTGGTAGTAATAACCAACGGATCATTGGTGGGTGATTGTATCCCAGTATTGTCTCGGTTGCGAAATACCACGTCGTCGAACATGGTCTTCTGTTGTCTTATGGGGGTGACATCTTCCAAATCATCACCTTCATTCACGTCTAGATGCTTAGCAGCATTCACATATTGATCCATCGATCTGAAACTTCGGATTGTTGGGTGAGGTCCGCCTACTATGGAGTTGATAACAATTCCTTTACCTTTCTGCTGCGCTGTAGGCTTGGGAGCAGGTAGAATCTGTTTTGGAGCCTGTTCACCTTGCCCCCTGTCTCTCGGGGCAACCTTGTACTCATCCAACTCCCCTTCACGCAATAGTTTCTCAATCACATCCCTAAAATGCCGACATTCATTAGTTGAATGCCCGTGAGTTCCATGGAACAAACAAAACTTCCCTGTCGCCATTTCCTTCTCGGTCGAATCACGAGGTGGCGGTCTTTTGTATTGCAACACATTGTACGTATCCAGGTAAATATTTTCCAGGGTGTCGTTCAATGGTGTATAATTCACGTAGTTCTGGAACCGGGGTCTTTTGTTAGGGTCACTTCCCCTATTTCTGTTTCTTCTGTTACCGCTTGAATTACGGTTATTGTTGTTGTTTCCCTCACTTCCAGTATTGCTGTTTCCACCCTTGTTTCCTACATTTACTTCAACCTTGCCATAATTCTCCCCAGACTGCTTCACGGCGATATTACTCTGCACATTCTCCTTTGAAGCCGTCTCAGACTTTCTCTTTCGGTTTGCCCTGGCCTCCTCTCGCCTTAGATAAATATCGGCTTTTTCGTAGAATATCTCCCTTGTGGAGGGTGTCTTCCCAGAAAGGTAGTCTCCAAACTCAGATTCAGGATCGACCCCTTCCTTTAATGCCATCAGAATAGTGGGCTCATGCGGGTCACTGACCTCAGTTACAGCTTGGTTAAAACGATCAAGATATGCCTTTAAAGATTCTCCTGGTGCCTGTTTGATTCTCGATAATTCAATAACACTTTTGGACTTTCGGGCATGTAGTCGGAACTGGTTCATGAAACGCTCGCTTAGTTCCTTGTAATTCGAAATCGAACGAGGAGGAAGTCGGGTAAACCAGAACAAGGCCACATCTTCTAAGTAGATTGGGAATGCTTTGCACTTCACTTCATCAGGGGTAGCAGCAGCATTCATGAGCCACGAATACCGCATCAAATGCTGTCCCGGATCAGTCCTTCCGTTGTACTTGTCCATCTATGGCAAGTTAAAGCGTCGGGGAAATTGGAAGTCGAGGATATCGTCGGTGAACGGAGTATGGCTTCGCTCAATGCCATAATCTTCATTTGTATAATTCCGGCTCTCTGACATGACCTGGCGAACCATTGCCTGTACATCAGCATTAGTTAGGGGCCGCTCAGGTTCCCTGGCCCTAGCATCCGAGTTCCTTCTGGGCCCTTGTTCAGGAGATGCCCTTCTTCTTCGAGCTGCCTCTGCTCGACTCCGTTCCCTGCGTTCCCGGTCGATCTCGGGAAGAGGGGACTGGAGTCTTTGCCCCCGAGTGGGGTCATTGTTTCCTAATGCTCGTGCGATATCCTCACGAGATCCCAAAGATCCAAATGTCAGCTGCTCCACGTTCTGAGGTCGTTCGAGTGGCCTTCGTTCACGGGGCCTCTCTTCCTCGGAAGATGAAGATTGATCTACTGGTGTGTGATGAACCGGTGATGGAGTTCTCTGTCGACGGAGTTCACTAATCTCCCGACTCATGAGCCTCATATTTTCCTGCATCATGAGATTAGTGCGCTCGTGAACTTTCATGGCCTCCCTCGTGCTCTCAAGCATGTCAAGCAAGCGTGAGAAATCTCCTTGGGTGATGGGCGCAGATGGATTGACCTGATCACCAACCCTGGTAGCTGGAATTGGAGCATTCGTAGGGACTCGAGTAGAGGTTCCAGCTTCACCAAGCATCGGGTCGGATCGGAGGTAGGAAGTCGGATCGGTTCGGAGTTGGGGAGCCTGGTCGGATCGGTGTGTGGCAAGCAGCTCGGGTCGGTTCAGATTGGGGGAATGCACTGCTTCAGAATCTCCTACCCGGATCGGATCGGAGCTCTCCCCCTGCTGGCGGCTCGGATTTCCTGCATTGGTTCTTCCTACTGCTGAACTCTGCCCCCGAGACCTTGTTACAACAGCATTTTGCTGATCTTCGCCAGCTCCATTTCCTCGAAAAGGTTGAACTTCCTTGCCTTTTCCTTTGGCCATGAGTTTTTGACAATCACTTCAACGAATATAAAAAAGCGGAGAAACTTAAGGATTCACTTCTTTGAACTCAACGGTCCAAAAAGTAGAAAGAGATCCCGGAAAATAAAGAATTTAGATGAGGATTCTCAGTGAAAGCACCAAAATGTTAGACCCAAAAGTGGTTCTAACACCCAAATTGATTAAAAGCAAGATGAAATGAGATAAAAACAAAAATGAACACGCAGGATTTATAGTGGTTCGGCGAAGAAATGACTACGTCCACTTATCTTTCACTATATTCAATAATTCAGTTGCAAATACAATGTAATTGTCACTTGACTTCACTCACAACTCGCTTATATTCACTCAATAGAATAAAACAAATAATGAAAGTAGATTTGGATTCTCTGGGAGTAATGGAGTTCGGGTTATGGAGGTAGTTGAATTCTCAAAGTGCTGAAAAAAGATCCTTCTCTTTTTCTCCAGACGGGGTATTTATAGGTGTGAATTTGCTTGAATCTTGATCCGGGTCGGGGCCACGTGTCGTCCATCCCACTATCTTCGGGTTCGGATGAACTATTATGCTGACAACACATCAAAGGAAAGGACGTTATGGGTAGGAACTGGTCATAGCCGGTCTGGATATCCAGGCGCTTTTGCAGGAGAATAACATGGATCATGGGTTCGGGTCGGAGACGCGCAGATAAGGGGTTCGGATCGGGATACCCGATCCGAACCGGATTGGCTTGGATGCAATGCTCTCTTCTTCTCTAATCTGCTCCGCTCCGATCCATTTTCGTGGCAAACAGATGGCTTTCCGATCCAATCGAGATTTAGTTGCCCTCCGATCCGATTAGATATGCCTTACCAATCTACTCAGTAGGAGTTCACCGATCCGAACAGAGGACTCTATCCGACCCGAACCGATATGTTGCTCTGACCCGACCCGAACAACTGCAGCTATCCAATCTAGATCGTAGTGTTTTCTCCAATCCGAACCGAAGTCTTTTAATTAAAAATGCCCTTCAATGTCTGGTTTCTTGACTTTGTGTTGCCTAGTTCACAAAGTAGGCTAACAGTTTGTTTATGTACACCTATTTTAATGACATTGATTGGGTCGATAAATTTTACACGTCGCTCTACGGCACAAAAAAGATATGTGTTTGATTGTTTGAAACCCCACACGGGTGTTGGGATGAACTTTGAAGTTCACTCATCCTGACTGATTAAATATGTCGATCGATTGATTGACAGGCTGTTATAAGCGTTAGATATCTATATTTGATGCTTATACAGTGTAGTGCACTTTGGTTGATGGTTGATTATTTTTCAATGCTATTATATGTGTGTAATGTATGAAAATCCATATAATTAACATTATATGGTGATTGATTGGGCCTCATTCCAATTTGAAAAATAAAGAATATTATAAAATAAAAGTTCATGTGTTGACAGTACTCATCCATTGAGATTGGTCATGTGTTGAACGAAATATTTTAGTAATAAAATTTACATCTTTATCAATATAAAATAAAGGTTCATGTGTTGACAGTACTCATCCATTGAGATTGGTCATGTGTCGAACGAAATATTTTGATAATAACAACTATTTTGAAAAAGGAAATATTTGAAAATAGAAATTTATGAAGTCGTGTTGATTAGATTGACGCCATTTTGACGTAAACGATATTTATATCGATTGAAAACGAATTCGAAATGAATTGAAAACGAATTCAAATTGAATTGAAAACGATTTCGAAATGAAATGAATTGAAAACGATTTCGAAATGAATTGAATTGAAAACGATTTCGAAATGAATTGAAAACGATTTCGAAATGAATTGAATTGAAAACGATTTCGAAATGAATTGAATTGAAAGTGAATTGAAATGAATTCAAATTGAATTGAAATTTGAATTGAATAGAAATGAATTTTAAAACGAATTTATAAAGAAGAATTCAATTTTGATTTGATTTGAAATGGAAGTTGAAATTGCTTTTGATACGAATTTAAAACTATTTATATAATTCGTTTTAAATAGAAATCGACGAAATATATATTATATATATTATATATATATATAATATAATGGCCTGAATAGAACGCGCCGCGCCGCGGCAGTTCGCGAATTTCGACCATTTATTTCAAACGGACATTACGGGAGATCCGACCGTCGGATTCTCCTAAAACCGGAACCGTTGGGTTCGTATCAAAAGAGCTTTCTAATGAATATTAGAAATTTGAAATATAACGGTTGGATTTGGAGATAAGTCCAAATCAAATTCGAAAAAGGTCGCTGTAAGTGCAGTTCGATGACCGTTGATGGAAATCGACTGTACAGGCCTTGATAAAATTATTAAAAATAGTAATAATTTGTGTAAAATCATAAGAAATGATTTAGAAAGAATTGGGATGAAAAACTCCCTATATGAAAAGATAAAAATAGATTTTTATCGAAATGAACTAGTTTTGAACTAGAATTATAATTCTATTTATTTTTAAATAAATAAATTGAATTTGAAATGGTTTTGAAAATAACCAAAATTTCCAATGATTGCATTGGAATGGATTTGAATCGAAATTGTCTTCGGAATATTTCGATGTTAGAATTCGTGATTATATAGGTGTTGTTATGGAAATTTGAAAGATATATATATATATATCGTTATTTCCAATGCGATATTTGTTAGTCGTAGAATTTGATATTGAATATAAGCCGGTATATTTTCTATTCAGAGCCTTGTATTGAATATCAAATGTGATTTGGGTTTGTCGTGAATGGTGTCTTCACTAACACTGTTCTTGAACCCAGTTGAGAAAAGATTAAATCTTTTTATTTAGATTTAATGAAGTGTATCAATTAAATAATATTTAATTGGAATTGAATTGATATTGATTTTTGGGTTTATCGTGAACAGTGTTTTAAATAACACTCGTTCTTTAACCCGATAATTAATGAATGTGATTTTGGGTTTATCGTGAACCGTGTTTTAAATGACACTGATTCTTTAACCCAGTCGAAGATTAAAACTAAGTGGAGTTTTAATGAATCTTTAATTAGATTGAAATGATCGAAAATGGAGTATCACCAGTTTTGCTCCAGGCGATAGTTAAATCTTTAATTAGATTTGAACGTGAAATGGTAATTGAATTTACCGATAACACCGTGGTGTTAGATATGAAGTATTACCAGTTTTACTTCATGGGATGAATAGGTTGGGATGCGGAAATTAAAATAAATAATTACTTCGGTAAGGTTCGCTAATCCCGATTAGTTTGAATTGATATTCAAAAATAGATTAAAGAATAAATTCAAGAAATTTATCTTGGATAAAATTAATGGGAACCTTTCCCTATGAATGTGAAATCAGAAACTAACTGTCGGTTAGCTAAGCAGAATGGTTTTCTGGATATTGATCTGATGTTGGTTTCGGCCTTCGGGGTTAATATTTAGGGAATTATTCTCTTGATTAATTTACGGTTAGTGACTGATGAATTGGAATGAGGCGTATGTTGTGTTTGTGTAACACTTATTTAAAATATACACGAGTTATTCGGAAAGACCGGGTTTATCCCATTCTGAATAACTGATACGACGATAAGTCGAAGATGAAGACGATGGTCGAAGACCGGAGGTCTTCACGTCGTTTGGTTGATTACTGATGATCTTGATTGGGATGTACACCCAAGAAGATGGAAACAGTTGGTGATCGTCCAGACGTACTTGGAGATCGAAGGATATGCGGGGTACTAGGTGCCTCCGGTTTCGTTCAGACCCAGAACGGACTTGTAAATGGACTGTGTGTCTGACATTGGATTTTAGTCCGTGTGATTGATCTCTATTAAATATATATCTGTTTGGCGGCGGAGAATTTATTCTCTTGCTTAACGCCCTTCTCTGAGACGTACGAGCTCAGGGGTTATATATTGATGGATATCAAACGCATGGAGTGAATGGCCTATGTGGCATGCCTAAGTGGCAATTGATCGAGGCTTCTGTTGAAAAGCAAAGTCTTGTGGTGATGATCAAAGCACGGCCTTTGTGGCGTAGCTTTGTGTAACGTTTGCTTCGCGAGTTTCACACCCGGTATGAACCAAAAACGGGAGAAGGACCTCAGGGAGGGCATGCGTTTCTTTCTAGTTAGAAGTGGCGTCATTGGTTTTACACGCCCTGACGAGTTTGACTTATGTGGTTGTTGCTGTTGCGAGGCGCCTCGGTTTGATCGGACGATCCGGGTCCGATGGAGTCATTCGTTGGCTCATTTACGCCCCATAGGGCGGGGGAATGCATGTTCAGGGTTTAAGTTTAATCCACATCGGTGGACCGGCCCTGACGATCCAAGGGCCCACCTGAGTTTGAGTCCTGAGGCTCGGGCTAGAGAGTCTCGAATCGGTTGAGGACTATCTTTTGCCTCGGTTCATAGACGGAAATCCAATTTCCAAATACGTGACATTTGCGGTTTTAATTGTAGAACTAGTATGGTGACATGATATATGGTACCCATGCCGCCTATGATTGATACTTATGATTTGAAGTTGTTTTATACACTATGCACTTATAATAGTATCAAATGATTTGTTTTAAACGTATCAAGCATTCTTTGGTTGTTATAAGGGAAAACCCTATCCCCCGGCTTGCGTTGCATTGTGTGATAGGACCTGGGTCTTATAACAGCTTCATTTTTCTTTATTTAGCATTGCGCTGTTTGTTTTATGCACTGGTATTCTTGGGAGGAAACCCGTTCCGTGTTATACGACGTGGTCCCTTGATTTACCTAACTTTAAAAATAAAGATTAATAACTGTTTTAGTTCTCACACCAGTCCCATGACTGACCTGGAGTTTATTGTTATAACCTAAACTCTGGGTGCCCCTATTTTGACACGGGCAGCTTGTAGTTTTGGTTTTGCAGATTTATATTCACAGGATCCTGGTTTACAGCTGGAATGATATCCGGAAAGCTTTGTATCCGTATATCTACTTCTAGTTGTGTATTGTATTATTTTCCGCTGCTATGTATTTAAATGTAATTTAAATCTCTGATATTTCTTTGTAATATTTATTCATACTCTGTATATTCTTGTAATCTGATGTATTGTTGTAATATACAATGAAATGTTCTTCTGTCTGCATTCTATTTTGTCGTGTTCTCAAACGATAGGGCGTTTCGAACGGTCTGGGTCGGTTTAGCGACTGGTTCGGACCGAGCGAAATTCTTTTTCGTCACACCGGTCCACCGATGTGGATTAAAATTCCTGAACACTGCGTTTCCCCGCCCTTTGGGGCGTAAATGAGCCAACGAATGACTCCATCGGACCCGGGTCGTCCGATCTAACCGAGACGCCTCGCAACAGCAACAACCACATAAGTCAAACTCGTCAGGGCGTGTAAAACCACTGACACCACTTCTAACTAGAAGGAAACACATGCCCTCCCTGATGTCCTCTCCCGTTTCTGGTTCATACCGGGGTGTGAGGCTCGCGAATTCACGTTATACACAAAGCTACGCCATGCAGACGTTTCTTTGATCATCACCACAAGACTTTGCTTTTCAACAGAAGCACGGATCACTGCATCTTAGCATGCCACACAGTCAATACACTCCGTACAACTGAAAGATATCAATCACACAGAATAAATTCCAATGTCAGACACACTGTCCATTTGCAAGTCTGTTCTGGGTCTGAACGAAACCGGAGGCACTATATACCTCGCAAACCCATCGATCACCACGTATATCAGGACATTCACCACTCATTATCCATATTTCGGGATGCCTCCCAATCAGGACCTCGGTTACCATCCAAACGAGGTGAAGATCTCCGGTCTTCGACCACCGTCTTCATCTTCGATTACTTATCGTCGATTTAGTTATTCAGAATGGGATAAACCCGGTCTTTCTGAGCAACTCGCGTATATGATAAACAAGTGCAGCACAAATACACATACGCATCCTTTCAATTCATTAGTCGCTAACCGTAAATCAGTATGAGAACGATTTCCCAAATATTAACCCCGTAGGCCGAAACCAACATCAGATCAATACCCAAGAAACCATTCAACTTAGCCAACCTTCAGTTAGTTTCTAAATTTCACATCCATATTGTTTATAATATTTATAACGATTTATCGCCATTTTTATTTATTTTAAAATAGCCAATTTATTCAAAACGATGCTTCGGGCCATAACGCGGCCGTGGTGCTGTTTTTCTTCAGATTTGATTTACACATATCTGAAAATCGAACTGTTGGATATTCATAAAATTTACATCATTAGAAAGATCTTTTCAAAACGAATCCAATGGTTCCAGTTTCGGGAAAATCCGACAGTCGGATCTCCCGGTATAATCGTTTGAAGTTTCGATTTCAAAATACGAACTGCAGCGTCGTTATTCGATTTAATATAATTATATTTATATATATACATATATAAATATAATCGATTCTGGCGCTGTTTTTCTTCAGATTTGAATTAAACATTCCAGACTATCCAACCATTGGATTTTTACAAAGTTGGTGTCGTTGAAAATACATCTCTAAAGCGAACCCAACGGTTGCGGTTTCTGGAAAATCCGATGGTCGGATCTCCCGCACTAATCGTTTGAAATCACGGTGTCAAAATACGAACTGCAACTTCGTTATTCGATATATTTTAATTCTATTTATATATATGTATATATATATATCGATTCTTCGATTTCAAAACTATATTCCGTTCATATATTTGATAAAAATGATATTTTTACCTAACTGTCTTCTATTTCAACACTTCACCATTTTTAACAATATAATAAAAATGTGATTTTTATTATAAACAATTCATTTCAAAACACGATTATTTTCTATAGTTCATATATGTGATAAAAATAGGATTTTTATTATAAACCAATTTATTTCAAAACACGATTATTTTCTATAGTTTATATAAGTGATAAAAATAGGATTTTTATTATAAAACAGTTTATTTCATAACACGATTATTTTATATTGTTCATATCGATGATAAAAATAGTATTTTTATTATAAAACAATTTATTTCCAAACACGATTATCTTCTATAGTTCATATAGGTGATAAAAATAGGATTTTTATTATAAAACAATTATTTCAAAACATGATTATTTTCTATAGTTCATATAGGTGATAAAAATTGGATTTTTATTGTAAAACAATTTCAAAACACGATTATTTTCTATAGTTCATATAGGTGATAAAAATAGGATTTTTATTATAAAACAATTTATTTCAAAACAAGATTATTTTATATAGTTCATATCGATGATAAAAATAGGATTTTTTTATAAAACAATTTATTTCCTTTCAAAATATGAATACCATTCAACACATGAATTTCAATTCAACGAATGAATTTCGATTCAACACATGAAGGTTTTCTATAGTTTATATAAATAGATAAAAAGGTGATTTTTATATTTAAAAACACGAATACCATTCAACACATGAATTTCAATTCAACGAATGAATATCGATTCAACACATGAATGTTATCTATAGTTTATATATATAGATGAAAAGGTGATTTTTATATTTAGAACACGAATACCATTCAACACATGAATTTCAATTCAACGAATGAATTTTGATTCAACACATGAAGGTTTTCTATAGTTTTTATATATATAGATAAAAAGGTGATCTTTATATTTAAAACACGAATACCACTCAACACATGAATTTCATTTCAACGAATGAATTTCAATTCAACACATGAAGGTTTTCTGTAGTTTATATATATAGATAAAAAGATGATTTTTATATTTAAAACACGAATACCATTCAACACATGAATTTCAATTCAACGAATGAATTTCAATTCAACACATGAAGGTTTTCTATAGTTTATATAAATAGATAAAAAGGTGATTTTTATATTTAAAAACACGAATACCATTCAACACATGAATTTCAATTCAAAGAATGAATTTCAATTCAACTCATGAAGGTTTTCTATTCAACGAATAAATATAGTTTCAACAAATGAAAATAATTCTAACACATGAATATTATTCAAAATTTCAGCAGCATAACGGCAGGGTAGTTAAAACCGGGGCCGTCACTAGTACGTCTCCTCGCTCTACCTTAAAGCCTCGTAGCTTTTGACAATGGGGAATCATGCATCTAGTTCGCACGCAGGCGGCATGTATATATTTTTCATTTCCACAAAGTAATCCTATGTGGTTTCAAACAAATAATTTTCAACAACAAACGGGTATTTTTCAACAATAATCAATCAATTTCAACCACAAACAATTATAATCAACCATTCGCTATCAACCAATTTTCACACCAATCACAATCAATAAATATCGTCCATGGTTTGTGGACGAGGGGCGTATATATATATTTATATATAGCATTTCACTTCTATTTCAACGCATATATATTATTTTTACAATGCATATACAACTTATACATCGAACGTACAACTTATACAACGCTTATACAAGAGGTGTACAACGCTTATATAATTCATACATGGACTATATAATTTATACATCGTCGTTTTCCATATCGTTTATAAATTAGAAATCTCACATAGGGTTCCACTCCACCAAAAATAGCAGAAGGCTCAAAAAAATATGCGGTCTCTTCTATAATGTAGAAGACGTCCACACGAGTCCACTGTCTCTTGTTTCACTGGATTTCGACAAGAAATGAAAAAGATATGATTTTTAAAATTTTGCAATGGTTTAAAAGTGTTAAAACAGTTGAAAATAAACAGAGGGGAATACCTCGTTTTGATGTTCAAAACTAGGTTTTGAATTTTTTCTCGATCCGTGAAGTATTACAACGATCGGGCAGTGCAACGTTGAAAAGGGGCGAGAGGCTCTCAGGCGCCGGGGGAAGTGGGCCCATTCGGTGGCGCCAGCTCTCGGCGGCGGCGGCTTAAAGCCCTGAACTTCCCGACGATGGTTCTCCCAAACCATACAATGAAAAAATCCAAACAATATGTGCATTTGAAGATCTTCTCTCGTTCTTCAAAATCTTCAACTGGAGGAGGGGCTAATTTTGCCTGGTTTGGTCGGAAAATGCTTGAGAAGAGGGGAACGGGTTTTCGCCGTCGAGCTGTGTAGCGGGGAGAGAGAATTTGGGGGGGGGGGGTTTCTGACGTGGCCCAATCCCCTTTTATGTATATATATATATATATATTTATTTATTCAAAAAAAAATACCTCCTTTCACACACGAACCCCAATCCAAACCCAACGACTGTCGTCCCTAGCGTTTTAACCCCATTCCGAACACAATGGGATATGTTTCGTAGGCCCATTCAACTGTTTCAGTCAGTTTTCCTTCAAATTAAAGTATAAAACATTCAATATTTGATTCGAACGTACATTTCAATTTGCCAGGGCCACAAACTGATTCGAAAAATTCCAGAAAAATAAATCCAGCTATGTTTTGACGATATGGTCCCAACTAAACTAGTTTCGTCGAATTCTGAGGTCGTTTGCAAAATGACCCTTTTCTGGTCGATCCAATTTGACTGTAATTGACCAAAACACATTTTCCTCTGCCACGCTCACATACTAGCTTCAAAAATTATGAAATTTGAAACCTAGCAATAACTTCACATCCCGGATCCAACAAAAAGTGGTTTCGTCGAATTCCGAGGTCGTACGCAAAATGTCTATTTTCACGGGCTATATAATTTCTACAACGACCTTTCTGAAAATTCATTTGGCCATAACTTTTGCTTCCTACTATGAAACTTCAGTTTTTCAGATTCGTTAGAAAGATATTCACTAACGGATTTATATATTTTTGGTTTCACTCAAATCCGTTTTGTTTTGCACCCGGTACAGTCAGTCAAAGTTTGAATTCAATTTTTGAAACTACAGCGCCATTTCTGGCCTTGTTTATAATTAGAAGTAATTATATTCCTTTTCAAACGTCGATTCAAACTCACTTTTCATCTTTCTTATTTAGAATATTTATTTTAAATATTTAAAATCCACTATTTTAGCCAAATTAAAAAAATTTAAATAGGTTCAAATTTTCTGGGTCGTTACAATTTCAAATATATACCTTTTATATATTTAAAAATCATATTTCTAAAACTAGAATATAATCACAAATACGTTATTTATTAACATATAACTCTCGACTCGTTCTGGGGCACTTCTGACCCTATCTCTAATGAGTTATTCTGATTCTGCTTTACTCATACTAGGATATTACTGATCCTATATGTAATGAGTTACCCGTCCTAGAACACTACTGGTTCTATTTCTGACGAGTTCGTTAATACGTTATATTCCAGAACTAAGCTTAACCAAAGCTCTGATACCAAAATGGGACGACCCCAAACCCCGTACTGATGGCGGAAAGGGTAATCCTTGGAATATAACACATAAACAGATAATAGCAGAACAGAAATAAATAAATACCCCAGATAATGCACAATAGAATATACTGGATAAACATAAACATCAGAGTTGTACAGTATACAGGATCATACTTAGTACAAATACAGTTTAAATATACATAAATGTCTACAGCGGAAATAAACATATTGTACAATAGGAGCAGAACATCATAAAAAGAGATAGATGATAGAATCCATCTTCGGGTTCCAGCTATCCGGATAAAGCCTTCTAAACCTGAATATAAGGCTGCCTGTGTAGAAAAAGGGGCACCCGAGTTTGAAAGTGAAACAAACTACGAGTCAGTCATGGGACTGGTATGAGAAATCTACTCAAAACATTTCAAATATGGCTAATCACGGGACCACGCCACTTTCGTGGAACGGGTTTACTCCATTGGATTGCCAGTGCTTTAAAACAAATCATTCTTTTAAACATCGCAATGCTTTTTTATAAAAATTAAGCCATTATAAGACTCAGTTCCCATCACACAATGCAACGCAAACCGGATGATAGAGTTTTAACTTATAATAGCCAAAATATGCTTGATACGAATAAAACAAAAGCAATTGATATTATTACTAGTGTTTACATGTTTCAAAAGCAATCTCAAATCATAAGTATCAATCATAGATGGCATTAATGCCCCATACCACTATTTCGCCATATATAGGTATACAATCAAAACCGCACGATGTCCTATTTGGAAATTGGATTTCCGTCATGAACCAAGGCAAAAGATAGTCGTTACCGACTTCGAGACTCTCTAGCCCGAGCCTCAGGGTCAGAGCGCATCAACCCTTGGATCGTCAGGGCCGGTCCACCAATGTGGATTAAAATTCCTGAACAATGCGTTTTCCTACCCTTTGGGGCGTAAATGAGCCAACGAATGACTCCATCGGACCCGGATCGTCCGATCCAACCGAGGCGCCTCGCAACAGCAGCAACCACATAATTCTAACTCGTCAGGGCGTGTAAAACCACTGATGCCACTTCTAACTAGAAGGAAACGCATGCCCTCCCTGATGTCCTCTCCCGTTTCTGGTTCATACCGGGGTGTGAGGCTCGCGAATTCACGTTATACACAAAGCTACGGCATGCAGACGGTGCTTTGATCATCACCACAAGACTTTGCATTTCAACAGAAGCCCTGATCACTGCATCTTAGCATGCCACACAGACAATTCACACCTTACAACTGATAGATATCAATCATACAGAATAAATTCCCATGTCATACACACTGTCCATTTGCAAGTCCGTTCTGGGTCAGAACGAAACCGGAGGCACTATATACCTCGCAAACCCATCGATCACCACGTACATCTGGACGATCAGCACTCATTATCCATATTTCGGGATGCCTCCCAATCAGGACCTCGGTTACCATCCAAACGAGGTGAAGATCTCCGGTCTTCAACCACTGTCTTCATCTTCGATTTCTTATCGTCGATTTAGTTATTAAAAATGGGATAAACCCGGTCATTCTGAGCAACTCGCGTATATGATAAATAAGTGCAACACAAATACACGTACGCATCCTTTCAATTCATTATTCACTAACCGTAAATCAGTAAGAGAATGATTTCCCAAATATTAACCCCGAAGGCCGAAACCAACATCAGATCAATACCCAAGAAACAATTCGACTTAGCCAACCTTCAGTTAGTTTCTAAATTTCACATCCATATTGTTTATAATAATTTATAACGATTTATCACCATTTTTATTTATTTTAAAATAGCCAATTTATTCAAAATGATGCTTCGGGCCATAACTCGGCCGTGGCGCTGTTTTTCTTTAGATTTGATTTACACATATCTGATAATCTAACCATTGGATCTTCATAAAATTTACATCACTAGAAAGATCTTTTCAAAACGAATCCAACGGTTCCAGTTTCGAGAAAATCTGACTGTCGGATCTCCCGGTATAATCGTTTGAAGTTTCGATTTCAAAATACGAACTACAGCGTCGTTATAATATAATTATATATATAATTATATATATATATATATATATATATATAATCGATTCTGGCGCTGTTTTTCTTCAAATTTGAATTAAACATTCCAGACAATCCAACCATTGGATTTTTACAAAGTTGGTGCCGTTGGAAAGATATTTCCAAAGCGAACCCAACGGTTGCGGTTTTTGGAAAATCCGATGGTCGGATCTCCCACAATAATCGTTTGAAATCACGGTTTCAAAATACGAACTGCAGCTTCGTTATTCGATATATTTTAATTCTATTTATATAAATACATATCGATTCTTCGATTTCAAAACTATATTCCATTCATATATTTGATAAAAATGATATTTTTATCTAACTGTCTTCTATTCCAACACTTCACCATTTTTAAAAATGTGATTTTTATTATAAACAATTCATTTCAAAACACGATTATTTTCTATAGTCCATATAGGTGATAAAAATATGATTTTTATTATAAAAAAATTTATTTCACAACACGATTATTTTCTATAGTTCATATAGGTGATAAAAATAGGATTTTTATTATAAAACAATTTATTTCAAAACACGATTATTTTATATAGTTCATATCGATGATAAAAATAGGATTTTTATTAGTTCATATAGGTGATAAAAATAGGATTTTTATTATAAAACAATTTATTTCAAAACACGATTATTTTCTATAGTTCATATACGTGATAAAAATAGGATTTTTATTATAAAACAATCTATTTCAAAACACGATTATTTTCTATAGTTCATATAGGTGATAAAAATAGGATTTTTATTATAAAACAATTTATTTCAAAATAAGATTATTTTATATAGTTCATATCGATGATAAAAATAGGATTTTTGTTATAAAACAATTTATTTCCTCTCAAAATATGTATACCATTCAACAAATGAATTTCAATTCAATGAATGAATTTCGATTCAACACATGAAGGTTTTCTATAGTTGATATAAATAGATAAAAAGGTCATTTTTATATTTAAAAACACGAATATCATTCAACACATGAATTTCAATTCAATGAATGAATATTGATTCAACACATGAAGGTTTTCTATAGTTTATATACATAGATAAAAAGGTAATTTTTATATTTAAAACACGAATACCATTCAACACATGAATTTCAATTCAACGAATGAATTTCGATTCAACATATTGAAGAGGGGCGAGAGGCGCCGGGGGAAGTGGGCCCATTCGGTGGCGACAGCTATCGGCGGCGGCTGCTTAAAGCCCCGAACTTCCCGATGATGGTTCTCCCAAACCATACAACGAAAAATTCCAAACCATATGTGGATTTGAAAATCTTCTCTCGTTCTTCAAAATATTCAACTGGAGGAGGGGCTAATTTTGCCTGGTTTCGTCGGAAAATGCTCGGGAAGAGGGGAACGGGTTTTCGCCGTCGAGCTGTGTAGCGGGGAGAGAGAATTTGGGGGTGGTTTTCTGACGTGGCCCAATCCCCTTTACTTATATATATATATATATATATATATATATATATATATATATATATATATATATATATATATATACTTAAAATACCCCCTTTCACACACGAACCCCAATCCAAACCCTACGACTGTCGTCTCCAGCGTTTTACCCCCGTTCCGAACACAATGGGATATGTTTCGTAGGCCCATTCAACGGTTTTAGTCAGTTTTCCTTCAAAATTAAAATGTAAAACATTCAATATTTGATTCGAATGTACATTTCAATTTGCCAAGGCCACAAACTGATTTGAAAAATTCCAGAAAAATAAATCCAGCTATGTTTTGACGATACGGTCCGAACAAAACTAGTTTCGTCGAATTCTGAGGTCGTTTGCAAAATGGTCCTTTTCTAGTCGATCCAATTTGACTATAATTGACCAAAACACATTTTCCTCTGCCATGCTCACATACTAGCTTCAAAAATTATGAAATTTGAAACCTAGCAATAACTTCACATCCCGGATCCAACAAAAGTGGTTTCGTCGAATTCCGAGGTCGTATGCAAAATGTCTATTTGCACGGGCTATATAATTTCTACAACGACCTTTCTGAAAATTCATTTGGCCATAACTTTTGCTTCCTACTATGAAACATCGATTTTTCAGATTCGTTAGAAAGATATTCACTAACAGATTTAAATATTTTTGGTCTCACTCAAATCCATTTTTCTTTGCACCCGGTACAGTTAGTCAAAGTTTGAATTCAATTTTTGAAACTGCAGCGCCATTTTTGGCCTTGTTTATAATTAGAAGTAATTATATACCTTTTCAAACATCGATTCAAACTCACTTTTCATCTTTCTTATTTAAAATATTTATTTAAAATATTTAAAATCCACTATTTTAGCCAATTTAAAAATTTTAAATTGGTTCATATTTTCTGGGTCGTTACAAGTATTGGCCGATCTGTGAAAGTAAGAGTAAAACATGTTTTAAGAATAGGTCAAACTCTAGTGTGCAGTTGAATATTTCGTCCCTTGTTTGTGATGCGAATTCAACCAAATCGCTGCCTGTCTTCTGACGATGTTCCGAATACTTGAGCGTGTTATTAACTAGAAATTCCATATGTGACTTCTTTTACTAAAAAGCGTGTCAACATTTATAGTTTATCGATTATGGCTTAATATTTATTGTTTGAGCTTTAGTTTATATAGTTTGCTGATTTTACTTTATTGTTTATGGTTTACGGTTTATGATTTATTGTTTACGGTTTATGGTTTATTGTTTAGGGTTTACGATTTATGGTTTATCATCTATGATTTATAATTTATGGCTTAATGTTTATGGTTAATGCCTTTATTTTATATAGTTTATAGTTTATACTTTATTGTTTATGGTTTATGGTTTATTGTTTATACTTTATTGTCTATGGTTTACGGTTTATGTTTTATTATTTATGGTTTTCGGTTTATTATTTATGATTTATCATTTATGGGTTAATGTTTATGGTTTATGCTTTATTTTATATAGTTTACTGTGTATACTTTATGGTTTACGGTTTACTGTTTATCGTTTATGTTTTACGGTTTATGGCTTACTGTTTATGATTTGTCATTTATGGTTAAATGTTTATGGTTTATGCTTTATATAATATAGTTTACTGCTTAAACATTATTGTTTATGGTTTACGGTTTATGTTTTATTGTCTGTTGTTTAAGGTTTACGGTTTATGGTTTATTGTTCACTATTAGACCAAAAAATGGCACTAACACCCAAATGCAGTGTGAAGTCCTCATAATCATGGATCACAGAGAATAAATGCAGGAAAGAAGTGAAGATCAGGGAATACACGGGGTTTTATAGTGGTTCGGCCCAAACTAAGCCTGCGTCCACTTTATATTTTCTTAAGTCCTTAGAAATTACAAATACAATGCCTTCCTACAGTCCGTAGGAATCATATACATGCAACATCCTTGTATTTTAATGAAGAAGTGGGGAATAGAGAGAGGTTTCATACAAGAAATCCTCGTGCTAGATTAACATAGAAGAAGCTCAATGTCCTTGTGTTCTCTTCAATGGAGGCCAAAAGTTAGAATGGCCAAAGATCCTTTAGAAGTCCCTGAATCCTTGTACTTATGGATGTAGATAGCGTCGCAGATGAATGACATGTGTCACAAATCCAATGCGTTGCTAAGACGTAGTGGGTAAGTGGCGAAAGTGTGTTGTAGTTCGTGTATAGCCATGTATTGGCTGATCCGTGAAAGTAAGATTAAAATAGGTCTTAAGAATAGGTCAAACTCTAGTGTGCATTAGAATATTTCGACCCTTGTTTGTGATGCGAATTCAACCAAATCGCTTCCTGTCTTCTGATGATGTTCCCAATGCTTGTGTGTGTTATTAACTAGAAATTCCATATGTGACTGCTTTTACTAAAAGCATGTCAAAATTTATTGTTTATCATTTATGGCTTAATATTTATTGTTTGTGCTTTATTTTATATTGTTTGCTGATTTTACATTATTGTTTATGGTTTACGGTTTATGGTTTATTGTTTATGGTTTACGGTTTATTGTTTACCGTCAATGATTTATAATTTATGGCTTAATGTTTATGGTTTATGCCTTCATTTTATATAGTTTATAGTTTATACTTTATTGTTTATGGTTTATGTTTTATTGTTTATACTTTATTGTTTATGGTTTATGGTTTATGGTCTATGGTTTATTGTTTATGGTTTACGGTATATTGTTTATGATTTACCATTTATGGGTTAATGTTTATGTTTATGCTTTATTTTATATAGTTTACAGTGTATACTTTATGGTTTACGGTTTACTGTTTATCGTTTATGTTTTATGGTTTATGGTTTATTGTTTACGATTTGTCAATTATGGTTAAATGTTTATAGTTTATGCTTTATACAATATGGTTTACTGCTTATACATTATTGTTTATGGTTTACGGTTTATGCTTCATTGTCTATTGTTTAAGGTTTATGGTTTATTGTTTACTGTTAGACCAAAAAATTGGCACTGACACCCAAATGAAGTGTGAAGTCCTCACAATAACGGATCACAGAGAATAAATGCAGGAAAGCAGTAAAGGACAGGGAACACACTGGTTTTTTATATTGGTTCGGCTCACACCAAGTCTACGTCCACTTTATATTTTCTTAAGTCCTTAGAAATTACAAATCTAATGCCTTCATACAATCCATAGGAATCATTCACATGCAACATCCTTTTATTTTATTGAAGAAGTGGGGAATAGAGAGTGGTTTTATACACGAAATCCTCGTGTTAGATTAACATGGTAGATGCTCAATGTCCTTGTGTTCTCTTCAGTGGAGCCCGAGAGTTAGAATGGCCAAAGATCCTTTAGAAGTCCTTGAATCCGTGTATTTATGGATGTAGATAGTCTCGCAGATGAATGACATGTGTCACGAATCCAATGCGTTGCTAAGACATAGTGGGTAGGCCGAGGAAGTCTCCTATAGTTCGTGTAAAGCCATGTATCGTCCAATCCATGAAAGTAAGAGTAAAACAGGCCTTAAGAACGGGTCAAGCTCTAGCGTGCGCAGTAGAATATTTTATACCAAAGCGGTCGGATCGGCTCCTCCATCTGATCTAAACCGGTGCCTTCAATACGAAGGCGACGCAATCTTCTTGGCATTAAGTGGAAAGCGGATCGGGTCGGGTTCCTACAATCTCCATCCAAACTGAGTCAGTGATTTCATTCCAAAGAAGCGTGCACTTTTATGCGACAGAAGGTGGATCGAGTCCACCTTTCCGATCCGATCCGACCCGAAGTCCAATCAATGCCGAAATCCAGACGTTTTCGGTTCTGCGGGCATTCGCAGAAACGAGGGTAACTTTTAAACCATAAGTCCGTTTTAGCCAAACGGAAGCTCTACCCGAAGCTAATTCAGCGGGGTACAAGGTTTACAGAGATAAGCTCCATAAATGATGTTTCAGGTCCAAAAGATATCATCTGTTAGGATTTCGAGCCATCCTTTGTATGTGATGTGACTTGAATCAAATCGCTTCCTGTCTTCTGACGATGTTCCAAATACTTGAGCTATTATTAACCAGAAATTCCATGTGTGACGGCTTTTACCAAAAAGCACATCAAAATTTATGGTTTATCATTTATGGCTTAATATTTATTGTTTGTTCTTTATTTTATATATTTTACTTATTTTACATTATTGTTTATGGTTTATGGTTTATAGTTTACGGTTTACTATTTATGGTTTACGGTTTATGGTTCATTGTCTATGATTTATAATTTATGGCTTAATGTTTATGGTTTATGCCTTTATTTTATGTAGTTTATTGTTTATACTTTATTGTTTATGGTTAATGGTTTATTGTTTATGATTTATCATTTATGGATTAATTTTATGTATTATGCTTTATTTTATATAGTTTACTATGTATACTTTATGGTTTACGGTTTACTGTTTATCGTTTAGGATTTACGGTTTATGGTTTATTGTTTATGAATTGTCATTTATGGTTAAATGTTTATAGTATATACTTTATATAATATAGTTTACTGCTTATACATTATTGTTTATGGTTTACGGTTTATGGTTTATTGTCTATTGTTTAAGGTTTACGGTTTATGGTTTATTGTTTACTGTTAGACCAAAAAATGGCACTAACACCCAAATCCAGTGCAAATTCCCCACAACCATGGATCACAGAGAATACATGCATGAAAGAAGTAAACAATAGGGAACACACGGGGTTTTTATAGTGGTCCGACTCAAATCAAGCCTACATCCACTTTATATTTCCTTAAGTCCTTAGATATTATAAATACAATGCCTTCCTACAATCCGTAGGAATCATTTACATTCAACATCCTTGTATTTTAATGAAGAAGTGGGCGATAGAGAGTGGTTTTATACACAAAATCCTCGTGTTAGAATAATATGGAAGAAGCTCAATGTCCTTGTGTTCTCTTCAGTGGAGGCCGAGAGTTAGAACGGTCAAAGACCTTTAGAAGTCCCTGAATCCATGTATTTATTGATGTAGATAGTCTCGCAGATGAATGACATGTGTCACAAATCCAATGCGTTGCTAAGACGTAGTGGGTAAGTGGAGGAAGTCTCCGGTAGTTCGTGTAAAGACATGTATGTTCCGGTCCGTGAAAGTAAGAGTAAAACAGGCCTTAAGAATAGGTCAAACTCGAGTGTGCGCTATAGAATATTTCGTCCTAGACGGTTCGGATCGGGTCCTCCATCTGATCCGAACCGGTGCCTTCAATACGATGGCGACACGCTCTTCTTGGCATTAAGGAGAAAGAGGATCGGGTCGGGTTCCTATAATCTCCATCCGAACCGAGCCGAAGACTTCATTGCAAAGAGCATGCACTTCTGTACTACTGAAGGTGGATTGGTCCACCTTTTCGATCCGATCCGGGCCATCCTATCCGACCCGAAGTCCAATCAATGCCGAAATCAAGACGTTTCCGGTTCTGCGGGCGTTCACGGATATGATCATAACTTTCAAACCGTACGTCTGTTTTAGCTAAAAAAAGCTCTACCCGAAGCTAATTCAGAGGGGTACGAGGTTTACAGAGCTATGCTCTATAATTGATGTTTTCGGGTCCAAAACATGTCATCTGTTAGGAGTTTCGAGCCTTTTTTTGTTTGTGATGCGACTTCAACCGAATCGCTTCCTGTCTTCCGACGATGTTCCAAGTACTTGAGCATACTATTAACTAGAAATTCCATGTGTGACGGCTTTAACTAAAAAGCGTGTCATCATTTATGGTTTAAAATTTATGGTTTAATGTTTATTGTTTGTGCTTTATTTTATATAGTTTACTAATTTTACTCTATTGTTTATGGTTTACGGTTTATGTTTTATTGTTTATGGTTTACGGTCAATGGTTTACTGTTTATGGTTTACGGTTTATGGTTTATTGTTTATGATTTATGATTTATGGGTTAATGTTTATGGTTTATCCTTTATTTTATATAGTTTACTATGTATACTTTATGGTTTACGGTTTACTGTTTATCGTTTATGTTTTACGGTTTATGGTTTATTGTTTATGATTCGTCATTTATGGTTATATGTTTATGGTCAATGCTTTATATAATATAGTTTACTGCTGATACAGTATTGTTTATGGTTTATGGTTTATTGTTTAAGGTTTACGGTTTATGGTTCATAATTTACTGTTAGACCAAAAATGGCACTAACACCCAAATGTAGTGTGAAGTCCTTACAATCAAGGATCATAGAGAATAAATGCAGGAAAGAAGTAAAGAACAAGGAACACATGGGGTTTTTATAGTGGTTAGGCTCAAACCAAGCCTACATCCGCTTTATATTTTCATAAGTCCTTAGAAATTACAAATACAATGCCTTCCTACTGTAACACCCGTATTTTCTGTGAACCTATAAGTAACAAATCAAAGGATAATTAATTTTTAAAATAAGAATCAAGGGAAAGAGGTTGCGCCATTGCGTTCATCTCGGAATTCTACTTGAAAACGAATCCGAGTTTGCGTAAATCGTAGCCCATATGAAGAAGTTACGGTCTTGCAAAGTTTCAGAATTAAAAGCAGCATGAATTCGAATTCAAAATTCGAATTTCAAACCCAGAACAGACTGGGCGGGAAATTTCCCGCCCAGACCTAGGTCGACTGGGGAGTCGACTGGGAAGTCGACCCCCCTGGCCAGGTCGACTGGGCAGTCGACCTGGGTGTCGACCTGGTCCCCGAGCCCATTTTTGAGTCAGAGTTCACTCTGATGTTTCTGGTCCGATTTCTGTCTAGATTCGTTGACTTGACCCTATTTAAACAACCCCAAACCTAGCCTTCTCTACACATAATTCTATTCTGCTTCTACTCTGCCTCTGTTCTAAATAAAAATAAAAATGGCATCGCCACTCTGCCGAAATCAAAACTAGAAGCTAATCAACATCAACCTAAGCAACTCAATTCAAACTAGAGATTAAAGCTTCTGCAACGATTCTACAACAATTAAAGTTCTTTCTTTAATCCAACCAAGGCAATTGCAGTTATTTTCCGATATAAACTTTAATCATAACTGTGACATGATTGTAAATCTGAATTTGAGATTGTGTATGTTCTGTTCTGATCTATTTTATTCTGTATCTCTTCTTCTTTCTGTTCTATAGCTAGGCTACTACGAGCCTGCGCCAATCTCCTAAGAGATTAACGCACGAACTCTAAAATGTTCGGGACAAATAATGAATGTGGCATAATTGGACATGGCAAATCTGTGACTGATTTAAGAAAAAGGACATAGGTTGTAAACTTGATTTAGATCTATGCATATTCTGTGAATTGGAAGAAGAGGAACCATAGTATGTTAACATGTGACTTGAGACATTGGACATAACGCATATTTTGAATTAAGATCTGTTATAACTAGATCGTTCGGCATATTGTTTATATAACAATTCACGGTTTGAAAGAGAATGTGACTCAGGTGTGAAGATCTATATTAAGATTTGATAACTATCAAATGTGAATAACAACTAAGTAAGAGATTTTTGAATATATGACATGCATTGAAATCGATGGCTATATTTGGTATAATTTATATGTGAATCTTTTGTACTAGGCAAGATGAACTAAATTGGGACATGTAAATTATGATCATAATCTGTGACATATAAATTCAATGCAAACGTGGGGTATATGATCATAGTGTGAATCATGACAACGATTTAGGCATGCAAACTTAGGCCAAATTTATAATTAGGCAAGCTATGTTTGTGAAACTTTAAGGAATGATTAAATCTGTTATGTTGCCTAATCTGCTAGTTCTGTTATATTGCTTAATCTGCTAATTCTGTTATATTGCCTAATCTTCTAGTTCTGTTATATTGCTTAATCTTCTAGTTCTGCTCTACTGCCTAGTCTGCTAGATTTGTTCATCTGCCAAATCTATCATCTGTTAAGTCTGCTGAAAATGCCAAATCTATTATATGCTAAATCTGCTAAACTAAATCTGTTGAGATGCCTAAACTGCTAAATCTGTTGAGATGCCTAATCTGTTATCTGCTAAATCTGCTAGTTGCTTAATCTGCTAAATCCATTAAGTCGCCTAATCTGCAAAATCTCTTATCTGCTATATCTGTTGAGTTGATATAATTAGTCTGTTATTGACATAATCTGAATTGGCTATAGTTATGAATAATTGACATGTATATTAGGCGCGGGCATAAATGGTAAATTATTAATTAATTGGCCGCAAAGATGAACATGGCTAACTCGAGGTTAGAATGAGTTTGCGGCGTAATTCTGCCCGAAACAGCCCGGCACATCTAGTGCCCGTAAACTTTAGGTTCTAATGTGAGAAGTTAGTCACAACGTGCTTGAAACCCGAGGTTAGACTCAGTTTACGGCAGAAATCTGCCCGGAACCAACCGGCCTAACCAGTAGCCGCAAACTGTCAGTCTAATGTGAGAGGTCTGGGCATTAATATTTAATTAATGAAAATCTGAGATAAATATGATGTCTAAAACGTGTTGGGCGGATATTGTTAAACCCACTAGACTGATGAATTTAATAAATTTGTTCCGTGAATCTGTAGGCCCAATTACAAAGTTAGACAAATCTGTAAGTCTGTTAATCTGTAACTGGTTAATCGGTAAGTCTGTTAAATCTGTATATCTGATCTGTTAGTCTGAAAACTTGTTGATTTTATTTTTTGATCTGTGAACTAGTAAATCTGATCTCTGTATGTATGAACTTGTAAACAAGTTAATCTGAAATATGTTAATCTGGGGACACAAGGTTAGGTGGGAATTTACTTATGTCGTCTGTTGTTTGGGACCCATATTAGTCAGTAACGCTTTCTGGTATCAAAACTTTGACCCAACAGTAGGTAGGGTCCGGGCACGCTTACTGAACTAATTATAAGCGGTTCATTCTGATAATGGCGAGGGGTGTTGATGGTGCTTTCCAACCGGGTCATGTGCATGCATGGATCCCGGTCTTCCTCCGAGGATGTAAGACTCCGTGACATCTGTAAATAGGTCTGTGCCAATTCGTTGTCACTTTAGGGAGTGATACACCCTACTTTGGGGCCGACACAGGGTATTTGTGTATTAGGGAGCCGATCGCTTGGGGTAGGGTTTTAGGTTACACTTAGTTCTGTCTGTTTTTGTTGGTACCGTCTGTTTCTGTTGGGTGGTAACACCTGTCTGTTTCTGCGTGGTACCATCTGTTGGGGTGGTAAAGGCCCATTACTAGTGTACACCTAATTCTACATTCTATTTCCGTAGGGATTAATCTGTTTCTGCTTCTGTCTGTTTCTGTTCGGGTGGAAAAGGCCCATTGCTAGCACTCTCTTCTGTGGAAATTATTCTGTACCCGTTTCTGTTTTAGTTTAGACATTAGGGTGACATCTAATTTTGTTATACTAGTATTTGTGCAGAGAAGTGTAAAGAAATAGCTTATGTCATTCTGTTCTTCTGTAATATCCGCTTCACCTGTTACTGTTATCTCTTATCCAGTTTTATTTTCATGTCATGTTATTATTATCTGTTCATAACTGAAAATCTCTGGACTTGCCAGAATTTTTGTCTGACCCTTTTTGTTTCGCCTCCTTTCTTCCGTTCCCCCCCCTCCCCCAGGGTTTGTAGAAGGGAGTACTCTAGCTTGATCCAGATTTCTTCCGCTTGAAGTGCTTAAAGTATGGCTTGTCTTCTTCTATGGGGATTATGATTTTAAACTATGCATTCGGAAGGCTTTTGTACAAGACTGATATTTCGTACTTGAATTATGATATTATGATTTGAAAGGATGTAACCAAGCTTATTTCGGTTTCTGTTGTAATAAAGTTATAAATTTGTCAAGTACTGTTTTATCTGTCTTGTAAATTTCTGTTCTGTTTACTAAAATGCTCCACCAAAGTTAAGGCATTCCCTTTGTGAGTGACCTTAACGGAGGTGGGGTGTTACACCTATAATCTGTAGGAATCATTTGCATGCAACATCCTTGTATTATAATGAAGAAATGGGGAATAGAGAGTGGTTTTATACACGAAATGCTCGTGTTAGATAAACTTTGAAGAAGCTCAATGTCCTTGTGTCCTCTTGTAACACCCTGCAAATTCTATAACTGTGAAACTCACAAATTAAAGTATAATTAATTTCAAATCAAAGAACTAAGGGAAACGGGATACGCCATTGCGTTCGTCTCGGAAAAATACGCAAAATAGAGTCCGAGTTTTCGAAAAACGGATATCGTATGAAGAAGATATGGATGAACGAAGTTGGGCGGAAAACCGGAAAAGGGTCAGAATGCACTGGCGCACTTGGGAAGTGCGCCAGAACAAAAATGAACTGGCGCACCTGTGAAGTGCGCCAGTACATTTTTGACCTGGCGCACCTGCCAAGTGTGCCCAGGTCAAAAATGACCTGCTAGCCAGGTCTGGTCTAGCCCTGGCTGGCCAGGTCTGTGTTTGGCCGATTTTCAGAAGCTTGCTTTGTCATTAGGGCTAGGTGGCAGGCTCTAATTGGTCTCTCTTGCGAATGAATGGCTACGATCAATCCAAGCAACATCAATGGTCCTAATCAGTTTATAACCTCTATATAAACAACCCTAGACTAACCCTAATTTATTCATTCAAAAATAAGAACAAAGCCGCCATGTTACTGAGGAACGACTAAGAGTAGCCGCCAATTGGAGAGAGAGGATTAGGAGGCAAATTCTAAGGCATAAAGTAACTCAATCAAATCAAACCGCATCTTCAAATCCCTAAATTAGAGAATTCGCCACACCATTGTAAGTAGAGTATTACTTTGGTATGAACAAATAATTGTGTTGGTTTGTATACTTGATTTGTGGTGATAAAGTAATTCATATTGTATACGTTTGGATATTCTCGAATTATGTTATTCATTATAAAGAACTACATGCGGTAGTTCTATGCAAGTATACGTTTGGAATATTCGCAAATTATGCAATCCTTGTTGAAGCTACATGTATGTAGTTGTTTAATTGAAACTCATGCAAGTTTGGGGTTTTGCTACTATGCCATCATGATGTATATTTTTGTACATAAATCATTTTGTACGTAATTGAAACAAGTTTGGTTGTTATAGTTCATATGAAACTATGTTGGAATTTTGGCACCATGATTTATGTATTAAGCCATGCTTTTGTACTAGAAAACCTATTTGCAAACTTATGAATATGACTAGGCTATGATTGATAATTTGCATAATTGAAATTGTTAACAAGAATTATATGATGACATATGTGGTACATAGCTAGGTTAGGTTCAAAAATCCCTTTTTGCAAGTTTGCATGACTAAAGTAAGAATCATGATTTCATGTTAGAAATATTTATGTCATAGTTATGTGAACAAATTTAACTATACTTATGCCATGCTTATGTTTGACATTATGCCATGCTTATGTTAGAAATATTTATGCCATGCTTATGTTTGACATTATGCCTAAATAAAAGTATAGGTTCATGTTGTAGTTATGACTATGTGTCAATAATGATACCCAATTTAGATTCTTATCTCAACTACAAGTTTACATGCTTTGACTCATGTCACCTATGCTTTATGACCAAAGTATATGTCACTACTATGCAAGTACACCCGTTTCTATTTTGTATTTCCAACGTCATATTGCAAGTTCATGCGCTCACCTTCCCCTCTTTGTGTATGTAATCACGCTTTAAGCCTCCCCTCTTCGCATGGCTAAATTGGGCTTTAAAAGGCTAAGCCCAATATATATAAAATAAACGGACGTGTTAAACGGGGGAAAATAACGTTGGGTTAAAATTACTAATGAATGAAAATATAAAATAGAAGGGCCCAAATTCAAGTATGGGTTGGGCCCATGATTGGTGTAACCTTTACACCATTAACTTAATAATGGGCCGCAAATATTTACATATAAGAAAATAAAGAAGAAAGACAAAATATGTAAATGTAGAACATAAGATGTGTTTAACCCGAGGTTGGATTGAGTTGTGATGTAAACCTGCCCGGAACCGCCCGGCTGTCCAGTAGTCACAACAATACCTATCCAATGTGAGAGGTTAAACATGGAGCCCAATAAGGACCCGAGGTTAGACTGAGTTGTGGCGTAAGACTGCCCGGAACCAACCGGCAACAGGCAGCCACAACAATACCTGTCTAATGTGAGAGGTCAGGGCCTTAATAAGACAATTAAGGCTGAGTCAGGATTGTTAGGATTAAGTGAACTAAAGACTTAATCAAAATGGAACATGCTAAACTAAACGGACTGGTGGGGTTAGGTTAGAAAACACTTAACCAACTTAGCATGTTGGCTAGAGATAGAAAACCTAGTAACGGGGGACCCTTTTCAGCAGTAACCCTAGAAGGTGTATCAGGAAACCCTGAAACTAGGCAGGGTGGGGCACGATTACTGGGCTGATTGTAAGAGGTCAAATCGACGGCGGTGGTGTAGCAGTGTAGGTTCTAACGGGGTGCGGGCGTGCACACACTCCGGCGCAGAAAAATAAGGCACTGGACACCAGTAGCATACCTGTGCACTCTAAGGTTGTGTCGGGCCACCACCATGGGACTTGATACACCCCATGGTGGGACCAGCATAGGTAACTACAACATCGGGGGCCGTAAGACACATGTAACTATGCGAGTAGGTGCCGATCATCATAAGAATGGATCACATCACCCTGATTATGGGGTGCCAGTTGGAAACTAGTTTATATGGGTTCAGAGATTAACATAGGGTACGATAGTATATTCGACCCTAGACAACTTAACCAAGTTTATAGTGCTTGCCCACTTCTTGTTTATACTTATCATACCCAGTTCTTTATTCATAGACAAAATAGTACTAGAATTACTCAAGCTTTATGTCTGACTCTGCTTTTCTTTCGTCTTCTTTTCTTCCGTTTCCCCCCCCCCCCAGGTCCACAGGGAGGGAACACAGCAGCTTGACCAGCCTTAACATCCAGCTTGAAGAAGAGAAATGTATTGCTTGGACTTTCCTGTTTTGAACTATGGCTTTGGACAATCCACTATGGGGACTTTTGCAGTTTATCTATGTTTTATCTATGCTTCTTTAAATAATGTAATCAAGACAGATTATGAAAGTGTTATGTTATGTTTTTGGAAAAAGATGTAAGACAATCATGGTGATGTTGTTGTAACACGTATTTGACTTTATGAAATAAAGTTTGTTGTTTTTCCGCTGTTTACAAATATGTGTTCTTATATCTGTCTTGTATATCTGTGACTTATACTTATAAACCTCCACCAAAATTAGGGCATTCCCTTTGAGAGTGACCCTAACAGAGGTGGGGTGTTTCACTTGGTATCAGAGCATAGGTTTACCAGATAAGATAAAAAGTTTTGAAAAATTATTTTCAAAAAGGAAATTTAAAGAAGCATTTTTAAAAGAAAAATATTATTTTGTTTTAAAAGGCAAAGTCCCCAAAGCCATAGGTATTATCTCTTATCCTTCGTTTTGAATCTATCCTTTCGGTTTCAGCATGTCTGGAGACCTTACTCCCCAGCTGCTAACGCTTTCACTCCTCCTCCTCCACGTTAACCATCAAGCGGAAGAGTCCCAGAGTAGGAAGACGAATAATAGTCAAACAAGAAAGGATCGTAACAGTAATAATAAGAAACGAGACAAAAGGAAATACAATTTTTGTGGTAAGGAGGGGCACATAGCCAAGGATTGTAGAAAGAGGAGAAGAAAGCAAGGTGAATGTTTTCATTGTGGGGAGACTGGACACATCAGCAAAGACTGCCCTGAGAAGACAGACTTTGAGAAGGCCGGGAAAGACAACAAGTCCCGAGAGAAGAGGAAGTGTAAATTCTGTGGCAAAGTGGGGCACTTAGTAAAGGACTGCCGGAAAAAGAAGGCCAAGGAGAATGGTGGGTGCTTTTCATGCGGTGAGACGGGCCACAGGGCTAAGGACTGCCCAAAGAAACGAGGACAGGGGCAGAGGGCTGGATCCACCCCAGCGGCACAGGTTCATGTGCTGGAAGCGCCACCTCTGCAACAGCGAGGTATAAATACTTCTGTAGAAAGTGTAGTTTATCTTTATGATCACCCCGTTCGCACTTTATTTGATTCTGGTGCATCACACTCCTTTATCTCGTCTGCTTTAGTGGAATCTCTGCACCTAAAAACTAGTATGGTAGAGGACCCCTTAATTGTTTCAAACCCAATTGGGGGCCCAGCTCATTTGTCTATGATCTGTGTGGGATTGAAAATTTCCATTCTAAGCGTAGAATTTCAATGTAGTGCCTTTGTTTTGGGCTTTTCGGGTTATGGTTTGATTTTGGCTATGGATTGGCTATCCAGTAATGGGGCCATCCTTGATTGTGAGAGAAGGGTTGTTAGGCTCCTAACCCAGCTCGGTAATACTTTGGAAATTTCTTGTAATCCCTCATATGCGGTTATGCTTAGTTATCTTGAATCGCTAGATGCCTCTGTTGAAAATTTGCAATCAGTTAAAGTGGTCCGGGAATATCCGGATGTCTTCGAAGAGGTGAAGGGCTTGCCTCCGAAGCGGGAAATAGACTTCCGCATATATCTTGTAGATAATGCAAAGCCCGTTGCATTGCCCGTTAGACATATGGCTCCACGAGAAAGGAAAGAGCTCAGTAAACAGATTAAAGAGCTTCTAGAAAAGGGGTTCATTAGGAGAAGCATTTCAGAATGGGGCGCTCCAGTGGTGTTCGCTACAAAGGCGGATGGTTCACTCCATCTATGTGTTGACTATAGGGAGCTCAATAAGCTAACGAAAAAGAATAGGCACCCTCTCCCTAGAATTGACGATTTATTTGACCAGCTTGTAGGAGCGTCTGTTTTCTCCCAGCTCGATTTAGCAACCGGTTTTCATCAGCTAAGGGTGGCTGAAGATAACATCGATAAAACGGCGTTCAGAACCCCAGACAGCTTCTTTGAATAGCTTGTCATGCCTTTCGGCTTGACAAATGCACCTGCTTACTTCGTGGACCTGATGAGTAGGGTATTTAGAGATTTCCTCAACAAATTCGTAGTGGTCTTCGTAGATGATATTCTTATCTTCTCAAAGAGTGAAGAGGAACATGCTCAACACTTAAGGGCAATCATGGAAACTTTGTGAGTCCATCAACTAAAAGCCAAATTATCCAAATGCCACTTTTGGAGAGAAGAGGTGAGATTCTTTGGGCACATAGTATCCAAACAAGGGTTAGCAGTGGACCCTGCTAAGGTAGTGGCGGTACAGGATTGGAAGGCACCAAGGAATGCAACGGAGGTCCGAAGTTTTTTAGGACTAGCGGGTTTCTATCGAAAATTCATAAGGGATTTTGCGAAAATCTCTTCTCCGCTCACGAAATTGACCAAGAAGAATCTAGTGTTCAATTGGGACTTGGATTGCGAGTTTGCTTTCCAACGACTGAAAAGGGCTCTCACAACAGCCCCAGTTTTGACGCTGCCAGATGGGAGCAAGATGTTCACTGTTTATACAGATGCATGTGGGACAGGGCTAGGCGCCGTCTTAATGCAAGATGGAAGGGTAGTAGCTTATGGAGGGAGGCAGTTGAAAGTGCACGAAAAGAACTACCCAACCCACGATCTTGAGTTAGCCGCCATCGTCTTTGCACTCAAGTCTTAATGACACTATCTCCTAGGTGAGGAGTTCGAACTTTACACTGACCATAAATCGTTGAAATATCTTTTCTCGCAGAAGGTTGATTTCACTTATGCATGAGTCGTAAGGAATCACCTTAGTAAGTTCATTTGGCAACAAAGTTGACATTTGTTTATTTTCAAGAGATAATTCATCTATGTGGAATACCTTCTAGTAAGTGAACAAGATCCAAGATTCACTAGTGAATTTTGGAGAGCTTGCATGGAACCATGAGTACGCAGTTAGGCTTGAGCCAAGTATACTAGAAGGAGAATAAGTGAAAGAGGAACGAGAAATAGGTTCCAACTCATATTTTGGAAACAAGAATTAAGAAGCTACGAAATTGTGAAGTTAACGACGGACAAAGCATAATGGAGTTAAGCTCAAGAAATGCGACTTAGAAGATTGAGGACTAGATTCGTGCATAATATCTCTTCTTAAGAGTATATCCTTGATCCCTCTCTTCCTGTAGAGCTTACTTGCATGGTATCTTTTCTGTATATCCTCTCGGTCCCATTCTCAATCCAATTTCTGTTGCAAACCCCATAGGGAATATGACTCATCTGTTAGTAACACATGTTGGGGCTCGAGGGTGTTCATTGGTTTGACTAAAGTTTTTGGGTTTTATAGGATACAGATTGGTCTTAGGAAGGGACTCCCTTGTGACCTAAAAGGAGTCCATCATGCTTAGTTTCCTAGAATCATATATGGTGGTTGGGTTGAGTAACTCTTTGGGTGTCAGTCTGATGTTGATTTCAGTCTTCGGGGCTGATGCTTAGAGAGTTCTTCTCCTAATCAATATATATGTGGCATAGGTTTTCAGTTTTGACATTGCCTAATGGGCACAAAGTTTTTACTTGCTTCTATCATTCGACTATACCTTTAGATAGGAACAATTGGGAAAATGGCCTATAGATTAGAGCTACCCGAGAAGTTGGCCGGAGTCCACAACGTTTTTCACGTTTCACATCTCCGGAAATGTCTACATGAGTCTGCTGAAGTGGTAGAGCCAAATATACTCGAAGAGGCCGAAGTGGAACGCGAAGCAACCATAAGAAAAGTTCCAACCCGCATCTTAGGAACGGAAGTGAAGAAGCTACGCAACCGTGAAGTCAAGCTCGTCAAAGTTCAGTGGAGCGACACCGAGGGAGACGCGACTTGGGAAACTGAAGCTAGAATACGCACTGCCTACCCTTTTCTGTTCGAGGGTACATCCTTGATCTATCCTTTTCCTTAAGTTGCGCTTTTATCTATCTTTTTAGGTATATTTCCTCGACCTTATCTTTTAGGTAGAAACCCTTTGGATGGAAACATGTAATTGAAACATGTTATGGATGATGGTTGCAAGTGGTTGCAAGTGATTGCTAGTGGTTGCTCGTGGTTGCATATACACACACAATCTAGGTTTTAGATCGGCTCAGTCACTTCATATTGCATATGCATATATGTTTGCATTCGTATATGGTTGAACTTTAATGTGTTGTCATGTGGATGTTGCATTTGTATTGAATGATTGTGCACTCATGTAGAATCATGAATATGAAAAGTTGCATACATAATGGATTCATGGCACTTACATAATTCGCATTAAGGAGGTCAACTGAATCAGTAGACCGCCTGATTTGGCATTAGATAAGTACATGTATACACACACACTTCGCATATGATCATGAAGCATTAGAAGTCTTTTAAGGACAATGGATGCTCGTGTTTGATGGATGAGTAGATGGATGATTGGATGTTAGGATATACATTCCTCCTAACTTGAAGATTTCGGGGACGAAATCCTTTTAAGTGGGGGAGAATGTAACACCCCGCGAATTCTATAACTGTGAAACTCACAAATTAAAGTATAATTAATTTCAAATCAAAGAACTAAGGGAAACGGGATACGCCATTGCATTCGTCTCGGAAAAATACGCAAAATAGAGTCCGAGTTTTCGAAAAACGGATATCGTATGAAGAAGATATGGACGAACGAAGTTGGGCGGAAAACCGGAAAAGGGTCAGAATGCACTGGCGCACTTGGGAAGTGCGCCAGAACAAAAATGAACTGAGTACATTTTTGACCTGGCGCACCTGCCAAGTGCGCCCAGGTCAAAAATGACCTGCTAGCCAGGTCTGGTCTAGCCCTGGCTGGCCAGGTCTGTGTTTGGCCGATTTTCAGAAGCTTGCTTTGTCATTAGGGCTAGGTGGCAGGCTCTAATTGGTCTCTCTTGCGAATGAATGGCTACGATCAATCCAAGCAACATCAATGGTCCTAATCTGTTTATAACCTCTATATAAACAACCCTAGACTAACCCTAATCTATTCATTCAAAAATAAGAACAAAGCCGCCATGTTACTGAGGAACGACTAAGAGTAGCCGCCAATTGGAGAGAGAGGATTAGGAGGCAAATTCTAAGGCATAAAGTAACTCAATCAAATCAAACCGCATCTTCAAATCCCTAAATTAGAGAATTCTCCACACCATTGTAAGTAGAGTATTACTTTGGTATGAACAAATAATTGTGTTGGTTTGTATACTTGATTTGTGGTGATAAAGTAATTCATATTGTATACGTTTGGATATTCTCGAATTATGTTATTCATTATAAAGAACTACATGCGGTAGTTCTATGCAAGTATACGTTTGGAATATTCGCAAATTATGCAATCCTTGTTGAAGCTACATGTATGTAGTTGTTTAATTGAAACTCATGCAAGTTTGGGGTTTTGCTACTATGCCATCATGATGTATATTTTTGTACATAAATCATTTTGTATGTAATTGAAACAAGTTTGGTTGTTATAGTTCATATGAAACTATGTTGGAATTTTGGCACCATGATTTATGTATTAAGCCATGCTTTTGTACTAGAAAACCTATTTGCAAACTTATGAATATGACTAGGCTATGATTGATAATTTGCATAATTGAAATTGTTAACAAGAATTATATGATGACATATGTGGTACATAGCTAGGTTAGGTTCAAAAATCCCTTTTTGCAAGTTTGCATGACTAAAGCAAGAATCATGATTTCATGTTAGAAATATTTATGTCATAGTTATGTGAACAAATTTAACTATACTTATACCACGCTTATGTTTGACATTATGCCATGCTTATGTTAGAAATATTTATGCCATGCTTATGTTTGACATTATGCCTAAATAAAAGTATAGGTTCATGTTGTAGTTATGACTATGTGTCAATAATGATACCCAATTTAGATCTTATCTCAACTACAAGTTTACATGCTTTGACTCATGTCACCTATGCTTTATGACCAAAGTATATGTCACTACTATGCAAGTACACCCGTTTCTATTTTGTATTTCCAACGTCATATTGCAAGTTCATGCGCTCACCTTCCCCTCTTTGTGTATGTAATCACGCTTTAAGCCTCCCCTCTTCGCATGGCTAAATTGGGCTTTAAAAGGCTAAGCCCAATATATATAAAATAAACGGACGTGTTAAACGGGGGAAAATAACGTTGGGTTAAAATTACTAATGAATGAAAATATAAAATAGAAGGGCCCAAATTCAAGTATGGGTCGGGCCCATGATTGGTGTAACCTTTACACCATTAACTTAATAATGGGCCGCAAATATTTACATATAAGAAAATAAAGAAGAAAGACAAAATATGTAAATGTAGAACATATGATGTGTTTAACCCGAGGTTGGATTGAGTTGTGATGTAAACCTGCCCGGAACCGCCCGGCTGTCCAGTAGTCACAACAATACCTATCCAATGTGAGAGGTTAAACATGGAGCCCAATAAGGACCCGAGGTTAGACTGAGTTGTGGCGTAAGACTGCCCGGAACCAACCGGCAACAGGCAGCCACAACAATACCTGTCTAATGTGAGAGGTCAGGGCCTTAATAAGACAATTAAGGCTGAGTCAGGATTGTTAGGATTAAGTGAACTAAAGACTTAATCAAAATGGAACATGCTAAACTAAACGGACTGGTGGGGTTAGGTTAGAAAACACTTAACCAACTTAGCATGTTGGCTAGAGATAGAAAACCTAGTAACGGGGGACCCTTTTCAGCAGTAACCCTAGAAGGTGTATCAGGAAACCCTGAAACTAGGCAGGGTGGGGCACGATTACTGGGCTGATTGTAAGAGGTCAAATCGACGGCGGTGGTGTAGCAGTGTAGGTTCTAACGGGGTGCGGGCGTGCACACACTCCGGCGCAGAAAAATAAGGCACTGGACACCAGTAGCATACCTGTGCACTCTAAGGTTGTGTCGGGCCGCCACCATGGGACTTGATACACCCCATGGTGGGACCAGCATAGGTAACTACAACATCGGGGGCCGTAAGACACATGTAACTATGCGAGTAGGAGCCGATCATCATAAGAATGGATCACATCACCCTGATTATGGGGTGCCAGTTGGAAACTAGTTTATATGGCTTCAGAGATTAACATGGGGTACGATAGTATATTCGACCCTAGACAACTTAACCAAGTTTATAGTGCTTGCCCACTTCTTGTTTATACTTATCATACCCAGTTCTTTATTCATAGACAAAATAGTACTAGACTTACTCAGGCTTTATGTCTGACTCTGCTTTTCTTTCGTCTTCTTTTCTTCCGTTCCCCCCCCCCCAGGTCCACAGGGAGGGAACACAGCAGCTTGACCAGCCTTAACATCCAGCTTGAAGAAGAGAAATGTATTGCTTGGACTTTCCTGTTTTGAACTATGGCTTTGGACAATCCACTATGGGGACTTTTGCAGTTTATCTATGTTTTATCTATGCTTCTTTAAATAATGTAATCAAGACAGATTATGAAAGTGTTATGTTATGTTTTTGGAAAAAGTTGTAAGACAATCATGGTGATGTTGTTGTAACACGTATTTGACTTTATGAAATAAAGTTTGTTGTTTTTCCGCTGTTTACAAATATGTGTTCTTATATCTGTCTTGTATATTTGTGACTTATACTTATAAACCTCCACCAAAATTAGGGCATTCCCTTTGAGAGTGACCCTAACGGAGGTGGGGTGTTTCACCTCTTCAGTGGAGGACGAGAGTTAGAATGGCCAAAGATCCTTTAGAAGTCCCTGAATCCGTGTATTTATGGATTTAGATAGTCTCGCAGATGAATGACATGTGTCACGAATCCAATGTGTTGCTAAGACGTAGTGGGTAAGTGGAGGAAGTCTCCTGTAGTTTGTGTAAAGCCATGTATGGTCCGATCCGTGAAAGTAAGAGTTAAACAGGCCTTAAGAATAGGTTAAACTCGAGTGTGTGCAGTAGAATATTTTTTCCTAGACGGTTCGGATCGGGTCCTCCATCCGATCTGAACCGGTGCCTTCAATACGAAGGCGACACGCTCTTTTTGGCGCTAAGGAGAAAGCGGATCGGGTCAGGTTCCTACAATCTCCATCTGAACCGAGCCGGTGACTTCATTCCAAAGCAACGTGCACTTCTGTACAGTAGAAGGTGGATCGGGTCCACCTTTTCGATCCGATCAGGGTCATCCGATCCGACCCGAAGTCCAATCAATGCCGATATCCAGACGTTTCTGGTTATATGGGCATTTACAGAAACGGGCATAACTTTCAATCCGTAAGTCCGTTTTAGCTAAATGGAAGCTCTACCCGAAGTTAATTCAGAGGGGTACATGGTTTACAGAGCTACGCTCCGTAACTGATGTTTTCGGGTCCAAAAGTTGTCATCGGTTAGGAGTTTTGAGCCGTCCTTTGTTTATTATGCGACTTCAACCAAATCTCTTCCTGTCTTCTAACGATGTTCCAAATACTTGAGCGTATTATTAACTAGAAATTACATGTGTGACGAATTTTACTAAAAAGCATATCAACATTTATGGTTTATCATCTATAGCTTAATGTTTATTGTTTGTGCTTAATTTTATATAGATTACTAATTTTACTTTATTGTTTATGGTTTATTGTTTATGGTTTACGGTTTATGGTTTACTGTTTATGGTTAACGGTTTATGGTTTATAGTCTATGATTTATAATTTATGGATTAATTTTTATTGTTTATGCCTTTATTTTATATAGTTTATTGTTTATACTTTATTGTTTATGGTTTATTGTTTATACTTTATTGTTTATGGTTTACGGTTTATGGCTTATTGTTTATGGTTTATGGTTTATTGTTTATGATTTATCATTTATGGGATAATGTTTATGGTTTATGCTTTATTTTATGTAGTTTACTGTGTATACTTTATGGTTTTCGGTTTACTGTTTATCGTTTATATTTTACAGTCTATGATTTGTTCTTTATGATTTGTCATTTATGGTTAAATGTTTATGGTTTATGCTTTATATAATATAGATTACTGCTTATAAATTATTGTTTCTGGTTTACGGTTTATGGTTTATTGTCTATTATTTAAGGTTTACAGTTTATGGTTTACTGTTTACGGTTAGACTAAAAAATGGCACTAACACCCAAATGCAGTGTGAAGTCCTCACAATCACGGATCACCGAGAATAAATGCAGGAAAGCAGTAAAAAACATGGAACACAAGGGGTTTTTATAGTGGTACGGCTCAAACCAAGCCGACGTGCACTTTATATTTTCTTAAGTCCTTAGAAATTACTAATACAATGCCTTCCTACAATCCGTAGGAAACATTTACATGCAATATCCTTGTATTTTAATAAAGAAGTGGGGAATAGAGAGTGGTTTTATACACGAAATTCTCATGTTAGATTAACATGGAAGAAGCTCAATGTCCTTGTGTTCTCTTCAGTGGAGGCCGAAAGTTAGAATGGCCAAACATCCTTTAGAAGTCCCTGGATCCGTGTATTTATGGATGTAAATAGTCTCGCGGATGAATGACATGTGTCACGAATCCAATGCGTTGCTAAGACGTAGTGGGTAAGTGGAGGAAGTCTCCTGTAGTTCGTGTAAAGCCATGTATGGTATGATACGTGAAAGTAAGAGTAAAACAGGCCTTAAGAATAGGTCAAACTCTAGTGTGTGCAGTAGATTATTTCGTCCCAGATGGGTTGGATCGGGTCCTCCATCCATTCTGAACCGGTGCCTTCAATACGAAGGCAACGCGCTCTTCTTGGTAGTAAGGATTAAGCAGATCGGATCAGGTTCCCACAATATCCATCCGAACCAAGCCGGTGACTTCATTCCAAAGCAGCGTGCACTTCTGTGCAGCGGAAGGTGGATCGGGTTCACCTTTCCAATCCGTTCAGGGCCATCCTATCCGACCCGAAGACCAATCAATGCCGAGATCCAAACGTTTCCAGTTCTGCAGGTGTTCACGGAATAGAGAGTTTCGAGCCGTCCTTTGTTTGTTAGGAGTTTGTTTGTTAGGCGTTCACGGAAATCTTCTGTAGTTCGTGTAAAGCCGTGTATGGTCTGATCCGTGAAAGTAAGAGTAAAACATGCCTTAATAATAGGTTAAACTCGAGTGTGTGCAGTAGAATATTTTGTCCCAGATGGTTCGGATCGGGTCCTCCATCCGATCTGAACCGGTGCCTTCAATACGAAGGTGACACGCTCTTCTTGGCGGTAAGGAGAAAGCTGATCGGGTCGGGTTTCTACAATCTCCATCCAAACCGAGCTGGTGACTTCATTCCAAAGCATGTAATGACCCGTAATTTGGCAGGAGAATAATTAACTAATTTAATTATTAAATATCGATTTAACGATATCAATAACTGGAATTAAATAATATTTATATTTAATTAATATAAATAATAGGATAATATACTTCCAGAATAGTCGGAAATAGTAGAATTCACAATACGATGTGAACTGGATCTTATATAAACTATAATTCAGTTTGGAGTTGAATTATAATAACGAATATATTGAATCAATGACAGTTGAACGTATAGTTTATAATATATTTATAAACCAGCTCGAAATGGCGCTGTAGTTCGCTATTTGGCGATTTGAACTTCAACTGAATGTACAGAGTTTAAATCGGATTTCTGTGAAACAAGAAACGTGTGGAGCTGGTGGAGTATATCTTTCTGATGGAAGAGAAAAATCTCGATTTCGTCGTGTAGATTTTGATATATGTCCAAATCAAATTTTGGAATAGTCGTTATAGAATCATTTATCGACCGTATCGGTTTACTCGATATAACTAGAGATCGAGTTTGAATTTAGACAAGGTTCTTTTGGAAAATAGCGATAATTTAATTTTTAGAATTTTACTGTAATTTTTAATTAATTTAATAAGAAACTTTTTATTTGGAGTATTTGGCACCCTGTATCGACATTTCGGGGTTTCACAATATGAGTCCATCTACCGGTATTATTACATTTTTGGGACCAGAGCACGTCACTCATTTCAATGGTATTTTTGTTTCCGTCCACAACAGTCTCTACACGAACAGAATATTTCATAGTACGGTACACTATGTTTTTAACTTAAAACAAACTAAACTGAATGGTTAACTGGTCAAACGAACTCGAAATTCAGCGAAACAAGTTTCATACGAAACCTTAGGAAGAGGTCTAGTGAAACGTCAAGGCCTCATATTCTTAGGATTTTTTCTGTAATTTTAAGGAATTATTGCTCGGTGTTTTTCATCGATATTTTCTAAAGGATTTTCGCAAACGGTGTCGGAATTCGACGAAACCTGTCCCATTGGATCCGGAATGTGTTCTTATGTTAGGATTAGCTTTGTTTGTCAAAAATGGAAATCATACGAATTTAAAATGGATCCAAATGAAATGGAAAGGGAATATTCCATGGAATATTCCCTGTCCACAAAATCTCTTATAAAAGAGACTTAACGCTCTTCGTTAAAACTTAATTTTCTTCATAAATTTGTAGCCGCCGGGTTCTGCTTCTTCAAAACGTGAAAATGAAAGCTTCAAAAATCAAAATAAAACCGAATCAATTTCTATAAATTACAATAGTGATATGGTTGAATTAGCAAGAGGGAGAACTTCGATCTGATGTACGTTTATATACGTGCGATGCGAGTATTTGGGGGTACTGGGTTTCTCAGCGCGACTTAGGGTTCGGCGATGGGAAGAAGGGAGTGCGGTGAGTTCGAGAGTATGAAAGGGAGCGGGAGTTGGACAGTTCAGATATGGGAAATAGCGTCCATGGTTGGATGCTGAAAAATGTTTGAAGTTGTTGAAAGAAAAACGTATTTGCTCACGGGTGCTATGTGGACGAAGGGACTGGACTGTTCGACGCATCATAATTGGACAGACCAAGTTATCACCAAAGAGATGGGGAGTGGAGGACAAGGCACTGGTCCAGGTTTTAATTTGTGTGGAGAGATTTTGGAGAAAATGGGATCAACGAAAGGAATAACGACCATGTTTATTGAGTTGTGTTTACTGGAGTTCAAAATCCATCGGTGAAGTAGGGGTATTGAGAGGGCTGGGTATACTGGTGTGCTTCAAATCATTTTGGGCCAGGATGGAATGGTAAAAGCCCACAAGAAAATTCAATTTAAGTTAATGTTATTCAAAATAGTGTTTTACATTGTAAATTCAATATCATGATCATACGGTATCGAAATTCAGTGAAACAAGATCCGTTAGGATCGTATGGACGGTGGCTAAACGCTGGAACTGACTGGAAGTGGATTGGAGCTCGTTGGAATTTATGGTGAAATAAATTATTTGATTCAAATCAAATAACAGTTTATCGTTCTTTAACGATGAACTGCAAATGTGAGTAAAACTCACCAACTCTGAACAGTTATATTTTTATAACGTATTTTTAGAACTGTTAATCGTCTGTTGATTGCTGTGTATTGATTTTGTTGATTGAACTGCTAGTCAGTTAGTTGAAATTATCGATAACGATATATATATACATAAGTCGTTAATCGAATATTGATTCTGTTTATCATAATATTTTATACTCATGTTGTTTAACATCTGTGATGCAGGGGAACAGGTTGGAGGGACCCAACTGGGTTCCTCAATATATAGAATACTGTTTTGTTTCATATACTGTGATGTATGATGTGATATATAATCTGTTATTGATTAAGTGTGTTTGGATGATACTGATCATTGACATTTGGTATTTGAAATACTGTAAGAAATATTTGAACTTGTTATCCATTGTTTGAGTTGAGTAAATTTCAAAGTGTTGATCTGATGTTGGTTTCGGCCTTCGGGATTAACACTAAGAAGTTTATTCACTTATCAATTTATAATGAGGATCTAATGAATAAAAGTGAAGTAATAGAGGAATATTTATTTGGATAATAAATAGGGTTTAAAAGAAAATCATTACAAGTGATAAAACGCTGTTATAAGAAAATCATTACAAGTGATATAACGCTGTAATAGGGAAATCATTATAAGTGATTAAACGCTGTTATAAGGGAAATCTTTATAAGTAGGAAAACGCTATAAAAGGGACATTTGTAAAGTGAAGAACCGTTACTAAAAGTAAATCTTTATAAATGGATAAACGTTATTAAAAAGAGTTAACCAGTTAGAGTTAATCAGTTAGAGTTAACCAGTTAGAGTTAATCAGTTAGAGTTAATCAAATAGAGTTAAAGAAGATTAGAAACTGACTAGAGATTTGTAAGTTGAATCGTTTTCTGAGTATCGATCTGATGTTGGTTTCGGCCTTCGGGGTTTATACTTAGAGAATTGTTCTCTTACTAGTTTACAGTTAGGGACTAATAGTTGTGGAATGGTAGTGATGCGTGAATGAGGATTGGAAATGTTTTTCCAAGGTTAATAATGTATATTTTCTAATCATAGAAAATAGGGAAATATGAATACATATATATACATATATTTATATGTTGGATGATTGGATCGATAATTCCATTTGGAAATAAGATCGTTGTTTGTACACCGACATGTTTTTCATTTGATAGTTAAATCACAGACTATCAAGTTTTGACCATATTTACGTTGTTAATATGGAGAGACCGGTTGGATTATTATCCGAAGAACCACTCCGTATTGGCATAACCACTTCGAATCTACTATGCTGAATATATTGAAGACAGAGTAAAGTGCAAGGGCTATTGTATAAGTCTTAGATAACAGTGCCTAAGATGGTTGTACTGAATAGTGCCTTCGGTTTCGTTCAGTCCCAGAACGAACGTATATGGACGAGTGTCTGACAGAGTATTTCCAATAATCGAATGGGTTGGGCTGTACAAATATATATGGTGGCAACGGATTTATTCCCTTAGCATAACATCCAGAATATTTGTTTAAACCAATTAATGATTAACGGATTTGATAATGTGGCGTTCAAAGTGATCGTATAAATGAATGGAAAGTAAGCGTAGCTTCTAGCCTCACATCCGGTAAATGACAAAAATCGGGCAGGCAGCATGGCTAAGTCAGTCGCTCCGAAGTAGGGTGTATAATCACCTATCTGGAGAATATTCATTTGCTTCTTTAATCTATCAATGCTGTCCCATATATATATATATATATACGGGAACGGTTGCTGATCCCAACCGTTGGTGATGTACATTCGATACACTCAAGCGAAATGAGTGGTCGGTCATGTGTGGCTGAGTTGCAAGATGTTCTTGTTGAACTCCAGTGTATCGTTCCTAGAGTACACTGATCGGAAGGTGGTTCCATACCTTGTCATAGTTGGAAATCCATTACCCAATACGTGCTTGCGGTTTTTATTGTATACTATATTTGTAGAACGTGAGATGAAATCGTTTCTGGTAGATTGTTATCTAATTGTATTTAGACATTATTATAATATCAGAATGATATTGTTTATAAAGTTGTTGGATTCTCATAAGGGAAAAACCCGTTCTGTTATGCGGCATGGTCTTATGAGATATCGTTTACTTGTTCAAACTATTTTAAACTGATTTACTCATACCAGTCCCATGACTGACCTGGAGTTTACTTTGTTGTTTTCCCTAAACTCTTGGGTGCCTAAATTTGTTCGGGCAGTCAAGTAGTCGGGATTTGCAGATACATTGAAGAGCTGGAGCAGGAGGCTTCAGGATTCTATAGCTATTATTATTTCCGCTGTTGTTGTAAGTGCTGCACTCTAATAAGTGCTATTGTATATATAACTGTTTGTATTTCAAAAGTTATGTTATATTTTATTCGTTCCGCTGTGAGATTCGTGTTTACGCTGATGATGATGTTCTTCTTCTTCTTCTTCTTCTATTCTACTAGTTCTATCTTATCTATCCTCACCCTCTATATTCTTTCATTAACAATTCGGTGATTTTCGATCCTTGGATGTTCGATATGTGTTGTATATCGGATAACCAAGATCATCGAAAACCCGGGTCGTTACAGTTGGTATCAGAGCTTAAGGTTAAGTGAATTACCTTGGCTCTGTGGCGTGACTCAGTAGAGATGGGGTTAGTAATACCCTGGATTGAGTTTGAGTGTATATATACGAGTGAACGTATTTGTTATTTGATATAAAAATTTGTTTTATATCGTGGAGATTTATTGGTTTAGTTGTTTATAAATTCTGGTCGATAGTGGGGCACCACAATATCGATAGGGGTTTCTAAACACTCGAATACGATGAACCAACATGATATGTTTTGAAATTTACATAGTATAATTGGTTGTATTGGTTGTTAGTATAATCGAATAAGATTATAAAGGTGAAATGGTTATAAATAACTAAGCAGGATTCATATAAGTGAAGTATATGAAATAAGATGAATTAAATCTGGAATTCAAATAGGAATTGGAATTAAAATAAGGAAATTTTAAGTTCCTAGGAGATTTTGAAAATGTTCTGCAATTTTAAAGAGTAATATAGTATTGAACTCACTTCGATCGCTGGGAAATAATTCTGATGATGGTGTACACATCATCAGTGTCATTTTCGAGTTTCTAAGAAACGGATTACTACCAAAGATTTTGTTTTGAATTGTTTTAATAAAACAAGTTGTTTTGAAATTCAAATGTTTTGAATTGGTATTATGATTTCAAATGGATTTGAAATAAACCCAGGCAATTGAAATTTGAATTTAACTTATGTGTTAAGCAGAAGAACTAGTAAATGTGAATAAACAAATTAGAAATTTAACTTGAACTAAGTTGAATTAAACTGAATTTGATTATAGAATAATCTCGAATGGCATTAAGTTGATGAGTTAAGAGGTTGAAAGTTGATATTGGAGTTGAATGAAATCTGACTTGTATAAGTGAAAGATTGGAATTGAGGATAAACTGATTAGAATTTGTTTGGAATGACATGAGTATATATTGAAGTGGTAACAAATGAAAGGATATGAATGGTGTGCTCGACAAAAAGGTACAAGTTTATTTATATATGAGTTTGGTGATTTATGAGCCGAATTGGCAAGCCACTTGGCTGTTTGATTTTCTTTTGGGTTGTAGAAGGCCTAGAGAGGCGAGTTGTGGTTTTACCGATAGGGCTGTACAAAGGAAGTTATGGCGAAATTTTTTGAAAGGTTAAGGTGTCAGAAAATTTTCAGATTTTTTTGAAAATTTAGTTAGTCGGAATCACTTAATATTTTAGTCGATATTAATGGGTTCAGTTGAAACCGGAGATAAGAGGTAAACAGATAAATTTTTAGCCAGTAGATAGGGTCGTCCCCTACCTTAGCAATTTCGAGGACGAAATTATTTTAAGGGGGAAAGATTGTAATGACCCGTAATTTGGCAGGAGAATAATTAACTAATTTAATTATTAAATATCGATTTGACGATATCAATAACTGGAATTAAATAATATTTATATTTAATTAATATAAATAATAGGATAATATACTTCCAGAATAGTCGGAAATAGTAGAATTCACAATACGATGTGAACTGGATCTTATATAAACTATAATTCAGTTTGGAGTTGAATTATAATAACGAATATATTGAATCAATGACAGTTGAACGTATAGTTTATAATATATTTATAAACGAGCTCGAAATGGCGCTGCAGTTCACTATTTGGCGATTTGAACTTCAACTGAATGTACAGAGTTTAAATCGGATTTCTGTGAAACAAGAAACGTGTGGAGCTGGTGGAGTATATCTTTTTGATGGAAGAGAAAAATCTCGATTTCGTCGTGTAGATTTTGATATATGTCCAAATCAAATTTTGGAATAGTCGCTATAGAATCGTTTATCGACCGTATCGGTTTACTCGATATAACTAGAGATCGAGTTTGAATTTAGACAAGGTTCTTTTGGGAAATAGCGATAATTTAATTTTTAGAATTTTACTGTAATTTTTAATTAATTTAATAAGAACTTTTTATTTGGAGTATTTGGCACCCTGTATCGACATTTCGGGGTTTCACAATATGAGTCCATCTACCGGTATTATTACATTTTTGGGACCAGAGCACGTCACTCATTTCAATGGTATTTTTGTTTCCGTCCATAACAGTCTCTACGCGAACAGAATATTTCATAGTACGGTACACTATGTTTTTAACTCAAAACAAACTAAACTGAATGGTTAACTGGTCAAACGAACTCGAAATTCAGCGAAACAAGTTTCATACGAAACCTTAGGAAGAGGTCTAGTGAAACGTCAAGGCCTCATATTTTTAGGATTTTTTCTGTAATTTTAAGGAATTATTGCTCGGTGTTTTTCATCGATATTTTCTAAAGGATTTTCGCAAACGGTGTCGGAATTCGACGAAACCTATCCCATTGGATCCGGAATGTGTTTTTATGTTAGGATTAGCTTTGTTTGTCAAAAATGGAAATCATACGAATTTAAAATGGATCGAAATGAAATGGAAAGGGAATATTCCATGGAATATTCCCTATCCACAAAATCTCTTTAAAAGAGACTTAACGCTCTTCGTTAAAACCTAATTTCCTTCATAAATTTGTAGCCGCCGGGTTCTGCTTCTTCAAAACGTGAAAATGAAAGCTTCAAAAATAAAAATAAAACCGAATCAATTTCTATAAATTACAATAGTGATATGGTTGAATTAGCAAGAGGGAGAACTTCGATCTGATGTACGTTTGTATACGTGCGATGCGAGTATTTGGGGGTACTGGGTTTCTCAGCGCGACATAGGGTTCGGCGATGGGAAGAAGGGAGTGCGGTGAGTTCGAGAGTATGAAAGGGAGCGGGAGTTGGACAGTTCAGATATGGGAAATAGCGTCCATGTTTGGATGCTGAAAAATGTTTGAAGTTGTTGAAAGAAAAACGTATTTGCTCATGGGTGCTTTGTGGACGAAGGGACTGGACGGTTCGACGCATCATAATTGGACAGACCAAGTTATCACCAAAGAGATGGGGAGTGGAGGACAAGGCACTGGTCCAGGTTTTAATTTGTGTGGAGAGATTTTGGAGAAAATGGGATCAAAGAAAGGAATAATGACCATGTTTATTGAGTTGTGTTTACTGGAGTTCAAAATCCATCGGTGAAGAAGGGGTATTGAGAGGGCTGGGTATACGGGTGTGCTTCAAATCATTTTGGGCCAGGATGGAATGGTAAAAGCCCACAAGAAAATTCAATTTAAGTTAATGTTATTCAAAATAGTGTTTTACAATGTAAATTCAATATCATGATCATACAGTATCGAAATTCAGTGAAACAAGATCCGTTAGGATCGTATGGACGGTGGCTACACGCTGGAACTGATTGGAAGTGGATTGGAGCTCGTTGGAATTTATGGCGAAATAAATTATTTGATTCAAATCAAATAACAGTTTATCGTTCTTTAACGATGAACTGCAAATGTGAGTAAAACTCACCAACTCTGAACAGTTATATTTTTATAACGTATTTTTAGAACTGTTAATCGTCTGTTGATTGCTGTGTATTGATTTTGTTGATTGAACTGCTAGTCAGTTGGTTGAAATTATCGATAATGATATATATATATATATAAGTCGTTAATCGAATATTGATTCTGTTTATCAGAATATTTTATACTCATGTTGTTTAACATCTGTGATGCAGGGGAACAGGTTGGAGGGACCCAACTGGGTTCCTCAATATATAGAATACTGTTTTGTTTCATATACTGTGATGTATGATGTGATATATAATCTGTTGTTGATTAAGTGTGTTTGGATGATATTGATCATTGACATTTGGTATTTGAAATACTGTAAGAAATATTTGAACTTGTTATCCATTGTTTGAGTTGAGTAAATTTCAAAGTGTTGATCTGATGTTGGTTTCGGCCTTCGGGATTAACACTAAGAAGTTTATTCACTTATCAATTTATAATGAGGATCTAATGAATAAAAGTGAAGTAATAGAGGAATATTTATTTGGAAAATAAATAGGGTTTAAAAGAAAATCATTACAAGTGATAAAACGCTGTTATAAGAAAATCATTACAAGTGATATAACGCTGTTATAGGGAAATCATTATAAGTGATTAAACGCTGTTATAAGGGAAATCTTTATAAGTAGGAAAACGCTATAAAAGGGACATTTGTAAAGTGAAGAACCGTTACTAAAAGTAAATCTTTATAAATGGATAAACGTTATTAAAAAGAGTTAACCAGTTAGAGTTAATCAGCTAGAGTTAACCAGTTAGAGTTAATCAGTTAGAGTTAATCAAATAGAGTTAAAGAAGATTACAAACTGACTAGAGATTTGTAAGTTGAATCGTTTTCTGAGTATCGATCTGATGTTGGTTTCGGCCTTCGGGGTTTATACTTAGAGAATTGTTCTCTTACTAGTTTACAGTTAGGGACTAATAGTTGTGGAATGGTAGTGATGTGTGAATGAGGATTGGAAACATTTTTCCAAGGTTAATAACGTATATTTTCTAATCATAGAAAATAAGGAAATATGAATACATATATATACATATATTTATATGTTGGATGATTGGATCGATAATTCCATTTGGAAATAAGATCGTTGTTTGTACACCGACATGTTTTTCATTTGATAGTTAAATCACAGACTATCAAGTTTTGACCATATTTACGTTGTTAATATGGAGAGACCGGTTGGATTATTATCCGAAGAACCACTCCGTATTGGCATAACCACTTCGAATCAACTATGCTAAATATATTGAAGATAGAGTAAAGTGCAAGGGCTATTGTATAAGTCTTAGATAACAGTGCCTAAGATGGTTGTACTGAATAGTGCCTTCGGTTTCGTTCAGTCCCAGAACGAACGTATATGGACGAGTGTCTGACAGAGTATTTCCAATAATCGAATGGGTTGGGCTGTACAAATATATATGGTGGCAACGGATTTATTCCCTTAGCATAACATCCAGAATATTTGTGTAAACCAATTACTGATTAACGGATTTGATAATGTGGCATTCAAAGTGATCGTATAAATGAATGGAAAGTAAGCGTAGCTTCTAGCCTCACATCCGGTAAATGACAAAAATCGGGCAGGTAGCATGGCTAAGTCAGTCGCTCCGAAGTAGGGTGTATAATCACCTATCTAGAGAATATTCATTTGCTTCTTTAATCTATCAATGTTGTCCCATATATATATATATATATATATATATATATATATATATATATATATATATACGGGAACGGTTGCTGATCCCAACCGTTGGTGATGTACATTCGATACACTCAAGCGAAATGAGTGGTCGGTCATGTGTGGCTGAGTTGCAAGATGTTCTTGTTGAACTCCAGTGTATCGTTCCTAGAGTACACTGATCGGAAGGTGGTTCCATACCTTGTCATAGTTGGAAATCCATTACCCAATACGTGCTTGCGGTTTTGATTGTATACTATATTTGTAGAACGTGAGATGAAAGCGTTTCTACTAGATTGTTATCTAATTGTATTTAGACATTATTATAATATCAGAATGATATTGTTTACAAAGTTGTTGGATTCTCATAAGGGAAAAATCCGTTCCGTTATGCGGCATGGTCTTATGAGATATCGTTTACTTGTTCAAACTATTTTAAACTGATTTACTCATACCAGTCCCATGACTGACCTGGAGTTTACTTTGTTGTTTTCCCTAAACTCTTGGGTGCCTAAATTTGTACGGGCAGTCAAGTAGTCGGGATTTGCAGATACATTGAAGAGCTGGAGCAGGAGGCTTCAGGATTCTATAGCTATTATTATTTCCGCTGTTGTTGTAAGTGCTGCACTCTAATAAGTGCTATTGTATATATAACTGTTTGTATTTCAAAAGTTATGTTATATTTTATTCATTCCGCTGTGAGATTCGTGTTTACACTGATGATGATGTTCTTCTTCTTCTTCTATTCTACTAGTTCTATCTTATCTATCCTCACCCTCTATATTCTTTCATTAACAATTCGGTGATTTTCGATCCTTGGATGTTCGATATGTGTTGTATATCGGATAACCAAGATCATCGAAAACCCGGGTCGTTACAAAGCAGCTTGCACTTCTGTATGGAAGAAGGTGGATTGGGTCCACCTTTTCGATCCAATCCAGGCCATCTGATATGACCCGAAGTCCAATCAATGCCGAAATCCAGACGTTTACGGTTCTACGGGCATTCACGGAAATGAGCATAACTTTCAAACCGTAAGTCCGTTTTAGTTAAACGGAAGATCTACCTGAAGATAATTCAGAGTGGTACAGGTATTACAGAGCTATGCTCTGTAACTGATGTTTTCGGGTCCAAAAGATGTCATATGTTAGGAGTTTCGAGCCATCCTTTGTTTGTTATCCGACTTCAACCAAATTGCTTCCTGTCTTCTGACGATGTTCCGAATACTTGACTGTATTATTAACTAGAAATTCCATGTGTGACGGCTTTTACTAAAAAGCATATCAACATTTATGGTTTATCATCTATAGCTTAATGTTTATTGTTTGTGCTTTATTTTATATAGATTACTAATTTTACTTCAATGTTTATCGTTTATGGTTTATGGTTTATTGTTTATGGTTTATGGTTTACTGTTTATGGTTTATGGTTTATGGTTTATTGTCAATGATTTATAATTTATGGCTTAATGTTTATGGGGTATGCCTTTATTTTATATAGTTTATTGTTTATACTTTATTGTTTATGGTTTATGGTTTATTGTTTATACTTTATGGTTTGTGGTTTGTGGTTTATGGTTTATTGTTTACGGTTTATTGTTAATGATTTATCATTTACGGGTTAATGTTTGTGATTTATGCTTTATTTTATATAGTTTACTGTGCATACTCTATGGTTTACGTTTTACTGCTTATCGTTTATGTTTTACGATTAATGGTTTATTATTTACGATTTGTCATTTATGGTTAAATTTTTATGGTTTATGCTTTATATAATATAGTTTACTGCTTATACATTAATGTTTATGGTTTATGTTTTATGGTTTATGGTCTATTGTTTATGTTTTATGGTTTCTGGTTTATTGTTTACTGTTGGACCAAAAAATGGCACTAACACCCAAGTGCAGTGTGAAGTCCTCACAATCACGGATCATAGAGAATAAATGCAGGAAAGGAGTAATGAACAGGGAACACACGTGGTTTTTATGGCGGTTAGGCTCAAACCAAGCCTAAATCCACTTTATATTTTCTTAAGTCCTTAGAAATTACAAATACAATGCCTTCTTACAATCCGTAGGAATCATTTACATGCAACATCCTTGTATTTTAATAAAGAAGTGGGGAATAGAGAGTGGTTTTATACCCAAAATCCTCGTGTTAGATTAACGTGGAAGAAGCTCAATGTCATTGTGTTCTCTTCAGTGGAGGCCGAGAGTTAGAATGGCCAAAGATCCTTTAGAAGTCCCTAAGTCCGTTTATTTATGGATGTAGATAGTTTCGCAAATGAATGATATGTGTCATGAATCCAACGCGTTGCTAAGACGTAGTGGGTAAGTGGAGGAAGTCTTATGTAGTTCGTGTAAAGCCATGTATGGTACGATCAGTGAAAGTAAAAGTAAAACATGCCTTAAGTATAGGTTAAACTCAAGGTGTGCAGTAGAGTATTTCGTCCCAGATGGTTCGGATTAGGTCCCCCGTCCGATTTGAACTGGCGCCTTCAATACGAATGCGACACGCTCTTCTTGGCAGTTAGGAGAAAGCGGATCGGGTTGGGTTCCCACAATCTCCATCCGAACCGAGCCGGTGACTTCATTCCAAAGAAGCGTGCACTTCTGTATGGCAGAAGGTGGATCGTGTCCACTTTTTGATCCGATCCAGGCCATCCGATCCGACCCGAAGTCCAATCAATGCCAAAATCCAGACGTTTTCGGTTCTGCGGGTATTCACGGAACCGAGCATAACTTTCAAACCGTAAGTCCGTTTTAGCCAAACGGAAGCTCTACCCGAAGCTATTTCAGAGTGGTACAAGGTTTACAGAGCAACGCTCTGTAACTAATGTTTTCGGGTCCAAAAGATGTCATCTGTTAGGCGTTTCGAGCCGTCCTTTGTTTGTGATGCGACTTTAACCAAATCGCTTCCTGTCTTCTGATGATGTTCCAAATACTTGAGCGTATTATTAACCAGAAATTCCATGTGTGACGGCTTTTACTAAACAGCTTGTCAGCATTTATGGTTTATCATCTATGGCTTAATGTTTATTGTTTGTGCTTCATTTTATATAGTTTACTGATTTTACTTTATTGTTCCTGGTTTCCGGTTTATGGTTTATGGTTTATGGTTTACGGTTTATGGTTTATTGTTTATGGTTTACGGTTTATGGTTTATGGTTTATTGTCTATGATTTATGGTTTACGATTTATGGTTTGTCATTTATGGCTTAATATATGTGGTTTATGCCTTTATTTTGTATAGTTTATTGTTTATACTTTATTCTCTATGGTTTATGGTTTATTGTTTATACTTTATTGTTTATGGTTTACGGTTTATGGTTTATTGTTTATGGTTTACGGTTTATTGTTTATGATTTATTATTTATGGGTTAATGTTTATGGTTTATGCTTTACTTTATATAGTTTACTATGTATACTTTATGTTTTACAGTTTACTGTTTATCGTTTATGTTTTACGGTTTATGGCCTATTTTTATGATTTGTCATTTATGGTTAAATGTTTATGGTTTATGCATTATATAATATAGTTTGCTGCTTATGCATTATTGTTTATGTTTTATAGTTTATGATTTATTGTCTATTGTTTAAGGTTTATGGTTTATGTTTTATTGTTAGACCAAAAATGGCATTAACACCCAAATGCAGTGTGAAGTTCTCACAATCAAGGATAACAGAGAATAAATGCAGCAGAGCAGTAAAGAACAGGGAACACATGGGGTTTTTATAGCGGTTCGGCTGAAACATAGCCTACGTCCACTTTATCTTTTCCCAAGTCCTTAGAAATTACAAATACAATGCCTTCCTACAATCCATAGGAATCATTTACATGCAACATCCTTGTATTTTAATGAAGAAGTGGGGAATAGAGAGTGGTTTTATACACGAAATCCTCGTGTTAGATTAGCATGGAAGAAGCTCAATGTCCTTGTGTTATCTTCAGTGGTTGCTGAAAGTTAGAATGGCCAAAGATCCTTTAGAAGTCCCTGAATCCATGTATTTATGGATGTTGATAGTCTGGAAGATGAACGAAATGTGTCATGAATCCAGTGCGTTGCTAAGACGTAGTGGGTAAGTGAAGGAAGTCTCTTGTAATTCGTGTATGGCCATGTATGGTCCGATCCGTGGAAGTAAGAGTAAAACAGGCCTTAAGAATAGGTCAAACTCTAGTGTGTGCGATACAACATTTCAGCCCAGACGGGTCGGATCGTGTCCTCTATCCAATCTGAACCGGTTCCTTCAATGCGAAGGCGACACGCTCTTCTTGGCAGTAAGGAGAAAGCGGATCGGGTCAGGTTCCTACAATCTCCATCTGAACCGAGCCAGTGACTTCATTTCAAAGCATCGTGCACTTCTATGCGGCAGAAGGTGGATCGGGTCCACATTTCCGATCCGATCTGGCCATCCGATCCGACCCGAAGGCCAATAAATGCCGAAATCCAAACATTTCCGGTTCCGTGGAGTTCGCGGAAATGAGGGTAATTTTCAAACCGTAAGTTCGTTTTAGCCAAACGAAAGCTCTACCCAAAGCTAATTTAGAGGGGCACAAGTTTTATGGAGCTATACCCTGTAACTGATGTTTTTGTGTCCAAATGATGTAATCTGTTAGGAGTTTCGGGTCGTCCTTTGTTTTATAATGCGACTTCAACCAAATCGCTTCCTGTCATTTTACGATGTTCCAAATACTTGAGCGTCATATTAACTAGAAATTCCATGTGTGACGGCTTTTACCAAAAAGCGTGTCAACATTTATGGTTTATCATTTATGGCTTAATGTTTATTGTTTATGCTTTATTTTATATAGTTTACTAATTTTAATTTATTTTTTATGGTTTACGGTTTATGGTATTCGTTATGGTTTACGGTTTATGGTTTACTGTTTATGGTTTACGGTTTATGGTTTATTGTTTACTGTTAGACAAAAAAATGGCACTAACACCCAAATGTAGTCTGAAGTCCTCACAATCACGGATCATAGAGAATAAATGCAGGAAAGCAGTAATGAACAAGGAACACATGGGGTTTTTATAGTGGTTCGGCTCAAAAATGGCCTACATCCACTTTATCTTTTCTTAACTCCTTAGAAATTACAAATACAATGCCTTGCTACAATCCATAGGAATCATTTACATGCAACATCCTTGTTTTTTAATGAAGAAGTGGGGAATAGAGAGTAGTTTTAAACACGAAATCCTCATGTTAGATTAACATGGAAGAAGCCCAATGTCCTTGTGTTCTCTTCAGTGGGTGCCGAAAGTTAGGATGGCCAAAGATCCTTTAGAAGTCCCTGAATCCGTGTATTTGTGGATGTAGATAGTCTCGCAGATGAACGAAATATGTCATGAATCCAATGCGTTGCTAAGTTGTGGTTGGTAAGTGGAGGAAGTCTCCTGTAGTTCGTATTTATAGATGTAGATAGTCTCACAGATGGAAGAAATGTGTCATGAATCCAAGGCTTGCTAAGACGTATTTGGTAAGTGGAGGAAATCTCCTGTAGTTCGTGTAAAGCCATGTATGATCCGATCCGTGGAAGTAAGAGTAAAACAGGCCTTAAGAATAGGTCAAACTTTAGTGTGTGCATTAGAATATTTCATCCCAGACGGGTCGGATCGGGTCCTCCATCCGATCTGAACCAGTGCCTTCAATACGAAGGCGACACGCTCTTCTTGGCAGTATAGGAGAATGCGGATCGGGTCAGGTTCCTACAATTTCCATCTGAACCAAGTCGGTGACTTCATTCCAAAGCAGTGTGCACTTCTGTGCGGCAGAAGGTGGATCGGGTCCACCTTTCCGATCCGATCCGGGCCATCCGATCCGACCCGAACTCCAATCAATGCCGAAATCCAAATGTTTCCAGTTCCGCGGGAGTTCACAGAAACGAGCGTAACTTTCAAATCGTAAGTCCGTTTTAGCTAAACGAAAGCTCTACCCGAAGCTAATTCAGAGGGGTACAAGATTTACAAAGCTGTGCTCCATAACTGATGTTTTCAGGTCCAAAAGACGTAATCTGTTAGGAGTTTCTAGCCGTCCTTTGTTTGTGATGCAACTTCAACCAAATCGCTTCCTGTCTTCTGACAATGATCCAAATACTTGAGCATATTATTAAGTAGAAATTCCATGTGTGACGGCTTTTACTAAAAAGCGTGTCAACATTTATGGGTTATTATATATGGCTTAATGTTTATAGTTTATGCTTTATTTTATAAAGTTTACTAATTTTACTTTATTGTTTATGGTTTACGGTTTATGGTATTGTTTACGGTTTACGGTTTATGTTTTACTGTTTATGGTTTATGGTTTATTGTCTATGATTTATAATATATGGCTTATTGTTTGTGGTTTATGCCTTTATTTTATATAGTTTATTGTTTAGACTTTATTGTTTATGGATTATTGTTCATACTTTATTGTCTATGGTTTACGGTTTATTGTTTATTGTTTATGGTTTACGGTTTATTGTTTATGATTTATCATTTGTGGGTTAATGTTTATGGTTTATGCTTTATTTTATATAGTTTATTGTGTATACTTTATGGTTTACCGTTTGCTGTTTATCGTTTGTGTTTTACGGTTTATGGTTTATTGTATATGATTTTTCATTTATGGTTAAATGTTTATGGTTTATGCTTTATATAATATATTTTACTGCTTATACATTACTGTTTATGGTTTATGGTTTATTGTCTATTGTTTAAGGTTTACGGTTTATGGTTTATTGTTTATTGTTAGACCTAGAAATGGCACTAACATCCAAATGCAGTGTGAAGTCCTCACAATCACAGATCACAGATAATAAATGAAGGAAAGAAATAAAGAACAGGGAACACACGGGGTTTCTATAGTGTTTCAGCTCAAACCATGCCTACTTCCACTTTATGTTTCTCTTAAGTCCTTAGAAATTACAAATGCAATGCCTTCCTACAATCCATAGGAATCATTTACATGCAAAATCCTTGTATTTTAAAGAAGAAGTGGGGAATAGAGAGTGGTTTAATACACGAAATCCTCATGTTAGATTAACATGGAAGAAGCTCAATGTCCTTGTGTTCTCTTCAGTGGAGGCCGAATGTTAGAATGGCCAAAAAACCTTTAGAAGTCACTGAATCCATGTATTTATGGATGCAGATTGTCTCGCAGATGAATGACATGTGTCATGAATCCAATGGGTTGCTAAGACGTAGTGGGTAAGTGGAGGAAGTCACATGTAGTTAATGTAAAGCCAAGTATGGTCTGGTACGTGAAAGAAAGAGTAAAACAGACCTTAAGAATAGGTCAAACTCTAGTGTGTGCATTAGAATATTTCATCCCAGACGGGTCGGATCAGGTCCTCCATCCATTCTGAACCTGTGCCTTTAATACGAAGGCGACGCGCTCTTCTTGGCAGTAGAGAGAAAGCGAATCGGGTTGGGTTCCTATAATCTCCATCTGAACCGAGCCGGTGACTTCATTCCAAAGTAGCGTGCACTTCTGTGCAACAGAAGGTGGATCGGGTCCACCTTTCCGATCCGATCTGGGCCATCCAATCCGACCCGAAGTCCAATCAACGCCGAAATCCAAACATTCCGGGTTTCGCTGGGAGTTCGCGGAAACGAGAGTAGCTTTTAAACTGTAAGTCCGTTCTAGCCAAACGGAAGACCTAGCTGAAGCTCATTCAGGCGGGTACAAGGTTTACTGAGCTAAGCTCCTTAACTAATGTTTTTGGGTCCAAAAGATGTCATCTGTTAGGAGTTTCAAGCCGTCCTTTGTTTGTGATGCGACTTCAATCAAATCGCTTCTTGTCTTCTGACGATGTTCCAAATACATGAGCGTATTGTTAACTAGAAATTCCATGTGTGATGCCTTTTACTAAAAAGCATGCCAACATTTATGGTTTATCATTTATGGCTTAATGTTTATTATTTGTGCTTTATTTTATATAGTTTACCGATTTTACTTTATTATTTATTGTTTATTGTTTATGGTTTACGGTTTATGGTTTATTAACTATGATTTATAATTTATGGCTTAATGTTTATGGTTTATGCCTTTATTTTATATAGTTTATTGTTTACACTTTATTGTTTATGGTTTATTGTTTATACTTTATTGTTTATTGTTTAAGGTTTATTGTTTATGGTTTATGGTTTACGGTTTATCGTTTATGATTTATCATTTATGTGTTACTGTTTATGGTTTAGGCTTTATTTTATATTGTTTACTGTGCATACTTTTTGGTTTACGGTTTACTGCTTAACGTTTATGTTTTACGGTTTATGGTTTATTGTTTATGATTTGTCATTTATGGTTAAATTTTTATGGTTTATGCTTTATATAATATAGTTTACTACATATACTTTATTGTTTATGGTTTACTGTTTATGGTTTACTGTTTATGGTTTATTGTCTATTGTTTACGGTTTATGTTTTATTGTTTACTGTTAGTCCAGAAAATGGCACTAACAACCAAATGCAGTGCGAAGTTCTCACAATCACGAATCATAGAGAATAAATGCAGGAAAGCAGTAATGAAAAGGGAACACACGGGGTTTTTATAGTGGTGCGGCTCAAACCAAGCCCACGCCCACTTTATCCTTTCTTAAGTCCTTAGAAATTTCAAATACAATGCCTTTCTACAATCCGTAGGAATCATTTACATGCAACATCCTTGTATTTTAATAAAGAAGTGGGTAATAGAGTGTGATTTTATACACGAAATCATCGTGTTAGATTAACATGGAAGAAGCTCAATGTCCTTGTGTTCTCTTCAGTGAAGGCCGAAAGTTAGAATGACCAAAGATCCTTTAGTAGTCACTGAATCCATGTATTTATGGATGTACATAGTATCGCAGATGAATGACATGTTTCATGAATCCAATGCGTTGCTAAGACGTAGTGGGTAAGTGGAGGAAGTCTCCTTTAGTTCTTATAAAGCCATGTATGGTCTGATACGTGAAAGTAAGAGTAAAACAGGCCTTAAGAATAGGTTAAACTCTAGTGTGTGGATTATAATATTTCGTCCTAGATGTGTCGGATCGGGTCATCTATCCGATCTGAATCGGTGTTTTCAATACAAAGGCGACGCGCTCTTCTTGGCAGTAAGGAGAAAGCAGATCGGGTCCGGTTCCTACAATCTCCATCTGAACCGAGCCGGTGACTTCATTCCAAAGTAGTGTGCACTTCTGTGAGGTAGAAGGTGGATCGGGTCCACCTTTCCGATCCGATCCGACCCGACGTCCAATCAATGCCAAAATCCAAAGGTTTCTGTTTCTGTGGGAGTTCACGGAAACGAGCATAACTTTCAAACCGTAAGTCTGTTTTAGCCAAACCGAAGCCCTACCCGAAGCTAATTCAGAGGTGTACGAGGTTTACAGAGCTATGTTCCGTAACTGGTGTTTTCGGGTCTAGAAGATGTCATATGTTAGGAGTTTCAAGCCTTCCTTTGTTTGTGATGCGACTTCAACCAGCGCTTCCTGTCTTCTGACGATGTTCCAAATACTTGAGCGTATTATTAACTAGAAATTCAATATGTGACGGCTTTTACAAAAAAGCATTTCAACATTTATGGATTCTCATTTATGGCTTAATGTTCATTGTTTGTGCTTTATTTTATATAGTTTACTGATTTTACTTTATTTTTTATGGTTTACAGTTTATGGTTGATTGTTTATGGCTTACGGTTTATGGTTTACTGTTTATGGTTTATGGTTTACGGTTTATTGTCTATGATTTATAATTTATGGCTTAATGTTTATGGTTTATGCCTTTATTTTATACAGTTTATTGTTTATACTTTATTGTTTATGGTTTATGGTTTATTGCTTATACTTTATTGTTTATGGTTTACGGTTTATGGTTTATTGTTTATGGTTTATGGTTTAATGTTTATGATTTATCATTTATGGGTTAATGTTTATGGTTTATGATTTATTTTATATAGTTTACTGTGTATACTTTATGGTTTATGGTTTACTGTTTATCGTTTATGTTCTACGGTTTGTTGGTTATTGTTTATGATTTGTCATTTATGGTGAAATGTTTATGGTTTATTGTTTATATAATATAGTTTACTTCTTATACATTATTGTTTATGGTTTACGGTTTATGGTTCGTTATCTATTGTTTAAGGTTTACGGTTTATTGTTTACTGTTTGACCATGAAATGGCACTAACACCCAAATGCAGTGTGAAGTCCTCACAATCACGAATCCCAGAGAATAAATGAAGGAAAGCAGTAAAGATCAGGGAATACACGGGGTTTTTATAGTGGTTCGTCTCAAACCAAGCCTACTTCCACTTTATATTTTCTTAAGTCCTCAGAAATTACAAATATTATGCCTTCCTACAGTCCGTAGGAATCATTTACAGGCAACATTCTTGTATTTTTAAGAAGTGGGGAATAGGGAGTGCTTTTATACACGAAATCCTTGTGTTAGATTAACAGTGAAGAAGCTCAATATCCTTGTGTTCCCTTCAGTGGAGGCCGAAAGTTTGAATGGCCAAAGATCTTTTAGAAATCACTGAATCCATGTATTTATGGATGTAGATAGTCTCGCAGATGAATGACATGTGTCACGAATCCAATGCGTTGCTAAGACGTAGTGGGTAAGTGGAGGAAGTCTCTTATAGTTCGTGTAAAGCCATGTATGGTTTGATATGTGAAAGTAAGAGTAAAACAGGTATTAAGAATTGGTCAAATTCAAGTGTGTGCAGTAGAATATTTCCTCCCAGATGGGTCGGATTGGGTATTCCATCCGATCTGAACCGGTGCCTTCAATACGAAGGCGACGCGCTCTTCTTGGCAGTAAGGAGAAAGCGGATCGGGTCGGGTTCCTACAATCTCCATCTGAACCGAACCGAACCATTGACTTCATTCCAAAGCAGCGTGCACTTCTGTGCGGCAGAAGGTGGATCGGGTCCACCTTTCCGATCCGATCCGGGCCATCCGATCCGACCCGAAGTCCAATCAATGCCGAAATCCAAACGTTTCTGGTTCTGTGGGAGTTCACGGAAACGAGCGTAGCTTTCAAACCATAAGTCCATTTTAGCCAATCAGAAGCTCTACCCAAAGCTAATTCAGAGTTGTACGAGGTTTACAGAGCTATGCTCCGTAACTGATGCTTTCGGGTCCAGAAGATGTCATCTCTTAGGAGTTTCAAGCCATCCTTTCTATGTGATACGACTTCAACCAAATCGCTTCCCGTCTTCTAACGATGTTCGAAATACTTGAGCGTATTATTAACTAGAAATTCCATGTGTGACAGCTTTTAATAAAAAGCATGTCAACATTTATGGTTTATCATTTATGGGTTAATGTTTACTGATTGTGCTTTATTTTATATAGTTTATTGATTTTACTTTATTATTTATGGTTTACGGTTTATGGTTTATTGTTTATGGTTTACGGTTTATGGTTTACTATTTATGGTTTATGTTTTATTGTCTATGATTTATAATTTATGGCTTAATGTTTATGGTTTATGTCTTTATTTTATAAAGTTTATTGTTTATACTATATTGTTTATGGTTTATGGTTTATTGTTTATACTTTATGGTTTATGGTTTACGGTTTATGGTTTATTGTTTATGGTTTATGGTTTATTGGTTATGATTTATCATTTATGGGTTAATGTTTTTGTTTTATGCTTTATTTTTTATAGTTTACTGTGTATACTTTACGGTTTACGGTTTAATGTTTATCGTTTACGTTTTGCGGTTTATGGTTTATTGTTTTTGATTTGTCATTTGTGGTTAAATGTTTATGATTTATGCTTTATGTAATATAGTTTACTGCTTATACATTATTGTTTGTGGTTTACGGTTTATGGTTTATTGTCTATTGTTTAAGATTTACGGTTTATTGTTTACTGATAAACCAAGAAATGGCACTAACACCCAATGCAGTGTGAAGTCCTCACAATCACAGATCACAGAGAATAAATGCAGGAAAGCAGTTAAGATCAGGGAACACACAGGGTTTTTATAGTGGCTCGGCTCAAACCAAGCCTCCGTCCACTTTATATTTTCTTAAGTCCTTAGAAATTTCAAATACAATGCCTTCCTACAATCCGTAGGAATAATTTACATGCAACATCCTTGTATTTTAATAAAGAAGTGGGGAATAGAGATTGGTTTTATACACGAAATCCTCGTGTTAGATTAACATGGAAGAAGCTCAATGTCCTTGTGTTCTCTTCAGTGGAGGCCGAAAGTAAGAATGGCCAAAGATCCTTTAGAAGTCACTAAATCCATGTATTTATGGATGTAGAGAGTCTCGCTGATGAATGACATGTGTCACGAATCCAATGCGTTGCTAATACGTAATGGGTAAGCGGAGGAATTCTCCTGTAGTTCGTGTAAAGCCATGTATGGTCTGATCCGTGAATGTAAGAGTAAAACCAGCCTTAAGAATAGGTCAAACTCTAGTGTGTGCAGTAGAATATTTTATCCTAGACGGGTCAGATCGGGTCCTCCTTCCAATCTGAACCGGTGCCTTCAATACGAAAGCGATGCGCTCTTCTTGGCAGCAAGGAGAAAGCGGATCAGGATGGGTTCCTACAATCTCCATCCAAACCGAGTCGTTGACTTCATTCCAAAGCAGAAGGTAGATCGGGTCCACCTTTCCAATCCGATCCAGGCTATCCGATCCGACCCGAAGTCCAATCAATGCCGAATTCCAAACGTTTTCGGTTCTGCGGGAGTTCACGGAAACGAGTGTAACATTCAAACCGTAAGTCCGTTTTAGCCAAATGGAAGCTCTACCTGAAGCTAATTTAGTGGGTACAAGGTTTTCAGAGCTACACTCCATAGCTGATGTTTTTGGGTCTAAAATATGTCATCTGTTAGGAATTTCAAGTCGTCCTTTGTTTGTGATGTGACTTCAACCAAATCGCTTCCTGTCTTCTGACGATGTTCCAAATACTTGAGTGTATTATTAACTAGAAATTCCATGTGCGATGTTTTTTACTAAAAAGCATGTCAACATTTATTGTTTATCATTTATGGCTTAATGTTTATTGTTTGCTTTATTTTATATAGTTTACTGATTTTACTTCATTGTTTATGGTTTATGGTTTATTGTTTATTGTTTACGGTTTATGGTTTACTGTTTATGGTTTACGGTTTATGTTTCATTGTCTATGATTTATAATTTATGGCTTAATGTTTGTGGTTTATGCCTTTATTTTATATAGTTTATTGTTTATACTTTATTGTTTATGGTTTATGGTTTACCGTTTATACTTTATTGTTTATGGTTTACGGTTTACAGTTTATTGTTTATCGTTTATGGTTTATTGTTTATGATTTATCATTTATGGGTTAATGTTTATGGTTTAAGCTTTATTTTATATAGTTTATTGTGTATACTTTATGGTTTACGGTTTACTGTTTATCGTTTATGTTTTACGGTTTATGGCTTACTGTTTATCATTTGTCATTTATGGTTAAATGCGTATGGTTTATGCTTTATATAATATTGTTTACTTCTTATACATTATTGTTTGTGGTTTACGGATTATGGTATATTGTCTATTGTTTAAGGTTTACGGTTTATGGTTTATTGATTACTGTTAGACCAAAAAATGGCACTAACTGTAACGACCCACATTCTATGCATCATAAGATCGTGGAATATTTATTTCTTTCACATACGAAGTCGTATGGTCATGTAACTTTGGGAGACGACTATTGGGGTCATTTCCCATGTTCATGATTTTTCCCAATTTTTAAATGACCGTTTAGCCCCTAGTTGGTATTGTTTTGGCCATAACATTTGACTAGAAAGGAATTTTGACCCGAAACCACCTCCATTGGCTTCGAATAATGGTTTCTCTTTCCGTAGTTTGGTTACATTAGCCAAACGGACTTAACGTTTGGGAGATATGGCTGAAACAAGGTTTAGAAGGTGAAAAACAGCTAATTGGGCTTAACCGGGTGATTAGCAACTAGGCCCAATGGGGGATTTCGGGATTTGGGGTATTTAAGGGCTTCTAGGATTAGGATATCAGTTTTAGACTCATTTTTCCAGCCGCCACTTACCTCCTTCAAGCTCTAGCAATGGCCTCCACCTTCTAATTTCATCCCAAATCATCTCTAATCACTTTCTAATCGAAGATTAAGCAAAAATACATCAAATCAAGGAAGGTTAGCACCAAATCAAAGAGAGAGCTGCTGGAACACATAGGGATTGGATCCAAATCAGAGATTATTTCAGATCAAAATTTTGTTTGTGGCTAAGGTGAGTGATTTGCATTATTTTTCACTAATTACGGCTAATTATGGTAATTAGCGAAGATTAGCGAAATTATGGCTCAGAAAAATCTAGAAAAATTCCCAAAATTCTAAAAAATCATTTTGTGCCTCTGATATGAATTTGGGTTAATTTCGACTAATTTTGCAAATCCCGGAATTTGGGGTATTAAGGGGTAATTAGTGATAATTAGCGAATTTGTGCATGTTAAAAATATGGAAAAATATTCATAAATTCTGAAATATTGTTTTAGACTTATGATATGAATTTGGGTTAATTTGGTTAAGTTTTGTTAATCCTATGCTTAGTTGTTCTTAAACATGCTTAAGGGGAAATATGGGATTTTGGCTATGTTTGATCCATTTTAACTCATCATATTGTTGTTTTGGTATTTGAGGTCACTACTACATGTTGCTATGACTGTATGGTATGCTTTGTGATTGTTTAGAAGTGTTAGATTGGTCGAAAACACCGTCGAATGGCGTGAAACAAGTCGCAGGGAAGTTGTGCAGGAATCGGTTCGTAAGCCCCCTCCCCGTTCGTGGGGTATGTGCCACGACCAGGGCAGGAGGTGAGCAACGATCCGGGACGAACCACCCTCCACGATCTGATCCCCTCCATTCGTGAAGAGTCATCACGAGCCGCACCACCATGACGATCTGCTCCACTTCGAAGGCCACGAACGAGAGACTGATGCTACGAGTCACTTCAACCTCGCGATCCGAACCAGAGGAGGATGAAGGAGCTCGCGATGCGATGAGTACCAGGGTGCCACGACCCGACACGATAGGGGTGCCACGAACTGATGAAGAACGATCTGATGATGGCGACCCGACCTGGAGAGCATATCACGATCCGACCTGGCAAAGGTAGCATGATCCGAGTTGGAGTATCATCACGACCTGGAGCTTGACCACGAGCTGGTGACTGCGTACTGAACCAGGAGGTTATGAACTGAATGAAGACCGATCCGGAGGAGGAGATTAAAACCCGAGATGCAAAGGTAGTCCAAATGGTAGTTAGAGCTCAGGATCCAGATGGAAACCAATGAGTTCACTTCGTGATTGGGCTTAGCTGCGGTACGTATGCAAAGGGGTTGTCGGTATTCATAACTTTGGTTCACCACTGAGAGATGGACAGTGGGCTTGTAGTGATAGTTACACGGGATTGGATTCCGTCATGGCCCAAAGTATTAGGTGACCAAAGTAGTGGATATCGTATGCTTTACGCACTGAGTGAGGGATGTGAGGATGATTGCTATGCTTGATTGTTTGACATCACTATGACATGCACACCCCCACCCCCGTTATCTTTACACCATTTGAAAGGACACCTTTGAGTGTTGTGCAGCATGTAGTGTTTACTCTTTGGCTGCAGGTCCAGGTATGATTGGATTATACCTATTATTATTCTGTTTAGATGCTTATCGCTCATACAAGGCTTTATGTCTGACCCAGAGTTTTATGTCTCTTCTCATTACCCTGGGTGCTCACACGAGCAGACTACAGACAGGTTATGGTTAGCTGGTGATGCGCGAGTAGCTAATTCGGAGGCGGGCAGGAGGCTTCCACGTATGATATATAGATATTCTCCCTGTGTCGTTGGTGGTCGCTACTTGGACATTAGTAGTACTTCCTTTATCTTGCTTTTGCTTTGAGACAGTTTGAAAAGTTATAATAAGCTATATTTTGGATTTCCGCTGCTATGATGCTCAGTTCTAGTTTTTAGCTTATGCACTGTCTCACCTGTTTTATATCAAGTATGTTATTATTATATTTTGTTCTATGCGCTGTGAGACATATTACAGGTTCCTTGATTAGTTCATTTCCTTCTTTCCTTTTTCTCTTCTGGCGACCGTCCCGTGCTAACTGGACATGTGTACATCGCACTTTTGGAGGAAATGTCGGTTGGTGCGAGGCGGGCCCTCACACTTGGTATCAGAGCTCTAGGTTGCGTAGGTAACCTAGGGAAAGACACTAGGGAGAGATAGTGCGTATATAAGAGCGCGTATTTGTGATTACTTTGGTTTTCAAAAGCTATATATATATATACTATTGGTAGTATAAGAATGAAATCGTACTGCACTAGCACCACTATGGGGTCGTTAATCGTTTCCCCTTTTACAGATTAACGATGAGCCGATATCCTAGAGGTGCTGGTAGAGGGACCAACTATGGGAATGCTTCTGACATGAGGACAATGTTCACTAACTTCATGAGGGAGATGCTTAGGGATGTTCAAGGGGCAGTTCCCAATCCCGGAAATGGTGGTGGTCCAGTAGTGCAGGCGCCTAGGGTCGATTTCGCCAAGTTGTGCAAGGATTACACTAACCTTGGTGGGAAGCCGTTCCACGGAACGGAGTAGGCCACAGATGTTCAGGATTGGTTGGATAGCTGTGATCATATCTTCGACGACTTGGGTCTTGAGGATGCGATGAAGAGAAGGCTAGCGTCTCGTCAGCTGCAAGGGCGAGCGATGAATTGGTGGAATGCCATTAGAACAGCTACTCCAGAAGATCAAGTTACTTGGAATCAGTTTAAGACTAGCTTTTGTGATAAGTTTATTCCAGCTGCTCATAAATCAGAACTGTTCAGGAAGTTCTTGGAGCTTAAGCAGAACGGTAGAGCAGTCTCGGAGTATATCGCTGAATTCGACACTTTATCGAAATATGGATGGTCCCTTATCGATACAGTCGAAAAGAAGAACGAGAAGTTCATAACTGGCTTGGATGGGTACGTCGGGGAAAGACTTATAAACCATATTGATGAGACGTTCGAGTCTATTGTAGGGAAGGCATTAAGGTCAGAGAGCCTTTTCCCTAAGTCAAAGACAGAGGTTGCTACAACATCTGCAGAGGAGCCAAAGCCGCAAGCAGGCGGTGAAGGCCAAAAGAATTCTCAGAACAAGAGGAAGCAGAACCCGACCAAGGATGGTCAGAGTAAGAAAAATAAGAAAGATGGCGAATTCTTTAGTTGTGGCAAGAAGGGCCATTATGCCAGAGATTGTCGAGAAAAGCCTGGGGAAAGGAAGTGCTTTAACTACGGCCAGGTGGGACATCACAAGGATGATTGCCCACAACCTCCTAGGGAGAAGAAGATTGTGAAAGCATATGCTATCAACGTTGTTCCTTCTTCGTCGAACGCTCCAAGTGTGGCGCAGAAAGTAAAGGGTGTCGTTATAAAAGGTATGCTTTCTATTTAAGATGTTTCTGTTCGGGTATTGTTTGACAAACCCGAGATAGTCGATAGACCTCTAGTTGTGACGAACCAGATTGGTGGTTCGACTAACCTTAGCATGATTTGCCGTAACGTGGTCTTATCGAGTCATGGATGTATGATTGTTTGTGTTTGCTTTGTTTAGGCTTTACTGGGTTTAGCATTATTTTGGGGAGTGGGTCTACTCCAAAGGAATAGGGTGGTATTAGGTACATACCTAGTGATGGCGATAGTAACTGGAGTTAAGGAAGCTAAGAGTTTATTGTTGTAATAAGTTCTAGTTGTCTCTGAGAGGCAAATGAGTACTCCAGTGCTAGATTGTTTTGCTAGTATCACCTCATGTGGATTGTCCGAACTCGGAGGAGATGTTCCTTGGGTGCTTGTCTGATACTGGTTTAGGCTTTTGGGGCTTGTGCTTGGGGAATGTCGATTTCGACTAGGATGGGTTGCGTGAGGGGTAAATAGATTTTGTGATTTTTCATTGGATGATATCTTGGTTCACTCGAGGAGTGACGAGCAGATGGAACATGATAAGACTATTCAATGGTATAGACTGCCTAGGGTTGGACTCGATAGGGTTATGAGATTGCTCGAGTGGGACTCGAGAAAGATGAAAAGTAATGGATTGTTTAGGACCCTATGTCGATGTTCTCTATTGGATAGTAGAACTTTGAAGGAATAGGATGTGTTCGTTGATCGTGGATGATACAACGAAGATTAGAGCGATTCAAGTTGGACTTGAAATCGTAAAAGAAAATAGGTGTACGTTGATCTTGGAGATGCAACGAATAGGGAGACGACTCACGTTGGACTAGAGTTTGTCGGTACTCAAGACTGGGTCTGAGTTATAGAGTGACTCGAGTTAGACTCGAGAAGGCTGCAAGGAATTGGATTCAGCTCGAGCTGGACTCGAGAAGGTTGCAAGGAATTGGATTTAGCTCGAGTTGGGCTCGAGAGGGCAGCAAGATAATGGATAGACTTGGGTTGGACTCAAGTATTTTAGGAGGACTAAAAGCAGGGGTATCTGGGGACGCCCGTTACCTTGGATCCGTTGGACGTGATATAGTTTTCCTTGGAGGATAAACGTACGTTGGACGTACGGTAGTCCGATTGGAGGCTGGGCTTCCATTATTTTAATTATCCTTGGAGGATAAACGCACGTTGGACGTACGGTAGTCCGTACGGAGGCGGGGCTTCCATTGGCCTGGGATTGGTTGGACCAGTCAAGTAGGCATCGGTGTATGTATGGAGGCTGGGCTTCCATTAGTTATTGATGTTGGTTAGACCAGACATACTAGAATCGACATATTGGGATTGGTTAGACCAATCATGTAGGTGTCGATGTGTTTATGAATTTAGCAGGTGATAGGTAGGACTTGTTTGATGGATGTTATGGTTGCTATGTTGTTCCTATTTTTCTTCCCTTGAGTAGACTATCACCTGTAGGGTTCCAGCAATGGGGAACAAAGTGATTGTAGTAGGACTATGAGCCATTGCAGTAGAGTCGTCATGACTCGAGGGGCAAAGTGGACATAGTAACGGACTAGTAAGGCTATGAGCCAGTGCAGTGTAGTTGTTATGACTTCATGGGGCAGAGTGGACATAGCAAAGGACTAGTGACTATGGATCAGTGCAGTGGAGTCGCCATGACTCCATGGGGCAGAGTGATCATAGTAAAGGATTTGGGTGCAGTACTAGTTGAATTGAGTAGGAGACATGCCAGTTTAGGGGTTTTGTTTCTATGATGGAAGCAACTAGAGTATGTCACAGGATTTGATTTCAGACCCAAGACTGAATTGGATTCAGAAACGCCAGTAAGCTTGACGATTAGATCGATTTTGATTGAGTGGATTGTTTCGAATTAGAAGGACGATCCTATTCTATTGGGAACCATCTCTAGGGTAGAGATGGGTATCGATGGAAAGAGAATGATGAAGTAAGGATTTGATCGAGAAGGGTGGCTTCGAAAGAATAAGGGATTAGTTGTACCCAACGTAGATGGACTGAGAGGTGAAGTGCTTAGAGCATATCATCACTCGAAATTGACTATACATCCCAGTGGTAACAAGATGTATTGAGACATAGAGCAGATCTACTACTGGGAAGGGATAAAGATAGGCAGAAGGCTTATCTCGATAAGAGACGAAGAGATTTGGAATTCTTCGTTAACGACTTGGTGTTCGTCGAGATCTCTCCATAGAGAATGTGATTCGGATTGGTTGGAGAGGTAGGTTAGCACCAAGATTTATTGGTCCATTCCCAGTCCTTGAGCAAGTTGGGAATTTGACGTACGAGGTTGAGCTACCTGACAAGATGGCAGGAGTTCACAACGTATTTCATGTTTCCCAGTTAAGGAAATTCGTGCACGACCCTAGTGTGGCTATTTCACCTGATCAGTTGGATAACATCGAAGTTGAACTCGAGGAAGTTGGGAACCGGAAGTCTATGCGTATTGTTGGGAACGATACGAAGCAGCTTCGAAGGAAGGCGGTGAAACTAGTCAAAGTCCAGTGGGGTGAGAATGAAAAAGACCGTACTTGGGAAACAGAGGAGGATATAAGGAAGAAGTATCCAGAACTCTTTGCCTAGTAAGTTTTTGGTAGTGATAGTTTCTTCCCTTATTAGTAAACCGCAAGCTAGGATAGACTTGTTTTGCATGTTGATTGTTGTTTATGGTTGATAGGCATGCAGAACCCTTTTTGTGTTTTGGTTAGGGAATTTCGGGGGCGAAATTTCTTAAGGGGGGAAGAGTGTAATGACCCGCATTTTACGCATCATAGGATCGTGGAATATTTATTTCTTTCACATACGAAGTCGTATGGTCATGTTACCTTTGGAGACGACTATTGGGGTCATTTCCCATGTTCATGATTTTTCCCAATTTTTAAACGACCGTTTTGCCCCTAGTTGGTACTGTTTTGGCCATAACTTTTGACTGGAAAGGAATTTTGACATGAAACCACTTCCATTGGCTTCGAATGATGGTTTCTCTTTCCGTAGAGTGGTTACATTAGCCAAACGGACTTAACGTTTGGGAGATATGGCTGAAACAAGGTTTATAAGGTGAAAAACGGCTAATTGGGCTTAACCGGGTGATTAGCAACTAGGCCCAATGGGGGATTTCGGGATTTGGGGTATTTAAGGGCTGCTAGGGTTAGGATTTCGGTTTTAGACTCATTTTTGCAGCCGCCACTTACCTCCTTCAAGCTCTAGCAATGGCCTCCACCTTCTAATTTCATCGCAAATCATCTCTAATCACTTTCTAATCGAAGATTAAGCAAAACTACATCAAATCAAGGAAGGGTAGCACCAAATCAGAGAGAGAGCAGCTAGAACACATAGGGATTGGATCCAAATCAGAGACTATTTCAGATCTAAAGTTTGTTTGTTGCGAAGGTGAGTAATTTGCATTATTTTTCGCTAATTACGGCTAATTATGGTAATTAGCGAAGATTAGCGAAATTATGGCTCAGAAAAATCTAGAAAAATTCCCAAAATTCTAAAAAATCATTTTATGCCTCTGATATGAATTTGGGTTAATTTCGACTAATTTTGCAAATCCCGGAATTTGGGGGGATTAAGGGGAAATTAGTGATAATTAGCGAATTTGTGCATGTTAAAAATCTGGAAAAATATTCATAAATTCTGAAATATTGTTCTAGACCTCTGATATGAATTTGGGTTAATTTGGTTGAGTTTTGTTAATCCTATGCTTAGTTGTTCTTAAACAAGCTTAAGGGGAAATATGGGATTTTGGCTATGTTTGATCCATTTTAACCCATCATATTGTTGTTTTGGTATTTGAGGTCACTACTACATGTTGCTATGACTGTATGGTATGCTTTGTGATTGTTTAGAAGTGTTAGATTGGTTGAAAACGTCGTCGAATGGCGTGAAACAAGTCGCAGGGAAGTTGTGCAGGAATCGGTTCGTGAGCCCCCTCCCCGTTCGTGGGGTGCCACGACCAAGGAAGGAGGTGAGCCACGATCCGGGACGAACCATCCTCCACGATCTGATCCCCTCCATTCGTGAAGAGTCGTCACGAGCCGCACCACCATGACGATCTGCTCCACTTCAAAAGCCACGAACGAGAGACTGATGCTACGAGTCACTTCAAGCTCGCGATCCGAACCAGAGGAGGATGAAGGAGCTCGCGATGCGATGAGTACCAGGGTGCCACGACCCGACCCGACAGGGGTGCCACAAACTGATGAAGCACGATCCGATGATGGCGACCCGACCTGGAGAGCATATCACGATCCGACCTGGCGAAGGTAGCACGATCCGAGCTGGAGTATCATCACGACCTGGAGCTTGACCACGAGCTGGAGACTGCGAACTGAACCAGGAGGTTTCGAACTGAATGAAGACCGATCCGGAGGAGGAGATTAAAACCCGAGATGCAAAGGTAGTCCAAATGGAAGTTAGAGCTCAGGATCCAGATGAGAACCAATGAGTTCACTTCGTGATTTGGCTTTGATGCGGGAAGTGTGCAAAGGGGTTGTCGGTATTCATAACTTTGGTTCACCACTGAGAGATGGATAGTGGGCTTATAGTGATAGTTACATAGGATTGGACTCCGTCATGGCCCAAAGTATTAGGTGACCAAAGTAGTGGATATTGTATGCTTTACGCACTGAGTAAGGGATGTGAGGATGATTGCTATGCTTGATTGTTTGGCATCACTATGACATGCAAACCCCCACCCCCGTTATCTTTACACCATTTGAAAGGGAACCTTAGAGTGTTGTACAATATGTAGTGCTAACTCTTTGGTTGCAGGCCCAGGTTCAGGTATGATTGGATTATACCTGTTATTATTCTGTTTGGATGCTTATCGCTCATACCAGGCTTTATGTCTGACCCAGAGTTTTATGTCTCTTCTTATTACCCTGGGTGCTCACACGAGCAGACTAGAGACAGGTTATGGTTAGCTGGTGATGCACGAGTAGCTGATTCGGAGGCGAGCAGGAGGCTTCCACGTATGATATATAGATATTCTCCCTGTGTCGTTGGTGGTCGCTACTTGGACATTAGTAGTGTACCTCCTTTATCTTGCTTTTTCTTTGAGACAGTTTGAAAAGTTGTAATAAGCTATATTTTGGATTTCTGCTGCTATGATGCTCAGTTCTGGTTTTTATCTTATGCACTGTCTCTCCTGTTTTATGTCAAGCATGTTATTATTATGTTTTGTTCTATGCGCTGTGAGACATATTACAGGCTCCTTGATTTGTTCATTTCCTTCTTTCCTTTTTCTCTTCTGGCGACCGTCCCATGCTAACTGGACATGTGTACAATGCACTTTTGGAGGAAATGTCGGTTGGTGCGGGGCGGGCCGTCACACTAACACCCAAATGTAGTGTGAAGTCCTCACAATCATGGATCACAGAGAATAAATGCAGGAAAGCAGTAAAGAACAGGGAACACACGGTGTTTTTATAGTGGTTCGGATCAAACCAAGCCTACGTCCACTTTATATTTTCTTAAGTCCTTAGAAATTACAAATACAATGCCCTCCTACATTCCGTAGGAATCATTTACATGCAACATCCTTGTAATTTAATGAAGAAGTGGGGAATAGAGAGTGGTTTTATGCACAAAATCCTCGTGTAAGATTAACATGGAAGAAGCTCAATGTCCTTGTGTTCTCTTCAGTGGAGGCCGAAAGTTAGAATGGCCAAAGATCCTTTAGAACTCCCTGAATTCGTGTATTTATGGATGTAGATAGTCTCGTTGATGAATGACATGTGTCACGAATCCAATGCGTTGCGAAGACGTAGTGGGTAAGTGGAGGAAGTCTCCTGTAGTTCGTGTAAAGCCATGTATGGTCTGATACGTGAAAGTAAGAGTAAAACAGGCTTTAAGAGTAGGTCAAACTCTAGTGTGTGCAGTGGAGCATTTCATCCCAGACGGGTCGGATCGGTTCCTCTATCTGATCTGAACCGGTGCCTTCAATGCGAAGGCGACGCGCTCTTCTTGGCAGTAAGGAGAAAGCGAATCAGGTCGGGTTCCTACAATCTCCATATGAACCAAGTCGGTTACTTCATTCCAATGAAGAGTGCACTTCAGTGCGACAGAAGGTGTATTGGGTCCACCTTTCCGATCCAATCAATGCCATCCGATCCGACACGTAGTCCAATCAATGCTGAAATCCAAACGTTTCCGGTTCTGCGGGCGTTCACGGAAACGAGCATTACTTTCAAACCATAAGTCCGTTTTAGTCAAACGGAAGCTCTACACAAAGCTAATTCAGAGGGGTAAAAGTTTTACAGAGCTATGCTCTGTAACTGACGTTTTCGGTTCCAAAAGATTTCATCTGTTAGGAGTTTCGAGTCATCCTTTGTTTGTTATGCGACTTCAACCAAATCGCTTCCTGTCTTCTGACGATGTTCTAAATACTTGACTGTATTATTAACTATAAATTCCATGTGTGATGGATTTTACTAAAAAGCATGTCAACATTTATGGTTTATCATTTATGGCTTAATGTTTATTGTTTGTTCTTTATTTTACGTGGTTTACCGATTTTACTTTATTATTTATGGTTTACGGTTTATGGCTTATTGTTTATGGTTTACGGTTTATGGTTTACTACTTGTGGTTTACGGTTTATGGTTTATTATCTATGATTTATAATTTATGGCTTAATGTTTATGGTTTATGCCTTTATTTTATACAGTTTATTGTTTATACTATATTGTTTATGGTTTACGGTTTATTGTTTATACTTTATTGTTTATGGTTTACGGTTTATGTTTTATTGTTTCTGGTATACGGTTTATTGTTTATGATTTATCATTTATGGGTTAATGTTTATGTTATATGCTTTATTTTTTATAGTTTACTGTGTATACTTTACGATTTGCGGTTTAATGTTTATCGTTTACGTTTTGCGGTTTATGGTTTATTGTTTATGATTTGTCATTTATGGTTAAATGTTTATGGTTTATGATTTATATAATATAGTTTACTGCTTATACATTATTGCTTATGGTTTACGGTTTATGGTTTATTGTCTACTGTTTAAGGTTTACGGTTTATTGTTTACTGATAGACCAAGAAATGGCACTAACACCCAAATGCAGTGTGAAGTCCTCACAATCACAGATCACAGAGAATAAATGTAGGAAAGCAGTAAAGATCAGGGAACACTGTAACACCCCACCTCCATTAAGGTCACTCGCAAAGGGAATGCCTTAACTTCAGTGGAGCGTTTTAAGTGAATATAGAACAGAAAATCACAACAAGACAGATATAAAGCAGTACTTTAAAATTTAAAACTTTATTTGTTACAGCAGAAGATAATTATGTTTGGTCACATCATCAAAAACCATAAACCAAAGTCAAGTACATAATATCCATCTAGATAAAACAAAGTACATAATCCCACTACTACAAGTAGCCATAAAGAAAATGATTGGCTGAGCTTTACTTCGGCAATCCAAATCCAAGTGCTCCCAAAGAGATCCCAATCAAGCTCCACTAGTACTAGTCCTACCCTTAGAACCTTGGGGGGAAAGGAAGAAAAGAGGTGGAAACAAAGGGGGTCAGACATAAAGTCTGGCGAGTGCGATAACTCTAACAACGTAATTATTAAAGCAATATGATAAGATATAAGCTGGAGAATAAGGTAATGACTGTGTGAACCACATGGGTATGGCAAGGCAATCAAGAGAAACAAAGATAACGTAGATCACGCTTCCTAATCTATATAGGATAATTACTATACTCTACCGTACTGTACTAACACTAACTGCACCCCTACTAGTCACTCTAGAAATTTGATCCCTCTTGGCTAAATAAAACGATGATAGCTTCGTGTACTACTAGATGTACCCACTATCCTCCATGTTTGACTGTATATCTCTAGTTGCTATCATAGGTACCCTGCGTGTACCTATGCCTACTAGATGTCCCCCCTTCAATAACTAATAATGGTAATTCTATGTACTCCTAGTTGACTACATATATGCCGCCTGCTCCTATCTCCACCAGGTGTGCCCCTTTAGTAATTATTAATAATAGTGGTAGCTTCATGTACCCCTAGCTGACTACATAGGTGCCGTCTGCTCCTATCTCCACTAGGTGTACCCACTACCCTGCCCCATTCGATCGGCTCCCTAACTCGTAGATACCCATGCTGGCCCCACAGTGGGGTGTATCACTCCCTAAAGTGGCAACCCGATACCACCAAGAATGCACGGCTTATACCTACACGATGCAACAACGTCTTACCTAACAACCCGGGTCCACACACGCATATGAACCCATTGGACTTGCGTTGCCACCGCTAACCCGGTTTGGCCTCTTACAGTCAAGCCCAGTATGCGTGTTCCGTCCTCGACTTGGGTCGAGCCCACAAAGATACGTATGGGTTACTGGTTGAGATGGGCCCCCATGACTTGACACAAGTTATCCACCTAAGCTTGGTCCCCTCTAGTACATCCCACTTAACCCACTTCTTATTCATGTTTCAATTACATGTTTCAATTTGGTTAAGTGTTTCTAATCGTATTTCCAAATGCTACCCAAGGCACCCACTAGATTCCACATGCCACCCAAGGCACCCACTTAACCCCCTCATGTCCCACTACATGCTTATCTAGTTATGTGTTTCTTAATTCATTAAGACCGTAACCTCATAAAGACCTCTCACATTAGACTGGCATTTGAGGCAGCTGGATTTGTCCGGTGGGTCCGGGTAGTCTTACACCACAAAAGAGCCTAAACTCGTGTCATTACAATTGTTACATATTTAGTTTATGCCTAAGACCTCTCACATTAGACTAACATTTGTGGCAGCTGGATTTGTCGGGCGGGTCCGGGCAGTCTTACACCACAAAAGAGCCTAATCTCGTGTCTTAGACGATTAATTACTCCTAATTAATCATACCCCAATTTGAATTACTTTTCCCTATTCAAATTATCAATCAATTCCATATTTAACGATGTCCATAATTGTCTCAATTATATCCATCCATATATGGTATGTAAAATCATACCCGTTTTCACCGCAATTATATTTTTTTGCCTTTTAAGGCATTTATGATCATCTATTTATGGTATATAAATTATACCAATCTCATTACTAATTAATTTTATTCCTTAAAATTAATTACATGCCTTTTTAGGCCATTACATGCCAATTAAATCTTTTTAATATTATCCCCTTTGTACCCCGGTCATTCGTTCGCTCAACATGACATATTCATATTAGACTAGAAATTAGTCTAATACTTAACAAAAGGAACAAACGTAAAAAATTCACATACACACAATAATAAATCTAATTTGCATCCAACTTGCAATTAAGAATTTCAACATACTTGCATAGTCTTCGTATTATCAAGGATAAAAAATTATTGATCTAAAAGGTGAGGGGTTGCATGTATGAACATAATTTTACACCCAACTAGCCTAAGTAATTATCACAAACTTACATAAACGGTGTATGTCGTCAACCTAAACATAAAGGTGTCATTTTGCATAACTATGGATCCAATAAAGGTGTTAATTTGAGTAAACTACGGATCCACATAACGGTGTAAACTTTCATTACTAGGCATGTCATAGATTCAACATAAAAAAGTCAACTTGAATATGGATCTAAACTTTAAAGGTGTGAACTTGTATATATATGAATCCAATTATCACTTAAACTTGCATATGAACATAATACCTATACGAACTAGCATATGTTCCACATCCATATTTGCATAAAAACTAATGTTATAAACCTAGGTGGTTGGATTATAAAAAGGGATTCATTAACACAAGTTAACATCATGAACTACTAGCGTATATTTTAGATCCAAACTTACATAACATCATATACAAAACTTGCATAACATCATATAAAAAACTTGCATAACATCATATGTGAAACTTGCATAACATCATATGTAAAACATGCATAACATCATATGTGAAACTTGCATAACATCGCATATAAAACTTTCATAACATTATATAACATGAATCAAGTTAACATACATGATTAAACATATGAATTAGATTCACAACCACAACTCATAATCCACCATATATCACACCATAACTGATTTAGCAATTATTTTGTTAAGGTGATCGAACTCACAACTCAAAAGCAGTCTTGAGTTCTGAATTCTGATTTCAGGAGTTGAATTAGCGCTCCCTTGATGAAGATTCGTTGTTAGGGTTGAGTAGTTATGATTTGGTTGTTGTTCTCCCTCTTAATTTTGGTGGCGGCTGCTCTAGGGTTCAAGACAACATCATGAAGGCCATAGTTTTAGTTTTAATTCTTATTTAGGGTTTGAGTCTATGGGTCTTTTTATAGAGTTATGAATTAATTTAAGCCGTCGGATCACTCTAGGATCATTCTAGGCCTTAGAAACCAAGAAATGATGTCAACAGACCAACCAGAAATTGCCACCTAAGCCTTAAAACATAAAATTTCGTCATAGACCATTTAGGGCCAACGGGACCAATTCCAAACCTCCTGATTCGACCCTGGGGTCGACCCAGCGGGTCTTGGGTCGACCCATAAAATAGGTCGGTTTGGTGTTTTGCCTTCCCGCTTCCGCTGTTTTGAATTTTTTTCTTAAATTTTAGGTTGAATTTATTTTATTTTTTATAAATATATCTATATATATTTCTATCTTCCTAATTAACCATTTTTACACTAAACTACTTTTTGAACCGCGTTCACACTAAGCTGCTATTTAGCCATTCCCCTAAAACAAAAATATGGCGTTGGCGGGGATCGAACTCTGTACCTCTTGTATGCAAGTCACATGTTCCAACCAAATAAGCTACTTAGTCTTTTACTTACAAACCTTAGAACAATGCTAAACATTTATTCTTTAATTTAGTTAATTCGATTATTCAAAAATCCGGGGTGTTACATTCTCCCCTCCTTAAAGGATTTCGCCCCCGAAATCTCCAAGTTAAGGAGAATGCATATCCTAACATCCAAACAACCATCTACTCAACCATCAAACACAGGCATCCATTGTCCTTATAGAATTTCTAATGTTCTATGACCATATGCAAAAAGTGCGTGTATATGTTCCTAATCTAATGCAAAATCAGGCGATTTACTGATTCAGTTGACCTCCTTAATGCAAACCATGATAGTGCCATGCATCCATTATGTATGCGAAAAAAAACCATATTGATACATATTGTTTCTACATGTGTGCACAAACATTCACCAAAAAGCAACATCTATATGATGGTGCAACCATTATACGTCCATTACTTAAATATGTACACACATTTATATGCAATATGCAATATGAAGTGACTGAGCCGATCTAGCGCCTAACGTGTGTGTATATGCATCCACGAGCAACCACTAGCAAACACTAGCATCCAAATGCATCCATCATACATAACATGTCTCAAACACATGTTTCAACCATAGGACTATCCTATCTAAAGGTCAAAGATACTAGCTATAGGACGTAATAAAGATATGATAGGTACAAGGTAAGTGATAAAGGAGAAATCAAAAGGCATACCCTCGAAAAGAAAAGGGTACAATGAACGCATCTTCGCTTCCATCTCCCAAGTAGCGTTTCTCTCATCATCTCCCCATTGCACTTTAAATAGTTTGACCTCTCGATTCCTCAGCTTCTTAATCTCCGACCCAAGAATGCGTGTAGGAGCTCGTCGAATCATCGCATCACGCTCGATCTCCACCTCTCTAAGCAAGTTCGTCTCTACCACTTCCGTGGTCTCGTGCAAGCACTTCCTCAAAAGTGATACATGGAATATGTCGTGTACACCACTAAGTCTCTCGGGAAACTCCACTCTATATGCCATCTGCCCAATCCTTTCTTTAATAGAAAACGTTCCTACGAACCTTGGTGCTAACTTCCCAATGGACCCAAAGCGAACGACGTTCCGTAATGGAGACACCTTGACTAAGACCATGTCCCCAATATCAAACTCGAGATCTGACCTTCTCTTGTCCGCATAAGATTTCTGTCTATCTTGCGCCGTATTCATCCTCCTTTGAATCAAATCGATCTTCTCCGAAGTCTCTCTAATCATATCGGGTCCAAGAAAGATCTTATCAGTAGATTCCCGCCAACATGTAGGAGAACGACACGGCCGTCCATAAAGAGCTTCGAACGGTGCCATGCCAATACTAGACTGAAAGCTGTTATTATATGCGAACTCTACCAACGGAAGATGTTCCTCCCATGTACCTCCGAAATCTAAGACACACAACCTCAATAAGTCCTCAAGAATACGATTCACCCTCTCGGTCTGGCCGTCCGTCTGAGGATGATGTAACACCCCGCCTCCGCTAGGGTCACTCGCAAGGGAATGCACTTGCTTTAGAGGGGCATTATTGGTAAACATACACAGAAATATCACAAGACAGAACATATATAAATAGCGGAAGTAAACTCAAACTTTAATAAACATGGACAAATAAGGTCTAAAGCCTTTACATCAGAGTACATCAAAACCTGTCTTACAATAATAGGGAAGCATAAAGACTTTTTAATAAATTATTCCCCAAATAAAACAGTAAAGTAGCCACAGCCAAGAAAGTCCAAGCCATCCATGATGACCTTCAAACAGAAGAAGTTCGAAACCAACAGCATTGTTTCCTCCCTGTAACCTGGGGGGGAAAACGGAAGAAAAGAGGCGAAACAAAACGGGTCAGTCAAAAAAGACTGAGTAAGTCCTATCTACTTCCAGTATAAAAACAGGTAAAGGTAACATGACATGCATAAACTGAGAGTAAACATAAGGATAACTACAAGATAGATAAACTAAGCCAGGGTAGCCGGTTGACTCCTGTGGCAAGGTGAACTGAGGTAGCATGACGACTATGGTTTATGATGAGCCAAGGTATCACATCACTGGACCTCTATCACGTACATTATCCCAAGGTATCTGCCCCGTCTAGCATTCCCTGGTATCTATTATGCATATTCTTCCTAGTTCTAACACATATATCTGCTCTACACCTTCCGCCCTAGTATCCTAGCCTTGTTATGTGTTAACCAGGAATGTACCTTACTCAAAGTCGTGAATGGTCCATGTCAACTTAATATATCGCATGTATATAGGTTACTCAAGTCATATGTTCCTCCCCATGTATATAAGTTCAGTCCCTTGCCGTACCTCGTACGGGCTTCCTCATGTCGTATTTTCCTTGAACTCATTTGGACTGTTACCCTTGTTCTAGCTAGGCTCTTCCATATGAATCATCGTTTGAACTACTAGGACCTACGCCACCTAGCACCACTAGGGATTACGCTTACCTATTGCACGCTTCCGTATTTCGGTCTGGGTTAAACCACCTAGGCCTCTAGGGATTACGCCAACCCTCAACCGCGCCCCTTTTTCCCACGCATTCATCGCGAACCGTTTTTCTATAACTGTATGCACATGTATCGCATCGTGCCATCCGAGTCCTGTCACAGGACAAACCAAGAAATACAGGACTCGGTCGGGAGCTTTAGATTTATCTGCCGATGCAGATACTAAGGTCTGCTTTTCTACACGTGGCTATGGTCCTACGAGACCCCTCCCTCAACTAGTGAAAGGCAACACAAGAGAAAATCTTGCATGAGAACTACACTCCGGCCAGCCCACAACCTACGGCCTACCTCACCCATAATTAGATAGCAATTATGGTCTGTTGGGTGTTCCCTGCCTTTCCGTACGTATACGCTTAACTCAAGATGGTAGATGATCGACGAACCTGCTATCTCGGGCACCTTATGTATTCGTCGACTCACTGCTATCCATCCCAGTCTTTAGGTCGCTCGCATAGCAACCAAGGCATATTCTTGGTTCTTCTACCGCAGACCTCAACCTCCCGTGAGCCTAGTATAATGACCTGGCAGCTCACGGAGGGATCCCAAGAATATCCTCACGTTCCCCGAAGCCGCTGCTTCGTTACCCAGTTCGTTGGAGCCTTTATCTAAATCAGATAGCCTGCTCCTCCACGCATACTTAAACGTCGACCTAACGTATCGGGTTACTAATCTGTCTAAGAAGTGGTCCAGATTTCCTTGGCTAAGAATTATTACTTAGTTTCCTTTAACTAAGGTTTACCACTTAGCCTTATTTCCATTACCCCTGGTTAACTATGGTTATTCTCCTAATCCTCTGAGTTAGGGTTTATCTAATGGGTTAAGTGCCACTTAAGTTCATAACTTAGCCCGTCTACCAACCGTGTCAAAATTGGCTAAGTATCCAAGTCCAAGACTTAACCCCACAAACCATGTGCCAAGCTGGCTAAGTATATCAAGCAATCCATAACTTAACCTCGTCTAATTATCATTTTAGATTGGTTAATTATATAAATTAACTTGACCCTGTCAAATTACCGAGTCAAATCGGTCAAGTGTCATTAGGCAAATCGAGTTACTTAACCTACCCAAGCTTATTTATGTTTGGTTAAGTATCATTAGCCTAATCAAATTACTTAACCCATTTGTCCATATCATATTCGGTTAAGCCTCATTAATCAAATTAACTTAACCCTATTATGTGGCATTAATTATTTAATGCATCCCAACCTCTAACATTAGACTTCGTTGTGGTTACTAGTTAAGCCGGGCGGGTCCGGGTAGATTTACACCACAACTTGGTCTAACCTCGGGTTCAAGCACAACATGACCAACTTCTCACATTGAGTCCTATTGTTTGCAACTACTAGTTAGGCCGGTCGGTTCCGGGTAGTTTTACGTTGCAAACTCAACCCAACCTCGAGTTGGCCACCTTCATGTTTAGTCTAGTATCATGTTCATAGTTAAGTTTTCAAGCAATTGGGTAGACCTAACTTAATAGGTAAATTCCCAATGGGTAGACCTAACTTAATAGGTAAATTCCCAAGCTTATGTTTTTATGCATACTTACATGTCAACTTCCATGTTACATTACAAGTTATGCTTTCAAGTATTCACATGTCATATTTATCGTCGCATGTTATCATGTTTATACCCCTTTTCCCAAATTATGGTTCATGCCCAGTTTAGCTCGCCTAACATATTTTCATATAACTTCACGTTAAGTTTTTCATGCTACAATCGCGCTTGTATATCCTTAACCCAAATCGTGTTCCAACGCAAGAATGGACGAGTCACATCGCAAAGGTACTATGCTACACAATGACCCCAAACATGCATAGCGTCATGAGGGTTTGGCTTAAGACATATATAGGTTCATAAAGGTTTGGCCACAAGCATGCATAACATGAAAACAAAGGCCATAAGTATGCATAATGTCATAAAGGATTTGGCCACAAACTTGCATGTTAACTCTAGGGGTTTAGGTTCATAAACATGCATAAGCCCCAAACTTTAATCTTAGCCAATGTTTCACAAGTAAAAATGGTTCCTAAAGGTTCATGCTAGCATTTCATGCATAAAGACCCAAACTTGCAAGTTAAACTAGGTTATGCATAGCATGAGAAGCATGATTAAGTCACTCACATGGCCTAAACCCATAAACATGGACACAAGAGGCAAGGTAAGGCTCCTATAGGTTCGCATAATCATGTTTAGCCACCTTTTATCCCATGTCATTATCAAACTACCGTTTCCATCTAAAAGTAGCTAGAACTTACCTAGGCAAGGCTTAGGAAAGGGACCATGCATCATCATGATGAAGAAAGGTGGCTTCTTTGATGAAGAACCATCACGAAACTCGCATAGAAATGTTGATTTGGCCTCTATTTAGTGTAGCAAGCTTGCATCCTTTGATTTGAACCCGATTTGAATGCATAGGCTCTAGGGATTTGGGATGGAGGCCATGATCACTTTGCATTTGGGCAGCACTTCGTGGAGAGGGTGAGTTATGAGGATTTAGGGGGGTCTTAGGGGTGTTTTTATAGAGATTAGGAGTGTTTAAGCCATAGGATTAGATCTAGGATAGATTAGGACCATCAGATCTCGGAAGCTTCCAGAATCAGCCCAAGAGCAAGCCCAGGTGAGCCAAGCAGGTGCACCAGGCAATTTAGCCCGGCCACCCCCTGTCGACTGGCATGTCGACAGGGCTGTCGACTTGGTCTGGGCCCAAGTCGACAGGCCTGTCGACAGCCCTGTCGACATGGCCTAGGCGGGGAAAATTCCCGCCTAGCCCCAGATCTGGATTTTCAAACTGATTTCCGAATTTCAAATTTTCACTAATCTTCCTTGGGCCTTTAACGGGTCATACGGACTCCGATTCTCGAAAACCCGGACTCTATTTCGCGTATTTTTTCGAGACGAACGCAATGGTGAATCCCGTTTACCTTAATTCTAGAAGTTTAAACAAAACATCTTTCATTTTCATGCTTTACTGGTTCATATGCTTCGCGTATCATTGTATACGTATGTAAATCTCTTACTTCTTAAAATGTAATCATACGGGGTGTCACATCCACCCACCCTTAAAGAATTTCGTCCCCGAAATTCAATAGTAGTAGGATTTATGTCCCCATATTAGCATCCAGAAGTGTTCAGCCAATTGTTACAAACATGTGCACATGTGCAAAAGTGAATCACATCATAGAAAAATATGTATGCCTAACTTGTGGTACCACCTACATGAATGCAGTTTCTTAAAAATTTCTTTTTCAAACCATGATACTGTCACCCTAAATATACTTGCAGTTCTATATGAATGAAAAAATTTGAAAAAGTAATTTCATCCAAATTTTCCCACACCCTTATAAGATAAGAGTGAAGTTCATCCAATTTGAGCATCCAGAATCCTACCATCCATTATTAATTTAGGAAAAATCTAATTTTCTAAATTTTTATGTAACGGAGAGATATCCCGTTTTGTTGTTTTCATTGTTCTTCGTTATCAGACATTATCGTTCAATATTTCATAATTACTTTAGACACAACAAATTGCGTAAACAAACAACGTACAAACTTTATTAAGATAGTTTTAGTACATCGTTACAATCAGACGACAAAAGGAACAGCTAAACAATAATAAAATACTATTCTACGGATAACTGATAGAGGTCAATCCCGATGGAAATAGCTACGGATGAGCTCCTCTAAGCTGTCAAGCCTCTCCTCCTGCCGCCGGTTCCCTTGCCTAAGCTCTAACTGTAGGTCTTGCATCCCAGCCCCTAACTGGTCATAAGAGGAACTCATATCCTGGAGCATCTGCTGCTGTGTCTGAGCCATGGCTACCTGTGACTCCAGTGTCTGCTGCTGTGATCTCAAAATATCCTGGTGGCTCCTCATCAAGCGAGCCTGCTGCTGTGAAATATATCTCAGCTCGGTCCTCCAGTCTGGATCCCTAGTAGCCCACGGATCCCAGGCACCTGTGTCCGGAGCCCCCTGTGCCGGGCCCTGATGAGCCCAGGCTCCATCCCCAGCCTGCTCATCATCATGCTGTGGTGCCTGATGGGGGTCCTCAAAGTGTCCAAACTGATCATCATGTGGCTCCTCCTCTTGCTCCTCCTCCTCGTTACCCTCATCCTCTTCCTCATCCAATCCCTCATGCTCCATAGGCTGAGGCTCCCCTTGCAGCTCCTGCATATCTATACTCATCCTCCCTAGTGCGGCTTCAGTGATGATAACAGAGGGATGGTTAGAAAGCGTCACATAATCCTCATCATGCAAATCCACCCCGAACCAGCGGAAAACTATAGTCCACAAGTTCCCAAAACAAATATTGGAGTGTCTTGCTCCCCTAAAGATCTGGTATTGCTGCAAGATGGTCCTTGCCCAGTTTATTTGTATGCCCCCAAAAATAGCATAAGCAGCGACCTTAACAACTACGGGGACTCTGTCAAACCCATGATTCTGCCCCGCAATATTATATTGCAATATCCTAATCACAAACCTAGCTAGGGGGCGCAGATGCGCACTATCCCATTGCCTGTCCAGGCCATTAAAAAAAATCCTTCCCCAAACATTCAAATCATCCATCTCCAGGTCATTTATATCAAGTCCCGTACCCCGGATATTCAAAATTTCCCAAATTGGACCTCATTCATAAATATATGGGTACCCTTAACCCATGAACCATAAGTTATCAACCCATTATCATCCATATCAATTTGCAAACGAGCATCAAAAAGCCTTACCATACGCTTGTAGCCTCTCCTCTCGGCTGTGTGCGTATCCAGAATATGAATAAGACCCGCATTAACAAACAAGCTTTCCATGGCGGTTCCCGCAAAATCCGCAAACCTCACCGGTCGGCCTAGAAGCAAATTCCTAGTGGCAAGCTGCATGTAGTGCTAAATTATTCCTGGTTGCTCGTCACACCACTCAACCTCTTGCGCGGTTAGTTGGGGGTAAAGCTCGTAGGGATTGGGTTGATTGGCCATGGCGATTTAAACACGAATTGGAAGAGGGGAATTATAGATCCGGATGGAGAGAGCCTCTAGCTTCGATTTAAGCTTAATTTTACGAAGAACGGTGGAGAAACGAGGTGATGGGAGGTGGTGGAGTTGGGGAATTTCGGTTTTGGTGGCTGGGAGGAAGGAGAAAAGGGGTTGGGGTTATGAGCCGAAGCTCTCGGCTTCGGGTTTATATATATTTTTTTTCCTGCAGGGTCGACGTGTCGACAGCCCTGTCGACTGGGGGGGGGCATGTCGACTGCCCTGTCGACTGGCCCCCTTTTTTTTTTTTTTTTTTTTTTTTTCTTGCTGGTCCTTCCACCCTTCCATTTCCTTATTTCCCCCCCCCCCCCGACCCAACTCCATTTTCCTGAAACTATTCCCCCATCATACTAAAACCCCTCTTCTAACTCAAAACTGCTTGTAACCGAAGCCAACGTGACTATTGATGGGAGAGAGAAAGGCAAAGAGAATTCAACTAATAAAACAAGGACATTGCTAATGGCTTTTTGGGGAATAACTTCTAAAACAAAGTTTTTCTTGAAAAATGCTTCTTTGTAAACAGTTTTTTTCAAACTTTTGCCCAGTCTGGTAACCTTCTGCTCTGATACCAAATGTAACACCCCGCCTCCGCTAGGGTCACTCGCAAGGGAATGCACTAGCTTTAGAGGGGCATTATTGGTAAACATACACAGAAATATCACAAGACAGAACATATATAAATAGCGGAAGTAAACTCAAACTTTAATAAACATGGACAAATAAGGTCTAAAGCCTTTACATCAGAGTACATCAAAACCTGTCTTACAATAATAGGGAAGCATAAAGACTTTTTAATAAATTATTCCCCAAATAAAACAGTAAAGTAGCCACAGCCAAGAAAGTCCAAGCCATCCATGATGACCTTCAAACAGAAGAAGTTCGAACCCAACAGCATTGTTTCCTCCCTGTAACCTGGGGGGGAAAACGGAAGAAAAGAGGCGAAACAAAACGGGTCAGTCAAAAAAGACTGAGTAAGTCCTATCTACTTCCAGTATAAAAACAGGTAAAGGTAACATGACATGCATAAACTGAGAGTAAACATAAGGATAACTACAAGATAGATAAACTAAGCCAGGGTAGCCGGTTGACTCCTGTGGCAAGGTGAACTGAGGTAGCATGACGACTATGGTGTTATGATGAGCCAAGGTATCACATCACTGGACCTCTATCACGTACATTATCCCAAGGTATCTGCCCCGTCTAGCATTCCCTGGTATCTATTATGTATATTCTTCCTAGTTCTAACACATATATCTGCTCTACACCTTCCGCCCTAGTATCCTAGCCTTGTTATGTGTTAACCAGGAATGTACCTTACTCAAAGTCGTGAATGGTCCATGTCAACTTAATATATCGCATGTATATAGGTTACTCAAGTCATATGTTCCTCCCCATGTATATAAGTTCAGTCCCTTGCCGTACCTCGTACGGGCTTCCTCATGTCGTATTTTCCTTGAACTCATTTGGACTGTTACCCTTGTTCTAGCTAGGCTCTTCCATATGAATCATCGTTTGAACTACTAGGACCTACGCCACCTAGCACCACTAGGGATTACGCTTACCTATTGCACGCTTCCGTATTTCGGTCTGGGTTAAACCACCTAGGCCTCTAGGGATTACGCCAACCCTCAACCGCGCCCCTTTTTCCCACGCATTCATCGCGAACCGTTTTTCTATAACTGTATGCACATGTATCGCATCGTGCCATCCGAGTCCTGTCACAGGACAAACCAAGAAATACAGGACTCGGTCGGGAGCTTTAGATTTATCTACCGATGCAGATACTAAGGTCTGCTTTTCTACACGTGGCTATGGTCCCACGAGACCCCTCCCTCAACTAGTGAAAGGCAACACAAGAGAAAATCTTGCATGAGAACTACACTCCGGCCAGCCCACAACCTACGGCCTACCTCACCCATAATTAGATAGCAATTATGGTCTGTTGGGTGTTCCCTGCCTTTCCGTACGTATACGCTTAACTCAAGATGGTAGATGATCGACGAACCTGCTATCTCGGGCACCTTATGTATTCGTCGACTCACTGCTATCCATCCCAGTCTTTAGGTCGCTCGCATAGCAACCAAGGCATATTCTTGGTTCTTCTACCGCAGACCTCAACCTCCCGTGAGCCTAGTATAATGACCTGGCAGCTCACGGAGGGATCCCAAGAATATCCTCACGTTCCCCGAAGCCGCTGCTTCGTTACCCAGTTCGTTGGAGCCTTTATCTAAATCAGATAGCCTGCTCCTCCACGCATACTTAAACGTCGACCTAACGTATCGGGTTACTAATCTGTCTAAGAAGTGGTCCAGATTTCCTTGGCTAAGAATTATTACTTAGTTTCCTTTAACTAAGGTTTACCACTTAGCCTTATTTCCATTACCCCTGGTTAACTATGGTTATTCTCCTAATCCTCTGAGTTAGGGTTTATCTAATGGGTTAAGTGCCACTTAAGTTCATAACTTAGCCCGTCTACCAACCGTGTCAAAATTGGCTAAGTATCCAAGTCCAAGACTTAACCCCACAAACCATGTGTCAAGCTGGCTAAGTATATCAAGCAATCCATAACTTAACCTCGTCTAATTATCATTTTAGATTGGTTAATTATATAAATTAACTTGACCCTGTCAAATTACCGAGTCAAATCGGTCAAGCGTCATTAGGCAAATCGAGTTACTTAACCTACCCAAGCTTATTTATGTTTGGTTAAGTATCATTAGCCTAATCAAATTACTTAACCCATTTGTCCATATCATATTCGGTTAAGCCTCATTAATCAAATTAACTTAACCCTATTATGTGGCATTAATTATTTAATGCACCCCAACCTCTCACATTAGACTTCGTTGTGGTTACTAGTTAAGCCGGGCGGGTCCGGGTAGATTTACACCACAACTTGGTCTAACCTCGGGTTCAAGCACAACATGACCAACTTCTCACATTGAGTCCTATTGTTTGCAACTACTAGTTAGGCCGGTCGGTTCCGGGTAGTTTTACGTTGCAAACTCAACCCAACCTCGAGTTGGCCACCTTCATGTTTAGTCTAGTATCATGTTCATAGTTAAGTTTTCAAGCAATTGGGTAGACCTAACTTAATAGGTAAATTCCCAATGGGTAGACCTAACTTAATAGGTAAATTCCCAAGCTTATGTTTTTATGCATACTTACATGTCAACTTCCATGTTACATTACAAGTTATGCTTTCAAGTATTCACATGTCATATTTATCGTCGCATGTTATCATGTTTATACCCCTTTTCCCAAATTATGGTTCATGCCCAGTTTAGCTCGCCTAACATATTTTCATATAACTTCACGTTAAGTTTTTCATGCTACAATCGCGCTTGTATATCCTTAACCCAAATCATGTTCCAACGCAAGAATGGACGAGTCACATCGCAAAGGTACTATGCTACACAATGACCCCAAACATGCATAGCATCATGAGGGTTTGGCTTAAGACATATATAGGTTCATAAAGGTTTGGCCACAAGCATGCATAACATGAAAACAAAGGGATTTGGCCATAAGTATGCATAATGTCATAAAGGATTTGGCCACAAACTTGCATGTTAACACTAGGGGTTTAGGTTCATAAACATGCATAAGCCCCAAACTTTAATCTTAGCCAATGTTTCACAAGTAAAAATGGTTCCTAAAGGTTCATGCTAGCATTTCATGCATAAAGACCCAAACTTGCAAGTTAAACTAGGTTATGCATAGCATGAGAAGCATGATTAAGTCACTCACATGGCCTAAACCCATAAACATGGACACAAGAGGCAAGGTAAGGCTCCTATAGGTTCGCATAATCATGTTTAGCCACCTTTTATCCCATGTCATTATCAAACTACCGTTTCCATCTAAAAGTAGCTAGAACTTACCTAGGCAAGGCTTAGGAAAGGGACCATGCATCATCATGATGAAGAAAGGTGGCTTCTTTGATGAAGAACCATCACGAAACTCGCATAGAAATGTTGATTTGTCCTCTATTTGGTGTAGCAAGCTTGCATCCTTTGATTTGAACCCGATTTGAATGCATAGGCTCTAGGGATTTGGGATGGAGGCCATGATCACTTTGCATTTGGGCAGCACTTCGTGGAGAGGGTGAGTTATGAGGGTTTAGGGGGGGCTTAGGGGTGTTTTTATAGAGATTAGGAGTGTTTTAGGCCATAGGATTAGATCTAGGATAGATTAGGACCATCAGATCTCGGAAGCTTCCAGAATCAGCCCAAGAGCAAGCCCAGGTGAGCCAAGCAGGTGCACCAGGCAATTTAGCCCGGCCACCCCCTGTCGACTGGCATGTCGACAGGGCTGTCGACTTGGTCTGGGCCCAAGTCGACAGGCCTGTCGACAGCCCTGTCGACATGGCCTAGGCGGGGAAAATTCCCGCCTAGCCCCAGATCTGGATTTTCAAACTGATTTCCGAATTTCAAATTTTCACTAATCTTCCTTGGGCCTTTAACGGGTCATACGGACTCCGATTCTCGAAAACCCGGACTCTATTTCGCGTATTTTTTCGAGACGAACGCAATGGTGAATCCCGTTTACCTTAATTCTAGAAGTTTAAACAAAACATCTTTCATTTTCATGCTTTACTGGTTCATATGCTTCGCGTATCATTGTATACGTATGTAAATCTCTTACTTCTTAAAATGTAATCATACGGGGTGTCACAGATGATATGCGGTGCTCAAACATAACTGAGTCCCTACCGCCTCTTGCAAGCTTTTCCAAAATTCGCTAGTGAAAATAGGATCGCGGTCGCTCACTATGCCAGAAGGAACACCGTGCAAACGAACTATTTCTCGAATGTATACGGAGGCTAACCATGGAGCGGTCCTCTTACTCTTCACAGGAATGAAATGGGCGCTCTTAGTGAGTCGCTCTATTACGACACAAATCCCCGTATTACCCTTCCTCGATCTCGGTAATCCGTCAATAAAGTCCATCGAAACGCTTTCCCACTTCCATTGTGGGACCTCCAATGGGTGAAGCAATACACCGGGTTTCTTTTGCTCCGCTTTTACTTGTTGGCACACCAAGCATCTAGCGACATACTCGGCCACATCTCTCTTCACTCCGGCCCAAAGGTAAACTCATCACATGTCCACATACATCTTGTCCCCGCCCGGATGGATGTTCATCTTCTAACAATGGGAATCATCAAGAATGTTCTTCCTTAGGTCATCGTCTTTTGGTACACAAAGTCTACCATCCCTACGCAACCAACCCTTATCATCTAGGGTATACCTACGGAGATGACTTGATGACTCCCCTCTTTTGAGCTTCTCTACTAACTCAATCAACTGTGGGTCGTCTCCTTGTGCCTCGCCAATCCATCCCAAAAGCGTAGGTCTGACCTCTAATGATACTAGCTAACTAGGTACAAAATCAATGGAAGGTGTAAAGTGAAACGTAGAGATGAACTCTAAACTTCGCCGCTCGACAACAGACTCAATGTCAACATGTTCCTACTCAAAGCATCTGCCACAACGTTGCCCTTGTCAGGGTATATACTATCTCGAAATCGTAGGATGCAAAGAAATCCATCCACCCTAACATATCACCCTTCCCTAGAGACCACATGCCCTAAATTCCTCACTTCTTTCCTCCAAAAATGGTATCTTGGAGAACTTAGCTTTAAGCTGGTGCACTTGTAGGGTCCCTAAGCTTTCCCTAAGATGTAGGGCATGCTCTTCTCTACTTCTAGAGAAAACCAGGATATTATCCAATGCAAAATCGTCACAACTATCCATCTCTCACGCAGACCATCCTAGTCGAACTCGACATCCCCCAAGTGCAAGCCCCAAAGGCCTAAACCAATATTAGACAAACACCCAAGGGATACCTCCTTCGAATTCATACGACCTACATGAGATGATACTAGTAAGACGGTCAATCAATTGAGAACTTGACCAACTCTGGCTGTCATTGCAAGTCTTGCTCCAAAACCACCGCTGATCACATAACTGGTTTGCTTAATCTATTAAGCACATACAAAAACTTATTTCGCGCCTCTAGGTAAACCGCGCACTTTATCAACGACGTCTCCATACTCATGGACCACACAAATAGACCCCCAATCATCGCTCGATGCATCAGAAGATTCTAGGAAGCTAAGCATCACTGAACCCCTAGGGTCACAAGAAATATGAATGTATTTCCATAATGAATAAATAGTCTAACTACCCTCCTTTCACAATCTAGGATGGCACCCCGCCTGGCTAGCCAATCCACCCCTAGAATCAAACTATAGCCCAAGAAACCAAGGACGAAGGCGTTGCATTCAAATCCAAAGCCCAAGATAGAAACTCTCAAATCCAGACAAACCATTGAAGGATGAGCCGAACCACCAATAAGATTTGAGACTAGGATGGGATCCTTAACTAGACTAGTATTTAGGTGCAGTGTTTCAACTAACGAAGCAGATACTAACGAGTACGAAGCGCCAGAATCAAACAAAGTTCAAACAGGATGATAAAGAAAACCGAATTTCAATCTAGGCTGTCCTACCAACATCAGGTATACCAACCGTGAGGGAATACAACTACCCTCCAGAAGATCCTGTACTTTGTCCTTGCCTCCTTGGACAATCCTAAGGTGTCCTATTTCTCCAAAACAACAAGCCTTCTTCTTCACATTCTCCATTTGTGACCTCCCACCAAGATGAGGTCTCATCCTTTGTTAACCAAATAGCTATTTGAACCTTCCTCCCATTGTCTATCTTAAAGGTACCAACAAGCCCTCCCCTTCCTTGGGCTAGTTTCTAGCCCGACAAATGTCTATGTCCCTTGAAGTGGTTCTCCGTCCTTCTTAAGGAAGTCCTTATTTATCTTAGAAAAAGCATCTATACGCGAAGTGGGAAAGAACTCAAGAAGAGAAAAAAGAAGAGACTCAAAACGGAGAATCGAAGGAAGGATATATGGCTCTTGGGGATTATGTTCTTAAAATAAACCTTTCTTTCAAAAATACTCTTCTACAAACATATTTTTGAAAGTATTCTTTATAAAAATGCTTTTGAAAAATAGTTTTTCAAAATATCTTATCTGTTCTGGTAACCTTCAGCTCCACGTGTAACACCCCACCTCCATTAAGGTCACTCTTAAAGGGAATGCCTTAACTTCAGTGGAGCATTTTAAATGAATATAGAACAGAAAATCACAACAAGATAGATAAAAAGCAGTACTTGAAAATTTAAAACTTTATTTATTGCAGCAGAAGATAAATATGTTTGGTTACATCATCAAAAACCATAAACCAAAGTCAGGTACATAATATCCATCTTGATAAAACAAAGTACATAATCCCACTACTACAAGTAGCCACAAAGAAAATGATTAGCTGAGCTTTACTTCGGCAATCCAAATCCAAGTGCTCCCAAAGAGATCCCAATCAAGCTCCACTAGTACTAGTCCCACCCTTAGAACCTGGGGGGAGAGGAAGAAAAGAGGTGGAAACAAAGGGGGTCAGACATAAAGTCTGGCGAGTGCGATAACTCTAACAACATAATTATTAAACCAATATGATAAGATATAAGCTGGAGAATAAGGTAATGACTGTGTGAACCACATGGGTATGGCAAGGCAATCAAGAGAAACAAAGATAACGTAAATGGCGCTTCAAAATCTATATAGAATAATTACAATACTCTACCGTACTGCACTAACACTAACTGCACCCCTACTAGTCACTCTAGAAATTTGATCCCTCTTGGCTAAATAGAATAATGATAGCTTCATGTACTACTACATGTACACACTATCCTCCATGTTTGACTGCATATCTCTAGTTGCTATCATAGGTACCCAGCGTGTACCTATGCCTACTAGATGTACCCCCTTCAATAAGTAATAATGGTAATTCTATGTACTCCTAGATGACGTCATATATGCCGCCTGCTCCTATCTCCACTAGGTGTACCCCCTTAGTAATTATTAATAATAGTAGTAGCTTCGTGTACCCCTAGCTGACTACATAGGTGTCGTCTTCTCCTATCTCCACTAGGTGTACCCACTACCCTGCCCCATTCGATTGGCTCCCTAACTCGTAGATACCCGTGCTGGCCCCACAGTGGGGTGTATCACTCCCTAAAGTGGCAACCTGATACCACCAAGAATGCTCGACTTATACCTACACGATGCAACAACGTCTTACCAACCAGCCTGGTTCCACACACACATATGAACCCGTTGGACTTGCGTTGCCACCGCTAACCCAGTTTGGCCTCTTACAGTCAAGCCCAGTATGCGTGTCCCATCCTTGACTTGGATCGAGCCCACAAAGATACGTATGGGTTACTGGTTGAAATGGGCCCCCATGACTTGACATAAGCTATCCACCAAAGCTTGGTCCCCTCTAGTACATCCCACTTAACCCACTTCTTATTCATGTTTCAATTACATGTTTCAATTTGGTTAAGTGTTTCCAATTGTATTTCCAAATGCTACCCAAGGCACCCACTAGATTCCACATGCCACCCAAGGCACCCACTCAACGCACTCATGTCCCACTACATGCTTATCTGGTTAAGTGTTTCTTAATTCATTAAGACCGTAACCTCATAAAGACCTCTCACATTAGACTGGCATTTGTGGGAGCTGGATTTGCCGGGCGGGTCCGGGCAGTCTTACACCACAAAAGAGCCTAACCTCGTGTCTTTACAATTGTTACGTATTTAGTTTATGCCTAAGACCTCTCACATTAGACTGACATTTGTGGCAGCTGGATTTGCCGGGCGGGTCCGGGCAGTCTTACACCACAAAAGATCCTAACCTCGTGTCTTAGACGATTAATTACTCCTAATTAATCATTCCCCAATTTGAATTACTTTTCCCTATTCAAATTATCAATCAATTCCATATTTAACGATGTCCATAATTGACTCAATTATGTCCATCCATTTATGGTATGTAAAATCATACCCGCTTTCACCACAGTTATATTTTTTTGCCTTTTAAGGCATTTATGCTCATCTATTTATGGTATATAAATTATACCAATCTCATTACTAATTAATTTTATTCCTTAAAATTAATTACATGCCTTTTTAGGCCATTACGTGCCAATTAAATCTTTTTAATATTATCCCCTTAGTACCCCCGACATTCGTTCGCTCAACATGACATATTCATATTAGACTAGAAATTAGTCTAATACTAAACAAAAGGAACAAACGTCACGAATTCACATACACACAATAATAGATCTAATTTGCATCCAACTTGCAATTAAGAATTTCAACATACTTGCATAGTCTTTGTATTATCAAGGATCAAAAATCATAGATCTAAAAGGTGAGGGGTTGCATGTGTGAACATAATTTTACACCCAACTTGCCTAAGTAATTATCACAAACTTACATAAATGGTGTATGTCGTCAACCTAAACATAAAGGTGTCATTTTGCATAACTATGGATCCAATAAAGGTGTTAATTTGAGTAAACTACGGATCCACATAACGGTGTAAACTTTCATTACTAGGCATGTCATAGATTCAACATAAAAATGTCAACTTGAATATGGATCTAACCTTTAAAGGTGTAAACTTGTATATATATGAATCCAATTATCACTTAAACTTGCATGTGAACATAATACCTATACGAACTAGCATATGTTCCACATCCATATTCGCATAAAAACTAATGTTGTAAACCTAGGTGGTTGGATTATAAAAAGTGATTCATTAACACAAGTTAACATCATGAACTACTAGCGTCTATTTTAGATCCAAACTTACATAACATCATATACAAAACTTGCATATTATCATATATAAAACTTGCATAACATCATATGTGAAACTTGTATAACATCATATATAAAACTTGCATAACATCGTATATGAAACTTGCATAACATCGCATATAAAACTTTCATAACATCATATAATATGAATCAAGTTAACATACATGATTAAACATATGAATTAGATTCACAACCACAACTTATAATCCAACATATATCACATCATAACTGGTTTAGCAATTATTTTGTTAAGGTGATCGAACTCACAACTCAAAAGCAGTCTTGAGTTCTGAATTCTGATTTCTGGAGTTGAATTAGCGCTCCTTTGATGAAGATTCATTGTTAAGGTTGAGTAGTTCTGATTTGGTTGTCGTTCTCCCTCTTAATTTTGGTGGCGGCTGCTCTAAGGTTCAAGACAACAGCACGAAGGCCATAGTTTTAGTTTTAATTCTGATTTAGAATTTGATTATATGGGTCTTTTTATAGAGTTATGAATTAATTTAAGCCGTCGGATCACTCTAAGATCCATCTAGGCCTTAGAAACCAAGAAATAATGTCAACAGACCAACCAGAAATTGCCACCTAAGCCCTAAAACATAAAATTTCGTCATAGACCATTTAGGTCCGATGGGACCAATTCCAAACCTCCTAAGTCGACCCTAGGGTCGACCCAGCGGGTCTTGGGTCGACCCATAAAATAGGTCGGTTTGGTGTTTTGCCTTCCCCCTTCCGCCGTTTTGAATTTTTTTCTTAAATTTTTGGTTGAATTTTATTTTATTTTTTTATAAATATATCTATATATTTTTGTCTTGCTAATTAACCATTTTTACACTAAACTACTTTTTGAACCGCGCTCACACTAAGCTGCTTTTTAGCCATTACCCTAAAACATAAATATGGCGTTGGTGGGGATCGAACTCTGTACCCCTTGTATGCAAGTCACATGTTCCAACCAAATGAGCTACTTAGTCTTTTGCTTACAAACCTTAGAACAATGCTAAACATTATTCTTTAATTTAGTTAATTCGATTATTCAAAAATCTGGGGTGTTACAGACACACGGGTTTTTTTATAGTGGTACGGCTCAAACCAAGCCTCCGTCCACTTTATATTTTCTTAAGTCCTTAGAAATTTCAAATACAATGCCTTCCTACAATCCGTAGGAATCATTTACATGCAACGTCCTTGTATTTTAGTAAAGAAGTGGGGAATAGAGAGTGGTTTTATACACGAAATCCACGCGTTAGATTAACATGGAAGAAGCTCAATGTCCTTCTGTTCTCTTCAGTGGAGGCCGAAAGTAAGAATGGCCAAAGATCCTTTAGAAGTCACTAAATCCATGTATTTATGGATGTAGATAGTCTCTCAAATGAATGACAGGTGTCACGAATCCAATGCGTTGCTAAGACGTAGTGGGTATGTAGAGGAAGTCTCCTGTAGTTCGTGTAAAGCCACGTATGGTCTGATCCATGAAAGTAAAAGTAAAACTGGCCTTAAGAATAGGTCAACCTCTAGTGTGTGCAGTAGAATATTTCGTCCCAGACGGGTCAGATCGGGTCCTCCTTCCGATCTGAACCGGTGCCTTCAATACGAAGGCGACGCGCTCTTCTTGGTAGCAAGGAGAAAGCGGATCGGGATGGGTTCCTACAATCTCCATCCAAACCCAGCCGATGACTTCATTCCAAAGCAACGTGCACTTCTATGCGGCAGAAGGTGGATCGGGTCCACATTTCCATTCCGATCCGGGCCATCCGATCCGACACGAAGTCCAATCAATGCCGAAATCCAAATGTTTCTGGTTCTGCGAGAGTTCACTGAAACAAGTGTAACATTCAAACCATAAGTCCGTTTTAGCCAAACGGAAGCTCTACCCAAAGATAATTCAAAGGGTACAAGGTTTTCATATCTACGCTCCATAGCCGATGTTTTTGGGTCTAAAAGATGTCGTCTGTTAGGAGTTTCAAGCCGTCCTTTGTTTGTGATGCGACTTCAACCAAATCGCTTCTTGTCTTCTGACGATGTTCCAAATACTTGTGCGTATTATTAACTAGAAATTCCATGTGTGATGGATTTTACTAAAATGCATGTCAACATTTATGGTTTATCATTTATGGCTTAATGTTTATTGTTTGTGCTTTATTTTATATAGTTTACTGATTTTACTTTATTGTTTATGGTTTACAGTTTATGGTTTACATTTTATGGTTTATTGTTTATGGTTTACGGTTTATGGTTTACTGTTTATGGTTTAAGTTTTATGGTTTATGGTTCATTGTCTATGATTTATAATTTATGGCTTAATGTTTATGGTTTATGCCTTTATTTTATATAATTTATTGTTTATACTTTATTATTTATGGTTCATGGTTTATGGTTTATTGTTTATACTTTATTGTTTACGGTTTACGGTTTACAGTTTATTGTTTGTCATTTACGGTTTATTGTTTACGATTTACCATTTATGGGTTAATATTTATGGTTTAAGCTTTATTTTATATAGTTTATTGTGTATGCTTTATGGTTTATGTTTTACTATTTATCGTTTATGTTTTATAGTTTATGGCTTATTGTTTATGATTTGTCATTTATGGTTAAATGCTTATGGTTTTTGCTTTATATAATATAGTTTATTGCTTATACATTATTGTTTATGGTTTACGGTTTATGGTATACTGTCTATTGTTTATGGTTTACGGTTTATGGTTTATTGATTACTGTTAGACCAAAAATGGCAATAACACCCAAATGCAGTGTGAAGTCCTCACAATCTCGGATCACAGAGAATAAATGCAGGAAAGTAGTAAAGAACAGGGAACACACAGGGTTTTTATAGTGGTTCGGATCAAACCAACCCTATGTCCACTTTATATTTTCTTAAGTCCTTAGAAATTACAAATACAATGCCCTCCTACATTCCGTAGGAATCATTTACATGCAACATCCTTGTATTTTAATGAAGAAGTGGGGAATAGAGAGTGGTTTTATACACAAAATCCTCGTGTAAGATTAACATGGAAGTAGCTCAATGTCCTTGTGTTCTCTTTAGTGGAGGATGAAAGTTAGAATGGCCAAAGTTCCTTTAGAAGTCCCTGAATTCGTGCATTTATGGATGTAGATAGTCTCGTTGATGAATGACATGTGTCACGAATGCAATGCATTGCTAAGACGTAGTGGGTAAGTGGAGCAAGTCTCCTGTTGTTCGTGTAAAGTCATGCATGGCCTGATACGTGAAACTAAGAGTAAAACATGCCTTAAGAGTAGGTCAAACTCTAGTGTGTGCAGTAGAATATTTCGTCCCAGACGGGTCGGATCGGTTTCTCTATCTGATCTGAACCGGTTCCTTCAATACGAAGGCGACGCGCTCTTCTTGGCAGTAAGGAGAAAGCGGATCAGGTCGGGTTCCTATAATCTCCATCTGAACCGAGCCGGTGACTTCATTCCAAAGAAGCGTGCACTTCTGTGCGGCAGAAGGTGGATCGGGTCCACCTTTCCGATCTGAAACACCCCACCTCCGTTAGGGTCACTCTAAAAGGGAATGCCCTAATTTTGGTGGAGGTTTATAAGTATAAATCACAGATATACAAGACAGATATAATAACACATATTTTTGAACAGCGGAAAACAACTTTTATTTCATTAAAATACGTGTTACATCAACCATACCATAATTGTCTTATAATACTTCCAAAAACATAACATCTTCATAACTGTCTTGATTACATTATTTAAAGAAGCATAAAGAAAACATAAATAAACTGCAAAAGTCCCATAATTGCTGTCCAAAGCCATAGTCCAAAACGAAAAGATCCAAGCAATACATTCTTTCTCTTCAAGCTGGATATGAAGGCTGGTCAAGCTGCGGTATTCCCTCCCTGTGGACCTGGGGGGGGGGGGAACGGAAGAAATGTAGAGTCAGACATAAAGCCTAAGTAAGTCTAGGACTATTCAGTCTATGAACAAAGAAATGGGTATGATAAGTATAAACTAGAAATGGGAAAGCACCATAAACTAAGTTAAGTTGTCTAGGGTCGAATATACTATCGTACTCCATATTAATCTCTGTACCCATATAAACTAGTTCCCAACAGGCACCCCATAATCAGGGTGAAGTGATCCATTTTTATGATGATCGGCTCCTACTCGCATAGTTACCTGTGTCTTACGGCCCCCGATGTTGTAGTTACCTATGCTGGTCCCACCATGGGGTGTTTCAAGTCCCTTGGTGGCGGCCCGACACAATCCTAAAATGCACAGGTATGCTACTGGTGCCCAGTGCCTTATTTTTCTGCGCCGGAGTGTGTGCACGCCCGCACCCCGTTAGAACCTACACTGCTGCACCACCGCCGTCGATTTGACCTCTTACAGTCAGCCCAGTAATCGTGCCCCACCCTGCCTAGTTTCAGGGTATCATGATACCTTGTAGGGTTACTGCTGAAAAGGGTCCCCCTCTACTAGGTTTTTCTATTTTTAGCCAACATGCTAAGTTGGTTAAGTGTTTTATAAACCTAACCCCCAATCAGTCTGTTTAGTTTAGCATGTTCCATTTTGATTAAGTCTTAATTCACTTAAGCCTATCAATCCTAACTCAGCCTTAATTGTCTTATTAAAGCCTTGACCTCTCACATTAGACAGGTATTGTTGTGGCTGCCTGTTGCCGGTTGGGTCTGGGCAGTCTTACGCCACAACTCAGTCTAACCTCGGGTCCTTATTGGGCTCCGTGTTTAACCACCCACATTGGATAGGTATTGTTGTGACTACTGGACAATCGGGCGGTTCCGGGCAGGTTTACATCACAACTCAATCCAACCTCGGGTTAAACACATCGTATTTTCTACATTTACATATTTTGTCTCTTTTCTTTTTATATGTAAATATTTTCGGCCCATTATTCAAATTCATCTTTATTGATTAAGATTTATTTATGCCACTTAATTGTTTTTCAAGGTTGTTGGCATGCGTCAAACATGCCAACACATATGTTCTATATTTTAGCCCAAACGTCATTACCCCCGTTTTATACGTTCGCTCCAATGTAAGGTGTGTTGGGTTTAACACTTAAACCCAATTTAGCCATATGAAAAGGGGAGGCTTATAACATGGTGTTTATAAGGTAACATAAAAAGGGGAGTGTGAACGCATGAACTTGCAACATAACGACTCAGTTAACATAAGGTAGGCACATGTAAACTTGTAATTGTAAAAACATATAATATAAGCAATACTTAGACATGAATCATTCTATTCACATAATCATGGTATAAACAAAACATGAATCATTCTATTCATGTAGTCATGGCATAAATAATACTTAAACATGAACCATTCTAATCATATAATTATGGCATAATCATAATTGAACATGAGTCCTTCTATTCATATAGTCATGGCATAAACATAATTGAACATGAATCCTACTATTCATATAATCATGGTTTTTATCCTATCTATGTAACTTGCAAGTGGGATGTAATTCAAGTGTAATTCTAATGCGTCACAAATATTATCATATGATTATGATAACAACATAAGCCTACAAACATGTTTTCAACTAGGCATAATAACAAACATAGTTTAGTCATGTTCTTAAAATTAATACAAGCTTACAAAGATATTTGCTTTTGTCATTATCACAAAAGCATGATTTTTATACTTGAACTATAATGCCAATTCCAACATAACTTCATATGAATCATAATACTCAAATGGACCAAATTACACTAAAGATGACCATAGAATTATACATCATGTTGGCATAACAATAAATCATAGACTTGCATGAATTTCAAATAAACTATTACAACATATAGTTGTTATTTTCAACATGAATCATATACTTGCAATTATCAAATGGGTGTTGTAAATAACTACCACAAACATGTAGTTTTCAATATGAATCATATGCTTGCATGAATCCCAATTAAAATTCCACAACATGTGGTTGTCAACATAAACCATATACTTGTATGAATCCAATCGTACACCATAGCATTGCCAAATCGTTTAGAATCAAAATAACATACAAATATAGGTTATTATTGCCACAATTACATTTCGTTGTTAACTTCCAACGCAAATCGCATACTTGCAAATATCCAATCGTATACCATAATATTCCCAAATCGTTTAGCATCAACGCAACGTACAAATATAGATTATTATCGCCACAATTCCATTTCTTACTTTACACAAATCAACACAATTATTTAATTCACATCGGAGTAGCACTCTACCTACAACGTATGATGAATCTTCAATTCAGGAATCTGAATTCTGAATTTGGAGATGCTATCCTTTGTTGTAGGCGTTGCTTTGATTTGATTAACGTTGCTTTAAGCTTTCAAATTATCTCCTAATCGTCTCTCAATTTCTGACGGCTATTCCCAGTCTCTCCTCAGCAGCATGACGGCCTCATCTCCATTTTAGTTTGTGTGAATTAGGGTTAGTCTTTGGTCCCTTTTGTAGAGTTTGTGAGTTGATTTGGACCGTCAATGAAGCTTGGTTTAATAATAGCCGTTCGTTCAAAGAAGAGGCCAATCAGGAGCTGACACCTAGCCCTAGTGACAAGGCAAGGCTCAGAAAATCGACCAAACACATACCAGGCCAGCCAGGGTGGGCTGGGTTCGACCTGGCTCAGGGGCCAGGTCGACTCCCCAGTCGAACCCCAGGTCGACTCTAGAGTCGACCTGCCTGGGGCAGGTCGACACCTAGGTGGACTCCTAGGTAGACCTGGCCTGGCAGGTCGACCCTAGGGTCCACCCCCAGGTCGACCTGGTGGGTTTGGGCGGGAATTTTCCCGCCCACTCTGATTGGGCTGAAATTCAAATCTGTTTTCGAAATTTGAATTTTCTGAAACTTCATCGGGACATAATTTGGTCATACGGGCTCCGTTTTTCGAAAACTCGGACTCTATTTCGCGTATTTTTCAGAGACGAATGCAATGGCATATCCCGTTTCCCTTAATAGTTTAATTTAAATTTTCACTGTTATAAAATACACGGGGTGTTACATTCCCCCCCACTTAAAAGGATTTCGTCCCGAAATCTTCAAGTTCAGGAAGAATGTACATCCTAACATCCAAACATCCATCTACTCATCCATCAAACACGAGCATCCATTGCCCTTAAAAGACTTCTAATGCTTCATGATAATATGCGAAGTGTGTGTGTACATGTACTTATCTAATGCAAAATCAGGCGGTCTACTGATTCAGTTGACCTCCTTAATGCGAATTATGTAAGTGCTATGAATCCATTATGTATGCAAATCCTCCTATTCATGATTCTACATGAGTGCACAATCATTCATACAAATGCAACATCCATATGACACATATTAAAGTTCAACCATATACGAATGCAAACATATATGCATATGCAATATGAGCTGATTGAGCCGATCTAAAACCTAGACTGTGTGTATATGCAACCACGAGCAACCACTAGCAACCACTTGCAACCACTTGCAATCATCATCCATAACATGTTTAAATTACATGTTTTCATCCAATGGGTTTCTACCTAAAAGATAGGGTCGAGGAGATATACCTAAAAAGATAGATAAAAGCGCAACTTAAGGAAAAAAGTAAGATCAAAGATGTACCCTCGAAAAGAATACGGTAGGCTGCACGTATTTTAGCTTCAGTTTCCCAAGTTGCATCTCCTTCGGCGTCGCTCCACTGAACTTTGACGAGCTGGACTTCGCGGTTGCGTAGCTTCTTCACTTCCGTTCCTAATATGCGGGTTGGAACTTTCCTTATGGTTGCTTCGCGTTCCACTTCAGCTTCTTCTAGGATATTTGGCTCTACCACTTCAGCAGACTCATGTAGACATTTTCGGAGATGTGAAATGTGAAAGACGTTGTGAACTCCGGCCAATTTTTCGGGTAGCTCTAATCTATAGGCCATTTTCCCATTTTTCTCAATGATAGGGAATGGCCCTACGAATCTTGGTGCTAGCTTTCCTGTGGTTCCAAAACGAACAACGTTCCTTAGCGGAGATACCTTAAGAAAAACTCTGTCTCCAACCTCAAATTCAAGGTCGGTCTTCCTCTTGTCGGCGTAGGACATTTGTCTTTCTTGGGCCATCTTCATCCTTCTTTGTATTAAGTCTACTTTCTATGAAGTCTCTCAGATCATATCTGGTCCAAGTATGAGCTTATCAGTAGACTCCCACCAACAAGTGGCCGATAGGCACGGTCTTCCATATAAAGCTTCGAAGGGCGCCATTCCGATGGTTGCTTGATAGCTGTTGTTGTAGGCAAATTCTACCAAAGGAAGATGGTCTTCCCACGTCCCTCCGAAGTCAAGGATGCACAGTCATAAACGGTCTTCCAAAACTCTGTTCACTCTTTCTGTTTGGCCGTCGGTTTGGGGATGATAGGCTGTGCTCAAGCATAACTGTGTGCCTACCGCTTCTTACAGACTCCGCCAAAACTCACTGGTGAAGATAGGGTCTCGGTCGCTAACAATGCTGGATGGTATTCGATGGAGTCGAACGATTTCCTTGAGGTAAAGAGATGTTAGGGATGAGGCAGTTCTTTTACTTTTGACCGGTAAAAAGTGGGCACTTTTAGTAAGTCTATCCACTATTACCCAAATGCTAGTGTTGCCTCTCCTAGACCTAGGCAGCCCATCAACGAAGTCCATTGAGATGCTATCCCACTTCCACTGTGGGACCTCTAGAGGATGTAGCAAACCGCTAGGCTTTTTCTGTTCCGCCTTAACCTGTTGGCACACCATACACTTAGAAACGAATTCTGCCACGTCCTTCTTCATGCCGCTCCAAAAGAAAGTTCTTCTTATGTCCTTGTACATTTTATCTCCGCCTAGGTGTATCGTCATCTTGGAGTGATGTGCTTCCTCGAGAACCTTCTTTACTAAATCCCCTGTCTATGGGATGCATAGTCTTCCGTCTCGTCTTAGCCAACCCTTATCGTCGATGGAGTATCTGTTGAGGTGACTTGAAGTCTCACCCCTAATTAGCCTATCAATCGTCTCCATAAGCTGAGGGTCCTCGCGTTGTGTTGTCCCTATCGAGTCCACTAAAGTCGGGCGTACTCTAGAGATGCTAGCAAGCCTGGTACAAAATCGGAGGAAGGCCTAATGTCGAAGTTAGCTATAAACTCTAGGCTTTGTCTTTCAACAAAAAGCGGGCTTAGGGTCAGCTTCTTTTAGCTCAACGCGTCTGCCACTACGTTGCCTTTGCCCGGAGTATAGGAGATCTCAAAATCTTACGAGGCAAGAAACTCCATCCACCTCTATTGCCTCAAGTTAAGGTCCTTCTGCGAGAAAAGATATTTCAACGATTTATGGTCAGTGTAAAGTTCGAACTTCTCACCTAGGAGATAGTGTCGCCAAGACTTGAGTGCAAAGACGATGGCAGCTAACTCAAGATCGTGTGTCAGGTAGTTCTTTTCGTGCACTTTCAACTGCCTCCCGCCATAAGCTACCACCCTTCCTTCTTGCATTAAGACGGCGCCTAGCCCTGTCCCACATGCATCTGTATAAACAGTGAACATCTTGCTTCCATCTGGCAACATCAAAACTGGGGTTGTTGTAAGAGCCCTTTTTAGTCGCTGGAAAGCAAACTCGCAATCCAAGTCCCAATTGAATGCTAGATTCTTCTTGGTCAATTTCGTGAGCGGAGCTGAGATTTTCGAAAAATCCTTTATGAACTTTCGATAGAAACCTGCTAGTCCTAGAAAACTTCAGACCTCAGTTGCATTCCTTGGTGTCTTCCAATCCTGTACCGCCACTACCTTAGCAGGGTCCACTGCTAACCCTTGTTTGGATACTATGTGCCCAAGGAACCTCACTTCTTCCCTCCAAAAGTGGCATTTGGAGAATTTGGCTTTTAGCTGATGGACTCGCAGAGTTTCCATGATTGCCCTGAAGTGCTGAGCATGTTCCTCTTCACTCTTTGAGAAGATAAGGATATCGTCTACGAAGACCACTACGAACTTATTGAGGAAATCTCTGAATACCCTACTCATCAGGTCCACGAAGTAAGCAGGTGCATTTGTCAAGCCGAAAGGCATGACAAGCCATTCAAAGAAGCCGTCTGGGGTTCTGAACGCCGTTTTATCGATACTATCTTCAGCCACCCTTAGCTCATGAAAACCGGTCGCTAAATCGAGTTGGGAGAAAACAGACGCTCCTACAAGCTGATCAAACAAATCATCAATTCTGGGGAGAGGGTGCCTATTCTTTTTCGTTAGCTTATTGAGCTCCCTATAGTCAACACATAAATGGAGTGAACCATCCGCCTTTGTAGCGAACACCACTGGAGCGCCCCATTCTGAAATGCTCCTCCTAATGAACCCCTTTTATAGAAGCTCTTTAATCTGTTTACTGAGCTTTTTCCTTTCCCGTGGAGCTATGTGTCTAACGGGCAACGCAACGGGCTTTGCATTATCTACAAGGTATATGCGGAAGTCTATCTCCCGCTTCGGAGGCAAGCCCTTCACCTCTTCGAAGACATCCGGATATTCCCGGACCACTCTAACCGATTGCAAATTTTCAACGGAGGCATCTAGCGATTCAAGGTAACTAAGCATAACCGCATACGAGGGATTACAAGAAATTTCCAAAGTATTACCGAGCTGGGTTAGGAGCCTAACAACCCTTTTCTCACAATCAAGGATGGCCCCATTACTGGATAGACAATCCATGCCCAAAATCAAACCATATCCCGAAAAGCCCAAAACAAAGGCACTACACTTAAATTCTACGCTTAGAATAGTAATTTTCAATCACAAACAGATCATAGACAAATGAGCTGGGCCCCCAATTGGGTTTGAAACAATTAAGGGGTCCTCTACCATACTAGTTTTTTGGTGCAGAGATTCTACTAAAGCAGACGAGATAAAGGAGTGTGATGCGCCAGAATCAAATAAAGTGCGAACCGGGTGATCATAACGATAAACTACACTTTCTACAGAAGTATTTATACCTCGCTGTTGTAGAGGTGGCGCCTCTAGCACATGAACTTGTGCCCCTGAGGTGGATCCAGCCCTCTGCCCCTGTCCTCGTTTCTTTGGGCAGTCCTTAGCCATGTGGCCTGTCTCACCGCAAGGAAAGCACCCACCATTCATCTTGGCCTTCTTTTTTCGGCAATCTTTTACTAAGTGCCTCACTTTTTCACAGAAATTACACTTCCTCTTCTCTTTGTTGCCTTTCCCGCCCTTCTTAAATTCTATCTTCTTAGTCTGCAAACCCTCTTTCTTCCCTTGAGAGTTTTCTGCCTTTGTCTCCTTCTTGCCCTTATCCTCTTCGTTCAGCAACGCCATCTGTACCAACCTTTCATACGTAGCTCCCATGGGCATATGGGTCATGGCCAAACTGTGTAATGGCTCATTCAACCCTTTGACAAAACGAAGAGCCTTCTTGTGCAAGGTGTTGACTAGGTCCAGTCCGAACCTAGCCAGCTCATCGAACTGATTAACATACTCTTTGACTGTCTTGTTCCCTTGCTTAAGAAATAAGAATTTTTCCAACTGCAAATTCCTTCTCGCATCTGAGAGAAATTTAGCGTCAAACCTTGCCCTAAAGTCCTCTCATGTTTCCACTAGTCTTTCCGCGTTAGTGACTTCCCACCAGTAGGAAGCCTCGCCCTTTAGTAGCCACACTGCCAGTTGTACTTTCTGCCTATCTTCTACCTCAAAGATGATGAATAAGTCCTTGGTTTCTTTCAGCCAATTTCTAGCTGCCACGAAGGACTCAGTTCCATGAAAATCCTTTCCTCCCATAGCTTTAAAATCTTTACATAACTTAGCAAAGGTGTTTCCCCGTGGAGGAAGTGGAGGAAGAGGTGCTGCTGCAGCTGGATGATTTCCTGCAGCTGGGGGAGGAGGAACGGTAGGACCTGGCTGAGTGGCCCTTGCTTCCAAGAACCGTCTAAACCAACCAGGTATTGGTACACCCTCTGGCAAGTTAAGTTCTTCGGACATGCTGAAACAAAAAGGATAGATTCAAAATGAAGGATAAGAGATAATTCCTATGGCCTTGGGGGGGGGGGACTTTGCCTTTTAAAATTAAATAATATTTTATCTTAAAAATGCTTCTTTAAATTTCCTTTTTGAAAATAAATTTTCAAAACTTTTTATCTTATCTGGTAAACCTATGCTCTGATACCAAGTGAAACACCCTACCTCCGTTAGGGTCACTCTAAAAGGGAATGCCCTAATTTTGGTGGAGGTTTATAAGTATAAATCACAGATATAAAAGACAGATATAATAACACATATTTTTGAACAGCGGAAAACAACAACTTTTATTTCATTAAAATACGTGTTACACCAACCACACCATAATTGTCTTACAATACTTCCAAAAACATAACATCTTCATAACTGTCTTGATTACATTGTTTAAAGAAGCATAAAGAAAACATAAATAAACTGCAAAAGTCCCATAATTGCTATCCAAAGCCATAGTCCAAAACGAAAAGATCCAAGCAATACATTCTTTCTCTTCAAGCTGGATATGAAGGATGGTCAAGCTGCGGTATTCCCTCCCTGTGGACCTTGGGGGGGGGGGAGACAGAAGAAAAGAAGACGAAAGAAAAGTAGAGTCAGACATAAAGCCTGAGTAAGTCTAGGACTATCCAGTCTATGAACAAAGAACTGGGTATGATAAGTATAAACTAGAAATGGGAAAGCACCATAAACTAAGTTAAGTTGTCTAGGGTCGAATATATTATCGTACCCCATATTAATCTCTGTACCCATATAAATTAGTTCCCAACAGGCACCCCATAATCAGGGTGAAGTGATCCATTTTTATGATGATCGGCTCCTACTCGCATAGTTACCTGTGTCTTACGGCCCCCGATGTTGTAGTTACCTATGCTGGTCCCATCATAGGGTGTATCAAGTCCCATGGTGGTGGCCCGATACAATCCTAGAATGCACAGTTATGCTACTGGTGCCCAGTGCCTTATTTTTCTGCGCCGGAGTGTGTGCACGCCCGCACCCCGTTAGAACCTACACTGCTGCACCACCGCCGTCGATTTGACCTCTTACAGTCAGCCCAGTAATCGTGCCCCACCCTGCCTAGTTTCAGGGTATCATGATACCTTGTAGGGTTACTGCTGAAAAGGGTCCCCCTCTACTTGGTTTTTCTATTTCTAGCCAACATGCTAAGTTGGTTAAGTGTTTTATAAACCTAACCCCCAATCAGTCTGTTTAGTTTAGCATGTTCCGTTTTGATTAAGTCTTAATTCACTTAATCCTATCAATCCTGACTCAGCCTTAATTGTCTTATTAAAGCCTTGACCTCTCACATTAGACAGGTATTGTTATGGCTGCCTATTGCCGGTTGGGTCCGGGCAGTCTTACGCCACAACTCAGTCTAACCTCGGGTCCTTATTGGGATCCGTGTTTAACCACCCACATTGGATAGGTATTGTTGTGACTACTGGAAAGCCGGGCGGTTCCGGGCAGGTTTACATCACAACTCAATCCAACCTCGGGTTAAACACATCGTATTTTCTACATTTACATGTTTTGTCTCTTTTCTTTTTATATGTAAATATTTGCGGCCCATTATTCAAATTCATCTTTATTGATTAAGATTTATTTATGCCACTTAATTGTTTTTCAAGGTTGTTGGCATGTGTCAAACATGCCAACACATATGTTCTATATTTTAGCCCAAACGTCATTACCCCCGTTTTATACGTTCGCTCCAATGTAAGGTGTGTTGGGTTTAACACTTAAACCCAATTTAGCCATATGAAAAGGGGAGGCTTATAACATGGTGTTTATAAGGTAAAATAAAAAGGGGAGTGTGAACGCATGAACTTGCAACATAACGACTCAGTTAACAAAAGGTAGGCACATGTAAACTTGCAGTTGTAACAACATATAATATAAGCAACACTTAGACATGAATCATTCTATTCATATAATCATGGTATAAACAAAACATGAATCATTCTATTCATGTAGTCATGGAATAAATAATACTTAAACATGAACCATTCTAATAATATAATTATGGCATAATCATAATTGAACATGAGTCCTTCTATTCATATAGTCATGGCATAAACATAATTGAACATGAATCCTACTATTCATATAATCATGGATTTTATCCTGTCTATGTAACTTGCAAGTGGGATGTAATTCTAGTGTAATTCTAATGCGTCACATATATTATCATATGATTATAATAACAACATAAGCCTACAAACATGTTTTCAACTAGGCATAATAACAAACATAGTTTAGTCATGTTCATAAAATTAATACAAGCTTACAAAGATGTTTGCTTTTGTCACTATCACAAAAGCATGATTTTTATACTTGAACTATAATGCCAATTCCTACATAACTTCATATGAATCATAATACTTAAATGGACCAAATTACACTAAAGACGACCATAGAATTATACATCATGTTGGCATAACAATAAATCATAGACTTGCATGAATTTCAAATAAACTATTACAACATATAGTGGTTATTTTCAACATGAATCATATACTTGCAATTATCAAATGGGTGCTGTAAATAACTACCACAAACATGTAGTTTTCAATATGAATCATATGCTTGCATGAATCCCAATTAAAATTCCACAACATGTGGTTGTCAACATAAACCATATACTTGTATGAATCCAATCGTACACCATAGCATTGCCAAATAGTTTAGAATCAAAATAACATACAAATATAGGTTATTATTGCCACAATTCCATTTCGTTGTTAACTTCCAACGCAAATCGCATACTTGCAAATATCCAATCGTATACCATAATATTCCCAAATCGTTTAGCATCAAAGCAACGTACAAATATAGATTATTATCGCCACAATTCCATTTATTACTTTACACAAATCAACACACTTATTTAATTCACATCGGAATAGCACTCTACTTAAAACGTATGACGAATCTTCAATTCAGGAATCTGAATTCTGAATTTGGAGATGCTATCCTTTGTTGTAGGCATTGCTTTGATTTGATTAACGTTGCTTTAAGCTTTCAAATTATCTCCTAATCGTCTCTCAATTTTTGACGGCTATTCCTATACACTCCTCAGCAGCATGACGGCCTCATCTCCATTTTAGTTTGTGTGAATTAGGGTTAGTCTTTGGTCCCTTTTATAGAGTTTGTGAGTTGATTTAGACCGTCGATGAAGCTTGGTTTAATAATCGCCGTTCGTTCAAAGGAGAGGCCAATCAGGAGCTGACACCTAGCCCTAGTGACAAGGCAAGGCTCAGAAAATCGACCAAACACAGAACAGGCCAGCCAGGGTGGGCTGGGTTCGACCTGGCTCAGGGGCCAGGTCGACTCCCCAGTCGACCCCTAGGTCGACTCTAGAGTCGACCTGCCTGGGGCAGGTCGACACCTAGGTCGACACCCAGGTCGACCTGGCCTGGAAAGTCGACCCTAGGGTCGACCTCCATGTCGACCTGGTGGGTTTGGGCGGGAATTTTCCCACCTACTCTGATTGGGTTGAAATTCAAATCTGTTTTCGAAATTTGAATTTTCTGAAACTTCATCGGCCCATAATTTGGTCATACGGGCTCCGTTTTTCGAAAACTCGGACTCTACTTCTCGTATTTTTCCGAGACGAACGCAATGGCATATCCCGTTTCCCTTAGTACTTTAATTTAAATTTCACTGTTATAAAATACACGGGGTGTTACACGATCCGCTTCAGGACATCCGATCCGACACGAAGTCCAATCAATGCTGAAATCCAAACGTTTCCGGTTCTGCGGGCGTTCACGGAAACGAGCATTACTTTCAAACCGTAAGTCCGTTTTTGCCAAACGGAAGCTCTACCCAAAGCTAATTTAGAGGGATACAAGTTTTACGGAGCTATGCTCTATAAGTGATGTTTTCGGGTCCAAAAGATGTCATCTGTTAGGAGTTTCGAGCCGTCCTTTGTTTGTTATGCGACTTCAAACAAATCGCTTCCTGTCTTCTGACGATGTTCCAAATACTTGACTGTATTATTAACTAGAAATTCCATGTGTGACGGATTTTACTAAAAATCATTTCAACATTTATGGTTTATCATTTACGGCTTAGTGTTTATTGTTTGTTCTTTATTTTATATAGTTCACTGATTTTACTTTATTGTTTATGGTTTACGGTTTATGGTTTATTGTTTATGGTTTACGTTTTATGGTTTACTATTTGTGGTTTACGGTTTATGGTTTATTATCTATGATTTATAATTTATGGTTTATGCCTTTATTTTATATAGTTTATTGTTTATGGTTTACGGTTTATTGTTTATACTTTATGGTTTATGGTTTACGGTTTATGGTTGATGGTTTATGGCTTATTGTTTATTGTTTATGATTCATCATTTATGGGTTAATTTTTATGGTTTATGCTTTATTTTATATAGTTTACTTTGTATACTTTAAGTTTTATGGTTTACTGTTTATCGCTTATATTTTACGGTTTATGGTTTATTGTTTATGATTTTTCATTTATGGTTAAATGTTTACTGTTTAACAGAATTTCAGATTAGTCTAAGTTTGTATTGGTTTACTGATTCAGTTGACCTCCTTAATGCAAATTATGTAAGTGTCATGAATCCATTATGTATGCAAATTTTCCTATTCATGATTCTACATGAGTGCTCAACCATTCATATAAATGCAACATCCATATGACAACATATTAAATTTCAACCATATATAAATACATATATGCATATGCAAATATGAAGTGAATGAGCCGATCTAAAACCTAGATTGTGTGTGTATATGAAACCATGAGCAACCACTACCAATCACTTGCAACCACTTGCAACCATCATCCATAACATGTTTCAATTACATGTTTTTATCCAAAAGGGTTTCTACCTAAAAGACAAGGTCGAGGAGATATACCTTAAAAGATAGATAAAAGCACAACTTAAGGAAAAAGAAAGGTCAAAGATGTACCCTCGAAAAGAAAAGGGTATGCTGCGCGTATTCTATCCTCAGTTTCCCAAGTTGCGTCTTCCTCGGCGTCGCTCCACTGAACTTTGACGAGCTTGACTTTGCGGTTGCGTAGCTTTTTCACTTCAGTTCCTAAGATGCATGTTGGAACTATTCTCACGGTTGCTTCGCGTTCCACTTCAGCTTCTTCGAGGATGTTTGGCTATAATTGTCTTATTTTTGAACATGGGAGGACTCAAAGGGAATGCCCTAAAGTCCTCCCATGTTTCCACCTCCGTTAGGGTCACTCTCAAAGGGAATGCCCTAATTTTGGTGGAGGTTTTTAAGTATAAGTCACAGATACACAAGACAGATATAAATACACATATTTTTGAACGGCGGAAACAACAGCATCTTTTAATTCTTCAAAATACGTGTTAAACAAACCATGCCATAATTGTCTTACAATACTCCCAAAAACATTACATTTTCATAACTGTCTTGATTTCATTATTTGAAGAAGCATAAAAACATAAGTAAACTGCATAAGTCCCATAATTGCTGTCCAAAGCCATAGTCCAAAACGAAAGAGATCCAAGCAATACATTCTTTCTCTTCAAGCTGAATGTAAAAAATGGTCAAGCTGCGGTATTACCTCCCTGTGGACCGGGGTGGGGGGGGGGGGGGACGAAAGAAAAGAAGAAGAAAGAAAAGTAGAGTCAGACATAAAGCCTGAGTAAGTCTAGGACTATTCCGTCTATGAATAAAGAAATGAGCATGATAAGTACAAACTGGAAATGGGAAAGCACTATAAGCTAAGTTAAGTTGCCTAGAGTCGAATGTACTTTCGTACCCCATATTAATCTCTGTACCCATATAAACTAGTTCCCAACAGGCACCCCATAATCAGGGGGAAGTGATCCATTTCTAATGATCGGCTCCTAGTCGCATAGTTACATGTGTCTTACGGCCCCCGATGTTGTAGTTACCTATGCTGGTCCAACCATGGGGTGTATCAAGTCCCATGGTGGCGGCCTGACACAATTCTAGAACGCACAGGTATACTACTGGAGCCCAGTGCCTAATTTTTCTGCGCCGAAGTGTGTGCATGCCCGCACCCCGTTGGAACCTACACTACTGCACCGCCGCCGTCGATTTGACCTCTTACAATCAGCCCAGTAATCGTGCCTCACCCTGCCTAGTTCAGGGTATCCTGATACACCTTGTAGGGTTGCTGCTGAAAAGGGTCCCCCGTTAATAGGTTTTCTACTTCTAGCCAACACACTAAGTTAGTTAAGTGTTTTGTAAACCTAACTCCCAATCAGTCTGTATAGTTTAGCATGTTCAATTTGATTAAGTGTTAATTCAATTTACTTAATCCTATCAATCCTGACTTAGCCTTAATTGTCTTATTAAAGCCTCGACCTCTCACATTAAACATGTATCGCTGTGACTGCTTGTTGTCGGTTGGTTCCGGGCAGTCTTACGTCACAACTCGGTCTAACCTCAGGTCTTTATTGGGCTCAATGTTTAACCACCCACATTGGATAGGTATTGTTGTAACTACTGGACAGCCAGGCGTTTCCGGGCAGGTTTACATCACAACTCAATCCAACCTCGGGTTAAACACATCGTATTTTCTAAGTTTACATATTTTGTCTCTTTTCTTTTTATATGTAAATATTTGCAGCCCATTATTCAAATTCATCTTTATTGGGTAAAATTAATTTATACCCCTTAAATGTTCTCAAGGTCATTGGCATGCGTCAGACATGCCAACACATGTGTTTTATATTTTTAACCCAACGTCATTACCCCCGTTTTATACGTTCGCTATATTATAACATATGTTGGGTTTAACATTTAAGCCCAACTTAGCCACATGAAAAAGGGGAGGCTTAGAACATGGCGTATATATATTCTAAGTAACATCAAAAGGGGTGTGTGAATGCATGAACCTGCAACTTAGCGAACTAATTAACATAAATTAGGCACTTGTGAACTTGCATTGTGATAGCATAAAATCATGACATAAAACATACCTAAACATGAATCACGGTTTTAATCTAGTCATGTAAACCTGCATTTAAATTTGTGAACCTAACTTAAATTATGTGTCACATATATTATCACATGATTTTGATAACAACATAGGCCTAAAACATATTTTCAATTAGGCATAACACCAAACGTAATCTAGTCATGTTTATAGAGTCAACACAAGTTCACAAAGATGCTTACTCTTGTCACTAATACAAAAGTTTGCCTTTTTTTTCTCACTAGAACCATAATTCCTATTTCAACATAAATTCATATAAATTATAATACCCAAATGGATCCAATTACACTAAACATGATCATAAAAATATACATAGAAGGGTCTAAAATCATGTTGGCATAATAGTGAATCACATACTTGCATGAATCTCAACTTTGTTGAAATAAACTACCACAAACGTATAGTCGTAAATTTTCAACATGAAACATATACTTGCAATTATCCAATAGGTGTTGTAATAAACTACCACAAACATATAGTCGTTAAATTTCAACATGAATCATATATTTGCAAATATCCAATAGGTCTAACATCATTATACCACAACATCCCAAATCTACTCACAATTAGAGTCATAGCAACGTACGATTATGAATTATCATCACCACAAATTAAGTACAATTCCATTTCTCATTTTACCCAAACCAAAACACAATTATTCATTCACATCGGAATAGCACTCTACTTACAACGTATGACGAATCTTCAATTCAGGAATCTGAATTCTGAATTTGGAGATGCTATCCTCTGTTGTAGGCGTTGTTTTGATTTAGTTGTCGTCGCTTAAGCTTTTGAATTGTCTCCTAATCGTCTCTCAATTTTGATGGCTACTCCAAGTCTCTCATAAGCAGCATGATGGTCTCATTCTCATTTTTATTTGTATGAATTAGGTGGAGTGTTAGGTCCTTTTTACAGAGTTTATGAATTGATTAGAACCATCGATGGAGCTTGGATTAATAATAGTCGTTCGTTTGAAAGATAGACCAATCAGGAGCTGACACCTAGCCCCAGTGACAAGGCAAGACTCAGAAATTCGGCCAAGCACAGACCAGGCCAGCCAGGAGGGGCTGGGTTCGACCTGTGTTAGGGGCCAGGTCGACTACCCATTTGACCCCCAGGTCGACTATGTAGTCGACCTGGGTGCCCCAGGTCGACTACCCTGTCGACCTGGGTGGCCTTGGTCGACTACACGGTCGACCTAGGTGCCTTGGGCGGGAAAATTCCCGCCCAGCCCAATCTGGGTCCGATTTTTGAAATTTGAATTTGTTTCTGAGTTGTTTCTGCCTGTTTGAATTTTAAACTGAATTCTGAAACTTTCGGAGGACATATCTCCCTCATACGGAGTCCGTTTTACGCAAACTTGGACTCTATCTCAAGCAGAATTCCGAGACAAACGCAATGGCATATCCCGTTTCCCTTAATTCTTTGATTTGAAATTAATTATACTTTAATTTGTGAATTTTACTTTTATAGAATATACGGGGTATTACATTCTCCCCCACTTAAAAGGATTTCGTCCCCGAAATCATCAAGTTTAGGAAGAATGTATATCCTAACATCCAAACGTCCATCTACTCATCCATCAAACACGAGCATCCATTGTCCTTAAAAGACTTCTAATGATTCATGATCATATTTGAAGTGTGTGTACATGTACTTATCTAATGCAAAATCAGGCGGTCTACTGATTCAGTTGACCTCCTTAATGCAAATTATGTAAGTGTCATGAATCCATTATGTATGCAAATTTTCCTATTCATGATTCTACATGAGTGCACAACCATTCATATAAATGCAACATCCATATGACAACACATTAAACTTCAATCATATATAAATACATATATGCATATGCAAATATGAAGTGACTGAGCCGATCTAAAACCTAGATTGAGTGTGTATATGCAACCACGAACAACCACTAGCAATCACTTGCAACCACTTGCAACCATCATCCATAACATATTTCAATTACATGTTTTCATCCAAAAGGGTTTCTACCTAAAAGACAAGGTTGAGGAGATATACCTTAAAAGACAGATAAAAGCACAACTTAAGGAAAAATAAAGCTCAAAGATGTACCCTCGAAAAGAAAAGGGTATGCTTCACGTATTCTAGCCGCAGTTTCCAAAGTTGCGTCTTCCTCGGCGTCGCTCCACTGAACTTTGACGAGCTTGACATCGCGGTTGCATAGCTTTTTCACTTTAGTTCCTAAGATATGTGTTGGAACTATTCTCACGATTGCTTCACGTTCCACTTCAGCTTCTTCTAGGTTGTTTGGCTCTACCACTTCAGCAGATTCATGTAGACATTTCCAGAGGTGCGAAACATGAAAGACGTTATGAACTCCAGCTAGTTTCTTAGGTAGCCCTAATCTATAGGCCATCTTCCAAACCTTCTCAATGATAGGAAATGGTCCTACAAACCTCGGTGCCAGCATTCCAGTGGATCCAAAACGAACAACATTCCTTAGCCGGAGCTCAATGCTTATTACTAATTCATGAAAATGCAGCGGTTGTTTGCCGGACACGACTGGAGACCACAAGTCGGTTCCGTACGTGTGGGCTGATGTGACGACCCTTATTACATGTAGGGAAAACAAAGGAGGGCGAGAAGTCGCCTAAAAACCTAAAAACATGAACTATGGACCGGAGTCCAGCAAACTGAAGTGATCCGCTTAGTAGGATCAGTTAATGATAAGCCCACGATTGCTCGATCCGGGATCGTTCCCTCTCCAGGGAGTCGGTGGTGGTATCGCAAGTGTGGGCGCTATTGGTTGGATGACGTACTCAGGTAGTTCTCCATGCCTGACCCGATCCTCAATAAGGTGTCGCAAATGTCTGCAGCCATCGGTGTTATGACCGTCCATGTCATGAATTATGCAATGTCTTCTGGAATTACGTTGTGCTAGCGTTGGCTCCCTCTTGGGAGGCTTTGGATATGAGGCGGCAACCCCTGTACCCACGTATATGTTGCTCAGAGTGTCATTTAGTTCAGTGTGTTTGTCGTATCTGGACCCTCTCAGGGGTGGAGCATTACGATCATTTGTAGCAGGGGACTTTTCTTTACCCTTGTCATTGCCTTTTCCAGGATTGGGCGGTTCTCCATCTCCGAGCATGTTGACATCGAGCGTGCATTTCTCAGATGTTGCATCTTCTTCCCGTAGGAATCTATATGCTTCAAGGAAGAATTCGCTGAGGTTTCTCGATGGATCTCTATACAAAGACTTTTTGAACTCCGAGTTATATATAACGCCGGATACTGCTGCCGTCAATAACATCGATGGTTCAGGGCGATCAACTGATGCTGCTGCAATTTTGAATCTTTCCAGGAATTAATGCAGAACTTCTCTAGGTCTCTGCTTGATTGTGGTGAGGGACATGACGTTCTTGGGTCATGCAATGTGAACCTGAAATTGTTTAATGAAGCGTGCGACCAACATGTTCCAACTACTGATCGATTCTGTTTCCAGCTGCTGAGTCCACATAGCAGCTACATCGGTAAGGAAGAGAGGAAAGCATTTTGCCATGACGTTCTCCGACGCCATTTGAACTTCCATATGTCGTTTATAGCGCATCAGATGCACGGTAGGATCGGTCCTACCGTTTTAAGGTTCCAGTTGTGGATGATTGAAATCTAGGGGATTACAAAAATTTCTGATTTCCTGAGTGAACGGATTGTGATTGACGTCATCCACATCATTCTGATAAGTGCGGCCTCTCGGGAGGAATTCAATACGTTCTGCTAGCTGATTTCCTTCAAAATGTTGTTGCAAGTTGCCAAGATCAGAGCCGGTGCCCCCAGCGTTGAATGCAAGAGAAGATGGAAGTTGGTGGGCTATCGTGAGCGGGTCGCGGGTCGCGGTTCGTTGTTCAGGGGAGTCGACCCGACCCGGTCGTGAATCATGGAGGTTGGCACATGAGGCCGGGTCGTGAAGCAGGGGGGCGATCCGACTGGATCCTGGAGGTAGGTCACGAACCAGTTGTTGTTGAGCAAATGGGAGCGAGTTGCTGGGATCGGCTTGTGAGCTTGGTGGTGCGCTACGATCCGGATCACGATCTAGAGGAGTATCACGAGATGGTTGATGCTGTTGAACGGGGGCTTGCAATCTGGTGTTCATCTGATCTGGAGCTGAAGTAGATCGCAGTGCATTTCCAAGAGCGAGTGGGTTGCCCCCAAGTCCTAGTGATGCACGATCCGCTTCTGTGGCGTCATTTCCAATGACTTGAGGTTGCTCGGCCTTCTACCCATCCGAGCAATGAATTGGTTGATCATTTCCTGTTGTTTCTGGAGGAGATCATCTTGCCGTGCCATCTGATCTCTCAGTTCAGTGATAACTTTGTCCATCTCATCTCTGGTCAAGTATGAAGAAGGATCTCCATAAGAGGAAGCTTCCTTGCTTGCCTCGTTCCTTATGTCTTCAGCGTCAGCATCATTAGCATGAGCGGAAGTTCCAATCTTCTTTCTTTTGATTTCCATTTATCCAATAGCCAAGTAAATCGATTCCTTTAGAGCTAGAAATTGAAGTAGTACCGTGTGTCCCCTTCCTGGCACGCCCAAATGTTAGACCAAAATCTGGGCCTAATAACCAATTGCAGATCACAGATCACATAATGCAGAAAACAGTGAATAAAGAGAAGACACACGAAGTTTTTATAGTGGTTCGGTTGTAGATGTATGTTGGCACACAATCCGTGTGTTAATTGGGATTACAAAAAGAGAATTTATGTGTAGAAAGGTGCAATATCCTTGCACTTCAGTAATGGAGTAAGCCGTGAAGAAGTATGGCCAAAATTCCTCGAAAATGCCTTCTAATGGTGAATTTATAGCTGTAGGAGAGCTTCTGGGTTGACCGGTTCGTGACGGGGTACGTGGCACCCGATCCGAGAAAGTAGGAGTAAGATATGCCTTGAGAATTGGTCATGTTCTATGCATGTATTAGCAGGTGCAGGGGTCGGTTCGTGGTCATGGGATCAGATCGTGATATAGGCTCCACGAACCGAGGTCTGATCGTGAGTTGTATGGTGAAGGTGGTGTTTCATGAGTGGGTCATGATAAGGAGGTGTACCACGAACGAGTCGTGGTCTGTGGGTGTACTACAAGCCGAGGGGGGCGATCCGATGGTGCTTTACGAATCGAAGTTGGTCCCACGAGCCAGTCCAAGTTCCAGGAATTCGATGCTTTGCCACTTCATGCAAGTGATCGTCGGTCCGTACTTCTACATGCGTTCACGGAAACAGTGATAACTTTCAAACCATAAGTCCGATTGAGCCAAACCGAAGCTCAAACTGAAGCTAACTCAGAGGGCTACAAGAGTTACTAAGCCCAGCTACGTACTTGCTGTTTTCGAGCCCAAAAGAGGTCGCCTGATAGGAGTTTCTGGCCTATTTATTTTGAGGATATGATTTTGACCAAATCTCTCAATGTCTTCTGACGTTGTTTCCATCGCTTGAGTATGTTATCATTCAGGAATGGTATGTGTGACAGCTTTTCCCAAAAAATGTGTCAGCACGTTTGCCCCCCAGAACATATCTTGCAGGTTGAAGAAGATGTGTTCTGATAATCTGAGAAATCCAAATCCAAAATGTGATGATCACACAGGATCGTATTAAGGCCAGAAAAATGATGACCACACGGGATTGTATTAAGGCTAGAGAAATCCAAGAAGACCAGGAGTTTGTACCTGAAATAAGATAAATCAAACAATGCAAGAATATTTCCTAGATGGCCTAACCGGAGTAAACCATCCGAGGAGATGTTAGAGGGGTTCCAAGACGGCCTTACCGGAGTAAGACGACCAAGGAAAAACAATGAAGGTTCCAAGGCGGCCTTACCGGAGTAAGACGACCAAGGAAAAGTAGTGAAGGTTTGTTTATACTAGACGGATCAAGTTAGTAGCCGGAGATCAATGCTTATACTGGACGGATCTAGTTCGGAGCTGGAGCTAAATATTTATACTGGACGGATCCAGTTAGGAGCCGGAGCTCAATGCTTATTACTAATTCATGAAAATGCAGCGGTCGTTTGCCGGACACGACTGGAGACCACAAGTCGGTTCCGTACGTGTGGGCTGATGTGACGGCTCTTATTACATGTAGGGAAAACAAAGGAGGGCGAGAAGTCGCCTAATAACCTAAAAACATGAACTATTGACCGGAGTCCAGCAAACTGAAGAGATCTGCTTAGTAGAATCAGTTAATGATAAGCCCGCGATTGCTCGATCCGGGATCGTTCCCTCTCCAGGGAGTCAGTGGTGGTAGCACAAGTGTGGGCACTATAGGTTGGAGGACGTACTCGGGTAGTTCTCCTCGACGGACCCGATCCACGATAAGGTAATGCAAATGTCTACAGCCATCGGTGTTATGACCGTCCATGTCTTGAAATATGCAATGTCTTCTGGAATTACGTTGTGCTAGCGTTGGCTCCCTCTTGGGAGGCCTTGGATATGAGGCGGCACCCCCTGTATCCACGTATCTGTTGCTCAGAGTGTCATTTAGTTCAGTGTGTTTGTCGTATATGGACCCTCTCAGGGGTGGAGCATTACGATCATTTATAGCAGGGGCCTTTTCTTTACCCTTGTCATTGCCTTTTCCAGGATTGGGCGGTTCTCCATCTCCGAGAATGTTGACATCGAGAGTTCGTTTCTCAGATTTTGCATCTTCTTCCCGTAGGAATCTATCTGCTTCAAGGTAGAATTCGCTGAGGTTTCGCGGTGGGTCTCTATACAAAGACTTTTTGAACTCCGAGTTATATAGAACGACGGATACTGCTACCATCAATAACATCGATGGTTCAGGGCGATCAACTGATGCTGCTGCAACGTTGAATCTTTCCAGGAATGAACGCAGAGCTTCTCTGTGCCTCTGCTTGATTGTGGCGAGGGACGTGACGTTCTTGGGTTGTGCAATGTGAACCCGAAATTTTTCAATGAAGCGTGCGACTAACATGTTCCAACTACTGATCGATTCTGTTTCTAGCTGCCGAGTCCACATAATAGCTATATCGGTAAGAAAGAGAGGAAAGCATTTTGCCATGACGTTCTCCGATGCCATTTGAACTTCCATATGTCGTTTGTAGCGCATCAGATGCACGGTATGATCGGTCCTACCGTTGTAGTGTTCCAGTTGTGGATGATTCAAATCTGATGGATTAAAAGAATTTCTGATTTCCTGAGTGAACGGATTGTGATTGACGTCATCCACATAATTCTGATAAGTGCGGCCTCTTGGGAGGCATTCAATACGTTCTGCTAGCCGATTTCCTTCAAAAAGTTGTTGCAAGTTGCCGAGATCAGAGCCGGTGCCCCCAGCGTTGAATGCAAGAGAAGATGGAAGTTGTTGGGCTGTCGTGAGTGGGTCGCGGTTCGTTGTTCAGGGGAGTCGACCCGACTCGCCCGTGAATCATGGTGGTTGGCACGTGAGGCTGGGTCATGAAGCGGGGGGGGGGGGGGGGGAATCCGATTGGATCCTCGAGGTAGGTCACAAACCGGTTGTTGTTGAGCAAATGGGAGCGATTTGCTGGGATCGGCTCGTGAGCCTAGTGGTGCACTACGATCCGGATCGCGATCTAGAGGTGTATCACGAGATGGTTGATGCTATTGAACGCTGGCTTGCAATCCGGTGTTCATCTGATCTGGAGCTGAAGTAGATCGCAGTGCACTTCCAAGAGCGAGTGGGTTGCCTCTGAGCCCTAGTGATGCACGATCCGCTTCTGTGGCGTCATTTCTAGTGACTTGAGCGTTGCTCGGCCTTCTATCCATCCGAGCAATGAATTGGTTGATCATTTCCTATTGTTTCTGGAGGAGATCATCTTGCCGTGCCATCTGATATCTTAGTTCAATGAGAACTCTGTCCATCTCTTCTTTGGTCAAATATGAAGAAGGATATCCATGAGAGGAAGCTTCCTGGCCTGTCTCGTTCCTTGTGTCTTCAGCGTCAGCATCACCAGCCTGAGCGGAAGTTCCAGACTTCTTCCTTTTGATTGCCATTTATCCAATAGACAAGCAAATCGGTTCCTTTAGAGCTAGAAATTGAAGTAGTATTGTGTGTCCCCTTCCTGGCGCGCCAAAATGTTAGACCAAAATCTGGGCCTAACACCCAATTGTAGATCACAGATCACAGAATGCAGAAAACAGTAAATAAAGAGGAGACATACGAAGTTTTTATAGTGGTTCGGTTGTAGATGTATCCTACGTCCACTTTATAATCTTATTGTTATACTGACAGATTACAAGAATCAGTTACATGTCGGCACACAATCCGTGTGTTAATTGGGATTACAAGAAGAGGATTTATGTGTAGAAAGGTGCAAAATCCTTGCACTTCAGTAATGGAGTAAGCCATGAAGAAGTATGGCCAAAATTCCTTGAAAATGCCTTCCAATGGTGTATTTACAGCTGTAGGAGAGCTTCTGGGTTGACCGGATCGTGATGCGGTACATGGCATCCGATCCGAGAAAGTAGGAGTAAGATATGCCTTGAGAATAGGTCAAGATCTATGCGTGTATTAGCAGGTGTAGGGGTCGGTCCGTGGTCATGGGATCAGATCGTGATATAGGCTCCACGAACCGAGGTCTGATCGTGAGTTGTATGGTGAAGGTGGTGTTTCATGAGCGGGTCGTGATCAGGAGGTGTACCACGAATGGGTCGTGGTCTGAGGGTGTACGATGAGCCGAGGGGGGCGATCCGATGGTGCTTCACGAATCGAGGTAGGTCCCACGAGCCAGTCCAAGTTCTAGGAATCCGATGCTTTGCCACTTCATGCAAGTGATCGCCGGTCTGTACTTCTACATGCATTCACGGAAACGGGGATAACTTTCAAACCGTAAATCCGATTGACCCAAACTAAAGCTCAAACTGAAGCTAACTGAGAGGCTACAAGAGTTACAAAGCGCAACTGTGTAATTGCTGTTTTCGGGCCCAAAAGAGGTCGTCTGATAAGAGTTTCGTGCCTATTTACGTTGAGGATGTAATTTTGACCAAATCTCTCAATGTCTTCTGACGCTGTCTCCATTGGTTGAGCATGCTATCATTCAGGAATGGTATGTATGGCAGCTTTTCCCAAAAAATGTGTTAACACGTTTGCCCCCCAGAACATATCTTGCTGGTTGAAGGATGATGCGTTATAGATAATCTGATAAATCCAAATCCAGAATGCTATGATCACACCGGATCGTATTAAGGACAGAAAATTAACGACCACACGGGATTGTATTAAAGCCAGAGAAATCCAAGAAGACGAGGAGTTTGTACCTGCAATAAGATAAATCAAACAATGCAAGAATATTTCCTAGATGGCCTTACTGGAACAAACCATCCGAGGAGATGTTAGAGGGGTTCCAAGACGGCCTTAACGGAGTAAGACGACCAAGGAAAAGCAATGAATGTTCCAAGGCGGCCTTACCGGAGTAAGACAACCAAGGAAAAGCAGTGAAGGTTTGTTTATACTAGACGGATCCGGTTAGGATCCGGAGCTCAATGCTTATACTAGACGGATCCAGTTCGGAGCCGGAGCTCAATGGGTATACTGGATTGATCCAGTTAGGAGCCGGAGGTCAATGCTTTTTACTAATTCATGAAAATGCAGCGGTCGTTTTCCGGACACGACTGGAGACCACAAGTCGGTTCCGTACGTGTGGGCTGATGTGATTGCTCTTAGTACATGCAGGGAAAACAAAGGAGGGCGAGAAGTCCCCTAAAAACCTAAAAACAAGAACTATGGACCGGAGTCCAGCAAACTGAAGAGATCCGCTGAGTAGGATCAGTTAATGATAAGCCTGCGATTGCTCGATCCGGGATCGCTCCCTCTCAGGGTAGTCGGTGGTGGTAGCGCAGGTGCGTGCGCTATTGGTTTGATGACGTACTCGGGTAGTTCTCCTCGCTTGATGCAATCCTCGATAAGGTCTCGCAAATGTCTGTAGCCATCGGTGTTATGACCGTCCATATCATGAAATATAAAATATCTTCCGGAATTGCATTGTGCTAGCATTGGCTCCCTCTTGGGAGGCGTTGGATATGAGGCGGCACCCCCTGCATCCACGTATATGTTGCTCAGAGTGTCATTCAGTTCAGTGTGTTTAACGTATCTGGACCCTCTCCGGGGTGGAGCATTGCGATCCTTTGTAGCAAGGGTCTTTTCTTTACCCTTGTCATTGCCTTTTCCAGGATTGGGCGATTATCCATCTCCGAGCATGTTGACGTCGAGAGTGCATTTTTCAGAAGTTGCATCTTCTTCCTGCAGGAATCTATCTTCTTCAAGGTAAAATTCGCTGAGGTTTCGCAGTGGATCTCTGTACAAAGACTTTTTGAACTCCAAGTTATCTAGAAAGCCGGAAACTGCTGCCATCAATACCATCGATGGTTCAGGGCGATCAACTGATGCTGCTGCAACGTTGAGTCTTTCCAGGAATGAACGCAGAGCTTCTCTGAGCCTCTGCTTGATTGTGGTGAGGGACATGACGTTCTTGGGTCGTGCAATGTGAACCCGAAATTGTTCAATGAAGCATGCGACCAACGTGTTCCAACTACCGATCGATTCTGTTTCTAGGTGCCAAATCCACATAGCAGCTATATCGGTAAGAAAGAGAGGAAATTATTCTTCCATGACGTTCTCCGACGCCATTTGAACTTCCATATGCCGTTTGTAGCGCATCCGATGCAAGGTAGGATCGGTCTTGCCGTTGTAGGGTTCCAGTTGCGGAAGTTTGAAATCTGGGGGATTACGAGAATTTCTGATTTCTTGAGTGAACGGATTATGATTGATGTCATCCACATCATTATGATAAGTGCGGCCTCTCGAGAGGCATTCGATCAGTTCTGCTAGCCGATTTCCTTCAAAAAGTTGTTGCAAGTTGCCAAGATCAGAGACGGTGCCCCCCAGCGTTGAATGCTAGAGAAGATGTAAGCTAGTGGGCTGTCGTCAGCGGGACACGGTTTGTGGTTCAGGGGAGTCGACCCGACCCGGTCGTGAATCATGGAGGTTGGCACGTGTGGCCGGGTCGTGAAGCAAGGGGGTGATCCGACTGGATCCTAGAGGTAGGTCACGAATCGGTTGTTGTTCAGCAAATGGGAGCGAGTTGCTGGGATCGGCTCATGAGCTTGATGATGCACCACGATCCGGATCGCGATCTATAGGTGTATCATGAGATGGTTGATGTTGTTGAATGGGCGCTTGCAATCCGGTGTTCAGCTGATCTTGAGCTGAAGTAGATCGCAGTGCATTCCCAAGAGCGAGTCGGTTGCTCCCGAGTCCTAGTGATGCACGAGCCGCTTCTGTGGCTTCATTTCCAATGACTTGAGCGTTGCTCGGCCTTCCATCCATCCAAGCGAAGAATTGGTTGATCATTTCCTGTTGTTTCTGGAGGAGATCATCTTGCCGTGCCATCTGATCTCTCAGTTCAGTGAGAACTCTATCCATCTCGTCTCTGGTCAAGTATGAAGAAGGTTCTCCATGAGAGGAAGCTTCCTGGCTTGCCTCGTTCCTTGTGTCTTCAGCATCATGAGCATGAGCAGAAGTTCCAGTCTTCTTCCTTTTGATTGCCATTTATCCAATAGCCAAGCAAATCGATTCCTTTAGAGCTAGAAATTGATGTAGTATCGTGTGTACCCTTCCTGGCACGCCAAAATGTTAGACCTCAATCTGGGCCTAACACACAGTTGCAGATCACATATCACAGAATGCAGAAAACAGTAAATAAAGAGGAGACACACGAAGTTTTTATAGTGGTTCGGCTGTGGATGTAGTCTGCGTCCACTTTATAATCTTATTATTATACTAACAGAATAAAGAATCAGTTACATGTTGGCACACAATCCGTGTGTTAATTGAGACTACAAGAAGAGAATTTATGTGTAGAAAGGTGCAAAATCCTTGCACTTCACTAATGGAGTAATCCATGAAGAAGTATGGCCAAAAGTCCTTGAAAATGCCTTCCAATGGTGTATTTATAGCTGTACGAGAGCTTCTTGGTTGACCGGATCGTGATGGGTTACATGGCACCCGATCCGGGAAAGTAGGATTAAGATGTACCTTGAGAATAGGTCAAGATCTACGCGTGTATTAGCAGATGCAGGGGTCGGTTCATGGTCATGGGATCGGCTCGTGATATGGGCTCTACAAACCGAGGTCTGATCGTGAGTTGTATGGTGAAGGCGGTGTTTCACAAGTGGGTCGTGATCAGGAGGTGTACAACGAACGGGTCGAGGTCTGAGGTTGTACGACGAGTAGAGGGGGTGATCCGATGGTGCTTCACAAATCAAGGTAGGCCCCCGAGCCCGTCCAAGTTCCAAGAATCCGATGCTTTGCCACTTCATGCAAGGGATCGTTGGTCCATACTTCTACATGCATTCACGAAAATAGGCATAACTTTCAAACCGTAAGTCCGATTGTGCCAAACTGAATCTAACTCAGAGGTCTACAAGAGTAAGAGAGCCCAGATCCGTAATTGCTGTTTTCGGGCCCAAAAGAGGTTGTCTAATAGTAGTTTCTGGCCTGTTTATGTTGAGGATGTGATTTTGACCAAATCTCTCAATGTCTTCTGACGTTGTTTCCATCGCTTGAGCATGTTATCATTCAGGAATTCCATGTGTGACAGCTTTTGCCAAAAAATGTGTCAATAAGTTTGCCCCCCAGAACATATCTTGCTGGTTGAAGGAAAATGTGTTCTGGATAATCTGAGAAATCCAAATTCAGAATGCGACGATCACACCAGATCGTATTAAGGCTAGATAACTGACGATCACGCGGGATTGTATTAAGGCCAGAGAAATCCATGAAGACCAGGAGTTTGTACCTGGAATAAGATAAATCAAACAATGCAAGAATATTTCCTAGATGGCCTTACCAGATTAAACCATCCGAGGAGATGTTAGAGGGGTTCCAAGATGGCCTTACCGGAGTAAGACGACCAAGGAAAAGCGATGAAGGTTCCAAGACGGCCTTTCCGGAGTAAGACGACCAAGAAAAAGCTGTGAAGGTTTGTTAATACTGGACGGATCTAGTTAGGAGCCGGAGCTCAATGCTTACACTGGATGGATCCAGTTTGGAGCCGGAGCACAATGTTTATACTGGACGGATCCAGTTAGGAGCCGGAGCTGAATGCTTATTACTAATTCATGAAAATGCAGCGGTCGTTTGCCGGGCACGACTGGAGACCACAAGTCGGTTCCGTACGTGTAGGCTGATGTGACGGCTCTTATTACATGCAGAGAAAACAAAGGAGGGCGAGAAGTCGCCTAAAAACCTAAAAACATGAACTATGGACCGGAGTAGTGAAGCAGGGGGTCGCGTGAATCATGGAGGTTGGCACGTGAGGTTGGGTCGTGATGCGGGGGGCGATCCGAATGGATCCTGGAGGTAGGTCACGAATCGGTTGTTGTTGAGAAAATGGGAGAGAGTTGTTAGGGTCGGCTCGTGAGCTTGGTGGTGCACCACAATCCGGATTGCGATCTAGAGGTGTATCACGAGATGGTTGATGCTGTTGAATGGGGGCTTGCTATCCGGTGTTCATCTGATCTGGAGCTGAAGTAGGTCACAGTGCATTTCCAAGAGCGAGTGGGTTGCCCCCGAGTCCTAGTGATGCACGAGCCGCTTCTGTGGCTTCATTTCCAATGAATTGAGCGTTGCTCGGTCTTCCATCCATCCGAGCGAATAATTGGTTGATCATTTCCTGTTGTTTCTGGACTCTGTCCATCTCGTCTCTGGTCAAGTATGAAGAAGAATCTCCATGAGAGGAAGCTTCCCGGCTTGCCTCGTTCCTTATGTCTTCAGCGTCAGCATCATCAGCATGAGCGGAAGTTCCAGTGTTCTTCCTTTTGATTTCCATTTATCCAATAGCCAAGCAAATCGATTCCTTTAAAGCTAGAAATTGAAGTAGTATCGTGTGTCCCCTTCCTGGCGCGCCAAAATGTTAGACCAAAATCTGGGCCTAACACCCGATCACAGATCATAGATCACAAAATGCAGAAAACATTAAATAAAGAAGAGACACACGAAGTTTTTATAGTGATTCGGCTGTAGATGTAGCCGACGTCCACTTTATAATCTTATTGTTATACTGACAGATTATAAGAATCAGTTACATGTTTGCACACAATCCGTGTGTTAATTTAGATTACAAGAAGAGAATTTATGTGTAGAAAGGTGCAAAATCCTTGCACTTCAGTAATGGTGTAAGCCGTGAAGAATTATGGCCAAAAGTCCTTGAAAATGCCTTCCAATGGTGTATTTATAGCTGCAGGAGAGCTTCTGGGTAAACTGGATCGTGATGGGTACATGGCACCCGATCCGGGAAAGTAGGACTGAGATGTGCCTTGAGAATAGGTTAAGATCTACGAGTGTATTAGTATGCGCATGGGTCGTTCGTGGTCATGGGATCGGATCGTGATATGGGCTCCACGAACCGAGGTCTGATCGTGAGTTGTATGGTGAAGGTGGTGTTTCACGAGCGGGTCATAATCAGGAGGTGTACCACAAATGGGTCATGGTGTGAGGGTGTACGACGAGCCGTGGGGGGCGATCCGATGGTACTTCACAAATCGAGTTAGGTCCCAAGAGCCAGTCCAAGTTCCAGGAATCCGATGCTTTGCCACTACATGCAAGTGATCGTCGGTCCGTACTTCTACATGCGTTCACGGAAACGGGCATAACTTTCAAACCGCAAGTCCGATTGAGCCAAACCGAAGCTCAAACTGAATCTAATTCAGAGGGCTACAAGATTTATGTAGCCCAGCTCCGTAATTGATGTTTTCGGGCCCAAAGTGGTCGTCTGATTGTAGTTTCAGGTCTGTTTATGTTAAGGATGTGATTTTGACCAAATCTCTCAATGTCTTCTGACGTTGTTTCCATTGCTTGAGCATGTTATCATTCAGGAATTCCATGTGTGACAGCTTTTTCCAAAAAATGTATCAACACCTTACTTCCAACAATTATGCCTATCTTTTACTACTATGAAGGGTTGGTTTTTACAGTACTCAATCCAAACGATTCACAATCATTTATATTTGTCGATCTAACCCTAATATTCTTAAACTACCCTTACTTCTCTTTATACTTCAAAATAGCTATTCATTTTAATCCTATCCCTAATTCTATAAATAGCCCTTGCTTCCAACAAATACCACTATTTTTTAACTTTTGTGAAGGGTTGGTTTTTGCAGCACCCAATCCAAATTATTCATTATCTTTCATATTTGTCGATCAACCCCTACTGTGCTTAAACTATCCCTACTTCCCTTAGTATTTCAAAACAACCCTTCTTTTTAATCCAACCCCTAATCTCTAAATATCCCTTACATCCAACAATTATACCTATTTTTTAACTAATGTGAAGGGTTGGTTTTTGCAGCACCCAATCCAAATGATTAATCATCTTTCATATTTGTCGATATGCCCCTACTATGCTTAAACTACCCCTACTTCTCTTAATACTTCAAAATAGCCGTTCTTTTTAATCCTACCCCTAATTCTCTAAATAGCCCTTACTTCCAACAATTAACCCTATTTTTTAACTACTGTGAAGGGTTGGTTTTTGCAGCACCCAATCCAAATGATTCATCATCTTTCATATTTGTAGATCTACCCCTACCATGCTTAAAATACACCAACTTCTCTTAATACTTCAAAACAATCCTTCATTTTAGTCCAACTCCTAATTCTATAAATAGCCTTTCCAACAATTACCCCAAATTTTAAACTTCTGTGAAGGGTTTGTTTTTGCAGCAACCAATCCATGTGATTCATCATCTTTATATTTGTCGATGTACCCTACTTTGCTTAAACTACCCCTACTTCACTTAATACTTCAAAACATCCCTTTTTTTAATCCTACCCCTAATTATCTAAATAGCCCTTATTTCCATCAATTACCCCTATTTTTTAACTACTATGAAAAGTTGGATTTTGCAGCACCCAATTGTTAGCCCACTTTGTGAACTGGGCAGCACAAAGTCAAGATGTGAAACATTGAAGAACTTAAAAAACTTGGGAAGTACTGAAGCAGGTTCGATCGGAGCAGCGCATCGGTTCGGATTGGATATAGTTTTCTGTTCGGATCGGTGAACTATTGCTGTTGAAATCAGAAAGGCGCAACTGTTCGGATCGGAGGGCAATATACTCCCAGTTGGATCGGAAAGCCACTTGATTGCAATGGTGATAGATCGGAGCGGAGCGGAGCAGAATAAAGAGAAGAGAGTATTGGTTCTAAGTCAATCCGGGTCGGATCGGGTATCGCGATCCGAACCCCTCGTGCATGCCCCTCCGACCCGAGCCTGTCTTCCACGACACTCTCCTGCATGAGCGCCTGGATATTCGGATCGGTAGTGACCCGTTCCTACCCTCAACGTCCACTACTCTGATGCGTTGTCAACATAGAAATTCATCCGAACCTGAGGCTAATGGGATGGATGACACGTGGCTCCGATCCGGATCGGGTTCTGAGCAACTTCTCACCTATAAATACCCCATTTGGAGACAAGGAAAAGGATCTTTTTTCTGGCACTTTGAGAGTTCAACCACCTTCATAACCCGAATTCCAGCACTCCCGGAAAATCCAAATCTTCTTTCATCATTTGTTTTTAGACAATTGAGCGATTGTAAGTGAGTTGTGAGAGAAATCAAGTGAATATTTCATTGTACTTGCAACTAAATCAGTGAAAATAGTGAAAGACAAGTGGACGTAGGCATTTCTTCGCCGAACCACTATAAATCCTGTGTGTTCATTTTTATTTTTGATTTCATTTCATTCTGCTTTTAACCAATTTGGGTGTTAGAACCACTTTTTGGTCTAACATTTTGGTGCTTTCACTGAGAACCTCATCTGAATTCTTTGTTTTTCGGGATTATCGTTCTACTTTTTGGACCGTTGAGTTCAAAGAAGTTAATCCTCAAGTTTCCACGCCCTTGGATATTTGTTGAAGTGATTGTCGAAGAATCATGGCCAAAGGAAAAGGCAAAGAAGTTCAATCTGGTCGAGGAAATGGAGCTGGCGAAGATCAGCAAAATGCGGTTGTGACAAGGTCTCGTGGGCAGAGTTCAGCAGCAGGACGAACCGATGCAGGAAATCCGAACCGCCTCCAGGGGGAGAGCTCCGATCCGATCCGGGTAGGAGATTCTGAAGCAGTGCATTCCCCCAATCTGAACCGACTCGGGCAGCTTGCCATGTACCGACCCGACCAGGCTCCCCAGCTCCGAACCGACCCGATCTCCCATCTCCGATCCGATCCGACTCTTGGTGATGTTGGAACCTCTACTCGAGTCCCTACAAATGCTCCGATTCCAGCCACCAGGGTCAGTGACCAGGTCAATCCATCTGCGCCCATTACTCAAGGAGATTTCTCGCGCTTACTTGACATGCTCGAGAGTACTAGGGAGGCTATGAAAGTCCACGAGCGCACTAATCTCATGATGCAGGAAAATATGAGGCTCATGAGCAGGGAGATTAGCGAACTCCATTGACAGAGAACCCAATCACCGGTCCGTCACACACTAGTGGATCAGTCTTCATCTTCCGAGGAAGAGCGGCCCCGTGAACGAAGGCTGCTCGAACGACCTCGGAATGTGGAGCAGCTGACATTCGGATCTTTGGGGTCTCGTGAGGATATTGCACGAGCACTAGGAAACAATGACCCCACTCGGGAGCAATGGATCCAGTCCCCTCCTCCCGAGATCCACCGGGAGCGTAGGGAACGAAATAGAGCAGAAGCAGCTCGAAGAAGAAGGGCATCTCCTGAACAAGAGCCCAGAAGGAACCAGGATACTAGGGCCTGGGAACCTAAACGGCCCCTAACTAATGCTGATGTACAGGCAATGGTGCGCCACATCATGTCCGAGAGCCGGAACTATACAAATGAAGATTATGGCATTGAGCGAAGCCATTCTCCTTTCACCGACGATATCCTCAACTTCCAGTTTCCCCGGCGTTTTAACCTGCCACAGTTGGACAAGTAAATGGGAGAACTAATCCGGGACAGCATTTAATGCGATACTCGTGGCTCATGAATGATGCTGCTGCCCCTGATGCAGTGAAGTGTAAAGCATTCCCGATCTATTTAGAAGATGTGGCACTGTTCTGGTTTACCCGACTTCCCCCTCGTTCGGTTTCGAATTATAAGGAACTGAGCGAACGTTTTACGAATCAGTTCCGACTCCATACCCGAAAGTCCAAAAGTGTTATTGAATTATCAAGGATTAAGAAGGCGCCAGGAGAGTCTTTGAGGTCGTATCTTGACCGTTTTAATTTAGCTGTGACTGAAGTTAGTGACCCTCATGAGCCCACCATTCTGATGGCCTTAAAGGAAGGAGTCGATCCTGAATCCGAGTTCGGGGATTACCTTTCTGGCAAGTCGCCCTCCACAAGAGAGATATTCTATGAAAAAGCCGATATTTATTTAAGACGAGAGGAGGCCAGGGTAAACCGAAAGAGAAAGTCTGAGGCGGCTTCAAAAGAAAATGTGCAGAGTAACATCGCCGTGAAGCAGCCTGGGGAAAGTTCCGGAAAGGTTGAAGTAAATGTGGGAAACAAGGGTGGAAACAACAATGCTGGAAACGGGGGCAACAACAATAACCGTAATGCAAACGGTAACAGAAAAAATAGAAATAGGGGAAGTGATCCTAACAAAAGGCCCTGATTCCAGACCTACGAGAATTATACACCATTGAACGACACCCTAGAGAATATTTACCTGGATACGTACAACGTTTTGCAATATCATAGACCGCCACCTCGTGACTCGACAGAGAAAGAAATGGCGACTGGGAAGTTTTGTTTGTTTCATGGAACCCATGGGCATTCAACCAATGAATGTCGGCATTTGAGGGATGTGATTGAGAAGCTGCGTGAAGGGAAGTTGGATGAATACAAGGTTTCCCCGAGGGACAGGGGGCAAGGAGAGCAGGCTCCAAAAAAGATTCTACCTGCTCCCAAGCCTACAGCGCAGCAGAAAGGTAAAGGAATTGTTATCAACTCCATAGTAGGTGGACCTCACCCGGCAATCCATAGTTTCAGAGCAATGGATCAATATGTAAATGCTGCCAAGCACATAGATGTGAATGAAGGTGATGATTTGGAAGATATCACCCCCATAAAACAACAGAAGACCATGTTTGACGACGTGGTATTCCGCAGCAGAGATAATACTGGGATCCAATCACCTACTGATGATCCGTTGGTTATTACTACCACTATTGGGCCGGCCTTGGTCCATAAGGTATTAGTAGACAACGGAAGTTCTGTCAATATTTTATTCAAAAATCATTCGATCAGATGAAGCTTGAATATGAAGATTTGAAGCCATGTGACGGATGGATCAGAGGCTTCGACGGGGCGTCAACAGCTCCCATGGGATACATAGAATTGCCCGAGACCTTGGGGCAAGGAGAACGCCGAAGAGTGCGGATACTTCAGTTCGTAGTATTGGATGTGGATTCGCCTTATAATGCATTTTTGGGGAGACCTGCCCTTGCTGAGTTCAGAGCTTATATCGCCCCTTGGTGTTTATTGCTTAAGTTCCCAACCGAACCCGGAACTAGAGTGATGAGGGGGGATCAAGTTTCCGGACGAGCCTGCTATGTTTCCGAATTAAAGATGTTGATGAAAGGACTTAACATCGAGAGTAAAGATGCCTCGCCTCCCCCAAAGGGGGGCTCGGCATAGCAATTAGAGAAATTGACCCCGAAGGAGTTGCTCAAAGAAACGCCTGAGGACCTGGATCCCAGAAAAGACGAGGAACCAGAAACTAAAAATGCAACTCCTAATGAAGCGACAGTGGAAATTCCCATTGATGAAACTGATCCGACAAAAGTTTTGAAGATTGGTTCTCAATTGGATCCACGTCGAGCCCAAGAACTAACGGACTTCTTGAAGGCAAACTTGGATGTGTTTGCCTGGACCCACGCTGACATGTGTGGGATATCGCCATCCATTATAAGTAATAAATTAAATGTAAACCCGAAACATCCGCATGTGAAGCAAAAGAGACGTATGTTGGGCCCAGAGAGGTCGGCTGCTCTCAAAGAGGAAGTGGAGAAGCTGAAGCAGAATGGATTTATTCGAGATTCGACATATCCCGACTGGATATCGAATCCCGTTTTGGTAAAGAAGACGAATGGAAAGTGGCGGACTTGCATTGATTTTTCAGATTTGAACAAAGCCTTCCCAAAAGATAGTTTCCCACTTCCCAGGATTGATCAGCTTGTAGATTCGACAGTAGGTCATGAACTTCTCTCTTTTATGGACGCATATTCCGGATATAATCAAATTCCTATGCACGTGCCAGTTCAAGAGCATACCAGCTTCATTACGAATTTGGGGTTATGTTGTTATGTTGTAATGCCATTCGGATTAAAAAACGCCGGAGCCACTTATCAGCGCTTGGTGAACAGAATGTTTTACAATCAAATAGGGAAGACTATGGAGGTTTACGTGGATGATATGCTTGTCAAATCGAAACAGCCCTCCAGCCATACGCAAGACTTGGCAGAAATGTTTGGTACTCTGCGAAAGTATCGAATGAAGTTGAATCCTTTGAAATTCTCATTTGAAGTGGCATCGGGAAAATTCCTAGGCTTCATTGTGAGCTCCCGAGGAATTGAAATCAATCCTAGCCAGATAGCAGCGATTAGAAACATTGAAGAACCGAGGAGAATTAAAGACGTCCAAAGTCTTGCAGGGAAAGTAGCTGCGCTGAGTAGATTCATCTCCAAAGCCACAGACAAATGCGTTCCGTTTTTTGATTTGATTAAAAGAGGAAAGAAGAACTTCGAGTGGACTCCGGACTGTGTTGAGGCCTTTCGAAATTTATTGGAACTGCTAGAGAAACCGCCGATTTTGTCAAAGCCAGTAGATCACGAAGAATTGTTCGTTTACTTGGCAGTCTTGGCTCACGCCGTTAGCACAGCCCTGGTTCGAGAAGAAGACAAAGTACAAAGGCTAGTGTATTATGTAAGCAAGAAATTAGCAGCGGCAGAGCGCAACTACCCAAAGATTGAGAAGCTCGCTTACAACCTCCTAATCACATCCCGAAAACTTCGTCACTATTTCCAAGCTCATCCAATAACCATATACACCGACCAGCCCTTGGGGCAGGTGTTGTAGAGACCCGAAGCATCGGGAAGGTTGATCAAATGGAATATATAATTAAGTCAGTTTGATTTTAATTTTCAACCACGAAAATCGATCAGGGGGCAAGCTCTGGCAGACTTTATTGCGGAGTTCACCATCCCAGAGGAGGAAGTAATCGATGATAGAGTGGTTAAGATTGAGGATGAGTTAAAGATAGATCCGTGGAAACTATACACAGATGGAGCCAAGAACGACCGAAGGTCCGGAGCTGGAATCGTCTTAGTCACTCCTGAAGGATGGTCGTTATATTACGCTCTACGATTAGAATTTTCAGCGACTAACAATGACTCTGAATATGAAGCCCTGATTGCCGGGCTGAAGCTTGCTAAAGACCTCGGAATAAAAACGTTGGACATATTCTGTGACTCTAAAATCGTTGTTTGCCAAGTGCGAGAGGAATTTGTGGCTCGGGGACCTCGACTTATCGCCTACCTCAGGAAAGTGAGAGAGCTATTGAGTAGCTTGGAGCGGTACAACATAACACTTATCCCAAGAGCTGAAAACCAGAAGGCGGATAGGCTGGCAAAGCTAGCTAGTTCCGACAATCCAGAAGAGACTGAAATAATTCCAATTGAAACGTTGGAATCGCCAAGCTTTGAGTCAATGGAAATTGAGTTCGCTTTTGAAGCGGAACAAGAGAAGGAGTCATGGATGACCTTAATTAAGAACTTCCTTAAGGATGGAACACTCCCGTCAAAGAAGAGTGAGAGAAGGGCTATAGTTTGCAAGGCTAGAAGATATGTAATACAAGATGATATTCTTTATAGGCAGGGATTTTCCATGCCCCTGTTACGATGTATTGCACACGACGACATCAAACGTGTACTAAGAGAAGTGCACGAAGGTGAGTGTGGAGATCATACAGGAGGTCAGACTTTAGCAAAAAAGATATTGCAATATGGATACTTCTGGCCCACAATTAATAAAGATGCAGCTGATTATTCACGACGCTGCGATAAGTGCCAGAGATTCACCAAAATCCCCAGAGCACCGTCGACCCAACTCAAGTCAATGGTGAGTCCTTGGCCATTTGCCACATGGGGAATTGATATCATTGGAGTTCTACCAATTGCTAAAGGAGGAGCGAAATACGCAATAGTCGCCGTGGACTATTTTACGAAGTGGGTGGAAGCTGAGCCCTTGACCAAAATCACGGCAAGAAAGGTGATAAGTTTCGTGGTTAGAAATATTATATGCCGATTCGGGATCCCAAGAACGATTATAACTGACAACGGAACCCAGTTTGATGGCACTGAATTCAGAAATTTCTGTCAGAAGTATAAGATTGACAAGCGATACACTGCCGTGGCTTATCCGCAGTCAAATGGGCAAGTTGAGGCAATAAACAAAGTAATAAAATCCATCCTCAAGAAACGATTAGAGCGCGCAAAGGCAAAATGGGTTGACGAATTGCCCCTAGCTTTGTGGGCATATCGAACAACATTTAAGACGGCCATCGGTCACACTCCTTTCTCTCTCTCCTTTGGCTCAGAAGCAGTAATTCCAGTTGAACTGGAAGTTCCTTCCCACAGGGTGACGTATTATGACCCGATGACGAATCGGGCACTCTTACTTGAGTCTCTTGATGAAGTCGAAGAAAAAAGGGACGAAGCAGATTTGCGTGCGGCAAGACATCGACATCAGATGGCACGCAATTACGACAAAAAAGTTCGCCTCAGGACTTTTGAACCAGGAGATTTGGTGCTAAAGAGAGTCTTTCCATCCCTTCCTCATCTCGGTCCAAAGTGGGAAGGACCCTTTGTCATCCAACGGAAACTTGAAAAAGGAACCTTCAAGTTAACGACCGTAGATGGCGAAGAAGTCCCTAGAGCATGGAATACCCAACACTTAATGCGATATTTGGATTAAAAATGTTGTACTCCTTGTTATTTTTCTTACGAACTCTGTAATAAGGCACGAATTGCCTTGGGAAAATCTGACGATATGAATAAAGGACTATAAAGTGGATGTAGGCTACGACTTAGCCGAACCACTATAAAAATATTGTGTGTTATTTACTTTTATGCATTACATATATACATTCATCGATTATTCTTTTGTGATTATAGAATACAGGATGATTCAAAACCTGAAAAGGTTGAAGACAGTTTAAACATAAGAAAAAGCACAACGACTATTTGTGCGACAAGACATAAAAGAATGAGAAAACGACATTCTTAACTCTAACTCTCCAGAGAGAGAGAGAGTATAAAACGTCTCCGACTGAGCGCTGAAAAAGAAATCCTTCCCCTAACTCTAAATCTCCAGAGAGAGAGAGAGAGTATAAAAGCGTCTCCGACTGAGCGCTGAGAAAGAGATCTTTCCCCGCCGAAAGACCGAGGAATGAATAGATTGCTGAGCTCAAACTCTAACTCTCCAGAGAGAGAGAGGGAGTATAAAAGGACGGGAAAATGACTTCCTCTGAGGCATGAAGGTTCACCCAGACAAGGGACCGCCTCAGTAAGAATTCTAACCTGGGTATAAGACAGGAGAGTATAAAAGAAATGCCAGAAAAAGCGACAGGCATTAACGACACAGGAAATGCTATCCCGTCAGAAAATCGGGAGCGTTCAGATTGCTTGATTAAGCATTAAATAATTTGTGAGATAGGGGCATATATGTTTACGCATATTTCCTCCCTCCGTAACTTCAATTTATAACTATAGCAAGACATGCATTTTTACATAAGTGCAGAACTACTGACAAACAGACATTGCAGAAAATGAATTATTTTTTATTTATTTACGAATGAATAAATATGTACAGGAGAGTAGCTAAAAAAGAAGGTGCGAGAGCCGCTCTTGTAGCAGCAATTGTTGGTTCACTGAATGCTAAAACGACACAAGGCAATCCACTATTTAGATTTTGAGTGAGCCTTGGACTTCTTGGCGGCTTTCTCCGCATCCTTTGCTTCTTTCTCGGCCTCTGTCAAGATTCGTTTTGATTTCTTCTTTCCTGAAGATGCGGTGCCGGAACCGGCAGACTTCTTCCCAGAGGGCGGAGCGCTGGAATCAAGAGAAGATTTTTTAGCGAGTTCCTCTGTAATAGATCTATCTGAGAGCTTAACAACTAACCTTGATCCCGCATTCACATATGCGAGGGGCTTGAGGGCTTCAGGGTCTAGTTCTTCGGCTTTCAATTGCAAACGTTTGTCTTGATCAGCTTTCATTGCAGCCAAAGTAACATCATCAGCATTTTTTGACTCCTCGACTATTGCAACTTCTGGTTCCACCTCATGACCTTCGTCACCGCCATCATCCTTTAAAGATGCTATCATTTCTTCATCATGGGGAGTGGCGGCCTTAGTCGGCACACTTCCTTCTCCCAAGTCTATAGGAGCAGCCTTGTCCTCCCCTCCTTTTGCCTTTTCTGTAGGTTCTGCCCTGGTGGTGGCTCCTTGAGTCACATCTGTCTTTTCGGATGGCTCAATACCTACAGAATGAGAAGCAACAGTTATCAACTCAGGCGAAAATAATGGGTTTTTCATCGATTTCTCAATCATGTGGCGAAAGGTAGAAGTAGCCTTGACGAATTGAGGAGAAAAGGTAGGGATACCTTCCGAAGACTTCTCGGCAGGGGTAACTACTGCCTCCGATGTTGTTTCAGGAATAAGGGATAGTAGAGTTGTTCGGGGGATTCCCGGATTTTCAGGATCATACCCCTCAACTTCAGAAGTCGCAAGGGCAGCAGAAGAGGAACCAGCTTCGAAAACATTCTTCTGTTTAGACTTCCGTCTTTCTTCTTCCATGGCCTCAGCAATGAGACGGCGCCCTTCAGCTAGGCGTTCCAGCTCATCGTTCCTCAAGTATTTCTCCATTAGCTTATCTTCATCGATGGAATCGACCTTAAGCTCCTCCTTTTCCCACTCGACGATCTGATTCCATACTAGAACTAGAGTGGATGGATAATCCTCGATCCAAGAAATGTTTCGGCGACGGATGATATGTGCGAAGAATTCAATCATTAATTCGCCGAAACCCTGAATATCAGCCTCCGCCTCTGACAGTTGTTTGTGGGCTTCCTCCGCAGATTTAATAGCACACTCCACATTGCCCTCAGCCAGGGCAGCTCTGTTCTCTGCCTCCAATAGTTTTGAAGCCAAGTCAGCATTCTTCTTTTCTAGTTCAGCATTCCTCTTTGCTAACTCGGCATTTTTCCGTTCGAGGTCAGTATAAGCAAGGCGTGTCTTAGCAGCTTCTGACTTAGCCTCATCAGCTTGCTTTTTTAACTCAGAACGCTCTTGAGTGTGAGATTCAAGCAAGTCATGATAACGTTTTTGCATGTCCTCAAATTGTTGTTTGAAGTTGGTAGCGTCCCTCTGAGCAATAGCAAGCTGGGCCTGTGTGTCCTCCAAATCTTTACCAAGGTTCTTTAAGGCCTTAGCATCTTCTTCCGCGGTTTTTTGCATTGAATCAGCATTCGTGATTAGAGTACGGATAATTCTGGAAAGATTGCGTGAATATTTAAATATCTCAGAGTACTGTTTTTCAACCGCGTCTATCTTCGCTTTGGCCTCATCTGCCCACTTAGAAGAAACAGGTTCAAGGGCCGGTAAAAAAGTCAGAGTCTCGAAGTAGTGTTCGGGAAACTGCTCCTCCAAATACGCTCGCTTTATTGCAGTTTACGCATCTAGTGGGGGGCGAGCGGGGATCGTCAATTCAGTGTCCCTGTGTGTGGAGGATTCAGTAGTTTCTTTGTATGTCCTAGGTCGTTTAGTAGCAGGGACCTTGCGCTTACTTCGAGACTTAGTATCCTTTGGAGGACTTCTCTCTCTGCTACGCTTTTCGTGGGAAGAGGTGGAATCTTTCGATTGTGGCCTGTCCTCTTCCCTACGGCTTTGATAACCTTTGTACTTCTCTTGATCCGACCGAACAGGAGAGCGAGAACATGAGGGTCGAGAACGATAGGGATCATAAGGCCTTCTCTCCTCCCTACCGCGATCATCACGACGACCATACTCGATATTTTGAGGTGGATTAGACATGCTGCGGCGAAGCTTCCTGATATCATAGTAGGATCGAGACATCGTACCTGCACAATAAGACAAACGAAATTCAGAATCAATGGATTCATGGAGAAAGAGGTGCAATGAATGCTAATGCTGTTGTATAAAGTGTGTCCTAAGTGGAGTGTTTCCCCCCCAACCAACCCGAGTCTGAAGCTAGACTAGTACGGGCAGGCTCCTTGGCCTTAGCAGGAGTGGTCTCTTCAGAAGAGCTGAAAACTAAAGGATCCTTCCTAAAATCCTCTGAAGTGTATATAGTTTCAGGTAAGGGGAGATCCCCCAAACCCTGAAATACTGGGTCATCAGTACTAGGGACATCTCCCTCGGAAGCATTAAGTGGCGACTCTTGGGAGGATGTTGACTTTTCCAGGGAAGTAGCCTCCTCGGGGGCTGTATATCCTTCACGATGCTTTTCGGCTAGGTTAGCTAATTCGTCATCCTGAGTAGAAGACGGAGAAGGTGAAGTTTGAAGAGGCACTGTAGGAACTCCCGAGCCTTCTCCTGTCTCTGGGACTACCTCAACTGGAGGAATATATACGTATGGAGCCGTCCCATGACCAATACTACGAAAAACGGATAATAGCCCATGAAAGTGAAGATATTCGTCTTTAAGGACTTCATCGATAGTCAAGAATTTCTGATTGCCGTTAAGAAGTTGGTGCATCCGGTCAAAGAACACCTGGTCTGATATTTGTTTTGGATTGTCGACTGCAAACAAAAAGGAAAACAAGTTAAGGTGATGGCTCGAGTGTATAGAGCCCGGATTTAGAAAATCAGTGCTTTACTTGATTTTGTCCACCTCCTGGCACATCCAGGCTGTCGCTTCACGTAGAACCAATCCAATCTGGAATCTCCAGCTTTACTGCTGAATGGTGCCGAGATTATCTTCCTTTTAGGAACAGACTCAAAATAGCAGAAAGATGGAGTCTCTCGAGTCCGATGCTTGAAGTTATAGAAAAAATGAACGTCATCGAACGTGAGCTCTATGCCTAAGATCTCACGGTATGCTATGTACAAAGTGTGCAAGTAGGCATAAGAATTGGGATGCACCTGCATGGGGGCAATCCGCATTTGTCTTAGAAAGTCAACAATGAAGGGAGAAAATGGAGGGATAGCGCCGACCATACACATCAACCGAGTGATCGCCATATATCCTTCTGGAGGGTTATGGGGACGGTCAGAGCTTGAAGGCACTAGAGTGTCTCTTTTCGTTATCCCGTATTTCAAACAAATTCGGGTAAGTCGGTCGTTATCAATTGTTGATTCAACAGAATCTTGGGGCGATTCCAATATGATAGCCGATTCAAACTCATCAGGAGCCCGGTCGTCGCCAACCCCTCCTTCTTCTTCAAACCCTAAAGAAACTTCATTCTCTGAAGACGCTTCGTCACTTTTACGATTTCCGACGTCGTTGTCCGAACCCTTATTATCCCATTCTGGATCCGACGGAGAAGATATGTCCTCGAGAGTAATCTTGTTAGAGGTTTCCAGGGCTTCTTTCCTCTCGGCTATTCTGGAAGAGCGTCTGGGTCTCATGGTCATAAAACTATTGAAGAAGCAATAGCATACATTAGAGCAAATTAGCCTGTATCCCCCCGTGCGTGTGTGCAAACTAAAGTGTAAACAATGTATACGGAAAGTGAAAAGTAAATGTTTAAAAGTGCGACGAAAAAGTTTGGCAAGATATAAAGAGTTGAAGAAATTCTTGATGTCCGGTTACGTTTGCAAGGCACTATCCTAACTGTCCATTAAATTGAAGATCATGCCAAAAGTTGATTGGGCCAGTTAGACGAGTTTTTATGCGTTAAGGTAGACTGTGCTTCGGTTCGGTTCGGATCCATTCATTGGGATCGGATCGGGGGCATGGCATTAGGCTTGAATATTACATTGAAACTCAGAAATCAAAGACGGATCGGATCGGAGGCAAAGTCCCCTAACGGTTCGGATCGGATCACGTGGTTACACTTCTCCTCCGTCATTTTACGATCCGACCCGATCTGATTAGGTAAGCTCCTTTTTCCCTTTTTCAAATATTTGCTCCGACCCGATCCAGTGTCCTGGATTTCTTTTCTTTTTTCTTTCTTTGCGCGCCCCGACCCGGTCCGATTTCCTGAACTCCCTTCTTCTTCCCTTCGTTTTTTCAACTTCCATGTCTCCCCAAACCGAACCGATTCTCCATCATCTTCTTCTTCTCCTTCACCCTCTTTCTTCCCTATCCAATTCCGAGGCCAATTCCGTGCCGTTCACCCAAATCGAAGCCAAGCAATTCTACGCTGGTGCACTTAACAACGGATTATAATCTCCTCCATTCCAATCTCGAGACAACGACGAGTTTATTGGTGATGATGACGAGGGAGGGTCACAACGGCGAGTTCATCAGAATTTCATGCTAAAATAATCCTAATCTTCTACGAATTCGAATCGGGAGTAATTAAAAAAGGGATTGTTCAAAGTTTTATAACCTACCAGTGTGATTACTACGAGAATTAAGAAGAATTTTGAAGTTTCACGAATTAAATTTTTCTCGTTTTGCAGAGCTCGAGCGGTAAAATAGTAAAAGTGAATGAAGGAAGGAGGCAATGTTTATATAGAAGAGGAATGTGACTATTCGTCTCCCCATTCGGATAAGACCGATAGCCCAATAGCAAAACCCCCGTTCGGATCGGATAGGCAGTCCAGAAGTAAAGCTTGGCCCAATAGTCCATTGGAAAATAGAAAGGAGAAGGGGTCTGTTCGGATCGGAATCCGAACCGAACCGAGTCCTTTAGCTCAGCAACAAACTGAATTGAAATTTGAAGAAAAAGATGAAAACAAGGAAAATCAAAAGAGAAATTACCTCGAAGAGCGCTATGCATTGATAGTCAAAGCATGCTCTGTCTCCAACAGAAGCATCCTTTGAGGGGGCAAAATGTTAGCCCACTTTGTGAACTGGGCAGCACAAAGTCAAGATGTGAAACGTTGAAGAACTTAAAAAACTTGGGAAGTACTGAAGCAGGTCGGATCGGAGCAGCGCATCGGTTCGGATTGGATATAGTTTTCTGTTCGGATCGGTTAACTATTGCTGTTGAAATCAGAAAGGCACAGCTGTTCGGACCGGAGGGCAATATACTCCCAGTTGGATCGGAAAGCCACTTGATTGCTACGGAGATAGATCAGAGCGGAGCGGAGCAGAATAAAGAGAAGAGAGAATTGGTTCTAAGTCAATACGGGTCGGATCGGGTACCCCGATCCGAACCCCTTGTGCATGCCCCTCCGACCCGAGCCTGTCTTCCACGACACTCTCCTGCATGAGCGCCTGGATATTCGGATCGGCAGTGACCAGCTCCTACCCTCAACGTCCAATACTCTGATGCGTTGTCAACATAGAAATTCAACCGAACCCGAGGCTGATGGGATGGATGACAAGTGGCGCCGATCCGGATCGGGTTCTGAGCAACTTCTCACCTATAAATACCCCGTTTGGAGACAAGGAAAAGGATCTTTTTTCTGGCACTTTGAGAGTTAAACCACCTTCATAACCCGAATTCCAGCACTCCCGGAAAATCAAAATCTTCTTTCATCATTTGTTTTTAGACAATTGAGCGATTGTAAGTGAGCTGTGAGAGAAATCAAGTGAATATTTCATTGTACTTGCAACTAAATCAATGAAAATAGTGAAAGACAAGTGGACGTAGGCATTTCTTCGCCGAACCACTATAAATCCTGTGTGTTCATTTTTATTTTTGATTTCATTTCATGCTGCTTTTAACCAATTTGGGTGTTAGAACCACTTTTCTGTCTAACACCAATCTAAATGATTCAACATCTTTCATATTTGTCGATCTACCCCTATTATGCTTAAACTACCCCTACTTCTCTGAATACTTCAAAACAATTCTTCTTTTCAATCCTACCCCTAATTCTGAAAATAGTTACTTCCACCAATTACGCCTATCTTTTTACTACTGTGAAGGGTTTGTTTTTGCAGCACTCAATCCAAACGATTTATAATCTTACATATTTGTTGATCTAACCCTACTATGCTTAAATTACCCCTACTTCTCTAAATACTTTAAAACACCCCTTCTTTTTAATCCTTCACCTAATTCTCTAAATAGTCATTCCTTCCAACAATTACTCCTATTTTTTACTTCTGTGAAGGGTTGGATTTTGCGGCAACCAATCTAAATGATTCGTCATCTTTCATATTTGTCGATCCACCCCAACTATGCTTAAACTACCCCTACTTCTCTTGATAATTCAACACAATCCTTCTTTTTAATCGTACCCCTAATTCTCTATATAGCCCTTACTTCCAACAGTTATGCCTATGTTTTTACAACTGTGAAGGGTTGGTTTTTGGAGCACCCAATCCAGGTGATTCATAATCTTTCATACTTGTCGATCTACCCCTACTATGCTTAAACTACCCCTACTTCTCTTAATACTTCAAAACGGCCCTTCTTTTTAATCCAACCCTTAATTCTCTAAATAGTCATTCCTTCCAACAATTACCACCATTTTTAAACTTTTGTGAAGGGTTGGTTTTACGCAGCACCCAATCTAAATGATTCATCATCTTTCATATTTGTCTATCTAACCCTATTATGCTTAAACTACCCCTACTTCTCTTAATACTTCAAAACAGCCCTTCTTTTTATTCCAACCCCTAATTCTATATATAGACCTTACTTCCAACAATTAAGCCTATCTTTTTACTACATTGAAGGGTTGGTTTTTGCACCACCCATTCCAAATGATTCATCATTTTTCATATTTGTCGATTTACCCGTACTATGCTTAAACTACCCCTACTTCTCTTAATACTTCAAAACAGCTATTCTTTTTTATCCTAACACTAATTCTTTAAACAGACGTTACTTCTCTTAATACACCTATCTTTTACTACTGTGAAGGGTTGGGTTTTACAGCACCCAATCCAAACGACTCACAATCTTTCATATTTGTCTATCTAACCCTACTATGCTTAAACTACCCCTACTTCTCTTTATACTTCAAAACAGCTATTCTTTTTAATCCTAACCCTAATTCACTATATAGCCCTTACTTCCATAAATTACCACTATTTTTAAAATTCTATGAAGGGTTGGTTTTTGCAGCACCCAATCCAAATGATTCTTCATCTTTCACATTTGTCGATCTACTCCTACTATGCTTAAACAATCTCCACTACTGTTAGTACTTCAAAACAACCCTTTTTTTAATCCAACCCCTAATTCTATAAATAGCCCTTAATTCCAACAATTATGCCTATGTTTTTACTACTATGAAGAGTTGGTTCTTGGAGCACCCAATCCAGACGATTCATAATCTTTTATACTTGTCGATCTACCCCTAATATGCTTAAACTACCCCTACTTCTCTTAATACTTCAAAATGGGCTTTCTTTTTAATCCTACCCCTAATTCTCAAAATAGTCATTCCTTCCAACAATTACCCCATTTTTAAACTTCTATTAAGGGTTGGCTTTTCGCAGCACCCAATCTAAACGATTCATCATCTTTCATGTTTGTCTATCTAACCCTACAATGCTTAAACTACCCCTACTTCTCTTAATACTTCAAAACAACCCTTCTTTTTAATCCAACCCCTAATTCTCTATATAGACCATACTTCCAAAAATTACGCCTATATTTTTACTACTTTGAAGGGTTGGTTTTTGCGCCACCCATTCCAAATGATTCATTATTTTTCATATTTGTCGATCTACCCCTACTATGCTTAAACTACCCCTACTTCTCTTAATACTTCAAAACAGCTATTCTTTTTTATCCTAACACTAATTCTCTAAATAGTTGTTACTTCTCATAATACGCCTATTGTAACAATCCGGGTTCCGACAGACCAATTTTTTTTCAAAATCTAATCCACCGGACCCCGAGTTGAGTTCTTTGGTATCCTGCAGAAAAGACAGAGAGAAAGAAACATGTCAGAGTTCGAAAAGCAGCTCACCGCGGAAGGAATAAAATATAATTTATTCAAAGTAGCTTTACCTTAATAATAATACTGCTATGCCAGTATTCAAGCCATACCATCTCTGTCATGAACCTAACCTGCGCATGTTGTGAGGAGGTGGTCAGAGCATAAGTATTGTGTGACTGGACTATAATAAACTCCTGTGTAACTCTACATATACCGTTCAGTTATAATTTCTTGTTTATTAGGTTATTCACAATATTAGCACTCAAGGCTAAACCCATGTCATTCTCGTCCACTTACTAGTAGATTAACCTAATACACCGTATATGTAGTTTTCCCCCAACTCGTATAATCCTTTCCATGTATATGTACAGTCCCTTGCCGTATATCGTACGGGCTTCATCACGTAATTCTATACTACTTCAACGTGGTGCCACCATTCTTGAAATCGTTTGGACTGCCACCCTTGATCTGGCTAGGTTTCCTGCTCATGAACTATCTGGTGTTAAAATAGGATTTATGCCACCTAGGACCACTAGGGATTATGCTACCTGTCGAGCAACGCCCTTTTCCCACGTATGTATCGCGATCCATTTTCGATGTCTATATGTGTGACCCGAGTCCCGTGGCAGGGCAAATCAAGAAACACAGAACTCGGTAGGGAGCTTTCGGATTTCTGCCGATGCAAATGCTAAGGTCTGTTTTTGCAGTGGCTATGGTCCCACTTGACCCCTCCCTCAACTAATGAAAGGCACGCCTTGAAAAATGAGAACTATACGCAAGCCCCCCTATGCACCACTAACCAATGTCCATCCACAACCATAACTAGATAGCAAATATATGGACATTTGGAGTTCTCCGCCTTTTTGCTTCACGTATCTCGATTCACTCAAGATGGTAGGTAGACGATGAGTTGCTATCACAGGGCTGCTGGTCTCGCCGAAACACGCTGGTCCATCCTAGTCTTTAGGTTGTCTTACATTGCAACCAAGGCATACTCTTGGTTCTTCTACCGCAGACCTTAACCTTTGTGAGCCTGGGCGGATCATTTGCAACCTCGCAGAGGGATACCCAGAGTACCTGGACATCCGCCGAAGCTACGTGCTTCGTAACCCAGTCCGCTGGAGCCTTTTATGAAATCAGATGGACGTTCGCTCCTCCTCGTGTGCTTGTTAAGCGATGATCTACCATATCGGGTTATTCATCTATTTATGGACTGGCTCAGTCTCCTTGACTAAGAATTATTACTTAGTTGTTCTTAACTAAGGTTTACCATTTAGTTTCCTTTCCCATTAATCTTGTTAACTAAGGTTTACCGCTTAGACGCCTTAACTAAGGATTACAACTTAGTTCCCGTTCTCGATCGTTTTTTGACTAAGGTTTATTGCCTAGTTCCTATTAACTAAGGCTTGTTCCTTAGTTATCATTCTCGTTATCTTAAACTTTAGACCACATATTCTCGCTTTATAATTCAAGTTGTTTGACTAAGGTTTTCCCATGAATTTAAGCATGTCTTAAGTTCTCTTTTATTCGGCGATAGCGCACCGGTGTTTTCCCACAGTTCTTGCTTAGCTTACTCCATATTATAGGATATCCCACCCTTCAGGTCTTTCATTTCATCTTAAGTCTAGTCTTTCTCGGTCCCTAGGACAGGTTTACCCCTTAATTAACCCTTCGACTATTTCAGCTTCAGTTTATAATAGGTAGTTAACATTCCCTATTTTCATTTTTGGTTAGGTTTTGTTCATTTTTTCGTGTTGACTTAACCTACCCAAGAATCATGTTACATTGATTAAATGTTGTATTTCAAATTCATGATTTAACCCTACGAATCATATGTCATAATCAATCATGCACCACAACCTCTCCCATTAGACTTGTCGTTGTGGTCACTGGATATGCCGGGCGGTTCCGGGCAGGATTACACCACAACTTAGTTTAACCTCGGGTTAAAGCGCGATATGACAAACTTCTCACATTAGGCCGGTTGATTGCGGTCACTGGATATGCCGGGCGGTTCCGGGAAGGATTACACCGCACAACTCGTCCTAACCTCGAGTTAGCCATGTTCGAGTTCAAGTTCGATCTAGATGTCTAGTGTCAATTCCCCAAATCCAAACTTTTACCAAAAACACTAATTTATATTCATGCTTATAATCCCATTAACAGGTTACGCCTATCATTAAATTCATAATTATATTCATGTCAATTTCATGTTCAAGTTCTAGATGTAACTTCATGTCAAATTCCAGATGTCAATTTCATATCAAGTTTTAGTTCTTATCGAAATTCAAGTTATAGTACAAGTTTTACTCTAGTGACATGTGCCCATTAACAAATCCATAAGTCAATTTCTTGCTTAAATCAATGATGTCAATCGTACGCCAAGCCCCAAATCATGTAAATATGTATAATTACTAATTTGGTTTATGCATTCAAGTCTTGTAAATATTATATTATGCCCAAACCCCTTTGTAATTTATAACAAAAACCTCCAATTCATTTCATATCCTGTAGTAACCCGAAAAACCGGGGGAATTTGAGCTGACTAAATAACACAAGTCCAACCCAAATCGCACTAGAAATTCAAGAAACTAATAGAATAGAAGAAGAAGAACATCATCATCAGAGTAAACACGAATCTCACAGCGGAATGAATAAAATATAACATAACATATCTTTGAAATAACATCAGTATATGTATACAATAACACTTATCAGAGTACAACACTTACAACACAGCGGAAATAATAATAGCTATATGATCCTGAAGCCTCCTGCTCCAGCTCTTCAATGTATCTGCAAATCCCGACTACTTGACTGCCCGTACAAATTTAGGCACCCAGGAGTTTAGGGAAAACAAAACAAATAACTCCGGGTCACTCATGGGACTGGTATGAGTAAACTCAAATCATTTAAAACAGGTATATGATATCTCATAAGACCACACCGTGAATACGGAACGGGTTTTTCCCTTATGAGAATCCAAATAACTTTTCAAAGCAATATCATTCTGATATTAATATAATGTCTAAGTACAAATAAATATCAATCTAGTAGAAACGCTTGCATCCCACGTTACTACATATATAGTATACAATAAAAATCGCAAGCACGTATTGGATGATTGGATTTCCATCTATGACAAGGTATGGAACCACCTTCCGATCAGTGTACTCTAGGAACGATACACTGGAGTTCAACAAGAACATCTTGCAACTCAGCCACACATGACCGACCACTCATTTCGCTTGAGTGTATCGAATGTACATCACCAACGGTTGGGATCCGCAACCGTTCCCGTATATATATGGGACAGCATTGATAGATTTAAGAAAACAAATGAATATTCACTAGATAGTTGATTATACACCCTACTTCGGTGCGACCGACTTAGCCATGCTGCCTGCCCGATTTCTGTCATTTACCGGTTGATGAGGCTAGAAGCTACGCTTTATCATCACATCAGATTCACTTCGAATTCCACATTGTCAGATCCATCGAAAATCACTAATTGACGTCTACAACAGTACTTTACGTGTTAGCTAAAGAAGTTTCCTTCTCCGCTTCCACTCTTGGTACGGTTGAAGAAATCAATATACGTGACCTTTCTGGAAATACTCTGTCAGACATTCATCAACACAAGTCATCCTCATTCACTTAGAATGTCACATCGTCATACCCGCCAAATCACAAATTGACTTATCCAAAAATAACACGGGTATACAGCTAAGAGAAACGAATTCCTCCGCCACCAAACGTGAATACGTTTGAACATATCAACTTACGCGATCCATTGGATATACTCTGTCAGACCCTCGTCCATACAAGTTGTCCTGGGACTGGACAAACCGAAGGCACTATTCTGTAAACAGGATAGCCCTTGCATTTTACTCCGTCTTCAATTTTTCTTTGGCATATATGATTTTCGACGCTTATGCCAATACAGAGTGGTTCTTTGGATAATAATCCAACCGGTCTCTCCATATTAACAACGTTAAAATGGTCAAAACTTCGATAGTCTGTGCTTTAACCATCAAAGAAAAACAAGTGTGCAAACAACGATATTATTCCCAGATGGAAATTATATCGAACAAACATCATTTAACATTAATCTCTTTAGTTCATTTATTTACTTATCTCCTGTTTCCCTATATTCTAAATTCTAATTTTTCTTTTATCAGAAAACATTTCTGGTTCTCGTTTGGAAAACATTTCCAAAACTCCTTTACGATCAAACCTTGCCATTTCTTAGTTAAGAAGGAAGTCACTCAAGTTGGGGTATAATTACCTCTCAGACCTTAACTGCACAACGTTATAACTTCGAAATGGTCAAAGTTTATCTTTTAATCTTTAACAACCTCTTTACGCCTTTCTCGGATTCAATTTTACTAGTCCACTTCTATATTTAAAACATTGGTTATAACGATAACGTTATAATCCCCACTTTCGAATTATCTAACTTTAATTATAACTTCTATTCTTATTAGTGAATAATTAACCTAACACTTATTTATTTATAAATAAATAAATCTCTATTTTAGACACTGGAAAGTATAAGTACTTTCCCGAATTCGATATAATCGAATTCGCCGATTAACTCTCTTCGAGAAATCTCTATTTGATTAACTCTTCTTCGAATAACCTATATTCGATTAACTCCTTCTCGAATAAACGATATTCGATAATCTCTCTTCGAATAACTAATATTCGATAACTCTTCCTTTTCAAATATCTCATATTTGAAAATCTCACTTTGATTAAACTATAATCGATAACCCCCTTCGATGAAACTAACATCGATAACTCCTTTCGATGAAACTAACATTGATAACTCCTTTCGATGAAACTTACATCTATAACTCCTTTCGATGAAACTAACATCGATAACTTCTTTCGATGAAACTAACATCGATAACTTTAACTCGACGAACTTAACTCGACTAACTTAACTTGACTTGACTAACTCGACTTACTTGGTTCGACCAATTCGATTCGATTAACTAGGCTTGACTAACTTGACTAACTTAACTCGACTTACTTGGTTCGACCAATTCGATTCGATTAACTAGGCTCGACTAACTTGGCTAACTTAACTCGACTTACTTGGTTCGACCAATTCGATTCGATTAACTAGGCTCGACTAACTTGGTCGAACCACCCGATCAACTCAACTTATTTAATTTAACTTATTTCTCAACTCGATCCACTCGATTATCTCCTACCGAATAACTAATATTCGATTTAACTCCATTCGCTTGACTCTAGATCGCAGCGATCACAATGGTTACGCCTGACTCCCTCAGGAAACATCCGACTGCCTTAGGCTATTTACAGCCCTGCGAATTACGCTAGCAGTCATACAAGATGGCAACTTACCCTGAATACTATGTTTGACTAACTCTGTCTCAAATAACTATATTTGATTAACTCTAGTTCGTTTTAACTCTAATCGATTAACTCTAACTAATTAACTCCAACTGGTTAACTCTAACTGATTAACTCTAACTTTCAAATACCATATTCGATTAACTAACTTCGAATACCACATTCGATTAACTAACTTCGAATGTCTATATTCGATTAACTAACTTCGAATGTATATATTCGATTAACTAACTTCGAATGTCTATATTCGATTAACTTTATTCACTTTATAAAGACTTCCTTTTTAACAACGTTTTATTCATTTGAAAAGATTTACTTTTAAATAACGGTTCTATACTTTAAAAATGATTTCCTTTTTATAATGTTTCCTTTCCAATTCTATTTGTAAATTGTTTACAAATATTTCCTTTTCTCTATTTTATTCTATTTGCAAATGGTTTGCAAATATTCCCTTTTCAAATTTATTCTTAAACATATTCTAACTCCTTTAATTCCCGGGAAAATTCGCCATAACCTCCTTTGTATCGGGAGCATCGGGAAAATCCCCAAACTCGCCACACAGGCCTTTCCATTCAAAAAGAAATGTTTTGAAATTATTTCCTTTTTGAATATCTCTTATTTATAAATATTCCACTTTATAAATATCTCTTATTTATAAATATCCCATTTTATAAATAAGCTTTTTTAATATCACTTTGAAAATTCCCTTATCTACATTCCGATATGTTATGGTATTTTATCATATCAAATCACGATGTTCAATATCGTCCATACCCACACAATCAACAACAGGTTATACTTCACATCATATATCAAAATATATGAAAAACAATAAAATAATTGTTGAGGAATCCAGTCGGATTCCTCCAACCTGTTTTCCCTGCATCCACAAATGTTACACAACATGATTGTCATCACTTTCAGTTCAATATGAATTATTCTGATAAACGGAATAAATATGTAACTATATAACTGTTTATATATTATATATATATTTATTATATATATATATATATATATAATATTTCATAACTGACTAGCAGTTCAATCAAACAGTCAACACACAATCAAATAGACAATCTCTAACAGTTCTAAAAATACAACATGAAATTATAAACTGTTCAGAGTTAGTGAGATTTACTCACAGTTGCGCGTTAGCCGTTAAATAACGGTTTGCGTTATTTGATTCAGTCGGACAATTTATTTCACCATAAATTGTATCGAGCTCGGATTCACTCACGGTCGGTCTCATTGTGTTGCTCCCGTCCATACGATCCTATCGGTTCTTGTTTCGCTGAATTCCGTTCACGTATGGCCAAGTTATGACTTAAACAAGTAAATACATTTAATTCGAAATAAAAACATGGATATTTAAACTAATTAGGCTTAACTTTTTGAACTAAGGCCCAATACCCTTTTTATTATCCACGGCCTCTTCTATTCTTCTTCCTCATTCACATTACGCGGCTCAGGAACCTTCACAGCCATTACAAACATTCGGCTTCATCTACCAACCTCATCCTTCCATCGGTTTCAAATTCGAGATCACCATTTGCTTCTCCGTCGAAATCTCTCCTTCCCTATACCATTTTCTTCCAGCTCGAAATCCTTCTTATATGCCGCGACAATGACGCAAACCCCCAATAGCAGGTGCGACATCAATGTTCATGAAACCACCCCAAAGTTTCACAAATCCGACAACTCGGTACCATAAACCCAAAACCAACCTCGAATTGAAATCCTAACTCAAATATTTTGACTAAAACCAAACCCTAACTTGCTGCGTCAGTTCGCTGGGCTCGAGATCCTGCTGCGACGTGCCTGAAACACCCATGAAGTTGCAGAGGACGATCTCCTGAATCCAATTATACGTGTTTCCTGATTTATAAGATTTTTTGTATTTCTTTTGATTTTCTTTCTCTCCATTTCTTTGCTGTGAGGAGATAATTTCTTTTGTGGCGGCTGGAGAAAGTTGTTGACCGGGGAATGAAGTAATTAGGCTTAGGAAAGGATGGGAGGGGTATTTATAAGGATTTTTCAAAGATATTTTTAGGTAGATATTTTTAGATATTTTCATTTATATTTATTTCTACCTTCTAAAAATTCTCGTGACTACATATGATCGTCAAAAATCACCAAACTGGACATGTAGCTAGAGTTTGACATTACGGTCCCAACGGAACTGGTTTCGTCGAATTCCGACTCCGTATGCTCACACACCATATTTTTAACTGTCAAAATACTGACAGTTTCTCACTCTAAAAATCCGTACGGCCACACAATGACCCTAAAAATCACGGAACTTGACATCTAACAACTATTTGACATTGCGGATCCAACAAAACTTGTTTCGTCGAATTCCGACTTCATATGCTCACACAGTGTATTTTTAAAGCTCCGGATGACCCATTTCACAGAATATTGTGATTTCCAATATTTTTGACTATTTCAACATTATAATATATTTTATTATATTATAATTATTAATTAAATATTCAATATTATTTAATTCACGTTCTCGATATCGATAAATCGATATTGAATAATTAAACAAATTAATTATTCAACAGCTAAAAATGCGGGTTACTACAATCTTCCCCCCTTAATAAAATTTCATCCTCGAAATTGCTAAGCTAGGGGATGACCCTATCTTCTGGGTAAAAATTTATCTGTTTACCTCTTGTCTCCGGTTTCAACTGAACCAATTAATATCGACTAAAATGTTAATTCATTCCGACTAACTAAATTTTCAAAAGTTCTGAAAATTTTCTAACACCTTAACTTTTCGAAAAAATTTGCCAGCACCTCCTTTGTACTGGTCAATATCTCAAACTCCAACTCGCCTCTCTGGGCCTTCTTTAACCCAAAAGAAAATCAAACGGCCAAGCGGCTTGCCAATTCGGCTCATAAATCTCATATCCATATATAATATAAACTGGTACCTTTTTGTCGGGAATATCAACTCTCTCACTTCCATATGCTATCAACTCAGCATATACCAGTCTTATTTCCATCAAATTCCAATCAGTTCATATCCTCAAAACCAAATCGAATTTCATTCAAACCCGAATATCAAATTTCAAATTCTTAACTCATCAACCCAATTCCATAATAGATTATTCTCTAATCCAATTCTATTCTATTTAACTCTGTTCAAGTTAAATTTCAATTTATTTTTTTACCATCTCATTTTATTTAACTTCATTAGTTAAATTTTTAATCCCAGAACTTAAATTCCTGGGTTTCTTTCAAATCAATTTGAACTTACAATACCAATTCAAAACCTTTGAATTTCTAAACAACTTGTTCTCTCAAAACAATTCAAAAACAAAACCTTTGTTAGTAGTCCATCACTTAGAACTCGAAAATGAACACTGATGATGTCGCGATTCATCATCAGAATCTATTTTCTAGCTATCGAAGTGAGTTCAATACTATATCACCTTCAGTTTGAAAAACGTTTTCAAAATCTCCCAGGAACTTAAAATTTCCTTATTTTAATTCCAATCTGATTTAAATTCAGATTTTTCTTCCTTTTATTTCATATACTTTACTTATATGAATTTTGATTAGTCATTTATAATCATTTTACCTTTTTATAATCTTACTCGATTATAGTAACAACCAACACAACCAATATACTATGTTAATTTCAAAACATACCATGTCGGTTCATCGTGTTCAAGTGTTTATAAAACTCCTACCGATACAGTGGATCAAACTGATCGACCAGAATTTATAAGCCACTCAACCAATAAAACTCCACAATGTAAAATCATTTTATATTAACTAACAAATACGTTCACTCGTATATATACACTCAAACTCAGTCTAGGATATTACTAATCCCATCTCTACTGAATCACGCCACAGAGCCAAGGTAATAACTAAACCAATGCTCTGATATCAACTGTAGTAACCCGAAAATCCGGGGGAATTTGAGCTGACTAAATAACACAAGTCCAACCCAAATCGCACTGGAAATTCAAGAAACTAATAGAATAGAAGAAGAAGAACATCATCATCAGAGTAAACACGAATCTCACAGCGGAGTGAATAAAATATAACATAACATATCTTTGAAATAACATCAGTATATGTATACAATAACACTTATCAGAGTACAACACTAACAACACAGCGGAAATAATAATAGCTATATGATCCTGAAGCCTCCTGCTCCAGCTCTTCAATGTATCTGCAAATCCCGACTACTTGACTTCCCGTACAAATTTAGGCACCCAAGAGTTTAGGGAAAACAAAACAAATAACTCCGGGTCAGTCATGGGACTGGTATGAGTAAACTCAAATCATTTAAAACAGGTATATGATATCTCATAAGACCACGCCGTGAATACGGAACGGGTTTTTCCCTTATGAGAATCCAAATAACTTTTCAAAGCAATATCATTCTGATATTAATATAATGTCTAAGTACAAATAAATATCAATCTAGTAGAAACGCTTGCATCTCACGTTACTACATATATAGTATACAATCAAAATCGCAAGCACGTATTGGATGATTGGATTTCCAACTATGATAAGGTATGGAACCACCTTCCGATCAATGTACTCTAGGTACGATACACTGGAGTTCAACAAGAACATCTTGCAACTCAGCCACACATGACCGACCACTCATTTCGCTTGAGTGTATCGAATGTACATCACCAACGGTTGGGATCCGCAACCGTTCCCGTATATATATGGGACAGCATTGATAGATTTAAGAAAACAAATGAATATTCACTAGATAGTTGATTATACACCCTACTTCGGTGCGACCGACTTAGCCATGCTGCCTGCCCGATTTCTGTCATTTACCGGTTGATGAGGCTAGAAGCTACGCTTTATCGTCACATCAGATTCACTTCGAATTCCACATTGTCAGATCCATCGAAAATCACTAATTGACGTCTATAACAGTACTTTACGTGTTAGCTAAAGAAGTTTCCTTCTCCGCTTCCACTCTTGGTACGGTTGAAGAAATCAATATACGTGACCTATCTGGAAATACTCTGTCAGACATTCATCAACACAAGTCATCCTCATTCACTTAGAATGTCACATCGTCATACCCGCCAAATCACAAATTGACTTATCCTAAAATAACACGGGTATACAGCTAAGAGAAACGAATTCCTCCGCCACCAAACGTGAATACGTTTGAACAGATCAACTTACGCGATCCATTGGATATACTCTGTCAGACCCTCGTCCATACAAGTTGTCCTGGGACTGGACAAACCGATGGCACTATTCTGTAAACAGGATAGCCCTTGCATTTTACTCCGTCTTCAATTTTTCTTTGGCATATATGATTTTCGACGCTTATGCCAATACAGAGTGGTTCTTTGGATAATAATCCAACCGGTCTCTCCATATTAACAACGTTAAAATGGTCAAAACTTCGATAGTCTGTGCTTTAACCATCAAAGAAAAACAAGTGTGCAAACAATGATATTATTCCCAGATGGAAATTATATCGAACAAACATCATTTAACATTAATTTCTTTAGTTCATTTATTTACTTATCTCCTGTTTCCCTATATTCTAAATTCTTATTTTTCTTTTATCAGAAAACATTTCTGGTTCTCGTTTGGAAAACATTTCCAAAACACCTTTAGGATCAAACCTTGCCATTTCTTAGTTAAGAAGGAAGTCACTCAAGTTGGGGTATAATTACCTCTCAGACCTTAACTGAACAACGTTATAACTTCGAAATGGTCAAAGTTTATCTTTTAATCTTTAACAACCTCTTTACGCCTTTCTCGGATTCAATTTTACCAGTCCACTTCTATATTTAAAACATTGGTTATAACGATAACGTTATAATCCCTACTTTCGAATTATCTAACTTTAATTGTAACTTCTATTCTTATTAGTGAATAATTAACCTAACACTTATTTATTTATAAATAAATAAATCTCTATTTTAGACACTGGAAAGTATAAGTACTTTCCCGAATTCGATATAATCGAATTCGCCGATTAACTCTCTTCGAGAAATCTCTATTTTATTAACTCTTCTTCGAATAACCTATATTCAATTAACTCCTTCTCGAATAAACGATATTCGATAATCTCTCTTCGAATAACTAATATTCGATAACTCTTCCTTTTCAAATATCTCATATTTGAAAATCTCACTTCGATTAAACTATAATCGATAACCCCCTTCGATGAAACTAACATCGATAACTCCTTTCGATGAAACTAACATTGATAACTCCTTTCGATGAAACTAACATCGATAACTCCTTTCGATGAAACTAACATCGATAACTCCTTCGATGAAACTATCATCGATAACTCCTTTCGATGAAACTAACATTGATAATTCATTTCGATGAAACTAACATCGATAACTTCTTTCGATGAAACTAACATCGATAACTTTAACTCGACGAACTTAACTCGACTAACTTAACTTGACTCGACTAACTCGACTTACTTGGTTCGACCAATTCGATTCGATTAACTAGGCTCGACTAACTTGACTAACTTTACTCGACTTACTTGGTTCGACCAATTCGATTCGATTAACTAGGCTCGACTAACTTGGCTAACTTAACTCGACTTACTTGGTTCGACCAATTCGATTCGATTAACTCGGCTCGACTAACTTGGTCGAACCACCCGATCAACTCAACTTATTTAATTTAACTTATTTCTCAACTCGATCCACTCGATTAACTCCTATCGAATAACTAATATTCGATTTAACTCCATTCGCTTGACTCTAGATCGCAGCGATCACAATGGTTACGCCTGACTCCCTCAGGAAACATCCGACTGTCTCAGGCTATTTACAGCCCTACGAATTACGCTAGCAGTCGTACGAGATGGCAACTTACCCTGAATACTATGTTTGACTAACTCTGTCTCAAATAACTATATTTGATTAACTCTAGTTCGTTTTAACTCTAATCGATTAACTCTAACTAATTAACTCTAACTGGTTAACTCTAACTGATTAACTCTAACTTTCGAATACCATATTCGATTAACTAACTTCGAATACCACATTCGATTAACTAACTTCGAATGTCTATATTCGATTAACTAACATCGAATGTCTATATTCGATTAACTAACTTCGAATGTCTATATTCGATTAACTTTATTCACTTTATAAAGACTTCCTTTTTGACAACGTTTTATTCATTTGAAAAGATTTACTTTTAAATAACGGTTCTACACTTTAAAAATGATTTCCTTTTTATAATGTTTCCTTTCCAATTCTATTTGTAAATGGTTTACAAATATTTCCTTTTCTCTATTTTATTCTATTTGCAAATGGTTTGCAAATATTCCCTTTTCAAATTTATTCTTAAACATATTCTAACTCCTTTAATTCCCGGGAAAATTCGCCATAACCTCCTTTGTATCGGGAGCATCGGGAAAATCCCCAAACTCGCCACACAGGCCTTTCCATTCAAAAAGAAATGTTTTGAAATTATTTCCTTTTTGAATATCTCTTATTTATAAATATTCCACTTTATAAATATCTCTTATTTATAAATATCCCATTTTATAAAAAAGCTATTTTTAATATCACTTTGAAAATTCCCTTATCTACATTCCGATATGTTATGGTATTTTATCATATCAAATCACGATGTTCAATATCGTCCATACCCACACAATCAATAACAGGTTATACTTCACATCATATATCAAAATATATGAAAAACAATAAAATAACTGTTGAGGAATCCAGTCGGATTCCTCCAACCTGTTTTCCCTGAATCCACAAATGTTACACAACATGATTGTCATCACTTTCAGTTCAATATGAATTATTCTGATAAACAGAATAAATATGTAACTATATAACTGTTTATATATTATATATATATTTATTATATATATATAATATTTCATAACTGACTAGCAGTTCAATCAAACAGTCAACACACAATCAAATAGACAACCTCTAACAGCTCTAAAAATACAACATGAAATTATAAACTGTTCAGAGTTAGTGAGATTTACTCACAGTTGCGCGTTAGCCGTTAAATAACGGTTTGCGTTATTTGATTCAGTCGGACAATTTATTTCACCATAAATTGTATCGAGCTCGGATTCACTCCTGGTCAGTCTCATTGTGTTGCTCCCGTCCATACGATCCTGTCGGATCTTGTTTCGCTGAATTTCGTTCATGTATGGCCAAGTTATGACTCAAACAAGTAAATACATTTAATTCGAAATAAAAACATGGATATTTAAACTAATTGGGCTTAACTTTTTGAACTAAGGCCCAATACCCTTTTTATTATCCACGGCCGCTTCTATTCTTCTTCCTCATTCACATTACGGGACTCAGGAACCTTCACAGCCATTACAAACATTCGGCTTCATCTACCAACCTCATCCTTCCATCGGTTTCAAATTCGAGATCACCATTTGCTTCTCCATCGAAATCTCTCCTTCCCTCTACCATTTTCTTCCAGCTCGAAATCCTTCTTATATGCTGCGACAATGATGCAAACCCCCAATAGCAGGTGCGACATCAATGTTCATGAAACCACCCCAAAGTTTCACAAATCCGACAACTCGGTACCATAAACCCAAAACCAACCTCGAATTGAAATCCTAACTCAAATATTTTGACTAAAACCAAACCCTAACTTGCTGCGTCAGTTCGCTGGGCTCGAGATCCTGCTGCGACGTGCCTGAAACACCCATGAAGTTGCAAAGGACGATCTCCTGAATCCAATTATACGTGTTTCCTGATTTATAGGATTTTTTTGTATTTCTTTTGATTTTCTTTCTCTCCATTTCTTTGTTGTGAGGAGATAATTTCTTTTGTGGCGGCTGGAGAAAGGTGTCGACCGGGGAATGAAGTAATTAGGTTTAGGAAAGGATAGGATGGGTATTTATAAGGATTTTTCAAAGATATTTTTAGGTAGATATTTTTAGATATTTTCATTTATATTTATTTCTACCTTCTAAAAATTCTCGCGACTACATACGATCGTCAAAAATCACCAAACTGGACATGTAACTAGAGTTTGACATTACGGTCCCAACGGAACTGGTTTCGTCGAATTCCGACTCCGTATGCTCACACAGCATATTTTTAACTGTCAAAATACTGACAGTTTCTCACTCTAAAAATCCGTACGGCCACACAGTGACCCTAACAATCACGGAACTTGACATCTAACAACTATTTGACATTTCGGATCCAACAAAACTTGTTTCGTCGAATTCCGACTTCGTATGCTCACACAGTGTATTTTTAAAGCTCCGGATGACCCATTTCACAGAATATTGTGATTTCCAATATTTTTGATTATTTCAACATTATAATATATTTTATTATATTATAATTATTAATTAAATATTCAATATTATTTAATTCACGTTCTCGATATCGATAAATCGATATTTAATAATTAAATAAATTAATTATTCAACAGCTAAAAATGCGGGTTACTACATATCCCAAAATCAAGCAATTCCCTTTCTTGTTTGCAATAATCATTTAATCGTATTCATTTTATGGTAGATCTCGGCTCGAGATAGCCTAGCTATTAAAAACCAAAAGGGAAAGAATAAAAAGGAGGAACATAATCATAGGCATAATAATTAAAATCGAACACATGATAATATTAAACATTATAGATTCAATTTTTTTCACAATAATTTCATTTCATGTTTACATAGGGAATGTTTAAACGGTAAATAATAATTTTACACAAAAAGTACATTATAACTCCACTCACAGTGTTTTAGCGCTCCAATTTGTAGATCCTTGATTGCCCCTTTGATTCATGAATTTGATTAATCCTTGAACTGATTTCCCCCTTTTTTGTTGCTTTTGATTCGTCTTTAATTGATTTCATGTCCAATTTAATTTATCTTTGACTTTATGTGTGGCGTAAGTTGCAGATCTGAATTCCTTCTCTTTGCGCAGTGATTTAGATCTAGCCTCTTCTCTTTTTTATTCATGGCTGTAGTAATTATAGATCTCATTTTAAGAAAAGGGAAAGAAAGTGGGTCTAGAAATTTCTTGGAGAAGAAGAAAGAGATTCATGGCACTGCCATTAATTTTTATGGAGAAGAAAAAGAAGAGAAGACCAGCATAGTAGCATCAGAGAATTGTGCGGAGTTTACAATCAGTCTAGGGGTATTTTTATAGGTGCCAAGCTACAAATCTCGCTCATGAACCAGCCCAAATACATCAAAATGCACCCAGAACTGATTCTGGGAAAAGTGACCAGGTCGACCCCTAGCTCGACTACATGGTCGACCTGGTTAGGGGGAGGTCGACCACCTAGTCGACCCCCCGGTCGCCCTGGGTATTGGGCGGGAAAAATCTAGCCATTATTTTCTTGGTTTGAAATTCGAAATACTATTTTTGTTTTTGAGCTGTTTTTGTTGTTTTAATATTATGAAACTTCGGAAGGTCATAACTTCTTCGTACGGAGTCCGATTTTCGAAAACTCGGACTCGATTTCATGCAGAATTTCGAAGTGAACGCAATGGTGAAGTCCGTATAACTTAATTCTCAATATTTAAATTAAGTATTTTAAATTTTCCATCGTTCTTTAGTTAGTTCGAATTGTGCATCACCATAGTTTCTAAAATATCTCGGAGTATACGTATTATATATATATATATATCATTTTTATAACAATAAAAAAAATGCGTGGTGTTACATTCTCCCACCCTTAAGGAATTTCATCCCAGAAATTCAATAAGAGTTAAATTAATAACCCCTCGCAACCATCCAATTAGTGTTCATCCAATTATTGCAACCATGTGCACATGTGCAAAGTGAATTACATTGCAGTAAAGTATGTATGCCTAATTTTTGGTACCACCTATATGGAGGTAATTATTTAAATTCCTTTTTTCATGATATGATGCTCGCATCCTTAATACACTTGCAGTTCTTAATGAATGCAATATTTTTGAAAATTTTAAAAAATATTTTTCATCTAAATTTCCCCATACCCTTATTGAATGAGAGTGCAGTCCATTCAATTGTCGCATCCAAGATCCTACCATCCATTTTTAATTTTAGAAAAATCTATTTTTCTAAATTTTATATTACGGAAAAATATTCATTTTCCCGTTTTTACTTCCTTGTTTTTCTTTGTCCATTTATTACCATTCTTATTACAACGTAATATTTTCATGGTTATATAATCATAACAGATTTAATTAAGCAAACAACTTATGGATTGCATCAAAATAATTTTTCAGTACATCATCTCAGCTAGATGACAAAGAAAACAGTCGAGCACTACGAAATAAAACACTACTCTACGGATACAATAATAGAGGTCAAGTCCTATCGGAAGTAAATATGAACGAGATCCTCGATGCCACCTATCTGGCTCTCCACCCTATCCAACTGCTCTCTATGATGTTGAATCCCCTGCCAAACCTCTAGTTGTAGTTCCTGTAGTCCATCTCCCAACTGATCGTAAGAGGTGACCATATCCTATAACATATGTTGCTGAGTATGAGTCGAGCACTACGAAATAAAACACTACTCTACGGATACAATAATAGAGGTCAAGTCCTATCGGAAGTAAATATGAACGAGATCCTCGATGCCACCTATCTGGCTCTCCACCCTATCCAACTGCTCTCTATGATGTTGAGTCCCCTGCCAAACCTCTAGCTGTAGTTCCTGTAGTCCATCTCCCAACTGATCGTAAGAGGTGCCCATATCCTGTAACATATGCTGCTGAGTCTGTTCTAACTCAACCTGTGTATGGAGCATCTCATGCTGGGTCCTAAGGATATCCTGTTGATCTCTAACTAGATGAGCCTGCTGCTCAGAGATGGTCCTCAACTCAGCCCTCCAATCTAAGTCTCGGGAATCCCAGGGATCCCATCTAGACGTATCGCAAGTCCCCCATCCTGGAGCCTGGGAAGTCCAAGCACCTCCCCAAGCCTTCTATGTCTGTGCTGGATCAAATCCTTCTTGCGGCACATACTGGGTTTCTTCATCGTGTTCGGGCTGATAATCATGACCATCGTGTCACTCATCTTCCTATCCCTCCTCCTCCCGCACATCCTCTCCATCATGCTCCATGGGCTGCGGCTCTAGTAAATCAAGTAAGTGGATACCCATCCTCGCCAACGCAGCTAAGTCGATAATACTAGAGGAATGAGGAGAAGGCGCTATATGACTCTCGCTACGTAGATCAACACTACTCCGTACAAAATATTGGACTGTCTCGTCTCCCTAGTGGAGCTGTAATGCTATAAAATGATGCGTGCCCAGTTCATCTGTATACCCCCAAAAATAGCGTCAGTAGCACGCTTCACGGTGTGCAAACCACAGTTCTTCCCAACAAGATTATACTGCAAAATTCTAATGACAAATCTAGCAAGTGGGCGTAAATGGACATTATCCCAATGCCTCTCAAACTCATCCTTGAAAATCCTACGCCATATGGCTACATTATCCATCTCAAGATCTGTTACATCAAGTCCTGTACCACGGATAGTTAACATTTCCCCAAATTGGACTTCATTAAAACATATATAAGTACCCTTAACTACTGAATTATAGGTTACCAAACCTTCATCATCCATACCAATATTTAAATTAGCGTCAAAAAGTCTTACCAAATGCTAGAAGCCCCTTCTCTTGGTGGTGTTCATATCCAAAATAGAAGTCAAACCCGCATCCGTAAATAAATCTTCCACGGGGGTTGTAGCAAAATCACCAAATCTCACCGGGCATCCAAATAATAACTTTAATTTTGCGGTCTCCATGTATTCCTTGATTATCTCCTCTTGGGCGTTGCACCACTCGATCTCTTATGGGGTAAGTTGAGGATAAAGCTTATTGAGGGATGGTTCGTTCACCATGGCGACTCAAGCACAAAATAAAAGGGAAAAGATATAGATCCGGATAGAGGAGGGTTTAAGCATTAATTTGAAACTGAATTTATGAGAAACAGTGGAGAAACGAAGAGATGGGAAGTGGAAGAAGTTGAAGTGGAATGGGTTTTGGAGCTTGCTGGAAGGGGGAAGGCGTGCAAAATATGTGAGGTGAAGGCTTCGGCCTTCAGCTCATATTTTTTCTGTATAGGTAGGGGGGTCGACACTATGGTCGACCTGCCCCTTGGTAGGTCGACCATAGTGTCGACCTGTCCCTACAAATTTTTTTCTTTTTTTCTTTTATGTTTTCGTGCAGTGATTCTTCGTCTTCCTTTACGATGGTCCACCTCCATTCTAATGTCGTGCTGTTAGTCCAAAACTTGACGTGCGCACTAGTGATTGTTAATTCTCCTCATATGTCGGTTCCGATTACATGAAATGTAATCTTAATTGGAACATACAATCTTAAATATCCATATTTATGTACACTTTTTATTTTTCTCTTTACAAGTTCAAAAATTTCCTGGAATTCCATTTTCAGTGTACGGGGGTAAAGTTTTAATTCCTTTCTAAGCTTAATCCTCAAGCGGGCTTTACAACAATCTAGATTTATATAGTATATATATAATATTTATATTATCTCAAAAATACAAATACGCTCCTTCATAATATTTTCCCAAGGAAATATAAACCTACGCTTTGATACCAGATGTAACAACCCGGGTTCCGACAGACCATTTTTTTTTCAAAATCCAATCCACCGGACCCTGAGTTGGGTGCTCTGGTATCCTGCAGAAAAGACAGGGAGAAAGAAACATGTCAGAGTTCGAAAAGCAACTCAAAGCGGAAGGAATAAAATATAATTTATTCAAAGTAGCTTTACCTTAATAATAATACTGCTATGCCAGTATTCAAGCTATACCATCTCTGTCATGAACCTAACCTGCGCATGTTGTGGGGAGGGGGTCAGAACATAAGTTCTGTGTGATTGGACTATAATAAACTCCTGTGTAACTCTACATATACCATTCAGTTACAATTTCTTGTTTATTAGGTTATTCACAATATTAGCACTCAAGGCTAAACCCATGTCATTCTCGTCCACTTACTAGTAGATTAACCTAATACACCATATATGTAGTTTTTCCCTAACTTGTATAATCCTTTCCATGTATATGTACAGTCCCTTGCCGTATATCGTACGGGCTTCATCATGTAATTCTATACTACTTCAACGTGGTTCCACCATTCTTGAAATTGTTTGGACTGCCCCCCTTGATCTGGCTAGGTTTCCTTATCATGAACTATCGGGTGTTCAACTAGCCCTTGATCTGGCTAGGATTTATGCCACCAAGGACCACTAGGGATTATGCTACATGTCGAGCAACACCCTTTTCCCACGTAGGTATCGCGAATCCTTTTCGATGTCTAGATGCACATGTCCTCTATATGTGCGACCCGAGTCCCGTGGCAGGGCAAATCAAGAAACACATAATTCAGTCGGTAGCTTTTGGATATCTGCCGATGCAGATGCTGAGGTCTGTTTTTGCAGTGGCTATTGTCCCACCTGACCCCTCCCTCAACTAATGAAAGGAACTCCATTAAAAATGAGAACTATACGCAGGCTCCCCTATGCCCCACTAACCTATGGCCATCTACTACCATAACTAGATAGCAAGTATATGATCTTTTGGAGTTCTCCGCCTTTCCGCTTAACGTATCTTGATTGACTCAAGATGGTAGGTGGACGACGAGTTGCTATCACAGCGCTACTGGTCTCGCTAAATCACGCTGGTCCATCCTAGTATTTATGTTGTCTTACATTGCAACCAAGGCATACTCTTGGTTCTTTTACCGCAGACCTTAACCTCTGCGAGCCCAGGCGGATCATCTGCAAACTCACAGAGGGATACCAAGAGTACCCTCACGTCCCCCGAAGCTACGTGCTTCGTAACCCAGTCCGTTGGAGCCTTTTACGAAATCAGATGGATGTTCGCTCCTCCTCGTGTGCTTGTTAAGCGATGAGCTACCGTATCGGGTTATTCATCTATTTATGGACTAGCTCAGTCTCATTGACTAAGAATTATTGCTTAGTTGTTCTTAACTAAGGTTTACCACTTAGTTTCCTTTCCCATTAATCTTGTTAACTAAGGTCTACCACTTAGTCCCATTAACTAAGGATTACAACTTAGTTCCCGTTCTCGATCGTTTTCTTGACTAAGGTTTATTGCCTGGTTCCTATTAACTAAGGCTTGTTCCTTAGATATCATTCTCGTAGTTTTACTTAGTCAATTATCGTTATCTTAGACATCAGACCACATATTCTTGCTTTATAATTCAACTTGTTTGACTAAGGTTTTCCCATGAATTTAAGCATGTCTTAAGTTCTCATTTATTCGGCAATAACGCACGGGTGTTTTCCCATAGTTCTTGCTTAGCTTACTCCATATTATAGGATATCCCACCCTTCAGGTCTTACATTTCATCTTTAGTCAGAGTCTTTCTCTGTACCTAGGATACGTTTACCCCCTAATTAACCCTTCGACTATTTCAACTTCGGTTTATAATAGGTAGTTAACATTCCCTATTTCGATTTTTGTTTAAGTTTTGTTCATTTGTTCGTGTCAACTTAACCCACCCATGAATCATGATACATTGATTAAATGTTGTATTTAAAATTCATGATTTTACCCTATGAATCATGTGTCATTAATTAATTATGTGCCACAACCTCTCACATTAGACCTGTCGTTGTGGTCACAGGATATGCCGGGCGGTTCCGGACAGGATTACACCACAACTTAGTCTAACCTCGGGTTAAAGCGCGATATGACTAACTTCTCACATTAGGCCTGTTGTTTGCGGTCACTGGATATGTCGGGTGGTTCCGGGCAGGATTACACCGCACAACTCATCTTAACCTCGAGTTAGCCATGTTCGAGTTCAAGATCTATCTATGTGTCTAGTGTCAATTCCCCAAAAACAAACTTTACCCAAAAACCCTATTTATATTCATGCTTATAATCCCATTAACAAGTTACGCCTATCATTAAATTCATAATTATATTCATATCAGTTTCAACGTTCAAGTTCTAGATGCAACTTCATGTCAAATTTCGGATGTCAATTTCATATCAAGTTTGTTTTCTTATCCAAATTCAAGTTATAGTACAGGTTTTACTCTAATGACATGTGCCCATTAACAAATCCATAAGTCAATTTCATGCTTAATTCAATGATGTCAATCCTACGCCAAATCCCGAATCTTGTTCATACTTATAAATCCTAATATTATTTACGCATTCAAGTCTTGTAAATGTTATATTATGCCCAAACCCCTTTGTAATTTAAAACCAAACCCTCCAATTCATGTCATAGCCCAAAATCAAGCGTTTCCCTTTTTCGTTTGCAATAATCATTCAATCGTATTCATTTTATGATAGATCTAGGCTCGAGATAGCCTAGCTATTAAAAATCAAAAGGGAAAGAATAAAAAGGAGGAACATAATCGTAGGCGTAATAATTAAAATCGAACACATGACAATATTAAACATTATAGATTCAATTTTTTTTCACAATAATTTCATTTCATGTTTACATAGGGAAGGTTTGAACAATAAATAATAATTTTACACAAAAAGTACATTATAACTCCACTCACAGTGTTTTAGCGCTCCAACATGTATATCCTTGATTGCCCCTTTGTTTCATGAATTGGATTAATCCTTGAACTAATTTCCCCCTTTTTTTGTTGCTTTTGATTCATCTTTGATTGATTTCATGTCCAATTTGATTTATCTTTGACTTCATATGCGGCGTAGGTTGCAGGTCTGAATTCCTTATCTTTGCGCAGTGATTTAGATCTAGCCTCTTCTCTTTTTTATTCATGGTTGTAGTAATTATAGATCTCCTTTTAAAAAAAGGGAAAGAAAATGGATCTAGAAATTTCTTGGAGAAGAAGAAAGAGAGTCATGGCACTGCCATTAATTTTTATGGAGAAGAAGAAGAAGAGAAGAGTAGCATAGAAGCATCAGAGAATTGTGCGGAGTTTACAATGAGGCCAGAAGTGTTTTTATAGGTGCCAAGCTACGAATCTCGCCCAAGAACCAGCCCAAATACATCAAAATGCACCCAAAACTGATTCTGGGAAAAGTAACCTGGTGGACCCCTTGGTCGACTACATGGTCGAACTGGTTAGGGGCAGGTCGACCACCCAGTCGACCCCCTGGTCGACCTGGGTATTGGGTGGGAAAATTCCCGCCCTTATTTTCTGGGTTTGAATTTCGAAATACTATTTTCATTTTTGAGCTGTTTTTGTTGTTTTAATATTCTGAAACTTCGGAAGGTCATAACTTCTTCGTACGGAGTCCGATTTTTGAAAACTCGGACACCATTTCATGTAGAACTCCGAGACGAACGCAATGGTGAAGTCTGTATAACTTAGTTCTCAATATTTAAATTAAGTATTTTATATTTTCCATCGTTCTTTAGTTAGTTCGAATTGTGCATCACCATTGTTTCTAAAATATCTCGGAGTATACGTATTATATATAAATATATATCATTTTTATAACTACAAAAAAAATGCGGGCTGTTACACCTATCTTTTACTACAGTGAAGAGTTGGTTTTTACAGCACCCAATCCAAACGACTCAAAATCTTTCATATTTGCCATTCTAACCCTACAATGCTTAAACTACCCCTACTTCTCTTTATACTTCAGAACAGCTATTCTTTTTAATCCTACCCCTAATTCTCTAAATAGCCCTTACTTCCAATAATTACCACTATTTTTTAACTTCTATGAAGGGTTGGTTTTTGCAGCACCCAATCCAAATGATTCTTCATCTTTCATGTTTGTTGATCTACTCCCACTGTGCTTAAACTATCCCTACTACTCTTAGTACTTCATAACAACCCTTTTTTAAATCCAACCCCTAATTCTCTAAATAGCCCTTAATTCCAACAATTACGCCTATGTTTTTAATACTGTGAAGGGTTGGTTTTTGGAGCACCCAATCCAGGCGATTCATAATCTTTCATACTTGTCGATCTACCACTACTATGCTTAAACTAACCCTACTTCTCTTAGTACTTCAAAATCGTTATTATTTTTGATCATACCCCTAATTCTCTAAATAGCCCTTACTTACAATATTCACCCCTATTTTTTAACTTCTGTGAAGGGCTGGTTTTTGCACCACCCAGTCCAAATGATTCATCATCTTTCATATTTGTCGATCTACCCTTACTATGCTTAAACTATCCCAACTTCTCTTAGTACTTCAAAACAGCCCTTCCTTTTAATCCAACACCTAATTCTCTAAATAGCCCTTAGTTCCAACAATTATCCCTATTTTTAACTACTGTGAAGGGTTGGCTTTGTAGCTCCCAAACAATTCATCATCTTTCATATATGTCCATCTACCCCTACTTCTCTTAATACTTCAAAATAGCCTTCTTTTTAATCCTACCCCTAATTCTCTATATAGCCCTTACATCCAAAAATTACCCACATTTTTAAACTATGTGAAGGGTTGGTTTTTCGCAGCACCCAATCTAAATGATTCATCATCTTTCATATTTGTCTATGTAACCCTGCTATGCTTAAACTACCCCTTCTTCTCTTAATACTTCAAAACATCCCTTCTTTTTAATCCAACCCCTAATTCTCTATATAGACCATACTACCAACAATTACGCCTATCTTTTTACTACTTTGAAGGGTTGGTTGTTGCACTACATATTCCAAATGATTCATCATTTTTCATATTTGTCGATCTACCCCTACTATGCTTAAACTACCCCTACTTCTCTTATTACTTCAAAACAGTTATTCTTTTTTATCCTAACACTAATTCTCTAAACAGTCGTAACTTCTCTTAATACGCCTATCTTTTACTACTGTGAAGGGTTGGTTATTACAGCACCCAATCCAAACGACTCACAATCTTTCATATTTGTCGATCTAGCCCTACTATGCTTAAATTACCCCTACTTCTCTTTATGCTTCAAAACAGCTATTCTTTTTAATCCTACCCCTAATTCTCTAAATACCCCTTACTTCCAACAATTACCACTATTTTTTAACTTCTATGAAGGGTTGGTTTTGCAGAACCCAATCCAAATGATTCTTCATCTTTCATATTTGTCGATCTACTCCTACTATGCTTAAACTATCCATACTACTCTTAGTACTTAAAAACAGCCCTTTTTTTTAATCCAACCCCTAATTCTCTAAATAGCCCTTAATTCAAACGATTATCCCTATTTTTAACTACTGTGAAGGGTTGGTTTTTGACGCACCCAAACCAAACTATTCATCATCTTTCATATTTGTCGATCTACCCTTATTATGCTAAACTATCCCTACTTCTCTTAATACTTTAAAACAGCCTTCTTTTTAATCCTACCCCTAATTCTATAAATAGCCCTTACATACAACAATTACCACTATTTTTTTAGCTACTGTGAAGGGTTGGTTTTTGCAGCACCCAATCCAAATGATTAATCATGTTTCATATTTGTTGATCTAACCCTACTATGCTTAAACTTCCCCTACTTCTCTTAATACTTCAAAAGAGCTATTGTTTTTAATCCTACCCCTAATTCTCTAAATATCCCTTACTTCCAACAATTACCCATATTTTTTAACTACTGTGAAGGGTTAATTTTTGCAGCACCCAATATAATTGATTCATCATCTTTCGTATTTGTCGATCTACCCCTACTATGCTCAAACTACCCCTACTTCAAATAGTACTTCAAAAAAACCCTTCATTTTAGTACAACTCCTAATTCTCTAAATAGCCCTTCCAACAATTACCCCTAATTTTAAACTTCTGTGAGTGGTTGGTTTTTGCAGCACCCAATCCATATGATTCATCATCTTTTTTGTCGATGTACCCTACTATGCTTAAACTACCCCTACTTCTCTTAATACTTCAATACATCCCTTGTTTTTAATCATGCTCCCAATTCTCTAATAACCTTTACTTCCAACAATTACCCCTATTTTCTAACAACTAAGAAGTGTTGGTTTTTGCAGCACCCAATCTAAATGATTCATCAACTTTCGTATTTGTCGATCTACCCCTACTATGCTTAAACTACCCCTACTTCTCTTTATACGTCAAAACAGATCTTCTTTTTAATCGTGCCCCTAATTCTCCAAATAACCCTTACTTCCAAAAATTACGCCTATCTTTTCACAACTGTGAAGGGTTGGTTTTTGCAGCACCCAATCAAACGATTCATAATCTTTCATATTTCTCGATCTACCCCTAGTATGCTTAAACTGCCACTACTTCTCTTAATAGTTCAAAACACCCCTTCTATTTAAACCTACCCCAAATTCTCTAATTAGTAATTCCTTCCAACAATTACCCCTATTTTTTAACTTCTATGAAGAGTTGGCTTTTGTAGCACGCAATCTAAATGATTCATCATCTTTCATATTTGTCGATCTACCCAAACTATGCTTAAACTACCCCTACTTCTCTTAATACATCAAAACAACCCTTCTTTTTAATCCTACCCCTAATTTTCTATATAGCCCTTACTACCAACAATTACGCCTACGTTTTTACTACTGTGAAGGGTTGGGTTTAGCAGCACCCAATCCGAACGATTCATCATCTTTCATATTTGTCAATATACCCCTACTATGCTTAAACTGCCACTACTTCTCCAAATACTTCAAAACAACTATTCTTTTTAATCCTACCCCTAATTCTCTAAATAGCCCATACTTCCAACAATTACGCTTATCTTTTACAACTGTGAATGGTTGATTTTTACGGCACCTAATCAAAATGATTCATAATCTTTCATATTTGTCGGTCTACCCTTACTATGCTTAAACTCCCCCTACTTCTCTTAATACTTCAAAACAGCTATTCTTTTTAATCCTACCCCAAATTCTCTAAATATCCCTTATATCCAACAATTACCCCTATTTTTAAAGTTCTGTAAAGGGTTGGTTTTTGCAGCACCGAATCCATATGATTCATCATCTTTATATTTGTCGATGTACCCTACTATGCTTAAACTACCCCTAATTCACATAATACTAGAAAATACCCCTTCTTTTCATCCTACCCTACCCCTAATTCTCTACAAAGCGCTTATTTCCAACAATAACCCCTATTTTTAACTACTATGAAGGGTTGGTTTTTTCAGCATCCAATCTAAATGATTCATCATCTTTAATATTTGTCGATCTACCCCTACTATGCTTAAACAACCCCTACTTCTCTTAATACTTCAAAACAACTATTCTTTTTAATCCTAACACTATTTCTCTAAATAGCGCTTACTTCCAACAATTACGTCTATCTTTTACTACTGTGAAGGGTTGGTTTTTGTAGCACCCAATCCAAACGATTCATAATCTTTCATATTTGTCGATCTACCCCTGCTATGCTAAAACTACCCCTACATCTCTTAATACTTCAAAACAACTATTCTTTTTAATCCTGCTCCAAATTCTCTAAATAGCCCTTAATTACAACAATTAACCCTATTTGTTAACTACTATGAAGGATTGGTTTTTGCAGAACCCAATCCAAATGATTCATCATCTTTCATATTTGTCGATCTACCCCTACTATGCTTAAACTTCCCCAACTTCTCTTAATATTTCAAAACAGCTAATCTTTTTAATCCAACCCCTAATTCTCTAAATAGCCCTTACTTCCAACTATTACCGCTATTTTTTAACTTTTGCGAAGGTTTGGTTTTTGCAGCACCCAATCTAAATGATTCATTACCTTTAATATTTGTCGATATACCCCTACTATGATTAAACTACACCTACTTCTCTTAATACTTCAAAACAGCCCTTCTTTTTAATCCAACCACTAATTCTCTAAATAGCCCTTACTTCCAACAATTACGCCTATCTTTTTACTACTTAGAAGGGTTGGTTTTTGCAGCACCCAATCCAAAAGATTTAAAATCTTTCATATTTGTCGATCTACTCCTACTATGCTTAAACTACACCTACTTCTCTTAATACTTCATAACAGCCCTTCTTTTTAATCCTACCCCTAATTCTCTAAATATTCATTCCTTCCAACAATTATCCCTATTTTTTAACTTTGGTGAAGGGTTCGTTTTTGCAACGCCCAATTTAAATGATTCATCATCTTTTATATTTTTCGATCTACCTCTACTATGCTTAAACTACCCCTACTTCTCTTAATACTTCAAAATAGCCCTTCTTTTTAATCCTACCCATAATTCTATAAATATCCCTTACTTCAAACAATTACGCCTATCTTTTTACTACTGTGAAGGTTGGTTTTTGTAGCACCCAATCCATACGATTCATAATTGTTCATATTTGTCGATCTATCCCTACTATGCCTAAACTACCCCTACTTCTCTTAATACTTCAAAACAACCCTTCTTTTTAATCCTACCCCTAATTCTCTAAATAGTCATTCCTTCCAACAATTACCCCTATTTTTTAACTTCTGTGAAGGGTTGGTTTTTGCAGCACCTAATCTAAATGAGTCATCATGTTTCATATTTTTCGATCTACCCCTACTATGCTAAACTACCCCTACTTCTCTTAATACTTCGAAACAACCCTTCTTTTTAATCCTACCCCTAATTCTCTATATATCCCTTACTTCCAACAATAACGCCTATCATTATACTACTGTGAAGGGTTGTTTTTTGCAGCACCCAATCCAAACGATTCATCATTTTCCATATTTGTCGATCAACCCTTTACTACGCTTAAACTACCCATACTTCTCTTAATACTTCAAAACAACTATTCTTTTTAATCCTAACACTAATTCTCTAAATACACTTAATTCCAACAATTATGCCTATCTTTCACTATTGTGAAGGGTTAGTTTTTGCATCACCCAATCCAAACGATTCATAATCTTTCATATTTGTCGATCTACCCCTACTATGCTTAAACTACCCCTAGTTCTCTTAATACTTCAAAACAACCATTCTTTTTAATCCTAACCCTTATTCTCTAAATATTCATTCCTTCCAACAATTACCTCTATTTTTTAACTTCTGTGAAGGGTTGGTTTTTGCAGCACGTAATCTAAATGATTCATCATCTTTAATATTTGTCGATCTACCCCTACTATGCTTAAACTACCCCTACTTCTCTTAGTAATTCAAAACAACCCTTCTTTTTAATCCTACCCCTAATTCTCTGTATAGCCCTTACTTCCAACAATTACGCCTATCTTTTTAGCACACAATCCAAAAGATTCATCATTTTTCATATTTGTCAATCTACCTGTACTATGCTTAAACTACCCCTACTTCTCTTAATACTTAAAAACAGCTATTCTTTTTAACACTAACACTAATTCTCTAAATAGCCCTTACTTCCAAGAATTACGCCTATCTTTTACTACTGTGAAGAGTTTGATTTTGCAGCACCCAATCCAAACGATTCATAATCTTTCATATTTGTCGATCTACCCCTACTATGCTTAAACTACCCCTACTTCATTTAGTACTTCAAAACTGTTGTTCTTTTTAATCCTACCCCTACTTCTCTAAATAGCCCTTACTTACAATATTTACCCATATTTTTTAACTTATGTGAAGGGTTGGTTTTTGCACCACCTAGTCCAAATGATTCATCATCTTTCATATTTGTCGATCTACCCTTACTATGCTTAAACTATCCCAACTTCTCTTAGTAATTCGAAACATCCTTTCATTTTAATCCAACACCTAATTCTCTAAATAGCCCTTACTTCCAACAATTATCACTATTTTTTAACTACTGTGAAGGGTTGGTTTTTGTAGCACCCAAACGATTCATCATCTTTCATATTTGTCGATCTACCCCTATTTTGCTTAAACTACCCCTACTTCTCTTAATACTTCAAAACAGCTTTCTTTTTAATCCTACCCCTAATTCTGTATATATCCCTTACATCCAACAATTACTCTTATTTTTTTAACTACTTTGAAGGGTTGGTTTTTGCAGCACCCAATCCAAATGATTCATCTTCTTTCATATTTGTCGATCTACCCATACTATGCTTAAATTACCCCTACTTCTCTTAATACTTCAAAACGACCATTCTTTTTAATCCTACCCCTAATTCTCTAAATAGCCCTTACTTTCAACAATTACCCCTATTTTTTAACTACTGTGAAGGGTTGGTTTTTGCATCACCCGATCCAAACGATTCATCATCTTTAATATTTGTCGATCTAAACTTACTATACTTAAACTACCCCTACTTCTCTTAATACTTCAAAACAATCCTTCATTTTTGTCCAACACGTAATTCTCTTAATAACCCTTCCAACAATTACTCCTAATTTTAACCTTCTGTGAGGGGTTGGTTTTTGCAGCACCCAATCCATATGATTCATCATCTTTTTTGTCGATGTACCCTACTATGCTTAAACTACCCCTACTTCTCTTAATACTTCAATACATCCCTTGTTTTTAATCCAAATCCTAATTCTCTAATAACCTTTACTTCCAACAATTATCCCTATTTTTTAACAACTGGGAAGTGTTGGTTTTTGCAGCACCCAATCTAAATGATTCTTCAACTTTCATATTTGTCGATCTACCCCTACTATGCTTAAACTACCCCTACTTCTCTTTATACGTCAAAACAGATCTACTTTTTAATCGTGCCCCTAATTCTCCAAATAGCCCTTACTTCCAACAATTACACCTATCTTTTTACAACTGTGAAGGGTTGGTTTTTGCAGCACCCAATCAAACGATTCATAATCTTTCATATTTGTCGATCTACCCCTAGTATGCTTAAACTGCCACTACTTCTCTTAATAGTTCAAAACACCCCTTCTATTTAAACCTACCCCAAATTCTCTAATTAGTAATTCCTTCCAACAATTACCCTAATTTTTTAACTTCTATGAAGAGTTGGTTTTTGTAGCACGCAATCTAAATGATTCATCATCTTTCATATTTACAATCTACCCAAACTATGCTTAAACTACCCCTACTTCTCTTAATACATCAAAACAACCCTTCTTTTTAATCCTACCCCTAATTTTCTATATAGCCCTTACTACCAACAATTACGCCTACGTTTTTACTACTGTGAAGGGTTGGGTTTTGCAGCACCCAATCCGAATGATTCATCATCTTTCATATTTGTCAATATACCTCTACTATGCTTAAACTGCCACTACTTCTCCAAATACTTCAAAACAACTATTCTTTTTAATCCTACCCCTAATTCTCTAAATAGCCCATACTTCCAAAAATTACGCTTATCTTTTACAACTGTGAATGGTTGATTTTTACGGCACCTAATCAAAATGATTCATAATCTTTCATATTTGTCGATCTACCCCTACTATGCTTAAACTCCCCTACTTCTCTTAATACTTCAAAACAGCTATTCTTTTTAATCCTACCCCCGATTCTCTAAATATCCCTTATATCCAACAATTACCCCTATTTTTAAAGTTCTGTGAAGTGCTGGTTTTTGCAGCATCGAATCCATATGATTCATCATCTTTATATTTGTCGATCTACCTTACTATGCTTAAAGTACCCCTAATTCACATAATACTAGAAAACATCCCTTCTTTTCATACTACCCTACCCCTAATTCTCTACAAATCCCTTACTTCCAACAATAACCCCTATTTTTAACTACTGTGAAGGGTTGGTTTTTGCAGCATCCAATCTAAATGATTCATCATCTTTCATATTTGTCGATCTACCCCTAATATGCTTAAACAACCCCTACTTCTATTAATACTTCAAAACAACTATTCTTTTTAATCCTAACACTATTTCTCTAAATAGCCCTTACTTCCAACAATTACGTCTATCTTTTACTACTGTGAAGGGTTGGTTTTTGTAGCACCCAATCCAAACGATTCATAATCTTTCATATTTGTCGATCTACCCCTGCTATGCTAAAACAACCCCTACATCTCTTAATACTTCAAAACAACTATTCTTTTTAATCCTACTCCAAATTCTCTAAATAGCCCTTAATTACAACAATTAACCCTATTTGTTAACTACTGTGAAGGATTGGTTTATGCAGCAGCCAATCCAAATGATTCATCATCTTTCATCTTTGTCGATCTACCCCTACTATGCTTAAACTACCCCAACTTCTCTTAATATTTCAAAACAGCTAATCTTTTTAATCCTACCCCTGATTCTCTAAATAACCCTTACTTCCAACTATTACCGCTATTTTTTAACTTTTGTGAAGGGTTGGTTTTTGCAGCACCCAATCTAAATGATTCATTACCTTTAATATTTGTCGATATACCCCTACTATGATTAAACTACCCCTACTTCTCTTAATACTTCAAAACATTTCTTCTTTTTAATCCAACCACTAATTCTCTAAATAGCCCTTACTTCCAACAATTACGCCTATCTTTTTACTACTTCGAAGGGTTGGTTTTTGCAGCACCCAATCCAAACGATTTAAAATCTTCCATATTTGTCGATCTACTCCTACTATGCTTAAACTGCCCTTACTTCTCTGAATACTTCATAACAATCCTTCTTTTTAATCCTACCCCTTATTCTCTAAATATTCATTCCTTCCAACAATTATCCCTATTTTTTAACTTTGGTGAAGGGTTCATTTTTGCAGCGCCCAATTTAAATGATTCATCATCTTTTATATTTTTCGATCTACCTCTACTATGCTTAAACTACCCCTACTTCTCTTAATACTTCGAAATAGTCCTTCTTTTTAATCCTTACCCTAATTTTATAAATATCCCTTACTTCAAACAATAACGCCTATCTTTTTACTACTGTGAAGGTTGGTTTTTGTAGCACCCAATCCATACGATTCATAATTGTTCATATTTGTCGATCTACCCCTACTATGCCTAAACTACCCCTACTTCTCTTAATACTTAAAAACAACCCTTCTTTTTAATCCTACCCCTAATTCTATAAATAGTCATTCCTTCCAACAATTACCACTATTTTTTAACTTCTGTGAAGGGTTGGTTTTTGCAGCACCCAATCTAAATGAGTCATCATGTTTCATATTTGTTGATCTACCCCTACTATGCTAAACTACCCCTACTTCTCTTAATACTTCGAAACAACCCTTCTTTTTAATCCTACCCCTAATTCTCTATATATCCCTTACTTCCAACAATTACGCCTATCGTTTTACTACTGTGAAGGGTTGGTTTTTACAGTACCCAATTCAAACGATTCATCATTTTTCATATTTGTCGATCAACCCGTACTACGCTTAAACTACCCATACTTCTCTTAATACTTCGAAACGACTATTCTTTTTAATCCTAACACCAATTCTCTAAATAGCACTTAATTCCAACAATTACGACTATCTTTCACTATTGTGAAGGGTTAGTTTTTGGATCACCCAATCCAAACGATTCATAATCTTTCATATTTGTCGATCTACCCCTACTATGCTTAAACTACCCCTACTTCTCTTAATACTGCAAAACAACCCTTCTTTTTAATCCTAACCCTAATTTTCTAAATATTCATTCCTTCCAACAATTACCCCTATTTTTTAACTTCTGTGAAGGGTTGGTTTTTGCAGCACCCAATCTAAATGATTCATCATCTTTAATATTTGTCGATCTACCCCTACTATGCTTAAACTACCCCTACTTCTCTTAATACTTCAAAACAACCCTTCTTTTTAATCCTACCCCTAATTCTCTATATAGCCCTTACTTCCAACTATTACGCCTATCTTTTTAGCACACAATCCAAATGATTCATCATTTTTCATATTTGTCAATCTAGCCGTACTATGCTTAAACTACCCCTACTTCTCTTAATATTTCAAAACAGCTATTCTTTTTAACACTAACACTAATTCTCTAAATATCCCTTACTTCCAACAATTACGCCTATCTTTTACTACTGTGAAGAGTTTGATTTTGCATCACCCAATCCAAACGATTCATAATCTTTCATATTTGTCGATCTACCCTTACTATGCTTAAACTACCCCTACTTCTCTTAGTACTTCAAAACCGTTGTTCTTTTTAATCCTACCCCTAATTCTCTAAATAGCCCTTACTTACAATATTTACCCCTATTTTTTAACTTCTGTGAAGGGTTGGTTTTTGCACCACCTAGTCCAAACGATTCATCATCTTTCATATTTGTCGACCTACCCTTACTACGCTTAAACTATCCCAACTTCTCATAGTAATTCGAAGCATCCTTTCTTTTTAATCCAACACCTAATTCTCTAAATAGCCCTTACTTCAAACAATTATCCCTATTTTTTAACTACTATGAAGGGTTGGTTTTTGTAGCACCCAAACGATTCTTCATCTTCCATATTTGTCGATCTACCCCTATTTTGCTTAAACTACCCCTACTTCTCTTAATACTTCAAAACAGCTTTCTTTTTAATCCTACCCCTAATTCTCTATATAGCCCTTACGTCCAACAATTACCCTTATTTTTTAACTACTGTGAAGGGTTGGTTTTTGCAGCACCCAATCCAAATGATTCATCTTTTTTCATATTTGTCGATCTACCCATACTATGCTTAAACTACCCCTACTTCTCTTAATACTTCAAAACGACTATTCTTTTTAATCCTACCCCTAATTCTCTAAATAGCCCTTACTTTCAACAATTACCCCTATTTTTTAACTACTGTGAAGGGTTGGTTTTTGCATCACCCAATCCAAACGATTCATCATCTTTAATATTTGTCGATCTAAACTTACTATACTTAAACTGCCCCTACTTCTGTTAATACTTCAAAACAATCCTTCATTTTTGTCCAACAAGTAATTCTCTTAATAACCCTTCCAACAATTACCCCTATTTTTAAACTTCTTTGAAGGGTTAGTTTTTGCAACACCCAATCCATATGATTCATCATGTTTATATCTGTCGATCTACCCTACTATGCTTAAACTACCCCTGCTTCTCTTAATACTTCAAAACGTCCCTTCTTTTTAATCCTATCCCAAATTCTCTAAATAGCCCTTACTTCCAACAATTACCCTTATTTTCTGACTACTGTGAAGGGTTGATTTTTGAAGCACCCGATCTAAATGATTCATCATCTTTCATGTTTGTCGATCTACCCATACTACGCTTGAACTACCCCTACTTCTCTTAATACTTCGAAACAGTTATTCTTTTTAATCCTACCTTTAATTCTCTAAATAGCCCTTCCAACAATTACGCCTATCTTTTTCCTACCATAAAGGTTTTGTTTTTGCAGTACCCAATCCAAACGATTCATAATCTTTCATATTTGTCCATTTACCCCTAATTCTCTTAATACTTCAAAACAGCCCTTCTTTTTAATCCTACCCCTGATTCTCTAAATAGTCATTCCTTCCAATAATTACCCCTATTTTTTAATTTTTGTGAGGGTTTTTTTTTTGCAGCACCCAATCTAAATGATTCATCATCTTTCATATTTATCGATCTACCCCTACTACGCTTAAACTACCCCTACTTCTCCTGATAATTCAAAACAGTCCTTATTGTTAATCCTACCCCTAATTCTCTATATAGCCCTTACATCCAATAATTACTCCTATCTTTTTACTACTGTGAAGGGTTAGATTTTGCAGCACCCAATCCAAACGATTCATAATCTTTCATATTTGTCGATCTACCCGTACTATGCTTAAACTACCCCTACTTCTCTTAATACTTCAAAACAGCTATTCTTTTTAACACTAACACTAATTCTCTAAATAGCCCTTACTTCCAACAATTACGCCTATTTTTTACTACTGTGAAGAGTTTGATTTTGCATCACCCAATCCAAACGATTTATAATCTTTCATATTTGTCGATCTACCCCTACTATGCTTAAACTACCCCTACTTCTCTTAGTACTTCAAAACCGTTGTTCTTTTTAATCCTACCCCTAATTCTCTAAACAGCCCTTACTTACAATATTTACCCCTATTTTTTAACTTCTGTGAAGGGTTGATTTTTGCACCACCTAGTCCAAATGATTCATCATCTTTTATATTTGTCGATCTACCCTTACTACGGTTTAACTATCCCAACTTCTCTTAGTAATTCGAAGCATCCTTTCTTTTTAATCCAACACCTAATTCTCTAAATGGCCCTTACTACCAACAATTATCCCTATTTTTTAACTACTGTGAAGGGTTGGTTTTTGTAGCACCCAAACGATTCATCATCTTTCATATTTGTCGATCTACCCCTATTTTGCTTAAACTACCCCTACTTCTCTTAATACTTCAAAACAACTTTCTTTTTAATCCTACCCCTAATTCTCTATATAGCCCTTACATCCAACAATTACCCTTATTTTTTAACTACCGTGAAGGGTTGGTTTTTGCAGCACCCAATCCAAATGATTCATCTTTTTCATATTTGACGATCTACCCATACTATGCTTAAACTACCCCTACTTCTCTTAATACTTCAAAACGACTATTCTTTTTATTCCTACCCCTAATTCTCTAAATAGACCTTACTTTCAACAATTACCCCTATTTTTTAACTACTATGAAGGGTTGGTTTTTGCATCACCCAATCCAAACGATTCATCATCTTTAATATTTGTCGATCTAAACTTACTATACTTAAACTGCCCCTACTTCTCTTAATACTTCAAAACAATCCTTCATTTTTGTCCAACAAGTAATTCTCTTAATAACCCTTCCAACAACTACCCCTATTTTTAAACTTTTTTGAAGGGTTGGTTTTTGCAACACCCAATCCATATGATTCATCATGTTTATATCTGTCGATCTACCCTACTATGCTTAAACTACCCCTGCTTCTCTTAATACTTCAAAATGTCCCTTCTTTTTAATCCTATCCCAAATTCTCTAAATAGCCCTTACTTCCAACAATTACCCTTATTTTCTGACTAATGTGAAGGGTTGATTTTTGAAGCACCCAATCTAAATGATTCATCATCTTTCATGTTTGTCGATCTACCCATACTACGCTTGAACTACCCCTACTTCTCTTAATACTTCAAAACAGTTATTCTTTTTAATCCTACCTTTAATTCTCTAAATAGCCCTTCCAACAATTACGCCTATCTTTTTCCTACCGTAAAGGTTTTGTTTTTGCAGTACCCAATCCAAACGATTCATAATCTTTCATATTTGTCCATTTACCCCTACTTCTCTTAATACTTCAAAACAGCCCTTCTTTTTAATCCTACCCCTGATTCTCTAAATAGTCATTCCTTCCAATAATTACCCCTATTTTTTAATTTTTGTGAGGGGTGTTTTTTTGCAGCACCCAATCTAAATGATTCATCATCTTTCATATTTATCGATCTACCCCTACTACGCTTAAACTACCCCTACTTCTCCTGATAATTCAAAACAGTCCTTATTGTTAATCCTACCCCTAATTCTCTATATAGCCCTTACATCCAACAATTACTCCTATCTTTTTACTACTGTGAAGGGTTGGATTTTGTAGCACCCAATCCAAACGATTCATAATCTTTCATATTTGTCGATCTACCCGTACTATGCTTAAACTACCCCTACTTCTCTTAATACTTCAAAACAGCTATTCTTTTTAACACTAACACTAATTCTCTAAATAGCCCTTACTTCCAACAATTACGCCTATCTTTTACTACTGTGAAGAGTTTGATTTTGCATCACCCAATCCAAACGATTTATAATCTTTCATATTTGTCGATCTACCCCTACTATGCTTAAACTACCCCTACTTCTCTTAGTACTTCAAAACCGTTGTTCTTTTTAATCCTACCCCTAATTCTCTAAACAGCCCTTACTTACAATATTTACCCCTATTTTTTAACTTCTGTGAAGGGTTGATTTTTGCACCACCTAGTCCAAATGATTCATCATCTTTTATATTTGTCGATCTACCCTTACTACGCTTTAACTATCCCAACTTCTCTTAGTAATTCGAAGCATCCTTTCTTTTTAATCCAATACCTAATTCTCTAAATGGCCCTTACTACCAACAATTATCCCTATTTTTTAACTACTGTGAAGGGTTGGTTTTTGTAGCACCCAAACGATTCATCATCTTTCATATTTGTCGATCTACCCCTATTTTGCTTAAACTACCCCTACTTCTCTTAATACTTCAAAACAACTTTCTTTTTAATCCTACCCCTAATTCTCTATATAGCCCTTACATACAACAATTACCCTTATTTTTTAACTACCGTGAAGGGTTGGTTTTTGCAGCACCCAATCCAAATGATTCATCTTTTTCATATTTGACGATCTACCCATACTATGCTTAAACTACCCCTACTTCTCTTAATACTTCAAAACGACTATTCTTTTTAATCCTACCCCTAATTCTCTAAATAGCCCTTACTTTCAACAATTACCCCTATTTTTTAACTACTATGAAGGGTTGGTTTTTGCATCACCCAATCCAAACGATTCATCATCTTTAATATTTGTCGATCTAAACTTACTATACTTAAACTGCCCCTACTTCTCTTAATACTTCAAAACAATCCTTCATTTTTGTCCAACACGTAATTCTCTTAATAACCCTTCCAACAATTACCCCTATTTTAAAACTTTTTTGAAGGGTTAGTTTTTGCAACACCCAATCCATATGATTCATCATATTTATATCTGTCGATCTACCCTACTATGCTTAAACTACCCCTGCTTCTCTTAATACTTCAAAATGTCCCTTCTTTTTAATCCTATCCCAAATTCTCTAAATAGCCCTTACTTCCAACAATTACCCTTATTTTCTGACTAATGTGAAGGGTTGATTTTTGAAGCACCCAATCTAAATGATTCATCATCTTTCATGTTTGTCGATCTACCCATACTACGCTTGAACTACCCCTACTTCTCTTAATACTTCAAAACAGTTATTCTTTTTAATCCTACCTTTAATTCTCTAAATAGCCCTTCCAACAATTACGCCTATCTTTTTCCTACCGTAAAGGTTTTGTTTTTGCAGTACCCAATCCAAACGATTCATAATCTTTCATATTTGTCCATTTACCCCTACTTCTCTTAATACTTCAAAACAGCCCTTCTTTTTAATCCTACCCCTGATTCTCTAAATAGTCATTCCTTCCAATAATTACCCCTATTTTTTAATTTTTGTGAGGGGTGTTTTTTTGCAGCACCCAATCTAAATGATTCATCATCTTTCATATTTATCGATCTACCCTACTACGCTTAAACTACCCCTACTTCTCCTGATAATTCAAAACAGTCCTTATTGTTAATCCTACCCCTAATTCTCTATATAGCCCTTACATCCAACAATTACTCCTATCTTTTTACTACTGTGAAGGGTTGGATTTTGCAGCACCCAATCCAAACGATTCATAATCTTTCATATTTGTCGATCTACCCGTACTATGCTTAAACTACCCCTACTTCTCTTAATACTTCAAAACAGCTATTCTTTTTAACACTAACACTAGTTCTCTAAATAGCCCTTACTTCCAACAACTACGCCTATCTTTTACTACTGTGAAGAGTTTGATTTTGCATCACCCAATCCAAACGATTTATAATCTTTCATATTTGTCGATCTACCCCTACTATGCTTAAACTACCCCTACTTCTCTTAGTACTTCAAAACAGTTGTTCTTTTTAATCCTACCCCTAATTCTCTAAACAGCCCTTACTTACAATATTTACCCCTATTTTTTAACTTCTGTGAAGGGTTGATTTTTGCACCACCTAGTCCAAATGATTCATCATCTTTTATATTTGTCGATCTACCCTTACTACGCTTTAACTATCCCAACTTCTCTTAGTAATTCGAAGCATCCTTTCTTTTTAATCCAACACCTAATTCTCTAAATGGCCCTTACTTCCAACAATTATCCCTATTTTTTAACTACTGTGAAGGGTTGGTTTTTGTAGCACCCAAACGATTCATCATCTTTCATATTTGTCGATCTACCCCTATTTTGCTTAAACTACCCCTACTTCTCTTAATACTTCAAAACAACTTTCTTTTTAATCCTACCCCTAATTCTCTATATAGCCCTTACATCCAACAATTACCCTTATTTTTTAACTACCGTGAAGGGTTGGGTTTTGCAGCACCCAATCCAAATGATTCATCTTTTTCATATTTGACGATCTACCCATACTATGCTTAAACTACCCCTACTTCTCTTAATACTTCAAAACGACTATTCTTTTTAATCCTACCCCTAATTCTCTAAATAGCCCTTACTTTCAACAATTACCCCTATTTTTTAACTACTATGAAGGGTTGGTTTTTGCATCACCCAATCCAAACGATTCATCATCTTTAATATTTGTCGATCTAAACTTACTATACTTAAACTGCCCCTACTTCTCTTAATACTTCAAAACAATCCTTCATTTTTGTCCAACACGTAATTCTCTTAATAACCCTTCCAACAATTACCCCTATTTTTAAACTTCTTTGAAGGGTTAGTTTTTGCAACACCCAATCCATATGATTCATCATGTTTATATCTGTCGATCTACCCTACTATGCTTAAACTACCCCTACTTCTCTTAATACTTCAAAACGTCCCTTCTTTTTAATCCTATCCCAAATTCTCTAAATAGCCCTTACTTCCAACAAATACCCTTATTTTCTGACTAATGTGAAGGGTTGGTTTTTGAAGCACCCAAATCTAAATGATTCATCATCTTTCATGTTTGTCGATCTACCCATACCTCGCTTGAACTACCCCTACTTCTCTTAATACTTCAAAACAGTTATTCTTTTTAATCCTACCTTTAATTCTCTAAATAGCCCTTCCAACAATTACGCCTATCTTTTTTCTACTGTAAAGGTTTTGTTTTTGTAGTACCCAATCCAAACTATTCATAATCTTTCATATTTGTCCATTTACCCCTACTTTTCTTAATACTTCAAAACAGCCCTTCTTTTTAATCCTACCCCTGATTCTCTAAATAGTCATTCCTTCCAATAATTACCCCTATTTTATAATTTCTGTGAGGGGTTGGTTTTTGCAGCACCCAATCTAAATGATTCATCATCTTTCATATTAATCGATCTACCCCTACTACGCTTAAACTACCCCTACTTCTCTTAATAATTCAAAACAGTCCTTATTGTTAATCCTACCCCTAATTCTCTATATAGCCCTTACATCCAACAATTACGCCTATCTTTTTACTACTGTGAAGGGTTGGATTTTGCAGCACCCAATCCAAACGATTCATAATCTTTCATATTTGTCGATCTACCCGTACTATATCTGTCGATCTACCCGTACTATGCTTACACCACCCCTACTTCTCTTAATACTTCAAAACAGCTATTCTTTTTAACACTAACACTAATTCTATAAATAACCCTTACTTCCAACAATTATGCCTATCTTTTACTATTGTGAAGGGTTTGTTTTTGCAGCACCCAATCCAAACGATTCATAATCTTTCATATTTGTCGATCTACCCCTACTATGCTTAAACTACCCCTACTTCTCTTAGTACTTCAAAATCATTATTCTTTTTAATCATACCCCTAATTCTCTAAATAGCCCTTACTTAAAATATTTACCCCTATTTTTTAACTTCTGTGAAGGGTTGGTTTTTGCACCACCCAGTCCAAATGATTCATCATCTTTCATATATGTCGATCTACCCTTAATATGCTTAAACTATCCCAACTTCTCTTAGTACTTCAAAACAACGCTTCTTTTTAATCCAACACTTAATTCTCTAAATAGACCTTACTTCCAACAATTATCCCTATTTTTTAACTACCGTGAAGGGTTGGTTTTTGTAACACCCAAACAACTCATCATCTTTCATAGTTGTCGATCTACCGCTACTTCTCTTTGTACTTCAAAATAGCCTTCTTTTTAATCCTACCCCTAATTCTCTATATAGCCCTTACATCCAACAATTACCCCTATTTTTTAACTACTGCGAAGGGTTGGTTTTTACAGAACCCAATCCAAATGATTCATCTTCTTTCAGATTTGTCGATCTACCCTTACTATTCTTAAACTACCCCTACTTCTCTAAATACTTCAAAACGACTATTCTTTTTAATCCTACCCCTAATTCTCTAAATAGCCCTCACTTCCAACAATTACCACTATTTTTTAAATACTGTGAAGGGTTGGTTTTTGCAGCACCCAATCCAGATGATTCATCATCTTTAATATTTGTTGATCTAAACTTACTATACTTAAACTACCCCTACTTCTCTTAATACTTCAAAACAAACCTTCATTTTAGTCCAACACCTAATTCTCTTAATAGCCCTTCCTACAGTTACCCCTAATTTTAAACTTCTGTGAAGGGTTAGTTTTTGGAGCACCTAATCCATATGATTCGTCATGTTTATATCTGTTGATCTACCCAACTATGCTTAAACTACCCCTACTTCTCTTAATACTTCAAAACGTCCCTTCTTTTTAATCCTACCACAAATTCTCTAAATAGTCCTTACTTCCAACAATTACCCTTATTTTCTGACTACTGTGAAGGGTTGGTTTTTGAAGCACCCAATCTAAATGATTCATCATCTTTCATACTTGCCGATATACCCCTACTACGCTTGAACCACCCCTACTTCTCTCTTTAATCCTAACTTTAATTCTCTAAATAGAACTTACTTCCAACAATTACGCGTTTCTTTTTCCTACCGTAAAGGGTTTGTTTTTGCAGTACCCAATCCAAACGGTTCATAATCTTTCATATTTGTCCATTTACCCCTCCTTCTCTAAATACTTCAAAACAGCCCTTCTTTTTAATCCTACCCCTGATTCTCTAAATAGTCATTCCTTCCAATAATTACCCCTATTTTTTTAATTTCTGTGAGGGGTTGGTTTTTGCAGCACCCAATCCAAATGATTCATCATCTTTAATATTTATCGATCTACCTCTACAACGATTAAACTACCCCTACATCTCTTAATAATTCAAAACAGTCCTTATTTTTAATCCTACCCCTAATTCTCTATACAGCCCTTAGTTCAAACAATTACGCCTATCTTTTTACTACTTTGAAGGGTTGGATTTTGCTGCACCCAATCCAAACGATTCATAATCTTCCATATTTGTCGATCTACCCCTACTATGATTAAACTACCCCTACTTCTCTTAAAACTTCAAAACAACCCTTCTTTTTAATCCTACCCCTAATTCTCTAAGTAGTCATTCCTTTCAACAATTACCCCTATTTTTAACTTCAGTGAAGGGTTGGTTTTTGCAGCACCCAATCTAAATGATTCATCATCTTTTATATTCATCGATCTACCTATACTATGCTTAAACTAACCCTACTTCTCTTAATACTTCAAAAAAGCTATTATTTTTAATCCTACCCCTGATTCTCTAAATAGCCCTTACTTCAAACAATTACCCCTATTTTTTAACTATTGTGAAGGGTTGGTTTTTGCAGCACCCAATCAATATGATTCATCGTCTTTACATTTGTCGATCTACCCCTACTATGCTTAAACTACCCCAACTTCTCTTAATACTTCAAACCAGCCTTCCTTATTAATACTACCGCTAATTCTCTAAGTAGTCATTCCTTCCAACGATTACCCCTATTTTTAACTTTTGTGAAGGGTTGGTTTTTGCCGCACCCAATCTAAATGATTAATCATCTTTTATATTGGTTGATCTACCTCTACTATGCTTAAACTACCCCTACTTCTCTTAATACTTCAAAAGAGTCCTTCTTTTTAATCCTACCCCTAATTCTCTAAATAGCCCTTATTTCAAACAATTACGCCTATCTTTTTACTACTGTGAAATGTTGGTTTTTGCAGCACCCAATCTAGATGATTCATAATCTTTCATATTTGTCTATCTAACCCTACTGTGCTTGAACTACCCTTACTTCTCTTAATACTTAAAAATGGCCCTTCTTTTAAATCCAAACCCTAATTCTCTAAATAGCACTTACTTCCAACAATTACGCCTATCTTTTACTACTATGAAGGGTTGGTTTTTCCAGCACCCAATCCAAACGATTCATAATCTTTCATATTTGTCGATCTACCCCTACTATGCTAAAACCCCCCTACTTCTCATAATACTTAAAAACAACTATTCTTCTTAATCCGACCTCTAATTCCCTTAATAGACCTTACTTCCAACAATTACCTCTATTTTTAAACTTCTATGAAGGGCTGGTTTTTGCAGCACCCCATCCATATGATTCACCATCTTTATATTTGTTAATCTACCCCTACTATGCTTAAACTAGCCCTACTTCTCTTAATACTTCAAAACAACATTTCTTTTTATTCATACTGTACCCCTAATTCTCTAAATAGCGCTTACTTCCAACAATTACCCTTATTTTTAACTACTGTGATCGGTTGGTTTTTCCAGCACCCAATCTAAATGATTCATCATCTTTTATATTTGTCAATCTACCCCTACTATGATTAAACTACCCTACTTCTCTTAATGCTTCAAAACAACCCATCATTTAAATCCAACCCCTAATTCTCTAAATAGCCCTAACTTCCAACAATTAAGCCCAACTCTTTACTACTATGAAGGGCTGGTCTTTGCAGTACCCAATCCAAACGTTTCATAATGTTTCATATTTGTCGATCTACCCTTACTATTCTTAAACTACCCCTATTTCCCTTAATAATTCCAAACAACCCTTCTTTTTAAACCTACCCATAATTCTCTTAACAGTCATTCCTTCCAACAATTACCCCTATTTTTTTAACTTCTGTGAAGGGTTGGTTTTTGCAGCACCCAATCTGAATGATTTATCATCTTTTATATTTGTCGATCTACCTCTACTATGCTTAAACTACCCCTACTTCTCTTGTCAAAACAGTCCTTCTTTTTATTCCTACCCCTAATTCTCTAAGTAGTCCTTGCTTCCAACAATTACGCCTATCTTTTTACTATTGTGAAGGGTTGGTTTTTAAAGCACCCAATCAGGACGATTCATAATCGTTCATATTTGTCGATCTACCCCTACTATGCTTAAACTACCCTACTTTTTTAATACTTAAAAACAACCCTTCTTCTTAATCCCACCCATAATTCTCTAATTAATCATTCCTTCCAACAATTAGCCCTATTTTTTTAACTACTGTAAAGGGTTGGTTTTTTACTGCAACACCCAATCTAAATGATTCATCATCTTTCATATTTGTCGATACAACCCTACTATGATTAAACTACCCCTACTTCTCCTAATACCTCAAAACTATCCTTCTTTTTAATCCTACCCCAAATTCTCTATATAGGCCTTACTTCCAACAATTACGCCTGCCTTTTTACTACGGTGAATGGTTGGTTTTTGTAGCACCAAATCCAAATGATTCATCATTTTTCATATTTGTCGATGTACCCCTACTATGCTTAAACTACCCCTACTTCTCTTAATACTTCAAAACAGCTATTCTTTTTAATCCTAACACTAATTCTCTAAATATCCCTTACTTTCAACAATTACACCTATCTTTTACTAAATTGAAGTGTTGGGCTTTGCAGCACCCAAACCAAATGATTCATAATCTTTCATATTTGTCGATCTACCCCTACTATGCTTAAACTACTCCTAATTCTCTTAATATTTCAAAACAACTATTCCTTTTAATCCTACCCCCAATTCTCTAAATAGCACTTACTTCCAAAAATTACCCATATTTTTTAACTAATGTGAAGGGTTGGTTTTTGCAGCACCCAATCCAAATCACTCATCATCTTTCACATTTATCGATCTACCCCAACTATGCTTAAACTACCCTTACTTTTCTTAATTCTTCAAAACAACAATTCTTTTTAATCCTACCCCTAATTATCTAAATAGCCCTTACTTCCAACAATTACCCCTATTTTTTAACTACTATGAGGGGTTCGTTTTTGCAGCACCAAATCTAAATGATTCATTATCTTTCATATTTGTCGATCTACCCCTACTATGCTTAAACTATCCTACTTCTCTTAGTACTTCAAAACAGCTGTTCATTTTAATACAACCCCTAATTCTCTAAATATCCCTTATTTCCAACAATTATCCCTATTTTTTAACTAATGTGAAGAGTTGTTTTTTACATCACCCAATCCAAACGATTCACCATCTTTCAAATTTTTCGATCTACCCCTATTATGCTTAAACTACCACTACTTCTCTTCTAAATAGCACTTACATCCAACAATAACCCTATTTTTTAAATACTGTGAACGGTTTGTTTTTGCAGCACCAAATCCAAATGATTTATCATCTTTCATATTTGTCGATCTAACCCTGCTATGCTTAAACTACCCCTACTTCTACTAATACTTCAAAACAACTATTCTTTTTAATCCTACCCCTAATTCTCTAAATAGCCCTTACTTCCAACGGTTACCCCTATTTTTTGACTACTATGAAGGGTCGGTTTTAGCAGCACCCAATGTAAATGATTCATCATCTTTCATATTTGTCGATCCACCCCTACTATTCTTAAACTACCCCTAATTCTCTTAATACTTAAAAACAACCTTTCATTTAATCAAACTCCTAATTCTCTAAATAGGCCTTCCAACAATTACCGCTATTTTTAAAATTCGTGAAGGGTTGGCTTTTGCAGCACCCAATCCACATGATTCGTCATCTTTATATTTGTCGATCTACCGTACTATACTTAAACTACCCCTACTTCTCTTAGTACTTCAAAACATCCCTTTTTTTAATCCTACCCCTGATTCGCTAAATATCCCTTACTTCCAACAATTAACCCTATTTTTTAACTATTGTGAAGGGTTGGTTTTTGCAGCACCCAATCTAAATGATTCATCATCTTTCATATTTGTCGATCTACCCCTACTATGCTTAAACTACCCCTACTTCTCTTAACACTTCAAAACAGTTCTTAATTTTAATCCTACCCCTTATTCTCTAAATAGCCCTTACTTCCAACAATTACGCCTATCTTTTTACTACTGTGAAAGGTTGGTTTTTGCAGCACCCAATCCAAATGATTCATAATTATTAGCCTGCTTTGTGACCATACTATCCAAAGCCGAAGAACTCTATCAGGAAGGCCACTCAGGGCTTGAGTATGAACTGCCAGAGATCGACATCTGCTTGGACGAAGTAATGAAGGATGGGAAAACTCGTATTTCTGTGCACATAAGCTTCGGGTTGGATTCCACCACTTCGGATCAAGCTAAAGCGAATATTTCTGACCAACCAAACCGGATCGGGTCATCGGGATCGGGTAAACCGGATCCCGTCATCCGGATCGGGTTATCCGGATCGGGCCAACCGGATCGGGTCTCTACCCCTAACCGAATTCTGGGCAATTAAAGACCATTTCCCCATGTTCTCCACTACTTCCGAGATTTACTCTGAAGCTGCCACGCGGCCACTCAACCCTAACCGAATTTCTACCTATAAATACACATACAACACATCATTTAAGGGGACTTTTTGGCCTCAAGGAAGCTCTATCTATTTCGGCCATGGCTACCAACGAAGAACCTTCATCCTATTTAATAAAATCAATGAATTCAGAGAGTATTATTCATTGTAATTGAGTGCTTGAGCGTCAATACTCATTGTATTTGTAATTTCTGAATGAATTGAGAAGCTATGAAGTGGATGTAGACTTGTTAACGCCGAACCACTATAAATTCCATGTGTTGATTGATTTTTCTTGCTTTTGTTCATGATTTCTCATTATTCTCTACAAAACATTATCAATTGGGTGTTAGGACCATTTTTTGGTCTAACATTTTGGTGCTTTCACTGAGAAATGAAGATTCTCAGCGCTTAAGGATTCTCCAATCTACTTATTGGATTGCCAAGTTAGATGAGGAAATCCTATGAATTCTATTTACTTTGCAATTGTGGAGATTAACAGAAATGAAGTCGCCACCATGCCATGTAGAAGCAATCGCTGAAGATCGAAAACAGAGTCCAGCAAAGCTTTTGGATCGGATGCAGGCAAAGAGACCAGATCAGATGCAGTTGAAGCCCTTGGATCGGATGTAGATGAGGCGCAGTCCAATCTCCCACAGGGGGTCGGATCGGGTCTTACCCAACCTGAAAAAGAACGTCTGATACGAACCAGAGGGGGAGATCCGAACCGGCTGCCTGCTGATGACATACCCGATCCGATCCGATTCGATAACATACCCGCACCAACCCGAAGGCATATCCCCGATCTGAGCTGCATGGGAAGGCCCGAACCGACCCAATGATGCATCTCCGAACCGAACCGAAGAGGGTTCCATGACCCGAACCGTAGGAAAGTGGAGATGCAGGGTAGGGAAGACCGATCCGAACAGGAGGAGGAGATCCGAACCGGCTCTTTCATATATACCGAACCGACTAGCTAATGACGTCTTCGATCCGGCTCGGAGGAACTAGTCCGATCCGACCTGACCTGAAGACAATCTCCGAACCGCAAATTTGAAGGCATGATCCGATCCGACCCGAAACAGCTATTTTTGGAAAAAATACATTTTTAAGATCATTTCAGAAAAGGCTCCATCTTACAAAATCGAAAAAATCGTGCGGGGCCCCGGATCTGACTGCGGGGCCCCGGACCCCCGCCGGCGCTGCGCCCGGAACCGTTGACGGCCTCGCCTTCGGCTCGGAGCACGGCTCGCCTTCGGCTCGACGTATATTTTTACCAACAGTAGTCATCAAAGTTTGTTAATGAAGATAAGGTGGATAGTCAAAGAATATGACAACCAAATGGCAACGACTAGGATTCCTCCAGAAGCCATAGCCTCTATTTTCCGATGCCATTCAATGGGAGGAGCTGTCAGTCAGATTCAGCTTGCTATCAACGACAGTATACAAGATAATGATTGTCTAAAAGTAGCCTCATCTTCTGGAACTCCGATAGTGTAGATTTCAGCAATGCAATTGATGTTGTTCCCTAATGAGTAGTGACCATCCAATTTATATGACTTAAACCTGTCCAATCGGCGGAGCATCGAATGACAGTTATATAGAATAGTTCGAACACTACTTCAAAGATGATTCATATGATCTTAGTGACCATGATTGTCAATAGTGGGATACCAGAAAGCAGCTAAGGATCCCAACATCCCAAAGCTACACTTCAATTGTATGATGTGATGACTAAAATGTCCTGCGTCTCACCTCCCGAAGAACTTAGCTAACCTTTGCAATGGCTATTTGCTGTCAATCGCATTGAGGAAGACTGATTTCCATCGAATAAGGGTTAGGTCAACATACTTTGGTGACCAGCGATAGGTAACAGCTGAACCCCTGCAGGCCATGATTGGACATATGAATCTTTGCTCAGATGATAGCAACTTGACTGCTCACCAGTCACCATATGACCTTTATCAAGAGATGAGAGTTCGAGATCAAAACAAATATGAATCGACCGTTAGCTCTCGACTTCATACATAAATTATGATAGAAAACGTGAACATTACTTCAAGCCTTGGAAGCCATGCTATTGTAGTCAAGTTTATCTGACTAAGGTCTAAACTGACCAGCTCTAGAGGTGATTAGAGCTTACATTACACCCTGGTATCTATTGCTAAAATTCCTAATTAAAGATGGAATGGGAATGGTCCATGGCGACCATGTTACTGGAAGAGCCTGCTATCTAGCTAATTAGGAGATGCTACTCGATGGAGGTGGCAAGTTAAAGGTTTAGAGCACTTAAGCTTGGATGTTGATTGATTATCTGTGCATTAGATCTTATTCCCAACGTGGGACTAAAGGCATATCTGCGGATGGATGAGATATGACTATCCCCCTAGCAGCCATGACTCCCTTATACTCAATCCTTGTCCTTAGCATGGGGGCAAGAAGGCGATTCAAATAAGATGCGACCTCGTCATTCGCTTATAGTATTTACCTAATTGCCTTTGTCACTCCAAGTCCTCTTTCAAGGTCTGTTCATTTTTGAGCCTGCCACCCCACAATGGTTTGAAAAGACGTTCATCGTCAGCTAAAGATTTTGACAGCCATCCCCTGACAGAGATATAGTGAGGAAAAATGGACCTGCAAAGGGCGTGCAATGTTATCTTCGCACAGAATGATATTCATTCCTTTAACAGGATTGCTTTTTAACCATGACTCTTATATTTCCATGATTTATGAGTTATTGATGTAACTAACTCAGATGAATTTATAAGTGGATGATGTAGGTACCCCGAATCTGGTACCGATCAAACTTTGAGCACCTACAGGAAGAATTATGGAGCATTGCCGTAACGAGCCCGATTGAACTGCTCGTTTACAGAGCCACGTTCTTCGCCTGAGAGAAGTTGTATACCTTAAGATGGATCCGAGGTGACCATCCACTCCTTGGCTCACACATGGCAGATCTCAAGATAATTGTGCATCGATCATTGCATTTCATAGTTGAGATCTGACTCCAGATGGATGCGGTTCGACCGTCCATACAATCAGATCCTGCAGTCGATGCCATCGAATTACATAAATCCAAATGAAGGAGGCAGCACCGCCTATCAACATACTTATTTTCCAATCATGCATTTTTCCTTTACATACTTCTTGAGTTATTGACATGATTAACTCATGCAAATTCGTATATGAATATTGCAGGTACCCGAGGTTTGGTACCGACAACTCCTGCCATAGTTTGATCGGAGGAATGTAAAGCTTTGGCGAACGTGATTCGACCCTTCACCCGCTTACGATTGGCCTAACGACAACATTCTAAAGCAAAAGAAGTTCGACCATTCATTCACCGACTCTTTGCCCTTGACGTGGGGGCAAGAGAGTAAATGCACACGAGTTCGACCTGTGTTATCCATATATGGACATACTAATGAGGCCTCCTCATCATGTATCCATTGATTCGCCACGCAAGACATAGAAATGTATTCTAGTGTGACATAATCACTCGGTAGATCGACGACTCTATCCCTTGATCTGATGGGAAGAGTGCAACATTGACGGGTACAATACCATGAACGAGATAACTTTAACCTTAGAAGTGGGGGCAAAAGAGATATGTTAAGACGAGGATGAGTATGACTCGACTGCTCTCTAAAGACGTATCTAACTCTTTCCCATGCTTCGGAAGGGAGGAGTATAAACTCAATAGGGGTGAGAACCGATCATCCCCGATGGCGACCTTTGCCCTTGACATGGGAGCAAAGGGACGATGCCAAGGCAAATGTGACCCGACTGTTTGCCCGACTAACTCTAATCCTCAGAGCTTGGATATGAGTATAAACTTAGGACGAGTGTCATAGGCGCGCCAAGATTTAAGACCACTCGATCCACAACTCTAACCCAAACTTACTTTGGGAGAGTATAAAGGACGAACCACGACGTCCATAACTCTAACTCTCACGACTTGAGAGAGAGTATAAATCTGTTGGGTTAGTGTGAATGGTGCACCATTACTTAAGACCACTAAACCCATAACTCTAACTCTCACGACTTGGGAGAGAGTATAAAGGACAATACTGCGACGTGCATGCAATCTTCATTGCCCTCCGACTGAGGACATGATTATAAAGGACTTACGGATCGGACATCCGAATGACTTAATCCGGTTCCCATCAACGCTGGGGGCACGGACATAGATTTCTGAATTAACTTCAAACACGCTTCGGACGCGACCCATGTTTCAAAATTAAATGGAGGCTACAGACACTATACCTCCAAACTACGACACCTAACACTTTGACATTTAATAATTCTATGCTAGATAGATTAGCACTCAACATGTTTTCATTTCGAGCTACAATTGCTTGTGACTTAAAGATTGACTTAGTAGCTTGCAAGACTAAGCTGACTATTCTTTTTCGAATTGCAAGATTATGTACAGATACAAAGCAAAGACACAAGGGATACTCGCGTACAACAACAAAGAGGTCGTGTTTGAAGGAATGACGTCGACTTCTAATGCTAAGCTTCCCACACGACTCAATGCAATCACCGAAAGGAGGTTCTAAGAGTGATATATCAAATCAACATACACACCCATGTGTGACTGGCCATAGCCCAAGTGCAACGACGAGTACTACCTCGAAAATACGTTGAATGGAAAACGTGATAACTCGAGCACATAAGCTTATAAAGCAATGTCTCTTTTCCATGCATCCATGTCTAAATTTGAATGGGAGATGATACAACTACCGACCTTTCGCAATTACCCCTGGACTGGGGCCAAATTGCTGCTTGAGGGCCATGAAATGGATGCAGAATGAACGTCCATTTGCTAATCCAGACCGAATTCCCGGTTGAAAGACCCCATATAAAGGAGGACACCATTACTTTGACCTCTAACTTGCGAGGAGGCAAATTGCCTGACACTCAAACTCAAAGGCTAAGAAGAAGGAAGATAGAAATTTCTTCCGTGCTGAGGATATTGGCGCAGAAGGCACTTGGAACGAAGGAAGTCAGCAAATTTCTTCTTGCAATGATCCCTCAGCATGTCAAGCTAGATATGAAATAGATGGTACCCTCGCTGATTTGAGAACTCAGATGGCTCAGTGAGACAAACTTCTTTGGAAATGACAGAAAATGATGGATAACTTTTTTACTTGGATAGATGGAAGGCCAAGTAACTATGGCTAACTCGCTGGAGCGAGCACCATGGAAATTCAAGCGACAACGAACTTGGCTCAAACACTCCTTGCTCCATGGTCCAGATCATATGGGACCCTAGGACAAGTTGGCATAGTCGTCTTTAATGAAACAAGATGCAACCAACCTCCTCCCAGGCATTTGTAGCATGCAACTTCCGACTGTAACATTACCGAAAAATTAAACGAAGCCCGACCAATCTTTGCTCCAATTCGGAGGAATGTTTAAAATACAGCTCAACCTCAACATGAGGCTCCCCATGTAAGGGGAAGACGAGAGCATTCGAGAAAGCTATAGTCTAACTTCATTGTCATCCGACTCCGAACCTCAAAGCTTGGATGGGAGACCAAGGACTAACATGAGCTGGACACGAATAAATCATTTTCTATCAAACTCTAACTCACAGCTCGATGAGGGAGTATGAATTCAGAGAATGTGGATTTGATGACCACCGTTTAGTAATATCCCCATGGATGGGGAGTACGGGATAAGAGCTTCGAACATCATTATCTGACTATCCGCCAGCTTTAGGCACATTTATGATTAGCTGAGCTTCATAATAACCTAGACTATAAGCCGAAGAATGGCTCCTCAAGAACAACCTTCATACATCCAAGTAGCGGATCACCATCCAGAATTAAAAAACAGAAGCCTGATTGACTGCTATTACATATGCACAACCAAGAAGCCAGAAACCGGCTTCCACCCAATTTAAGACTTCATACCGGGGGCACTAGCGCTAAATTAGGTAATTAGAGACAACTTCTCAAAGATGAGGGCCAAATTGGCAACATTAATTGATGCTTCAACAGAGATCAAGCGAGACCCTGCATGCATTCCTTGAAAGATTCAACGCCGCAATGGCATCGGTAAATCGACCTGGACCATATATAGCGTTGATTGCTGTAGTATCCGGTATTCTGGATATCTCAGACTTCAAAATCTCTTTGCATCGAGACCCACCAAGAGGACTTGGAGGATTCACCTTTGAAACAAACCTCGGTATCTCTCTGCCATGAGATTCTCCTAGAAACGTTGGAAAATCCTATCTTGAGACAGACAGATTCGTGCAATAAGAGTGTGCTAATGTTGAAATGGATGATCTCAATGTCTTCACGACAGAATGGAGCGCCACCTGACTCTTGAAATAATAAAGGAAAAAGAAAAGCCCCAGGAAAGACTAACAGGAATTTACAATTCTGGAAATGACCAATGTCATTAATCGGGCCCGCGGTCTTGATTGTCAAGCTTAATGGAACTAAGCATGGGAGATAGACTCAACAAGATTATGATGGCTATTTCGGATTATGCCAAAGCGTGAATGAAGGAGCTCGAATAACTCAATAACGATGTTCGCTCGCTTGCAAGATTGACGAGCTTACTCAACTCTGTAGTTGATGCGAGGAGAGTATCTAAGTTTGCTGATATACTCAATAAGGCGATCATTGCTTTCTCGCAAAACAGATGGGTTGACCCCAATGCGAATGTGATTCGACCATTCGCATATACAACTCCAACCCTTGATGACTTGGGAATGTGCACATAACGACACAGGGTGACTAAGATTGTTGAACCTACATATCTAACCCGATGCGACAGAAAAAAGTATAAAGGCTAAAAGATTGGATGTCCAATTGACCTATCATAACCCCCAACAATGCTGGGGGCATAAGCACCGACTTCGCTCGTCCTCCACTAATGCTAGGAACATCAACTTCAACCGACATATTGACTTTAAACATGACCCTGACTCAATGCATGATTCAGAACATATACATTATATCTTTAGAATATGACGTGATTCATCCCGATCATCCAAGTGAGCGAAATTACGGATCAAGCAAGAATTCAAAGACTTGATCTGCAACTGCATCAAATGGAGAGACTATATAACAATCTGAAGTGATCATGGCTTTCAGATGCACTATTATTACGATTAGATCCAATCATGGAGTCCTAGGTTAATATCCTGATATCGAGATAGTCCAAATCCAAGCAAAAATGACAAATTCATATGCCGACTCTGATGCGCTCTATCCGAACGGTCCAGATGCTAGCTCAAGATACGAAGATTCTGACACCATACTATGACTTGGACGGCTATTGTATACATTGATTTATACATTAAAGAAATCTTAACTTAGTAATGCACTTGACTTGTTTAGGAAGATGGCGTCGTTTGGCATCAACTTTTACGTGTACGATCTCACACGGGAGCCAAACATACCGCATGACCTATGATGATGGAATTCTACCTCTTGATTCGACGAAGTCTAAATGATTACTTGATCATCTTGACCACTCTAGCCATGAAATTTTGCCCGATAAGCATCAACGGAAGCAATGCGGCATATGACAAGCCATTTATACAGAAAAAGATCCAAAAAGATTCATCTCGACTTATTCAAAGCACATCTTATTTGCAACAAGATTTACTTTGGGGGGCAAAATGTTAGCCTGCTTTGTGACCAGACTATCCAAAGTCGAAGAACTCTATCAGGAAGGCCACTCAGGGCTTGAGTATGAACTGCCAGAGATCGACATCTGCTTGGACGAAGTAACGAAGGATGGGAAAACTCGTATTTCTGTGCACATAAGCTTCGGGTTGGATTCCACCATTTCGGATCAAGCTAAAGCGAATATTTCTGACCAACCAAACCGGATCGGGTAAACTGGATCGGGTCATCCGGATCGGGTAAACCGGATCCGGTCATCCGGATCGGGTTATCCGGATCGGGCCAACCGGATCGGGTCTCTACCCCTAACCGAATTCTGGGCAATTAAAGACCATTTCCCCATGTTCTCCACTACTTCCGAGATTTACTCTGAAGCTGCCACGTGGCCACTCAACCCTAACCGAATTTCTACCTATAAATACACATACAACACATCATTTAAGGGGACTTTTTGGCCTCAAGGAAGCTCTATCTATTTCGGCCATGGCTACCAACGAAGAACCTTCATCCTCTTTAATAAAATCAGTGAATTCGGAAAGTATTATTCATTGTAATTGAGTGCTTGAGCGTCAATACTCATTGTATTTGTAATTTCTGAATGAATCGAGAAGCTATGAAGTGGATGTAGGCTTGTTAACGCCGAACCACTATAAATTCCGTGTGTTGATTGATTTTTCTTGCTTTTTGTTCATGATTTCTCATTATTCTCTACAAAACATTATCAATTGGGTGTTAGGACCATTTTTTAGTCTAACAATAATCTTTCATATTCGTCCATCCACCCCTACTTTGCTTAAACTACCCCTACTTCTCTTAATACTTCAAAATAACCCTTCTTTTTAATCCTACTCCTAATTATCTAAATATTCATTCCTCCCAACAATTACCCCTATTTTTTAACTTTTGTGAAAGGTTGGTTTTAGCAGCTCCCAAGCTAAATGATTCATCGTCTTTCAAATTTATCGATCTACCCCTACTTTTCTTAATAGTTCATAGCAGCCCTTCTTTTTAATTCTACCCCTAATTGTCTAAATAGCTCTTACTTCCAACAACTACGCCTATCTTTTTACTACTGTTAAGGGTTGGTTTTTGCAGCACCCAATCCAAACGGTTCATCATCTTTTATATTTCTCGATATACCCCTACTATGCTTAAACTACCCTACTTCTCTTTATACTTCAAAACAGCTATTTTTTAAATCCTACCCCTAATTCTCTAACTAGCCCTTACTTCCAACAATTACGCCTATCTTTTTACTACTGTGAAGGGTTGGTTTTTGCAGCACCCAATCCAAACGATTCATAATCTTTCGTATTTGTCAATCTACCCCTACTATGCTTAAACTACCACTATTTCTCTTAATACTTTGGTTAACCGGCCTTTTGGTCCAGTTCCCAAAGTACTCAAGACATGCTCGATTCAACTCATCGGATGAAGCCAGGGCCAGGGATGAAACTCGGGAATCACAAGAGTAAGGCTAAAAAGGTGTCGCACTAACAGGGACCTCGCAACGCCACCGTCACATTACCACATCAACGCCCTAGAAGAGCCATCGAGCCTCGACCAACGGCCCTCGCCAGGCATATTTCGAACCATTTCGGATGCGAAATTTAGTACCTGGTAGGTGCAAAATTTTGCACCTAGTAGGTGCAAAATTTCGCGCCAGATAGGTACGAAATTTGGTACCCTGCAGGTGCTAAATTACGCAACTGGCAGGTGCAAAATTTCGCACTCTGACCCAGGTGCAAATTTTTCATAACCGAGGGCTGCAGGCATGAACGTTCTGTAGATGGTCCCCATTTCCACCTACTCCTACCTAACCCCTACCTGACTACTTCCTATAAATACCCAGTGGCCTCACACTTCAAAGGGGTTGGATTCTTGTGCTTTGAGACCTCCATAGAGCTCCATTAGTGGCATCTCCTCTTTCAGGAAGAAGAAGGGAAAAATTGTCCATTCTCCTAATTCTTGCAAATATGACTATTGTAAATTCATGTATGGTAGCTAATGAATGTAATGAGAGGATATCAACCTTGTAATCTTTTAAGTTATCAATAAAATTCCAATGAATCTTCAAAGTGGACAAAAGCCCTCGCTGAAGCCGAACCACTATAAATCTCTTGTGTTATTTACTGCTTTATGCTCCGTTTTATGTTCTTGTCTATGCAAGCATATTTATAATTCCTAGTAATTGGAATCTTGGGTATTTACGATATTTTTTTCCATCAGCATTTAGTGCTTTCATTGAGAGAACTTAGATATTGTGTCTTTCTCGCATGTTACCATCTCAACTTCAACGAGCTTAATGTTCCCTTCTCAATCTGCCGTCGAGACCGCATACGATGGTAAAGAAGTCAAAGAACGCAATGATCGGCTCCTCAACGGCCACCGAGGCTGGAACATCTCATCAACCTCAACCGACGGACATCCCTGCCAATAATGAAAGTTAACCTCCAGTTGTGGACCACGAAGTGCTCGTAACCCAAACCCAAATTCGCACGCTTAATGAAAGTACAGCTGTCAAGCTTAATCAAGCTCTGAGGAATAACATCGACCTTATGCGCAACTTCATGAAAGTTAGTGCATCATCGCTCAACTACAATTAGCTCATAACAATGCCCGACCTCGACCACCAATATTGGAAACTTCTTCTTCCGAGTCGAGGGTCCCGCATAAAAGAAGGAGATTTATTCTCATCAATAATGTTGCCGTCCGAACAAGCAACCTTGACAATGGCAATGGGTATGCCAAAGGCAACAGTGACTGGACCATTGTTACCTATAGCAAGGGCGCCCAATATCGGGATTGTTCTCGCTTAGTCATCAATGAAGGAGCCACTCCTACTAACCGACCTCCTCCTCGACAAGACCAAATGGCCGCCCATCAATACAATGAAACTACTATTCCGATGGCCCATGCCTTTCCACAATAGGATCCGCACGACCTTGCTTTGCATCATCACAAACACCAGTATCCCGTTGTAGATGTCGAGGATATGGAAGAAGACAGTCCTGACATCTACCATAGAAGTTGACATCACGCCAAAACCCCGGAACCTCTTCAAAACCCATGGGTCCCGTTGGCGGACCCCCATTCGACTTACCTTCCCGACATGGTCCTAAGGATCATGAGGGAGATGCGAGGGAATGTGCATGATTCATAGGAAGCGCACATCAGGCGCAACCCTTTAACTCGAAGATTTAATGAAGTTAAATGGTCGCGACGCTTCAGCATGCCGCAGATGCCACTCTACGACGGTGCCACTGATCCTTGTGGTTTCTTAAACCTTTACAAATGGCAAATGGACTCAAGCAGAGGCGATGATCTAGTCAAGTGCAAATGCTTTCCAGTCTTCCTATCAGGAACCGTTCTCTTATGGTTCTCTATCCTTCCGCTTAATTCCATCAACAACTTCGGCCAGTCAGCGACGCAGTTAGTTAAGCAATTCAGGATGCACATCCCGACTCCGAAGAACACCCTCACCATTTCCAACTTGTACCAAGGACCCACGGAGTCGCTCAAAAGCTATCTTTCCAATTCAACAACGCCCATGCCGAGGTCGAGGATCCGGATCCGTGCACAATACTCTTCCAGCTAGCTAACGGTGTCCTTCCTACTTCTGCATTTGGGGGCATGGATTGACTGAAAGCAACCAAAGAGCCTCGATGCTTTCTATGAGAAAGCTGGGCAGTTCTTATGGCAAGAAGAAGCGAGGCAGAACTGCCTCTCAGAGACCATTCGCCCCAATAACCCTCGAGCGGACACATCAAATAACCGCCTTGAAGGGAGAGAAGTGGGAGAACCCTCCAATCCGAACAAAGGGTCAGGACCCCCCACACAAAGACCAAACGTTGGGGGTAAGGTGGCCGAGGTGACGATCAGGACCAGACAGGGCCAAGGAAGCCCGGCTCTTACCAAGCTTACAAGACATACACCCCCTTGAGTGAAGATCCGGAGACTATTTACTTAGAAACATGTAACACCTTACCATACAAGAAACCCTGCGTTATGGAGTCAACCGATCCCGAGAAGAACTTGGGGATATACTACCGATATCACGATATGTATGGACATAACACAAATGAATATCACTAGCTTAGGGATGCAATTGAAAAGCTTATCCGTAAAAAGCGGCTTGAACAATACATCCAAGAGCCCTTCCCCCCGAAACTAATCCAAAAACTCTAGCGCCAACTACTCAGATTGCTACCAAGACATCCCAGGGACCATCTAATTCGAGGCTAGGAATTGTGATCAACACCATATGCGGCGGGCTTGCCCCCATGCATTACAGCTTCCGAAAGATGGAGGAATATGTGGGCTCCATTAAACACATAACCTACAAGGCTTATTCTGCTCCCGATGAATCCATCCCGGCCAAGCTCCGGAAAGCTATGAGGGACAACATTATCTTCCATGAAAGGGAGTCCACGGGAATGGAAATCCCAACCACCGATCCTTTGGTCATCACGACCCCAATTTGAGCTGCAACTGTTCGGAAAGTATTGGTCCATTTAGGAAGCCCGGTCAATATCATTTTCAAAGCCGCCAACAACTAGACGAAGTTAGAAGCAAGAGATCTCAAACTATGCCATTCTACGATCCACGGCTTTAATGGGGCATCCAACTATCCGGTAGGAGTCAACGACCTACCCGTCGAACTAGGTACGAGGGGTCGAAGCCGATTCCGAATCCTCACCTTCGTGGTTATCGACATCATCTCGCTTTATAACATCTTCCCTTACTTACAGTGTTTTGCATCTGCCTTTCACCATGGTCCCTCCTAATGAAGTTTCCCACGTAAAACGAGATTAGAGCAGTCAGAAGAGACCAAGTCAATGCTAGAGAGTGTTATGCAATAGAATGGAAGAACGCGCACAATACGGACAAGAGAAAAATAGCGCCCGCAGCCTTTTGTGCCAAGACCACCTCCGCATAACAATCAGCGGCATCTGGGCCTCGACTAAGGCGCCACTGCCGTCTTTCCGATGACCTCGATCCAAGGAAAGTCGAAGAACCCGAGTGCGAGAGACCTACTCCAGTCGAGCCCACAGTAGATGTGTCTGTCAGTCTCGACGATCCGCGCGAGTACTAAAGATAGGGTCGCACCTTCACCCAGCAGTCGAGGATGATCTTGTGGATTTCTTGTAACACACCGTATATTCTATAATAGTAAAATTCACAAATTAAAGTATAATTAAATTCAAATCAAAGAATTAAGGGAAACGGGATACGCCATTGCGTTCGTCTCGGAATTCTGCTTAAGATAGAGTCCGAGTTTGCGTACAACGGACTCCGTATGAGGGAGATTTGGCCTTCGGAAGTTTCAGAATTAAGTTTAAAATTCAAACATGCATAAACAGCTCAGAAACAAATTCGAATTTCAAAAATTGGACTGGGCGGGAATTTTCCCGCCCAAGGCACCCAGGTCGACTGGGTAGTCGACCTGGGGGTCGACTGGGTATTCGATCTGGCCCCTGAGCCAGGTCGAACCTAGCCCCTCCTGGCTGGCATGGTCTGTGCTTGGTCGAATTTCTGAGTCTTGCCTTATTACTAGGGCTAGGTGTCAGCTCCTGATTGGTCTCTCTTTTAAATGAACGGCTGTTATTAATCCAAGCTCCATCGACAGTTCTAATCAATTCATAAACTCTATAAAAAGGACCTTGGACTCCACCTAATTCATACAAATAAAAATGAGAATGAGACTGTCATGCTGCTGAGGAGAGACTAGGAGTAGCCGTCAAAATTGAGAGATGATTTGGAGACAATTCAAAAGTTTAAAGCAACGAAAACTAAATCAAAACAACGCCTACAACAAAGGATAGCATCTCCAAATTCAGAATTCAGATTCCTGAATTGAAGATTCGTCATACGTTGTAAATAGAGTGCTATTCCGATGTGAATGAATAATTGTGTTTTGGTTTGTGTAAAATGAGAAATGGAATTGTACTTAATTTGTGGTGATGATAATTCATAATCGTATGTTGCTATGACTCTAATTGTGAGTAGATTTGGGATGTTGTGGTATAATGATGTTAGACCAATTGGATATTTGCAAATATATGATTCATGTTGAAAGTTAACGACTATATGTTTGTGGTAGTTTATTACAACACCTATTGGATAATTGCAAGTATACATTTCATGTTGAAAGTTTACGACTATACGTTTGTGGTAGTTTATTTCAACAAAGTTGAGATTCATGCAAGTATGTGATTCACTATTATGCCAACATGATTTTAGACTCTTCTAAGTATATTTTTATGATCATGTTTAGTGTAGTTGGATCCATTTGGGTATTATGATTTATATGAATTTATGTTGAAATAGGAATTATTATTCTAGTATGACAAAAAAGACATACTTTTGTATTAGTGACAAGAGTAAGCATCTTTGTGAACTTGTGTTGACTCTATAAACATGACTAGATTATGTTAGGTGTTATGCCTAATTGAAAATATGTTTTAGGCCTATGTTGTTATCAAAGTCATGTGATAATATATGTGACACATAATTTAATTTAGGTTCACAAATTTAAATGTAAGTTTACATGACTATCCAATGTGATGTAAACCTACCCGGAACCGCACGGCTGTCCAGTAGTCACAGTAATACCTATCCAATGTGGGTGGTCAAACATTGAGCCCAATAAAGACCCGAGGTTAGACTGAGTTGTGATGTAAGACTGCCCGGAACCAACCGGCAACAGGCACTCACAATAATACATGTCTAATGGGAGAGGTCGAGGCTTTATTAAGACAATTAAGGCTGAGTCAGGATTGATAGGATTAAGTAAACTGAATTAATACTTAATCGAATTGAATATGCTAAACTATACAGACTGATTGGGGGTTAGGTTTACAAAACACTTAACCAACTTAGCATGTTGGCCAGAAGAAGAAAACCTAGTAGCGGGGGACCCTTTTCAGTAGTAACCCTACAAGGTGTATAAGGATACCCTGAACTAGGCGGGGCGGGGCACGATTACTGGGCTGACTGTAAGAGGTCAAATCAACAGCGGTGGTGCAGCAGTGTAGGTTCTAATGGGGTGCGGGCGTGCACACACTCTAGCGCAGAAAAATTAGGCACTGGGCACCAGTAGTATACCTGTGCATTCTAGAATTGTGTCGGGCCGCCACCATGGGACTTGATACACCCCATGGTGGGACCAGCATAGGTAACTACAACATCGGGGGCCGTAAGACACATGTAACTATGCGAGTAGGAGCCGATCATTAGAAATGGATCACTTCCCCCTGATTATAGGGTGCCTGTTGGGAACTAGTTTATATGGGTACAGAGATTAATATGGGGTACGATAGTACATTCGACTCTAGACAACTTAACTTAGCTTATAGTGTTTTCCCATTTCCAGTTTGTACTTATCATGCTCATTTCTTTATTCATAGACCGAATAGTCCTAGACTTACTCAGGCTTCATGTCTGACTCTACTTTTCTTTCGTCTTCTTTTCTTTCGTTCCCCCCAAGGTCCACAGGGAGGGAATATCGCCGCTTGACCAGTTTTTACATCCAGCTTGAAGAGAAAGAATGTATTGCTTGGATCTCTTTCGTTTTGGACTATGGCTTTAGACATCAATTATGGGACTTATGCAGTTTACTTATGTTTTTATGCTTCTTTAAATAATGAAATCAAGACAGTTATGAAAATGTAATGTTTTTGGGAGTATTGTAAGACAATTATGGCATGATTTGTGTAACACTTATTTTGAAGAAATAAAAGTTGCTGTTGTTTCCGCTATTCAAAAATATGTGTATTTATATCTGTCTTGTGTATCTATGACTTATACTTAAAAACCTCCCCCAAAATTAGGGCATCCCCTTTGAGAGTGAACCTATCGGAGGTGGGGTGTTTCACTTGGTATCAGAGCGTAGGTTTGCCAGATTAAAAAAAAAGTTTTGAAAATTTATTTTCAAAAGAAAATTTAAAGAAGCATTTTTAAAGATAAAAGTTATTTTAAAGGCATAGTCCCCCAAAGCCATAGGTACTATCTTTTATCCTTCGTTTTGAATTTGTCCTTTTTGTTTTAGCATGTCCGAAGAAATTAACTTGCCAGAGGGTATACCAATACCTGGTTGGTTCAGACGGTTCTTAGAAGCAAGGGCCAATCAGCTAGGTCCCAATGTTCCTCCTCCCCCAGCTGTAGGAAATCATCCAGCTGCAGTAGCACCTCTTCCTCCACCTCCTCCGCGTGGTAATACATTTGCTAAGATATGTAAAGATTTTAAAGCTATGGGAGGAAAGGACTTTCATGGAACCGAGTCCTTCGTGGCAGCCAGGAATTGGATGAAGAAAACCGAGGACTTATTCGTCATCTTTGAGGTAGAAGATAGGCAGAAAGTACAACTGGCAGTATGGCTACTTAAAGGCGAGGCTTCCTACTGGTGGGAAGTCACCAATGCAGAAAGACCAGTGGAAACAAGGGAGGACTTTAGGGCGAGATTTGAGGCTAAATTTCTCTCGAAAGCTGAAAGGAGTCTTCAGTTGGAAAAATTCTTATTTCTTAAGCAAGGGAATATGACCGTCAAAAAGTATGTTAATCAATTCGATCAGCTGGCTAGGTTCGGACTGGACTCAGTCAACACTCCACACAAGAAAGCTCTCCGCTTTGTCAAAGGATTGAAAGAGCCATTACACAGTTTGGACATGACCCATATACCCATGTGAGCTACGTATGAAAGGTCGGTGCAGATGGCATTGCTGAACGAAGAGGATAAGGGCAAGAAGGAGACAAAGGCAGAAAGCTATCAAGGGAAGAAAGAGGGTTTACAACCTAAGAAGACAGACTTTAATAAGGGCGGGAAAGACAACAAGTCCCAAGAGAAGAGGAAATGTAATTTCTGTGGCAAAGTGGGGCACTTAGTGAAGGACTGCCGGAAGAAGAAGGCCAAGTTGAATGGTGGGTGCTTTTCTTGCTGTGAGATAGGCCACATGGCTAAGGATTGCCTAAAGAAGCGAGGGCAGAGGCAGAGGGCTGGATCCACCTCAGGGGCACAGGTTCATGTGCTAGAAGTGCCACCTATGCAACAGCGAGGTATAAATACTTCCGTAGAAAGTGTAGTTTATCTTTATGATCACCCAGTTCGCACTTTATTTGATTCTGGCGCATCACACTCCTTTATTTCAACTGCTTTAGTAGAATCTCTGCACCAAGAAACTAGTATGGTAGAGGACCCCTTAATTGTTTCAAATCCAATCGGGGGCCCGGCTCATTGGTCTATGATCTGTGTGGGATTGAAAATTTCTATTCTAAGCATGGAATTTAGATGTAGTGCCTTTGTTTTGGGCTTCTCGGGATATGGTTTGATCTTGGGCATGAATTGTCTATCCAGTAATGGTGCCATCCTTGATTGTGAAAAAAGGGTGGTTAGGCTTCTGACCCAACTTGGTAACACTCTGGAAATTACTTTTAATCCATCTTATGCTGTTATGCTTAGTTATCTCGAATCGCTAGATGCTTCTGTTGACAGTTTGCAATCGGTTAGAGTGGTCCATAAATATGCAGATGTCTTCGAAGAGGTAAAGGACTTACCTCCGAGGCGGGAGATAGACTTCCGCATATATCTTGTAGATAATGCAAATCACGTTGCGTTTCCCATTAGACACATGGCTCCGCGAGAAAGGAAAGAGCTCAATAGACAGATTAAAGAGCTTCTAGAGAAGGGGTTCATTAGAAGGAGCATTTCAGAATGGGGCGCTCCAGTGGTGTTTGCCACAAAGGCGGATGGTTCACTCCGTCTATATGTTGACTATAGGGAGCTCAACAAGCTAACGAAAAAGAATAGGCACCCTCTCCCCAGAATTGACGATCTGTTTGATCAGCTTGTAGGAGCGTCTGTTTTCTCCCAACTCGATTTGGCGACCCGTTTTCATCAGCTAAGGGTGGCTGAAGATAGCATCGATAAGATAACATTCAGAACCCCAGACGACTTCTTTGAATGACTTGTCATGCCTTTCGGCTTGACAAACGCACCTGCTTACTTCATGGACCTGATGAGTAGGGTGTTCAGAGAATTCCTCAACAAGTTCGTAGTGGTCTTCGTAGATGATATGTTGATCTTCTCAATGAGTGAAGAAGAACATGCTCGGCATTTAAGGGCAATCATGGAAACTGTACGAGTCCATCATCTAAAAGCCAAATTCTCCAAATGCCACTTCTGGGGAGAGAAAGTAAGGTTTCTTTGTGCACGTAGTATCCAAAGAAGTGTTAGTTGTGGACCCTGCTAAGGTAGTAGTGGTACAGGATTGGAAGACACCAAGGAATGTAACTGAGGTCCGAAGTTTTCTTGGACTAGCAGGTTTCTACCAAAAATTCATAAGGGATTTTGCGAAAATCTCAGCTCCACTCACAAGGCTGACAAAGAAAAATCTAATGTTCAATTGGGACTTGGATTGCGAGTTTGATTTCCAACGACTAAAAAGGGCTCTTACAACAGCCCCAGTTCTGACGTTGCCAGATGGAAGCAAGATGTTCACAGTTTATATAGATGCATGTGGGATAGGGCTAGGCGCTGTATTAATGCAAGAAGGAAGGGTAGTAGCTTATGGTGGAAGGCAGTTGAAAGTGCATGAAAAGAACTACCCGACCCACGATCCTGAGTTAGCCGCCATCGCCTTTGCACTCAAGTCTTGGCGACACTATCTCCTAGGAGAGAAGTTCGAACTGTATACTGAACATAAATCTTTGAAATATCTCTTCTCGCAAAAGCACCTTAACTTGAGGCAACAGAGATGGATGGAGTTTCTTGCCTCGTACGATTTCGAGATCTCCTACACTCCGGGAAAAGGCAACGTAGTGGCAGACGCGTTGAGCTAAAAGAAACTGACCCTAAGCCCGCTGTTTGTTGAAAGGCAAAGCCTAGAGTTTATAGCCAGCTTTGACTTTAGGCCCTCCTCCGATTTTATATCGGGCTTGCTAGCATCTCTCGAAGTACGCCCGACTTTAGTGGACTCAATAGGGACAGCACAATGCGAAGACCCTCAGCTTGTGAAGACGATTGATAGACTAATTAGGGATGATACTTCAAGTCACCTCAACAGATACTCCATCGACGATACGGGTTGGCTAAGGCGAGATGGAAGACTATGCGTCCCACAGACAAGTGATTTAGTAAAGACGGTTCTTGAAGAAGCACATCACTCCAAGATGACGATACATCCTGGCGGAGATAAAATGTACAAGGACATAAAGAGAACTTTCTTTTGGAACGGCTTGAAGAAGGATGTGGCAGATTTCGTTTCTAAGTATATGATTTGCCAATAGGTTAAGGCGGAGCAGAAGAAACCTGGTGGTTTGCTCCGTCCCCTAGAGGTCCCGCAGTGGAAGTGGGATAGCATTTCAATGGACTTCATTGATGGGCTACCTAGGTCTACAAGAGGCAACACCAACATTTGGGTTATAGTGGATAGGCTTACTAAAAGCGCCCACTTTTTACCTGTCAAGAGTAAAAGGACTGCCTCATCCCTAGCCTATCTTTATCTCAACAATATTGTTTGACTCCATGGAATGCCCTCCAGCATTGTTAGTGACCGAGACCCTATCTTCACAAGTGAGTTTTGGCGGAGTCTGCAAGAAGCGGTAGGCACACAAGTATGCTTGAGTACAGCCTATCACCCCCAAACCTACGGCCAGACAGAAAGAGTTAACAGAGTTTTGGAGGACCTTTTAAGACTGTGCGTCCTTGACTTTGGAGGGACGTGGGAAGACCATCTTCCCTTGGTGGAATTCGCCTACAAAAACAGCTACCAAGCCACCATCGGAATGGCACCCTCGAAGCCTTATATGGAAGACCGTGCCGGTCGCCCACTTGTTGGTGGGAGTCTACTGACAAGCTCATACTTGGACCAGATATGATCCGAGAGACTTCAGAGAAGGTAGACATGATACAGAGAAGAATGAAGACAGCCCAAGATAGACATAAATCCTACGCCGACAAGAGGAGGACCAACCTTGAATTTGAGGTTGGGGACAAAGTTTTTCTGAAGGTATCTCCTCTAAGGAACGTTGTTTGTTTTGGATCCACTGGAAAGCTGGCACCGAGGTTTGTAGGACCATTTCCTATCATCGAGAAGGTTGGGAAGATGGCCTATAGATTAGGGCTACCTGAGAAACTAGCTGGAGTTCATAACGTCTTTCATGTTTCGCACCTCCAGAAATGTCTACATGAATCTACTGAAGTGGTAGAGCCAAACATCCTAGAAGAAGCTGAAGTGGAATGCAAAGCAACCGTGAGAAGAGTTCGAACACGCATCTTACGAACTGAAGTGAAAAAGCTACGCAACCGCGAAGTCAAGCTCGTCAAAGTTCAGTGGAGCGACGCCGAGGAAGACGCAACTTGGGAAACTGAGGCTAGAATACGTGCAGCATACCCTTTTCTTTTCGAGGGTACATCTTTGACCTTTCTTTTTCCTTAAGTTGTGCTTTTATCTATCTTTTAAGGTATATCTCCTCGACCTTGTCTTTTTGGTAGAAACCCTTTTGGATGAAAACATGTAATTGAAACATGTTATGGATGATGGTTGCAAGTGGTTGCAAGTGATTGCTAGTGGTTGCTCGTGGTTGCATATACACACACAATCTAGTTTTTAGATCGGCTCAGTCACTTCATATTTGCATATTCATATATGTATTTATATATGGTTGAAGTTTAATGTGTTGTCATATGGATGTGGCATTTATATGAATGGTTGTGCACTCATGTAGAATCATGAATAGGAAAATTTGCATACATAATGGATTCATGACACTTACATAATTTGCATTAAGGAGGTCAACTGAATCAGTAGACCGCCTGATTTTGCATTAGATAAGTACATGTACACACACTTCACATATGATCATGAAGCATTAGAAGTCTTTTAAGGACAATGGATGCTCGTGTTTGATGGATGAGTAGATGGACGTTTGGATGTTAGTATATACATTCTTCCAAAACTTGAAGATTTCGAGTATGAAATCCTTTTAAGTGGGGGAGAATGTAACACCCCGTATATTCTATAACAGTAAAATTCACAAATTAAAATATAATTAATTTCAAATCAAAGAATTAAGGGAAACGGGATACGCCTTTGCGTTCGTCTCAGAATTCTGCTTGAGATAGAGTCCGAGTTTGCAAAAAATGGACTCCGTATGAAGGAGATATGGCCTCCAGAAGTTTCGGAATTCAGTTTAAAATTCAAACAGGCAGAAACAGCTCAGAAACAAATTCGAATTTCAAAAATGGACCCAGATTGGGCTGGCCGGGAATTTTCCCGCCCAAGGCACCCAGGTCGAATAGGTAGTCGACCAGGGCCACCCAGGTCGACTGGGTAGTCGACCTGGGGCACCCAGGTCAACCACATAGTCGACCTAGGGGTCGACTGGGTAGTCGACCTGACCCCTGAGCCAGGTCGAACCCAGCCCCTCCAGGCTGGCCTGGTCTGTGCTTGGCTGAATTTCTGAATCTTGCCTTGTCACTAGGGCAATGTGTCTGCTCCTGATTGGTATCTCTTTCAAACGAACTGCTATTATTAATCCAAGCTCCATCGACGGTTCTAATCAATTCATAAACTGTATAAAAAGGACCTAAGACTCCAAGTAATTCATACAAATAAAAATGAGAATGAGACCGTCATACTGCTGAGGAGAGACTAGGAGTAGCCGTCAAAATTGAGAGACGGTTAGGAGACAATTCAAAAGCTTAAAGCAACGACAACTAAATCAAAACAACGCCTACAACAAAGGATAGCATCTCCAAATTCAGAATTCAGATTCCTGAGTTGATGATTCGTCATACGTTGTAAGTAGAGGCTATTCCGGTGTGAATGAATAATTGTGTTTTGGTTTGTGTAAAATGAGAAATGGAATTGTACTTAATTTGTGGTGATGATAATTCATAATCGTATGTTGCTATGACTCTAATTGTGAGTAGATTTGGGATGTTGTGGTATAATGATGTTAGACCTATTGGATATTTGCAAATATATGATTCATGTTGAAAGTTAACGAATATATGTTTGTGGTAGTTTATTATAACACCTATTGGATAATATCAAGTATACGTTTCATGTTGAAAGTTTACGACTATACGTTTGTTGTAGTTTATTTCAACAAAGTTGTGATTCATGCAAGTATGTGATTCACTATTATGCCAACATGATTTTAGACCCTTCTATGTATATTTCTATGATCATGTTTAGTGTAGTTGGATCCATTTGGGTATTATGGTTTATATGAATTTATGTTGAAATAGGAATTATGATTCTAGTGAGAAAAAGAAAAGACATACTTTTGTATTAGTGACAAGAGTAAGCATCTTTGTGAATTTGTGTTGACTCTACAAACATGACTAGATTACGTTTGGTGTTATGCCTTATTGAAAATATGTTTTAGGCCTATGTTGTTATAAAAATCATGTGATAATATATGTGACACATAATTTAAGTTAGTTTCACAAATTTAAATGCAAGTTTACATGACTAGATTAAAACCATGATTCATGTTTAGGTATGTTTTATGCCATGATTTTATGCAATCACAATGCAAGTTCACAAGTGCCTAATTTATGTTAATTAGTTCGCTATGTTGCAAGTTCATCCGTTCACACACCCCTTTTGATGTTACTTTGAATATATATACACCACGTTCTAAGCCTCCCCTTTTTCATGTGGCTAAGTTGGGCTTAAATGTTAAACCCAACATATGTTATAATATAGCGAACGTATAAAACGGGGGTAATGACGTTGGGTTAAAAATATAAAACACATGTGTTGGCATGTCTGACGCATGCCAATGACCTTGAGAACATTTAAGGGGTATAAATTAATTTTACCCAATAAAGACGAATTTGAATAATGGGCTGCAAATATTTACATATAAAAAGAAAAAAGACAAAATATGTGTACTTAGAAAATACGATGTGTTTAACCCGAGGTTGGATTGCGTTGTGATGTAAACCTACCCGGAACCGCCCGGCTGTCCAGTAGTCACAACAATACCTATCCAATGTGGGTGGTAAAACATTGAGCTCAATAAAGACCCGAGGTTAGACTGAGTTGTGACGTAAGACTGCCCGGAACCAACCAGCAACAGGCAGTCACAACAATACCTATCTAATGTGAGAGGTCGAGGCTTTAATAAGACAATTAAGGCTGAGTCAGGATTGATAGGATTAAGGTTGAGTCAGGCTGAGTCAGTCAAAATTAGGGCATTCACTTTAATAAGACAATTAGACCAGTGGAAACATGGGAGGACTTTAGGGCGATATTTGAGGCTAAATTTCTCTCAGAAGCTGAAAGGAGACAAAGACAAAAAGCTCTCAAGGGAAGAAAGAGGGTTTACAGCCTAAGAAGACAAACTTTAAGAAGGGCGGGAAAGACAACAAGTCCCAAGAGAAGAGGAAATGTAATTTCTGTGGCAAAATGGGGCACTTAGTGAAGGACTGCCGAAAGAAGAAGACCAAGTTGAATGGTGGGTGCTTTTCTTGCGGTGAGACAGGCCACATGGCTAAGGATTGCCCAAAGAAGCGATGGCAGGGGCAGAGGGCTGGATCCACCTCAGGGGCACAGGTTCAAGTGCTAGAAGCGCCACCTCTGCAACGGCGAGGTATAAATACTTCCGTAGAAAGTGTAGTTTATCTTTATGATCACCTAGTTCGCACTTTATTTGATTTTGGCGCATCACACTCCTTTATTTCGTCTGCTTTAGTAGAATCCCTGTACCTAGAAACTAGTATGGTAGAGGACCCCTTAATTGTTTCAAATCCAATCGGGGGCCCAGCTCATTTGTCTATGATCTGTGTGGGATTGAAAATTTCTATTCTAAGCGTGGAATTTAGATGTAGTGCCTTTGTTTTGGGCTTCTCGGGATATGGTTTGATCTTGGGCATGGATTGGCTATCCAGTAATGGTGCCATCCTTGATTGTGAAAAAAGGGCGGTTAGGCTTCTAACCCAACTCGGTAACACTCTGGGAATTACTTGTAATCCCTCTTATGCAGTTATGATTAGTTATCTCAAATCGCTAGATGCTTCTGTTGAGGGTTTGCAATCGGTTAGAGTGGTCCGTGAATATCCGGATGTCTTCGAAGAGGTGAACGGCTTACCTCCGAAGCGGGAGATAGACTTCCGCATATATCTTGTAGATAATGAAAATCCCGTTGCGTTGCCCGTTAGACACATGGCTCCACGGGAAAGGAAAGAGCTCAGTAAACAGATTAAAGAGCTTCTAGAGAAGGGTTCATTAGAAGGAGCATTTAAGAATGGGGCGCTCCAGTGGTGTTCGCCACAAAGGCGGATGGTTCACTCCATCTATGTGTTGAATATAGGGAGCTCAACATGCTAACGAAAAAGAATAGGCACCCTCTCCCCAGAATTGTCGATCTGTTTGATCAGCTTGTAGGAGCGTATGTTTTTTCCAACTCGATTTGGCGACCGGTTTTCATCAGCTAAGGGTGGCTGAAGATAGCCTCGATAAGACAGCATTCAGAACCCCAGACGGCTTCTTTGAATGGCTTGTCATGCCTTTCGGCTTGACAAACGCACTCGCTTACTTCGTGGACCTGATGAGTAGGGTGTTCAGAGAATTCCTCAACAAGTTCGTAGTAGTCTTCGTAGATGATATCCTGATCTTCTCAAAGAGTGAAGAAGAACGTGCTCAGCATTTAAGGTCAATCGTGGAAACTCTGCAAGCCCATCAACTAAAATCCAAATTCTCCAAATGCCACTTTTGGAGAGAGGAAGTAAGGTTTCTTGGGCACATAGTATCCAAAGAAGGGTTAGATATGGACCCTGCTAAGGTAGTAGCAGTACGGGATTGGAAGGCACCAAGGAATGCAACTGAGGTCCGAAGTTTTCTAGGACTAGCAGGTTTCTACCGAAAATTCGTAAGGGATTTTGCAAAAATCTCAGCTCCACTCACAAGGCTGACAAAGAAAAATCTATTGTTCAATTGGGACTTGGATTGGAGTTTGTTTTCCAACGACTAAAAAGGGCTCTTACAACAGCCCCAGTTCTGACGTTGCCAGATGGAAGCAAGATGTTCACAGTTTATACAGATGCATGTGGGACAGGGCTAGGCGCAATCTTAATGCAAGAAGGAAGGGTAGTAGCTTATGGTGGAAGGCAGTTGAATGTGCATGAAAAGAAATACCCAACCCACGATCTTGAGTTAGCCGCCATCGTCTTTGCACTCAAGTTTTGGCGACACTATCTCCTAGGTGAGAAGTTTGAACTGTATATTGACCATAAATCTTTGAAATATCTCTTCTCGTAGAAGGACCTTAACTTGAGGCAACATAGATGGATGGAGTTTCTTGCCTCGTACGATTTCGAGATCTCCTACACTCCGGGCAAAGGCAACGTAGTGGAAGACGCGTTGAGCCGAAATAAACTGACCCTGAGCCCGCTGTTTGTTGAAAGGAAATGCCTAGAGTTTATAGCCAACTTTGACTTTAGGCCCTCCTCCGATATTGTACCGGGCTTGCTAGCATCTCTCGAAGTACGCCCGACTTTAGTGGACTCAATAGGGACAGCACAACGGAAGACCCTTAGCTTGTGGAGACGATTGATAGACTAATTAGGGGTGAGACCTCAAGTCACCTCAACAGATACTCCATCGACGATAAGGGTTGGCTAAGGCGAGATGGAAGACTATACGTCCCACTGTCAAGGGATTTAGTAAATACGGTTCTCTAAGAAGCACATCATTCCAAGATGACGATACATCCAGGCGGAGATAAAATGTACAAGGACATAAAGAGAACTTTCATTTGGAACGGCATGAAGAAGGACGTGGCAGATTTCATTTCTAATTGTATGATTTGCCAACAGGTTAAGGCGGAGCAGAAGAAACCTGGTGGTCTGCTCCATCCCCTAGAGGTCCCGCAATGGAAGTGGGATAGCATTTCAATGGACTTCATTGATGGGCTACCTAGGTCTAGAAGAGGCAACACTAGCATTTGGGTAATAGTGGATAGGCTTACTAAAAGCGCCCACTTTTTACCTGTCAAGAGTAAAAGGACTGCCTCATCCCTAGCATCTATTTATCTCAAGGAGATTGTTCGACTCCATGGAATACAATCCAGCATTGTTAGTGACCGAGACCCTATCTTCACAAGTGAGTTTTTGCGGAGTCTGCAAGAAGCGGTAGGCACACGGTTATGCTTGAGTATAGCCTATCACCCCCAAACCGACGGCCAGACAGAAAGAGTGAACAGAGTTTTGGAGGACCTTTCAAGACTGTGCGTCCTTGACTTCGGAAGGACGTGGGAAGACCATCTTCCTTTGGTGGAATTCACCTACAACAACACCTACCAAGCCACCATCGGAATGGCACCCTTCAAAGCCTTATATGGAAGACCATGCCGATCGCCCACTTGTTGGTGGGAGTCTACCGACAAGCTCATACTTGGACCAGATATGATCCGAGAGACTTCAGAGAAGGTAGACTTGATATGGAGAAGAATGAAGACTGCCCAAGATAGACAGAAATCCTACGCCGAAAAGAGGAGGACCCACCTTGAATTTGAGGTTGGGGACAGAGTTATTCTGAAGGTATCTCCAGGCACATCTTACTCCTACTTTCCCGGATCTGGTGCCACGTACCCCATCACGATCCGATCAACCCAGAAGCTCTCCAACAGCTATAAATACACCATTGGAAGGAATTTTCAAGGACTTTTGGCCATACTTCTTCACGGCTTACTCCATTACTGAAGTGCTAGGATTTTGCACCTTTCTACACATAAATTCTCTTCTTGTAATCCCAATTAACACACGGATTGTGTGCCAACATGTAACTGATTCTTGTAATCTGTCAGTATAACAATAAGATTATAAAGTGGACGTAGGCTACATCTACAGCCGAACCACTATAAAAACTTCGTGTGTCTCCTCTTTATTTACTGTTTTCTGCATTCTGTGATCTGTGATCTGGGTGTTAGGCCCAAATTTTGGTCAAACATTTTGGAGTGCCAGGAAGGGGACCCATGATACTACTTCAATTTCTAGCTCTAAAGGAATCGATTTGCTTGGCTACTGGATAAATGGCAATCAAAAGGAAGAAAACTGGAACTTCCGGTCATGTTGATGATGCTGACGCTGAAGACATAAGGAACGAGGCAAGCCAGGAAGCTTCCTCTCATGGAGATCCTTCTTCATACTTGACCAGAGATGAGATGGACAGAGTTCTCACTGAACTGAGGGATCAGATGGCATGACAAGATGATCTCCTCAAGAAACAACAGGAAATGATCAACCAATTCTTCGCTCGGATGGATGGAAGGCCAAGCAATGCTCAAGTCATTGGAAATGAAGCCACAGAAGCGGCTCCTGCATCACTAGGACTCGGAGGCAACCCACTCACTCTTTGAAATGCACTGCGATCTGCTTCATCTCCAGATCAGATGAAGACCGGATTGCAAGCCCCCATTCAACAGCATCAACCATCTCGTGATATACCTCTAGATCGCGATCCGGATCGTGGTGCACCACCAGGCTCACGAACCGATTCCAACAACTCGCTCCCATTTGCTCAACAACAACCGGTTCATGACCAACCTCCAGGATCCAGTCGGATCGCCCCTTGCTTCACGGCCCGGCCTCAGGTGCCAACCTCCATGATTCATGACCAGGTCGGGTCGACTCCCTTGAACCACGAACCGCGACCCACGACCAGCTCACGACAGCCCACCAACTTCTATCTTCTCTTGCATTCAACGTTGGGGGCACCGGCTCTGATCTCGGCAACTTGCAAAACTTTTTGAAGGAAATCAGCTAGCATAACTGATTGGATGCCTCTCGAGAGGCCGCACTTATCAGAATGATGTGGATGACGTCAATCATAATCCTTTCACTTACGAAATCAAAAATTCTCGTAATCCCCCAAATTTCAAACTTCCACAACTGGAACCCTACAAGGGCAGGACCGATCCTACAGTGCATCTGATGCACTAAAAAAGGCATATGGAAGTTCAAATGGCGTCGGAGAACGTCATGGCAAAATGCTTTCCTCTCTTTCTTACTGATATAGCTGCTATGTGGATTTGGCAGCTAGAAACAGAATCGAACAATAGTTGGAACATGTTGGTGGCACGCTTCATTGAACAATTTCGGGTTCACATTGCACGACACAAGAACGTCATGTCCCTCACCACAATCAAGCAGAGGCCCAGAGAAGCTCTGCATTCATTCCTGGAAAGATTCAACGTTGCAGTAGCATCAGTTGATCGCCCTGAACCATTGATGGTATTGATGGCATTAGTAACCGGCGTTCTAGATAACTCGGAGTTCAAAAAGTCTTTGTACAGAGATCCACCGCGAAATCTCTATGAATTCTACCTTGAAGTAGATAGATTCCTGCGGGAAGAAGATGCAACTTCTGAGAAATGCACTCTCGACGTCAACATGCTTGAAGATGGAGAACCGCCCAATCCTGGAAAAGGCAATGACAAGGGTAAAGAAAAGGCCCCCGCTACAAATGATCATAATGCTCCACCCCGAAGATGGTCTAGATACGACAAATACACTGAACAGAATGACACTCTAAGCAACATATACGTGGATGCAGGGGGTGCTGCCTCATATCCAAGGCCTCCTAAGAGGGAGCCAACTCTAGCACAACGCAATTCCAGAAGACATTGCATATTTCATGACATGGACGGTCATAACACCGATGGCTGCAGACATTTGCGAGACCTTTTCGAGGATCGCGTCAGGCGAGGAGAACTACCCGAGTATGTCATCCAACCAATAGCGCCCACACCTGCGCTACCACCACCAACTCCCCGGAGAGGGAACGATCCCAGATCGAGCAATCGCGGGCTTATCATTAACTGTTCCTACTCAGCGGGTCTCTTCAGTTTGCTGGAATCCGGCCTATAGTTCATGTTTTTAGGTTTTAGGCGACTTCTCAGCCTCCTTTGTTTTCCCTACATGTAATAAGAGTCGTCACATCAGCCCACACATACGAAACCGACTTGTAGTCTCCAGTCATGTCCGACAAACGACCACTGCATTTTCATGAATTAGAAATAAGCATTGAGCTCCGGCTCCTAACTGGATGCGTCCAATATAAATATTGAGCTCCGGCTCCGAACTGGATGCATCCAGTATAAGCATTGAGCTCCGGCTCCTAACTGGATCCGTCCAGTATAAACAAACCTTCACTACTTTTCCTTGGTCGTCTTATTCCGGTAAGGCCGTCTTGGAACCTTCATTGCTTTTACTTAGTCGTCTTACTCCGGTAAGGCCCTCTTGGAACCCCTGTAACATCTCCTCGGATGGTTTACTCCGGTATGGCCATCTAGGAAATATTCATGCATTATTTGATTTGTCTTATTACAAGTACAAACTCCTTGTCTTCTTGGATTTCTCTGGCCTTAATACAATCCCATGTGATCGTCATTTTTCTGGCCTTAATACGATCCGGCGTGATCGTCGCATTCTGGATTTGGATTTCTCAGATTGTCCAGAACACATCTTCCTTCAAACAGCAAGATATGTTCTGAAGGGCAAACGTGTTGACATATTTTTTGGTCAAAGCTATCACAGATGGAATTCCTGAATGATAACATGCTCATGCGATGGAAACAACGTCAGACGACATTGAGAGATTTGGTCAAAATCACATCCTCAACATAAAAATGCCTGAAACTCCTATTAGACGACCTCTTTTGGACCCAAAACCAACAATTACGTAGCTGGGCTCTATAACTCCTGTACCCCTCTGAGTTAGCTTCTGTTTGAGCTTCCGTTTGGCCCAATCGGACTTACGGTATGAAAGTTATGCCTGTTTCCGTGAATGCATGTAGAAGTACGGACCGACGATCACTTACACGAAGTGGCAAAGCATCGGATTCCTGGAACTTGGACTGGCTCGTGGGACCTACCTCGATTCGTGAAGCACCATAGGATCGCCCCCCTCGGCTCGTCGTACACCCTTAGACCACGACCGTTCGTTGTACACCTCCTGATCACGACCCGCTCGAGAAACACCACCTTCACCATACAACTCACGATCAGACCTCGGTTCATGTAACACATATCACGATCCGATCCCATAACCACGAACCGACCCCTGCACCTGCAAATACATGCGTAGATCTTGACCTATTCTCAAGGCACATCTTACTCCTACTTTCCTGGATCGGGTGCCACATACCCCATCACGATCCGGTCAACCAAGCAGCTCTCCTACAGCTATAAATACACCATTGGAAGGCATTTTCAAGGACTTTTGGCCATACTTCTTCACGGCTTACTCCATTACTGAAGTGCAAGGATTTTGCACCTTTCTACACATAAATTCTCTTCTTGTAATCCCAATTAACACACGGATTGTGTGCCAACATGTAACTGATTCTTGTAATCTATCAGTATAACAATAAGATTATAAAGTGGATGTAGGCTACTTCTACAGCCAAACCACTATAAAAACTTCGTGTGTCTCTTCTTTATTTACTTTTTTCTACATTCAGTGATCTGTGATCTGCAATGGGGTGTTAGGCCCAGATTTTTGTCTAACATTTTGGCGCGCCAGGAAGGGGACAAACGATACTACTTCAATTTCTAGCTCTAAAGGAATCGATTTGCTTGGATATTGGATAAATGGCAATCAAAAGGAAGAAGACTGGAACTTACGCTCATGCTGATGATGCTAACGCTGAAGACACAAGGAACGAGGCAAGCCAGGAAGCTTCCTCTCATGGAGATCCTTCTTCATTTTTGACCAGAGACGAAATGGACAGAGTTCTCACTGAACTAAGAGATCAGATGGCACAGCAAGATGATCTCTTGCAGAAACAACAGGAAATGATCGACCAATTCTTCGCTCGGATGGATGGAAGGCCGAGCAATGCTCATGTCATTGGAAATGAGGCCGCAGAAGCAGCTCGTGCATCACTAGGACTCGGGGCCGACCCACTCGCTCTTGGAAACGCACTGCGATCTACTTCAGCTCCAGATCAGATGAACACCAGATTGCAAGCCCCCATTCAAAAGCATCAACCATCTCGTGATACACCTCTAGATCGCGATCCGGATCCTTGTGCACAACCAGGCTCACGAGCCGATCCCAGCAACTCGCTCTCATTTGCTTAACAACAACCGGTTCGTGACCTACCTCCAGGATCTAGTCGGATCGCCCCCGGCTTCATGACCCGACCTCACGTGCCAACCTCCATGATTTGGTCAAAATCACATCCTCAACATAAAAAGGCCCGAAACTCCTATCAGACGACCAATTTTTGGCCCGAAAACAGAAATTACGGAGCTGGGCTCTGGAACCCCTGTAGCCCTCTGAGTTAGCTTCAGTTTGAGCTTCGGTTTGGCTCAATCGGTCTTACGGTTAGAAAGTTATGCCCGTTTCCGTGAACGCATGTAGATGTATAGACCGGCGATCACTTGCATGAATTTTCCAAGCATCAGATTCCTGGAACTTGAACTGGCTCGTGGGACCTACCTCGATTCGTGAAGCACCATTGGATCGCCGTCCTCGGCTCGTCATACACCCTCAGACCACGACCCGTTCGTGGTACACCTCCTGATCATGACCCGCTCGTGAAACACCACGTTCACTATGCAACTCACGATCAGACCTCGGTTCATGGAGCCCATATCACGATCCGATCCCATGACCATGAATCGACCCCTGCACCTGCTAATACACGCCTAAATCTTGACATATTCTCAAGGCACATCTTACTCTTACTTTCCCGTATAAGGTGCCACGTACCCCATCACGATCCGGTCAATGTAGAAGCTCTCCTACAGCTATAAATACACCATTGGAAGGCATTTCAAGGACTTTTGGCCAAACTTCTTCACGGCTTACTCCATTACTAAAGTGCAAGGATTTTGCACCTTTCTACACATAAATTCTCTTCTCGTAATCTCAATTAACACACGGATTGTGTGCCAACATATAACTGATTCTTGTAATCTGTCAGTATAACAATAGGATTATAAAGTGGACGTTGGCTACATCTAAAGCCGAACCACTATTAAAAACCTCGTGTGTCTCCTCTTTATTTACAGTTTTCTGCATTCTGTGATCTGTGATATGCAATTGTGTGTTAGGCCCAGATTTTGGTCTAACATTTTGCGTGCCAATAAGGGGACACACGATATTACTTCAATTTCTAGCTCTAAAGGAATCGATTTGCTTGCCTGTTGGATAAATGTCAATTAAATGGAAGAAGACTGGAACTTCCGCTCATGTTGATGATGCTGATGCTAAAGACACAAGGAACGAGGCAAGCCAGGAAGCTTCCTCTCATGGAGATCCTTCTTCATACTTGACAAGAGATGAGATGGACAGAGTTCTCACTGCACAGAGAGATCAGATGGCATGGCAATATGATCTCATCCAGAAACAACAGGAAATGATCAACCAATTCTTCGCTCGGATGGATGGAAGGCCGAGCAACGCTCAAGTAATTGGAAACGATGCCACAGAAGCGGCTCATGCATCACTAGGACGCGGAGGCAACCCACTCGCTCTGGGAAATGCACTGCGATCTACTTCAGCTCCAAATCAGATGAACACTGGATTGCAAGCCCCCGTTCAATAGCATTAACCATCTCGTGATACACCTCTAGATCGCGATCCGGATCGTGGTGCACTACCAGGCTCACGAGCCGATCCCAGCAACTCGCTCTCATTTGCTCAACAACAACTGGTTCGTGACCCACCTCCAGGATCCAGTCGGATTGCCCCCCTGCTTCAAGACCCGGCCACACGTGCCAACCTCCATGATTCACGATCGGGTTGGGTCGACTCCCCTGAACCACGAACCACGACCCGCGACCCGCTCATGACAGCCCACTAGCTTCCATCTTCTCTTGCATTCAACGCTGGGGGCACCGGCTCTGATCTCGGCAACTTGAAACAACATTTTGAAGGAAATCGGCTAGTAGATCTGATTGAATGCCTCTCGAGAGGCCGCACTTATTAGAATGATGTGGATGACGTCAATCACAATTCGTTCACTCAGGAAATCATAAATTCTCGTAATCCCCCATATTTCAAACTTCCACAACTGGAACCCTACAACGGCAGGACCGATCCTACCGTGCATCTGATGCGCCACCAACGACATACGGAAGTTCAAATGGCGTCGGAGAACGTCATGGCAAATTGCTTTCCTCTCTTTCTTACCGATATAGCTGCTATGTGGATTCAGCAGCTAGAAACAGAATCGATCAGTAGTTGGAACATGTTGGTCGCACGCTTCATTGAACAATTTAGGGTTCACATTGCACGACCCAAGAACGTCATGTCGCTCACCACAATCAAGCAGAGGCCCAGAGAAGCTCTGCGTTCATTCCTGGAAAGATTCAATGTTGCAGCAGCATCAGTTGATCGTCCTGGACCATCGATGGTATTGATGGCAGCAGTATCCCGCGTCTTGATAACTCGAAGTTCAAAAAGTCTTTGTACGAAGATCCATCGCGAAACCTCAGCGAATTCTACCTTGAAGCAGATGGATTCCTATGGCAATAAGATGCAACTTCTGAGTAACGCACTCTCGACGTCAACGTGCTCGGAGATGGAGAGCCGCCCAATCCTGGAAAAGGAAATGACAAGGGTAAATAAAAGACCCCTTCTACAAATGATCGTAATGCTCCCCCCGGAGAGTGTCCAGATACGAAAAACACACTGAACTAAATGACACTCTAAGCAACATATACGTGGATACAGGGGGTGCCGCCTCATATCCAAGGCCTCCCAAGAGGGAGCCAACGCAATTCCGGGAGACATTGCATATTTCATGACATGGATGGTCATACCACCGATGGCGGTAGACATTTGCGAGACCTTATCGAGGATCGCGTCAGGCGAGGAGAACAACCCGAGTACGTCATCCAACCAATAGCGCCCACACCTGCGCTACCACCATGGACTCCCCGGAGAGGGAACGATCTCGGATCGAGCAATCTCGGACTTATCATTAACTGATCCTACTCAGCGGATCTCTTCAGTTTGCTGGACTCCGGTCTATAGTTCGTGTTTTTAGGTTTTTAGGTGACTTCTCGCCCTCCTTTGTTTTCCCTGCATGTGATAAGAGCCGTCACATCAGCCCACACGTACGGAACCGACTTGTGGTTTCCAGTCGTGTCCTGCAAACGACAGCTGCATTTTCATGAATTAGTAATAAGCATTGAGCTTCGGCTCCTAACTGGATCCGTCCAGTATAAACATTGAGCTCCGGCTCCGAACTGGATCCGTCCAGTATAAGCATTGAGCTCCGGCTCCTAGCTGGATCTGTCCAGTATAAACAAACCTTCACTGCTTTTCCTTGGTCGTCTTACTCTGGTAAGGCCGTCTTGGAACTTTCATTGCTTTTCCGTGGTCGTCTTACTCCGGTAAGGCCGTCTTGGAACCCCTCTAACATCTCGTCGTATGGTTTACTCCGGTAAGGCCATCTATGAAATATTCTTGCATTGTATGATTTATCTTGTTGCAGGTACAAACTGCTGGTCTTCTTGGATTTCTTTGGCCTTAATACAATCCCGTGTGATAGTCAGTTTTCTGGCCTTAGTACGATCTGGCGTGATCGTTGCATTCTGGATTTGGATTTCTCAGATTATCCAGAACACATTTTCCTTCAACCAGCAAGATATGTTTTGGGGGGCAAACGTGTTGACACATTTTTTGGCAAAAGCTGTCACACATGGAATTCCTGAATGATAAAATGCTCAAGCGATGGAAACAACGTTAGAAGACATTGAGAGATTTGGTCCAAATCACGTCCTCAACATAAACAGGCCCGAAACTCCTATCAGACGACCTCTTTTTGGCCCGAAAACAGCAATTGCATAGCTGGGCTCTGGACCACTTGTAGCCCTCTGAGTTGGCTTCAGTTTGAGATTGGGTTTGGCTCAATCGGTCCTACGATTTGAAAGTTATGCTCGTTTCCGTGAACGCATGTAGAAGTACGGACCGACGATCACTTGCATGAATTGTCAAAGCATCGGATTCCTAGAACTTGGACTTGCTCGTGGGACCTACCTCGATTCGTGAAGCACCATTGGATCACGCCCCTCGGCTCGTCGTACACCCTCCGACAATGGCCCGTTCGTGGTACACCTCCTGATCACGTCCCGCTCGTGAAACACCACCTTCACCATACAACTCACGATCGGACCTCGGTTCACGAAGCCCATATCACGATCCGATCCCATAACCATGAACCGACCCCTGCACTTGCTAATACACGCATAAATCTTGTACTATTCTCAAGGCACATCTTACTCCTACTTTTCCGGATCGGGTGCCATGTACCCCATCACGATCCGGTCAACCCAGAAGCTCTCCTACAGCTATAAATACACCATTGGAAGGCATTTTCAAGGACTTTTGGCCATACTTTTTCACGGATTACTCCATTACAGAAGTGAAAGGATTTTGCACCTTTCTACACATAAATTCTCTCCTTGTAATTTCAATTAACATAAGGATTATGTGCCAACATGTAACTGATTCTTGTAATCTGTCAGTATAACAATAAGATTATAAAGTGGACGTAGGATACATCTAAAGCCGAACCACTATAAAAACTTCATGTGTCTCCTCTTTATTTACAGTTTTCTGCATTCTATGATCTGTGATCTGCAATTGGGTGTTAGGCCCAGATTTTGGTCTAACATTTTGGCGTGCCACTAAGGGGACACACGATACTACTTCAATTTCTAGCTCTAAAGGAATCGATTTGCTTGCCTGTTGGATAAATGGCAATTAAAAGGATGAAGACTAGAACTTCCGCTCATGCTGATGATGCTGATGCTGAAGACACAAGGAACAAGGCAAGCCAGGAAGCTTCCTCTCATGGAGATCCTTCTTCATACTTAACCAGAGATGAGATGGACAGAATTCTCACCGCACTGAGAGATCAGATGGCACGGCAAGATGATCTCCTCCAGAAACAACAGGAAATGATCAACCAATTCTTCGCTCGGACGGATGGAAGGCCGAGCAGCGCTCAAGTAATTAGAAATGAAGCAACAGAAGCGGCTCGTGCATCACTTGGACTCGGGGGCAACCCACTAGCTCTTGGAAATGCACTGTTATATACTTCAGCTCCAGAATAGATTAACACCGGATTGCAAGCCCCCATTCAATAGTATCAACCATCTCGTGATACACCTCTAGATCGCGATCCGGATCGTGGTGCACCACCAGGCTCACGAGCCGATCCCAGCCACTCGCTCCCATCTACTCAACAACAACTGGTTCGTGACCTACCTCCAGGATCAGGTCGGATCGCCCCCTTGCTTCACGACCCGGCCTCATGTGCCAACCTCCATGATTCATGACCGGGTCGGGTCGACTCCCCTGAACCACAAACTGCGACCCGCGACCCACTCACGACAGCCCGCCAGCTTCCATCTTCTCTTGAATTCAACGCTGGGGGCACAGGCTCTGATCTCGGCAACTTGCAACAACTTTTTGAAGGAAATCGGCTAGAAGAACTGATTGAATGCCTTTCGAGAGGCCGCACTTATTAGAATGATGTGGATGACATCAATCACAATCCGTTCACTCAGGAAATCAGAAATTCTAGTAATCCCCCAGATTTCAAACTTCCACAACTGGAAACCTACAACGGCAGGACCAATCCTACCGTGCATCTGATGCGCTACAAACGGCATATGGAAGTTCAAATGGCGTCGGAGAACGTCATGGCAAAATGCTTTCCTCTCTTTCTTAATGATATAGCTGCTATGTGGATTCAGCAGCTAGAAACAGAATCGATCAGTAGTTGGAACATGTTGGTCGCACGCTTCATTGAACAATTTCGGGTTCACATTGCACCATCCAAGAACGTCATGTCCCTCACCACAATCAAGCAGAGGCCCAGAGAAGCTTTGCGTTCATTCCTGGAAAGATTCAACATTGCAGCAGCATTAGTTGATCGCCTGAACCATCGATGGTATTGATGGCAGCAGTATCCGACGTTCTAGATAATACGGAGTTCAAAAAGTCTTTGTACGAAGATCCATCGCGAAACCTCAGCGAATTCTAAATTGAAGCAGATAGGTTCTTACGGGAATAAGATGCAACTTCTGAGAAACGCACTCTCGACGTCTACATGCTCGGAGATGGAGAGCCGCCTAATCCTGGAAAAGGCAATGACAAGGGTAAAGAAAAGACGCCTGCTACAAATGATCGTAATGCCCCACCCCCCTCGGAGAGTGTCCAGATACGAAAAACACACAGAATTGAATGACACTCTGAGCAACATATACGTGGATACAGGGGGTGCCGCCTCATATCCAAGGCCTCCCAAGAGGGAGCCAACGCTATTCCGGGAGACATTGCATATTTCATGACATGAACGGTCATAACACCGATGGCTGTAGACATTTGCGAGACCATATCGATGATCGTGTCAGGCGAGGAGAACTACCCGAGTACGTCATCTAACCAATAGCGCCCACACCTACGCTACCACCACGGACTACCCGGAGAGGGAACGATATCAGATCGAGCAATCACGGGCTTGTCATTAACTGGTCCTACTCAGTGGATCTCTTTAGTTTGCTGGACTCCGGTCCATAGTTCATGTTTTTAGGTTTTTAGGCGACTTCTCGCCCTCCTTTGTTTTCCCTTCATGTAATAAGAGCCGTCACATCAGCCCAAACGTACGGAACCGACTTGTGGTTTGCAGTCGTGTCCAGCAAACGACAGCTGCATTTTCATGGATTAGTAATAAGCATTGAGCTCCGGCTACTAACTGGATCCGTCCAGAATAAACATTGTGCTCCGGCTCCGAACTGGATCCGTCCAGTATAAGCATTGAGCTCCGGCTCCTAACTGGATCTGTCCAGTATAAACAAACCTTCACTCCTTTTCCTTGGTCGTCTTACTCCGGTAAGGTCGTCTTGGAACCTTCATTGCTTTTCCTTGGTCGTCTTACTCCGATAAGGCCATCTTGGAACCCCTCTAACATCACCTCGGATGGTTTAATCCGGTAAGGCCATATAGGAAATATTCTTGCATTGTATGATTTATCTTATTGCAGGTACAAACTCCTGGTCTTCTTGGATTTCTTTGGCCTTAATACAATCCCGTGTGATCGTCAGTTTTCTGGCCTTAGTACGATCCGGCGTGATCGTCGCATTCTGGATTTGGATTTCTCAGATTATCAAGAACACATCTTCCTTCAATTAGCAAGATATGTTCTTGGGGGCAAACGTGTTGACACATTTTTTGGCAAAAGTTGTCACACATGGAATTCTTGAATGATAACATGCTCAAGCGATGGAAACAACGTCAGAAGACATTGAGAGATTGGGTCAAAATCACATCCTCAAAATAAACAGGCCCAAAACTCCTATCAGACGACCTCTTTTTGGCCCTAAAATAGCAATTATGGAGCTAGGCTCTATAAGTCTTGTAACCCTCTGAGTTAGCTTCAGTTTGAGCTTCGGTTTAGCTTAATTGGACTTATGGTTTGAAAGTTATTCCCGCTTTTGTGAATGCATGTAGAAGTACGGGCCGGCGATCACTTGCATAAAGTGGCAAAGCATCGGATTCTTGGAACTTGGACTGGCTCGTGGGACCTACCTCGACTCATGAAGCACCATCAGATTGCCCCCCTCAGTTCGTCGTACACCCTTAGACCACGACCTATTCATGGTACACCTCAAGATCAGACCTCGGCTCGTGGAGCCCATATCACGATCCGATCCCATGACCACGAATCGACCCCTGCACCTGCTAATACAGGCGTAGATCTTGACCTATTCTCAAGGCACATCTTACTCCTACTTTCCCGGATCTGGTGCCACGTACCCCATCACGATCTGGTCAACGCAGAAGCTCTACTACTGCTATAAATACACCATTGGAAGTCATTTTCAAGGACTTTTGGCTATACTTCTTCATGGCTTACTCCATTACGAAAATGCAAGGATTTTGCACCTCTCTACACAGAAATTATCTTCTTCTAATCTCAATTAACACACGGATTGTGTGCCAACCTGTAACTGATTCTTGTAATCTGTCAATATAATAATAAGATTATAAAGTGGGCGTAGCTACATCTACAGCCGAAACGCTATAAAAACTTCGTGTGTCTCCTCTTTATTTACTGTTTTCTACATTCTGTGATCTGCAATTGGGTGTTAGGCCCAGATTTTGGTCTAACATAAGGGATATTTAGAGAATTAGTGTTAGGATTAAAAAGAATAGCTGCTGGGAAGTATTAAGAGATGTAGGGGTAGTTTAAGCTTAGTAGGGGTTGATCGACAAATATCAAAAATGTTGAATCCTTTGGAATCGGTGCTGCAAAAACCAACCCTTCAAAGTAGTAAAAAGATTGGCATAATTGTTGGAAGTAAGGTCTATATAGAGAATTATGGGTAGGATTAAAAAAAAGTGTTGTTTTGAAGTATTAAGAGAAGAAGGGGTAGTTTAAGCATAGTAACGGTAGATCGACAAATATGAAAGACGATGAATCATTTAGATTGGGTACTGCAAAAAATCAACCCTTTGAAGAAGCTAAAAAATAGGGGTAATTGTTGGAAGTAATGACTATTTAGAGAACTAGGAGTAGGATTAAAAAGAAGGGCTGTTTTGAAGTATAAAGAGAAGTAGGGGTAGATGAACAAATATGAAAGATTATGAATCGTCTGGATTGAGTGCGGCAAAAACCAACCCTTCACCATAGTAAAATGATAGGCATAATTGTTGGAAGTATGGGCTATATAGAGAATTAAGGGTAGGATTAAAAAGGACTGTTTTGAAGTATTAAGAGAAGTAGGGGTAGTTTAAGCATAGTAAAGGTAGATCGACAAATATAAAAGATGATGAATCATTTAGATTGGGTGCTGCAAAAACCGGCCCTTCACAGAAGTGAAAAAATAGGGGTTTTTGTTGGAAGGAATGACTATTTAGAGAATTAGGGGTAGGATTAAAAAGAAGGGTTGTTTTGAATTATTAAGAGAAATAGCGGTAATTTAAGCATAGTATGGGTAGATCGACCAATACGAAAGATTATGAATCGTTTCGATTGTGTGCTGCAAAAACCAACCCTTCAATGTAGTAAGAAGATAGGCGTAATTGTTGGAAGGAAGGGCTATTTAGAGAATTAGGGGTAGGATTAAATAGAAGGACTGTTTTGAAGTATTAAGAGAAGTAGCGGTAGTTTAAGCGTAGTAGCGGTAAATCGACAAATATGAAAGATGATGAATCATTTAGATTAGGTGCTGCAAAAACAAACCCTTCACAGTAGTTAAAAATAGAGGTAATTGTTGGAAGTAAGGGCTATTTAGAGAATTAGGGTTAGGATTAAAAAGAAGGGCTGTTTTGATGTATTAAGAGAAGTAGGGGTAGTTTAAGCATAGTTGGGGAAGATCGACAAATATGAAAGAGGATGAGTCATTTAGATTAGGTGTTGCAAAAATCAACCCTTCACAGTAGTTAAAAATAGAGGTAATTGTTGGAAGTAAGGGCTATTTAGAGAAATATGGATAGGATTAAAAAGAAGGGTTGTTTTGAAGTATTAAGAGAAGTAGGGGTAGTTTAAGCATAGTTGGGGTAGATCGACAAATATGAAAGATGATGAATCAATTTGATTGGGTGCTGCAAAATCCAACCCTTCACATAAGTTAAAAAATAGGGGTAATTGTTGGAAGGAATGACTATCTAGAGAATAAGGGGTAGGATTAAACCGAAGGGGTGTTTTGAAGTATTAAGAGAAGTAGGGGTAGTTTAAGCATAGTAGGGGTAGATCGACAAATATGAAAGATTACGAATCGTTTGGATTGGGTGCTTCAAAAACCAACCCTTCATAGTAGTTAAAGATAGGCGTAATTGTTGTAAGTAAGGGCTATTTGAAGAATAGGGGTATGATTAAAAATAAGAACTGTTTTCAAGTATTGATAGAAGCAGGGGTAGTTTAAGCATAGTAGGGGTTGATCTACAAATATGAAAGATGATGATTCACTTAGATTGGGTGCTGCTAAAACCAACCCTTCATAGTAGTTAAAAATAGGGGTAATTGTTGGAAGTAAGGGCTATTTAGATAATTAGGGGTAGGATTAAAAAGAAGGGATGTTTTGTAGTATTAAGGGAAGTAGGGGTAGTTTAAGCATAGTAGGGTATATTGACATATATAAAGATGATGAATCATATGGATTCGGTGCTGCAAAAACTAAACCTTCACAGAAGTTTAAAATTAGGGGTAATTGTTAGAAGGGCTATTTAGAGAATTTGGAGTTGGGCAAAAATGAAGGGTTGGCTTGAAGTATTAAGAGAAGTGGGGGTAGTTTAAGCATAGTAGGGGTATATCGACAAATATGGAAGTTGATGAATCATTTAGACTGGACGCTAACAAAACCAACCCTTCACAGTAGTTAAAAAATAGGGGTAATTGTTAGAAGTTAAGTGATATTTATAGAATTAGGGGTATGATAAAAAATATTAGTTGTTTTGAAGTATTAAGAGAAGTAAGGGCAGTTTAAGCATAGTAGGGGTATATCGACAAATTTGAAAGATGATTAATCATTTGGATTGGTTTCGGCAAAAACCAACCCTTCGCAAGTAGTTAAAAAATAGAGATAATTGTTTGAAGTAACGGCTATTTATAGAATTAGGGGTGGATTAAAAAAAAGGCTGTTTTGAAGTATTAAGAGAATTAGGGATATTTTATGTAGGGATAGATCGACAAATATGAAAGATGATGAATAATTCGTATTGGGTACTGTAAAATCCAACCCTTCACAGAAGTTAAAAAATAGTGGTAATTATTTGTAGTAAGGGTTATTTAGAGAATTAGGGGTAAGATTAAAAAGAATAGCTGTTTTGAAATATAAAGAGAAGTAGGGGTAGTTTAAGCATAGTAGGGTTAGATCGACAAAAATGAAAAATTGTGAATCGTTTGGATTGGGTGCTGTAAAAACCAACCCTTAACAATTGTGAAAGATAGGCGTAATCGTTGGAAGTAAGTGCTATTTAGAGAGTTAGTGTTAGGATTAAAAAAAGAGCTATTTTGAAGTATTAAGAGAAGTAGGGGTAGTTTAAGATTAGTACGGATAGATCGGAAAATATGAAAAATGATGAATCGTTTGGAATGGGCGCTGCAAAATCCAACCCTTCAATGTAGTAAAAAGATAGGCGTAATTGTTGGAAGTAAGTACTATATAGAAAATTAGGTGTAGATTAAAAAGAAGGGCTATTTTGAAATTTTAAGAGAAGTAGGTGTAGTTTAAGCATAGTAGGGGTAGATCGACAAATATGAAATATGATAAATCATTTCGATTGGGTACTGCAAAAAAATTACCCTTCACAGAAGTTAAATGATAGGGGTAATTATTGGAAGGAATGACTATTTAGAGAATTGTAACACCCCACCTCCGTTAAGGTCACACACAAAGGGAATGCCTTAACTTTGGCGGAGCGTTTTAGTAAACATAACAGAAACTTAGAAGACAGATAAAATAGTACTTGAAAAATTTATAACTTTATTTCAACAGAAACCGAAATAAACTTGGTTACATCCTTTCAAATCACATTATCAGAATTCAAGTACAAAATATCAGTCTTGTACAAAAGCCTTCAGAATGCATAGTTTAAAATCATAATCCCCATAGAACGGAAGCTATACAGAGCCAAGCCATACTTTAAGCACTTCAAGCAGAAGAAATCCGGATCAAGCTAAAGTATTCCCTCCTTGGATAACCTGGGGGGAGAAACGGAAGAAAGGAGGCGAAACAACAAGGGTCAGACAAAAAGTCTGACAAGTCCAGTGATTTTCAGTTATGAACAGATAATAATAACATGACATGAAAATAAAACTGGATGAGAGATAACTGTAACAGGTGTAACAGATATAACAGAAGAACATAATGATATAAGCTATTGTTTTACACTTCTCTGCACTTGCACTAGTATAACAGAATTAGGTTTCACGCTAATTTCTAAATTGAAACAGAAACGGGTACAGAATAATTTAACAGAAACAAAATGCTAATAATGGGCCTTTACTACCCGATCAGAAACAGAGAGAAGCAGAAACAGATTAATCCCTACGGAAACAGAATGTAGAACTAGGTGTACACTAGTAATGGGCCTTTACCACCCGAACAGACGGTACCACACAGAAACAGACAGGTGTTACCACCCAACAGAAACAGACGGTACAAACAGAAACAGACAGAACTAAGTGTACCCTAAAACCCTACCCCAAGCGATTGGCTGCCTAATACATATATACCTTTTGTCGGCCCCATAGTAGGGTGTATCACTCCCTAAAGTGACAACCAATTGGCACAGACCTATTTACAGATGTCACGGCGTCTTACATCCTTAGAGGCAGACCGGGATCCATGCATGCACATGACCCGGTTGGAACGCACCATCAACACCCCTCGCCATTATCAGAATGAACCGCTTATAATTAGTTCAGTAAGCATGCCCGGACCCTACCTACTGTTGGGTCAAAGTTTTGATAACATAAAGGGTTACTGACTAATATGGGTCCCAAACAACAGATGACACAAGTAATTCCCCTCCTAACCTTGTGTCCCCAGTCTAACAGATTTCATCTTAACTTGTCCACAAGTTTCAGACATACAAAATTTAGATTAACTAGTTCACAGATCAGACAATCAAGTTAATAGGTTTTCAGACTAAAGGAGCAGATGTTCGGATTAACAGGCTTACAGATTAACTGGTTACAGATTAACAGACTTACAGATTAACTGGTTACAGATTATCTAACATTGTATTGGGCCTACGGATTCACGAAACGGGGTTATCGGATTCATTGGTCCAATTGGTTTAACCTTACCCACCCAAGACGTTTTAGACATCATGTTTATCTCAGATTTTCATTAATTAAATATTAATGCCCAGACCTCTCACATTAGACTGACAGTTTGCGGCTACTGGTTAGGCCGGTTGGTTCCGGGCAGGTTTCAGTCGCAAACTGAGTCTAACCTCGGGTTTCAAGCACGTTATGACTAACTTCTCACATTAGAACCTATTGTTTGCGACCACTGGAATATGTTGGGCGGTTCCGGGCAGAATTACGCCGCAAACTCATTCTAACCTCGAGTTAGCCATGTTTATCTTTGCGGCCAATTAATTAATGATTTACCATTTATACCCATGCCTAATATACATGTCAATTATTCATAACTATAGCCAATTCGGATTATGTCAATAGCGGACTAATTATATCAACTTAACAAATATAGCAGATAACAGATTTTTTAGATTAGGCGACTTAACGGATTCGGCAAACTAGCAGATTTAGCAGAAAACAAATTAGGCATCTCAACAGATTTAGTTTAGCAGATTTGGCATTTTAAACAGACTTAGCAGATGACAGATTTAGAAGATTAGGGAATATAACAGGACTAGCAGATTAGGCAAATATAGCAGAACTAGCAAATTAGGCAAATATATCAGATTTAATCATTCCTTAAAGTTTCACAAACATATCTTGCCTAATTATAAATTTGGCCTAAGTTTACATGCCTAAATAGTTGTCATGATTCACACTATGATCATATACCACACGTTGCATTGAATTTGCATGTCATAGGTTATGGTCATAATTTACATATCCCAGTTTAGTTCAACTTACCTAGTACAAAAGATTCACATATAAATTATACCAAATATAGCCATCGATTTCAATGCATGTCATATATCCCAAAGACCCCTTACTTAGGTGTTTATTTTCATTTAATAGATATCCTACTTTAATGTAAATCTTTACAACTAAGCCATATTCTCTTTATCTCAAGTCATATGTTCAATACCCTTTATGTTACAAATATAACATGTCCAGTCATATGTCTCAGATTCATGTTCTAGCTACAGTCCATGTTCTCTCCTCAAATTAGTCACCTATTGGTCATGCCCAATTTATGAATCATTCATTTTACTGTCCCAAACATTTTAGCGTATGTTAATTTCTTATGAGATTGGCTCAGGTTCGTGGTAGCCTGGTTGTAGAACAGAAAGAGGAAAGAGATACAAAATAAAATAGATCTAAACAGAACAGAACAGATATAATCTCAGATTCAGATTTACAATTCATGTCATAATCAGAATTAACGTTTATAGCGGAAAATAACTGTACTTGCCTTGGTTGGATTAAAGAAAGAACTTTAATTTGTTGTAGAATCGTTGTAGGAGCTTTAATCTCTAGCTTGAATTGAGTTGCTTAGGTTGATGTTGATTAGCTTCTAGTTTTGATTCCAGCAGATTAGTGACGCCATTTCTAATTTTTTTTAGAACAGAGGCAGAGAAGAAGAAGAATTGAATTGTGTGTAGAGAAGGCTAGGTCTTAGGGTGTATTTATAGGTGTAGCAATTCATTTCAGCCATTAGATTAACCCTAAAACCAATCCGGACCATCAAGAATCGTCCCTGGGCTTCAAAATCGTGTTCTGGACCGAAACAGGCCGACCAGGTCGACCTGTAGGGGGAGGTCGACACTATAGTCGACCCCCATGGGGAAGGTCGACTCCCAGGTCGACCCCCTGGTCGACCTGGCCCCCAGGTCGACCCCTAGGTCGACCTGCCCAGTTCTGTGCTGACCGAAACCTTTTGAATCTTCTACAGGCCATAACTGCTTCATCCGGACTCCGATTTTCAAAAACTCGGACTCTATTTCATGTAAAATTTTGAGAGGAACGAAATGGTGATGTCCATTTTACCTATTTCCTGATTCTTAAATTAATTTTCCTCATTTTACTATCTTTTCCGTTACACACACCGTTATCGAACTAATTTTTCTTCTCTTTCATGTATTAATTAATTCTTCTTATGCATCACCATTATTTACCTATCATAAGCATATTTTCATATATTTTATTTCATTTTTAATTATACTTAAAAATACAGGGTGTTACAATCTCCCCTCCTTAAAGGATTTCGTCCCCGAAATCTTCAAGTTAAGAAGAATGTGCCCTACCATCCAATCATCCATCTACTCAATCACCAATCACAGGCATTCATTGTCCTTTAGAGATTTCTAATGCTGTATGAACATATGAAAGAAGTGTGTGTATATGTTCCTTGTCTAATGCAAAGATCAGGTGGTCCACTGATTCAGTTGACCTCCTTAATGCGAATTATGCCAGTGCCATGAGTCCAACATGTATGCAATTTTCCTACTCGATACATATCATTTCAATATGAGTGCACAACCATTCAGTCATATGCAACATCCATGTGCTGAGTCAATCATTTTGTATCCACAAAAATTAAAAATGCTCACACATCCATATGCAGTATGAGAGTGTTTTCGAGTCGATCTAGTGCCTAGTGTGTGTATATGCATCCACGGGCAACCACTAGCAACCACTTGCATCCACTTGCAACCATCAAACATAACATGTCTCAAACACATGTTTAAACCCATTAGTTTCTACCTAAAGATCGAAGATTCGATCGATAGGATACAGTCGAATAATGGAAGCGAGTAAAGATAGAACAAAAACTTGGTTCCCATTAGGCATGGGTCCTAAGTATCGACCCCGAAGACCGAAACCAACATCAAATTGACACCCAGAGGATTATCTTCTTTAGACAATGTCAAAACTGGAAATCTTATCAGAAGTATTCAGATATTTACAGACTACTGGTACAGATCAGGTTCCCTAATGGCTCTTAGGACGTTAAGCATGATAAAATCATATCCCACGAAAACTCAGAATGTATGCGTCATACTTGATGCCTAACACAGATATCCCTCAAACCCTAATCTCAAACAGTTGAGCCATAACCTTATGGGTCTGAGTCTACAGTGGAATTCAGAAATAATACTAGTATTAAAATGCAGAGTATCAACTAAAAAATCAAAATAACAGAATCAGAAAAAGTCTTAACTCCATAATTAGATAAAGAAATTAAACCTACTACAGAAATTTTCCTATTTCTATCCTAACCACTAGCCTCAAGAGTGTTCGCCTGCCCTCCTTGCCCATGTCTCTTTGGGCAGTCCCTAGTGAAGTGTCCCATCTCTTGACAGTTGAAGCAAGTGCCTTTCCTTTTTCTGCAATCCTTGTTCAGATGAGTCGAGCTCCCACGAGTAAAGCTCTTTTTCCCCTTCTTATCTTCGGACTTCTCATCTTTCTTTTGTGTTTCCTTTTTGGGCTGTGCTTTCTTATTCTGTGGTCCTTCCTTCTTTGTTTCTTTCGCGCCCTTGTCTTCCTCGTGCTGTAGTGCCATGTCCACCAATTTCTCGTAAGTCGCTCCCATGGGTACGTGGGTCATGGCCAGGCTGTGCAGTGGCTCGTTCAATCCTTTAATAAAGCGGAGAGCCTTTTTATGCTGAGTGTTGACTAAATCCAATCCGAACCTAGCTAGTTGGTTGAACAGGTTGACGTATTCCTTGACCTTCATACTTCCTTGCTTAAGAGATAAGAACTTTTTCAGTTGTAAACTCCGTTCAGCTTGCAAGAGAAATTTTGTCTCAAACCTTGTTCTGAAATCCATCCATGTCTCAACCGGCCTCTCGGCGTTAGTGACTTCCCACCAGTAGGAAGCTTCATCTTTGAGCAGCCATACCGCCAACTGTACCTTCTGCCTATCGTCCACCTCGAAGATAACGAATTGATCCTCAGTTTCTTTTAGCCAGTTCCTCGCTTCGACGAATGATTCAGTTCCCTTGAAATCCTTTCCACCCATGGCCCTAAATTCTCTACAGATCTTTGAGAAAGCAATTGCACGAGGAGGGGGCGGAGGAGGAGGGGGATCATTTGCTGGACCTGCGGCGCGGTCCTAGCCTCAAGATATTGACGAAACCAACCGGGTACATGAACACCCTCTGGTATCTCAGATGCTTCAGACGTGCTGAAATGAAAAAAAAGGAAAAATTCAATACAAAAAGGACTGAAGGAAAGATATATGGCTCTTGGGGATCATGTTTTTCAAAATAAGCTTTATTCTTGAAAATACTTCCTTTCAAAACCTTTTTGAAAATAGTTTTCCAAAAACTTTACCCAATCTGGTAACCTGTAAGCCGCTTGAACCTTTCACTTATTCTATTGATTTAAGATCAGCTGCTATTGGACTTCTTTCCTTGGCGAGAAGGGTTAGCAGGGAAAGCAGCATTGTTGATTAAAGTAAAGGACCAGGGGTCTAGCGCTTTTGTTTCGTGGAAATACCCGCCTTTGAATATGGATATCAATTACTAACTCTTCCGACGGGGCTAGGATTTTCCCGAAAGAAAAAGAAAGAGAGTTAGATCCAATATTGAATTAGAGACATTCCCTCACAGATGAAAGAAAAGAAGTCACTTGTTTAAGTCAAGCAGTAGATTAATAGTGAGCTATTGACGAAGGAAGGGAAGAAGAGTTTTGAGAAGAGTTTTTAGTGAAAATGATCCCTCTATAGGCCTCTTAAAGGCAGAACCAAAGAGAGTAGTGAGGGGGGAGAGGATTTCTCAAACCCGACTCAAGGCCTAGTAGATCTATTCCTGCTACCTTACGCTACACACCTACAGCCTATAAGTACACTGGGTGTACTGGCAAGTATAAACATAGGCGCCTCTTCTGATCTCATTCCATGCTCTGACTTTACCTGATGACTCTGTGTGTGGACCAATGGCAGAGCACTTGTGGCGTTAACCAGTATCGATCTCACATTCAGTTTGTCCCAAGAAGTTAGTACAGGCATTAGTTGCTGAAGCTTGGCAATTAATATACTAGCTCCCTGAGTGACTCATCCTTGTTTCTCACCACCCAGTCAACATGGCATACTTGCTCACTGCGATCTCTAGCACAGTCTCATTCGTACCGACCGGGGTCAAGAGTGCCTTGCCGTTTCTGTCGTGTATCCCTATCGGTATCACCTACGCCATTCTTCGGATCCTTCTCCTGACGTGCCCAACTACGGAGAACAAGCACTCCCCCTAATGTGCCGGGTTACGCTCAGGAATGCGCATTTACCTACGGGCCACTATATAATAGGTCTTTCACTCTCCTGAATCGAAATGGAAGGAGAACTCACTGTCCAAATGGAGGGACAGGGGATCGGGGAGCTCCGGACATCTTTTTCCGAAGAACTCCTCACATGGCCCATATTAAATAGAAGGTCTAGGACTAAAATATCTACATGAATTCAACTTTAGAGAAGTGTGGAGCGTCCTTATGCGCTAGGACGCTCATCCGTTACTTCAAGTGCTTTCCATTGGGCCAGGAGAGCTCCAATGAGGGTGTTGACAAAACGGAGTTGGTTCGCCACGTATACATAATGAGAGAAGTGCTTAGAGGTGCGTTAGCGTTCGCTGCCATTGTTCACTTCGTTTTGTATGAAAAATTCTGATGCCGTTGTAACTGGGACTTCGATAAAACCTTATGGAGTGCTTAAAGTGATTTAAATGCACTTATTTTCATAGTGGTCATATCTCCCGTGTCAATTATTGTTATGTTGCTATACGCCGTACAACCAGTAGCTGTTGTTTAGCTTTAATATTATTACTAACCGGAGGGGAGTTAGACTCTAGACTCTTTGGGGTTCTCTCGATCCCTAGGTAGGATAGAGAGTCACTGCCGGAACCCACTTTATCTAGCAGGCTATACGCTCAGGCGTGCCTAAAGTCTTATGACCGGGACCCAATAGAGCTCACTACCCGCCATTACCCTATCCATTCCTACCCTATTCCCCATCCTTCTGGCCTGGAAAGCGATTTCTCTGCCCAGAGATAAACCACTCCCTGGTCTCCAGGTCTCGACTATTCAAAATGTTCTCCACTGAAGTATTCAATAGGTTTCCGGTATTGGCTCTCCCGGCCAAGGTGCATAGCCCCTGTTGTCAGAATAAAGAGAGAGCGTAGAAGAAAAGCCTATTGAAAAAACGAATTTCGTTCCAGGATCCGCAGCAGTTGTTGCTTGCTTCCTGAGCCTATAGCTGGTGAACTTCCTAGGGCCGAGAAGAAAGCTTAGAATTCGAGAAAAACATTTCCCCCTGGTGTTACTGGGGCACTCATAATAAAAGTACTGGCTCGCGAACTGCCAGAATTAGGTTTTCCCTAGTGGATTCACCACTCTTGCGGACTCCCTTCAGCTTCTTTTTAAATAAGTTAGAAATAAGTTAATCACTATTTTTCTTTTTTTGAGCTATACGAAAGAACGTCATCACGATCCCGCAAATCTCTTGAAAACGGAAAGAAAGGGAAAGCCAATCGTACGTCCTGGTTTCCGTTCTTCCCACAGGTTATTCTATACAATTTATGAAAGAGAGGAGAAGCCCCACTCGGGGAGATGAGTAAAAGCTTTCTCTTATATACGATACCTACCCAAGAGATCGCATTCTGACAGGGAGCACACGAAACAAACAAAAGACTGGCCTATGTAGTATTAGATAGTGGTATTACCAGGCAAACCTCTCCTAGTGTTCGTTCGCTACGCACCTTCAACCCTGAAGGGAATGAGCAGCTAGCTAACTTAGTGAGCTTGGAAAAACGTTCATTAGTGGATTGAAATGCATTTGTATATATTAATTCACAAAGATTGATCTCATCTTTCTTATTAATTTCACTTGTATAGTACCTACCTCTCGTTTGGTAGCGAAGCTGGGTAGCGATGATAGAATGGATCGGTCCCCTCTTATCCCGCCAATTAATATACTGGCTTTCCTCAATATATATCCATCTATTATTTCATTTAACCCTTGTGCTGCCTAAGATGCATGTTCGGTTATAGAGAGAGGTGTGCTGCTGTTTTATGTAAATAGTGAGCACTAACTTACGGAATACAAAGAAAAGCAGTACGCCTGCGCCGGATCATGCTGTAGTAAACACTCTTCCGTCACATCGTTCTTAATGATAAAAAGACATGTTACTCGACTTGGCCAGTATATTAATTGCTTCCCTTTATCTATGACCTAAGGCGTTATCTATCTTATCCAAACAGGTATATTTATTTACTAAATCTCCCCGCGCTATGTATTCATAAGAAAAATGGAGTAAATGATAGTCGCGTATCACTTGAATTCTGGGACTAATTTCGATACATAAAATCGTATGAAATATTAAATATATTAATTGGGGAGCGAAGAATTTCTTTTTGGTCCCTTTCGTCCAGTGGTTAGGACATCGTCTTTTCATGTCGAAGACACGGGTTCGATTCCCATAAGGGATAGGTACTTCTCGGTACTCCGGGATATACACCAGCGGGTGGACCGGTTGGCGTTATGCCACTTCTCCTTCCTCATATGGTGGTTCGATGGCTCTTCTCTAGTAACCACAAAGATATCGGTACTCTCTATTTCATCTTTGCTGCCATTGCTGGAGTGATGGGCACATGCTTCTCCGTACTGATTCGTATGGAATTAGCCCGACCCGGCGATCAAATTCTTGGCGGGAATCATCAACTTTATAATGTTTTAATAACTGCTCATGCTTCTTTAATGATCATTTTTATGGTGATGCCAGTGATGATAGGTGGATTTGGTAATTGGTTTGTTCCGATTCTGATCGGTGCACCAGACATGGCATTTCCACGATTAAATAATATATCATTCTGGTTGTTGCCACCAAATCTCTTGCTCCTATTAAGCTCCGCCTTAGTAGAAGTGGGTAGCGGCACTGGGTGGACGGTCTATCTGCCTTTAAGTGGTATTACCAGCCATTCTGGAGGAGCAGTTGATTCAGCCATTTTTAGTCTTCATCTATCAGGTGTTTCATCAATTTTAGGTTCTATCAATTTTATAACAACTATCTTCAACATGCGTGGACCTGGAATGACTATGCATAGATTACCCCTTTTTGTGTGGTCCGTTCTAGTGACAGCATTTCTACTTTTATTATCACTTTCGGTACTGGCGGGGGCAATTACAATGTTATTAACCGATCGAAACTTTAATACAACCTTTTTTGATCCTGCAGGAGGGGGAGACCCCATATTATACTAGCATCTCTTTCGGTTCTTCGGTCAGCTTTCTTTCTTTCTAGGGACGAAAGCACTCTCCCTGACATTATTTCAGTTGGGCCTCCCCAGGGCTATAACCATGGCGTTCCGTTTTGCTCTGAAAGTTCTTTTGACTACGGGGATTGAAACCAATATGATGCATCCGTCGGATGCCTCATCATCTATACCTGTTGATCCCAACATTTTACTCGATGATCATGTACGAAAACAAGAGCTTCTCAATCGGGTACGAATCAACCATTTGCTGGATAAGAGTTACGGCATTGAGATACAAGAACAAATTGCGGAGCTGCAATTTGAGATTGAAAAGAAGATCGAGCAAGCTCTGCTGTCCGACGGATATGCAAAGGATTCTCTTGTTGCGAAGAGAGATAGGATAAGAGGTTTTCTGTTCTATCCGAGAGGTACACTTTTTTCTTCTGGGATATATGGTGATTATCTCGACTCTATGAATCAGCGCGGGACGCACCGAAGCCTTCCCTATCGCAGGGTTATGGAAGCCATTTCTAATTTGGATCATTTTTTTAGATCAGATTAAGGGGATTAAAAAAACACGTTAAGTGAAGAGTTTTCTTACTCATCCATGTCTTTCTTGTCAGTAATGGAAGCAATCGTCCCTACCGTCGTAAAATAAGAGCTCCTGGCTCTGCCCATTCACAAGGACTCAATTCTATGTCCAAACATCACATGCCAGCAGATGTAGTCACCATCATAGGTACAAAAGATATTGTGTCTGTAGAGTTAGATAGATAGGACTACGTCTTGCTCGATCAGGACCGTCTATTGCGAGCAAAAACACCCTCAAATAATCGGAAATACCGCATTTAGAAGCAGTAATGAATTCTGGGACTCCGGATCCCCTCCTCAATCTGTTCAAGTGCGACCTGCAATCGCATTCTCTGGTCCAATTGCTGTTTTTGTTTCTGTATTCTTGATTTATCCATTGGTTCAATCTGGTTATATTGACTATTTGCTTCTCTACCTTTCTTCTATCTATCTATTTAGTACTGGCATGGGAATTTTGTACGGTCTACTGGCCACGAAAGAAAGATTGAATTTTAATTGATGCCTGGGAATATATATCTATAGGAAGACGCAAAGCAAACAAAGAAATGGTTCTTTCATTCCCCTTTCACTCTATCCAGATTAGGTCAAGATTGTAGGTACAAAGCGAACTAAGATAAGTAAATAGAATGGACGATACTACACAATTGGCACGTTTCACTCCCAACTACATCTCGTAGTGAACCGGGACAAAGAATCGGAACAGAAGAAGCAAAGATTTCGTCAGACGTTTCTTTCCCATCTATTGTAACTCAGTGAACGAGCGCAGAACAAAGAAAGATTTACCCATATAGCTTAGAGAACGGAAGATGAAATAAGATCTGGGTTGCCAGTATATTAATTGGTACGACAGAGTCAATAGTCACTCTGTCTAGGTTCTGAGTTGAGTTGAGTATGGAGTGAATCGAGAGAAAGTCAGTACACACTAAGGTGCGACTAAGCGACCGATCTCTTCTATCAATAGTCACTGGTAATCAAGAATATCCAGTACGAATAGTAGAGTACCGAGCCTTTTTTTATATATATTACCCAGTACTATTCATTTTAGTTGAGTTTAGTTGATAGTTTCGTTTCGTAGAGTTAACCAAGAGAGTTAGTACAATAATACTAGGCTTCTCAATCAAGATTTTCGTGTGGCCCATAATCCCGATTGTGCTCAGTCAATAGATTCGTACTTATGAGACGTTGGAGAGTACACTTCGAGTTAAGGGGACCAACGGGACGAAGGACCACTTAGTTATTTGGTAATCTATTACACTAATCAATTTACCAGCACCACTAGAGTTTTATTTATGACAGCACGCTACTTATATTACTTACAAACGTACAAGACCACATCTCTCTTTCTCTCGTCCCCATTCTGAAACTAGCCATATACGGGTTGTGCCACGCAAGCACCTTAGCATATGAAAACCATGAGGCTAGCTGAGTTAGGCCAAGCGTATTCTTATGACCCAGGCGACCTCAGGGCTGTTCTTCGAATGAATAGGAAGAGACATCCACCCAGATTTAGGCTTTGATTCTGCCTTTAGGTCTTGAAGCGACCAGAATCACCAAAGGATGTAAAGGTTTGACTATTGATTACCTTGGGCAGGCATGAAGCCTATATTCCAGGGTGAGCAAGATAAGCAAGCAAATAGATAGGAGTCCCTCTCCGGTATCAATTGCTTCTCTCCTTTCCATGGCCCACACTCACTCGGGTACAACATGCTAGAGATGCATGTGGATCGGGCATACATACAATGAATGTTAATGATGCTACTATCAATGTTGAATTGAGAAAGAAGATTTAGGGAGATAGGCTTATGGGTATTGCCTGTGAAATGACGCAAATCAGGTCAATAGTTTGGACTATTGGAGATTGATTGGCTGTCCGAGGTAGTTCTCGAGCCTTCTCTCTCGATTTTTATGCATCAGTTGAGGGATCCCAGGGGAGTCAGAGCGAGTATCCTATGCCCTTGGGGCTAGGTGTGGAGCAGGAAGCGGATCGTTTGATTAAATATTTATGAATGGTCTTTAATCATTTCCTTTCCTGTCAATGAAAATCTTTCGTTAGGACAGCCATTTTCTTTTACGAAATCGTTAGGAAGCTCGCTTCTCTCTCATCCGATGTCGATAACATCGATGATCGTGCATTTGATCTATAAAAGATCGCAAGCACCGGGGAGCGAAAGAAGACATTATGGCCTTGGGAGGGAAGAATTCCTTTTTGAAAAGGTCAAGAAGAGACCCGTCCGGAATAGGTATTACCTTACGTACTCGACCTACGGGCGCTTCCGTACTCATTGTTAACACGTGTACCCACTTCAACCCGAAAAGGGAGACTCCCGGACACCCGCCTACACTTATTCGAACTGTAGGTTGGCGTTATAAAAAATTACACTACAAGACGAACCAGATGTGTAAAATCTCATGGAAATTTCTAACGATGATATTTAAGTTGTTCATCGCTCCCGGGTGTAACAACCCGTATTTCAATAACATGTTAAAACGAGAATCAAGGCAGAATTTAATTTTAAATTCTGAATCAAGTAAAACGGGCTAAGCCATTGCGTTCGTCTCGGAAAAATACGCGAAATAGAGTCCGAGTTTTCGAAAATCGGAGTCCGTATGACCCGGTTAAGGCCCAAAGAAGATTTCTGGAAATTTGAATTTCGGAAACAGTTTGGGAAATCAGATCTGGGGCCAGGCGGGAAGTTTCCCGCCTAGGCCATGTCGACAGGGCTGTCGACAGGCCTGTCGACTTGGGCCCAGACCAAGTCGACAGCCCTGTCGACTTGCCTGTCGACAGGGGGTGGCCGGGGCAAGTAGCCTGGCGCACCTGTTTGTCTCACCTGGTCTTGTTCTTGGGCTGGGTCTGGAAGCTTCCGAGATCTGATGGTCCTAATCTATCGTAGGGTTAATCTAAGGGCCTAAAACTATCCTAATCTCTATAAAAAGACCCTAAACCTACCTGAATCCCTAAAAATCAAACCTAGCAACTAAGTGCTGCCAAAATCAATCTTGATCATGGCCTCCATCTCAAATCCCTAGAGCCTATGCACTCAAATCAAGTTCAAATCAAAAGGTGCAAGTTTGCTACACCAAATCAAGGCCAAATCAACGTTGCTATGCGAGTTTTATGGCGGATCTTCATCAAAGGAGCCACCTTTCTTCGCCAAAACGATTCATGCTCCTAGTCCTCTTGCCATGCTATGTAAGTTCTAGCTACTTTTGGATCAAAACGGTATTTTTAATGTTTACATGGGATAAAATGAGGCTAAACATGATTATGCGAATCTATATGAACCTTACCATGCCTCTTGTGTTCATATTTATGATCTTAGGCCATGTGAGTGACTTAATCATGCCTCTCATGCTATGCATAACCTAGTTTAACTTGCAAGTTTGGATCTTTATGCATGAAATGCTAGCATGAACCTTTAGGAACCACTTTATGTGTGAAACATTGGCTAAGACAAGAATTTGGGGCTTATGCATGTTTAAGAACCCAAACCCCTTATGCTAACATGCAAGTTTGAGGCCAAATCCTTTATGAGATTATGCATGCTCGTGGCCAATCCCCTCTTTTAAGTTGTGCATGTTTATGGCTAAATCCCTTTTGATAATATGCATGTTTGTGGCCAAATTACCTTATAACACTATGCATGTTTATGGCCAATCCCTTTATGATGTTATGCATGTGGAAGCCAAGCCCTTTTTGGCATCATGCATGTTTTGAGACCAATATGTGACATAGTATCCTTACTATGTTGACTCGCTTTGCTTGCGTTGGGAAAACACGATTTTGGGTAGTTAGATAAACATGAACATGTCGCAAAATCTTAACTTGAATATGACATGTGTTTATACTTGAAAATATGACTTGAAAGATAACATGGAAGATGACATGTAAGTATGCATAAAAACATGAGCTTGGGAATTTACCTATTAAGTTAGGTCTACCCTTTGGGAATTTACCTATTAAGTTAGGTCTACCCAAATGCTTGAAAAACTTGTAACATGTTTTGGAAACATGATGAACTTAGATAATATGAGTATGGCCAACTCGAGGTTGGGTTGAGTTTGCAACATAAAACTACCCGGAACCGACCGGCCTAACTAGTAGTTGCAAACAATAGGACCCAATGTGAGAAGTTGGTCATGTCGCGCTTAAGACCCGAGGTTAGACTAGGTTGTGGTGTAAATCTACCCGGACCCGCCCGGCTTAACTAGTAACCACAACAAGGTCTAATGTGAGAGGTTGAGGGTGCATTAATTAAATTAATGCCACATAATAGGGTTAAGTTAATTTGATTAATGAGGCCTAACCAAATATGATATGGACAAATGGGTTAAGTAATTTGATTAGGCTAATGATACTTAACAAAACATGATAAGCTTGGGTAGGTTAAGTAATTTGATTTGCCTAATGACACTTGACCATTTTTATACGACTAGTGGACGGGATTAAGTTAACCAACACTTAATCAATCCAACACGATAACGTGATAAGGTTAAGTAAATTTTCTTAATGACACTTAACCATATAATACAGTTAATGGATGGGGTAAAGATTAGGCTTAACTAATCTAAACGTGGTAATCGGATGGGGTTAAGTTAGCCTAGACTTAATTAATCCCACTTGGTAATTTAATGGGGTTAAGTTAAACACTTAACTAATTTAACACGATGATTTGATGAGGTTAAGTGACCTATACTTAACCAATCTAACTCGTTAATTTGATGAGGTTAAGTTAATCTATACTTAACCAATCTAACGTGAAAACATGATAAGGCTAAGTCACGAATCACTTGAATACGCTTGACCGATTTGACTCGGTAATTTGACAAGGTCAAGTTAATTTATATAATTAACCAATCTAAAATGATAATTAGACGAGGTTAAGTTATGGATTGCTTAATATACTTAGCCAACCTGACACATGGTTTGTAGGGTTAAGTCTTGGACCTGGATACTTAGCCAAGTTTGACATGGTTTGTAGACGGGCTAAGTTATGAACTTAAGTGACACTTAACCCATTAGATAAACCCTAATTCGGAGGATTAGGTAAATAACCATAGTTAAGAAGGGTAATGGAAAAAAGGCTATGTGATAAACCTTAGTTAAGGGAAACTAAGTAATAATTCTTAGTCAAGGAAATATGGACCACTTCTTAGATAGATGAGTAACCCGATATGGTAGGTCATCGTTTAAGTATACGCGTAGGAGCAGGCTATCTGATTTAGATAAAGGCTCCAGCGAACTGGGTAACGAAGCAGCGGCTTCGGGGAACGTGAGGATATTCTTGGTATCCCTCTGTGAGGTCGCAGATGATCATCCTGGGCTCACAAGAGGTTGAGGTCTGCGGTAGAAGAACCAAGAATATGCCTTGGTTGCTATGCGAGCGACCTAAAGACTGGGGTGGATAGCAGTGAGTCGACGGATACATAAGGTGCCCGAGGTAGCAAGTTCGCCGATCATCTACCATCTTGAGTCAAGCGTGTACGTACGGAAAGGCAGGGAACACCCAACAGACCATAATTGCTATCTAATTATGGGTGAGGTAGGCCGTAGGATGTGGGCTGGCCGGAGTGTAGTTCTCATGCAAGATTTTCTCTTGTGTTGCCTTTCACTAGTTGAGGGAGGGGTCTCGTGGGACCATAGCCACGTGTAGAAAAGCAGACCTTAGTATCTGCATCGGCAGATAAATCTAAAGCTCCCGACCGAGTCCTGTATTTCTTGTTTGGCCCTGTGACAGGACTCGGATGGCACGATGTGATACATGTGCATACAATTATAGAAAAACGATTCATGATGAATGCGTGGGAAAAAGGGGCGCGGTTTAGGGTTAGCGTAATCCCTAGTGGCCTAGGTGGTTTAACCCAAACCGAAATACGAAAGCGTGCAATAGGTAAGCGTAATCCCTAGTGGTGCTAGGTGGCGTAAGTCCTAGTAGTTCGAACAATGATTCATATGGAAGAGCCTAGCTAGAACAAGGGTGACAGTCCAAACGATTTCAAGGATAATACGACATGAGGAAGGCCATACGAGGTACGGCAAAGGACTGAACTTATATACATGGAAAGAAATATATGATTTGAGTAACCTATATATGCGATATTAGGTTGACATGGACCATTACACGACTTTGAGCACGGGACATTCATGGTTAACACATGACGCGGGTAGGGATACTAGTACGAGAGGTGCAGAGCAAATATACATGTTAGAACTAGGAAGAATATATACATAATAGATACCGTGGGGTGTTAGACGGGGTAGATACATTGGGATAATGTACTCGATAGAAATCTGACGATGTGATACCTTGACTTATCATAACACTGTAGTTTATCATGATACCTTAGTTTACCTTGCCGCAGTAGTTCAACCGGCTACCCTGATTTATCTATCTTGTAGTTATCCTTATGTTTACTTTCAGTTTATGCATGTCATGTTACCTTTACCTGTTTTTATACTGGAAGTAGATAGGACTTACTCAGTCTTTTTGACTGACCCGTTTTGTTTCGCCTCTTTTCTTTCGTTCCCCCCCCCCCCAGGTTTCAGGGAGGAAACAATGCTGTTTAGTTCGGACTTCTTCTGCTTGAAGGTCATCATGGATGGCTTGGACTTCTCTTGGCTATGGCTACTTTACTGTTTTACTTGGGTAATAATTTTATAAAAAGTCTTTATGCTTCTTTACTATTGCAAGGCAGGTTATGATGTACTCTGATGTAAAAAGCTTTAGACCTTGTTTATTCATGTTATGAAAGTTTGATTTTACTTCCGCTATATATATATGTTCTGTCTTGTGATATTTCTGTGCATGTTTACCAATAATGCCCCTCTAAAGCTAGTGCATTCCTTTGCGAGTGACCCTAGCGGAGGCGGGGTGTTACATTTGGTATCAGAGCAGAAGGTTACCAGACTGGGCAAAAATTTTTAAAGACCTTCTGAAAATTATTTGAAAAACCGTTTACAAAGAAGCATTTTTCAAGAAAATTTTCTTTTAAAAAGAAAAAGGCTATTCCCCAAAGGCCATTAGCATCATCCTTGTTTCCTTGATTGAATCTCTTTTCCTTTCTTTCCTCCATCTGTAGTCACAGTGGTTTTGATTGCGACTATTCTTTCTAGCTGCGTAAGTGTTTCCCGTACGATGGAGGGGGTTCTCGAGAGACCATTGCAGAGTTATGCATAAAAGGATAGTAAGAACAAGGATAAAGGATACGAGCTCAGTGATGAGCAACATGTTAGTATGGCTGAGTCCTAACAGGAGGGAGAAAGATGAACAATGAAACCCATGACGAGAGAGTACCTTTGGCATGGTGAAACGGGACGGATAGTTAAGTATCATGGAACAGGGACAAGATCATTCGGAGGGCAATAGTATGCTCTCATTTCTAGGGTACCTCAGAAGGAGGGTAACGATCTTGTTAAAGGTTTAGCTTTTCTTCTCTATCATCCCGTCGGGACTTTGTTTGGATCACCATATCTTTTTAAGTCCGCTTCGATAAGTGAGTCTCTGCACCTTAGTACTAGTATAATAGAGGATCCCGTTTTTGTCTTAAGTCCTATTGGAAGATCGGTCCATTTACTCATGGCTTGTTTGGATTTGAGAATGTCTATGTCAAGTGTTGAGCTTGGAAATAATGCTAATGTTTATAAGCTATGGATGGATTCTAGGGATGAAGTGGTTATCCAGCAAGGGGTGCCATTCTCGGTTTTGGAAAGAGGGTAGTTAGATTCTCGACTCATCTTGGTGATACCCTCGAAATCTCGTGTAACCTTTTGGGTTCTGTCATGGCTAGTTACCTAGAATCCCAGGATGTAGTTGTTGGTAATCCATTTGAATAGAATTCGCCGTTAAGGCGGATGGTTCGTTTCGATTATGCATGAGTTATGGGAATCACCCTAGTAAGGACTCTTGGCAATTTGGATTGGCATCGGAAAACGAGATCCAGAATTCACTAGTGAATTTTGGGGAGCTGGCTTGAGTACGTAGATATGGTTGAGCCAAGTATACTAGGGAAAGAATAAGTGAAAGTGAAACGAGAAGCGACAGTGAAATGAGTTTCACTCGCACCTTGGAAATAGGAATCAAGGAGCTACGAAATCATGAAGTCAAAGGCAGTCAAGGCACGATGGAACTAAGCTCAAGGTAACGCGACTCAGGAGACTGAAGACTAAATACGTGCATGATATCTCTTTTGGGGAATATATCCTCGATCCCTGTTTTTCTATTGAGCTTGCTTGTAGGCTATCTTTTATGGGTATCCTCTCGGTCTTGTCTCTGTTACAAACCCCGTACGGAGTTTGTTTTGTTTATCTTCTCGACCTTGTTTCAGGGAATCTTAGGTAGAACCCTATGGATATAAACATGTATTTGAAACATGTTATGGTTGATATGGTTGCAAATGGTTGCAAGTGGTTGCTCGTGGATGCGCGAATTTACATTAGATATTAGCTCGACTCGGTCACATTTCATATTGCATATGCACGAGTATTTATACTTGCTTATGGATGAAATTGAATGTGTTATCATGCGGATGTTGCATATGAATGAATGTTTGTGCACGCATATAGTGTATATATATGACTAGGACTATTTGCATACATGTTGGATTCATGGCACTATACATATTTTTGCATTAGGAAGATTATCCAGGCCTGACCATTAGCATTAGCTAAGGAACATGTACACACACGTTTTGCATATATTCATATAGCATTAGAAATCATCTAAGGACAATGGTTGCTTGTGGATGATGTTTTGAGTAGATGGATGATGGATGGTAGGATATGTTCTTCCTAACTTAGAGATTTCGGGGACGAAATCCTAAAAGGTGGGGAGAATGTAACAACCCGTATTTCAATAACATGTTAAAACGAGAATCAAGGCAGAATTTAATTTTAAATTCTGAATCAAGTAAAACGGGCTATGCCATTGCGTTCGTCTCGGAAAAATACGCGAAATAGAGTCCGAGTTTTCGAAAATCGGAGTCCGTATGACCCGGTTAAGGCCCAAAGAAGATTTCTGGAAATTTGAATTTCGGAAACAGTTTTGGAAATCAGATCTGGGGCCAGGCGGGAAGTTTCCCGCCTAGGCCATGTCGACAGGGCTGTCGACAGGCCTGTCGACTTGGGCCCAGACCAAGTCGACAGCCCTGTCAACTTGCCTGTCGACAGGGGGTGGCCGGGGCAAGTAGCCTGGCGCACCTGTTTGTCTCACATGGTCTTGTTCTTGAGCTGGGTCTGGAAGCTTCCGAGAACTGATGGTCCTAATCTATCCTAGGGTTAATCTAAGGGCCTAAAACTATCCTAATCTCTATAAAAAGACCCTAAATCTAACTTAAATCCCTCAAAATCAAACCTAGCAACTAAGTGCTGCCAAAATCAATCTAGATCATGGCCTCCATCTCAAATCCCTAGAGCCTATGCACTCAAATCAAGTTCAAATCAAAAGGTTCAAGCATGCTACACCAAATCAAGGCCAAATCAACGTTGCTATGCGAGTTTTATGGCGGATCTTCATCAAAGGAGCCACCTTTCTTCGCCAAAACGATTCATGCTCCTAGTCCTCTTGCCATGCTATGTAAGTTCTAGCTACTTTTGGATCAAAACGGTATTTTTAATGTTGACATGGGATAAAATGAGGCTAAACATGATTATGCGAATCTATATGAACCTTACCATGCCTCTTGTGTTCATATTTATGATCTTAGGCCATGTGAGTGACTTAATCATGCCTCTCATGCTATGCATAACCTAGTTTAACTTGCAAGTTTGTATCTTTATGCATGAAATGCTAGCATGAACCTTTAGGAACCACTTTATGTGTGAAACATTGGCTAAGACAAGAATTTGGGGCTTATGCATGTTTAAGAACCCAAACCCCTTATGCTAACATGCAAGTTTGAGGCCAAATCCTTTATGAGATTATGCATGCTCGTGGCCAATCCCCTCTTTTAAGTTGTGCATGTTTATGGCCAAATCCCTTTTGATAATATGCATGTTTGTGGCCAAATTACCTTATGACACTATGCATGTTTATGGCCAATCCCTTTATGATGTTATGCATGTGGAAGCCAAGCCCTTTTTGGCATCATGCATGTTTTGAGACCAATATGTGACATAGTATCCTTACTATGTTGACTCGCTTTGCTTGCGTTGGGAAAACACGATTTTGGGTAGTTAGATAAACATGAACATGTCGCAAAATCTTAACTTGAATATGACATGTGTTTATACTTGAAAATATGACTTGAAAGATAACATGGAAGATGACATGTAAGTATGCATAAAAACATGAGCTTGGGAATTTACCTATTAAGTTAGGTCTACCCTTTGGGAATTTACCTATTAAGTTAGGTCTACCCAAATGCTTGAAAAACTTGTAACATGTTTTGGAAACATGATGAACGTAGATAATATGAGTATGGCCAACTCGAGGTTGGGTTGAGTTTGCAACATAAAACTACCCGGAACCGACCGGCCTAACTAGTAGTTGCAAACAATAGGACCCAATGTGAGAAGTTGGTCATGTCGCGCTTAAGACCCGAGGTTAGACTAGGTTGTGGTGTAAATCTACCCGGACCCGCCCGGCTTAACTAGTAACCACAACAATGTCTAATGTGAGAGGTTGAGGGTGCATTAATTAAATTAATGCCACATAATAGGGTTAAGTTAATTTGATTAATGAGGCTTAACCAAATATGATATGGACAAATGGGTTAAGTAATTTGATTAGGCTAATGATACTTAACAAAACATGATAAGCTTGGGTAGGTTAAGTAATTTGATTTGCCTAATGACACTTGACCATTTTTATACGACTAGTGGACGGGATTAAGTTAACCAACACTTAATCAAACCAACACGATAACGTGATAAGGTTAAGTAAATTTTCTTAATGACACTTAACCATATAATACACTTAATGGATGGGGTTAAGATTAGGCTTAACTAATCTAAACGTGGTAATCGGATGGGGTTAAGTTAGCCTAGACTTAATTAATCCCACTTGGTAATTTAATGGGGTTAAGTTAAACACTTAACTAATTTAACCCGATGATTTGATGAGGTTAAGTGACCTATAATTAACCAATCTAACTCGTTAATTTGATGAGGTTAAGTTAATCTATACTTAACCAATCTAACGTGAAAACATGATAAGGCTAAGTCACGAATCACTTGAATACGCTTGATCGATTTGACTCGGTAATTTGACAAGGTCACGTTAATTTATATAATTAACCAATCTAAAATGATAATTAGACGAGGTTAAGTTATGGATTTCTTAATATACTTAGCCAACTTGACACATGGTTTGTAGGGTTAAGTCTTGGACCTGGATACTTAGCCAAGTTTGACATGGTTTGTAGACGGGCTAAGTTATGAACTTAAGTGACACTTAACCCATTAGATAAACCCTAATTCGAAGGATTAGGTAAATAACCATAGTTAACAAGGGTAATGGAAATAAGGCTAAGTGATAAACCTTAGTTAAGGGAAACTAAGTAATAATTCTTAGTCAAGGAAATCTGGACCACTTCTTAGATAGATGAGTAACCTGATATGGTAGGTCATCGTTTAAGTATACGCGTAGGAGCAGGCTATCTGATTTAGATAAAGGCTCCAGCGAACTGGGTAACGAAGCAGCGGCTTCGGGGAACGTGAGGATATTCTTGGTATCCCTCTGTGAGGTCGCAGATGATCATCCTGGGCTCACAAGAGGTTGAGGTCTACGGTAGAAGAACCAAGAATATGCCTTGGTTGCTATGCGAGCGACCTAAAGACTGGGGTGGATAGCAGTGAGTCGACGGATACATAAGGTGCCCGAGATAGCAAGTTCGCCGATCATCTACTATCTTGAGTCAAGCGTGTACGTACGGAAAGGCAGGGAACACCCAACAGACCATAATTGCTATCTAATTATGGGTGAGGTAGGCCGTAGGATGTGGGCTGGCCGGAGTGTAGTTCTCATGCAAGATTTTCTCTTGTGTTGCCTTTCACTAGTTGAGGGAGGGGTCTCGTGGGACCATAGCCACGTGTAGAAAAGCAGACCTTAGTATCTGCATCGGCAGATAAATCTAAAGCTCCCGACCGAGTCCTGTATTTCTTGTTTGGCCCTGTGACAGGACTCGGATGGCACGATGTGATACATGTGCATACAGTTATAGAAAAACGATTCACGATGAATGCGTGGGAAAAAGGGGCGCGGTTGAGGGTTAGCGTAATCACTAGTGGCCTAGGTGGTTTAACCCAAACCGAAATACGAAAGCGTGCAATAGGTAAGCGTAATCCCTAGTGGTGCTAGGTGGCGTAAGTCCTAGTAGTTCGAACGATGATTCATATGGAAGAACCAAGCTAGAACAAGGGTGACAGTCCAAACGATTTCAAGGATAATACGACATGAGGAAGGCCGTACGAGGTACGGCAAAGGACTGAACTTATATACATGGAAAGAAATATATGATTTGAGTAACCTATATATGCGATATTAGGTTGACATGGACCATTACACGACTTTGAGCACGGGACATTCATGGTTAACACATGACGCGGGTAGGGATACTAGTACGAGAGGTGCAGAGCAAATATACATGTTAGAACTAGGAAGAATATATACATAATAGATACCATGGGATGTTAGACGGGGTAGATACCTTGGGATAATGTACCCGATAGAAATCTGACGATGTGATACCTTGACTTATCATAACACCGTAGTTTATCATGATACCTTAGTTTACCTTGCCGCAGTAGTTCAACCGGCTACCCTGATTTAACTATCTTGTAGTTATCCTTATGTTTACTTTCAGTTTATGCATGTCATGTTACCTTTACCTGTTTTTATACTGGAAGTAGATAGGACTTACTCAGTCTTTTTGACTGACCCATTTTGTTTCGCCTCTTTTCTTTCGTTCCCCACCCCCCCCCCCCAGGTTTCAGGGAGGAAACAATGCTGTTTAGTTCGGACTTCTTCTGCTTGAAGGTCATCATGGATGGCTTGGACTTCTCTTGGCTATGGCTACTTTACTGTTTTACTTGGGGAATAATTTTATAAAAAGTCTTTATGCTTCTTTACTATTGCAAGACAGATTTTGATGTACTCTGATGTAAAAGGCTTTAGACCTTGTTTATTCATGTTATGAAAGTTTGATTTTACTTCCGCTATATATATATGTTCTGTCTTGTGATATTTCTGTGCATGTTTACCAATAATGCCCCTCTAAAGCTAGTGCATTCCTTTGCGAGTGACCCTAGCGGAGGCGGGGTGTTACACCGGGCCAATTGGAGAATCATGCAACAAGCTTAGCAAGAAAGACAGGTCCACTGCTGTGCTAGTGCCATATGTTACAATAGGAAGAAATAGCCCCTCTGTAAATAAATCGTCGGCCGGTAGTGAGTTTTGGGTTTCATGGTATATGAGTCGGCTCCTCCCAATTAATATACTGGGATTTTTCTTTAGAGTGATCTAACTGAATCCACGTTACAAACATGATCAATATCTCCTTGTTTTTCGTATCTGACCTTGACATTTTCAGTCGATTTCCCATGTCTAGCGATTCCTGTAAATAAATATGTCCGTCCCGTTGGTCCCCTCTCTTAATATTGGTCCTGCCCCGTACTCTGTACTCTATCTATCGGTCTCAACTAAATCAATCACTTTTCCCACCTTACTTTTCGCCACATTCAAGCTTAGGTGCGAAGCGTAAAGATTGTATTTTTTCTAGTCCCAATAGAATGAAATGGGCATTCTGCTCATCTAAGATCTAGCAAACCAAGGGAAGTAGCTGATTTGTCCGGTTCCCCTAACTTCCAACAGGGCATTCATTCGTGAAACCTATTCTTCTTCGTCCCAACAACCTACCTTCCTAGCCTAGTAGCCCAGATCCCAGATCGGATTCACGTGCACAAGCTAACCGGCCCTTCTAAGAGTCATCCCTTCTTTAAGTTTCATGTCTTCAAATCGGATTCTAACTGTTAGGAATCTATATTGTCTTCTGCATTTTATTTATATCGGAAATAATCCTCCATCAACAGACATGGAAAAAGAGCAAGCCAAGACTTCACAAAAAAGCTGGACGTGGCTGGCTTTCTTGGGTACGAATGTAAGCCATAAAAAGGGGCTAAGCGGGTATTAACTCCTCCCTTGCCGCTACTACCGAGGCCTATTGTCCACGAAGTCTGATCTCTTAACTGGCTTTGGAAAGGCATACAAAGACTATTCAAAGACTTTATTATTGTGAGGATGAAGAAAGTCGATTGGTTCTCTTACAGTTCAATTAATTTCAGGTGTGCAGAGAAAGCGCATTACTCCTTCCAATATTCATTGCCTCTAGTTCTGACTTAAGAGTGATAATATATTCTTTATTGCGCAAAGCTTCTCTCCTGATCTTGATAGCACAGGAAAGAAGAACTATAGAGTTAGAGTAGTCCAGTATATTGCCCAGGTCCTATCGAATCAATATATTAATTGGGGTCGCCTCGGCTCTTTTTACTTTTTAGGATCAACCTCTTTCGGATATGAAAGAACCAGCCCTTGACAGGCGAAGAGAGCATCGGTAAGGCTCTGCCTTATCTATAGAAAAAAAAGAAACTTCCTCTAGTCGGTCCTAAAGAGAGAAGTCTTCTTCCTTTACCTCAAGACTTCCTACGCTTCGCACCTGGCGATGAGGAAGTTTCCTAAGCGCTAGTATAAACATTGGGGAGGTATAAGAAAAGCCTTCCATTGAACTAACACTCCTTTTCTTAATCTTATTCACATCCAGAAGCACTTTACGCTCCAGGACCGATTAGAGGATGTGTCCAACGATCAAAATAAGCAAGCCTTGCCGCATCCGATAGAAAGAAAATATATGGGAAACAACTATCCAAAAGCTGAGACTGGTCATTCCTGCCCCTGCATACATATGCCTTGCCTTACTAGCTTTATTTTAATCCGCTACGCACCCCTGTATACTGGAATTAATATACTGGCGCTCCTAATTAATATACTGGGCACCTAACGGTCGCCTTGTTGGTTGTCGCCTAGTGTAAACCGGAGTGGCTGGTCGGCTAAAAGGCTTTTCAAGACCAAATATACAGCTAGAGGACCAGATGAATAAAGCTCCCCTTACTAGTAAAGGGGGTCCAGGCTCCCCACTTAACTCATCTCAATGAATCCTTTTTTTTAATCAAGATGTAATATATATATAAAGAAATATCAAATTTTGGGGATTTGCTTGTCATCTTTGTTTTAGCTTCGCTAGCTTTCCTTTTCAACTCGAAATTAGCCTTTCCAATAGCGTAAGCTGATCCAGCTGATGCGAGAGTTCCAGCTCAAGTACCTATTTCTTTTGTACCTTCATTCATTTCAAATATCAGATAGTGATTGCGACAATTCTATCATTAATGAAAGATTTTCGCTTGCTAATTATAAGTGTTTCATACTCAATCAATTAGTGACAGACTCTATCTCTTCTATACGACAGGCTAGTCCCCTATGTTAACTAGCGGAGCTCTTGAAGGGGGGATGAAATTTCTAACACACACAGTATTGAATCTTATCTAAACCATGAGTCCCTCCCGAAGCCCCGACCTTACGCATCACTTTGATTGCCAATGAAAACACGTAACAAGTAAATACTCCCCATTTGTTATTTATAGAAGAGCTCCTTGTGGCGAGAAAGGGAAGGTGGAGATCAAACTAGAAAATGAAGTCTAAAATCATATTAGAAGACACCTCTAGTACTGAACTTCCAAACATGACAGCCATTGAACAAATTTTCTTACTAATGAAATTATAGGCATAGAGACGAACTCCTTCACTATTGGAATAAACGAATTCCTTCACTCCTGGGAAAGGAGAAAGACCGATCATTACGACCGGGCCGACAGGCACCGCACCTCCCTTAGAAGGGAATACATTTCTTAAAAATAACGAAATCAATTGCGTACTTCACCCCGACCCATTGTGCGAGCTACTCTTCTGCTTATTTTGATTGATATTTCCTTTTCCATGCGGGAAAGAAAAGGCTTTGTACGAGGGCCTCTCATGCCTGGCAAACTCTTGTTTTAGCTTTAGACAACTCGGCATAAAAACTCCATCAGACAGAAGAGCAAGCACATTCATTGAAGAAGCAAAGCGATTCGCGGGAGGGGAGAGTTCGTTTTCTCTAGGGGCGAAGATGATTATATGAATATTATAATTGCAGCTTCGTCTTCGTCTGATCTTCTTCTCCGTAAAGGGTGGGAATAAGAGGGCCGAAGGATATAATTACTGCCCCTTTGTAAATAAATTCCTTGAAACCTTGACTTTAAGAGGTTATTTAGTTCTACGCTCGTTCTGAACCTCATTTCTCTTGGCCCCTATCCTCGTGCCCTCCAGATTACTAGCCGCCGGTAGATCTCCTATAAAATGGAACAAGCTTTCTTGGCTCGCCTCCTAAGGAGAGATGCACTGACGATGAAAGGTATTATTGAAACACTTGTTCGGTCACGATAGATGAAGTTCTCATTCCAGTCAGGAGAAGAGAAGAATGGAAATCACCACTCTTTACGAGTTTACAACTTATCGATTCTACTTGATGTAGAAGAAACCTTTCGATTCATTTCTTCTTTCTCTCTACTTAGATGGAGCCTCTCAATCCAGATCGAAGAGACTTTTTTAGGATCGACTTAGGGCAGGAGGACGTAACCCAACATTCCATAGCGCATAGAGGAGAGGGGAAAAGATATGACTATGCGTAGGAAACATAGGAATAGGGAGGTCTTATATGAAGTGAAATGAGGTGAAATGCTAGAAATCATTACTCAACATTCACTTAAAAAAAAGAAATCCATAGTTCAGCCAGCGGAAGTAAGCGAGATAACGGGTTGTCCAACGCCTTTATCCAGATGCCATGTATATCGCGCTAGAAGTAACATATTAGAGTTAGTATATAGCTATCTTATATCCCAGCAGGCCTCATCAGCCCACTCAAAAAGGATAGAAATAGATACGCGAAAAGGAATTACTTTTAGACTCGGATCGGACCCGAAGATTCGATAGAATCAATAGAAACAAGAATTCCTTTGCGGCTTACCACTTACCTATCTTTCTCCAAAACCCTCTCCGCTCTCTAATACAAAATATAATATGATTTTCGTCTCTTGCGTCTAATTATATCCTTTATATACTTCTAGCCTTCTTTACTATGATTTTTTCTTTCTAGGTTTGTTCTTACATCTTAAATTATGCATGAAGATATTTTGCATCTTCCTGAATGCGACTTTTCTTTCTTTTGTGAAAGTATTTTTAACCTAATCCTTGGCTCTGTATAGAAGATATTTCTTTTCCTATTGGATTGGATTCAGATCGGTATTATATACGTATTTTAAAAGAAAAGGTTATTTGATTTGTGTAATCCAGTCATAGTGTGATTGGGTCCTGTGTTGTCCCTTTCTTCTTTGACAGACAGGAGATTACTTTTTCACAGAAGAAGTATGGTTTGTTTCCCCGGCCTTCTGAAGAGGTGTTATTTCATTTTCTTGACACAATGGTCGCAAGTGCGACGTATAAGTTCTTGCAAGATCGGCAATCGATGTTGTTTTTTTGTTTTTAAGAAGCAAAACAGTAGTAGGATGGATTTTTTTGAAATCTACTTCCCCTCAAAAGTCTAGGAAAGTTAGGAAGGAGGAAACTTCACAGCCTTACTAGACCGACTGGATCAATCAAAAGTGATTCTTCTGAATTACGCCTTACACAAAACAAAACGCGAATTTCTATTTTCAGACCAATCGCGTTTTGCAACTTCTTTCTTCTTTTCATTCGCCCTTGAAATAGTTCTCTAATAGCAATAGTGGAGCAAGAATTTAGCTATATATTTACTACATAGCTAAACATAGCTTAAGAAAGGGAGTTCTTCCCTATATCTATATGTAAAGTGCATGGATATTTTAGTTCCATAACTATAAGTTTAGTGCAAATGGCCCCTACATAAATGGAAGAAAAATAGATGCTAGACTAGATCTTATTGAGCAAGTTTTGAAAATGGCACTTAGATCATTGACGTAATGCTTTTTCTCGAAGCTCAATGGTCATGCGTGTTATGAAGTCAATTCGAATTTATGGAAGTTTAGAGTGTTTTATCCTTTCCATTTCTGTATTATTCCCCAATAAGTTCTTTCCCCATTCTTTGTTTCTCATCCGAACAACCAAATTGTATCTGTTCTATAACCTATAAGTTGCAATTATACGAATCCTATTCTTCTCTCTTTTCTTCTTTACACCATATGCTTTCTTAGTGAAGTTGGACCAGTCTAAGCGAGGAATCCTACTTGAATTCTCATTTGATTTGTCATTGACGTTTAGGAAATGTACTTTGCAGTAGACATTATCTAATACATTATTTTATAGGTTCTCTCAACTTTGACTGTATTAAGCATAACGAGTGAATTATTTATATTTTATGTTATCTTCAGTGAATTCTAGCAGTGTGAAAGAAAGATTTTGTATCTTTCTTGTTATCTGCTAATATACTACATGCATAGTTTGTGGATGAAGTCTCAGAAGTCTCTGTCTCAGGGACGCTCTCTGGAGCAACTGGATGAGATGAAGATGTTGTTTCATCATCTAATTTCGCTCGCTTGGAAGAGGGCGAGAACCCCCCTTGTTCGTTTCAACTCCCCTACAAGAAAAGCACAAGTGAGTACTGTGGCAATACTCGAAAGCCAGGCGACTAGTGTTTCCATAAGAAAGAAATTTGGGGTAAGTGAAATTCTCTTTCTGAAAGTGAAAGATAGTACATAGCATGAACGAACCCACTCTGCCCTAAGCAAATCCAGTATGTTCATTATGTCTAGTAGAGAAGCTCTATCTTCGAATCTTACGGATAGAGGGCTTAAGATTCAGGTATCCGGTTATATAATCATGCAAATACTCGCATTTGCTCTGGCATCACAGGTGTTTCATTAATGGAATATGGCTAGGTATATTCATCAGGGAAGTGAGATATCTCTCTCTTCTAGTTAGCCAATAGAACAGCAAGGTGAAGACTAACAACCAGAGGCATCCCAGGGAAGATATAACAGATTCAGGCAAAGTCGAGAAGGGAGGTGTGAAATCTCTCTCTTCTAGTTCGCTGAGATGCCCGAAGCTCTACTGATCAAACACTTGCCTACCTAATATGACAGATGATGCACCAAGGAGACTATATAAGCTATCACACAGAAGCCTATAGGACAGACCGAGGCATAGATCAAATCTGAAACCAGACGGACACCCATCGTTGCTTAAAGTCTATGCGGAAAGGAGAGACTCTAAGCTAGAACCGGTTCCCTACCGGAACTCAAGGCAGAGGGACAGGGGGAAGGTGAAGAAATGCATAGTCGCTTGCCTCTCTCTTCTTATCTTAGTGGACGCGGACTCCCTTAGAGAATACCTTAGCTCGAAGCCAGACAGAGGTAGCCGGAAGAACGAAGTCCTCACCCCTAACCAACCCAAACCTCACTTGGAGAGTGACTTATGCATCACAGTCTGAGGAAGCCGAAAGAAAGAACCCTCCTTCGCTCCTCGCTAGCACCTGCAAGTGAGATTCCATCGTTTTAGTGAAACTACTTGGGCAATAAGAAAGAACTCACTCCGCTCGCGGAATACCCTGGGTTAGATGCTCGATATGAGCCTGTACTCAGAGACCCCTTTATGTGCGATAGAAGCAGATGATCCGCAGAAGAAGATACCTAAATAAACTAAGGGGCGGGTGGAGATAGAAAGGTAAGAGCTGCGTAGCATCTGAGCTTCGCTCGAAATATACTATACAGCTACGCTACCTCACCGATAGAGAGTTAGAATGTTAATGGACAAGAGTTCCACGACTATTGGTAGAGACGAAGAAGAGGTAAGCCAAGCCAATAAGGAACATGTTGTTTCGCACCAGCAGAAGAAACGAAGCCGTAGGTATACTTAGACAAACAACAAGGCCAGTATATTAATTGGGGCGAATAGTTTGGACCAGTTGGTTCAAGGGGCCCGGAATGAAAAATGAATGAATAGTGGATCTCATAATATTCTAAGAGTTTGGAAACATTTCCAACCTAAAGGATGACAAGATGAGATTGCTTCTGGAATAGTTCAACATCCCTGGTCTCGATTGAGACCACTGCTGGCTTTCTAGACTCATAGCTGCCAGAGAATCTACAATTCCGTGGTTCGCCTTTGCAGCCAATGTTATATAGGAGTCATATTATATAATAATACTTTCCAAAGACTAGCCTGATAACGTTCTCGTTGGTCTGCGTTCTAAGCCATAGAATCATAATTCCTTACTGATCTCTCATTCAATTAATTACTAGACTTGGTATACTAGGCTCCTTTAGTTCTTTGCTTCTATATGATAGAGTTGGTTCAATAATGAAATGCTTCATTGATCTGTCTGATACCGCTAGAAAGGTCCTAATTGATTGAGCTATCTGACAGAAGCTCGGGAAGGGAAAGACTACTAGAATACTTGACGACCGGGCTTTATCTTCATTCTACCAATTCTTCGTCTACCAGGCCTGATCTTCATTCGCCATAAGGACTGGGGCTCACGGCAATCCTAACTCGAAAATGAAGTGGAGATGCGGATAGTGTGGGTCTTAATTTACTGTGTTCACCAGAGAAGAGGAATTCATGAGAATAGAGGTTAGCAGGAGGTGGGCGCCACTCGCTCCGTCTTTTTGTATGTGGAGGCCTATCCGAGACTAATGCGGGGTTGAATAAAAAAGTGGGTGAGCTGAAGCCAGAATGAAAAGAATCGCATTCTGTCGAGGGGAACTATTAAAGTTTGATCATCTCCTGGATATACTGGCTTCAAGGCAAACTCGACAACTTCCGAACAGAGAGTTTCTGAACTGGAGTCCGAGATAGAACGACTCAGAAGCGAAGCAAATTAAGACTTGGGTCTAAAAAGATGCGCTAAGAGGATATATATTTGGCCTCAAGAAAGGGAGATTCAGCCTAATATACTAGATGGGAAGTATTCCTAATAAAAGCGGAGCACCCTCATCACTACTCATTCGAAGCTTGACATATTGGGCCCTCCTTGCTGAACAGAAAGAGCTCAACATCTTTTAAGGACAACTCGCTCCTCTATGATTCTCTTTCACTCGGGCTCACTCAGCCTAAACACCAGTTGTGGACAAGACCAGTTACACCTATTGAACAATAACTGAAGCAAGACCAACAGTTCGCGTTCGCTTCTAGTACTGGGCCTAACATTTCATCACTACTCTTCGCTGCTACGCACCTTACCTGATAGCCACTATTCGCTTTCCAGTTTGCGTGATGTGGATCATTCAAGAATCGAAGTCGATTTGCTTTATAAAAAGAAGATATCAATGAACTTCTATGAAATGGTTTCACGGGATTCAGCTGCTCTCTCCTATAAATATAAAGCTCGATTGTGGGATACCGTTTAGAAATAGGAATCCATGTTATCAAAGAATTTTCCGCAATTATTTCTAGTATGGAATGAGTCAATCATCCACTTTGGTATCTTTTTGAACAAAAATGGTAACCTCCATTGATCAAGAATTTAGGTCTTTGGGAAGTATCACGATCATCCAATAAGAAGGGTTTCAATTTATTCAAATGAACGATTTGAACACCTATTGATTCTATGATTGTAGGGTTGATCATTCGGACTTTTCAATTCATAGATGTGGATCTCGGACCTGTGAATGGGGGTATTCCCGATACTCACAAAAAAATCCAATACACTTGTGACTTGGACAAAAAGAAAAGAAAAAAGGTATTCCGCTTGTTCTGGTTAATCCTATTCTCTTGGTTGGAGGTAACCAGATTGGGCCACGCCATACCATAGGGCAACCGATTCAGAATCAATTCAGTCGGAGTGGCAAAACACAGGATAACTTATCGCCTCGATGAAAACAATGAAATCCAAATTTGTTGGAAGTAAGTCGCGCGCCCTCGTTAAAAAGAAGTGGGACGAGGCCAAGTACATTTTAATCCGGGCGGCATGTATGTATGAAACCCTCGCCAGACAGGCTAAGGCCCAAGGAGAATGAATGGCCAAAACAGAGCGATCAACTCTAACTGGTCCTTACGTTAATCCTACCTTCACCGATACATGAGTCAGGGAGGATTGGATCAACTGCTGAAATTGGAGCATTCCGGTAATCGCTACGCACTTCGGGTTAAGAATGGGAAAGAACCTATGTTTCCATCATAGTCAGAACCGTAGCAGCTATCTTACTTAGTGGAATTTCTACCAGTTCTCGACATACCTTGAAGAGTTAGCGGAGTGCATCACCAGGCATAGGTAAAGTGAGTCGTGCTACTGGTGATTGACCCAAATAGGCCTCGTTAGGTGCACCAGGCATAGCTCGGGTACTACCATTTGTCCCTAATCCTATCGGCATATCTAGAGTACTACCACTTCGCCCAGTATAAACGTTGGCCTTATGTCCCCTTATCTTAGAAGAAAAAAGAAGGCCATTGATTGGGGGAAGATTAGCTTTCACTTTCATCATTCATTCTTGCTGATCTTGTGAGAGTGAGGAATAGTACCTAATCCTGAGGATGCCCCAGAATCTTTTCGATTGCTCAGAACCCAGTATATTAATTGGCTTTGGCTCTGGAACCTCCCTATGGTTGCCTTGTATCTGAGAAGAATTTTCAGATGAATCGGCCGAATGAATCAGAATTTCTATTCTATGATCGACCGCATCAACAACTTCGAATTGGATTAGTGTCTCCTCAACAAATAAGGGCTTGGGCCAACAAAATCCTACCAAATGGGGAGATAGTTGGAGAGGTGAAAAAGCCCTATACTTTTCATTATAAGACCAATAAACCGGAAAAAGATGGATTGCTTTGTTAAAGAATCTCTGGACCCATAAAAAGTGGAATTTGTGCCTGTGGAAATTATCGAGTGATCAGAGTGGAAAAAGAGGACCCGAAATTTTGTGAAGAATGTGGGGTGGAATTTGTTGATTCTCGTATACGATGATATCAAATGGGATACATCAAACTCGCATGTCCAGTAACTCATGTGTGGTATTTGAAACGCCTTGCTAGTTATATCGTGAATTTTTTGATAAACCCCTTAAGGAATTAGAAGGCCTAGTATATTGCGATGTGTGATTTGATCGAAATTCTCATTTTATAGATTTGCACTACTAAACTGTCATCCCATTCAATCTGATTGGGATGCCCCCGACCCCTCTAATCTTTGGCATGGTTCGGAGAAACATAAAGCTCAGAATTCTAGGCGTATTCAATATCCCCAACAGCTACAAATATCACTTCGCTACCAGTCGACGAATTTAAGCATATTCCCTAATCCGCTGCGATTGATTGACCTTCCCGTATGTAAATGGTGATCGTCTTCGGTAGTTTGATTCCGCATTACACTGCAATAATTCATTCATCCCGGAAAGGTACCCAATTAATATACTAGGGACCTCTAATCTTAGATATTTCACAGTGTCAAGAAAAATGGTTGGAATATTCATTTTGAAAATCTTTATTTGATTCTGATTTGCTTAACAAATGATATTAATAGGGCGAACAGTAAGTGATATTAATATTGGATCTCCATAAGGTTCTAGTCTATTCTAACCTGACTAGTCAGCTCCATAGCAAGCTTGGGAATGGAGTGAGCCAATTAATATACTAGGTGCCCCAGCATACCTAGGCCTTAGATGGCATGAAAGACCTAGCAGTAGAGGTGCTCATGCTTTGTGAGAAATTCACACTAGAGAGTTGGCATCAGAAAGAGTGAAGAGAGCGTAGTGAGTGAAGCAGGTGAGCCCGGAAACTGGAAAGTCGTCACATGGGTAGAGAGATGAGCATATGAAAGCCTCGTAATCCTTCCAGGGGTATAGCCAAGTATATACAGGGTGTAGCCGGGGAAAGAGGTGTGTAGCCTGAGAAAATCTTGTGGGAGTTAAAACAACTCATGCTTTGCTATATCTATGTCTGAGCGAGCCGAGTACGCTACTAAATAAAAAGGAAACATAGGTCTAGATTCACATCCAATATGCCTCACTCTCAGTAATTATCTTGGTTAAATTATTCTTATACCATAAAGCAGCCATAGAATCAACATGAAGGCCTTCCGAGACCCTATGGCAGCCATAGAAGAGAAAGAGAGGGGTCCCAATCGAGTAATAGTAGCACGCGTGGGTATATTCGAGTAGCCAGAGAAGTGTTTACCTTAGCCAAATGAAGCCCGAGAACCGGGTATCAACCAAGGTGCTCTCTTATTATCCAGGCAGAGCAGTTCATAAGGGTGATCAAAGCTCCCTTTAATTAACAAATGACGCCTGAGAACCGACAATTAGAATATATAGGTCAGAAAACGGGTCTAAGTCCCTGGGTAGCAAGGGCTCCCTCTTTGTATAATAAGGGAGATCGAACCCCGTTTGTATACTCTCATCTCTCCGAGACCTGTTTTTCTATGCCAGAGAATCCATATTCATCAAATCTTAGGCGGGCCGATAGTAATTTCCCATAGGAATCGAAGAAATCAAGAGAAATATAGCAATTGACCGCCAATTAATATACTGCCGATGTGAATCAGAGAGCTAGTGCGATGTTTTTTCAAATGAAAAGGATCCGAGCTCGGCAATTAATATACTGGGCAATTCTAATTACCATGCCTTAATATGCAAAAAAGAAGTAGTAGAACGATTCAAAGATTCAGTACCTGTTGACCAAGAGGTTCCACCAACCTTTAGGGAGGGAGATGAGGGGCATGGATACCAACGAGGGACGGAGCAATGTCAAGATCCAGTAGCTGGAAGAGAGGATCCACTAGTAGACCAAGAGAAAGGACAAGTCACTGCATACCATACCTCTAGGCAATTAGAGCAAGATCCAGTAGCAAGAATTAATATAATAAAAAATCCCGACCAATCGCTTCTTACTTCACAAACAATGGAAGAACAAATGTATCTAGTAGACGGAAACGCTAAACTAGAGCAAGAGCCAGGGAGCATCCTAGACCAATCGCAAGGCGCGGTAGTCAACTTACCACTGAAAGAAAGAAGAGTCGGAAGTGAATATGATAGCTTAACCAAAGAATAGCTCACCTCAGGTTGGGGTAAGGCAGCTAAGGAAGTGAGGGAGCAAAAGCAAACGACAGCAAGAGTAACAAGGGAAGCTCTGCTTAATTCTATTTATGAGAACTCTGTGCGAACATCCAGTTCTCTTAAGCTCATTAAGGGCGAACAAGTTCCAATTACATCAATAGAAGCTCGCTTACCAGACTTACCAGATACCGGGGAGTAATCGTTAGATCCGGTTGCCAGGCTCTCAGCGAACCTCTCTCAAGAGCGGGAAGAATTCACCCTAGAGAAGACGGCTGACCATTCGAATTAATATAACAAAAAAAGCGCCACCGGACCAATCGTTAGATCCTGTGCTGCAGCCAGAGCGAAGGAAGGGTAAGAGAGCTGGTAACGAAGTGAAGGAAGAACTCCTTGCGTAGCCGGGTGGAAAAGTCAAGTGAGACCTTGCACACGGGCTTCCACCGAAAAGAGAGAGTTACAGCCATTAGAAACTTCATTAGGGCGAGTGTCCTTACTGAAACCAAGCTTTCGACTTACAACGTCGAAAGAAACAAGATCTTTTCCAAGTAGCCTTCTTAACGAGTTCCCTGCCTGAAGCCTGTGCTATCTCAGTTACCCGTCCGCATCGGGTGACAAAAAGACGGTGCTATGATACGCAAAACCTATTACTGGCGGGCCGGGGTTTTGCGCAGTTGAGTCTCGTGGGCCTGTTCCGGATTTCGATCAGAAGGCAAGGCGACCTCTTCCAGACACCTAGATTCCAGAAAAGAATGAACAGGAGCTCTTGTTCGTTTAGAAAATTCGATTCGCTGGCTGATGTGAAATCAATCAATGAATGATTCAGCAGCGAATCTGATCACACACCGATTCGGCCCTAGTTGCTTATTGTGGGGGATGAGTTCTGTCGCCATTAGCGAGAAACGATTGATTGAATGCTGACATGGAATCTTGCTTCTTTCAACCGTTATAGCGCTTAGCCTGTTAAAGAAGAAACTCGCTCGTGCCAACGGGACCGATCCAAACTCTCGGGACAACCAACAAGGGACCTGTAGTTTTGAAGCAGGAGTTTGCACACGTAAGCTTTGATGCTGGAGTTTGCTGGTTCCGAATTCTCACTAATCCCCGAGAAAGCTGGTTGGGGAACTGCTAAACAACCTCAAAGAGGAGAAATATCTTCCTCTGACCTTTCAAAGTCCTATCTCATATGATAGTTGAAGGTACGTGCGATGGTACCATGGACATAAACGAGGTCGAGCATAACTTTAATGATCTAAAACGAAAGCATAGAAAAAGTTATTGGTACGAGCGTGCCCTGTATATTCAAAAGGGATTTGAGCCAGAAGAAGATGAGGCGAGCGTTAGTGAGGAAATGGAAACAACTAAGTCTTAGTTAGGTTTAGGTTGCGTAAATGGTAACAGCGGCTTAAGCCATTAAGGGTAGAATAAGCAAACAAAAGGAATGGGATATAATCATTTTTTATATTTAATATATATAAAGCTTTAATAATCTATGACTAGGCTATTCATTAAAGTAGAAGGAGACACCCGGGAATATTCTTTGGTACTCTTGCCGGTGGAAGAAATTACAGAGGGAAGGCCTTGGTCAATCAACTCACTGCCATTGACCACCCATACTTATATAGCCCTGGCTGAAACTATTGCCTTATTGAACGTGTGCCTAGGAATAGAGATACTAGCTCAACCCGACAATAAGAGGCTATAATTATTACCCGAATGCTGTTCCCTTATAAAAAAAACTTATGACAGGATTCACACCTTTAAGTCAAGTTATTATTTATTATGCCCTATACAAGGGTTTTATACCAATCCCATCTGTCACTCCTCTTTCATATGCAACAACAAGTGAAGTAAAAAAGTAAAGTGCCTATCCTACTGGTATCGAATCTACCTAATGCTCTTATTAAGAGACTTCTAGCTGGTAGACAAGGAGACTTTCTCAGGTATCGAATCATCATACTATCTTAGTAGGCATCGAATATACTCTTATATAAGATCGAATACCAGGTTCTGGTAGAGAATCATCATAAACATTACTATCTGCTTAGCTTCAGCTTCACTACCTAGCTGTTTCACTAGCTTTAACTTAATAAGACTAGCTTGCTATTTACCTGGAGTCACCACCGGGCTCAACTCCAACTTCAACTCCAGCAGCAAAAAGAAAAGATTCCCCAATTAATATATATACTGGGCTCTGTTCTACACTAACAGAGAAGCGTTAGCGAAACAGAAATGGGAAAAGTGATAAGCTTAGATTCTCTATCCCAACTTTCTCATTATGAGCGGGCAGCTAATATTATCTTCGGACTTAGCACCAACCAATTCCCGGCTTCGCAGGTACCCATTCCTATGATTCGCATGCATTAGTAGCGGAATGAGCAACCATTAATATTCTCAGCATCGCAGTAGTATGGAACAACAACTCCCGGTAAAGTTCCTATGGTAAGAACGGAATTCGCTCCTCCGATTTATTGCGGTTTCCTTTTTTAGTGGGCCAAATGAAGAAAGAAGTCCAGTCGAGCAATTAATATACCGGCTCCTACAGGCCAGAATTTTTAGGTCTCTAGTGGGGGCGAGCCAAAGCCAGTGACAGTTCCGCTAGTTAAAGTGGACTATCAAATTAAGAACAGTCCCTAGACTGGACGTTTATAAGCTAGTAAAGTCTGGTGTAGGTCTTCCCCAGCTAGGAGTATATAGAGAATTTCAGCCTTTTTTTCTGATACTGAGAAGGGGAACTTCTTCCTTTAGGAGTTGGAATCTAAGAAAGCGGGGGAATTTTGAAGTATACCTCCCGCAAGGTCGCCTCCCGCTCCCCCAACCCAATAGTATAGCCTATTCTTACATTGGTATAAAAGTCCCTCATCTGATTGCTTACGAACACTAAGGGCGGGTCTCGGCTCATTTTGAAAGTGACATATTGATTTCATTCTAGTTCAACTGTTTATTAAGTAGTAAATCTATCCACCTATTTTATTACTACTTAATTGGATTGGTTGAGGTAATTGGAAGTGATCTGTAGGTGACTAAGTTATTCTGGGTAAGCAATAGAAGAGATGTCGAGGAGCTAGCGTAGCTGTATACTTAGGAGATGTGTATATAAACAACACTGGTAATCAGAAACGAATAAACGAGCTCAGGTGCGAAGCGAAAGAAAGCAAGGTGCGTAGCGAGGAATCTCTCCGGATCCAGGACTATAGTTCAGCATTCAGTTGACCTTGACTTATCTAGGAGTGTTTACTTAAGTGCAAGGCGGTTCACCAAGAGTTTTAGTTCACCAAGCAAGAGAGCCTAACAGTAAAGCTCGGGTTGGCGTTGGTGCTATAATGCCAGCATAGGACAACTCCCATAGTGCCTCTTATTAGAGGGCGAGATTGATTATTCCCCAGCTTTCATATGCGTCTTAGATTCAGGAAGAAGAGGTTACGAGTCAAATAAAAATAAATAAATTAGCATTCCGGTCTCATCCCATATAAGACTGAGTGCCTCTTCGTTAGTAGCCCTATTCGCTTGAAGGCTGAGCATAGACCGTATTCAACAGACCCCGTGTACTCATTGCTTGTGCTAGCTCTCCAGGTTCCTGGTATTATGTGCATGCTACAGTGCAAGACGGATCGGATAATCAGGCGTATGCGGGTGCAGGGGAATAATGGAAGCCGGCAGTGCCTATTCTATTAGTAAGTGTGAGCGACGACTGCTTTCGATGCGGAGTCTTCCGAGGGAAGATAGATTGGAAGGCAAGTCGCTAATGCATCTACTAGGCCAGAAGCAGCAACATGATATGCTTGAGTTCGCTTCTCCCCTGAACTAGTTGTGCCAACTTTCGATGCAGAGTCTCTTAAATTAATATACTGGATTTCCTATTATACTAATTGGGCGGGAATCATCCTTTGCTTCTAGTTGGCTAGCCTTTGATTCTTGGGAAAGTCGCTATCGATAGATAGTCTGCAGAAAAGAAGCCTAAGTGGAGTCATTAGAAAACTACGGACAAGTCCATACCTTAAACCTATCCAGTCGCCCGAGCAAAGTCAGAAGCTCACATAGCAGGTGCGGATACAACGAGTTCAAGGCGTGCAGCGACCAGTATATTAATTAGTTCTTAATTGGCGAAGAAAGAGGAGACCCCCGATCACAATTAGAGTAGGGAGTTCCACTAAGAAAGAATACAGGCGCAGCTCATAAGCTAATAACTAATATAGAGAAGTTCCCCATTATAGCTACGATTCCATAAACTCACTTATCGAAATCAGTAGGAGCCGGTCCAGCAACAAAATTGCTTTAGCTGGGGTGTTCATCTCTTTCATTCGCGGATTAGCTTGAAATCTTAGGCTTAACAGAAGCTATGGCTCCCTCATGATTGATTAATCCTTCCTAAGCAGAGCTCTATCATAGTATGCTGAACCTAATCCCTCGTAGGGGCCTTAATATAGACTAGGGGGCGAACCACTCTTAATTTACTGAGGGATAACTATTGACCAATGTTTATACTGGGCGACATATTTCATGTGGTTAGTGATGGGGACCCCTACCCCTAATCGAGTTGACAACGAACAACTCAAACAAGCAGCAACCGAGAAATGAGGGCCCTTCCCAATCTCAATACGGGCTCGTACGTGTTATCAAATAATCATAGTTTGGATTGCCATGACTTTTTTTACAAGCGGAGAACCCCGAATCAAATTCATCGAACTCTTTGCTTTGCACCTCTCTGTCTCTGTCCGGTGGTCTTAAGTCAGCGGTGCTAAGCCCGGTAGGAAGCTTTTCATGCAAGTAGCCATGGTCTTAGGGTATTTGTTGTTGTTGTTCGGGTTGTTTGATTCCTCCCGCTCACAATGAATATACCTCCCCAATTAATATACTAAAGGGGATTAATTCCTCACTTATGCTCGCCTCATGAAGAGGTCGCCTTGGCCTTCCCGGCTACGCTCCTGCTGTAATTAATCCTCTCCCCCAGTCGGAATAGCGATGTGTCTTAGGAATTTTCCTCGGCTCAGGTGCGTAGCGATGCTTTCTAAGGAATATTCCTTGTTGATCGGCCTGAGATTGGTAGAAAGACCCTTGTTGTTTCCTTTCATCAATTCCCGGGGCCAAGCAATGATTTTCTAGCATAGCGCTTGGCAGTTCAATAGAATTTGACTTAGGTTATTACCTCGTTGACAAATGGGAACCAATAGTGCCACCAAGTGATCAATTACATAATTCCTTGGGGATATTGGACAACTGTAACAAATGGGTCAGCGAAGCTTATGTTTTCTATGATTATTTCACAAGCAAGAAAGATATAGCCTGGCCTAACAAGCAGCTCCCCTCTCTTTTTTAACAAATGGGTCAATGCGCCAACCCTCTCTTCTTTAGTATAACAAGGAGTGCTTCGACTAGTTCTCTTTCGTTGATCTTGCATAAGGAAGGCCGTGGAGATTGGGAATAGTTCCTCCCGTTGGTCGCCTAGCCAATTCGTCCAAAAAGGGGGATTTCTTCGCAATTAATATATTTCTAGCTATGAAAGTTATGTTTTTGTTGATATTGCTATTACATTTGGCATGGAGAAATTCTTCAATTATTTCATATCCGGCGGGAATTCCTTGTTTTGTTCCACTTTGATATCCCTGGAAACGCAACGGAAACGGAAGAGCTAGTAGAACGTGTGGAAACTGTCATGTCATGAAAAAGAAAGGCGCCAGTATATTAATTGTGAGCGGGACGAAGAAGAAGCAAGAAGATCCGAAGCAAGAAGGCGCTTTCCTACTACTTTACCCTGATTTGACTACTTCCCTAGGGTTCAACGAATTTCCTTTACCAGCTATATGAGACGAAAAGTGATAGGCGACCAACAGGAGTGATTTTCCTGAATTTCCTAAGAAATTTCATCTCAATTTTCCTGTTTGATGGAATTGAAAAAGACGTGGTAACCATGGATGAATTGGACAGACTGAGGAGCCTACGTAACTTAGCGCCCTTGGGGCTACCTTAGGCGATCATCCGAGGTTTCTTGTGAGCAGGGAGAAATTGTTCAACGTGAAGTTAAGGCTTTGCCCAGCAGTCTGTACTCCCAGCGCCAACCAATGAAAGCAGCCCCTCACGTCTGCTAGATCACTACCATCGATCCACCAAAGAGATTCCATTTCTCCCACGAAGAAAGGGGCAAGTAACTGTGCGTCGCTCACTCCACGGTTGGCACAGTATATTAGTTTTGAGTTGTGAGCTCTAGCTCAGGTATAAGACCCCGCATCTATCTAAGATAACGAGTTCCAACTGGCTAGTTTTAGGAAGAGAAGAAGGCCTTGGCCCACAAGTAAGTCGTTCAGCTTTCAATAGCGTCTAGGGGAAATGCGCCGCTTACTCAATGCCCGCCTTCCATTATTCCTTAGAGCGACTAGTAATGTTAATATATAGCGCCCCTCTATGCGAACAATCGTCTATCGTGCATGGGGAATCTAGAGAGCTAGCAATTCGCGGAGTCAATCATGTAAAGAAACTCATTCTTCCGGAAATTAATATACTGGGGTAGAGAAGATGGCCTTAGGTCTTGAGCTGCACAAGTATATTAATAGGCACCTTAATACCAGGTTCGCTGTCCGTTAGCCGCGGTACGAACTCCCTAACTGCTGCCTGCCTCCCAGCTCCGTAACCGCTGAATCAGCGCCTTGAATCAAAGGCGCCGCTACGCTTCTAGGGTGAAAGACAAGATCGAAGAAGCGGAGATGCGCGTTCCTAGGTAACTCTAAGTCGAGGGACAAAGCAAGTAGGCGGCTGCACAGGAGTCTGAATGCCTTCCCTGGCACCTGGCTTCTTCCTCCGCCCTTCCTCAACAATTGATCTACCTGGCTTCCTCCCCAAATGAAACAAGGATCTTGTTTATTCGTAAGGTGCGTAGCGAGACTTCAGTCAGGACGGTTCCTAGTTCGAGCCAACCCACCATAGCCTAATAGGATCTTTTACAATGAGAGCGCACGACTCCGCGAATGAAAGAAGATCTTTCCGCTGATGTTATTCACGCAGCACTGGTTCCCATGGTTGTGAGCTATTTGAATCGTAGCTACAGGTACTTAATAGCTTGCTTGTTGCACCTGTCTGAAAGGTTTCGAGGGGCTCAGTATACGGGGGTATAGCATCCGGGCGGCAAAGCAGGATATCTCAGGCCTTCGCTGCGCAAGGGATACGTGGAGAAGCATAGTCCCCAATTGATACGCCAACCCATCGCCCTTGGCTAGTCCACATAAAGCAGAAAGTAGACTAGATTCCCTATGCATAAACTCATAAGTTCTCGAAATCTCTTGGTCTCTTTCTTCTTCGTTCGTCTAGCCCACTTGGACCCCACTTGGACCATTTCAAATTCACCTGCTAGGGGAACTCGCTTTATACTTGCTTAGCAGCCTCTATTGACTCCTTTTAGTGTAGTTCGTTAGTTAGTTGTTCGCACCACTTCGCTGGAACACCCGCTTGCGCGAATGCCTGCCGGAACCATAAAGCACTCTTCCTCTTTCCTAGCCGCCTGAGTTGCTCCTCCGCGAACGAATCAAAAGTCAATCAACACGAAAATCCGTTTCATTACGGAACTTCACTTAAATGAAAGTGAGCCAGTCTTACTAGATCCGTTGATGCGCATAGACATGTGAGATTATGAAGTAGCAAGTGAACTGAACGAATAGTTAGTAATTACTTTCTATTCTATTATTCTTTCCTTGGCTTCGGCACCTGTTGCTGACTCCGCCAGTATATTAATTCGCATGCCACTTTGCTCGCGGCTAAGACTCAAGCTTCCATAGGCTCCTAGAGGAAGACTCCTCGACTTAGAGCTGACTCCTATATCTATGATTCTGTGCTCGTTTAGGGTTCTCTTAGAGCTGAGTCCTATATCTATGTGTGGTTTGGATTCGTAGTCTCTAAGAAGCAGTAGCTTACGGGGTTGTCAGAACTGCCCTGGGCTCTCTTATATTAGTTATGTGTGGTTCTAGCAGCTGACAGGGAGATTCTGTTGAGTGAGGTAGGAGCAAAGCGAAGAAGCGCTTAGTGATCCTTCTGAATAGAATGGATCGGTAGAACCCTCCTCTTTTCCCTTTATGTGGTTCTTTCTTGTTCTTGTTCCCTAACGCACCTCTCGCTTTCCTTCTCTTCTTACTTGAGCTGGACTCTTTCGCTACGCACTTCCCGTTAGTCGAAGAAGAGTGAGGATCGGAATAGTTTGGATCCTTCCGGTCATTGCTTCCCATCACATCGCTCCAAGAATAGTTTGGACCCTCCCGCTCACAATTAATATACTGACCAATGGGAGCGCTCCATTACCGAGTGAAAGAGTCAGTGACATAGTTGACCGTCAACAAGTATAGATTCAGCCGGTTAACTACTATTTAAGGGGGAAGAGGAGTTGTCACGATAGAAAAGAGAAATGACTCTAAGGAACCAACGATTATATCTTCTTAAACAACCTTTCAAATTAACCCCTTGGATCTTGTTTACTACTATGTTTATGTTCGCTCTCATGATGTATCTCACTTGTATACGGGCCGTGGATTTCTTGCTAGACCTACTCACGACTCTATTAGAAAGTAGAATGACCAACTTTTACACGAATTTTCAAGTAGATGAAATCGGTCGAGTGGTCTCAGTTGGAGATGGGATTGCATGAGTTTATGGATTCAACGAGATTCAAGCTGGGGAAATGGTTGAATTTGCCAGTGGTGTGAAAGGAATAGCCTTAAATCTTGAGAATGAGAATGTAGGTATTGTTGTCTTTGGTATTGATACCGCTATTAAAGAAGGGGATCTTGTCAAGCGCACTGGATCCATTGTGGATGTTCCTACGGGAAAGGCCATGTTAGGCCGTGTGGTCGACGCGTTGGGGGTACCTATTAATGGAAAAGGGGCTCTAAGAAATCACGAATAAAGACGTGTCGAAGTGAAAGCCCCAGGGATTATTGAGCGTAAATCTGTGCACGAACCCATGCAAACAGGGTTAAAAGCAGTAGATAGCCTTGTTCCTATAGGCCATGGTCAACACGAACTTATAATCGGGGACAGACAAACTGGAAAAACAGCTATTGCTATCGGTACTATATTAAACCAAAAGCAAATGAACGAAAGCTCTGAGAGTGAGACTTTGTATTGTGTCTATGTAGCGATTGGACAGAAACGATCGACTGTGGCACAATTCGTTCAAATTTCAATTGAAGCGAATGCTTTGGAATATTCCATTCTTATAGCAGCCACCACTTCGGATCCTGCTCCTCTGCAATTTCTGGCCCCATATTCTGGGTGTGCCATGGGGGAATATTTCCGCGATAATTCCATGCATGCATTAATAATATATGATGATCTTAGTAAATAGGCGGTGGCATATCTATTGTTACGCCGACCACTAGGCCATGAGGCTTTCCCTGGGGATGTTTTCTATTTACATTCCCGTCTCTTAGAAAGAGCCGCTAAACGATCGGACCAGACAGGTGCAGGTAGCTTGACTGCGTTACCCGTCATTGAAACACAAGCTGGAGACGTATCGGCCTATATCCCCACCAATGTGATCCCCATTACTGATGGACAAATTTGTTCGGAAACAGAGCTCTTTTATCGCGGAATTAGACCTGCAATTAACGTTGGCTTTTCTGTCAGTCGCGTCGGGTCTACCGCTTAGTTGAAAACTATGAAACAAGTCCGCGGTAGTTCAAAACTGGAATTGGCACAATATCGCGAAGTGGCCGCCTTCGCTCAATTTCGCTCAGACCTTGATGCAACGACTCAGGCATTACCCAATAGAGGTGCAAGGATTACACAAGTGCCTAAACAACTACAATATTCACCACTTCCAATTGAAAAACAAATTGTAGTGATTTATGCAGCTGTCAAGGGCTTCTGTGATCGATTGCCACTAGACAAAATGGCTCAATATGAGATAGCCATTCCCAGTAGTATAGATCCCAAATTACTCAAATCCTTAAAATCAAAGGGTGGGTTAACTCATGAAATAAAGAGTGAATCAGATGCTTCTTCAAAAGAAAGCTCTTTGCCTTACCTATGATGAAATTCCAAATGAGAAACGGAGGGGCGACTAAAAGGAGCCAAACTATTCTTCCAAATTCAAATAAGACTTTTTTCCTAAGCCACTCCTTTCTGTCCTGTCGCGCCAATACTATGTTTCCAATAGGGAGACTTGAGCATACTGCATATTGTTACCGGGTTCTACTCCTTATTTTATTTGGACTGAGGAAAAGGAAGCGTGAAGAGCCCGCTTAGGATTCGTATAGGTGATACAGGAAAGAGCATGTGGTTTTGACTTCCTTAGAGGAGAAGCCTATGAATTGTGTGATTTGACTGTTCTCGGTTTAGTGGTTAAAAAGCTAGTGGCGTGTACCAAAGGAACTCTTGTGAGTCTGTTCACAGGAGATGAAAAAGGACGGATGTTCTTAGGTCCCTATTTGATATTTTTTAGCTGAACGGATATAAAGAAATACCAGCTTTAGCCCACCCTTCTAGTGGTTCTATCCGCAATCCTTCGCTGAGCCCTGCATTCCCTCCCTATCGGTCGCTCCTTTCTTTCAAACAAAATCACACAAAGAGATTGATGGGAAAAGGAAGGCGATCGGTAGATCGATGGATGAATCCACCGGCGTAGGCTCCAAGGAAGCATATGATCGGAGCTAACTGTCACTTACAAGTTTGGATTTGATTTTGGCAATAACCCCATACAAATAACTCGAAACAAACTCACGGAATGGACAGAGGAGCGGGAAGCACAAGCAAATTTCTTGGGATTGAACTACCCACCTCCCGTGTTCAGATACAACTCTCCCCAAAAGAAAATAGCTGATTTGATATAGAAAGCACGGCTGAGAAGTCACTGGGATGACTGAGCATATCATATCTGATTTACATAGGTGTCTTGACACGTACTATTAGGCCATGATCCGGTGATTGTAAGGCCACTGTTTGAATAGTAATGTTGGTAAATCAATCCACCACATTAATATCCCGACGTTACAAATATGGTATCTCTTAAATACGAATACACAATTGCTTCTCAAATCATCGGTGTAAAATCCATAGTAAACTTCGGCCCTACCAGTAGATTCTAGTAGCTAGGGCCCTTGTTGACTGGCCTTCACCTTCATGTGGTACCTTGAAGCCTGTGCTCGCAATTTTGAACTTGAGCTACGCTTTATGTGTCTTCCTTACGAAGGGGTGTTCATAAGAACACATGGCCTGGGATTGGCAGATAGCGAAAATTGCCCTCTACAACTATAAGTCGGGTTTGTAGCAGCTCGAGTCTTTGAAGTGAGATGACCTATTCATTTTCCTGATGTGTGCCTAGGGAACATGCATCGATTCGGTGTGGCTAAGCTGGCAAAAAGACCCCTAACTACGTAGTAATACTAGATAAAAGATCCCTATCTTACCTATGGGTAGCGTAGTTATGCTCGAGAGAGAGAGCAGAGAATCTAACTCCTCTCTTTCAGAGAGCTGGTCGAACGTTGAAGAAAGAAAATAAAAGATCAAAATCTAATATGCTACTTCAACTACATTTCCCTCTGTATCTTGTGAGGTTTCGTAGTTATAGAGAAGGGATCAAAGTTTCTAAAAGCCTAGGTTCCTGGGTTCAGTCTAGTAATCTTCGATGTTCTAATGCGTATTCGTCCTCTTCTGTGTCCAATAAAAGAAGACTGGATTTTGATAATAATTATGATTAAATCCGTTCTATGATTGCGGAGGAGTATCATCATAATCTGTATGAGAAATGTAGAAGGGGAATAGCTCGTTTGAAAGAGGGTGATAATAATATCTGTTGTGACAGTGAGAGTGGTATTTCTTTGATAGTAATGCGACTGTTGATTAAGTATGCATATCCTCTAGATATATTGAATAAAAGTCATTTTACGATAGGTTATACACGTAAGGGTGATGATGATTTAGGATCTCTATCGCATATTATTACCACTCGAGATCAAGGAGGTTCAATCTCTTTGAATAACAGTTTATCTGATATTTATTCATTCATCAATATGCTGATTAACATTCAAGCAGAAAAATATGGAGAATTAGAACTTATCTCAGTATCTGTGAATATCTATTTGGTGGGTTGTACCACTAAGGACTTGTCTATTTGCCCCGAAGAAGAAATAAGAGAGATATTATGGAAAACAGTCAGTACCCCTCCTACTGGTGAATTGAAATCTGTTATTCGTCGTAAGAATTCAAAGCCTAATATCATACCATCCCAGAAAGCTCAAGTAAAAAGTGTGTTGCTTTCATTGTTGCCGATACGGAAAGTATAATGGTTGATTCCTATAGTACCAAAGGAGATGGTCCTACTCTGAAAGAACATATCCCTTTTTCAATTGGTTTCTTATTTGTTCAACCTCAAAAAGGTGATATTGACAAAAAAGATATCGAAGTTTATTATAGTGAGGATATCAAAATAGAAAGTACAAATTTATCTTTGGAGGCTGCCTTCTTGGAAAGAAGTAATATCATGTTGGAATTCTTTATTTCTTGTTTAGTAGTGAAAGAAAAAAAAGAGAAAATTGATAAGGTCTACTTCCATAACTTTTCTAGATTCGATGGTATGCTCTTATTATGTTATTTAGCAAAGAAAGATAGAAAATATACAATAAAACCTCTAGTTCGGAATAATCTGCTTTACGATATAGTTGTCTGTGAACGAAAAGGTAAGAGAGTTATCTTACGTTTCTGGGATTCATTAACTCTCCTACCCGATAGCCTGTCTTCTTTGGCATCTACTTTTTTCCCTTCGCATAGTTCTAAAGGTGAATTTGATCATAAATTGGTACAAATAACAAATTTGAAGGAAAAGAAAGATGAGGAGTTGACATATATGAAACAGGATATTTACTTGTTAGCCGGTATAATGTTCCATGCTCAAGATCTTTATTTTAAAAATTATAAAGTGGATATCACAACTAGCTTGACGGTATCATCACTTGCCATGACGGTTTATCGGACCTGTTATTATGATCCTTCTACATTCGCTATCCATATCCCTAATCGTAACTGCGATATGTTTATTCGAAGTGGTTACTATGTGGGTCATGCCGATGTGTATAAGCCTTATAGAGAGAATTTATACTATTATGATGTGAACTCACTCTACCCATACATTATGAAAGCCTATCCTATGCCTGGTGGGGCACCTGTATGGCATAGTGATTTATTAGGAAGAGAGCTTGATGACCTATTCGGCTTTATCGAGGCATATGTGGAGTGTCCGAAAACAATAAAGAATCCTTTCTTACCATATAGGAATCCTAAGAATAAAACATTAATCTTCACAACCGGTCAATTCATAGGTGTCTACTTTAGTGAGGAGTTGATTCGCGCCAAAAGAATCGGGTATCAAATTTTCCCACTTCGCGGCTACTTGTTCACTAAGAAAGAAATCAATCCTTCCGATCGTTTTATCACGGAAACCTACGAGAAAAGGGTAGAGGCTAAGAAAAAGGGAGATAAGGCATTGGTTTTTATCTATAAAATATTGATGAATTCGGTATATGGAAGATTTGGTATCAATCCTCAAAGTACCATTACAGAGGTATGTTAGAAAGCACGACATGACGAGCTACTAGAAAAAGGCAATGTCCAATATGCAAATCAGCTGGGTGAGAAATACTATATAGTCAGCTATGTAGCGAATCGAGCAGATGTTTCCGATGAAGATTGGAATCCTCCCTGATTATCTACTGTGCAAATCTCCGCTGCTATTACTGCCTGCACTCGTATCCATATGTACAAATACATCTCCAGAGTTGATTGCTACTATACCGATACTGACTCGGTAGTTCTAGAAATCCCACTGCCAGACTCAGAAGTCTCCTCCACCATCCTAGGTAAAATGAAACTGGAAGATAGAATAAGCAAAAGTCTGGCAAGTCCAGTGATTTTCAGTTATGAAAAGATAATAATAACATGACATGAAAATAAAACTGGATGAGAGATAACTGTAACAGGTGTAACAGATATAACAGAAGAACAGAATGATACAAGCTATTGTTTTACACTTCTCTGCACTTGCACTAGTATAACAGAATTAGGTGTCACTGTAATGTCTAAATTGAAACAGAAACGGGTACAGAATAATTTAACAGAAACAGAATGCTAACAATGGGCCTTTACTACCCAATCAGAAACAGACAGAAGCAGAAATAGATTAATCCCTACGGAAACAGAATGTAGAATTAGGTGTACACTAGTAATGGGCCTTTACCACCCGAACAGATAGTACCACACAGAAACAGACAGGTGTTACCACCCAACAGAAATAGATGGTACCAAAAGAAACCGACAGAACTAAGTGTACCCTAAAACCCTACCCCAAGCGATCGGCTCCCTAATACATAAATGCCCTGTTTCGGCCCCACAGTAGGGTGTATCACTCCCTAAAGTGACAACCAATTGGCATAGACCTATTTACAGATGTCACGGCGTCTTACATCCTCAGAGGCATAGCGGGATCCATGCACGCACATGACCCGGTTGGAAAGCACCATCACCTCCCCTCGCCATTATCGGAATGAACCGCTTATAATTAGTTCAGTAAGCGTGCCTAGATCGTACCTACTATTGGGTCAAAGTTTTGATACCAGAAAGGGTTACTGACTAATATGGGTCCCAAACAACAGATGACACAAGTAATTACCCTCATAACCTTGTGTCCCCAGTCTAACAGATTTCATCTTAACTTGTCTACAAGTTTCATACATACAAAATTTAGATTAACTAGTTAACAGATCAGACAATCAAGTTAACAGGTTTTCAGAATAACGGATCAGTTGTTCGGATTAACAGGCTTACAGATTAACTAGTTACAGATTAACAGACTTACATATTAACTGGTTACAGATTATCTAACATTGTATTGGGCCTACGGATTCACGAAACGGGTTTATCAGATTCGTTGGTCCAATTGGTTTAACCTTACCCACCCAACACGTTTTAGACATCATGTTTATCCCAGATTTTCATTAATTAAATATTAATGCCCAGACCTCTCACATTAGACTGACAGTTTGCGGCTACTGGTTAGGCCGGTTGGTTCCGGGCAGGTTTCTATCGCAAACTGAGTCAAACCTCGGGTTTCAAGCACGTTATGACTAACTTCTCACATTAGAACCTATTGTTTGCGACCACTGGAATATGCCGGGAGGTTCCGAGCAGAATTATGCCGCAAACTCATTCTAACCTCGAGTTAGCCAAGTTTATCTTTGCAGCCAATTAATTAATGATTTACCATTTATACCCACGCCTAATATAAATGTCAATTATTCATAACTATAGCCAATTCAGGTTATGTCAATAGCGGACTAATTGTATCAACTCAACAGATATAGCAGATAACAGATTTTTCAGATTAGGCGACTTAACGGACTTGGCAAACTAGCAGATTTAGCAGATAGCAGATTAGGCATCTCAACAGATTTAGTTTAGCAGATTTGGCATTTTCAACAGACTTAGAAGATGACAGATTCAGCTGATTAGGGAATATAACAGGACTAGCAGATTAGGCAAATATAGCTGAACTAGCAAATTAGGCAAATATATCAGATTTAATCATTCCTTAAAGTTTCACAAACATATCTTGCAAAATTATAAATTTGGCCTAAGTTTACATGCCTAAATAGTTGTCATGATTAACACTATGATCATATACACCACGTTGCATTGAATTTGCATGTCACAGGTTATGGTCATAATTTACATGTCCCAATTTAGTTCAACTTGCCTAGTACAAAAGATTCACATATAAATTATACCAAATATAGCCATCGATTTCAATGCATGTCATATATCCCAAAGATCCCTTACTTAGGTGTTTATTTCCATTTAATAGATATCCTACTTTAATGTAAATCTTTACACCTAAGCCAAATTCTCTTTATCTCAAGTCATATGTTCAATACCCTTTATGTTACAAATATAACATGTCCAGTCATATGTCTCAGATTCATGTTCTAGCCACAGTCCATGTTCTTTCCTCGAATTAATCACCTATTGGTCATGCCCAATTTATGCATCATTCATTTTACTGTCCCAAACATTTTAGCGTATGTTAATCTCTTATGAGATTGGCTCAGGCTCGTGGTAGCCTGGCTATAGAACAGAAAGAGGAAAGAGATACAAAATAAGATAGATCTAAACAGAATAGAACAGATATAATATCAGATTCAGATTTACAATTCATGTCACAATCCGAATTAACGTTTATAGCGGAAAATAACTGTACTTGCCTTGGTTGGATTAAAGAAAGAACTTTAATTTGTTGTAGAATCGTTGTAGGAGCTTTAATCTCTATCTTGAATTGAGTTGCTTAGGTTGATGTTGATTAGCTTCTAGTTTTGACTCCAGCAGAGTAGCGACGCCATTTTTATTTTAATTTAGAACAGAGGCAGAGAAGAAGCAGAATAGAATTGTGTGTAGAGAAGGCTAGGTCTTATGGTGTATTTATAGGTGTAGTAATTCATTTCAGCCATAAGATTAACCCTAAAACAAATCCGGACCATCAAAAATCGTCCCAGGGCTTCAAAAACGTGTTCTGGACCGAAACAGGGCGACCAGGTCGACCTGTAGAGGGGATGTCGACACTATAGTCGACCCCCATAGGGGAGGTCGACTCCCAGGTGGCCTCCTGGTCGACCTGGTCCCCAGGTCGACCTGCCCAGTTCTGTGCTGACCGAAACCTTCTGAATCTTCTACAGGCCATAACTTCTTCGTCCGGACTCCGATTTTCGAAAACTCGGACTCTATTACATGTAAACTTACGAGAGGAACACAATGGTGATGTCCATTTTACCTAATTCCTGATTCTTAAATTAATTGTCCTCATTTTACTATCTTTTCCGTTACGCACACCGTTATCGAACTAATTTTTCTTCTCTTTCATGTATTAATTAATTCTTCTTATGCATCACCATTATTTACCAATCATAAGCATATTTTCATATATTTTATTTCGTTTTTAATTATACTTAAAAATGTGGGGTGTTACAAGAATTAGCAGTATGATTAAAAAGAAAGGTTGTCTTGAAGTATTAAGAGAAGTAGGTGTAGTTTAAGCATAGTAGGTGTAACGTCCGGAAAATCCGTACCAATTTGAGCTGACTAATATCCTACACATTCAACTCAAAGTGCACGAAAATTCAGGTCATTAATAGAAAGAACTCAGAGGATGAGAAAGATAAGATAGAACTAATAGAATAGAAGAAGAAGAAGAAGAACATCAGAATCAGAGTAAACACGAAACTCACAGCGGAACGAATAAAATGTATTATATAGCGTAACTTTAGATTACAAAACTGTATTGTATATACATACCATATATCAGAGTACAATACATCATATCACAGCGGAAATAATCTCTAGATACTAACGGTGAAGCCTTCTACTTTGAGCTCCTCCAAGTGAATATGCAAAGCCTGAAACACTTGACTGTCCATACAAATTTGGGCACCCAAGCGTTTAGGGAAAACAACAAAATAAACTCTGGGCAGTCATGGGACTGGTGTGAGTAAATTCTTACCATATCATTTAAGTTTGAAAATCCTTTTGAACCAAAAAGAAAATAGTAAGACCAGCCCACACAGAAACATGGACAGTTTTTATCTTACTATAACCCAAATATCTTTAATATCAAAATCCAGTGATATTATAATAATGTCTAAAAAATAAATATCCATGTAGAAGAACACTTGCATCTCACGCTCTATATATATATATATATATATATATAGTAAAAAATCATAAACCGCAGGGCGCTTATTCAGGATTGGATTCCAACAGACAAGGTATGGGAGCACCTTCTGATCAGTGTACTCTAGAGGGGATACACTTAGGGATCCGCAAGAACATCTTGCAACCCTGCCACAAATGACCGCTCACTCATTTAGCTTGAGTGTCACGAATATACTGCCACCACGGTTGTTGGCCATCCAACCATCATCCGAGGATACAGAATCGAAAAAGAAGAACAAATATGAATTTTCTCTAGAACGGTGACAATACACCCTGCTTGGGGATGACCCAACTAGCCATGCTGCCTAGCCCAACTTCTGTCATATCCGGTTGTGAGGCTAGAGGCTACGTCTATCTTCAGAACATCTGATCACCATTCTCTATGAATGTCACATCGTTAAACCCGTCAATTCACTAATCGATTTCCAAAAATATCACAGGTATAAAAGGCTAAGAGGAACAAATTCCTCTGCCACCTGACATAATACCTTTAAGAGATCAACTGTATGTGGTTTGTTAGGTATACTCTGTCAGACACTCATCCATACAAGTTGTCCTGGAACTGGACAAACAGAAAGCACCGTTCTGGAACAGGACGACCCTTGCATTTCACTTCGTCATTAATTGTCTTCAGCATAATCTAATTCGCAGCGCTTATGCCTATATGGAGTGGTTTTCAGATAATATATCCAACCGGTCTCTCCGTATTGACAACGATGGTCAAAACACTTCGATAGTCGGTTATTTAACTATCGAAGTAAAAATAAACATCCATTCACAAACACTGGCCCTTTTATTTAATACTAACTTTCTAGTTTCCCATATTTTTATAAACTCTTCCATACTTCCCTTCACTTCTACTCTATTAGTTCCTCGTTATAAATCCGTAAGTGAATAAATTTCTAAGTATCAACCTCGAAGGCCGAAACCAACATCAGATTGATGCCTCGAAAGTTACTCAACTCAACCAACGTACAACGGGTTCTAATTTCTTTAAAACTATATCACTTTCCTTATCATGCTCAGTATATCTTTTTAAAACATTATAACTTATCGACTCACTTTAAAACCGTTATATTTTAACTAATGCAATACACTGCTATATTTTCCTTTATAACTAATGCAATACGCTGCTATATTTTCCTTTATACCTAATGCAATACGCTGCTATATTCTCTTTTATAACTACTGCAATATGTTGCTATATTCTCTATTATAACTACTGCAATATGTTGCTATATTCTCTTTTACTTCTGCAATATGTTGTTATATTCTCTTTTATAACTACTGCAATACACTGCTATATTCTCTTTTATAACTACTGCAATATGCTGCCATATTCCCATTTCATTTGATAGACTCTGTTTCTAAGTCGGGTTCTTATTAAATCAATATCAAGTTTATAACTAAATATTGATTTTATATCCTATTATAATTTGTCGGTTTAAATCTAAATATTAGCTATCCTATCAGATTGTAATTCCTAAAATAATTTACTTTATTACGTTCGACATCATCGAATTTTTGTTCTAATTCCTAAAAATGTTATTTAGGTTCAGACCGTGTATATATAAATAATATAAACAAACAATACATACAGATATTGAGGAATCCGGTTTGATTCCTCTAACCGGTTTCCTGTCTCCACCGTTGTTAGCCCCAATGAATATCATCAATTTCATATCATTATGAAATATCAATGTTCAATCGTCAGTTTAGATATATAACGGTTTATATTATTTCAACCAATTTAATTGCAATCTACCTAAACGGCAATCACACAGCATTCAACCAATATTAAAATATAATTAAAATATTTTAAAATAGATCAGAGTGAGTGAATTTACCTACCTTGGCGCTTTGACCGTTAAATAACGATTTGCGTTAGTTGGTTCGTTCTATTTCGCCATAATTTCAACGTGCTTCAAATCTCCCCAAACTTCTTACAGTATGTAGCCTTCCTTCGTATGGTTTCAGCAAATCAGATCATTCGTAAAACTGACACTGTACGAACGCGCATTATTTTTTTATCTGTTTATTAAACAATCGCCTCCTAAAAACCATGCATGCGCTCCTTCAAGCTTTCTCTCCTTCGGTTTCAAGATCTCACGCACATTCCAAGTCCACCATGCACCCTTACGTTCTGCATGATCCCCCTTCCCTTCGTAACATTTTGAACTTGAACTCCATGCCATCAACAGTACACGAAATTACCTCACATGCATGTAAACTTGCACCTGCACATGCATGGTTCCATGCGTCCATCCCTATATGTCAACTCCACCCCATTTCCAAGTCAGAACGCGGTAGCCCATTTAGTTTTCACGTTTACACACAATGGGACATGTTCCAACCATTTAATCCATACACAAATAACACTGCTCATGGAAATCTCCACCCAGCACAATTCCTCGACAACCTGCAGTTCACCATTTTCGTTCCAGGTTAACACCCACTCTGACCCACTTCTATGACCATCGCACCTCCCTGGCGACGATGGCGACTGATCACCCACCTCCACACTCTCCCTCGATGAACACAAATAAAAACAACTCAGCCACAGGTGGTTACTATCGAAATTCGGGTTCCAAGAAGTAGAACCTCACCAATCTATTCTTATTTCAAATTGAAGCTCTAGCTTTGTTGAGTTCGACGGATCTGAAATTAAGATTTTCCATTGAGAAACAGGGTTGGAATTGTTTTTCTTAGATCTCGTTTTCTACTTCATTTTCATACTGTTTTTCTGAAGGATAAAAGCAGAATGGTGTCCTGTATTTATACATGGAGTGAGTTGCTTAACCATTAAGCAATAGGGTGTTGTATTTAACTTAGGGTAGGTATGGTTTGGTAAATGTAGGTGTATGGGTTTGAGAAACTTCATCGGGAAGGAATAGGGAAATGGTAATGTGTAGAATAGGAGTGTAGACTGTATAGCGGTATGGTTTGTAGATGCTAGGATGTAAGAAATTTCAAAGGAAGCGTGTCCCTTAAGTTAATATTTTTGTACTAACCTTGGCGTTTTGTACGTTGTAGGTTCATGTTGAGGGGTACGATTTATGTTGAGGGGTAATATTTTCTTAAATTTGAAGTTATATTTTTCTCCAAACCGATGGTCTTCTATTATACAGTTACCCTTAACTTAGTTGTACTTGGGTTAATATGGAAATGTGATTTGATTGATACCTTTTGTTGAAAAAGCTTACCTATAAATTGTTTGCGTTAACAGTTTACATGTTTATGTAAAATTTTAGCGTAATGCGTTATATAAGGTTATGTTTATGTCCAAGCTGATATGGACAGAAATAAAAATACAATCGTGTCCACTGAGGTGCCACGATTCCAAAAATATAATAATATTGGTAGCTTAACTCATATTGTGAAATCCCAAAATATTGATTAAGGGTGCGAAATACTCTAAATAAAAAGTTGCGTATTTAATTAATTAAAAATTACAGTAAAATTCTAAAATTTAAATTATCACTATGTTTCAAAAGAACCTTTTCCAAATTTGAATCCGATATCCAGTTATTTCAAATAAACCGTTATGGTCGATAAACGATTCTATAGCGACTATTTGGAAATTTGATTTGGACATAAATCACAATCTGTAATACAAAATCTTGGTTTTTCACTCCTGTTAGAAACATACAGTTCAACAGATTCCAATGTTGCTTGTTCCGAAGAAATCCGACTAATAACGAGTCCTGTACACTCGGTTGAAGTTCAGAATGTTAAATTACGAACTGCAGCGTCATTGTGAGCTCGATTATAATTAATATATATTTTTATACGTTCAACTTTGTTTAAATATATACATCCGCTTATATTAAGAGTTCAATATTTAAACTTATTTAAATATTCAAATTCAAACTGATAAAAATGCAGGACATTACAGTAGGGGTACATCGACAAATATGAAAGATTATGAATTGTCGGGAACGGGTGCTGCAAAAACCAACCCTTCATAGTAGTAAAAACATAGGAGTAATTATTGGAAGTAAGGGATATTTAGAGAATCAGGGGTAGGATTAAAAAGGACTGTTTTGAAGTATTAAGAGAAGTAGGGGTAGTTTAAGCATAGTAGAGGTAAATCGACAAATATAAAAGACGATGAATCATTTAGATTGGGTGTTGCAAAAAGCATAGTTGGGGTAGATCGAAAATAAGAAAGATGATGAATCATTTAGATTGGGTGCTGTAAAAACCATCCCTTCAAAGAAGTTAAAAAAGAGGAGTAATTGTTAGAAGGAATGACTATTTAGAGAATTAGGGGTAGGATTAAAAAGAAGGGGTGCTTTCAAGTATTAAGAGAAGTAGGGGTAGTTTAGGTATAGTAGGAGTAGATCGACAAATATGAAAGATTATGAATCGTTTGGATTGGGTGCTGTAAAAACCAACCCTTTACGGCAGTAAAAAGATAGGCATAATTGTTGGAAATAGGGGCTATTTGGAGAATTAGGGGTAGGACTAAAAAGAATAACTATTTTGAAGTATTAGGAGAAGTAGGGGTAGTTTAAGCATAGTAGGGTACATCAACAAATAAAAAGATGATGAATCATATGGATTGGGTGCTGCAAAAACCAACCCTTCACAGAAGTTTAAAATTACGGGTAATTGTTGGAAGGGCTATTTAGAGAATTTGGAGATGGACTAAAATTAAGGGTTGTTTTGATGTATTAAGAGAAGTAGGGGTAGTTTAAGAATAGTAGGGGGAGATCGACAAACATGAAAGATGATCAATTATTTAGATTGCGTGCTTTAAAAACCAACCTTTCACATTAGTTAAAAAATAGGGGTAATTGTTGGAAGTAAGTGCTATTTAGAGAATTAGGGATAGGATTAAAAAGAATAGTTGTTTTGAAGTATTAAGAGAAGTAGGGGTAGTTTAAGCATAGTAGGGGTATATCAACAAATATGAAAGATGATTAATCATTTGGATTGGGTAGTGCAAAAACCAACCTTTCATAGTAGCTAAAAATAGGGGTAATTGTTGGATGTAAGGGCTATTTAGAGAATTAGGGATAGGATTAAAAAGAAGGCTGTTTTAAAGTATTAAGAGAAGTAGAGATAGTTTAAGCATAATAGTTGTAGATCGACAAATATGAAAAATGATGATTCGTTTGGATTGGGTGCTGCGGAAACCAACCCTTCACAGTAGTTAAAAAATTGGGATAATTGTTCTAAGTAAGGGCTATTTAGAGAAATAGGGTTTGGATAAAAACGAAGGCCTGTTTTAAAGTACTACGAGAAGTAGAGATAGTTTAAGCATAATAGGGGTAGATTGACAAATATGAAAGATGATGAATCATTTGGATTGGGTGCCGCAAAAACCAACCCTTCACAAAAGTTAAAAAATAGCAGTAATTGTTGGAATTAAGAGCTTTTTAGAGAATTTGGGGTAGGATTAAAAAGAATAGCTGTTTTGAAGTATAAAGAGAAGTAGTTGTAGTTAAGCAAAGTAGGGTTAGATCGGCAAATTTGAAGGATCGTGAATCGTTTGGACTGGGTGCTGTAAAAATCAACCCTTCATAGTCGTAAAAGATAGACATAATTGTTAGAAGTAAGTTCTATTTAGATAATTAGAGTTAGGACTACAATGAATAGTTGTTTTGAAGTATTAAGAGAAGTAGGGGTAGTTTAAGCATAGTAGGGGTAGATCGACAAATATGAAAAATGATGAATCATTTGGAATAGGTGCTGCAAAAACCAAGCCTTCAAAGTAGTGAAAAGATATGCATAATTGTTGGAAGTATGGTCTATATAGAGAATTAGGGGTAGGATTAAAAACAAGGGTTGTTTTGAAGTATTAAGAGAAGTAGGGGTAGTTTAAGCATAGTAGGGGTAGATCGACAAATATGAAAGATGATGAATCATTTAGATTGGGTGCTGCAAAAAACCAACCCTTCATAGAAGTTAAAAAATAGGGGTAATTGTTGGAAGGAATGACTATTTAGAGAATAAGGTGTCAGATTAAAAAGGAGGGCTGTTTTGAAGTATTAATAGAAGTAGGTGTAGTTTAAGCATAGTAGGGGTAGATTGATAAATATGATAGATTATGAATCATTTGGATTGTGTGCTGCAAAAACCAACCCTTCACAGTAGTAAAAAGATAGGCGTAATTGTTAAAAGTAAGGGCTATTTATAGAATTAGGGGTCGGATTAAAAAGAAGGACTGTTTTGAAGTATTAAGAGAAGTAGGGGTAGTTTAAGCATAGTTGAGGTAGATCGACAAAAATAAAAGATGATGAATCATTTAGATTAGGTGTTGCAAAAAGCGACCCTTCGCAGAAGTTAAAAAAGAGAGGTAATTGTTGGAAGGAATGACTATTTGGAGAATTAGGGGTAGGATTAAAAAAAGGTTGTTTTGAAGTATTAAGAGAAGTAGGGGTAATTTATGCATAGTAGGGGTATATCGACAAATATGAAAGATTATGAATCGTTTGAATTATGTGCTGCAAAAACCAACCCTTCAAAGCAGTAAAACGATAGGCATAATTGTTGGAAGGAAGGGCTATTTAGAGAATTTGGGGCGGGAATAAATAGGATTGTTTTGAAGTATTAAGAGAAGTAGGGGTAGTTTAATCATAGTAGGGGTAGATCGACAAAAATGAAAGATTATGAATCGTCTGGATTGGGTGCTGGAAAGACCAACCCTTCACAGTAGTAAAAAGGTAGGCGTAATTGTTGGAAGTAAGGGGTATTTAGAGAATTATGGGTAGTATTAAAATGAAGGGATGTTTTGAAGTATTAAGAGAAGTAGGGGTAGTTTAAGCATAGTAGGGGTATGTCGACAAATATGAAAGATGATGAATCATTTGGATTAGGTGCTGCAAAAACCAACCCTTGACAGTAGTTAAAAAATAGTGGTAATTGCTAGAAGGAATGACAATTTAGAGAATTAGGGGTAGGATTAAAAACAAGGGTTGTTTTGAAATATTAAGAGAAGTAGGGGTAATTTAAGTATAGTAGGGGAAGATCAACAAATATGTAAGATTATGAATCATTTGATTTGTGTGCTGCAAAAACCAACCCTTAAAAGTAGTAAAAAGATAGGCATAATTGTTGGAAGGAAGGGCTATTTAGTGAATTAGGGGCAGGATTAAATAGAAGGACTTTTTTGAAGTATTAAGAGAAGTTGGGGTAGTTTATGCATAGTAGGGGTATATCGACATATATGAAAGGCGATGAATCATTTGGATTGGGTGCTGCAAAAACCAACCCTTTACAAAAGTTAAAAAATAGGGGTAATTGTTGGAAGGAATGAATATTTAGAGAATTATAAGTAGGATTAAAAAGAAGGGTTGTTTTGAAGTATTAGGAGAAGTAGGGGTAGTTTAAGCATAGTAGGGGTAGATCGACAAATGTAAAGACGATGAATCATATGGATTGGGTGCTGCAAAAACAAACCCTTCATAGTAGTAAAAAGATAGGCGTAATTGTTGGAAGTAAGGGCTCTTTAGAGAATTAGGGGTAGGATTAAAATGAAGAACTGTTTTGAAGTATTAAGAGAAGTAGGGGTAGTTTAAGCATAGTAGGGGTAGATCGACAAATATGAAATATGATGAATCATTTAGATTGGGTGCTGCAAAAACAAACCCTTCACAGTAGTTAAAAAATAGGGGTAATTGTTGGAAGTTAGGGTTCTTTAGATAATTAGGGGTAGGATTAAAAAGAAGGTATGTTTTGAAGTATTAAGAGAAGTAGGGGTAGTTTAAGCATAGTATGGTAGATCGGCAAATATAAACTGATGAATCATATGGATTGGGCGCTGCAAAAACCAACCCTTTATAGAAGTATAAAAATAGGGTACCTGTTGAAGGGCTATTTAGAGAATTAGGAGTTGGACTAAAATGAAGGGTTATTTTGAAGTATTAAAAGAAGTAGGGGTAGATTAAGCATATTAGCGGTAGATCGACAAATATGAAAGATGATGAATCATTTGGATGCAAGGGATATTTAGAGAATTAGGGGTACGTTTAAAAACAGTAGTTGTTTTGAAGTATTAATAGAAGTAGGCGTAGTTTAAGCATAGTAGGGGTAGATCGACAAATATGAAAGATGATGAATGGTTTGGAATAGGTTCTGTAAAACCAACCCTTCACAGTAGTTAAAAAATAGGGGAAATTGTTGGATGTAAGGGATTTTTAGAGAATTAGGGGTAGGATTAAAAAGAAGGTTGTTTTGAAGTGTTAAGAGAAGTAGGGGTAGTTTAAGCACAATAGGGGTAGATTGAAAAATATGAAAGATGATGAATCGTTTGGATTGGTTGCTGCCAAAACCAACCCTTCACAGTTGTTAAAAAATATGGATTATTGTTGGAATTAAGGGCTATGTAGACAATTTAGGTTGGATTAAAATGAAGGGCTATTTTTAAGTACTAAGAGAAGTAGTGATAGTTTAAGCACTGTAGAGGTAAATCGACAAATATGAAAGATGATGAATCATCTGGATTGGGTGCTGCAAAAACCAACCCTTCACAGAAGTTAAAAAATAGGGATAATTTACGGAAGTAAGGGCTATTTAGAGAATTAGATGTAGGATTAAAAAGAATAGCTGTTTTGAAGTATTAAGAGAAGTAGGGGTAGTTTGAGCACAGTAGGGGTTGGTCGACAAAAATGAAAGATTATGAATTGTTTGGACTGGGTGCTGCAAAAACAAACCCTTCACGGTAGTAAAAGAAAGGCGTAATTGTTAGAAGTAAGGGCTATTTAGATAATTAGTGTTATGATTAAAAATAATAGCTGTTTTGAAGTATTAAGAGAAGTAGGGGTAGTTTAAACATAGTAGGGGTAGATCGACAGATATGAATAATGATGAATCATTTGCATTGTGTACCGCAAAAACCAACCCTTCACAGTAGTAAAAAATTAGGCATAATTGTTGTAAGTAAGGGCTATATAGAGAATTAGGGGTAGGATTAAAAAGAAGGGTTGTTCTGAAGTATTAAGTGAAGGAGGGGTAGTTTAAGCATAGTAGTGGTAGATCGACAAATATGAGATATGATGAATCATTTAGATTGGGTGCTCCAAAAACCAACCCTTCACAGAAGTTAAAAAATAGGGGTAATTGTTGGAAGAAATGACTATGTAGAGAGTTAGTGGTAGGATTAAAAAGAAGGGTTGTTTTGAAGTATTCAGAGAAGTAGGGGTAGTTACAGCATAGTAGGGGTAGATTGACAAATATGAAAGATTATGAATCGTCTGGATTAGGTGCTTCAAAAACCAACCCTTCACAGTAGTAAAAAGATAGGCGTAATTGTTGGAAGGGCGGGCTATTTAGAGAATTAGGGGTTGAATTAAAAAAATGACTACTTTTAAGTATTAAGAGCAGTAGGGGTAGTTTAAGCATAGTATAGGTATATCGACAAATATAAAAGAGGATGAATCATTTAGATTGGGTACTGCAAAAACCAACCCTTCTCAGAATTTAAAAAATAGGGGTAATTGTTGAATGGAATGACTATTTATACAATTAGGGGTAGGATTAAAAAGAAGGGTTGTTTTGAAGTATTAAGAGAAGTAGTTGTAGTTTTAGCATAGTAGAGGTAGATCGACAAATATGAAAGATTATGAATCGTTTGGATTGGGTACTACAAAACCATCCCTTCAATGTAGTAAAAAGATAGGCGGAATTGTTAGAAGTAAGGGCTATTTAGAGAATTATGGGTTGGATTAAAAAGAAGGGCTATTTTGAAGTATTAAGATAAGTTGGGGTAGCTTAAGCATAGTAGGGGTAGATCAGCAAATATGAATGATGATGAATCATTTAGATTGGGTGCAGCAAAAACCAACCCATTACAGTAGTTAAAAAATAGGGGTAATTGTTGGAAGTAAGGACTATTTAGAGAATTGGGGGTAGGATTAAAAATAATAGCTGTTTTGAAGTACTAAGACAAGTTGGGGTAGTTTAATCATAGTAGGGGTAGATCGATAAATGTGAAAGATGATGAACCATTTGTATTGGGTGTTGGAAAAACCAACCTTTTGGAGTATTTAAAAAATAGGGGTAATTTTTGTAAGCAAGGCTATTTAGAGAATTAAGGGCAGGATTTAAAAGAATAGATGCTCTAAAGTATTAAGAGAAGTAGGGGTAGTTTAAGCATAGTAGGGTATATCGACAAATATGAATGATTACGAATCATTTGGATTGGGTGCTGCAAAAACCAACCCTTCACAGTAATAAAAGATAAGCGTAATTGTTGGAAGTAAGGGCTTTTTAGAGAATTAGTGTTAGGATTAAAAAGAGTAGTTGTTTTGAAGTATTAAGAGAAGTAAGGGTAGTTTAAGCATAGTAGGGTTAGATCGACAAATATGAAAGTTGATGAATCTTTTGGATTGGGTGCTGCAAAAACCAATGCTTCAAAGTAGTAAAAAGATAGGCGTAATTGTTGGAAGTAAGGGTTAAATAGGGAATTAGGGGTAGGATTGAAAAGAAGGGTTGTTTTGAAGTATTAAGAGAAGAAGGTGTAGGATAAGCATAGTAGGGTTAGATCGACAAATATGAAAGATGATGAATCATTTAGATTGGGCGCTGCAAAAACCAACCCTTCACAGAATTTTAAAAAAAAGGGGTAATTGTTGGAAGGAATGAATATTTAGAGAATTGGGGGTAGGATTAAAAAGAAGGGCCGTTTTGAAATATTAAGAGTAGTAGGGGTTGTTGAAGCATAGTAGGGGTAGATCGACAAATATGAAAGATTATGAATCATCTGGATTGGGTGCTGCAAAAACTAACCCTTCAAAGTAGTAAAAAGATAGGCATATTTGTTGGAAGTAAGGGCTATTTAGAGAATTAGGGGTAGGATTAAAAAGAAGCAATGTTTTGAAGTATTACGAGAAGTAGGTGTAGTTTAAGCATAGTAGAGGTAGATCGACAAATATAAAATATGATGAATCATTTAGATTGGGAGCTACAAAAAACAACCATTCACAGAAGTTAAAAACTAGGGGTAATTGTTGGAAGGAATGATATTTAGAGAATTAGGGGTAGGATTAAAAAGAAGGGTTGTTTTGAAGTATTAAGAGAAGTAGGTGTAGTTTAAGCATGGTAGGGGTAGATCGACCAATATGAAAGATTATGAATCGTTTGGATTGGGTGCTACAAAAACCAACCATTCAAAGTAGTAAAAAGGTAGGCGTAATTGTTGGAAGTAAGGGCTATTTAGAGAATTAGGGGCAAGATTAAAAACAAGGATTGTTTTGAAGTATTAAGAGAAGTACGAGTAGTTTAAGGATAGTAGGGATAGATCGACAAATATGAAGATACTTAATCATTTAGATTGAGAGCTGCAAAAACCAACCCTTCACAGTAGTTAAATCTAGGGGTAATTCTTAGAAGTAGGGGTTTGGGTAGGATTAAAAAGAAGGGTTGTTTTGAAGTATTACGAGAAGTAGGGGTAGTTTAAGCATAGTTGGGATAGATCGACAAATATAAAGATGATGAATCATATGCATTGCGTGCTCCAAAAACCAACCCTTCACAGAAGTTTAAAAATAAGGGCAATTGTTGGAAGTTGGGGATATTTAGAGAGTTAGCGGTAGAATTAAAAAGAATAGTTGTTTTGAATTATGAAGAGAAGTAGGGGGAGTTTAAGCATAGTAGGGGTAGAACGACAAATATAAAAGATTATGAATCGTTTGGATTGGGTGCTGCGAAAACCAACCCTTCATAGTAGTAAAAGATAGTCGTAATGGTTGGAAGTAAGGGCTATTTGGAGAATTTGGCTTAGAATTAAAAAGAATAGTTGTTTTGAAGTATTAAGAGAAGTTGGGGTAGTTTATGCATAGTAGGAGTAGATCGACAAATATGAAAGATGATGAATCGTTTGTATTGTGTGCTGCAAAAACCAACCCTTTACAGAAGTTGAAAATAGGGGTAATTGTTGAAAGGAATGATTATTTAGAGAATTAGGGGTAGGATTAATAAGAAGGGTTGTTTTGAAGTATTAAGAGAAGTGGGGGTAGTTTAAGCATAGTGGGGGTAGATGGACAAATATGAAAGATTATGAATCATTTGGATTGGGTGCTGCAAAAACGAACCCTTCACAATAGTAAAAAGAAGGGCGTAATTTTTGGAAGTAAGGGATATTTAGAGAATTAGGGGTAGGATTATAAAGAAGAGCTGTTTTGAAGTATTAAGAGAAGTAGGGGTAGTTTAAGCATAGCAGGAGTAAATCGACAAATATGAAAGATGATGAACCATTAGATTGGGTGCTGCAAAAACCAACCCTTCACAGTAGTTAAAAAATAGGGGTAATTGTTGGAAGTTAGGGCTATTTAGATAATTAGGGGTAGGATTAAAAAGAAGGGATGTTTTCAAGTATTAAGAGAAGTAGGGGTAGTTTAAGCGCAGTAGGGTAGATCGACAAATATAAAGTGATGAACTATATGAATTGGGTGCTGCAAAAACCAACCCTTCACAGAAGTTTTAAAATAGGGGTAATTTGTAACACCCCATGTCCATTAATGTCACTCACAAAAGGGAATGCATTAACTTCTATGGAGCGTTTTAAGTGAATATAGAACAGAAAATCACAACAAGACAGATATGAAATAGTACTTGAAAATTTAAAACTTTATTTATTGCAACGGAAGGTAAATATGTTTGGTTACAACACCAAAACCCAAAGACTAAAGTCAAGTACATAATATCCATCTTGACAAAATCAAAGTACATAATATAAAAAGCATAATCCCATAAATAGCCATAAAAGAGATAGGTTGAGCTTTACTTCAGCAATCCAAATCCAAGTGCTCCCAAAGAGATCCAAATCAAGCTTCCCACGCTAATAACCTTGGGGGGGGGGGGAAGGAAGAAAAGAGGTGGAAACAAAGGGGGTCAGACATAAAGTCTGGCAAGTCCGATAACTCCAACAATATAATTATCAAAGTAACTAGGATAAGACATAAGCTTGATAAATAAGGAAATGACTATGAATTAATGGCAAGACCAAGCAACCAAAAATAATAGGATGAGCAAAGATAACGTTAAAGGCGCTTCCTAATCAATATAGGGTAATTACTATACTGTACCGTACTGTACTGTACTAACACTAACTACACCCATACTAGTCACTCTAGAAACTTGATCCCTCTTGACTAAATAGAATGATGATAGCTTCGTGTACTACTAGATGTACCCACTATCCCCACTAGATGTACCACTTCATTGTTAATTCCATGTACTCCTAGCTGACGTCATAGGTGCCGCCTGCTCCTATCTCCACTAGGTGTACCCCTTTAATGATTAATTAATAATGGTAGCCTTGTGTACCCCTAGCTGACTACATAGATGCCATCTGCTCCTATCTCCACTAGATGTACCCATTGCCCTACCCCATTCGACCGGCTCCCTAAATCGTAGATACCTGTGCTGGTCGCACAGTGGGTGTATCACTCCCCTAAAGTGGCAACCCAATACAACTTAAGGATGCACATCTTATACCTACACGATGCAACAACGTCTTACCTTCCAGCCCGGGCCCACACACGCACATGACCCCGTTGGACTTGCGTTGCCACTCCTAACCCATTTTGGTCTCTAACCATCATGCCCAGTAGGCGTGTCCCGTCCTCGACTTGGGTCGAGCTCACAAAGATACTTAATGGGCTACTGGACTGAAAAGGCCCCCACCAAGCTTCCCACCTAGGCTTGGTCCCCTCAAATACATCCCACTTAACCCTATGTCCACTTACATGTATAAATTTGGTTAAGTGTTTTCTAATTTAACCTAGTCTCACCCTTTTGTTTAATTAACAGCTTGTATTGGTTAAGTCTGTGGGCCTATATACACAAATATTACCCACCTACCCAAGATTTACATTACCCTCTCACTTATTCAGACATATTAATTTACGGTTAAGTTAGTGGGCCAATATGTACTAATATTACCCACCTACCGAAGATTTACTTAACCCACTCATTTTGTATAACCCAGTTTACTTAACCCACAACTTAAACTTAAGTTCTTACAATACCTAGGGATCATATTTGGTTAAGTAGTCCATTTCATTTACCATGTCCATTTTTAATTAATTAATCAATTAATTAAAACCTTTCCCTTCATAGGTGTCAATACCTATTTTATCCAATAATTTGAATTACATGTCATAATTGTTTATATTCAAATTACTCCATTTTTCTAATCGTATTTCTCATGACATCCTCATGTCACCCACATGTCACCCACAAGATTCCTCATGCCACCCAAGGCACCCACTTAACCCCCTCATGTCCCACTACATATTTACTTTGGTTAAGTGTTTCTTAATTTATTACTATCGTAACCACTGTAGGATCTCTCACATTAGAGTGACATTTGTGGATGCGGGATTTGCCGGGCGGGTCCGGGCAGTCTTACACCACAAACGAGCCTAACCTCGTGTCCATACAATTGTTACACATTTAGTTTGGGCCTTTGACCTCTCACATTGGGCTACCATTTGTGGCTGCTGGATTTGCCGGGCGGGTCCGGGTAGTCTTACACCACAAATAAGTCCAACCTCGTGTCTTAGGCAATTAATTATACATAATTAATTTCCCCCAATATTTGAGTTACTTTCCCTATTCAAATTACAAATCATTTCCATATTTATTTATGTATAAATTTGTTACCTTAATTATGTCCACTATTTATGGTATATAAATTGTACCGATTTACATCTCAAATTAATTTCATTCCTTTATAGGCATTTGTGCCAATTCCCAATATTTAATATCCCTATTCAAATTCAAATTATGCTATGTCCATAATTAAACTATGTCCATTACTACACATTAATTTTCCAATTAATGCCTTCATTAAATTTTTCGCCTTTTAAGGCAATTCACCTTAATTAATATCTCAAATTCGTTATATGCCTCATTTACATGCCAATTCACATTTATTAACATAATCAATATTTTCATCCCATATTTGGATTAATTATTGCTAATCAAATATGTTAATAAAATTCCAATTATCTTTATGACCATAATTCACATTAATTATTTCCATATATTACTTTGCCAATTAATATCTCAATTTACATATATGCCTCTTTTAAGGCTATTACATGCCAATTCACATTTATTAACATAATCAATATTTTCCCATAACCCCAGTGGCGTCCGTTCGCATAGAATATATGATAGACTAAGAAATAGTCTAACACATGAAAAAGGGAAAAACACCACATATTCACATAACATACAAAATAGGCCTAACTAGCATATGAGAATTTACCACATAACTTGCATAAAATCATAGATCTAAACATAGGCCTAAAAGGTATGAACTTGCATGTTATGAATAAGATTTTCATCACAAAATTTACATAGGCAATAACCACATACTTGCATAACCTGATTCATATTCCAAACTCATATTTTTATATAAACTTGCATATGTGATTTATGCAACATAACAATGGTGTAAATTTACCTCTAAACATATAAACTGGCATGTAAAGATTTAGCATATAACTCATACATGTCATAGCCTAACTTTTGATCTAAAATAGATGTCATAATCTTTACTAACTTTCATGTGATTTATGTCTAAATCAACATCTTAACTTGCATACATACATATGATCTATCATATGAATCAACATAACCAAACTAGCATTTAAACAACACGATTATATGATTATACATAAGTCAATCGTAGAATTACAACATAGATCATAACTTTACAACATGTATGATAACATCACAATTTAACAACATAATCATATCATACGGTCAATAATTCACATCATATCCATACAATCCACAATTATATCTAATCTTACTTAATTTAATAATTATCTAGATTACAGAAATCGAACTTGCCTTTCGTTGTTAAAGAATTATGAACAATTGATCAAACTTGATGCACAATTGTTGTAGCGATGTTAGTTGATTCGTTGTTGAAGTTCTAAGCTTGAATTAGGTTGAATTGATTAGCTATCTTCCTCTTTAGTTGGCGGCGGCTACACTGAGTTCCATGGCGACGGCATAACGGCTTTAGTTTCAATTTTAATTAGGTTTAGGGTTAGCATTACGATGTATTTATAGGTGTAGGAAGTTATTTAGGACCATTAGATTAACCTTGAACCAGTAGAACCAACCAAATGCAAAATCTGTGTTTGAGCGAATCGGCCCATGGGTTGACCGCCAAACACGCTGGATTAACCCCTAGTCGACCTAGCGGGGCTTGGGTCGACCTTAAAAATGGGCCGGTTCGATCATTCCCCCCTCCCAATTCGTTATTTTGAACTTTTTCGCATATTTATTTAATTTTTAATTTTTATATATATATATATATATATATATATATATATCAATATATATATTTCTCTGCGCAACACATTTCACTTAGTTTTTTTCTAAAAATTAGGTATACTTTAATTTTTGAATTTTAATGTTATAAAATTACGGGGTGTTACATTCTCCCCTCCTTAAAGGATTTCGTCCCCGAAATCTCCAAGTCAAGAAGAATGTATGTCCTACCATCTAATCGTCCATCTACTCAACCATCAAACACCAACATCCATTATCCTTAAAAGACTTCTAATGCTTTAATGTTTATATGCATAGTGTGTGTATATGTCCATATCTAATGCAAAATTAGGCGGTCTACTGATTCAGTCGACCTCCTTAGTGCAATTCATGATAGTGCCATGCGTCCAATATGTATGCAAAAGATTCCTAATGATACATATTAATTCTATATGCATGCACAACCATCCACCCGAATGCAGCAACCATATGATAATACAACCATTATACATCCATTTTACTAAATACATCCATATATATGCAATATGCAATATGAAGTGACTGAGCCGATCTGGTGCCTAATAGTGTGTGTATATGCATCCACGAGCAACTACTAGCGAACACTTGCATCCACTTTGCATCCATCATACATAACATGTCTCAAACACATGTTTCAACCATAGGATTTCCCTAACTGAAGGTCATAGATACTAGAGAGAAGATATACTAAAGATAAGATAAGCACAAGCTAAGCGATAAAGGAAAAATTAAAAGACATACCCTCGAAAAGAAAACGGTACAATGAACGCATCTTCTCTTCCGTCTCCCAAGTAGCGTTACTCTCATCGTCTCCCCATTGTACTTTGACTAGTCTGACCTCACGATTTCTCAACTTCTTGATCTCCGACCCAAGAATGCATGTAGGAGCTCGTTGAATCGTCGCATCACGCTCTATTTCCACCTCTCTAAGCAAGCTCGGCTCCACTACCTCCACGGTCTCGTGTAAGCACTTCCTCAAATGTGATACATGGAATACATCGTGTACACAACTAAGTCTCTCAGGCAACTCCTCTTATCCGCATAATATTTCTACCTATCTTGCGCTGCCTTCATCCTTCTTCGAATCAAATCAATCTTCTCCGAAATCTCTCTAATCATATCGGGCCCGAGTAAGATCTTATCCGTATATTACCACCAACGTGTAGTTGAATGACAAGGTCGTCCATAAAGAGCTTCGAAAGGTGCCATGCCAATGCTAGACTGAAAGCTATTATTATATGCGAACTCCACCAATGGAAAATGCTCTTCCCATGTACCCCCAAAGTCTAGGATACATAGCCTCAAAAGGTCCTCTAGAATACGATTCACCCTCTCGGTTTGGTCGTCCATCTGAGGATGATATGCGGTGCTCAAACATAACTGAGTCCCTACCGCTTCTTGTAAGCTCCTCCAAAATTCGCTAGTGAAGATAGGATCGCGGTCGCTTACTATGCTAGAAGGAACACCATGCAAACCAACTATCTCTCGGACGTATACAGAAGCTAACCATGGAGCAGTCCTCTTACTCTTCACGGGAATAAAATTGGCGCTCTTAGTAAGTCTATCTACTATAACCCAAATCCCGTATTACCCTTCCTCGATCTTGGTAATCCATCAACAAAATCTATCGAGATACTATCCATGTGAACTCATCGCAACTATCCATCTCCCACGCAAGCCGTCCTACTCGAACTCGGTATCCCCCAAGCACCAAAGGCCTAAACCAATATCAGACAAGCACCCAAGGAATACCTCCTCCGATTTCAGACAGTCTACGTGAGATGATACTAGCAAAACAAATAATTGGGCACTTAACCGACTCTGGCTGTCCTCGCCAGCCTTGCTTCAAAGCCATTACTAATCACCTAACTGACTTTGCATTATCCCCTAGGCACACACGAATACCTCGTGCCTCTAGGTAAACCCCGCACTTCATCGAAGACGTCACTATGCTCACGGACCACACGAAAAGATTCCAAATCACCGTTGGATACGTCAAGAGATTTGAGACAGCTAAACGTCACTGAACCCCTAGGGTCACAAGAAATATGAGGGTCTTTCCATAATGAATCAATAGTCTAACTACCCTCCTTTCACTATCTAGGATGTCACCCCTCCTGGGTAGCCAATCCACCCCTAGAATCAAACTATAGCCCGTGAAACCAAGGACGAAGGCGTTGCATTCAAATCCAACGTCCAAGATAGAAACTCCCAAATCCCGACAAACCATTAAAGGATGAGCCGAACCACCAAAAATATTTGAGACTAGGATGGGATCCTTAACTAGACTAGTATTTAGGTGCAGTGTTTTCAACTAAAGAAGCAGATACTAACGAGTATGAAGCGCCAAAATCAAACAAAGTTCGAATAGGATGATAAAGGAAACCAAATTTCTACCTGGACGGTCCTACTGCTATCAGGTATACCAGCCGTGAGGGAATATAAATACCCTCCAGAAGATCCTGTACTTTGCCCTTGCCTCTTTGGACAATCCTAATAAGGTGTCCTATTTCTCCAAAAGGATAACTGCTAGCCTTCTTGTTCACATTCCCCATTCGTGACCTTCCACCAAGATGAGGTTTCGTCCTTCATTAACCAACATCTATTTGAACCTTCCTCCCATCGTCTACCTTCAAGGTATCAACAAGCCCTACACTTCCTTGAACTAACTTCTAGCCCGTCAAACTTCTAAGTCCCTTGAAGTGATTTTCATCCTTCGTATGGAAGTCCCTATTTATCTTAGAAAAAGCATCTATATGCGGAGGGGAAATCCAAAAAAGAGAAAGAGGAAGAGATTCAAAATGGAGAGTCGAAGGAACGATATATGGCACTTGGGGATTATGTTTTTTAAAACAAACCTTTCTTTCAAAAATACTCTTCTACAAACATATTTTTGAAAGTATTCCTTATAAAAATGCTTTTGAAAAATAGTTTCTAAAAATATCTTATCTGTTCTGGTAACCTTCAGCTCTGATACCACGTGTAACACCCCACGTCCATTAATGTCACTCACAAAAGGGAATGCATTAACTTCTATGTAGCATTTTAAGTGAATATAGAACAAAAAATCACAACAAGACAGATATGAAATAGTACTTGAAAATTTAAAACTTTATTTATTGCAACGGAAGGTAAATATGTTTGGTTACATCAGCAAAACACAAAGACTAAAGTCAAGTACATAATATCTACCTTGACAAAATCAGAGTACATAATATAAAAAGCATAATCCCATAAATATCCATAAAAGAGATAGTTTGAGCTTTACTTCAGCAATCCAAATCCAAGTGCTCCCAAAGATATCCAAATCAAGCTTCCCACCCTAAGAACCTAGGGGGGGAGGGAAGGAAGAAAAGAGGTGGAAATAAAGGGGGTCAGACATAAAGTCTGGCAAGTCCGATAACTCCAACAATATAATTATCAAAGTAAATAGGATAAGACATAAGCTTGGTAAATAAGGAAATGACTGTGAAATAATGGCAAGACCAAGCAACCAAACATAATAGGATGAGCAAATAACGTTAAAGGCGCTTCCTAATCAATATAGGGTAATTACTATACTCTACCATATTGTACTGTAATAACACTAACTGCACCCATACTAGTCACTTTAGAAACTTGATCCCTCTTGACTAAATAAAACGATGATAGCTTCGTGTACTACTAGATGTACCCACTATCCCCACTAGATGTACCCCTTCAATGGTAATTCCATGGACTCCTAGCTGACGTCATAGGTGCCGCCTACTCCTATCTCCACTAGGTGTACCCCTTTAATGATTAATTAATAATGGTAGCTTCGTGTACCCCTAGCTGACTACATAGGTGTCGTCTGCTCCTATCTACATTAGATATACCCACTACGCTGCCCCATTCGATCGGCTTCCTAACTCGTAGATACCCGGGCTGGTCCCACAGTGGGGTATATCACTCCCCTAAAGTGGCAACCCAATACAACTTAAGGATGAACGGCTTATACCTACACGATGCAACAACGTCTTACCTACCAGCCCAAGCCCACGCACGCACATGACCCCGTTGGACTTGTATTGCCACTGCCAACCCATTTTGGCCTCTAACAATTAGGCCCAGTAGGCGTGTCCCATCCTCGACTTGGGTCGAGCTCACAAAGATACTTAATGGGCTACTGGACTGAAAAGGGCCCCCACCAAGCTTCCCACCTAGGCTTGGTCCCCTCTAATACATCCCACTTAACCCCATGTCCACTTACATGTATAAATTTGGCTAAGTGTTTTCTAATTTAACCTAGTCTCACCCTTTTGTTTAATTAACAGCTTGTATTGGTTAAGTCTGTGGGCCTATATACACAAATATTACCCACCTACCCAAGATTTACATAACCCTCTCACTTATTCAGACATATTAATTTACGGTTAAGTTAGTGGGCCTATATGTACTAATATTACCCACCTACCTAAGATTTACTTAACCCACTCATTATGTATAACCCAGTTTACTTAACCCCCAACTTAAACTTAAGTTCTTACAATACCTAGGGATCATATTTGGTTAATTAGTCCATTTCATTTACCATGTCCATTTTTAATTAACTAATCAATTAATTAAAACCTTTCCCTTCATAGGTGTCAATACCTATTTTATCCAATAATTTGAATTACATGTCATAATTGTTTATATTCAAATTACTCCATTTTACTAATTGTATTTCTCATGACATCCTCATGTCACCCACATGTCACCCACTAGATTCCTCATGCCACCCAAGGCACCCACTTAACCCCCTCATGTCTCACTATATATTTACTTTGGTTAAGTGTTTCTTAATTTATTACTATCGTAACCCCTGTAGGACCTCTCACATTAGACTGACATTTGTGGCTGCTGGATTTCCCGGACGGGTCCGGGCAGTCTTACACCACAAACGAGCCTAACCTCGTGTCCATACAATTGTTACGCATTCAGTTTGGGCCTTTGACCTCTCACATTGGGCTACCATTTGTGGCTACTGGATTTGCCGGGCGGGTCTGGGCAGTCTTACACCACAAATGTGTCCAATCTCGTGTCTTAGGCAATTAATTATACATAATTAAATTCCCCCAATATTTGAATTACTTTCCCTATTCGAATTACAAATCATTTCCATATTTATTTATGTATAAATATGTCACCTTAATTATGTCCACTATTTATGGTACATAAATTGTACCAATTTACATCTCAAATTAATTTCATGCCTTTTTAGGCATTTGTGCCAATTCCCAATATTTAATATCTCCATTCAAATTCAAATTAATCTATATCCATAATTAAACTATGTCCATTACTACATATTAATTTTCCAATTAATGCCTTCATTAAATTTTTCGCCTTTTAAGGCAATTCACCTTAATTAATATCTCAAATTCGTTATATGCCTCATTTACATGCCAATTCACATTTATTAACATAATCAATATTTTCATCCCATATTTGGATTAATTATTCCTAATCAAATATGTTAATAAAATTCCAATTATCTTTATGACCATAATTCACATTAATTATGTCCGTATATCACTTTGCCAATTAATATCTCAATTTACATACATGCCTCTTTTAAGGCTATTACATGCCAATTCACATTTATTGACATAATCAATATTTTTCCCATAACCCCCGCGGCGTCCGTTCGCATAGAATATATGATAGACTAAGAAATAGTCTAACACATGAAAAAGGGAAAAACACCACATATTCACATAGCATACAAAATAGGCCTAACTTGCATATGAGAATTTACCACATAACTTGCGTAAAATCATAGATCTAAACATAGGCCTAAAAGGTATGAACCTGCATGTTATGAATAAGATTTTCATTACAAAATTTACATAGGCAATAACCACAAACTTGCATAACATGATTCATATTCCAAACTCATATTTTTATATAAACTTGCATAAGTGATTTATGCAACATAACAATGGTATAAATTTACCTCTAAACATATAAACTAGCATGTAAAGATTTAGCATATAAATCATACATGTCATATCCTAACTTTTGATCTAAAATAGATGTCATAATATTTACTAACTTGCATGTGATTTATGTCTAAATCAACATCTAAACTTGCATACATATATATGATCTATAATATGAATCAACATAACCAAACTAGCATTTAAACAACATGTTGATTTGATTATACATAAGCCAATCATAGAATTACAACATAGATCATAACTTTACAACATGTATGATAACATCGCAATTTAACAACATAATCATATCATACGGTCAATAATTCACATCATATCCATATAATCCACAATTATATATAATCTTACTTAATTTAATAATTATCTTGATTAGAGAAATCGAACTTGCCTTTCGTGGTTAAAGAATTATGAACAATTGATCAAACTTGATACAGAATTGTTGTAGCAACGTTAGTTGATTCGTTGTTGAAGCTCTAAGCTTGAATTAGGTTGAAATGATTAGCTATCTTCCTCTTTAGTTGGCGGCGGCTACACTGAGTTCCATGGCGACGACATAACGGCTTTAGTTTCAATTTTAATTAGGTTTAGGTTTAGCATTAGGATGTATTTATAGGTGTACGAAGCTATTTAGGACCATTAGATTAACCCTGAACCATGAGAACCAACCAAATGTAAAATATGCATTTGAGCGAATCGGCCCACGGGTTGATAGCCAAACACGCTAGACTAACCCCTAGTCGACCCAGCAGGGCTCGGGTCAACCTCAAAAATGGGTCGGTTCGGTCATTCCCCCCTCCAAAATCGCTGTTTTGAAATTTTTCCCATATTTATTTATTTAATTTTTAATTTATATATATATCAATATATATATATTTCTCTGCGCAACCCATTTCACTTAATTTTTTTCTAAAAATTAAGTATACTTTAATTTGTGAATTTTAATGTTATAAAATTACGGGGTGTTGCGTAATTGTTAGAAGGGCTATTTAGAGTATTAGGAGTTGGACTATAATGATGAGTTGTTTTGAATTACAAAGAGAAGTAGGTGTAGATTAAGCATATTAGAGGTAGATCGAAAAATATGAAAGATGATGAATCATTTAGATTGAGTGCTGCAAAAACCAACCTTCACAGTAGTTAAAAAATAGGGGCAGTTGCTAGAACTAAGGGCTATTTATAGAAATAGGGGTACGATTAAAAAGAGTAGTTGTTTTGAAGTATTAAGAGAAGTTGGCGTAGTTTATGCATAGCAGGGTTAGATCGACAAATATGAAAGATGATGAATGGTTTGGATTGGGTGCTGTAAAAACCAACCCTTCACAGTAGTTAAAAAATAGGGGTAATTGTTGGATGTAAGTGATATTTAGAGAATTAGGGGTAGGATTAAAAAGAAGGTTGTTTTGAAGTGTTAAGAGAAGTAGGGGTAGTTTAAGCACAATAGGGGTAGATCGAAAAATATGAATGACGATGGATCGTTTGGATTGGTTGCTAAAAAACAAACCCTTCACAGTTGTTAAACAATAGGGATTATTGTTGAAAGTAAGGGCTATGTAGACAATTACGGGTTGGATTAAAAAGAATGGCTATTTTGAAGTACTAAGAGAAGTAGGGATAGTTTAAGCATAGTAGGGGTAAATCGACAAATATGAAAGATGATGAATCATTTGGATTGGGTGCTGCAAAAACCAACCCTTCACAAAAGTTAAAAAATAGGGGTAATTTACGGAAGTAAGGGCTATTTAGAGAATTAGATGCAGGATTAAAAAGAATAGTTGTTTTGAAGTATTAAGAGAAGTAGGGGTAGTTTGAGCACAGTAGGGGTTGATCGACAAATATGAAAGATTATGAATTGTTTGGATTGGGTGCTGCAAAAACAAACCCTTCACGGTAGTAAAAGAAAGGTGTAATTGTTGTAAGTAAGTGTTGTTTAGAGAATTAGTGTTAGGATTAAAAATAATAGTTGTTTTGAAGTATTAAGAGAAGTAGGGGTAGTTTAAGCATAGTAGGGGTAGATCGACAAATATGAAAAATGATGAATCATTTGCATTGTGTGTCGCAAAAACCAACCCTTCACAGTAGTAAAAAGACAGGTGTAATTGTTGTAAGTAAGGCTATATAGAGAATTAGGGGTAGGATTAAAAAGAAGGGTTGTTCTGAAGTATTAAGAGAAGGAGGGGTAGTTTAAGCATAGTAGGGGTAGATTCACAAATATGAGATATGATGAATCATTTAGTTTGGGTGCTCCAAACCAACCCTTCACAGAAGTTAAAAAATAGGGATAATTGTTGGAAGAAATGACTATTTAGAGAGTTAGTGGTAGGATTAAAAAGAAGGGTTGTTTTGAAGTATTAAGAGAAGTAGGGGTAGTTTAAGCATACTAGGGGTAGATCGAAAAATATGAAAGATTATGAATCATCTGGATTAGTTGCTTCAAAAAACAACCCTTCACAATAGTAAAAAGATAGGCGTAATTGTTGGAAGTAAGGGCTATTTAGAGAATTAGGGGTTGGATTAAAAAGAAGGACTACTTTTAAGTATTAAGAGCAGTAGGGGTAGTTTAAGCATGGTATAAGTAGATCAACAAATATATAAGATGATGAATGATTTAGATTGGGTGCTGCAAAAACCAACCCTTCACAGAAGTTAAAAAATAGGGTAATTGTTGGATGGAATGACTATTTACACAATTACGGGTAGGATTAAAAAGAAGGGTTGTTTTGAAATATTAAGAGAAGTAGTTGTAGTTTAAGCACAGTAGGGGTGGATCGACAAATATGAAAGATTATGAATCGTTTGGATTGGGTGCTACAAAACCAACCCTTCAAAGTAGTAAAAAGATATGAGGAATCGTTGGAAGTAAGGGCCATTTAGAGAATTATGGGTTGGATTAAAAAGAAGGGCTGTTTTGAAGTATTAAGAGAAGTTGGGATAGCTTAAGCATAGTTTGGGTAGATCGGCAAATATGAATGATGATGAATCATTTAGATTGGGTGCTACAAAATCCAACCCATCACAGTAGTTAAAAAATAGGGGTAATTGTTGGAAGTAAGGGCTATTTAGAGGATTAGGGGAAAGATTAAAAAGAATAGTTGTTTTGAAGTATTAAGAGAAGATGAGGTATTTTAAGCATAGTAGGGGTAGATCGATAAATATGAAAGATGATGTTCATTTGTATTGGGTGCGGGAAAAAATAGGGGTAATTTTTGTAAATAAGGCTATTTTGAGAATTAGAGGCAGGATTAAAAAGAATAGATGTTTTGAATTATTAAGAGAAGTAGGGGTAGTTTAAGCATAGTTGGGTAGGTCGACAAATATGAATGATTACGAATCATTTGGATTGGGTGCTGCAAAAACCAACCCTTCACGGTAGTAAAAGATAGGCGTAATTGTTGGAAGTAAGGGCTTTATAGAGAATTAGTGTTAGAACTAAAAAGAATAGATGTTTTGAAGTATTAAGAGAAGTAGGGGTAGTTTAAGCATAGTAGGGTTAGATCGACAAATATGAAAGATGATGAATCGTTTGGATTGGGTGCTGCAAAAACCAACGCTTCAAAGTAGTAAAAAGATAGGCGTAATTGTTGGAAGTAAGGTCTATATAGAGAATTAGGGATAGGATTGAAAAGAAAGGTTTTTTTGAAGTATTAAGAGAAGAAGGGGTAGGTTAAGCATAGTAGGGTTAGATCGACAAATAGGAAAGATGATGAATCATTTAGATTGGGTGCTGCAAAAACCAACCCTTCACAGAAATTAAAAAAATGTGGTAATTGTTGGAAGGAATGAATATTTAGAGAATTGGGGGTAGGATTAAAACGAAGGGGCGTTTTGAAATATTAAGAGTAGTAGGGGTTGCCTAAGCATAGTAGGGGTAGATCGACAAATATGAAAGATTATGAATCATCTGGACTGGGTGCTGCAAAAACCAACCCTTCACAGTAGTAAAAAGATAGGCGTATTTGTTAGAAGTAAGGGCTATTTAGAGAATTAGGGGTAGGATTAAAAAGAAGGAATTTTTTGAAGTATTAAGAGAAGTAGGTGTAGTTTAAGCATAGTAGAGGTAGATCGACAAATATAAAATATGATGAATCATTTAGATTGGGTGCTGCAAAAACCAACAATTCACAGAAGTTAAAAAATAGGTGTAATTGTTGGAAGGAAAGAATATTTAGAGAATCAGGGGTAGGATTAAAAAGAAGGGTTGTTTTGAAGTATTAAGAGAAGTAGGTGTAGTTTAAGCATAGTGGTGATAGATCGACAAATATAAAAGATTATGAATCGTTTGGATTGGGTGCTACAAAAAACCAACCATTCAAAGTAGTAAAAAGGTTGGCGTAATTGTTGGAAGTAAGGGCTATTTAGAGAATTAGGGGCAGGATTAAAAACAAGGACTGTTTTGAAGTATTAAGAGATGTAGGGGTAGTTTAAGGATAGTAGGGATAGATCGACAAATATGAAGATACTTAACCATTTAGATTGGGAGCTACAAAAACTAACCCTTCACAGTAGTTAAACCTAGGGGTAATTGTTGGAAGTAAGGGTTTGGGTAGGATTAAAAAGAAGGGCTGTTTTGAAGTATTAAGAGAAGTAGGGGTAGTTTAAGCATAGTGGTGATAGATCGACAAATATAAAAGATTATGAATCGTTTGGATTGGGTGCTACAAAAACCAACCATTCAAAGTAGTAAAAAGGTTGGCATAATTGTTGGAAGTAAGGGCTATTTAGAGAATTAGGGGCAGGATTAAAAACAAGGACTGTTTTGAAGTATTAAGAGAAGTAGGGGTAGTTTAAGGATAGTAGGGATAGATCGACAAATATGAAGATACTTAACCATTTAGATTGGGAGCTGCCAAAACCAACCCTTCATAGTAGTTAAGTCTAGGGGTAATTGTTGGAAGTAAGGGTTTGGATAGGATTAAAAAGAAGGGCTGTTTTGAAGTATTGAGAGAAGTAGGGGTAGTTTAAGCATAGTTGGGGTAGATCGACAAATATAAAGATGATGAATCATATGGATTGGGTTCTCCAAAAACCAACCCTTCACAGAAGTTTAAAAATAAGGATAATTGTTTGAAGTTGGGGCTATTTAGAGAGTTAGCGGTAGAATTAAAAAGAATAGTTGTTTTGAAGTATTAAGAGAAGTAGGGGGAGTTTAAGCATAGCAGGGGTAGATCGACAAATATGAAAGATTACGAATCATTTGGATTGGGTGATGCGAAAACCAACCCTTCATAGTAGTAAAAGATAGGCGTAATGGTTGGAAGTAAGAGCTATACGGAGAATTAGGTTTAGGATTAAAAAGAATAGCTGTTTTGAAGTATTAAGAGAAGTTGGGATAGTTTATGCACAGTAGGGGTAGATCGACAAATATGAAAGATGATGAATCGTTTGGATTGGGTGCTGCAAAAACCAACCCTTTATAGAAGTTAAAAAATAGGGGTAATTGTTGAAAGGAATGATTATTTAGAGAATTAGGGGTAGGACTAATAAGAATGGCGGTTTTGAAATATAAAGAGAAGTGGGGGTAGTTTAAGCATAGTATGGGTAGATGAACAAATATGAAAGATTATGAGTCGTTTGGATTGGGTACTGCAAAAACAAACCCTTCACAGTTGTTAAAAGATAGGCGTAATTGTTGGAAGTAAGGGCTATTTAGAAAATTAGTGGTAGGATTATAAAGAAGAACTGTTTTGAAGTATTAAGAGAAGTAGGGATAGTTTAAGCACAGTACGAGTAGATCGACAAATATGAAAGATGATGAACCATTTAGATTGGGTGCTGTAAAAACCAACCCTTCACAGTAGTTAAAAAATAGGGGTAATTGTTGGAAGTTAGGGCTATTTAGATAATTAGGGGTAGAATTAAAAAGAAGGGATGTTTTGAAGTATTAAGAGAACTAGGGGTAATTTAAGCATAGTAGGGTAGATCGACAAATATAAAGTGATGAATTATATGAATAGGGAACTGCAAAAACCAACCCTTCACAGAAGTTTAAAAATAGGGGTAATTGTTAGAAGGGCTGTTTAGAGAATTAGGAGTTGGACTAAAATGAAGGGTTTTTTTGAAGTATTAAGAGAATTGGGTGTAGATGAAGCATATTAGAGGTAGATCAAAAAATATGAAAGGTGATGAATCATTTAGATTGGGTGCTGCAAAAACCAACCTTCACAGTAGTTAAAAAATTGGGATAATTGATGGAACTAAGGGCTATTTAGAGAATTAGGGGTACGATTAAAAGGAGTAGTTGTTTTGATGTATTAAGAGAAGTTGGCGTTGTTTATGCCTAGAAGGGGTAGATCGACAAATATGAAAGATGATGAATCATTTTGATTGGGTGCTATAAAAACCAACCCTTCACAATAGTTAAAAATAGCTGTCACTGTGGGATGTAAGGGATATTTTGAGAATTAGGTGTAGGATTAAAAAGAAGGTTGTTTTGAAGTGTTCAGAGAAGTAGGGGTAGTTTGAGAAAAATAGGGGTAGATCGACAAATATGAAAGATGATGAATCGTTTGGATTGGGTGGTTCAAAAACCAACCCTTCACAGTTGTATAAAATAGGGATAATTGTTGGAAGTAAGGGCTATGTAGACAATTAGGGGTTGGATTAAAAAGAAGGTTTGTTTTGAAGCACTAAGAGAAGAAGGGACAGTTTAAGCATAGTAGGGGTAAATAGACAAATATGAAAGATGATGAATCAATTGGATTGGGTGCTGCAAAAACCCACCCTTCACAGTAGTAAAAAGATAGTTGTAATTGTTGGAAGTAACGGCTATTTAGAGAATTAGGGGTAGGATTAAAAAGAAGGACTGTTTTGAAGTATTAAGAGAAGTAGAGGCAGTTTAAGCATAGTAGAGGTAGATCGACAAATATAAAAGATGATGAATCATTTAGATTGGGTGCTATAAAAACCAACCCTTCATAGAAGTTAAAAAATAGGGGTAATTGTTGGAAGGAATGACTATTTAGAGAATTAGGGTATGATTAAAAAGAAGGGCTGTTTTGAAGTATAGTAGGGGTATATCGACAAATATGAAATATGATGAATCATTTAGATTGGGTGCAACAAAAACCAACCCTTCACAGAAGTTTAAAAATAGGGGTAATTGTTGGAAGGAATGATTATTTAGAGAATTAGTGGTAGGATTAAAAAGAAGGGCTATTTTGAAGTATTAAGAGAAGTAGGGATAGTTTAAGCATACTAGGGGTAGAAGGCCAAATATGAAAGAATATGAATCATTTGGATGAGGTTCTGCAAAAACCAACCCTTCACAGTAGTAAAACGACAGGCGTAATTGTTGGAAGTAAGGGCTATTTAGAGAATTAGGGGTAGGATTAAAAAGAAGAACTGTTTTGAAGTATTTAGAGAAGTAGGGGTAGTTTAAGCATAGTAGGGATTGATCAACAAATATGAAAGATGATGAATCATTTAGATTGGGTGCTGCAAATACAAACCCATCATAATAGTTAAAAAGTAGGGGTAATTGTTGGAATTAAGGGTTATTTAGAGAATTAGGAGTAGGATTAAAAAGAAGGGATGTTTTGAAGTGTTAGGAGAAATAGCGGTAGTTTAAGCACGGTAGGGTAGATCTACAAATATAAAGATGATGAATCATACGGATTCGGTGCTGCAAAAACCAACCCTTAAATGTAGTTAAAAAATAGGGGTAATTGTTGGATGTAAGGGCTATTTAAAGAATTAGGGGTAGGATTAAAAAGAAGGTAGTTTTAAAGGATTAAGAGAAGTAAGGATAGTTTAACCATAATAGGGGTAGATCGACAAATATGAAAGATGATGAATCGTTTGGATTGGGTGGTGCAAAAACCAAGCCTTCACAGTAGTTAAAAATAGGGATAATTGTTGGAATTAAGGGCTATTTATAGAATTAGGGGTTGGATTAAAAAAAGGGTTGTTTTGAAGTACTAACAGTAGTAGGGGTAGTTTAAGCATAGTAGGGGTAGATCGACAAATATGAAAGATGAAGAATCATTTGGATTGGGTGCTGCAAAAACCAACCCTTCACAGAAGTTAAAAAATAGTGGTAATTGTTGGAAGTAAGGGCTTTTTAGAGAATTAGGGGTAGGATTAAAAAGAGAAGTAGGTGTAGTTTAATCAAAGTAAGGGTAGATCGACAAATATGAAAGACTACGAATCGTCTGGATTGGGTGCTGCAAAGACCAACCCTTCGCAGTAGTAAAAAGATAGGCGTAATTGTTGGAAGTAAGGGGTATTTAGAGAATCAGAGGTAGGATTAAAAAGAAGGAATTTTTTGAAGTATCAAGAGAAGTAGGGGTAGTTTAAGCATAGTAGAGTTAGATCGACAAATATAAAAGATGATGAATCATTTAGATTGGGTGCTGCAAAAACCGACCCTTCACAGAAGTTAAAAAATAGGGTAAATTGTTGGAAGGAATGACTATTTAGAGAATTAGCGGTAGGATTAAAAAGAAGGGTTGTTTTGAAGTATTAAGAGAAGTAGGTGTAATTTAAACACAGTAGGGGTAGATCAACAAATATGAAAGATTATGAATCATTTGATTTGTGTGCTGCAAAAACAAACTATTAAAAGTAGTAAAAGATAGGCGTAATTGTTGGAAGGAAGGGCTATTTAGAGAAGTAGGGATCGGACTAAATAGAAGGACTTTTTTGAAGTATTAAGAGAAGTTTGGGTAGTTTAAACATAGTAGGGGTAAATCGACAAATATGATAGCTGATGAATCATTAAATCGGGTGCTGCAAAAACCAACCCTTCACAGTAATTAAAAATAGAGTTAATTGTTGGAAGTAATGGTCATTTAGAGAATTAGGGGTAGAATTAAAAATAAGGGTTGTTTTGAAGTATTATGAGAAGTAGGGGTAGTTTAAGCGTAGTAGGGGTAGATTGACAAATGTAAAGATGATGAATCATATGGATTGGGTGCTGCAAAAACCAATCCTTCACAAATGTTTAAAAATAGGGGTAATTGTTGGAAGTTAGGGCTATTTAGAGAATTAGGGGTTGAATTAAAAATAATAGTTGTTTTGAAGTATTAAGAGAAATAGGTGGAGTTTAAGTATAGTAGGGGTAGATCGACAAATATGAATGATTATGAATCGTTTGGATTGGGTGCTGTGAAAACCAACCCTTCACAGCAATAAAAGATAGGCGTAATGGTTGGAAGTAAGGGCTATTCAGAGAATTACGGTTACGATTAAAAAGAATAGCTGTTTTGATGTATTAAGAGAAGTTGGGTAGTTTATGCATAATAGGGTTAGTTCGACAAATATGAAAGATGATAAATCTTTTGGATTGGGTGCTGCAAAAACCAACCCTTTAAAGAAGTTAAAAAATAGGGGTAATTGTTGGAAAGAATGACTATTTAGAGAATTAGGGGTAGGATTAAAAAGAAGGGTTGTTTTGAAGTAGTAAGAGAAGTAGGTGTAGTTTAAGCATAACAGGGGTAGATGGACAAATATGAAAGATTATGAATCGTTTGGACTAGGTGCTACAAAAACAAACCCTTCACAGTAGTAAAAAGATAGGCATAATTGTTGGAAGTAAGGGCTATTTTGGGAATTAGGGATAGGATTGAAAAGAAGAACTGTGTTGAAGTATTAAGAGAAGTAGGGGTAGTTTAAGCAAAGTAAGGGTAGATCGACAAATATGAAAGATGACGAATCGTTTAGATTGGGTGCTGCAAAAACCAACCCTTCACTGTAGTTAAAAAATATGGGTAAATGTTCGAAGTTAGGGCTCTTTAGATAATTAGGGGTAGGATTAAAAAGAAGGGATGTTTTGAAGTATTAGAAGTATGGGTAGTTTAGGCATAGTAAGGTAGATCGACAAATATAAAGTGATGAATCATATGGATTGGGTGCTACAAAAACCAACCCTTCACAGAAGCTTATAAATAGGGGTACCTGTTGGAAGGACTATTTAGAGAATTAGGAGTTAGACTAAAATGAAGGGTTGTTTTGAAGTATTAAGAGAATTGGGGGTAGATTAAGCATATTAGCGGTAGATCGACAAATATGAAAGATTATGAATCATTTGGATGCAAGGGATATTTAGAGAATAAAGGGTGCGATTAAATAGATTAGTTTTTTTGCAGTATTAAGAGAAGTAGTCGTAGTTTAAGCATAGTAGGGGTAGATCGACAAATACGAAAGATGATGAGTGGTTTGGATTGGGTGTTGTAAGAACCAACCCTTCACAGTAGTTAAAAAATAGGGGTAATTGTTGGATGTATTTGATATTTAGAGAATTAGGGGTTGGAAATAAAAGAAGGTTGTTTTGAAGTGTTAAGAGAAGTTGTGGTGGTTTAAGCACAATAGGGGTAGATCGAAAAATATGAAAGATGATGAATCGTTTTGATTGGGTGCTACAAACACCAACCCTTCAAAGAAGTTAAAAAATAGGGGTTGTTATCGGAAGTAAGGGCTATTTGTAGAACTTGATGTAGGATTAAAAAGAATAGCTTTTTTGAAGTATTAAGGGAAGTAGGGGTAGTTTAAGCATAGTAGGGGTAGATCGACAAATATGAAAGATTATGAATCGTTTGGATTGGGTGCTGCAAAAACACACCCTTCACAGTAGTAAAAGATAGGCGTAATTGTTGGAAGTAAGGGATATTTAGAGAATTAGTGTTGGGATTAAAAAGAATAGCTGTTTTGAAGTATTAAGGGAAGTAGGGTTGCTTAAGCATAGTAGGGGTAGATTGACAAATATGAAAACTGATGAATCAATTGCATTGGGTGCCACAAAAACCAACCCTTCACAGTAGTAAAGAGATAGGCATAATTGTTGTAAGTAAGGGCTATATAGAGAATAAGGGGTAGGATTAAAATGAAGGGTTGTTCTGAAGTATTAAGGGAAGGAGGGTTAGTTTAAGCTTAGTAGGGGTAGATCGACAAATATGAGAGATGATGAATCATTTAGTTTGGGTGCTCCCAAAATTCTGTAAATAGCACATCCTTCCAAACAGCAATCCTTCCAAATTCTCTAAATAGCCCTTCCTTCCAACAATTATTCCAATCGTTTTACTACTTTGAAGGGTTGGTTTTTGCAGCACATAATCCAAACGATTCACAATCTTTCATATTTGTCGATCTACCCCTACTATGCTTAAATTACCCCTACTTCTCTTAATACTTCAGAACAACCATTTTTTCTATACAACCCCTAATTCTCTAAATAGTCATTCGTTCCGACAATTACCCCTAATTTCTAACTTCTGTGAAGGGTCGGTTTTTGCCGCACCCAATCTAAATGATTCATCATCTTTTATATTTGTCCATCTACCTCTACTATGCTTAAACTACCCCTACTTCTCTTAATACTTCAAAACATTCCTTCTATTTAATCCTTCCCCTAATTCTCTAAATAGCCCTTACTACCAACAATTACCACTATTTTTAGCTACTGCGAAGGGTTTGTTTTTGCAGCACCCAATCTAAATGATTCGTCATCTTTCATATTTGTCGATCTAACCCTACTATGCTTAAACTACCCCTACCTCTCTTAATACTTTAGAACAGTCCTTCTATTTAATCCTGCCCCAAATTCTCTAAATAAACCTTCCTTCCAACAATTACGCCTACCTTTTTACTACTTTAAAGGGTTGCTTTTTGAAGCACACAATCCAAACGATTCATAATCTTTCACATTTGTCGATCTACCTCTACTATGCTTAAATTACCCCTACTTCTCTTAATACATCAAAACAACCCTTCTTTTTTATCCTACCCCTAATTCTCTAAATAGTCATTCCTTCCAACAAAAACCCCTATTTTTTAACTTCTGTGAAGGGTCGGTTTTTGCGAGACCCAATCTAAATGATTCATCATCTTTTATATTTGTTGATCTACCTCTGCTATGCTTAAACTACCCCTACTTCTCTTAATTCTTAAGAACAATCCTTCTTTTTAATCATACCACTAATTCTCTAAATAACCCATACTTCCAACAATTACGCCCATCTTTTTACTACTGTGAAGGTTTGGTTTTTGCAGCACCCAATCCAGACGATTCATAATCTTTCATATTTTTCGATCTACCCCTACTATGCTTAAATTACATGTACTTCTCTTAATACTTCAAAACAACCCTTCTTTTTAATCCTACCCCTAATTATCTAAATTTTCATTCCTTCGAACAATTACCCCTATCTTTTAACTTCTGTGAAGGGTTGGTATTTTCCAGTACCCAATCTAAATGATTCATCATATTTCATATTTGTCGATCTACCCCTACTACGCTTAAACTACCCCTACTTCTCTTAAAATTTCAAAATAGCCCTTCTTTTTAATCCTACACCTAATTCTCTATATGGACCTTACTTCCAACAATCATGCCTATCTTTTTACTACTTTGAAGGGTTGGTTTTTGCAGCACCCATTCCAAATGATTCATCATTTTTCGATCTACCCCTACTATGCTTAAACTACCCCTACTTCTCTTAATACTTCAAAACAACGATTCTTTTTAATCCTAACACTAATTCTCTAAATAGCACTTACTTCCAACCATTACGCCTGTCTTTTATAGTTGTGAAGGGTTAGTTTTTACAGCACCCAATCCAAACGATTCACAATTTTTCATAATTGTCAATCTAGCCCTACTACGCTTAAACTACCCCTACTTCTCTTTATATTTCAAAACAGCTATTCTTTTTAATCTTACCCTAATTCTCTAAATTGCCCTTACTACCAACAATTACTGCTATTTTTTTTACTTCTGTGAAGGGTTGGTTTTTGCAGCACCCAATCCGAATTATTCATCATCTTTCATATTTGTCGATCTACCCCTGCTATGCTTAAACTATCCCTACTTCTCTTAGTACTTCAAAACAGCCCTTCTTTTTAATCAAACCACTAATTCTCTAAATAGCCCTTACTTCCAACAATTATCCCTATTTTTTAACTACAGTGAAGGGTTGGTTTTTGCAGCACTTAATCCAAATGATTTATCATCCTTCGTATTTGTCGATCTACACCTACTAAGCTTAAACTATCCCTACTTCTCTTAATACTTCAAAATAGCTATTCTTTTTTATCCTACACCTAATTCTCTAAATAGCACTTAACTTCCAACAATTACTCATATTTTTTAACTACTGTGAAGGGTTGGTTTTGGCAACACCCAATCTAAATGATTCACCATCTTTCATATTTGTCGATATAACCCTACTATGTTTAAACTACCCCTACTTCTCTTAACACTTCAAACCAACCCTTCATTTTAGTCCAACTACTAATTCTCTAAATAGCCCTTCCAACAATTACCCCTAATTTTAAACTTCTGTGAAGGGAAGGTTTTTGCAGGACCGAATATATATGATTCAACATCTTTATATTTGTCGATGTAACCTACTATGCTTAAACTACCCCTACTTCCCTTAATACTTCGAAACATCACTTCTTTTTAATCCTAACCCTAATTACCTAAATAGCCCGTACTTCTAACAATTACCCCAATTTTTTAACTACTGCGAACGGTTGGTTTTTGCAGCACCCAATCTAAATGATTCGTCATCTTTCATATTTGTCGATCTACCCCTACTATGCTTAAACTACCCCTACTTCTTTTAATACTTCAAAACAGTTCTTCTTTTTAATCCTACCCCTATTCTCCAAATAGCCCTTACTTTCAACAATTATGACTATCTTTTTACTACTGTGAAGGGTTTGTTCTTGCAGCACCTAATCCAAACGATTCATAATCTTTAATATTTGTCGATCTGCCCCTACTATCCTTAAACTACCCCTACTTCTCTTAGTACTTCAAAACACCCCTCCTATTCAATCCTACCACTAATTCTCTAAATATTCATTCCTTCCAACAATTAACCCTATTTTTTAAATTATGTGAAGGGTTGGATTTTGCAGCACCCAATCTAAATGATTCATCATCTTTCATATTTGTCGATCTACCCCAACTATGCTTAAACTACCCGTACTTCTCTTAATACTTCAAAACAACCAATCATTTTAATCCTATCCCTAATTCTCTATATAGCCATTAGTTCCAACAATTACCTCTATTTTTAACTACTGTGAAGGGTTGGTTTTTGCAGCACCCAATCTAAATGATTCGTCCTCTTTCATATTTGTCGATCTACCCCAACTATGCTTAAACTACACCTACTTCTCTTAATACATCAAAACCGCCCTTCTTTTTAATCCTAACCCTTATTCTCTAAATAGCCCTTACTTCCAACAATTACCTCTATTTTTAACTACTGTGAAGGGTTGGTTGTTGCAGCACCTAATCTAAATGATTCATCATCTTTCATATTTGTCGATCTACCCCTACTATGCTTATCCTACCCCTGCCTCTGTTAATACTTCAAAACAGTCATTCTATTTAATCCTGCCCCTAATTCTCTAAATAGCCCTTCCTTCCAACAATTATGCCTATCTTTTTACTACTTTGAAGGGTTTGTTTTTGCAGCACTCAATCCAAACGATTCATAATCTTTCATATTTGTCGATCTACCCATACTATACTTAAATTACCCCTACTTCTCTTAATACTTCAAAACAACCCTTCTTTTTAAACCAACCCCTAATTCTCTAAATAGTCATTCCTTCCGACAAAAACCCCTATTTTTTTACTTCTATGAAGGGTCGGTTTTTGCTCTAACACCCCATAATTTTATAACATTAAAATTCACAAATTAATGTATACTTAATTTTTAGAAAAGAATTAATTGAAATGGGTTGCGCTATTATGTTCATTTCAAAATTTTGGGTCAAGATAGACATTTGGTTTGCAAAAAACGGATACCTTATGAAGATGTTATTATGCCTTGAAGTTTGTATGCATACGAGAGAAAAATATATATATAAATATACATATATATAATTAAATAAATAAATATGCAAAAAAGTTCAAAACAATGAATTGGGAGGGGGAATAACTGAACCAGCCAAATTTTGAGGTTGACCCGAGCCTCGTTGGGTCGACTAGGGGTTGATTCAGGGTGTTTGGCTTCAACCCATGGGCCGATTCGCTCAAAGGCAGATGTGGCATCTAATTGGTTCTCATGGTTTAGAGTTAATATAATGGTGCTAAACAACTTCCTACACCTATATATACACCCTGAGACCTAACCCTAATTCATAAATATTATCTAAGACACCATTATGCTGTCAAACTCTCTCTTAAACCCTAGCCGCCGCCTCTAAATCAAATCTCAAGTTTTCATCTTCAACTCAAATTAAAGATTAGAGCTTCTACAACAATTCAAGAAGATAAATCAGCAACACCGCAACGCTTCTACACCAATTTCAGTGCATAATTCTATTCTTTAACCATGAAAGGTGAGTACGGTGATTTTCACAATATAATGGGATCAAAAGTAACATGATGAAGTTGTAAAGAGGATTCATATGCATGTATGTAATTTAAATCTCATCCATGTCTTCACCTTTTTGATTCATGTCATCATATGCCTATGTTTCTATGTAAAGTTCATACCTTTAACAGTTTATTCATGTTGAATCTGTCATTATGCCTCTATGCCAGTTTACATGCCCCTTTATTTCATGATGTTGTGTTAATTCCAATTTTCTGTGATTTGATTCTCTCTTCTTATCCCAATTCCTTTTATTTTTGGATCTAGGCTACCTTCGGGCCTATGTTAAAAATACGCGTGAATGCGAATACGTGGGAACAAGGGGAATATGTGAAATATGGAAAATTGGATATTATTGGATAATTGGATAATTTGTGAAATTGGCATATTTGGCAATGAGTTACGTGGAATTGATGAAATTGCATCTAATTGTAAATTTGTAATTGAGGCTAATTAATATGTAATTAATGACAATTTGGAATAGGAAATATTATAAACATGATTATATGTTTAATTGGATATACATGACATGAAAATTGGGTATGGGTGTTGAAACACCCCACCTCCGTTAGGGTCACTCTCAAAGGGAATGCCCTAATTTTGGTGGAGGTTTATAAGTACAAGTCACAGATATACAAGACAGATATAAGAACACATATTTGTAAACAGCGGAAGAACAACAAACTTTATTTCACAAAGTCAAATACGTGTTACAACAACATCCTTTCCAAAAACATAACATAACACTTTCATAATCTGTCTTGAGTACATTATTTAAAGAAGCATAAATGAAACGTAGATAAACTGCAAAAGCCCCATAGTGGATTGTCCAAAGCCATAGTTCAAAACAGGAAAGTCCAAGCAATACATTTCTCTACTTCAAGCTGGATGTCAAGGCTGATCAAGCTGCTGTGTTCCCTCCCTGAGGACCTTGGGGGGGGGGGAACGGAAGAAAGAAGACGAAAGAAAATAGAGTCAGACATAAAGCCTGAGTAAGTCTAGTACTATTTTGTCTATGAATAAAGAACTGGGTATGATAAGTATAAACAAGAAGTGGGCATGTACTATAAAACTTGGTTAAGTTGTCAAGGGTCGAAGATACTATCGTACCCCATGTTAATCTCTGAACCCATATAAACTAGTTTCCAACTGGCACCCCATAATCAGGGTGATGTGATCCATTCTATGATGATCGGCTCCTACTCGCATATTTACATGTGTCTTACGGCCCCCGATGTCTGTAGTTACCTATGTTGGTCCCACCATGGGGTGTATCAAGTCCCATAGTGGCAACCCGACACAACCTTAGAGTGCACAGGTATGCTACTGGTGTCCAGTGCCTTATTTTTCTGCGCCGGAGTGTGTGCACGCCCGCACCCCGTTAGAACCTACACTGCTACACCACCGCCGTCGCTTTGACCTCTTACAATCAGCCCAGTAATCGTGCCCCACCCTGCCTAGTTTCAGGGTATCCTGATACACCTTTTAGTGTTACTGCTGAAAAGTGTCCCCCGTTACTAGGTTTTCTATCTCTAGCCAACATGCTAAGTTGGTTAAGTGTTTCCTAACCTAACCCCCACCAGTCCGTTTAGTTTAGCATGTTCCATTTTGATTAAGTCTTTAGTTTACTTAATTCTAACAATCCTGACTCAGCCTTAATTGTCTTATTAAGGCCCTGACCTCTCACATTAGACAGGTATTGTTGTGGCTGCCTGTTGCCGGTTGGTTCCGGGCAGTCTTACGCCACAACTCAGTCTAACCTCGGGTCCTTATTGGGCTCCATGTTTAACCTCCCACATTGGATAGGTATTGTTGTGACTACTGGACAGCCGGGCGGTTCCGGGCAGGTTTACATCACAACTCAATCCAACCTCGGGTTAAACACATCGTATGTTCTACATTTACATATTTTGTCATTCTTCTTTATTTCTTATATGTAAATATTTGCGGCCCATTATTAAGTTAATGGTGTAAAGGTTACACCAATCATGGGCCCAACCCATACTTGAATTTGGGCCCTTCTATTTTATATTTTCATTCATTAATTAATTTTAACCCAACGTTATTTTCCCCCGTTTTACACGTCCGTTTATATATATATTGGGCTTAGCCTTTTAAAGCCCAATTTAGCCATGCGAAAAGGGGAGGCTTATGGCGTGATTACATACACAAAGAGGGGAAGGTGAGCGCATGAACTTGCAATACGACGTTGGAAAAACAAAATAGAAATTGGTGTACTTGCATAGTGGTAACATAGGTGACATGAATCAAAGCATGTGAACTTGCATAGGTTTAACTACAACATGAACCTATATTCTTATTTAGGCATAATGTCAAACATAAGCATGTCATAAATATTTCTAGCATAAGCATAGCATAATGTCAAACATAAGCATGTCATAAATATTTCTAGCATAAGCATAGCATAATGTCAAACATAAGCATGGCATAAATACTTTTAGCATAAACATGGCATAATGTCAAACATAAGCATGGCATAAGTAAAGTTAAATTTGTTCATGGCATAAACATAAACAAGTCATGTTCATAAGGTTTGTACATGTTTACAAAGGGGATACTTTGTTACTCACACAAAAGCATAGTTCAACTTAACCATGATTTAAGTCTAATCACATAACGATGGTATAAATATACTTATGCATAAATATTCCTAAACATGGTGTTGGCTTTAAACTTGCAAAAAGGGATTTTTGAGTCTAACCTAGCCATGTCTCACATCATATAATTCTTGTAAACAAGATAGACTTAATCATGGATTTCAATTATGCCAAATATCATTCATAGCCTAGCCATATTCATAAGTTTGTAAAAGCATGACTTAATACATGGATTATGGTGTCAAAATTCCAACATAGTTTCTTATGAACTATAACAACCAAACTTGTTTCAATTATTTGCAAAATGATTTATGCACAAAAATATACATCATGATGGCATAATAACAAAGCCCCAAACTTGCATGAATTTCAATCAACTACATACATGTAGCTTCAACATAGATTACATAATTTGCGCAATATTCCAAAACGTATATTTGCATAGAACTACCGCATGTAGTTCTTTATAATGAATAACATAATTTTGCACAAATATGAACTACTTTATTATCCCAATTCAAGCATACAAATCAATACAGTTGTTTATTCATACCAAAGTAATACTCTACTTACAATGGTTGCGGCGAATTCTCTAATCAAGAGATATGATTCCTTTGTTGAATTGATTGGCTTTAGGTTGCTTGAATTGCTTTAGGCTTTAGAACTTTCTTCCTAATTCTCTCTCTAGTTGGCGGCTACTCTTAGTCGTTCCTCAGCAACATGGCGGCTATGTTCTTAATTTGAATGAATAGATTAGGGTTTAGTCTAGGGTTGTTTATATAGAGGTTAGGAATTGATTAGAACCATTGATGTTGCTAGGTTAGATCGTAGCCATTCATTAGATAGAGAGACCAATTAGAACCCGCCACCTAGCCCTAATGACAAAGCAGACCACAGAAATTCGACCAAACACAGACCTGGCCAGCCAGGTTGACTGGGCTCGACCAGGTCGACACCCCTGTCGACAGGGCTGTCGACAGCCCTATCGACATGGGTAGCCCAGGTCGACAGCCCAGTCGACCTGGGTGGCCTAGGCGGGTGTTTATCCGCCCTGGCCCACTGGGCCCTATTTTTAATTATTTTATTCTGTTTGAATTTTAAATTTAATTCAAAACTTCCGAAGGCCATATCTCCTTCATACGGACTCCGTTTTTCGAAAACTCGAACTCTATTTCGCATATTTTTCCGAGACGAACGCAATGGCGTATCCCGTTTCCCTTAGTTCTTTGATTTCAATTTAATTATACTTGAATTTGTGAATTTCATAGTTATAGAATTTTCGGGGTGTTACATTCTCCCCCACTTAAAAGGATTTCGTCCCCGAAATCTTCAAGTTAGGAGGAATGTATATCCTAACATCCAATCATCCATCTACTCATCCATCAAACACAAGCATCCATTGTCCTTAAAAGACTTCTAATGCTTCATGATCATATGCGAAGTGTGTGTGTACATGAACCTATCTAATGCAAAATCAGGCGGTCTACTGATTCAGTTGACCTCCTTAATGCGAGTTATGTAAGTGCCATGAATCCATTATGTATGCAAATTTTCCTATTCATGATTCTACATGAGTGCTCAATCATTCAATACAAATGCAGCATCCACATGACAACACATTAAAGTTCAACCATATACGAATACAAACATATATGTATATGCAATATGAAGTGACTGAGCCGATCTAAAACCTAGATTGTGTGTGTATATGCAACCACGAGCAACCACTAGCAATCACTTGCAACCACTTGCAACCATCATCCATAACATGTTTCAACTACATGTTTTCATCCAAAAAGATTCTATCTAAAAGATATGGTCGAGGAAATATACCTAAAAAGATAGATAAAAGCGCAACTTAAGGAAAAGGAAAGATCAAGGATGTACCCTCGAACAGAAAAGGGTAGGCTGTACGGATTCTAGCTTCAGTTTCCCAAGTCGCGTCTTCCTTGGCGTCGCTCCACTGAACTTTGACGAGCTTGACTTCGCGGTTGCGTAGCTTCTTCACTTCTGTTCCTAATATGTGGGTTGGAACTCTTCTTATGGTCGCTTCGCGTTCCACTTCGGCCTCTTCGAGGATATTTGGCTCTACCACTTCAGCAGACTCATGTAGACATTTTCGGAGATGTGAAACGTGAAAAACGTTGTGGACTCCAGCCAACTTCTCGGGTAGCTCTAATCTATAGGCCATTTTCCCAATTTTCTCGATAATAGGGAATGGTCCTACAAACCTTGGCGCTAGTTTTCCTGTGGTTCCAAAGCGAACAACGTTTCTTAGCGGTGATACCTTGAGAAAAACTCTGTCTCCAACTTCAAATTCAAGGTCGGTCCTTCTCTTGTCGGCGTAGGACTTTTGTCTGTCTTGGGCCATCTTCATCCTTCTTCGTATTAAGTCTACTTTCTCTGAGGTCTCTCGGATCATGTCTGGTCCAAGTATGAGCTTATCCGTGGACTCCCACCAACAAGTGGGCGATCGGCACGGTCTTCCATATAAAGCTTCGAAGGGCGTCATTCCTATGGTTGCTTGATAGTTGTTGTTGTAGGCAAATTCCACCAAAGGAAGGTGGTCTTCCCATGTCCCTCCGAAGTCAAGGACGCATAGCCTTAAAAGGTCTTCCAAAACTCTGTTCACTCTCTCTGTTTGGCCGTCGGTTTGGGGATGATAGGCTGTGCTCAAGCATAACTGCATTCCTACTGCTTCTTGCAGACTCCGCCAAAACTCACTGGTGAAGATGGGGTCTCGATCACTAACAATGCTAGATGGTATTCCATGGAGTCGAACGATTTCCTTAAGCTAAAGTGATGCTAGGGATGAGGCAGTTCTTTTACTTTTGACAGGTAAAAAGTGGGCGCTTTTAGTAAGCCTATCCACTATTACCCAAATGCTAGTGTTGCCTCTCCTAGACCTAGGCAGCCCATCGATGAAGTCCATTGAGATGCTATCCCACTTCCACTGCGGGACCTCCAGAGGATGTAGCAGTCCGCCAGGCTTTTTCTGTTCTGCCTTAACCTGTTGGCACACCATGCACTTAGAAACGAATTCTGCCACGTCCTTTTACATGCCGTTCCAAAAGAAAGTCCTCTTTATGTCTTTGTACATTTTATCTCCGCCTGGGTGTATCGTCATCTTGGAGTGATGTGCTTCCTCGAGAACCTTCTTTACTAAATCTTTTATCTGTGGGACGCATAGTCTTCCGTCTCGCCTCAGCAAACCCCTATCGTCGATGGAGTATCGGTTGAGGTGACTTGAAGTCTCACCCCTAATTAGCCTATCAATTATTTCCACAAGCTGAGGGTCTTCGCGTTGTGCTGTCCCTACTGAATCCACTAAAGTTGGGCGCACTTCGAGAGATGCTAGCAAGCCTGGTACGAAATCGGAGGAGGGCCTAAAGTCGAAGCTGGCTATAAAATCTAGGCTTTGTCTTTCAACAAACAACGGGCTTAGGGTCAATTTCTTTCGGCTCAACGCGTCTGCCACTACGTTGCCTTTGCCCGGGGTATAGGAGATTTCGAAATCGTACGAGGCAAGAAACTCCATCCATCTTTGTTGCCTCAAGTTAAGATCCTTCTGCGAGAAAAGATATTTCAACGATTTATGGTCAGTGTAAAGTTCGAACTTCTCACCTAGGAGATAGTGTCGCCAAGACTTGAGTGCAAAGACGATGGCGGCTAACTCAAGATCGTGTGTTGGGTAGTTCTTTTCGTGCGCTTTCAACTGCCTCCCGCCATAAGCTACTACCCTTCCTTCTTGCATTAAGACGGCGCCTAGCCCTGTCCCACATGCATCCGTATAAACAGTGAACATCTTGCTCCCATCTGGCAGCGTCAGAACTGGGGCTGTTGTGGGAGCCCTTTTCAGCCGTTGGAAAGCAAATTCGCAATCCAAATCCCAATTGAACACTAGATTCTTCTTAGTCAATTTCGTGAGCGGAGCTGAGATTTTCGCAAAATCCCTTATGAATTTTCGATAGAAACCTGCTAGTCCTAGAAAGCTTCGGACCTCAGTTGCATTCCTTGGTGTCTTCCAGTCCTGTACCGCCACTACTTTAGCAGGGTCCACTGCTAACCCTTGTTTGGATACTATGTGCCCAAGGAACCTCACCTCTTCTCTCCAAAAGTGGCATTTGGAGAACTTGGCTTTTAGTTGATGGACTCGCAAAGTTTCCATGTTTGCCCTTAGGTGCTGAGCATGTTCCTCTTCACTCTTTGAGAAGATAAGGATATCATCTACGAAGACCACTACGAATTTGTTGAGGAAATCTCTAAATACCCTACTCATTAGGTCCACGAAGTAAGCAGGTGCATTTGTCAAGCCGAAAGGCATGACAAGCCATTCAAAGAAGCCGTCTGGGGTTCTGAACGCCGTTTTATCGATGCTATCTTCAGCCACCCTTAGCTGATGAAAACCGGTTGCTAAATCGAGTTGGGAAAAAACAGACGCTCCTACAAGCTGGTCAAACAAATCGTCAATTCTAGGGAGAGGGTGCCTATTCTTTTTCGTTAGCTTGTTGAGCTCCCTATAGTCAACACATAGACGGAGTGAACCATCCGCCTTTGTAGCGAACACCACTGGAGCGCCCCATTCTGAAATGCTTCTCCTAATGAACCCCTTTTTCTAGAAGCTCTTTAATCTGTTTACTGAGCTCTTTCCTTTCTCGTGGAGCCATGTGTCTAACGGGCAACGCAACGGGCTTTGCATTATCTACAAGATATATGCGGAAGTCTATTTCCCGCTTCGGAGGCAAGCCCTTCACCTCTTCGAAGACATCCGGATATTCCCGGACCACTCTAACTGATTTCAAATTTTCAACAGAGGCATCTAGCGATTCAAGATAACTAAGCATAACCGCATACGAGGGATTACAAGAAATTTCCAAAGTATTACCGAGCTGGGTTAGGAGCCTAACAACCCTTTTCTCACAATCAAGGATGGCCCCATTACTGGATAGCCAATCCATACCCAAAATCAAACCATACCCCGAAAAGCCCAAAACAAAGGCACTACATTGAAATTCTACACTTAGAATAGAAATTTTCAATCCCACACAGATCATAGACAAATGAGCTGGGCCCCCAATTGGGTTTGAAACAATTAAGGGGTCCTCTACCATACTAGTTTTTAGGTGCAGAGATTCTACTAAAGCAGACGAGATAAAGGAGTGTGATGCGCCAGAATCAAATAAAGTGCGAACGGGGTGATCATAAAGATAAACTACACTTTCTACAGAAGTATTTATACCTCGCTGTTGCAGGGGTGGTGCTTCTAGCACATGGACCTGTGCCCCTGGGGTGGATCCAGCCCTCTGCCCCTGTCCTCGTTTCTTTGGGCAGTCCTTAGCCCTATGGCCTGCCTCACCGCAAGAAAAGCACCCACCATTCTCCTTGGCCTTCTTTTTCCGGCAGTCCTTTACTAAGTGCCCCACTTTGCCACAGAAATTACACTTCCTCTTCTCTTTTTGCCTTTCCCGCCTTTCTTAAAGTTTGTCTTTTTAGGCTGCAAACCCTCTTTCTTCCCTTGAGAGCTTTCTGCCTTTGTCTCTTTCTTGCCCTTATCCTCTTCATTCAGCAATGCCATTTGCACCAATCTTTCATACGTGGCTCCCATGGGTATATGGGTCATGGCCAATCTGTGTAATGGCTCATTCAACCCTTTGACGAAACGGAGAGCCTTCTTATGCGGAGTGTTGACTAGGTCAAGCCCAAACCTAGCCAGCTCATCGAACTGATTCACATACTCTCTGACTGTCTTGTCCCCTTGCTTAAGAAATAAGAATTTTTCCAACTGCAAACTTCTTTCCGCATCTGAGAGAAATTTAGTCTCAAACCTTGCCCTAAAGTCCTCCCATGTCTCCACTGGTCTCTCAGCATTAGTGACTTCCCACCAGTAGGAAGCCTCGCCCTTCAATAGCCACACCGCCAGTTGTACTTTTTGTCTATCTTCTACCTCAAAGATGATGAATAGGTCCTCAGTTTCTTTCAGCCAATTTCTAGCTGCTACGAAGGACTCAGTTCCATGGAAATCCCTTCCTCCCATAGCTTTAAAATCTTTACATATCTTAGCAAAAGTGTTTCCCCGAGGAGGAGGTGGAGGAAAAGGAGCCGCTGCGGCTGGATGATTTCCTTCAGCTGGGGGAGGAGGAATGGTAGGACCTGGCTGAGTGGCCCTTGCTTCTAAGAACCGTCTAAGCCAACCAGGTATTGGCACCCCTTCCGGCAAGTTAAGTTCTTGAGGCATGCTGAAACAAAAAGGATAGATTCAAAATGAAGGATAAGAGACAGTACCTATGGCTTTGGGGAGTGGACTTTGCCTTTTTAAAATAAAATAACATTTTTCTTTTAAAAATGCTTCTTTAAATTTCCTTCTTGAAAATAATTTTTCAAAACTTTTTATCTTATCTGGTAAACCTATACTCTGATACCAAGTGAAACACCCCACCTCCGTTAGGGTCACTCTCAAAGGGAATGCCCTAATTTTGGTGGAGGTTTATAAGTACAAGTCACAGATATACAAGACAGATATAAGAACACATATTTGTAAACAGCGGAAGAACAACAAACTTTATTTCACAAAGTCAAATACGTGTTACAACAACATCCTTTCCAAAAACATAACATAACACTTTCATAATCTGTCTTGAGTACATTATTTAAAGAAGCATAAATGAAACGTAGATAAACTGCAAAAGCCCCATAGTGGATTGTCCAAAGCCATAGTTCAAAACAGGAAAGTCCAAGCAATACATTTCTCTACTTCAAGCTGGATGTCAAGGCTGATCAAGCTGCTGTGTTCCCTCCCTGAGGACCTGGGGGGGGGGGGGAAACGGAAGAAAGAAGACGAAAGAAAATAGAGTCAGACATAAAGCCTGAGTAAGTCTAGTACTATTTTGTCTATGAATAAAGAACTGGGTATGATAAGTATAAACAAGAAGTGGGCATGTACTATAAAACTTGGTTAAGTTGTCTAGGGTCGAAGATACTATCGTACCCCATGTTAATCTCTGAACCCATATAAACTAGTTTCCAACTGGCACCCCATAATCAGGGTGATGTGATCCATTCTATGATGATCGGCTCCTACTCGCATAGTTACATGTGTCTTACGGCCCCCGATGTCTGTAGTTACCTATGCTGGTCCCACCATGGGGTGTATCAAGTCCCATAGTGGCAACCCGACACAACCTTAGAGTGCACAGGTATGCTACTGGTGTCCAGTGCCTTATTTTTCTGCGCCGGAGTGTGTGCACGCCCGCACCGCGTTAGAACCTACACTGCTACACCACCGCCGTCGCTTTAACCTCTTACAATCAACCCAGTAATCGTGCCCCACCCTGCCTAGTTTCAGGGTATCCTGATACACCTTTTAGGGTTACTACTGAAAAGGGTCCCCCGTTACTAGGTTTTCTATCTCTAGCCAACATGCTAAGTTGGTTAAGTGTTTCCTAACCTAACCCCCACCAGTCCGTTTAGTTTAGCATGTTCCATTTTGATTAAGTCTTTAGTTTACTTAATCCTAACAATCCTGACTCAGCCTTAATTGTCTTATTAAGGCCCTGACCTCTCACATTAGACAGGTATTATTGTGGCTGCCTGTTGCCGGTTGGTTCCGGGCAGTCTTACGCCACAACTCTGTCTAACCTCGGGTCCTTATTGGGCTCCATGTTTAACCTCCCACATTGGATAGGTATTGTTGTGACTACTGGACAGCCGGGCGGTTCCGGGCTGGTTTACATCACAACTCAATCCAACCTCGGGTTAAACACATCGTATGTTCTACATTTACATATTTTGTCATTCTTCTTTATTTCTTATATGTAAATATTTGCGGCCCATTATTAAGTTAATGGTGTAAAGGTTACACCAATCATGGGCCCAACCCATACTTGAATTTGGGCCCTTCTATTTTATATTTTCATTCATTAATTAATTTTAACTCAACGTTATTTTCCCCCGTTTTACACGTCCGTTTATATATATATTGGGCTTAGCCTTTTAAAGCCCAATTTAGCCATGCGAAAAGGGGAGGCTTATGGCGTGATTACATACACAAAGAGGGGAAGGTGAGCGCATGAACTTGCAATACGACGTTGGAAATACAAAATAGAAATTGGTGTACTTGCATAGTGGTAACATAGGTGACATGAATCAAAGCATGTGAACTTGCATAGGTTTAACTACAACATGAACCTATATTCTTATTTAGGCATAATGTCAAACATAAGCATGTCATAAATATTTCTAGCATAAGCATAGCATAATGTCAAACATAAGCATGTCATAAATATTTCTAGCATAAGCATAGCATAATGTCAAACATAAGCATGGCATAAATACTTTTAGCATAAACATGGCATAATGTCAAACATAAGCATGGCATAAGTAAAGTTAAATTTGTTCATGGCATAAACATAAACAAGTCATGTTCATAAGGTTTGTACATGTTTACAAAGGGGATACTTTGTTACTAACACAAAAGCATAGTTCGACTTAATCATGATTTAAGTCTAATCACATAACGATGGTATAAATATACTTATGCATAAATATTCCTAACATGGTGTTTGCTTTAAACTTGCAAAAAGGGATTTTTGAGTCTAACCTAGCCATGTCTCACATCATATAATTCTTGTAAACAAGATAGACTTAATCATGGATTTCAATTATGCCAAATATCATTCATAGCCTAGCCATATTCATAAGTTTGTAAAAGCATGACTTAATACATGGATTATGGTGTCAAAATTCCAACATAGTTTCTTATGAACTATAACAACCAAACTTGTTTCAATTATTTGCAAAATGATTTATGCACAAAAATATACATCATGATGGCATAATAACAAAGCCCCAAACTTGCATGAATTTCAATCAACTACATACATGTAGCTTCAACATAGATTACATAATTTGCGCAATATTCCAAAACGTATATTTGCATAGAACTACCGCATGTAGTTCTTTATAATGAATAACATAATTTTGCACAAATATGAACTACTTTATTATCCCAATTCAAGCATACAAATCAATACAGTTGTTTATTCATACCAAAGTAATACTCTACTTACAATGGTTGCGGCGAATTCTCTAATCAAGAGATATGATTCCTTTGTTGAATTGATTGGCTTTAGGTTGCTTGAATTGCTTTAGGCTTTAGAACTTTCTTCCTAATTCTCTCTCTAGTTGGCGGCTACTCTTAGTCGTTCCTCAGCAACATGGCGGCTATGTTCTTAATTTGAATGAATAGATTAGGGTTTAGTCTAGGGTTGTTTATATAGAGGTTAGGAATTGATTAGAACCATTGATGTTGCTAGGTTAGATCGTAGCCATTCATTAGATAGAGAGACCAATTAGAACCCGCCACCTAGCCCTAATGACAAAGCAGACCACAGAAATTCAACCAAACACAGACCTGGCCAGCCAGGTTGACTGGGCTCGACCAGGTCGACACCCCTGTCGACAGGGCTGTCGACAGCCCTGTCGACATGGGTAGCCCAGGTCGACAGCCCAGTCGACCTGGGTGGCCTAGGCGGTTGTTTATCCGCCCTGGCCCACTGGGCCCGATTTTTAATTATTTTATTCTGTTTGAATTTTAAATTTAATTCAAAACTTCCGAAGGCCATATCTCCTTCATACGGACTCCGTTTTTCGAAGACTCGAACTCTATTTCGCGTATTTTTCCGAGACGAACGCAATGGCGTATCCCGTTTCCCTTAGTTCTTTGATTTCAATTTAATTATACTTGAATTTGTGAATTTCATAGTTATAGAATTTTCGGGGTGTTACAGGTGTAATACGATTATTAATAAACCTTTGACATGAGGTTAGGCGCAATTGTGGCGTAAGATTGCCCGGAAACGCCCGACAAATCCAGCTGCCAAAATTGGACGTCTAATGTGAGTGGTCAAAGGAATGAATTGTAGGCGCAACGGCTAATGACACGAGCTTAGACCCGGTTTGTGGCGTAAGACTGCCCGAAACCGCTCGGCAAATCTAGCGGCCATAAAGCGTTCGGTCTAATGTGGGAGATCATGCACCGTTCGTCATAAGGGATGGATTAAGGAATACTAACCATAATAAGACATGGGTACGGTTAGAGGGTTAAGTGGGGTGACATGTAAACTATGACATGTAAATATGGACTTAACCGGTATAAGATAAGACATGTAAATTATGACATGTAAGTATGGACTTAACCGTAGCATGTGTAAGACATGGACATTTAAATTAAAATGGTTAAGTGGGAGAAAAACCTAGTGGGGACCAAGCAAAGGTGGGAGGCTTTTGTCGGATGGGGGACCTGTTTCAACCAGTAACCCGTTTGAGTATCTAATTGGGCCCGGTACTAGGCCGGGGTTGGGGCACGCTTACTGGACTTGAATGTAAGAGGTCAAAAAGTGAATAGCGGTGGCAACGCAAGTCCAACGGGTTCATATGCGTGCATGGGTCCGGGTTGGTAGGTAAGACGTTGTTGCATCGTGTAGGTTTGGCTGTGCATTTTATGTTGGTATCGGGGTTGCCACTTTGGGGAGTGATCACCCCACTATGGCGGCGGCACAGGTGCCTACGATGTTTAGGGATCCAATCGAATGGGTAGGGTGAGGGTACCTTAGTGGTGGTAGGAGCATGCCGGCACCTACGATAGCAGCTAGGTACAAGTAACTACCAAGTTTGTCATGTGGGTACAGTTAGTGGGAAGGGATCAACCTTTAGTAAATAGAGACTAGTAGATGTGCGGTGTAATTAGGTAATGTGGTATAACTTAGCAAAAGTGCGGTGTAATGAAATACATGTTGGTTGAGTTGGATAGTCCTTTGGGTGCTAGTCTGATGTTGACTTCGGTCTTCGGGGTTAGTACTTGGAGGGTTGTTCGCTTAGCCAAGGTGTAGGATTGTCTTCGTACATAGGAACGGAATCATCTTGTCAGTCCTTTTTATCTACCTTGTTTATGTTACAGCCATATCATGATGCCTATTTATTTCTTGATCATTTACCTTACCTATTATTTGTTAAAATTACTGGACTCGCCAGACTTTATGTCTGACCCGTTTTGTTTCCACCTCTTTTCTTTCCCCCCCCCCTCAGGTTTGCAAGGAGTGAATACTACAGCTTAGTGTCGATCTATTTCAGTTGCTTAAAAAGAGTAGATATATCGCTTTGGACTCTCTCATCTTTATGGCTTTGCTTATGCTCAGTGGGGATTTATGCATTTATGTTATTTAAGTATTTTCTTGTTTATGTACTTTGAAGTTTTTGGAAAATACTATTGATCCTGTTGTAATGGTTTTGGAGACTACTTATGTAAGCTTGTTCCGAGTTATGATGTTATGAAATAAGTTTTATCTTCATCTGTGTTGTTTCATTTATTTATTCTTTTAATTTATCTGTTCTATACAACAATAACGCTTCATGGACATTGTTGCATTCCCTTTGTGAGTGACATTAATGGACATGGGGTGTTACACGTGGTATCAGAGCTATTGTTACAAGAACAGATAAAAAGTTTTGAAAAGTGTTTTCAAAGGTATTATTCTCCTAGAAAGTATTTTCAAAAAAAAAAAACTTGTTTTAAAGAAGCTATTTTCAAGGAAAGTTTACCTTAAAGAGCATAATCCCCATAAGCCATACATCTCTCTTTCACTTCCTTGTTTTGAAACTCTTTCTTTTTCCTTTCAACATGTCTGGAGCATCTGAGATACTAGAGGGTGTTCGTGTACCCGGTTGGTTTCGTCAATATCTCGAGTCTAATGCCGCTGGCGTGGGTCCGTCCGACGTTCCTCCTCCTCCTCCCCCAGCTCCAGTCATTCCTCCGCGTGGAGATGCTTTCTCCAAGATATGTAAAGACTTTCGTTTGATGGGTGGAAAACCTTTTAGTGGGTCTGAAACGTTCGTTGAAGCTAGAAATTAGTTGAAAGAAGTAGAGGATCTGTTTGGCATTTTCGATTTGGATGGTTGTAGGAAGGTCCAATTGGCTGCTTGGTTGATGAAGGAAGAAGCTTCGTTTTGGTGGGAGGTTACTAATGGAGAACGTGCCGTAGAGACGTAGGCAGATTTTAGGGGAAGGTTTGAGTTGAAATTCCTTTATCAAGCTGAGGAGAGTATGTACATGGATGTATTCTTGACGTTGAAGCAGTAAAACTTGACCGTGAAGGGGTATGTGACCGAATTTAATAAGTTGGCGAGATTTGGACTGGAGTTGGTGAAAACGCCTCACAAGAAGGCCTTGAGTTTTGCAAAGGGCCTAAATGAACCGCTTCACAGTTTGGCTATGTCCCACATTCCAATGGGGGCAACGTATGAAAAGCTTGTTGATATGGCATACATGCATGAAGAAGAGAAGGGTATAAGTACTTTTAGGCCACAAAATAAGAAGTAGGATCCAAAGAAAGCCCAACAACAAAAGAAAGGTGGTAAAGAAAAGAGGAAGTGTCACAACTATGGGATACCCGTCCATTTGAAGAGAGACCATAGGAAGAAGAAGAAGTTCACTTGTTATCATTTCGGTGATCTAGGTCATGCCGTCAAGGACTGTCCTAAGAAGCAAGGGCAGAGGGAAGGTTCTACTTCGGGAGGGCAAGTTCATGCTCTCATGGCTCCGGGACAGGAAGAAGGTAGTAAAATTTCTGTCGAAAGTTTGATTTTCTTTTTTGATCATCCTGTCCGTTCTTTATTCGAATCTGGCGCATCACATTCCTTTATCTCTACATCATTACTTGAAACACTGCTCTTAAATACTAGTCTCGTTATGGATCCCATTGTAGTCTCAAATCCTATTGGTGGGTCGGCTCATTTATCCATGGTTTGTAGGGATTTGAGATTGTCTGTCGTAGGCGTTGGTTTTGAATGTAATGCTTTTGTGCTTGGTTTCATGGGCTATTGGTTGATTCTAGGGATGGATTGGCTAGCCAGGCATGGTGCCATCCTAGATTGTGAACGAAGGGTAGTAAAATTGTTGACTCGTAGTGGAAAGCCGTTGATATTTCTTGTGACCCAAGAGGATTGGTGATGCTTAGTTATCTTGAGTCACTTGACGCATCCAATGATGATTTACATTATGTTCATATAGTCAGTGAATATGTTGATGTCTTTGATGAGGTGAGGGGTCTACCCCCAAAACGTGAGATAGACTTTCGTATTTATCTTGTAGACAACGCAAAACCCGTATCTCTGCCAGTACGCCAAATGGCTCCTCGTGAGAGGAGGGAACTCAATAAGCAAGTAGGGGAGTTGCTTTAGAAGGGGTTTATAAGACGTAGTATATCAGAGTGGGGTGCTCCAGTAGTATTTTCCACGAAGGCGGATGGTTCCCTTAGAATTTGTGTGGAATATAGAGAACTTAATAAGCTTGCTAACAAGAATAGGGACCCACTACAGAGGATTGATGATCTCTTTGATCAGTTAGTTGGCGCCTCAGTGTTTTTGCAGTTGGACTTGGCCACCGGTTTCCATCAGTTGAGAGTGCATGAGAAAATTTACCCTACACATGACCTAGAGTTGGCCGCTATTGTTTTCGTGCTTAAGCCTTTGCGCCATTATCTTCTTGGCGAGAAATTGGAATTGTTTACAAACCATAAATCGCTAAATACTTGTTCTCTCAGAAGGACTTGAACTTAAGGCAACAAAGGTGGATGGAATTCTTAGCGTCCTACGATTTCGAGATAGCATATACCCTGGAAAGGGTAACGTCGTGGCAAATTCCTTAAGTAGGAAAAGGTTGTCCTTGAGTCCGTTGTTTTTTGAGCGGTGAAGCTTAGAGTTCATCTCTACATTTGACTTTAGACCTTCCATTGACTTTTTACCCGGTTTGCTAGCATCCTCATAGGTCAGACCTATGCTTTTGGGATGGATTGGTGAGGCACAGCGAGATGACCCACAGTTGGTTGAATTATTAGAGAAGCTCATAAGGGGGGAGTCATCGAGCCATCTCAGTAGGTATACCCTAGATGATAAGGGTTGGTTACGTAGGAATGGTAGACTTTGTGTACCACGACACGAGAACTTGAGGAAGACAATTCTTGATGATGCACATCATTCGAAGGTGACCATTCATCCCGGTGGGGACAAGATGTACATGGACATGAGATGAGTTTACTTTTGGGCCAGTATGAAAAGGGATGTGGCCGAGTTTGCCGCTAGATGCTTGGAGTGCCAACAAGTAAAAGCAGAGCAAAAGAAGCCCGGTAGGTTGCTTCACCCATTGGAGGTGCCACAATGGAAGTGGGAGAGTGTCTCGATGAACTTTATTGATGGGTTACCAAGATCGAGGAAGGGTCATACGGGGATTTGGGACGTGGTAGACAGACTTACTAAGAGCGGCCATTTCATTCACGTGAAGAGTAAGAGGACTGCTACATGGTTAGCCTCCGTACACATTCGAGAGATTTTTGTTTGCACGGTGTTCCTTCTAGCATAGTGAGCGATCATGATCCTATCTTTACTAGCGTGTTTTGAAAGAGCTTGCAAGAGGCGGAAGGGACTCACTTATGTTTGAGCACCGCATATCATCCTCAGACAGACGGCCAGACCGAGAGGGTGAATCGTATTCAAGAGGACCTTTTGTGGCTATGTGTTTTAGACTTCGGAGGTATATGGAAGGAGCATCTTCCTTTGGTGGAGTTCGCGTATAATAATAGTTTTCAGTCTAGCATTGGCATGGCACCTTTCGAGGTCCTTTATGGAAGGCCATGTCGTTCACCTACATGTTGGTGGGAATCTACGTATAAGATCTTGCTTGGGCCCGATTTGATTAGAGAGACTTCGGAAAAGATTGATTTGATTCGAAGGAGGATGAAGACGACACAAGTTAGGCAGAAATCGTACGCGGACAAGAGGAGGACAGATCTTGAGTTTGATATTGGGGACAGGGTCTTTATCAAGGTGTCTCCATTACGGAATGTTTTTCGCTTTGTGTCCATTGGAAAGTTAGCACCAAGGTTCGTAGGGTCGTTTCCTATTAAGGAGAGGATTGGACAGATGGCGCATAGAGTGGGGTTGCCTGAGAGACTTAGTGGTGTACACGACGTATTCCATGTATCACATTTGAGGAAGGGCTTGCATGAGACCGCAAAGTGGTAGAGCCGAGCTTGCTTAGAGATGTTGAGATAGAGCGCGATGCGACGATTCGACGAGCTCCTACATGCATTCTTGGGTCGGAGATTAAGAAGTTGAGGAGTCGAGAGGTCAAGCTAGTCAAAGTGCAATGGGGAGATGATGAGAGCGACGCTACTTGGGAGATGGAAGAGAAGATGCATTCATTGTACCCTTTTCTTTTCGAGGGTATGTCTTTTAATTTCTCCTTTATCGCTTAGCTTGTACTTGTTCTATCTTTAGCATGTCCTATCGCTAGTATCTTTGACCTTTAGATAGGCTAGTCCTATGGTTGAAACATGTGTTCGAGACATATTATGTATGGTGGATGCATGTGGATGCAAGTGTTTGCTAGCGGTTGCTCGTGGATGCATATACACACACATTAGGCACTAGATTGGCTCAGTCACTTTCATATTGCATATTGCATATAAATGGATGAATTTAGTAAAATGAATGTACATTGAATGTGTGTATCATATGGATGTTGGATTTAAATGAATGGTTGTGCATACATGTAGTAATGATATGTATAGGGTTCTTTACATACATGATGGATACATGGCACTATCATTATTTGCATTAAGGAGGTCGACTGAATCAGTGGACCGCCTGATTTTGCATTAGTATACGGATATATACACACACTATGCATATGTACATGAAAAGCATTAGAAATCTTTTAAGGACAATGGATGCTTGTGGATGATGGTTGAGTAGATGGATGATTGGATAGGAGGATACATTCTTCTAAACTTGGAGATTTCGGGGATGAAATCCTTTAAGGAGCAGAGAATGTAACACCTCGTAATTTTATAACATTAAAATTCACAAATTAAAGTATACTTAATTTTTAGAAAAGAATTAAGTGAAATGGGTTGCGCTATTATGTTCGTTTCAAAATTTTGGGTCAAGATAGACATTTGGTTTGCACAAAACGGATACCTTATGAATATGTTATTAAGCCTTGAAGTTTTTATGCATATGAGATAAGCACATATATATATAATTAAATAAATATGCAGAAAAGTACAAAACAACGAATTGGGGGGGGGGAATAACCGAACTGGCCCATTTTTTAGGTCGACCCGAGCGCCGCTAGGTCGACTAGGGGTTGTTTCAGGGTGTTTGGCTGTCAACCTGTGGGCCGATTCGCTCAAAGACAGACGTGGCATCTTATTGGTTCTTGTAACACCCAGGATTTTTGAATAATTAACTAAATTAAAGAATAAATAATCTCAGACGTGAGAATTATGGGGAGTGGATTGCGCCATTGTGTTCGTCTCGAAATTCTGGTTGAAATAGAGTCCGGGTTTGAGGGAAACGAGTGCCAGATGAAGGAGTTATGGTCGAACGAAGTTCGGTGGCAAAGTAGAAAAAAAAATTATGCACTGGTGCACTTGGGAAGTGCGCCAGTACAAATTTACATTGGTGCACTTGCCAAGTGCGCCCAGGCCGAGGAAAAACTTGCATAGCCTCCTGGTTCAGTCTGACCCATGTTCTGACTCATTGTTGAGTCCTTTCTGACTCTTTGCTGAGTCATTAGGGCTAACATGTCACCCTATCATGACAGAATGGTTTTTATTAACCCTAAGATCATCCAACGGCAAAAATTAATTCAAAACTCAATAAAAAGACCCATAGGCTCAAACCCTAAATCAGAATTAAAACTGAAACTATGGCCGTCATGCTGTTGTCTTTAACCCTAGAGTAGATGCCACAAATTAAAGAGGAAGAACAACAAATCAACCCTAACAATGAATCTCCTTCAAAGGAGAGCTAATACAACTCCAGAAATCAGAATTTAAAACTCAAGACCGCTTTTGAGTAGTGAGTTCGATCACCTTAACAAAATAATTGCTAAATCAATTATGATGTGATAAATGTTGGATTATAAGTTGTGGTTGTGAATCTAATTCATATGTTTAATCATGTATGTTAACTTGATTCATATTATATGATGTTATACAAGTTTTATATGTGTTGTTATGCAAGTTTTACATACGATGTTATGCAAGTTAATATGATTATGCAAGTTCCACATATGTTGTTATGCAAGTTGATATGATTATGCAAGTTTCATATATGATGTTATGCAAGTTCATATGAGTATGCAAGTTGTACATATGATGTTATGCAAGTTAATAGGATCACGCAAGTTGTGTGCGAGTTATATGATGTTATGTAAGTTTGGATCTAAAATATATGCCAGTAATTCATGATGTTAACTTGTGTCAATGAATCCCTTTTTATAATCCAACCACCTAGGTTTATAATATCAGTTTTTATGCGAATATGGATGAGGAACATATGCTAGTTCGTATAGGTATTATGCTCATATGCAAGTTTAAGTGATAATTGGGTTCATATATATATATATATATATATATATATATATATATATATATATATATATATATATACATACAAGTTCAAACCTTTAAAGTTTAGATCCATATTCAAGTTGACATTTTTATGTTGAATCTATGACACGCCTAGTTATGCAAGTTTACACCTTTATGTGGATCCATAGTTTACTCAAGTTAACACCTTTATTCGATCCATAGTTATGCAAGATGACACCTTTATGTTTAGGTTGACGACATACACAGTTTATGTAAGTTTGTGATAATTACCTAGGCTAGTTGGGTGTAAAACTATGTTCATACATGCAAGCTCACACCTTTTAGATCTATGACTTTTGGACCCTTGATAATACAAAGACTATACAAGTCTGTTGTAATTCTTAATTGCAAGTTTGATTCAAATTAGATCTATTATTGTGTGTATGTGACTTTGTGACGTTTATTCCTTTTTTTTAAGTATTAGACTAATTGCTAGTCTAATATGAATATGTCATGTTAAGCGAACGAATGACGGCGGTACGAAGGGGATAATATTAAAAATATTTAATTGGCATAAATGCCTTAAAAGGCATAAAATATTATTGTGGTGAAAATTGGTATGGTTTTACATACCATAAATGGATGGACATAATTGAGTCAATTATGGACATCGTTAAATTCGGAATTGGTTGATAATTTGAATAGGGAAAGTAATTCAAATTTGGGGAATGATTAATTAGGAGTAATTAATCGTCTAAGACACGAGGTTAGACTCTTTTGTGCTGTAAGACTGCATGGACCCGCCCGGCAAATCCAGCTGCCACAAATGCCGGTCTAATGTGAGAGGTCTTAGGCATAAACTAAACACGTAACAGTTGTAAAGACACGAGGCTAGGCTCTTTTGTGGTGTAAGACTGCCCGGACCCGCCCGGCAAATCCAGCTGCCACAAATTCCAGTCTAATATGATAGGTCTTTATGAGGTTACGGTCTTAATGAATTAAGAAACACTTAACCAAATAAACATGTAGTGGGACATGAAGGGGTTAAGTGGGTGCCTTGGGTGGCATATGGAATCTAGTGGGTGCCTTGGGTGGCATTTGGAAATACGATTAGAAACACTTAACCAAAATTGAAACATGAATAAGAAGTGAGTTAAGTGGGATGTACTAGAGGGGACCAAGCTTAGGTGGATAGCTTGTGTCAAATAATGGGGGCCCGTTTCAACCAGTAACCCATACGTATCTTTGTGGGCTCGACCCAAGTCGAGGACGGGACATGCATACTGGGCTTGACTATAAGAGGCCAAACCGGGTGAGCGGTGGCAACGCAAGTCCAATGGGTTCATATGCGTGTGTGGACCCAGGTTGGTAGGTAAAACGTTGTAGCATCGTGTAGGTATAAGCCGTGCATTCTTGGTGTTATCAGGTTGCCACTTTGGGAAGTGATACACCCCACTGTGGGCTAGCACGGGTATCTGCGAGTTAGGGAGCCGATCGCTTGGGGTTAGTGTGTACACCACTGGAGATAGCGGTAGACGGCACCTATGAAGGCAGCTAGGGGAGCACGAAACTACCAATATCATTATTAAGTCTGTTGGCGGGATCAACCTTAGGGAGACTAGTGGTGGTGCAGTATACTAGTGGCAGTGCAGTTTAGCAATCATCTCATAGTGTTGGTGTAGTTTAGTAAATTATCTTAGTGGGTTTAGGTGCGCTTAAACGATATCGTTGTTCATCTTGTTTCCTTGTTTACACTGCCATACTCAATGGTTCATGGTCATTTCCTTATTTTCCAACTTACGCCTTAGCCTAGTTACTTTGTTAATTATATTGTTAGAATTATCGCACTCGTCAGACTTTATGTCTGACCCTCTTTTTCCATCCCTTTCCTCCTCCCCTCAGGTGCTCAGGTTGGAACTATCACCAGTGGAGCTTTATTTTGGACTGCTTTTAGAAGATTTCTTGGACCGCTGAAGTAAAATTCAGCTGCCCTTTAATTATGCCTTTTTTAATGTTGGGGATTTTTTCTTTTAGTTTATGTACCTTGTTTTATCAAGATGGATATGATGTACTTGACTTTAGTTTATGGTTTTTGATAATGTAATCAAACAAATGGGTTTATCCGCTGCAATGAAATAAAGTTTTAAATTTTCAAGTACTGTTTTATATCTGTCTTTTTGTGATTTTCTGTTCTATATTCACTTAAAATGCTCCATGGAAGTTAATGCATTCCCTTTGCGAGTGACATTAATGGACGTGGGGTATTACACGTGGTATCAGAGCCAGGTTACCAGAATAGATAAGATATTTTGAAAAACTATATTTTCAAAAGCATTTTTATAAAGAATACTTTCAAAATTTTGTTTTAAGGGAAGTATTTTTCAAGAGAAAAGTATATTCTAGAGAACATAATCCCCAAGAGCCATATATCCTTCCTTCGGTTCTCCGTTTTGAATCCTTTCCTCTTTCTCTTTTAGAGTTCTTTCCCCCTCCGCGTATAGATGCTTTTTCTAAGATAAACAAGGACTTCCGTACGAAGGACGGGAAAACCACTTCAAGGGACTAAAACGTTTGTCGAGCTAGAAGTTAGTCCATGGAAGTGGAGGGCTTGTTGGTACCTTTAAGATAGACAATGGGAGGAAGGTTCAAATAGCTGTTTGGTTAACAGAGGACGAAGCTTCATCTTGGTGGAAGGTTACGAATGGAGAATGTGAAGAAGAAGGCTAGTTGTTTTGGAGAAATAGGACACCCTAGGATTGTCCAAGGAGGCAAGGACAAAGTACAGGATCTTCTGCAGGGTAGTTTTATTCCCTCACGGCTGGTATACCTGATGGGGGTAGGACCGTCTAGGTTGAAATTTGGATTTCTTTATCATCCTGTCCGTACTTTATTCGATTCTGATGCATCACATTTGTTTATTTCTACATCATTAGTTGAAACACTGCATCTAAATACTAGTCTAGTTAAGGATCCCATCCTAGTCTCAAATTCTGTTGGTGGTTCGGCTCATCCTTCAATGGTTTGTAGGGATTTGAGAGAATCTATCTTGGGCGTTTGATTTGAATGCAACGCCTTCGACCTTGGTTTCACGGGCTATAGTTTGATTCTAGGTGTGGATTGGCTAGCCAGGCGGGGTGCCATCCTAGATTGTGAAAGGAGGGTAGTTAGACTATTGATTCATTATGGAAAGACCCTCATATTTCTTTTGACCCTAGGGCTTCAGTGATGCTTAGCTGCCTAGAATCATCTGACGCATCCAACGATGATTGGGAGTCTGTTTGTGTGGTCCGTAAGCATGGAGACGTCTTTGATAAAGTGCGGGGTTTACCCAGAGGCGCGAAATAACTTTTCGTATGTGCTTAATAGATTATGCAAAGCCAGTTATGTAATCAGCGGTGGTTTTGGAACAAGACTAGCAAGGACAGCCAGAGTCAGTCAAGTGCTCAATCGGTTGGCCATCTTAATAGTATCATCTCACGTAGGTCGTCTGAATTCGAAGGAGGTATCCCTTGGGTGTTTGTCTGATATTGGTTTAGGCCTTTGTGGCTTGCACATGGGGGATGTCGAGTTCGACTAGGATGGTCTGTGTGAGAGATGGATAGTTCTAACGATTTTGCATGGAATAATATCCTGGTTTTCTCTAGAAGCAGAGAAGAGTATGCCCTACATCTTAGGGAAGGCTTAGGGACCCTACAAGTGCGCCAGCTTAAAGCCAAGTTCTCCAAAATACCATTTTTAGAGGAAAGAAGTGAGGATTTTAGGGCATGTGGTCTCTAGGGAAGGGTGATATGTTATGGTGGATAGAATTCTTAGCATCCTTCGACTTCGAGATAGTATACACCTCTGGCAAGGGTAACGTGGTGGCGGATGCCTTAAGTATGAAAAAGTCGACATTGAGTCCTTTGTTTGTCGAGCGACGTAGCTTAGAGATAATCTCTACCTTTGACTTTAGACCATCCATTGATTTTGTACCCAGTTTTCTAGTGTCCTTAAGGTCAGACCTACGCTTTTGGGACGGGTTGGAGAGGCACAGCGTGATGACCCACAGTTGATGGAGTAAGTAGAGAAGTTCATAAAAGGGGAGTCATCGAGCAATCTTCGTAGGTACACCCTAGATGATAAGGGTTGGTTGCGTAGCGACGGTAGACTTTTTCTACCACGGGACGAGAATTTGAGGAAGACCATTCTTGATGATGCACATCGTTCAAAGATGACCATTCATCCCAGCGGGGACAAGATGTACATGGACATGAGACGAGTTTACTTTTGGGCCGGTATGAAGAAGGTTGTGGCCGAGTATGTCGCTAGATGCTTGGTGTGCCAACAAGTAAAAGTAGAGAAGAAAAAGCCCGGTGGATTGTTTCACCCATTGGAGGTCCCGCAATGGAAGTGGGAAAGTGTTTCGATGGACTTTGTTGATTACCAAGACCGAGGAAGGGTAATACAGGGATTTGGGTCGTGGTAGACAGACTTACTAAGAGCACCCATTTCATTCCCGTCAGGAGTAAGAGGACTGCTCCATGGTTAGCCTCCGTATACATTCGAGAAATAGTTCGTTTGCACGGTGTTCCTTCTAGCATAGTGAGCGACCGCGATCCTATTTTCACTAGTGAATTTTGGAAGAGCTTGCAAGAGGCGGTAGAGACTCAGTTATGTTTGAGCACCGCATATCATCCTCAGACGAACGGCCAGACCGATAGGGTGAATCGTATTCTAGAGGACTTATTGAGGTTGTGCGTCTCAGATTTCAGAGGTACATGGGAGGAACATATTCCGTGGGCGGAGTTCGCATATAATAACAGCTTTCAGCCTAGCATTGGCATGGCACCATTCGAGGCTCTTTATGGGCGGCCGTGTCGTTTGCTTACATATTGGTAGGAGTCTACAGATAAGATCTTACATGGACCCTATATGATTAGACAGACTTCGGAAAAGATCGATTTGATTCGAAGGAGGATGAAGACGGCACAAGATAGGCAGAAATCTTATGTGGACAAAAGGAGGACAGATCTTGAGTTTGATATTGGGGACATGGTCTTTGTCAAGGTATCTCCATTACAGAACGTCGTTCGCTTTGGGTCCGTTTGGAAGTTAGCACCAAGATTTGTAGTGCCGTTTCCTATTAAGGAAAGGATTGGGCAGATGGCGTATAAAGTGGAGTTGCCTGAGAGACTTAGTGGTGTACACGACGTATTCCATGTATCACATTTGAGGAAGTGCTTGCACGAGACCGCGGAAGTGGTAGAGCCGAGATCGAGCATGATGCGACGATTCGACGAGCTCCTACGTGCATTCTTGGGTCGAAGATTAAGAAGTTGAGGAATCGAGAGGTCATACTAGTCAATGTGCAATGGGGAGATGATGAGAGCAACGATACTTGGGAGACGGAAGCGAAGATGCATTCATTATACCCTTTTCTTTTCGAGGGTATGTCTTTTAAATTTCTCCTTTATCACTTACCTTGTACTTATCTTATCTTTAGTATGTTCTCTCACTAGTATCTTTGACCTTTAGATAGGGTAACCCTATGGTTGAAACATGTGAAACACCGCACCTCCGCTAATGTCACTCATAAAGGGAATGCACTAGGCTTGGTGAAGCATTATCGAGGTAAACATGCACAGAAATATTACAAGACAGAACATACATAAAACAGCGGAAGTAAAACAAATTTCATTGCCTTATAAATTAAGGTCTAAAGCCTTTTACATCAGAATACATCAAAACCTGTCTTGCAATAGTAAAGAAGCATAAAACCTTTTCATAAATTATTCCCCAAAATAAAGCGGTGAAGCAGCCATAGCCAAGAGAAGACCAAGCTATACATGATGACCTTCAAGCATAAGAGGTCCGAACTAAACAACATCATATCCTCCTTGAAACCTAGGGGGGAAACGGAAGATAAAGAGGCGAAACAAAACGGGGTCAGTCATAAAGACTGGTAAGTCCTATCTACTTCCAGTATAAAAACAGGTAAAGGTAACATGACATGCATAAACTGAAAGTAAACATAAGGATGATGACAAGATAGATAAGCTAAACCAAGATAACTGGATGAACTACTGTAGCAAGGTAGGCTAAGGTATCATGATAACTACCTGTCAAGATAAATCAAGGTATCACATCGTCAGGTTTCTATCAAGTATACTATCCCAAGGTATCTATCATGTATAACGTTCCAAGGTATTTATCATGTATATTTGCTCTGCACCTCTCGTACTAGTATCCCAACCTGCGTCATGTGTTAACTATGAATGTCCCTTGCCCAATGTCATGTAATGGTCCATGTCAACCTAATATATAGCATATGTAGGTTTTCCTAACTCGTATGTTTCTTTCCATGTATAAGTTCAGTCCTTTGCCGTAGGCCGTACGGGCTTTCCCATGTAAATCTATACCACCTCAACGTAGTACCATTTTATCCTTGAAGTTGGTTTGGACTGCTACCCTTGACCAGGTTATGTTTTCTTACCATGAACTATCGCGTGTTCACTTAGGATTTATGCCACCTAGGACCGCTAGGGATTATGCTACCTAATGAACTTTTCCGTAACTTGGTTTGGGTTTTAGCAACCTAGGACCACTAGGGATTATGCCACCCGTCAACCACGCCCTTTGTCCCACATATACATCGTGAATCGTTTTCCATGTCTAGATGCACATGTATCTCAATGTGCCATCCGAGTTCCGCGCCAGGGCAAATCGGGAAATACGGAACTCGGTCGGGAGCTTTAAGTCGTCTACGGATGCAGATATCAAGGTCTGTTTTTGTATCCGTGGCTATGGTACCACGTATACATCGTAAATCGTTTTCCATGTCTAGATGCACATGTATTTCAATGTGCCATCCGAGTTCCGTGCCAGGGCAAATCGAGAAATACGGAACTCGGTTGGGAGCTTCAAGTCGTCTACTGATGCAGATATCAAGGTCTGTTTTTGTATCCGTGGCTATGGTCCCATGTGACCCCTCCCTCAACTGCTGAAAGGCAAGCCAAGAAAAATCATGTATGAGAACTACATCCCGGCCCCACTATAGACCCACTTTCCTATGGGCCAACCTCATCCATGACTCGATAGCAAGAACATGGTCTGTTGGGAGTTCTCTGCCTTTCCGTACGTACACGATTGATTAAAGATGGTAGGTAGTCGGCGACGTACAATCCAAGGTAAAAATGAGTATCGTCGACTCCGCGCTAATCCATCCCAGTCTGTAGGTCGCTCGCATAGCAACCAAGGCATACTCTTGGCTCTTCTACCGCAGACCTTATCCTCTGTGAGGCCAGGTTTCATGGACCATCTGCCACCTCACAGAGGGATACCAAGAGTACCCTCACGTCCCCCGAAGCTACCGCTTCGTCACCCAGTTCGTTGGAGCCTTTATCTAAGTCAGGTAATTTGCTCCTCCTCATGTTTTAAGCGATGACCTACCGTATCGGGTTACTCATCTATCTGTGAACTGGTCCAAATCCCTTGACTAAGAATTATTACTTAATTTCATAAACTAAGGTTTACCACTTAGTCTCCTTTCCCGTTATCCTTGTTAATCCCTGTCTTCCACCTAGTCCCCTGAACTAGGGTTTTGTCTAATGGGTTAAGTATTGTCATTTAAGTTCATGACTTAACCTACCTACGAATCATGTCAAGATTTGGCTAAGTATTCAAGTCCAAGACCTAGCCCTATAAGTTGGTTAAGTATACCCAGAAGCTCATGACTTAACCCTATCCAATCATCAAGTCAAATTGGTTAAGTATTTGTTTATCTTAACCCTATCGGATTATCGTGCTAGATTGGTTAAGCATAGATTGTCTTAACCTCATCGGATTATCTAGTCGGATTGGTTAAGTATAGGTTAACTTAACCCCATCCACTAATTACATTAGAATGGTTAAGTATATTTTAAACGGTCTTGTGACTTAACCCTATCAAGTTCTCATATTAGATTGGTTAAGTATGGTTGCTTAACCTCATCAAATCATCATGTATAATTGATTAAGTATAAGTTACTTAACCCCATTAAATTATCATGTTAAGTTGGTTAAGTATTGGTTACTTAACCTCATTGAATTACCAAGTTTAGATTGGTTAAGTGCTTAACTTAACCCCATAGAATTACCGTGTTTAGATTAGTTAAGTGTAGGTTACTTAACCCCATCTAATTACCGTGTTTAGATTAGTTAAGTCTAAGTTACTTAACCTCATCTAATTACCAAGTCGGATTAGTTAAGTGAAAATTACTTAACCCCATCCCCTAATTATCTTGTATGGTTAAGTGTCATTAAGAAATCAAGTCCGGTTCCACTTAACCTACCCATTCATGTCATATCGGTTAAGTGTCATTAGTCAAAATTACTTAACCTTTTCATGTGGCATTAATTAGATTAATTCACCCCAACCTCTCACATTAGACTTGGTTGTGGTTACTAGTTAAGCCGGGAGGGTCCAGGTAGTTTTACACCACAACCTAGTCTATCCTCGGGTTTTGAGTGCTATATGACCAACTACTCACATTGAGTCCTATTGTTTGTAGCCACTAGTTAAGCCGGGCGGGTCCGGGTAGATTTATGCTACAAACTCAACCCAACCTCGAGTTGGCCACTTTCATGTTTGGTCTAGTGTCATATTACACTTACAACCCATACGTGTCTAGTTTCAAGTCCCATGTTTACCCCACGTGTCATGTCCACATTTAGATCTATCATGAGTGCCATATTTTCATGAAATCCCATGTCGAATTATCATGTCATAATCACGCACGTCTAACCTACCCCCAATCGTGTTTCCAACCCAAGTAAAAACGAGTCAACATAGTAAGGATACTATGCTACATATTGGCCTCTAAACATGCACGATGCCAAAAAGCGGTTGGCCACAAATATGCATGGTATCATAAGGGGGTTTGGCCTTGAAATATGAATAGCATCATAAGGGGTTTTTGGCCACAAACATGCATAGTATCATAAGGGAATTTGTCCACAAACATGCATAGTACCATAAGGGAATTTGGCCATAAACATGCATAGTATCATAAGGAAATTTGGCCACAAACATGCATGATAACATAAGGGGTTTGGGTTCATTTACATGCATAAGCCCCAAAGTCAAATCTTTGCCAATGTTTCACAAGTCAAATGGTTCCCAAAGGTTCATGCTAGCATTCCATAGATAAAGATTCAAACTTGCAAGATAAACTAGGTTAATCATAACATGAATAGCATGATTTAGTCACTAAGCATAGCCAAAAGTCATAGGTTTAAGAAAAAGAGTCATGACAAGGTTCATATAGGCTAGCATACTTAGTTTAATCTCGTTTTATTCCATGCCATCATTAAAACTACCGTTTAGATCTAGAAGTAGCTAGAACTTACATAGCGTGGCTTAGAGATTTAGGAGCATGAATCGTCTTGTCGTAGAATCCATGTTGAGACGATGATCAAAACCCTAGATTTGGTGTAGAAATCTTGCACCTTCGTCTTGAATCTAGTTTGCAAGCACAAGCTCTTGAATTTGGGGATGGAGGCCATGATCAATGTAGATTTGGGCAGCACTTCGTTGCAAGAGTGATTTGTGAGGGTTTAGGGTAGGCTTAGGGGTCTTTTTATAGAGATTAGGACTAGTTTAGGCCCTTAGATTAACCCTAGGATAGATCTGAACCCTCAAAATCCGTCACAGGCCCATTTAACATATCTTGAGAAACAAGTCAAGTGCACCCAGGCCTGAGTGGTCGGACCACCCAGGTCGACAGTGGTGTCGACTGGGCAGTCGACACCACCTGGGGGGTGTCGACTCCCAAGTCGACTCCCCAGTCGACTTCGGGGTGGCGGGAATTTTTCCCGCCTATTCTGCTTGGCTGAATTTGAATTTTGAATTCAAATTTGAACTGTTTTTGAACTTGAAATTTTCTGAAAACTTTGACGGGACATAAATTGGTCATACGGACTCCGATTTTCGAAAACTCGGACTCTATTTCTCGTATTTTTCCGAGACGAACGAAATGGCATAGCCCATTTCCCTTGATTCAGATTTTATAATTAAATTCTGCCTTGATTCTCGTCTTAGCATGTTGTAAAAATCCGGGTTGTTACATCCTCCCCAACTTAAAGGATTTCGTCCCCGAAATCTCCAAGTTAGGAAGAACGTATCCTACCATCCATCATCCATCTACTCAAAACATCATCCACAGGCAACCATTGTCCTTAGATGATTTCTAATGCCATATGAACATATGCAGAACGTGTGTGTATATGCTCCTTAGCTAATGCTAATGATCAGGCCTGAATGATCTCTCTAATGCAAAATATGTTTAGTGCCATGAGTCCAACTTGTATGCAAATAGTCCTAGTTATATAAGTACTATATGTGTGCACAAACATTCATCCATATGCAACATCCGCATGACAACACATTCAATTTCATCCGTAAATAAGTATAAATACTCGTGCATATGCAACTTGTAACGTGACCGCGTCAATCTAGTATCTAATGTGTATTCGCGCATCCACAAGCAACCACTTGCAACCACTTGCAACCATATCAATCATAACATGTTTCAAATACATGTTTACATCTATAGAGTTCTAGCTAAGGTTCCCAAGATAGGATCGGGAAGATAAACAAGACAAACTCCTTACGGGGTTTGCAACAGAAATAGGACCGAGAGGATATCCACCAAACGATAGCATGCAAGCAAGCTCTACAGGAGAACCATGGATCAACGATATACTCTTAAAAAGAGACATGATGGGCGCATCTAAGCCGCATTTCCTTGAGATTAATTCCATTGTTCCTTGACCGCCTTTGACTTCATGATTTCGTAGCTCCTTGATTCCTATTTCCAAGGTATGAGTCGGAACTCATTTCGCTATTGCCTCTCGTTTCACTTCAACTTATTCTTTCCCTAGTATGCTCGGCCCAAACATATCTGCGTACTCATGCAAGCTCTCCAAAATTCACTAGTGAATTCTGGATCTCGTTTACCGATGCCAATCCACGTTACCACGTGCACTTACTAGGGTGAATCGTATAACCCATGCTTAAGCGGAATGAACCATCCGCCTTATTGGCGAACGTTACTCGACTGGATCAGATGTTTCCGATAAATGCATCAAGTGATTCTAGGTAACTAACCATGACAAAGCCCGAAAGGTTACACGAGGCTTCGAGGGTATTACCAAAGCAAGCCAAGAGTCTGACTACCCTCTTTTCAAAACCGAGAATGGTATCCCTTACTGGATAACCACTTTACCCCTAGAATCCATCCATAGCCCAAAAATAGAAGCATTGCTTCTAATCTCAAAACTTGACATAAACGTCCTCAAATCCAAACAAGTCATGAATAAATGGACGACTCTCCAACCAGATTTTTGGGCCAAAAATAGGATCCTCTACCATGCTAGTACTAAGGTGTAGAGACTTAACTATCGAGGCAGACTTAAATGATGCGATGATCAAAACAAAGTCTAGACAGGATGACAGAGAAGAAAGGCTAAGCCTCTAACAGAAAAGGTACCATTCCTCTTAGGTACGCTAGAAATGAGAGCATACAATTGCCCTCTCGCTGATCTGGTCCTTATCTTCCTTTGTGGATCAAGCCATACCAACAATTTGCTTATTCTTAAGCCCGTGTCCTTTATCCTTGCTCTTATTATCCCTTCTTATAACTTTGGTAACAGGTCTCTCGAGAACTTCCTCCAACGCACGGGAAAACACTTACATAGCTAGACAAGGATTAGTCGCAGTTAAAACCACTATGACTACAGATGTAGGAAAGAAAGGAAAAGAGGTTCATTCAAGGAAACAAAGGATAGAGCTAATGGCTTTTGGGGAATAGCCTTTAAAAGCAAAATTTTCTTGAAAAATGCTTCTTTGTAAACGGTTTTTCAAATAGTTTTCAGAAGGTTTTAAAAACTTTTGCCCAGTCTATTAACCTTCTGCTCTGATACCAAATGAAAAACCCCACCTCCGCTTATGTCACTCACAAAGGGAATGCACTAGGTTTGGTGAAGCATTATCGAGGTAAACATGCATAGAAATATTACAAGACAGAACATATATAAAACAGCGGAAGTAAAACAAATTTCATTCCCTTATAAAATAACGTCTAAAGCCTTTTACATCAGAATAAATAAAAACTTGTCTTGCAATAGTAAAGAAGCATAAAACCTTTTCATAAATTATTCCCCAAAATAAAGCGGTGAAGCAGCCATGGCCAAGAGAAGACCAAGCTATACATGATGACCTTCAAGCATAAGAGGTCTGAACTAAACAACATCATTTCCTCCCTGAGAACCTGGGGGGGGGGGGAGGAACGGAAGACAAAGAGGCGAAACAAAACGGGGTCAGTCATAAAGACTAGTAAGTCCTATCTACTTCCATTATAAAAACAGGTAAAGGTAACATGACATGCATAAACTGAAAGTAAACATAAGGATGATGACAAGATAGATAAGCTAAACTAAGATAACTGGATGAACTACTGTAGCAAGGTAGGCTAAGGTATCATGATAAATTACGTGTCAAGATAAATCAAGGTATCACATCGTCAGGTTTCTATCAAGTATACTATCCCAAGGTATCTATCATGTATAACGTCCCAAGGTATTTATCATGTATATTTGCTCTGCACCTCTCGTACTGGTATCCAATCCCGCGTCATGTGTTAACTATGAATGTCCCTTGCCCAATGTCATGTAATGGTCCATGTCAACCTAATATATAGCATATTTAGGTTTTCCCAACTCGTATGTTTCTTTCCATGTATAAGTTCAGTCCTTTGCCGTAGGCCGTACGGGCTTTCCCATGTAAATCTATACCACCTCAACGTAGTACCATTTTATCCTTGAAGTTGGTTTGGACTGCTACCCTTGACCCGGTTATGTTTTGTTACCATGAACTATCGCATGTTCACTTAGGATATATGCCACCTAGGACCGCTAAGGATTATGCTACCTAATGAACGTTTCCATAACTTGGTTTGGGTTTTAGCCACCTAGGACAACTAGGGATTATGCCACCCGTCAACCACGCCCTTTGTCACACGTATAAATCGTGAATCGTTCTCCATGTCTAGATGCACATGTATCTAGTGTGCCATCCGAGTTCCGTGCCAGGGCAAATTGAGAAATACGGAACTCGGTTGGGAGCTTTAAGTCGTTTGCTGATGCAGATATCAAGGTCTGTTTTTGTATCCGTGGCTATGGTCCCTCGTATACATCGTGAATCGTTTTCCATGTCTAGATGCACATGTATCTCAATGTGCCATCCGAGTTCCGTGCCAGGGCAAATCGAGAAATACGGAACTCGGTCGGGAGCTTTAAGTCGTTTACTGATGCAGATATCATGGTCTGTTTTTGTATCCGTGGCTGTGGTCCCACATGACCCCTCCCTCAACTACTGAAAGGCAATCCAAGAAAAATCATGTATGAGAACTACATCCCGACCCCACTATAGCCCCACTTTCCTATGGGCCAACCTCACCCATGACTCGATAGCAAGAACATGGTCTGTTGGGAGTTCTCTGCCTTTCCGTATGTACACGATTGATTAAAGATGGTAGGTAGTCGGCGACGTGCTATCCAAGGTAAAAATGAGTATCGTCGACTCCGCGCTAATCCATCCCAGTCTGTAGGTCGCTCGCATAGCAACCAAGGCATACTCTTGGCTCTTCTACCGCAGACCTTATCCTCTGTGAGGCCAGGTTTCATGGACCATCTGCCACCTCACAGAGGGATACCAAGAGTACCCTCACGTCCCCCGAAGCTACCGCTTCATCACCCAGTTCGTTGGAGCCTTTATCTAAGTCTGGTAATTTGCTCCTCCTCGTGTTTTAAGCGATGACCTACCGTATCGGGTTACTCATCTATCTGTGAACTGGTCCAAATCCCTTGACTAAGAATTATTACTTAGTTTCATAAACTAAGTTTTACCACTTAGTCTCCTTTCCCGTTATCCTTGTTAATCCCTGTCTTCCACCTAGTCCCCTGAACTAGGGTTTTGTCTAATGGGTTAAGTATTGTCATTTAAGTTCATGACTTAACCTACCTATGAATCATGTCAAGATTTGGCTAAGTATTCAAGTCCAAGACCTAGCAATATAAGTTGGTTAAGTATACCCAGAAGCTCATGACTTAACCCTATCCAATCATCAAGTCAAATTGGTTAAGTATTTGTTTATCTTAACCCTATCAGATTATCGTGCTAGATTGGTTATGCATAGATTGTCTTAACCTCATCGGATTATCTAGTCGGATTGGTTAAGTATAGGTTAACTTAACCCCATCCACTAATTACATTAGAATGGTTAAGTATATTTTAAACGGTCTTGTGACTTAACCCTATCAAGTTCTCATATTAGATTGGTTAAGTATGGTTGCTTAACCTCATCAAATCATCATGTATAATTGATTAAGTATAAGTTACTTAACCCCATTAAATTATCATGTTAAGTTGGTTAAGTATTGGTTACTTAACCTCGTTGAATTACCAAGTTTAGATTGGTTAAGTGCTTAACCCCATCGAATTACCGTGTTTAGATTAGTTAAGTGTAGGTTACTTAACCCCGTCTAATTACCGTGTTTAGATTAGTTAAGTCTAAGTTACTTAACCTCATCTAATTACCAAGTCGGATTAGTTAAGTGAAAATTACTTAACCCCATCCCCTAATTATCTTGTATGGTTAAGTGTCATTAAGAAATCAAGTCCGGTTCCACTTAACCTACCCATTCATGTCATATCGGTTAAGTGTCATTAGTCAAAATTACTTATCCTTTTCATGTGGCATAAATTAGATTAATGCACCCCAACCTCTCACATTAGACTTGGTTGTGGTTACTAGTTAAGCCGGGCGGGTCCAGGTAGTTTTACACCACAACCTAGTCTAACCTCGGGTTTTGAGTGCTATATGACCAACTACTCACATTGAGTCCTATTGTTTGTAGCCACTAGTTAAGCCGGGCGGGTCCGGGTAGATTTATGCTACAAACTCAACCCAACCTCGAGTTGGCCACTTTCATGTTTGGTCTAGTGTCATATTACGCTTACAACCCATACGTGTCTAGTTTCAAGTCCCATGTTTACCCCACGTGTCATGTCCACATTTAGATCTATCATGAGTGCCATATTTTCATGAAATCCCATGTCGAATTATCATGTCATAATCACGCACGTCTAACCTACCCCCAATCGTGTTTCCAACCCAAGTAAAAACGAGTCAACATAGTAAGGATACTATGCTACATATTGGCCTCAAAACATGCACGATGCCAAAAAGCGGTTGGCCACAAATATGCATGGTATCATAAGGAGGTTTGGCCTTGAAATATGAATAGCATCATAAGGGGTTTTTGGCCACAAACATGCATAGTATCATAAGGGTATTTGTTCAAAAACATGCATAGTACCATAAGGGAATTTGGCCATAAACATGCATAATATAATGAGGAAATTTGGCCACAAACATGCATGATAACATAAGGGGTTTGGGTTCATTTACATGCATAAGCCCCAAAGTCAAATCTTTGCCAATGTTTCACAAGTCAAATGGTTCCCAAAGGTTCATGCTAGCATTCCATAGATAAAGATTCAAACTTGCAAGATAAACTAGGTTAATCATAACATGAATAGCATGATTTAGTCACTAAGCATAGCCAAAAGTCATAGGTTCAAGCAAAAGAGTCATGACAAGGTTCATATAGGCTAGCATACTTAGTTTAATCTCGTTTTATTCCATGCCATCATTAAAACTACCGTTTAGATCTAGAAGTAGCTAGAACTTACATAGCGTGGCTTAGAGATTTAGGAGCATGAATCGTCTTGTCGTAGAATCCATGTTGAGACGATGATCAAAACCCTAGATTTGGTGTAGAAATCTTGCACCTTCGTCTTGAATCTAGTTTGCAAGCACAAGCTCTTGAATTTGGGGATGGAAGCCATGATCAATGTAGATTTGGGCAGCACTTTGTTGCAAGAGTGATTGTGAGGGTTTAGGGTAGGCTTAGGGGTCTTTTTATAGAGATTACGACTAGTTAGGCCATTAAATTAACCCTAGGATAGATCTGAACCCTCAAAATTCGTCACAGGCCCATTTAACATATCTTGAGAAACAAGTCAAGTGCACCCAGGCCTGAGTGGTCGGACCACCCAGGTCGACAGTGGTGTCGACTGGGCAGTCGACACCACCTGGGGGGTGTCGACTGCCAAGTCGACTCCCCAGTCGACTTGGGGGTGGCAGGAATTTTTCCCGCCTATTCTGCTTGGTTGAATTTGAATTTTGAATTCAAATTTGAACTGTTTTTGAACTTGAAATTTTCTGAAAACTTTGACGGGCCATAACTTGGTCATACGGACTCCGATTTTCGAAAACTCGGACTCTATTTCTCGTATTTTTCCGAGACGAACGAAATGGCATAGCCCGTTTCCCTTGATTCAGAATTTAAAATTAAATTCTGCCTTGATTCTCGTCTTAGCATGTTGTAAAAATCCGGGTTGTTACATCCTCCCCAACTTAAAGGATTTCGTCCCCGAAATCTCCAAGTTAGGAAGAACGTATCCTACCATCCATCATCCATCTACTCAAAACATCATCCACAGGCAACCATTGTCCTTAGATGATTTCTAATGCTATATGAACATATGCAGAACGTGTGTGTATATGCTCCTTAGCTAATGCTAATGATCAGGCCTGAATGATCTCTCTAATGCAAAATATGTTTAGTGCCATGAGTCCAACTTGTATGCAAATAGTCCTAGTTATATAAGTACTATATGTGTGCACAAACATTCATCCATATGCAACATCCGCATGATAACACATTCAATTTCATCCATAAATAAGTATAAATACTCGTGCATATGCAACATGAAACGTGACCGCGTCAATCTAGTATCTAATGTGTATTCGCGCATCCACAAGCAACCACTTGCAACCACTTGCAACCATATCAATCATAACATGTTTCAAATACATGTTTACATCCATAAAGTTCTAGTTAAGGTTCCCAAGATAGGATCGAGAAGATAAACAAGACAAACTCCTTACAGGGTTTGCAACAGAAACAGGACCGAGAGGATATCCACCAAGCGATAGCATGCAAGCAAGCTCTACAGGAGAACCAGGGATCAACGATATACTCTTAAAAAGAGACATGATGCCCGCATCTAAGCCGCATTTCCTTGAGCTTAATTCCATTGTTCCTTGACCGCCTTTGACTTCATGATTTCGTAGCTCCTTGATTCCTATTTCCAAGGTATGAGTCGGAACTCATTTCGCTATTGCCTCTCGTTTCACTTCCACTTATTCTTTCCCTAGTATGCTCGGCCCAAACATATCTGCGTACTTGTAACACCCCACCTCCGCCAGGGTCACTCGCAAGGGAATGCACTAGCTTTGGAGGGGCATTATTGGTAAAAATGCATAATGATATAGCAAGGCAGGACATGACATATATATATATATGTCAATAAACAGAGTAAGTAAATAAAACAGCGGAAGACTTTTAAACTAGTTCAAAAACAAGTCGGCTACATCATAATGTCAATTTCCCAAGTAAACAAGTCTAGTACATAAAATAACATCTTCTGAACTGAAAAGGAAAAACATAAAAGTAGCTATCCCCAAAGTGGAAGAACCCATAACGAGCTCAAGTCCAAAGCATACATGAGCTATCCAAGAAAGCAGCAAGATCCAAGCTAGGCTCCTGTATTCCCTCCCTGAGAACCTGGGGGGGGGGGGAACGGAAGAAAAGAGGCGAAAGAAAACAGGTCAGTCAAAAAGACTGAGTAAGCCCTGCTACGATCAGTCTATAAACTAATAAGGTTAACATCATGATGGAAACTGAGATGATCATGGATAACAACATACTGGCATGGTAAATTAACTACAAGATAGATAGAGGTGTCATCGCATAAACATGGTCAAGTTTTTGCACCACGGTGTACTAGCAACCCAACATAACAGATATTGATCCCTTGGCCCAAGCTTTGACCCAATAACATGAGGTGGCCTTAATACAAGGTCCAGCCCAACGGTCTAATCGATCGGCTCCCTATAAACCTAACACGTCAAGTGTTGGTGTCCATATGGCCCACGTATGGTTGTAGTTAGACTGTGCTGGGTCCACCTTTGGGTGTATCAGGCCCTCGGGTGTCAACCCCAGACACTTAAGCAATAATGCACAGCTCTAATCTACTGGTACCCGTGCCTCGAGTTTGTCCAACATCGGACTACGTGCACGTCCGTAGCCCGCCGGACCCGCACCGCTGTACCACTCGGCCATCGCCCTTTGGTCGTTTACATCCGTCCAGTAATCGTGCCCCGCCCTAGCCTAGTCTCTAGGGTTGTGATGATACCAAACTGGGATTACTGCCGGAACAGACCCGCTGCTAGGGTTTCCTAAGAGGGTTAAGTGTGATTTAACCCTTCACTAATCCTGGATTAAACTGGTTAAGTGTGGCTTAACCCCATTCTAATCCCTTGAACTCCCAAATGGATTAAACTAGTTAAGTGTAACCAACGGTTCACAACTTAACCACATTCTAATCCCTCGAATCCCCAAATTGGTTAAGTATTAGTGGACCCTGACTTAACCCTAATCATGAGGCATTAATTAATTTAAGGCACCTTAACCTCTCACATTAGACTTTGTTGCGGTTACTAGTTAAGCCGGGCGGGTCCGGGTAGCTTTACACCACAACTTGGTCTAACCTCGGGTCTTGGCACCCCATGACCAACTTCTCACATTGGGTCTTATTGTTTGTAGCCACTAGTTAAGTCGGTCGGTTCTGGGTAGAATTACGCTACAAACTCACCCCAACCTCGAGTTGGCCACTCTTATGTTTTCTAAGTGTCATGTCCACTTCATTTCAAAACATAATCACAAGTCAAACAATTACTTGGGTAGACCTAACTTAATAGGTAAATTCCCAAGGGGTAGACCTAACTTAATAGGTAAATTCCCAATCTTATATTTTCATGTATTTTAAGTTTACCCAAAACCCCCCCAACGTAATTCTATCGCTTACGTATTCGTAATAACGCATAAAGGATAGGAAGAGGGAACTTGGCACAACATACATGACAAACTTGCACAACGATCATGCATAACATGTTAGACTTGCACAACTTAGCATAGTGAACTTGCATATTACCATAAACATGCATAACATGTTAAACTTGCATAACTTAGCATAGTGAACTTGCATATTACCATAATCATGCATAACTTGTCGAACATGCACAACTTGTCATTTTAAACTTGCATAAACATGCACAACTTGTCAAAACATGCACAACTTGTCAAAACATGCACAACTTGTCATTTTAAACTTGCATAAACATGCACAACTTGTCAAAACATGCACAACTTGTCAAAACATGCACAACTTGTCATTTTAAACTTGCATAAACATGCATAACTTATTAAACATACAAATCATGGCTTAGCAAACTTGCATAAACATGCATAACTTAATAAACATACAAATCATGGCTTAACAAACTTGCATAAACATGCATAACTTAATAAACATACAAATCATGGCTTAACAAACTTGCATAAACATGCATAACTTAATAAACATACAAATCATGGCTTAGCAAACTTGCATGAACATGCATAACTTATTAATCTTGCAAATCATGGCTTAGTATACATGCATAACTCAATAGATTTGCAAATCATGGCTTAGTACCCTTGCATAACATGCACAACTCAATAAACATACATAAACCCCAACTTTCATCACACATTAACTTTAGAGTTTCTAAAATGAAGGTAAGGGGGCTTACAATGCTTATGCGGACTCAAATGAGTATAACAATTGCAAGAAACCCCTTATGCAACTAATTAAAACCCCCCAAATGCAAGTAAACTTGATCAAGACTCCTCCTTTATGATGCCAATAGAAAAACAAGCCTTTAATGCAAGCTAAGGAGGATCATACAAGCCTAAATATGCTTGTATGCATGGAAAATCACTCAGGAATTAATTTAGGAATTGTATGAAGAGGGTGGAGGCCATGAGAGGATGGATTTTGGCATAGTTTAGGTACTAGGATGAATAATGAATGATTTAGGGTAGGTTAGGGTCTTATTTATATATTAGGTTAGTGATTTGAACCATAGGATTAACCCTAGATTCAATTAGGTCCATCAGATCCCGGAACTCTCTAGAACCAAGCCCCCCTATCAAGCCCAAATCAGAAATGGTGCACCAGGCCAAGTAGCCCGGCCACCCCCTGTCGAAAGGGCTGTCGACAGGGCAGTCGACATGCCAAGACCCCTGTCGACAGGCCTGTCGACATGGGGTCTTGGCGGGATTTTTCCCGCCTTGGCCCAGCTGGCCCAATTCTTTAAATTTGAATCTGTTTTTAATTATGGAAATTTCTGAAAACTTCCATGGGCCTTAACTGGGTCATACGGACTCCGATTTTCGAAAACTCGGACTCTATTTCGCGTATTTTTCCGAGACGAACGCAATGGCATAGCCCGTTTCCCTTGATTCAGATTTTAGAATTAAATTCTACCTCGATTTACATTATTACAGGTTATTGAAAATACGGGTTGTTACATTCTCCCCTCCTTAAAGGATTTCGCCCCCGAAATCTTCAAGTTAGGAAGAACGTATCCTACCATCCAATCATCCATCTACTCAAAGCATCATCCACGAGCAATCATTGTCCTTAAAGAATTCTAAATGTGGTATGAACATATGCAAAGGTGTGTGTATATGTACTTACCTAATGCAAAGATCAGGCGGTTACTGATACAGTAGACCTCCTTAATGCACATGTATGTCTTATCTAATGCAAAGATCAGGCGGTTACTGATACAGTAAACCTCCTTAATGCATATGTATGTCAGTGAAATGAATCCATATGTATGCAAATTCCTAACATATTTCATAATATCTATATGAGTGCACATACTTTCACCCATATGCAACATCCATGTGATAACACACAATTTCCATCCATGAATAAGCATAAACACTCATGCATATGCAATATGAGGAGTGTGCGAGCCGATCTAGTGCCTAGTTGTGTATAATGCATCCACGAGCAACCACTTGCAAACACTTGCAACCACTTGCAACCATCAAGCATAACATGTTTCAAACATATGTTTCAACCAAAAGGGTTTCTACCTAAGGTTCTCATGACAAGATAGACACGATAAACTAGATAAACTAGACAAACTCCTTTTTGGATTACAAGAAATCCATTCAAACTTTGACATATAGTACTAACCGATGAGTCTTAACCCCCTTATGGAGTTTACAACAGAAATAAGGTCGAGAATGGGATCGAGAGGATATATATATACAAGAGATAACTTGCAAGCAAGCTCCTCAGGAAAACAAGGATATGGATGCACTCCTACAAAGATATGATGCGTGTATCTACTCTTCTTAGTCACGTTTCCTTGAGCTTAACTCCACTGTGCTTTGACTGTCTTTTACTTCATGCTTTCTTGGCTTCCTAACTCCTATTTCCCAAATTCGAGTTGGAACTCATTTCATTATCGCCTCTCGTCTTTCTTTTCCACTTATTCTTCTTTCTGTATACTTGGCTTAAACATACTATAACCTCATGATTTCATGCAAGCTCTCCAAAATTCACTAGTGAATCCTGGATCTCGCCTACTTACTATAAAGTATTTCACGCAGCAGAACTTTCCTTGAAAATACCAATCCACGTTGCTTGTTGTCCTTATAAACGTGATTTTCTATAACTCATGCTTAAATCGAAATGAACCATCTGCCTATGAGTGATAGGCCATACCTAGATTCAACTGCCTACCCATGGCTTCCTGTAGGCTATTTCAAAACTGGCCAACTTCTTGAGGGTAAACCGTTGCTAACCATGACGCAGTCCTCTTGCTCTTCACCGGACTGAAATGAGCACTCTTCGTGAGTCTACCTATTATGACCCACATACCCGTACTCCCTTCTAGGTAGTCCCTCCACATAATCTATCGAGATGTTTTCACACTTCCCTTGTGGAACCTCCGATGGAGATAACGGCCCACTGGGCTTCTATGACTTGGCCTTGACCTGGTGGCACAACGGGCATCCAGAGACCAACTCGGCCACCTCCTCGAGTGATGCGCATATTCAAGAACCTTCTTTACCAAGCCTTCCACTCGAGGAACACATAATCTCTCATCGTGCTTTAGTCATCCCTTGTCATCTATAATATATCTAGCGAGGTGACTTAATATCTCGCCTCAAGTCAACTGGTCCACGTTCTTGACTAACTGCGGGTCTTCTTCCTGTGAAGCCCCCTTCTTGATCCAGAAGAGTAAGTCTAAGCTCCGGGAATGCTAACTAACTAGCCAAACGGGGAAAGCTTTCAATTGCCCTCCTCAGGTTTTCCGGTCTTAAACCGCACCCACTTTAGCGGAATCCACCGCTAAGCCTTACTTAAGAATTATGTGCCCAAGAAATCCAACTTCTTTCCTCCAAAGTGACATTTGGAGAACTTGACCTTCCACTGGTGGCTCTAAGCGTATCCATCTCCTCCTTGAGATGTATAGCATGTTCTTCCTCGTTCTTTTGAGGAGATCAAAATATCGTCTATGACGACCATGACAAACTTGTTCAAGGACTTCCTAAACACCCTACCCAACAAGTTCACATAATATGTGGGTGCGTTAGTCAAGCCAAATAGCATGACTAGCCATTCTAAAAATCCATCTAGAGTCCTAAACGCAGTCTTGTCAATTCCATCCTCAGCCATCCTAAGCTAATGGAATCCGGTAGCTAGATTAAAAGAAAACAGATGCTCCTACAAGCTGATCAAACAAATCATCGACACTTGATAGCGGTTGTCTATTCTCCTCACGATAATCAACACATAAGCGAAGCAAACTGTCCACATCAGTAACGAATACTACTGGAGTACCCTACTCGAAAATGCCTCGTCTCAGGAAGTTCCTCTCAAGCAACTCCTTGACTTGCTTTCTTAACTCTCACCTCGTGAGGTCATGTGCCTAACCGGCCACGAAACTGGCTTGGTATTACCAACCAGATAATGCGGAAATCTATCCCACGTCCAGGGGTAACCCCTTCACTCCACCCAAGATATCAGGATATTCTCGGACCTCCCTCACAGATTGCAAACTATCGATAGACGAGTTGAGGGACTCAAGATAACAATCATGACGGGACCCATAGGGTTGCTAGAAATTTCTAGGGTATTACCAAGGCGAGTCATGAGCCTCACACCCCTATATTCAAAAACCAAGAATGGCTTTAAAACAGGACAACCATTCCATGCCCAAAACCAACCCATATCCCCTGAAACCGAGAATATAAACATCCCACGAGAATTCTATACTTAAGATAGAAATTTTCAAATCCACTCAGACCATAGACAAACGGGCAGAACCCCCAATTGGATTTGAAACACATACGGGATCATCAACTACACTAGTACTTAGGTGCAAAACTTTCAACTGGATTAGATGAAATAAAACTATGCGATGTGCCAGAATCAAACAAAGTTTGAACAGGGAAAATCAGAAAATGTAAACAAGATTTTCAACAGAAATACTACCTCTATCATGAGCTGGAAGAACGGGGTGGAGGGGATGAATTCGCCCTCCAAATAGTCATGCACACTGAGTCTGACCTTGCCCTTGCTTCCTTGGGCAATCCTTGCTGAAATGTCCAAACTCACCACAATCAAAGCATTCGCCCCGCTTTCTCTTCTCCTTTTTCCTACATTCCCTAGCTACATGTCCAACTTCACCACAGAAGTTACATTTCATATTCTTGCCCCGTTTCCCGGAATTTACTCTCTTGCCTTGAGACTCATTCGCCTTGACCTCTTTCTTGTCATTGCTACCTTCTTCTTGAAGTAGGGCCAAATTCACTAAACTCTCGAAAGTCGCCCCCAAGGGTATATGAGACAGGGCCAAATCACGTAATGGCTCGTTTAATCCTAGAGCAAAGTGTAGGGCCTTCTTCTGAGCTGTATTAACCAAGTCTAAATCGTCCTGAGCCAGTCGATTAAACTTATCTATGTATTCCCTAATAGTCATGTCCCCTTGCTTCAGTGATAAGAATCTCAGTCCAAACCTTCCTCTAAATCATCCCAAGTCTCAATTGGCCTAGTAGCGGTGGTGACTACCCACCAACGTGCAGCTTCTTCCTTTAGCAACCATACTGCCAATAAAACCTTCCTGCGGTCACCTATATCAAAGGTGGCTAAAAGATCTTCGGTCTCTTTCAACCAATTCCTTGCCTCTACAAAAGTCTCGGTTCCAAAGAAATTCTTGCAACCCATCGCCTTAAAATCTCGGCAAATCTCGGCGAAGTCAATTTGAGGATGCTGAGGGGAAGGAGGAAGAGGAACATCAACTACGGGAGGAGGAGGAACAGCGGCCTCGACTGGGGAGACAACATTAGAGACACCCGGGACCGGTGCCGTGACTTCCAAGTACCGACGAAACCAATCGAGTATCGTTACTCCTTCGGGCAAGATGAGATTATCAGACATGCTGGAAACGAAAAGAAAAGAGTTCAAACGAGGAGTCAAAGGATAGTGCTAATGGCTTTTGGAGAATAGCCTTTTAAAAACAACTAGACTTTTCTTTGGAAAATACTTTATACTTGGTTTCGAAAATAGTTTTTCTTTTCAAAAGTTTTAAAAACCTTTTTTTTTCCCTCCTCGTAAACCATATGCTCTGATACCAAATGTAACACCCCACCTCCACCAGGGTCACTCGCAAGGGAATGCACTAGCTTTGGAGGGGCATTATTGGTAAACATGCATAATGATATAGTAAGGCAGGACATGACATATATATATGTCAATAAACAGAGTAAGTAAATAAAACAGCGGAAGACTTTTAAACTATTTCAAAAACAAGTCGGCTACATCATAATGTCAATTTCCCAAGTAAACAAGTCTAGTACATAAAATAACATCATCTGAACTGAAAAGGAAAAACATAAAAGTAGCTATCCCCAAAGTGGAAGAACCCATAACGAGCTCAAGTCCAAACCATACATGAGCTATCCAAGAAAGCAGCAAGATCCAAGCTAGGCTCCTGTATTCCCTCCCTGAGAACCTGGGGGGGGGGGGGAAACGGAAGAAAAGAGGCGAAAGAAAACAGGTCAGTCAAAAAGACTGAGTAAGCCCTGCTACGATCAGTCTATAAACTAATAAAGTTAACATCATGATGGAAACTGAGATGATCATGGATAACAACATACTGGCATGGTAAATTAACTACAAGATAGATAGAGGTGTCATCGCATAAACATGGTCAAGTTTTTGCACCACGGTGTACTAGCAACCCAACATAACAGATATTGATCCCTTGGCCAAGCTTTGACCCAATAACATGAGGTGACCTTAATACAAGGTCCAGCCCAACGGTCTAATCGATCGGCTCCCTATAAACCTAACACGTCAAGTGTTGGTGTCCATATGGCACACGTATGGTTGTAGTTAGACTGTGCTGGGTCCACCTTTGGGTGTATCAGGCCCTCGGGTGTCAACCCCAGACACTTAAGCAATAATGCACAGCTCTAATCTACTGGTACCCGTGCCTCGAGTTTGTCCAACATCGGACTATGTGCACGTCCGTAGCCCGCCGGACCCGCACCGCTGTACCACTCGGCCATCGCCCTTTGGTCGTTTACATCCGTCCAGTAATCGTGCCCCGCCCTAGCCTAGTCTCTAGGGTTGTGATGATACCAAACTGGGATTACTGCCGGAACAGACCCGCTGCTAGGGTTTCCTAAGAGGGTTAAGTGTGATTTAACCCTTCACTAATCCTGGATTAAACTGGTTAAGTGTGGCTTAACCCCATTCTAATCCCTTGAACTCCCAAATGGATTAAACTAGTTAAGTGTAACCAACGGTTCACAACTTAACCACATTCTAATCCCTCGAATCCCCAAATTGGTTAAGTATTAGTGGACCCTGACTTAACCCTAATCATGAGGCAATAATTAATTTAAGGCACCTTAACCTCTCACATTAGACTTTGTTGCGGTTACTAGTTAAGCCGGGCGGGTCCGGGTAGCTTTACACCACAACTTGGTCTAACCTCGGGTCTTGGCACCCCATGACCAACTTCTCACATTGGGTCTTATTGTTTGTAGCCACTAGTTAAGCCGGTCGGTTCCGGGTAGAATTACGCTACAAACTCACCCCAACCTCGAGTTGGCCACTCTTATGTTTTCTAAGTGTCATGTCCACTTCATTTCAAAACATAATCACAAGTCAAACAATTACTTGGGTAGACCTAACTTAATAGGTAAATTCCCAAGGGGTAGACCTAACTTAATAGGTAAATTCCCAATCTTATATTTTCATGTATTTTAAGTTTACCCAAAACCCCCCCAACGTCATTCTATCGCTTACATATTCGTAATAACGCATAAAGGATAGGAAGAGGGAACTTGGCACAACATACATGACAAACTTGCACAACGATCATGCATAACATGTTAGACTTGCACAACTTAGCATAGTGAACTTGCATATTACCATAAACATGCATAACATGTTAAACTTGCATAACTTAGCATAGTGAACTTGCATATTACCATAATCATGCATAACTTGTCGAACATGCACAACTTGTCATTTTAAACTTGCATAAACATGCACAACTTGTCAAAACATGCACAACTTGTCAAAACATGCACAACTTGTCATTTTAAACTTGCATAAACATGCACAACTTGTCAAAACATGCACAACTTGTCATTTTAAACTTGCATAAACATGCATAACTTATTAAACATACAAATCATGGCTTAGCAAACTTGCATAAACATGCATAACTTAATAAACATACAAATCATGGCTTAACAAACTTGCATAAACATGCATAACTTAATAAACATACAAATCATGGCTTAACAAACTTGCATAAACATGCATAACTTAATAAACATACAAATCATGGCTTAGCAAACTTGCATGAACATGCATAACTTATTAATCTTGCAAATCATGGCTTAGTATACATGCATAACTCAATAGATTTGCAAATCATGGCTTAGTACCCTTGCATAACATGCACAACTCAATAAACATACATAAACCCCAACTTTCATCACACATTAACTTTAGAGTTTCTAAAATGAAGATAAGAGGGCTTACAATGCTTATGCGGACTCAAATGAGTATAACAATTGCAAGAAACCCCTTATGCTACTAATTAAAACCCCCCAAATGCAAGCAAACTTGATCAAGACTCCTCCTTTATGATGCCAATAGAAAAACAAGCCTTTAATGCAAGCTAAGGAGGATCATACAAGCCTAAATATGCTTGTATGCATGGAAAATCACTTAGGAATTAATTTAGGAATTGTATGAAGAGGGTGGAGGCCATGAGAGGATGGATTTTGGCATAGTTTAGGTACTAGGATGAATAATGAATGATTTAGGGTAGGTTAGGGTCTTATTTATAGATTAGGTTAGTGATTTGAACCATAGGATTAACCCTAGATTCAATTAGGTCCATCAGATCCCGGAACTCTCTAGAACCAAGCCCCCCTATCAAGCCCAAATCAGAAATGGTGCACCAGGCCAAGTAGCCCGGCCACCCCCTGTCGACAGGGCTGTCGACAGGGCAGTCGACATGCCAAGACCCCTGTCGACAGGCCTGTCGACATGGGGTCCTGGCGGGATTTTTCCCGCCTTGGCCCAGCTGGCCCAATTCTTTAAATTTGAATCTGTTTTTCATTATGGAAATTTCTGAAAACTTCCATGGGCCTTAACTGGGTCATACGGACTCCGATTTTCGAAAACTCGGACTCTATTTCGCGTATTTTTCCGAGACGAACGCAATGGCATAGCCCGTTTCCCTTGATTCAGATTTTAGAATTAAATTCGGCCTCGATTTACATTATTACAGGTTATTGAAAATACGGGTTGTTACAGTACTCATGCAAGCTCTCCAAAATTCACTAGTGAATTCTGGATCTCGTTTACCGATGCCAATCCACGTTACCACGTGCACTTACTAGGGTGAATCCTATAACCCATGCTTAAGCGGAATGAACCATCCGCCTTATTGGCGAACGTTACTCGACTGGATCAGATGTTTCCGATAAATACATCAAGTGATTCTAGGTAACTAACCATGACAAAGCCCGAAAGGTTACACGAGGCTTCGAGGGTATTACCAAAGCAAGCCAAGAGTCTGACTACCCTCTTTTCAAAACCGAGAATGGTATCCCTTACTGGATAACCACTTTACCCCTAGAATCCATCCATAGCCCAAAAATAGAAGCATTGCTTCTAATCTCAAAACTTGACATAAACGTCCTCAAATCCGAACAAGTCATGAATAAATGGACGACTCTCCAACCAGATTTTTGGGCCAAAAATGGGATCCTCTACCATGCTAGTACTAAGGTGTAGAGACTTAACTATCGAGGCAGACTTAAATGATGCGATGATCAAAACAAAGTCTAGACAGGATGACAGAGAAGAAAGGCTAAGCCTCTAACAGAAACGGTACCATTCCTCTTAGGTACGCTAGAAATGAGAGCATACAATTGCCCTCTCGCTGATCTGGTCCTTATCTTCCTTTGTGGATCAAGCCATACCAACAATTTGCTTATTCTTAAGCCCGTGTCCTTTATCCTTGCTCTTATTATCCCTTCTTATAACTTTGGTAACAGGTCTCTCGAGAACTTCCTCCATCGCATGGGAAAACACTTACATAGCTAGACAAGGATTAGTCGCAGTTAAAACCACTGTGACTACAGATGGAGGAAAGAAAGGAAAAGAGGTTCAATCAAGGAAACAAAGGATAGAGCTAATGGCTTTTGGGGAATATCCTTTAAAAGCAAAATTTTCTTGAAAAATGCTTCTTTGTAAACGGTTTTTCAAATAGTTTTCAGAAGGTTTTAAAAACTTTTTCCCAGTCTGGTAACCTTCTACTCTGATACCAAATGAAAAACCCCACCTCTGCTAATGTCACTCACAAAGGGAATGCACTAGGTTTGGTGAAGCATTATCGAGGTAAACATGCACAGAAATATTACAAGACAGAACATATATAAAACAGCAGAAGTAAAACAAATTTCATTCCCTTATAAAATAAGGTCTAAAGCCTTTTACATCAGAATAAATCAAAACCTGTCTTGCAATAATAAAGAAGCATAAAACCTTTTCATAAATTATTCCCCAAAATAAAGCGGTGAAGCAGCCATGGCCTAGAGAAGACCAAGCTATACATGATGAACTTCAAGCATAAGAGGTTCGAACTAAACAACATCATTTCCTAACTGAGAACCTAGGGGGGGGGGGGGGAGGGAACGGAAGACAAAGAGGCGAAACAAAACGGGGTCAGTCATAAAGACTAGTAAGTCCTATCTACTTCCATTAAAAAAACAGGTAAAGGTAACATGACATCCATAAACTGAAAGTAAACATAAGGATGATGACAAGATAGATAAGCTAAACTAAGATAACTGGATGAACTACTGTAGCAAGGTAGGCTAAGGTATCATGATAAATTACGTGTCAAGATAAATCAAGGTATCACATCGTCAGGTTTCTATCAAGTATACTATCCCAAGGTATCTATCATGTATAACGTCCCAAGGTATTTATCATGTATATTTGCTCTGCACCTCTCGTACTGGTATCCAATCCCGCGTCATGTGTTAACTATGAATGTCCCTTGCCCAATGTCATGTAATGGTCCATGTCAACCTAATATATAGCATATTTAGGTTTTCCCAACTCGTATGTTTCTTTCCATGTATAAGTTTAGTCCTTTGCCGTAAGCCGTATGGGCTTTCCCATGTAAATCTATACCACCTCAACGTAGTACCATTTTATCCTTGAAGTTGGTTTGGACTGCTACCCTTGACCCGGTTATGTTTTGTTACCATGAACTATCGCATGTTCACTTAGGATATATGCCACCTAGGACCGCTAGGGATTATGCTACCTAATTAACGTTTCCATAACTTGGTTTGGGTTTTAGCCACCTAGGACCACTAGGGATTATGCCACCCGTCAACCACGCCCTTTGTCACACGTATAAATCGTGAATCGTTCTCCATGTCTAGATGCACATGTATCTAGTGTGCCATCCGAGTTCCGTGCCAGGGCAAATTGAGAAATACGGAACTCGGTTGGGAGCTTTAAGTCGTTTGCTGATGCAGATATCAAGGTCTGTTTTTGTATCCGTGGCTATGGTCCCTCGTATACATCGTGAATCGTTTTCCATGTCCAGATGCACATGTATCTCAATGTGCCATCCGAGTTCCGTGCCAGGGAAAATCGAGAAATACGGAACTCGGTCGGGAGCTTTAAGTCGGTTACTGATGCAGATATCATGGTCTGTTTTTGTATCCGTGGCTATGGTCCCACGTGACCCCTCCCTCAACTACTGAAAGGCAATCCAAGAAAAATCATGTATGAGAACTACATCCCGACCCCACTATAGCCCCACTTTCCTATGGGCCAACCTCACCCATGACTCGATAGCAAGAACATGGTCTGTTGGGAGTTCTCTGCCTTTCCGTACGTACACGATTGATTAAAGATGGTAGGTAGTCGGCGACGTGCTATCCAAGGTAAAAATGAGTATCGTCGACTCCGCGCTAATCCATCCCAGTCTGTAGGTCGCTCGCATAGCAACCAAGGCATACTCTTGGCTCTTCTACCGCAGACCTTATCCTCTGTGAGGCCAGGTTTCATGGACCATCTGCCACCTCACAGAGGGATACCAAGAGTACCCTCACGTCCCCCGAAGCTACCGCTTCATCAACCAGTTCGTTGGAGCCTTTATCTAAGTCAGGTAATTTGCTCCTCCTCGTGTTTTAAGCGATGACCTACCGTATCGGGTTACTCATCTATCTGTGAACTGGTCCAAATCCCTTGACTAAGAATTATTACTTAGTTTCATAAACTAAGGTTTACCACTTAGTCTCCTTTCCCGTTATCCTTGTTAATCCCTGTCTTCCACCTAGTCCCCTGAACTAGGGTTTTGTCTAATGGGTTAAGTATTGTCATTTAAGTTCATGACTTAACCTACCTATGAATCATGTCAAGATTTGGCTAAGTATTCAAGTCCAAGACCTAGCCCTATAAGTTGGTTAAGTATACCCAGAAGCTCATGACTTAACCCTATCCAATCATCAAGTCAAATTGGTTAAGTATTTGTTTATCTTAACCCTATCAGATTATCGTGCTAGATTGGTTAAGCATAGATTGTCTTAACCTCATCGGATTATCTAGTCGGATTGGTTAAGTATAGGTTAACTTAACCCCATCCACTAATTACATTAGAATGGTTAAGTATATTTTAAACGGTCTTGTGACTTAACCCTATCAAGTTCTCATATTAGATTGGTTAAGTATGGTTGCTTAACCTCATCAAATCATCATGTATAATTGATTAAGTATAAGTTACTTAACCCCATTAAATTATCATGTTAAGTTGGTTAAGTATTGGTTACTTAACCTCATTGAATTACCAAGTTTAGATTGGTTAAGTGCTTAACCCCATCGAATTACCGTGTTTAGATTAGTTAAGTGTAGGTTACTTAACCCCATCTAATTACCGTGTTTAGATTAGTTAAGTCTAAGTTACTTAACCTCATCTAATTACCAAGTCGGATTAGTTAAGGGAAAATTACTTAACCCCATCCCCTAATTATCTTGTATGGTTAAGTGTCATTAAGAAATCAAGTCCGGTTCCACTTAACCTACCCATTCATGTCATATCGGTTAAGTGTCATTAGTCAAAATTACTTAACCTTTTCATGTGGCATAAATTAGATTAATGCACCCCAACCTCTCACATTAGACTTGGTTGTGGTTACTAGTTAAGCCGGGCGGGTCCAGGTAGTTTTACACCACAACCTAGTCTAACCTCGGGTTTTGAGTGCTATATGACCAACTACTCACATTGAGTCCTATTGTTTGTAGCCACTAGTTAAGCCGGGCGGGTCCGGGTAGATTTATGCTACAAACTCAACCCAACCTCGAGTTGGCCACTTTCATGTTTGGTCTAGTGTCATATTACACTTACAACCCATACGTGTCTAGTTTCAAGTCCCATGTTTACCCCACGTGTCATGTCCACATTTAGATCTATCATGAGTGCCATATTTTCATGAAATCCCATGTCGAATTATCATGTCATAATCACGCACGTCTAACCTACCCCCAATCGTGTTTCCAACCCAAGTAAAAACGAGTCAACATAGTAAGGATACTATGCTACATATTGGCCTCAAAACATGCACGATGCCAAAAAGCGGTTGGCCACAAATATGCATGGTATCATAAGGAGGTTTGGCCTTGAAATATGAATAGCATCATAAGGGGTTTTTGGCCACAAACATGCATAGTATCATAAGGGAATTTGTCCACAAACATGCATAGTACCATAAGGGAATTTGGCCATAAACATGCATAATATCATAAGGAAATTTGGCCACAAACATGCATGATAACATAAGGGGTTTGGGTTCATTTACATGCATAAGCCCCAAAGTCAAATCTTTGCCAATGTTTCACAAGTCAAATGGTTCCCAAAGGTTCATGCTAGCATTCCATAGATAAAGGTTCAAACTTGCAAGATAAACTAGGTTAATCATAACATGAATAGCATGATTTAGTCACTAAGCATAGCCAAAAGTCATAGGTTCAAGCAAAAGAGTCATGACAAGGTTCATATAGGCTAGCATACTTAGTTTAATCTCGTTTTATTCCATGCCATCATTAAAACTACCGTATAGATCTAGAAGTAGCTAGAACTTAAATAGCGTGGCTTAGAGATTTAGGAGCATGAATCGTCTTGTCGTAGAATCCATGTTGAGACGATGATCAAAACCCTTGATTTGGTGTAGAAATCTTGCACCTTCGTCTTGAATCTAGTTTGCAAGCACAAGCTCTTGAATTTGGGGATGGAAGCCATGATGAATGTAGATTTGGGCAGAACTTTGTTGCAAGAGTGATTGTGAGGGTTTAGGGTAGGCTTAGGGGTCTTTTTATAGAGATTAGGACTAGTTAGGCCCTTAGATTAACCCTAGGAAACATCTGAACCCTCAAAATTCGTCACAGGCCCATTTAACATATCTTGAGAAACAAGTCAAGTGCACCCAGGCCTGAGTGGTCGGACCACCCAGGTCGACAGTGGTGTCGACTGGGCAGTCGACACCACCTGGGGGGTGTCGACTGCCAAGTCGACTCCCCAGTCGACTTGGGGGTGGCAGGAATTTTTCCCGCCTATTCTGCTTGGTTGAATTTGAATTCTGAATTCAAATTTGAACTGTTTTTGAACTTGAAATTTTCTGAAAACTTTGACGGGCCATAACTTGGTCATACGGACTCCGATTTTCGAAAACTCGGACTCTATTTCTCGTATTTTTCCGAGACGAACGAAATGGAATAGCCCGTTTCCCTTGATTCAGAATTTAAAATTAAATTCTGCCTTGATTCTCGTCTTAGCATGTTGTAAAAATCCGGGTTGTTACATCCTCCCCAACTTAAAGGATTTCGTCCCCGAAATCTCCAAGTTAGGAAGAACGTATCCTACCATCCATCATCCATCTACTCAAAACATCATCCACAGGCAACCATTGTCCTTAGATGATTTCTAATGCCATATGAACATATGCAGAACGTGTGTGTATATGCTCCTTAGCTAATGCTAATGATCAGGCCTGAATGATCTCTCTAATGCAAAATATGTTTAGTGCCATGAGTCCAACTTGTATGCAAATAGTCCTAGTTATATAAGTACTATATGTGTGCACAAACATTCATCCATATGCAACATCCGCATGATAACACATTCAATTTCATCCATAAATAAGTATAAATACTCGTGCATATGCAACATGAAACGTGACCGCGTCAATCTAGTATCTAATGTGTATTCGCGCATCCACAAGCAACCACTTGCAACCACTTGCAACCATATCAATCATAACATGTTTCAAATACATGTTTACATCCATAGAGTTCTAGTTAAGGTTCCCAAGATAGGATCGAGAAGATAAACAAGACAAACTCCTTACAGGGTTTGCAACAGAAACAGGACCGAGAGGATATCCACCAAGCGATAGCATGCAAGCAAGCTCTACAGGAGAACCAGGGATCAACGATATACTCTTAAAAAGAGACATGATGCCCGCATCTAAGCCGCATTTCCTTGAGCTTAATTCCATTGTTCCTTGACCGCCTTTGACTTCATGATTTCGTAGCTCCTTGATTCCTATTTCCAAGGTATGAGTCGGAACTCATTTCGCTATTGCCTCTCGTTTCACTTCAACTTATTCTTTCCCTAGTATGCTCGGCCCAAACATATCTGCGTACTCATGCAAGCTCTCCAAAATTCACTAGTGAATTCTGGATCTCGTTTACCGATGCCAATCCACGTTACCACGTGCACTTACTAGGGTGAATCCTATAACCCATGCTTAAGCGGAATGAACCATCCGCCTTATTGGCGAACGTTACTCGACTGGATCAGATGTTTCCGATAAATACATCAAGTGATTCTAGGTAACTAACCATGACAAAGCCCGAAAGGTTACACGAGGCTTCAAGGGTATTACCAAAACAAGCCAAGAGTCTGACTACTCTCTTTTCAAAACCGAGAATGGTATCCCTTACTGGATAACCACTTTACCCCTAGAATCCATCCATAGCCCAAAAATAGAAGCATTGCTTCTAATCTCAAAACTTGACATAAACGTCCTCAAATCCGAACAAGTCATGAATAAATGGACGACTCTCCAACCAGATTTTTGGGCCAAAAATGGGATCCTCTACCATGCTAGTACTAAGGTGTAGAGACTTAACTATCGAGGCAGACTTAAATGATGCGATGATCAAAACAAAGTCTAGACAGGATGACAGAGAAGAAAGGCTAAGCCTCTAACAGAAACAGTACCATTCCTCTTAGGTACGCTAGAAATGAGAGCATACAATTGCCCTCTCGCTGATCTGGTCCTTATCTTCCTTTGTGGATCAAGCCATACCAACAATTTGCTTATTCTTAAGCCCGTGTCCTTTATCCTTGCTCTTATTATCCCTTCTTATAACTTTGGTAACAGGTCTCTCGAGAACTTCCATTATCGCATGGGAAAACACTTACATAGCTAGACAAGGATTAGTCGCAGTTAAAACCACTGTGACTACAGATGGAGGAAAGAAAGGAAAAGTGGTTCAATCAAGGAAACAAAGGATAGAGCTAATGGCTTTTGGGGAATATCCTTTAAAAGCAAAATTTTCTTGAAAAATGCTTCTTTGTAAACGGTTTTTCAAATAGTTTTCAGAAGGTTTTAAAAACTTTTGCCCAGTCTGGTAACCTTCTACTCTGATACCAAATGAAAAACCCCACCTCTACTAATGTCACTCACAAAGGGAATGCACTGGGTTTGGTGAAGCATTATCGAGGTAAACATGCACAGAAATATTACAAGACAGAACATATATAAAACAGCGGAAGTAAAACAAATTTCATTCCCTTATAAAATAAGGTCTAAAGCCTTTTACATCAGAATAAATCAAAACCTGTCTTGCAATAATAAAGAAGCATAAAACCTTTTCATAAATTATTCCCCAAAATAAAACGGTGAAGCAGCCATGGCCAAGAGAAGACCAAGCTATACATGATGACCTTCAAGCATAAGAGGTCCGAACTAAACAACATCATTTCCTCCCTGAGAACCTTGGGGGGGGAGGGAACGGAAGACAAAGAGGCGAAACAAAACGGGGTCACTCATAAAGACTAGTAAGTCCTATCTACTTCCATTAAAAAAACAGGTAAAGGTAACATGACATGCATAAACTGAAAGTAAACATAAGGATGATGACAAGATAGATAAGCTAAACTAAGATAATTGGATGAACTACTGTAGCAAGGTAGGCTAAGGTATCATGATAAATTACGTGTCAAGATAAATCAACGTATCACATCGTCAGGTTTCTATCAAGTATACTATCCCAAGGTATCTATCATGTATAACGTCCCAAGGTATTTATCATGTATATTTGCTCTGCACCTCTCGTACTGGTATCCAATCCCGCGTCATGTGTTAACTATGAATGTCCCTTGCCCAATGTCATGTAATGGTCCATGTCAACCTAATATATAGAATATTTAGGTTTTCCCAACTCGTATGTTTCTTTCCATGTATAAGTTCAGTCCTTTGCCATAGGCCGTACGGGCTTTCCCATATAAATCTATACCACCTCAACGTAGTACCATTTTATCCTTGAAGTTGGTTTGGACTGCTACCCTTGACCCGGTTATGTTTTGTTACCATGAACTATCGCGTGTTCACTTAGGATATATGCCACCTAGGACCGCTAGGGATTATGCTACCTAATGAACGTTTCCATAACTTGGTTTGGGTTTTAGCCACCTAGGACCACTAGGGATTATGCCACCCATCAACCACGCCCTTTGTCACACGTATAAATCGTGAATCGTTCTCCATGTCTAGATGCACATGTATCTAGTGTGCCATCCGAGTTCCATGCCAGGGAAAATCGAGAAATACGGAACTCGGTTGGGAGCTTTAAGTCGTTTGCTGATGCAGATATCAAGGTCTGTTTTTGTATCCATGGCTATGGTCCCTCGTATACATCGTGAATCGTTTTCCATGTCTAGATGCACATGTATCTCAATGTGCCATCCGAGTTCCGTGCCAGGGCTCGAGAAATACGGAACTCGGTCGGGAGCTTTAAGTCGTCTACTAATGCAGATATCATGGTCTGTTTTTGTATCCGTGGCTATGGTCCCACGTGACCCCTCCCTCAACTACTGAAAGGCAATCCAAGAAAAATCATGTATGAGAACTACATCCCGGCCCCACTATAGCCCCACTTTCCTATGGGCCAACCTCACCCATGACTCGATAGCAAGAACATGGTCTGTTGGGAGTTCTCTGCCTTTCCGTATGTACACGATTGACTAAAGATGGTAGGTAGTCGACGACGTGCTATCCAGGGCAAAAACAAGTATCGCCGACTCCACGCTAATCCATCCCAGTCTTTAGGTCGCTCGCATAGCAACCAAGGCATACTCTTGGCTCTTCTACCGCAGACCTTAACCTCTGTGAGGCCGGGTTTCATGGACCATCTGCCACCTCACAGGGGGATACCAAGAGTACCCTCACATCCCATGAAGCTACCGCTTCGTCACCCAGTTCGTTGGAGCCTTTATCTAAATCAGATAATTTGCTCCTCCTCGTGTTTTAAGCGATGACCTACCGTATCGGGTTACTCATCTATCTGTGAACTGGTCCAAATCCCTTGACTAAGAATTATTACTTAGTTTCCTAAACTAAGGTTTACCACTTAGTCTCCTTTCCCGTTATCCCTGTTAATCCCTGTCTTCGACCTAGTCCCCTGAACTAGGGTTTTGGCTAAGGGGTTAACATTTGTCATTTAAGTTCATGACTTAACCTACCTAAGAATCATGTCAAGATTTGGCTAATTATTCAATTCCAAGACCTGGCCCTACAAGTTGGTTAAGTATACCCAGAAGCTCATGACTTAACCTTATTCAATCATCAAGTCAAATTGGTTAAGTATTTGTTTATCTTAACCCTATCAGATTATCGTGCTAGATTGGTTAAGCATAGATTATCTTAACCTCATCGGATTATCGAGTCGGACTGGTTAAGTATAGGTTAACTTAACACCATCCACTAATCACATTAGAATGGTTAAGTATATTTTAAACGGTCTTGTGACTTAACCCTATCAAGTTCTCATATTAGATTTGTTAAGTATGGTTGCTTAACCTCATCAAATCATCATGTATAATTGATTAAGTATAAGTTACTTAACCTCATTAAATTATCATGTTAAGTTGGTTAAGTATTGGTTAGATAACCTCATTGAATTACCAAGTTTAGATTGGTTAAGTGCTTTACTTAACCCCATCGAATTACCGTGTTTAGATTAGTTTAGTGTAGGTTACTTAACCCCATCTAATTACCATGTTTAGATTAGTTAAGTCTAGTTTACTTAACCTCATCTAATTACCAAGTCGGATTAGTTAAGTGAAAATTACTTAACCCCATCCCCTAATTGTCTTGTATGGTTAAGTGTCATTAAGAAATCAAGTCCAGTTCCACTTAACCTACCCATTCGTGTCATATCGGTTAAGTGTCATTAGTCAAAATTACTTAACCTTTTCATGTGGCATTAATTAGATTAATGCACCCCAACCTCCCACATTAGACTTGGTTGTGGTTACTAGTTAAGCTGGGTGGGTCCGGGTAGTTTTACACCACAACCTAGTCTAACCTCGAGTTTTGAGTGCTATATGACCAACTACTCACATTGGGTCCTATTGTTTGTAGCCACTAGTTAAGCCGGGCGGGTCCGGGTAGATTTATGCTACAAACTCAACCCAACCTTGAGTTGGCCACTTTCATGTTTGGTCTAGTGTCATATTACACTTACAACCCATACGTGTCTAGTTTCAAGTCCCATGTTTACCCCACATGTCATGTGCACATTTTGATGTATCATGAGTGCCATATTTTCATGAAATCCCATATCGAATTATCATGTCATAATCACGCACGTCTAACCTACCCCAAATCGTGTTTCCAACCCAAATAAAAACAAGTCAACATAGTAAGGATACTATGCTACATATTGGCCTCAAAACATGCACGATGCCAAAAAGGGGTTGGCCACAAATATGCATGGTTTCATAAGGGGGTTTGGCCTCGAAATATGCATAGCATCATAAGGGGTTTTTGGCCACAAACATGCATAGTATCATAAGGGAATTTGGCCACAAACATGCATAGTATCATAAGGGAATTTGGCCACAAACATGCATAGTATCATAAGGGAATTTGGCCACAAACAGGCATAGTATCATAAGGAAATTTGGCCACAAACATGCATGATAACATAAGGGTTTGGGTTCATTTAAATGCATAAGCCCCAAAGTCAAATATTTGCCAATGTTTCACAAGTCAAATGGTTCTCAAAGGTTCATGCTAGCATTCCATAGATAAAGATTCAACCTTGCAAGATAAACTAGGTTAATCATAACATGAATAGCATGATTAGTCACTAAGCATAGCCAAAAGTCATAGGTTCAAGCAAAAGAGGCATGATAAGTTTCATATAGGCTAGCATACTTAGTTTAATCTCATTTTATTCCATTCCATCATTAAAACTACCGTTTAGATCTAGAAGTAGCTAGAACTTACATAGTGTGGCTTAGAGATTTAGGAGCATGAATCGTCTTGTCGTAGAATCCATGTTGAGACGATGATCAAAACCCTTGATTTGGTGTAGAAAGCTTGCACCTTCGTCTTGAATCTAGTTTGCAAGCACAAGCTCTTGAATTTGGGGATGCAGGCCATGATCAATGTAGATTTGGGCAGTACTTCATTACAAGAGTGATTTGTGACGGTTTAGGGTAGGCTTAGGGGTCTTTTTGTAGAGATTAGGACTAGTTTAGACCCTTAGATTAACCCTAGGATTGATCTGAACCCTCAAAATCCGTCACATGCCCATTTAGCATGTCTTGAGAAACAAGTCAGGTGCACCCAGGCCTAAGCGGTCGGACCACCCAGGTCGACAGGGGTGTCGACTGGCCAGTCGACACCACCTGGGGGGTGTCGACTCCCAAGTCGACTCCCCAGTCGACATGGGGGTGGCGGGAATTTTTCCCACCTCTTCTGCTTGGCTAAATTTGAATTCTGAATTCAAATTTGAACTGCTTTTGAACTTGAAATTTTCTGAAAACTTTGACGGGCCATAACTTGGTCATACGGACTCCGATTTTCGAAAACTCAGACTCTATTTCGCGTATTTTCCAAGACGAACGCAATGGCATAGCCCATTTCCCTTGATTCAGATTTTATAATTAAATTCTGCCTTAATTCTCGTCTTAGCATGTTGTAAAAATCCGGGTTGTTACACATTTGTTTGAGACATGTTATGTATGATGGATGCATGTGGATGCAAGTGTTTGCTAATGGTTGCTCGTGGATTCATATATACACACTTTAGGCACTAGATCGGCTCAGTCAATTCATATTGCATATAAATATGTGTACATATTTAAGTAATGGATGTATAATGGTTGTACAATCATATGGATGTTGCATTTTTGTGTATGGTTGTGCACACATGTAGAAATGATATGTATCGATAAGGTTCTTTCGCATACATAATGGATGCATGGCACTATCATGGTTTGCATTAAGGAGGTCAACTGAATCAGTAGACCACCTGATTTTGCATTAGATAAGGAACATATACGCACACTTCTTGCATATGTTCATACAACATTAGAAATTTTATAAGGACAATGGATGCCCGTGTTTGATTGTTGATTAGATGGCTGTTTGGATGGTAGGATATGCATTCTCCTTGACTTTGAGATTTCGGGGACGAAATCCTTTAAGGAGAGGAGAATGTAAAACCCCGGATTTTTGAATAATTAACAAAATTAAAGAATAATTAGTCTCAGATGTGAGAATTATGGAGATTGGGTTGTGCCATTGTGTTCATCTCGGAATTCTGGTTGAAATAGAGTCCGAGTTTGCGGGAAACGAGTACTGGATGAAGGAGTTATGGACGAACGAAGTTTGGTGGCAAAGTAGAAAAAACATTATGCACTGGCGCACTTGGGAAGTGCACCAGTACAAATTTACATTGGTGCACTTCCCAAGTGCGCCCAGGCCGAGGAAAAATCTGGACAGCCTTCTGTTTCAGTCTGACCCATGTTCTGACTCATTGTTGAGTCCTTTCTGACTCTTTACTGAGTCATTAGGGATGACTTGTCACCCTATCACGACTGAATGGTTTTGATTAACCCTAAGATCATCCGACGGATTAAATTAATTCAAAACTCTATAAAAAGACCCATAGACTCAAACCCTAAATCAGAATTAAAACTGAAACTATGGCCGTCATGCTGTTGTCTTGAACCCTAGAGCAGCCGCCACAAATTAAAGAGGAAGAACAAAAAAATCAAATCAGAACTATTCAACCCTAACAACGAATCTTCTTCAAAGGAGAGCTAATACAACTCCAGAAATCAGAATTCAGAACTCAAGACTGCTTTTGAGTGATGAGTTCGATCACCTTAACAAAATAATTGCTAAGTCAATTATGATGTGATCACCTTAAAAAATTAATTGCTAAGTCAATTTTGATGTGATATATGTTGGATTATAAGTTGTGGTTGTGAATCTAATTCATATGTTTAATCATGTATGTTAACTTGATTCATATTATATGATGTTATGCAAGTTTTATATATGATGTTATGCAAGTTAATATGATTATGCAGGTTTCACATATGATGTTATGCAAGTTGATATGATTATGCAAGTTTCATATATGATGTTATGCAAGTTGATATGATTATGCAAGTTGTACATATGATGTTATGCAAGTTAATAGGATCACGCAAGTTGTATGCGAGTTATATGATGTTATGTAAGTTTGGATCTAAATTATATGCCAGTAATTCATGATGTTAACTTGTGTCAATGAATCCCTTTTTATAATCCAACTACCTAGGTTTATAACATCAGTTTTTATGCGAATATGGATGTGGAACATATGCTAGTTCGTATAAGTATTATGTTCATATGCAAGTTTAAGTGATAATTGGATTCATATATATATACAAGTTCACACCTTTAAAGTTTAGATCCATATTCAAGTTGACATTTTTATGTTGAATCTATGACATGCCTAGTTATGCAAGTTTACACCTTTATGTGGATCCATAGTTTACTCAAGTTAACACCTTTACTGGATCCATAGTTATGCAAGATGACACCTTTATGTTTAGGTTGACGACATACACAGTTTATGTAAGTTTGTGATAATTACCTAGGCTAGTTGGGTGTAAAACTATTTTCATACATGCAAGCTCACACCTTTTAGATCTATGATTTTTCGATCCTTGATAATACAAAGACTATGCAAGTATGTTGTAATTCTTAATTGCAAGTTTGATGCAAATTAGATCTATTATTGTGTGTATGTGACTTTGTGACGTTTATTCCTTCTTTTTAAGTATTAGACTAATTGCTAGTCTAATATGAATATGTCATGTTAAGCGAACGAATCACTGGGGTATGAAAGGGATAATATTAAAAATATTTAATTAGCGTAAATGACTTAAAAGGCATAAAATATAATTGTGGTGAAAATTGGCATAAATGCCTTAAAAGGCATAAAATATAATTGTGGTAAAAATTGGAACGATTTTACATACCATAAATGGATGGACATAATTGAGTCAATTATGGACATCGTTAAATTTGGAATTGACTGATAATTTGAATAAGGAAAGTAATTCAAATTTGGGGAATGATTAATTAGGAGTAATTAATCGTCTAAGACACGAGGTTAGACTCTTTTTTTTTGTGGTGTAAGACTGCCCGGACCCGACCGGCAAATCCAGCTGCCACAAATGCCAGTCTAATGTGAGAGGTCTTAGGCACAAACTAAATACGTAACAGTTGTAAATACACGAGGTTAGGCTCTTTTGTGGTGTAAAACTACCCGGACCCGCCCGGCAAATCCAGCGGCCAGAAATGCCAGTCTAATGTGAGAGGTCTTTATGAGGTTACGGTCTTAATGAATTAAGAAACAGTTAACCAGATAAACATGTAGTGGGACATGAGGGGGTTAAGTGGGTGCCTTGGGTATCATGTGGAATCTAGTGGGTTCCTTGGGTGGCATGTGGAATCTTGTGGGTGTCTTGGGTGGCATTTGGAAATAATATTAGAAATACTTACCCAAAATTGAAACATGTAATTGAAACATGAATAAGAAGTGGGTTAAGTGTGATGTACTAGAGGGGGCAAAGCTTAGGTGGATAGCTTGTGTCAAATAATGGCGGCCCGTTTCAACTAGTAACCCATACGTATATTTGTGGGCTCGACCCAAGTCGAGGACGGGACACGCATACTGGGCTTGACTGTAAGAGGCCAAACCGGGTTAGCGGTGGCAACGCAAGTCCAACGGGTTCATATGCGTGTGCGGACCCAGGCTGGTAGGTAAGACGTTGTTGCATCGTGTAGGTATAAGCCGTGCATTCCGGGTGGTATCAGGTTGCCACTTTGGGCAGTGATACACCCCACTGTGAGGCCAGTACGGGTATCTACGAGTTAGGGAGCCGATTGCTTGGGAGTAGTGGGTACACCTAGTGGAGATAAGGGCAGACGTCACCTATGAAGGCAGCTAGGGGTTCACGAAACTACAGATATCATTATTAATTCTGTAGGCGGGATCAACCTTAGGGTGACTGGTGGTGGTGCAGTATGCTAGTGGCGGTGCAGTTTAGCAATCATCTCATAATGTTGGTGTAGTTTAGCAAATTATCTTAGTGGGTTTAGGTGCGCTTAAACGTTATTGTTGTTCATCTTGTTTCCTTGTTTACTCTGCCATACTCAATGGTTCATGGTCATTTCCTTATTTTCAAACTTATGCCTTAGCCTAGTTACTTTGTTAATTATATTGTTAGAATTATCGCACTCGCCAGACATTATGTCTAACCCCCTTTTCTCATCCCTTTCCTCCCCCCTCCCCCCCCCCCAAGGTGCTCAGGTTGGAACTAGCACCAGTGGAGCTCGATTTTGACTGGTTTTAGAAGATTTTTTGGACCATTGAAGTAAAGTTCAGCTTCTCTTTAATTACGGCTATTTTAATGTTGGGGATTATGTCTTTCAGTTTGTGTACCTTTTTTATCAAGATGGATATGATGTACTTGACTTTAGTTTATGGTTTTTGATAATGTAATCAAACATATGGGTTTATCCGCTGCAATGAAATAAAGTTTTAAATTTTCAAGTACTGTTTTATATCTGTCTTTTTGTGATTTTCTGTTCTATATTCACTTAAAATGCTCCATGGAAGTTAATGCATTCCCTTTGCGAGTGACATTAATGGACGTGGGGTGTTACAGTTCTCATGGTTCAGGGTTAATCTAATGGCCCTAAATAACTTCCAACACCTATATATACACGCTAAGACCTAACCCTAATTCATAAATATTATCTATGACACCATTATGCTGTGAAACTCTCTCTTAAGCCCTATCTGCCATCTCTAAATCAAATCTCAAGTATTCAACTTCAAATCAAATTAAAGATTAGAGCTTCTACAACAATTCAATAAGATAAATCAGCAACACCGCAACGTTTCTACACAAATTTCAGTGCATAATTCTATTCTTCAACCACGAAAGGTGAGTACGTTGATTTTCACAATATAATGGGATTAAAAGTAACATGATGAACTTGTAAAGAGGATTCATATGTATGTATGTAATTTAAATCTCATTCAAGTCTTTACCTATTTGATTCATGTCATCATATGCCTATGTTTCTATGTAAAGTTCATACCTTTATCAGTTTACTCATGTTGAATCTGTCATTATGCCTCTATGTCAGTTTACATGCCCCTTTATTTCATGATGTTGTGTTAGTTGCAATTTTCTGTGATTTGATTCTCTCTTCTTTTCCCTATTCCTTTTATTTTGGAATCTAGGCTACCTTCGAGCCTATGTTAAAAATACGCGCGAATGTGAATACGTGGGAATGATGCGAATATGTGAAATATGGAAAATTGGATATTATTGGATATTTTGGATAATTGGATAATATGTGAAATTGGCATATTTGGGTATGAGTTACATGGAATTGATGAAATTGCCTATAATTGTAAATTTTTAATTGAGGCTGATAAATATGTAATTAGCGACAATTCGGAATAGGAAATATTATAAAGATGATTATATGTTTAATTGGATATATATGACACGAAAATTGGGTTTGGGTGAAATACGATTATTAATAAACCTTTGACACGAGGTTAGGCGCAATTGTGGCGTAAGACCGCCCAGAACCGCCCGGCAAATCCAGTTGCCACAATTGGACGTCTAATATGAGAGGTCAAAGGAATAAATTGTAGGCGAAACGGTTAATAACACGAGGTTAGACCCGGTTTGTGGCGTAAGACTTCCCGGAACCGCCCGGCAAATCCAGCGGCCACAAAGCGTTCGGTCTAACGTAGGAGGTCATGCACCGTTCGTCATAAGGGATGGATTAAGGAATACTAACCGTAATAAGACATGGGTATGGTTAGAGGGTTAAGTGGGGTGACATGTAAATTATGACATGTAAATATGGACTTAACCGGTATAAGATAAGACATGTAAATTATGACATGTAAGTATGGACTTAACCATAGCATGTGTAAGACATGGACATTTAAATTAAAATGGTTAAGTGGGAGAAAAACCTAGTGGGGGCCAAGCATAGGTGGGAGGCTTGTGTCGGATAGGGGACCCGTTTCAACCAGTAACCTGTTTGAGTGTCTAATTGGGCCCGGTACTAGGCCGGGGTTGGGGCACGCTTACTGGACTTGAATGTAAGAGGTCAAAACGTGAATAGCGGTGGCAACGCAAGTCCAACGGGCTCATGTGCGTGTATGGGTCCGGGCTAGTAGGTAAAACATTGTTGCATCGTGTAGGTATGGCCGTGCATTTTATGTTGGTATCGGGGTTGCCACTTTGTGGAGTGATACACCCCACTGTGGGGCCCGCACGGGTGCCTACGGGGTTTAGGGAGCCGATCGAATGGGTAGGGTAAGGGTACCTTAGCGGTTGTAGGAGCAAGCCGACACCTACGATAGCAGCTAGGTACAAGTAACTACCAAGTTTGTCATGTGGGTACAGTTAGTGGGAAGGGATCAACCTTCAGTAAATAAAGACTAGTAGAAGTGCAGTGTAATTAAGTAATGTGGTGTAACTTAGCAAAAGTGCGGTGGAATGAAATACATGTTGGTTGAGTTGGATAGTCCTTTGGGCATTAGTCTGATGCTGACTTCGGTCTTCGGGGTTAGTACTTGGAGGGTTGTTCGCATAGCCAAGGTGTAGGATTGTCTTAGTACTTAGGAACGGAATCATCTTGTCCATCCTTTTTATCTACCTTATCTATGTTACAGTCATGTCATGATGCCTATTTATGTATTGATCATTTACCTTACCTATTATTTGTTAAAATTACTGGACTCGCCAGACTTTATGTCTGACCCATTTTGCTCGCACCTCTTTTCTTTCCTTCCCCCCCCCCTCAGGTTTGCAAGGAGGGAATACTACAGCTTAGTACCGATTTCTTTCAGTTGCTTGAAAAGTGTAGATGTATCGCTTTGCACTCTCTCATCTTTATGGCTTTGCTTATGCTCAGTGGGGATTTATGCATTTATATTATATAAGTATTTTCTTCTTTATGTACTTTGAATTTTTTGGAAAAGACTATTGATCCTGTTGTAATGGTTTTGGAGACTACTTATGCAAGCTTGTTCTGAGTTATGACGCTATGAAATAAGTTTTATCTTCCACTGTGTTGTTTTATTTATTTATTCTTGTAATTTATCTGTTCTATATACGCTTCATTGACATTGATGCATTCACTTTGTGAGTGACATTAATGGACATGGGGTGTTACATTTGCAGCACCCAATCTGAATAATTCCTCATCTTTTATATTTGCCTATCGACCTCTACTATGCTTAAACTACCCCTACTTCTCTTAATACTTCAAAACAGTCCTTCTTTTTAATGCTACCCCTAATTCTCTATGTAGCCCTTACTTCCAACAATTATGCCTATGTTTCTACTACTGTGAAGGGTTGGTTTTTACGGAACCCAATCCAGACGATTCATAATCTTTCATACTTGTCGATCTACCCCTACTATGCTTAAACTACCCCTACTTCTCTTAATACTTCAAAATGGCCCTTCTTTTTAATCCTACCCCTAATTCTCTAAATAGTCATTCCTTCCAACAATTACCCCAGTTTTTAAACTTCTGTGAAGTGTTGGTTTTTCGCAGCACCCAATCTAAATGATTCATCATATTTCATATTTGTCTATCCACCCCTACTATGCTTAAACTACCCCTACTTCTCTTAATACTTCAGAACAACCCTTCTTTTTAATCCTACCCCTAATTCTCTGTATAGATATTACTTCCAACAATTACGCCTATCATTTTACTACTTTAAAGGGTTTGTTTTTGCACCACCCATTCCAAATAATCATCATTTTTCATATTTGTCAATCTACCCCTACTATGCTTAAACTACCCCTACTTCTCTTAATACTTCAAAATAGCTATTCTTTTTAATCCTAACACTAATTCTCTAAATATTCCTTATTTCCAACAATTACGCCTTTCTTTTACTACTGTGAAGGGTTGGTTTTTACAACACCCAATCCAAACGACTCACAATCTTTCATATTTGTCGATCTACCGCTACTATGCTTATACTACCACTACTTCTCTTTATACTTAAAAACAACAATTCTTTTTAATCCTTCAAAGTAGTAAAAAATAGGTGTAATTGTTGGAAGAAATGACTATTTAGAGAGTTAGTGGTAGGATTAAAAAGAAGGTTCGTTTTGAAGCATTAAGAGAAGTAGGGGTAGTTTAAGCATAGTAGGGGTAGATCGACAAATAAGAAAGATTATGAATTGCCTGGATTAGGTGCTGGAAAAACCAACCCTTCATAATAATAAAAAGATAGGCGGAATTGTTGGCAGTAAGGGCTATTTAGAGAATTATGGGTAGGATTAAAAAGAAGGGTTGTTTTATAGTACTAAGAGAAGTAGGGGTAACTTAAGCATAGTAGGGGTAGATCGACAAATATGAATAAAGATGAATCATTTTGATTGGGTGTTGCAAAAACAACCCCATCACAGTAGTTAAAAAATAGGGGTTATTTTCGTAAGTAAGGCTATTTAGAAAATTAGGGGCAGTATTAAAAAGAATAGTTGTTTTGAAGTATTAAGAGAAGTAGGGGTAGTTTAAGCATAGTAGGGTAGATCGACAAATATGATAGATTTCGAATCATTTGGATTGGGTGCAGCAAAAACCAAACCTTCACAGTAGTAAAAGATAGGCGTAATTGTAGGAAGTAAGGGCTATTTAGAGAATTAGTTTTAGGATTAAAAAGAATAGCTGTTTTGAAGTATTAAGAGAAGTAGGGGTAGTTTAAGCATAGTTCGGGTAGATCGACAAATAGGAAAAATGATGAATCGTTTGGATTGGGTGCTGCAAAAACCAACCCTTCAAAGTAGTAAAAAGATAGGCGTAATTGTTGGAAGTAAGGGCTGTATAGAAAATTTGGGGTAGGATTTAAAAGAAGGGTTGTTTTGAAGTATTAAGAGAAGAAGGGGTAGTTTAAGCATAGTAGGGTAAGATCGACAAATATGTAAGATGATGAATCATTTAGAATGGGTGCTGCAAAAACCAACCCTTCACAGAAGTTAAAAAATAGGGGTAATTGTTGGAAGGAATAAATATTTACAGAATTAGGGGTAGGATTAAAAAGAATGGCTGTTTTGAAATATTAAGAGAAGTAGGGGTAGTTTTAGCATAGTAGGGGTAGATCAACAAATATGAAAGATTATGAATCGTTTGGATTGGGTGATGCAAAAACAAACCCTTCATAGTAGTAAAAGATAGGTGTAATTGTTGGAAGTAAAGGATATTTAGAGAATTAGTGTTAGGATTAAAAATAATAGCTGTTTTGAATTATTAAGAGAAGTAAGGTTGTTTAAGCATAGTAGGGGTAGATCGACAAATATGAAAACTGATGAAGCATTTGCATTGGGTGCCACAAAAACCAACCCTTCACAGCAGTAAAGAGATAGGCGTAATTGTTTTAAGTAAGGGATATATAGAGAATTATGGGTAGGATTAAAAAGAAGGGTTGTTTTGAAGTATTAAGGGAAGGAGGGTTAGTTTAAGCTTAGTAGGGGTAGATCGACAAATATGAGAGATGATGAATCATTTAGAATGGGTGCTACCAAAACTAACCCTTCACAGAAGTTAAAAAAATAGGGGTAATTGTTGGAAGAAATGAATATTTAAAGAGTTAGTGGTAGGATTAAAAAGAAGGGTTGTTTTGAAGTATTAACAGAAGAAGGGGTAGTTTAAGCATAGTAGGGGTAGATCGACAAATATGAAAGACTATGAATCGTCTGGATTAGGTGCTGGAAAAACCAACCCTTCACAGTAGCAAAAAGATAGGCGGAATTGTTGGAAGTAAGGGCTATTTAGAGAATTATGGGTAGGATTAAAAAGAAGGGTTGTTTTGAAGTATTAAGAGAAGTAGGGGTGGCTTAAGCATAGTAGGGGTAGATCGACAAATATGAATAATGATGAATCATTTAGATTTGGTGTTGCAAAAACAACCCCATCACAGTAATTAAAAAATAGTGGTAATTTTTGTAAGTAAGGATATTAGAAAATAAGGGGCAGTATTAAAAAGAATAGTTGTTTTGAAGTATTAAGAGAAGTAGGGGTAGTTTAAGCATAGTAGGGTAGATCGACAAATGTGAAAGATTTCGAATCGTTTGGATTGGGTGCTGCAAAAACCAACCCTTCACAGTAGTAAAAGATAGGCGTAATTGTCGGAAGTAAGGGCTATTTAGAGAATTAGTGTTAGGATTAAAAAGAATAGCTGTTTTGAAGTATTAAGAGAAGTAGGGTTAGTTTAAGCATAGTTGGGGTAGATCGATAAATATGAAAAATGATGAATTATTTGGATTGGGTGCTGCAAAAACCAACCCTTCAAAGTAGTAACAAGATAGGCGTAATTCTTGGAAGTAAGGGCTATATAGAGAATTAGGGGTAGGATTGAAAAGAAGAGTTGTTTTGAAGTATTAAGAGAAGAAGGGGTAGTTTAAGCATAGTAGGGTTAGATCGACAAATATGAAAGATGGTGATTCATTTAGATTGGGTGCTGTAAAAACCAACCCTTCACAGAAGTTAAAAAATAGGGGTAATTGTCGAAAGTAATGAATATTTAGAGAATTAGCGGTAGGATTAAAAAGAAGGGCTGTTTTGAAATATTAAGAGAAGTAGGGGTAGTTTAAGCATAGTAGGGGTAGATCGACAAATATGAAAGATTATGAATCTTCTGGATTGGGTGCTGAAAAAACCAACCCTTCACAGTAGTAAAAAGATAGGCGTAGTTGTTGGAAGTAAGGGCTATTTAGAGAATTAGGGGTAGAATTAAAAAGAAGGACTGTTTTGAAGTATTAACAGAAGTAAGTGTAGTTTAAGCATAGTAGAGGTAGATCGACAAATATAAAAGATGATGAATCATTTAGATTGGGTGCTGCAAAAACCAGCCATTCACAGAAGTTAAAAAATAGCGGTAATTGTTGGAAGGAATAACTATTAGAGAATTAGGGGTAGGATTCAAAAGAAGGGTTGTTTTGAAGTATTTAGAGAAGTAGGTGTAGTTTAAGCATAGTAGGGGTAGATCGACAAATATGAAAGTTTATGAATCATTTGGATTGGGTGCACCAAAACAAACCATTCAAAGTAGTAAAATGATAGGCGTAATTGTTGGAAGTAAGGGCTATTTAGAGAATTAGGGGCAGGATTGAAAACGAGGATTGTTTTGAAGTATTAAGAGAAGTAGGGGTAGTTTAAGGATAGTAGGGATAGGTCGACAAATATGAAGATGATTAATCATTTAGATTGGGTGCGACAAAAATCAACCCTTCACAATAGTTAAAACTAGGGGTAATTGTTGGAAGTAAGGGTTAGAGTAGGATTAAAAAGAAGGGCTGTTTTGAAGTATTATGAGAAGTAGGGGTAGTTTAAGCATAGTAGGGGTAGATCGACAAATATAAAGATGATGAATCGTATGGATTGGGTGCTGCGAAAACCAACCCTTCACAGAAGTTTAAAAATAGGGGTAATTGTTGGAAGTAAGGGATATTTAGAGAATTAGGGGTATTACTAAAAGGAATAGCTGTTTTGAAGTATTAAGAGAAGTAGTGGTAGTTTAAGCATAGTAGGGTAGATCTATAGATATGAAAGATTATGAATCGTTTGGATTAGGTGCTGCAAAAACCAACCATTCACAGTAGTAAAAGATAAGCATAATTGTTAGAAGTAAGGGCTATTTAAAGAGTTAGGTGTAGGATTTTGAAAAAATAGCTGTTTTGAAGTATTAAGAGAAGTAGGGGTAGTTTAAGCATAGTAATGGTAGATCGACAAATATGAAAGATGATAAATCGTTAGTATTGGGTGCTGCAATAACCAACCCTTCACAGTAGTAAAAAGATAGGCGTAATTGTTGGAAGTAACGGCTATTTAGAGAATTAGGGGTAGGATTAAAAAAAGTATTGTTTTGAAGTATTAAGATAAGTAGGGGTATTTTAAGCATAGTAGAGTTAGATCGACAAATATAAAAGATGATGAATCATTTAGACCGGGTGCTGCAAAAACCGACCCTTCATAGAAGTTAAAACACTGGTGTAATTGTTCGACGGAATTACTATTTAGAAAATTAGTGGTAGGATTAAAAATAACGGTTGTTTTGAAGTATTAAGAGAAGTAGGGGAAATTTAAGCATAGTAGGGTTAGATCAACAAATATGAAAGATTATGAATCGTTTGGATTGTGTGCTGCAAAAACCAACCCTTAAAAGTAGTAAAAAGATAGGCGTAATTGTTGGAAGCATGGGCTATTTAGAGAATTTGGGGGAGGATTAAATAGGACTTTTTTGAAGCATTAAGAGAAGTTAGGTTAACTTAAGCATAGTACGGGTAGATCGACAAATATGAAAGATGATGAATCATTTAGATCGGGTGCTGCAAAAACCAACCCCTCACAGAAGTTAAAAATAGAGATAATTGTTGGAAGTAAGGGCAATTTAGGGAATTAGGGGTAAGATTAAAAAGAAGGGATGTTTTGAAGTATTAAGAGAAGTAGGGGTTGTTTAAGCATGGTGGGGGTAGATCAACAAATGTAAAGATGATGAATCATATGGATTAGGTGCTGCAAAAACCAATCCTTCACAAAAGCATAAAAATAGGGGTAATTGTTGGAAGTTAGTGCTATTTTGATAATTAGGGGAAGAATTAAAAAGAATAGTTGTTTTGAAGTATTAAAAGAAGTAGGGGAAGTTTAAGCACAGTAGGGGTACATCGACAAATATGAAAGATTATGAATCGTTTGGATTGGTTGGTGCGAAAACCAACCCTTCAGAGTAGTACAAGATAGGCGTAATGGTTGGAAGTAAGGGCTATTTGGAGAATTAGGGTTTGGATAAAAAAGAATAGTTGTTTTGAAGTATTAAGAGAAGTTGGGGTAGTTTATGCATAGTAGGGGTAGATCGACAAATGTGAAAGATGATGAATCGTTTGGATTGGGTGCTGCAAAAACCAACCCTTTACAGAAGTTAAAAAATAGGGGTAATTGCTGAAAGCAATGATTACTTAGAGAATTAGGGGTAGGATTAAAAAGAAGGGTTGTTTTGAAGTATTAAGAGAAGTAGGGGAAGTTTAAGCATAGTAGGGGTAGATCGACAAATATAAAAGATTATGAATCGTTTGGATTGTGTACTGCAATAACGAACCCTTCACAGTAGTTAAAAAATAGGGGTCATGGTTGGAAGTTAGGGCTATTTAGATAATTAGGGGTAGGATTAAAAAGAAGGGATGTTTTGAAGTATTAAAATAAGTAGGGGTAGTTTAAGCATAGTAGGGTAGAAAGACAAATATAAAGCGATGAATCATATGAATTGGGTGATGCATAAACCAACCCTTCACGAAAGTTTAAAAATAGGGATAATTGTTGGAAGGGTTATTTAAAGAATTAGGAGTTGGACTAAAATGAATGGTTGTTTTGAAGTATTAAGAGAAGTAGGGGTAGTTTAAGCATATTAGAGGTAGATCGAAAAATATGAAAGATGATGAATCATTTAGATTGGGTGCTACAAAAACCAACCTTCATAGTAGTTAAAAATAGGGGTAATTTCTAGAAGTAAGGGCTATTTAGAGAATTAGGGATACGATTAAAAAAAGTACTTGTTTCAAAGTATTAAGAGAAGTCGGCGTAGTTTATGCATAATAGGGGTAGATCGGCAAATATGAAAGATGATGGATGGTTTTGATTGGGTGCTGTAAAAACCAACACTTCATAGTAGTTAAAAAATGGGGGTAATTTTTGGATGTAAGGGATATTTAGAGAATCAGGGGAAGGATTAAAAAGAAGGTTGTTTTGAAGTGTTAAGAGAAGTAGGGGTAGTTTAAGCACAAAGGGGTAGATTGATAAATATGAAAGATGCTGAATCGTTTGGATTGGGTGCTGCAAAAACCAACCCTTCACAATTGTTAGAAAATAGGAATAATTGTAGGAAGTAAGGGCTATGTAGACAATTAGGGGTTGGATTAAAAAGAAGGGTTGTTTTGTAGTACTAAGAGAAGTAGGGACAGTTTAAGCATAGTAGGGTTAAATCGATAAATATGAAAGATGATGAATCATTTGGATTAGGTGCTGCAAAAACCAACCCTTCACGGTAGTAAAAAGATAGGCGTAATTGTCGGAAGTAACGGCTATTTAGAGAATTAGGGGTAGGATTAAAAAGAAGGCATGTTTTGAAGTATTAAGAGAAGTAGGGGCAGTTTAAGCATAGTAGAGTTAGATCGACAAACATAAAAGATGATGAATCATTTGGATTGGTTGCTGCAAAAACCCACCCTTCACAAAAGTTAAAAAACAGGGGTAATTGTTGGAAGGAATGATTATTAAGAGAATTAGTGGTAGGATTAAAAAGAAGGGTTGTTTTGAATTATTAAGAGAAGTAGGGGTAGTTTAATCATAGTAGAGGTAGAAGGACAAATATGAAAGATTATGAATCATTTGGATGGGGTGCTGCAAAGACCAACACTTCACAGTAGTAAAAAGATAGGCGTAATTGTTGGAAGTAAGGGCTATTTAGAGAATTAAGGGAAGGATTAAAAAGAAGAACTGTTTTGAAGTATTTAGAAAAGTAGGGGTAGTTTAAGCATAGTAAGGGTAGATCGACAAATATGAAAGATGACGAATCATTTAGATTGGGTGCTGCAAATACCAGTCCTTTAGAATAGTTAAAAAATATGGGTAATTGTTGGAAGTAAGGGCTATTTTGAGAATTAGGAGTAGGATTAAAAAGAAGGGATGTTTTGAAGTACTAAGAGAAGTAGCGGTAGTTTTAGCATAGTTGGGTAGATCGACAAATATAAAGATGATGAATCTTATGGATTGGGTGCTTCAAAAATCAACCCTTCACAGAAGTTTAAAAATAGTGGTATTTTTTGGAATGGCTATATGGAGAATTGGGAGTTGGACTAAAATGAAGGGTTGTTTTGAAGTATTAAGAGAAGTAGGGGTAGTTTAAGCATATTAGGTGTAGATCGACAAATATAAAAGATGATTAATCATTTAGATTGGGTTCTGAAAAACCCAATCCTTCACAGTAGTTGAAAAATAGGGGTAATTGTTGAAAGCAAGGGCTCTTTAGATAATTAGGGGTAGGATTACAAAGAATAGTTGCTTTGAAGTATTAAGAGAAGTAGGCGTACTTTATGCATAGTAGGTGTAGATCGACAAATATGATAGATGATGAATCGTTTAGGGGCTATAAAAACCAACCCTTCACAGTAGTTATAAAATTGGGGGTAATTGTCGGATGTAAGGGATATTTAAAGAAATAGGGGTAGGATTAATAAGAAGGCTGTTTTGAATTATTAAGAGAAGGGTAGTTTAAGCATAACAGGGGTAGATCGACAAATATGAAAGATGACGAATCGTTTGGATTAGGTGCAGCAAAAACCAACCCTTCACAGCAGTTAAAAAATAGGTATAATTGTTGGAAGTAAGGGCTGTTTAGAGAATTAGGGGATGGATTAAAAAGAATGGCTAGTTTGAAGGACTAAGAGAAGTAGGGATAGTTTAAGCATAGTAGGGGTAGATTGATAAATATGAAAGATTATGAATCATTTGAATTGGGTGCTGAAAAAACCAACCCTTCACAGAAGTCAAAAAATAGGGGTGATTATTAGAAGTAAGGGCTATTTAGGGAATTAGGGGTAGGTTTAAAAAGAATAGCTGTTTGAAGTATTAATAGAAGTAGGGATAGTTTAAGAATAGTAGGGGCAGATCGACAAATATGAAAGATTATTAATCATTTGGACTGGGTGCTACAAAAACAAACCCTTCACAGTAGTAAAAGATATGGCTAATTGTTGGAAGTATGGGCTATTTAGATAATTAGTGTTTGGATTAAAAAGAATAGCTGTTTTGAAGTATTAAGAGAAGTAGGGGTAGTTTAAGCATTGTAGGGGTAGATCGACAAATATGAAAGATGATGAATCATTTAGATTGGGTGCTGCAAAAACCAACCCTTCATAGTAGTTAAAAAATAAGGGTAATCGTTGTTAGTAAGGGATATTTAGAGAATTAGGGGTAGGATTAAAAAGAAGGGATGTTTTGATGTATCAAGAGAAGTAGGGGTACTTTAAGCATAGTAGGGTAGATCGACAAATATAAAGATGATGAATAGGGGTAATTGTTGGAAGGAATGACTATGTAGAGAATTAGGGGTAGGATTAAAAAGAAGGGCTGTTTTGAAGTATTAAGAGAAGTAGGTGTAGTTTAAGCATAGTAGGGGTAGAACGACAAATATTAAAGATTATGAATTGTTTGGATTGGGTGCTACAAAAACCAACCATTTAAAGTAGTAAAAAGGTAGGCGTAATTGTTGGAAGTAAGGGCTATTTAGAGAATCAGGGGTAGGATTAAAAAGAATAGTTGTTTTGAATTAAGAGAAATAGGCGTAGTTTAAGCATAGTAGGTGTAGATCGACAAATATGACAGATGATGATTCAGTTGGATTGGGTGCTGTAAAAACCAACCCTTCACAGTTGTTAAAAATAGGGGTAATTGTTGGATGTAAGGGATATTTAGAGAATTAGCGGTAGGATTAAAAAGAAGGCTATTTTGAAGTATTTAGAGAAGTAAGGGTTGTTTAAGCATAATAGGGTTAGATCGACAAATATGAAAGATGATGAATCATTTGGATTGGGTGCTGCAAAAACCAACCCTTCATAGTAGTTAAAAAATAGGGGTAATTATTTTAAGTGAGGGATATTTAGAGAATTAGGGGTAGGATTAAAAAGAATAGCTGTTTTGAAGTATTAAGTGAAGTAGGCGTTTTTTAAGCATAGTAGGGGTAGATCGACAAATATAAAAGATGATGAATCATTTAGATTGGGTGCTGCAAAAACCAACCCTTCACACTATTTAAAAAATAGGGGTAATTATTGGAAGTAAGGGCTATTTAGAAAATTAGGGGTACGACTAAAAATAATAGCTATTTTGAAGTATTAATAGGAGTAGGGGTAGTTTAAGCATTGTAGGGGTAGGTCGACAAATATAAAAGATAATGAATCGTTTGGATTGGTTTCTCCAAAAAAAAAACACTTCATAGTAGTTAAAAATAAAGGTAATTCTTGGAAATAAGGGCTATATAGAGAATCAAGGATAGGATTAAAAAGAAGGGTAATTGTTGGGGTAGATCAACAAATATGAAAGATGATGAATCATTTAGATTGGTTGGTGAAAAATCCAACCCTTCACAGAAGTTAAAAAATAGGGGTTATTGTTGGAAGGAATGAATATTTAGAGAATCAGGGGTAGGATTAAACAGAAGGGGTGTTTTGAAGTATTAAGAGAAGTAGAGGTAGTTTAAGCATAGTGGGGTTAGATCGATAAATACAAAAGAAGATGAATCATTTAGATTGGGTGCTCCAAAACCCAAACATTCACAGTAGTTAAAAAATAGGGGTAATTTTTGGAAGTAAAGGCTATTAAGAGAATCAGGGGTACGATTATAAAGAATAGTGGTTTTGAATTATTAAGAGAAGTAGGCGTAGTATAAGCATAGTGGGTGTAGATCGACAAATATGACGGATGATGAATCGTTTGGATTGGGTGCTGTAAAAACCAACCCTTCACAGTAGTTAAAAAATAGGGGTAATTGTTGGATGTAAGGGATATTTAGAGAATTAGGGGCAGGATTAAAAAGAAGGTTTTTTTGAAGTATTAAGAGAAGTAAGGGTAGTTTAAGCATAATAGGGGTAGATCGACAAATAAGAAAGATGATGAATCAATTGGATTGGGTGCTACAAAAAACAACCCTTCAAAGTAGTTAAAAAATTGGGGTAATTATTGTAAGTAAGGGATATTTAGAGAATTAGGGGTAGGTCTAAAAAGAATAGTTGTTTCGAAGTATTAAGAGAAGTAGGGGTTGTTTAAGCATAGTAGGGGTAGATCGACAAAAATTAAAGATGATGGATCATTCGGATTGGGTTCTGCAAAAACCAATCCTTCATAGTAGTTATAAAATAGGGTTAATTATTGGAAGTAAGGGCTGTTTAGAGAATTAGGGGAAGGATTAAAAAGAAGGGTTGTTTTGGAATTTTAAGAGAAATAGGGGTAGTTTAAGAATAGTAGGGGTAAATCGACAAATATAAAAGATTATGAATCATTTGGATTGGGTACTGCAAAAAACCAACCCTGCACAGAAGTTAAAAAATAAGAGTAATTGTTGGACGGAATGACTATTTAGAGAATTGGGGGTAGGATTAAAAAGAAGGATTGTTTGGAAGTATTAGGAGAGGTAGGTGTAGTTTAAGGATAGTAGGGATAGATCGAAAAAATGAAAGATTATGAATCGTCTGGATTGGGTGCTGCAAAAACCAATCCTTCACAGTAGCAAAAAGATAGGCGCAATTGTTGGAAGTAAGGGCTATTTAGAGAATTAGGGGTTGGATTAAAAAGAAGGAATGTTTTGAAGAAGTAGGGGTAGTTTAAGCATAGTAGAGGTAGATCGACAAATATAAAAGATGATGAATCATTTAGATTGGGTGCTGCAAAAACTGACCCTTCACAAAATTTAAAAAATTGGGGTTTTTGTTGGAAGGAATGTCTATTTAATGAATTAGGAGTAGGATTAAAAAGAAGGGTTCTTTTGAAGTACTAAGGGAAGTAGGGGTAATTTAAGCGTAGTTGGGGTTGATCGACAAATATGAAAGATTATGAATCGTTTGGACTGTGTCCTGCAAAAACCAACCCTTCAAAGTAGTAAAAAGATAGGCGTAATTGTTGGAAGGAAGGACTATTTAGAGAATTAAGGGCAGGATTAAATATAAGGACTTTTTTGATGTATTAAGCGAAGTAGGGGTAGTTTAAGCATAGTAGGGGTAGATCGACAAATATGAAAGATGATGAATCATTTAGATTTGGTGTTGCAAAAACCAACCCTTCACAGTAGTTAGAAATAGAGTTAATTGTTTGAAGTAAGGGCTATTTGGAGAATTAGGGGTATGATTTAAAAGAAGGGCTGTTTTTAAGTATTAAGAGAAGTAGGGGTAGTTTAAGCATAGTTGGCGTAGATCGACAAGTGTGAAAGATTATGAATCATTTGGATTGGGTGCTGCAAAAACCATCCCTTCACGGTAGTAAAAAGATAGGCGTAATATTTGGAAGTAAGGGTTATTTGGAGAATTATGGGTTGGATTAAAAAGAAGAACTGTTTTGAAGTATTAAGAGAAGTAGAGGTAGTTTAAGCATGGTATGGTACATCGACAATTATAAAGATGATGAATCATATGGAGAAGGTGCTACAAAAACCAACCCTTCACGGTAGTTAAAAAATAGGGATAATTGTTGGAAGTAAGGGCTATTTAGAGAATTAGGGGTTGATTAAGAAGAATGGTTGTTTTGAAGTACTAAGAGAAGTAGGGATAGTTTAAGCATAGTAGGGGTATATCGACAAATATGAATGATGATGAATAATTTGGATTCGGTGTTGCAAAAACAAGCCTTCACAATAGTTAAAAAATAGGTGTAATTATGTTAAGTAAGCGATATTTAGAGAATTAGGGGTAGGATTAAAAAGAATAGTTGTTTTGTAGTATTAAGAGAAGTAGGGGTTGTTTAAGCATAGTAGGGTTAGATCGACAAATATGAAAGATGATGAATCATTTGGATTGGGTGCTGCAAAAACCAACCCTTCACAGTAGTTACAAAATAGGGGTAATTTTTGGAAGGAATGACTATTTAGAGAATTAGGGGTAGGGTTAAAAAGAAGGGTTGTTTTGAAGTATTAAGGGAAGTAGGGGCAATTTAAGCATTGTAGGGGTAAATCGACAAATATGAATGATTATGAATCGTTTTGATTGTGTGCCACAAAAACCAACCCTTCAAAGTAGTAAAAAGATAGGCGTCATTGTTGGAAGGAAGGGCTATTTAGAGAATTTGGGGCAGGATTAAATAGAAGGACTGTTTTGAAGTATTAAGGGAAGTAGGGGTAGTTTAATCATAGTAGGGGTAGATCGACAAATATGATAGATTATGAATCATCTGGATTGGGTGCTACAAAGACCAACCCTTCAAAGTAGTAAAAATATAGGCGTAGAATTAGCGGTAGGATTAAAAAGAAGGACTGTTTTGAAATATTAAGAGAAGTAGGGGTAGTTTAAGCATAGTGAGGTAGATCGACAAATATAAAAGATGATGAATCATTTAGATTGGGTGCTGCAAAAACCGACCCTTCACAGAAGTTAAAAAATAGGGGTAATCGTTGGAAGAAATGACTATTTAGAGAATTAGGTGTAGGATTAAAAAGAAGGGTTGTTTTGAAGTATTAAGAGAAGAAGCGGTAATTTAAGCATAGTAGGGATAGATTAACAAATATGAATGATTATGAATCATTTAGATCATGTGCTGCAAAAACCAACACTTCACATTAGTTAAAAATAGAGGTAGCTGTTGGAAGTAAGGCCTATCTAGAGAATTCGGGGTAGGATTAAACAGAATAGCTGTTTTGAAGTATTAAGAGAAGTAGGGGTAGTTTAAGCATATTAGGGGTAGATCGACAAATATGAAAGATGATGAATCATTTAGATTGGGTGCTGCAAAAACCAACCATTCACAGTAGTTAAAAATTAGGGGTAATTGTTGGAAGTAAGGGATATTTAGAGAATCAGGGGTAGGATTAAAAAGAATAGTTGTTTTGAGGTATTAAGAGAAATAGGCGTAGTTTAAGCATAGTAGGTGTAGATCGACAAATATGACAAATGATGAATCATTTGGATTGGGTGCTGTAAAAACCAACCCTTCACAGTTGTTAAAAATAGGGGTAATTGTTGGATGTAAGGGATATTTAGATAATTAGTGGTAGGATTAAAAAGAAGGCTGTTTTGAAGTATTAAGAGAAGTAAGGGTTGTTTAAGCATAATAGGGTTAGAGCGACAAATATGAAAGATGATGAATCATTTGGATTGGGTGCTGCAAAAATCAACCCTTCATAGTAGTTAAAAATAGGGGTAATTATTTTAAGTAGGGGATATTTACAGAATTAGGGGTAGGATTAAAAAGAATAGCTCTTTTGAAGTATTAAGAGAAGTAGTGGTTGTTTAAGCATAGTAGGGGTAGATCGACAAATATAAAAGATGATGAATCATTTAGATTGGGTGCTGCAAAAACAAACCCTTCGTAATAGTTAAAAAATAGGGGTAATTATTGGAAGTAATGGCTATTTAGAGAATTAGGGGTGGGACTCAAGTCTTAGTACAACATCATGTCAATTTTCCAAATAAAATAAGTCTAGTACATAAACAACATCATCTGAAAACTGAAAAGAAAACATAAGTAGCTATCCCCAAAGCAGAAAAACCATAGTGAGCTCAAGTCCGAAGCATACATGAGCTATCCAAGAAAGCGGGTAGGATCCAAGCTAAGCTCCTGTATTCCCTCCCTGAGAACCTGGGGGGGGGGGGGAACGGAAGAAAAGAGGCGAAAGAAAACAGGTCAGTCAAAAAGACTGAGTAAGCCCTACTACAATCAATGTAAACTGATAAAGTTAACTGACATGAGCAACGGGTATGAACATAAGGATAACAACATGATGATTAACTATCAAGGTAGATAAAGGTGTCATCGCATAATCAGGATTAAGGTTTTGCACCACGGGTGTACTAGCAAACTAACATAACAGGTATTGATCCCTCAGCCCAAACTTTGGCCCAATAACATGAGGTGACCTTAATACAAGGTCCAGCCCAACGGTCTAGTCGATCGGCTCCTTATAAACCTAACACGTCAAGTGTTGGTGCCCATACGGCCCACATATGGTTGTAGTCAGACTATGCTGGGTCCACCTTCGGGTGTATCAAGCCCTTGGGTGTCAACCCCAGACACTGAAGCTATAATGCATAGTCTAAACCTACTGGTACCCGTGCCTCGAGTTTGTCCAATACCGGACTACGTGCACGTCCGTAACCCGCCTGGACCCGCACCGCTGTACCACTCAGCCATCGCTTTGGTCGCTTACATCAGTCCAGTAATCGTGCCCCGCCCTAGCCTAACCTCTAGGGTTGCGATGATACCAAACTGGGATTACTGCTGGAATAGACCACGTTGCTAGGGTTTCCTAAGAGGGTTAAGTGCGATTTAACCCTTCACTAATCATGGATTAAATTGGTTAAGTGTAACCGACAGTTCACCACTTAACCCCATTTCAATCCCTCGAACCCCCAAATGGATTAAATTGGTTAAGTGTAACCAACAGTTCACAACTTAACCCCATTTCAATCCCTCGAATCCCCAAATTGGTTAAGTATTAGTGGGCCATGACTTAACCCTAATCATGAGGCATTAATTAATTTAATTGTGCCTTAACCTCTCACATTAGACTTTGTTGCGGTTACCTAGTTAAGCCGGTGGGTTCCGGGTAGATTTACACCACAACTTGGTCTAACCTCGGGTCTTGGCATCACATGACCAACTTCTCACATTGGATCCTATTGTTTGTAGCCACTAGTTAAGCCGGTAAGTTCCGGGTAGAATTACGCTACAAACTCAACCCAACCTCGAGTTGGCCACACTTATGTTTTCTAAGTGTCATGTCCACTTTATTTTCAAACCATCATTACAAGTTTAACAAATACTTGGGTAGACCTAACTTAATAGGTAAATTCCCAAGGGGTAGACCTAACTTAATAGGTAAATTACCAATCTTATATTTTCATGTATTTTAAGTTTTACCCAAACCCCAAACGCAATCCCATCGCTTACATATCGCAATAGCGCATAAAGGATACAAAGAGGGAACTTGGCATAATCATGACATAAAAGTGTTAGAGCCACAAGTTCAACATGGTGGCATATGAAAGATTCATGTGTTCATTCACTTGCATATTACATTTTTAGGCCCAAAAGCATGCATAACATGTTAACATGAACCACATGACCATCCCAAACTTGCATAAGCATACTTGCATATCATATGACAACTTTGCATATCAAACTTGCATAATAAAACTTGCATAACATATGTCAACTTGCATATCATACTTACATAAACAAACTTGCATAAACAAACTTGCACAACATATGACACTTGCATATCATACTTGCATAAACAAACTTGCATAAACAAACTTGCACAACATATGACACTTGCATATCATACTTGCATAAACAAACTTGCATAACTTATGGCAACTTGCATATCATACTTGCATAAAAAACTTGCATCACTTATGGCAACTTGCATATCATACTTGCATAACAAACTTGCATAAACAAACTTGCACAACATATGACACTTGCATATCATACTTGCATAAATAAACTTGCATAACTTATGACAACTCGCATATCATGCATTTAACTTCAAAGTTCAAGTATGAGAGGAATAGGGCTTACAATGCTTATGCGGACTCATTTGAGTATAGCTAATGTAAGAAACCCCTTATGCAACAAATTAAAACCCCAAAAATGCAAGCAAACATGATCAAGACTCCTCCTTTATGATGACAATAGAGAAACAAGACTTTAATGCAAGCTAAAGAGGATCATACAAGTCTAAATACACTTGTATGCATGGAAATCTCTTAGAAATTTGCTTAGGAATTGTATGAAGAGAGTGGAGGCCATGAGAGGTTTGATTTTGACATAGTTTTGTTGCTAGAATGAATAATGAATGATTTAGGGTAGGTTAGGGTCTTATTTATAGATTAGGCTAGTGATTTAGACCATAGGATTAACCCTAGGTTGAATTAGGGCCATCAGATTTCGGAATTCTCCAGAACCAAGCCACAAACCAAACCAAGACCCAAAATGGTGCGCCAGGCAAAACTGCCCGGCCACCCTGTGTCGACAGGGCTGTCGACAGGGCAGTCGACACCCTTAGACCCCGTCGACATGCCTGTCGACATGGGGGTCTTGGCGGGAGTTTTCCCGCCTGACGCCAGTTAGCCCTAATCCCTGTTTTTAATTTAAAATTTAAATCTGTTTTTAATATGGAAATTTCTGAAAACTTCAATGGGCCTTAACTGGGTCATACGGACTCCGATTTTCGAAAACTCGGACTCTATTTCGCGTATTTTTCCGAGACGAACGCAATGGAATAGCCCGTTTCCCTTGATTCAGATTTTAGAATTAAATTCTGCCTCGATTTATGTTATAATAGGTTATTGAAAATACGGGTTGTTACATTCTCCCCTCCTTAAAGGATTTCGTCCCCGAAATCTTCAAGTTAGGAAGAGCGTATCCTACCATCCAATCATCCATCTACTCAAAGCATCATCCACGAGCAATCATTGTCCTTACAAGATTCTAAATGCTGGATGAACATATGCGAAGGTGTGTGTACATGTACTTATCTAATGCAAATATCATCAATGCAGATTATGTTAGTGAAATGAATCCATATGTATGCAATTCCTAACATAATGTATAACATCTATATGTGTGCACATAACATACACCCATATGCAACATCCATGTGATAACACACAATTTTCATCCATGAATAAGCATAAACACTCATGCATATGCAATATGAGGAGTGTGCGAGCCGATCTAGTGCCAAATCGTGTATAATGCATCCACGAGCAACCACTTGCAAACACTTGCAACCACTTGCAACCATCAAGCATAACATGTCTCAAACACATGTTTCATCCAAAGGGTTTCTACCTAAGGTTCTCATGACAAGATTAACACGATAAACTAGATAAATATGGATAGCAAAGAGAAAGATACGCTCTCAAAAAAAGAGATTGAGAGTGTACCCTCAAAAAGGAATGGATAAAGCCCACGCACCTTCACCTTGGTTTCCCAAGTTGCGTCTTCTTCGGCTTCACCCCACTGAACCTTCACCAGCCTAACCTCTCGATTCCTTAGCTTCTTGGTCTCCGTCCCCAAGATACGAATCGGAGCTCTCCTCAAGGTAGCCTCTCTATCTACTTCCACATCTTCCAAAACACTTGGCTCCACAACCTCTGTTGATTCATGCAAATACTTCCGGAGATGCGAGACATGAAAATCATCGTGTACTCCGGCAAGCTTCTCGGGCAACTTCACTCTATAAACCATCTGCCCGATCCTCTTAACAATGGGGAATGGTCCAACAAATCTCGGGGCTAACTTCCCAACGGCTCCAAATCGGACCACATTCCGTAAATGAGAAACCTTTACGAAAACCATATCCCCAATATCGAACTCTAAATCGGATCTTCGCTTATCAGCATAGGATTTCCGTCGGTCTTGGGCCGCTTTCATTCGTCTCTGAATCAACCCGATCTTCTCGGATGTATCTCTGATCATATCAGGCCCAAGTGTGAGCTTATCTGTAGTCTCCCACCAACATGTAGGCGACTTGCACGGCCTTCCATATAAAGCTTCAAATGGTGCCATCCTTATGCTTGCCTGATAACTGTTATTATATGCAAACTCAACAAGAGGAAGATGGTCTTCCCAAGTACCACCAAAGTCCATAATACAGAGCCTCAATAGATCCTCGAGTACTCTATTCACCATCTCGGTTTGACCGTCCGTCTGTGGGTGATAAGCAGTACTTAGATTCAACCTCGTGCCCATAGCCTCTTGCAAGCTATTCCAGAGCTGACTTGTAAAGATTGGGTCATGGTCACTGACAATACTAGAAGGGACTCCATGAAGTCTCACAATCTCATGAATGTATACGGACGCTAGCCAAGATGCGGTCCTCTTGTTCTTCACCGGAATGAAATGAGCACTCTTCGTAAGTCTATCTACAATAACCCCAAATGCTCGTATTCCCTTTTCTTGACCTTGGAAGCCCATCAATAAAATCCATGGAGATACTCTCCCACTTCCAAAGTGGAACGTCTAGAGGATGCAATAGCCCACCGGGCTTCTTTGACTCGGCCTTAACTTGCTGGCAAATGATACATCTAGAGACCAACTCTAAGTCATGAGTGGGATAATTCTTCTCATGCACTTTGAGTTGTCTACCGCCAAAGCATATCACCCTTCCTCCTTGCGTCAGAACAGCTCCCAACCCCGTGCCACACGCATCGGTGTATACCGTAAATAATTTCCCTCCATCGGGCAAAGTTAGAACGGGTGCTGATGTGAGAGTTCTCTTGAGCTTCTGAAAAGCAAGCTCGCACTCTAAGCTCCAAGCAAAAACTAAATTCTTCTTCGTCAATTTAGTGAGAGGAGCAGAAATCTTCGCGAAGTCCTTGATGAACTTCCGATAAAAACCCGCAAGACCTAGAAAACTTCTCACCTCGGTTGCATTCCTTGGAGTCTTCCAATCCTGAACTGCAACCACCTTAGCGGGATCCACCACTATGCCTTGCTTGGATACGATATGCCCAAGGAATCTAACTTCCCTTCTCCAAAAGTGACACTTGGAGAACTTGGCCTTCAACTGATGCGCTCTAAGCGTATCCATCACCTCCCCGAGGTGCCTTGCATGCTCTTCCTCATCCTTAGAGAAGACCAAAATATCATCTACGAAGACCACGACAAACTTGTTCAAGAACTCTCTGAACACCCTACTCATCAAGTCCACGAAATATGCGGGTGCATTCGTCAAGCCGAATGGCATGACAAGCCACTCAAAGAATCCATCCGGAGTTCTGAACGCAGTCTTGTCTATACTATCCTCAGCTACCTTGAGCTGATGGAGTCCAGTAGCAAGATCAAGCTGAGAGAAAATAGAAGCACCGACAAGCTGGTCAAAGAGATCATCGATTCTCGGTAACGGGTGTCTGTTCTTCTTAGTCAGCTTATTCAACTCTCGATAGTCAACACAAAGTCGGAGAGAACCATCCGCCTTGGTAGCAAATACCACAGGCGCTCCCTATTCAGATATACTTCGTCTAATGAAGTTCTTCTCAAGCAACTCTTTTACTTTCTTACTCAGCTCCCGCCTTTCACGCGGAGCCATGTGCCGAACGGGCAAAGAAACAGGCTTTGCATTATCCACTGGATAAATGCGGAAATCAATCTCTCGCTTAGGTGGCAATCCCCTAACTTCATCAAAAACATCCGGATACTCTCGAACCATTCTCACAGACTGAAGAGTCTCCACTGACGAGTCGAGTGATTCAAGATAGCACAACATGACGGGACCTCTCGGATCACATGAAATCTCTAGGGTGTTCCCGAGGCGAGTCACGGGCCTCACAACCCTATGCTCACAATCAAGAATGGCTCCATATCTGGACAGCCAATCCATGCCCAATATCAATCCGTTTCCCCTGAAACCAAGAACATAAGCACTGCACAAGAACTCTACACTCAGTATAGAGATCCTCAAATCCCCACATATCATAGACAAATGGGCGGAACCCCCAATAGGATTTGAGACACAAACGGGATCCTCTACCAAGCTAGTACTAAGGTGCAAACTATCAACAAGATCAGATGAGATAAAACTATGCGATGCACCAGAATCAAACAAGGTACGAACTGAGAAAATCAGAAATATATACAAGGCTCTCAACAGAAATACTACCTCGATCGGGAAATGGAGCGGTAGCGAGAGCATGAACTTGCCCTCCTGCGGGTCCAGCACGCTGAGTCTGACCCTGGCCTTGCCCTTGCTTCTTCGGGCAATCCTTACTGAAATGTCCAGTCTCACCACAGAAAAAGCATTCACCATTATTCCTTTTTCTCTTCCGACAATCCTTACTAAGATGCCCAACTGAACCGCAATAATGGCACTTCCTCTTGTTGTTCTTGCCCTTGTTCTTGTTCTTATTGCCTTGACTGCTCTTCCCGCTTGGATTACCCTGATTTCCTTTCCACTGGGAATCAGTCTTCTTGGCTTGAGTATCATTCATCTTGATCTCCTCTTTGTCACTCCTACTCTCTTCATTAAGTAGGGCCATATTCACCAAACTCTCAAAAGTTGCCCCCAAGGGTATATGAGTCATGGCCAAACCATGTAACGGCTCGTTTAATCCTAGAGCAAAGTATAGGGCCTTCTTTTGAGCTGTGTTAACTAAGTCTAAACCGACCCGAGCCAGTTGATTAAATTGATCTATGTATTCCCTAATAGTCATGTCCCCTTGCTTTAGTGATAGGAACCTTAGTCCAAACATTCCCCGAAAGTCTTCCCAAGTCTCAATTGGCCTAGTAACGGTGGTGACCACCCACAAACGTGCAGCTTCTTCCTTTAACAACCACACTGCTAATAGAACCTTCCTACGGTCATCTATATTAAAGAAGGTAAAAAGATCTTCAGTTTCCTTCAACCAATTCCTTGCCTCCACATAAGTCTCGGTTCCAAAGAAATTTTTGCAACCCATCGCCTTAAAATCTTGGCAAATCTCTGCGAAGTCAGTTTGAGGATGCTGAGGGGAAGGAGGAAGAGGAACCTCAGTGACGGGAGGAAGAGGAACATCAACTACCGGAGGAGGAGTAATATTTGCGGGGCCGGCTTCGGTCGCCCTAGCCTCCAAAAGTCTCCTATACCAAACAGTTACGTGTACTCCCTCCGGAATGGCAAAGTTATCGGCCATACTGAAAACAAAGAAAAAGATAGATTCAGAATGGAGAAAAACGAAGGAATTTTTCTAATGGCTTTTTGGGGAATAGCCTTTAAAATAAACTAGACTTTTCTTTGGAAAATACTTTATACTTGGTTTTGAAGATAGTTTTCAAAACGTTTTCTAAAAACCTTTTTGTTCCTTCTCGTAAAACATATGCTCTGATACCAAATGTAACACCCCACCTCCGCCAGGGTGGATCTTGCAAGCAACTCCGACTTTGGTGGGGCGTTTTAAAACAAGGTAAACATGCATAATGATATATCAAGGCAGAACAATAACATGTATATATATGTAACCAGAGTAAATAACATGGATAAAACAGCGGAAGATTTTCAAACCATTTCAAATCAAGTCTTAGTAAAACATCATGTCAATTTTCCAAATAAAATAAGTCTAGTACATAAACAACATCATCTGAAAACTGAAAAGAAAACATAAGTAGCTATCCCCAAAGTAGAAAAACCATAGCGAGCTCAAGTCCGAAGCATACATGAGCTATCCAAGAAAGCGGGTAGGATCCAAGATAAGCTCCTGTATTCCCTCCCTGAGAACCTGGGGGGGGGGGGAACGGAAGAAAAGAGGCAAAAGAAAACAGGTTAGTCAAAAAGACTGAGTAAGCCCTACTACAATCAATGTAAACTGATAAAGTTAACTGACATGAGCAGCGGGTATGAACATAAGGATAACAACATGATGATTAACTATCAAGGTAGATAAAGGTGTCATCGCATAATCAGGATTAAGGTTTTGCACCACGGGTGTACTAGCAAACTAACATAACAGGTATTGATCCCTCAGCCCAAACTTTGGCCCAATAACATGAGGTGACCTTAATACAAGGTCCAGCCCAACGGTCTAGTCGATCGGCTCCTTATAAACCTAACACGACAAGTGTTGGTGCCCATACGGCCCACATATGATTGTAGTCAGACTATGCTGGGTCCACCTTCGGGTGTATCAAGCCCTCGGGTGTCAACCCTAGACACTGAAGCTATAATGCACAGTCTAAACCTACTGGTACCCGTGCCTCGAGTTTGTCCAATACCGGACTATGTGCACGTCCGTAACCCGCCTGGACCCGCACCGCTGTACCACTCAGCCATCGCTTTGGTCGCTTACATCAGTCCAGTAATCGTGCCCCGCCCTAGCCTAGCCTCTAGGGTTGTGATGATACCAAACTGGGATTACTGCTGGAATAGACCACATTGCTAGGGTTTCCTAAGAGGGTTAAGTGCGATTTAACCCTTCACTAATCATGGATTAAATTGGTTAAGTGTAACCGACAGTTCACCACTTAACCCCATTTCAATCCCTCGAACCCCCAAATGGATTAAATTGGTTAAGTGTAAATATAGGATCTAGAATAACCCTAGAGGGGGGTGAATAGGGTTTTTGACAGTTTTTAACTGAATTAAAAATCAAATGAGTCAAATAAGAATAAACAGATCACAGAATATAGCAGAAACAGAAATGCAGAAAATAAATCACACACAGATATACCCAGCTTCGGCAAAACCCTGCCTACTGCTGCATTTCTAAGGTTTCTACTAGGTGATAGAACAGATCCCGCATACAAGACAATGTACACTCGCAAACCCTGCTCCTATTCTAACCCTACGCTCAAACTCCTAGACTGATCGATATCCCCTCGATCAGATTTCCCCGAATTACACCCTGTAATCCGTAACCCAGATTTTACAGACTCTGAAACTGACAGCCAACTCCCTGACTGATCTCCCCTAGATTTTTACAGAAATCTAGAAACTGTTTCGTTTGAAATACAACACGAATTAAAATGAAAAACAATGAACACTAAAATAAAATAGAAACCCTAGTATTTAAATATATATTCTCCACTCTTAGTGAACTAGGCTTAGCCAAGGCTAAGTACGCCGGCCATTTGTTTTTGCTTTTGTCCAATCTCTCTCTCCATTTCTCTTGAAAAAAAAAATATGGTGGCTGCGATTTCTAGGGTTTCTGAATCTTCCCCAAATCGATCGTTTGCTTGATGAATTGGATATCTCTTTGATGCTCGAAACTGTTTGGCTCTATGATGCTTCGATTTTGGGGTTGCTCCTTCTCTCGATCGAAACCTATGTGAGTATTTCTGAGTTTGATTTGTGCTCTTTGAAATTGCAAGTTTTTGGTTTTCGATAATTGCTTGCCAGTGATGAATGGTTGTGTTTATAGGATTTAGAAATCCTAATTTGCTCTGATTTCGTGATAATGACTTGGCTGATTTCAAGTTTCCCTTTTTGATTTTCTTGAACGAATTTGATTGCGTGGCTTTTCCCTTTTGACAAAATCGGTTTTTGAAATTCTTTGCTTTAATGGCTCCTGTGTGATCGACTCTGTTCGAATTGCGTGAATGGTTCTGGAAACAGTAAAACAGTTTCCCTTGTGGCCCCTAGAAATTTGCACTGTATATTTTCGGAAATCAATTTGAAACCAGAAAATAATATCTTTCCCAAAATGCTTGCTGAATTCTTCCCGTGCTTGACTAAATCTGGAAATGTATTTAAGCCGAGATTCTTGTATTGATTTCAAAAGAATCCGAAACATGAATTGATTTTCCTTCATCCTGACTTGTGTGAGATTCCTGCAAATAAGTAGTCTTGCCACATATGCTCCATGACTTATCAATACAAGAAATAATTTGAATTATTCTTGACTAAAAAAGATCACTGGGTTTTCTGAATTTCTTGTGGTCTTTGAAATTCAATTTCCTTGAATTCTTTCCAAACACTTGTTTACACATCTCTGAACACATCAACACAAAACGTCATGTTCTTGTGCATCATTTATTTGGTATGTACATATCTCGGCCATCAGGTTTTTGCTGTGTATCACATGCTTGAACTTTGCCATTCATTTTGCTATTTAGCATATGAACTGCTCGGCCATGTTTAATGTTTACACCATGTACACTGATCTACTTTGTCTTGAACATGTTGAAAAAAAAACTTTAACATTCATGCATATTTCTGATCAAACCATATTGCTTGTGATGCTTAACTCATGTACACCAGTATTTGCTGTTGCATGCAGCATTCTTGCACACTTATATTTGAACCTCGATAAACTGGAGGTAAGTTGCTTGCACCATGCTTTTGGCTTGTAATTCCGCTGCATTGTAAAAGCTTGTCCATTTGCCAATCTGGCTTGACACATTTCCATGCGTGTATGTCCATAAGTACACAGTGCTGACTTGTCTTCATGCATTCACATATATGTGGACATGTATGTATGTGTTGCTGCGTATACATCTTGTATTGCTGAACCATGTCTTTACTTGCAGTGTCATTTGCTTTATATCCATGCTGATGTACATCATGTAGTTTTCACCTTGTATATGCAGTGCTTATAAAAATTGATTTGCTCCATTTTTACTGCAACTCAACCATGCTGACTTGATGAGTTGCACTTGTAAAAACTTGTAGCTGCTTGTTCTTGAATGTTTAGCTGCCTCGACTACTTGGCTGTGTTGAACATGTATGCAGTATTGATATTTGTTTCACCAAGTTCACATATGTATGTATACTGTTCCACTGTGTAAATGTGTTTTCAACCATGTTGGCACTTGCTGATCATGCTGGTTGACATATTTGACTTGTCACTTGAAAACTTGACTGTTTCCATACATGATTACATGTGACCTGTTGCTTGAACTTGGACAACACTTTCATTGATCACATGAGTTTGCAAACTGTCTTGATTCATCCCCATGCTCACATTTCTGCTATGCTTGTATACTTGAGCCACTTCTGACTTGAATTGCTGCATTGACTAGTTTGTTGGTTTGAGCTTGACCATTTTATTTGGACTGTGCTATGAGTACTTGTGCTCGACATTTTTCAATTTTTTACTTGCACTATTTTGTATTTGAGCTGATTCATGGCTCGACCATATTGGCTTTCAAAGTTTGACATGTGCACCGAGTTGAGCAGGTCCACGTGGCTACTCCTCAATTGCACACTGATCGGCGAGGCAGTGCACACGTATATATTTATATACGTGTGTACATGCAGCCATCAGAATAAATTTCCTGTCCCTGCATTATATATACATATTGTCTACCTTGTGGTATTTACAGTGTATCACTGTGAATATCACAAGCTGTCTAGACACATATTGATGGTTTTATAAATCAGATCAGGTCATGAAAAATGATGAGAAACACACCAAAATTCTGAGGCAAATAAATTTTTAAAATAAAAAATTATATCTGCTAGAATTTAGAATATTATTTCTGTTCCAGATACTGTGTGTGTTTTTGTATATGACAGGTATGAGGATGTTGACTGGACTGACTGTAGTAGTGAAGATAGAAGACAGTAACATGAAAGGAATATCAGAGTATGTAACAGTGTAAAGAATGTATATATGAAAAGTGTATATGAGTGAGCAGAGAACTATAGTGAGGAGCACTGTATATGAAACTGTAAATGTATGAAATTGAAATGTGGTGTACAAATAGTGGAGTTACAAGAGTTGTACTGTTAGAGTGTATGAAATAAAATATCTATATTTAAATAAAATACTGTTGAGTATTTGAATTCGTTGTGAAGTCGTATTTTATTTAAATTTAAATATTATATTCCTGTCTGAATGTGTATATATAGAACAGTACAGTAACAAACACATTTAAAATAATATTTATTTGGTTGTTATCATCAAACAAAAAATCATATAATTGTGTATACAACACCGTTATATACAACAATCTCCCCCTTTTGATGATGACAAACAAATAAAAGATTTTGAATCCAACAAATGTGTTTTACAGTGAAAATTGAACTCCCCCTATTTATTTGCTCCCCCTACAACAGAAAACTCCCCCTATAACTGTGCATGAGTGAATATGAACTAAATAATGAATTTTCAGAATTAAAAATATTTATAAAATATTCACTCATACATCAAAATCTAATCCATTCTCCCCCTTTTGTTATCATCAAAAGGATACAGAATTTAAAATACAGATGAAACACGACTAAAAATATAATTTCAGCATAAGAGGAAGAATAATCATCATATATCTCAATCAGTCAAACAAAAATCATAATAAACTGAGAACTAGTGGCATATTTCATATTGCAGAAAATGACTGATTTACGATGAAATTTATATAAACGAGGAGAGTTATAAAAATGAATTTCAATTGATTTTCAAACGAATTTTTATAAAAATGAGGCTCAAAAAACAGTGATGAATTTGGATTATAATTCAATTTAAGTGACAAAATCGAATAATCTCAAATCCCAATATCTATCAATCAACAAATCATAATACGTCATAAAATTTCAACACATTTCACAGATTAGAAAGTGGATTGATAGGCTGGTTATTATACACCAAGGAGAATTTAAAAAAGATATTTATTGCAAATTATTTTATTTTCTTTTTCTTTTGATTTAAGAGCACCCTGACCACGCATAACCAGAGCTTGGGTTTTTAAATGAGGTCAGTCGCAGCTTAAATTATAAGTTGTCTCATAACCATGCATAACCAGAGCTTGGATTTTTAAATGAGGTTAGAGACACGCTTATGTATATATTTCAACTTTAAATATTAAAAAAAAACTCCCCAGTATATACAACCAATATGAATGATAGAAATGTGATAGGTACAGAAATGGACTGTGAAATAAATTTCTAAATTAATTATATTATGAAATATGACTAACTGTACCGGGATCATTGAAAAATTTCAATTGTCATTAATTCTGAAAATTTACGAAGTCCAATTTCTATCACAAATATTTTCATTGTTTATTCAAGATGATTTTAAAAAATATTAAACTCTCCACATTAATATAAAATTATCATGGATGGCAGAATGATGATAGATAAAGGATGGTCGTGAAATAATTGCCAGTTCAAAGATATTATAGTAAATATTCAACCGTCATGAAAATCCAGATAAAATCTCCTCTTGTTGTCAAATATATTGCAGTCATAATTCATCACAATTTCAAATTCTGATATATTTTGATGAATTATAAATACAGAACAATTTTGATATTGATTTCAATTTCTGAATGAATAATCAATAAATAATTTTAAAATTGAAAAACAATTAAAAGAGGGATAAGAAAGATCTCTACAAAGCACGAGAGAATTAAAAAAATATATACAACAAGACAAAAAAAACTGCACATCTGATACCAATTGTTCTCTCTTCTCGAGGATTAAAAATTGACACTTGAGACGAACAAGGATATCAAAGAGTTTCAAACACAGAGCCCACGCAGACAAGATTTACAAATTTGGCAAGCAACAGACAAATCAAAACAGGCAGTTATTTGAAAATAATATCAGAGCAGCACAAAAATAGTTTCAAAAACAAACTTGTTAGAATGATGGTCACATAAGATGATTCATGATCCAAGATTAAAAATACCATTTATTTTTAAATCATTTGATGAATATGAAATACTCTAGATTCAATGAATCGATCACACCAAATTATTAATGTCAGATTCAAGATATGTGTGTGATTCAATAAATCAATAATTTCAAATGATTTTAAACAAATAAATATTTAAATCAATTAATCATGAAATATCAATGATTTTCAAAGACCATTTTCAAAAAGAACTTTTCAAAAATTTCTCAAAACTATTTCTTACAAGCCAAAGAGAAAATATCAGATCGTTTACATCAAATTTGAGAGGTATTCATGATACAAGAAATAAAAAAAAATTATTTGAAATCACTTGAATCAATGTCAAGTTTGAGATATAATGAATCAGTCACACGAGGTTGATTATTTCAAATTTTAAGAGGTGTGTGATATTCAAAATATCCAGAATTTCAGATGATTTCAAACAAACTAATTTCAACCATAATAATCATGAATAAAGATGAATTCCAAGATGTATCACTGAGATTCAAGCCAATCCAAAAATGTACAAGTCAATCTGAAAATTAATGAAATCATCACAACTGATAAATAGCAGAGTGCTGTAATGAGTATAATATTTTGAACTTTTCTAAAATGAATTAGAATAAACTCAGAACAGCAAAGGTGTGTGAAATTTCATTGAATATTCAGAACTTCAAAAATTTAGAATTCAAATTAACAGTGTTCAAGATATTACAAGAATACATCAACACTGTTATGAATTCAGCAATTAGAAAATAAACTTCAAAACAATTGCAGATATTTACAAATTTAAATTCAAGATCTGGAAATGATTAAAATGTTGGAGTTTCATACAAATGAAGTGAATTTCCAGAAAATATGAAGTCTACAATTGGAAGTTTTAGAAAGCACAATTTTTTTTTTTTTTTTTTTTTTTTTACAATGATAAGACAGTGACAAACCAAACTGACAAAGAAAGATAAACATATGAGATATAGAAAATAAACAGAAGGGGTAGAAGGAGGAATACACAAAGAAAAAGAAAAATATTTACAAAGGTTGAGTTTAGAGGTTATACCTGAAATTGACGTGAGTAAATAAATCTCTAGCTCAACAAGCTTGGCTAAGGAACTCTGAAAGATACAGAAAATATACAACAGCTTGAAAACATCCTCTTTCCACCACAACAGTTCCTCAGCCATCCTTTGGTACCTATGAATTTATAGAATCGAGTGGTCTAACAAAATTAGTAAAACCACTCACAGTTGTGTTCACAGCTTTAGGTACCCAAACTTGTTTATATAACAATCCATCAGAATTTACCAAAGTACCTTTAGGGACCCAAATCTGTTTGAAATTAGATGGATTCACTGTATTTCTTTTTGGGGCCTGGAATGATTTAAATGGATTGTTATCAAACAAATTCACATCACATTTATGATTTAAAAATCCTTTGAATTTATCAGAGTTCAAATTATCAAGTTGATTCTTTTGAAAGAAGTTTGAAGGATTTTTCAAATCATTTGAATTTTGTTTTTCAAAAACATTATTTTTCCAAAACCCAAGCCCACGTTTATTTCGAACGGAAAATTGGTTTTTCAACAACATATTCAAAGATTTTTCACCGTTTGAAAAATTAGACAAGATTGTTTCAAGTTGTTGAATTTCAGTTTTAAGATCACCATTTTCTTTCAATAAATCTGAACAACGATTTTTAGTGATCTCACATCTTTCAAAATCAGATTTCAAAACCAAATTTTCATCATTGAGTAACTTTATTTTGGTTTGGGACTCAGCAATCTCAGATTCAAAAAGTTTTTGTTTTTCAAACCCAAATTTCTTGGATTTTTCAATCTCGTTTTCCAGTTCTTTCAAAATCAAATCAGATTTCAACAAATTTTCTTTTTCAGCAATTTCAAATTTGGAATGTATATCAGTCTTGAGAATTTCAAATTCCTTTTGTAAAAAATTGTTCAACCTTGACAACTCAATCTTGTTTTCTTTCAAGATCAGAATTTCCTTTTCAAACATTTGAATATTTTGACTAAGATGAACAAGATTGTTTTTCAATTTCAAACAATTTTTGCAATCTGAATTAGAAGAATTTTTAAGATGTTCAAGTTGTGATTCCAAATAATCAATTTTGCTGGTCAACCCAAGATTTTTAGATTTTGGAATTTTTTTTTTTAGATTTGAGTTTATCAACAGATTTAGTTAAATCAGTGCACATATAAACCAAATCTTCGTAAGTGAGATTTTCAGTTTCAACATCTGTTGATTCTCCATCGTTTGATCCATCTGTTTCTCCTTTTAAGCACAGATCTGAATTTGAGTTGACATTCTGGGATTTTGAGCAGTCGTCAGTTTTTCCATAGAGCTTGTTGAGAGTTCTCCAGACATCCTGCGCAGTCAAACAATGAGATACGTGAATAAACTGTTCGGTACTGAGATAATCAAATATGATATTCATAGCACGAGAATCGAAAACAATGTTTCTATTATCAGACATATCACTCCCATTTATAATAGTATCCCAACATTTAATATTAACAGATTTTAAATAAAATTCTATTTCGGATTTCCAGTTTGAAAAATCTGTTCCATTAAAAATAGTTGGAGATGAACTGGACTGACTCTCAAAAGACTGACAACAAGGATTCACCATTACTCTAGAGTTATACACAAATACCTGGCTCTGATACCAAATGTTGGATCTAGAATAACCCTAGAGGGGGGTGAATTGGGTTTTTGACAGTTTTTAACTGAATTAAAAATCAAATGAGTCAAATAAGAATAAACAGATCACAGAATATAGCAGAAACAGAAATGCAGAAAATAAATCACACATAGATATACCCAGCTTCGGCAAAACCCTGCCTACTGCTGCATTTCTAAGGTTTCTACTAGGTGATAGAACAGATCCCGCATACAAGACAATGTACACTCGCAAACCCTGCTCCTATTCTAACCCTACGCACAAACTCCTAGACTGATCGATATCCCCTCGATCAGATTTCCCCGAATTACACCCTGTAATCCGTAACCCAGATTTTACAGACTCTGAAACTGACAGCCAACTCCCTGACTGATCTCCCCTAGATTTTTACAGAAATCTAGAAACTGTTTCGTTTGAAATACAACACGAATTAAAATGAAAAACAATGAACACTAAAATAAAATAGAAACTCTAGTATTTAAATATATATTCTCCACTCTTAGTGAACTAGGCTTAGCCAAGGCTAAGTAGGCCGGCCATTTGTTTCTGCTTTTGTCCAATCTCTCTCTCCATTTCTCTGGAAAAAAACAAAATATGGTGGCTGCGATTTCTAGGGTTTCTGAATCTTCCCCAAATCGATCGTTTGCTTGATGAATTGGATATCTCTTTGATGCTCGAAACTGTTTGGCTCTATGATGCTTCGATTTTGGGGTTGCTCCTTCTCTCGATCGAAACCTACGTGAGTATTTCTGAGTTTGATTTGTGCTCTTTGAAATTGCAAGTTTTTGGTTTTCGATAATTGCTTGCCAGTGATGAATGGTTGTGTTTATAGGATTTAGAAATCCTAATTTGCTCTGATTTCGTGATAATGACTTGGCTGATTTCAAGTTTCCCTTTTTGATTTTCTTGAACGAATTTGATTGCGTGGCTTTTCCCTTTTGACAAAATCGGTTTTTGAAATTCTTTGCTTTAATGGCTCCTGTTTGATCGACTCTGTTCGAATTGCATGAATGGTTCTGGAAACAGTAAAACAGTTTCCCTTGTGGCCCCTAGAAATTTGCACTGTATATTTTCGGAAATCAATTTGAAACCAGAAAATAATATCTTTCCCAAAATGCTTTCTGAATTCTTCCCGTGCTTGACTAAATCTGGAAATGTATTTAAGCCGAGATTCTTGTATTGATTTCAAAAGATTCCGAAACATGAATTGATTTTCCTTCATCCTGACTTGTGTGAGATTTCTGCAAATAAGTAGTCTTGCCACATATGCTCCATGACTTATCAATACTGGAAATAATTTGAATTATTCTTGACTAAAAAAGATCACTGGGTTTTCTGAATTTCTTGTGGTCTTTGAAATTCAATTTCCTTGAATTCTTTCCAAACACTTGTTTACACATCTCTGAACACATCAACACAAAACGTCATGTTCTTGTGCATCATTTATTTGGTATGTACATATCTCAGCCATCAGGTTTTTGCTGTGTATCACATGCTTGAACTTTGCCATTCATTTTGCTATTTAGCATATGAACTGCTCGGCCATGTTTAATGTTTACACCATGTACACTGATCTGCTTTGTCTTGAACATGTTGAAAAAAAAAACTTTAACATTCATGCATATTTCTGTCAAACCATATTGCTTGTGATGCTTAACTCATGTACACCAGTATTTGCTGTTGCATGCAGCATTCTTGCACACTTATATTTGAACCTTGATAAACTGGAGTTAAGTTGCTTGCACCATGCTTTTGGCTTGTAATTCCGCTGCATTGTAAAAGCTTGTCCATTTTCCAATCTGGCTCGACACATTTCCATGCGTGTATGTCCATAAGTACACAGTGCTGACTTGTCTTCATGCATTCACATATATGTGGACATGTATGTATGTGTTGCTGCGTATACATCTTGTATTGCTGAACCATGTCTTTACTTGCAGTGTCATTTGCTTTATATCCATGCTGATGTACATCATGTAGTTTTCACCTTGTATATGCAGTGCTTATAAAAATTGATTTGCTCCATTTTTACTGCAACTCAACCGTGCTGACTTGATGAGTTGCACTTGTAAAAACTTGTAGCTGCTTGTTCTTGAATGTTGAGCTGCCTCGACTACTTGGCTGTGTTGAACATGTATGCAGTATTGATATTTGTTTCACCAAGTTCACATATGTATGTATACTGTTCCACTATGTAAATGTGTTTTCAACCATGTTGGCACTTGCTGATCATGCTGGTTGACATATTTGACTTGTCACTTGAAAACTTGACTGTTTCCATACATGATTACATGTGACCTGTTGCTTGAACTTGGACAACACTTTCATTGATCACATAAGTTTGCAAACTGTCTTGATTCATCCCCATGCTAACATTTCTGCTATGCTTGTATACTTGAGCCACTTCTGACTTGAATTGCTGCATTGACTAGTTTGTTGGTTTGAGCTTGACCATTTTATTTGGACTGTGCTATGAGTACTTGTGCTCGACATTTTTCAATTTTTTACTTGCACTATTTTGTATTTGAGCTGAATCATGGCTCGACCATTTTGGCTTTCAAAGTTTGACATGTGCACCGAGTTGAGCAGGTCCACGTGGCTACTCCTCAATTGCACACTGATCGGCGAGGCAGTGCACACGTATATATTTATATACGTGTGTACATGCAGCCATCAGAATAAATTTCCTGTCCCTGCATTATATATACATATTGTCTACCTTGTGGTATTTACAGTGTATCACTGTGAATATCACAAGCTGTCTAGACACAGATTGATGGTTTTTTAAATCAGATCAGGTCATGAAAAATGATGAGAAACACACCAAAATTCTGAGGCAAATAAATTTTTAAAATAAAAAATTATATCTGCTAGAATTTAAAATATTATTTCTGTTCCAGATACTGTGTGTGTTTTTGTATATGACAGGTATGAGGATGTTGACTGGACTGACTGTAGTAGTGAAGACAGAAGACAGTAACATGAAAGGAATATCAGAGTATGTAACAGTGTAAAGAATGTATATATGAAAAGTGTATATGAGTGAGCAGAGAACTATAGTGAGGAGCACTGTATATGAAACTGTAAATGTATGAAATTGAAATGCGGTTTACAAATAGTGGAGTTACAAGAGTTGTACTGTTAGAGTGTATGAAATAAAATATTTATATTTAAATAAAATACTGTTGAGTATTTGAATTCGTTGTGAAGTCGTATTTTATTTAAATTTAAATATTATATTCTTGTCTGAATGTGTGTATATAGAACAGTACAGTAACAAACACATTTAAAATAATATTTATTTGGTTGTTATCATCAAACAAAAAATCATATAATTGTGTATACAACACCGTTATATACAACACAGTTCACAACTTAACCCCATTTCAATCCCTCGAATCCCCAAATTGGTTAAGTATTAGTGGGCCATGACTTAACCCTAATCATGAGGCATTAATTAATTTAATTGTGCCTTAACCTCTCACATTAGACTTTGTTGCGGTTACCTAGTTAAGCCGGTGGGTTCCGGGTAGATTTACACCACAACTTGGTCTAACCTCGGGTCTTGGCATCACATGACCAACTTCTCACATTGGATCCTATTGTTTGTAGCCACTAGTTAAGCCGGTAAGTTCCGGGTAGAATTACGCTACAAACTCAACCCAACCTCGAGTTGGCCACACTTATGTTTTCTAAGTGTCATGTCCGCTTTATTTTCAAACCATCATTACAAGTTTAACAAATACTTGGGTAGACCTAACTTAATAGGTAAATTCCCAAGGGGTAGACCTAACTTAATAGGTAAATTCCCAATATTATATTTTCATGTATTTTAAGTTTTACCCAAACCCCAAACGCAATTCCATCGCTTACATATCGCAATAGCGCATAAAGGATAGAAAGAGGGAACTTGGCATAATCACGACATAAAAGTGTTAGAGCCACAAGTTCAACATGGTGGTATATGAAAGATTCATGTGTTCATTCACTTGCATATTACATTTTTAGGCCCAAAAGCATGCATAACATGTTAACATGAACCACATGACCATCCCAAACTTGCATAAGCATACTTGCATATCATATGACAACTTTGCATATCAAACTTGCATAATAAAACTTGCATAACATATGTCAACTTGCATATCATACTTACATAAACAAACTTGCATAAACAAACTTGCACAACATATGACACTTGCATATCATACTTGCATAAACAAACTTGCATAAACAAACTTGCACAACATATGACACTTGCATATCATACTTGCATAAACAAACTTGCATAACTTATGGCAACTTGCATATCATACTTGCATAACAAACTTGCATAACTTATGGCAACTTGCATATCATACTTGCATAACAAACTTGCATAAACAAACTTGCACAACATATGACACTTGCATATCATACATGCATAAATAAACTTGCATAACTTATGACAACTCGCATATCATGCATTTAACTTCAAAGTTCAAGTATGAGAGGAATAGGGCTTACAATGCTTATGTGGACTCATTTGAGTATAGCTAATGTAAGAAACCCCTTATGCAACAAATTAAAACCCCAAAAATGCAAGCAAACTTGATCAAGACTCCTCCTTTATGATGACAATAGAGAAACAAGACTTTAATGCAAGCTAAAGAGGATCATACAAGTCTAAATACACTTGTATGCATGGAAATCTCTTAGAAATTTGCTTAGGAATTGTATGAAGAGAGTGGAGGCCATGAGAGGTTTGATTTTGACATAGTTTGGTTGCTAGAATGAATAATGAGTGATTTAGGGTAGGTTAGGGTCTTATTTATAGATTAGGCTAGTGATTTAGACCATAGGATCAACCCTAGGTTGAATTAGGGCCATCAGATTTTGGAATTCTCCAGAACCAAGCCACAAACCAGACCAAGACCCAAAATGGTGCGCCAGGCAAAACTGCCCGGCCACCCTGTGTCGACAGGGCTGTCGATAGGGCAGTCGACACCCTTAGACCCCTGTCGACATGCCTGTCGACATGGGGGTCTTGGCGGGAGTTTTCCCGCCTGACGCCAGTTAGCCCTAATCCCTGTTTTTAATTTAAAATTTAAATTTGTTTTTAATATGGAAATTTCTGAAAACTTCAATCGGCCTTAACTGGGTCATACGGACTCCGATTTTCGAAAACTCGGATTCTATTTCGCGTATTTTTCCGAGACGAACGCAATGGCATAGCCCGTTTCCCTTGATTCAGATCTTAGAATTAAATTCTGCCTCGATTTATGTTATAACAGGTTATTGAAAATACGGGTTGTTACATATTAAGAGGAGTAGGGGTAGTTTAAGCATAGTAGGGGTTGGTCGACAAATATAAAAGATTATGAATCTTTTGTGTTGGTTGCTGAAAAAAAAAGCACTTCACAGTAGTTTAAAATAGAGGTAATTGTTGGAAAAATAGGCTATATAGAGAATTAGGGATAGGATTAAAAGGAAGGGTAATTGTTGGGTTAGATCGACAAATATGAAAGATGATGAATCATTTAGATTGGGTGGTGAAAAATCCAACCCTTCACAGAAGTTAAAAAATAAGGGTAATTGTTGAAAGGAATGACTATTTAGAGAATTAGGGGTAGGATTAAACAGAAGGGGTGTTTTGAAGTATTAAGAGAATTAGGAGTTGGACTAAAATGAAAGGTTGTTTTGAAGTATTAAGAGAATTAGGGGTAGTTTAAGAATAGTAGGGGTGGATCGACAAATACGAAAGATGATGAATCATTTAGATTGGGTGCTGCAAACCCCAACACTTGATAGTAGTTAAAAAATAGGGGTAATTGTTGGAAGTAAGGGATATATATAGTATCAGGGGTAGGATTATAAAGAATAGTGGTTATGAATTATTAAGAGAAGTAGGCGTAGTTTAAGCATGGTGGGTGTAGATCGACAAATATGACGGATGATGAATCGTTTGGATTGGGTGCTGTAAAAACCAACCCTTCACAGTAGTTAGCGGTAATTGTTGGATGTAAGGGATGTTTAGACAATTAGGGGAATGATTAAAAAGAAGGTTGTTTTGAAGTATTAAGAGAAGTAAGGGTAGTTTAAGCATAATAGGAGTAGACCGACAAATATGAAAGATGATGAATCATTTGGATTGGGTGCTGCAAAAACCAACCCATCAAAGAAGTTAAAAAATAGGGGTAGTTGTTGTAAGTAAGGGATATTTAGAGAATTAGGGATACGATTAAAAAGAATAGCAGTTTTGAAGTATTAAGAGAAGTAGGGGTTCTTTAAGCATAGTAGGGGTATATCGACAAATATGAATGATGATGAATCACTTGGATTGGGCACTGCAAAAACCAACCCTTGACAGTAGTTATATAATAGGGGTAATTATTGGAAGTAAGGGCTATTTAGAGAATTAGGGGTAGGATTAAAAAGAATAGTCGTTTTGAAGTATTAAGAGAAGTAGGGGTTGTTTAAGCGTAGTAGGTGTAGATCGACAAATATGAAAGATGATGAATCATTTGGATTGGGTGCTGCAAAAACTAACCCTTCATAGTAGTTAAAAATAGAGGTAATTGTTGGAAGTAAGGGCTATAGAGAATTAGGGACAGGATTAAAAAGACGGGCGATTTTCAAGTATTTAAGAGAAGTAGGGGGTAGTTTAAGCAAAGTTGGCGTAGATCGACAAATATGAAAGATGATGAATCATTTAGATTGGATGCTGCAAAATCCAACCCTTCACATAAGTTAAAAAATAGGGGTAATTGTTGGAAGGAATGACTATTTAGAAAATTAGGGGTACGATTAAACAGAAGAGGTGTTTTGATGTATTAAGAGAAGTAGGGGTAGTTTAAGCATAGTAGGGGTAGATCGACAAATATGAAAGATTACAAATCGTTTGGATTAGGTGCTGCAAAAACGAACCCTTCACAGTAGTAAAAAGATAGGCGTAACTGTTGGAAGTAAGGGCTATTTGGAGAATTTGGGGCAGAATTAAAAAGAACTGTTTTGAAGTATTAAGAGAAGTAGTGGTAATTTAAGCATAGTAGGGGTAGATCGACAAATATGAAAGAAGGTGAGTCATTTAGATTGGGTGTTGCAAAAACCAACCCTTCACAGTAGTCAAGAAATAGGGGTAATTGTAGGAAGTAAGGGCTATTTACATAATTAGGGGTAGGATTAAAAAGAAGCGATGTTTTGAAGTATTAAGGGAAGTAGGGGTAGTTTAAGCATAGTAGGGCACATCGACAAATATAAAGACAATGAATCATATGGATTGGGTGCTGCAAAAACCAACCCTTCACAGAAGTTTAAAATTAGGGGTAATTGTTGGAAGGGCTATTTAGAGACTTAGGAGTTGGACTAAAATGAAGGGTCGGTTTGAAGTATTAAGAGAAGTAGGGGTTGTTTAAGCATAGTAGGGGTATATCGACAAATATGAATGATGATGAATCATTTAGATTGATTGCTTCCAAACCCAACCATTCAAAGTAGTTACAAAATAGGGGTAATTGTTGGAAGTAAGAGCTATTTAGAGAATTAGCGGTAGGATAAAAAATAATAGTTGTTTTGATGTATTAAGAGAAGTAGGGGTGGATTAAGCATAGTAGGGGTAGATCAACAAACATGAAAGATGATGAATCATTCGGATTGGGTGCTGCAAAAACCAACCCTTCACAATAGTTATAAAATTGGGGTAATTATTGGAAGTAAGGGCTGTTTAGAGAATTAGGGGAAGGATTAAAAAGAAGGGCTGTTTTGATATTTTAAGAGAAGCAGGGGTAGTTTAAGCATAGTAGGGGTAGATCGAGAAATATGAAAGATGATGAATCAATTAGATTGGGTGCTGCAAAAACCGACCCTTCACAGAAGTTAAAAAATAGGGGTTTTTGTAATTAGGAATGACTATTTAGAGAATTAGGGGTATGATTAAAAAGAAGGGTTGTTTTCAAGTATTAAGAGAAGTAGGGGTAATTTAAGCGTAGTAGGGTAGAACGACAAATATGAAAGATTTTGAATCGTTTGGATTGTGTGCGGCAAAAACCAACCATTCAAAAGTTGTAAAAAGATAGGCGTAATTGTTGGAAGTAAGGGCTATTTAGAGAATTAGGGGAAGGATTAAATAGAAGGACTGTTTTGAAGTATTAAGAGAAGTAGGGGTAGTTTAAGGTAGTTTAAGCATAGTAGGGGTAGATCGACAAATACGAAAGATGATGAATCATTTAGATTGGGTGCTGCAAAAACCAACCCTTCACAGTAGTTACAAATAGAGGTAATTGTTTGAAGTAAGGGCTATTTATTAAATTAGGGGTAGGATTAAAAAGAAGGGCTGTTTTGAAGTACTAAGAGAAGTAGGGGTAGTTTAAGCATAGTTGGCGTAGATCGCCAAATATGAAAGATGATGAATCATTTAGATTGGGTGCTGCAAGATCCAACCCTTCACAGAAGTTAAAAAATAGGGGTAATTGTTGGAAGGAATGACTATTTAGAGAATTAAGGGTAGGATTAAAAAGAAGGGGTGTTTTGAAGTATTAAGAGAAGTAGGGGAAGTTTAAGAATATTAGGAGTAGATTGACAAATATGAAAGATTATGAATCATTTAGATTGGGTGCTGCAAAAACCAACCCTTCACGGTAGTAAAAAGATAGGTACATCGAAAAATATAAAGATGATGAAAATAAAGATGATGAATTAAGAGAATTAGGATTAAATAGAAAAACTGTTTTGAAGTATTAAGAGAAGTAGGGGTAGTTTAAGCATAGTATGGTACATCGACAAATATAAAGATGATGAATCATATGGATTAGGTGCTGCAAAACCCAACCCTTCACAGTAGTTAAAAAATAGGGATAATTGTTGGAAGTAAAGGCTATTTAGAGAATTAGGGTTTGGATTAAGAAGAATGGTTGTTTTGAAGTACTAAGAGAAGTAGGGATAGTTTAAGCATAGTAGGGGTAGATCGACAAATATGAAAGATGATGAATAATTTGGATTGGGTGCTGCAAAAACCAACCCTTCACAGTAATTAAAAAATAGTGGTAATTATTTTAAGTAAGGGATATTTAGAGAATTAGGGGTTGGATTAAAAAGGATAGTTGTTTTGAAGTATTAAGAGAAGTAGGGGTTGTTTAATCGTAGTACGGGTAGATCGACAAATATGAAAGATGATGAATCATTTGGATTTGGTGCTGCAAAAACCAATCCTTCACAGTAGTAAAAAGATAGGTGTAATTGTTGGAAGTAAGGGCTGTTTAGAGAATTAGGGGTAGGATTAAAAAGAAGGACTGTTTTGAAGTATTAAGAGAAGTAGGGGTAGTTTAAGCATTCTAGAGGTAGACCGACAAATATAAAAGATGATTAATCATTTAGATTGGGTGCTGCAAAAACCGACCCTTCACAGAAGTTAAAAAATAGGGAGTTTTGTCGGAAGGAATGACTGTTTAGAGAATTAGGGGTAGGATTAAAAAGAAGGGTTGTTTTGTAGTACTAAGAGAAGTAGGGGTAATTTAAGCGTAGTAGGGGTAGATCGACAAATTTGAAAGATTATGAATCGTTTGGATTGTGTGCAGCAAAAACCAACCCTTAAAAGTAGTTAAAGGATAGGCATAACTGTTGGAAGGAAGGGCTATTTAGAGAATTAAGGGCAGGATTAAATAGAAGGATTGTTTTGAAGTATTAAGAGATGTTGGGGTAGTCTAAGTATAGTAGGGGTAGATCGACAAATATGAAAGATGATGAACCATTTAGATTGGATGCTGCAAAAACCAACCCTTCATAGTAGTTAAAAATAGAGGTAATTTTTGGAAGTAAGGGCTATTTAGAGAATTAGCGGTAGGATTAAAAAGAAGGGCTGTTTTGAAGTATTAAGAGAAGTAGGGGTAGTTTAAGCATAGTATGGTACATCGAGAAATATAAAGATGATGAATCATATGTATTTGGTGTTGCAAAAACCAACCCTTCATAGTAGTTAAAAATAGGGATAATTTTTGGAAGTAAGGGCTATTTAGAGAATTAGGGGTTGGATTACGAAGAATGGTTGTTTTGAAGTACTAAGAGAAGTAGGGATAGTTTAAGCAAAGTAGGGGTAGATCGACAAATATAAAAGACGATGAATAATTTGGATTGGGTGCTGCAAAAACCAAACCTTCATAGTAATTAAAAATAGGGGTAATTATTTTAAGTAAGGGATGTTTAGAGAATTAGGGGTATGATTAAAAAGGAAAGTTGTTTTGAAGTATTAAGAGAAGTAGGGGTTGTTTAATCATAGTAGGGGTAGATCGACAAATATGAAAGATGATGAATCAATTGGATTGGATGCTGCAAAACCCAATCCTTCACAGTAGTAAAAAGATAGGGGTAATTGTTGGAAGTAAGGGCTGTTTAGAGAATTAGGGGTAGGATTAAAAAGAAGGACTGTTTTGAAGTATTAAGAGAAGTAGGGGTAGTTTAAGCATACCAGAGGTAGATCGACAAATATAAAAGATGATGAATCATTTAGATTGGGTGTTGCAAAAACCGAACCTTCACAGAAGTAAAAAAATAGGGGTTTTTTTTGGAAGGAATGACTATTTAGAGAATTAGGGTTAGGATTAAAAAGAAGGGTTGTTTTGTACTATTAAGAGAAGTACGGGTAATTTAAGCGTAGTTGGGGTAGATCGACAAATATGAAAGATTATGAATCGTTTGGATTGTGTGCTGCAAAAACCAACCCTTCAAAGTAGTAAAAAGATAGGCGTAACCGTTGGAAGGAAGGGCTATTTAGAGAATTAGGGGCAGGATTAAACAGAAGGACTGCTTGGAAGTATTAAGAGAAGTCGGGGTAGTTTAAGTATGGTAGGGGTAGATCGACAAATATGAAAGATGATGAATCATTTAGATTGGCTGCTGCAAAAACCAACCATTCACAGTAGTTAAAAATAGAGGTAATTGTTGGAAGTAAAGTCTATTTAGAGAATTAGCGGTAGGATTAAAAAGAAGGACTGTTTTGAAGTATTAAGAGAAGTAGGGGTACTTTATGCATAGTTGGGGTAGATCGACAAATATGAAAGATGATGAATCATTTAGATTGGGTGCTGCAAAAACCAACCCTTCACAGAAGTTAAAAAATAGGGGTAATTGTTGGAAGGAAGGACGATTTAGAAAATTAAGGGTAGGATTAAAAAGAAGGGGTGTTTTGTAGTATTAAGAGAATTAGGGGTAGTTTAAGCATAGTAGGAGTAGATCGATAAATATGAAAGATTATGAATCGTTTGGATTGGGTGCTGCAAAATTCAACCCTTCACGGTAGTAAAAAGATAGGCGTAATTGTTGGAAGTAAGGGCTATTTGGAGAATTATGGGTTGGATTAAAAAGAAGAACTGTTTTGAAGTATTAAGAGAAGTAGGGGTTGTTTAAGCATAGTAAGGTACATCGACAAATATAAAGATGATGAATCATATGGATTGGGTGCTGCAAAAACCAACCCTTCACAGAAGTTTAAAATTAGGGGTAATAGTTGGACGGGCAATTTACAGAATTTGGAGTTGGACTAAAATGAAGGGTTTTTTTTGAAGTATTAAGAGAGGTAGGGGTAGTTTAAGAATAGTAAGGGTAGATCGACAAATATGAAAGACGATGAATCATTTAGATTGGGTGCTGCAAAAACCAACTCTTCACAATAGTTAAAAAATAGGGGCAATTGTTGGAAGTAAGGGCTATTTAGAGAATTAGGGGAAGGATAAAAAGAATAGCTGTTTTGAAGTATAAAGAGAAGTAGGGGTAGTTTAAGCATAGTAGGGGTAGATCGACAAACATGAAAGATGATTAATCATTTGGATTGGGAGCTGCAAAAACCAACCTTTCACAGTAGCTAAAAAATAGGGGTAATTGTTGGATGTGAGGACTATTTAGAGAATTAGGGGTAGGATTAAATAGAAGGCTGTTTTAAAGTATTAAGAGAAATAGGGATAGTTTAAGCATAATAGGGGTAGATTGACAAAAATGAAAGACGATGATTCGTTTTGAATGGGTGCTGCAAAAACCAACCCTTCACAGTAGTTAAAAAATAAGGATAATGTAACAACCCGGAAATTTGAGCCAATTTAAATTTTTTTTTTTGGCAATTTTGATGAATTTTGAATATTTAAAATGATTTATTTTAAATAATAACGACGAGAAATTTATTTTGAATAGAAGTAGAACGTATATATTTATTTAAATCGACGTTAGATTATAATTATTTATTTTTAATTATAAAAGGAATTGAAAATGGCGCGGTAGTTGAATAATTTGATTTCAAAGTTCAAATGAATGTACAGGATTCAAAATAAACTGGATTTTAGGGAAACCAAAAATATTTGAATCTAATTGAAAATATATTTCCAATGAATCAAAAAAATCAAAATTTCATAGCGGGAATCAAAAGTTACGCCCAATTGAAATTTTAGAATAGTCGCTATGGAATTCTGGCCCTTAAAAATGGAAATTTTGCAAACGACCTCGGTTTTTGATGAAAGCACTTTTGTTCGATCCGTGATGTCAAGTTATTGCGAGATTCCAAAATTCGTAATTTTTCGAATCAATATGTGAGCGTGACAAAGGAAAACGTGTTTTGGCGGTTTTAGTTGATTTTAATCGACAGGAAAATGGCCATTTTCCAAACGGTCTCGGAATTTGACGAAATTAGTTTTGTTAGGACCGTATCGTCAATACAAAGCTAGAAAATATTTTTCGGGAATTTTTAGAGTTCATACGTGGCCCCGGTAAATTGAAATGCGCGTTAAAATTCAGTATATAGATTTATATTTAGATTTTGATGAAAACTGATCGAAACGGTCGAATCTTCTTACGATACTTATCCCATTGTGTTCAGAATGAGGGGAATTAGCTAGGGACGACAGTCGTTGGGTTCGATTTGGGGTTCGTGTAAAAAGGTAACTTTTGGAATTTAAAATAATTAAATAAATTATATAATCACCCTTACCCCTCTCTCTAAGTCGTTAAAGGAAAAAAGGAATAATAAAAAAAAATCCGATCGCTCAGTCCTCCCAACATCGTATCGCGTCGCCCTTCCTCGAGCCCGCCGCCACCGTGGATCAGCCACCACCACCAGTGCGAGGCGCCGCCCCTCTGGGCCACCTCCCCTCGTTCCTCCTTCCTCCTCTACCCCGTTACTCCGTTCGAAACACCAAATTCAGCCGTTGCCCAAAACCCTAGCCCGCCACCTCTCCGACCAACGAGCGCCGCCCACTCCTTCAGCCCAGGACGCCTCCTCCACCACCCCAAATCCGACAATAAAACCGCCCATTCCCCTCCTATGTCCAAGAAAACCCCAGATTCCCTTCTACAGCGCAAAGCAACCCCTCACAGCGACGCCAACGTGCCTGAGCCGCCTTCCCCCGACCTCGACCCCTCTAGCAACCGCGATTCAACTTCTACAACAAAATGTGAGTTTCTTTTTGTTTATTTAATTTATAAATTTTTTAAATTTCTAATTTATATATATATATATATATATATATATATATATATATGAAGTGTTGAAGTAACTCTCAGTTTTATATGTACATTTGCGAGGGAAAAATATAATTTTTATACATAAAAATGTGATATTTACTATAGAGATAATATCACAAAGCTATGATTTTTATATGAAGAAAGTAAGGATTATTATTTTATGAAAAGATAGAATTTTTATCGTAGCAAAGAGATGATTTTTACCGTAGGAAAGGCTTTGATTTTTAGAAAAGAAAAATATATTCTTTTCTAAATAAATAGCGTTGTAAAAATATAATCTTTTCTAAAAAAGTAGCGAAGTAAGAATTAGATTTTTATATAACGTATGTAGCGAAATAAAAATGTGATCTTTACATTTGTGGTGAAATAAAAATGTGATTTTTATATAAATCGTGTGAAACAAAGTGCGATGGAACCGATTGGAAATGCGGCAAAGATTTTCAATATATGAAGAGTCGTGGTGGATTGGTTTAGCTAGTTGGTGAGAACTCCTCACTTTTATTTTATTTTCTAGTTAAAATATATACTAGGATGCAGACGGTGCTTAGTAGCACCCAACACCCGTTGTCCACAGACCATGGACGACTTGTGTGATTGTTTGTGTCGTGAAATTTGACTGTTGATTGTGATGTGAAAAGTATATATTCATCTGTTGAAAGAAAAATAATTTCATGTGTTGAAATAAAATAAGTTCATGTGTTGAAGTAAAATAATTTCATGTATTGAAATAAAATATATATTCGTGTGTTGAAATAAAACATATATTCATTTACAAATCGAACGATTTGTTTATGTACACCGATTTGACTGATATTGATTGGGACGACAAATTTGACACATCGCCCAACTACACAAATAAAATATGTGTTTGTTGATTTGAAACCCAACATAGGTGTTGGAATGATATTTGGCCTACACTAATCCCAATTGTTTAGTGATATGATGATCGTTTGATTGACAGGTTATTGTAAGCGTTAAATAATTATATTTAATGCTTATGTTGTTGTGTGGTGCACTCTGGATGATGGTTGATTATTTATCATTGCTAGTATATACATGTGTTGTATGAAATCCATATAATTAACATTATATGGTAATTGATTGGGCCTCATTCCAATTTGGAAAATAAAGAATATTATAAAATGAAAATTCATGTGTTGAATTAAAGAAAATTCATGTGTTGAATAAACAAAATAGCCATGTGTTGATGATACTCACATGTTGAGAATATTCATGTGTTGAAACTTATCATGTGTTATCCACCTAAATCGATCGTTGGGATATCAACAAGTTTGTATGGGTCGGTTCTGTGCATTTGAAGAAGGGATCGGTCCTGGGACAATGAAGGAAGGGTCGGTCATTGTGGGCGAAACCTCTGGTCGCGTCAAATGCAGAAGACCTCTGGTTTCTCCAAATGCGGAAGTCAACTGGTCGTTTTTCTCTCAAGGACGACCCCATGTTTGAAGAAGCCAATTCTGATGTTTTCTCGATCTTGGTTGCGCATTTCCAGAGGGTAGCGTCGACATGTTCCTTCAACCTGGTCGGTCCGCTTTATTGCTCCAACTTCCTGGTCGTTCGTTAACATCTGGTCGGTCCGCTCCGCATCTAAGCCTCCTGGTCGTCTTTCCCTTCAATAAAGGCTTTTGGTCAGTCATAGCATCGAAAATGGCTTGATAGCTGGAGACAACTGGCAGCGGCATTTCCGTAAATATCAAATATACCGACCAGAACCCTGAATACAAGATTTCAGCCACTCCTTCGCCTATAAATAGAACCCTACCTCCATCATTTTAGGGGGAACTTTTCCGGAAACAAGAGAAGGTGCTGCCAAATTGGTTCTTGGATTTCTTCAAACATTTCAACATCTCTTCTTCATGCTTTATCGAAGATCTATCGAGCATATGATCATGGCTTCCATTGAGGAAAAAGCATAAGTGTTTCAAGCTTTCTACCATTCTCAAAGGAGTGTAAAGATGAATGCATGTCAAAAGAGCTCTTATGAATGTATAAGTGAGAAAATGTTGAAAAACTCTTGGTGAATAATAAGATTCTATCTTCAAAGTAGACGTAGACTCGAATAAGAGTCGAACCACTATAAACCCTTGTCTTCTTTTCGTATTTTTATGTTTTGATATATTAGATATGGCCACACATAATAAAAAGGTATTCTTACGCCTTGCCTATGGAAAGGTGACATGATTCCTAAGCATTCCGCCTCCAATTAGGTGACGTTTTAAGCAATATTTTGGTTGTTTTGCCAAATTTTGGTGTAAACAATTAGGCGCCCACCGTGGGGCCGTGATCACATTTCAATCTTAATCACCTACCCAGAATTGGGATCCTTGGAGAGCTTTTTCTTTAAGTTCATATCTATAGCCGAAGTAATGGCAAAATCCAAAAAGGCGGCTAGCAAATCTGTTGGAGGAGCCGAAGATATCGCCAACAACGAAGCTACACCTCAAACTAACTTTCTGGAGGTTGTCCAGAATTCCATAAGCGGAGCCGGTGTCACGAAAGGCGAGTTAGATGTTGTGGTTGCCAACATAAACAAACGAATTGACGCTGCTACCAAATCTATGATGGAGAAATTGGATGCTGTCCTCGGTGTTTGCCCTAATCCTACTCTTCTAAGGGCTCAAGTCAATCTCGATGAGAAGGAAGGTTCTTCCGCTTCCGACCAAAATCTTAACAATGACACGGAGGATGTTGAAGGTCGAGAACATGACGATAATGGAGCCAAGGTTGTGGACACCGAGCCACATGCTAACAATCATTCTGCCCGATGTACTCGAAATGTTGTTAGTCCCGCAGGGGCACTTCCTACATCCCTGAACCGTGTTGACTTGCTAAGGCAAAGATCCGGTAAAGGGATCGAAGTTGGTGCTGCGGAACAACGCAACACTGAAGAGTATATTGTAGGAATGATTGAGCAGGCTATGAAAAAGAATTAAGCTTGCAAGGATGACGAAAGGGACTGGGATTTCTCTCCAAGTCGAACTCCATTCACCGAGAGGGTCCTCCAAGCAGAGTGCCCAAACAAATTCACTCCTCCCACCTTACCTCCATACAATGGCCTTACTGATCCCAATTATTTCTTGTTCAAGTATGAGTGGGGCATGACCGCAGCTAAAGCTACCAACGGGATGAGATGCACTTACTTTCCTCTTTATTTGGAAGGAGCTGCCTCGCTATGGTTCACTAAGCTGCCACCAGAATCCATAGATCAGTTCTTGGATCTGACCAAAAAGTTTAAAGAGCAATTTCGCTTATATGCTGTTAAGGATAAAGATGCTATAACTCTCTCATCGATGAAACAAAATCCCGGAGAAACAGTCAAAGCATTTCTCAGTGGCTTTAATGTTGCTCTTTCCGAAGTACGAAATTTGGAGCCTCGCATAATCCTCATGTCTCTTCTCAGCGCAATAAATGCAAATAGCGAATTTGGAAAATGGATTAAAATGAAAGAGCCAACCACGCTTGATAAATTTTATTAGAAAGTGGAAGAATACATGAGGATAGACAAAGATCCTTCAGTTGGCCCAAGCAATACCACCGAGGATAAAAGAATTGATAATGCCCAGAAAACTCAAGGGCAAAAACGATTCAATGATGGGAATAGGAACAAAGCTAACAAGAAATATCGTCTTCCTGACCTTTCAGAACTAACTCCTTTGAATGACTCCATTGCAAACATCTACTTGGCCATAAAGGATACCGAAGATTATCCAGAACCTCGCCCAATAAAGATGAATGACTATTTGCTCAAATCTGGGAAGTATTGTATTTTTCACAAATAGCCTGGCCACGACACTAACGATTGTAGATAATTGAAGTTGTTGTTGGAAGAGCTGCTCAAGAAAGTTCATCTACAACAATACATAAAAAATCCCCAGGCCGCAAATCAAACTGCAACATCTCAAGGGCAGGGAGCTGCTCAAAATGATTCAAGGCCAATAATCAATTGACAACCATTGTCGTTCTTAATGGGCTAAGAACAAGCAATCATCATCGCTCTCCTTTTTCTTACCACTTTATCGCTTTACTTTTACTTTCTGTTACATTTGAAATTTCATGTAAACAATTTGTAATAATTGCTTGTTAAAGCACTAAACAATTTTCTTGTAAACAAAAGCATATGTGCTTAATCGAATCCTTGGCTTACAATGTTATGAACAATTCAAAATTCAATCTTTGCTAAGGAATGATTTCTCATTACAGGTCATCAAATTAATGCTTGATTTCCCCAACAATCTGATAAAATATGGCGACCCCTAATGATTCCAAATTTCAAAGTGCAAAAATATCGGTGCAACGATGAAAGGCACATCATGGAACATAAGCAAGGGAAAACTACCAAAAGTCAGATGGAAAAAATTCAACAAATACAAAGTGTAACCTCATGGAGGTCCAGGCTCCTTCAGTCGGGAAACGAAACACTCATAACGATGAGTGGAGTAACCAATGACGGATGCCCGCTCCATGAGGCTAAACTAAAGACCTCTCCGGGGGCAAATAACCAAAGACCTCTTTGGGGGCGAATAACCAAAGACCTCTCCGGGGGCGAATAACCAAAGACCTCTTCGGGGGTAAATAACCAAAGACCTCTCTGGGGCCAAATAAACAAAGTCCTCCCATAGTGAGGCGAAACAAAGACCTCCCATAGCAGAGGTAAAATCTCACAGAGGTCAAGACTCCTTCAGTCGGAATGCGAGCACTTATGACGATAAGTGACTTTAGCCGATGACCGATGCCCGCTCCGTGGATCAATACCTTTACCATAAAATCTCACGGAGGTCCAGGATCCATCAGTCGGGATGTGAGCACTTATGACGATAAGTGACTACAGCCGATGACTGATGCCCGCTCCATGAATAAATATAACCTTCACCCAATGGTTTGCGGGAATCCGTACGCGCAAAACGAAGCACAAGAACTTGCTATGGCAAGATGAAGTGTGCGAGTTGGTAGCGCGGAGCAATGCAACCCTCACTCAAATTCGCAATACGAAATAATGCAACAATCTACAAATTCTTTCCATAAAAAAGTTATCTCTCCAAAGCAGAGATCAAAGATGCAATGGCTTCTCTAAGTAGAAGTCCCAAATTTATCAATCAAATTCAAAATCGAATACCATGTTTATGCAAATAATGCTTAACAAATCATAACTGTTAAGTAAAGCAGTCCTGCATAGATCTGACATTCAATTTATTATGCACCATTCATTAATAATTAACTAATCTGTTGTTGATGTGGAAGATCAATAACAACATATAAGTCCAAAATCGTGCAAGTGCTTGTTTTCATTACAGAACAGGTGCTACGGAACATATAAGTCTAGTCGACGAGTTCAAAAGCTATGACCGAATTCCAAAGCAGACATGATAGCAACGTTCTTTTCGAAGCCCGAATTTCTCCCAAGCAAAAAATACAAGCTCCGAGTGGCAAAATGTTGTCCACCTTAATCAATCGATGGGACATCAACAAGTTTGTATGGGTCGGTTCTATGCATTTGAAGAAGGGGTCGGTCCTGGGACAGTGAAGGAAGGGTCGGTCATTGTGGGCGAAACCTCTGGTCGCTCCAAATGCAGAAGACCTCTGGTCACTCCAAATGCGGAAGTCAATTGGTTGTTTTTCTCTCAAGGACGACACCATGTTTGAAGAAGCCAATTCTGATGTTTTATCGATCCTGGTCGCGCATTTCCAGAGTGTAGCATCGACATGTTCCTTCAACCTGGTCGGTCCGCTTTATTGCTCTAGCTTCCTGGTCTTCTTTAACATCTGGTCGGTCCGCTCCGCATCTAAGCCTCCTGGTCGTCTTTCCCTTAAATAAAGGCCTTTGGTCGGTCGTAGCATCCAAAATGGCATGACATCTGGAGACAACTGGCAGTGGCATTTCCGTAAATATCAAAAATACCGACCAGAACCCTAAATACAAGATTTCAGCCACTCCTTCGCCTATAAATAGCACCCTACCTCCATCATTTTAGGGGGGACTTTTCCGGAAACAAGAGGAGGTGCTGCCAAATTGGTTCTTGGATTTCTTCAAACATTTCAACATCTCTTCTTCATGCTTTACCGAAGATCTATCAAGCATATGATCATGGCTTCCATTGAGGAAAAAACATAAGTGTTTCAATCTTTCTACCATTCTCAAAGGAGTGTAAAGAAGAATGCATGTCAAAAGAGCTCTTTTGAATGTATAAGTGAGAAAATGTTGTAAAACTCTAGGTGAATAATGAGATTCTATCTTCAAAGTGGACGTAGACTCAAATAAGAGTCGAACCACTATAAACCCTTGTCTTCTTTTCGTATTTTTATGTTTTGATATATTAGATATGGCCTCACATAATAAAAAAGGTATTCTTACGCCTTGCCTATGAAAAGGTGACATGCTTCCTAAGCATTCCGCCTCCAATTAGGTGACGCGTTAAGCAATACTTTGGTTATTTTGCCAAATTTTGGTGTAAACATCATGTGTTGATTAAAATATTTTAACAATAAAATTCACATCTTTATCAAATATGAAATTAGAAACTAACTGGAAATCAGTTAAGATGAATGGTTTCCTGGGTATTGATCTGATGTTGGTTTCGGCCTTCGGGGTTAATATTTACGGAATCGTTCTCTTACTAATTTACGATTAGAGTCTGATTAAGAATTGATGATATAAAATCATAATTTTATAAAATATATTAAATAACAAAATAGTCATGTGTTGACGATACTGATGTGTTGAGAATATTCATGTGTTGAAGAAAATATTCATTTGTTGAATAGAATAATGAAGTTATTGAAAAATATATATAGCCATGTGGATTAGATTTGCGCCATTTTGACGCGAACGATATTTATATCGATTATATTTGTTTTTATAATGAATATAGAAAAGGAAGTGATTTCAAAATATAAGGTTTTGAAAATATTCAATTTTGATTCGAAGTTGAATATGAAGTTGAAATCGTTTTGAAAACGAATTTAAAACGATTTATAAAATACGTTTTAAAAGGAAATCGACGAAATATATATAATACATATATTATATATATAGAATGCCTGAATAGAATGCGCCGCGCCGCGGTAGTTCGCGAATTTCAACCATTGACTTCGAATTGATGTTGCGGGAGATCCGACCGTCGGATTCACCAAAAATCAGAACCGTTTGGTTCATATCGAAAAGTGATTTCTAACGAATATTAGAAATTAGAAATCTAACGGTTGGATTTGGAATTATATCCAAATAAAATTTGGAAAAGGTCGTTGTGAGTGCAGTTCGATGGCCGTTGATAGAAATCGACTGTATGGACCTTGATAAAATTATTAAAAATAGTAATAATTTGTGTGAAATCATAAGAAATGATTTGTGAAGAATTGGGATGAAAAATTCCATATTTGAAAAGATAAAAATAGATTTTTATCCAAATGAACTAGTTTTGAACTAGAATTATAATTCAATTATTTTTAAAAATAAATGAATTGGATTTGAAATGGTTTTATAAATAACCAGAATTTCCAAATTGGAATGGATTTGAATCGAAATTGTATTTGGAATATTTCGATGTTGGATATCGTGATTATATAGATATTATTATGGGAATTTGAAAGATATTTATATCGTTATTTCCAATATAATATTTGTTGGTTATAGGATTTGATAATGAATATAAGCCGATATATTTTCTATTCAGAGCCTTTTATTTAATATCAAATTGGATTTGGGTTTGTCGTGAATGGTGACATCATTATCAATGTTCTTAAACCCAGTTGAGAAAAAGATTAAATCTTTTTATTTTAGATTTAATGAAGTATACCAATTAAATGGTATTTAATTGGGATTGAACTGGAATGTGATTTTTGGTTTATAGTGAACCGTGTTTTGAATGACATTGGTTCTTTAAACTAGTTAAAGACAGGATATGATTTCTCAAGTTAAATAATCATTAATATGGATTATTGGGAAGATTAAAACCAAGTGGATTTTTAATGAATTTTTAATTAGATTAAAATGATCGAGAATGGAGTATCACCAGTTTCGCTCCAGGCGATAGTTAAATCTTTAATTAGATTTGAACGAAAAATGGTAATTGAATTTACCGATAACACTGTGGTGTTAGATATGAAGTATTACAAGTTTTACTTCATGGGATGAATAGGTTGGGATTGGGAAATTAAAACAAATGATTACTTCGGTGTGGTTCGCTAATCCCGACTAGTTTGGATAAACCATAATTTGGTTTGAATTGACATTCAAAGGAAGATTAAAGAGTAAATTTAAAGAATTTATCTTTGATAAAATTAATGGGAACCTTTCCCAAAGTATAAGAATATTCTGAATTAAAATGAGGTGCATGTTTTGTTTGTGTAACACTTATTTATTATATACGCGAGTTATCCAGAAAGACCGGGTTTATCCCATTCTGAATAACTGATTCGACGTGGTGTCGACGATGAAGACGGTGGTCGAAGACCGGAGGTCTTCACATCGTTTGGGTGATTACTGATGATCTTGATTGGCCTGTACACCCAAGAAGAGGGAATCAGTTGGTGATCGTCCTGACGTACTTGGAGATCGATGGATATGCGAGGAATAAGGTTCCTACGGTTTCGTTCAGACCCAGAATGGACTTGTAAATGGACTATGTGTCTGACATTGGATATCATTCTGTGTGATTGATGGATATCGGTTGGATGGAGTGGTTTGCCTGTGTGGCATGCTAAGATGCAAATGATCAAGGCTTCTGTTGAAAAGCAGAGTCTTGTGGTTGACGATCAAAGCACCGCCAGTGGGGCATAGCTTTGTGTAACGTTGATTCGCGAGCCTCACACCCCAGTTGTGAACCAGAAACGGGAGAGGACTTCAGGGAGGGCATGCATTTCCTTCTAGCTAGGATGGTGTCAGTGACCTACCAGCCTTGACATTTATATTATTTTCACCTGTGTGGTTGTTGCTGTTGCGAGGCTCCTCGGATATATCAGTGACTATGTGGAGCCGATGGAGTCATAGGACTCATTTATGCCCCAAAGGGCGGGGAAACGCAGTGCTCAGGAATTTTAATCCATATCGGTGGCCGGCCCTGACGATCCAAGGGCTCACCTGTGTCTGGGTCCTGAGATATGGGCTAGATTGTCTCGAATCGGTAGAGTACGATCCCTTGCCTCAGTTCACAGATGGAAATCCAATTTCCAATGCGTGATTTTGCGCTTTTTATTGTAGAACTAGTATGGAGACATGATATATGGTGCCCATGCCGTCTATGATTGATACTTATGATTGAATTCGTTTTGACACTATACACTTATAGTACTAATAAAAGATGAAATTTAGCGTATCAAACATTCTTTGGCTATTATAAGGTAAAACCCTACCCTCCGGCTTGTGTTGCATTGTGCGATGGGACCCGGGTCTTATAATAGCTTCATTTTTCTTTATTTAGCATTAAGCTGTTATTTTATGCACTGTTATTCTTGGGAGGAAACCCGTTCCGTGTTATACGGCGCGGTCCCTTGATTTACCTAACTTTGAAATAAAGATTAATAACTGTTTTAGTTTTAACACCAGTCACAAGACTGACCTGGAGTTTATTGTTTTAACCTAAACCCTGGGTGCCCTTATTTTTGACACGGGCAGCTAGTAGTTTTGTTTTGCAGATTTATGTTCACAGGATCCTGATTTACAGCTGGAACGATATCCGGAAAGCTTTGTATCCGTATATCTCCTTCAGTTGTGTTTTGTAGTATTTTCCGCTTCTATGTAATGTATTGTAATCTCTGATATTTATCAAAGGTATATTATTTGTTTATACTCTGTATATTCTTTTATTCTGATGAAATTGTTGTAATTAACAATGAGATCTTCTTCTGTTTGTGCTCCGATGTAGCTTGTCCTCAAAGCTATCCGTGCTTTCCTTCACGGGAAAGTTCGGGTCGTCACATCATGGTATCAGAGCTTTGGTTTACAAAGCTCAGAGAAGAAGGCACATTAAAACCATACGAAAGAATTCATCAGAGATTGGATTAGTAATATACGGTAAGAATGACTCGTTAGAGATGGGATCAGTAGTATCCTAGAACGAGTGTGAATAGTATATTTTTAAAATGAAAGCAAGTTTTGTTTTGAAAATTTAAATCAATTATTCGTATTTGATTATTTATTTTGTATTGAATTTGGACAATCCAGTATATAGAGATTTTCATATACGTCTGATCCACATTTATTGAAGTCTCAAATATACTATGTAGATATAGAATCACACTCTAGTCGTTTGGAGATGATACTGATGATTGATATATCATCATCAGTGTTTATGTTCGAGTGATGAACGTGGGATTTCTATATATTTCCAATTGACTGGTGTGAGAACAAAAATTAGATAGGGCCTATTGTTGTGGTTTGGCCTCAAAAATGTTATTTTGACTATATATCAAAATTATGGATTTGAAACGTTAATCAACTAATTGATTGCTGAATATGTTGTTTGATTATTGTTTTGATTAATTAGAATTTTGAACCATTATGACAATATTGAACCAAATAGTGAGTTGTATTGAAAATTGGTTGCATTTGCATATATGTACATGTGCTTACATTGAACAAGTCATAGCAAGAAGGCTAGAGAAGAGGAATGAAATTGTTTGCCCGACAAATAGGTACATGTTTATTGTATTGCTTTGTGTTTGGATGATTTTATGAGCCGATTGGCTAGCCGCTTGGCTGTTTCTTTTTCTTTTTGGATTGGTAAGGGCCATGGGAGGCTATTTGAAATATCCCGAAGCTCCCGGTGCAGGGGAGGTTATGGAGAAATTTTCCGAAAATTTAGGGTCTTAGCCAAATTTTTGAAAAATTTGAAAAGTTCTTAGAAACTGAAAAGTTGAAGAACTTAGGCCATAATGAAAATAATGAAAGTTGAGTTGTAAATCAACTTTCGGCTTCGTTCCATTTCGGGGATGAAAAGTTTTAAGTAGGGGAGATTGTAATAACCCAGAAATCTGAGCCAATTTAATTTTTTTTTTTGGCAATTTTGATGAATTTTGAATATTAAAATGATTTATTTTGAATATTTAAAATGATTTATTTAAATAATAACGACAAGAAATTTATTTTGAATAGAAGTAGAACGTATATATTTATTTGAATCGACGTTAGAATATAATTATTTATTTTTAATTACAAAAGGTAATTAAAATGGCGCGGTAGTTCGATAATTCGATTTCAAAGTACAAATCAATGTACATGATTCAAAATAAACCGAATTTTAGGGAAACCAAAAATATTTTAATCTAATTGAAAATATCTTTCCAAAGAATCTGAAAAACCAAAATTTCATAGTGGGAATCAAAAGTTACGCCCAGTTGAAATTTCAGAACTGTCGCTATGGAATTCTGGCCCTTAAAAATGGAAATTTGGCAAACGACCTCGATTTTCGACGAAACCACTTTTGTTGGATATGTGATGTCAAGTTTTTGCGAGATTCCAAAATTTGTAATTTTTTGTATCAATATGTGAGTGTGACAAAGGAAAATGTGTTTTGGCAGTTTTAGTTGACTTTAATCGACTGGAAAATGGCCATTTTCTAAACGGTCTCGGAATTTGATGAAATTAGTTTTGTAAGGACCGTATCGTCAATACAAAGCTAGAAAATATTTTTCGGGAATTTTTAGAGTTCATACGTGGCCCCGGTAAATTGAAATGCACGTTAAAATTCAATATATAGATTTATATTTTGATTTTGACGAAAACTAATCGAAACGAACTAATCAGCTTATGATACATATCCCATTGTGTTCGGAATGGGGAGAATTAGTTGGGGATGACAGTCGTTGGGTTCGATTTGGGGTTCGTGTAAAAAGGTAACTTTTGGAATTTAAAATAATTATATAAATTATATAATCACCCTTACTCCTCTCTCTCTCTCTGAGTTGTTAAAGGAAAAAAAGAAATAATAATAAAAAAATTCCGATCGCTCAGTCCTCCCAACATCAAATCGAGTCACCCTTCCTGGAGCCCGTTGCCACCGTGGATCGGCCGCCACCCACAGTGTGACGCGCCGCCTCTCTGGGCCACCTCCCCTCCGCACCTCCTTCCTCCTCTGCCCCGTTACTCCGTTCGAAACCCCAAATACAATCGCCGCCCAAAACCCTAGCCCGCCACCTCTCCGACCAACGAGCGTCGCCCCCTCCCTTAGCCCAGGGCGCCTCCTCCACAACCCCAAAGCCGACAAGAAAACCCCCCATTCACCTCCTAAGTCCAAGAAAACCCCCATTCCCTTCTACAACGCAAAGCAACCCCTCACAGCGATGCCAACGTGCCTGAGCCGCCTTCCCCCGACCTCGACTCCTCTAGCAACCGCGATTCAACTTCTTCAACAAAATATGAGTTTCTTTTTGTTTATTTAATTTATATATTGTTTAAATATCTAATTTATATATATATATATGAAATGTTGAAGTAACTCTCAGTTTTATATGTACATTTGCAAGGGAAAAATATAATTTTTATACATAAAAATGTGATTTTTACTATAGAGATAATATCACAAAGCTATGATTTTTATATGAAGAAAGTAAGGATTTTTATTTTATGAAAAGATAGAATTTTTATCGTCGCAAAGAGATGATTTTTACCCTAGGAAAGGCTTTGATTTTTAGAAAAGAAAAATATAATCTTTTCTAAATAAATAGCGTTGCAAAAATATAATCTTTTCTAAATAAATTGCGTTGTAAAAATATAATCTTTTCTAAATAAATAGCATTGTAAAAATATATTCTTTTCTAAATAAATAGCGTCGTAAAAATATATTCTTTTCTAAATAAATAGCGTTGTAAAAATTTAATCTTTTCTAAAAAAGTAGGGAAGTAAAATTAGATTTTTATATAATGTATGTAGCGAAATAAAAATGTGATCTTTATAATTGTGGCGAAATAAAAATGTGATTATTATATAAATCGTGTGAAACAGAGTGCGATAGAACCGATTGGAAACGCGACGAAGATTTTCTACGTATAAAGAGTCGCGGTGGATTGGTTTAGCTAGTTGGTGAGAACTCCTCACTTTTATTTTGTTTTCTAGTTAAAATATATACTAGGATGCAGACGGTGCTTAGTAGCACCCAACACCCATTATCCACAGACCATGGACAACTAGTGTGATTATTTGTGTTGTGAAATTTGACTTTTGATTGTGATGTGAAAAGTATATATTCATGTGTTGAAAGAAAAATAATTTCATGTGTTGAAATAAAATAATTTCATGTGTTGAAATAAACCAATTTCATGTGTTGAAGTAAAATAATTTCATGTGTTGAAATAAAATATATATTCTTGTGTTTAAATAAAACATATATTCATTTACAAATCGAACGATTTGTTTATGTACATCGATTTGACTGATATTGGTTGGGATGATAAATTTTACACATTGCCCAACTGCACAAATAAAATCTGTGTTTTTTGATTTGAAACCCCACATGGGTGTTTGGATGATATTTGGCATACACTAATCCCAATTGTTTAGTGATATGTCGATCGTTTGATTGACAGGCTGTTGTAAGCGTTAAATATTTATATTTAATGCTTATGCAGTTGTGTGGTGCACTCTGGATGATGGTTGATTATTTATCGTTGCTATTATATACATGTGTTGTATGGAATCCATACAATTAACATTATATGGTAATTGATTGGGCCTCATTCCAATTTGGAAAATAAAAAAAATTATAAAATGAATATTCATGTATTGAATGAAAGAAAATTCATGTGTTGAATAAACAAAATAGTCATGTGTTGACGATACTCATGTGTTTAGAATATTCATGTGTTGAAACTTATCATAGGTTGAGTAAAATATTTTAACAATAAAATTCACATCTTTATCAAATATGAAATTAGAAACTAACTGGAAATCAGTTAAGATGAATGGTTTCCTGGGTATTGATCTGATGTTGGTTTCGGCCTTCGGGGTTAATATTTACAGAATCGTTCTCTTACTAATTTACGATTAGAGTCTGATTAAGAATTGATGATATAAAATCATAATTTTATAAAATATATTAAAAAACAAAAAAGTCATGTGTTGACGATACTCATGTGTTGAGAATATTCATGTGTGGAAGAAAATATTCATTTGTTGAATAGAATAATGAAGTTATTGAAAAATATATATAGCCATGTGGATTAGATTTGCGCCATTTTGACGCGAACGATATTTATATCGATTATAGTCGTTTTTATAATGAATATAGAAAAGGAAGTGATTTCAGAATATAACGTTTTGAAAATATTATCATTTGTATATCGATGAAGTGGAATATTCAATTTTGATTCGAAATTGAATATGAAGTTGAAATCGTTTTGAAAAGGAATTTAAAACAGTTTATAAAATACGTTTTAAAATAAAATCGATGAAATATATATAGTATATATATATTATATATATAGAATGGCCTGAATAGAACACGCCGCGCCGCGGCAGTTCGCGAATTTCGACCATTGACTTCGAATTGACGTTACGGGAGATCCGACCGTCGGATTCTCCTAGAACTGGAACCATTGGGTTCTTATCGAAAAGATATTTCTAATGAATATTAGAAATTAGAAATCGAATGGTTGGATTTGGAATTATATCCGAATAAATTTGGAAAAGTTCGTTGTAAGTGCAGTTCAATGGCCGTTGATGGAAATCGACTGTACGGGCCTTGATAAAATTATTAGAAATAGGAATAATTTCTGTAATATCATAAGAAATTATTTGTGAAGAATTAGGATGAAAAATTCCATATTTGAAAAGATAAAAATAGATTTTGATCCAAATGAACTAGTTTTGAACTAGAATTATAATTCTATTATTTTTAAAAATAAATGAATTAGATGTGAAATGGTATTATAAATAACCCGAATTTCCAATAATTGAATTGGAATGGATTTGAATCGAAATTATATTTGGAATATTTCGATGTTGGATTTCTTGATTATACAAATATTGTTATGGGAATTTGAAAGATATTTATGTCGTTATTTCCAATGTAATATTTGTTGGTTATAGGATTTGATCTTGAATATAAGCCGATATATTTTCTATTCAGAGCCCTGTATTTAATATCAAATGGGATTTGGGTTTGTCGTGAATGGTGTCTTCATTAACACTGTTCTTAAACCTATTAAGAAAAAGATTAAATCTTTTTATTTTAGATTTAATGAAGTATACTAATTAAATGATATTTAATTGGGATTGAATTTGAATGTGATTTTGGGTTTATAGTGAACCGTGTTTTGAATGACATTGGTTCTTTAACCCAGTTAAAGATAGGATATGATTTACCAAGTTAAATAATCATTAATATTGATTTTTGGGAAGATTAAAACCAAGTGGATTTTTAATGAATCTTTAGTTAGATTGAAATGATCGAGAATGGAGTATCACCAGTTTTGCTCCAGGCGATAGTTAAATCTTTAACTAGATTTGAACGAAAAATGATAATTGAATGTACCGATAACACCGTGTTGTTAGATATGAAGTATTACCAGTTTTACTTCATGGGATGAATAGGTTGGGATTGGGAAATTAAAAAAAATGATTACTTCGTTGTGGTTCGCTGATCCCGACTAGTTTGGATAAACCATTATTTGGTTTGAATTGATATTCAAAGGAAGATTAAAGAGTAAATTTAAAGAATTTATCTTTGATAAAATTAACGGGAACCTTCCCCAAAGTATAAGAATATTCTGAATTGTAATGAGGCTTATGTTGTGTTTGTGTGACACTTATTTATTATATACGCGAGTTATCCAGAAAGACCTGGTTTATCCCATTATGAATAACTGATTCGACGTGGTTTCGAGGATGAAGATAGTGGTCGAATACCGGAGGTCTTCACATCGTTTAGGTGATTACTGATAATCTTGATTCGGCTGTACACCCAAGATGAGGGAATCAGTTTGTGATCGTCCAGACGTAGTTGGAGATCATTGGATATGCGAGGAATAAGGTTCCTCCGGTTTCGCTTAGACCCAGAACGGACTTGTAAATGGACTGTTTGTCTGACATTGGATATCATTCTGAGTGATTGGTGGATATTGGTTACATGGAGTGGTTTGCCTGTATGGCATACTAAGATACAAATGATCAAAGCTACTGTTGAAAAGCAGAGTTTTGTGGTTGATGATAAATGCACCGCCTGTGTGGCAAAGCTTTGTGTAACGTTGATTCGCGAGCCTCACACCCCGGTTATGAACCAGAAACGGGAGAGGACTTCAGGGAGGGAAAGTGTTTCCTTCTAGCTAGGGTGGTGTTAGTGACCTACAAGCCCTGACATTTATATTATTTTCACCTGTGTGGTTGTTGCTGTTGCGGGGCGCCTCGGATATATCGGTGACTATGTAGAGCTTTGATGGAGTCATAGGACTTATTTACGCCCCAAAGGGCGGGGAAACGTAGTGTTCAGGCATTTTAATCCACATCGGTGGACCGGCCTTGACGATCCAAGGGCTCACCTGTGTCTGGGTCCTGAGACATGGGCTAGATTGTCTTGAATCGGTAGAGGACGATCGCTTGCCTCGGTTCGCAGATGGAAATCCAATTTCCAATACGTGATTTTGCATTTTTAATTGTAGAACTAGTATGGTGACATGATATATGGTACCCATGCTGTCTATGATTGATACTTATGATTGAATTTGTTTTGACACTATACACTTATAGTAATAATAAAAGATGAAATTAAGCGTATCAAGCATTCTTCGGCTATTATAAGGTAAAACCCAATCCTCTGGCTTATGTTGCATTGTGTGATGGGACCTGGGTCTTATAATAGCTTCATTGTTCTTTGTTTAGCACTGCGCTGTTATTTTATGCACTGGTATTCTTGGGAGGAAACCTGTTCCGTGTTATACGGCGTGGTCCCTTGATTTACCTAACTTTAAAATAAAGGTTAATAACTATTTTAGTTCTCACACTAATCACATGACTGACCTGGAGTTTATTGTTTTAACCTAAACTCTGGGTGCCCTTATTTTCGACATGGGCAGCTAGTAGTTTTGGTTTTGCAGATTTATATTCACAGGATCCTGGTTTACTGCTGGAACGATATCTGGAAAGCTTTGTATCCGTATATCTCCTTCAGTGGTGTTTTGAAGTATTTTCTACTGCTATGTAATGTATTGTAATCTCTGATATTTATCAAATGTATATTATTTGTTTATACTCTGTATATTCTTGTATTCTGATGAAATTGTTGTAATTAACAATGAGATTTTCTTCTGTTTGTGTTCCGATGTGGCTTGTCCTCAAAGCAATCCGTGCTTTCCTTCACGGGGAAGTTCGGGTCGTCACAGATAATTGTTCGAAGTAAGGACTGTTAAGAGAATTAGGGGTTGGATTAAAAAGAAGGCTTGTTTTGAAGTACTAAGAGAAGTAGGGATAGTTTAAGCATAGTAGGGGCAGATCGACAAGTATGAAAGATGATGAATCATTTGGATTGGGTGCTACAAAAACCAACCCTTCAGAGAAGGGAAAAAATAGTGGTAATTTTTGGAATTAAGGGCTATTTAGGGAATTAGGGGTAGGATTAAAAAGAATAGTTGTTTTGAGGTATAAAGAGAAGTAGGGGTATTTTAAGAATAGTAGGGTTAGATCGGCAAATATGAAAGATCGTGAATTGTTTGGATTGGGTGCTATAAAAACAAACCCTTCACAGTAGTAAAAGGTAGGCGTAATTGTTGGAAATAAGTGCTATTTGGAGAATTAGTGTTGGGATTAAAAAGAATAGGCGTAATTGTTGGAAGTAATTGCTATTTGGAGAATTAGTGTTAGGATAAAAAAGAATAGCTGTTTTGAAGTATTAAGAGAAGTAGGGGTAGTTTAAGCATAGTAGTGGTAGATCGACAAACATGAAAAATGTTGAATCGTTGGGAATGGGTGCTGCAAAAACTAATCCTTCAAAGTAGTAAAAAGATAAGCGTAATTTTTGGAAGTAAGGACTATATAGAGAATTAGGGGTAGGATTAAAAAGAAGGGTTGTTTTGAAATATTAAGAGAAGTAGGGGTAGTTTAAGCATAGTAGGGGTAGATCGACAAATATGAAAGATGATGAATCATTTAGATTGGGTGCTACAAAAAACCAACCCTTCAAAGAAGTTAAAAAATAGGGGTAATTGTTGTACGGAATGACTATTTAGAGAATTAGATGTTGGATTAAAAAGAAGGGTTGTTTTGAAGTATAAAGAGAAGTAGGGGTAGTTTAAGCATAGTAGGGCTAGACCGACAAATATGATAGATTATGAATCGTCTGGATTGGGTGCTGCAAAAACCAACCCTTCACAGAAATTAAAAAATAGGGGTAATTGTTTGAAGGAATGACTATTTAGAGAATTAGGGGTACGATTAAAAAGAAGGGTTTTATTGAAGTATTAAGAGAAGTAGGGGTAATTTAAGCATAGTACGGGTAGATTAACAAATATGAAAGATTATGAATCGTTTGGATTGTGTGTTGCAAAAACCAACCCTTAAAAGTAGTAAAAAGATAGGTGTAATTATTGGAAGGAAGGGCTATTTAGAGAATTAGGGGAAGGATTAAATAGAAGGACTATTTTGAAGTATTAAGAGAAGTTAGGGTAGATTAAGCATAGTAGGGGCAGATCGACAAATATGAAAGATAATGAATCATTTAGGTCGGGTGCTGCAAAAACCAGCCCTTCACAGTAGTTAAAAATAGTGGTTGTTGTTGGAAGTAAGGGATATTTAGTGATTTAGGGATAGGATTAAAAAGAAGGGTTGTTTTGAAGTATTAAGAGAAGTAGGGGTAGTTTAAGCATAGTAGGGGTAGATCGACAAATGTAAAGATGATGAATCATATGGATTGGGTGCTACAAAACCAATCCTTCACAAAGTTTAAAAATAGGGGTAATTGTTGGAAGTTAGGGCTATTTATAGAATTAGGGGTAGAATTAAAAAGAATAGTTGTTTTGATGTTTTAAGAGAAGTAGGGGGAGTAAGGGTAGATCGACAAATATGAAAGATTACGAATCGTTTGGATTGGGTGCTGCGAAAACCAACCCTTCATAGTAGTAAAAGATCGGCGTAATTGTTGGAAGTAAGGGATATTCAGAGAATTAGGGTTAGGATAAAAAAGAATAGCTGTTTTGAAGTATAAAGAGAAGTTGGGCTAGTTTATGCATAGTATGGGTAGATCGACAAATATGAAAGATGATGAATCGTTTGGATTGGGTGATGCAAAAAACCAACCCTTTACAAAAGTTAAAAAATAAAGGTAATTGTTGGAAGGAATGACAATTTAGAGAATTAGGGACAGGATTAAAATGAAGGGTTGTTTTGAAATATTAAGAGAAGTAGGGGTAATTTAAGCATAGTAGGGGTAGATGGAGAAATATGAAAGATTATGAATCGTTTGGATTGGGAGCTGCAAAAACCAACCCTTCATAGAAGTTAAAAGGTAGGTGTAATTGTTGGAAGAAAGGGCTATTTTGAGAATTAGGGGTAGGATTAAAAAGAAGAACTGTTTTGAGGAATTAAGATAAGTAAGGGTAGTTTAAGCATAGTAGGAGTAGATCGACAAATACGAAAGATGATGAATCATTTAGATTGGGTGCTACAAAAACCAACCCTTCACAGTAGTTAAAAAGTAGGAGTAATTGTTGGAAGTTATGGTTATTTAAATAATTAGGGGTAGGATTAAAAAGAAGGGATGTTTGAAGCATTAAGAGATGTAGGGGTCGTTTAAGCATAGTAGGGTAGATCGACAAATATAAAGTGACGAATCATATGGATTGGGTGCTGCAAAAGCCAACCCTTCACTGAAGTTTAAAAATAGGGGTAAATGTTAGAATGGCTATTTAGAGAATTAGGAGTTTGACTAAAATGAAGGGTTGTTTTGAAGTATTAAGAGAAGTAGGGGCAGATTAAGCATATTAGTGGTAGATCGACAAATATGAAAGATGATGAATCATTTAGAATTGATGCTACAAAAACCAACCTTCATAGAAGTTAAAAAATAGGGGTAATTGCTAGAAGTAAGGGCTATTTAGAGAATTAGTGGTATGATTATAAAGAGTAGTTGCTTTGAAGTATTAATAGAAGAAGGCCTAGTTTAAGCATAGTAGGGGTAGATTGAAAAAAAATTAAAGATGATGAATGGTTTGGATTGGATGCTGTAAAAACCAACCCTTCAAAGTAGTTAAAAAATAGGGGTAATTGTTGGATGTAAGTCATATTTAGAGAAGTAGGGGTAGGGTTATAAAGAAGGTTGTTTTGAAGTGTTAGGAGAAGTAGGGGTAGTTTAAGCACAATAGGGGTAGATCGACAAATATGAAAGATGATGAATCATTTGGATTGGGTGCTGCAAAAACCAGCCGTTCACAGTTGTTAAAAAATAGGGATAATTATTGGAAGTAAGGGCTATGTAGACAACTAGGGGTTGGATTACAAAGAAAGGTTATTTTGAAGTACTAATAGAAGTAGGGATAGTTTAAGCATAGTCGGGGTAAATAAAAAAATATGAAACATGATGAATCATTTGGATTGGGTGCTGCTAAAACCAACCCTTCACAGAAGTTAAAAAATAGGGGTAATTATCAGAAGTAAGGGATATTTAGGGAATTCGATGTAGGATTAAAAAGAATAGCTGTTTTGAAGTATTAAGAGTAGGGATAGTTTAAGCATAGTAGGGGTAGATCGACAAATATGAAAGATTAATAATTGTTTGGATTGGGTGCTGCAAAAACAAACCCTTCACATTAGTAAAAGATAGGCATAATTGTTGGAAGTAAGGGCTATTTAGAGAGTTAGTGTCAGGATTAAAAAGAATAGATGTTTTGAAGTATTAAGAGAAGTTGGGGTAGTTTAGGCATAGTAGGGGTAGATCGACAAATATGAAAAATGATGAATCATTTGCATTGGGTGCCATAAAAACCAACCCTTCATAGTAGTAAAAAAATAGGCGTAATTGTTGTTAGTAAGGGCTATATATATAATTAGTGGTAGGATTAAAAAGAAGGGTTGTTCTGAAGTATTAAAGTAATGAGGGGTAGTTTAAGCATAGTAGGGGTAGATCGAAAAATATGAAAGATGACGAATCATTTAGATTGGATGCTGCTAAAACCAACTCTTCACAGAAGTTAAAAAATATGGGTAATTCTTGGAAGGAATGACTATTTAGAGAGTTAGTGGTAGGATTAAAAAGAGGGTTGTTCTGAACTATTTAGAGAGGTAGCGGTAGTTTAAGCATAGTAGGGGTAGATCGACAAATATGAAAGATTATGAATCGTCCGGATTAGGTGCTGCAAAAACCAACCCTTCACAGTAGTAAAAAGAGAGGCGTAATTGTTGGAAGTAAGGGCTATTTAAAGAGTTAGGGGTTGGATTAAAAAGAAGGACTGCTTTGAAGTATTAAGAGCAGAAGGGGTAGTTTAAGCATAGTAGGGGTAGATCGGCAAATATGAAAGATGATAAATCATTTAGATTGGTTGCTGCAAAAACCAACCCTTCACAGAAGTTAAAAAATAGGGGTAATTTTTGTAAGGAATGACTATTTACAGAATTATGGGTAGGATTAAAAAGAAGGGTTGTTTGGAAGAATTAAGAGAAGTAGTTGTAGTTTAAGCATGGTAGGGATAGATCGACAAATATGAAAGATTATGAATCGTTTGGATTGGGTGCTACAAAACCAACCATTCAAAGTAATAAAAAGATAGGCGGAATTGTTGGAAGTAAGGGCTATTTAGAGAATTGGGGGTTGGATTAAAAAGAAGGCCTGTACTGAAGTATTAAGAGAAGTAGGGGTAGTTTAAGCATAGTAGGGGTAGATCGGCAAATATGAATGATGATGAATCATTTAGATTGGGTGCTGCAAAAACCAACTCATCACAGTAGTTAAAAAATAGGGGTAATAGTTGGAAGTAAGGCCTATTTAGAGAATTAGGGGTAGGATTAAAAAGAATAGATGTTTTGAAGTATTAAGAGAAGTAGGGTAGTTTAAGCATAGTAGGGGTAGATCGATAAATATGAAAGATGATAAATCATTTGTATTGGGTGCTGCAAAAACCAACCCTTCAAAGTACTTAAAAAATAGGGCTAATTTTATTAAGCAAGGATATTTAGAGAATTAGGGGAGGATTAAAAAGTATAGCTTTTTTGAAGCATTAAGAGAAGTAGGGGTAGTTTAAGCATAGTAGGGTAGATCGACAAATATGAAAGATTACGAATCATAGTGATTGGGTGCTGCAAAAACCAACCCTTCATAGTAATAAAAGATAGGCGTAATTGTTGGAAGTAAGGGCTATTTAGAGAATTAGTGTTAGGATTAAAAAGAATAGTTGTTTTGAAGTATTAAGAGAAGTAGGGGTAGTTTAAGCATAGTAGGGGTAAATCGACAAATACGAAAGATTATGAATCGTTTGGATTTAGAGCTGCAAAAACCAACCCTTCAAAGTAGTAAAAAGATAAGCGTAATTCTTGGAAGTGAGGGCTATTTTGAGAATTAGGGGTAGGATTAAAAAGATGAACTGTTTTGAGGAATTAAGAGAAGTAGGGGTAGTTTAAGAATAGTAGGGTTAGATCGAAAATTATGAAAGATGGTGAATCATTTAGATTGGGTGCTACAAAAACCAACCCTTCAAAGTAGTTAAAAAATAGGAGTAATTGTTGGAAGTTATGGCTATTTAAATAATTAGGGGTAGGATTAAAAAGAAGGGATGTTTTGTAGCATTAAGAGATGTAGGGGTGATTTAAGCATAGTAGGGTAGATCGACAAATATAAAGTGACGAATCATATGGATGGGGTGCTGCAAAAGCCAACCCTTCACTGAAGTTTAAAAATAGGGGTAAATGTTAGAAGGTCTATTTAGAGAATTAGGAGTTTGACTAAAATGAAGGGTAGTTTTGAAGTATTAAGAGAAGTAGGGGTAGATTAAGCATATTAGCGGTAGATCGACAAATATGAAAGATGATGAATCATTTAGAATTGATGCTACAAAAACCAACCTTCACAGTAGTTGAAAAATAGGGGTAATTGCTATAGGTAAGGGCTATTTAGAGAATTAGTGGTATGATTAAAAAGAGTAGTTGTTTTGATGTATTAATAGAAGAAGGCATAGTTTAAGCATAGTAGGGGTAGATCGAAAAAAATGAAAGATGATGAATGGTTTGCATTGGGTGCTGTAAAAACCAACCCAACAGAGTAGTTAAAAAATAGGGGTAATTGTTGGATGTAAGGGATATTTAGAGAAGTAGGGGTAGGATTATAAAGAAGGTTGTTTTGAAGTGTTAAGAGAAGTAGGGGTTGTTTAAGCACAATAGGGGTAGATCGACAAATATGAAAGATGATGAATCATTTGGATTGGGTGCTGCAAAAACTAGCCGTTCACAGTTGTTAAAAAATAGGGATAATTATTGGAAGTAAGGGCTATATAGACAACTAGGGGTTGGATTACAAAGAAGGGTTATTTTGAAGTACTAATAGAAGTAGGGATAGTTTAAGCATAGTCGGGGTAAATAAAAAAATATGAAACATGATGAATCATTTGGATTGGGTGCTGCTAAAACCAACCCTTCACAGAAGTTAAAAAATAGGGGTAATTATCAGAAGTAAGGGATATTTAGGGAATTCGATGTAGGATTAAAAAGAATAGTTGTTTTGAAGTATTAAGAGTAGGGATAGTTTAAGCATAGTAGGGGTAGATCGACAAATATGAAAGATTAATAATTGTTTGGATTGGGTGCTGCAAAAACAAACCCTTCACATTAGTAAAAGATAGGCATAATTGTTGGAAGTAAGGGCTATTTAGAGAGTTAGTGTCAGGATTAAAAAGAATAGATGTTTTGAAGTATTAAGAGAAGTTGGGGTAGTTTAGGCATAGTAGGGGTAGATCGACAAATATGAAAAATGATGAATCATTTGCATTGGGTGCCATAAAAACCAACCCTTCATAGTAGTAAAAAAATAGGCGTAATTGTTGTTAGTAAGGGCTATATATATAATTAGTGGTAGGATTAAAAAGAAGGGTTGTTCTGAAGTATTAAAGTAATGAGGGGTAGTTTAAGCATAGTAGGGGTAGATCGAAAAATATGAAAGATGACGAATCATTTAGATTGGATGCTGCTAAAACCAACTCTTCACAGAAGTTAAAAAATATGGGTAATTCTTGGAAGGAATGACTATTTAGAGAGTTAGTGGTAGGATTAAAAAGAGGGTTGTTCTGAACTATTTAGAGAGGTAGCGGTAGTTTAAGCATAGTAGGGGTAGATCGACAAATATGAAAGATTATGAATCATCTGGATTAGGTGCTGCAAAAACCAACCCTTCACACTAGTAAAAAGACAGGCGTAATTGTTGGAAGTAAGGGCTATTTAGAGAATTAGGGGTTGGATTAAAAAGAAGGACTGCTTTGAAGTATTAAGAGCAGAAGGGGTAGTTTAAGCATAGTAGGGGTAGATCAGCAAATATGAAAGATGATAAATCATTTAGATTGGTTGCTGCGAAAACCAACCCTTCACAGAAGTTAAAAAATAGGGGTAATTTTTGGAAGGAATGACTATTTATAGAATTATGGGTAGGATTAAAAAGAAGGGTTGTTTGGAAGTATTAAGAGAAGTAGTTGTAGTTTAAGCATAGTAGGGATAGATCGGAAAATATGAAAGATTGTGAATCGTTTGGATTGGGTGCTACAAAACCAACCATTCAAAGTAGTAAAAAGATAGGCGGAATTGTTGGAAGTAAGGGCTATTTAGAGAATTAGGGGTTGGATTAAAAAGAAGGCTGTATTGAAGTATTAAGAGAAGTAGGGGTAGTTTAAGAATAGTAGGGGTAGATCGGCAAATATGAATGATGATGAATCATTTAGATTGGGTGCTGCAAAAACCAACTCATCACAGTAGTTAAAAAATTGGGGTAATATTTGGAAGTAAGGCCTATTTAGAGAATTACGCGTAGGAGTAAAAAGAATAGTTGTTTTGAAGTATTAAGAGAAGTAGGGTAGTTTAAGTATAGTAGGGGTAGATCGATAAATATGAAAGATGATAAATCATTTGTATTGGGTGCTGCAAAAACCAACCCTTCACAGTACATAAAAAATAGGGCTAATTTTATTAAACAAGGATATTTACAGAATTAGGGGAGGATTAAAAAGTATAGCTGTTTTGAATTATTAAGAGAAGTAGGGGTAGTAAAAGCATAGTAGGGTAGATCGACAAATATGAAAGATTACGAATCATAGTGATTGGGTGCTGCAAAAACCAACCCTTCATAGTAATAAAAGATAGGCGTAATTGTTGGAAGTAAGGGCTATTTAGAGAATTAGTGTTAGGATTAAAAAGAATAGTTGTTTTGAAGTACTAAGAGAAGTAGGGGTAGTTTAAGCATAGTAGGGGTAAATCGACAAATACGAAAAATGATGAATCGTTTGGATTGGGTGCGACAAAAATCAACCCTTCAAAGTAGTAAAAAGATAAGCGTAATTCTTGGAAGTGAGGGCTATATATAGAATTAGGGGTAGGATTGAAAAAAGGGTTGTTTTGAAGTATTAAGAGAAGAAGGCATTGTTTAGGCATAGTAGGGTTAGATCGACAAATATGAAAGATGATGAATCATTTAGATTGGGTGCTGCAAAAACCAACCCTTCACAGAATTTAAAATTAGGGGTAATTATTGGAAGGAATGAATATTTAGAGAATTAGGGGTATGATTAAAAAGATGGGCTATTTTGAAATATTAAGAGAAGTAGGGGTAGTTTAAGCATAGTAGGGGTAGATCGACAAATATGAAAGATTATGAATCGTCTGGATGGTGTAGTTGTTGGAAGTAAGGGCTATTTAGAGAATTAGGGCTAGGAGTAAAAAGGACTATTTTGAAGTACTAAGAGAAGTAGGTGTAGTTTAAGCAAAGTATTCGTAGATCGACAAATATAAAAGATGATGAATCATTTAGATTAGTTGCTGCAAAAACCAACCATTCACAGAAGTTAAAAAATAGGGGTAATTGTTGGAAGGAATGGCTATTTAGAGAATTAGGGGTAGGATTAAAAAGAAGGGCTGTTTTGAAGTATTAAGAGAAGTAGGTGTAGTTCAAGCATAGTAGAGGAAGATTGACAAATATGAAAGATTACGAATCGTTTTGATTGGGGGCTGCAAAAACCAACCATTCAAAGTAATAAAAAGATAGGCGTAATTCTTGGAAGCAAGGGCTATTTAGAGAATTAGTGGCAGGATTAAAAACAACGATGGTTTTGAGGTATTAAGAGAAGTAGGGGTAGTTTAAGGATAGTAGGGATAGATTGACAAATACGAAGATGATGAATCATTTAGATTGGGTGTTGCAAAAACTAACCCTTCACAGTAGTTAAAAATAGGGGTAATTGTTGGTAGTAAGGGTTAGGGTAGGATTAAAAAGAAGGGCTGGTTTGAAGTATTAAGAGAAGTAGGGGTAGTTTAAGCATAGTAGGGGTAGATCAACAAATATAAAGATGATGATTCATATGGATTGGGTGCTGCAAAAACCAACCCTTCACAGAAGTTTAAAAATAGAGGTAATTTTTGGAAGTAAGGGTTATTGAGAGAATTAGGGGTGGGACTAAAAGGAATAGTTGTTTTGAAGTATTAAGAGAAGTAGGGGTTGTTAAAGCATAGTAGGTTAGATCGACAGATATGAAAGATAATGAATCGTTTGGATTGGGTGCTGCAAAAACCAACCCTTCGCAGTAGTAAAAGATAAGCATAATTGTTATAAGTAAGGGCTATCTATAGAATTAGGTGTAGGATTAAAAAAAATAACTGTTTTGAAGTATTAAGAGAAGTAGGGGTAGATCGACAAATATAAAAGATGATGAATCGTTAGTATTGGGTGCTGCAAAAACCAACCCTTCACAGTGGAAAAAAGATCGGCGTAATTGTTGGAAGTTACAGCTATTTAGAGAATTAGGGGTAGTATTAAAAAGAAGGTTTGTTTTGAAGTATTAAGATAAGTTGGGGTAGTTTAAGCATAGTTTGGGTAGATCCACAAATATGAAAGATGATGAATCCTTTAGATTGGGTGCTGCAAAAACCAACCCTTCCCAAAAGTTAAAAAATAGGGGTAATTGTTGGAAGGAATGGCTATTTTGAGAATTAGGGGTAGGATTAAAAAGAAGGGATGTTTTGAAGTATTAAGAGAAGTAGGGGTAGTTTAAGCATAGTATGGGTTGATCGACAAATATGAAAGATTATGAATCATTCGGATTGGATGATGCAAAAACCAACCCTTCACAGTAGTAAAAAGATAGGCGTAATTGTTGGAAGTAGGGGCTATTTAGATAATTAGGGGTAGGAATAAAAAGAAGCACTATTTTGAATTATTAAGAGATGTAGGGGTAGTTTAAACATAGGAGGGGTATATCGACAAATATGAAATATGATGAATCATTTAGATTGGGTGCTGCGAAAACCAACCCTTCACTGAAGTTAAAAAATAGGTGTAATTGTTGGAAGGAATGATTATTTAGAGAATTAGTGAGAGGATTAAAAAGAAGGGCTATTTTGAAGTATTAAGAGAAGTAGGGGTAGTTTAAGCATAGTAGGGTTAGAAGGACAAATATGAATGATTCTGAATCACTTGGATGGGGTACTACAAAAACCAACCCTCCATAGTAGTAAAAGATAGGCATAATTGTTGGAAGTGAGGGCCATTTAGAGAATTAGGGGTAGGACTAAAAAGGAGAACTGTTTTGAAGTATTTAGAGAAGTAGGTGTAGTTTAAGCATAATAGGGGTAGATCGACAAATATGGAAGATGATGAATCATTTAGATTAGGTGCTACAAACACTAACCCTTAAGAGTAGTTAAAAAATTGGGGTAATTTTTGGAAGTATGGTCTATTTAGAGATTTAGGAGTAGGATTAAAAAGAAGGGATGTTTTGAAGTATTAGCAGAAGTTGCGGTAGTTTCAGCATAGTAGGGTAGATCAACAAATATAAAGATGTTGAATCATATGGATTGGGTGCGGCAAAAACCAACCCTTCACAGAAGTTTAAAAATATGGGTATTTGTTGGAATTGCAATATATAGAATTGGGAGTTGGACTAAAATGAAGGGTTGTTTTGAAGTACTAGGAGAAGTAGGGGTTGTTTAAGCATATTAGGGGTAGATCGACAATTATAAAAGATGATGAATAATTTGGATTGGGTGCTGCAAAAACCAACCCTTCACAGTAGTTAAAAAATTGGGGTAATTGTTGGACGTAAGGGCTATTTAGAGAATTAAGGGTAGGATTAAAAAGAATAGTCGTTTTAAAGTTTTAAGAGAAGTAGGCGTAGTTTAAGCAATCGACAAATATGAAAGATGGTGATTCATTTGGTTGCTGTAAAAACCAACCTGTAACACCCCACGTCCATTAGTGTCACTCACAAAGGGAATGCATTAACTTCCATGGAGGTTATAAGTGAATATAGAACAGAAAAATTACAACAAGACAGATAATAAGTAGTACATGGAAATCTAAAACTTCATTTTATTGCAGCGGAAATTAAACATGTTTGTTACATCATAAAACCATAAATCAGAGTCAAGTACAATATCCATCTTCATAACCCCATTACATAAATAGCCATTAAAGAAGATAACAAGCTGGACTTTACTTCAACGGTCCAAGCTATCCAAAAGAGAGATAACGCAATCCAATCAAACTCCACTAGAGCTGGGCCCAACCTAAGGACCTGGAGGGGTGAAAAAGGATAGAAATGGCGAGGGTCAGACATAAAGTCTGGCGAGTATGATAATTCTAACAATACTATTATCAAAATAACTAGACTAAGGCATAAGCTGGAAAAAAAGGAAATGTCTATGAACTATTAGGTATGGAAGAGCAGATAAAGATAACGTTAAAGGCACACCTAATTACTAACGAATAATTACTACACTGCACCGCACATTACTACACTGCATCGCACCAGTCACCCTAAAGGTTGATCCCGCTTGCTTCACACAGAAACTATATAAATAGCCTTGCGTACCCCTAGCTGACTACATAGGTGCCGTCTGCCCCTATCTCCACTAGGTGTACCCCACTACCCACTTTCGATCGGCTCCCTACTCGTAGATAACCGTGCTAGCCCCATAGTGCGGTGTATCACTCCCCTAAAGTGCAACCCGATACAACTTGAGAATGCACGGCTTATACCTACACGATGCAACAACGTCATACCTACCAGCACGGGTCCACACACGCGTATGAAACTCGCTGGACTTGCGTTGCCACCGCTACCCCGTTTTGGCCTTTTATAGTCAAGCCTAGTATGCGTGTCCCTTTCTCGACTTGGGTCGAGCCGACAAAGATACGTTTGGGATACTGGTTGAAATGGGCCCCCACAAGCTACCTACCTAAGCTTGTCACTACTAGTATACCCCACTTAACCCTCTTAGTCATGTTCATTTACATGTGTCTTTGGTTAAGTCTTACTAATCGTATTTCACATGCCACTAAGGGCACCCACTAGATTCCTCATGCCACCCAAGGCACCTACTTCACCCCCATGTCCCACCTTACATGTTTATCTGGTTAAGTATTTCTTAATTCATTCAGGCCATAACCTCATAAAGACCTCTCACATTAGACTGGCATTTATGGCAGCTGGATTTGCCGGGCGGGTCCGGGCAGTCTTACACCATAAAAGAGTCTAACCTCGTGTCTTCACAACTGTTGTGCTTTAATTTGGGCCTAGGACCTCTCACATTGGGCTGACATTTGTGACCACTGGATTTGCCTGGCGGGTCCGGGCAGGTTTACGTCACAAACGAGTCCAACCTCATGTCCTAAGCATTGATTAACACTTATAATCTTTTAACCTAGTTTTAATAATTCCCTATTCAAATTATTAATTAAGTCCACTTTTAATGATGTCCATAATTGACTCAATTATGGCCATCCATTCATGGCATGCAAAATCATATCAATTTCACCCCAACTTCTTAATATTAAATCCTTAATATTACCCCTACCCCACGTTTATACGTTCACTTATTCAACGCATAATATACGTTAGACTCGAATAGTCTAGCTCATAGCACAAAGATAAATTATCACAACATATAGATAATTAAAATGAATCTAACCATAATAGGGGTGAAACTTGCATAAACTACACATGTTAACGATCTAAAGGTGTCAACTTGTTAAATGTCACAATTAACATGATATGATCATAACCCAAATTCATGTGTAAACTTGCATATGGCGTTTTATGCCACATAGTGATGGTGTGAACTAGCATCTAATACATAGAATTCACATATGTCATAGCATAATTCTAGATGTCATAATTCTAGCTCTAAAGAGATGTCATGGCATATGTTCATAATCTTTACTAATCAATTTAACTTGCATACATGGTTTGTCGTATAGATCAACATAGCCAAACATTACGATTTGATTAACATGAACTAACTAGCATAGACAATAACATCATGACTTTATAACATGTATGATTCATTTCAATTTAGCATAGAAACTACAACCTGTACAATATCATCATAGCATGATTTAAAACATATTGGATATCATCGTCACATAGCATAGGATTTATAACATACATGATAGCATAAGGTTTACAACAACATATATGACAATCCACATCATTCACTTATAATCCATTCATAACTTAATCTAATTTGTTCAATAATAATCTTGTAAAGATCATCATACTCATAATTAGAAGAGAAAGAGAGTCTTGATTTGCTTTAGAGTTTAGTAGAATTAGGGTTTTGATTTGCTTTCTTCTTTCTTAGTTGGCGGCGGCTAGACTGAATTCCATGGCGGTGGAATGATGGTAGCTATTCTATTTTTCATGTGAGTTTAGAGTGAGAGACTACCTAGGTATTTATAGAGTTTAGGGTTTATTTAGACCGTCAGATCAACTCAGAACTAACCTGAACCATTTAATTTGCCAACTCATCCCCAAAGACACATCAGCAGCTCGAGATTGGGCTCAGTCAAAACCCCAGCCGACTGACTAGGTCGACACCCATGTCGACACCATAGTCGGCCTTGGGGTGGGGGGGGGTCGACACGGCAGTCGTCCTAGGGGGGAGGGGGAGGTCGACACTAGTGTCGACCCTCCCAGTCGACCTTCCTGGGCGGGAATTTTTCCCGTCCAGCCGGCTTCAGCACTTTCAGTTTGAATTTTAAATTTCCTGCGAGCTATTTTGAATTTTCTGAAACTTCCGATGGCCATAACTTCTTCATACGAAGTCCAATTCACGCAAACTCGGACTCTATCTCAACCAGAATTCCGAGACGAACACAATGGCGCAACCCGTTTCCCACAATTCTCAAGTCTAAGATTAGTTATTCTTTAATTTGTGAATATTAATACTAATATAATTACAATGTGTTACATTCTCCCCTCCTTAAAGGATTTCGACCCCGAAATCTTCAAGTCAACAAGAATGTATATACTAACATCCAAACAACCATATACTCAACCATCAAACACAGCATCCATTGTCCTTATAGACTTCTAACGCTTTCATGAACACATGCAAGAAGTGTGTGTATATGTCCATATCTAATGCAAAATCAGGCGGTCCACTGATTCAGTTGACCTCCTTAATGCAAATCATGATAGTGCCATGCATCCATTATGTATGCAAAAGTTCCCTAATGCTACATATTATCTCTATATGCGTGCACAATCATCATCTGAATGCAGCATCCATATGATAATACAATCGTCATACATCCATTTTACTAAATACATCCATTTATATGCAATATGCAGTATGAAGTGACTGAGCCGATCTAGTGCCTAATAGTGTGTGTATATGCATCCACGAGCAACCACTAGCAACCACTTGCATCCACTTTGCATCCATCATACATAACATGTCTCAAACACATGTTTCAACCATAGGATTATCCTAACTAAAGGTCAAAGATACTAGCGAGAGGATACTCTAAAGGTAAGATAAGTACAAGATAAGCGATAAAGGAGAAATTAAAGGACCAACCCTCGAAAAGGAAAGGGTATCGGGAACGCATCTTCTCTTCTGTCTCCCAAGTAGCGCTGCTCTCATCATCTCCCCATTGTACTTTGACTAGTCTGACCTCTCGATTCCTCAACTTCTTAATCTCCGACCCAAGAATGCGCATAGGAGCTCGTCGAATCGTCGCATCACACTCTATCTCCACCTCTCTAAGCAAGCTCGACTCTACCACTTCCGCGGTCTCGTGCAAGCATTTCCTCAAATGTGACACATGGAAAACGTCGTGTACACCCCTAAGTCTCTTAGGCAACTCCACTCTATATGCCATTTGTCCAATCTTCTCCTTAATAGGAAACGACCCTACAAACCTTGGTGCTTATTTCCCAACGGACCCAAAGAGAACAACGTTCCGTAATGGAGACACTTTGATAAAGACCATGTCCCCAACATCAAACTCAAGATTTTTCCTCCTCTTATCCGCATAAGATTTCTACCTATCTTGCGTTGTCTTCATCCTCCTTCGAATCAAGTCGATCTTTTCCGAAGTCTCTCTAATCATATCGGGCTCAAGTAAGATCTTATCCGTAGATTCCCACCGACATGTAGGTGAACGACAAGGTCGTCCATAAAGAGCTTCGAAAGGTGTCATGCCAATGCTAGACTGAAAGATGTTATTATATGCGAACTCTACCAATGGAAGATGCTCTTCCCACGTATCCCCAAAATCTAGGATACATAGCCTCAAAAGATCCTCTAGAATGCGATTCACCCTATCCGTCTGGCTGTCCGTCTAAGGATGATATGCGGTGCTCAAACATATCTGAGTCCCTACCGCCTCTTGTAAGCTTCTCCAAAATTCGCTAGTGAAAATAGGATCGTGGTCGCTCACTATGCTAGAAGGAACACCATGCAAATGAACTATCTCTCGAACGTATATAGAAGCTAACCATGGAGCAGTCCTCTTACTCTTCACAGGAATGAAATGGGCGCTTTTAGTAAGTCTATGTACTATAACCCAAATCCCCGTATTACCCTTAGTTGATCTTAGTAATCCATCCACAAAATCCATCGAGACACTTTCCCACTTCCATAGTGGAACCTCCAATGGGTGGAGCAACCCACCGGGTTTCTTTTTCTCCGATTTACTTGTTGGCACACCAAGCATCTAGCGACATACTCGGCCACATCCCTCTTCATACCGGCCCAAAAGAAAACTCGCTTCATGTCTTTGTACATCTTGTCCCCGCCGGGATGAATGGTCATCTTTGAACGATGTGCTTCGTCAATAATAGCCTTCCTCAGGTCCTCGTCTCGTGGTACACAAAGTCTAATATCTGTACGTAACCAATCCTTATCATCTAGGGTATACCTACGGAGATGGCTTTATGACTCCCCTCTTTTGAGCTTTTCTACTAACTCAACCAACTGTGGGTCGTCTCGATGTGCCTCGCCAATCCGTCCCAAAAGTGTAGATCTGACCTCCAATGATGCTAGTAGACCGGGTACAAAGTCAACGGAAGGTCTAAAGTCAAATATCAAAATGAATTCTAAGTTTCGCCGCTCAACAAACAAAGGACTTAAGGATGATCTTTTTCTACTTAAGGCATCGGCCACTACGTTACCCTTGCCAGGGGTGTATGCTATCTCGAAGTCGTAGGATGCTAAGAACATCATCCACCTTTGCTGCCTTAAGTTCAAGTCCTTTTGAGAGAATAAGTATTTTAAAGATTTGTGATCAGTGAATAATTTGAATTTCTCGCCAAGAAGATAATGATGCCAAGACTTAAGCGCGAAAACAATTGCGGCTAACTCTAAGTCCTGCATTGGGTAATTTTTCTCATGTGCCCTCAACTGCCTTCCACCATAGGCTATTACCCTTCCCTCTTGCATTAGGACTGCGCCTAGTCCTGTCCCACAAGCATTGGTATAAACAGTAAATGGCTTACTCCCATTTGGCAATACTAAGACTGGGGCTGAAGTCAAAGCTCTCTTTAAACGTTGGAACGCATCATCACAATCTACGTCCCATGTGAAAACTAGGTTCTTCTTCGTCAAGCATGTTAATGGAGCTGATATCTTTGCGAAGTCTTCAATAAACTTCCTATAGTAGCCAGCCAACCCCAAGAAACTTCTTACTTTAGTACCATTTTTAGGGACCTTCCAATCTTGGATGGCCACCACCTACGCGGGATCCACAACTATCCCTTCTTTGGAAACCACATGCCCTAAGAACCGTACTTCCTTCCTCCAGAAGTGACACTTAGAAAATTTAGCTTTAAGGTTATGCGCTCGTAGGGTCTCCAACACTTCCCTAAGGTGTACGACATGCTCTTCTTCATCCTTAGAAAAGATCAAGATATCATCTACAAAGACTGCCACGAATTTGTTGAGGTATTCCCTAAACACCCTAATCATCAGATTAACAAAGTATGCGGGGGCGTTTGTCAAACCGAAGGGCATCACTAGCCGTTCATAGAAACCATCCGGAGTCCTAAACGAAGTCTTGTCAATGCTATCCTCAGCCACTCTCAACTGATGGAAACCTGTGGCTAAGTCCAACTGCGAAAACACTGAGGCGTCAACTAACTGATCGAAGAGATCGTCAATCCTCGGCAGTGGGTGTCTGTTCTTCTTAGTAAGCTTATTAAGTTCTCTACTGTCCACACAAAATCTAAGGGACCCATCCGCCTTTGTGGCAAATACTACTGGAGTACCCCACTCTGATATACTTCGTCTTATGAACCCCTTCTCAAGCAACTCCTTCACTTGCTTATCGAGTTCCCTCCTTTCACGAGGAGCCATGTGGCGTACTGGCAAAGATACTGGTTTCGCATTATCCACAAGATATATCCGAAAATCTATCTCCCGCTTCGGAGGCAAGCCCTTCACCTCCTCAAACACATCCGAGTATTCTCGGACCACTCTAACAGATCGTAAATTTTTCTCAGACGCGTCAAGCGATTCTAAATAACTTAGCATAACAGAATTTATGGGATTACAAAAGATTTCGAGAGTGTTGCCAAGGCGAGTCACGAGCCTAACTACTCTCCTTTCACAATCAAGAACGACCCCATTTTTGGATAACCAATCCATTCCTAAAATTAGCCCACAACCCGTGAGGCCCAACACATAAGCATCACATCTAAACTCAACGCTAAGTATAGAAATTTTCAAATCCAAACACATCATGGACAAATAAGATGAACCCCCAATTGAATTCGAAACAAATAAGGGATCCTCTACTAAATTGGTGTTCAAGTGCAGTGATTCAACTAATGTTCTAGAGATAAACAAATGCGATGCGCCCGAATCGAATAAGGTACGGACAGGATGATCAAACAGAAAAACTAAGCTTTCAACAGAAATGGTTCTACCTCGTTCTTACAGCGGTGGGACCATGAGAGCCTGAACTTGTCCCCTTGCCTGCCCTGGTGCCATAAGAGCCTGCACCAGTCCTCCCGAGGTATACCCTGCCCTCTGCCCCTTCTTTGGGCAGTCCTTCACAAGATGTCCCGCTTCACCACAATGGCAACAGCTAGTCTTCTTTTTCTTCCGGCAATCCTTGCTGAGATGGCCTGGTGTCCCACAGTTAAAGCATTTCTTCTTTCCCTTACCATTATTATCTTTACCACCCTTCTTGTTTTATTGTTGTGGTTTCTTCTGATCCCCTTTCTTATCGGGTGCCTTATTAGCATTAGTGCTTTTCTCCTCGTGCATGACCGCCATTTCTACTAGCTTCTCAAAGGTGGCCCCCATAGGGATGTGGGTCATAGCCAACCCTTGCAATGGTTCATTCAATCCATTAACGAACCTCATAGCCTTCCTCTCCGGCGTGTTCACTAACTCCAAGCCAAACCTTGCTAACTGATTAAATTTATTGACATATTCTTTCACTGATGAGCTTCCTTGCTTTAAAGTCAAGAACCTTTCCATATACAGATTTTCTTCCGCCCATGAGAGAAACTTCGCCTCGAACCTACGCCTGAAATCCGCCCAAGAGTCAACAGGACGCTCCCCATTAGTGACCTCCCACCAAAACGAGGCCTCTCCCTTCATTAACCAAGCTGCTAAACGAACATTCCTTCCTTCTTCTACTTCAAAGAATTCTAGCAATTCTTCCACCTCCTTAAGCCAATCTCTAGCTTCCACAAACGTTTCTGACCCTTGAAAAGGTTTTCCACCCGTAGCCTTAAATTCCTTGCATGTCTTTGCAAAAGTATCAGCGCGAGGAGGAGGATGAGCGGGTGCAACTGGTGGTGGAGGAACATTGGCTGAACCCGCAGTGGCCCTAGGCTCTAATAACCTCCTATACCATCCTGGTATCGTTACACCATCCGGAAGGTTAAGATCTTCAGCCATGCTGAAACGAAAAAGGAAAGATTCAAAATGGAGAATTCGAAAGATAAAGATATATGGATATTGGGGATTATGTTTTTCATGAAAACTTTCCTCTTAAAATAACTCATTAAGACGTGCTTTTGAAAACACTTCTTCCAAAAATACTTTAGAAAAATAGTTTTTCTAAAAATTTTATCTGTTCTGGTAACCTTAAGTTCTGATACCACGTGTAACACCCCACGTCCATTAATGTCACTCACAAAGGGAATGCATTAACTTCCATGGAGGTTATAAGTGAATATAGAACAGAAAAATTACAACAAGACAGATAATAAGTAGTACTTGGAAATCTAAAACTTCCTTTTATTGTAGCGGAAATTAAACATGTTTGTTACATCATAAAACCATAAATCAGAGTCAAGTACAATATCCATCTTCATAAACAAAATACATAACCCCATTACATAAATAGCCATTAAAGAAGATAACAAGCTGGACTTTACTTCAACGGTCCAAGCTTTCCAAAAGAGAGATAATGCAATCCAATCAAACTCCACTAGAGCTGGGCCCAACCTGAGGACCTGGAGGGGGAAAGGGATAGAAATGGCGGGGGTCAGACATAAAGTCTGGCGAGTATGATAATTCTAACAATACTATTATCAAAATTACTAGACTAAGGCATAAGCTGGAAAACAAGGAAATGTCTATGAACTATTGGGTGTGGAAGAGCAGATTAAGATAACGTTAAAGGCACACCTAATTACTAACGAATAATTACTACACTGCACCGCACATTACTACACTTCACCGCACATTACTACACTGCACCGCACAAGTCACCCTAAAGGTTGATCCCGCTTGCTTCACACAGAAACTATATAAATAGCCTTGCGTACCCCTAGCTGACTACATAGGTGTCGTCTGCCCCTATCTCCACTAGTTATACCCCACTACCCACTTTCGATCGGCTCCCTACTCGTAGATACCCGTGCTGGCCCCACTGTGGGGTGTATTACTCCCCTAAAGTGGCAACCCGATACAACTGGAGAATGCATGGCTTATACCTACACGATGCAACAACGTCTTACCTACCAGCCCGAGTCCACACACGCATAAGAAACCCGTTGGACTTGCGTTGCCACCGCTACCCCGTTTTGGCCTCTTATAGTCAAGCCCAGTATGCGTGTCCCGTTCCTGACTTGGGTCGAGCCCACAAAGATACGTTTGGGATATTGGTTGAAATGGGCCCCCACAAGCTACCCACCTAAGCTTGTCACTACTAGTATATTCCACTTAACCCTCTTAGTCATGTTCATTTACATGTGTGTTTGGTTAAGTCTTACTAATCGTATTTCACATGCCACTAAGGGCACCCACTAGATTCCTCATGCCACCCAAGGCACCTACTTAACCCCCATGTCCCACCTTACATGTTTATCTGGTTAAGTATTTCTTAATTCATTCAGGCCATAACCTCATAAAGACCTCTCACATTAGACTGGCATATATGGTAGCTGGATTTGCCGGGCGGGTCCGGGCAGTCTTACACCATAAAAGAGTCTAACCTCGTGTCTTTACAACTGTTATGCTTTAATTTGGGCCTAGGACATCTCACATTGGGCTGACATTTGTGACCACTGGATTTGCCCAGCGGGTCCGGGCAGGTTTACGTCACAAACGAGTCCAACCTCGTGTCCTAAAAATTGATTAACACTTATAATATTTTACCCCAGTTTTAATAATTCCCTATTCAAATTATTAATTAAGTCCACTTTTAATGATGTCCATAATTGACTCAATTATGGCCATCCATTCATGGCATGCAAAATCATATCAATTGCACCCCAACTTCTTAATATTAAATCCTTAATATTACCCCTACCCCACGTTTATATGTTCGCTTATTCAACGTAGAATATACGTTAGACTCGAATAGTCTAACTCATAGCACAAAGATAAATTATCACAACATATAGACAATTAAATTGAATCTAATCATTATAGGGGTGAAACTTGCATAAACTGCACATGTTAAGGATCTAAAGGTGTCAACTTGTTAAATGTCACAATTTACATGATATGATCATAACCCAAATTCATGTGTAAACTTGCAAATGAGGTTTAATGCGACATAGTGATGGTGTGAACTAGCATCTAAAACATAGAATTCACATATGTCATAGCATAATTCTAGATGTCATAATTCTAGCTCTAAAGAGATGTCATGGCATATGTTCATAATCTTTACTAATCAATTTAACTTGCATACATGGTGTTTCATATAGACCAACAAAGCCAATAATTATGATTTGATTAACATGAACTAACTAGCATAGACAATAACATCATGACTTTATAACATGTATGATTCATCTCAATTTAGCATAGAAAACCACAACCTATACAGTATCATCATAGCATGATTTAAAACATATAGGGTATCATCCTCACATAGCATAGGATTTATAACATACATGATAGCATAAGGTTTACAACAACATATATGACAATCCACATCATTCACTTATAATCGATTCATAACTTAATCTAATTAGTTCAATAATAATCTTGTCAAGATCATCATACTCAAAATTAAAAGAGAAAGAGAGTCTTGATTTGCTTTAGAGTTGAGTAGAAATAGGGTTTGGATTTGCTTTCTTCCTTCTTAGTTGGCGGCGGCTAGACTGAGTTCCATGGCGGCGAAATGACGGTAGCTATTCTATTTTTCATGTGAGTTTAGAGTGAGAGAATACGTAGGTATTTATAGAGTTTAGGGTTTATTTAGACCGTCAGATCAACTCCGAACAAACCTGAACCGTTTAATTTGCCAACTCAGCCCTAAAGACACATCAGCAGCACAAGATTGGGCCCAGTCAAAACCCTATCCGACTGACCAGGTCGACACCCAGGTCGACACCATAGTCGACCTGGGGGGGGGGGAGGTCGACACTAGTGTCGACTCCCCAGTCGACCTGCCTAGGCGGGAATTTTTCCCGCCCAGCCCGCTTCTGCACTTTCAGTTTGAATTTTAAATTTCCTGCGAGCTGTTTTGAATTTTCTGAAACTTCCGATGGCCATAACTTCTTCATACGTAGTCCAATTCACGCAAACTCGGACTATATCTCAACCAGAATTCCGAGACGAACACAATGGCGCAACCCGTTTCCCACAATTCTCATGTCTGAGATTAGTTATTCTTTAATTTGTGAATATTAATATTAATAGAATTACGGGGTGTTACACAACCCTTCAAATAAGTTAAAAAATAGGGGTAATTGTTGGATGTAAGGGATATTTAGAGAATTAGTAGTAGGATTAACACAAAGTCTGTTTCGAAGTATTAACAGATTAGGGGTAGTTTAAGCATAATAGGGGTAAATCGACTAATATGAAAGATGACGAATCGTTTGGATTAGGTGCTGCAAAAACCAACCCTTGATAGTAGTTGAAAAATAGGGATAATTGTTGGAAGTAAGGGCTATTTTGAGAATTAGGGGTTGGATTAAAAACAAGGGCCATTTTGATGTACTAAGAGAAGTAGGGATAGTTTAAGCATAGAAGGGGTGGATCGACAAATATTAAAGATTATGAATCATTTGGATTGAGTGCTGCAAAAACCATCCCTTCACAGAAGTTAAAAAATAGAGGTGATTATTGGAAGTAAGGGATATTTAGAGAATTAGGGGGAGGGTTAAAAAGAATAGCTATTTTGAAATATTAAAAGAAGTAGGGATAGTTTAGGCATAGTGGGGGCAGATCGACAAATATGAAAGATTATGAATCATTTGGATTGGGTGCTGCAGAACCAAACCCTTCACAGTAGTAAAAGATATGCGTTATTGTTGGAAGTAAGGGCTATTTAGAGAATTATTGTTAGGATTAAAAATAATAGCTGTTTTGATGTATTAAGAGAAGAAGGGGTAGTTTAAGCATTGTAGGGGTAGATCGACAAATATTAAAGATGATGAATCATTTAGATTGGGTGCTTCAAAAACCAACCCTTCACAGTTGTTAAAAAAAAGGGGTAATTGTTGGTAGTAAGGGATATTTAGAGAATAAGGTGTAGGATTAAAAAGAAGAGATATTCTGAGGTATTAAGAGAAGTAGGGGTAGTTTAAGCATAGTAGGGTAGATTGACAAATATAAAGATAATGAATCATATGGATTGGGTGCTGCAAAAAGCAAACCTTCACAAAAGTTAAAAAATAGTGGTAATTGTTGGAAGGGCTATTTAGAGAATTAGGAGTTGGACTAAAATGAAGGGTTGTTTTGAAGTATTAAGAGAAGTAGGGGTAGTTTGAGCATATTGGTGGTAGTTCGACAAATATGAAGGAAGATGAATCATTTAGATTGGTTGTTGCAAAACCAACCCTTCACAGTAGTTAAAGAATAGGGGTAATTGTTGGAAGTATGGGCTATTTAGAGAATCAGGGGTATGATTAAAAGAATAGTGGTTTTGAATTATTAAGAGACGTAGGCGTAGTTTAAGCATAGTATGTGTAGATCAACAAATATGACAAGTTATGAATCGTTTGGATTGGGTGCTGTAAAAACCAACCGTTCACAGTAGTTAAAAATAAGGGTAACTGTTGAATGTAAGGGAAATTTACAGAACTAGGGGTAGGATTAAAAAGAAGGTCATTTTGAAGTATTAAGAGAAGTAAAGGTAGTTTAAGCATAGTAGTGGTAGATCGACAAATATGAAAGATGATGAATCATTTGGATTGGGTGCTGCAAAAATCAGCCCTTCATGGTAGTTAAAAAATAGGGGTAATTATAGTAAGTAAGGGATATTTAGAGAATTAGGGGTAGGATTAAAAAGAATAGTTGTTTTGAAGTATTAAGAGAAGTAGGGGTTGTTTGAGCATAGTAGGGGTAGATCGACAAATATGAAATGACGAATCGTTTGGATTGGGTGCTGCAAATACCAACCCTTCACAGTAGTAAAAAGATAGGCGTTATTTTTGGAAGTAAGGGCTATATAGAGAATTAGGGGAAGGATTAAAAAGAAGGCTTGTTTAGAAGTACTAAGAGAAGTAGCAATAGTTTAAGCATAGTTAGGGTAGATCGACAAATATGAAAGACGATGAATCATTTAGATTGGGTGCTGCCAAAGCCAACCCTTCACAGAAGTTAAAAAATAGGGGTAATTGTTGGAAGTAAGGGCTATTTAGAGAATCAGGGGTAGGATTAAAAAGAATAGTTGTTTTGAAGTATTAAGAGAAGTAGGCGTAGTTTAAGCATAGTATGTGTAGATCGACAAAAATGACAGATGATGTATCGTTTGGATTGGGGGCTGTAAAAACCAACCGTTCACAGTAGTTCAAAAATAGGGGTAACTGTTGGATGTAAGGGATATTTAGAGAACTAGGGGTAGGATTAAAAAGTAGGCTGTTTTGAAGTATTAAGAGAAGTAAGGGTAGTTTAAGCATAATAGGGGTAGATCGAAAAATATGAAAGATGATGAATCATTTGGATTGGGTGCGGCAAAAATCAGCCCTTCACAGTAGTTAAAAATAGAGGTAATTATTGTCAGTAAGGGATATTTAGAGAATTAGGGGTAGGAATATAAATAATAGTTGTTTTGAAGTATTAAGAGATGTAAGGGTTGTTTAAGCATAGTAGGGGTAGATCGACAAATATGAAAGATGCTAAATCATTTGGATTGGGAGCTGCAAAAATCAACCCTTCACAGAAGTTAAAAAATAGCGGTAATTGTTGGAAGGAATGACTATTTGGAGAATTAGGCATAGGATTAAAAAGAAGGGTTGTTCAGAAGTATTAAGAGAAGTAGGGGTAGTTTAAGCATAGTACGGGTAGATCGACAAATATGAAAGATGATGAATCATTTGGGTTGGGTGCTGGAAAAACCAACCCTTCACAGTAGTTAAAAATTAGGTGTAATTGTTTTAAGTAAGAGATATTTATAGAATTAGAGGTAGGATTAAAAAGAATAGTTTTTTTGAAGTATTAAGAGAAGTATTGGTAGTTTAAGTATAGTAGAGGTAGATTCACAAATATGAAAGATTATGAATCGTTTGGATTGGGTGCTGCAAAAACCCAACCCTTCACAGTAGTAAAAGATAGGCGTAATTGTTGGAAGAAATGCCTATTTAGAGAATTAGTATTAGGATTAAAAAGAATAACTCTTTTGAAGTATTAAGAGAAGTAGGGCTAGTTTAAGCATTGTAGGTGCAGATCGACAAATTTGAAAAATGATGAATCGTTTGGATTGGGTGCTGCAAAAACCAACGCTTCACAGTAGTAAAAAGATAAGCGTAATTGTTGGAAGTAAGGGCTATGTAGAGAATTAGGGGCACGATTAAAAAGAAGAGCTGTTTCGAAGTATTAAGAGAAGTAGGGGTAGTTTAAGCATTGTGGGGGTAGATCGAGAAATGTGAAAGATGGTGAATCCTTTAGATTAGGTGCTACAAAAACCAACTCTTCTCAGAAGTTAAAAAATAGGTGTAATTGTTGGAAGGAATGACTATTTAGAGAATTTTTGGTAGGATTAAAAGAAGGGTTGTTTTGAAGTATTAAGAGAAGCAGGGGTAGTTTAAGCGTAGTAGGTTTAGATAGACAAATATGAAAGATTATGAATCGTTTGGATTGGATGCTGCAAAAACTAACCATTCATAGCAATAAAAAGACAGGCATAATTGTTGGAAGTAGGGGCTATTTAGAGAATAAGGGGTAGGAATAAAACGAAGGATTGTTTTGAATTATTAAGAGAAGTTGGGGTAGTTTAAGCATAGTAGCGGTATATCGACAAATATGAAATATGATGAATCATTTAGATTGGGTGTTGCAAAAACCAACCCTTCACAGAAGTTAAAAAATAGGGGTAATTGTTGGCAGGAATGACTATTTTGATAATTAGGGGTGGGTTAAAAAGAAGGGTTGTTGTGAAGTATTATGAGAAGTAGGGGTAGTTTAAGCACAACAGGGGTAGATGGACAAATATGAAAGATTATGAATCATTTGGATGGGTACTGCAAAAACCAACCCTTCACCGTAGTAAAAAGATAGGCGCACTTGTTGGACGTAAGGGCTATTTAGGGAATTAAGGGTAGGATTAAAAAGAAGAACTGTTTTGAAGTATTAAGAGAAGTAGGAGTAGTTTTACCATATTAGAGGTAGGTCGACGTAAATAAAAGATGATGAATCATTTAGGATGGGTGCTGCAAAAACCAACCCTTCATAGTAGTCAAAAATTAGGGGTAATTGTTGGAAGTAAGGGCTATTTAGAGAATTAGGGGTAGGACTAAAAGGAATAGTTGTTTTGAAGTATTAAGAGAAGTATGAGTAGTTTAAGCATAATAGGAGTAGATCGAAAAATATGAAAGATGATGAATCATTTGGGTTAGGTGCTACAAAATCCAACCCTTTATAGTAGTTAAAAATTAGGGGTAATTGTGATAAGTAAGGGCTATTTAGTGAATTAGAGTTAGGATTAAAAAGAATAGTTGTTCTGAAGTATTAAGAGAAGTAGGGGTAGTTTAAGTATAGTAGGGGTAGATCGACAAATATGAAAGATTATGGATTGTTTGGATTGGGTGCTGCAAAAACCAACCCTTCACAGTAGTAAAAGATAGGCGTAATTGTTGGAAGTAAGGGCTATTTAGAGAATAAGTGTTAGGATTAAAAAGAATAACTTTTTTGAAGTATTAATAGAAGTAGAGGTAGTTTAAGCATTGTAGGGGCTGATCGACAAATATGAAAAATGATGAATCATTTGGATTGGGTGCTGCAAAAACCAACCCTTCACAGTAGTAAAAAGATAGTCGTAATTGTTGGAAGTAAGGGATGTGAAGAGAATTAGCGGTATGATTAAAAAGAAGGGCTGTTTTGAAGTATTAAGAGAAGTAGGGGTAGTCTAAGCATTGTTGGGGTAGATCGAGAAATATGAAAGATGATGAATCCTTTAGATTAGGTGCTGCAAAAACCAACCCTTCACAGAAGATAAAAATAGGGGTAATTGTTTGAAGGAATTACTATTTAGAGAACTAGGGGTAGGATTATGAAGAAGTGCTGTTTTGAAGTATTAAGAGATGTAGGGGTTGTTTAAGCATGGTAGGGGTAGATCGACAAATATGAAAGATTATGAATCGTTTGGATTGAGTGCTGGAAAAACCAACCCGTCAAAGTAGTAAAACATAGGCGTAATTGTTGGAAGTAAGGGCTATTTAGAGAATAAGTGTTAGGATTAAAAAGAATAACTTTTTTGAAGTATTAAGACAAGCAGAGGTAGTTTAAGCATTGTAAGGGTAGATCGACAAATATGAAAAATGATGAATCGTTTGGATTGGGTGCCACAAAAACCAACCCTTCACAGTTGTAAAAAGATAGTCGTAATTTTTGGAAGTAAGGGATGTGTAGAGAATTAGGGGTAGGATTAAAAAGAAGGGCTGTTTTGAAGTATTAAGAGAAGTAGGGGTAGTTTAAGCATAGTTGGGGTATATCAAGAAATATGAAAGATGATGAATCCTTTAGATTAGGTGTTGCAAAAACCAACCCTTCACAGACGATAAAAAATAGGGGTAATTGTTTGAAGGAAGTACTATTTAGAGAATTTGGGGTAGGATTATAAAGAAGGGCTGTTTTTAAGTATTAAGAGAAGTAGGGGTTGTTTAAGCATAGTAGGGTAGATCGACAAATATGAAAGACTATTAATCGTTCGGATTGAGTGCTGGAAAAACCAACCCTTCAATGTAGTAAAAAGATTAGCATAATTTTTGGAAGTATGGGATATTTAGAGAATTAGGTGTTGGATTAAAAAGAAAGGCTGTTTTGAAGTATTAAGAGAAGTAGGGGTAGTTTCAGCATAGTAGGGGTAGATCGACAAATATGAAAGATGATGAATCATTTGGATTGGGTGCTGCAAAAAACAACCCTTTACAGTAGTTAAAAATTAGGTGTAATTGTTTTAAGTAAGTGCTATTCAGAGAATTAGAGGTAGAATTAAAAAGAATAGCTGTTTTGAAGCATTAAGAGAAGTAGGGGTAGTTTGCGTATAGTAGAGGTAGATCGACAAATATGAAAGATTATGAAACGTTTGGATTGGGTGCTGCAGAAACCAACCCTTCACTGTAGTAAAAGATAGGCGTAATTGTTGGAAGTAAGTGATATTTAGATAATTAGTGTTAGGGTTAAAAATAATAACTTTTTTGAAGTTTTAAGAGAAGTAGGGCTACTTTAAGCATTGTAAGTGTAGATCGACAAATATGAAAAATGATAAGTCTTTTGGATTGCGTGCTGCAAAAACCAAACCTTCATAGTAGTAAAAAGATAAGCGTAATTGTTGGAAGTAAGGGCTATGTAAAGAATTAAGGGTACGATTAAAATGATGGGTTGTTTCGAAGTATTAAGAGAAGTAGGGGTAGTTTAAGCATAGTTGGGGTTGATCGAGAAATATGAAAGATGATGAATCCTTTAGATTAGGTGCTTCAAAAACCAACCCTTCACAGAAGTTAAAAAATATGGGTAATTGTTGGAAGGAATGTCTATTTAGAGTTTTAGGGGTATGATTAAAAAAAGGGTTGTTTTGAAATATTAAGAGAAGTAGGGGTAGTTTAAGCATAGTAGGTGTAGATCGACAAATATGAAAGATTATGAATCGTTTGGATTGGATGCTGCAAATACCAACCGTTCACAGTAGTAAAAAGATAGGCGTAATTGTTGGGAGTAGGGGCTATTTAGAGAATAAGGGGTAGGAATAAAAAGAAGTATTGTTTTGAATTATTAAGAGATGTGGGGGAAGTTTAAGCATAGTAGGGGTATATCGACAAATATGAAATATGACGAATCTTTTAGATTGGGTGCTGCAAAAACCAACCCTTCACATAAGTTAAAAAATAGGCATAATTATTGGAAGGAATGACTATTTAGAGAATTAGGGGTACGATTAAAAAGAAGGGTTGTTTTGAAGTATTAAGAGAAGCATGGTAGTTTAAGCAAAGTAGGGGTAGATGGACAAATATTAAAGATTATGAATCATTTGGATGGGGTACTGCAAAAACCAACCCTTCACCATAGTAAAAAGATAGGCGTAATTGTTGGAAGTAAGGGTTATTTAGCGAATTAGGGGTAGGATTAAAAAGAAGAATTGTTTTGAAGTATTAGGAGAAGTAGAGGTAGTTTAAGCATAGTAGAGGTAGTTTAAGCATAGTAGAGGTAGATCGACAAATATAAAAGACGATGAATCATTTAGGTTGGGTGCTGCAAAAACCAACCCTTCACAATAGTTAAAAAGTAGGGGTAATTGTTGGAAGTAAGGTCTATATAGAGAATTAGGGGTAGGAATAAAAGGAATAGCTGTTTTGGAGTATTCGGAGAAGTAGGGGTAGTTTAAGAATTGTAGGGGTAGATCGAAAAATATGATAGATGATGAATCATTTGGTTTAGGTGCTGCAAAAACCAACCCTTCACGGTAGTTAAAAATTAGGGGTAATTGCTGTAAGTAATGGCTATTTAGAGAATTAGAGGTAGGATTAAAAAGAATTGTTGTTATGAAGTATTAAGAGAAGTAGGGGCCGTTTAAGTATAGCAGTGGTAGATCGACAAATATGAAAGATTATGGATCGTTTGGATTTGGTGCTGCAAAAACCAACACTTCACAGTAGTAAAGGATAGGAGTAATTTTTGGAAGTAAGGGCTATTTAGAGAATTAGTGTTAGGATTAAAAAGAATAACTGTCTTGAAGTATTAAGAGAAGTAGAGGTAGTTTAAGCATTGTAGGGGTTGATCGACAAATATGAAAACTGATGAATCGTTTGAATTGGGTGCTGTAAAAACCAACACTTCACAGTTGTAAAAAGATAGTCGTAAGTGTTGGAAGTAAGGGTTGTGTAGAGAATTACGGGTAGGATTAAAAAGAAGGACTATTTTGAAGTATTAAGAGAAGTAGGGGTAGTTTAAGCATAGTTGGGGTACATCGAAAAATATGAAAGATGATTAATCCTTAAGATTAGGTGCTACAAAAACCAACCCTTCACAGAACTTAAAAAATAGGGGTAATTGTTGGAAGGAATTAATATTTAGAGAATTAGGGGTAGGATTAAAAAGAAGGGCTGTTTTGAAGTATTAAAAGAAGTAGGGGTTGTTTAAGCATAGTATGGGAAGATCGACAAATATGAAAGATTATGAATCGTTTGGATTGGATGCTGCAAATACCAACCATTCACAGTAGTAAAAAGATAGGCGTAATTGTTGGGAGTAGGGGCTATTTAGAGAATAAGGTGTAGGAATAAAAAGAAGTATTGTTTTGAATTATTAAGAGATGTGGGGGTAGTTTAAGCATAGTAGGGTAGAACGACAAATATAAAGATGATGAATCATATGGGTTGGGTGCTGCAAAAACCAACCCTTCACAGAAGTTTAAATATAGGGGTATTTGTCGAAATGGCTATATAGAGAATTAGGAGTTGGACTAAAATGAAGGGTTGTTTTGAAGTATTAAGAGAAGTAGGGGTAGTTTAAGCATATTAGTGGTAGATCAACAAATATGAAAGATGATGAATCATTTGGATTGGGTGCTGCAAAAACCAACCCTTCACAATTGCTAAAAAATAGGGGTAATTGTTGGATGAAAGGGCTATTTAGGGAATTAGGGGTAGGATTAAATGGAATAGTTGTTTTGAAGTATTAAGAAAAGTAGGCGTAGTTTAAGCGTAGCAGGCATAGATCGACAAATATGAAAGACGATGAATCGTTTGGAATGGGTGCTGTAAAAACCAACCCTTCACAGTAGTTAAAAAATAGAGGTAATTGTTGGATGTAAGGGATATTTAGAGAATTGGGGTAGGATTAATAAGAAGGTTGTTTTGAAGTATTAAGAGAAGCAGTTGTAGTTTAAGCATTATAGCGGTAAATCGACAAATATGAAAGATGACGAATCATTTGTACTATGTGCTGCAAAACCAACCCTTCACAGCAGTTAAAAAATAGGGATAATTGTTGGATGTAAGGGCTATTTAGAGAATTAGAGGTTGGATTAAAAAGAAGGGCTATTTTTAAGTACTAAGAGAAGTAGGGATAGTTTAAGCATAGTAGGGGTAGATCGACCAATATGAAAGATGGTGAATCATTTGGATTGGTTGCTGCAAAAACCAACCCTTCACAGAAGTTAAAAAATAGGGGTGATTATTGGAAGTTAGGGCTAGTTAGAGAATTAGGGGTAGGACTAAAAAGAATAACCATTTTGAAGTATTAAGAGAAGTAGGGATAGTTTAAGCATAGTAGGGGTAGATCAACAAATATGAATGATTATGAATTGTTTGGATTGGGTAGTGCAAAAACAAACCCTTCAAGTAGAAAAAGATATGCGTGATTGTTGGAAGTAAGGGATATTTAGAGAATTAGTATTTGGATTAAAAAGAATAGGTGCTTTGAGGTATTAAGAGAAGTAGAAGTAGTTTAAGCATAGTAGGGGTAGATCGACAAATATGAAAATGATGAATCATTTAGATTGGGTGCGGCAAAAACCAACCCTTCACAGTAGTTAGAAAATAAGGGTAATTGTGGGAAGTAGGGGATATTTAGAGAATTCGCGGTAGGATTAAAAAGAAGGGATGTTTTGATGTATTAAGAAAAGTAGGGGTAGTTTAAGCATTGTAGTTAAAAAATAGGGGTAATTGTTGGAAGTAAGAGCTATTTAGAGAATCAGAGGTAGGATTAAAAAGAATAGTAGTTTTGAAGTATTAAGAGAAGTAGGCGTAGTTTAAGCATATTAGGTGTAGATCGACAAATATGACAGATGATAAATCGTTTGGATTGGGTACTGTAAAAACCAACCCTCCACAATAGTTAAATAATAGGGGTAACTGTTGGATGTAAGGGATATTTAGAGAACTAGAGGTACGAATTAAAAAGAAGGTTGTTTTGAAGTATTAAGAGAAGTAAGGGTAGTTTAAGCATAATAGGGGTAGATCGACAAATATGAAAGATGATGAATCATTTGGATTGGGTGCTACGAAAACAAACCCTTCACAATAGTTAAAAAATAGGGATAACTGTTGGAAGTAAGGATATTTAGATAATTAGGGGTTGGGTTAAAAAGAAGGGCTATTTTGAAGTACAAAGAGAACTAGTGATAGATTAAGCATAGTTGAGGTAGGTCGACAAATATGAAAGATAATGAATCATTTGGATTGGGTGCTGCAAAAACCAACCCTTCACAGAAGTTAAAAAATAGGGCTAATTATTGGAAGTAAGTGCTATGTAGAGAATTAGGGGTAGGATTAAAAAGAACAGCTGTTTTGAAGTATTAAGAGAAGTAGGGGTAGTCTAAGCATAGTAGGGGTAGATCGACAAATATGAACTATTATGAATCTTTTGGATTGGGTTCTGCAAAAAAAACCTTCACAGTAGTAAAAGATAGGAGTAAATGTTGGAAGTAAGGGCTATTTAAAGAATTAGTATTAGGATTAAAAAGAATAGTTGTTTTGAAGTATTAAGAGAAGTAGGGGTAGTTTACGCATAGTAGGGGTAGATATTCAAATAAGAAAGATGATGAATTGTTTGGATTGAGTGCTGCAAATACCAACACTTCAAAGTAGTAAAAAGATAGGTGTAATTGTTGGAAGTAAGGGCTATTTAGAGAATTGGGGTTACGATTAAAAAGAAGTGTTGTTTTGAGGTATTAAGAGAAGTAGAGGTAGTTTAAGCATAGTAAGTGTAGATCGACAAATATGAAAGACGATAAATCATTTAGATTGGGTGTTGCGAAAACCAATCCTTCACAGAAGTTAAAAAATAGGTGTAATTGATGGAAGGAATGACTATTTAGAGAATTAGGCATAGGATTAAAAAGAATGTTTTTTTTTTAAGTATAAAGAGTAGTAGGGGTAGTTTGAGCATAGTAGGGGTAGATCATCAAAAGTGAAAGATTACGAATAGTCTAGATTGGGTGCTGTAAAAACCAACCCTTCATAGTAGTAAAAAGATAGGCGTAATTGTTGGAAGTATGGGCTATTCCGAGAAATAGGGGTGGGATTAAAAAGAAGGGCTATTTTGAAATATTAGGAGAAGTAGGGGTAGTTTAAGCATAGTAGAGGTAGATCAATAAATTCAAAAGATGATGAATCATTTAGATTGGGTGCAGCAAAAACCAACCCTTCATAGAAGTTTAAAAATAGGGGTAATTGTTGGAAGGAATGAATATTTAGAGAATTAGGGGTAGGATTAGAAAGAAGGTTTGTTTTGAAGTATTAAGAGAAGTAGAACTAGTTTAAGCATAGTAGGGTAGCTCGACAAATATAAAGACAATGAATCATATGGATTGGGTGCTACAAAAACCAACCCTTCACAGAAGTTAAAAAATAGGGTTAATTTTTGGAATTGCTGTTTAGAGAATTAGCAATTGGAATAAAATGAAGGTTTGTTTTGAATTATTAAGAGAAGTAGGGGTAGTTTAAGCATATTAGGGGTAGATCGACAGCTATGAAAGATGATGAATCATTTAGATTGGGTGCAGCAAAAACCAACCCTTAACCGTAGTTAAAAAATAGTGATAATTGTTGGAAGTAAGGGATATTTAGAAAATCAGAGGTAGGATTAAAAAGAATATTTTTTTGAAGTATTAAGAGAAGTAGGCGTAGTTTAGGCATAGTAGGTGTAGATCGACAAATATGACAGATGATGAATCGTTTGGATTGGGTGTTGTAAAAACCAACCCTTCACAGTAGTTAAAAAAGGGGTAATTGTTAGATGTAAGGGATATTTAGAGAATTAAAGGTAGGAATTAAAAAGAAGGCTGTTTTAAAGTATTAAGAGAAGTAAGGGTAGTTTAAGCATAATAGGGGTAGATCGACAAATATGAAAGATGATGAATCGTTTGGCTTGGGTGCTACGAAAACCAACCCATCACATTAGTTAAAAAATAGGGATAATTGTTGGAAGTAAGGCTATTTATAGAATTAGGGGTTTGATTAAAAAGAAGGGCTATTTTGAAGTACAAAGAGAAGTAGGGATAAATTAGGCATAGTAGAGGTAGATCGACGAATATGAAAGATGACGAATCATTTGGATTGGGTGCTGCAAAAACCAACCCCTCACAGAAGTTAAAAAATAGGGCTAATTATTGGAAGTAATTGCTATTTAGAGAATTAAGGGTAGGATTAAAAAGAAAAGTTGTTTTGAAGTATCAAGAGGAGTAGGGGCAATTTAAGCATAGTAGGTGTAGATTGACAAATATGAATGATTATGAATCGTTTGGATTGGGTTCTGCAAAAACAAAAACAAAAAAACAAAAAAAAATCATAGTAGTAAAAGATAGGCGTAAATGTTGGAAGTAAGGGCTCTTTAGAGAATTAGTATTAGGATTAAAAAGAATAGCTGTTTTGAGTATTAAGAGAAGTAGGGATAGTTTAAGCATAGTAGGGGGTAGATCGATAAATAAGAAAAATGATGAATCGTTTCGATTGGGTGCTGCAAATACCAACCATTTACAGTATTAAAAAGATAGGCGTAATTGTTGGAAGTAAGGGCTATTCAGAGAATTAGAGGTAGGATTAAAAAGAAGGGTTGTTTTGAAGTATTAAGAGAAGTAGAGGTAGTTTAAGCATAGTAAGGGTAGATCGACAAATATGAAAGACGATAAATCATTTAAATTGGGTGCTGCAAAAACCAATCCTTCATAGAAGTTAAAAAATATGTGTAATTGTTGGATGGAATAACTATTTAGAGAATTAGGCATGGGATTAAAAAGAAGGGTTTTTTTGAAGTATTAAGAGAAGTAGGGGTTTTTTAAGCATAGTAGGGGTAGATCTTCAAACGTGAAAGATTATGAATCGTCTGGATTGGGTGCTGCAAAAATCAACCCTTCATAGTAGTAAAAAGATAGGAGTATTTGTGGGCTATTCAGAGAATTAGGGGTAGGATTAAAAAGAAGGACTGTTATGAAATATTGAGGGTAGCAGGGGTAGTTTAAGCATAGTAGAGGTAGATCGACCAATTTATAAGATGATGAATCATTTAGATTGGGTGCTTCAAAAACCAACCCTTCATAGAAGTTAAAAAATAGGGGTAATTGTTGGAAGGAATGAATATTTAGAGAATTAGCGGTAGGATTAAAAAGAAGGGTTGTTTTGAAGTATTAAGAGAAGTAGGGGTAGTTTAAGCATAGTATAGGTAGATCGACAAGTATGAAAGATTATGAATCGTTTGGATTGGGTGCTGCAAAAACAAACCCTTTAAAGTAGTAAAAAGATAGGCGTAATTGTTGTAAGTAAGGATTGTTGAGAGAATTAGGTGTTGGATTAAAAAGAAAGCCTGTTTTGAAGTATTAAGAGAAGTAGGGGTAGTTTAAGCATAGTAGGGGTAGATCGACAAATATGAAAGATGATGAATCATTTAGATTGGGTGCTGCAAAAACCAACACTTCAAAGTAGTTAAAAAATAGGGGTAATTGTTGGAAGTAAGGGGCATTTAGATAATTAGGGATATGATTAAAAATAATAGCAGTTTTGAAGTATTAAGAGAAGTAGGGGTTGTTTAAGCATAGTAGGGGTAGATCGACAAATACGAAAAATGATGAATCATTTGGATTAAGTGCTACAAAAATCAACCCTTCACAGTAGTTAAAAATAAGGGGTAATTATTGTAAGTAAGGGATATTTATAGAATTAGGGGCAGGATTAAAAATATAGTTGTTTTGAAGTATTAAGAGAAGCATGTGTAGTTTAAGTATAGTAGGGTTAGATCGACAAATATGAAAGATTATGAAACGTTTGGGTTGGGTGCTGCAAAAACCAACCCTTCACAGTAGTAAAAGATCGGAATAATTTTTGGAAGTAAGGGCTATTTAGAGAATTAATGTTAGGATTAAAAAGAATAGTTGTTTTGAATTATTAAGAGAAGTAGGGGTTGTTTAAGAATAGTAGGGGTAGATCGACAAATATGGAAAATGATGAATCGTTTGATTAGGTGCTGCAAAAACCAACCCTTCACAGAATTCAAAAAATAGCGGTAATTGTTGGAAGGAATGACTATTTATAGAATTAGGCATAGGATAAAAAAGAATGGTTGTTTTGAAGTACTAAGAGATGTAGTGGTAGTTTAAGCATAACAGGGGTAGATCGACAAATATAAAAGATTATGAATCGCCTGGATTGGGTGCTGCAAAAACCAACCCTTTACAACATTAAAAAGATAGGCGTAATTTTTGGAAGTAAGGGCTATTTAGATAATTAGGGGTAGGATTAAAAAGAAGAACTGTTTTGAAGTATTAGGAGAAGTAGCGGTAGTTTAAGCATAGTAGAGGTAGATCGACAAATATAGAAAATGATGAATCATTTAGATTGGGTGCTGCAAAAACCAACCCTTCATAGAACTTAAAAAATAGGGGTAACTGTTGGAAGCAATGAATATTTAGAGAATTAAGGGTAGGATTAAAAAGAAGGGTTGTCTTGAAGTCTTAAGAGAAGCACGGGTAGTTTAAGCATATTATGGGTAGATCGACAAATATAAAAGATTATGAATCATTTGGATTGGGTGCTGCAAAAACCAACCATTTATAGTACTAAAAAGATTGGTGTAAATTTGGAAGTGAGGGATATTTAGAGAATTAGGTGTTGGATTAAAAAGAAGGGCTGTTTTGAAGTATTAAGAGAAGTAGGGGTAGATTAAGCATAGTAGGGGTAGATCGATAAATATGAAAGATGATGAATCATTTGGATTGGGTGCTGCAAAAACCAAACCTTCACAGTAGTTAAAAAATAGGGGTAATTATTGGAAGTAAGGGCTATTAAGAGAATTAGGGGTCGAACTAAAAGGAATAGCTGTTTTGAAGTGTTAAGAGAAGTAGGTGTAGTTTAAGCAAAGTAGGGGTAGATCGACAAATACGAAAGATGATCAATCATTTGGATTGGGTGTTGCAAAAACCAACTCTTCACAGTAGTTAAAAAATAGTGGTAATTGTTGTAAGTAAGGACTATTTAGAGAATTAGGGGTAGGATTAAAAAAAATAGTTGTTTTGAAGTATTAAGAGAATTAGGGGAAGTTTAAGTATAGTAGGGTTAGCTCGACAAATATGAAAGATTATGAATCGTTTGGATTGGGTACTGCAAAAACCAACCCTTCACAGTAGTAAAAGATAGGCGTATATGTTGGAAGTAAGGGATATTTAGAGAATTAGTGTTTGGATTAAAAAGAATAACTGTTTCGAAGTATTAAGGGACGTAGGGGTAGTTTAAGATTTGTAGGGGTAGATCGAGAAATGTGAAAAATGATGAATCGTTTGAATTGGGTGCTGCATAAACCAACCCTTCATAGTAGTAATGTAACACCCCACCTCTGCTAGGGTCACTCACAAGGGAATGCACTAGGTTTGGTGAAGCATTATCGAGGTAAACAAGCACAGAAATATTACAAGACAGAACATATATAAAACAACGGAAGTAAAACAAATTTCATTACCTTATAAAATAAGGTCTAAAGCCTTTTACATCAGAATATATCAAAACCTGTCTTGCAATAGTAAAGAAGCATAAAATCTTTTCATAAATTATTCTCCAAAAAAAATCGGTGAAGCAGCCATAGCCAAGAGAAGACCAAGCTATACATGATGACCTTCAAGCCTAAGAGGTCCGAACTAAACAACATTATTTCCTCCCTGAAAACCTGGGGGGAAACGGAAGACAAAGAGGCGAAAGAAAATGGGGTCAGTCATAAAGACTGGTAAGTCCAATCTACTTCCAGTATAAAAACAGGTAAAGGTAACATGACATGCATAAACTGAAAGTAAACATAAGGATGACGACAGGATAGATAAGCTAAACCAAGATAACTTGATGAACTACTGTAGCAAAATAAACTAAGGTATCATGATAAACTACGGTGTCAAGATAAATCAAGGTATCACATCGTCAGGTTCCTATCAAGTATACTATCCCAAGGTATCTATCATGTGTATTTGCTCTGCACCTCTCGTACTAGTATCCCAACCCGCGTCATGTGTTAACTATGACTGTCCCTTGCCCAATGTCATGTAATGGTCCATGTCAACCTAATATATAGCATATGTAGGTTTTCCCACTCATGTTTCTTTCCATGTATAAGTTCAGTCCTTTGCTGTAGGCCGTACGGGCTTTCCAATGTAAGTCTATGCCACCTCAACGTAGTACCATTTTATCCTTGAAGTTATTTTGGACTGCTACCCTTGATCTAGTTATGTTTTCTTACCATGAACTATCGCGCGTTCACTTAGGTTTTATGCCACCTAGGACCACTAGGGATTATGCTACCTAATGAACGTTCCCGTGTCTCGGTTTGGGTTCAGGCCACCTAGGGCCACTAGGGATTATGCCACCCGTCAACCGCCCCCTTTATCCCACGTATGTATCGTGAATCTTTTTCCATGTCTAGACGCTCATGTATCTCAATGTGCCACCCAAGTTCCATACCAGGGCAAATCGAGAAATACAGAACTCGGTCGGGAGCTTTAAGTCGTCTGCTGATGCAGATATCAAGGTCTGTTTTTGTATCCGTGGCTATGGTCCCACGTGACCCCTCCCTCAACTACTGAAAGGCAATCCAAGAAAAATCATGTATGAGAACCACATCCCGGCCCCACTATAGCCCCACTTTCCTATGGGCCAACCTCACCCATGACTCGATAGCAAGACCATGGTCTGTTGGGAGTTCTCTGCCTTTCCGTTCGTACACGATTGACTAAACATGGTAGGTAGTCGGCGACGTGCTATCCAGGGCAAAATCAAGTATCGTCGACTCCACGCTAATCCATCCCAGTCTTTAAGTCGCTCGCATAGCAACCAAGGCATACTCTTGGCTCTTCTATCACAGACCTTAACCTCTGTGAGGCCGGGTTTCATGGACCACCTGCAACCTCACAGAGGGATACCAAGAGTACCCTCACGTCCCCCGAAGCTACCGCTTCGTCACCCAGTTCGTTGGAGCCTTTATCCAAGTCGGTTAATTTGCTCCTCCTCGTGTGTTTAAGCGATGACCTACCATATCGGGTTACTCATCCATTCATGAACTAGTCCCATGTCCTTGGCTAAGAATTATTACTTAGTTATACTTAACTAAGGTTTACCACTTAGCTTCTTTTCCCCGTTACCCTTGAATAACCACGATTTTCTACCTGGTTCCTCTAACTAGGGTTTTTTCTATTGGGTTAAGTGTTGTTATTCAGGTTCATGACTTAGCCCGCCTACGAATCATGTCAAGATTAGCTAAGTATTTAAGTTCAAGGCTTAGCCCTACAAGGTGGTTAAGTATACCAAGAAGCGCATGACTTAACCCTATCAAGTCAAATTGGTTAAGTATTGGTTTGTCTTAACCCGATCAGATTATCGTGTTAGATTGATTAAGCATAGATTATCTTAATCGCATCAGATCATCGAGTCGGATTGGTTAAGTATGGGTTAGCTTAACCTCATCCACTAGTCGTACTACAAGGGTTAAGTATATTCAAAAGGTCTTGTGACTTAACCCTATCAAGTCCACATGTTAGATTGGTTAAGTATAGGTTACTTAACCTCATCAAATCATCATGTATAATTGGTTAATTATAAGTTACTTAACCCCATCATGTTAAGTTGGTTAAGTATTGGTTTCTTAACCTCATTGAATTACCAAGTTTAGATTGGTTAAGTGTTTAACTTAACCCCATCGAATTACCGTGTTTAGATTAGTTAAGTATAGGTTACTTAACCCCATCTAATTACCGTGTTCAGATTAGTTAAGTCTTAATTACTTAACCCCATCTAATTACCAAGTCGGATTAGTTAAGTGTAAATTACTTAACCCCATCTAATTACCAAGTCGGATTAGTTAAGGGATTGGCCACAAACATGCATGGTATCATAAGGGGTTTGGCCTCAAAATATGCATAGCATCATAAGAGAATTTGGCCGCTAGCATGCATAGTCTCATAAGGGAATTTGGCCATAAACATGCATAGTATCATAAGAGAATTTGACCACAAGCATGCATGATAACATAAGGGGTTTGGCTTCATTTACATGCATAAGCCCCAAAGTCAAGTCTTTTCCAATGTTTCACAAGTCAAATAGTTCCCAAAGGTTCATGCTAGCACTCCATAGATAAAGATTCAAACATGCAAGATAAACTAGGTTAATCATAACTTGAATTGCATGATTTAGTCACTAAGCATAGCCAAAAGTCATAGGTTCAAGCAAAAGAGGCATGACAAGGTCCATATAGGCTAGCATACTTAGTTTAATCTCGTTTTATTCCATGCCATCATTAAAACTACCGTTTAGATCTAGAAGTAGCTAGAACTTACCAAGCGTGGCTAGGGATTCATGAGCAAGCATGTGTCATGGGATGGTTGAGATTTGGGAGCATGAATCGTCATGAAATTGGTGTAGCAACGTTGATCCCTCCTTGATTTGGTGTAGAAAGCTTGCACCTTCTTCATGGATCTAGCTTTGGATGCTCAAGCCTTTGGAGATGAAGATGGAGGCCATGATATGAAGGTGGAGGCCACGGTGAGGGAGCATTTTGGCATAACTTTGTTGTAGGAATGAATTAATGAGGGTATAGGCTAGGTCTAGTGGTCTTTTTATAGAGATTAGGGGTAGTTTAAACCATAGGATTAACCCCAAATCAGATCTGAGCCATCAAATTCCGTCGGAAGCTTCCAGAACAGGACCAGAGACACAAGCAGGCGCACCCAGGAGGCCTGGGCTCGACCACCTAGGTCGACAGGGGTGTCGACTTGCAAGTCGACACCACCCTGGGTGTGTTGACACCCAAGTCAACACCCATGTCGACTTGGGTGCTGGGCGGGAATTTTTCCCGCCCAGTCTTTTCGGCTCCCGATTTGAATTTTGAACTGTTTTTCGGACTAGGAATTTTCTGAAACTTCGTTGGGCCATAACTTGGTCATACGGACTCCGTTTTTCGAAAACTCGGACTCTATTTCGCGTATTTTTCAAAGACGAACGCAATGGCACAGCCTGTTTCCCTTGATTCAGAATTTAAAATTTAATTCTGCCTTGCTTCTTGATTATAACACGTTATTAAAATTCAGGTTGTTACATTCTCCCCTCCTTTAAGGATTTCGTCCCCGAAATCACCAAGTTAGGAAGAACGTACCCTACCATCCATCATTCATCTACTTAAAACATCATCCACAGGCAACCATTGTCCTTAAGAGACATCTAATGCTTTATGTACACATGCAGAAAGTGTGTGTATATGTTCCTTAGCTAATGCTAATGATCAGGCCTGAGTGATCTTCTACATGCAGAATATGTTTAGTGCCATGAATCCAACATGTATGCAAATAGTCCTAGTCATATAAACACTACATGTGTGTACAATCATTCATTCATATGCAACATCCGCATGACAACTCATTGAATTTCAAACAAGTATAAATACTCGTGCATATGCAATGTAAAATGTGAATGCGTCGATCTAGTATCTAAAGTGTATTTGCGCATCCACGAGCAACCACTTGCAACCATTTGCAACCATATCAATCATAACATGTTTCAAATACATGTTTACATCCATAGCGTTCTACCTAAGGTTCCCAAGATAGGATCGAGAAGATAAACAAGACAAACTCCTTACGGGGTTTGCAACAGAAATAGGACCGAGAGGATATCCACCAAGCGATAGCATGCAAGCAAGCTCTACAGGAGAACCAGGGATCAACGATATACTCTTAAAAAGAGACATGATGCGCGCGTCTAAGCCTCATTTCCTTGAGCTTAATTCCATCGTGCCTTGACCGCCTTTGACTTCGTGATTTCGTAGCTCCTTGATTCCTATTTCCAAGGTATGAGGCGGAACTCATTTCACTGTCGCCTCTCGTTTCACTTCCACTTATTCTTTCCCTCGTATGCTCGGCTCAACCATATCTACGTACTCATGCAAGCTCTCCAAAATTCACTAGTGAATTCTGGATCTCGTTTACCGATGCCAATCCATGTTACCACGTGCACTTACTAGGGTGATTCCTATAACCCATGCTCAAGCGGAATGAACCATCCATCTTATTGGCGAACGTTACTCGATTGGATCAGAGATTTCCGATAAATGCATCAAGAGATTCTAGGTAACTAACCATGATAAAACCCAAAAGGTTATACGAGACTTCGAGGGTATTACCAAGGCAAGTTAAGAGTCTAACTACCCTCTTTCCAAAACCGAGAATGGTATCCCTAACTGGATAACCACTTCATTCCTAGAATCCATCCATAGCTCAACGATAGAAGCATTGCTTCTAATCTCAACACTAGGCATAGATGTTCTTAAATCCAAACAAGTCATGAATTAATGGACCGACTCTCCAACCAGATTTTGGGACTAAAGTGGGATCTTCTACCATGCTAGTACTAAGGTGCAGAGACTTAACTATCGAGGCAGACTTAGATGATGCGATGATCAAAACAAAATCTAGACAGGACGATAGAAAAGAAAGGCTATGCCTTTAATGGAAACGGTACCATTCCTCTTAGGTATGTTAGAAATTAGAGCATACAATTGCACTCTCGCTGATCTTGTCCTTATCTTCCTTTGTGGATCAAGCCATACCAACAAGTTGCTTATTTTTAAGCTCGTGTCCTTTATCCTTGCTCTTACTATCCCTTCTTATAACTTTGGTAATAGGTCTCTCGAAAACTTCCTCCACCGCACGGGAAAACACTTTACGTAGATAGGCAAGGATTAGTCGCAGTTAAAACTACTGTGACTACAGATGGAGGGAAGAAAGGAAAAGAGTTTCAATCAAGGAAACAAAGGATAGTGCTAATGGATTTTGGGGAATAGCCTTTAAAAACTTTTCTTGAAAAATGCTTCTTTGTAAACGGTTTCTCAAATAGTTTTCAGAAGGTTTTAAAAACTTTTGTAACCTGGCTCTTATACCAAATGTAACACCCCACCTCTGCTAGGGTCACTCACAAGGGAATGCACTAGGTTTGGTGAAGCATTATCGAGGTAAACATGCATAGAAATATTACAAGACAGAACATATATAAAACAGCGGAAGTAAAACAAATTTCATTACCTTATAAAATAAGGTCTAAAGCCTTTTACATCAGAATACATCAAAACCTGTCTTGCAATAGTAAAGAAGCATAAAACCTTTTCATAAATTATTCCCAAAAATAAAGCGGTGAAGCAGCCATAGCCAAGAGAAGGCCAAGCTATACATGATGACCTTCAAGCCTAAGAGGTCCGAACTAAACAACATCATTTCCTCCTTGAAAACCTAGGGGGAAACGGAAGACAAAGAGGCGAAAGAAAACGGGGTCAGTCATAAAGACTGGTATGTCCTATCTACTTCCAATATAAAAACAGGTAAAGGTAACATGACATGCATAAACTGAAAGTAAACATAAGGATGACGACAAGATAGATAAGCTAAACCAAGATAACTGGATGAACTACTGTAGCAAAATAAACTAAGATATCATGATAAACTACGGTGTCAAGATAAATCAAGGTATCACATCGTCAGGTTCCTATCAAGTATACTATGCCAAGGTATCTATCATGTGTATTTGCTCTGCACCTCTCGTACTAGTATCCCAACCCGCGTCATGTGTTAACTATGAATGTCCCTTGCCCAATGTCATGCAATGGTCCATGTCAACCTAATATATAGCATATGTAGGTTTTCCCACTCATGTTTCTTTCCATGTATAAGTTCAATCCTTTGCCGTTGGCCGTACGGGCTTTCCCATGTAAGTCTATGCCACCTCAACGTAGTACCATTTTATCCATGAAGTTATTTTGGACTGCTACCCTTGATCTAATTATGTTTTCTTACCATGAACTATCGCGCGTTCACTTAGGTTTTATGCCACCTAGGACCACTAGGGATTATGCTACCTAATGAACGTTCCCGTGTCTCGGTTTGGGTTCAGGCCACCTAGGGCCACTAGGGATTATGCCACCCGTCAACCGCCCCCTTTATCCCACGTATGTATCGTGAATCGTTTTCCATGTCTAGACGCACATGTATCTCAATGTGCCACCCAAGTTCCATGCCAGGGAAAATCGAAACATACAGAACTCGGTCGGGAGCTTTAAGTCGTCTGCTGATGCAGATATCAAGGTCTATTTTTGTATCCGTGGCAATGGTCCCACGTGACCCCTCCCTCAACTACTGAAAGGCAATACAAGAAAAATCATGTATGAGAACCACATCCCGGCCCCACTACAGCCCCACTTTCCTATGGGCCAACCTCACCCATGACTCAATAGCAAGAGCATGGTCTGTTGGGAGTTCTCTGCCTTTCCGTTCGTACACGATTTACTAAAGATGGTAGGTAGTCGGCGACGTGCTATGCAGGGCAAAACCAACTACCGTCGACTCCACGCTAATCCATCCTAGTCTTTAGGTCGCTCGCATAGCAACCAAGGCATACTCTTGGCTCTTCTATAGCAGACCTCAACCTCTGTGAGGCCGGGTTTCATGGACCACCTGCCACCTCACAGAGGGATACCAAGAGTACCCTCACGTCCCCCAAAGCTACCGCTTCGTCACCCAGTTTGTTGGAGCCTTTATCCAAGTTGGATAATTTGCTCCTCCTCGTGTGTTTAAGCGATGACCTACCATATCGAGTTACTCATCCATTCATGAACTAGTCTCATGTCCTTGGCTAAGAATTATTATTTAGTTATACTTAACTAAGATTTACCACTTAGCGTCTTTTCCCCGTTACCCTTGATTAACCACGATTTTCTACCTGGTTCCTCTAATTAGGGTTTTGTCTATTAGGTTAAGTGTTGTTATTCAGGTTCATGACTTAGCCCGCCTATGAGTCATGTCAAGATTGGCTAAGTATTTAAGTTCAAGGCTTAGCCCTACAAGGTGGTTAAGTATACCAAGAAGCGCATGACTTAACCCTATCAAGTCAAATTGGTTAAGTATTGGTTTGTCTTAACCCTATCAGATTATCGTGTTAAATTGATTAAGCATAGATTATCTTAATCGCATCAGATCATCGAGTCGGATTGGTTAAGTATGGGTTAGCTTAACCTCATCCACTAATTGTACTACAAGGGTTAAGTATATTCAAAATGTCTTGTGACTTAACCCTATCAAGTCCACATGTTAGATTGGTTAAGTATATGTTACTTAACCTCATCAAATCATCATGTATAATTGGTTAATTATAAGTTACTTAACCCCATCATGTTAAGTTGGTTAAGTATTGGTTGCTTAACCTCATTGAATTACCAAGTTTAGATTGGTTAAGTGTTTAACTTAACCCAATCGAATTACCGTGTTTAGATTAGTTAAGTATAGGTTACTTAACGCCATCTAATTACCATGTTTAGATTAGTTAAGTCTAAATTACTTAACCCCATCTAATTACCAAGTCGGATTAGTTAAGTGTAAATTACTTAACCCCATCTAATTACCAAGTCGGATTAGTAAAGCGTAAATTACTTAACCCCATCTAATTACCAAGTCGGATTAGTTAAGCGTAAATTACTTAACCCCATCCCCTAATTGTCTTGTATGGTTAAGTGTCATTAAGAAATCAAGCCTGGTCCAACTTAACCTACCCATTCGTGTCATATCGGTTAAGTGTCATTAGTCAAATTTACTTAACCTTATCATGTGGCATTAATTTAATTAATGCACTCTCAACCTCTCACATTAGACCTTGTTGTGGTTACTAGTTAAGCCGGGCGGGTCCAGGTAGTTTTACACCACAACCAAGTCTAACCTCCGGTCTTAAGCGCGACATGACCAACTTCTCACATTGGATCCTATTGTTTGTAGCCACTAGTTAAGCCGGGCGGGTCCGAGTAGATTTATGCTACAAACTCAACCCAACCTCGAGTTGGCCACTTTCATGTTTGGTCTAGTGTCATATTACACTTACGACCCACACGTGTCTAGTTTCAAGTCCCATGTTTACCCCGCATGTCATGCCCACATTTTGGTGTATCATACGTGCCATATTTCCATGAAACCCCATGTCAAATTATCATTTCATAATCACGCACGTCAAACCTACCCCAAAGCGTGTTTCCAACCCAAGTAAAAGCGAGTCAACGTAGTAAGGGTACTATGCTACATATTGGCCTCACAACATGCACGATGTCAAAAAGGGATTGGCCACAAACATGCATTGTATCATAATGGGTTTGGCCTCAAAATATGCATAGCATCATAAGAGAATTTGGCCGCTAGCATGCATAGTATCATAAAGGAATTTGGCCATAAACATGCATAGTATCATAAGAGAATTTGACCACAAGCATGCATGATAACGTAAGGGGTTTGGCTTCAGTTACATGCATAAGCCCCAAAGTTAAGTCTTTGGCAATGTTTCACAAGTCAAATGGTTCCCAAAGGTTCATGCTAGCACTCCATAGATAAAGATTCAAACTTGCAAGATAAACTAGGTTAATCATAACATGAATAGCATGATTTAGTCACTAAGCATAGCGAAAAATCATAACTAGGTTAATCATAACACGAATAGCATGATTTAGTCACTAAGCATAGCCAAAAGTCATAGGTTCAAGCAAAAGAGGCATGACAAGGTCCATATAGGCTAGCATACTTAGTTTAATCTCGTTTTATTCCATGCCATCATTAAAACTACCGTTTAGATCTAGAAGTAGCTAGAACTTACCAAGCGTGGCTAGAGATTCATGAGCAAGCATGTGTCATGGGATGGTTGAGATTTGTAAGCATGAATCGTCATGAAATTGGTGTAGCAACGTTGATCCCTCCTTGATTTGGTGTAGAAAGCTTGCACCTTCTTCATGGATCTAGCTTTGGATGCTCAAGCCTTTGGAGATGAAGATGGAGGCCATGATATGAAGGGTGAGGCCATGGTGAGGGAGCATTTTGGCATAACTTCGTTGTAGAAATGAATTAATGAGGGTTTAGGCTAGGTCTAGGGGTCTTTTTATAGAGATTAGGGGTAGTTTAAACCATAGGATTAACCCCAAATCAGATCTGAGCCATCAAATTCCGTCGGAAGCTTCCAGAACAGGACCAGAGACACAAGCAGGCGCACCCAGGAGGCCTAGGCTCGACCACCCAGGTCGACATGGGTGTCGACTTGCAAGTCGACACCACCCTGCGTGTGTCGACACCCAAGTCGACACCCATGTCGACTTGGGTGCTGGGCGGGAAATTTTCCCGCCCAGTCTTTTCGGCTCCAGATTTGAATTTTGAACTGTTTTTCGGACTTGGAATTTTCTGAAACTTCGTTGGGCCATAACTTGGTCATACGGACTCCGTTTTTCGAAAACTCGGACTCTATTTCGCGTATTTTTCCGAGACGAACGTAATGGCACAGCCCGTTTCCCTAGATTCAGATTTTAAAATTTAATTCTGCCTTGCTTCTTGATTATAACACGTTATTAAAATTCGGGTTGTTACATTCTCCCCTCCTTTAAGGATTTCGTACCCGAAATCTCCAAGTTAGGAAGAACGTACCCTACCATCCATCATCCATCTACTCAAAACATCATCCATAGGAAACCATTGTCCTTAAGAGACATCTAATGCTTTATGTACACATGCAGAAAGTGTGTGTATATGTTTCTTAGCTAATGCTAATGATCCGGCCTGAATGATCTTCTACATGCAGAATATGTTTAGTGCCATGAATCCAACATGTATGCAAATAGTCCTAGTCATATAAACACTACATGTGTGCACAATCATTCATTCATATGCAACATCCGCATGACAACTCATTGAATTTCAAACAAGTATAAATACTCGTGCATATGCAATGTAAAATGTGAATGCGTCGATCTAGTATCTAAAGTGTATTTGCGCATCCACGAGCAACCACTTGCAACCATTTGCAACCATATCAATCATAACATGTTTCAAATACATGTTTACATCCATAGAGTTCTACCTAAGGTTCCCAAGATAGGATCGAGAAGATAAACAAGACAAACTCCTTACGGGGTTTGCAACAGAAATAGGACCGAGAGGATCTCCACCAAGCGATAGCATGCAAGCAAGCTCTACAGGAGAACCAGGGATCAACGATATACTCTTAAAAAGAGACATGATGCGTGCGTCTAAGCCGCATTTCCTTGAGCTTAATTCCATCGTGCCTTGACCGCCTTTGACTTCGTGATTTCGTAGCTCCTTGATTCCTATTTCCAAGGTATGAGTCGGAACTCATTTCACTGTCGCCTCTCGTTTCACTTCCACTTATTCTTTCCCTAGTATGCTCGGCTCAACCATATCTACGTACTCATGCAAGCTCTCCAAAATTCACTAGTGAATTCTGGATCTCGTTTACCGATGCCAATCCATGTTACCACGTGCACTTACTAGGGTGATTCCTATAACCCATGCTCAAGCGGAATGAACCATCCATCTTATTGGCGAACGTTACTCGATTGGATCAGAGATTTCCGATAAATTCATCAAGAGATTCTAGGTAACTAACCATGATAAAACACAAAAGGTTATACGAGACTTCGAGGGTATTACCAAGGCAAGTTAAGAGTCTAACTACCCTCTTTCCAAAACCGAGAATGGTATCCCTAACTGGATAACCACTTCATTCCTAGAATCCATCCATAGCTCAACGATAGAAGCATTGCTTCTAATCTCAACACTAGGCATAGACGTTCTTAAATCCAAACAAGTCATGAATTAATGGACCGACTCTCCAACCAGATTTTGGGACTAAAGTGGGATCTTCTACCATGCTAGTACTAAGGTGCAGAGACTTAACTATCGAGGCAGACTTAAATGATGCGATGATCAAAACAAAATCTAGACAGGACGATAGAAAAGAAAGGCTAAGCCTTTAATGGAAACGGTACCATTCCTCTTAGGTATGTTAGAAATTAGAGCATACAATTGCACTCTCGCTGATCTTGTCCTTATCTTCCTTTGTGGATCAAGCCATACCAACAAGTTGCTTATTTTTAAGCTCGTGTCCTTTATCCTTGCTCTTACTATCCCTTCTTATAACTTTGGTAATAGGTCTCTCGAAAACTTCCTCCACCGCACGGGAAAACACTTTACGTAGATAGACAAGGATTAGTCGCAGTTAAAACTACTGTGACTACAGATGGAGGGAAGAAATGAAAAGAGTTTCAATCAAGGAAACAAAGGATAGTGCTAATGGATTTTGGGGAATAGCCTTTAAAAACTTTTCTTGAAAAATGCTTCTTTGTAAACGGTTTCTCAAATAGTTTTCAGAAGGTTTTAAAAACTTTTGTAACCTGGCTCTTATACCAAATGTAACACCCCACCTCTGCTAGGGTCACTCACAAGGGAATGCACTAGGTTTGGTGAAGCATTATCGAGGTAAACATGCATAGATATATAACAAGACAGAACATATATAAAACAGCGGAAGTAAAACAAATTTCATTACCTTATAAAATAAGGTCTAAAGCCTTTTACATCAGAATACATCAAAACCTGTCTTGCAATAGTAAAGAAGCATAAAACCTTTTCATAAATTATTCCCCAAAATAAAGCAGTGAAGCAGCCATAGCCAAGAGAAGGCCAAGCTATACATGATGACCTTCAAGCCTAAGAGGTCCGAACTAAACAACATCATTTCCTCCCTGAAAACCTGGGGGGAAACGGAAGACAAAGAGGCGAAAGAAAACGGGGTCAGTCATAAAGACTGGTATGTCCTATCTACTTCCAGTATAAAAACAGGTAAATGTAACATGACATGCATAAACTGAAAGTAAACATAAGGATGACGACAAGATAGATAAGCTAAACCAAGATAACTGGATGAACTACTGTAGCAAAATAAACTAAGGTATCATGATAAACTACGGTGTCAAGATAAATCAAGGTATCACATCGTCAGGTTCCTATCAAGTATACTATCCCAAGGTATCTATCATGTGTATTTGCTCTGCACCTCTCGTACTAGTATCCCAACCCGCGTGATGTGTTAACTATGAATGTCCCTTGCCCAATGTCATGCAATGGTCCATGTCAACCTAATATATAGCATATGTAGGTTTTCCCACTCATGTTTCTTTCCATGTATAAGTTCAATCCTTTGCCGTAGGCCGTACGGGCTTTCCCATGTAAGTCTATGCCACCTCAACGTAGTACCATTTTATCTTTGAAGTTATTTTGGACTGCTACCCTTGATGTAGTTATGTTTTCTTACCATGAACCATCACGCGTTCACTTAGGTTTTATGCCACCTAGGACCACTAGGGATTATGCTACCTAATGAACGTTCCCGTGTCTCGGTTCGGGTTCAGGCCACCTAGGGCCACTAGGGATTATGCCACCCGTCAACCGCCCCCTTTATCCCACGTATGTATCGTGAATCGTTTTCCATGTCTAGACACACATGTATCTCAATGTGCCACACAAGTTCCATGCCAGGGCAAATCGAGAAATACAGAACTCGGTCTGGAGCTTTAAGTCGTCTGCTGGTGCAGATATCAAGGTCTACTTTTGTATTCGTGGCTATGGTCCCACGTGACCCCTCCCTCAACTACTGAAAGACAATACAAGAAAAATCATGTATGAGAACCACATCCCGGCCCCACTACAGCCCCACTTTCCTATGGGCCAACCTCACCCATGACTCGATAGCAAGAACATGGTCTGTTGGGAGTTCTTTGCCTTTCCGTTCGTACACGATTTACTAAAGATGGTAGGTAGTCGGCGACGTGCTATGCAGGGCAAAATCAAGTATCGTCGACTCCACGCTAATCCATCCTAGTCTTTAGGTCGCTCGCATAGCAACCAAGGCATACTCTTGGCTCTTCTATAGGAGACCTCAACCTCTGTGAGGCCGGGTTTCATGGACCACCTGCCACCTCACAAAGGGATACCAAGAGTACCCTCACGTCCCCCGAAGCTACCGCTTTGTCACCCAGTTCGTTGGAGCCTTTATCCAAGTCGGATAATTTGCTCCTCCTCGTGTGTTTAAGCGATGACCTACCATATCGGGTTACTCATCCATTCATGAACTAGTCCCATGTCCTTGGCTAAGAATTATTATTTAGTTATACTTAACTAAGGTTTACCACTTAGCTTCTTTTCCCCGTTACCCTTGATTAACCACGATTTTCTACCTGGTTCCTCTAATTAGGGTTTTGTCTATTGGGTTAAGTGTTGTTATTCAGGTTCATGACTTAGCCTGCCTATGAATCATGTCAAGATTGGATAAGTATTTAAGTTCAAGGCTTAGCCCTACAAGGTGGTTAAGTATACCAAGAAGCACATGACTTAACCCTATCAAGTCAAATTGGTTAAGTATTGGTTTGTCTTAACCCTATCAGATTATCGTGTTAGATTGATCAAGCATAGATTATCTTAATCGCATCAGATCATCGAGTCGGATTAGTTAAGTATGGGTTAGCTTAACCTCATCCACTAATCGTACTACAAGGGTTAAGTATATTCCAAATGTCTTGTGACTTAACCCTATCAAGTCCACATGTTAGATTGGTTAAGTATATGTTACTTAACCTCATCAAATCATCATGTATAATTGGTTAATTATAAGTTACTTAACCCCATCATGTTAAGTTGGTTAAGTATTGGTTGCTTAACCTCATTGAATTACCAAGTTTAGTTTGGTTAAGTGTTTAACTTAACCCAATCGAATTACCGTGTTTAGATTAGTTAAGTATAGGTTACTTAATGCCATCTAATTACCATGTTTAGATTAGTTAAGTCTAAATTACTTAACCCCATCTAATTACCAAGTCGGATTAGTTAAGTGTAAATTACTTAACCCCATCTAATTACCAAGTCGGATTAGTTAAGCGTAAATTACTTAACCCCATCTAATTACCAAGTCGGATTAGTTAAGCGTAAATTACTTAACCCCATCCCCTAATTGTCTTGTATGGTTAAGTGTCATTAAGAAATCAAGCCTGGTCCAACTTAACCTACCCATTCGTGTCATATCGGTTAAGTGTCATTAGTCAAATTTACTTAACCTTATCAAGTGGCATTAATTTAATTAATGCACTCTCAACCTCTCACATTAGACCTTGTTGTGGTTACTAGTTAAGCCGGGAGGGTCCAGGTAGTTTTACACCACAACCTAGTCTAACCTTGGGTCTTAAGCGCGACATGACCAACTTCTCACATTGGATCCTATTTTTTGTAGCCACTAGTTAAGCTGGGCGGGTCCGAGTAGATTTATGCTACAAACTCAACCCAACCTCGAGTTGGCCACTTTCATGTTTGGTCTAGTGTCATATTACGCTTACGACCCACACGTGTCTAGTTTCAAGTCCCATGTTTACCCCACATGTCATGCCCACATTTAGGTGTATCATACATGCCATATTTCCATGAAACCCCATGTCAAATTATCATTTCATAATCACGCACGTATAACCTACCCCAAAGCGTGTTTCCAACCCAAGTAAAAGCGAGTCAACATAGTAAGGGTACTATGCTACATATTGGCCTCACAACATGCACGATGTCAAAAAGGGATTGGCCACAAACATGCATTGTATCATAAGGGGTTTGGCCTCAAAATATGCATGGCATCATAAGAGAATTTGGCCGCTAGCATGCATAGTATCATAAGGGAATTTGGCCATAAACATGCATAGTATCATAAGTGAATTTGACCACAAGCATGCATGATAACATAAGGGGTTTGGCTTCAGTTACATGCATAAGCCCCAAAGTCAAGTCTTTGCCAATGTTTCACAAGTCAAATGGTTCCCAAAGGTTCATGCTAGCACTCCATAGATAAAGATTCAAACTTGCAAGATAAACTAGGTTAATCATAACATGAATAGCATGATTTAGTCACTAAGCATAGCCAAAAATCATAACTAGGTTAATCATAACACGAATAGCATGATTTAGTCACTAAGCATAGCCAAAAGTCATAGGTTCAAGCAAAAGAGGCATGACAAGGTCCATATAGGCTAGCATACTTAGTTTAATCTCGTTTTATTCCATGCCATCATTAAAACTACCGTTTAGATCTAGAAGTAGCTAGAACTTACCAAGCGTGGCTAGAGATTCATGAGCAAGCATGTGTCATGGGATGGTTGAGATTTGTAAGCACGAATCGTCATGAAATTGGTGTAGCAACGTTGATCCCTCCTTGATTTGGTGTAGAAAGCTAGCACCTTCTTCATGGATCTAGCTTTGGATGCTCAAGCCTTTGGAGATGAAGATGGAGGCCATGATATGAAGGTGGAGGCCATGGTGAGGGAGCATTTTGGCATAACTTCGTTGTAGGAATGAATTAATGAGGGTTTAGGCTAGGTCTAGGGGTCTTTTTATAGAGATTAGGGGTAGTTTAAACCATAGGATTAACCCCAAATCAGATCTGAGCGATCAAATTCCATCGGAAGCTTCCAGAACAGGACCAGAGACACAAGCATGCGCACCCAGGAGGCCTGGGCTCGACCACCCAGGTCGACAGGGGTGTCGACTTGCAAGTCGACACCACCCTGGGTGTGTCGACACCCAAGTCGACACCCATGTCGACTTGGGTGCTGGGCGGGAAATTTTCCCGCCCAGTCTTTTCGGCTCCAGATTTGAATTTTGAACTGTTTTTCGGACTTGGAATTTTCTGAAACTTCGTTGGGCCATAACTTGGTCATACGGACTCCGTTTTTCGAAAACTCGGACTCTATTTCACGTATTTTTCCGAGATGAACGCAATGTCACAGCCCGTTTCCTTTGATTCAGATTTTAAAATTTAATTCTGCCTTGCTTCTTGATTATAACACGTTATTAAAATTCGGGTTGTTACTTTCTCCCCTCCTTTAAGGATTTCGTCCCCGAAATCTCCAAGTTAGGAAGAACGTACCCTACCATCCATCATCCATCTACTCAAAACATCATCCACAGGAAACCATTGTCCTTAAGAAACATCTAATGCTTTATGTACACATGCAGAAAGTGTGTGTATATGTTTCTTAGCTAATGCTAATGATCAGGCCTGAATGATCTTCTACATGCAGAATATGTTTAGTGCCATGAATCCAACATGTATGCAAATAATCCTAGTCATATAAACACTACATGTGTGCACAATCATTCATTCATATGCAACATCCGCATGACAACACATTGAATTTCAAAAAAGTATAAATACTCGTGCATATGCAATGCAAAATGTGAATGCGTCGATCTAGTATCTAAAGTGTATTTGCGCATCCACGAGCAACCACTTGCAACCATTTGCAACCATATCAATCATAACATGTTTCAAATACATGTTTACATCCATAGAGTTCTACCTAAGGTTCCCAAGATAGGATCGAGAAGATAAACAAGACAAACTCCTTACGGGGTTTGCAACAGAAATAGGACCGAGAGGATATCCACCAAGCGATAGCATGCAAGCAAGCTCTACAGGAGAACCAGGGATCAATGATATACTCATAAAAAGAGACATGATGCGCGCGTCTTAGCCGCATTTCCTTGAGCTTAATTCCATCGTGCCTTGACCGCCTTTGACTTCGTGATTTCGTAGCTCCTTGATTCCTATTTCCAAGGTATGAGTCGGAACTCATTTCACTGTCGCCTCTCGTTTCACTTCCACTTATTCTTTCCCTAGTATGCTCGGCTCAACCATATCTACATACTCATGCAAGCTCTCCAAAATTCACTAGTGAATTCTGGATCTCGTTTACCGATGCCAATCCATGTTACCACGTGCACTTACTAGGGTGATTCCTATAACCCATGCTCAAGCGGAATGAACCATCCGTCTTATTGGCGAACGTTACTCGATTGGATCAGAGATTTCCGATAAATGCATCAAGAGATTCTAGGTAACTAACCATGATAAAACACAAAAGGTTATACGAGACTTCGAGGGTATTACCAAGGCAAGTTAAGAGTCTAACTACCCTCTTTCCAAAACCGAGAATGGTATCCCTAACTGGATAACCACTTCATTCCTAGAATCAATCCATAGCTCAACGATAGAAGCATTGCTTCTAATCTCAACACTAGGCATAGACGTTCTTAAATCCAAACAAGTCATGAATAAATGGACCGACTCTCCAACCAGATTTTGGGACTAAAGTGGGATCTTCTACCATGCTAGTACTAAGGTGCAGAGACTTAACTATCGAGGCAGACTTAAATGATGCGATGATCAAAACAAAATCTAGACAGGATGATAGAAAAGAAAGGCTAAGCCTTTAATGGAAACGGTACCATTCCTCTTAGGTATGTTAGAAATTAGAGCATACAATTGCACTCTCGCTGATCTTGTCCTTATCTTCCTTTGTGGATCAAGCCATACCAACAAGTTGCTTATTTTTAAGCTCGTGTCCTTTATCGTTGCTCTTACTATCCCTTCTTATAACTTTGGTAACAGGTCTCTTGAAAACTTCCTCCACCGCACGGGAAAACACTTTACGTAGCTAGACAAGGATTAGTCGCAGTTAAAACTACTGTGACTACAGATGGAGGGAAGAAAGGAAAAGAGTTTCAATCAAGGAAACAAAGGATAGTGCTAATGGATTTTGGGGAATAGCCTTTAAAAACTTTTCTTGAAAAATGCTTCTTTGTAAACAGTTTCTCAAATAGTTTTCAGAAGGTTTTAAAAACTTTTGTAACCTGGCTCTTATACCAAATGTAACACCCCACCTATGCTAGGGTCACTCACAAGGGAATGCACTAGGTTTGGTGAAGCATTATCGAGGTAAACATGCACAGAAATATCACAAGACAGAACATATATAAAACAACGGAAGTAAAACAAATTTCATTACCTTATAAAATAAGGTCTAAAGCCTTTTACATCAGAATACATCAAAACCTGTCTTGCAATAGTAAAGAAGCATAAAACCTTTTCATAAATTATTCCCCAAAATAAAGCGGTGAAGCAGCCATAGCCAAGAGAAGGCCAAGCTATACATGATGACCTTCAAGCCTAAGAGGTCCGAACTAAACAACATCATTTCCTCCCTGAAAACCTGGGGGGAAACGGAAGACAAAGAGGCGAAAGAAAACGGGGTCAGTCGTAAAGACTAGTATGTCCTATCTACTTCCAGTATAAAAACAGGTAAAGGTAACATGACATGCATAAACTGAAAGTAAACATAAGGATGACGACAAGATAGATAAGCTAAACCAAGATAACTGGATGAACTACTGTAGCAAAATAAACTAAGGTATCATGATAAACTACGGTGTCAAGATAAATCAAGGTATCACATCGTCAGGTTCCTATCAAGTATACTATCCCAAGGTATCTATCATGTGTATTTGCTCTGCACCTCTCGTACTAGTATCCCAACCCGTGTCATGTGTTAACTATGAATGTCCCTTGCCCAATGTCATGTAATGGTCCATGTCAACCTAATATATAGCATATGTAGGTTTTCCCACTCATGTTTCTTTCCATGTATAAGTTCAATCCTTTGCCGTAGGCCGTACGGGCTTTCCCATGTAAGTCAATGCCACCTCAACGTAGTACCATTTTATCCTTGAAGTTATTTTGGACTGCTACCCTTGATCTAGTTATGTTTTCTTACCATGAACTATCGCGCGTTCACTTAGGTTTTATGCCACCTAAGACCACTAGGGATTATGCTACCTAATGAACGTTCGCGTGTCTCGGTTTGGGTTCAGGCCACCTAGGGTAGGGCCACTAGGGATTATACCACCCGTCAACCGCCCCCTTTATCCCACGTATGTATCATGAATCGTTTTCCATGTCTAGACGCACATGTATCTCAATGTGCCACCCAAGTTCCATGCCAGGGCAAATCGAGAAATACAGAACTCGGTCGGGAGCTTTAAGTCGTCTGCTGATGCAGATATCAAGGTCTATTTTTGTATCCGTGGCTATGGTCCTACGTGACCCCTCCCTCAACTACTGAAAGGCAATACAAGAAAAATCATGTATGAGAACCACATCCTGGCCCCACTACAGCCCCACTTTCCTATGGGCCAACCTCACCCATGACTCGATAGCAAGAACATGGTCTGTTGGGAGTTCTCTGCCTTTCCGTTCGTACACGATTTACTAAAGCTGGTAGGTAGTCGGCGACGTGCTATGCAGGGCAAAATCAAGTATCGTCGACTCCACGCTAATCCATCCTAGTCTTTAGGTCACTCGCATAGCAACCAAGGCATACTCATGGATCTTCTATAGCAGACCTCAACCTCTGTGAGGCCGGGTTTCATGGACCACCTGCCACCTCACAAAGGGATACCAAGAGTACCCTCATGTCCCCCGAAGCTACCACTTCGTCACCCAGTTCGTTGGAGCCTTTATCCAAGTCGGATAATTTGCTCCTCCTCGTGTGTTTAAGCGATGACCTACCATATCGGGTTACTCATCCATTCATGAACTAGTCCCATGTCCTTGGCTAAGAATTATTATTTAGTTATACTTAACTAAGGTTTACCACTTAGCTTCTTTTCCCCGTTACCCTTGATTAACCACGTTTTTCTACCTGGTTCTTCTAATTAGGGTTTTGTCTATTGGGTTAAGTGTTGTTATTCAGGTTCATGACTTAGCCCGCCTATGAATCATGTCAAGATTGGCTAAGTATTTAAGTTCAAGGCTTAGCCCTACAAGGTGGTTAAGTATACCAAGAAGCGCATGACTTAACTCTATCAAGTCAAATTGGTTAAGTATTGGTTTGTCTTAACCCTATCAGATTATCGTGTTAGATTGATTAAGCATAGATTATCTTAATCGCATCAGATCATCGAGTCGGATTGGTTAAGTATGGGTTAGCTTAACCTCATCCACTAATCGTACTATAAGGGTTAAGTATATTCAAAATGTCTTGTGACTTAACCCTATCAAGTCCACATGTTAGATTGGTTAAGTATATGTTACTTAACCTCATCAAATCATCATGTATAATTGGTTAATTATAAGTTACTTAACCCCATCATGTTAAGTTGGTTAAGTATTGGTTGCTTAACCTCATTGAATTACCAAGTTTAGATTGGTTAAGTGTTTAACTTAACCCAATCGAATTACCGTGTTTAGATTAGTTAAGTATAGGTTACTTAACGCCATCTAATTACAATGTTTAGATTAGTTAAGTCTAAATTACTTAACCCCATCTAATTACCAAGTCGGATTAGTTAAGTGTAAATTACTTAACCCCATCTAATTACCAAGTCGGATTAGTTAAGCGTAAATTACTTAACCCCATCTAATTACCAAGTCGGATTAGTTAAGCGTAAATTACTTAACCTCATCCCCTAATTGTCTTGTATGGTTAAGTGTCATTAAGAAATCAAGCCTGGTCCCACTTAACCTACCCATTCGTGACATATCGGTTAAGTGTCATTAGTCAAATTTACTTAACCTTATCATGTGGCATTAATTTAATTAATGCACTCTCAACCTCTCACATTAGACCTTGTTGTGGTTACTAGTTAAGCCGGGCGGGTCCAGGTAGTTTTACACCACAACCTAGTCTAACCTCGGGTCTTAAGCGCGACATGACCAACTTCTCACATTGGATCCTATTGTTTGTAGCCACTAGTTAATCCGGGGGGGGGGGGGGTCCGAGTAGATTTATGCTACAAAATCAACCCAACCTCGAGTTGGCCACTTTCATGTTTGGTCTAGTGTCATATTACACTTACGATCCACACGTTCTAGTTTCAAGTTCCATGTTTACCCCACATGTCATGCCCACATTTAGGTGTATCATACGTGCCATATTTCCATGAAACCCCATGTCAAATTATCATTTCATAATCACGCACGTCTAACCTACCCCAAAGCGTGTTTCCAACCCAAGTAAAAGCGAGTCAACATAGTAAGGGTACTATGCTACATATTGGCCTCACAACATGCACGATGTCAAAAAGGAATTGGCCACAAACATGCATTGTATCATAAGGGGTTTGGCCTCAAAATATGCATAGCATCATAAGAGAATTTGGCCGCTAGCCTGCATAGTATCATAAGGAAATTTGGCCATAAACTTGCATAGTATCATAAGAGAATTTGACCACAAGCATGCATGATAACATAGGGGGTTTCGCTTCAGTTACATGCATAAGCCCCAAAGTCAAGTCTTTGCCAATGTTTCACAAGTCAAATGGTTCCCAAAGGTTCATGCTAGCACTCCATAGATAAAGATTCAAACTTGCAAGATAAACTAGGTTAATCATAACATGAATAGCATGCTTTAGTCACTAAGAAAAGCCAAAAATAATAACTAGATTAATCATAACACGAATAGCATGATTTATTCACTAAGCATAGCCAAAAGTCATAGGTTCAAGCAAAAGAGGCATGACAACGTCCATATAGGCTAACATACTTAGTTTAATCTTGTTTTACTCCATGCCATCGTTAAAACTACCGTTTAGATCTAGAAGTAGCTAGAACTTACCAAGCGGTGCTAGAGATTCATGAGCAAGCATGTGTCATGGGATGGTTGAGATTTGTAAGCATGAATCGTCATGAAATTGGTGTAGCAACGTTGATCCCTCCTTGATTTGGTGTAGAAAGCTTGCACCTTCTTCATGGATCTAGCTTTGGATGCTCAAGCCTTTGGAGATGAAGACGGGGCCATGATATGAAGGTGGAGGCCATGGTGAGGGAGCATTTTGGCATAACTTCGCTGTAGGAATGAATTAATGAGGGTTTAGGCTAGGTCTAGGGGACTTTTTATAGAGATTAGGGGTAGTTTAAACCATAGGATTAACCCCAAATCAGATCTGGGCCATCAAATTCCGTCGGAGGCTTCCAGAACAGGACCAGAGACACAAGCAAGCGCACCCAGGTGGCCTGGGCTCGACCACCCAGGTCGACAGGGGTGTCGACTTGCAAGTCAACACCACCCTGGATGTGTCGACACCCAAGTCGACACCCACGTCGCCTTGGGTGCTGGGCGGGAAATTTTCCCGCCCAGTCTTTTCGGCTCCAGATTTGAATTTTGAACCGTTTTTCGGACTTGGAATTTTCTGAAACTTCGTTGGGCCATAACTTGGTTATACAGACTCTGTTTTTCGAAAACTCGGACACTATTTCGCGTATTTTTCCGAGACGAACGCAATGGCGCAGCACTTTTCCCTTGATTCAGATTTTAAAATTTAATTCTGCCTTGCTTCTTGATTATAACACGTTATTAAAATTCGGGTTGTTACAAGTAAAAAGATAGGCGTAATTGTTGGAAGTAAGGGCTATATAGAGAATTAGGGGTAGGATTAAAAAGAAGGGATGTTTTGAAGTATTAAGAGAGGTAGAGGTAGTTTAAGCATAGTAGGCGTAGATCGACAAATATGAAAGATAATTAATCATTTAGATTGGGTGCTGCAAAAATCAACCCTTTACAGAAGTTAAAAAATAAGGGTAATTATTGCAGGGAATGACTATTTAGAGAATTGGGTGTAGGATTAAAAAGAAGTGTTGTTTTGAAGTATTAAGAGAAGTAGGGGTAGATTAAACATAGTAGGGGTAGTTCGACAAATATGAAAGATTATGAATCGTCTGGATTGTGTGCCACAAAAACCAACCCTTCACAGTAGTAAAAAGATAGGATTAATTGTTGGAAGTAAGGGCTATTTAGAGAATTTTGGGTTGGATTAAAAAAAGGACTGTTTTGAGGTCTTGTGAGAAGTAGGTGTAGTTTAAGCATAGTAGAGGTATATCGACAAATATAAATGACGATGAATCATTTAGATTGGGTGCTGCAAAAACCAACTGTTTATTGGCCTTTCGGACCGCCCATCAAAGCATAACAACGTGGTAGATCCGTATTCAGAGTCCTCGAAATAAATGGGTTGGAGAGGTCCATCATTTTAGTCCACTTTGCCCGTAGAGAGCGGCCCAGGAGGAGCTTGAGATGATCAAGCCTGATCAGTCACGATATGTTCATTTGAAGCCCGGGAAGCCAGCCTAAAGAATAGCTCATTTCAGATCTTCTTGCTCAAACCGCCTAAGTCAAACAAATCAAGCATGTCTCATGCAAGATATTTGGAAAAGAATATTGATTCTCCAGCGAATGCTAATTCATTCAGCTGCAACTATTCTTCTGGATCTAATAACACGCGTGGATAACGACTAAGTATTGGATCACCTATAAATATCTATGTTTCAATTCAAAGAAAAGAAGAATTTTTTTGGTAATCATTCTCATTGATCATAAAGAAATAACATATAAAGTCGACGTAGGCACTGTCTTTGCCGAACCACTATAAAAACTTTGTGTGTGATTCTTTTTAATTTATGTGCGTTGTTTGTTGTTAGAAATCTTCACTTATTCTCTACAAAATTCTTTTCTTTGGGCGTTGAACCAATTTTTGGTATCAAGATTTTGGTGCTTTCACTGAGAACAGACTTTCTCAGGTCAATTCGGATTTTCGATCTACTTTTGGATCACCAAGTCCATGAAGGAAATCTCATTTTTGTTAGTACATTGATTTAGCAATGGCTGGAAAAACAGTTCGTAATACCGGAAAGAATCCACAAGCTAGAACATCCATGGAAGCAGTCGGCGGAACAGCTCACCCTGAAGCTTCCTCGGATCAGCCTACATTACCCCCTGGAGGGGATGTAGCCCATCTTCTGCCTTCACCACCCGAGATGAATTCATGGCTATGGTAGATCGGCTTAAGGAAACTACCGATTCCTTAAGGGCCCACTCTCGAGAGAATGCCACCATGCATGAAGACATGACTCGCATAACGCGAGAGAATGCCACCATGCGTGAAGACATGAATCGCATAACGCGACAGTGGGAGGAGTTCAGAAAGCAAGCTCAGGAGGCTCGGGACCATCAACTCCCTCCTCCTCCGCTTGATCGAGTGTCAGAAAGCTCCTCCTCATCGGAGGAAGGTAGAGACCCACGTCAACCTCGGCGACCATTAGAAAGAGTTGAAAATTCCCGGCAGCTGCGCATAGAAGAACATCAGAATCCACCAGATGAACAAGACAAAGGACATGCTGATTAGGTCGAGTTAGAAGTGGTCGATCCAATGTCCCTACACATTCGGGTGGCATCCCCTCCTATAAACCGAAATGTTGTTCGAAGAAATCGGGCCCCTCTACATCCTGCTCGGAATCTTGTAATTAACCAAGAAAACCGGAGGAGAAGAAATGCCCGGACGACATTTCCTGATGGAGGGGGTAGAAGAAGTCCACCGGTTGACGAAGTCAACCCGGACACGATAGTTACCCCAAATTTAGCTGCTATGGTACGACAAATTATGTACGATAGTCGTGGGCGTAGAAAAGTAGACTGGGGAGTCGACCGAAGCCATACACCATTTACTGATGACATCTTGCAAGCGGAGTTTCCCAGGAGATTCAATATGCCCCAAATGAATCAATATGATGGAACTTCAGACCCACAGCAACACCTGATGAGATATTCTTGGCACACGGAAGTAGCAGTTGCTCCTGAGACAATTAAATACAAGGCTTTTCCAATCTTTCTATGTGGGATTGCCCTTATGTGGTTTGTCTGTCTACCCGCAAAATCCGTTCCTAGCTTTAAAGACTTGAGCGAAAATTTTCTAACTCAATTCTACCTTTACCCTACCAAATCAAAACATGTCATGGCTTAGTCAGCAGTTAAGAAGGGAAGAGGCGAATCCCAAAGGAATTATCTCAATCGGTTTAATCGAGTGGCAACCGAGGTTAGCAACCCCAACCATGAAACCGTCATAATGGCCATGGTCGATGGCATCGACAAACGAACCGAGTTTGGAAAATATTTGATTGGAAAGCCACCAACTACGATTGAAGCTTTCTATGAAAAGGCTCACATCCGACTGAGGCAAGAAGATGTGCAGTTTGAGGAAGAAGGTGGTCAGACGGGCGCTTTCAATCCGTCAGCTCAAAACAACATCGCAGTTAAAAAATCTGGGGATAACTCGGGGAAAGTCGAGGTCAATGATGAAAACCGTGGCAAGCAAAGCGGTGAAGGGTCGAGGGAAAATAGCGGGAATTCAAAGCAAAGAGGAAACTCCCGAAAGCGCCCTCGCTTCCAGTGTTTGACACGTAAAATGACACATTAAAGAACATATACCTCGATACCTGCAATACAATGCAATATAAGAAGTCGCCCCCACGAGAGCCTACGGAGAAGGAATGAGCGACCGGGAAGTACTGCTTATTCCACAATATTTACGGGCATACAACCAACGAGTGCCGACATCTTAGGGACATTGTTGAAAAGCTGATTCGAGAAGGGAAACTTGACGAATATAAAACAAATCCAACGGATAGGGGGCAAGGAACTTCGATGCCCAAGCAAAGTCAGCCTGCAGCTCGCGCAACTCCTCAAGAAAAAGGGAAAGGAATTGTCATCAACGCCATTGTGGTGGGACCGCACGAGGCCACAAGCCCCGTCAAACAAAGGAAGACAATGAGCGAGGATATCGTCTTCCTTGACCGTGATCCAATTGTTATAGAAACCCCAACGGTTGATCCATTGGTGAAAACTGCCATCATCGGCCCGGGTACTGTCCGAAAGGTTCTGGTAGACAATGGAAGCTCAGTAAACATCCTATTCAAACAAACCTATGATCAAATGAAGTTATAAACAAAGCACTTAGAGTTATATGAAGGTCATATACGTGGTTTCAACGGAGCATCCACCGAACCTATCGGCCAGGTCAGACTATCGGTGGAGTTAGGAGATGGGGAAAGACGAAGGGTTAGGATTCTACCATTTGTAGTAATGAATATCAACTCGCACTAAAATTCCTTCTTCGGACGACCTGGCCCTGGCGGTATTCCAAGCATGTATCGCCCCTTAGTGTTTGCTTATGAAGTTTCTCACCGACAGTGGGATCGGAACTGTGCGAGGAGACTGAGTAATTGGTCGAGCATGCTATATGGTAGAGTGGAAGGTGTTGAGGAGCAGCGGTAACAAGGAGTCTGAAAAATCTTCTCCCCCAGGGGAGGAGAAGGAAGCATAGCAAGTACAGAGAATACCTCGACCAGGACCGTCGTCCTATGAGGTCGAAGACATCGACCCACGAGATGACGATGAGTCAGGGTGAAGAAAGGCAACTCCAAATGAAACCACCATAGAAATCCTGATCGATGACAATGATCCTAACAAAGTTCTAAAGATTGGGTCTCATCTTGATCTCTTTCGGACGAAGGAGCTAAGTGAATTCCTTTGGGCGAATTTAGACGTGTTCACCTGGACCCACACTGACATGTGTGGGATATCTCCGTTTATCATAACCCACTCCCTCAGCATCAACCCAAAATACACTCCTGTAAAACAGAAAAGGCGAATGTTGGGCCTTGAAAGGTCGAGAGCTTTAAAAGAAGAGATTGGGAAGTTACAAACCAATGGATTCATCCGGGATTCGACCTATCCCGACTGGATTGCCAACCCGGTACTTGTGAAGAAGGCTAATGGGAAGTGGAGAACCTGTATTGATTTTTCCGACCTGAATAAGGCCTACCCTAAGGACAGCTTCCCATTGCCTAGAACCGATCACCTGGTTGACTCGACCGCCGGGCACGAGCTACTTTCATTCATGGATGCATATCCCGGATACAATCAGATTGCCATGCTCGTCCCTGACCAAGAACATACCAGCTTCATTACCAACCTCGGGTTATACTGTTATGTGGTGATGCGTTTTGGTTTAAAGAACATAGGAGCTACCTATCAAAGGCCAGTTAATCGAATGTTTGATGATCAAATTGGGAAAACGATGGAGGCGCATGTAGATGATATGTTTGTAAAGTCAAAACAATCATCCGAGCACATGAACGACCTGTCAAGGATGTTTAACATTCTCCGGAAATATAGAATGAAACTAAATCTATTGAAATGTTCTTTTGTAGTGGCATCGGGCAAATTTCTCGGCTTCATTTGGAGTTCCCATGGAATTGAGGTCAATCCTGATCAAATTGCAGCCCTTAAGGGAATTCAGGAACCTTGTCGAATAAAGGATGTTCAGAGTTTAACAGAAAAGGTAGCAGCCATGGGACGATTCATCTCGAAAGCCACTAATAAATTCCTACCCTTCATTGAACTGATAAAAAAGGGGGAAACGAAACTTTTCTTGGACACCTGACTGTGTCGAAGCTTTCCGAAATCTTCTTGATCATCTCGAAAAGCCTCTTATTCTATCCAAACCTGTCGAACATGAAGATTTGTTCGTTTATTTAGCAGTCTCTGTACATGCAATTAGCTCAGTCCTGGTCTGTAAGGAAGATCGGGTACAACGACCAGTCTATTATGTGAGTAAGAAGTTGACCGGATCCGAACATAATTATCCTAAAATCGAAAAACTAGCCTATAGCTTATTAATCACGTCAAGAAAGTTTCAGCATTACTTCCAGGCCCATCCAATTAAAATATTCACTGATCAACCTCTTCGACAAATCTTACAACGACCAGAAGTTAGAGAGAGGCTGCTAAAACGAAATACCGAATTAAGCCAGCTTGACCTAACATTTATTCCTCGGAAATCGATCCGAGGAGCAGCTTTAGCTGATTTCATAGCAGAATTTACAACCCTGAAGGAGGAGTGTCAAGATGATGAACCTGAGCCAAACAACATTCGGGAACCGGCATAGTACTTTTGTCTCCTAAAGGACGCTCGATTTATTATGCTTTGAGGCTAGAATTTTTGGAAACCAATAATGACTCTGAGTACGAAGCCCTAATTTCTTGACTAAAATTAGCAAGAGACCTGAAGATAACATCGCTCGACAACTTTTGTGACTCACAGCTTGTAGTTTGCCAAGTCCGAAAGGAATTTGTTACCCGAGGAGAGCGACTAACCTCTTACCTCAAAGAAGTCAAGAAGTTGCTATGGAACATCAGCCGATATAGCATTTCTCATATTCCCCGGGTAGAAAACCAGAAAGCATATAGGCTAGCAAAACTAGCTAGTTCGGATCATCCGACCGAGACAGAATTAGTTCCCATAGAAATCCTGAGAATGCCAAACATCGATCAGATGGATGTCGACCAGACTAATGTCGAACCTGAAGAAGAATCATGGATGACTCCCATCAAAAATTTCTTTCTCCATGGACAGCTACCCGAAAAGAAAAATGAGAAGCGAGCCTTGGTACGACAAGCCTCTAGGTACCTCATTCAGCAAGGCCAGCTCTATAGAAGAGGATTTTCGGTTCCCATGTTCCGATGTGTAGCCAATGATGACATCAAAAGAATATTGCAAGAAGTGCATGAGGGAGATTGTGGAGCACACACCGGGGGGCAAACCCTAGCCTGGAAAATACAACGCTATGGGTATTTCTGGCCAACCATTAGTAAGGATGCCGCCAACTATGCCAAAAAATGTGATAAATGCCAGAGGTTCGCGGAAATCCCATGAGCGCCCTGAATGAATATTACCCAAATGACAAGTCCTTGGCCGTTTGATGTATGGGGAATTGACATCATCGGAACCTAGCCTATTTCGAAAGGGGACGCTAGGTATGCGATTGCAGCAGTAGACTACTTCACAAAATGGGCGGAAGCCAAGCAGATGACTACGATTACACCAAAGAAGGTTATCAACTTTATCGTTCGAAACATTATATGTCGATATGGAGTGCCTCGAACCATCGTTACAGACAACGGGACTCAGTTTGACAGTCTAGATTTATGGGATTTTTGTGAGAAATATCGTATTGGGAAGAAATACACAGCAGTATTACATCCCCAATCCAATGGTCAAGTTGAAGCTGTCAATAAAATTATTAAGACAATTTTGAAGAAACGGCTGGAACGCGCTAAACGAAAATGGGTCGACGAGTTGCCTCTGGCATTATGGGCGTATCGTACTACACACAAGACCGCAACAGGACATACTCCCTTCGCTTTGTCGTACGGTTCTGAGGTTGTTCTCCCAATTGAACTTGAAGTCCCGACTCACTGGACGACTTACTATGATCCCTTGACTAATAAAGCGCTTCTCCTTACTTCACTGGACATGGTCGACGGAAAAAGAGAGGAGGCGAACCTACGTGTCGTAGCCCACAGGAAACGGGTCGCTCGGTATTACAACAAAAAAGTCCAACCAAAGACTTTTGAAGTAGGAGATTTGGTCCAGAAACGAATCTTCCCGATCCCCATACGCATGGGTCCGAGATGGCAAGGACCATACGTCATTCAAAGAAAGCTCAACAATGGGAGTTTTAGGCTGATAACTGTGGATGGCGAACCGTTTCAAAGAGTGTGGAACGCAGAGCGTTTGCGACTTTATCTTTCTTTGGATATATTTTAATGTTTTTGTTTTCTTTCTGCATTTAGATTGTTGATTTATTTGTTTTTGGCATTGTAATAAGAGACCTTCATTAGTCGCAATAGCATAATAATAAGAGTCTCCGTTCCTGCCCTGAATTTTTGTGATTGTAAAGAGCTAACGCTTATGATTGATCGACCTATTTTTCAACTTTTACGTTGAATGAATCAAGGATAAAATCAATGTCCGTCCAGGCATACTGATCGACCATCAGGACTCAACTCCGACCTCGTTGACTTGAGGAAGGGTATAAATGACAATCGAGCATGAATGGTGCACCTTGATAAAAGACCGCTCAAACGATAGAACTTTTCCCTTTACAGACTAAAGGATAAGTGTGAAAGCCTCAAGGCGCCTCTGCTCAATTGCATCCAGACCCTGATTAAGGATGGGACTAGTTGAGTTCGACAGGGAAGTTCGCCGCTCAAGCATCTACCCGACACTGGGGGCAAAAGAAATAGTTAACGCCCCCAACGAGGGTAAAGGGAGACTCACCCTTAACATCAAAAACATAACCATGAGATTCACACGACGTTTATGTTACATGTGTAACCATCAAAATAAGTTGATTTTCATTTAAAGTACTCTGACATCATTACAAAATACTACTATGTGACAGGTACCATTCAAGCAACGCTACTGGAGATACATCATCAAACGATTACAAAGGAATGTTCTAAAAAGGAGGCGGCATCAGTCCTTGTTCAACCATTTCAGCCATCTCTTTTTGCTTGATCATCTCCAGCATTTCTTTATTAGTTATTCTTTGTTTCGACCCTCCTAGCGTATTGCCAAAAGGACGAGGAGATGAGGCAGAAGCCTGTGAAACAATGGGGCAGCAGGACCCGAGGCTGAAGAGAGGATGGTCAGGGGAAGGAACTGGAGAAGTTTGATGTTCAAAGGATCTTCAGTAGGCTCGGGCATCATGGCAAAAATTTCTTTGTCCTTCTGGTCTTTGATCTCGGCCATGGATGGGCAGTCTTCCCTTTTGGACTCCTAAACAACCTCAACGTCTCTATCTTCAGGAGATACCAAGTCGACCATCTATTCTTCTGCAGTCTTGTTTACTTCTTCGGTGGTACCCTTTTTCTCGACATCAGGTCCTTTATCCGCTTTTTTAGTAGCAACAGAAATCCCTAAGAAAGAAAGTAGATGCATGCAATTAGGCGAGGATAAGGACTTATAAAAAAAGAGACTTACCACAAATGTTGGAACCAATCACCTGCCCTTCTGTGGCCTTAACTAAATCAGATGGAAAGGTAGAAGACGAGCCCCTTTCCATAACCATGTGTGCAGAAGGTGCTAGATCATAAGGCCGACTATCCCTCACTTTGGTTTAGAGAACCAATTTTCCCTTCGTCCTGCAATGTTATGCCTCTGCTACTTTCCTCTCTTGGTTTATTGCCTCCGCAAAGATGGCACATTCTCTATCATTCAGAATATGAGTCATTAGTGATGCCTGATCCACTGGGTGACTTTGTGCCGTCTTCTTCTCTTCCCATAGGAATAACGTCCATACATCGACCAATGACCTGGGAAATCCCGGCATCCAAGATAAATCCCTATAGCAAAGGAAATCTGCGCAAAACAAAAGAACCTTACGAGCATGCCCCTTCTTCAATTCAACTTTCTCTCGGGCGTGCTCAGCCTTAAGAGTCTCGATCTCAACATCATGCTAAAGCTTCAGATTGCTAGCAGACTCGACTGCTGTGGCTGTATTTTTCTCAGCCTGATCCTTGGCTAACTCGGACGAATGAACAGTAGCCTTTAAATTCTGAATTTGAAGATCGAGTTGGGCTTTATCCCTCTTCAAAGTTTCAATCTCTTCCCTCATAGAATCGCATTCCTGGCCTCTCTGCTGAACCTGAATGTTCAAGTCTTTGACCTCTCTCCCATACTTTTCTTTGTCTGCCGCCTGCAGCTCTTGATCTTTGATTTTCTTTTCTAGGTACCCAAAGGTATTCTTACCACTGTCGATGTCCCTTTTTAAACCAGCGATCTCGGTAAGCTTTCCCTTTAATGCTCCACTCCCAAGCCCGGCATATTCCAGCATAGCGTCATATGGAGATAGGGCATATTCTAGATTATTTCGCATGCGGCGACGAAACCTGTGGGTTAATGGTTATATTTCGGGAGGTGGCCCATTCTCAGAAAAAATGAGATCAGGGAAATTTCGTTCCAGTTCTTGGAATCGATCGGCGGAGGAAGTTCCAACTGTAGGACTAGAGCGATGTGCTACTATTCGAGAAGGATCGACTCCTTTTCCCTCCTTGGATTTGTGAGAATCATCTTTTTCCTTTTCTTGGGCACGCGACCCAACTCCTCCATATCTCCCGACGTTCGATCATGTCTTCTCAAGCATCTCTTTTTCTGCCCATCCTGTTCCTCGGGCAGTTCGCCCCCTCCTTCTTCCCCTGATTCTTCCTTTTTTCTTTACTCCCTGTCTTCCCTCCCGTCTTATGTCTCCTTCCTTCTACTATTACTGTCTTTTTCGTTGCCACCTTTTTCAGTACATGGCATAGTAGCCTTCTACAATCAAATGTCCATTGGGAAGGAAGCAAACAGGTCTCCATAAAACTCTTCGTCAACACCTACAAGGAAAGCAAAATGAAACAAGTGATCCTCGATTTGTGCATACGTATTTGATGTTGTGACGTGCAATAAACCTTATAGTCGTGACAAGATTATACCTCCAATACTACCCTGTCTGTCTGGAAAGGGCATCCCTTTAGATGGATTGGCAAAAAATCGATTTGGATCTAAACTTTGTGGTGAGAGAATAATGTTGGGCATTTAAAGATTTTCCAAACCTGGAAGAGGGGTTGCGTCAAGCCATTCCTGTAGATCATGAGTCGAGTGTAAATCATCCTCAACTTCCGAATCTTTCGGATGAACCTCGATAGGTTCTTCTTCGTTTGTTTTCCTTTGTGCCACCTTGGAAGCTCTCTTGGCGGGAACCTTCTCTTTTAGTCGATGTCCGACCTTGCCGCAGGCAACTTCTTGAAACTTGACCTTTCGAACGCGTCTTTTGAAAGTGGGCTTCTTAAGACCTGAATTCTCTTTCTTTCCGGGTACAGGGCGAGTAGGGGATCCTTCAACTGAGTGAATCGCCTGTTCATCCCCCGACTCCTTCGGGACTGGGGGCGCTTCGTCTTGAGCTGGTACTGCAGGATCAAGTCCGTCGTTTGCTGATCCCCTTGTCCTACTTCGGTCGAGTAGGGCATATTGGTGCAAGTTTTCATCGGACAGACAGTTCCAAAACCGTCGTCTCTTCTTTTTTATTCTGAGCAATCGCTTGTGGTGCTCTTTAAAAACCTTATCTTCAGGTCTTACATGATCGTCCTCCATATGAAAAAATAGGGTGATCAGAAAGAGAAATCTCTATGGAAAAGGAATATATAACGAAAAGAGGAGAACCCACCACATTTGAGCCAGTATCGAGCACACCCCGGCTGCTGCTTAATCCAAAACCTGTCTCACTTGGGATCGCCCGCCTTGCTTGGGACATCCTCGATAATCTTCCAGCCTCGAACAGCTTCTAAATAGAGTAAAGAAGGATACTGTGTTTTATTGTGTCTAAAGTTAAAGAGAAAGGCTATATCATCAATGGTCGGGGGATAACCCAGATATTTCAGACATAAATGACATGTCGACAACAAATTTCCATAAGCTATTAGGTGAAATTGCATCAGAGCCAAATTCATCTGACACAGAAAATCGAGAATGAAAGAAGAAAAGGGGGAATGGCTCCCACGTTGCACATCGGAAGGGACATTGCCATGTTACCATCCGGAGGATTATGAGGTCTCTTAGTTTTTCAGGGACGAGGACATCGTCAAATGGAATATTTTGCTTTGTTGTTAAATGTTGTAGTCGTTTAAGGGTGATGTTGGACTGTTTTGCTTCTGGAGGGTTCCTCAAAATCTCCGCACCTGGGAGAATGTCAGGAGCCAGCGGAATGGGCACCACTTCAACTAGGTCGACTGCTATTGAAGGAACAGATTGCGGATCCGTCGATCGATATCTAGGGTCGCTGTCAAAAGGAGGTCTTGAATGACTCGAAGACTCTGAAGAACTGTCCACTCTAATGGAAAATGGTATCCCTCCACCAGACTCTTGCTTACGGGTATCACGCATTATGACCATTTACCTATGAAGAACCTATGGCATAAAAATAAAAGAAAAAGAACAAAAGAAGAGACAGAGTCAGGACTTTCTACAAGCATGGCCCTAGAAAATGATGAATCACAAGTGATATGATCTAAGTTATGTGGAAATTGATATCCCTTACATCGCCCTTTTTAGCATTGTCATGTGCCTTCGGGTTCAAAGATACTCCGACTCACAAAATGCTTGGAAAAGGCAGGATCTTTTTGTAATACCTTCAAAATCAGGAATTCGTTACCAATGGTTCTTGCCCAAAGGGTGGAAGTCTTACCTTGGGGAACCGCACCGCCGCTGACTCCGGCGGTCTGACGTGGAAGACCTCCATTGATTAGGTCAAATTAAACCCTAGATTATAATAAAAAGAGAGCTTACCCAATGCAAGAATGGTGTTTCGATATAAAGCATGATTCATACCTGAAAAGATGATTTTGGGTGGAAGTGATGATCGCGAATTGTCTTTCTCTCCGGAATGGTAGATTAACCATTATAGAGTTTAAAAGTAAAAAGAAAAAAAGTAAATAGGATTTTACTTTTATAACAGAAAAGAAGAGCGGCTATTCCAATTCAGCCAATGTGATTGGACCAAGCGGATGTTTAAAGAAGTTGGAGAGTTGGAGACCAATTGATAAGAAGAGAAGACGGGGAGGCGTCATCATTACCTGAACTTATTCATAATTTTGAAGCGATTGATGGGATTCGACACAGCTTGCGATGTTTACTGAATAAAAGTAAAAGTAACCAATAATATAATCAGCATATAGGGTCTGACTTGAGATATATGACAACAAAGTACGCTTCTCACTAAATGAATCATACTTTGGGGGGCAAAGTGTTGATGGGCCTTCCGGACCGCCCATCAAAGCATAACAACGTGGTAGATCCGTATTCAGAGTCCTCGAAGTAAATGGGTTGGAGAAGTCCATCATCTTAGTCCACATCGCCCGTAGAGCGCAACCCAGGAGGAGCTTCAGATGATCAAGCCTGATCGGCCACGATATGTTCATTTGAAGCCCGGGAAGCCAGCCTAAAGAATAGCTCATTTCAGATCTTCTTGCTCAAACCGCCTAAGTCAAACGAATCAAGCACGTTTCATGCCAGATATTTGGAAAATAATACCGATTCTCCAGCGAATGCAAATTCATTCAGCCGCAACTATTCTTCTGGATCTAATAACACGTGTAGATAACGGCCAAGTATTGCATCACCTATAAATACCTATGTTTCAATTCAGAGAAAAGAAGATTTTTTTTTGTAATCATTTTCATCGATCATAAAGAAATAACATATAAAGTGGACGTAGGCACCGTCTTTGCCGAACCACTATAAAAACTTTGTGTGTGATTCTTTTTAATTTCTGTGCGTTTTTTGTTGTTAGCATTCTTCACTTATTCTCTACAAAATTCTTCTCTTTGGGTGTTGAACCAATTTATGGTATCAACACCAACCATTCACAAAAGTTAAAAAATAGGGATAATTGTTGGAAGGAACGACTATTTAGCGAATTAGGGGTAGGATAAAAAAGAACGGCTATTTTGAAGTATTAATAGAAGTAGGGGTAGTTTAAGCATAGTAGGGGTAGATCGACAAATATGAAAGATTATTATTCGTTTGGATTGGGGGCTGCAAAAACAAACCCTTCAAAGTAGTAAAAAGATAGGTGTAGTTGTTGGAAGTAAGGGCTATTTAGAGAATTAGGGGCAGGGTTAAAAACAAGGACTGTTTTGAATTATTAAAAGAAGTAGGGGCAGTTTAAGCATAGTAGGGATAGATCGACAAATATGAAAGATGACGAATCATTTAGATTGGGTGCTGCAAAATCCAACCCTTCACAGTAGTTAAAATTATGTGTAATTGTTGGAAGTAAGATCTATTTATAGAATTAGGGGTAAGGTAGGATTAAAAAGAAGGGTTGTTTTGAAGTATTAAGAGAAGTAGGAGTAGTTTAAGCATAGTAGGGATAGATCGCCAAATATAAAGATGATGAATCATATGGATTGAGTGCTGCAAAAACCAACCCTTCACAGATGTTTAAAAATAGGGGTAATTATTGAAAGTAAGTGCTGTTTAGAGAATTAGGGGTAGGATTAAAAGGAATAGTTTTTTTGAAGTATTAAGAGAAGTAGGGGGTTTAAGCGTAGTGGGGGTAGATCGACAAATATGAAAGATTATGAATCGTTTGGATTAGTTGCTGCAAAATCCAACCCTTCAGAGTAGTAAAAAGATAGGTGTAATTGTTGGATGTAAGAGCTATTTAGAGAATTTTGGGTAGAATTAAAAAGAAGGGTTGTTTTGAAGTATTAAGAGTTGTAGGGGTAGTTTAAGCATAGTTAGGGTAGATCGACAAATATAAAAGATGATGAATCATTTAGATTGGGTGCTGCAAAAACCAACCCTTCAAAGAAGTTAAAAAAATTGGGGTAATTTTTGGAAGGAATGAATATTAATAGAACCAGGGGTAGGATTAAAAAGAAGGGATGGTTTGAAGTATTAACAGAAGTAGGGGTAGTTTAAGCATAGTAGGGGTAGATCGACAAATATGAAAGATTATGAATAGTTTGCATTGGGCGCTGCAAAAACCAACCCTTCATAGTAGTAAAAAGATAGGCATAATTGTTGGAAGCAATGGCTACTTACAGAATTAGGGGTAGGAATAAAAAGAAGGATTATTTTGAATTATTAAGAGAAGTAGTGGTAGTTTAAGCATAATAAGGGTAGATCGACAAATATTAAATATGATGAATCATTTAGATTGGGTACTCTAAAAACCAACCCTTCACAATCGTAAAAATATAGACGTAATTGTTGGAAGTAAGGGCTATTTAGATAATTAGGGGTTGGATTAAAAAGAAGGACTATTTTGAAGTATTAAGAGAAGTAGGGGTAGTTTAAGCATAGTAGGTGTAGATCGACAAATATGAAAGATGATGAATCATTTAGATTGGGTGCTGCAAAAACCAACCCTTCACATTAGCTAAAAAATAGGGGTAATTGTTGGAAGTAAGGGCTATTTAGAGAATTAGGGTTAGGATTAAAAAGAAGGGTTGTTTTGAAGTATTAAGAGAAGTAGGGGTAGTTTAAGCGTAATTATGGTAGATCGACAAATATGAAAGATGATGAATCATTTAGATTGGGTGCTGCAAAAATAAACCCTTCACAGAAGTTAAAAAATAGGGCTAATTGTTGGAAGGAATGAATATATAGAGAACTATGGGTAGGATTAAAAAGAATGGTTGTGTTGAAGTATTAAGAGAAGTAGGGGTAGTTTAAGCATAGTAGTGGTAGATCGACAAATATGAATGATTATGAATCGTTTGCATTGGGTGCTGCAAAAACCAACCCTTCAAAGTAGTTAAAAGGTAGGCATAATTGTTGGAAATTAGGGCTATCTAGAGAATTAGCGGTAGGAATAAAAAAGAAATGTTTGTAATTAGTAAGAGAAGCAGGGGTAGTATAAGCATAGAAGTAGTAGATCGACAAATATGAAATATGATGAATCATTCAGATTGGGTGCTGCAAAAACCATCCCTTCACAGTAGTAAAAAGATTGGCGTAATTTTTGGAAGTAAGTTCTATTTAGAGAATTAGTGGTAGGATTAAAAAGAAGAACTGTTTTGAGGTATTAATAGAAGTAGCGGTAGTTTAAGCATAGCAGGGGTAGATCGACAAATTTGAAAGATGATGAATCATTTAGATTGGGTGCTGCAAAAACCAACCCTTCACAACAGTCAAAAAATCGGGGTAATAGTTGGAAGTAAGGGCTATTTTGAGAATTAGGGGTAGGATTAAAAAGAAGGGATGTTTTGAAGTATTAAGAGAAGTAGGGGTAGTTTAAGCATAGTAGGGTAGATCGACAAATATAAAGATGATGAATCATATGGATTCAGTGCTATAAAAACCAACCCTTCATAGAAGTTTAAAAATAGGGGTGATTGTTGGAAGGGCTATTTAGAGAATTAGGAGTTGGATTAAAATGAAGGGTTGTTTTGAAGTATTAAGAGAAGTAGGGGTAGTTTATGCATAGTAAGGGTAGATCGACAAATATGAAAATGATGAGTCATTTAGATTGGGTGCTACAAACACCAACCCTTCACACTAATTAAAAAATAGGGGTATTCATTGGAAGTAAGAGCTATTTAGAGAATTAGAAGTAGGATTAAAAATAATAGTATTTTGGAGTATTAAGAGAAGTAGGGGTAGTTTAAGCATAGTTGGGGTAGATCTACAAGTATGACAAATGATGAATCGTTTGGATTGGGTGCTGCAAAAACCGACCCTTCACTATAGCTAAAAAATAGGGGTAATTGTTGAATGTAAGAGCTATTTAGAGAATAAGGGGTCAGATTAGAAAGAAGGTTGTTTTGAAGTATTAAGAGATGTAGGGGTAGTTTAAGCATAACAGGTGTAGATCGACAAACATGAAAGATGATCAATCGTTTGGATTGGATGAGTCAAAAACCAACCCTTCATAGTAGTTAAAAAATAGGGGTAATTGTTGGAAGTAAGGGCTATTTAGAAAATTAGGGGTAGGATTAAAAAGAAGGGTTGTCCTGAAGTACCTCTCAAAGTAGTTAAAAAATAGGGGTAATTGTTAGAAGTAAGGGCTATTTATAGAATTAGGGATAAGAATAAAAAGAAGAGCTGTTTTGTGAAGTATTAGGAGGATTAAGGTGCAACAAAAATCAACCCTTCACAGTAGTTATAAATAGGGATAATTGTTGGAAGTAAGGGCTATTTAGTGAACTAGTGGTAGGATTAAAAAGAAGGATTGGTTTGAATTACTAAGAGAAGTGTGGATAGATTAAGAATAGTAGGGGTAGATCGACAAATATGAAAGATGACAAATCATTTGGATTGGGTGCTGCAAAAACCAACCTTTCACAGAAGTTAAAAAATATGCGTAATTATTGGACATTGTTGGAAGTAAGGTCTATTTAGAGAATCAGGGGTAGGATTAAAAAGAAGGACTATTTTGAAGTATTAAGAGAAGTATAGGTATTTTAAGCATAGTAGGGGTAGATCGACAAATATGAAAATGATGAATCATTTAGATTGGGTGCTACTAACACCAACCCTTCACAGTAGTTAAAAAATAGGGGTAATTGTTGGAAGCTAGGGCTATTTAGAGAATTAGATGTAGGGTTAGAAAGAATAGCTATTTTGAAGTATTAATAGAAGTAGGGGTAGTTTAAGCATAGTAAGGGTAGATTAACAAATATGACAGATGATGAATCGTTTGGATTGGGTGCTGCAAAAGCCAACCCTTCGCAGTATTTAAAAAATAGGGGTAATTGTTGAACATAATAGCTATTTAGAGAATTATGGATAGGATTAAAAAGAAGGTTGTTTTAAAGTATTAAGAGAAGTAGGGTAGTTTAAGCATAATAGGGGATGATCGACAAATATGAAAGATGATGAATTGTTTGGATTGGCTGCAGCAAAAACCAACCCTTCACACTAGTTAAAAAAATAGGATAATTGTTGGAAGTAAGGGCTATTTAGAGAATTTGGGGTAGGATTAAAAGGAAGTGTTGTTTTGAAGTATAAAGAGAAGTAGGGATAGTTTAAGTATAGTTGGGGTAGATCGACATATTTGAAAGATGATGAATCATTTGGATTGGGTGCTGGAAAAACCAACCTTTCACAAAAGTTAAAAAATAGGGATAATTGTTGGAAGTAAGGGCCATTTAGAGAATTAGCGGCAGGATTAAAAAGAGTAGCTGTTTTGATTTATTGAGAAGTAGGGGTAGTTTAAGCATAGTAGGGGTAGATCGACAAACATGAAAGATGATGGATCATTTGGATTGGATGATGCAAAAACCAACCCTTCACAGTAGTTAAAAAATAGGGGTAATTGTTGGAAGTAAGGGCTATTTAGTGAATTAGGGGTAGGATTAAAAAGAAGTGTTGTCTTGAAGTACCTTTCACAGTAGTTAAAAATCGTGGTAATTGTTGGAAATAAGGGCTATTTAGAGAATTAGGGGTAGGATTAAAAAGAATAGTTGTTTTGAAGTATTAAGAGAAGTAGGGGTAGTTTAAGCATAGTAGGGGTAGATCGACAAATATGAAAGATGATGAATCGCTTGGATTGGGTGCTGCAAAGACCAAACCTTCACAGTAGTTAATAAAGGGGTCATTGTTTGAAGTAGGGCTATTTAGATTATTAGGGGTAGGATTAAAAAGAAGGTTGATTTGAAGTAATAATAGAAGTAGTGGTAGTTTAAGCATAATATGGGTAGATCGACAAATATGAAAGATGATGAATCGTTTGGATTGGGTGCAGCAAAAACCAACCCTTGACAGTAGTTAAAAATAGGGATAATTTTTGGAAGTAAGGGTTATTTAGAGAATTAGGGGTAGGATTAAAAAGAAGGGTTATTTTGAAGTACTAAGAGAAGTAGGGATGGTTTAAGAATAGTAGGGGTAGATCGACAAATATGAACGATGACAAATCATTTGGATTGGGTGCTGCAAAAACCAATCTATCATAGAAGTAAAAAAATAGGGGTAATTTTTGGACATTGTTGGAAGTAAGGGCTATTTAGAGAATCAGAGGTAGGATTAGAAAGAAGGACTATTTTGAAGTATTAACAGAAGTATGGGTAGTTTAAGCATAGTTGGGCAAGATCGAGAAATATAAAGATGATGAATCATATGGATTGGGTGCTTCAAAAACCAACCCTTCAAAGAAGTTTAAAAATAGGGGTAATTGTTAGAAGGGCTATTCATAGAATTAGGGGTTGGATTAAAAGTAAGGGTTGTTTTGAAGTATCAAGATAAGTAGGGGAAGTTTAAGCATAGTAGGAGTAGATCAACAATTTTGAAAGATGACGAATCATTTAGATTTGGTACTACAAAAACCAACCCTTCATAGTTATTAAATAACAGTTGTAATTGTTTGAAGTAAGGGCTATTTAGAGAACTAGATGTAGGAATAAAAAGAATAGTTGTTTTGAAGTATTAGGAGAAGTAGGGGTAGTTTAAACATAGTAGGGGTAGATCGACATATATGAAAGATGATGAATCGTTCGGATTGGATGCTACAAAAACCAACCCTTCACTATAGTTAAAAATTAGGGGTAATTTTTGGAAGTAAGGGATGTTTATAGAATTTGGGGTAGGATTCAAAAGAAGGGTTATTTTGAAGTATTAAGAGAGTAGGGGTAGTTTAAGCATAGTAGGGGTAGATCGACAAATATGAAAGACTACGAATCGTTTGGATTGAGTGCTGCAAAAACCAACCCTTCACAATAGTAAAAGATAGGCGTAGATGTTGGAAGTAAGGGTGAATTAGAGAATTAGTGGTAGGATTAAAAATAATAGTTGCTTTGAAGTATTAAGAGAAGTATGGGTAGTTTAGGAATAGCCCGGGCAGAACGACAAATACGAAAGATGATGAATCGTTTGGATTGGGTGCTGCAAAAACCAACCACTCAAAGTAATTAAAAAATAGTGGTAATTGTTGGATGTAAGGGCTATTTATAGAATTAGGGGTTGGGTTAAAAAGAAGGTATTTTTTGAAGTATTAAGAGAACTAGGGTAGTTTAAGCATAGTAGGTGTAGATCGACAAATTTTAAAGATGATGAATCATTTAAATTGGGTGCTGCAAAAACCAACCCTACACAGTAGTTAAAAAACAGAGGTAATTGTTGCAAATGAGGGCTATTTAGAGAATTTGGGGTAGAATTAAAAATAAGGGTCATATTGAAGTATTAAGAGAAGTAGGGGTAGTTTAAGCATAGCAGGGGTAGATCGACAAAAATGAAAAATTATGAATCGTTTGGATTGGGTGCTGCAAAAACCAACCCTTAACAGAAGTTAAAAAATAGGGGTAATTGTTGGAGGGAATGACTATTTAGATAATGAGGGGCAGGATTAAAAAGAAAGGTTGTTTTAAAGTATTAAGAGAAGTAGGGTTAGTTTAAGCATAGTAGGGGTAGATTGAAAAATATGAAATTTTATGCATCATTTGGATTGGGTGCTGCAAAAACCAACCCTTCACAGTAGTAAAAAGATAGGCGTAATTGTTGGATGTAAGGGCTATTTTGAGAATTACGGGTAGGATTAAAAAGAATAACTTTTTTGAAGTATTAAGAGAAGTATTGGTAGTTTAAGCATAGTAGGGGTAGATCGACAAATATGAAAAATGATGAATCATTGTGATTGGGTGCTGCATAAAGCAACCCTTCAAAGTAGTTAAAAAATAAGTGTAATTGTTGGATGTAAGGGCTATTTAGAGAATTAGTGGTAGGATTAAAAAGAATGGACGTTTTGAAGTATTAAGAGAAGTTGGGGTAGTTTAATCATAGTAGGGTAGATCGAAAAATATAAAGATGATGAATCATATGGATAGGGTGCTGCAAAAACCAACCCTTCATATTAGTTAAAAAAACAGGGATATTTGTTGGAATTAAGGTCTATTTACAGAATGAAGGGTAGGATTAAAAAGAAGGTTGTTTTGAAGTATTAAGAGACGTAGGGGTAGTTTAAGCATAGTAGGGGTAGATCGAAAAATATGAAAGTTGATGAATCATTTAGATTGGGTGCTGAAAAAACCAACCCCTCACATTTGTTAAAAAATAGGGGTAATTGTTGGAATTAAGGGCTATTTAGAGAATTAGAAGTAGGTTTAAAAAGAATATTTGTTTTGAAGTATTAAGAGAAGTAGGGAAAGTTAAGGCATAGTAGGGGTAGATCGACAAATATGAAAGATGATGAATCATTTGGATTGGGTGCAGCAAAAACAAACCCTTCACAGTAGTTAAAAAAGGGATAATTGTTGGAATTAAGGGTTATTTAGTGAAATAGGGGTAGGATTAAAAAGAAGGGCTACAGTAGGGGTAGTTCGACAAATATGAAAGATGACGAAACATTTGGATTGTGGAACACCCCACCTCCGTTAAGGTCACATACAAAGGGATGCCTTAACTTTGGTGGAGCGTTTTTAGGTACAAGATGCAAATAAGTTACAAGACAGACAAATAAAGCAGCGGAGAATAAATACTTTACTGATAAACAACTTGTACATAGATTTGTTTCCAACATCAAATCATCAATACACGGTACAACAAAATATCTGTCTTGTTTAACAAAATAAAGAAGCATAAAATGACTATGATATTTCTCAAATAAGCATGAGATATCCATAGCAGTGGAAAAGAGAGACCAAGGAAATAATCCAACTAATCTTCGGGCTTGGAAAGAGAAGCGGTCCAAACTAAGCTAGGCTATTCCATCCCTGACTTCCTGGGGGCGAAACGGAAGAAAAGAGGCGGAAACAAACTAGGTTGGACATAAGTCTGGTAAGCTCAGTTATTTAATAGCATGTAAACAAGAAAAGGACTCTGACATGAATAAACTGAACTTAGAATAATACCACAAGGATATGGTAATCCTAAGACGAGACAAAGCAGGATTTAACGGAATAGACTATCGCACCCACTTATATTTCTTTGCACCCACTAAGAACCGTTTAACTGGCATGGTGTGTTCATGATAAAATGATCCCCTTCTTGTATTGATCGGCTCCTACTCGCATTCATGTGTTTTCGGTGTCATACGACCCACGTGATTTTTAGGTACTTGTGCTTCGGTCCTTTCTTTGATTCCTACTGTTCTAGACATCCAATCTAGGTTTTTTAGGTTCTGTTACCGAGCGTTACCTAGATCCGACTAGGGTTTAATCTTCAGACACTTTCTCAATTCGACCAGGGTTTATGCTACCCAGGGCCACTAGGTTTTACGCTACCTATCAAACAATTCCCTCTAGTCTAGGACATACTACCCAGAGCGGTATATGTTCCTAGAATTTCCCCACGTATGTGTCGTGAATCATTCTCGCAGTCTAGTTGCATATGTCCTCTATATGTGCATCCAGAGTCCCGTGGCAGGGCTAATAAAGAAACACGGAACTCGGTCGGGAGCTTTAAGTTGTATGCTGAGATAGATGCTGAGGTCTTCTTTTATCTGTGTGTGGCTATGGTCCCAATTGACCCCTCCCTCAACTAATAAAAGGCACCCAAGAAAATCAAGAATGAGAACTGTACACAGGCCCCTCTATGCCCCCACAAACCTATGGGCCAACCTCACCCATAACTAGATAGCAAGTGTACGGTCTGTTGGAGTTCTCCGCCTTTCCGCTTCACATGCTCTATTGACTCAAGATGGTAGGTAGACGACGACGTGCTATCACAGGGCTAATCTAGATATCGTCGTCTCACGTTGGTGCATCCTTGTCTTTAGTTTGCCTTATATTGCAACCAAGGCATACTCTTGGTTCTTCTAACGTAGATCTTAACCTCTGTGAGCCCAGGAGGATCTTCTACAACCTCACAGAGGGATACCAAGAGTACCCTCACATCCCCTCGAAGCCACGTGCTTCGTAACCCAGACCGTTGGAGCCTTCTTCCTGATTGGACGGACATTCGCTCCTTCTCGTGTTCTACGTGGCTTTCTTGACTAAGGTTTACTACTTAGTTCTCTTAACTAAGGTTTACTACTTAGTTTCTTAAATCGTTCGTTTTCTTAACTAAGGTTTACAACTTAGTCCTCTTAACTAAGGTTTATTACTTAGTTCTCTTTCTCGTCATATTGGATTGGTTAAGTGTCATCAGTTAGTTCAAGTTAACTTAATCCATTCACTTGTCATGTTGAATTGGTTAAGTGTTATCCAGCAGTTTTCGTTGACTTAACCCACCCATATATCAAGTCAAATTGGTTAAGTGTTAACTAGTGGTTCATGTTGACTTAACCCACCCATATATCAAGTTAAATTGGTTAAGTGTTCCTTAACCTTACTCGTTTATCAGGTTATATTGGTTAAGTATTTCTCATTAACTTAACTCTATTCATGCTATAATGGTTAAGTGTTCTAAGTGTACTTAACCCCATCTTCTGGTTTGGTTAACATGTTAGATTGGTTAAGTATTCTAAATTTACTTAACCCAACCTTATAGTCTAGTTAACATGTTATAACGGTTAAACATTTACTTAACCTTACCCACTTGTCCAGTTAACATGTTATGATGGTCAAGTGTTTCCTTAGTTACTTAACCCCCACAAATCTTGTCTTGTTAACATGTTAAGTTGGTTAAGTGTTTCCTTAATTACTCAACCTTACTATTCTAGCTTGATTGTTTATGAGCTTTAATTAATTAATTAATTAAATCACCAACCACTCACATTAGAGAGATATTGTTGTGGTTACTGGATGTGTCGGTCGGTTCCGGGCGGGTTTACACCGCAACTCAGTCTAACCTTGGGTCTTTCTGGGCTTAATGCACTAACTACCAACATTAGACAGGTATTGTTGTGGTCACTGGATGTGCCGGTCAGTTCTGGGCAGTTTTACACCATAACTCAGTCTAATCTCGGGATAGGCATATTCGTCTTTTACTAAATTTACATATTTGTCATTTATGTCAAGTATATATGTAAATTTTTCTTCATGTTTTCAAGTCACATATTTTAATTATGTCCAAGCCTAATGGTACATAAATTATACCAATTCATGGCCTTAACCATTTACATGGTTATGGGCCCACATACATCATTAAGATGTTATAATTTGATGTCTATCCCAACGTTACCCCCGTTTATGTTCGCATCAATTACAATAAGTTAATAGGCCCGCAAATTGGCCTAATTTATAATCAAGAGGTAAAAGAAAGGAACATGCATAATACAAACACATGTCATGTAGATTTGGCATTGAACATTAATCATTTCAATTAACATATCACATGAACTTGCATAAATAATCATAAGCCTAAACATGTTAATATGCAGATCTAGGCATGTGTGAACATAACTTTATTTATAAACTAGCATATGACATAATCATGACATGTCCATTACGAAAGCATGTAAATTTTTTATTTTAACATGTAGGTGTTAACTAGATCTAACAATAATGAACATGTGAACTTGCATGAATCCACTTTATAAACATGCATATAAATATAGATCTAGTTTTGGATCTAACAAGTAACTTGTATATGAACATATGTATATAAATCTTGATTTGGACCTAACATAAAACATATAACTTGCATTAATCATATGAACACACACACACACACAAACACACACACACACACATATATATATATATATATATAGACATAAATATATATATAGATCTTGACTTAGATCTAATTAGCATGGATCTAAGCACATAAAGTTTTTTAGATCTAAACAGGTAGTCATATAGATCTAAATATTTAGGCATATATAAATATTAACTAGCCTAAAAACTAGCATGTAACATATCATGAAAGGATAAGCTTGCATATGGTATGATGGTTTCATTCCCAAATCATAATAGATCCAACACCAATTTCAACATAATATGATAAATCCGATAAACCACAATCATTGCAGGACATTCATGACAAAATCATCATAAGAAATAGCATCGTCATTATTATACAACATGGTACAATTCTATATTTCATTTTATTCCAAATCACGCCTTAAATTTGTTCACATCTAAAAGATAACTAAACTTACAATCAAAAGACGATCTTGATTTCTGTAATCTGTATTCGGAAGTTGAAATGCTCGCCTTTGATGTAGACAATCGTTGTTTTAGTTTAATTTTGATTTGATTTAGTTTGTCTCTTTTAATTTGCTTCAAGTTGTACGGCGGCTACTCGAGGTTGTCCAATGGCAGCATGACGGCTCTTGGTTTGATTTTTAATATGATTTAGGGTTGACGTATTAGGTTGCTTTTATAGAGAATTAGATTAATATAGGCCATTGGATCACATAGGAGGAATCAGAATCATCTAGATTAGATAGAGTTATCCCAGTGACTCAGCAAAAGGTCAGGAATGACTCAGCAACAGGTCAGGAATGACTCAGCAAATGTATTAATAACCTTCTACTTTAACGTTAATGTACCAAATGTTCATCTTTTATTCTTTATTGTCAATTAACATAAGTGACAAATTATCATATTCCTTAAATTATCATATTCTCTTTAATGTTAATTGACATAAGTGACAAATAAGTATTCATACAAATTAAGATTAATTACATTATCATCAAATAAACGTAAATGACAATCAATCTAACATAAATGCCTACTTGATATATATATATATATATATATATATATATATATTTCTTTTTTTAATTAATATCACTTAACATGAATGGAAAATTAGCACAAACACATATACAAACCAAGGTCAATCACATATTTTCCAAATCAATGCCATATTAAACCACATCTGCAAATTAGTTTTACATATTCTCCCTTTACTGTATACATTAATTACCCATATATATAACTATATATTTATACATGCATAAATCTTTCGTACCTTTAATTTGTCAAAAATCCTATCAGAGAAGGCCACGAAAAAAAAAATCCTTGACAACCAAAAATGTGCCATGTACGCCACTTGATGCGTACACGTCATGTATATATATATATATATATATGTATATATATATATATTCTCTATGTATATATTTATTTTTATCTATCTTCCCAATTACCATTTTCACACTAAACCACTTTTTGAACTGCTTTCACACTAAGCCATTTTTTTAGCCATTCCCCTAAAAGAAAAATATGGCGCCAGCGGGTATCGAACTCTGTACCCCTTGTATGCAAGTCACATGTTCCAACCAAATGATCTACTAAATTTTTTGCTTGCAATCATTAGAACAATGCTAAATCTTATTCTTTTCTCATGTTTGCTGCAATATTTAATTTAAAGATATCTTCTTCATATGGAGTCCGATTTTCGCAAACTCGTACTCTATCTCAAGCAGAATTCCGAGACAAACGCAATGGAGAAACCCGTTTTACCTAATTCATTTTTTTTCAACTTAATTATTCTTTAATTTGTTATTTTTATGCTCATAGAAAATACGGGGTGTTACAGATTGGGTGCTGCAAAAATCAACATTTCACAGAAGTTAAAAAATAGAGGTAATTGTTGGACATTATTGGAAGTAAGGGCTATTTATAGAATAAGGGGTAGGACTAAAAGAAGGACTATTTTGAAGAGAATTAAGGTTAGTTTAACCATTGTAGGGCTAGATCGACAAATATAAAGATGATGAACCATATGGATTGGGTGCTGGAAAAACCAACACTTTAAAGAAGTTTAAAAATAGGGGTAATTGTTGGAAGGGTTGTTTAGGGAATTGGGGTTGGATTGTGAAGAAAGTTTGTTTTGAAGTATTAAGAGAAGTAGATCGACAAATTTGAAAGATGATGAATCATTTATGTTGGGTGCTGCAAATACCAACCCTTCACAATAGTTAAAAAATTAGGCGTAATTGTTGGAAGTAAGGGATATTTAGAGAATTAGGGGTAGGATTAAAAAGAATCGCTGTTTTGAAGTATTAACAGAAGTCGGGCTAGTTTAAGCATAGTAGGGTTAGATCGACATATACGAAAGATTATGAATCATTTAGATTGGGTGCTAAGAAAACTAACCCTTCACGGTAGTAAAAGGTAGGCTTAAATGTTGGAAGTAAGGGAAAATTAGATAATTAGGGGTAGGATTAAAAATAATAGTTGTTTTGAAGTATTAAGAAAAATAGGGATAGTTTAAGCATAGCACGGGCAGATCGACAAATACGAAAGATGATAAATCGTTTGGATTGGGTGCTGCAAGAACTAACCCTTCACGGTAGTTAAAAAATAGGGGTAATTGTTGAAGGTAAGGGCTATTTAGAAAATTTGGGGTAGGATTAAAAAGAAGGGTTGTTTTGAAGTATTAAGAGAGTAGAGGTTGTTTAAGCATAGTAGGGGTAGATCGACAAATATGAAAGACTATGAATCGTTTGGATTGGGCGCTGCAAAAACCAACCCTTCACAATAGTAAAAGATAGGCGTAAATGTTGGAAATAAGGGCGAATTACAGAATTAGTGGTAGGATTAAAAAGAATAGTTGTTTTGAAATATTAAGAGGAGTAGGAATAGTTTAAGCATAGCCCATGCAGGTCGACAAATACGAAAGATGATGAATCGTTTAGATTGGGAGCTGCAAAAACCAACCCGTCGCAGTATTAAAAAAAAAAGGTAATTGTTGAATGTAAGGGCTATTTAGAGAATTAGGGGTAGGATTAAAAAGAAGGTTTTTTGAAGTATTACGAGAAGTAGGGGTAGTTTAAGCATAATAGGGGTAAATCGACAAATATGAAAGATGATGAATAGTTTGGATTGGGTGCTGCACCAACCCTTCATAGTAGTAAAAGATAGGCGTAATTGTTGGAAGTAAGGGCTAATTAGCGAATTAGGGGTAGGATTAAAAAGAATAGTTGTTTTGAAGTATTAGGAGAAGTATGGGTACTTTAAGCATAGTAGGTATAGATCGACAAATATGAAAGATGATGAATCATTTGGATTAGTTGCTGCAAAAACCAACCCTTCACGGTAGCTAAAAAATAGGGGTAACTATTGGAAGTAAGGGCTATTTGGACAATTAAGGGTAGGATTAAAAAGAATAGTTGTTTTGAAGTACTAAGAGAAGAAGAGATAGTTTAAGCATAGTAGAGGACGATGAATCATTTGGATTGGGTGCTGCAAAAACCAACCTTTCATAGTAGTTAAAAAATAGTGGTAATTATTGGAAGTACGGGCTATTTAGCGAATTAGAGGTAGGATTAAAAAGAATAGCTATTTTGAAGTATTAAGAGAAGTAGGCGTAGTTTAAGCATAGTGGTAGATCGACAAATATGAAAGATGATGAATCGTTTGGATTGGATGTTGCAAAAACCATCCCTTCACAGCAGTTAAAAAATAGGGGTAATTGTTGAAATTTAGGGCTATTTATAGAATTTGGTGTAGGAATAAAAATAAGGTTCGTTTTGAAGTATTAAGAGAAGTAGGGGTAGTTTAAGCATAGTAGGGGTAGATCGATAAATACGAAAGATTATGAATCGTTTTGATTGGGTGCTGCAAAAAGCAACCCTTCACAGGAGTAAAAAGATTGGCTTGATTGTTGGAATTAAGGGCTATTTAGAGAATTAGGGGTAGGATTAAGAAGGACTGTTTTGAAGTATTAAGAGAAGTAGGGGTAATTTAAGCATAGTAAAGGTAGATCGACTAATATAAAGATGATGAATCCTATGGATTGGGTGCTGCAAAAACCAACCCTTAATAGTAGTTAAAAAATAGGGGTAATTGTTGGAAGTAAGGGCTATTTAGAGAAATAGGGCAGGATTAAAAAGAATAGTCGTTTTGGAGTAAAAAGTGAAGTAGGGGTAATTTAAGCATAGTAGGGGAATATCGACAAAATGAAACATGATCAATCGTTTGGATTGGATGCTGCAAAAACCAACCCTTCACAGTTGTTAAAAAATAGGGTTAATTTTTGGAAGTAAGGTCTATCTAGAGAATTTGGTGTAGGATTAAAAAGAATAGTTGTTTTGAAGTATTACGAGAAATAGGGGTAGTTTAAGCAAAGTAGGGGTAGATCAACAAATATGAAAGATGATGAATCATTTGGATTGGGTGCTACAAAAACCAACCCTTCACAATAGTTAATTAATAGAGTTAATTGTTGGATGTAAGGGCTATTTAGAGAATTAGGGGTAGGATTAAAAAGAAGGCAGTTTTGAAGTAGTACGAGAAGTAGGGGTAGTTTAATCATAGTAGGGGTAGATCGACAAATGTGAAAGATGATGAATTATTTGGTTTGGGTGCTGCAAAAACCAACCTTTCGCAGAAGCTAAAAAATTGGGGTAATTGTTTGATGTGAGGGCTATTTAGAGAATTAGGGGTAGGATTAAAAAGAATAGCTGTTTTGAAGTATTAAGAGAAGTAGGGGTTGTTTAAGCATAGTAGGGGTAGATCGACAAATATGAAAGATGATGAATCATTTGGATTGGATGCTGCAAAAACCAACCCTTCAAAGTAGTTAAAAAATAGGGGTAATTGTTGGAAGTAAGGGCTATTTAGAGAACTAGGGGTAGGATTAAAAAGAAGGGTTGTTTTGAAGTACTAAGAGAAGTAGGAATAGTTTAAGCATAGTGGGGGTAGATAGACAAATATGAAAGATGATGAATCATTTGATTGGGTGCTGCAAAAACCAACCTTTCACAGTAGTTAAAAATAGGGGTAATTGTTGGAAGTAAGGGCTATTTAGATAATTAAGGGTATGATTAAAAAGAATAGTTGTTTTGAAGTATTAAGAGAAGTAGGGGTAGTTTAAGCATAATAGGGGTATATCGACAAATAAGAAAGATGATGAATCGGTTGGATTCGATGCTGCAAAAACCAACCATTCACATTAGTTAAAAAATAGGGGTAATTGTTGGAGGTAGGGCTATTTGGGGAATTAGGGGTACGATTCAAAAGAAGGGATATTTTGATGTACCTTTCTAGTAGTTAAAAAGTAGGGGTAATTGTTGGAAGTATGGGCTATTTAGAGAATTCGGGGTAGGACTAAAAAGAACAGTAATTTTGTAGTATTAAGAGAAGTAGGGGCAATTTAAGCATAGTATGGGTTGATCGACAAATATGAAAGATGATGAATCGTTTGGATTGGGTGCTACAAAGACCAACACTTCATAGTAGTTAAAAAATAGAGATAATTGTTGGATGTAAGGGCCATTTAGTGAATTAGGGGTAGGATTAAAAAGCAATCTGTTTTGAAGTATTAAAGGGAAGTAGGGGTAGTTTAAGCATATTAGGGGTAGATCGACTAATATGAAAAACGATGAATCGTTTGGATTGGGTGCAGCAAAAACCAACCCTTCACAGTAGTTAAAAATAGGGATAATTGTTGGAAGTAAGGGCTATTTAGAGAATTAGGGGTAGGATTAGAAAGAAGGGTTGTTTTGAAGTACTTAGAGAAGTAGGGATAGTTTAAGCATAATTGGGGTAGATTGACAAATATTGAAGATAACGAATCATTTAGCTTGGGTGCTGCAAAAACCAACCATTCACAGAAGTTAAAAAATAAGGTTAATTGTTGTACATTGTTGGAAATGAGAATTAGGGCTTTTTAGTAGCTGTTTTGAAGTATTAAGAGAAGTAGGGATTGTTTAAGCATAGTAGGTCTAGATCGACAAATATAAAGATGATGAATCTTATGGATTAGGTGCTGCCAAAACCAACCCTTCACAGAAGATTAAAAATAGGGGTGATTGTTGGAAGGGCTATTTAGAGAATTAGGGGTTGGAAAAAAAGAAGGGTTGTTTTGAAGTATTAAGAGAAGTAAGGGGTAGTTTAAGCATCGTAGGAGTAGATCAACAAATTTGAAAGATGATGAACCATATAGAATGGGTGCTCAAATACCAACCCTTCACATAGTTAAAAAATAAGAGTAATTGTTGGAAGTACAGGCTATTTAGAGAATTAGGGGTAGGATTAAAAAGAATAGTTGTTTTGAAGTATTAAGAGAAGTAGGGGTAGTTTAAGCATTGTTGGGGTAGATCGACAAATACGAAAGATGATGAATCATTTGAATTGGATGCCACAAAAACCAACCCTTCACAGTAGTTAAAAAATAGCGGTAATTGTTTGATGTAAGGGATATTGAGAGAATTTGGGTAGGAATAAAAAGAAGGATTGTTTTGAAGTATAAAAAGAGTAGGGGTAGTTTAAGCATAGTAGGTGTAGATCAACAAATATAAAAGACTATGAATCGTTTGGACAAGGTGCTACAAAAACCAACCCTTCACAGTAGTAAAAGAAAGGCGTAAATGTTGGATGTAATGTCAGATTTGAGAATTATGGGTAGGATTAAAAAGAATGATTGTTTTGAAGTATTAGGATAAGTTGGGATAGTTTAAGCATAGCCCGTGTAGATCAACAAATAGGAAAGATGATGAATCGTTTGGATTGGGTGTGGCAAAAACCAACCCTTCACAGTAGTAAAAGATAGGCGTAATTATCGGAAGTAAGGGCTTTTTAGAGAATTATTGTAAGGATTAAAAAGAATAGCTCTTTTGAAGTATTAAGAGAAGTAGGGGTAGTTTAAGCATAGTAGGGTTAGATCGACAAATATGAAAGATGATGAATCTTTTGGATTGGGTGCTGTAAAAACCAACGCTTCAAAGTTGTAAAAAAATAGGCGTAATTGTTGGAAGTAAGGGCTATATAGAGAATTAGGGGTAGGATTGAAAAGAAGGGTTGTTTTGAAGTATTAAGAGAAGTAGGGGTAGTTTAAGCATAGTAGGGGTAGATCGACAAAAATGAAAGATTATGAGTCGTTTGGATTGGGTGCTACAAAAACGAACCCTTCACAGAAATAAAAGATAGGCGTAATTGTTGGAAGTAAGTGCAATTTAGAGAATTAGGTTTAGGATTAAATATAATAGTTGTTTTGAAGTAATAAGAGGAGTAGGGGTACTTTAAGTATAGTAGGGGTAGATCGACAAATATGAAAGATGATGAATCATTTGGATTAAGTGCTGCAAAAACCAACCCTTCGCAGTAGCTAAAAAATAGGGGTATCTATTGGAAGTAAGGGCTATTTAGAGAATTGGTGGTAGGATTAAAAAGAATGGTTGTTTTGAAGTGTTAAGAGAAGTAGGGATAGTTTAAGCATAGTACGGGTAGATCGACAAATACGAAAGATGATGAATCGCTTAGATTGGGTGCTGCAAAAACCAACCCTTCGCAGTAGTTAAAAAATAGGGGTAATTGTTGGAAGTAAACGCTATTTATAGAATTTGGGGTTGGATTAAAAAGAAGGCTCGTTTTGAAGTATTAAGAGAAGTAGTGGTAGTTTAAGCATATTAGGGGTAGATCGACAAATAACAAAGATGATGAATCATTTGGATTGGATGCTACAAAAACCAACCCTTCACAGTAGTTAAAAAATAGGGGTAAATTTTGGAGGTAAGGGCTATCAAGAGAATTTGGGGTAGGATTAAAAAGAAGGCAGTTTTGATGTTCTAATGAACTAGGGGTAGTTCAAGCATAATAGGTGTAGATCGACAACTGTGAAAAATGATGAATCGTTTTGATTAGGTGCAAAAAAACCCACCCTTCATAGTTGTTAAAAAATAGGGATAATTTTTGGAAATAAGGGCTATTTGGAGAATTAGGAGCATGACTAAAAAGAATAGCTTTTTTGAAGTACTAAGAGAAGTAGGGTGTAGTTTGAGCATAGTAGGGGCAGATCGAAAAATATGAAAGATGATGAATCATTTGGATTGGGTGCTACAAAAACCAACCATTTACGGTTGTAAAAGATAGGCGTAATTGTTGCAAGTAAGAACTATTTAGAGAATTAGGGGTAGGATTAAAAACAATAGTTGTTCTGAAGTACTAAGAGAAGTAGGGATTGTTTAAGCAAAGTCCGGGTAGATCGACAAATACGAAAGACGATGAGTCTTTTGGATTGGGTGCTGCAAAAACCAATCCTTCATAGTATTTAAAAAATAGGGGTAATTGTTGGAAGTAAGTGGTATTTATATAATTTGGGGTAGGATTAAAAAGAAGGATCGTTTTGAAGTATTAAAAGAAGTAGGGGTAGTTTAAGCATAGTATGGTTAGATCGAAAAATATGAAAGATTATGAATTGTTTTGATTGGGTGTTGCAAAAAGCTACCCTTCATAGTAGTCAAAAGATTGGCTTGATTGTTAAAAGTAAGGGCTATTTAGAGAATTAGGGGTAGGATTAAAATGAAGGACAATTTTGAAGTATTAAGAGAAGTAGGAATAGTTTAAGCATAGTGGGGATTGATCGACAAACATAAAAATGATGAATCATATGGATTGGGTGCTGCAAAAACAACCCCTTCAAAGAAGTTTGAAAATAGGGGTAATTGTTGGAAGGCCTATTTAGATAATTAGGGGTTGGATTAAAAACAAAGGTTGTTTTCGTGTATTAAGAGAAGTAGGGGTAGTTTAAGCCTAGTAGGAGTAGATCGACAAATTTGAAAGATGATGAATCTTTTAGATCGGGTGCTGCAAAAACCAACCCTTTACAGTAGTTAAAAAATAGTGGTAATTGTTGGATATAAGGGCTATTTAGTGAATTAGGGGTAGGATTAAAAAGAAGGCAGTTTTGAAGTATTAAGAGAAGTAGAGTAGTTTAAGCATAATAGGAGTAGATCGACAAATATGAAAAACGATGAATCGTTTGGACTAGGTGCAGCAAAAACCAACCCTTCACAGTAGTTAAAAAATAGGGATAATTGTTGGAAGTAAGGGCTATTTAGAGAATTAGAGGTAGGATTAAAAAGAAGGCCTATTTTGAAGTAATAAAAGAAGTAGGTATAGTTTAAGCATAGTAGGGGTAGATCGACAAATGTGAAAGATGATGAATCATTTGGTTTGGTTGCTGCCAAAACCATCCTTTCATAGAAGCTAAAAAATAGGGGTAATTGTTTGATGTGAGGGCTATTTAGAGAATTAGGGGTATGATTAAAATGAATAGTCGTTTTGAAGTATTAAGAGAAGTAGGGGTTGTTTAAGCATAGTAGGGGTAGATCGATAAACATGAAAGATGATTAATCATTTGGATTGGATGCTGCAAAAACCGACCCTTCACAGTAGTTAAAAAATAGAGGTAATTTTTGGAATTAAGGGCTATTTAGAGAATTAGGGGTAGGTTTAAAAAGAAGGGCTGTTTTGAAGTATTAAGAGATGTAGGGGTAGTTTAAGCATAATAGTGGTAGATCGAAAAATATAAAAAATGATGAATCGTTTGGATTGGGTGCAACAAAAACAAACCCTTCATAGTAGTTAAAAAATAGGGATAATTTTTGGAAGTAAGGGCTATTTAGAGAATTAAGGGTATGATTAAAAAGAAGGGAGGTTTTGTAGTACTACGAGAAGTAGGGATAGTTTAAGCATAGTAGGGGTAGATTGACAAATATGAAAGATGATGAATCATTTGGATTGGTTGCGGCATAAACCAAACTTTTACAAAAGTTAAAAAATAAGGTTAATTGTCGGACATTGTTGGATGTAAGGGCTATTTAGAGAAAAAGGGTTGGATTAAAAAAGGACTATTTTGAAGTATTAAGAGAAGTAGGGGTTGTTTAAGCATAGTAGGTCTAGATCGACAAATATAAAGATGATGAATCATATGGATTGGGTGCTGCAAAAACCAACCCTTCAAAGAAGTTTAAAAATAGGGGTGATTGTTGGAAGGGCTATTTAGAGAATCAGGGGTTAGATTAAAAAGAAGGGTTGTTTTGAAGTATTAAGAGAAGTAAGGGGTAGTTTAAGCATAGTAGGAGTGGATCGACAAATTTGAATGATGATGAACAATTAAGATTGGGTGTTGCAAAAACCAACCCTTGACATAGTTAAAAAATAAGGGTAATTGTTGGAAGTATAGCTATTTAGAGAATTAGGGGTAGGATTAAAAAGAATAGCTGGTTTGAAGTATTAAGAGAAGTAGCGGTAGTTTAAGCATTGTAGGGGTAGATCGACAAATATGAATGATGATGAATCGTTTGGATTGGATGCTGCAAAAACCCACCCTTCACAGTAGTTTAAAAAATTGGGGTAATTGTTTGAAGTAAGGGCTATTTAGAGAATTTGGGTAGGATTAAAAAGAAGAGTTGTTTTGAAGTATATAGAGAGTAGGAGTAGTTTAAGCATAGTAGGGGTAGATCGACAAATATAAAAGACTATGAATCGTTTGGACTGGATGCTACAAAAACCAACCCTTCATGGTAGTAAAAATAGGTGTAAATGTTGGAAGTAAGGGCGGATTAGAGAATTATGGGTAGAATTAAAAAGAATGGTTGTTTTTAAGTATTAGGAGAAGTAGGGATAGTTTAAGCATAGCCCAGGTAGATCGACAAATACGAAAGATGATGAATCGTTTGGATTGGGTGCTGCAAAAACCAACCCTTTACAGTAGTTAAAAAATAGGGGTAATTGATGGATGTAATGGCTATTTAGAGAATTAGGGGTAGGATTAAAAAGAATGTTGTTTTGAAGTATTAAGGGAAGTAGGGGTAGTTTAAGCACAATAGGGGTGGATCGACAAATGTGAAAGATGATGAATCATTTAGATTGGGTACTACAAAAACCAACCCTTCAAAATAGTAAAAAAAAATAAGGGTAATTGTTGGAAGTAAGAGCTATTTAGAGATTTTGTGGTAGGTTTAAAAACAAGGGTCATTTTGAAGTATTACGAGAAGTAGGGGTAGTTTAAGCATAGTAGGGGTAGATCGACAAAAATGAGAGATTATGAGTTGTTTGGATTGGGTGCTACTAAAACGAACCCTTCACAGAAGTAAATGATAGGCGTAATTGTTGGAAGTAAGGGCTATTTAGAGAATTAGGGGTAGGATTAAAAAGAGTAGTTGTTTCGAAGTATTAAGAGAAAGAGTTGTTTAAGCATAGTAGGAGTAGATCGACAAACATGAAAGATGATGAATCATTTATATTAGGTGCTGCAAAAACCGACCCTTCACGGTAGTTAAAAAATAAGGGTAATTGTTGGAAGTAAGGTCTATTTTGACAATTAGGGGTAGGATTAAAAAGAATAGATGTTTTGAAGTATTAAGAGAAGTAGAGATTGTTTAAGCATAGTACAGGTAGATCGACAAATACGAAAGATGATGAATCGTTTAGTTTGGGTGCTGCAAAAACCAACCCTTCGCAGTAGTTAAAAAATAGGGGCAATTTTTGGAAGTAAGGGCTATTTATAGAATTTGGGGTAGGATTAAAAAAGAAGGGTCGTTTTGAAGTATTAAGAGAAGTAGGGTTGTTTAAACATAGTACGGGTAGATCGACAAATATCAAAGAAGATGAATTAGTAGGATTGGATGGTGCAAAAACCAACCCTTAACAGTAGTTAAAAAATAGGGGTAATTGTTGGAAGTAAGGGCTATCAAGAGAATTTGGTGTAGGATTAAAAAGAAGGTTGTTTTGAAGTACTAGGAGAATTGGGGGTAGTTTAAGCATAATAGTTGTAGATCGACAAATATGAAAAATGATGAATTGTTTGGATTGGTTGCAACAAAAACCAACTCTTCACAGTAGTTAAAAAATAGGGATAATTTTCTGAAGTAAGGGCTATTTAGAGAATTAGGCGTAGGATTATAAAAGAAGGGCGGTTTCAAAGTACTAAGAGAAGTAGGGATAATTTAAGCATTGTAGCGGTAGATCGACAAATATGGAAGATGATGAATCATTTGGATTATTTGCTACAAAAACCAACACATTACTGTAGTAAAAGATAGGTTTAATTGTTGGATGTAAGGGATATTCAGAGAATTAGGGTTAAGATTAAAAAGAATAGTTATTCTGAAGTATTTAGAGAAGTAGGGGTACTTTAAGCATAGTAGCGGTAGATCGACAAATATGAAAGATGATGAATCATTTAGATTGGATGGTGTTAAAACCAACCCTTCACAGTAGTGAAAAAATAGGGGTAATTGTTGGAAGTAAGGGCTATCAAGAGAATTTGGGGTAGGATTAAAAATAAGGTAGTTTTGAAGTATTAAGAGAAGTATGGGTAGCTTAAGCATAATAGGGGTAGAACGACAAATACAAAAAATGATGAATCGTTTGGATTGGGTGCAACAAAAACCAACCCTTCAAAGTAGTTAAAAAATAGGCTTAATTTTTGGAAGTAAGGTCTATTTAGAGAATTAGGGGTAGGATTAAAAATAATAGCTGTTTTGATGTATTAAGAGAAGTAGGGATAGTTTAAGCATAGTACGTGTAGATCGACAAAGACAAAAGACGATGAATCTTTTGGATTGAGTGCTCGAAAAACCAACCCTTCAGAGTAGTTAAAAAATAGGGGTAATTGTTGCAAGTAAGTGCTATTTATATAATTTTGGGTAGGATTAAAAAGAACGATCGTTTTGAAGTATTAAGCGAAGTAGGGGTAGTTTAAGCATAGTATGTTTAGATCGACAAATATGAAAGATTATGATTCGTTTTGATAGGGTGCTGCAAAAACCAACTAAGACGACCCCAAAACCTGTACAGACGAATTTACTCCATTGGATTGAATACATACACCAGTTAATGCACAATAGAATATACTGGATAAAAGTAATCATCAGAGTTACACAATATACAGGATCATACTTAGTACAAATACAGTTCAGCTATACATAAATGTCTACAGCGGAAAACAAACATAATATGTACAATAGGAGCTGAACAGCATAAAAAGAGATAAATAATAGAATCCATCTTCAGCTCCAGCTATCCAGAAAGAATCAGCTAAACCTGAATACAAGGCTGCCCGTGTAGAAAAAGGGATGCCCGAGTTTGAAAGTGAGACAAACTACGAGTCAGTCATGGGGCTGGTATGAGAAATCTACTCAACGCATTTATAATATGGCTAATCACAGGACAACGCCACTTTCGTGGAACGGATTTACTCCATTGGATTGCCAGTGCTTTAAAAACAAATCTTTCTTTTAAACATCGTAATGCTTTTTATAAAAAAGATGCCATTACAAGACTCAATTCCCATCACACAATGCAACACAAACCGGAGGATAGAGTTTTTACCTCATAACGGACAAGGTATGCTTGATACGAATAAAACAAAGGCTTTTGATATTATTGCTAGTGTTTATATGTTTTGAAAACAATTTCAAATCATAACTATCAATCATAGCTGGCATTAATGCCCCATACCACTATGTCGCCATATATAGGTATATAATCAAAACCGCACAGTCACGTATTTGGAAGTTGGATTTCCGTCATGTACCAAAGCAAAATATAGTCCTTACCGACTTCGAGACAATCTAGCCTACCATGTCTCAGGATCAGAGCTCGAGTGACCCTTGGATCGTCAGGGTTGGTCCATCGATGTGGATTAAAATGACTGAGCAATTCGTCTCCCCGCCCTATGGGGCGCAAGTGAGCCAACGAATGACTCCATCGGACCCGGATCGTCCGATCTAACTGAGGCGCCTCGCAACAGTAACATCCACATAAGTAAAATGACAGGCCATGTAAAAACACTGACACAACTCCTAGCTATAAAGAAACGCAAGCCCTCCCTGATGTTCTCTCCCGTTTCTGGCTCATACCGGGGTGTGAGGTTCGCGAATTCACATTGTACACAAAGCTATGCCTCACAGGCGGGGCTTTGATCATCACCACAAGACTTTGCTTTTCAACAGAAGCCCTGATCATTTGCCACTTAAGCATGCCACACTAGCAATTCATGCCATGCGACTGATGTCCATCGATATACAACCTCTGAGCTTGTGCGTTTCAGAGAAGGGCGTTAAGCAAAAGAATAAATTCTCCGCCGCCAAACAGATGTATATTTAATAGAGGTCAATCAACACAGAATAAAATCTAATGTCAGACACATAGTCCATTTACAAGTCCGTCCTGGGTCTGAACGAAACCAGAGGCACTAAATACCTCGCAAACCCATCGATCACCACGTACGTCTGGACGATCACCACTCATTATCCATATTTCGGGATGTGTAACACCCCGTGTACTCTATAACAGTGAAAATCAAAAATTAAATATAATTAATTTCAAATCAAAGAATTAAGGGAAACGGAATACGCCATTGCGTTCGTCTCGGAATTCTGCTTGAGATAGAGTCCGAGTTTGCGTCAAACGGACTCTGTATGAAGAAGATATGGCCTCCGGAAGTTTCAGAATTCAGTTTAAAATTCAAACAGACCAAAACAGCTTAGAAAAACCAATTTAAAATTCAAAATCGGGCCCAATTGGCCAGGGCGGGAAAATTCCCGCCCAAGGCACCCAGGTCGACTCGGCAGTCGACCTAAGGCTAACCAGGTCGACTGGGCAGTCGACATGGGTCACCCGTGTCGACTGCCAAGTCGACACGGTGTCGACTGGGGTGTCGACCTGGCCCCTGAGCCAAGTTGAACCCAGCCCCCCTGGCTGGCCTGGTCTGTGTTTGGTCGATTTTCTGAGCCTTGCCTTGTCACTAGGGCTAGATGTCAGCTCCTGGTTGGTCTCTCCTTCAAACGAACGGTTATTATTAAACCAAGGTCCATCGACGGTCTAAATCAACTCACAAACTCTATAAAAAGGACCTAAGACTCACCCTAATTCACACAAACAAAAATGGAGATGATACCGTCATGCTGCTGAGGAGAGACTAAGAATAGCCGTCAGAAATTGAGAGACAATTAGGAGATAATTCAAAAGCCTAAAGCAACGTCAATTAAAACAACGCCTACAACAAAGGATAACATCTCCAAATTCAGAATTCAGATTCCTGAATTGAAGATTCGTCATACGTTGTAAGTAGAGTGCTATTCCGATGTGAATAATTAATTGTGTTTGATTTGTGTAAAATGAGAAATGGAATTGTAGCGATAATAATCTATATTTGTTTGTTATTGTGATTCTAAATATTTGTAAATGTTATGGTATATGATTGGATATTCGCAAGTATGTGATTTATGTTGACAACCATATGTTGTGGTATTTTATTTGGGATTCATGCAAGTACATGATTCATGATTACAACCATATGTTGTGGTATTTTATTTGGGATTCATACAAGTGTATGATTTATGTTGAGAACCATATGTTGTGGTATTTTATTTGGGATTCAATGCAAGTATATGATTCACCATTATGCCAATATGATGTACATACTTTTATGATCACTTTTAGAGTGTAATTAGACTCGACTAAGTACTATGGTTTATATGAATCTATGTTGGAATTAGCAAATCATACTTTTGTATTAGAAACAAAAGTAAGCATTTTTATAAACATGACTAAACTATGTTTTGTATTATGCCTAGTTGAAAACATGTTTTAGGCCTAAGTTGTTATCAAAAATCATATGGTGATATATGTGACACAATTAAGTTAGATTTACATTCCAATTGCAAGTTTACATGAATAAAATGATTCATGTTTAAGTATTGTTTATGCCATGATTATATGAATAAAATGATTCATGTTTAAGTATTGTTTATGCCATGATTATATGAATAGAATGATTCATGTTTAAGTATTGTTTATGCCATGATTATATGAATAGAATGATTCATGTTTAAGTGTTGTTTATGCCATGATTATATCCTATTACAATGCAAGTTCACATATGCCTAATTCATGTTAATTGAATCGTTATGTTGCAAGTTCATGCATTCACACTCCCCTTTTTATGTTACCTTATAAACACCATGTTATGAGCCTCCCCTTTTCATATGGCTAAGTTGGGTTTAAATGTTAAACCCAACATATCTTATATTGTAGCGAACGTGTAAAACGGGGGTAACGACGTTTGGGTTAAAATATAGAACATATGTGTTGGCATGTTTGACGCATGCCAATAACCTTGAAAAACAATTAAGTGGCATAAATAAATTTTAACCAATAAAGGTGAATTTGAATAATGGGCCGCAAATATATACATATAAAAAGAAAAGAGACAAAATATGTAAATGTAGAAAATACGATGTGTTTAACCCGAGGTTGGATTGAGTTGTGATGTAAACCTGCCCGGAACCGCCCGCCTGTCCAGTAGTCACAACAAAACCTATCCAATGTGGGTGGTTAAACACGGAGCCCAACAAGGACCCGAGGTTAGACTGGGTTGTGGCGTAAGACTGCCCGGACCCAACCGACAACAGGCAGCCACAACAACACCTATCTAATGTGAGATGTCGAGGATTTAATAAGACAATTAAGGCTGAGTCAGGATTAATAGGATTAAGTAAATTATATTAATACTTAATCAAAATGGAACATGCCAATCTAAACAGACTGATTGGGGGTGAGGTTTATAAAACACTTAACGAACTTAGCATGTTGGCTAGAAATAGAAAACCTAGTAGCGGGGGACTCTTTTCAGCAGTAACCCTACAAGGTGTATCACGATACCCTGAACTAGGTAGGGTGGGGCGCGATTACTGGGCTGACTGTAAGAGGTCAAATCGATGGCGGTGGTGCAGCAGTGTAGGTTATAACGGGGTACGGGCGTGCAAACGCTCCGGTGCAGAAAAATAAGGCACTGGGCACCAGTAGTATACCTGTGCATTCTAGAATTGTGTCGGGCCACCACCATGGGACTTGATACACCCCATGGTGGGACCAGCATAGGTAACTACAACATCGGGGGCCGTAAGACACATGTAACTATGGGAGTAGGAGCCGATCATCAGAAATGGATCACTTTACCCTGATTATGGGGTGCCTGTTGGGAACCAGTTCATATGGGTATAGAGATTAATATGGGGTACGATAGTATATTCGACCCTAGACAACTTAACTTAGTTTATGGTGCTTTCCCATTTCCAGCTTATACTTATCATACCCAGTTCTTTATTCATAGACCGAATAGTCCTAGACTTACTCAGGCTTTATGTCTGACTCTACTTTTCTTTCGCCTTCTTTTCTTTCGTCCCCCCCCCCCCAGGTCCACAGGGTGGGAATACCGCAGCTTGACCAGCTTTCACATCCAGCCTGAAGAGAAAGAATGTATTGCTTGGATCTTTTCCGTTTTGGACTATTGCTTTGGACAGCAATTATGGGACTTTTGCAGTTTATTTATGTTTTCTTTATGCTTCTTTAAATAATGTAATCAAGACAGTGATGAAGATGTTATGTTTTTGGAAGTATTGTAAGACAATTATGGCTTGGTTTGTGTAACTCGTATTTTAATGAAATAAAAGTTGTTGTTTTTTTCCGCTGTTCAAAAATATGTTTTCTTATATCTGTCTTGTATATCTGTGACTTATACTTTTAAACCTCCACCAAAATTAGGGCATTCCCTTTGAGAGTGACCCTAACGGAGGTGGGGTGTTTCACTTGGTATCAGAGCATAGGTTTACCAGATAAGATAAAAAGTTTTGAAAATTTATTTTCAAAAGAAAATTTAAAGGAGCATTTAAAAAAAATTATTTTATTTTAAAAAGGCAAAGTCCCCCAAAGCCATAGGTACTATCTCTTATCCTTCGTTTGGAATCTATCCTTTTTGTTTCAGCATGTCCGAAGAACTTAACTTTCCAGAGGGTGTACCAATACCTGGTTGGTTTAGAAGGTTCTTAGAAGTAAGGGCCCTCAGCCAGGTCCTACCGTTCCTCCTCCCCCAGCTGCAGGAAATCATCCAGTTGCAGCAGCACCTCTTCCTACACCTCCTCTGCGGGGAAACACTTTTGCTAAGATATGTAAAGATTTTAAAGCTATGGGAGGAAAGGACTTTCATGGAACTGAGTCCTTCGTGGCAGCTAGAAATTGGCTGAAAGAAACCGAGGACTTATTCATCATCTGTGAGGTAGAAGATAGGCAGAAAGTACAACTGGCAGTGTGGCTACTAAAAGGTGAGGCTTCCTACTGGTGGGAAGTCACTAATGCAGAAAGACCAGTGGAAACATGGGAGGACTTTAGGGCAAGGTTTGAAGCTAAATTTCTCTCAGATGCTGAAAGGAGTTTGCAGATGGAAAAATTCTTATTTCTAAGCAAGGAATAAGACAGTCAAAGAGTATGTTAACTAGTTCGATGAGCTGGCTAGGTACGGACTAGACATAGTCAACACCCCGCAAAAGAAGGCTCTCCGTTTTGTCAAAGGGTTGAATGAGCCATTACACAATTTGGCCATGACCCATATACCTATGGGAGCTACGTATGAAAGATTGGTACAGATGGCATTGCTGAACGAAGAGGATAAGGGCAAGAAGGAGACAAAGCAGAAAGCTCTCAAGGGAAGAAAGAGGGTTTACAGCCTAAGAAGACAGACTTTAAGAAGGGTGGGAAAGACAACAAAGAGAAGAGGAAGTGTAATTTCTGTGGCAAGTGGGGCACTTAGTGCAAGATTGCCGGAAAAAGAAGGCCAAGATGAATGGTGGATTCTTTTCTTGCGGTGAGACAGGCAACATGGCTAAGGACTGCCCAAAGAAACGAGGGCAGGGGCAGAGGGCTGGATCCACCTCAGGGGCACAGGTTCATGTGCTAGAGGCGCCACCTCTGTAACAGCAAGGTATAAATACTTTTGTAGAAAGTGTAGTTTATCTTTATGATCACCCAGTTCGCACTTTATTTGATTCTAGTGCATCACACTCCTTTATCTCGTCCGCTGTAGTAGAATCTCTGCACCTAAAAACTAGTATGGTGTAGGACCCCTTAATTGTTTCAAACCCAATTGGGGGCCCGGCTCATTTGTCTATGATCTGTGTGGGATTGAAAATTTCTATTCTAAGCGTAGAATTTAAATGTAGTGCCTTTGTTTCGGGATTCTTGGGATATGGTTTGATTTTAGGCATGGATTGGCTATCCAGTAATGGGGCCATCATTGATTGTGAGAAAAGGGTTGTTAGGCTCCTAACCTAGCTCGGTAACACTTTGGAAATTTCTTATAATCCCTCGTATGCGGTTATGCTTAGTTATCTTGAATCGCTAGATGCCTCTGTTGAAAATTTGCAATTGGTTAGAGTGGTCCGGGAATATCTGGATGTCTTTGAAGAGGTGAAGGGCTTGCCTCCGAAGCTGGAGATAGACTTCCGCATATATCTTGTAGATAATGCAAAGCCTGTTGCGTTGCCTGTTAGACACATGGCTCCACGGGAAAGGGAAGAGCTCAGTAAACAAATTAAAGAGCTTCTAGAGAAGGGGTTAATTAGAAGAAGTGTAACACCCCACCTTCGCTAGGGTCACTCACAAAGGGAATGCACTAGTTTTGGAGGGGTATTATCGAGATAACATCACAGAATTATCTCAAGACAGAACATTAATAAAAAATTAAGTAAACAGCGGAAGAATTTATGAGCAAAACAGAACTTCATTTTATTCCAAAATAAACCATGTCTTTTACAAACATTTCAAATAACTTCATTGCAACTGTCTTGTAATAATAGCCAAAGTAGCAACAACTTAAAATGGAAATCATCTTATTCCCCAAGTGCAGTAAAAAGGAGCATCCATAGCAAACCGCACATGCTGAGCCAAAGCAAGTGATATCCAAGCTAAGAGCTAGTGTTTCCTCCCTGAGAACCGGGGGGGGGGACGAAAGAAAACGAGGCGAAAGGAAAAGGGTCAGTCATAAAGACTGAGTAAGTCCTAGTGACTTTAAGTGTAAAAACGGTTAAAACAACCTGTCATGTATGAACTGGAACTAACTTAAGAATGGTGTCAAGGTGAACAAGATAGACTAAGGTGATCAGGATAAGTCAAGACAAGTCAAGTAAAGCATCACATGTTCGAGATTCGTTGCATCGACTGTACTAGTATACTAAGCCCATGTCACAAGTCAATCACGAAATAAATCCCATGGCCCAATATCATGAAATGACCCTGAAACGGGGTCTGACCCAAGTACGGGGTCCTACGGAGCGATTATCTAGTCGATCGGCTCCCTACAAGTTCTAGCTCGTCAAGTGTCCGTGTCATACGGCTAATCACGAATGTAGTCACCTGTGCTGGGTCCACCTTCGGGTGTATCAGCCCTAGGGTGTCAACCCCTAACACGATTCAAAATGCACAGATAAATCTACGGATACCCAGTGCCTGCCTCGAAATACGTGCACGACCGTAGTCCACCGAACCTACACTGGCATACCCCACTGTCGTCGTTCACCTCTTACAATCAGCCCAGTAATCGTGCCCCACCCGGCCTAGCCCCAGGGTACCTTGATACATCTAGAGGGTTACTGCTGAAAAGGGTCGTGTCTAGGGTTTCGCCTAACAGATTAGGTCATGTAATTCGTGACCTAACCCGCCTAACTGATTAAGTCATGTAATTCGTGACTTAATCCTTTTCCAGTCTAGTCATGTCAAGATGGTTATGTATGTCATTTAAATTCTTGACTTAACCCGCCTACGTGTCATGTCAAGTTGGTTAAGTGTTGTCGTTTCAAGTTCATGACTTAGCCCTACAAATCGTGTTCAAGTTGGTTAAGTTATCTTTTCATGTTCATGACTTAACCCTAATTGGCATTAACTGATTCGTTAATGCACCGAACCACTCACATTGGATCCTACTGTTCATAGCCACTGGATTTGCCGGGTGGTTCCGTGCAGGTTTACGCTACGAACTCAAACCAACCTTGGGTTTCAAGCGCGATGTGACAAACTACCCACATTGGATCCTATTGTTTGTAGCAACTAGATTTGTCGGGCGGTTCCGGGCAGGTTTACACTACAAACTCAACCCAACCTCGAGTTGGTCACTTTCTTGTTTTCTAAAGTCATGCCCATGTTCTTATCAGATTCGTGCTATTTTCATAGCATGTTCATATGTCAATTTCGTGCCCAACTAAGGCATGTTTCAAGTCAAGTTATGGAATGTTCAACTCAAGTTTTTCGTGCCATATTTCATGTACTACTTATGCCAAATTTCACGATTTATGATTATAATCAATTCAAGTTTTGCCAATTCTACCTAATCGTATCCCCAACACATATAAACGTACTTCGTTCACAAGCATAAACAATTCAAGAGATAAAGGGGAATAACACCAAACATGTGATAGGCATATGTGACAATTCCAACAACACTTGCATAATAAACAGGCTGTAACATATCACGTGGTTTCAATACTAGCGTGATGATAACTTGGCAGTGTAATGGTTCCATCTTAGTTCAACATGATGAATCCAACTTTACATCATAGGCATAATAATCATTGCGGGCATAATAATAATTTTATTACAAACATGAAACATTAAAGGCATGGTAATTCTAATAGGCATAGTGGATTCCAATTTAGTATTTTTAACATAATGATTCTCATCTAGCATTATAAACATAATGATTCCAACTTTTCATCATAACCTAGCGATTCCCAATTTAACATGATAGGCATATTAACATCACAGGCATAGTTTCATTAATATCATGGACATGGTTTAATTAGCATCATAGGCATGGTTTAATCAACATGAGGATTTCGATGAACATAATGATTCCATGAACATGTATTTGTTCAACTTGCAATAAAATTAAGCCCAAGTGATTCATAACTACATCAACATCGTGATAAGTTTAACTTGCAACATTAACATAGCAATATTCCCAAATTTTGATTCAAAGTTAAACAATATAAACATGGATTAATAATAGTTCTTAAATCCGGTTTCAATTCATATCATGTCCATGTTATTTTAGCGTTTTTGCCTAAAAAGTGACATAGAACTTACAATATGAAGCAAGGAATCCAAATCAAAACTTTAAATCAAATAGCCCCAAATCCGTTGTCTAAAGCGTCGTAGTTGTTGTAGCTTTTAGTTGTAGCCTTCAAGAATCATCCTTCGTCTTCTTTAATTTTGTTCTTTATATTTTTAATTTAGAGTTCTAGGTTTAATGGCGGCTGCATGAGTGCTAAAATGAAATAGTATGATTTAGGCTAGGTCTTAGGGTTAAATAGTTGTAGGCAACTCATTTAGGCCATTAGATCAACCCCAGAGTCAATCCGGACCATCAAAACACATACTGGGCTTCAAAAATGGGTTCTGGGCCCAACCAGGCCGACCAGGTCGACCTGTACAGAGGGGGTCGACTCTAGGGTCGACCTGGCCTGGGGAGGTCGACTCTAGGGTCGACTCTAGGGTCGACTCGGTTATGTCTGCCAGAAAGTCTGCTGAAACTTGTTTTGGCCATATCTAGGTCATACGGACTCCGATTTTCGAAAACTCAGACTCTATTTCGCGTATTTTTTCGAGAGGAACGCAATGCTGAAGTCCATTTTACCTAATTCCTGATTCTTAAAGTAATTATCCTTATTTTACTATCTTTTCCATTACACACACTGTTACCGAACTAATTTTTCTTCTCTTCCAAATATTAATTAATTCTTCTTATGCATCACCATTATTTACCAATCTAAACATATTTTTATATATTTTATTTCATTTTTAATTATACCTTGATTTCTTGTTTTCACATGTTGTTACATTCTCCCCTCCTTAAAGGATTTCGTCCCCGAAATCTTCAAGTTAAGAAGAATGTGTCCTACCATCCATCATCCATCTACTCAAAACATCATCAACAAGCAACCATGGTCCTTAAAAGACTTCTAATGTTTTATGAACACATGCAAAGAGTGTGTGTATATGTTCCTTATCTAATGCTAATGATCAGGCCTGATTGATTTTCTAAATGCAAAATATGTTTAGTGAAATGAATCCAATATGTATGCAAAATTTTCCTATTATAATTCATGATTTCTACATGAGTGCACAAACATTCAATCATATGCAACAACCAAATGATAGCACAACCAAGTTTCCAAAATAATCACTCATGCATATGCAAGTATGAAACTGTGACTGAGCCGATCTAGTGCCTAATGTGTATTCATGCATCCACGAGCAACCACTTGCGACCACTTGCAACCATTTTGCAATCATAACGTATTTCATTTACATGTTTACATCCAAAAAGATTCTACCTATGGTTCTCAAGATAGGATCGAGAAGATAACAAGATAAAACAAAGCATCTAAAAAAAGAAGTTAAAGATGTACCCCCGGATGGTCCGGTCTGCTTCTTAGGGCAGTCCTTGCTGATGTGTCCAGTCTCTCCACAATGAAAACATTCACCTTGCTTTCTCTTCCTCTTTCTACAATCCTTGGCTATGTGCCCTTCCGTACCACAGAAATTGCATTTCCTTTTATCACGTGAGTTGTCGTTCTTGCCTCCTTTCTCGGAGTCTACCTTCTTATTCTGAGAATCGTTGGGCTTGACCTCTTTCTTGCCCTTCTTATCTTCCTCATACAGTAGGGCCATATCCACCAAGCTTTCAAAGGTCACCCCCATGGGCACATGAGTCATGGCCAAACCATGTAGTGGCTCGTTCAAGCCTCGTGCAAAACGTAGCGCCTTTTTCTGAGGAGTGTTGACTAACTCCAATCCGAAGCGAGCAAGCTGATTGAAACGGTTCACGTATTCTTTAACTGTCATATTTCCTTGTTTAAGGGTCAGAAACCGTTCCATTTGGAGACTCTCCTCTGCCGATGACAAGAACTTAAGCCCAAATCTCCCTCTAAAGTGCGCCCAAGTCTCAATGGTCCTAGTAGCGTTGGTGACTTCCCACCAATAAGAAGCTTCCTCTTTCATGAGCCACGCCGCCAACAGTACTTTCCTATTGTCCTCTACCTCAAAGATAACAAACAAGTCTTCGGTTTCCTTCAACCAATTCCGTGCCTCAACAAAAGTCTCAGTTCCTAGGAAATCCTTTCCGCCCATGGCCTTAAATTCCTTGCATATCTTTGAAAAAGCAGTTTCTCGCGGAGGTTGAGGAGGATGAGGAGGAGGATTGGCTGGGCCTGTCACATTAGCCCGAGCCTCGAGGAAACGGCGGAACCAAGTGGGTATATTGACACCCTCGGGAAGGTTAAGATCGTCGGGCATGATAAGCTGAAAACGAAAAAGGAAAAGATTCAAACGAGGAAACAAAGATTGTGCTAATGGCTTTTTGGGGAATAGCCTTTTAAAATAAACCAACTTTTCTTGAAAAGTGCTTCTTTGTAAATGTTTTTGAAAAAAAAATTCAAAAGGTTTTCAAAACTTTTGCCCAGTCTTGGTAACCTTCTGCTCTGATACCAAGTGTAACACCCCACCTCCGCTAGGGTCACTCACAAAGGGAATGCACTAGTTTTGGAGGGGTATTATCGAGATAACATCACAGAATTATCACAAGACAGAACATTAGTAAAAAATTAAGTAAAAAGCGGAAGAATTTATGAGCAAAACAGAACTTCATTTTATTACAAAATAAACCATGTCTTTTACAAACATTTCAAATAACTTCATTACAACTGTCTTGTAATAATAGCCAAAGAAGCAATAACTTAAAACGGAAAACATCTTATTCCCCAAGTGCAGTAAAAAGGAGCAGCCATAGCAAACTGCACATGCTGAGCCAAAGCAAGTGATATCCAAGCTAAGAGCTAGTGTTTCCTCCCTGAGAACCTTGGGGGGGGACGAAAGAAAAAGAGGCGAAAGGAAAAGGGTCAGTCATAAAGACTGAGTAAGTCCTAGTGACTTTCAGTGTAAAAACGGTTAAAACAACCTGTCATGTATGAACTGGAACTAACTTAAGAATGGTGTCAAGGTGAACAAGATAGACTAAGGTGATCAGGATAAGTCAAGACAAGTCAAGTAAAGCATCACATGTTCGAGATTCGTTGCATCGACTATACTAGTATACTAAGCCCATGTCACAAGTTAATCACGAAATAAATCCCATGGCCCAATATCATGAAATGACCCTGAAACGGGGTCTGACCCAAGTACGGGGTCCTACAGAGCGATTATCTAGTCGATCGGCTCCCTACAAGTTCTAGCTCGTCAAGTGTCCGTGTCATACGGCTAATCCCGAATGTAGTCACCTGTGCTGGGTCCACCTTCAGGTGTATCAGCCCTAGGGTGTCTACCCCTGACACGATTCAAGATGCACAGATAAATCTACGGATACCCAGTGCCTGCCCCGGAATACATGCTCGACCGTAGTCCACCGAACCTACACTGGCATACCCCACTGCCGTCGTTCACCTCTTACAATCAGGCCAGTAATCGTGCCCCACCCAGCCTAGCCCCAGGGTACCTTGATACATCTAGAGGGTTACTGCTGAAAAGGGTCGTGTCTAGTGTTTCGCCTAACAGATTAGGTCATGTAATTCGTGACCTAACCCGCCTAACCAATTAAGTAATGTAATTCGTGACTTAATCCTTTTCCAGTCTAGTCGTGTCAAGATGGTTAAGTATGTCATTTAAATTCGTGACTTAACCCGCCTACGTGTCATGTCAAGTTGGCTAAGTGTTGTCGTTTCAAGTTCATGACTTAGCCCTACAAATCGTGTTCAAGTTGGTTAAGTTGTCTTTTCATGTTCATAACTTAACCCTGATTGGCGTTAATTGATTCGTTAATGCACCGAACCATTCACATTGGATCCTATTGTTCGTAGCCACTGGATTTGCCGGGCGGTTCCGGGCAGGTTTACGCTACGAACTCAAACCAACCTTGGGTTTCAAGCGCGATGTGACCAACTAACCACATTGGATCCTATTGTTTGTAGCAACTGGATTTGTCGGGCGGTTCCGGGCAGGTTTACACTACAAACTCAACCCAACCTCGAGTTGGCCACTTTCTTGTTTTCTAAAGTCATGCCCATGTTCTTATCAGATTCGTGCTATTTTCATAGCATGTTCATATGTCAATTTCGTGCCCAACTAAGGCATGTTTCAAGTCAAGTTATGGAATGTTCAACTCAAGTTTTTCGTGCCATATTTCATGTTCTACTTATGCCACATTTCACGATTTATGATTATAATCAATTCAAGTTTTGCCAATTCTACCCAATCGTATCCCCAACGCATATAAACGTACTTCGTTCACAAGCATAAACAATTCAAGAGATAAAGGGGAATAACACCAAACATGTGATAGGCATATGTGACAATTCCAACATCACTTGCATAATAAACAGGCTATAACATATCACATGGTTTCAATACTAGCATGATGATAACTTGGCATAGTAATGGTTCCAACTTAGTTCAACATGATGAATCCAACTTTACATCATAGGCATAATAATCATTGCGGGCATAATAATAATTTTATTACAAACATGAAACATTAAAGGCATGGTAATTCTAATAGGCATAGTGGATGCCAATTTAGTATTTTTAACATAATGATTCTCATCTAGCATTATAAACATAATGATTCCAACTTTTCATCATATGCTAGCGATTCCCAATTTAACATGATAGGCATATTAACATCACAGGCATAGTTTCATTAATATCATGGACATGGTTTAATTAGCATCATAGGCATGGTTTAATCAACATGAGGATTTCGATGAACATAATGATTCCATGGACATGTATTTGTTCAACTTGCAATAAAATTAAGCCCAAGTGATTCATAATAACATCAACATCATGATAAGTTTAACTTGCAACATTAACATAGCAATATTCCCAAATTTTGATTCAAAGTTAAACAATATAAACATGGATTAATAATAGCTCTTAAATCCGGTTTCAATTCATAGCAGGTCCATGTTATTTTAGCGTTTTTCCCTAAAAAGTGACATAGAACTTACAATATGAAGCAAGCAATCCAAATCAAAACTTTAAATCAAATATCCCCAAATCCGTTGTCTAAAGCGTCGTAGTTGTTGTAGCTTCTAGTTGTAGCCTTCAAGAATCATCCTTCGTCTTCTTTAATTTTGTTCTTTGTATTTTTAATTTAGAGTTCTAGGTTTCATGGCGGCTGCATGAGTGCTAAAATGAAATAGTATGATTTAGGCTAGGTCTTAGGGTCTTTAAATAGTTGTAGGCAACTCATTTAGGCCATTAGATCAACCCCAGAGTCAATCCAGACCATCAAAACACATACCGGGCTTCAAAAATGGGTTCTGGGCCAAACCAGGTCGACCAGGTTGACCTGTACAGAGGGGGTCGACTCTAGGGTCGACCTGGCTTGGGGAGGTCGACTCTAGGGTCGACTCGGTTATGTCTGCCAGAAAGTCTGCTGAAACTTGTTTTGGCCATATCTTGGTCATACGGACTTCGATTTTCGAAAACTTGGACTCTATTTCGCGTATTTTTTCAAGAGCAACGCAATGGTGAAGTCCATTTTACCTAATTCCTGATTGTTAAATTAATTATCCTTATTTTACTATCTTTTCCATTACACACACCGTTACCGAACTAATTTTTCTTCTCTTCCAAATATTAATTAATTCCTCTTATGCATCACCATTATTTACCTATCTAAACATATTTTTATATATTTTATTTCACTTTTAATTATACCTTGATTTCTTGTTTTTACATGTTGTTAAAATTCGGGTTGTTACAAGAAGCATTTCAGAATGGGGCGCTCCAGTGGTGTTAGCTACAAAGGAGGATGGTTCACTATGTCTTTGTGTTGACTATAGGGAGCTCAACAAGCTAACGAAAAAGAATAGTTACCCTCTCCCCAGAATTGACGATCTGTTTGATCAGCCTGTAGGAGTGTCTGTTTTCTCCCAACTCGATTTAGCGACTGGTTTTCATCAGCTAAGAGTGGCTGAAGATAGTATCGATAAAACGGCATTCAGAACCCCAGACGGCTTCTTTGAATGGCTTGTCATGCTTTCGGCTTGACAAACGCACCTGCTTACTTCGTGGACCTGATGAGTAGGGTGTTCAGAGATTTCCCCAACAAGTTTGTAGTGGTCTTCGTAGACGATATCCTTATTTCTCAAAGAGTGAAGAGGAGCATGCCCAGCACTTAAGGGCAATCATGGAAACTCTGCGAGTCCATCAGCTAAAATCCAAATTCTCCAAATGCCACTTTTGGAGAGAAGAAGTGAGGTTCCTTAGGCGCATAGTATCCCAAGAAGGGTTAGCTGTGGACCCTGCTAAGGTAGTAGCGGTACAGGATTGGAAGACACCAAGGAATGCAACTGAGGTTCGAAGTTTTCTAGGACTAGTAGGCTTCTATCGAAAATTCATCAGAGACTTTGCAAAGATATCAGCTCCGCTCACAAAGTTGACCAAGAAGAATCTAGTGTTCAATTGGGACTTGGATTGCGAGTTTGCTTTCCAACGACTAAAAAGGGCTCTTACAACAGCCCCAGTTTTAACGTTGCCAGATGGAAGCAAGATGTTCACAGTTTATACAGATGCATGTGGGACAGGGCTAGGCGCCGTCTTAATGCAATAAGGAAGGGTAGTAGCTTATGGTGGGAGACAATTGAAAGTGCATGAAAAGAACTAACCGACCCACGATCTTGAGTCAGCTGCCATCGTCTTTGCACTCAAGACTTGGCGACACTATCTCCTAGATGAGAAGTTCGAACTTTACACTGACCATAAATCGTTGAAATATCTTTTCACGCAGAAAGATCTTAACTTGAGGCAACAGAGATGGATGGAGTTTCTTGCCTCGTATGATTTCGAGATCTCCTACACTCCGGGCAAAGGCAACGTAGTGGAAGACGCGTTGAGCCAAAAGAAATTGACCCTAAGCCCGCTGTTTGTTGAAAGACAAAGCCTAGAGTTTATAGCTAACTTTGACTTTAAGCCCTCCTCCGATTTTGTACCAGGCTTGCTAGCATCTCTCGAAGTACGCCCGACTTTAGTGGACTCAATAGGGACAGCACAACGCGAAGACCCTCAGCTTGTGGAGACGATTGATAGGCTAATTAGGGGTGAGATGTCAAGTCACCTCAACAGAGACTCCATTGACGATAAGGGTTGGCTAAGGCGAGACGGAAGACTACGCGTCCCACATGCAAGGGATTTAGTAAAGAAGGTTCTCGAGGAAGCGCATCACTCCAAGATGATGATACACCCAGGCGGAGAAAAAATGTACACGGACATAAAAAGAACTTTCTTTTGGAACGGCTTGAAGAAGGACGTGGCAGATTTTGTTTCTAAGTGTATTGTGTGCCAACAGGTTAAGGAGGAACAGAAAAAGCCTGGCGGTCTGCTCCATCGTCTAGAGGTCCCGCAGTGGAAGTGGGATAGCATCTCAATGGACTTCATCGATGGGCTGCCTAGGTCTAGGAGAGGCAACACTAGCATTTGGGTAATAGTGGATAGGCTTACTAAAAGCGCCCACTTTTTACCTGTCAAAAGTAAAAGAACTGCCTCATCCCTAGCATCTCTTTACCTCAAGGAAATTGTTCGACTCCATGGAATACCATCCAGCATTATTAGTGACCAAGACCCTATCTTCACAAGTGAGTTTTTGGCGGAGTTTGCAAGAAGCGGTAGGCACACAGTTATGCTTGAGCACAGCCTATCATCCCCAAACCGATGGCCAAACAGAAAGAGTTAACAGAGTTTTGGAAGACCTTTTAAGACTGTGCGTCTTTGATTTCGGAGGGACGTGGGAAGACCATCTTCCTTTGGTGGAATTTGCCTACAAAAACAGCTACTAAGCAACCATCGGAATGGCGCCCTTCGAAGCTTTATATGGAAGACCGTGCCAATCGCCCACTTGTTGGTGGGAGTCTATTGATAAGCTCATACCTGGACCTGATATGATCCGAGAGACTTCAGAGAAAGTAGACTTAATACGAAGAAGAATGAAGACGGCCCAAGACAGACAAAAGTCCTACGCCGACAAGAGGAGGACCGACCTTGAATTTGAGGTTGGGGACAGAGTTTTTCTTAAGGTATCTCCGCTAAGGAACGTTGTTCGTTTTGGGACCACAGGGAAGCTAGTACCAAGGTTCGTAAGGCCATTCCCTATCATCGAGAAAATTGGGAAAATGGCCTATAGATTAGAGCTACCCGAAAAATTCGCAGGAGTTCACAACGCCTTTCACGTTTCACATCTCCGAAAATGTCTACATGATTCTGCTGAATTGGTAGAGCCAAATATCCTAGAAGAAGCTGAAGTGGAACGCGAAGCAACTGTGAGGAAAGTTCCAACCCACATATTAGGAACAGAAGTGAAGAAGCTACGCAACCGCGAAGTCAAACTCGTCAAAGTTCAGTGGAGCGACGCCGAAGAAGATGCAACTTGGGAAACTGAAGTTAGAATACGCGCAGCCTACCCTTTTCTTTTCGAGGGTACATCTTTGATCTTTCCTTTTTCCTTAAGTTGTGCTTTTATCTATCATTTTAGGTATATCTCCTCGACCTTATCTTTTAGGAAGAAACCCTTTGGATGAAAACATGTGATTGAAACATGTTATGGATGATGGTTGCAAGTGGTTGCAAGTGATTGCTAGTGGTTGCTCGTGGTTGCATATACACACAGAATCTAGGTTTTAGATCGGCTCAGTCACTTCATATTGCATATGCATATATGTTTGCATTCGAATATGGTTGAACTTTAATGTGTTGTCATATGGATGTTGCATTTGTATGAATGATTGTGCACTCATGTAGAATCATGAATAGGAGAATTTGCATACATAATGGATTCATGGCACTCACATAATTTGCATTAAGGAGGTCAACTGAATCAGTAGACCACCTGATTTTGCATTAGATAAGTACATGTACACACACTTCGCATATGATCATGAAGCATTAGAAGTCTTTTAAGGATCCTGGATGCGCGTGTTTGATGGATGAGTAGATGGATGTTTGGATGTTAGGATATTCATTCTTCCTGAACTTGAAGATTTCGGGGATGAAATCCTTTTAAGTGGGGGAGAATGTAACACCCCGTGTACTCTATAACAGTGAAAATCACAAATTAAAGTATAATTAATTTCAAATCAAAGAATTAAGGGAAACGGAATACGCCATTGCGTTCGACTCGGAATTCTGCTTGAGATAGACCGAGTTTGCGTAAAGCGGACTCCGTATGAAGAAGATATGGCCTCCTGAAGTTTCAGAATTCAGTTTAAAATTCAAACAGACCAAAACAGCTTAGAAAAAACAATATAAAAATCAAAATCGGGCCCAATTAGCCAGGGCGGGAAAATGCCCACCAAAGGCACCCAGGTCGACTTGGCAGTCGACCTGGGGCTAACCAGGTCAACTGGGCAGTCGACCTGGGTCACCCGTGTCGACTGCCAAGTCGACACGGTGTCGATTGGGGTGTCGACCTGGCCCCTGAGCCAGGTCGAACCCAGCCCCCCCTCCCCCCGGCTGGCCTGGTCTGTGTTTGGTCGATTTTCTTAGCCTTGCTTTGTCACTAGGGCTAGGTGTTAGCTCCAGGTTGGTCTCTCCTTCAAACGAACGGCTATTATAAACCAAGCTCCATCGACGGTCTAAATCAACTCACATACTCTATGAAAAGGACCTAAGACTCACCCTAATTCACACAAATAAAAATGGAGACGAGACCGTCATGCTGCATAGGAGAGACTATGAATAGCCGTCAGAATTTGAGAGACAATTAGGAGATAATTCAAAAGCCTAAAGCAACGTCAATTAAAACAACACCTACAACAAAGGATAGCATCTCCAAATTTAGAACTCAGATTCCTGAATTGAAGATTCGTCATACGTTGTAAGTAGAGCGCTATTCCGATGTGAATAATTAATTGTGTTTGATTTGTGTAAAATGAGAAATGGAATTGCGGCGATAATAATCTATATTTGTATGTTATTGTGATTCTAAACGATTTGGAAATGTTATGGTATACGATTGATATTCGCATGTATGTGATTTATGTTGACAACCATATGTTGTGGTATTTTATTTGGGATTCATGCAAGTACATGATTCATGATAACAACAATATGTTGTGGTATTTTATTTGGGATTCATACAAGTGTATGATTTATGTTGACAACCATATGTTGTGGTATTTTATTTGGGATTCAATGCAAGTATATGATTCACCATTATGCCAATATGATGTACATACTTTTATTATCACTTTTAGAGTGTAATTAGACTCGACCAAGTATTACGGTTCATATGAATCAATGTTGGAATTAGCAAAGCATACTTTTGTATTAGAAACAAAAGTAAGCATATTTATAAACATGACTAAACTATGTTTGGTATTATGCCTAGTTGAAAACATGTTTTAGGCCTAAGTTGTTATCAAAAATCATATGGTGATATATGTGACACAATTAAGTTAGATTTACATTCCAATTGCAAGTTTACATGAATAAAATGATTCATGTTTAACTATTGTTTATGCCATGATTATATGAATAGAATGATTCATGTTTAAATATTGCTTATGCCATGATTATATGAATAGAATGATTCATGTTTAAGTATTGTTTATGCCATGATTATATGAATAGAATGGTTCATGTTTAAGTGTTGTTTATGCGATGATTATATCCTATTACAATGCAAGTTCATATATGCCTAATTCATGTTAATTGAATCGTTATGTTGCAAGTTCATGCGTTCACACTCCCCTTTTTATGTTACCTTATAAACACCATGTTATAAGCCTCCCCTTTTCATATGGCTAAGTTGGGTTTAAATGTTAAACCCAACATATCTTATATTGTAGCGAACGTGTAAAACGGGGGTAATGACGTTTGGGTTAAAATATAGAACACATGTGTTGGCATGTTTGACGCATGCCAATAACCTTGAAAAACAATTAAGTGGCATAAATAAATTTTAACCAATAAAGGTGAATTTGAATAATGGGCCGCAAATATTTACATATAAAAAGAAAAGAGACAAAATATGTAAATGTAGAAAATACGATGTGTTTAACCCGAGGTTGGATTGAGTTGTGATGTAAACCTGCCCGGAACCGCCCGGCTATCCAGTATTCGCAACAATACCTATCCAATGTGGGTGGTTAAACACGGAGCCCAACAAGGACCCGAGGTTAGACTGAGTTGTGGCGTAAGACTGCCTGGACCCAACCGGCAACAGGCAGACACAACAATACCTGTCTAATGTGAGAGGTAGAGGCTTTAATAAGACAACTAAGGCTGAGTCAAGATTGATAGGATTAAGTAAATTATATTAATACTTAATCAAAATGGAACATCCTAAACTAAACAGACTGATTGGGGGTTAGGTTTATAAAACACTTAACCAACTTAGCATGTTGGCTAGAAATAGAAAACCTAGTAGCGGGAGACCCTTTTCAGCAGTAACCCTACAAGGTGTATCAGGATACCCTGAACTAGGCAGGGTGGGGCACGATTGCTGGGCTGACTGTAAGAGGTCAAATCGACGGCGGTGGTGCAGCAGTGTAGGTTCTAATGGGGTGCGGGCATGCACACACTCCGACGTAGAAAAATAAGGCACTGGGCACTAGTAGCATACCTGTGCATTCTAGAATTGTGTCGGGCCGCCACCATGGGACTTGATACACCCCATGGTGGGACCAGCATAGGTAACTACAACATCGGGGGCCGTATGACACATGTAACTATGCGAGTAGGAGCCGATCATCAGAAATGGATCACTTTACCCTGATTATGGGTTGGCTGTTGGGAACTAGTTTATATGGGTACAGAGATTAATATGGGGTACGATAGTATATTCGACCCTAGACAACTTAACTTAGTTTATGGTGCTTTCCCATTTCCAGTTTATACTTATCATACCCAATTCTTTATTCATAGACTGAATAGTCCTAGACTTACTCAGGCTTTATGTCTGACTCTACTTTTCTTTCGCCTTCTTTTCTTTCGTTTCCCCCTCCAGGTCCACAGGGAGGGAACACCGCAGCTTGACCAGCTTTCACATCCAGCCTGAAGAGAAAGAATGTATTGCTTCAATCTTTTCCGTTTTGGACTATGGCTTTGGACAGCAATTATGGGACTTTTGCAGTTTATTTATGTTTTCTTTGTGCTTATTTAAATAATGTAATCAAGATAGTGATGAAGATGTTATGTTTTTGGAAGTATTGTAAGACAATTATGGCATGGTTTGTGTAACACGTATTTTAATGAAATAAGAGTTTTGTTGTTTTCCGCTGTTCAAAAATATGTGTTCTTATATCTGTCTTGTATATCTGTGACTTATACTTATAAACCTCCACCAAAATTAGGGCATTCCCTTTGAGAGTGACCCTAACGGAGGTGGGGTGTTTCAGGATGCCTCCCAAGTAGGACCTCAATTGCCATCCAAACGAGGTGAAGATCTTCGGTCTTCGACTACCGTCTTCATTTTCGATTTATTATCGTCGATTCAGTTATTCAGAATGATATAAACCCGGTCTTTCTGAGCAACTCGCGTATATGATAAACAAGTGCAACACCAATATACACACACATTATTTCAATTCATTAGTCACTAACTGTCAATCAGTAAGAGAACGATTTCCCAAATATTAACCCCGAAGGCCGAAACCAACATCAGATCAATACCCGAGAAACCATTCGACTTAGCCAACCTTCAGTTAATTTCGAAATTTCACATCCATATCGTTTATAATATTTTATAACGATTTATCGCTATTTTTATTTATTTTAAAATAGCCAATTTATTCAAATCGACGCTTCGGGCCATAATGCGGCCGTGGCACTGTTTTTTCTTCAGATTTGTTTTACACATATCTGAAAATCTAACCATTGGATCTTCACAAAATTTACAACATTATAAAGATCTTTTCAAAATGAATCCAACGGTTCCAGTTTTGGGAAAATCCGACGGTCGGATCTCCCGGTATAATCATTTGAAGTTTCGATTTCAAAATAGGAACTGCAGCGTCGTTATTCGAATAAATATAATTATATATACATATATATAAATATAATCGATTCTGGCGCTGTTTTTCTCCAGATTTGAATTAAACATTCCAGACAATCCAACAGTTGGATTTTTATAAATTTGTGCCGTTGGAAAGATATTTCCAAGGCGAACCCAACGGTTGCGATTTCAGGAAAATCCAATGGTCGGATTTCCCGGTATAACCGTTTGAAGTTTCGATTTCGAAATACGAACTATAGCGTCGTTATTCAATTTATTTCAATTCTATTTAAATATATATATATATATCGATTCTTCGATTTCAAAACTATATTCCTTTCGTACATTTGATAAAAATGATATTTTTATCTAACTGTCTTCTATTTCAACATTTCACTTTTTTTAACAATTCATGTATATAATAAAAAAAAATGTGATTTTTATTGTAAAACAATTCATTTCAAAACTCTATTATTTTATATAGTTCATATAGGTAATAAAAATAGGATTTTTATTATAAAAAAATTTATTTCAAAACGAGATTATTTTACATAGTTCATATAGATGATAAAAATGTGATTTTTATTATAAAACAATTTATTTCAAAATATGAATTCCATTCAACACATGAATTTCAATTCAACGAATGAATATCGACTCAACACATGAAGGTTTTCTACAGTTTATATAAACAGATAAAAAGGTGATTTTTTATATTTAAAACACAAATACCATTCAACAAATGAATTTTTATCCAACGAATGAATATCGACTCAACACATGAAGGTTTTCTATTCAATGAATAAATAAAGTTTCAACAAATGAAAATAATTCAAACACATGAATATTATTCAAAATTTCGGCAGCATAACGGCAGGGTAGTTAAAACCGGGATCGTCCCTAGAACGGCTCCTCGCGGTTTTTGACAATGGGGATCATGTATCTAGTTCGCACACAGGCGGCATGTATATTTATTTCATTTCCACAAACTAATCCTATGTGGTTTCGACCAAATATTTCTCAACCACAAATGGGTATTTTTCAACCACAATCAATCAATATAAACCACAAACAATTCTAATCAACCATTCGCTATCAATCAATTTTCACACCAATTACAACCAATAAATATCGTCCATGGTTTGTGGACGAGGGGCATATATATATATATATATATATATATATATGTATATATATATATATATATATAGCAATTCTCTTCTATTCCAACACATATATAATTTTTACAACGCATATATAACTTATACATCGAACGTATAACTTATACAACGCTTATACAAGAGGTGTACAATGCTTATATAACTCATACATCGACTATATAATTTATACATCGTCGTTTTCCATATCGTTCACAAATTAGAAATCTCACTTTGGGTTCCACTCCACCAAAAATAGCAGAAGGCTCAGAAAAATATGCGGTCTCTTCCAGAATGTAGATGACGTCCACACGAGTCCACTATCTCTTATTTCACTGAATTTCGTCAAGAAACGAAAAAGATATGATTTTTATAGTGAAATCAAAATCCGTAGTGCTTAGAAGTGCTATAAAACAGTTAAAAATAAAACAGCTGTTACCTTCTGAAAATGTTCAAACTTAGGTTTTGATTTATCGGCCAATCCCTGTATTGTTGCGTCGATCAGACTTCACCACGTCCAAGGGCTTGGAGGCGCGCGTAGAACAAGGTAGGTGCGGTGGCGATCGATCGCCTGATGAGGAAGCACGGCAGCGACGAACAGAGAGACTTCCAGGAGCTGGATCTCAAAGGAGAAGAAACGACGGAGGACGCCACTTGTATGGCTTCGAAGAGGAAGACAAGCTCTTCAAAATTCCCAACAGGAGCAGGTGTTAATTCAGCATGTAGAAGGAGGAATCGGAGGAGGAAGGCTGGAGGTGGTTTCTGCCGTTAATCGCGATTTGGGGAGAGAGAGAAGACGCGAGGGGGGCTGATGTGGGCGAATGGTTTTATTTATTTATTTATTTATAACTTTTAAAATTCCAAAACTACCCTCTTTAACTCACGAACGCCAATCCAAACCCAACGACTGTCGTCCATAGTGTTTTACCCCCATTCTGAACACAATGGGATATGTTTCGTAGGTCCATTCGACTGTTTCAGTCTGTTTTACTTCAAATTAAAATATATAACATTCAATATTCAATTTGAACGTACATTTCAATTTGCCAGGGCCACATACTGATCCTAAAAATTCCAGAAAAATAAATCCGGCTATGTTTTGACGATATTGTCCTAACAAAACTAGTTTCGTCGAATTCTGAGACCGTTTGCAAAAAGGCCCATTTCTGGTCGATCCAATTTAACTGTAATTGATCAAAACACGTTTTCCTTTGCCACGCTCACATACTAGCTTCAAAAATTATGAAATTTGAAACCTAGCAATAACTTCACATCTCGGATCCAACAAAAGTGGTTTCGTCGAATTCCTAGGTCGTTTGCAAAATTGCCAATTTCACGGGCTATATAAATTCCATAGCGACCTTTCTTAAAATTCATTTGGCCATAACTTTTGCTTTCCGCTATGAAAATTCGATTTTTAAGATCCGTTAGAAAGGTATTCATTAATAGATTTAAATATTTTTAGTTTCGCTCAAATACGTTTTGTTTTGCACCCGGTACAGTGCGACAAAGTTTGAATTCAAATTTTGAAACTACCGCGCCATTTCAGCCCTTGTTTATAATTAGAATTAATTATATTCGTTTTCAATTGTCGATTCAAACACACTTTTCATTGCTGTTATTTAAAATATTTATTTAGAATATTTAAAATCCATTATTTTAGCCAATTTAAAATTTTTAAATTGGTTCAGATTTTCTGGGTCGTTACAATCTCCCCCACTTAAAACTTTTCGTCCCCGAAAAGGAACAAAGTCGAAATTGGTTTGATTAATCAACTCTACATTCGATATGGCTTCAATTCTCCAACTTTTCAGTTTTTGATAATTTTCAAATTCTTCAAAAATTATGCTAACACCCAGAATTTTCGAAAAATTTCGCCATAATCTGCTTTGTACGGGGAGAGGTTTGGTAATTTATTGGGCTGTATTAGGTACCCAATAAATCCAAATAAGCATAAACATATTTATAGTGATATATTCTAGTGTTTACAGCGGAGCGTATACTGATAATAACTCCAGAGAATAAATTCTCGTCACCCTCTCCCGTGTGGGAAATAAATAGTCCATGTGCCATATCTAATAACTAGAGAGACGTGATTATTGTCAACTCCAGACCCATGTGGGTTTTTTATTAATCTTGCAATTTAATCATTACAATTTAAATAGTCCATATCAGTCACCAGTTCAACCTGTAAAATATAGTCATCGCCATACAAGCCTCTCGCTCGTATGGTAAATCTTCCACCTCGTCACACAAGCTCCAAATGCTTATGTGGTATATGATGAAGTATGCCTATCTTCATAAGTATACCATGTAATGTAGTTCAAATTTAATTGTTACTATCCTATGGCGATATTTATTATTTCACACAGAAAAACCAGCACTCCGCATCCAATGGCATTCACAGGAGTTGATATAATAATATTTCGCATCCACCTCATTAAGGTTTACCTATTTGTCGGGCACGCAAATAAAATCTTTACTCAACAGCTATCCATTTACCTGTTCAAACATATATAATGCACATGTATATATATTTCTATCTATTTTCTAATCAGTTCAATGTGTGATTTAAATGAATAAATCATACAATATTCCATTGTTGATTAAATTTACTATGGTTTCAATAATTCAATTAATCAAATTTACAATCACACAACACAAACAGCAATCAAATTGTTTTTTTAACTTTTCATACTATTACTAATCAATTTCTATACTCTTTTAAAATCATTCAGACTATAGAATTTAAAATGCACAACCATGGAAAGAAAATAACAACAAAGTAGAGAACTAATTGGAAATGCAAAGTATGGTAAATGTACCTTGCACCGGAGTCAATCAAAGATATCCACTCGGCATCTAGGATAGGCTTTCTGAATGCTCTCCTCAGTTTCCCAAGTACAATCTTACGGATCTCCACTCCATTGCACTTTGACTAAGTGAACCTTCTTGTTCCTCAGCTCTTTGGTTTCTTTGCCGATGATGTTTAGCGGCACTCTCCTCACAGCTAATTCTGGAGTAATTTCAATATCCTGTTGAGCTGCTTCATCCACGATCAAGTTTGTGTCATGAATGTGCTTTCGAAGTTGAGATATATGAAATACATCATGCACTCCAGGCAACCAATCCGGCAAATTAACCCTATATGCGAGACTCCCGATCCGTTCCAGAATAGGAAACGGACCAATGAACTTGGGTGCTAACATTCCAGTTTTACCGAACTGGATAACTCCTCTCATCGGCGATACTTTCAAATATACATAGTCGCCAATAGCAAACGATATATCTCTTCTTCTTCTATCGTCATAGCTCTTTTGTCGGCTTTGAGCAGCGAGTAATCATTTCTTAATAAAATCGACTTTGTCGGCAGCTTCTCGGATCATGTCTGGCCCCAATACAACTCTATTACCGGGTTCGACCCAACAAGCAAGAGATCGACACGGTCAACCATACAGTGCTTCGAATGGCGACATTGTCAGGCTCGCCTGGTAGCTGTTGTTATATGAGAATTCAGCCAAATGCAGATGGTCTTCCCACGACCCACCAAAATCTAGAACAAAGCCCACAATAGATCTTCTAAAATACGATTTACCCTCTCAGTCTGACCATCTGTCTGAGGATGATAAGCGGTGATCAAGTTCAACTTCGTTCCCAGCTCGACTTGAACCGCCTCCCAGAATTTTCTAGTGAATATTGTGTCTCTATCACTGACTATACTGAGCGGCACTCCATGTAGTCTAACTATTTCCTTGAAATATATCTGTGCTAGACTCTAAGCAGTTCTGTTTGATCTGACAGGTATGAAACGGGCGGTCTTCGTGAAGCGATCTATGATCACCCAAATACTGTCATTCCCTTTTCTGGTTCTGGGCAGACCATCTATGAAGTCCATAGAAATATGTTCCCATATCCAGCCAGGAACTTCTAGTGGTTGTAATAATCCAGCCAGTTTCTGTAGGTCACTCTTGACTAGCTGGAAAGTAGGGCATCAGCTAACATATATTGAAACGTCCCTTTTCATAGCCTTCCACCAGAATGTTCGCTTGAGATCGTTATACATTTTGGCTACACCAGGATGGATACTCAGCTTGGATTGTGACACTCGTCTAACACTTCCCTTTTTAACCCTGGGACGTCGGGAACACAAATCCTTCCTTTCAATCTCAGGGTCTCGTCGTTATCTATTTGAAAACACGAGGTGTAACACCCCGTATATTCTATAATATTAAAATTCACAAATTAAAGTATAATTAATTTCAAATCAAAGAATTAAGGGAAACGGGATAAGCCGTTTCGTTCGTCTTGGAATTCTGCTTGAAATAGAGTCCGAGTTTGCATAAAACGGGCTCCGTATGAGGGAGATACGACCTTCGGAACTTAAAAAATTCAATATAAAATTCAAACAGACAGAAACAGTTCAGAAATGAGTTCAAAATTCAAAAAAATCGGACCTAGATTGGGCAGGGCGGGAATTTTCCCGCCCAAGTCACCCAGGTCGACTGGGTAGTCGACCTAGGTCACCCAGGTCGACTGGGTAGTCGACCTGGGGGTCGATTGGGTAGTTGACCTGGCCTCTGAGCCAGGTCAAACCTAGCCCCTCCTGGCTGGCCTGGTCTGTGCTTGGCCGAATTTCTAAGCTTTGTCTTGTCACTAGGGCTAGGTGTCAGCTCCTGATTGGTTTCTCTTTAAAACGAACGGCTAATATTAATCTAAGCTCCATCGACGGCTCTAATCAATTCACAAACTCTATAAAAAGGACCTAAGACTCCACCTAATTCACACAAATAAAAAATGAGAATGAGACCGTCATGCTGCTGAAGAAAGACTAGGAATAGTCGTCGAGTTCGGAGTTGATTCAAAAGCTTAAAGCAACAACAATTAAATCAAAAGAACGCCTACAACAAAGGATAGCTTCTCCAAATTCAGAATTCAGAATCCTGAATTGAAGATTCGTCATACGTTGTAAGTAGAGTGCTATTCCGATGTGAATGAATAGTTGAGATTTGATTTGTGTGAAATGAGAAATGGAATTGTACTTAATTTGTGGTGATGATAATTCATAATTGTATGTTGCTATGATTCTAATCATGAATAGATTTGGGATGTTGTGGTATAATGATGTTAGACCTATTGGATATTTGCAAGCATATGATTCATGTTGAAAGTTAACAACTAGATGTTTGTGGTAGTTTATTACAACACATATTGGATATTCGCAAGTATATGATTCATGTTGAAAGTTAACGACTATATGTTTGTGGTAGTTTATTACAACAAAGTTGAGATTCATGCAAGTATATGATTCACTATTATGCCAACATGATGTACATTTTTATGATTATTTTTAGTGTATTTGGATCCATTTGGGTATTATGATTCATATGAATTTATATTGGAATTGGCATCATGATTCAAGTGTAAAACAATTCTTTTGTATTAGTGACAAAAGTAAGCATCTTTGTGAACTTGTGTTGACTTTATGAACATGGCTAGATTATGTTTAACTTTATGCCCAAACAAAATATGTTTTAGGCTTAGGTTGTTGTTAAGAAACATATGATAATATATGTGGCACATAATTAAGTTAGATTCATGCTTTAGATAAAAGTTTACATGATTAAATTAAAACCATGATTCATGTTTAGGTATGTTTTCTGTCATGATTTTATGCTATTACAATGCAAGTTCACAAGTGCCTAATTTATGTTAATTAGACCGCTATGTTGCAAGTTCATGCGTTTACACACCCCTTTTTGATGTTACTTATAATATATATATATATATATATACATCATTTTCTAAGCCTCCCCTTTTCCATGTTGCTATGTTGGGCTTAAATGTTAAGCCCAACATATGTTATGATATAGCGAAGTATAAAACGGATAAATGACGTTGGGTTAAAAATATAAAACATATGTGTCGGCATGTTTGACGCATGCCAACGACCTTGAGAACATTTAAGTGGTACAAAGTAATTTTACCCAATAAAAGATGAATTTGAATAATGGGCCGCAAATATTTACATATAAAAAGAAAAGAGACAAAATACGTAAACTTAGAAAATACGATGTGTTTAACCCGAGGTTGGATTGCGTTGTGACATAAACCTGCCCGGACCCGCCCGGCTGTCCAGTAGTCACAACAATACCTATCCAATGTGGGTGGTTAAACACTGGGCGCAATAAAGACCCGAGGTTTGACTGAGTTGTGACGTAAGACTGCCCGGACCCAACCGGCAACAGCCAGTCACAACAATACATGTCTAATGTGAGAGGTTGAGCCTTTAATAAGACAATTAAGGCTGAGTCAGGAATTGATAGGATTAAGTAAATTGAATTAATACTTAATCAAATTGAACATGCTAAACTATACAGACTGATTGGGGGTTAGGTTTATAGAACACTTAACCAACTTAGCATGTTGGCTAGAAATAGAAAACCTAGTAGCGGGGGACCCTTTTCAGCAGTAACCCTACAAGGTGTATCAGGATACCTTGAACTAGGCAGGGTGGGGCACGATTACTGGGCTAACTGTAAGAGGTCAAATCGACGGTGGTGGTGCAGCAGTGTAGGTTCTAACGGGGTATGGGCATGCACACACTCCGGCGCAGAAAAATTAGGCACTGTGCACCAGTAGTATACCTGTGCATCCTAGAATTGTGTCGGGCCACCACCATGGGAGTGGATACACCCCATGGTGGGACCAGCATAGGTACCTACAACATCGGGGGCCGTAAGACACATGTAACTATGCGAGTAGGAGCCGATCATTAGAAATGGATCACATCACCCTGATTATGGGGTGTCTGTTGGGAACTAGTTTATAGGGGTGCAGAGATTAATATGGAGTACAATAGTATATTCGACTCTAGATAACTTAACTTAGTTTTTGTTGCTTCCCCATTTCCAGTTTATACTTATCATGCTCATTTCCTTATTCATAGACTGAATAGTCCTAAACTTACTCAGGCTTTATGTCTGACTCTACTTTTCTTTCGTTTCCCACCCCCCCCCCCCCCCCCCCCCCCCAGGTCCACAGAGAGGGAATACCGCAGCTTGACCAGTTTTCACATCCAGCTTGAAGAGAAAGAATGTATTGCTTGGATCTCTTTCGTTTTGGACTATGGCTTTAGAAAGCAATTATGGGGACTTATGCAGTTTACTTATGTTTTTATGCTTCTTTAAGTTATGAAATCAAGACAGTTATGAAAATGTAATGTTTTTGGAAGTATTGTAAGACAATTATGGCATGGTTTGTGTAACACAAATTTTGATGAAATAAAAGTTGTTGTTTTCCGCTGTTCAAAAATATGTGTATTTATACCTGTCTTGTATATCTGTGACTTATACTTATAAACCTCAACCAAAATTAAGGCATTCCCTTTGAGAGTGACCCTAACGGAGGTGGGGTGTTTCACTTGGTATCAGAGCATAGGTTTACCAGATAAGATAAAAAGTTTTGAAAATTTATTTTCAAAAGAAAATTTAAAGAAGCATTTTTAAAGATAAAATGTTATTTTATTTTTAAAAAGGTATAGTCCCCTAAAGCCAAAGGTATTATCCTTTATCCTTCGTTTTGAATCTATCCTTTTTGTTTCAGCATGTCCGAAGAACTTAACTTGCCAGAGGGTGTACCAATACCTGGTTGGTTCAGACGATTCTTAGAAGCAAGGGCCAATCAGCCACGTCCCACTGTTCCTCCTCCCCCAGCTGTAGTAAATAATCCAGCTGCAGCAGCACCTCCTCCTCCACCTCCTCTGCGCGGTAATGCTTTTGCTAAGATATGTAAAGATTTCAAAGCTATGGGAGGGATGGACTTTCATGGAACCGAGTCCTTCGTGGCAGCCAGGAACTGGCTGAAGGAAACCGAGGACTTATTCGTCATCTTTGAGGTAGAAGATAGGCAGAAGGTACAACTGGCAGTATGGCTACTTAAAGGTGAGGCTTCCTACTGGTGGGAAGTTACCAATGCAGAAAGGCCAGTAGAAACATAGGAGGACTTTAGGGCATGGTTTGAGGCTAAATTACTCTCAGAAGCTGAAAGGAGCCTTCAATTGGAAAATTTCTTATTTCTTAAGCAAGTGAATATGCAGTCAAAGAGTACGTTAATCAGTTCGATCAGCTGGCTAGGTTCGGACTGGACCTAGTCAACACTCCGCACAAGAAGGCTCTCCGCTTTGCCAAGGGATTGAATGAGCCATTACACAGTTTGTCCATGACCCATATACCCATGGGAGGTACGTATGAAAGGTTGGTCCAGATGGCATTGCTGAACGAAGAGGATAAGGGCAAGAAGGAGACAAAGGCAGAAAGCTCTCAAGGGAAGAAAGAGGGTTTACAGCCTAAGAAGACAGACTTTAAGAAGGGCGGGAAAGACAACAAGTCCCAAGAGAAGAGGAAGTGTAATTTCTGTGGCAAAGTGGGGAACTTAGTGAAAGATTGCCGGAAAAAGAAGGCAGAGTTCAATGGTGGGTGCTTTTCTTGCGGTGAGACAGGCCACATGGCTAAGGATTGCCCAACGAAGCGAGGGCAGGGGCAGAGGGCTGGATCCACCTCAGGGGCACAGGGTCATGCGCTAGAAGCACCACCTTTGCAACAGCGAGGTATAATTACCTCTGTAGAAAGTGTAGTTTATCTTTATGATCACCTAGTTCGCACTTTATTTGATTCTAGCGCATCACACTCCTTTATTTCATCTGCTTTAGTAGAATCTCTGCACTTAGAAACTAGTACGGTAGAGGACCCCTTAATTGTTTCAAATCCAATCGGGGTCCTAGCCCATTTGTCTATGATCTGTGTGGGATTGAAAATTTTTATCCTAAGCGTAGAATTTAGATGTAGTGCCTTTGTTTTGGGCTTCTCGGGATATTGTTTGATTTTGGGCATGGATTGGCTATCCAGTAATGGTACCATCCTTGATTGTGAGAAAAGGGTGGTTAGGCTTCTGACCCAACTCGGTAACACTCCGGAAATTACTTGTAATCCCTCATATGCGGGTATGCTTCGTTATCTTGAATCACTAGATGCTTCTGTTGAGAGTTTGCAATCGGTTAAAGTGGTCCGTGAATATCCGGATGTCTTCGAAGAGGTGAAGGGCTTACCTCCGAAGCGGGAGATAGACTTCTGCATATATCTTGTAGATAATGCAAAGCCCGTTGTGTTGCGTTTTAGACACATGGCTCCACGGGAAAGGAAAGAGCTCAGTAAACAGGTTAAAGAGCTTCTACAGAAGCTGTTAATTAGAAGGAGCATTTCAGAATGGGGCGCTCTAGTGGTGTTCGCCACAAAGGCGGATGGTTCACTCCGTCTATGTGTTGACTAAAGGGAGCTCAACAAGCTAACAAAAAAGAATAGGCACCCTCTCCCCAAAATTGATGATCTGTTTGATCAGCTTGTAGGAGCGACTGTTTTCTCACAACTCGATTTGGCGACTAGATTTCATCAGCTAAGGGTGGCTGACGATAGCATCGACAAGACAACATTCAGAACCCCAGACGGCTTCTTTGAATGGCTTGTCATGCCTTTCGGCTTGGCAAACGCACCCGCTTACTTCGTGGACCTGATGAGTAGGGTGTTCAGAGAATTCCTCAACAAGTTCGTAGTGGTCTTCGTGGACGATATCTTGATCTTCTCAAAGAGTGAAGAAGAACATGCTCAACACCTAAGGGCAATCATGGAAACTCTGTGAGTCCATCAACTAAAAGCCAAATTTTCAAAGTGCCACTTTTGGAGAGAGGAAGTAAGGTTTCTTGGGCATATAGTATCCAAGGAAGGGTTAGCTTTGGACCCCGCTAAGGTAGTAGCAGTGAAAGATTGGAAGACACCAAGGAATGCAACTGAAGTTCGAAGTTCTCTAGGACTAGTAGGTTCCTACTGAAAATTCATAAGGGATTTTTCGAAAATCTCAACACCACTCACAAGGCTGACAAAGAAGAATCTAGTGTTAAATTGGGACTTGGATTGCGAGTTGGCTTTCCAACGACTTAAAAGGGCTCTTACAACATCCCCTGGTCTGACGTTGCCAGATGGAAGTAAGATGTTCACAGTTTATACAGATGCATGCAGGACAGGGCTAGGCGCTGTCTTGATGCAAGAAGAGAGGGTAGTAGCTTATGGTGGAAGGCAATTGAAAGTTCATGAAAAGAACTGCCCGACCCACGATCTTGAGTTAGCGCCATCGTCGTTGTACTCAAATCATGGCGACACTATCTCCTAGGTGAGAGGTTCGAATTTATGCTGACCATAAATCGTTGAAACACCTTTTCTCGTAGAAAGATCCTAACTTGAGGCAATAGAGATGGATGGAGTTTCTTGCCTCGTACGATTTCTTGATCTTTTACACTCCCGGCAAAGGCAACGTAGTCGCAAACGCATTGAGCAGATAGAAGCTAACATTAAGCCCGCTGTTTGCTGAAAGGAAAAGCCTAGAGTATATAGCCAGTTTTAACTTTAGGCCCTCCTCCGATTTTGAACCGGGCTTGCTAGCATCTCTTGAGGTGCGCCCTAGTCTTTTGGACTCAGTAGGGACAGCACAACGCGAAGACCCTCAGCTTATGGAGACGATTGATAGGCTAATTAGGGGTGAGACTTCAAGTCACCTCAACAGATACTCCATCAACGATAAGGGTTGGCTAAGGCGAGACGGAAGGTTATGCGTCCCACGGACAAGGGATTTAGTAAAGACAGTTCTCGAAGAAGCACATCACTCCAAGATGACGATACATCCAGGCGGAGATAAAATGTACAAGGACATAAAGAGAACTTTCTTTTGGAGCGGCATGAAGAAGGACATGGCGGATTTCGTTTCTAAGTGTATGATTTGCCAGCAGGTTAAGGGAGAGCAGAAGAAGCCTGGTGGTCTTCTCCATCCTCTGGAGGTCCCGCAGTGGAAGTGGGATAGCATTTCAATGGACTTCATTGATGGGCTGCCCAGGTCTAAAAGAGGCAACACTAGCATTTGGGTAATAGTGGATAGGCTTACTAAAAGCGCCCACTTTATATCTGTCAAGAGCAAAAGGACTGCCTCATCCCTAGCATCTCTTTATCTCAAGGAAATTGTTCGACTCCATGGAATACCCTCCAGGATTGTTAGTGACCGAGACCCTATCTTCACAAGTGAGTTTTGGCGGAGTCTGCAAGAAGTGGTAGTCACACAGTTATGCTTGAGTACAACCTATCACCCCTAAACCGACGGCCAGACAGAAAGAGTGAACAGAGTTTTAGAGGACCTTTTAAGACTATGCGTCCTTGACTTCGGAGGGACGTGGGAAGACCATCTTCCTTTGGTGGAATTTGCCTACAACAACAGCTACCAAGCCACCATTGGAATGGCACCCTTCGAAGCTTTATATGGAAAACCGTGTTGATCGCCCACTTGTTGGTGGGAGTCTACTAACAAGCTCATACTTGAACAAGATATGATCCGAGAGGCTTCAGAGAAAGTAGACTTAATACGGAGAAGAATGAAAATAGCCCAAGATAGACAGAAATCCTACGCCGACAAGAGAAGGACCGACCTAGAGTTTGAGGTTGGGGACAAAGTTTTTCTTAAGGTATCTCCTCTAAGGAACGTTGTTCATTTTGGAACCACAGGAAAGCTAGCACCAAGGTTCGTAGAGCCGTTTCCTATCATCGAGAAGGTTGGGAAGATGGCCTATAGATTAGAGCTACCCGAAAAGCTAGTCGGAGTTCACAACGTCTTTCATGTTTCTCACCCCCGAAAATGTCTACATGAATCTACTGAAGTGGTAGAGCCAGACATCCTTGAAGAAGCTGAAGTGGAACGCGAAGCAACCGTGAGGAAAGTTCCACCCCGCATCTTAGGAACTGAAGTGAAGAAGCTACGCAACCGCGAAGTCAAGCTCGTCAAAGTTCAGTGGAGCGACGCCGAGGAAGACGCGTCTTGGGAAACTGACGCTAGAATACGCGCAGCCTACCCTTTTCTTTTTGAGGGACATCTTTGATCTCTCTTTTACCTTAAGTTATGCTTTATCTATCTTTTAGGATATATCTCCTCGACCTTATCTTTTAGGTAGAAACCCTTTGGATGAAAACATGTAATTGAAACATGTTATGGATGATGGTTGCAAGTGGTTCCAAGTGATTGCTAATGGTTGCTCGTGGTTGCATATACACACACAATCTAGGTTTAAGATTAGCTTGGTCACTTCATATTGGATATGCATATACATATTTATATTCGTATATGGTTGAAGTTTAATGTGTAGTCATATGGATGTTGCATTTATATGAATGATTGTGCACTCATGTAGAATCATGAATAGGAAAATTTGCATACATAATGGATTCATGACACTTACATAATTTGCATTAAGGAGGTCAACTGAATCAGTAGACCGCCTGATTTTGCATTAGATAAGTACATGTACACACACTTTGCATATGATCATGAAGCATTAGAAGTCTTTAAAGGACAATGGATGCTCGTGTTTGATGGATGAGTAGATGGACGTTTGGATGTTAGGATATACATTCTTCCTAAACTTGAAGATTTCGGGGATGAAATCCTTTTAAGTGGGTGAGAATGTAACACCCCGTATATTCTATAACAGTAAAATTCACAAATTGAAGTATAATTAATTTCAAATCGAAGAATTAAAGGAAACGGGATACGCTGTTGCGTTCGTCTCGGAATGCTGCTTGAAATAGAATCCGAGTTTGCATAAAACGGACTCCGTATGAGGGAGATATGACCTCCGAAAGTTTCAAAATTCAGTTTAAAATTCAAACAGACAGAAATAGCTCAAAAATGAGTTCAAAATTCAAAAAAATCGGACCTAGATTGGGCTGGGCGGGAATTTTCCCGCCCACCCAGGTCGACTGGGTAGTCGACCTGGGGGTCGACTGGGTAGTTGACCTGGCCACTGAGCTAGGTCGAACCCAGCCACTCCTGGCTGGCCTAGTCTGTGCTTGGCCGAATTTCTGAGCTTCGTCTTGTCACTAGGGCTAGGTGTCAGCTCCTGACTGGTTTCTCTTTAAAACAAACAGATAATATTAATCTAAGCTCCATCGACGCTTCTAATCAATTCACAAACTCTATAAAAAGGACCTAAGACTCCACCTAATTCACACGAATAAAAAATGAGAATGAGACCGTCATGCTGCTGAAGAAAGACTAGGAATAGCCATCGAGTCATGAGTTGATTCAAAAGCTTAAAGCAACAACAATTAAATCAAAACAACGCCTACAACAAAGGATAGCATCTCCAAATTCAGAATTCAGATTCCTGAATTGAAGATTCGTCATACGTTGTAAGTAGAGTGCTATTCCGATGTGAATGAATAATTGAGATTTGATTTGTGTTAAATGAGAAATGGAATTGTACTTAATTTGTGGTGATGATAATTCATAATTGTATGTTGCTATAATTCTAATCATGAATAGATTTGGGATGTTGTGGTATAATGATGTTAGACCTATTGGATATTTGCAAGTATATGATTCATGTTGAAAGTTAACGACTAGATGTTTGTGGTAGTTTATTACAACACCTATTGGATATTTGCAAGTATATGATTCATGTTGAAAGTTAACGACTATATGTTTGTGGTAGTTTAATAAAACAAAGTTGAGATTCAATCAAGTATATGATTCACTATTATGCCAACATGATGTATATTTCTATGATCATTTTTAGTGTAGTTCGATCCATTTGGGTATTATGATTCTTATGAATTTATATTGGAATTGGCATCATGATTCAAGTGTAAAACCATACTTTTGTATTAGTGGCAAAAGTAAGCATCTTTTTGAAATTGTGTTGACTTTATGAACATGGCTAGATTATGTTTAACTTTATGCCCAAACAAAATATGTTTTAGGCTTAGGTTGTTGTTAAGAAACATATGATAATATATGTGGCACATAATTAAGTTAGATTCATGCTTTAGATAAACGTTTACATGATTAGATTAAAACCATGATTCATGTTTAGGTATGTTTTCTGTCAAGATTTTATGCTATTACAATGCAAGTTCACAAGTGCCTAATTTATGTTAATTAGACCACTATGTTGCAAGTTCATGCGTTTACACACCCCTTTTTGATGTTACTTAGAATATATATATATATATATATATATATATATACACATCATGTTCTAAGCCTCCCCTTTTCCATGTCGCTAAGTTGGGCTTAAATGTTAAGCCCAACATATGTTATGATATAGCGAACGTATAAAACCGGGGAAAAGACGTTGGGTTAAAAATATAAAACATATGTGTTGGCATGTTTGACGTATGCCAACGACCTTGAGAACATTTAAGTGGTACAAAGTAATTTTACCCAATAAAAGATGAATTTGAATATTGGGCCGCAAATATTTACATATAAAAAGAAAAGATACAAAATATGTAAACTTAGAAAATACGATGTGTTTAACCCGATGTTGGATTGCGTTGTGACATAAACCTGCCCGGACCCGCCCGGCTGTCCAGCAGTCCCAACAATACCTATCCAATGTGGGTGGTTAAACACTGAGCCCAATAAAGACCCGAGGTTAGACTGAGTTGTGACAAAAGACTGCCCGGACCCAACCGGCAACAGGCAGTCACAACAATACCTGTCTAATGTCAAAGGTTGAGGCATTAATAAGACAATTAAGGCTGAGTCAGGAAGTGGGGGTTCGGTTTACAGAACACTTAACCAACTTAGCATGTTGGCTAGAAATAGAAAACCTATTAGCGGGGGACCCTTTCCAGCGGTAACCCTACAAGGTTTATCAGGATACCTGAACTAGGCAGGGTGGGGCACGATTACTGGGCTGACTGTAAGAGGTCAAATCGACGGCGGTGGTGCAGCTGTGTAGGTTCTAACGGGGTGCAGGCGTGCGCACACTCTGACACAGAAAAATTAGGCACTGGGCACAAGTAGTATACCTGTGCATCCTAGAATTGTGTCGGGCCGCCACCATGGGACTTGATACAACCCATGGTGGGACCAGCATAGGTAGCTACAACATCGGGGGCCGTAAGACAAATGTAACTATGCGAGTAGGAGCCGATCATTAGAAATGGATCACTTCACCCTGATTATGGGGTGCCTGTTGGGAACTAGTTTATAGGGGTGTAGAGATTAATATGGGGTACGATGGTATATTCGACTCTAGACAACTTAACTTAGTTTATGGTGCTTCCCCATTTCCAGTTTATAATTATCATGCTCATTCTTTATTCATAGACTGAATAGTCCTAGACTTACTCACGCTTTATGTCTTACTCTACTTTTCTTTCGTCTTCTTTTCTTTCGTCCCCCCCCCCGGTCCACAGGGAGGGAATACCGCAGCTTGACCAGTTTTCACATCCAGCATGAAGAGAAAGAATGTATTGCTTGGATCTCTTTCATTTTGGACTATGGGTTTGGATAGCAATTATGGGGACTTATGCAGTTTGCTTATGTTTTTATGCTTCTTTAAGTTATGAAATCAAGACAGTTATGAAAATGTAATGTTTTTGGAAATATAGTAAGACAATTATGGCATGGTTTGTGTAACACATATTTTGATGAAATAAAAGTTGCTGTTGTTTTCCGCTGTTCAAAAATATGTGTATTTATACCTGTCTTGTATATCTGTGACTTATACTCATAAACCTCCACCAAAATTAGGGCATTCCCTTTGAGAGTGACCATAACGGAGGTAGAGTGTTTCAAAAGTGTTCGCCTTTCTGAATCCTTTTAATCATATCCTTAATAAAGTTATCCTCCTTCTGAAGAAGAGATATTTTGTCAATCAGGGAAGTCGTAATAATAAAGCTGGCGATCATTACATTCTTTCGGCTCAGTGCATCGGCCACGACATTGGCATTCCCTAGAGTGTATATAATCTCAAAGTCATATGCTGCAAGGAAATCTAGCCAACGTTGCTGCCTCAAATTCAGGTCTTTCTGGGTGAACAGGTACTTTAACAACTGGTGATCTGTAAACAGTTCAAATCTCTCACCCAGAAGATAGTGTCTCCAGATTTTCAGGGCGAATACTATAGCCAATAACTCAAGATCATGAGTTACATAGTTTTTCTCGTGCGGCTTCAGCTGAAGGCTAGCATAAGCAATCACTTGGCCCCTTTGCAGTAACACTGCGCCAAGGCGTTCTCTAGAAGCGTCAGTCCAGACTTTCAAATCCTGATTGCCATCGATGATGGTTAACACTGGAGCAGTCGTTAGTCCTAACTTTAGCTCTTCAAAAGCCTCCTCACTTTCTGGAGTCCATTTGAATTTAGAGTGCTTCTTTGTAAGCTTCGTTAAATGACTAGATATCTACGAGAAGTTTTTAATGAACTTTCGGTAATAGCTAGCCAATCCAAGAAAACTGCGGACTTCAGTGGGGGTACTGGGCTGTTTACAGTTCTTAATAGCTGTGATTTTGCTTGGATCCACAGCAATTCCTTCTTTTGATACGACGTGGCCCAGAAATTTCACTTCATTTTGCCAGAATATACATTTGGATAGTTTGGCTTTTAATACATTCCTTCTGAGGATTTCCAGAACCTGTTCCAATTGCTTATCATGTTCGGCCTTCGATTTAGAGAAGATTAGTATATCATCAATGAAAACCAGAACAAATTTATTCAAAACTCCTCTGAACACTCTATTCATCAGATCGACGAAGTAAGCTAGAGCGTTACATAAGCCGAACGACATTATTAACCACTCGTAGAATAAGTCGGGACCTCTGAATGCCGTCATTGTAACACACTCTTTGGCAATTCGAAGTTGATGGAAGCCTGTAGCTAGGTCCATTCTTGAGAATACTTGTGCTCCATTCAGACGATCCAATAGATCATCAATACGCGGCAATGGATATTTGTTCTTTATCGTCTGCTTGTTCAGATCACGATAATCCACACATAGCCGTATAGTACCTTCAGATTTACGGACAAACACCACTGCTGCTCCCCAATCAGAGAAACTAAGCCTGATCAGACCTTTCCATACTAGCTATCGTGTTTGATTGTCTAATTCCTCTTTCTCTTTCAAGGACATTCTTCGAATAGTGTGAACTACCGGCCTTACATTAGGAATTAAAGCAATTTTGAAATTTATTTCTCTTTGGGGAGGTAAGCGAACAACTTCTTCAAACACATCCCCAAAGTTCTGGACGATAGGAATATCTTTTATAAGGTCGAGAATATTCTCTGTGACTTCAAGGATATTTTCTATTTGGGCTGGAGAAACATCTAAAGCTGCCCAGAAGACCTTTTTATTAGCATTCTGATCTTCACAGGGGATGGTTATATAATCCCCTATTTTAGTCTTCGCCTTAACGACTCTATCGACGCATTTAACCTCAGCTTCATACTTGGTCAGCCAATCCAATCCCAGAATAAGATCGAATTCATTAAAATTCATGATGATTGAGATAGTAGGGAATTTATAGCAGGAAAAAGAGACAGGTACTGCACAAACCCAACTGAGATTGATGGAACCCCCACTAGATTTTAGACAGTCATTGGCTCCTTGAGCTTCTTTAATTTTAAATCCAACTTCTTGACTGCACTCTTTGCAATAAAGCTTCGTGACGCGCCTGTATCAAACAGTACTTTAACTGGAATGTTCTTGACGTTGAGCGTGCCTTCTAAAACATCAGACCTTTCCTGAGCAGACGAAGATGTAGGCACTTCTGCCACCTCATTTACTTGTACTGCTTCAGGTTTTCTGAATAGCGGGCAGGCCTTTAACAGATGACCGGCCTGTTGGCATTGACTACACTTTCTATTCTCTTGAAAATTCATCCCAGATTTAGACCCACCATCCTTTCGTCTGTTCGAAGATCTGCAGTTTCTCATCGAATGCCCTTGCTGATCACACTTTAGGCATACGACTGTCTTTACCTTTTTCTGATTGATCTTTGGCCTCTTTATGACTTCAGCCTTCGTACTGGCCTCAGGCTGCACACTTGTCTCTGGGCTATCAGCTTCAAATTTTCTTTTGCTGCTAGAACTGATTTCTTCTTCGTCTCGCAACATGCCTTTCCTATGGAGGTCTTCATAATGATAAGCCATATAAATCATTTTTGAGAAAGGAAGCTTCACATTCCTCATCACACTATTCTGATATTTTCTTTGCAGGCCATGAATAAATCTCAGATTCTTCCTCTTTGGGTCTTTAATCAGATGAGGAGCAAAATGAGAAAGTTCGTTGAATTTCTTATGATATTCTGGAATGGTCATATCACCTAGTATCAGATAAGAAAATTCATCGCATATTTGCTTAGTCGCTTCTGGAGGAGTAAATCTTTCTAAGAAAATCGTTTTGAATCTGTCCCAGGTGATATCACCTTATGGATCATCCTTGATAACTGAATCCAACCAGAACAAAGCTTCGTCTTTGAGTGCCCAGGATGCCAGTAATGTTTTCTGGTCATCCCTTAGCTTTAATGCTTCAAAGATTTTTTCAGCAGAACGAATCCAAGCTTGTGTTCTCATAATAGATTCTTACCCCGAGAACGGTATTCCACCCATATTTCGGTATTTGATTAATAGGGCCTCGGTATCCGGTTCTGCATTCCTTCTGTTTCTGACACTCATTTTCTAGTACTTCTGCAAATAGCAGATCAAGTGTTAGGTCAACGAAAAGATATTTCAAAATATAGAGACAAATACTTGAATGTATATGTGTCTATCTAGGTGTTATTTCATTCTGCTTCTCATGCTAGGATATTACTGAACCTATCTGTATAGAGTTACCCGTCCTAGAACACTACTGGTTCTATTTCTGACGAGTTCGTTCATACGTTACATTCTAGAACTAAGCATAACCAAAGCTCTGATACCAAATTAAGACGACCCCAAACCCCGTACAGACGGAGACAAGGGTAATCTTTGGAATATAACACAGAAACAGATAATAGCAGAACAGAATTAACTACATACACCAGATAATGCACAATAGAATATACTGGATAAAAGTAATCATCAGAGTTACACAGTATACAATATCATTTTTAGTACAAATACAGTTCAGGTATACATAAATGTCTACAGCGGAAAACAAACATAATATTACAATAGGAGCTGAGCAGCATAAAAATAGATAAATTATAGAATCCATCTTCAGCTCCAGCTATCTAGAAAGAACCAGCTAAACCTGAATACAAGGCTGCCTGTGTAGAAAAAGGGGCACCCGAGTTTGAAAGTGAAACAAACTACGAGTCAGTCATGGGGCTGGTATGAGAAATCTACTCAACACATTTATTATATGGCTAATCACAGGACCACACCACTTTCGTGGAACGGGTTTACTCCATTGGATTGCCAGTGCTTTAAAAACAAATCTTTCTTTTAAACATCGCAATACTTTTTATAAAAATGAAGCCATTATAAGACTCAATTCCCATCACACAATGCAACGCAAACCGGTGGATAGAGTTTTTACCTTATAACTGCCAAGATATGCTTGATACGAATAAAACAAAGGCATTTGATATTATTGCTAGTGTTTATATGTTTTGTAAACAATTTCGAATCATAACTATCAATCATTGACGGCATTAATGCCCCATACCACTATGTCACCATATATAGGTATACAATCAAAACCGCACAGTCACATATTTGGAAGTTGGATTTCCATCATGTACCAAGGCAAAAGATAGTCCTTACCGACTTCGAGACTATCTAGCCTACCATGTCTCAGGATCAGAGCTCAAGTGACCCTTGGATCGTCAGGGCCGGTCCGCCGATGTGCATTAAAAAGCCTGAGCAATACGTCTCCCCGCCCTATGGGGCGCAAATGAGCCAACGAATGACTCCATCGGACCCGGATCGTCCGATCTAACCGAAGCGCCTCCCAACAGTAACAACCACATAAGTAAAATGTCAGGCCGTTTAAAAACACTGACACAACTCCTAGCTAGAAAGAAACACAAGCCCTCCCTGATGTCCTCTCTCGTTTCTGGTTCATACCGGGGTGTGAGGTTCGCGAATTCACGTTATACGCAAAGCTATGCCACACAGGCGGGGCTTTGATCATCACCACAAGACTTTGCTTTTCAATAGAAGCCCCGATCATTTGCCACTTAAGCATGCCACACTAGCAATTCATGCCATGCGACTGATGTCCATAGATATACAACATCTGAGCTTGTGCGTTTCAGAGAAGGGCGTTAAGCAAAAGAATGAACTCTCCGCTGCCAAACAGATCTATATTTAATAGAGGTCAATCAACATAGAATAAAATCCAACGTCAGACACACAGTCCATTTACAAGTCATCCTGGGTCTGAACGAAACCGGAGGCACTAAATACCGCGCAAAACCATCGATCACCACGTACGTCTGGACGATCATCACTCATTATCCATATTTCGGGATGCCTCCCAAGCAGGACCACGGTTACCATCCAAACGAGGTAAAGATCTTCGGTCTTCGACCACCGTCTTCATCTTCGATTTATTATTGTCGATTCAGTTATTTAGAATGGCATAAACCCGGTCTTTCTGAGCAACTCGAGTATATGATAAACAAGTGCAACACTAACATACACACGCATCATTTCAATTCATTAGTCACAAACCGTCAATCAGTAAGAGAACGATTTCCCAAATATTAACCCCGAAGGCCGAAACCAACATCAGATCAATACCCGAGAAACCATTCGACTTAGCCAACCTTCAGTTAATTTCTAAATTTCACATCTATATCGTTTATAATATTTTATAACGATTTATCTCTATTTTTATTTATTTTAAAATAGCGAATTTATTCAAATCGACGCTTCGGGCCATAATGAGGCCGTGGCGCTGTTTTTCTTCAGATTTGTTTTACACATATCTGAAAATCTAACCGTTGGATCTTCACAAAATTTACATCATTATAAATATCTTTTCAAAACGAATCCAATGGTTCCAGTTTCAAGAAAATCCGACGGTCGGATCTTCCGGTATAATCGTTTGAAGTTTCGATTTCAAAATACGAACTGCAGCGTCGTTATTCGATTAAATATAATTATATATATATATATATATTATATATAAATATAATCGATTCTGGCACTGTTTTTCTTCAGATATAATTCAAACATTTCAGACAATCCAACCATTGGATTTTTACAAAGTTGGTGCCATTGGAAAGATATTTCCAAGGCGAACCCAACGGTTGCGATTTCAGGAAAATCCGATGGTCGGATCTCCCGGTATAATTGTTTGAAGTTTCGATTTCAAAATATGAACTGCAGCGTCATTATTCGATTTATTTCAATTCTATTGAAATATATATATATATATATCGATTCTTCGATTTCAAAACTATATTCTTTTCGTACATTTGATAAAAATGATATTTTTATCTAACTGTCTTCTATTTCAACGTTTCACTATTTTTAACAATTCATGTATATAATTAACAAAATGTGATTTTTATTGTAAAACAATTCATTTCAAAACTCTATTATTTTATATAGTTCATATAGGTAATAAAAGTAGGATTTTTATTATAAAACAATTTATTTCAAAACGAGATTATTTTACATAGTTCATATAGATGATAAAAATGTGATTTTTATTATAAAACAATTTATTTCAAAATATGAATACCATTCAACACATGAATTTCAATTCAACGAATGAATATCGATTCAATACATGTAGGTTTTCTACAATTTATATAAATAGATAAAAAAGGTGATTTTTTATATTTAAAACACGAATACCACTCCACACATGAATTTCTATCCAACGAATGAATATCGACTCAACACATGAAGGTTTTCTATCCAATGAATAAATATAGTTTCAACAAATGAAAATAATTCAAACACATGAATATTATTCAAAATTTCGGCAGCATAACGGAAGGGTAGTTAAAACCGGGACCGTCCCTAGTACGGTCCTCGCTCTACCTTAAAACCTCGCGGTTTTTGACAATGGGGATCATGCATCTAGTTCGCACGCAGGCGGCATGTATATTTATTTCATTTCCACAGACTAATCCTATGTGGTTTCAACCAAATATTTCTCAACCACAAATGGGTATTTTTCAACCACAATCAATCAATATCAACCACAAACAATTCCAATCAACCATTCGCTATCAATCAATTTTCACACCAGTTACAACCAATAAATATCGTCCATGGTTTGTGGACGAGGGGCATATATATATATATATATATATATATATATATATATATATATATATATATATATATTTATATATATATAGCAATTCACTTCTATTCCAACACATATATTATTTTTACAACGCATATATAACTTGTACATCAACGTACAACTTATAAAACGCTTATACAAGAGGTGTACAACACTTATATAACTCATACATCGACTATATAATTTATACATCGTCGTTTTCCATATCGTTTATAAATTAAAAATCTCACTTTGGGTTCCACTCCACCAAAAATAGCAGAAGGCTCAGAAAAATATGCGGTCTCTTCTAGAATGTAGAAGACGTCCTCACGAGTCAACTATCTCTTGTTCCACTGAATTTCGTCAAGAAACGAAATAGAAATGATTTTTACAGTGAAATCAAAATCCGTAGCGCTTAGAAGTGCTATAAAATAGTTAAAAATAAAACAGCCGTTAACGCAGTCTCTTCTAGAATGTAGAAGACGTCCACACGAGTCCACTGCCTCTTGTTTCACTGAATTTCGTCAAGAAACAAAAAAGATATGATTTTTACAATGAAATCAAAATCCGTAGCGCTTAGAAGTGCTATAAAACAGTTAAAAATAAAACAGTCGTTACCTTCTGAAAATGTTCAAACCTAGGTTTTGATTTATCGGCCAATCCCTGTATTGTTGCGTCGATCAGACTTCACCACGTCCAAGGGCTTGGAGGCGCACGCAGAACGAGGTAGGTGCGGTGGCGATCGATCGCCTAATGAGGGAGCACGGCAGCGACGAACGGAGAGACTTCCAGGCGCTGGATCTCGAAGGAGAAGAAACGAGGGAGGACGCCACTTATATGGATTCGAAGAAGAAGACATGCTCTTCAAAATTCCAAACAGGAGCAAGGGTTAATTCAACTTGTAGAAGGAGGAATCGGAGGAGGAAGGCTGGAGGTGGTTTCCGCCGTTAATCGTGATTTGGGGAGAGTGAGAAGACGTCGGGGCGGTGGGGTCTGTCGTGGGCGTATGTGGTTATTTTTTATTCTTATTTATAACTTTTAAAATTCCAAAACTACCCTCTTTAGCTCACAAACCCCAATCCAAACCCAACGACTGTTGTCCCTAGCGTTTTACTCCCATTCTGAACACAATAGGATATGTTTCGTAGGTCCATTCGACTGTTTCAGTCAGTTTTACTTCAAATTGAAATATATAACATTCAATATTCAATTTGAACGTACATTTCAATTTGTCGGGGCCACATATTGATCCTAAAAATTCCAGAAAAATAAATCTGGCTATGTTTTTATGATACGGTCCCAACAAAACTAGTTTCGTCGAATTCTGAGACCGTTTGCAAAAAGGCCCATTTCTGGTCGATCCAATTTAACTGTAATTGATCAAAACACGTTTTCCTTCGCCACGCTCACATACTAGCTTCAAAAATTATGAAATTTGAAACCTAGCAATAACTTGACATCCCGAATCCAACAAAAGTGGTTTCGTCGAATTCCGATGTCGTTTGCAAAATGGCCAATTTCACGGGCTATGTAAATTCCATAGCGACCTTTCTGAAAATTCATTTGGCCATAACTTTTGCTTTCCGCTATGAAAATTCGATTTTTCAGATCCGATAGAAAGGTATTCACTAACAGATTTAAACATTTTTGGTTTCGCTCAAATCCGTTTTGTTTTGCACCCGGTATAGTCCGACAAATTTTGAATTCAAATTTTAAAACTACCGCGCCATTTCAGGCCTTGTTTATAATTAGAATTAATTATATTCGTTTTCAATTATCGATTCAAACACACTTTTCATTGCTATTATTTCAAATATTTATTTTAAATATTTAAAACCCATTATTTTAGCCAATTTAAAAATTTTAAATTGGTTCAGATTTTCTAGGCCGTTACACCAACCCTTCACAGTAGTAAAAAAAATGGCTTGATTTTTGGAAGTAAGGGCTATTTAGAGAATTAGTGGTAGGATTATAAAGAAGGACTATTTTGAAGTATTAACAGAAGTAGGGGTAGTTTAAGCATAGTAGGGGTAGATCGACAAATACAAGGATGATGAATCATATGGATCGGGTGCTACAAAAACCAACCCTTCAAAGAAATTTAAAAATAGGGGTAATTGTTGGAAGGGCTATTTAGATAATTAGGGGTTGATTAAAAAAAAGGGTTGTTTTGAAGTATTAAGAGAAGTAGGGGTAGTTTAAGCATAGTTGGGGTAGATTGACAAATATAAAAGATGATTAATCATTTAATTAGGTGTTGCAAAAACCAACCCTTCGCAGTAGCCAAAAACAGGGGTAACTATTGGGAGTAAGAGATATTTAGAGAATTAGGGGTAGGAATAAAAAGAATAGTTGTTCTGAAGTATTAAGAGAAGTAGGGATAGTTTAAACATAGTACGGGTAGATCTACAAATGAAAAAGATGATGAATCGTTTGGACTAGGTGCGGCATAAACCAACCCTTCACAGTAGTTGAAAAACAGAGGTAATTGTTGGAAGTAAGTGCTACTTATAGAATTTGGGGTAGGATTAAAAAGAAGGTTCGTTTTGAAGTATTAAGAGAAGTTGGGGTAGTTTAAGCATAGTAAGGGTAGATCGACAAATATGAAAGATTTTGAATCGTTTTGATTGGATGGTGCAAAAACCAACCCTTCATAGTAGTAAAAAGATTGGCTTAATTGTTGGAGGTAAGGGGTATTTAGAAAATTAGGGGTATGATTAAAAAGAAGGACTGTTTTGAAGTATTAAGAGAAGTAGGGGTTGTTTAAGCATAGCAGGGGTAGATCGACAAATATAAAGATGATGAATCATATGGATTGGGTGCTGCAAAAAACAACCCTTCAAAGAAGTTTAAAATAGGGGTAATTATTGGAAGGGCTATTTAGAAAATTAGGTGTTGGATTAAAAACAAGGGTTGTTTTGAAGTATAAAGAGAAGTTAGGGTAGTTTAAGCATAGTAGGAGTAAATCGACAAATTCGAAAGATGATGAATCAATTATATTGGGTGCTGCAAAAACCAACCCTTCACAGTAGTTAAAAAACAGGGGTAATTGTTGGAAGTAATTATTATTTAGACAATTAGGGGTAGGATTAAAAATAATAGCTGTTTTGAAGTATTAAGAGAAGTAGGGGTAGTTTAAGCATAGTAGGGGTAGATCGACAAATATGAAAGATAATGAATCGTTTGGATTGGGTGATGCAAAAACCAACCTTTCACTGTAGTTAAAAAATAGGGGTAATTGTTGGATGTAAGGGCTATTTAGATAATTAGGGGTAGGATTAAAAAGAAGGTTGTTTTGAAGTATTAAGAGAGGTAGGGTTAATTTAAGCAGAATAGGCGTAGATTGACAAATGTGAAAGAGATGAATCATTTAGACTGGGTGCTACAAAAATCAAACCTTCAAAATCGTAAAAAAAAGGGGGTAATTTTTGGAAGTAAGGGCTATTTAGAGAATTTTGGTTAGGATTAAAAAGAAGGTCATTTTGAAGTATTAAGAGAAGTAGGGGTACTTTAAGTATAGTAAGGGTAGATCGACAAATATGAAAGATGATGAATCATTTGGATTATGTGCTGTAAAAACCAACCCTTCGATGTAGCTAAAAAATAGGGGTAACTATGGGAAGTTAGGGTTTTGAGAATTAGGGGTAGGATTAAAAAGAATAGCTGTTTTGAAGTATTAAGAGAAGTAGGGATAGTTTAAGCATAGAACGGGTAGATCGACAAATACGAAAGATGATGAATCGTTTAGATTTGGTGCTGAAAAACTAACCCTTCGCAGTAGTTAGAAAATAGGGGTAATTGTTGGAAGTAAGGGATATTTATAGAATTTGGGGTAGGATTAAAAATATGGGTCGTTTTGAAGTATTTAGAGAAGTAGGGTTTGTTTAAACATAGTAGGGGTAGATCGACAAATATCAAAGATGATGAATCAGTTGGATAGGATGCTGCAGAATCCAACCCTTCACAGTAGTTAAAAAATAGGGGTAGCTGTTGGAAGTAAGGGCTATCAAGAGAATTTTGGGCAGGATTAAAAAGAAGGCAGTTTTGAAGTACTAAGAGAATTATGTGTAGTTTAAGCATAATAGGTGTAGATCGACAAATATGAAAAATGATGAATAGTTTGGATTGGGTGCAAAAAAAACCAACCCTTCACAGTAGTTAAAAAATAGGGATAATTTTTGGAAGTAAGGGCTATTTAGAGAATTAGGGGTAGGATTATAAAAGAAGGGCGGTTTTGAAGTACTAAGAGAAGTAGGGATAGTTTAAGAATTGTAGGGGTAGATCGACAAATATGAAAAATGATGAATCGTTTGGATTAGGTGATGTAAAAACCAACCCTTTACAGTAGTAAAAGATAGGTTTTATTGTTGGATGTAAGGGATATTCAGAGAATTAGGGGTAGGAATAAAAAGAATAGTTGTTCTGAAGTATTTAGAGAAGTCGGGGTACTTTAAGCATAGTAGGGGTAGACCATCAAACATGAAAGATGATGAATCATTTAGATTGGATGCTGCAAAAACCAGCCCTTCACGGTAGTGAAAAAGTAGGGATAATTGTTGGAAGTAAGGGCTATCAAGAGAATTTAGGGTAGGATTAAAAAGAAGGCAGTTTTGAAGTATTTAGAGAAGCATGGGTAGCTTAAGCATAATAAGGGTAGATCAACAAATATAAAAAATGATGAATCGTTTGGATTGGGTGCAACAAAAACCAACCCTTCACAGTAGTTAAAAAGTAGGGATAATTTTTGCAAGTAAGGGCTATTTAGAGAATTAGGGGTAGGATTAAAAAGAAGGGCGATTTTGAAGTACTAAGAGAAGTAGGGATAGTTTAAGCATGGTAGGGGTAGATCGACAAATATGAAAGATGATGTATCATTTGGATTAAGTACTGCAAAAACTAACCCTTTACAGTAGTAAAAGATAGGCGTAATTGTTGGAAGTAAGGGCTATTTAGAGAATTAGGGGTAGGATTAAAAAGAATAGCTTTTTGATGTATTAAGAGTAGTAGGGATAATTTAAGCATAGTACGGGTAAATCGACAAATACAAAAGACGATGAATCTTTTGGATTAGATGCATCAAAAACCAACCCTTCACAGTAGTTAAAAAAATAGGTGTAATTTTTGCAAGTTAGTGCTATTTATATAATTTGGGTTAGGATTAAAAAGAAGGATCATTTTGAAGTATTAAGAGAAGTAAGAGTAGTTTAAGCATAGTAAGGGTAGATCGACAAATATGAAAGATTATGAATCGTTTTGATTGGGTGTTGCAAAAACCAACCCTTCATAGCAGTAAAAAAATTGGCTTGATTGCTGGAAGTAAGGGCTACTTAGAGAATTTAGGGTAGGATTAAAAGGGAGGACTATTTGAAGTATTAAGAGAAGTAGGGGTAGTTTAAGCATAATAGGGGTAAATCGACAAATATAAAGATGATGAATCACACGGATTGGGTGCAGCAAAAACTGTGACACCCCACGTCCATTAATGTCACTCACAAACGAAATGCATTAAATTCTATGGTGTGTTTTAAGTGTGTATAGAACAGAAAATTAATAACAAGACAGATATAAAACTGTACTTAAAAATTTAAAACTTTATTCAATGCAGCGGTAACAGATAAGTTTGATTACATCGTCAAAAACTAAAGACTAGAGTCAAGTACATAATATCCATCTTGATTAGATCAGAGTACATAAAATAAAAGACATAACCCCAACATAAAATAGCCATAAATAAGATACGTTGAACTTTTACTTCAGCGATCCAAGCAACTTCCAAAGAAAGAGATAAAGCTGTCCAAATCAAACTCCACTAGTGCTAGTCCCACCCTAAGCACCTGGGGGTGGTAATGGAAGAAAAGAGGTGGAAACAAGGGGGTCAGACATAAAGCCTTGCGAGTGCACTAACTTTAACAATATAATCATTAAGTAACTAGGATAAGGCATAAGCTGCAAAATAAGGAGATGACTGTGAACAAATGAGTATGACAGAGCAAACAAAGGAAATAAGGCGAACAAAGATAACTATAAAGGCGCACCGAAATCACTATAAGATAATTACTATTCTGCACCACCACTAGTCACCCTAAAGGTTCATCCCCCCTACAGAACTTAAAATTATAATGATAGTTTCATGTACCCCTAGCTGCCTTCATAGGCGTCGTCTGCCCCTATATCCACTAGGTGTACCCACTACCCCCATTCGATCGACTCCCTAACTCGTAGATACCTGTGTTGGCCCCAAAGTGGGGTGTATCACTCCCCAAAGTGGCCACCGGATACTACCAAAAATTTACGGATTATATCTACATGATGGAACAACGTCTTAACTACCAGCCCGGGCCCACACACGCATATGAACACGGTTCGACTTGCGTTGCCACCGCTGACCCGTTTTGACCTCTTACAATCAAATCTAGTACGCGTGTCCCGTCCTCGACTTGGGTCGAGCCCACAAAGATACCTAATGGGTTACTGGTTTGAAAAGGGCTCCCATGCATGACACAAGCTTTCCACCTATGCTTGGTCCCCTCTAAGGTTTTCCCACTTAAGCCCATTCTTATTCATGTCTTCATACATGTTTCAATCTTGGTTAAGTGCATCTAATCGTATTTCAAATACCTCCTAAGGCACCCACTTAATTTTACATGCCACCCAAGGCACCTACTTAACCCCCTCATGTCCCATCACATTTTTATCTGGTTAAGTGTTTCTTAATTCATTAAATCTGTGACCTTGTAAAGACCTCCCACATTAGACTGGCATTTTTGGCAGCTAGATTTGTCGGGCGGGTCCGGGCAATCTTACACCACAAACGAGCCTAACCTCGTGTCTTTACAACTGTTACTCATTTAATTCATGCCTTTGACCTCTCACATTAGACTGGCATTTGTGGCTGTTGGATTTGCCGGACGGGTCCGAGCAGTCTTACACTACAAAAAAGTCTAACCTCGTGTCTTAGGCGGTTTATTATTACACATCTTCATTTAACCCTAAATTGGATTAATATCCCTATTCAAATTTGTCAATACATTCCAAATATACTTATGCCCATAACTGTCGCAATTACGTCCATAAATGCCAATTTCTCTAATTAATGTCCTAAATTAAAATAAATTAATTATATGCCTTTTTCAGGCCATTTATTCCAATTCTCAATAGGTGAATATTCAATATTACCCCCATTGTCCCCACGTTGTTCGTTCGTTTATCATGACATATATATATATATATATATATATATATATATATATATATATATATATATATATTAGACTAGCAATTAGTCTAGCACACCTAAAAAGAAGAAACGCCGCAAACTTGCATAACATACAAATTGGACTTAATCTTACAAATAAGGATTACCACATATCTAGCATAAACTTGTTATTGTCATAGGCCTAAAGGTGTGAACATGCATATATATATATATATATATATATATATATATAATATAGTTTTTCACCTAAAACTTGCATAGGCCATAGTCACAAACTTGCATAAAACTATATATGTCATAGATCTTAATCTAAAGGTGTAAACTCGCATAGGCCATTGTCACAAACTTGCATAAAATAGTTTATGTCATAGATCTAAATCTAAATGTGTAAACTTGAATATATGTGAATCCAATTTCTACCTAAACTTGCATAGAATCACTTTATTTGATTCACATGGAAACTAGCATATAATGTACACCCAAACTTGCATTTAAAATGTTGTCAAACGTGAATCAAGTTGAACATAGATGATTTGGCATATGAAAAGGGATCCACAACAAAACTATCATGATAAACAACTAGCATATTTTCACAAAATATCACATTTATCCAATGATTCACAAACATAGCCATATAACCCAATTTATAACTCAACCTAATTAACTTGTTAATTATCTTATCAAAGAAATTGAACTCACAACTCAAAGAAGGTCTTGAGTTCTGAAATATGAGTTTTAAAATTGATTTAGCTCTCCTTTGAAGTAGACAAATTCGTTGTTGTTTAGATTTGAGTTGAATAGAATTGAGCTGATTAGCTTCACTTTCCCTCTAATTGGTGGTGGCAACTCTAGGTTTTGGGGTGACAACATGACGGCCATTGATCTAATTTTTAATTAGGTTTTAGGGTTTGAGTCTAAATGTGTTTATATAGAATCTAGGATTAATTTAGGCCATCCGATCAACCTAGAATTAACCTCAACCATTCAGACAAGATCAGAACAATCTAGAAACCATAATAACCCAGCAACCAGTCACAAAATCGTCATCACTAAAATCTGCACGGAGCAGGTCGACCCCCTTGTCGACTTGTATGGGTAGGTCGACCCCCCAGGTCGACCTTTACCCTGGCGGAAATTTTACCGCCTAGCCCAATCTGAGTTTGAATTTGAATTTTTGAAACCTGTTTGAATTTTAATGAAACTTCTGATGGCCATAACTTCTTCATACAAAGTTCAATTCACATAAACTCGGACTCTATCTCAACCAGAATTCAGAGAAGAACACAATGGCGCAACCCGTTTCCCTTAACTCTCACATTTAAAATTAAGTATTCTTTAAATTTGTCAACATTAATATTAAAATTACGGGGTGTTACATTCTCCCCTCCTTAAAGGATTTCACCCCCGAAATCTCCAAGTTAAGGAGAATGCATATCGTAACATCCAATCATCCATCTACTCAACCATCAAACATAGGCATCCATTGTCCTTATGAAATTTCTAATGTTGTATGAACATATGCAAGAAGTGTGTGTACATGTTCGTATCTAACGCAAAATCAGGCGGTCTACTGATTCAGTTGACCTCCTTAATGCAAATCATGATAGTGTCATGCGTCCATTATGTATGCGAAAGAATCATGTCGATACATATCATTTCTACATGTGTGCACAACCATTCATCAAAATGCAGCATCCGTATGATAACCCAACCATTATACATCCATTAATATAAATACGCACACACATTTATATGCAACATTAAGGTGATTGAGCCGATCAAGTGCCTAAGGTGTGTGTATATGTATACACAAGCAACCACTAGCAACCACTTGCATCCATTTGCATCCATCAGACATAACATGTCCCAAACACATGTTTCAACCATAGGGTTCTACCTAACTAAAGATCGAAGATGCCATCGCAAAGATAATACTGAAAGATAGGACAAGTATCAACAAAGAGGTAGAAAAAGGAGAAATTTAAACATACCCTCAAAAAGGAACGGGTACAATGTACGCATCTTATCTTCCGTCTCCCAAGTCGCGTCTCTTTGATCATCTCCTCATTGTACTTTGACCAACTTGACCTCTTTGTTGCGAAGCTTTTTGACCTCTGATCCGAGAATGCGTCTAGGAGCTCGTCTGATCGTGGCATTGCGCTCTACTTCCACTTCCTCGAGCATGCTCGGCTCTACCACTTCCGCCGTATTGTGTAAACACTTACACAAATGTGAAACATGAAACACGTCATGAACTCCGCTGAGCTTCTCGGGAAAATTTACTCTGTACGCCATCTGTCCATTCCTCTCTGTAAATGGAAAGGATCCTACGAACCTTGGCGCCAACTTCCCTACCGATCCAAACCCGACTACGTTTCTCAATGGTGAAACCTTAATAAAAACCATGTCCCTAACATTGAATTCAAGATCGGTTCGTCTCTTATCAGCATATGACTTCAGGCGGTCCTGTGCCGTCTTCATTCGCCGTCGAATCAGGTCTATCTTCTCCGAAGTCTCCCTAATCATTTCGGGTCCAAGCAAAACATTATCCGTGGATTCCCACCAACATGTAGGTGATCGGCACAATCATCCATAAAGAGCCTCAAAAGGTGCCATGCCAATGCTAACCTGAAAACTATTATTATAGGCGAACTCTACTAGTGGAAGGTGTTCTTTCCATGTTCCTCCAAAGTCTATAATGCATAGCCTCAGAAGGTCTTCTAGAATCTGATTCATCCTCTCGATCTGGCCGTCTGTCTGAGGATGATAAGCGGTACTTAAGAATAATTGCGTTCCAACCGCCTCTTGTAAGCTCTTCCAAAATTCGCTTGTGAAAATAGGTTCTCTATCGCTCACAATACTGGAGGGTATGCCATGCAAACGAACTAAGGTAAATAGATGCTAACCATGCGGCGGTCCTTCTACTTTTGACGGGAATAAAATGGGCACTTTTAGTAAGTTGGTCTAATATTACCCAAATCCCCGTATTACCCTTCCTCGATCTTGGTAACCATCTACAAAATCCATGGAAATGCTTTCCCATTTCCAAAGTGGAATCTCTAAGGGATGGAGCAAACCTCCAGGCTTCTTTTGCTCCGCCTTGACTTGCTGGCACACTAAGCATCTAGCAACGAACTTGGCCACGTCCTTCATTCCGGCCCAAAATAAAACTCGCTTCATATCCCTATACATCTTATCACCACCGGGATGTATGGTCATCTTAGAGTGGTGTGGGTCTTCAAGAATTGCCTTCTTCAAACTTTCGTCTTGTGGTACGCAAAGTCTTCCATCTCTACGTAGCCAACCTCTTTCATCAATAGCATATCTATCAAGATGTCTTGAGGACTCACCTCCTATAAGCTTGCCTACTATCTCAACCAGCTATGGGTCGTTCCACTATGCCTCTCCAACTCGACCCAAAAGTGTAGGTTGCACCTCTAATGATGCCAACAATCCGGGTAAATAATTGATAGAGGGTCTGAAGTCAAAGGAAGATATATATACTCCAAACTCTGCCGCTCTACAAACAAAGGACTTAAAGTTAACTTCTTTATACTTAAGGCGTCAGTCACAACATTGCCCTTTCCAGGGTTATACGCGTTCCCAAAATCGTAGCATGCCAAAAACTCCATCCATCCCTGTTGCCTCAACTTTAGGTCCTTCTGAGAGAATAAGTACTTTAGCGACTTATGGTGTGTATACAACTCAAACCTTTCGCCAAGCAAATAATGACGCCACGACTTAAGCGCATAAACTATGGTCGCCAATGCTAAATCGTGGATAGGGTAATTTTTCTCGTGGGTTTTCAACAGTCTTCCACCATAGCATATCACCCTTCCCACTTGAATTAAAACTGCGCCAAGCCCTGTCCGCAAGCATCGCTATATACAATGAATGTCTTACTCCCGTCTGGCAAAACTAAAACTGGAGGTGTCATCAAAGCTCTCTTCATACGTTGGAAAGCATCATCACAGTCAACGTCCCAAGTAAAAGTCAAATTCTTCTTCGTTAATCGAGTGAGAGGGGCTGATATCTTTGCGAAGTCCTTAATGAACTTCCTATAACAGGCAGCCAACCCTAAAAGGCTTCTTACTTCGGTTACGTTCTTAGGCTTTTTCCAATCTTGGATTGCCACTACCTTGGCAGGATCCACAGCTATCCCTTCCTTAGAGACCACGTGTCCCAAGAACCTCACTTCTCTTCTCCAAAAATGGCACTTGGAGAACTTAGCTTTTAGATGATGTGCTCGTAGGGTCTCTAAGACTTCCCTAAGATGTGGGGCACGCCCTTCTTCATTTTTAGAGAAAACCTGAATATCGTCTACAAAGACTACCGCAAACTTGTTCAAAAACTCCCAAAACACCCTACTCATTAAGTCAACAAAGTATGTGGGTGCATTCGTCAGGCCAAAAGGCATGACGAGCCACTCGAAGAAACCGTCAAGAGTTCTAAATGCAGTCTTATCGATGCTATCTTCAGACACCCTTAGCTGATGAAACCCTATAGCCAAATCCAGTTGCGAGAAAACCGAAGCGCCCACCTACTGATCGAATAAATCGTCTATCTTTGGTAACGGGTGTATGTTCTTCTTTGTTAACTTGTTCAGCACTCTATAGTCCACGCACAATCTAAGTGAACCATCAGCTTTTGTAGCAAAAACGACTGGAGCACCCCACTCCGAAATACTTCTTCTTATGAAAGCCTTCTCAAGAAATTCTTTCACTTGCTTACTGAGTTCTCTTCTATCTCTCGGAGCCATGTGGCGCACTGGTAATGCAACTGGCTTTGCATTATCTACTAAGTATATTCAAAAGTCTATCTCACGCCTCGGGGGTAAACCTCGAACTTCATCGAAGACGTCACTATATTCACGGACCACACGAACAGATTTCAAATCATCATTGGATGTGTTTGGGGATTCTAGGTAGCTAAGCATTACCGGACCTCTAGGGTCACAAGAAATATCAAGGGTCTTTCCACAACAAGTCAACAATCTAACTACCCTTCTTTCACAATCTAGGATGGCACCGTATCTAGTTAGCCAATCCATACCTTGAATCAATCTGTTGCCCATGAAGCCAAGAACAAAGGCGTTGCATCCAAACCCAAAGCCCAAGATAGACACTCTCAAATCCCGACAAATCATAGAAAGATGAGCCGAACCACCAATTGGATTTGAGACTACTATGGGATCCGAAACTAGACTAGTATTTAGGTGTAGTGTTTCAACTAATGAAGCAGACACAAACGAGTGTGAAGCGCCAGTGTCAAACAAAGTACGAATAGGATGATCAAACAGAAAAACCAAACTTTCAACGGAAATGTTTCAACCTCGTTCTTGAAACTGTGCGACCGCGAGAGCCTGGACCTGCTCCCTTGCCTTCCCTGGTGCCATGAGAGCCTGAAGCTGCCCTCCAGAAGTTCTTTGCCCTTGCCCCTGTTTCCTTGGGCAGTCCTTAACTAGATGACATGCCTCTCCACAGTGGAAACAACTGGTCTTCTTCTTTTTCTTACAGTCTTTACTCAAATGGCCTGGGGTCCCACAATTAAAGCACTTCTTCTTTCCTTTGTCATTATTGTTCTTCCCGCCCTTCTTGTTTTTTTGTTGTGGTTTCTTTTGATCTCCTTTCTTCTCAGGTGCCTTATTAGCATTAGCACCTTTCTCTTCCTCATGCATAAGCACCATGTCAGCTAGTCTCTCAAAGGTGGCCCCCATGGGGATGTGGGTCATAGCTAACCCATGTAGCGGCTCGTTCAAACCCTTAACAAATCTCAGGGCCTTCTTTTCGGGTGTATTCACCAAGTCCAAGCCAAATCTCGCCAACTGATTGAGCTTGTTGACGTATTCTTTCACTGATAGATTCCCCTGCCTCAATGCCAAAAACCATTCCATGTATAGATTCTCTTCAGCCCGTGAGAGAAACTTTACCTCAAACCTACGCCTGAAATCCGGCCACATATCAATTGGACGCTCTCCATTAGTGACCTCCCACCAAAACGAGGCCTCATCCTTCATTAACCAGGCAGCTAACTGGACCTTTCTTCCATCTTCTAGCTCAAAGATTACAAACAATTCTTCCACCTCCTTTACCCAATTTCGAGCTTCAACAAATGTCTCCGACCCGTGAAAAGGTTTCCCGCCCATTGCCCGAAAGTCCTTGCATATCTTCGCGAAAGTGTCGACACGGGGAGGAGGAGGAGGAGGAGAAGGGGGAGGAGGAGGAGGAGGAGCATTTGCTGGGCCTGCAACATTAGCCCTAGCTTCCAAATACCTTCTAAACCATCATGGTATCGGTATCCCCTCGGGTATCTCGGGAATTCCAGACATATTGAAAAGAAAATGAAGAAACTCAAATGAATAATTCGAAAGAAAGACATATGGCTCTTGGGGTTTATGTTTATAAAATAGACTTTTCTCTTGAAAACACTTTCCTTAAAACGTATTTTTGAAAGTATTTCTTTTTAAAAGTGCTTTTGAAAAACAGTTTTTCAAAATTCATATCAGTTCTGGTAACCTTCAGCTATGATACCACATGTGACACCCCACGTCCATTAATGTCGCTCACAAAGGGAATGCATTAACTTCCATGGAGAATTTTAAGTGAATATAGAACAGAAAATCACAACAAGACAGATATAAAGCTGTACATGAAAATTTAAAACTTTATTTATTGCAGCAGAAGGTAAATATGTTTGGTTACATCATTAAAAACCATAAACCAAAGTCAAGTAAATAATATCCATCTTGATAAAACAAAGTACATAATCCCACTACTACAAATAGCCATACAGAAAATGAGAGGCTGAACTTTACTTCGGCAGTCCAAATCCAAGTGCTCCAAAGAGATCCCAATCAAGCTCCACTAGTACTAGTCCCACCCATAGAACCTAGGGGGGGAGGGAAGGAAGAAAAGAGGTGGAAACAAAGGGGGTCAGACATAAAGTCTTGCGAGTGCGATAACTCTAATAACTTTATTTATTAAAGCAATATGTTTATAAAATAGACTTTTCTCTTCAAAATACTTTCCTTAAAACGTATTTTTGAAAGTATTTCTTTTTAAAAGTGCTTTTGAAAAACAGTTTTTCAAAATTCATATCTGTTCTGGTAACCTTCAGCTATGATACAACGTGTGACACCCCAAGTCAATTAATGTCACTCACAAAGGGAATGCATTAACTTCTATGGAGCATTTTAAGTGTGTATATAATAGAAACATAACAACAAGACAGATATAAAATAGTACTTAAAAATTTAAAACTTTTTTCATTGCAGCGGTAAAAGATAAGTTTGATTACATCGTCAAAAACCAAAAACCAGAGTCAAGTACATAATATCCATCTTGATTAGATCAGAGTACATAAAATAAAATACATAACCCCAACATAAAATAGCCATAAATAAGAAAGGCTGAACTTTTACTTCAGCGATCCAAGCAACTTCCAAAGAAAGAGATAAAGCTGTCCAAATCAAGCTCCACTAGTGCTAATCCCACCCTAAGCACCTTGGGGGGGAAGGGAAGAAAACAGGTGGAAATAAGGGGTTCAGACATGAAGTCTGGCTAGTACAATAACTTTAACAATATAATCATTAAGTAACTAGGATAAGGCATAACCTGGAAAATAAGGAGATGACTGTGAACAAATGGGTATGACAGAGCAAACAAAGGAAATAAGACAAACAAAGTTAACGTTAAAGGCACACCGAAATCACTATAAGATAATTACTATTCTGCACCACCACTAGTCACCTTAAAGTTTGATCCCGCCTACAGAACATAAAATGATAACGATAGTTTTGTGTACCCTAGCTGCGTTCATAGGTGTCGTCTGCCCCAATCTCCACAAGGTGTACCCACTACCCCTATTCGATCAGCTCCCAAACTCATAGATACCCGTGATGGCCCCACAGTGGGGTGTATCACTCCCCAAAGTGGCAACCCGATACTACCAAAAATGCACGGCTTATATCTACACGATGCAACAATGTCTTGCCTACCAGCCCGGGCCCACACACGCATATGAACCCACTGGACTTTTGTTGCCACCGCTGACCCGTTTTGGCCTCTTACAATCAAATCAAGGACGTGTTTCCCGTCCTCGACTTGGGTCGAGCCCACAAAGATACTTAGTGGGTTACTAGTTTGAAAAGGGCCCCCATGCATGACACAAGCTTTCCACCTGTGCTTGGTCCCCTCTAAGGTTTTCCCACTTAACCCTATTCTTACTCATGTCTTCTTACATGTTTCAATCTTGGTTAAGTGCATCTAATCGTATTTCAAAAGCCACCTCAAGGCACCCACTTAATTTCAGATGCCATCCAAGGCACCCACTTAACCCCCTCATGCCCCTTCACATGTTTAACTGGTTAAGTGTTTCTTAATTCATTAGCACCGCGACCTTGTAAAGACCTCCCACATTAGACCGGCATTTGTGGCAACTGGATTTGCCAGGCGGGTCCGGGCAGTCTTACACCACAAACGAGCCTAACCTCGTGTCTTCATTTAATTCATGCGTTTGACCTCTCACATTAGACAGGCATTTGTGGCTGCTTGATTTGCCGAGTGGGTCCGGGCAGTCTTACACTACAAAACAGTCTAACCTCGTGTCTTAGGCGGTTTATTATTACACAACTTCATTTAACCCCAAATTGGATTAATATCCCTATACAAAATTGTCAATACATTCCGAAAACACTTATGTCCATAATTGTCTCAATTATGTCCATAAATGCCAATTTCTCTAAATAATGTCTTAAATTAAAATAAATTAATTGTATGTCTTTTTAGGCAATTTATGCCAATTCTCAATGAGTGTATATTCAATATTACCCCATCATCCCCACATTGTTTGTTTGTTTATCATGACATATATATATATATATATTAGATTAGTGTAACACCCCGAATTTTCGAATAATCACATTAAATAAATTAAAGAATACTTAATTTCAAATGTGGGAATTAAGGGAAACAGGTCATGCCATTGCGTTCGTCTCGGAATTCTGTTTGAGACAGAGTCCGAGGTTGCGTAAAACGGATGCCATATGAAGAAGATACGGACGAACGAAGTTTGGTTGAAAAAAAAATTACACTGGCGCACTTGGAAAGTGCGCTAGTACAAATTTGCATTGGCGCACTTCCCAAGTGCGCCCAGGCCGAGAGAAAACCTGCACCGCCATCTGGTTCAGTTTGACCCATGTTCTGACTCATTGCTGAGTCCTTTTTGACTCCTTGCTGAGTCATTAGGGCTGAGGTCTCACCCTATCCCGACTGAGTGGTTTTGATTAACCCTAAGATCATACGACGGCTATAATTAAATTGAAATTCTATGTGAACATGTGTAGACTCAAACTCTAGAATCAAATAAAAAATTAGATCAGTGGTCATCATGTTGTCACTCCAAACCCTAGGGTAGCCGCCACCAACTAAAAGCAAAGTAAAGCAACTCAATTCAAATCAAGCCTAAAACTACAACAACGAAATTGCCTACAACAAGGGAACGCTAATCAATTACAGAATTAAGAACCCAGAACTCAAGACCTCTTATTCGGTGAGTTCTAGTCACTTTTAGGTTTAAATAAATAAAAGTTAATTGTGGTAGACTATGATTTGGGTATATTTGTAGTTATGCAAGTTTATTGTTGTGAATCATGAAATGATGCAAGTTCATTATTGTTGTAAATCATGATATGATGCAAGTTTATTATTATTGTGAATCATGAAGTTATGCAAGTTCATTATTGTTGTAAATCATGATATGATGCAAGTTTATTATTGTTGTGAATCATGAAGTTATGCAAGTTATTGTGAAACTATGAAGTTACCTATGCAAGTTGATAAGTTGTTAATTCATGAACCTATGCTTGTTGTTATGTTGTGGATCATGAATCTATGTAAGTCATCTATGCAAGAAGTTATGTTATGAATCATGCAAGTTGTTATATTGTGAATCATGAACCAATATAAGTTGTTGATTATGTTAAGAATCATGAGCCTATGTTAGTTGTTAATTACGTTGTTAATTCATGAACATATGCAAGTTGTAATGAATCTATGCAAGTTGTTAATTATGTGGTGAATCATAATTATATGCGAGGTTATCATGTCATTTTCCCTTGTTGTCATGCTTATGCCAAAATTGTACTGAAAACGATCACCTTGACATTCCCTTTGTTTTATTGTTATGGCGAGACTACTTTGTAGCCTCGATGACGCCAAAAACGCAAACGGTTACGCTAGTTAAGAAACGTGGAAAAGGGGAATTTGTAATAGGCATAATTTACATAGTGACTATGTAAACTGGATACATGATTCAAGTAGGGAAACATAAATAATTACCTATTATGACATGGGTAAAATTGGGTAAAAATGGTATAAATTGAATATGAACATTTATCGATGAGAAATACAAATTGTTAATAAGATAGGTATTGACGCCTATGAAAAAGGAAAGGATTAATTAATTAACTTAATTAATCAAAGGAGTAACGTTTAAGCAATTAAAGTCTGAAGATTTAATATTGAGAATTGGCATAAAATAAATTTGTGATGAAAATTGGTATGATTTTACATGCCATAAATAGATGGACATAATTGAGTCAATTATGGCCATATTGAAATTTGGAGTTAATTGATAATTTGAATAGGGAAAGTAATTCAAGTTGGGGGATGATTAATTAGGAGTAATTAATCGTCTAAGACATGAGGTTATGCTCTTTTGTGGTGTAAGACTGCCCGGACCCACCCGACAAATCCAGCTGCCACAAATGCCAGTCTAATGTGGGAGGTCTTAGGCATAAACTAAATGTTTGACATTTGCAAAGACACGAGGTTAGGCTCTTTTGTGGTGTAAGACTGCCCGGACCCGCCCGGCAAATCCGGCTGCCACAAATGCCAGTCTAATGTGGGAGGACTTAATAAGGTTACGGTCTTAATGAATTAAGAAACACTTAAGCAGATAAACATGTAGTGGGACACGAGGGGGTTAAGTGGGTGCCTTGGGTGGCATGTGGAATTAAGTGGGTGCCTTTGGTGGCATGTGAAATACGACTAGGTGTCTCAATAATTAATTAATGCTGATTAAAGACTACTTAACCTAACTTAAGACATATGGACTGTATGATGATAGACATAAGTTAGGGTTAAGTAAAACGAGTTGGATTGTGGGTGGGTTAAGTACAACTGATGGGTAGGTGGGTAATATTAGTATATATTGGCCCAAAAACTTAACCATTAAATAAATAGGATTAAATCAGTGGGAAGGTTAAGTACAACTGAAGGGTAGGTGGGTAATATTAATATTTATAGGCCCACAAACTTAACCATTAAAAAGGGGTTATGTAATTAAAGACACCTAATGGTATACATAACCTGTAAAACCCCGGATTTTTGAAAAGTCGAATTAACCTAATTAAAGGATAATTAATCTCAGACGTGAGAATTATGGGAATGGGGTTGCGCCATTGTGTTCATCACAGAACTCTGGTTGAAATAGAGTCCGAGTTTGTGGGAAACGGGTACCGGATGAAGGAGTTATAGACGAACGAAGTTTGATGGCAAGAAAGAAAAAAAAATTATTGCACTGGCGCACTTGGAAAGTGCGCCAGTACAAATTTACATTGGTGCACTTCCCAAGTGCCCAGTCCGAAAGAAAACCTGCACAACCTTCTGGTTCAGTCTGACCCATGTTCTGACTCATTGTTGAGTCCTTCCTAACTCCTTGCTGAGTCATTAGGGCTGACTTGTCACCCTATCATGACTGAATGGTTTTGATTAACCCTAAGATCATTCGACGACCTATATTAATTCAAAACTCTATAAAAAGACCCATATACTCAAACCCTAAATCAGAATTAAAACTGAAACTATTGCCGTCATGCTGTTGTCTTGAACCCTAGAGTAGCCGCCACAAATTAAAGAGGAAGAACAGCAAATCAAATCAGTTCTATTCAACCCTAACAACGAATCTTTTTCAAAGGAGAGCTAATACAACTTCAGAAATCAGAATTCAGAACTCAAGACCGCATTTAAGTAGTGAGTTCGATCACCTTCACAAAATAATTGCTAAATCAATTACGTTGTGATATATGTTGGATTATAAGTTGTGGTTGTGAATCTAATTCATATGTTTAATCATGTATGTTAACTTGATACATATCATATGATGTTATGCAAGTTTTATATATGATGTTGTGCAAGTTTCACATATGATGTTATGCAATTTTTATATATGATGTTACGCAAGTTTTATATATGATGTTATGCAAGTTTCACATATGATGTTATGCAAGTTTTATAAATGACGTTATGCAAGTTTTATACATGATGTTATGCAAGTTTCATATATGATGTTATGCAAGTTTATATGATTATGCAAGTTCTACATATGATGTTATGCAAGTTAATAGGATCACGCAAGTTGTATGCGAGTTATATGATGTTATGTAAGTTTGGATCTAAAATATATGTTAGTAGTTCATGATGTTAACTTGTGTTAATGAATCCCTTTTTATAATCCAACCACCTAGGTTTATAACATCAGTTTTTATGCGAATATGGATGTGGAACATATGCTAGTACGTATAGGTGTTATGTTCATATGCAAGTTTAAGTGATAATTGGATTCATATATATACAAGTTCACACCTTTAAAGTTTAGATCCATATTCAAGTTGACATTTTTATGTTGAATCTATGACATGCCTAGTTATGCATGTTTACACCTTTATGTGGATACATAGTTTACTCAAGTTAACACCTTTATTGGATCCATACTTATGCAAGATGACACCTTTATGTTTAGGTTGACGACATACACAGTTTATGTAAGTTCGTGATAATTACCTAGGCTAGTTGGGTGTTCATACATGCAAGCTCACACCTTTTAGATCTATGACTTTTGGATCCATGATAATACAAAGACTATTCAAGTATGTTGTAATTCTTGATTGCAAGTTAGATGCAAATTAGATCTATTATTGTGTGTATGTGACTTTGTGACGTTTATTCCCTTTTCTTATTAGTATTAGACTATTTGTTAGTCTAATATGTATATGTCATGTTAAGCGAATGAATGACGGGGGTACGATGGGGATAATACTGGATATACACATATTGTGAATTTGTCATGTAATGGCCTAAAAAGGCATGTAATTAATTTTAAGGAATAAAATTAATTAGTGATGAAATTGGTATGATTTTACCTACCATAAATGGATGGACAAAATTGAGTCAATTATGGGCATCGTTAAATTTGGAATTGATTGATAATTTGAATAGGGAAAGTAATTCAAATTGGGGGAATGATTAATTAGGTGTACTTAATCGTCTAAGACACGAGGTTAGGCTCGTTTGTTGTGTAAGACTGCCCGGACCCACCCGGCAAATCCAGCTGCCATAAATGCCAGTCTAATGCGAGAGGTCTTAGGCACAAATTAAATACGTAACAGTTGTAAAGACACGAGGTTAGGCTCGTTTGTGGTGTAAGACTGTCCGGACACGCCCCACAAATCCAGCTGCCACAAATGCCAGTGTAATGTGAGAGGTCTTTATGAGGTTACGGTCTTAATGAATTAAGAAACACTTAACAATATAAACATGTAGTGGGACATAAGGGGATTAAGTGGGTGCCTTGGGTGGCATGTGGAATCTAGTCGGTGCCTTGGGTGGCAAGAGGAAATACGATTAGTAACACTTAACCAAGGTAAAACATGTAAGTCGGACATAGGGGTTAAGTGGGTGCCTTGGGTGGCATGTGGAATTACTGATGGAAACCCTTAACCAAATTTAAAACATGAAAGTGGAAATGAAGGGGGTTAAGTGGGATATACTAGAGGGAACCAAGCTTAGGTGGATAGCGTGTGTCAAGTAATGGGGGTCCGTTTCAACCAGTAACCCATTCGTATCTTCGTGTGCTCGACCCAAGTCGAGGACGGGGCACGCATACTGGGCTTGACTGTAAGAGGCCAAACCGGGTTAGCGGTGGCAACGCAAGTCTAACGGGTTCATATGCGTGTGTGGACCCGGGATGGTAGGTAAGACATTGTTGCATCGTGTAGGTATAAGCCGTGCATTGTTGGTTGTATCGGGTTGCCACTTTAGGGAGTGATACACCCCACTGTGGGGCCAACACGGGTATCTACGATTTAGGGAGCCGATCGAATGGGGTAGGTTAGTGGGTACACCTAGTGGAGATAGGAGCAGACGGCACCTATGTAGTCAGCTAGGGGTACACGAAGCTACCACTATTATTAATAATTATTAAGGGGGTACACCTAGTGGAGATAGGAGCTGGCGGCACCTATGACGTCAGCAAGGAGTACATAGAATTACCATTATTACTTATTGAAGGGGTACATCTAGTGGGGATAGGTACAATCTGGGTACCTATGATAGCAACTAGAGATATGTAGTCAAACATGGAGGATAGTGGTACATCTAGTAGTACATGAAGCTATAATCATTCTATTTAGCCAAGATGGATCATATTTCTAAAGTGACTAGTAGGGGTGCAGTTAGTGTTAGTACAATACAGTATGGTACCGTACGGTAGAGTATAGCAATTATCCTATATTGATTAGGAAGCGCCATTAACGTTATCTCTGTTTCTCTTGATTGCCTTGCCATACCCTGTGGTTCACACAATCATTACCTTATTATCCAGCTTATATCTTATCATATTGCTATAATAATTATGTTATTAGAGTTATTGCACTCGCCAGACTTTATGTCTGACCCCCTTTGTTTCCACCTCTTTCCTTCCTTCCCCCCCCCCCCCCACCCCAGGTTCTAAGGGTGGGACTAGTACTAGTGGAGCATGATTGGGATCTCTTTGGGAGCACTTGGATTTGGATTGCCGAAGTAAAGTTCAGCCTCTCATTTTCTTTATGGCTATTTGTAGTAGTGGGATTATGTACTTTGTTTTATCAAGATGGATATTATGTACTTGACTTTGGTTTATGGTTTTTGATGATGTAACCAAACATATTTACCTTCTGCTGCAATAAATAAAGTTTTAAATTTTCAAGTACTACTTTATATCTGTCATGTTGTGATTTTCTGTTCTATATTCACTTAAAATGCTCCATGGAAGTTAATGCATTCCCTTTGCGAGTGACATTAATGGACGTGGTGTGTTACACGTGGTATCAGAGCTGAAGGTTACCAGAACAGATAAGATATTTTGAAAAACTAATTTTCAAAAGCATTTTTATAAAAATAGTTTCAAAAATATGTTTGTAGAAGAGTATTTTTGAAAGAAAGGTTTATTTTAAGAACATAATCCCCAAGAGCCATATATCCATCCTTCGATTCTCCGTTTTGAATCTCTTCCTCTTTCTCTTTTTTTCCCCTCCGCCTATAGATGCTTTTTCTTAGATAAATAAGGACTTCCGTACGAAGGACGGAGAACCACTTCAAGGGACTTAGACTTTTGTTGGGCTAGAAGTTAGCTCAAGGAAGTGGAGGGCTTGTTGGTACCTTTAAGATAGACAATGTGAGGAAGGTTCAAGTAGCTGTTTGGTTAACAAAGTGCGAAACCTCATCTTGGTGGGAGGTCGCGAATGGAGAATGTGAAGAAGAGGGCTAGTTGTTTTGGAGAAATAGGACACATTAGGATTGTCCAAAGAGGCAAGGACAAAGTACAGGATCTTCTGTAGGGTAGTTGTATTCCCTCACGGCTGGTATACCTGATGGAGGTAGGACTGTCTAGGTTGAAATTTGGTTTTCTTTATCATCCTGTTTGAACTTTGTTTGATTCTGGTGCTTCATACTCGTTAGTATCTGCTTTGTTAGTTGAAACACAGCACCAAAATACCAGTCTAGTTAAGGATCCCATCCCAGTCTCAAATCCTGTTGGCGGTTCGGCTCATCCTTTAATGGTTTGCCCGGATTTGAGAGTGTCTATCTTGGGCATTGGATTTGAATGCAATGCCTTTGTCCTTGATTTCATGGGCTATAGTTTGATTCTAGGGGTGGATTGACTGGCCAGGCGGGGTGCCATCCTAGATTGTGAAAGGAGGGTAGTAAGACTATTGATTCGTTATGGAAAGACCCTCATATTTCTTGTGACCCTAGGGGTTCAGTGATGCTTAGCTGCCTAGAATCTTCTGACGCATCCAACGATGATTGGGAGTCTGTTTGTGTGATCCGCGAGTATGGAGACGTCATTGATAAAATGCAGGGTTTACCCAGAGACGCGAAATAAGTTTTCGTATGTGCTTAATAGATTAAGCAAAGCCAGTTATGTAATCAGCGGTGGTTTTGGAGCAAGACTGACAAGGACAGCTAGAGTCGGTCAAGTGCTCAATCGATTGACCGTCTTACTAGTATCATCTCACGTAGGTCGTCTGAATTCGAAGGAGGTATCCCTTGGGTGTTTGTTTGATATTGGTTTAGGCCTTTGGGGCTTGCACTTGGGGGATGTCGAGCTCGACTAGGATGGTCTGCGTGAGAGATGGATAGTTGTAACTATTTTGCATGGGATAATATCCTGGTTTTCTCTAGAAGCAGAGAAGAGCATGCCCTACATCTTAGGGAAAGCTTAGGGACCCTACAAGTGCACTAGCTTAAAGCTAAGTTCTCCAAAATACCATTTTTGGACGAAAGAAGTGAGGATTTTAGGGCATGTGGTCTCTAGGGAAAAGTGATATGTTATGGTGGATGGAGTTCTTGGCGTCCAATGATTTCGAGACAGCTTATACCCCTGGCAAGGGTAACGTGGTGGCAGATGCCTAAAGTAGAAAAAGGTTATCCTTTGGTCCGTTGTTTGTTGAGCGGCGAAGTTTAGAGTTCATATATACGTTTGACTTTGGACCATCCATTGATTTTGTACCCAGTTTTCTAACATCCTTGGAGGTCAGACCTACGCTTTTGGGATGGATTGGCGAGGCACAGCGAGACGACCCACAGTTGGATGACTTAGTAGAAAAGCTCAAAAGAGGGGAGTCAACGAGCCATCTCCGTAGGTATACCCTAGATGATAAGGGTTGGTTACGTAGGGACGGTAGACTTTGTGTACCATAAGATGGTGACCTAAGGAAGACCATTCTTGATGATGCACATCGTTCGAAGATGACCATCCATCCCGGCGGGGACAAGATGTACATGGACATGAGACGAGTTTACTTTTGGGCCGGTATGAAGAAGGACGTGGCAGAGTTTGTTGCTAGATGCTTAGTATGCCAACAAGTAAAAGCAGAGCAAAATAAGCCTGGTGGATTGCTTTACCCATTGGAGGTCCCACAATGGAAGTGGGAAAGTGTTTCGATGGACTTTGTTGACGGATTACCAAGATCGAGGAAGGGTAATAGGGGATTTGGGTCGTGGTAGACAGACCTACTAAGAGCGCCCATTTCATTCTCGTAATGAGTAAGAGAACTGTCCCATGGTTAGCCTCCATATACGTTCGAGAAATAGTTCGTTTGCACGGTGTTCCTTCCAGCATAGGGAGCGACCGTGATCCTATCTTCACTAGCGAATTTTAGAAGAACTTACAAGAGGCGGTAGGGACTCGGTTATGTTTGAGCACCGCATATCATTCTCAGACGGACGGCCAGACCGAGATGGTGAATCGTTTTCTGGAGGACCTATTAAGGTTATGTGTCTTAGATTCCGGAGGTACATGGACGGAACATCTTCCATTGGTAGAGTTCGCACATAATAACAGCTTTCAGTCTAGCATTGGCATGGCACCGTTTGAGAGTCTTTACGAACTTCCGTGTCGTTCGCCTACATGTTGGTGGGAGTCTACAGATAAGATCTTACTTGGGCCCGATATGATTAGACAGACTTCGGATAAGATTAATTTGATTAGAAGGAGGATGAAGATGGCGCAAGATAGGCAGAAATCTTATGCGAACAAGAGGAGGACAGATCTTGAGTTTGATATTGGGGACATGGTCTTTGTCAAGGTGTCTCCATTACGGAACGTCGTTTGCTTTGGGTCCGTTGGGAAGTTAGCACTAAGATTCGTAGGGTCGTTTCCTATTAAGGAAAGGATTGGGCAGATGGCGTATAGAATGGAGTTGCCCAAGAGACTTATTGGTGTACACGATGTATTCCATGTATCACATTTAAGGAAGTGCTTGCACGAGATCGCGGAAGTGGTAGAGCCGAGCTTGCTTAGATAGGTGGAGATCGAGCGTGATGCGACGATTCAATGAGCTCCTACGCGCATTCTTGGGTCGGAGATTAAGAAGTTGAGGAATCGAGAGGTCAAACCAGTCAAAGTGCAATCGGGAGATGATGAGAGCAACGCTACTTGGGAGACAGAAGCGAAGATGCGTTCATCGTACCCTTTTCTTTTCGAGGGTATGTCTTTTAATTTCTCCTTTATCGCTTACCTTGTACTTATCTTATCTTTAGTATGTCCTGTCGCTAGTGTCTTTGACCTTTAGATAGGGTAGTCCTATGGTTGAAACATGTGTTTGAGACATGTTATGTATGATGGATGCATGTGGATGCAAGTGGTTGCTAGTGGTTGCTCGAGGATGCATATACACACACTTTAGGCACTAGATCGGCTCAGTCACTTCATATTGCATATTGCATATAAATGTGTGTACATATTTAAGTAATGGATGTATAATGGTTGTACCATCATATGGATATTGCATTTTGGTGAATGGTTGTGCACACATGTAGAAATAATATGTATTGATAAGGTTCTTTCGCATACATAATGGATGCCTGGCACTGTCATGTTTAGCATTAAGGAGGACCACTGAATCAGTAGACCGCCTGATTTTGCATTAGATAAGGAACATATACATCCACTTCATGCATATGTTCATACAGCATTAGAAATTTTATAAGGACAATGGATGCCCGTGTTTGATGGTTGAGTAGATGGTTGTTTGGATGTTAGGATATGCATTCTCCTTAACTTGGAGATTTCGGGGGCGAATTCCTTTAAGGAGGGAGAATGTAAGACCCTGGATTTTTGAACAGTCGAATTAACTCAATTAAATAATAATTAATATAAGACTTGAGAATTATGGTGATGGGGTTGCGCCATTGTGTTCGTCTTAGAATTCTGGTTGAAATAGAGTCCAAGTTTGCGGGAAACGGGTACCGGATGGAGTTATAGACGAACGAAGTTTGGTGGCAAGAAAGAAAAAAAATTATTTCACTGGCGCACTTGGGAAGTGTGCCAGTACAAATTTACATTGGTGCACTTCCCAAGTACGCCCAGGTCGAGAGAAAACCTGCACAGCCTTATAGTTCAGTCTGAACCATGTTCTAACTCACTGTTGAGTCCTTTCTGACTCCTTGATGAGTCATTAGGGCTGACTTGTCACCCTACCATGACTGAATGGTTTTGATTAACCCTAAGATCATCCGACGGCCTAAATTAATTCAAAACTCTATAAAAAGACCAATAGACTCAAACCCTAAATCAGAATTAAAACTGAAACTATGGCCGTCATGCTGTTGTCTTGAACCCTAGAGTAGCTGCCACAAATTAAAGAGGAAGAATAGCAAATCAAATCAGTTTTATTCACCCCTAACAACGAATCTTCTTCAAAGGAGAGCTAATACAACTCTAGAAATCAGAATTCAGAAATCAAGACCGCTTTTGATTAGTGAGTTCGATCACCTTAACAAAATAATTGCTAAATCAATTACGATGTGATATATGTTGGATTATAAGTTGTGGTTGTGAATCTAATTCATATGTTTAATCATGTATGTTAACTTGATTCATATCATATGATGTTATGCAAGTTCTATATATGATGTTATGCAAGTTTCACATACGATGTTATGCAAGTTTTATATATGATGTTACGCAAGTTTTATATAAGATGTTATGCAAGTTTCACATATGATGTTATGCAAGTTTTATATATGATGTTTTGCAAGTTTTATATATGATGTTATGCAAGTTTCATATATGATGTTATGCAAGTTGATATGATTATGCAAGTTGTACATATGATGTTATGCAAGTTAATAGGATCACGCATGTTGTATGCGAGTTATATGATGTTATGTAAGTTTGGATCTAAAATATATGTTAGTAGTTCACGATGTTAACTTGTGTTAATGAATCCCTTTTTATAATCCAGCCACCTAGGTTTATAGCATCATTTTTTATGCGAATATGGATGTGGAATATATGCTAGTTCGTATAGGTATTATGTTCATATGCAAGTTTAAGTGATAATTGGATTCATATATATACAAGTTCACACCTTTAAAGTTTAGATCCATATTCAAGTTGATATATTTATGTAGAATCTATGACATGCCTAGTTATGCAAGTTTACACCTTTATGTGGATCCATAGTTTACTCAAGTTAACACCTTTATTGGATCCATAGTTATGCATGATGACACCTTTATGTTTAGGTTGACGACATACACAGTTTATGTAAGTTTGTGATAATTACCTAGGCTAGTTGGGTGTAAAACTATGTTCATACATGCAAGTTCACACCTTTTAGATCTATGATTTTTGGATCCTTGATAATACAAAGACTATGCAAGTATGTTGTGATTCTTAATTGCAAGTTAGATGCAAATTAGATCTATTATTGTGTGTATGTGACTTTGTGACGTTTGTTCCCTTTTTTTTAGTATTAGGCTATTTGTTAGTCTAATATGTATATGTCATGTTAAGTGAACGAATGACGGGGTAACGATGGGGATAATACTGGATATACACATATTGTGAATTTGTCATGTAATGGCCTAAAATGGCATGTAAATAATTTTAAGGAATAAAATTAATTAGTGATGAAATTGATATGATTTTACCTACCATAAATGGATGGACATAATTGAGTCAATTATGGACATCGTTAAATTTGGTATTGATTGATAATTTGAATAGGGAAAGTAATTCAAATTGGGGGAATGATTAATTAGGTGTAATTAATCGTCTAAGACACGAGGTTAGGCTCGTTTGTGGTGTTAGACTGCCCGGACCCGCCCGGCAAATCCTGCTGCCACAAATGCTAGTCTAATGTGAGAGGTCTTAGGCACAAATTAAATACGTAACAGTTGTAAAGACAAAAGGTTGGGCATGTTTGTGGTGTGAGACTGCCCGGACCCGCCCGGCAAATCCAGCTGCCACAAATGCCAGTCTAATGTGAGAGGTCTTTATGAGATTACAGTCTTAATGAATTAAGAAACACTTAACCAGATAAACATGTAGTGGGACATGAGGGGGTCAACTGGGTGCCTTGGGTGGCATGTGGAATCTAGTGGGTGCCTTGGATGGCATGAGGAAATATGATTAGTAACACTTAACCAAGGTAAAACATGTAAGTAGGACATAGGGGTAGAGTGGGTGCCTTGGGTGGCATGTGGAATTACTAATGGAAACCCTTAACCAAATTTAAATCATGTAAGTGGACATGAAGGGGGTTAAGTGGGATATACTAGAGGGGACCAAGCTTAGGTGGATAGCTTGTGTCGAGTAATGGGGGTCTGTTTCAACCAGTAACCCATTCGTATCTTTATGGGCTCGACCCAAGTCGAGGATGGGACACACATACTGGGCTTGACTGTAAGAGGCCAAACTGGGTTAGTGGTGGCAACGGAAGTCCAACAGGTTCATATGCGTGTGTGGACCCGGGCTGGTAGGTAAGACGTTGTTGCATCGTGTAGGTATAAGCCGTGCGTTGTTGGTTGTATCGGGTTGCCACATTAGGGAGTGGTACACCCCACTGTGGGGCCAACACGGGTATCTACGAGTTAGGGAGCCGATCAAATGTGGCAGGGTAGTGGGTACACCTAGTGGAGATAGGAGCAGACGACACCTATGTAGTCAGCTAGGGGTACACGAAGCTACCACTACTATTAATAATTACTAAGGGGGTACACCTAGTGGAGATAGGAGCATGCGGCACCTAAGTACATAGAATTTTCATTATTACTTATTGAAGGGGTACATCTAGTGGGGACAGGTACACGCTGGGTACCTATGATAGCAACTAGAGATATATAGTCAAACATGGAGGATAGTGGGTACATCTAGTAGTACACGAAGCTATCATCGTTCTATTTAGCCAAGAGGGATAAAATTTCTAGAGTGACTAGTAGGGGTGCAGTTAGTGTTAGTACAGTACAATAGAGTATAGTAATTATCCTATATTGATTAGGAAGAGCCATTAACGTTATCTCTGTTTCTCTTGATTGCCTTGCCATACCCATGTGGTTTACACAGTCATTACCTTATTCTCCAGCTTATATCTTATCATATTTCTTTAATAATAATGTTGCTATAGTTATCGTACTCGCCAGACTTTATGTCTGACCCCCTTTGTTTCCACCTCTTCTCTTCCTTCCCCCCCCCCCCCCAAGGTTCTAAGGGTGGGACTAGTACTAGTGGAGCTTGATTGGGATCTCTTTGGGAGCACTTGGATTTGGATTGCCGAAGTAAAGTTCAGCCTCTCATTTTCTTTATGGCTATTTGTAGTAGTGGGATTATGTACTTTGTTTTATCAAGATGGATATTATGTACTTGACTTTGGTTTAAGGTTTTTGATGATGTAACCAAACATATTTACCTTCTGCTGCAATAAATAAAGTTTTAAATTTTCAAGTACTGCTTTATATCTGTCTTGTTGTGATTTTCTGTTCTATATTCACTTAAAATGCTCCATGGAAGTTAATGCATTCCCTTTGCGAGTGACATTAATGGACGTGGGGTGTTACATAACCGGGCAGAATAGTAAATTTATGCATTAAAGACACCCTTAGGGGTACGCATAACTAATGGGAATAGGTAAAGTTATGTATTAAAGACATCCTTAGGGGTACGCATAACTAATGGGAATAGGTAAAGTTATGTATTAAAGACACCCTCAGGGGTACGCATAACTAATGGGAATAGATAGAGTTATGTATTAAAGACACCTATAGGTACAGATAACCGATAGGTAGAATAGGGTTTATGTATTAAAGACACCTATAGGTACGCATAACTAATTGAGGGCTATGTAATTAAAGACACCTTAGGGTATACATAGTCAGTAGAAAACCTAGTGGGGATACAAGACATAGGGGAGAGCTTGTATCATGTTGTGTGGGACCCATTTCAGTCAGTAACCCGGAGGGGTATAAAAGTAAAGATCTCTGTACTAGGCGGGGAAGGGGCACGCTCACTGATTGATTATAAGAGACCCAAAACGAGACCGATGGTGTGGGCGGTGCAAACCGACCGGGGACATGTGCGTGCATGGGCTGGGCAGAGGGGGACAAGACGACGGTGACACCAGTAGTCATAACTGTGCACACCTTAGGTTGCCACTTTAGGGAAGTGATAACCCCTAGTTGTGGGACCATCACACTGTATCTACGGAGTAGGGAGCCGATCGATTAGGGTGGTGGTTAGGTTATATCCGGACATATGCCCTAAGTCTACCAATTTGTAGTAGGAGGGTAGTGGGTACGACTAGTTGAGATAGGAGCAGGCGACACCTATGGTAGCAGCTAGCAATACACGAAACTACCACCATCGTTATCATGATTAGCAGAAGGGATTATCCCATCTTGATTTGACTAGTAATAGTGCAGAGTAGTTAGTAGTGATTCATGTATACACCTTACCTTATTTGTCCTGTCATACCTGTCATCTGTACCATGATCCTCTTTTCCACTTTGTATGCATGTCAGTTTACCTTTAATTATTTACTGGCTAAAAGTTAATGGACTCACCAGACGTATGTCTGACCTAGTTTGTTTCGCCTCTTATCTTCCGTTCCCCCCTCCCCCCCCCCCCCCCCCCAGGTTCTCAGGGAGGAAACACCCAGGTTTAGTGAGGATTTGGATATCATATTCTAGGACCTACTTCCGAAGTATGGCTCGAGTCCCTGTCTCTTACATGGCTTGCTCTTTAATATGGGGAATGATGTTTTCTTTTAAATACCTATGTAATCTGATGATATATGACAGAAGTATTTTGTTGTAATAGTTTTAAGACTCATGGTATTATGTAACAAAGTATTTTGGAGATTTAATACAGTTATTTGTTTTCCGCTGCAAAATTTTTATATATGTCTTGTGATATTCTGTGTCTGTTTACCAAAAATGCTCCACTGATGTTAAGGCATTCCCTTTGTGAGTGACCTTAATGGATGTGGGGTGTTACACTTGGTATCAGAGCTGAAGGTTACCAGATTAGATAAAAGTTTTGAAAATATTTTTCAAAAGGTTTTAAAACAGAGTATTTTCAAAAAGGAAAGCTTGATTTGAAAAAACATTCCCCGAAAAGCCATATGTAGTATCCTTCAATCCCTTGTCTAAAATCTCTTCCTTTTATAGGATAGGCAAATGTTCTCACGGCTGATGGATAGGATAGGGATAGGAAAATTTATGTTGAAGGTTTAATTTCCTTATTTTGTTATGAAGCTAAGACTCTTTTTGATTCTGTAATCGAGACTCTGCACTTTAATACTAGTCTTGTTTCTTTTCCTATAGTTGTTTCAAACCCCATTTGTGGTTCGGCCCAATTGTTAGTGGTTTGTAGGGGTTTGAAATTATCTGTGTTAGGCATCAAAAATTTGAATGTGACATTTGTGTGCTCAAGTTTATGGGTTATGGGTTGGGTCTAAATGGACCAGCTTTCTATGTAGAGGGTCGTTCTAGATTTTGAGAGGAGGGTCGTTAAGTTTCTAACTTGTCATGGGAAGACCCCAAAGTTTATTGTGACCCGCAAGGGTGTTTTATGCTTAGCTTTTTGAGAATCATTATGTAATATGATCTGTACTAGTAGTCTGTAAGTATCTGGATATTTCTAAAGGATACGGGTTTCTACTCGAAGCATGGAGTAGATCTCCAGTTTTGGCATTGTTTAATGGTGGTAATTCTTTGGGTATCAGTCTGATGTTGATTTCGGTCTTCGGGGCTGAGACTTAGGGAATTATTCTCTTAACCGATGTCAAATGGGAACAGAGCTTTTGTTTTAGTTATATCATTTGTTTGTATCCCATCAACCGAATCTTCGACCTTTAGATAGGAAATCCATGGATGTAAACATGTGTTTGAGACATGTAATGTTTGACGGTTGCAAGTGGACGCAAGTGTTTGCTAGTGGTTGCTCGTGGATGCATTTACACACATTAGGCACTAGATCGGCTCAAATCACTTTCATATTGCATATAAATGTGTGTACATATTTAGGTTAATGGATGAACAATGGTTGTGTTATCATATGGATGCTGCATTTTGATGATGGTTGAGCACACATGTAGAAATAATATGTATCGATAGGATTCTTTCACATACATAATGGACGCATGGCACTATCATGGTTTGCATTAAGGAGGTCAACTGAATCAGTAGACCGCCTGATTTTGCATTAGATAAGGAACATATACACACACTTTTGCATTTTTTCATACAACACTAGAAGTTTTCTAAGGACAATGGATGCTTGTGGATGATGGTTGAGTAGATAGGTGATTGGATGGTAGGACATATTCTTCTTAACTTGGAGATTTCGGGGACAAAATCCTTTAAGGAGGGGAGAATGTAACACCCCGAATTTTTGAATAATCAGATTAACTAAATTAAAGAATACTTAATTTCAAATGTGGGAATTAGAGGAAACCGGTGATGCCATTGCGTTCGTCTCAGAATTCTGCTTGAGATAGAGTGCGAGTTTGCGTAAAACGGATGTCGTATGAAGAAGATATGGACGAACGAAGTTTGGTTGAAAAAAAAATTGCACTGGCGCACTTGGGAAGTGCGCCAGTACAAATTTGCATTAGCGCACTTCCCAAGTGCGCCCAGGCCGAGAGAAAACCTGCACAGCCTTCTGGTTCAGTCTGACCCATGTACTGACTCATTGATGAGTCCTTTCTAACTCCTTGCCGAGTCATTTGGGCTGAGGTGTCACCCAATCCCGACTGAGTGGTTTTGATTAACCCTAAGATCATTCGACGGCTATAATTAAATTGAAATTCTATATAAACATGTGTAGACTCAAACCCTAGAATCAAATCAAAAATTAGATCAGTGGCCGTCATGTTGTCACTCCAAACCCTAGGGTAGCCGCCACCAACAAAAAGCAATGTAAAGCAACTCAATTCAAATCAAATCAAGCCTAAAACTACAACAACGAAATTGCCTACAACAAGGGAGCGCTAATCAATTACAGAATTCAGAACCCAAAACTCAAGACCTTTTATTCGGTGAGTTCTAGTCACTTTTAGGTTTAAATAAATAAAAGTGAATTGTGGTAGACTATGATTTGGGTATATGTTTTTTGTAGTTATGCAAGTTTATTGTTGTGAATCATGAAATGATGCAAGTTACTTATTATTGTGAATCATGAAGTTATGCAAGTTCATTATTGTTGTAAATCATGATGTGATGCAAGTTTATTATTATTGTGAATCATAAAGTTATGCAAGTTCATTATTGTTGTAAATCATGATATGAAGCAAGTTTATTATTGTTGTGAATCATGAAGTTATGCAAGTTATTATGAACCTATGAAGTTACCTATGCAAGTTGATAAGTTGTTAATTCATGGACCTATACTAGTTGTTATGTTGTGGATCATGAATCTATGTAAGTCACCTATGCAAGAAGTTATGTTATGAATCATGCAAGTTGTTATATTGTGAATCATGAACCTATATAAGTTGTTGATTATGTGAAGAATCATGAGCCAATGTTAGTTGTTAATTATGTTGTTAATTCATGAACCTATGCAAGTTGTTATGAATCTATGCAAGTTGTTAATTATGTGGTGAATCATAATTTTATGCGAGGTTATCATGTCATTTTCCCTAGTTGTCATGCTTATGCCAAAATTGTACTGAAAACGATCACCTTGACATTCCCTTTATTTTATTGTTATGGCAAGACTACTTTGTAGCCTCGATGACGCAAAAAAGGCAAATGGTTACGCTAGTTAAGAAACGGGGAAAAGGGGAATTTGTAATAGGCATAATTTACATAGTGACTATGTAAATTGGACACATGATTCAAGTAGAGAAACATAAATAATTACCTATTATGACATGGGTAAAATTGGGTAAAAATGGTATAATTTGAATATGACCATTTATGGATAAGAAATCCAAATTGTTAATAAGATAGGTATTGACACCTATGAAAAAGGAAAGGATTAATTAATTAACTTAATTAATCAAAATGGTAATGTTTAAGCAATTAAAGTCGGAAGATTTAATATTGAGAATTGGCATAAAATAAATTTGTGATGAAAATTAGTATGATTTTACATACCATAAATAGATGGACATAATTGAGTCAATTATGGCCATAGTGAAATTTGGAATTAATTGATAATTTGAATAGGGAAAGTAATTCGAATTGGGGGATGATTAATTAGGAGTAATTAATTATCTTAGACACGAGGTTAGGCTCTTTTGTGGTATAAGACTGCCCGGACCCGCCCGGCAAATCCAGCTGCCACAAATGCCAGTCTAATGTGGGAGGTCTTAGGAATAAACTAAATGCGTGACAGTTGTAAAGACACGAGGTTAGGCTCTTTAGTGGTGTAAGACTGCCCGGACCCGCCCGACAAATCCAGCTGCCACAAGTGCCAGTCTAATGTGGGAGGTCTTTATAAGGTTACAATCTTAATGAATTAAGAAACACTTAACCAGATAAACATGTAGTGGGACATGAGGGGGTTAAGTGGGTGCCTTGGGTGGCATGTGGAATTATGTGGGTGCCTTGGGTGGCATGTGAAATACGACTAGGTGTCTCAATAATTAATTAATGCTGATTGAAGACTACTTAACCTAACTTAATGCATATGGACTGTATGATGATAGACATAAGTTAGGGTTAAGTAAAACGAGTTGGATAGTGGGTGGGTTAAGTACAACTGATGGGTAGGTGGGTAATATTAGTATATATTGGCCCACAAACTTAACCATTAAATAAATAGGATTAAATCAGTGGGAAGTTTAAGTACAACAGAAGGGTAGGTGGGTAATATTAATATTTATAGGCCCACAAACTTAACCATTAAAAAGGGGTTATGTAATTAAAGACACCTAATGGTATACATAACCGGGGTAGAATAGTAAAGTTATGTATTAAAGACACCCTCAGGGGTACGCATAACTAATGGGAATAGGTAAAGTTATGCAATAAAGACACCCTCAGGGGTACGCATAAATAATGGGAATAGGTAAAGTTATGTATTAAAGACACCCTCAGGGGTACGCATAAATAATGTGAATAGATAGAGTTATGTATTAAAGACACCTATAGGTACGCATAACCGATAGGTAGAATAGGGGTTATGTACTAAAGACACCTATAGGTATGCATAACTGATTGAGGGCTATGTAATTAAAGACACCTTAGGGTATACATACTCAGTAGAAAACCTAGTGGGGATACAAGGCATAGGGGAGAGCTTGTATCATGTTGTGTGGGACCCATTTCAGTCAGTAACCCGGAGTGGTATCAAAGTAAAAATCTCCGTACTAGGCGGGGAAGGGGCACGCTTACTGATTGATTGTAAAAGATCCGAAACGAGACGGATGGTGTGGGCGGTGCAAACCGACCGGGGACATGGGCCGAGCAGAGAGGGACAAGACGACCGTGACACCAGTAGGTATAACTGTGCACACCTTAGGTTGCCACTTTAGGGAAGTGATACCCCCTAGTTGTGGGACCAGCACAGGGTATCTACGGAGTAGGGAGCCGATCGATTAGGGTAGTGGTTAGGGTATATCCGGACTTATGCCCAAAGTCTACCAAATTGTAGTAGGAGGGTAGTGGGTACGACTAGTTGAGATAGGAGCAGGCGGCACCTATGGCAGCAGCTAGGAATACACAAAACTACCTCCATCGTTATCATGATTAACAGAATCGATTATCCCATCTTGATTTGACTAGTAATAGTGCAGAGTAGTTAGTAGTGAATCATGCATACACCTTACCTTAATTGTCCTGTCATACCTGTCATCTGTATCGTGATCCTCTTATCCACTTTGTATGCCTGTCATGTTTACCTTTATTTATTTACTGGCTAAAAGTTACTGGACTCACCAGACGTATGTCTGACCTAGTTTGTTTCGCCTCTTTTCTTCCATTTCTCCCCCCCCCCCCCCAGGGTCTCAAGGAGGAAACACACAGGTTTAGTCAGGATTTGGATATCATCTTCTAGGAGCTACTTCCGAAGTATGGCTCGAGTCTCTGTCTCTAGTATGGCTTGCTCTTTAATATGGGGAATGATGTTTTCTTTTAAATACCTATGTACTCTGATTATATAAAACAGAAGTGTTTTGTTGTAATAGTTTTATGACTCATGGTATTATGTAACAAAGTATTTTGGAGATTTAATAAAGTTATTTGTTTTCCACTGCAAAATTTTTATATCTGTCTTATGATATTCTGTGTCTGTTTACCAAAAATGCTCCACTGAAGTTAAGGCATTCCCTTTGTGAGTGACCTTAATGGAGGTAGGGTGTTACAACTAGCAATTAGTCTAAGACACATAAAAAGAAGAAACGCCACAAACTTGCATAATATACAAATTGGATCTAATCTTACAAATAAGGATTACCACATATCTAGCATAAACTTGTTATTGTCATAGGCCTAAAGGTGTGAACTTGCAAATATATAATATAGTTTTTCACCTAAAACTTGCATAGGCCGTAGTCACAAACTTGCATAAAACTACATATGTCATAGATCTAAATCTAAAGGTGTAAACTTGCATAGGCCATAGTCACGAACTTGCATAAAACGATGTATGTCATGGATCTAAATCTAAAGGCGTAAACTTGCATATATGTGAATCCAATTTTTACCTAAACTTTCATAGAATCACTTTATTTGATTCACATGTATAATTCACATAGAAACTAGCATATAATCTACACCCAAACTTGCATATAAAATGTTATCAAACGTGAATCAAGTTGAACATAGATGATTTAGCATATGAAAAGGGATCCACAACAAAAATATCATGATAAACAACTAGCATATATTCACAAAATATCACATTTTTCCTATGATTCGCAAACATAGCCATATAACCCAATTTATAACTCAACCTAATTAACTTGTTAATTATCTTATTAAAGAAATTGAACTCACAACTCAAAGAAGTTCTCGAGTTCTGAAATATGAATTCTGAAATTGCTTTAGCTCTCCGTTGAAGTAGACAAATTCGTTGTTGTTTAGATTTGAGTTGAATAGAATTAGGTTGAATTGAGTTGATTAGCTTCACTTTCCCTCTAATTGGTGGCGGCTACTCTAGGTTTTGGACTGACAGCATGACGGCTATTGATCTAATTTTTAATTAGGTTTTAGGGTTTGAGTCTACATTTGTTTGTATAGAATTTAGGATTAATTTAGGCCATCCGATCAACCTAGAATTAACCCCAACCATTCATACCAGATCAGAACTATCCAGAAACCGTAATTACTCAGCAACCAGTCACAAAATCGTCATCACTCATATTTGCCCGGGGGGCAGGGTGACACCCACGTCGACCTGTATGGGTAGGTCAACCCCATGGTAGACCTGGCCCTTGGCGGGAATTTTCCCGCCTAGCCCAATCTGGGTTTGAATTGAATTTTTGAAATCTGTTTGAATTTTAATGAAAATTCCGATGGCCATAACTTCTTCATACAAAGTCCAATTCACGCAAACACGGACTCTATCTCAACCAAAATTCCGAGATGAACACAACGGCACAACCCGTTTCCCTTAATTCTCACATTTAAAATTAAGTATCCTTTAAATTTGTCAACATTAAAATTAAAATTATAGGGTTTTACAAAAACCAACCCTTCGCAATAACAAAAAATAGGGGTAACTATTTGAAGTGAGAGCTATTTAGATAATTAGGGTAGGATTAAAAAGAATAGCTGTTTTGAAGTATTAAGAGAAGTAGGGATAGTTTAAGCATAATACGGGTAGATCGACAAATACAAAAGATGATGAATCGTTTGGACTGGGTGCTGCATAAACGAACCCTTCACAATAGTTCAAAAATAGGGGTAATTGTTGGAAGTAAGTTCTATTTATAGAATATGGTGTAGGATTAAAAAGAAGGTTCGTTTTGAAGTATTAAGAGAAGTAGGGGTAGTTTAAGCATAGTAGGTGTAGATCGACAAATATAAAAGATTTTGAATCGTTTTGATTGGGTGCTGCAAAATCCAACCCTTCACTATAGTAAAAAGATTGGCTTAATTGTTGGAAGTAAGGGCTATTTAGAGAATTAGGGGTATGATTAAAAAGAATAGTTGTTTTGAAGTATTAGGAGAATTAGGGGTAGTTTAAGCATAGTAGGGGTAGATCGACAAATATAAAGATGATGAATCATATGGATTGGGTGTTGCAAAAACCAACCCTTCAAAGAAGTTTAAAAATAGGGGTAATTGTTGGAAGGGCTATTTAGAGAATTAGGGGTTGGATTAAAAAAAAGGGTTGTTTTGAAGTATTAAGAGAAGTAGGGGTAGTTTAAGCATTGTAGGAGTAGATTGACAAATTTAAAAGATGATGAATCATTTAGATTGGGTGCTGCAAAAACTAACCCTTCATAGTAGTTAAAAAATAGGGGTAATTATTGGAAGTAAGGTCTATTTAGACAGTTTGGGATAGGATTAAAAAGAATAGTTGTTTTGAAGTATTAAGAGAAGTAGGGGTAGTTTAAGCATAATAGGGGTAGATCGACAAATATGAAAGATGATGAATCGTTTGGATTGGGTGCTGCAAAAACTAACCCTTCACAGTAGTTAAAAATAGGGTTAATTATTGGATGTAAGGGCTATTTAGAGAATTAGTTGTCAGATTAAAAAAAAAGGTTGTTTTGAAGTATTAAGAGAAGTAGGGGTAGTTTAACCACAATAGGGATAGATCGACAAATGTGAAAGATAATGAATCATTTAGATTGGGTGCTACAAAAACCAACCCTTAAAAGTAGTAAAACAAATTAGGGGTAATTGTTGGAAGTAAGAGCTATTTAGAGAATTTGGGGTAGGATTAAAAATAAGGGTCATTTTGAAGTATTACGAGAAGTAGGGGTAGTTTAAGCATAGTAGGGGTAGATCGACAAAAATGTAAGATTATGAGTCGTTTGGATTGGGTGCTACAAAAACGAACCCTTCACAGAAATAAAAGATAGGCGTAATTGTTGGATGTAAGGGCTATTTAGAGAATTATTGGTAGGATTAAAAAGAGTAGTTATTTTGAAGTATTAAGAGAAGTAAGGGTACTTTAAGTATAGTAGGGGTAGATCGACAAATATGAAAGATGATGAATCATTTGGATTAGGTGCTGTAAAAACCGACCCTTCGTTGTAGCTAAAAAATAGGGGTAACTATTGGAAGTAAGGGCTATTTAGAGAATTAGGGGTAGGATTAAAAAGAATAGTTGTTTTGAAGTATTAAGAGAAGTGGGGATAGTTTAAGCATAGTACGGGTAGATCGACAAATATGAAAGATGATGAATCGTTTAGATTGGGTGCTGCAAAACCAACCCTTCGAAGTAGTTAAAAAATAGGGGTAATTGTTGGAAGTAAGGGCTCTTTATAGAATTTGGGGTAGGATTAAAAAGAAGGGTCGTTTTGAAGCATTAAGAGAAGTAGGTGTTGTTTAAACATAGTAGGGGTAGATCGACAAATATCAAAGATGATGAATCAGTTGGATTGGATGCTGCAAAAACCAACCCTTCATAGTAGTTAAAAAATAGGGGTAACTGTTGGAAGTATGGGCTATCAAGAGAATTTGGGGTAGGATTAAAAAAAGGCAGTTTTGAAGTACTAAGAGAATTAGGGGTAGTTTAAGCATAATAGGTGTAGATAGACAAATATGAAAAATGATGAATCACTTGGATTGGGTGCAACAAAAACCAACCCTTCACAGTAGTTAAAAAATAGGGATAATTTTTGGAAGTAAGGGCTACTTAGAGAATTAGGGGTAAGATTATAAAAGAAGGGCGGTTTTGAAGTACTAAGAGAAGTAGGGATAGTTGCATTGTAGGAGTAGATCGAAAAATATGAAAGATGATGAATCATTTGGATTAGATGCTGCAAAAACCAACCCTTTACAGTAGTAAAAGATAGGATTAATTGTTGGATGTAATGGATATTTATAGAATTAGGGGTAGGATTAAAAAGAATAGTTGTTCTGAAGTATTTAGAGAAGTAGGGGTACTTTAAGCATAGTAGGGGTAGATCGACAAATATGAAAGATGATGAATCATTTAGATTGAATGCTGCAAAAACCAACCCTTCACAATAGTGAAAAAATAGGAGGAATTGTTGGAAGTAAGGGCTATCAATAGAATTTGGGTTAGGATTAAAAAGAAGGCAGTTTTGAAGTATTAAGAGAAGCATGGGTAGTTTAAGCATAATGGGGGTAGATCGACAAACATAAAAAATGATGAATCGTTTGGATTGAGTGCAGCAAAAACCAACCCTTCACAGTAGTTAAATAATAGTGATAATATTGGGAAGTAAGGGCTATCTAGAGAATTAGGGGTAGGATTAAAAAGAAGGGCGGTTTTGAAGTACTAAGAGAAGTAGGGATAGTTTAAGCATAGTAGGGGTAGATCGACAAATATGAATGATGACGAATCATTTGGATTAGGTGCTGCAAAACCAACCCTTTATAGTAGTAAAAGATAGACGTAATTGTTGGGAGCAAGGGCTATTTAGAGAATTAGGGGTAGGATTAAAAAGAATAGCTGTTTGGATGTATTAAGATAAGTAGGAATAGTTTAAGCATAGTACGGGTAGATCGACAAATACGAAAGACAATGAATCTTTTGGATTGGGTGCTGCAAAAACCATCCCTTCATAGTAGTTAAAAAATAGGGTTAATTGTTGCAAGTAAGTGTTATTTATATAATTTGGGGTAGGATTAAAAAGAAGGATCGTTTTGAAGTATTAAGAGAAGTAGGGGTAGTTTAAGCATAGTATGGGTAGATAGACAAATATGAAAGATTATGAATTGTTTTGAATTGATGCTGCAAAAACCAACCCTTCGAAGTAGTTAAAAAATAGGGGTAATTGTTGGAAGTAAGGGCTCTTTATAGAATTTGGGGTAGGATTAAAAAGAAGGGTCGTTTTGAAGCATTAAGAGAAGTAGGTGTTGTTTAAATATAGTAGGGGTAGATCGACAAATATCAAAGATGATGAATCAGTTGGATTGGATGCTGCAAAAACCAACCCTTCATAATAGTTAAAAAATAGGGGTAACTGTTGGAAGTGTGGGCTATCAAGAGAATTTGGGGTAGGATTAAAAAAAGGCAGTTTTGAAGTACTAAGAGAATTAGGGGTAGTTTAAGCATAATAGGTGTAGATAGACAAATATGAAAAATGATGAATCACTTGGATTGGGTGCAACAAAAACCAACCCTTCACAGTAGTTAAAAAATAGGGATAATTTTTGGAAGTAAGGGCTACTTAGAGAATTAGGGGTAGGATTATAAAAGAAGGGCGGTTTTGAAGTACTAAGAGAAGTAGGGATAGTTGCACTGTAGGAGTAGATCGACAAATATGAAAGATGATGAATCATTTGGATTAGATGCTGCAAAAACCAACCCTTTACAATAGTAAAAGATAGGATTAATTGTTGGATGTAATGGATATTTATAGAATTAGGGGTAGGATTAAAAATAATAGTTGTTCTGAAGTATTTAGAGAAGTAGGGGTACTTTAAGCATAGTAGGGGTAGATCGACAAATATGAAAGATGATGAATCATTTAGATTGAATGCTGCAAAAACCAACCATTCACAATAGTGAAAAAATAGGAGGAATTGTTGGATGTAAGGGCTATCAAGAGAATTTGGGTTAGGATTAAAAAGAAGGCAGTTTTGAAGTATTAAGAGAGGCATGGGTAGTTTAAGCATAATGGGGGTAGATCGACAAACATAAAAAATGATGAATCGTCTGGATTGGGTGCAGCAAAAACCAACCCTTCACAGTAGTTAAATAATAGTGATAATATTGGGAAGTAAGGGCTATCTAGAGAATTAGGGGTAGGATTAAAAAGAAGGGCGGTTTTGAAGTACTAAGAGAAGTAGGGATAGTTTAAGCATAGTAGGGGTAGATCGACAAATATGAATAATGACGAATCATTTGGATTAGGTGCTGCAAAACCAACCCTTTATAGTAGTAAAAGATAGACGTAATTGTTGGGAGCAAGGGCTATTTAGAGAATTAGGGGTAGGATTAAAAAGAATAGCTGTTTGGATGTATTAAGATAAGTAGGGATAGTTTAAGCATAGTACGGGTAGATCGACAAATACAAAAGACAATGAATCTTTTGGATTGGGTGCTGCAAAAACCAACCCTTCATAGTAGTTAAAAAATAGGGTTAATTGTTGCAAGTAAGTGTTATTTATATAATTTGGGGTAGGATTAAAAAGAAGGATCGTTTTGAAGTATTAAGAGAAGTAGGGGTAGTTTAAGCATAGTATGGGTAGATAGACAAATATGAAAGATTATGAATTGTTTTGAATTGATGCTGCAAAAACCAACCCTTCACAGTAGTAAAAAGATTGGCTTGATTGTTGGAAGTAAGGATTATTTAGAGAATTATGGGTAGGATTAAAAAGAAGGACTATTTTGAAGTATTAAGAGAAGTAGGGGTAGTTTAAGCATAGTAGGGGTAGATCGACAAATATAAAGATGATGAATCATATGGATTGGTGGCTGCAAAAACCAACCCTTCAAAGAAGTTTAAAAATAGGGGTAATTGTTGGAAGGGCTATTTAGATAATTAGGGGTTGATTAAAAAAAAAGGGTTGTTTTGAAGTATTAAGAGAAGTAGGGGTAGTTTAAGCATAGTTGGTGTAGATCGACAAATATGAAAGATGATGAATCATTTGGGTTAGGTGCAGCAAAAACCAACCCTTCGCAGTAGAAAAAAATAGGGGTAACTATTGGAAGTAAGAGCTATTTAGAGAATTAGGGGTAGGATTAAAAAGAATAGCTGTTTTGAAGTATTAAGAGAAGTAGGGATAGTTTAAGCCTAGTACGGGTAGATCGACAAATACAAAAGATAATGAATCGTTTGGACTAGGTGCTGCATAAACCAACCCTTCACAGTATTTGAAAAATAGGGGTAATTGTTGGAAATATGAGCTATTTATAGAATTTGGGGTACAATTAAAAAGAAGGTTCGTTTTGAAGTATTAAGAGAAGTAGGGGTAGTTTAAGCATACTAGGGGTAGATCGATAAATATGAAAGATTTTGAATCGTTTTGATTGAGTGCTGCAAAAACCAACCATTCACAGTAGTAAAAAGATTGGCTTAATTGTTGGAAGTAAGGACTATTTAGAGAATTAGGGGTATGATTAAAAAGAAGGACTATTTTGAAGTATTAAGAGAAGTAGGGGTAGTTTAAGCATAGTAGGGGTGGATCGACAAATATAAAGATGATGAATCATATGGATTGGGTGCTGCAAAAACCAACCCTTCAAAGAAGATTAAAAATAGGGGTAATTGTCGGAAGGGCTATTTAGAGAATTAGGGGTTGGATTAAAAACAAGGGTTGTTTTGAAGTATTAAGAGAAGTAGGGGTAGTTTAAGCATAGTAGGAGTAGATCGACAAATTTGAAAGATGATGAATCATTTTGATTTGGTGCTGCAAAAACCAACCCTTCACAGTAGTTAAAAAATAGGGGTAATTGTCGGAAGCAAGGTCTATTTAGACAATTAGGGGTAGGATTAATAAGAATAGCTGTTTTGACGTATTAAGAGAAGTTGGGGTAGTTTAAGCATAGTAGGGTTAGATCGACAAGTATGAAAGATGATGAATCGTTTGGATTGGGTGCGGCAAAAACCAACCCTTCACAGTAGTTAAAAAATAGGGGTAATTGTTGGATGTAAGGGCTATTTAGAGAATTAGGGGTAGGATTAAAACGATGGTTGTTTTTAAGTATTAAGAGAAGTAGGGGTAGTTTAAGTGTAATAGGGGTAGATCGACAAACATGAAAGATAATGTATCGTTTATATTGGGTGCAGCAAAAGCCAACCCTTCACATTAGTTAAAAAATAGGGATAATTGTTGGAAGTAAGGGCTATTTATAGAATTAGGGGTAGGATTAAAAAGAAGGGTTGTTTTGAATTACCAAGAGAAGCAAGGATAGTTTAAGCATAGTAGGGGTAGATCGACAAATATGAAAGATGATGAATCATTTGGATTGGGTGCTGCAAAAACAAACCTTTCACAAAAGTTAAAAAATAGGGTAATTGTTGGAACTAAGGGCTATTTTGAGAATTAGGGGTAGGATTAAAAAAAAATAGCTTAAGCATAGTAGGGGTATATCGACCAATATGAAAGACGAAGAATCATTTGGATTGGATGCTGCAAAAACCAATCCTTCATAGAAGTTAAAAAATAGGGGTAATTGTTGGAAGTAAGGGCTATTTAAAGAATTAGGGGTTGGATTAAAAAGAATAGCTGTTTGGAAGTATTAAGAGAAGTATGAGTAATTTAAGCATAGTAGGGGTAGATCGACAAATATCAAAGATGATGAATCATTTGGATTGGATGCTGCAAAAACCTACCCTTCACGGTAGTTAAAAAATAGGGATAATTGTTGGAAGTAAAGTCTATTTAGAGAATCAGGGGTAGGATTAAAAAGATGGGTTTTTTTGAAGTACTAAGAGAAGTAGTGACAGTTTAAGCATAGTAGAGGTAGATCGACAAATATGAAAGATGATGAATCGTTTGGATTGGATGCTGCAAAAACCTACCCTTCACAGTAGTTAAAAAATGGGGATAATTGTTGGAAGTAAAGTCTATTTAGAGAATCAGGGGTAGGATTAAAAAGATGGGCTCTTTTGAAGTACTAAGAGAAGTAGGGATAGTTTAAGCATAGTAGGGGTAGATCGACAAATTTGAAAGATGATGAATCATTTGGATTGGGTGTTGCAAAAGCCAACCTTTCACAGTAGTTAAAAAATAGGGGTGATTGTTTGAAGTAATGGCTATTTAGAGAATTAGGGGTAGGACTAAAAAGAATAGTTGTTTTGAAGTATTAAGAGAAGTAGGGTAGTTTAAGCATAGTAGTGGTAGATCGACATATATGAAAGATGATGAATCATTTGGATTGATTGCTGCAAAATCCAACCCTTCATACTAGTTAAAAATCAGGGGTAATTGTTGGATGTAAGGGATATTTAGAGAATTATAATAGGATTAAAATGAAGGCTATTTTGGAGTACTAAGAGAAGTAGGGGTAGTTTAAGCATAGTAAGGGTAGATCGACAAATATGAAAGATGATGAACCGTTTGGATTGGGTGCAGCAACAACTAACCCTTCACAGTAGTTAAAACATTGGGATAATTTTTGGAAGTAAGGGCTATTTTGAGATTAGGGTATGATTAAAAAGAAGGGTCGTTTTGAAGTACCAAGAGAAGTAGGGATAATTTAAGCATAGTAGGCGTAGACCGACAAAACTGAAAGATGGTTAAAAATTTGGATTGGCTGCGGCAAAATCCAACCTTTCATAGAAGTTAAAAAATAGGGGTAATTGTTGGAAGAAGGGCTATTTGGAGAATTAGGGTATGATTAAAAAGAATAGCCATTCTGAAGTATTAAGAGAAGTAGGGGTAGTTTAAGCATAGTAGGGGTAGGTCGACAAATATGAAAGATGATGAATCGTTTGGATTGGATACTGCAAAAACCAACGCTCACGGTAGTTAAAAAATAGGGGTAATGGTTGAAAGTAGGGCTATTTAGATAATTTGGGGTAGGATTAAAAAGAATAGTTGTTTTGAAGTATTATGAGAAGTAGGGGTAGTTTAAGCATTGTAGGGGTAGGTCGACAAATATGAAAGATGATGAATTTTTTGGATTGGGTGCTGCAAAAACCAACACTTCACAGTAGTTAAAAAATAAGGGTAATTTTTTAATGTAAGGGCTATTTAGAGAATTAGTGGTAAGATTAAAAAGAATGATGTTTTGACGTATTAAGAGAAGTAGCGGCAGTTTAAGTATAATAGGGGTAAGTCGACAAATATGATAAATGATGAATGGTTTGGATTGGGTGCAGCAAAATCCAACCCTTCATAGTAGTAAAAGATAATTGTTGGAAGTAAGGGCTAGTTAGAGAATTAGGGGTAGGATTAAAATAAAGGGTTGTTTTTGATACAACCCGGTGATGCGAGCCAATTTAAAATTTTTATTTTGGTAATTTTGACGAATTTTGATTATTTAAAATGAATTATTTTAAATAATTACGACGAGAAATTTATTTTGAATAGAATTAGAACGAAGATATTTATACTCGTCGTCGTTCGAATATAAATATTTATTTTAAATTATAAAAGGAATTGAAAATGGCGCGGTAGTTCGATAATTCGATTTTAAAATTCAATTGAACATACCAGGTGCAGAACAAACCTGATTTTAGTGAAACCAAAAATATTAGAAACTAATTGAGAATATCTTTCCAATGAATCCGAAAAATAAAAATTTCATAGCGGGAATCAAAAGATATGGCTAAATGAAAATTCAGAATAGTCGCTATGGAATTTCGGCCTTTAAAAATGGGAATTTTGCAAACGACCTCGGATTTCGACGAAACCACTTTTGTTGGATCCGCGATGACAAATTATTGGTAGGTTTCAAAATTCGTAATTTTCTGATTCAATATGTGAGCGTGGCAAAGGAAAATGCATTTGACCATTTTCAGTTGATTTTAATCGACTGGAAAATGGCCATTTTTCATATAGCCTCAGAATCTGATGAAATTAGTTTTGTTAGGACCGTATCGTCAATACGAAGCTAGAAATTATTTTTCGGGAATTTTTCTAGTTAGTATGTGGACACAGTAAATTGAAATGCGTGTTCAAATTCAATATATAGAGTTATATGTTGATTTTGACGAAAAATGATCGAAACGATCGAATCAGCTTACGTGACATATCCCATTGTGTTCGGAATGGGGGTAATTAGCTAAGGATGTCAATCGGTGGGTTTGATTTCGGGTTCGAAATAAAAAGTTGCTTTTTGAAAATTAAATATTAAATTAAATATATATTTTATATAAACCCCCCCCCCCATATACTCTCCTTTCCTCCACGTTCTCTTTCTAGATAAAAGAAAATTAAAAAAAGGGAGATCCCTCACTGCCTCAACCTCGCGCCCCGGTGCTGACCACCGCGCCTCCGGCCGTGGCACCGCCGGCCCCCCATCCCCTCCTCCCTCTTCGCATGAACCCTCTCCCTTCCAGCCCAATCCGACGTCCACAAGCCCGAGACCTCCCTCCCCTACCCCAGATCCGCCGCCCTCCCCAGATGCGCCTCCCTCCCCTCGACCTTCTCCCTCCTCTCTATGCTTTCGCTCCCTCTAATCCATGAACCCCGACCCTAAATCAAATCGAAAGCCTCCGCTACCTTGAGTTGACCACCGGACCAACCACACCCCGCCTTCCGCGTCTTCAGCTCCCCCCCCCCCCTCCCCCCACGCTCGATTCTAACTGTAAGCCTCCTTAACTTGTTAATCTTCATTTATTTACTGTTTTTAGATTGTAAAACACTAGATTTGTAATATAGTAAACATATGAATTTTTAAAGGCAAAGATTCGACTTTTAATTAGATTAAAGATGTAATTTTATATTAGTAGGAAGAATAAAAATATGACTTTTATATTGTAGAATTATTGAAAATGTGATTTTTATATAATAGAGAATATGAAAATATTATCTTTATATTTATAGCCAAATAAAAATCTGATTTTTATTATATATATGTTGAAATGAAAATTCGATCTTTTTTATATGAAGTAAAAATATAAAAATATAATTAATATAGAATAAAAGCGTTGTAAAATATATATGGAGTAGAAATAAAAATAGATTTTTATTTATTGAAATAAAGCGATAAAAATATAATTTTTATTTGAATAGTGTGAAAAGAACTGCATTGGAACTTCAAGCCAATCCAGATGTTCAGCAGTTCGAAAGTAAAGCACGGCGGAGTGGAACCCTCTGTGAGAACTTCTCACCTTTAATTTTTTTTTCTAGTTAATAATATATACTAGGATGCGGACGGTGTTTACTAGCACCCGACACCCATCGTCCAAAGACCATGGACGGCTTGTACGCTTGTTTGTTTGATTTTGATGTGTAGTTGATTGTGTGATGTGATGTGAAATGAAATATAATATTTTATAGTGGAAAATATTTTATCTTTAAAAATAGAATTTTTAATGTGTATTTAAAATAAATATTTATAAACAAATCGGAGATTTGTTTATATACACTGATTTGATTGATATTGATTGGGACGATAAATTTTACACATCGCCCAACTGCACATATAAAATCTGTGTTTGATTGTTTGAAACACCACATGGGTATTGGGATGATATATGACATACACTAATTCCAATAACTAGTTGTATGTCGATCGATTGATTGACAAGCTGTTATAAGCGTTAAATATTTATATTTGATGCTTATACAGTGTAGAACGCACTCTGTATGATGGTTGATTATTTATCGTTGTGATTTTATACATGTGTTGTAGAAAATCCATATAATTAATATTATATGGTCTTTGATTTGGCCTCATTAAAGTTTTGAAATAGAAATATTTGAAATAGAATATTTGAAAATAGAAATATATGAAGCCATGTTGATTAGATTGACTCCATTTTGACGTGAACGATATTTATATCGATTTTATTCAATTTTCAATGTTGAATGTGTTTTCGAAATTTGAATTATATTGAAAGTGATTTCGAAATTTGAATTATATTGAAAATAATCGAAATTCAAATTAAATTGAAAAGTATTAAATTCAAATAGAAATTGAAATTGAATTGAATTGAATTGAATTGAATTGAATTCGAATTAAATTGAAATTGAATAGAATTGAATTCAAATTAAATTGAAATTCGAATTAAACTGAAATTGAATTGAAATCGATTTGAAATGGATTTAAAACGAATTTATATGGCAATATTCAATTTTGATTTGAAATTGAATATGAAGTTGAAACAGTTTTGAAAATGAATTTAAAACGATTTATGAAGCACGTTTTGAATTGAAATCGACAAAGTATATATTATATATATATATAATATAATATAATGGCCTAAATAGACCACGCCGCGCCACGGCGGTTCGTGAATTTCGACCATTGACTTTGAATTGATATTGCGGGAGATCCGACCGTCGGATTCTCCTGAAACCGGAACTGTTGGCTTCGTATCGAAAAGAGCTTACTAAATAATATTAGAAATTTGAAATCTAAAGGTTGGATTTGGAATTATGTACAAATCAAATTTGGAAAAGGTCGTTGTAAGTGCAGTTCGATGGCCGTTGATGGAAATCGACTGTACGGGCCTTGACAAAATTATTAAAAATAGCGATAATTTGTGAAAAATCATAAGAAATGATTTGGGAAGAATTGGGTGAAAAACTCCATATTTGAAAAGATAAAAATAGATTTTTATCGAAATTAACTAGTTTTGAACTAGAATTATAATTCTATTTTTTTTTTTAATAAATAAATTGAATTTGAAAATGGTTTTGAAAATAACCAGAAATTCCAATAATTGAATTGGAATGGATTTGAATCGAAATGGTCTTCGGAATATTTTGATGTTGGATTTCATGATTATACAGGTATTGTTATGGAAATTTGAAAGATATATTTATATCGTTATTTCCAATACGATATTTGTTGGTCGTAGAATTTGATATTGAATATAAGCCGATATATTTTCTATTCAGAGCCTTGTATTTAATATCAAATGTGTTTTGGGTTTGTCTTGAATGGTGTCTTCATTAACACTGTTCTTAAACCCAGTTGAGAAAAAGATTAAATCTTTTTTTTTTAGATTTAATCTAATTGAAATTGAATTGGTATTGATTTTTGGGTTTATCGTGAACAGTGTTTTAAATAACACTTGTTCTTTAACCCGATAATTAATGGAATGTGATTTTGGGTTTATCGTGAACCGTGTTTTAAATGACACAGATCCTTTAACCCAGTTAAAGATTAAAACTAAGTGTAGATTTAATGAATCTTTAATTAGACTGAAAAGATCGAGAATGGAGTATCACCAGTTTTACTCCAGGCGATAGTTAAATCTTTAATTAGATTTGAACGTGAAATGGTAATTGAATTTACCGATAACACCGTGGGGCTAGATATGAAGTATTACCAGTTTTACTTCGTGGGATGAATAGGTGGGGATTGGTAAATAAGATAAATGATTACTCTGGTGTGGTTCGCTAATCCCGACTAGTTTGAATTGATATCCAAAGAAGATTAAAGAATAAATTTAAAGAATTTATCTTTGATAAAATTAATGGGAACCTTTCCCAAAGTATAAGAATATTCTGAATTGGATTGAGGCGTATGTTGTGTTTGTGTCACACGTGTTTATTATGTATGCGAGTTGTTCAGAAAGACCGGGTTTATCCCATTCTGAATAACTGATTCAACGTGGTGTCGAAGATGAAGACGGTGGTTGAAGACCGGAGGTCTTTACGTCGTTTGGGTGATTATTGTTGATCTTGATTAGGCCGTACACCCAAATGGAGGGAATCAGTTAGTGGACATCGAGACATACTTGGAGATCGATGGATATGCGGGGTACAAGGTGCCTCCGGTTTCGTACAGACCCAGAACGAACTTGTAAATTGACCGTGTGTCTGACATTGGATTTTAGTCTTTGTGATTGATTTCTATTAAATATATATCAGTTTGGCGGCGGTGAATTTATTCTCTTGCTTAACGCCCTTCTCTGAGACGTACGAGCTCAGAGGTTATATATTGATGGATATCAAACGCATGGAGTGAATTACCTGTGTGGCATGCCTAAGTGGCAATATGATCAAGGCTTCTGTTGAAAAACAAAGTCTTGTGGGTGATGATCAAAGCACAACCTGTGTGGCACTGCTTTGTGTAACGTGAATTCGCGAGCCTTACACCCCTATTGTGAACCAGAAACAGGAGAGGACATCAGGGAGGGCATGCGTTTCCTTCTAGCTAGAAGTGGCGTCAGTGGTTTTACACACCCTGACGAGTTTGAATTATGTGGTTGTTGTTGTTGCGAGGCGCCTCGGTTATATTGATTGATCCGGGACCGATGGTGTCATTCGTTGGCTCATTGACACCCCATAGGGTGGGGAAAAAATCCACATCGGTGGACCGGCCCTGACGATCCAAAGGGTTGATGCATTATGATCCGGAGACACGGGCTAGAGCGTCTCGAATCGGTAGATGACTATCTTTTGCCTCGGTTCACAGATGGAAATCCAACTTCCAAATACGTGACATGTGCGGTTTTGATTGTAGAGCCTAGTATGGCGACATAGTGGGAGGGGGCGCTCATGCCGTCTATGATTGATATTTATGATGTGAAATTGTTTCGACACTATACACCTATAGTAAAAATAAAACATGAAATTTCACGTATCAAGCATTCTTTGGCTATTATAAGGGAAAACCCTATCCCTCGGCTTGCGTTGCATTGTGTGGCAGGACCTGGGTCTTTTAATAGCTTCATTTTTCTTTATTTAGCATTGCACTATTTATTTTATGCACTGGTATTCTTGGGAGGAAACCCGTTCCGTGTTATACGGCGTGGTCCCTTGATTAACCTAACTTTAAAATAAAGATTAATAACTGTTTTAGTTCTCACACCAGTCCCATGAATGACCTGGAGTTTATTGTTTTAACTTAAACTCTGGGTGACCTTATTTTGACACGGGCAACTAGTAGTTTTGGTTTTACAGATTTATATTCATAGGATCCTGATTTACAGCTGTAACTATATTAAAAAAGCTTTGTATCCGCGTATTATTTCTAGTTGTGTATTGTATTATTTTTCGCTGCTAGGTAATGTATTGTAATCTCTGATATTTATCGAATGTGTAATATTTATTTTACTCTGTATATTCTTGTATTCTGATGGAATAGTTGTAAATTAGCAATGAAATGTTCTTCTGTCTGTGTTCTAATTTGTCGTGTTCTCAATAATCAGGCATTTTGAACGGTTTTGATCGGTTTAGCGACTGATTCGGATCAAGCGAAATTCCCGGTCGTCACAGCTGGTATCAGAGCTTTGGTTTACGAAGCCCAGAGAACAAGACACATTAGAACCACATGAAAGAATTCATCAGAAATTAGATTAGTAAGATCCAACGGGAATGACTTGTTAGAGATGGGATCGGTAGTATCCTAGAACGAGTGTGAAGAGTATATTTTTAAATTGAAAACAAGTTTTGTTTTGAAAATTTAATTCAATTATTCATATTTGAATATTTATTTAAATTGATTTGGACCATCCAATATATAAAGATTTTTCATATACGTCTGATCCGCGTGTATTTGGAATTTTAATATACTAGATAGATATAGATTCCCACTCTAGTCGCTCGGGGATAATTTTGGTGATGTCCGGATATCATCAGTATTTATATTCGTGTTTCGAAGGTGTGATGTCTATATATTTCCATTAGACTGGTGTGAGAACCAAAATTAAATAGGGCCTATTGTTGTGATTTGGCAACAAAATGTGATTTTTTGACTATATATCAAAATTATGTGTTTGAAATGATAATTAACTAATTGATTGCTGATTGTGTTGTTGGATTTTTGTTTGATTAATTAATTGTTGAACCTTTAGCCAAATTGATTCAAATAGTGAGTTGTATTGAAAATTAGTCGCATTTGCTTGCATATACATATACTTTAGGTCGTAGCAAGGAGGCTAGAGCAGAGAATAAAATTGTTTGCTCCAGAAATAGGTACATGTTTATCATAATTTACTGTTTTGTTTGGGTGATGATGATTTTGTGAGCCGATTGGCTAGCCGCTTGGCTTTTTCTTTTTCTTTTGGATTGAAGAAGGCCATGGGACGCTATATGAAATATCCCGAATTCCCCAGTGTAGGGGAGGTTATGGGGAATTTTTTGGAAACATAGGGTGTTAGCCAAATTTTTGAAAATTTTGAAAAGTTCTTAGAAACTGAAAAGTTGAAGAACTTAAGCCGTAACGAAAGTAATGAAAGTTGAGTTGATTAGTTAAACAACTTTCGGCTTCGTTCCTTTTCGGGGACGAACAGTTTTAAGTGGGGGAGAATGTAACAACACGGAAATGCGAGCCAATTCAAAATTTTTATTTTGGCAATTTTGACAAATTTTGATTATTTAAAATGAATTATTTTAAATAATAGCGACGAGAAATTTATTTTGAATAGAATTAGAACGAATATATTTATACGCGTCGTCGTTAGAATATAAATATTTATTTTAAATTATAAAAGGAATTAAAAATGACGCAGTAGTTCGATAAATCGACTTGAAAATTCAATTGAACATACTGGGTGCAGAACAAACCGAATTTTAGTGAAACCAAAAATATTAGAATCCAAATGAGAATATCTTTCCAACGAATCCGAAAAATCAAATTTCATAGCGGGAATCAAAAGATATACCTAAATGAAAATTCAGAATAGTCGCTATGGAATTTCGGCCTTTAAAAATGTGGATTTTGCAAATGACCTCGGATTTCGACGAAACCACTTTTGTTGGATCCGCGATGTCAAATTATTGGTAGGTTTCAAAATTTGTAATTTTCTGATTCAATATGTGAGCGTGGAAAAGGAAAACGCGTTTGACCAGTTTCAGTTGATTTTAATCGTCTGGAAAATGGCCATTTTTCATATGGCCTCAGAATCTGATGAAATTAGTTTTGTTGGGACCATATCGTCAATACGAAGCTAGAAATTATTTTTTGGAAATTTTACGAGTTAGTATGTGGCCCCAATAAATTGAAATGCGCGTTCAAATTCAATATATAGAGTTATATGTTGATTTTGACGAAAACTGATCGAAACGACCGAATCAGCTTACGTGACATATCCCATTGTGTTCGGAATGGGGGTAATTAGCTAGGGACGACAGTCGGTGGGTTTGATTTCAGGTTCGAAATAAAAAGTTGCTTTTTGAAAATTAAATATTAAATTAAATATATATTTTATATAAACCCACCCATATACTCTCCTTTCCTCCACGTTCTCTTTCAGAGAAAGGAAAATTAAAAAAAAGGGAGATCCCTCGCTGCCTCGACCTCGCGCCCCGGTGGTGACCACCGCGCCTCCGGCCGTGGCGCCGCTAGCCCTCCCCATATCCCATCCTCCCTCCTCGCGTGAACCCTCTCCCTTCCAGCCCAATCCGACGTCCACAAACCCGATACCTCCCTCCACTACCCCAGATTCGCCACCCTCCCTAGATGCGCCTCCCTCCCCTCGACCTTCTCCCTCCTCTCTACGCTTTCGCTCCCTCTAATCCATGAACCCCGACCCCAAATCAAATCGAACGCCTCAACCACCTCGAGTTGACCACTAGACCGACCACACCCCACCTGTCGTGTTATTCAGCTTCCCCCCACGCTCGATTCTAACTGTAAGCCTCCTTTACTTGTTAATCTTCATTTATTTACTGTTTTTAGATTATAAAACAATTGATTTGTAATATAGAAAACATATGAATTTTTATAGGCAAAGATTCGACTTTTAATTAGATTAAAGTTGTAATTTTTATATTAGTAAAAAGAATAAAAATATGACTTTTATATTGTAGAAGTATTGAAAATGTGATTTTAGTATAATAGAGAATATGAAAATATTATCTTTATATTTATAGCGAAATAAAAATCTGATTTTTATTATACATATGTCGAAATGAAAATTCGATCTTTATATATGAAGTAAAAATATAAAAATATAATTTATATAGAATAAAAGTGTTGTAAAATATATATGAAGTAGAAATAAAAATAGATTTTTATTTATTGAAATAAAGCGATAAAAATATAATTTTTATTTAAACGGCGTGAAAAGAAATGCATTGAAACTTCAAGCAAATCCAAATGTTCAGTAGTTCAAAAGCAAAGCACGGCGGAGTGGAACCCTCTGTAAGAACTTCTCACCTTTAATTTTGTTTTCTAGTTAATAATATATACTAGGATGCAGACGGTGTTTAGTAGCACCCGACACCCGTCGTCCACAGACCATAGACGTCTTGTATGCTTGTTTGTTTGATTTTGATGTGTAGTTGATTGTTTGATGTGATGTGAAATGAAATAAAATATTTTATAGTGGAAAATATTTTATAGTTAAAAATAGAATTTTTAACGTGTATTTAAAATAAATATTTATAAACAAATCGGAGTTTTGTTTATATACACTGATTTGATTGATATTGATTGGGACGATAAATTTTACACATCGCCCAACTGCACAAATAAAATATGTGTTTGATTGTTTGAAAACCCACGCGGGTATTGGGATGATATATGACATACACTAATCCCAATAATAAGTTGTATGTCGATCGATTGATTGACAGGCTGTTATAAGCGTTAAATATTTGTATTTGATGCTTATACAGTGTAGAACGCACTCTGGATGATGGTTGATTATTTATCGTCGTGATTTTATACATATGTTGTGGAAAATCCATATAATTAACATTATATGGTAATTGATTGGGCCTCATTAAAGTTTTGAAATAGAAATATTTGAAATAGAATATTTGAAAATAGAAATATATGAAGCCGTGTTCATTAGATTGACGCCATTTTGACGTGAACGATATTTATATCGATTTTATTCAATTTTCAATGTATGTTGAAAATGTTTTCGAAATTTGAATTATATTAAAAGTGATTTCGAAATTTGAATTAAATTGAAAATAATTGAAATTTGAATTAAATTGAAAAGAATTGAATTCAAATTGAAATTGAAATTGAATAGAATTGAATTCGAATTAAATTGAAATTGGATAGAATTGAATTCGAATTAAATTGAAATAAATTGAAATTCGAATTAAATTGAGTAGAATTGAAATTCGAATTAAATTGAAATGAATTGGAATTCGAATTAAATTGAAATTGAATTGAAATCGATTTGAAATGGATTTAAAACGAATTTATATGGGAATATTCAAATTTGATTTGAAATTGAATATGATGTTGAAACCGTTTTGAAAATGAATTTAAAACGATTTATACAGCATGTTTTGAATTGAAATCGACAAAGTATATATTATATATATTATATATATAGTATAATGGCCTGAATAGAACGCGCCACGGTAGTTCGTGAATTTCGACCATTGACTTCGAATTGATATTGCGGGAGATCCGACGGTCGGATTCTCCTGAAACCGGATCCGTTGGGTTCGTATCGAAAAGAGCTTTCTAACGAATATTAGAAATTTGAAATCTAACAGTTGGATTTGGAATTATGTCCAAATAAATTTGGAAAAGGTCGTTGTAAGTGCAGTTCGATGGCCGTTGATGGAAATCGACTGTACGGACCTTGACAAAATTATTAAAAATAGTGATAATTTTTGTAAAATCATAAGAAATGATTTGGGAAGAATCGGGATGAAAAACTCCATATTTGAAAAGATAAAAATAGATTTTTATCGAAATGAACTAATTTTGAACTAGAATTATAATTATATTTATTTTTTTAATAAATAAATTGAATTTGAAAATGGTTTTGAAAATAACCAGAAATTCCAATAATTGAATTGGAATGGATTTGAATCAAAATTGTCCTCGGAATATTTCTATGTTGGATTTCGTGATTATACAGATATTGTTATGGAAATTTGAAAGATATATTTATATCGTTATTTCCAATACGATATTTGTTGGTCGTAGAATTTCATATTGAATATAAGCCGATATATTTTCTATTAAGAGCCTTGTATTTAATATCAAATGTGATTTGGGTTTGTCGTGAATGGTGTCTTCATTAACACTGTTCTTAAACCCAGTTGAGAAAAAGATTAAATCTTTTTATTTAGATTTAATGCAGTGTACCAATTAAATAATATTTAATTGGAATTGAATTGGTATTGATTTTTGGGTTTATCGTGAACAATGTTTTAAATAACACTTGTTCTTTAGCCTGATAATTAAAGGAATGTGATTTTGGGTTTATCATGAACCGTGTTTTAAATGACACTGATCCTTTAACCCAGTTAAAGATTAAAACTAAGTGGAGTTTTAGTGAATCTTTAATTAGATTGAAAAGATCGAGAATGGAGTATCACCAGTTTTACTCCAGGCGATAGTTAAATCTTTAATTAGATTTGAACGTGAAATGTTAATTGAATTTACCGATAACACCGTGGTGTTAGATATGAAGTATTACCAGTTTTACTTCATGGGATGAATAGGTGGGGATTCGTAAATAAAATAAATGATTACTCCTGTGTGGTTCGCTAATCCCGACTAGTTTGAATTGATATTCAAAGAAGGTTAAAGAATAAATTTAAAGAATTTATCTTTGATAAAATTAATGGGAACCTCTCCCAAAGTATAAGAATATTTGAATAGAAGAATATTTTGAATTGGATTGAGGCGTATGTTGTGTTTGTGTCACACGTGTTTATTATATATGCGAGTTGTTCAGAAAGACCGGGTTTATCCCATTTTGAATAACTGATTCGACGTGGTGTCGAAGATGAAGACGGTGGTTGAAGACCGAAGGTCTTCACGTCGTTTGGGTGATTACTGATGATCTTGATTGGGTCGTACACCCAAGAGGAGGGAATCAGATAGTGGTCGTCCAGACGTACTTGGAGATCGATGGATATGCGGGGTACTAGGTGCCTCAGGTTTCGTTCAGACCCAGAACGAACTTGTAAATTGACTGTGTGTCTGACACTGGATTTTAGTCTGTGTGATTGATTTCTATTAAATATATATCTTTTTGGCGGCGGAGAATTTATTCTCTTGCTTAACTCCCTTCTATGAGACGTACGAGCTCAGAGGTATATATTGATGAATATCAAAAGCATGGAGTGAATTACCTGTGTGGCATGCCTAAGTGGCAATATGATCAAGGCTTTTGTTGAAAAACAAAGTCTTGTGGGTGATGATCAAAGCACAGTCTGTGTGGCACAGCTTTGTGTAACGTGAATTCAGAAGCCTCACACCCCGGTTGTGAACGAGAAACGGGAGAGGACATCAGGGAGGGCATGCATTTTCTTCTAGCTCGAAGTGGCACCAGTGGTTTTACATGTCCTGACGAGTTTGACTTATGTGGTTGTTGCGGTTTCTAGACGCCTCAGTTATATCGGTCGACCTGGGACCGATGGAGTCATTCGTTGGCTCATTGATACCCCATAGGGTGGGGAAACGTAGTGTTCGGGTATAATAATCCACATCGGTGGACCGACCCTGACGATCCAAAGGGTTGATGCGTTCTGATCCGGAGACACAGGCTAGAGCATCTCGAATCGGTAGAGGACTATTTTTTGCCTCGGTTCACAGATGGAAATCCAACTTCCAAATACGTGACATGTGCGGTTTTGATTGTAGAGCCTAGTATGGCGACATAGTGGGATGGGGCGCTCATGCCGTCTATGATTGATATTTATGACGTGAAATTGTTTTGGCACTATACACTTATAGTAATAATAAAACATGAAATTTCGCGTATCAAGCATTCTTTGGCTATTATAAGGGAAAACCCTATCCCCCGGCTTGCGTTGCATTGTGTGATAGGACCTGTGTCTTATAATAGCTTCATTTTTCTTTATTTAGCATTGCGTTGTTTGTTTTATGCACTGGTATTCTTGGGAGGAAACCCGTTCCGTGTTATACGGCGTGGTCCCTTGATTTACCTAACTTTAAAATAAAGATTAATAACTGTTTTAGTTCTCACACCAGTCCCATGACTGACCTTGAGTTTATTGTTTTAACCTAAACTCTAGGTGCCCTTATTCTGACACGGACAGCTAGTAGTTTTGGTTTTGCAGATTTATATTCACAGGATCCTGATTTACAGCTGGAACGATATTCGGAAAGCTTTTTATCCGCGTATTACTTCTAGTTGTGTATTGTATTATTTTCCGCTGCTATTTAATGTATTGTAATCTCTGATATTTATCGAATGTGTAATACTGATTTATACTCTGTATATTCTTGTATTCTGATGGAATTGTTATAAATTAGCAATGAAATGTTCTTTTGTCTGCGTTCTAATTTTTCGTGTTCTCTACAATCAGGCGTTTTGAATGGTCTTGATCGGTTTAGCGACTGATTCGGATCGAGCGAAATTCCTGGTCGTCACAATTTTGAAGTACTAAGCGAAGTAGGGATAGTTTAAGCATAGTATGGGTAGATCGACAAATATGAAAGATGACGAATCATTTGGATTGCGTGCTACAAAAACTAACCTTTCATTAAAGTTAAAAAATAGGGGTAATTGTTGGAAGTAAGGGCAATTTAGATAATTAGGGGTAGGATTAAAATGAATAGTTGTTCTGATGTATTAAGAGAAGTAGGGGTAGTTTAAGCTCAGTAGGGGTAGATAGACAAATACGAAAGATGGTGAATCATTTGGACTGGATGCTGCAAAAACCAACCATTCACAATAGTTAAAAAATAGGGGTAATTTTGATAGCAAGGGCTATTTAGAGAATTAGGGGTAGGATTAAAAAGAAGGGCTATTTTGAAATACTAGGAGAAGTAGGGATAGTTTAAGCATAGTAGGGGTAGATCGAAAAATATGAAAGATGATGAATCATTTGGATTGGTTGCTGCAAAAACCAACCTTTTACAGTAGTTAAAAAATAGGGGTGATTGTTGGAACTAAGGGCTATTTAGAGAATTAGGTGTAGGATTAAAAAAGAATAGTTGTTTTGAAGTATTAAGAGAAGTAGGGGTAGTTTAAGAATAGTAGGCGTAGATGGACAAATATGAAAGATGATGAATCATTTGGATTGTTTGCTGCAAAAGCCAACCCTTCGCAGTAGTTTAAAAATAGGCATAATTGTTGGATGTAAGGGATATTTAGAAAATTAGGGGTAGTATTAAAAAGAAGGTTGTTTTGAAGTATTAAGGGAAGTAGGAGTAGTTTAAGCATAATAGGGGTAGATCGACAAATATGAAAGATGATGAACCGTTTGGATTGGGTGCAGCAAAAACCAACCCTTCACAGTAGTCAAAAAATAGGGATAATTGTTCGGAGTAACGACTATTTAGATAATTAGGGGTAGGATTAAAAAGAAGGGATGTTTTGAAGTACTAAGAGAAGTAGGGATAGTTTAAGCATAGTAGGGGTAGAACGACAAAAATGAAAGATGATGAATCATTTGGATTGGTTGCTGCAAAACCAACCTTTCACAGAAGTTAAAACATAGGGGTAATTGTTGCTAGTAAGGGTTATTTGGAGAATAAGGGGTGGGATTAAAAAGAATAGTTGTTCTAAAGTATTAAGAGAAGTAGGGGTAGTTTAATTATAGTAGGGGGAGGTCGACAAATATGAAAGATGGTGAAACGTTTGGATTGGATGCTACAAAAACGAACCTTTCGCAGAAGTTAAATAATAGGAGTAATTGTTGGAAGTAAGGGCTATTTAGAGAATTTTGTGTAAAAATAAAAAGAATAGATGTTTTGAAGTATTAAGAGAAGTAAGGGTAGTTTAAGCATAGTAGGGGTAAGTCGACAAATACGAAAGATGATGAACCGTTTGGATTGGATGCTGCAAAAACCAACCCTTAACGGTATTTAGAAAATAGAGGTAATAGTTGGACGTAACAGCTATTTAGAGAATTTGGGGTAGGATTAAAAAGTAGGGTTGTTTTGAAGTATTAAGAGAGAAGGGGTTGTTTAAGCATAGTAAGGGTAGATCGACAAATATAAAAGACTATGAATCGTTTGGATTGGGTGCTGCAAAAACCACCCCTTCACAATACTAAAAGATAGGTGTAATTTTTGGAAGTAAGGGCGATTTAGAGAATTAGGGGTAGGATTAAAAAGAATAGATGTTTTGAAGTATTAAGAGAAGTCGGGATAGGTTAAGCATAACCCCGGTAGATCGACAAATACGAAAGATGATGAATCGTTTGGATTGGGTGCTGCAAAATCAAACCATTCACATTAGTTAAAAAATAGAGGTAATTGTTTGAAGTAAGGGATATTTATAAAATTTTGTCTAGTATTAAAAAGAAGGGTCATTTTGATGTATTAATAGAAGTAGGGGTAGTTTAAGCATAGTAGGGGTAGATCGACAAATATGAAAGATTATGAATCGTTTTGTTTGGGCAAAGCAAATACCAAACCTTCAAAGTAGCAAAAAGATTGGCTTAATTTTTGGAAGTAAGGGTTATTTAGAGAATTAGAGGCACGATTAAAAAGAAGGACTGTTTTGAAGTATTAAGAGAAGTAGGGGAAGTTTAAGCATAGTAGGGGTAGATCGACAAATATAAAGATGATGAATCATATGGATTGGGTGCTGCAAAAACCAACCCTTCAAAGAAGTTTAAAAATAGGGGTAATTGTCGGAAGGGCTATTTAAAAAGGGTTGGATTAAAAAAAGGGTTGTTTTGAAGTATTAAGAGAAGTAGGGGTAGTTTAATCATAGTAGGAGTAGATCGACAAATTTGAAAGATAATGAATCATTTAGATTGGGTGCTGCAAGAACCAATCATTCATAGTAGTTAAAAAATGGGGGTAATTATTGTAAGTAAGGGATATTTATAGAGTTAAGATTAGGATTGAAAAGAATAGCTGTTTTGAGGTATTAAGGGAAGTTGGGGTAGTTTTAGCATGGTACGGGTAGATCGACAAATATGAAAGATGATGAATCGTTTGGATCGGGTGCTGCAAAAACAAACCACTGACAGTAGTTAAAAAATAGGGGTAATTGTTGGATGTAAGATCTATTTAGAGAATTAGGCTTAGGATTAAAAAGAAGGTTGTTTTGAAGTATTAAGGGAAGTAGGGGTACTTTAAGCGTAATAGGGGTAGAACGACAAAAATGAAAGATGGTGAATCGTTTGGATTGGGTGCAGCAAAACCCAACTCTTCACGGTAGTTAAAAAATAGGGATAATTGTTGGAAGTAATGGCTATTTAGAGAATTAGGGGTAGGATTAAAAAGAATGTTTGTTTTGAAGTACTAAGAGAAGTAGGGATAGTTTAAGCATAGTAGGGATAAATTAACAAATATGAAAGATGATGAATCATTTGGATTTGGTGCTGCAAAAACCAACCTTTCACATATGTTAAAAAATTGGGGTAATTGTTGGAAGTAAGGGCTATTTAGAGAATTAGGGTTAGGATTAAAAAGAATAGATGTATTGATGTATTCAGAGAAGTAGGGCTAGTTTAAGCATGGTAGGGGTAGATTGACAAATATGAAAGATGATGAATCCTTTGGATTGGATGTTGCAAAAACCAACCCTTCATAGTAATTAAAAAATAGGGGTAATTGTTGGAAGTAAGGGCTATTTAGAGAATTTGGGGGAGGAATAAAAAGAATAGTTGTTTTGAAGTATTATGAGAAGTAGGGGTAGTTTAAGCAAGTAGGGGTAGATCGACAAATTGAAAGACGATGAATCTTTTGGATTGGGTGCTGCACAAACCAACCCTTCACAGTAGTTGAAGAGTAGGGGTAATTGTTAGATGTAAGGGCTATTTACAGAATTAGGTGTAGGATTTAAAAGAAGGCTATTTTGAAGTATTAAGAGAAGTAGGGGAAGTTTAAGCATAATAGTGCTAGATCGACAAATATGAAAAATGATGAATCGTTTGGATTGGGCGCAGCAAAAACCAACCCTTCACAGTAGTTAAAAAAATAGGGATAATTGTTGGAGGTAAGGGCTATTTAGAGAATTAGGGGCAGGATTAAAAAGAAGGGTTGTTTTGAAGTACTAAGAGAAGTAGGGATATTTTATGCATAGTATGGGTAGATCGACAAATATGAAAGCTGATGAATCATTTGGATTGGGTGCTGCAAAAACCAACCTTTCACAGAAGTTAAAAAATAGGGGTAATTGTTGGAAGTAACGGGTATTTGGAGAATTAGGGGTGGGGTTAAAAAGAATAGATGTTTTGAAATATTAAGAGAATTATGGGTAGTTTTAGCATAGTAGAGGTAGATCGACAAATATGAAAGATGATGAATCGTTTGGATTGGTTGCTGCAAAAACCAACCCTTCATAGTAATTCAAAAATATGGGTAATTGTTGGAACTAAGGGCTATTTGGAGAATTAGTGGTAGGATTAAAAATAATGGTTGTTTTGAAGTACTAAGAGAAGTAGGGATAGTTTAAGCATAGTAGGGGTAGACCGACAAATATGAAAGATGATGAGTCATTTGGATTGGGTGCCGCAAAAACCATCCATTCACAGAAGTTAAAAAATAAGGGTGATTGTTGGAAGTAAGGGCTATTTAGAGAATTATGGGTAGGATTAAAAAGAATAACAGTTTTTAAGTATTAAGAGAAGTAGGGGTAGTTTAAGCATACTAGGGTTAAATCCATAAATATGAAAGATTATGAATCATTTGTATTGGAAGCTACATAAACCAACCCTTTACGGTAGTTAAAAAATAAGGGTAATTTTTGGAAGTAAGGTCGATTTAGAAATTTAGGGGAAGGAATAAAAAGAATAGTTGTTTTGAATTATTAAGAGAAGTAGGGATAGGTTAAGCATAGCCCGGGTAGATCGACAAATACGAAAGATGATGAATCGTTTGGATTGGTTGCTGCAAAAACGAACACTTCACAGTAGTTAAAAAATAGGAGTAATTGTTGGATGTAAGGGCTAGTTAGAGAATTAGGGGTAGGATTAAAAATAAGGCTGTTATGAAGTATTAATAGAAGTTACTGTAGTTTTAGCATAGTAGGGGTAGATCGAAAAATGATGAATCATTTAGATTGGGTGTTGCAAAAACCAACACTTCACAGTAGTTAAAAAATTGGGGTAATCGTTGGAAGCAAGGTCTATTTAGAGAATTGTGGGTAGGACTAAAAAGAAGGGTCGTTTTGAAGTACTAAGAGAAGTAGGGGTAGTTTAAGCATAGTAAGGGTAGATTGGCAAATATGAAAGATTATGAACGTTCGGACTGGGTGTCACCGTAGTAAAAGATAGGTGTAATTGTTGGAAGTAAGGGCTATTTAGAGAGTTAGGGGTAGGATTGAATATTTTAGTTGTCTTGAAGTATTGAGGGAAGTAGGTGTACTTTAAGCATAGTAGGGGTAGATCGAAAAATTTGAAAGATGATGAATCAATTGTATTAGGTGCTGCAAAAATCAACCCTTCACAGTAGTAAAAAATAAGGGTAACTATTGGAAGTAAGGGCTATTTCGAGAGTTAGGTTTAGGATTAAAAAGAATAGCGATTTTGAAGTATTAAGAGAAGTAGGGATATTTTACGCATTGTACGGGTAGATCGACAAATACGAAAGATGATGAATTGTTTGCATTGCATGCTGCATAAACCAATCCTTCATAGTAGTTAAAAAAGAGGGGTAATTGTTGGAAGTAAGGAATGTTTAGAGAATTGGGGGTAGGATTAAAAAGAAGGGTCGTTTTGAAGTATTAGGAGAAGTAGGGGTAGTTTGAGCATACTAAGGGTAGATCAACAAATATGAAAGATTATGAATCGTTTAGATTGGGTGCTGCAAAAACCAACCCTTCATAGTAGTAAAAAGATTGGCTTAATTGTTGGAAGTAAGGGCTATATAGAGAATTAGGGGTAGGATTAAAAAGAAGGACTATTTTGAAGTACTAGGAGAGTAGAGGTAGTTTAGGCATAGTAGGGGTAGATCGACAAATATAAGATGATGAATCGTATAGATTGGGTGCTGCAGAAACCAACCCTTCAAAGTAGTTTAAAATTAGGGATAATTGTTGGAAGGGCTGTTTAGACAATTAGGGGTTGGATTAAAAAGAAGTGTTGTTTTGAAGTATTAAGAGAAGTAGGGGTAGTTTAAGCATAGTAGGAGTAAATCGACAAAATAGAAAGAGGATTATTCATTAGATTGGGTGCTGCAAGAACCAACCCTTCATAGTAGTTAAAAAATAAGGGTAACTGTTGGAACTAAGGGTTATTTAGAGAATTAGAGGTAGGACTAAAAAGAAGGGTTGTTCCGAAGTACTAAGAGAAGTAGGGATATTTTATGCATAGTATGGGTAGACTGACAAATACGAAAGCTGATGAATCATTTGGATTGGGTGCTGCAAAGACCAAACTTTCACAGAAGTTAAAAAATAGGGGTAATTGTTGGAAGTAACGGCTATTTGGAGAATTAGGGGTGGGGTTAAAAAGAATAGATTTTTTGAAATATTAAGAGAATTATGGGTAGTTTTAGCATAGTAGAGGTAGATCGACAAATATGAAAGATGATGAACCGTTTGGATTGGTTGCTGCAAAAACCAACCCTTCATAGTAGTTAAAAAATAGGGGTAATTGTTGGAACTAAGGCCTATTTGGAGAATTAGGGGTAGGATTAAAAAGAATGGTTGTTTTGAAGTACTAAGAGAAGTAGGGATAGTTTAAGCATAGTAGGGGAAGACCGACAAATATGAAAGATGATGAGTCATTTGGATTGGGTGCCGCAAAAACCATCCTTTCACAGAAGTTAAAAAATAAGGGTAATTGTTGGAAGTAAGGGCTATTTAGAGAATTATGGGTAGGATTAAAAAGAATAACTGTTTTTAAGTATTAAGAGAAGTAGGGGTAGTTTAAGCATACTATGGTTAAATCGACAAATTTAAAAGATTATGAATCATTTGTATTGGATGCTGCAAAAGCCATCCCTTCACGGTAGTTAAAAAAATAAGGGTAATTTTTGGAAGTAAGGTTGATTTAGAAATTTAGGGGAAGGATTAAAAAGAATAGTTGTTTTGAATTATTAAGAGAAGTAGGGATAGTTTAAGCATAGCCCGGGTAGACCGGCAAATACGAAAGATGATGAATCGTTTGGATTGGTTGCTGCAAAAACCAACACTTCACAGTAGTTAAAAAATAGGAGTAATTGTTGGATGTAAGGGCTAGTTAGAGAATTAGGGGTAGGATTAAAAAGAAGGCTGTTATGATGTATTAATAGAAGTTACTGTAGTTTTAGCATAGTAGGGGTAGATCAAAAAATGTGAAAGATGATGAGTCATTTAGATTGGGTGTTGCAAAAACCAACACTTCACAGTGGTTAAAAAATTGGGGTAATTGTTGGAAGTAAGGGCTATTTAGAGAATTGGGGTTGGATTAAAAAGAAGGGTCATTTTGAAGTACTAAGAGAAGTAGGGGTAGTTTAAGCATAGTAGGGGTAAATCAGCAAATATGAAAGATTATGAATCGTTCGGATTGGGTGTCACCATAGTAAAAGATAGCTGTAATTGTTGGAAGTAATGGCTACCAAGAGAGTTAAGGGTAGGATTAAATATTTTGGTTGTCTTGAAGTATTAAGGGAATTAGGGGTACTTTAAGCATAGTAGGGGTAGATCGACAAATTTGAAAGATGATGAATCAATTGTATTAGGTGTTGCAAAAATCAACCCTTCACAGTAGGTAAAAAATAGGGGTAACTATTGGAAGTAAGGGCTATTTTGAGAATTAGGGTTAGGATTAAAAAGAATAGCGATTTTGAAGTATTAAGAGAAGTAGGGATATTTTACGCATTGTACGGGTGGATCGACAAATACGAAAGATGATGAATCATTTGCATTGTGTGCTGCAAAAATCAATCCTTCATAGTAGTTAAAAAATAGGGGTAATTGTTGGAAGTATGGAATGTTTAGAGAATTTGGGGTAGGATTAAAAAGAAGGGTCGTTTTGAAGTATTAGGAGAAGTAGGGGTAGTTTGAGCATACTAAGGGTAGATCAACAAATATGAAAGATTATGAATCGTTTAGATTGGGTGCTGCAAAAACCAACCCTTCATAGTAGTAAAAATATTGGCTTAATTAATGGAAGTAAGGGCTATTTAGAGAATTAGCGTAGGACTAAAAAGAAGGAATATTTTGAAGTATCAAGAGAGTAGGGGTAGTTTAAGCATAGTAGGGGTAGATCGACAAATACATAGATGATGAAACGTATGGATTGGGTGCTGCAGAAACAAACCCTTCAATGTAGTTTAAAAATAGGGATAATTGTTGGAAGGGCTATTTAGAGAATTAGGGGTTGGATTAAAAAGAAGTGTTATTTTGAAGTATTAAGAGAAGTAGGGGTAGTTTAAGCATAATAGGAGTAAATCGACAAATTTGAAAGACGATTATTCATTAAATTGGTTGCTGCAAGAACCAACCCTTCACAGTAGTCAAAAAATAAGGGTAACTGTTGGAAGTAAGGGCTATTTAGAGAATTAGAGGTCGGATTAAAAAGAAGGGCTGTTTCGAAGTGCTAGGAGAAGTAGGGATATTTTATACATAGTATGGGTAGATCGACAAATATGAAAGCTGATGAATCATTTGGATTGGGTGCTGCAAAAACCAACCTTTCACAGAAGTTAAAAAATAGGGGTAATTGTTGGAAGTAATGGCTATTTGGAGAATAAGGGTTTGGATTAAAAAGAATAGATGTTTTGAAATATTAAGAGAATTATGGGTAGTTTTAGCACAGTAGAGTAAGATCGAAAAATATGAAAGACGATGAATCGTTTGAATTGGTTGCTGCAAAAACCAACCATTCACAGTAGTTAAAAAGTAGGGGTAATTGTTGGAACTAAGGGCTATTTGGAGAATTAGGGGTAGGATTAAAAAGAATGGCTGTTTTGAAGTACTAAGAGAAGTAGGGATAGTTTAAGCATAGTAGGGGTAGATCGACAAATATGAAAGATGATGAGTCATTTGGACTGGGTGCCGCAAAAACCATCCTTTCACAGACGTTGAAAAATAAGGGTAATTGTTGGAAGTAAGGGCTATTTAGAAAATTATGGGTAGGATTAAAAAGAACAACTGTTTTTAAGTATTAAGAGAAGTAGGGGTTGTTTAAGCATAGTAGGGTTAAATCGACAAATATGAAAGATTATGAATCGTTTGTATTGGATGCTGCAAAAACCAACCCTTCACGGTAGTTTAAAAATAAGGGTAATTTTTGGAAGTAAGGCCGATTTAGAGATTTAGGGAAGGATGAAAAAGAATAGTTTTTTTGATGTATTAAGAGAAGTAGGATAGTTTAAGCATAGACCGGGTAGATCGACAAATACGAAAGATGATGAATCGTTTGGATTGGTTGCTGCAAAAACCAACAGTTCACAGTAGTTAAAAAATAGGAGAAATTGTTGGATGTAAGGGCTAGTTAGAGAATTAGGGGTAGGATTAAAAAGAAGGCTGTTATGAAGTATTAATAGAAGTACGGGTAATTTTAGCATAGTAGGGGTAGATCGACAAATGTGAAAGAAGACGAATCATTTAGATTGGGTGTTGCAAAAATCAACACTTCACTGTAGTTAAAAAATTGGGGTAATTGTTGGAAGTAAGTGATATTTAGAGAATAGTGGGTAGGATTAAAAAGAAGGGTCGTTTTGAAGTATTAAGAGAAGTAGGGGTAGTTTAAGCATAGTAGGGGTAGATCGGCAAATATGAAAGATTATGAATCGTTTGGATTGGGTGTCACCGTAGTAAAAGATAGGCGTAATTGTTGGAAGAAAGGGCTATTTAGAGAGTTAGGGGTAGGATTAAATATTTTAGTTGTCTTGAAGTATTAAGGGAAGTAGGGGTGCTTTAGGCATAGTAGGGTTAGATCGACAAATTTGAAAGATGATGAATCAATTGTATTAGGTGGTGCAAAAATCAACCCTTCACAGTAGGTAAAAAATAGGGGTAACTATTGGAAGTAAGGGCTATTTAGAGAATTAGGGTTAGGATTAAAAAGAATAGCGATTTTGAAGTATTAAGAGAAGTAGGGATATTTTACGCATTGTACGAGTAGATCGACAAATACGAAAGATGATGAATCGTTTGCATTGCGTGCTGCAAAAATCAATCCTTCATAGTAGTTAAAAAATAGGGGTAATTTTTGGAAGTAAGGAATGTTTAGAGAATTTGGGGTAGGATTAAAAAGAAGGGTCGTTTTGAAGTATTAGGAGAAGTAGGCGTAGTTTGAGCATACTAAGGGTAGATCAACAAATATGAAAGATTATGAATCGTTTAGATTGGGTGCTGCAAAAACCAACCCTTCATAGTAGTAAAAAGATTGGCTTAATTGTTGGAAGTAAGGGCTATTTAGAGAATTAGGGGTAGGACTAAAAAGAAGGACTATTTTGAAGTATTAAGAGAGTAGGGGTAGTTTAAGCATAGTAGGGGCAGATCGACAAACATAAAGATGATGAAACGTATGGATTGGGTGCTGCAGAAACCAACCCTTCAAAGCAGTTTAAAAATAGGGATAATTGTTCGAAGGGCTATTTAGAGAGATAGGGGTCGGATTAAAAAGAAGTGTTGTTTTGAAGTATTAAGAGAAGTAGGGGTAGTTTAAGCATAGTAGGAGTAAATCGACATATTTGAAAGATGATTATTCATTAAATTGGGTGCTCCAAGAACCAACCCTTCATAGTAGTTAAAAAATAAGGGTAACTGTTGGAAGTAAGGGCTATTTAGAGAATTAGAGGTCGGATTAAAAAGAAGGGCTGTTTCGAAGTACTAAGAGATGTAGGGATATTTTATGCATAGTATGGGTAGATCGACAAATATGAAAGTTGATGAATCATTTGGATTGGGTGCTACAAAAACCAACCTTTCACAGATGTTAAAAAATAGGGGTAATTGTTGGAAGTAACGGCTATTTGGAGAATAAGGGGTGGGATTAGAAAGAATAGATGTTTTGAAATATTAAGAGAATTATTGGTAGTTTTAGCATAGTAGAGGTAGATCGACAAATATGAAAGATGACGAATCGTTTGAATTTGTTGCTGCAAAAACCAGCCATTCACAGTTGTTAAAAAGTTGGGGTAATTGTTGGAACTAAGGGCTATTTGGAGAATTAGGGGTAGGATTAAAAAGAATTGCTGTTTTGAAGTACTAAGAGAAGTAGGGATAGTTTAAGCATAGTAGGGGTAGACTGACAAATATGAAAGATGATGAGTCATTTGGATTGGGTGCCGCAAAAACCATCCTTTCACAGAAGTTGAAAAATAAGGGTAATTGTTGGAAGTAAGGGCTATTTAGAGAATTATGGGTAGGATTAAAAAGAATAACTATTTTTAAGTATTAAGATAAGTAGGGGTAGTTCAAGCATAGTAGGGTTAAATCGACAAATATGAAAGATTATGAATCGTTTGTATTAGATGCTGCAAAAACCAACCCTTCACGGTAGTTAAAAAATAAGGGTAGTTTTTTGAAGTAAGGCCGATTTAGAGATTTAGGGAAGGATGAAAAAGAATAGTTTTTTTGATGTATTAAGAGAAGTAGGGATAGTTTAAGCATAGCCCGGGTAGATCGACAAATACGAAAGATGATGAATCGTTTGGATTGGTTGCTGCAAAAACCAACAGTTCACAGTAGTTAAAAAATTGGAGAAATTGTTGGATGTAAGGGCTAGTTAGAGAATTAGGGGTAGGATTAAAAAGAAGGCTGTTATGAAGTGTTAATAGAAGTAAGGGTAGTTTTAGCATAGTAGGGGTAGATCGACAAATGTGAAAGAAGACGAATCATTTAGATTGGGTGCTGCAAAAATAAACACTTCACTGTAGTTAAAAAATTGGGGTAATTGTTGGAAGTAAGTGATATTTAGAGAATAGTGGGTAGGATTAAAAAGAAGGGTCGTTTTGAAGTATTAAGAGAAGTAGGGGTAGTTTAAGCATAGTAGGGGTAGATCGGCAAATATGAAGGATTATGAATCGTTTGGATTGGGTGTCACCGTAGTAAAAGATAGGCGTAATTGTTGGAAGTAAGGGCTATTTAGAGAGTTAGGGGTACGATTAAATATTTTAGTTGTCTTGAAGTATTAAGGGAAGTAGGGGTGCTTTAGGCATAGTAGGGGTAGATCGACAAATTTGAAAGATGATGAATCAATTGTATTAGGTGCTGCAAAAATCAACCCTTCACAGTAGGTAAAAAGTAGGGGTAACTATTGGAAGTAAGGGCTATTTAGATAATTACGGGTAGGATTAAAAAGAATAGCGATTTTGAAGTATTAAGAGAAGTATGGATATTTTGCGCATTGTACGGGTAGATCGACAAATACGAAAGATGATGAATCGTTTGCATTGCGTGCTGCAAAAACCAACCCTTCATAGTAGTAAAAAGATTTAGATAATTTGGGGTAGGATTAAAAAGAAGGGTCGTTTTGAAGTATTAAGAGAAGTAGGGGTAGTTCGAGCATACTAAGGGTAGATCAACAAATATGAAAGATTATGAAACGTTTAGATTGGGTGCTGCAAAAACCAACCCTTCATAGTAGTAAAAAGATTTGCTTAATTGTTGGAAGTAAGGGATATTTAGAGAATTAGGTGTAGGATTAAAAAGAAGGACTATTTTGATGTATTAAGAGAGTAGGGGTAGTTTAAGCATAGTAGGGGTAGATCGACAAATATAAAGATGATGAATCGTATGGATTGGGTGCTGCAGAAACCAACCATTCAAAGTAGTTTAAAAATAGGGATAATTGTTGGAAGGGATATTTAGAGAATTAGGGGTTGGATTAAAAAGAAGTGTTGTTTTGAAGTATTAAGAGAATTAGTGGTAGTTTAAGCATAGTAGGTGTAGATCGACAAGTTTGAAAGATGATTATTCATTAAATTGGGTGCTGCAAGAACCAGCCCTTCATAGTAGTTAAAAAATAAGGGTAATTGTTGGAAGTAAGGGATATTTAGATAATTAGGGGTAGGATTAAAAAGAATAGTCGTTTTGAAGTATTAAGAGAAGTAAGGGTAGTTTAAGCATAGTAGGGGTAGATCGACAAATATTAAATATGATGAATCGTTTGGATTGGGTGCTGCAAAAACCACCCTTCACAGTAGTCAAAAAATAGGGGTAATTGTTTGATGTAAGGGCTATTTAGAGAATTAGGGGTTGGATTAAAAAGAAGGTTGTTTTGAAGTATTATGAGAAATAGAGGTAGTTTAAGCATAATATGGGTAGATCGACAAATATGAAAGATGATGAATCATTTGGATTGGGTGCAGCAAAAACCAATCCTTCACAGTAGTTAAAAATAGGGATAATTGTTGCAAGTAAGAGCCATTTAGAGAATTAGGGGTTGGATTAAAAAGAATGGCTGTTTTGAAGTGCTAATATAAGTAGAGGTAGTTTAAGCATAGTAGGGTTAGATCGACAAATATGAAAGATGATGAATCGTTTGGACTGCATACTGCAAAAACCAACCCTTCACAGTATTTAGAAAATAGAGGTAATTGTTGGAAGTAACGACTATTTAGAGAATTTAGGTTCGGATTAAAAAGAAGGGTTGTTTTGAAGTATTAAGAGAGAAGGAGTTGTTTAAGCATAGTAGGGGTAGATCGACAAATATGAATGACTATGAATCGTTGGATTGGGTACTGCAAAAACCAACCCTTCACAGTACTAAAAGAGAGGTGTAATTTTTTGAAGTAAGGGCGATTTAGAGAATTAGGGGTAGGATTAAAAAGAATAGTTGTTTTGAAGTATTAAGAGAAGTAGGGATAGTTTAAGCATAGCCCGGGTAGATCGACAAATACGAAAGATGATGAATCGTTTGAATTGGGTGCTGAAAAAAGCAACCCCTCACCATAGTAAAAAAATAGGGGCAACTGCTGGAAGTAAGGGCTATTTATAGAATTTGGGCTAGGATAAAAAAAATGTCATTTTGAAGTATTAAGAGTAGTATGGGTAGTTTAAGCATAGTAGGGGTACATCGACAAATATGAAATATTATGATTCGTTTTGATTCGGTGCTGCATAAACCAACCCTTCACAGTGGTAAAAAGATTGGATTACTCGTTGGAAGTAAGGTCTATTTAGAGAATTAGGTTTAGGACAAAAAAGAAGGATTGTTTTGAAGTATTGAGAGAAGCGGGGGTAGTTTAAGCATAGTAGGGGTAGATCGACTAATATAAAGATGATGAATCATATGGATTGGGTGCTACAAAAACCAACCCTTCAAAGATTTTTAAAAATAGAGGTAATTGTCGGAAGGGTTATTTAGAGAATTAGGGGTTGGATTAAAAGGAAGGGTTGTTTTGAAGTATTAAGAGAAGTAAGGGTAGTTTAAGCATAGTTGGAGTAGATCGACAAATTTGAAAGACAATGAATCATTTAGATTGGGTGCTGCAAAAACCAACCCTTCATAGTAGTTAAAAAAAATAGGGGTAATTGTTGGAAGTAAGGGCTATTTAGAGAATTATGGGTAGGATTAAAAAGAATAGCTATTTTGAAGTATTAAGGGAAGTAGGCGTAGTTTAAGCATAGTAGGGTTAGATCGACAAATATGAAAGATGATGAATCGTTTGGATCGGGTGCTTCAAAAACCAACCCTTAACAGTAGTTAAAAAATAGGGGTAATTGTTGGATGTAAGGGATATTTAGAGAATTAGGGGTAGGATTAAAAAGATGGTTGTTTTATAGTATTAAGAGAAGTAGGGGTAGCTTAAACGTAATAGGGGTAGATCGACAAACATGAAAGATGATGAATCGTTTGGATTGGGTGAAACACCCCACCTCCGTTAAGGTCACTCACAAAGGGAATGCCTTAACTTTGGTGGAGGTTTATAAGTAAAAGTCATAGGTAAACACAAGACAGATATAAATACACATATTTTAAACAGTGGATACCAAACAAACTTTTATTTCATCAATACGTGTTCAAAAAAAGATTTCCATAATTGTCTCAAAATAATTTCAACATTACAACCTCATTATTGTCTTGCTTATTAAAGAAGCATAAAACAGAAATAAAGTAAGAAAAATCCCCATAGTGATTTCCAAAGCCATAGTCCGAGCAAAAGAGATCTAAACCATACATCTACGGTCTGGAAGCTTGCAAAGAGTCTGACTAAGCTGGGTTGTTTCCTCCCTTTGGACCTGGAGGGGGGGACGAAAGAAAAGAAGATGGAAAGAAAATAGGGTCAGATATAAAGCCTGAGTAAATCTAGTAACTCTTCAGTATACGAATAGGAAAAAGGGCATGATAGATATAAACTGAAAACAGTAAAGTATCACAAGCTAAGGAAGTGTAGTTTAAAATCGAATGTACTATCGCACCCATACTATATCTCTGCACCTACTAGAGCTTTTTCTAACTGGCACCCCATGCTGAGGGTGAAGTGATCCCGTTTCAAAAGATGCACCCTATACTGAGGGTGAAGTGATTCCGTTTCTAAAGATCGGCTCCTACTCGCATAAACATATGTGTCTTACGGCCCCCAAGAACTATAGATACCAATGCTGGTCCCACCATGGGGTGTATCAAGACCCATGGTGGCGGCCCCGACACAAACCTTACAATACATAGGTTATACTACTGGTGCCCCAGTGCCCTGTTTGTCTGCTCCGGAGTGTGTGCACGCCCGCACCCCTTTAGAACCTACACTGTGCATCGACCACCGTCGTTTTGACCGCTTATAATCAGCCCAGTAATCGTGCCCCACCCTGCCTAGTTTCAGGGTATCATGATACCTAATGTGGGTTACTGCTGAAACGGGTCCCTCGTTACTTGGGTTTTCTAGTCAAACTTGTTATGTGGTTAAGTGTCTGCATTTACCTAACCTCACCCATCAATTCTTGTTAACATGTTGTATTTGGTTAAGTGTTTTTAGTTGACTTAACCCTACCATCTGTCTTTAGCCTCTTAGAGCACCTGACCACTCACATTAGACAGATATTGCTATGGTTACTAGATGTGCCGGTCGGTTCCGGGCAGGTTTACACCGTAGCTTATTCTAACCTCGGGTCCTTATTGGGCTCAATGCTTAACCACCCACAGTGGATAGGTATTGTTGTGACTATTGGACAGCCGGGCGGGTCCGGGCAGGTTTACGTCACAACTCAATCCAACCTCGGGTTAAGCATACCGTGTTTTCTAAATTTACATATTTTACCACTTCTCAATTATATGTAAATGTCATGTCATTTATTCTTATAACAATTTATACCACTTAAATGTCATTGTCGTTGGCATGTGCCAAATATGCCAACATATATTTTCATGTTTTACACCCAACGTTATTACCCCCGTTTGTACGTTGGCAACATTATAACAAATGTTGGGCTCGACACAATTCAGCCCAACTTTATAAACGAGAGAAAAGGGGAAATCAAGAACATGCAACATTTTACAATAAAAGGTGTGTGGCGCATGAACTTGCAATTCAATGATTCAAGTAACATAAATTATGGGTCATGTGAACTTGCATTCAAATCAAAGTATAACCAAGTAGGTGACATATGAAATGGCATAGTTTAGGCTTATACAAACTTGTGTTAAACATGTTTAACGTGGCATAATGTCAAACACAAAACTAACATGTTGAATAATCACCAAAATGTCTAATTTTAAACAACTAATCATATAGCCTATTTCAACATGAAATTTGCATAGTTCATGTAACCCAAACGGCACTTAACATAGATCCAATTATACTTGCAATTAAACATAAGAATGAGTTCATAGGTTTTGGGTCATGTAGGCATAAAAGGTCTCAAATCTAGAACATGTTTACATAAGCTTTAATTTAGACTTAGAGAATGTATATAGTCCATGTCATCGACAGAAACATAAAGGGATCAAATTCTAGTTTTTGCCACAAACTTGCAAGTGCCATTATTTTCATATACAATTGTTCATTAGACTTACATCAATCAATTTAGGCCACAAATATCAATACACATGTCATAACAGAATCATTACAGTACACAGAATTTATACAATAACACCATTCTATTTTCATTTACATCGAACCACGTCACAGTTTCATTCATATTCTGAAAGGTCACTATACTTACAACGAATGCAGAATCTTGAATTCTGGATTCTGAATTCTGAAATTGAGATGCACTCCTTTGGGTAAATTAACGTTGCGTTGATTGATTTGATTAAGCTTTATTCTTCTTCTTAATTTGATTCGTCTCAAAGCTCCTTTTTCTTGACGGCTATGCTCAATTCCTTCCTGACAGTATGACGACTCCCATCTTAATTTTTTGTGTAAATTTTAGTTGAGACTTAGGGTATATTTATAGATTTTTAAATTGTTTTGAGCCGTCAGATGAAGACAGGAGGAATCTAGACCATACAAAGTTCAAAGAGCCAATCAAGTGGTGACATGTAAGCTCTAGTGACACACCGAGCCATAGAATTTCGAGCCAGAGCCAGACCCAGCCAGCCAAGTCGACCAGATAGGTCGACTGGCAGGTCGACACCCAGGTCGACACTATGGTCGACCTGGGTTGACCAGGTCGACACCATGGTCGACCCTATGGTCGACCTGGTCCCTGGGCAGGAATTTTCCCGCCCTGCCAAGTTTGAACCTTTTTTTCGAATTTTGAATTTTAAACCAAGCTATTTGAATTTTAAATTTTACTCTAAAACTTCCGAAGGTCATAACTCCTTCATACGGAGTCCGATTCACGCAAACTTGGACTCTATCTCAAGCAGAATTCCGAGGCGAACGCAATGGCGTAACCCATTTACCTTAATTATTTCATTTAGAATTAATTACACTTTAATTTGTGAAGCGTAATTTTATATAATTCACGGGGTCTTACATTCTCCCCCCTTAAAAGGATTTCGTCCCCAAAATCTTCAAGTTAGGAAGAATGTATATCCTACCATCCAATTGTCCATCTACTCAACCAACAACCACAGGCGTCCAATTTCCTTAAAAGACTCCTAATGCTTCATGATTATATGCATAGTGTGTGTACATGTCCTTATCTAATGCAGAAATCAGACGGTCTACTGATTCAGTTGACCTCCTTAATGTGAATCATGTAAGTGTCATGAATCCATTATGTATGCAAATTTTTCCTACTCATAATTCTACATGAGTGAACAACCATTCATACAAATGCGACAACCATATGACAACATATTAAGTTTCAACAATATATAAATGAGAATACACATATGCAAATGCAATATGAAATGACTGAGCCGATCTAAAACCTAGGGTGTGTGTATATGCATCCACGAGCAACCACTAACAATCACTAGCAACCATTTGCAGCCATCATCCATAACATGTTTTCAAATACATGTTTGCATCCATTTGTTTTCTACCTAAGGAGTTAGGAAAAGGACTGAGGAGATATACCTAAAAAGATAGATAAAGCATAGCTTAAGGAAAAAGAGAGATCAAAGATCCTCAAAAAGAAAAGGGTAGGCAGCGCGTATTCTATCCTTAGTTTCCCAAGTCGCGTCTTCCTCGGTGTCGCTCCACTGAACTTTAACGAGTTTGACTTCGTGGTTGCGTAGATTTTTCACTTCAGTTCCTAAGATGCGGGTTGGAATTCTCCTCACAGTTACTTCACGTTCCACTTCGGCTTCTTCTAGAATGCTAGGTTCCACCACTTCCGCAGACTCATGCAAACACTTGTGGAGGTGAGTAACATGAAAGACGTTGTGAGCTCCGGCCAGTCTCTCGGGTAGCTCTAATCTATAGGCCATCTTCCCAACCTTCTCGATGATAGGAAACGACCCTACAAACCTTGGTGCTAACTTTCCTGTGGATCCAAAGCGAACGACGTTCCTTAAAGGAGATACCTTAAGGAAAACCCGGTCCCCAACCTCAATCTCATGGTCAGTCCTTCTTTTGTCGACATAGGATTTTTATCTGTCTTGGGCTGTCTTCATCCTTCTCCGTATCAAGTCCACTGTCTCTGAAGTCTCTCGAATCATGTCCGTCCCAACTATAAGTTTATCTGTAGACTCCCACTAACAAGTTGGTGATTTGCACGGTCTTCCATAAAAGGCTTCGAAGGGCGCCATACCAATGGTAGCTTGGTAGCTGTTGTTGTAGGAAAATTCTGCTAAAGGTAGGTGATCCTCCCATGTTCCTCCAAAGTCAAGAACGCAAAGTCTCAAAAGATCCTCTAAAACTCTATTCACCCTTTCCGTCTGGCCACCTGTTTGGGGGTGATAGGCCGTGCTCAAACATAACTATATGCCTACAGCTTCTTGCAAACTCCGCCAAAACTCGCTTGTGAAGATAGGGTCTCGGTCAATAACAATGCTAGAGGGTATCCCATGGAGTCGAACTATTTCCTTGAGATAAAGAAATGCTAGAGATGAGGCAGTTCTTCTACTTTTAACGGGTATAACGTGGGCGCTTTTAGTAAGCCTATCCACTATTAGCCAAATGCTAGTATTGCCTCTTCTTGACCTAGGCAGTCCATCAATGAAGTCCATTGAAATGCTATCCCACTTCCACTGTGGGACCTCCAAAGGATAAAGTAGTCCTCCAGGCTTTTTCTGTTCCGCCTTGACCTGTTGGCAGGTCATGCACTTAGAAACGAAATCTGCCACGTCCTGCTTCATGTCGCTCCAAAAGAAAGTTCTTTTTATATCCTTGTACATATTATCACCGCCAGGGTGTATAGTCATCTTGGAATGATGTGCTTCCTCGAGAACCTTCATTGTCAACTCCCTTGTTTGTGGGACACATAATCTCCCATCTCGCCTCAGCCAACCCTTATCATCGATGGTATATCTATTGAGGTGATTAGAAGTCTCACCACTAATAAGTTTATCAATCACATCAACAAGCTGAGGGTCTTCACGCTGTGCAGGCCCTATTGAGTCCAAGAGAGTAGGGCGTACTTCGAGAGATGCTAACAAACCCGGTACAAAATCGGAGGAGGGCCTAAAGTTAAAACTGGCTGTATACTCCAAGCTTTTCCATTCCACAAAGAGAGGGCTTAAGGTCAGTTTCTTTCGGATCAACGCGTCTGCTACTATGTTGCCTTAGCCGGGAGTATAGGAAATTTCAAAATCATACGAGGCTTGAAACTCCATTTACCTTTGCAGCCTCAAGTTAAGATCCTTCTGCGAGAAGAGATATTTCAATGATTTATGGTTAGTGTATAATTCGAACTTCTCACCTATGAGATAATGGCGCCAAGACTTAAGTGCAAAGACGATGGCGGCCAACTCAAGATCGTGGGTTGGGTAGTTCTTTTCATGGACTTTCAATTGTCTTCCACCATAAGCTACTACCCTTCCTTCTTGCATTAGAACAGCCCCTAGTCCCGTTCCACATGCATCTGTATATACTGTGAACATTTTGCTTCCGTCAGGCAGAGTTAGAATTGGAGCTGTTGTAAGAGCTCTTTTTAGGCGTTGAAAGGCAATGTCACAGTACAAATCCCAAGCAAATGCTAAATTCTTCTTTGTTAGCCTTGTGAGTGGAGCTGAGATTTTCGCGAAATCCCTAATGAACTTTCGGTAAAAACCTTCTAGCCCAAGAAAGCTTCGGACTTCGGTTGCATTTCTTCGTGTCTTCTAATCTTGCACTGCGACCACTTTCGCGGGGTCCACCGCCAACCCATCTTTGGACAATATATGCCCAAGAAATCTTACTTCTTCTCTCCAAAAGTGGCACTTGGAGAATTTTGCTTTTAGCTGATGAACACGGAGAGTTTCCACGATTTCTTTCAGATGCTGAGCATGTTCTTCCTCATTCTCTGAGAAGATCAAGATATCATCTACGAAGACAACCACGAATTTATTGAGGAATTCTCTGAATACCCTACTCATTAGGTCTACGAAAAAAGCAGGTGCGTTTGTCAAGCCGAAAGGGATGATAAGCCACTCGAAGAAACCGTCTGGGGTTATGAACGTTGTTTTATCAATTGCTGAGCATGTTCTTCCTCATTCAAATCACTTGCTTATCGAGTTCCCTCCTTTCACGTGGAGCCATGTGGCGTACTGGCAAAGATACTGGTTTCGCATTATCCACAAGATATATTCAAAAATCTATCTCCCGCTTCGAAGGCAAGCCCTTCACCTCCTCAAACACATCCGAATATTCTCGGACCACTCTAACAGATCGTAGATTTTCCTCAGACGCGTCAAGTGATTCTAGATAACTTAGCATAACCGAATTTATGGGATTACAGAAGATTTCGAGAGTGTTGCCAAAGCGAGTCACGAGCCTAACTACTCTCCATTCACAATCAAGAACGACCCCATTTCTGGATAACCAATCCATTCCTAAAATTAGCCCATAGCCCGTGAAGCCCAACACATAAGCATCACATCTAAATTCAACGCTAAGTATGGAAATTTTCAAATCCAAACACATCATGGACAAATAAGCTGAGCCCCCAATTGGATTCGAAACAATCAAGGGATCCTCTACTAAACTGGTGTTTAAGTGCAGTGATTCAACTAATGATGTAGAGATAAACAAATGTGATGCGCCCGAATCGAATAAGGTACGGACATGATGATCAAACAGAAAAACTAAGCTTTCAACAGAAATGGTTCTACCTCGTTCTTGCAGCGGTGGGACCGCAAGAGCCTGAACTTGTCCCCTAGCCTGCCCTGGTGCCATAAGAGCCTGCACCTGTCCTCCCGAGGTAGCTCCTGCCCTCTTCCCCTTCTTTGGGCAGTCCTTCACTAAATGTCCTACATCGCCACAATGAAAACAGACTGTCTTCTTTTTTTTTCGGCAATCCTTGCTGAGATGGCCTGGGGTTCCACAGTTAAAGCACTTCTTCTTTTCCTTGCCATTATTGTCTTTTCCACCCTTCTCGTTTTGCTGTTGTGGTTTCTTCTGATCCCCCTTCATCTCCGGTGCCTTATCAGCTTTAGCGCTTTTCTCCTCATGCATGAGCGCCATTTCTACTAACTTCTCAAAGGTGGCCCCCATCGGGATGTGGGTCATAGCCAACCCTTGCAATGGTTCATTCAAGCCATTCACGAAACTTAGAGCCTTCTTCTTCGGCGTGTTTACTAAGTCCAAGCCAAACCTTGCTAACTGATTAAATTTATTGACATATTCTTTCACTGATGAGTTTCCTCGCTTCAATGTCAAGAACCTTTCCATGTATAGATTTTCTTCCGCCCTTGAGAGAAACTTTGCCTCGAACCTACGTCTGAAATCCGCCCAAGAGTCAACAGGACGCTCCACATTAGTGACCTCCCACCAAAACGACGCCTCTGCCTTCATCAACCAAGCTGCTAAACGAACGCTCCTCCCTTCTTCTACTTCAAAGATTTCTAGCAATTCTTCCACCTCCTTAAGCCAATCTCTAGCTTCCATAAATGTTTCTGATCCTTGAAATGGTTTTCCACCCATAGCCTTGAATTCCTTGCACGTCTTTGCAAAAGTATCTACGCGAGGAGGAGGAGGAGGAACGGGTGCAACTGGTGGTGGGGGAACATTGGCTGGACCTGCAGTAGCCCTAGCCTCCAATATCCTCCTATACAATCCTGGTATCGTTACACCGTCGGGTAGATTAAGATCCTCAGCCATGCTGAAACGAAAAAGGAAGGATTAAGAATGGAGAATTCAAAAGATAAAGATATGGGCTACTGGGGATTATGTTTTTTTTCTTAAAAACTTTTCTCTTTAAATTTCTCATTAGAACATGTTTTTGAAAGTACTTCTTCCAAAATAACTATTTTTCTAAGGTATTTTTATCTGTTCTGGTAACCTTAAGCTCTGATACCACGTGTAACACCCCACGTCCATTAATGTCACTCACAAAGGGAATGCATTAACTTCCATGGAGGTTATAAGTGAATATAGATAAGAAAAATTACAACAAGACAGATAATAAATAGTACTTGGAAATCTAAAACTTCATTTTATTGCAGCGGAAATTAAACATGTTTGTTACATCATAAAACAATAGATCATAACCAAGTACAATATCCATCTTCATAAAAACAAAATACACAATCCTGTTACATAAATAGCCATTAAAAAGATAACAAGATGGACTTTACTTCAACGGTCCAAGCTTTCCAAAGAGAGATGAAGCAATTCAATCAAACTCCACTAGAGCTGGGCCCAACCTGAGGACCTGGAGGGGGAAAAGGATAGAAATAGAGGGGGTCAGACATAAAGTCTGGCAAGTATGATAATTCTAACAATACTATTATCAAAATAACTAGACTAAGGCATAAGCTAGAAGACAAGTAAATGTCTATGAACTCTTAGGAAGATAAAGATAGCGTTTAAGATAACGTTAAAGATAACGGTAAAGGCACACCTAATTACTAACGAATGATTACTACACTGCACCGCACATTACTACACTGCACCACACCAGTCACCCAATTGTTTAATCCCACTTGCTTCACACAGAAACTTTATAAATAGTCTTACGTACCCCTAGCTGACTACATAAGTGCCGTCTGCCCCTATCTCCACTAGGTGTACCCCACTACCCACTTTCGATCGGCTCCCTACTCGTAGATACCCGTGCTGGCCCCGTAGTGGGGTGTATCACTCCCCTAAAGTGGCAACCCGATACAACTTGAGAATGCATGGATTATACCTACACGATGCAACAACGTCTTACCTACCAACCCGGGTCCACACATGCATATGAAACCCGTTGGACTTGCGTTGCCACCGCTCCCCGTTTTGGCCTCTTACAGTCGAACCCAGCATGCATGTCCCGTCCTCGACTTGGGTCGAGTCCACAAAGATACGTTTGGGATACTGGTCGAAATGGGCCCCCACAAGCTACCCACCCAAGCTTGTCACTAGTATATCCCACTTAACCATCTTAGCCATGTTCATTTACATGTGTGTTTGGTTAAGTCTTACTAATCCTATTTCACATGTCACTAAGGGCACCTCCTAGATTCCTCGTGCCACCCAAGGCACCTACTTAACCCCCATGTCCCACTTTACATGTTTATCTGGTTAAGTATTTCTTAATTCATTTAGGCCATAACCTCATAAAGACCTCTCACATTAGACTGGCATTTATGGCAGCTGGATTTGCCGGGCGGGTCCGGGCAGTCTTACACCTTAAAAGAGTCTAACCTCGTGTCTTTACAACCGTTATGCTTTAGTTTAGGCCTAAGACCTCTCACATTGGGCTGACATTTGTGACCACTGGATTAGCCGGGCGGGTCCGGGCAGGTTTACGTCACAAACGAGTCCAACCTCGTGTCCTATTGATTAACACTTAAAATCTTTTACCCCAATTTTAATAATTCCCTATTCAAATTATTAATTAATTCAACTTTTAATGCTGTCCATAATTGACTCAATTATGGCCATCCACTTATGGCATGCAAAATCATATCAATTGCACCCCAACTTTTTAATATTAAATCCTTAATATTACCCCTACCCCACGTTTATACGTTCGCTTATTCAACGCATAATATAGGCTAGACTTGTATATTCTAACACCTAGCACAAAGATAAATTATCACAATATATAGACAATTAAAATAAATCTAATCATAATAGGGGTGAAACTTGCATAAACTACACATGTTAAGGATCAAAAGGTGTCAACTTGTTAATTGTCTCAATTTGTATGATATGATCATAGCCCAAATCTATACATATACTTGTATATGGGGTTTTTAGGCAACATAATGATGGTGTGAACTAGCATAGTATATCACATATGTCATAGCATAATTCTAGATGTCAGAATAGATGTCTTGGTATGTGTTCATAACTTTTCTAATCAATCTAACTTGCATATGTGACTTGTCATATAGATCGACATAACCCAAACATGATGATTTAATTAATATGAACTAACTAGCATAGATGGTAACATCATGGCCTTTTTAACATGTATGATACGTCACAACTTAGCATAGAAACTTTCAACATAGATAACATCATTATAGCATGATTTACAACATATAAGATATCATCATCACATAACACTGGATTTACAATATACAAGATAGCAAAAGGGGTTTACAACAACATATATGATCATTCACATCTTCTACTCATAATCCATTCATAACTCAACCTAATTAAAATGATAATAATCTTGTTAAGATCATCATACTCACAATTTAGAGAAGAAAAGAGAGAGTTTTGCTTTGCTTTAGGGTTGAGAGAATTAGAATTGAATTTGCTTTTCTCCTTTCTTAGTTGGCGGCGGCTCCATTGATTTCCATGGCGATGGTATGACGGTAACTATTCTATTTTAATTTGGTTTAGGGTTAGCATTAGGATGTATTTATAGGTGTAGGAAGTTATTTAGGACCATTAGATTAACCCTGAACCATGTGAACCAATCAAATGCAAAATCTGCATTTGAGCGAATCGGCCCACGGGTTGACAGCCAAACACCCTGGATTAACCCCTAGTCGACCCAGCAAGGCTCGGGTCGACCTCAAAAATGGGCCGGTTCGGTTATTCCCCCTCCCAATTCGCTGTTTTGAACTTTTTCACGTATTTATTTATTTATTTTTTAATATATATATATATATCAATATATATATATATATATATATATATATTTCTCTGCGCAACCCATTTCACTTAATTCTTTTCTAAAAATTAAGTATACTTTAATTTGTGAATTTTAATGTTATAAAATTACGGGGTGTTACAAAACCCCATTTCGAGAAGTTCTTTAGCCTGCTTACTGAGCTCCTTTCTATCCTTTGGAGCGATGTGTCTGACAGGTAAAGCTACAGGCTTTGCATTATCCACAAGATATATGCAGAAGTCTATTTCCCGCCTCGGAGGTAAGCTCTTCATCTCCTCAAAGGCATCCGGATATTCCCGGATTACTCTAACAGACAGCAAATTCTTATTAGAAGCAACAAGCGACTCTAGATAACTAAGCATAACAGCATTCAAGGGATTACAAGAAATTTCTAGAGTGTTACCGAGCCGAGTCAAGAGCCTAATCACTCTTTTCTCACAATAAAGAATGGCACCATTACTGGATAACTAGTCAATGCCTAAGATCAGTCCATACCCTGAGAAGCCCAAAACAAAGGCACTACATCTAAATTCAACACTTAGAATAGAGATTTTCAAATCCAAGTAAATCATTGACAAATAAGCCGAGCCCCCAATTGGATTCGAAACAACCAAGGGATCTTCTACCATACTAGTGTGTAGGTGTAGAGATTCTACTAGAGCAGGTAAAATAAAGGAGTGTGATGCACCAGAATCGAAGAGAGTGCGAACTGGATGATCGTAAAGATAAACTAAGCTTTCTATAGAAATATTTCTATCTAAGATTCTCAAGATAGGATTGAGAAGACAAGTAGGACAAAACAAAGCATCTAGGTGAAGAAGTTAAAGAGGTACCCCCAGAAGGTCCTGCTTGCGGGCCTTGCCCTTGCTTCTTAGGGCAGTCCTTAGCCATGTATCTAGCCTCACCACAATGGAAGCAAGTAGCACTCATCTTCCTCCTCTTCTTTCTGCAGTCGTTCACCACATGTCCAACAAACCCACAGAAATAACATTTCCTTTTCTCACGTGTCTTGTTATTATTGTTGTGGTCCTTTCCTCCTTAACTTTTATCCGTCTTCTTGTTCGGCGATTCTTCCGTTTGCTGGTTCACGTAGAGAAGGAGGAGGAGTAAAAGCATCTGTAGCTGGGGAGTAAGGTCCCCAGAAATGCTGAAACAGAAAGGAAAGATTCAAAACGAAGGATAGAGAGGTATAGTGCATATGGATTTGGGAGATTATGCCTTTTAATATATAACATTTTTTTTCTCTTGAAAAATGCTTCTTTATACAGCGGAATAGGGTCACTCACAAAGGGAATGCCTTAACTTTGGTGGAGGTTTATAAGTAAAAGTCATAGGTAAACACAAGACAGATATAAATACACATATTTTAAACAGCGGAAACCAAACAAACATTTATTTCATCAATACGTGTTCAAACAAAAGATTTCCGTAATTGTCTCAAAATACTTTCAACATTACAACCTCATTATTGTCTTGCTTATTAAAGAAGCATAAAACATAAATAAAGTAAGAAAAATCCCCATAGTGATATCCAAAGCCATAGTCCGAGCAAAAGAGATTCCATACATTTACGATCTTGATGCTTGCAAAGAGTCTGACTAAGCTGGGTTGTTTCCTCCCTGTGGACCTGGGGAGGGAGGGAGGAAACAAAAGAAAAGAAGACGAAAAGAAAATAGGGTCAGACATAAAGCCTGAGTAAATCAAGTAACTCTTCAGTATACAAATAGGAAAAAGGGCATGATAGATATAAACTGAAAACAGTAAAGTATCACAAGCTAAGGAAGTGTAGTTTAGAATCGAATGTGCTATCGCACCCATACTATATCTCTGCACCTACTACAGCTTATTCTAACTGGCACCCATGCTGAGGGTGAAGTGATCTCGTTTCTAAAGATGCACCCTATACTGAGGGTGAAGTGATTCCGTTTCTAAAGATCGGCTCCTACTCGCATAAATATATGTGTCTTACGACCGCCAAGAACTGTAGATACCTATGCTGGTCCCACCATGGGGTGTATCAAGACCCATGGTGGCGGCCCCGACACAAACCTTAGAATACATAGGTTATACTACTGGTGCCCAATGCCCTGTTTGTCTGCTCCGGAGTGTGTGCACGCCCGAACCCCGTTAGAACCTACACTGTGTACCCACCGCCGTCGTTTTGACCGCTTACAATCAGCCCAGTAATCGTGCCCCACCCTGCATAGTTTCAAGGTACCATGATACCTAACTTGGGTTACTGCTGAAACGGGTCCCTCATTACTAGGGTTTTCTAGTCAAACATGTTAAGTGGTTAAGTGTCTATATTTACCTAACCTCACCCATCAATTCTTGTTAAGATGTTGAATTTGGTTAAGTGTTTTTAGTTGACTTAACCCTACCATCTGTCCTTAGCCTCTTAGAGCACCTGACCACTCACATTAGACAGATATTGCTACGGTTACTGGATGTGCCGATCGGTTCCGGGGAGGTGACATGTGAACTTGCATATGAAAGATGATGAATCATTTGGATTGGGTGCTGCATAAACTAACCTTTCACATAAGCTAAAAAATAGGGGTAATTGTTGGAACTAAGAGCTATTTAGATAATTATGGGTAGGATTAAAAAGAATAGCTATTTTGAAGTATTAAGAGAAGTAGGGCTAGTTTAAGCACGGTAGGTGTAGATCGATAAATATGAAAGATGATGAATCGTTTGGATTGGATGCTACAAAAATCAACCCTTCACAGTAGTTAAAAAATAGGGGTAATTGTTGGAAGTAAGGGCCATTTAGTGAATTTGGGGGAGGATTAAAAAGAATACTTGTTTTGAAGTATTATGAGAAGTAGGGGTATTTAAGCACAGTAGGGGTAGATCGAAAAATATGAAAGATGATGAATCGTTTGTATCGGGTGCTACAAAAACCAACCCTTCACAGTAGTTAAAAAATAGGGTAGTTGTTGGATGTAAGGACTATTTAGAGAATTAGTGGTTGGATTAAAAAGAAGGTTGTTTTGAAATTTTAAGAGAAGTAGGGGTAGTTTAAGCATAATAGGGGTAGATCGACAAATATGAAAAATGATGAATCGTTTGGATTGGGCGCAGCAAAAACCAACCCTTCACAGTAGTTAAAAAATAGGGATAATTGTTGGAAGTAAGGGCTATTTAGAGAATTAGGGGTAGAACTAAAAAGAAGGGCTGTTTTGAAGTACTAAGAGAAGTAGGGATAGTTTAAGCATAGTATGGGTAGATCAACAAATATGAAAGCTGATGAATTATTTGGATTGGGTGTTGTAAAAACCAACCTCTCACAGAAGTTAAAAAATAGGGGTAATTGTTGGAAGTAACGGCAATTTATCGAATTAGGAGTAGGATTAAAAAGAATAGTTGTTTTGAAGTATTAAGAGAAGTAGATTAATTTAAGCATAGTAGGGTTAGATCGACAAATTTGAAAGATGATGAACCGTTTGGATCGGATGCTGCAAAAACAAACCCTTCATACTAGTTAAAAAATAGGGGTAATTTTTGGATGTAAGAGCTATTTAGATTATTAGGAGGAGGATTAAGAAGAAGGTTGTTTTGAAGTATAAACAGAAGAAGGGGTAGTTTAAGCATAATAGGTGTAGATGGACAAATATGAAAGATGATGAATCGTCTGGACTGGGTGCAGCAAAAACCAACCCTTCACAGTAGTTAAAAAATAGGCATAATTGTTGGAAGTAAGGGCTATTGAGAGAATTAGGGGTAGGATTAAAAAGAAGGGCCGTTTTAATGTACTAAGAGAAGTAGGGATAGTTTAAGCATAGTTGGGTTAGACCTACAAAAAAGAAAGGTAACAAATCATTTGGTTTGAGTACTGCAAAAACCAACCTTTCACAGAAGTTAAAAAATAGGGGTAATTGTTGGAAGTTAGGGCTATTCAGAGAATTAGGGGAAGGATTAAAAAGTATAGCTGTTTTGAAGTATAAAGAGAATTAGAGGTAGTTTAAGCATAGTTGGAGTAGATCGGCAAATATGAAAGACGATGAATCGCTTGGATTGCATGCTGCAAAAACCAACCCTTCACAGTTGTTAAAAAATATGGATAATTGCTGGAAGTAAGGGCTATTTGGAGAATTTCAGGTAGGATTAAAAAGAAGGGTTGTTTTGAAGTATTAAAAGAGTAGGGGTAGTTTAAGCATAGTAGGAGTAGATCGACAAATATGAAAGACTATGAATCGTTTGGATTGATTGCAGCAAAAACCAACCCTTCACGGTACTAAAAGATAGGTGTAATTTTTGGAAGTAAGGGAAATTTAGAGAATTAGGGGTAGGATTAAAAAGAATAGTTGTTTTGAAGTATTAAGAGAAGTAGGGGTAGTTTAAGCATAGTAAGGGTAGATCGACAAATATGAAAGATTATGATTTGTTTTGATTGGGTGCCGGAAAAACCAACCCTTCACTATAGTAAATTTTTTGGCTTAATTGTTGGAAGTAAGGGCTATTTAGAGAACTACGGGTAGGATTAAAAATAAGGACAGTTTTGAAGTATTAAGAGAAGTAGGGGTAGTTTAAGCATAGTAGGGGTAGATCGACAAATATAAAGATGATGAATCATGCGGATTGGGTGCTGCAAAAACCAACCCTTAAAAGAAGTTAAAAAATAAGGGTAATTGTTGGAAGGGCTATTTAGAGAATTAAGGGTTGGATTAAAAAGAAGGGTTGTTTTGATGTATTAAGAGAAGTAGGGGTATTTTAAGCATAGTAGGAGTAGGTCGACAAATTTGAAAGATAATGACTCATTTAGATTGGGTGCTGCAAAAACCAACCCTTCATAGTAGTTAAAAAATATGGGTAACTGTTGGAAGTAAGGGCTATTTAGAGAATTAATGGTAGGATTAAAAAGAATAGTTGTTTTGAAGTATTAAGGAAGTAGGGGTAGTTTAAGCATAGTAGGGGTAGATCGACAAATATGAAAGATGATGATTCGTTTGAATTGGGTGCTTCAAAAACCAACCCTTCACAGTAGTTAAAAAATAGGGGTAAATGTTGGATGTTAGAGAATTAGGGGTAGGATTAAAAAGAAGGATGTTTTGAAGTATTAACAGAAGCAGGGGTAGTTTAAGCGTAATAGGGGTAGATCGCCAAATATGAAAGATGATGAATCATTTGGATTGGGTGCAGCAAAAACCAACCCTTCATAGTAGTTAAACATAATTGTTGGAAGTAAGGGCTATTTAGAAAATTAGGGGTAGGATTAAAAATAAGGGTTTTTTTGAAGTACTAAGAGAAGTAGGGATAGTTTAAGCATAGTAGGGGTAGATTGAGAAATATGAAAGATGATGAATCATTTGGATTGGGTGCTGCAAAAACCAACCTTTCTCCGAAGTTAAAAAATTGGAGTAATTGTTGGAAGTATGGGCTATTTAAAGAATTAGGTGTAGGATTAAAAAGAATAGTTGTTTTGAAGTATTAAGAGAAGTAGGACTAGTTTAAACATAGTAAGGTTAGATCGACAAATATGAAAGATGATGAATCGTTTGGATTAGATGCTGCAAAAACCAACCCTTCATAGTAGTTAAAAAATAGGGGTAATTTTTGGAAGTATAGGCGATTTAGAGATTTATGGGTAGGATTAAAAAGAATAGTTGTTTCGAAGTATTAAGAGTAGTAGGAATAGTTTAAGCATAGCCCGAGTTGATCGACAAATACGAAATATGATGATTCGTTTGGTTGGGTGCTACAAAAACCAACACTTGACAGTAGTTAAAAAATATGAGTAATTGTTGGATGTAAGGGCTATTTAGAGAATTAGGGGTAGGATTAAAAAGAAGGATGTTTTGAAGTATTAAGAGAAGTATGGGTAGTTTAAGCATAGTAGGGGTAGATCGACTAATGTTAAAGATGATTTATCATTTAGATTCGGTGCTGAAAAACCAACCCTTCACGGTAGTTAAAAAATAGGGTAACTGTTGGAAGTAAGGGCTATTTAGAGAATTGTGGGTTGGATTAAAAAGAAGGGTCGTTTTGAAGTTTTAAGAGAAGTAGGGGTAATTTAAGCATAGTAGCGATAGATCGACAAATATGAAAGATTGTGAATCATTTAGATTGGGTGTCACAGAGGTAAAAGATTGGCGTAATTGTTGGAAGTAAGGGCTATTTAGAGAATTAGGGGTAGGATTAAAAATATTAGTTGTCTTGAAGTATAAAGAGAAGTAGAGGTATTTTAAGCATAGTAGGGGTAGATCGACAAATATGAATGATGATGAATCATTTGTATTGGGTGCTGCAAAAACCAACCCTTCATAATAGCTAAAAAATGGGGCTATCTATTGGAAGTAAGGGCTATTTAGAGAATTAGGGGTAGGATTAAAAAGAATAGCTATTTTGAAGTACTAAGAGAAGTAGGGATAGTTTAAGCATAGTACGGGTAGATCGACAAATACGAAAGATGATGAATCGTTTGGATTGGGTGCTGCAAAATCCAACCTTTCACAGAAGTTAAAAAATAGGGGTAATTGTTGGAAGAAGGGTTATTTAGAGAATTTGGGGTAGAATTAAAAAAAGGGTCGTTTTGAAGTATTAAGAGAAGTAGGGGTAGTTTAAGCATAGTAGGGGTAGATCGACAAATATGAAAGATTATGAATCGTTTGGATTGGGTGCTGCAAAAACAAACCCTTCACAGTAGAAAAAAAATTGGCTTAATTGTTGGAAGTAAGGGTAACTTATCAAATTAACAATAGGATTTAGAAGAAGGACTGTTTTGAAGTATTAAGAGAAGTTGGGGTAGTTTAAGTATAGTAGGGTAGATCGAAAAATATAAAGATGAAGGATCGTTTGGACTGGGTGTTGCAAAAACAAACCCATCAAAGTAGTTTAGAAATAGGGGTAATTGTTGGAAGGGATACTTAGAGAATTAGGGGTTGGATTAAAAAGAAGGGTTGTTTTTAAGTATTAAGAGAAGTAGGGGAAGTTTAAGCATAGTAGGGGTAGATCGACAAATTTGAAAGATGATGAATCATTTAGACTGGGTGCTACAAAAACCAACCCTTCATACTAGTTAAAAAATATGGGTAATTGTTGGAAGTAAGGGCGATTTAGAGAATTAGGGGTTGGATTAAAAAGAATAGCATTTTTGAAGTATTAAGAGAAGTAAAGGTAGTTTAAGCTTTGTAGGGGTAGATCAACAAATATTAAAGACGATGGACCGTTTGGATTGGGTGCTGCAAAAATCAACCCTTCACAGTAGTTAAAAAATAGGGGTAATTGTTGGATGTAAGGGCTGTTTAGAGAATTAGGGGTAGGATTAAAAAGAAGACTGTTTTGATGTATTAAGAGAAGTAGGAGTAGTTTAAGCATAATACAGGTATATCGACAAATTTGAAAGACGATGAATTGTTTGGATTGGGTGCAGCAAAAACGAACACTTCACGGTAGTTAAAAAATAGGGGTAATTGTTGGATGTAAGGGTTGTTTAGAGAATTAGGGGTAGGATTAAAAAGAAGACTGTATTGAAGTACTAAGCGAAGCAGGGGTAGTTTAAGCATTGTAGGGGTAGATCGACAAATACGAAAGATTATGATTCGTTTTGATTGGGTGCCGCAAATACCAACCCTTCACAGTAGTAAAAATATTGGCTTAATTGTTGGAAGTAAGGGCTATTTAGAGAATTATGGGTAGGATTAAAAAGAAGGACTATTTTGAAGTATTAAGAGAAGTAGGGGTAGTTTAAGCATAGTAGGGGTAGATCGGAAATTATAAAGATGATGAATCATATGGATTGGATGCTGCAAAAACCAACCCTTCAAAGAAGTTTTAAAATAAGGGTAATTATTGGAAGGACTATTTACAGAATTAGGGTAGGATTAAAAAGAAGACTGTTTTGAAGTATTAAGAGAAGTAGGGGAAGTTTAAGCGAAATTGGGTTAGATCGAAAAACATGAAAGATGATGAATCATTTGGATTGGGTGCAGGAAAATTCAACCCTTCACAGTAGTTAAAATTAGGGATAATTGTTGGAAGTAGGGTTTATTTAGAGAATTAGGGGTAGGATTAAAAAGAAGGGTTGTTTTGAAGTACAAAGAGAAGTTGGGATAGTTTAAGCATAGTAGGAGTAGATCGACAAATATGAAAGATGATGAATCATTTGGATTGGCTACTGCAAAAACCAACCTTTCACAAAACTTAAAAAATGGGGGTAATTGTTGGAAGTATGGTGTAATGACCCGCATTTGCAGAGGTATTATAATTAATTTATTTAATTATATAAATACTGATATAGTGAATTTAATGGTCGTGGAATTAAATAATGGCGAATATTTAATAAAAATAATAAATTAAATAATATATTTAATTCTGAAATAATCAGAATTGGTTGAAATGACGATATGGTGTGAACTGGATCATATGTGATATTTAATTTAGTTTAGAATTGAATTTGAATAACGAATATATTATATAAACGACAGTTCGAACGTAAAGTTATAATATAATTAAAATCGAGCTCGAAATGGCGCTGTAGTTCGTGAATTGGCGATTCGAACTTCAACTGAATGTACAGGATTCTTTTTAAGCCGGATTTCTATGAAACAAGAAACGTGTGGAGCTGGTGGGGTATATCTTTCTAGTGGAAGAGAAAAATCGGGATTTCATCGTGTAGATTTTGATTTACGTCCAAATCAAATTTTAGAAAAGTCGCTATGGAATTCCTTTATAATTTATAAAGGAATTATTTCTATGTTTAAAAGGAATTTCAATATAAATCGAATATCGGGTTGATCCAGATTTGAAATATCAAGTTAGAAATTCATAGAGGAATATTCTAGAGCTGTATGGTATTCCACTTTGAATATATATGATAATATAAATTTATTTATATTTAATTTAATTATATTTAAATATATTTATATATTTAAATGGGTCATTCAGAGATTTAAAAATAGCCACTTTTGCAAACGAAGTCGGAATTCGACGGAACTAATTTTGTTGGATCCGCAATATTAAATTATTGCTAGATTATAATTTCCGTGATTTTTGAAGTCAGTATGTGGCCGTACGGATTTTCAATATGAAGAACAGTCAGTATTTTGACGGTTAAAAATATGTTGTGTGAGCATACGAAGTCGGAATTTGACGCAACCAGTTTCGTTGGGACCGTGATGTCGAACTCTAGCTGCATGTCCAGTTTGGTGATTTTTGGTTATCGTGTGCGGTCACAGGAACTTTTAAGGACCGTTACAAATAGTAGTTGCTTACAAATAAATTAAATAATAAAGAAAAAAAATATCCTAACATTTTTCTGTTCACAAAAAGGCCACACCATCCTCTTCTCAACCGCTTGTTTCTCCCCTCAAAACAATAGCCACGATTCATGTCTAAAACAATTCACGTGGCCTCATAAAATCCTCCCAAAATCAAAGAAAATCCTATAAATAATGAAATCTATGTATGTGAATTCCTTGTTGGATTTTCGTCAATCCTATATCATTTTTATATCGTTCGACGTCGGCTGGGAGCTCCTGGTTTTTGCACAATGAAGCCTAGGGCATGGTCTTTCTTGAATTTGAGGTGTCGATGGAGGAAACGATTTGTTGTTTTGAGATCGTGAGAGAATTTAGCACCTTGGTGCAGTTTTTGGTGAGATTCGACATTGGGTTTTGTCGCTACCTGTTGGTGATGAACGGTGTCGCAACCGGTTGGAGGACGGCGAGTCGTACGAGGAGCTGAGGAAGATGATGAGTTCGGAAGGGAGAGTTCGATGGTGGTTGTCTTGGTTGATTCGGTGAAGTGGTTGTGGAGAAAGAGGGGATTGAATGGAAGATCATGGCCGATTTTACTGAAGCAGGATTCGGTGTTTGAAGAGGAAGAAAGTAAAAAGTGGGAGACAGGTTAGTTTTCAACAGTGGATGGGTATGGGCCGAATTGATTGGGTAAAGCCTATTGAATTCAAATCTATGTTTTAATCTGTTTAAAATTGTACGTTAACTTTAGAAATGCATAACTCTCTAGTATGATATCCGAACTCAGTAAACCAAGATCCGTTGGGATCGTATGGAAGGACACTACACGATGGAACTGACCGGAAGTCCATCGGAGCTCGTTACAATTTATAGCAAAATAAATTGTCCGTCTGAACGAAATCGAGAGATGGTGATCGTTATCAACGATGATCGTCCAATGTGAGTAAAACTCACAAACTCTGAACAGTTATATTTTTCTAACGTATAATTAGAACTGTTAATCATCTGTTGATTGATGTGTGTTAACTATTTGGTTGTATTGCTTGTGTATTGGTTGAAATTATAGATAACGATATATATATAAATCGTTAATCAAATATCGATTCTGTTTATCAGAATATTTCATATCGAAGTGAAATCGATGTCTTTATATTGTTTAACATCTGTGACGCAGGGAAACAGGTTGGAGGAATCCAACTGGATTCCTCAACATTTATTTTATTGTTTTTCATATATTGTGATATATGATGTGATACATAATTATTTGTCAATTATATGTGTTTGGACGATATTGATCATCGTGATTTGATATGTTGAATACCATAACAAACCGGAATGTTGATAAGGGAATTTTCAAAGTGATATTTAAGATATTTATAAACTGGGATATTTATGAATAAGAAATATTTATAAATTGGAATATTTATAAATAGGAGATATTTAGAAAGGGAATAATTATAAAATCAAAGAATTTTATAAAACGAATATTTACTTAGCAAGTAAATAGAAGTGTAAAACGATATTTATTTAAGAAGTAAATAGAAGTATAAAGAAAGATATTTACACAGAAAGTAAATAAATAAAATAAAGGAATATTTATTGGATAAATAAATAGAATAAAGGAATATTTATTGGGAAAATAAATAGGATTATAAAAGGAAATTAACGAGATAGAAAAGAGTTACTCGATTAGAGTTACCAAACAGAGTCATCAAATAGGAGCCAAATTGAATATAATTATTCGAAAGGAGCAAATTGAACATAGTTATTCAAAAGAAGTTAATCGAACATAGTTAAAAGAAATAGAGTTAAAGAAGATTAGAAACTGACTAGAGTTAAGTTAAGTCGAATAGTTTTCTAAGTGTCGATCTGATGTTGGTTTCGGCCTTCGGGGTTTGTACTTAGAAAATTGTTCTCCTACTAGTTTACAGTCAGAGACTGGTAGTTGTGAAATGATAGTAATATGTAAATAACAATGGAAATGTTTTCCAGTGTTAATAACGTATATTTTCTAGACATAGAAAATAAGGAAATATGAATATATATATATATATATATATATATATATATGATTGATGATTGATTGATAGAATTTCCATCTAGAAATAATATCGTTGTTTGCACACGTATTTTTCTTTGATAGTTAACTCACCGACTATCGAAGTTTTGGACCATTTTAACGTTGTTAATATGGAGTGACCGGTTGGATTATTATCCAAAGAACCACTCTGTATTGGCATATGCGTTGGGAATCATATATGCCAAGGATAATTGAAGGCGGAGTAAAGTGCAAGGGCTATTGTATAAGTCTTAGATAACAGTGCCTAAGATGGATGTACTGAATAGTGCCTTCGTTTCATACTGTTCCTGGATGACTTGTATGGATGAATGTCAGACATAGTATTTCCAGAAAGGTCACGTACATTGATTTCTTCGACCGTACCAAGAGTGGAAGCGGAGAAGGAAACTTCTTTAGCTAACACATAATATACTGTTGTAGACGTAAATTAAGTGATTTTCGATGGATCTGACAATGTGGCATTCGAAGTGATTCTGATATGATGATAAAGCGTAACCTCAAGCCTCATCAACCGGTAAATGATAGAAATCGGGCAGGCAGCATGGCTATGTAGGTCGCACCTATTAGGGTGTATAATCAACTGATCTAGAGTTTCATTTACTACAAAAAAATCTATTGTTGATGCTGTCCCATTCGGGAAACAGTTGCTGATCCCAATCGTTGGTTATATACATTCGATACACTCAAGCGAAATGAGTGGTTGGTCATTTGTGGCCGGGTTGCAAGATGTTCTTGTTGAACCCAGTGTATTCCTTTCTAGATGTACACTAGAGGAAGGTGGTTTCATACCTTGTCATAATTGGAAATCCATTACCCAATACGTGCTTGCAGTTTTGATTGTATACTATATATGTAGAACTTGAGATGGAAGCGTTTCTGCTAGATGATTATTATATTGTTGTTGATAGACATTATTATAATATCAAAGGCTTTTGATATAAAGATATTTTGGATTCTCATAAGGGAAAAACCCGTTCCATTATACGGCGTGGTCTTATGAGATATCGTTTATTGTTCAAACCGTTTAAAACTATTTTACTCATACTAGTCCCATGACTGACCCAGAGTTTATTTTGTTTTGTTTTCCCTAAACTCTTGGGTGCCCAATTTTGTACGGGCAGTCAAGTAGTCAGGACTTACAGATATACTGGAAGAGTTTGGAGCAGGAGGCTTCAGGATTATATAGCTATAGTTATTTCCGCTGTGTTGTAAGTGTTGTACTTTGATAATGATGTATATTCAAGTACAGATGTATATTTCAAGTTATGTTATATATATTATATGTTATTCGTTCCGTTGTGAGGTTCGTGTTACTCTGATGTTGTGTTCTTCTTCTTCTTCTATTCTAAGTTTCTATCTTATCTTTCCTCACCCTCTAATTTCTTTCATTAATTACCGGGATTTTTTGATGTTTGGTTAGTCGTCATCATGTCTATTTCGATAACCAAGATCGTCAAAAACCCGGGTCATTACAGTTGGTATCAGAGCTTAAGTTATCTGAATTACCTTGGCTCTGTGGCTTGACTCAGTAAAGATGGGGTTAGTAATAGCCTAGATTGAGTTGAGTGTATGTATACGAGTGAGCGTATTTGTTATTGATATAAAAATTATTGTATATTGTGGTGATTTATTGGTTGAGTTGTTTATGAGTTCTGGTCGATCAGTTTGATCCACTGTATCGGTAGTAGTTACTAAACACTCGAATACGATGGGTCGACACGATTTGTTTTGGAAAGAGGGGAAATTAAAATAAGTTTACCCATGGTATATCTTGATATACAGAAGATATATATATATATATATATCAAAATTAAAATACATTGGATATATTGGTTGTTATTATAATCGAGTAAGATTATAAATTAAATGGTTATGTAAATAACCAATCAGAATTCATATAAGTGAAATACGTGAAATTAGATGAGTTAAATCTGAAATTTAAACCAGAAATTGAATTAAAATTTTGGAAAATTGGATAAGTGTTTGTAAATGAATTTGGATTAAAAATAAGGAAAATTTAAGATCCCGGGAGATTTAAATTGTTTTACAAGCAGTGTGAATTATATTTTGAAATGGATTTCATAGTGGAAATGTTTAGAAATGGTTTTATAGTATTGAACTCATTTCGATCGCTGGAAAAAGATTTTGATGATGACAGCTGCATCATCAGTATTCATTTTCGAGTTGAATGTGAAAAATTACTACCAGAGATACTATTTTGAATTTGTTTTGGGCAAGGCAAGTTGTGTATAATTTCAAAAAGGAAATTTTGATTTTTTTGAAAAGAGTAAACTGTTTAAAAACTCCCAGGGAAAGACTGTTTGAATCAAAAACAAATTTAACAGAAATTTGCGAAAGCAAAATTGAATTAAAGTAAAGCCAGTAAAGTGGTAACTAAGGTTGAATTTGAATGATATCAAGACAAATTGAATTGTGAGATTCAAATTTGAAGTGTAATGGGATAATCAAGTTAAGAGTTGAGAATCGAGAAGAAACTCGAGTTAAAATGATATTTGGTTCGGATATAAGTGAATGGTGTTGTTGTGGATAAACTAAGATTGGAATTTGATTGGGATAACATTGGTATGCGCTGAGTTGATAGCATATGGAAGTGATAGAGTTGATATGCCGACAAAAGGTACAAGTTTAAATTTCTATTGGATATGAGATTTATAAGCCGAATTGGCAAGCCGCTTGGCTGTTTGATTTTTATTTGGGTTGGAGATGGCCCAGAGAGGCAAGTTGAAGTTTGAGCTATTAACCAGTACAAAAGAGATGTTGGCGAAAATTTTCAAAAATTTAAGGTGTTAGAAAATTTTCAGGATTTTTGAAAATTCTTCGTTGATAAGAATTAATTAATAATTTAATTAAAATTAAATTGGTTCAGTTGAAACTGAAGTTAAGAAGTGAACAAATGAGTTCTAACCAGTTAGTAGGGTCGTTCCCAACCTTAGCAATTTCGAGGATGAAATTATTTTAAGTGGGGAAGAATGTAATGACCCGCATTTGCAGAGGTATTACAATTAATTTATTTAATTACATAAATAGTGATATAATGAATTTAGTGCTCGTGGAATTAAATAATGACGAATATTTAATTAAAATAATAAATTAAAAAATATATTTAATTCTAACATAATCAGAATTGGCTGAAATGACGATATGGTGTGAACTGGATCATCTATGATATTTAATTCGGTTTAGAATTGAATTTGAATAACGAATATATTATATAAACGACAGTTCGAACGTAAAGTTATAATATAATTAAAATCGAGCTCGAAATGGCGCAGCAGTTCGTGAATTGGCGATTCGAACTTCAACTGAATGTACAGGATTCTTTTTAAGCCGGATTTCTATGAAACAAGAAACGTGTGGAGCTGGTGGAGTATATCTTTCTAGTGGAAGAGAAAAATCGGGATTTCATCGTGTAGATTTTGATTTACGTACAAATCCAATTTTAGAAAAGTCGCTTTGGAATTCCTTTATAATTTATAAAGGAATTATTTATATTTTTAAAAGGAATTTCAATATAAATCTAATATCGGGTTGATCCAGATTTGAAATATCAAGTTAGAAATTCATAGAGGAATATTCTAGAGCTGTATGGTATTCCACTTTGAATATATATGATAATACAAATTTATTTATATTTAATTTAATTATATTTAAATATATTTATATATTTAAATGGGTCATTCAGAGCTTTAAAAATAGCCACTTTTGCAAACGAAGTCGGAATTCGACGAAACTAATTTTGTTGGATCCGCAATATTAAATTATTGCTAGAATACAATTTCCGTGATTTTTGAAGTCAGTATGTGGGCGTACGGATTTTTAATGTGAAGAACAATCAGTATTTTGACGGTTAAAAATACGCTGTGTGAGCATACGAAGTCTGAATTCGACGAAACCAGTTTCGTTGGGACGGTAATGTCGAACTCTAGCTCAATGTTCAGTTTGGTGATTTTTGGTTATCGTGTACGGTCACAGGAATTTTTAAGGACCGTTACAAATAGCAGTTGCTTACAAATAAATTAAATAATCAAAGAAAAAAATATCCTAACATTTTTCTGTTCACAAACAGGCCACACCTTCCTTTTCTCAACCGCTTGTTTCTCCCCTCAAAACAATAGCCACGATTCATTTCTAAAACAATTCACGTAGCCTCATAAAATCCTCGCAAAATCAAAGAAAATCCTATAAATAATGAAATCCATGTATGTGAATTCCTTGATGGATTTTCTTTAATCCTATATCATTTTTATATCGTTCGATGTCAGCTGGGAGCTCCAGGTTTTTACACAACGAAGCCTAAGGCATGGTCTTTCTTGAATTTGAGGTGTCGATGGAGGAAACGATTTGTTGATTTGAGATCGTGAGGGAATTTAGCACCTTGGTGTACTTTTTGGTGAGATTCGACGTTGGGTTGTGTCGCTACCTGTTGGTGATGAATGGTGTCGCAACCGGTTGGAGGACGGCGAGTCATACGAGGATTTGAGGAAGATGACGGGTTCGGAAGGGTGAGTTCGATGGTGGTTGTCTCGGTTGATTCGGTGAAGTGGTTGTGGAGAAAGAGGGGATTGAATGGAAGATCACGTCCAGTTTTGCTGAAGCAGGATTCGGTGTTTGAAGAGGAAGAAACAAAAAAGGGGGAGACGGTTTAGTTTTCAACAGTGGATGGGTATGGGCCGAATTGATTGGGTAAAGCCCATTGAATTCAAATCTACGATTTAATCTGTTTAAAACTGTACGTTAACTTTAAAAATGCATAACTCTCTCGTATGATATCGAAACTCTATAAACTAGGATCCGTTGGGATCGTATGGACGGACACTACACGATGGAACTGACCGGAAGTCCATCGGAGCTCGTTACAATTTATAGAAAAATGAATTGTTCGTCGGAACCAAATCGAGCGATGGTTATCGTTATCAATGATGATCGTCCAATGTTAGTAAAGCTCACCAACTCTGAACAGTTATATTTTTTCTAACGTATATTTAAAACTGTTAATCATCTGTTGATTGATGTGTGTTAACTGTTTGGTTGAATTGCTTGTGTATTGATTGAAATTATAGATAATGATATATATATATAACGTTAATCAAATATCGATTCTGTTTATCTGAATATTTCATATCGAAGTGAAATCAATGTTATTACATTGTTTAACATCTGTGATGCAGGGAAACAGGTTGGAGGAATCCAACTGGATTCCTCAACATTTATTTTACTGTTTTTCATATATTGTGATATATGATGTGATATATAATGTGTTTTCAATTATATGTGTTTGGACGATATTGATCATCGTGATTTGATATGTTGAATAACATAACATACCAGAATGTTGATAAGGGAATTTTCAAAGTGATATTTAAGATATTTATAAATTGGGATATTTATAAATAAGAAATATTTATAAATTGGAATATTTATAAATAGTAGATATTTAGAAAGGGAATAAATATAAAATCAAAGAATTTTATAAAACGATTATTTACTTAGCAAGTAAATAGAAGTGCAAAACGATATTTATTTAAGAAGTAAATTGAAGTATAAAGAAAGATATTTGCGCAGAAAATAAATAAATAGAATAAAGGAATATTTATTGGATAAATAAATAGAATATAGGAATATTTATTGGGAAAATAAATAGGATTATAAAAGGAAATTAACGAGATAGAAAAGAGTTACTCGATTAGAGTTATCAAATAGAGTCATCAAATAAGAGTCAAATTGAATATAGTTATTCAAAAGGAGCAAATTGAACATAGTTATTCAAAAGAAGTTAATCGAACATAGTTAAAAGAAATAGAGTTAAACAAGATTAGAAACTGACTAGAGATTAGTTAAGTCGAATAGTTTTCTAAGTGTCGATCGGATGTTGGTTTCAGCCTTCGGGGTTTATACTAAGAGAATTGTTCTCCTACTAGTTTACAGTCAGGGACTGATAGTTGTGAAATGACAGTGATATGTAAATAACAATGGAAATGTTTTCTAGTGTTAATAATATATATTTTCTAAACATAGAAAATAAGGAAATATGAATATATATATATATATATATATATATATATGACTGACGATTGATTGATAGAATTTCCATCTGGAAATAATATCGTTGTTTGCACACGTATTTTTCTTTGATAGTTAACTCATCGACTATCGAAGTTTTTGACCATTTTAACGTTGTTAATATGGAGAGATCGGTTGGATTATTATCCAAAGAACCACTCTGTATTGGCATAAGCGTTGCGAATCATATATGCCAAGGATAATTGAAGACGGAGTAAAGTGCAAGGGCTATTGTACAAGTCTTAGATAACAGTGCCTAAGATGGATGTACTGAATAGGGCCTTCGGTTCATCCTGTTCTTGGATGACTTGTATGGATGGATGTCGGACAGAGTATTTCCAGAAAGGTCACATACATTGATTTTTTCGACCGTACCAAGAGTGGAAGCGGAGAAGGAAAATTCTTTAGCTAACACATATTGTACTGTTGTAGACGTAAATTAAATGATTTTCGATGGATCTTACAATGTGGCATTCGAAGTGAATCTGATATGATGATAAAGCGTAACCTCAAGCCTCATCAACCGGTAAATGACAGAAATCAAGCAGGCTGCATGGCTATGTAGGTCGCACCTATTAGGGTGTATAATCACCAGATCTAGGGTTCTTTTGCTTCAAAAAATTCTAATGTTGATTCTGTCCCATTCGGGAAACGGTTGCTGATCCCAACCGTTGGTGATATACATTCGATGCACTTAAGCGAAGTGAGTGGTCGGTCATGTGAGGTCGGGTTGCAAGATGTTCTTGTTGAACCCAGTTTATTCCTTTCTAGAGGTACACTAGCGGAAGGTGGTTCCATACCTTATCATAGTTGGAAATCCATTGCCCAATACGTGCTTGCGGTTTTGATTGTATACTATATATGTAGAATGTGATATGGAAGCGTTTCTGCTAGATGATTATTATATTGTGGTTGATAGACATTATTATAATAACAAAGGTTTATGATATAAAGATATTTTGGATTCTCATAAGGGAAAACCCGTTCCATTATACGGAGTAGTCTTATGAGATATCGTTTACTTGTTCAAACCGTTTAAAACTGTTTTACTCATACCAGTCCCATGACTGACCCAGAGTTTATTTTGTTTTTTTTTTCCCTAAACTCTTGAGTGCCCAATTTTGTACGGGAAGTCAAGTAGTCAGGATTTACATATATACTGGAAGAGCTTGGAGCAGGAGGCTTCAGGATTATATAGCTATAGTTATTTTCGCTGTGTTGTAAGTGTTGTACTTTGATAATGATGTATGTTCAAGTACAGATGTATATTTCAAGTTATGTTATATATATTATATGTTATTCGTTCCGCTATGAGGTTCGTGTTACTCTGATGTTGTCTTCTTCTTCTTCTGTTCTAAGTTTCTTTCTTATCCTTCCTCACCCTCTAATTTCTTTCATTAATTACCGGGATTTTTTGATGTTTGGTTAGTCGTCATCATGTTTATGTCGATAACCAAGATCGTTAAAACCCGGGACATTACATATGGGCTATTTAGAGAATTAGGGGTAGGATTAAAAAGAATAGTTGTTTTGAGGTATTATGAGAAGTAGGGGTAGTTTAAGCGTAGTAGGGGTAGATCGACAAATATTATAGATGTTGAATCATTCGGATTGGGTGCTGCACAAACCAAACGTTCAAAGTAGTTAAAAAATAGAGGTAATTGTTGGATGTAAGGCTAGTTAGAGAACTAGGTGTAGGATTAAAAAGAATAGTTGTTTTGAAGTATTAAGAGAAGTAGGGGTAGTTTAAGCATAGTAGGGGTAGATCGACAAATATAAAGGATAACGAATCTTTTGGTTTGGATGCTGCAAAAACCATCCCTTCACAGTAGCTAAAAAAATAGGGCTAATTGTTGGAAGTAAGGGCTATTTGGAGAATCAGGGGTAGGATTTAAAAGAAGGGCTGTTTTGAAGTACTAAGAGATGTGGGGATAGTTTAAGCATAATAGGGGTAGATCGACAAATATGAAAGATGATGAATCGTTTGGATTGGGTGCTGCAAAAACTAACCTTTCATAGTAGTTAAAAAATAGGGGTAATTGTTGGAAGTATGGGATATTTAGGGAATTAGGGGTAGGATTAAGAAGAATAGTTGTTCTGAAGTATTAAGAGAAGTAGGGGTTGTTTAAGCATAGTAGGGGTTGATCAACAAATATGTAAGATGATGAATCGTTTGGATTAGGTGCTGCAAAAACCAAACCTTCACAGTAGTTAAAAAATAGGGGTAATTGTTGGATGTAAGGGCTACTTAGAGAATTAGGAGTAGGATTAAAAAGAATGATGTTTTGAAGTATTAAGAGAAGTATGGATAGTTTAAGCATAATAGCGGTAGATCGACAAATACAAAAGATGATGAATCATTTGGATTGGGTGCAGCAAAAACCAACCCTTCATAGTAGTTACAAAATAGGGATAATTTTTGGAAGTAAGGGCTATTGAGAGAATTAGGGATAGGATTAAAAAGAAGGGTTGTTTATAAGTAGTAAGAGAAGTTGGGATAGTTTAAGCATAGTAGGGGTAGACCGTTAAATATGAAAGATGATGAATCATTTTCATTTGGTGCCGAAAAAATCAACCTTTCATTGAAGTTTAAAAATAAGGGTAATTGTTGGAAGTAAGGTCTATTTAGAGAACTATAGGTAGGACTAAAAAGAATAACTTTTTTGAAGTATTAAGACAAGTAGGGGTTGTTTAAGCATAGTACGGTTAGATCGACAAATATGAAAGATGATGAATCGTTTGGATTGGATGCTGCAAAAACCAACCCTTCACGGTAGTTAAAAAATAGGGGTAATATTTGGAAGTAAGATCGATTTAGAGATTTAGGGAAAGGATTATAAAGAATAGTTTTTTTAAAGTATTAAGAGAAGTAGGGATAGTTTAAGCATAGCCCGGGTAGATCGACAAATACGAAAGATGATGAATCGTTTGTATTGGGTGTTGCAATAACCAATACTTCACAGTAGTTAAAAATAGGAGTAATTGTTGGATGTAAGGGCTATTTAGAGAATTAAGGGTAGGATTGAAAAGAAGGCTGTTATGAAGTAATAATAGAAGTAGGGGTAGTTTAAGCATAGTTGGGGTAGATCGACAAATGTGAAAGTTGATGAATCATTTAGATTGGGTGCTGCAAAAACCAACACTTAACGGTAGTTAAAAAATTGGGTAATTGTTGGAAGTAAGGGATATTTAGAGAATTGTGGGTAGGATTAAAAGGAAGGGTCATTTTGAAGTATTAAGAGAAGTAAGGGTAGTTTAAGCATAGTAGGGGTAGATTAGCAAATATGAATGATTATGAATCGTTTGGATTGGGTGTCACAATAGTAAAATATTGGCGTAATTGTTGGAAGTAAGGTCCATTTAGAGAATTAGGGGTAGGATTAAAAATATTAGTTGCCTTGAAGTATTAAGGTAAGTAGGGGTACTTTAAGCATAGTAGGGGCAGATCGACAAATATAAAAGATGATGAATCATTTGTATTAGGTGTTGCAAAAATCAACCCTTCACAGTAGGTAAAAAATAGGGGTAACTATAGGAAGTAAGGGCTATTTAGAGAATTAGGGTTAGGATTAACAAGAATAGCGATTTTGAAAGTATTAAGAGAAGTAGGGATATTTTAAGCATAGTACGGGTAGATCGACAAATATGAAAGATGATGAATCGTTTGGATTGCATGCTGCAAAAACCAATCCTTCATAGTATTTAAAAAATAGGGGTAATGGTTGGAAGTAAGTGTTGTTTAGAGAATTTGGGGTAGGATTAAAAAAAGGTCATTTTGAAGTATTAAGAGAAGTAGGGGTAGTTCGAGCATACTAAGCGTAGATCGACAAATATGAAAGATTATGAATCTTTTGGATTGGGTGCTGCAAAAACCAACCCTTCACAGTAGCAAAAAGACTGGCTTAATTGTTGGAAGTAAGGGCTATTTAGAGAATTACGGGTAGCATTAAAAAGAAGGACGGTTTTGTAGTATTAAGAGAGTAGTGGTAGTTTAAGAATAGAAGGGGTAGATCGACAAATATAAAGATGATGAATCATATGGATTGGGTGCTACAGAAACCAACCTTTCAAAGTAGTTTAGAAATAGGGATAATTATTGGACGGGCTATTTAGAGAATTAGGGGTTGGATTAAAAAGAAGGGTTGTTTTGAAGTATCAAGAGAAGTAGGGGTAGTTTAAGCATAGTAGGATTAGATCGACAAATTTGAAAGATGATTATCATTAAATTGGGTGCTGCAAAAACCAACACTTAATAGTAGTTAAAAAATAGGGGTAATTGTTGGAAGTAAGGGCTATTTAGAGAATTAGTAGTAGGATTAAAAAGAATAGCTAATTTGAAGTATTAAGAGAACTAAGGGTAGTTTAAGCATAGTAGGGGTGGATCGACAAATATTAGAGATGATGAATCGTTTGGATTGGGTGCTGCAAAAACCAACCCTTCACAGTAGTTAAAAAATAGGGGTAACTGTTTGATGTAAGGGCTATTTAGAGAATTAGGTGTAGGATTAAAAAGAAGGCTGTTTTGAAGTATTATGAGAAGTAGAGGTAGTTTAAGCATAATATGGGTTGATCGACAATTATGAAAGATGATGAATCGTTTGGATTGGGTGCTGCAAAAACCAACCTTTCACAGAAGTTAAAAAATAGGGGTAATTGCTGGAAGTAAGGGCTATTTAGAGAATTAAGGGTATGATTAAAAAGTTTATTTTGTTTTGAAGTATTAATAGAAGTAGAGGTAGTTTAAGCATAGTAGGGGTAGGTCGACAAATATGAAAGATGATGAGTCGTTTGATTGCATGCTGCAAAAACCAACCCTTCACAGTAGTTAAAAAATATGGGTAATTGTTGGAAGTAATGGCTATTTAGAGAATTTAGGGTAGGATTAAAAAGAATGGTTGTTTTGAGGTATTAAGAGAGCAGAGGTAGTTTAAGCATAGTAGGGGTAGATCGACAAATATGAAAAACTATGAATCATTGGATTGGGTGCTGCAAAAACCAAAACATGTAAAGTATCTTGTAAAATTGAGCATAAACTCACACATGTCACAGCCTAACTTTCAATTAAATTTTCACATAAACTAGGTGTCATAACTATGAAAGTTCACATATAATTCTACCCAACTTGCATATGATTCATGTTTGAATCAAAATCTAAACTTGCCTACATTTGATTTATCATATGAATCAATATAACAAACTAGCATAAGAAACATGATGATTTGATTGTATATAAAATTACAACATGGATGATAGCAACATAACTTTACATCATAAATGATAGCATCACAACATAACGGCATAGAGATTTCAATCACAATCCTACAACATAATTACAACATGCAATCAATACTTCATATCACATCCATACAATCCGCATTATTTCTTAATCCAATTAAATTACTAATTATCTTGTTAAAACTATCGAACTCACAACTCAAAAGCAGTCTTGAGTTCTGAATTCTGATTTCTAGAGTTGAATTAGCTCTCCCTTGAAGAAGATTCGCTGTTAGGGTTGAATAGTTCTGATTTGGTTGCTGTTCTTTCTCTTAATTTTGGTGGCTGCTGCTCTAGGGTTCAAGACAACAGCATGACGGCCATAGTTTCAGTTTTAATTCTGATTTAGGGTTTGAGTCTAAGGGTCTTTTTATAGAGTTTTGAATTAATTTAAGCCGTCGGATGATCTTAGGGTTAATCAAAACCATTCAATCATGATAGGGTGATGAGTTAGCCCTAATGACTCAGCAAGTAGTCAGAATGGACTCAACAACATGGGTCAGTCTAAACCAGAAAGCTGTGCAGGCTTCTGCCTCGGCCTGGGGGCACTTGGCTGGTGCGCCAGTGCAAATTTGTACTGGCGCACTTCCCAAGTGCGCCAGTGCAATCCCTTTTTTTTTTCTTTTGTCACCACACTTCGTTCGTCCATAACTCCTTCATCCGGTATCCGTTTCCCGCAAACTCGGACTCTATCTCAACCAGAATTCCGAGATGAACACAATGGCGCTACCCCATTCCCTTAATTTTCACGTCTGAGATTAATTGTTATTTAATTTAGTTAGTTCGATTATTCAAAAAAATCCGGGGTGTTACACCCTGGTCGACCTGGGTACTGGGTGGGAATTTTCCAGCCCAGCCCACTTCTGACTTCTGTTTGAATTTTAAAATCTGGTTTTGATCTATTTGAATTTATTCGAATTTATGAAAATTCTGGAGGCCATAACTTCTTCATATGAAGTCCAATTCACGCAAACTCGGACTCTATCTCAAGCAGAATTCTGAGACGAACGAAATTTCGTAACCTATTTCCCTTAATTCTCAAATTTGAAATTAAGTATTGTTTAATTCATTACTATAATGTTAATAGAAAATACGGGGTGTTATAGAACCCATTATTTTTCTACTTTTCTACCTCTTCTTTTAAGGCTACTGACCTCTCTGGGCCTAACATACGCATCTTCTGCTTAACAGGTGGATGTTTCGGGTTGATACTCAATGAGTGGCTTATGACGGACGGGGATATCCCACACATGTCAACGTGGGTCCATGCAAACACATCCAAATTTGCATTTAAAAAGTCAGTTAGTTCCTTTGCTCGGGACGGACCTAGCCGAGACCCGATCATCAAAACTTTGGCTGAATCAACATTGTCGATGGAAATGTCTACAGTCGTTTCATTGGGGGTCGCCTTCCAATCACCGGGTTCTTCATCCTCTCTGGGATGTATATCGTCGAACAGTTCTTTAGGCAATTCCCTCAGAGTTGATTTCTTTAATTGCTATGCCGAGCCTCCTTCGTACAGGAGAGGGCATCCTTAGTATCTATGCTCAAACCTTTTAACAATATTTTCAACTCTGCCACGTAGCAAGATCGTCTGGTGATCTGATCACCTCTCATCATTCGCACTCCTACTTCGGTTGGAAATTTTAACAGACACTATGGTGCTATGCAGGCCCTGAATTCTGTGACGGCTGGTCGGCCTAAAAAGGGATTGTTAGGTGAATCGATGTCCAAAACCACAAATGGGAGTATTCTCACTCTCTGGCGATCTCCATGTCCCAATGTCACCGATAATTCTACATATCCCATTGGAGCCGTCGATGCTCCATTGAAGCCTCATATCCATCTTTCGCAAGGCTTCAAATCTTTCGCTTCAAGTCTCATCTGATCGAATGCTTTCTTGAATAGGATATTAACTGAAGTTCCATTATCCACCAATTTTTTGTGAACTAAAGCTGGACAAATAGTGGTATTTATCACCAAAGGATCTTCAGTGGGCTATTGAACTCTGGTATCGTCTCTGTCACGAAACACGATATCATCTGACATCGTCTTCTGTTGCTTTACTGGAGCGCTATCTTCGAGGTTACTACACTCTCCTGCTCCAATATATTTGGTTTCATTGACATATTGGTCCATTGCCCTAAAGCAATGGGCTGTAGGATGAGGCCCACCTACTATGGTATTGATAATAATTCTTTTACCCTTCTGTTGGGCTGTGGGTTTAGAAGCAGGTTGATTTTGGTTTGGGGCTTGATTTCCTTTCCCCCGTCTCTCGGTTCAACTTTATACTCATCCAACTTCCCTTCTCGAAGTAGCTTCTCGACAATGTCACTTAAATGAAGACATTCGTTTATGGAATGACCATGAGTCCCATGGAATAGATATAACTTCCCTTTTGCAATCTCTTTCTCAGTGGAGTGCCTTGGTTGCGGTTTTTTGTACGGAAGAACATTGTACGTGTCTAGTTATATATTTCCCACACATGTCGACGTGTCTTTTATCGGGGTTGTTTCCTCGGTTCCTATTCCTTCTATTGCCGCTTCCATTCCTATTGTCACTTCCTTCATTTTTATTGCCAACATTTACCTCGACTTTGCCCGAGCTGTCATCGGATTGCTTCACTGCTACGTTACTTTGGACATCTTCTTTTGAAGCTCCATCAGATTTTCTTTTTCTGCTAGCATATATCTCTTCTCGCTATAGGCGAATATTAGCTTTTCTATAAAATGCCTCTCTATTCAATGGTGGTTTTCCAGCTAGATATCCTCCGAATTCAGTGTCTGGATCGATTCAGTCTATCAAAGCCAACAAGATAGTAGGTTTGTGAGGGTAACTTACTTCGATAACTGGACAATTCAATAACACTTTTATCCTTTCGGGCGTGGAGTCGGAACTGCTTTATAAAGTGCTTGCTTAGTTCTTGAAAGTTCAACACCGATCGTGGGGGAGGTCGGGTAAACCACATCAATGCCACATCCTCTAAATATATCGGAAAGGCTTTACATTTGACAGCATCAGGTGTGGCAGCAGCGTTCATATACCACGTATACCTCATCACATGTTGCCCTGGATCTGTCCTCCTAGCATATCGATCCATCTATGGTAGGTTGAACCGTCGAGGGAATTGGAACTCCAAGATGTCATCGATGAATGGAGTGTGACTGCGCTCAATACCCCAATCTTCATTGGTATATCGACGACTATCAACCATGATTTGACGTATCATTACTTCTACTTCAACGTTAGTCAGCGCTTGTCTAGGATCATCACTCCTATCTCTTCTAGTGCATCTAGGGCCTACGTCAGGCGATGTTCGTTGATGTCGAATTTCGGTTGAACTTCCTTTCCTTCTGTGATACCGGTCATTCGCGGGACGATTTGGGTGGAGAAGTTGGCCTTGAGCAGGATTACCAATACTAGGATCCCTGGTTGGAACAAGTGATTCCCTCAAGCTCGGATCATTAGCTCCAAGAGTCAAGGCAACATCTTCACATGTCCCCAACATCCCAAATGTTAATTGATCCAAATTTCCTGGCCTCTTGTATGGCATTCTCTGGCGCGGGCACTCTTCGTCTGAAGAGGATAAGTGATCGGCAACAGGGCGATGAACCGGAGACAACACTCTTTGTCTACGCAGCTCGATTATTTCTTTTCTCATGGATATCATGTTATTGCGCATTAAAAAACTTTCACGTTTATGGTCTTCTAAAGTGTCTTTAGTACACTTAAGCATATCAAGCAAACGCGAAAAATCTCCATGTGTAAGGAGTTCAGAAGGTGTAGGCTGATCATCATTTGTCACTACTGGTATTAGCGCATTTGTAGGAGCTCGATTAGAGGTACCAACTTCAGCCAAATTCAGCTCGGATCGTCCTTCCCTTGCTTCTGCATTTCGGATCGAGAGGGAGCGAGCTGGAGTGTTCAAGCAGCCGGGTCGGATCGTGGGAATTTCCTAGAATCGATTCGAGCCTGGCTTCTCGGATCGGGTAGTGGATGTCCTGCCTTATTGGGTAGCTCCTGAACTCTGTCCCCTCGACCTTGTGATGACCATAGTTTGTTGATCCTCACTCATCTCACTTTTCCGCGCTTTTTGCCCTTCTTTTTCTTTTCATTTGGTCATAACGTCCAACTTTTTCAAAGCTTGTTCGGAGAAAGTTTTAATGATACTGAATGTATGGACTATCTCCTTCAGATATGCAAACTCAAATAATAGAATGGTAGCCCAAAAAATGTAGAGAATTTGAGAAATTCTCAGTGAAAGCACCAAAATATTAGATCCAAAAATGGCTCTAACACCCAAACTAACGATAATATAAAATGAAATGAAAATAAAAGCGAAGAGAACACACAATTTATAGTGGTTCGGCATACAAGAGCCTACGTCCACTTTGAACTTCTCCAATTGATGATAAGAGTGCAAGTACAATGATTTTTTCACTCAATTTCACTCATACTATGAATAAATTTACTCAATCTTCTCCACAATATGCTCTAAAAGTTGATTATGATCTGAACCAAGGAGACCAAGGAGGAAGACGAAGGAAACAACGACGAGGAAGATATTCCAGAAGAAGGAGACAAGGAAGAAGGAAGTAACGAACAAATTGAGTGGGACACCACTGAATCCAAATCGTCATCGCATTAGTTTGTTTTTTCATCCACGTTTTATGATACTACATTTTATATTTTTATGCAAAACTTAAAACCGGCACATGTATGTAAATAGTGTTTTATTTATTTTGGGTTTGTACGTCTTAAGCTATTAGGTACATGACTTGCTTGTGGTATGCTTGGTGTATATTATATGCTACAATCTTAAAGTTCTTCTTAAGCTATTTGTGTGTTCACTACTCCTTTTTGTCGATGACAAAGGGGGAGAAAAATATTACTAACATTAAGTTTTGTAGATTTTTTTAGTATGTATTTCAGGGGGAGCATATATTCAGGGGAAGTTAAGAAAAATTTCAGAGCTATGTTGTCATCAATCAAAAAGGGGGAGAATGTTGAATCAAGGAATTCACGGCGTTTTGATTAAATGACAAGTAATGAAATTCGGAAGTTGTAGGTGTTTGAGTCAAGAATTTGCCAAAAGTTCCCTTCAAATGGCCCTTTGAAGTGTATTTATAGGTGGAATGTTTCTCTGAAGTGGCTTCGGTTTGGATACACGTGGGAGACATCCCGTGAGAGTCCGTTTTGGATAGAACAAGATGATGACAACAAAACTATAACCTGGGTGAACATGGGGAAGTGGCTGTCCAACCGCCCACATCTTTTGGAGTCGTGGGCTATAACCACTATCCACTTGCTCTCGGTTTGACCCGATATACAAAGGGAAGGAGGGGCGGATCAGGCTACATCGACCCGATCCGAATCTGTCTTTGCTTCTCTAATTTCTTGCTCCACCACACTATATTTTGGTCAGAGAGCCCCGATCCGATCCAGGTTTTGAGCGCGTGCTCTTCTAACCAGCATTCTTCAGGAATTGGCCTTTTGTCTTTGTGTATCCTAATTCACAAAGTAGGCTAACAATTAAAAAGAAGGACTATTTTGAAGTATTAAGAGAAGTAGGGGTAGTTTAGGCATAGTAGGGGTAGATCGACAAATATGAAAGATGGTGAATCGATTGGATTGTGTGCTGCAAAAATCAACCCTTCACAATATTTAAAAAATTGTAATTATTGTTAGTAAGGGCTATTAAGTGAATTAGGGTTAGGACTAAAAAGAAGGGTTGTTTTGAGGTATAAAGAAAAGTAGGGGTAGTGTAAGCATAGTAGGGGTAGGTCGACAAATATGAAAGATGATGAATCGTTTGGATTGGTTGCTGCAAAAACCCACCCTTTACAGTAGTTAAAAATTAGGGGTAATTATTGGAAGTAAGGGCTACTTAGAGAATTAGGGATAGGATTAAAACAAAGGATTGTTTTGAAGTATTAGGTGAATTAAGGGTAGTTTAAGCATAGCAGGGGTAGATCGACAAATATGAAAGATTATGAATTGTTTGGATTGGTGGGTTGGTTTTTGCAATACCCAATCCAAACAATTCATAATCTTTCATATTTGTCCATCTACCCCTACTATGCTTAAACTTCCCCTACTTCTCTTTCTACTTCAAAACAACCCTTCTTTTTAATCCTACCCCTAATTCTCTACGTAGCCCTTGCTTCCAACAATTGCCCCTATTTTTCAACTACTGTGAAGGGTTGGTTTCTACAGCACCCAATCCAAATGATTCATCATCTTTCATATTTGTTGATCTACCCCTACTACGCTTAAAATACCCCTACTTCTCTTAATACTTCAAAACAAACCTTCTTTTTAATCCTATCCTTAATTCTCCAAATAGACCTTACTTCCAATAATTACACCTATCTTTTAACTTCTGTGAATAGTTGGTTTTTGCAGCACCCAATCAAAATGATTCATAATCTTTAATACTGGTCGATCTACCCCTACTATGCTTAAACTACCTCTACTTCTCTTAATACTTCAAAACAACCCTTCTTTTTATTCCTGCCCCTAATTCTCTAAATAGCCCTCACTTCCAACAATTACCCCTATTTTTTGACTACTGTGTTTTTGCAGCACCCAATCCAAATAATTCATCATCTTTCATATTGGTAGATCTAACCCTACTATGCTTAAACTACCCCTACTTCGCTTAATACTTCAAAAAAAACAACCCTTCTTTTTAATACTACCCCTAATTCTCTAGATAGCCCTTACTTCCAACAATTACACCTATTTTTTAACTATTGTGAAGGATTGGTTTTTGCAACACCCATTCCAAATGATTCATCATCTTTCATATTTGTAGATCTACCCCTGCTATGTTTAAACTACCCCTACTTCTCTTAATACTTCAAAACAACCATTCTTTTTAATCCTAACCTCAATTCTCTAAATAGCCGTTACTTCCAACAATTACCCCTATTTTTTAACTACTTTGAAGGGTTGGTTTTTGCAGTGCCCAATTCAAACTATTCATCATCTTTCATATTTGTCGATCTACCCTTACTACGCTTAAACTACCCCTAATTATCTTAATACTTCAAAATAGCCTTCTTTTTAATCCTACCCCTAATTCTCTTAACAAACCATCCTTCCAAAAATTACCCCTATTTTTTAACTGCTATAAAGGGTTGGTTTTCGTAGCACCCAAACCAAACTTTTCATCATCTTTCATATTTGTCGATCTACCCCTACTTCTCTTAATACTTCAAAACAGAGATTCTTTTTAATCCTAACCCAAATTGTCTAAGTAGCCCTTACTTCCAACAATTACCCCTATTTTTTAAACACCGCGACTTTTATTATTATTTTCCTTTATTCGTTTCTTTAAACCAACCCTTCACAGTAGTTAAAAAAAGGTGTAATTGTTGGAAGTAAGGGCTATTTCGAGAATTAGGGATAAGATTAAAAATAAGGGATGTTTTGAAGTATTAAGAGAGTAGGGGAGCTTTGAGCATAATAGGGATAGATCGACAAATATGAAAGATGATGAATCGTTAGGATTGGGTGCTGCAAAAACCAACCCTTGGTAGAAGTAGAATGATGATTGGTTTACAAAGAAAGAAATAAATAATGCAAAAAAAATTGAATAAAGAAATGAATAAAGGGAAAAAATAATAACAGTAGGGGGTAGCTAAAGCATAGTAGGGGAACTTCGACAAATATGAATGATGATGAATCGTTTGGATTGGGTGCTACAAAAACCGACTATTCATAGAAGTAGAATGATAATTGGTTTACAATGAAAGAAATGAATTATTCAAAAAATATGAATAAAGAAATGAATAAAGGAAAACAATTATAAAAGTAAGGGGTAGCTTAATCATAGTATGGGTAGATCGACAAATATGAAAGATGATGAATCATTTAGATTGGGAGCTACAAAAAAAAAAACCCCTTCAGAGTATTTAAAAAATAGGGGTAATTTTTGGAAGGTCTATTTAGATAATTAGGGGTTGGATTAAAAAGAAGGGTTATTTTGAGGTATTAAGAGAAGTAGGGGTAGTTTAAGCACAGTAGCGGTGGATGGACAAATATGAAAGATGATGAATCATTTGTATTGGGTGCGGCAAAAACCAATCCTCCACAATAGTTAAAGAATAGTGGTAATTTTTGGAAGGAATGGCTATTTAGAGAATTAGAGGTAGGACTAAAAAGAAGGACTGCTTTGAAGTATTAAGAGAAGTAAGGGTAGTTTAAGCATAATAGGGGTAGATGGCCAAATATAAAAGATGATGAATCATATGGATTGGTTGCTGCAAAAACCAACCCTTCACAAAAGTTAAAAAATAGGGTTAATTGTTGGAAGGGCTATTCAGAAAATTAGGGGTTGGATTAAAAAGAAGGGTTGTTTTGAAGTATTAAGAGAAGTAGGGTAATTTTAAGCTTAGTAGGGGAAGATCGACAAATATGAAAGATGATGAATTATTTGGATTGGGTGCTACAAAAACCAACCCTTCACAGTAGTTAAAAAATAGGGGTAATTATTGGAAGGAATGGCTACTTAGAGAATTAGGGGTAGGATTAAAAATGGGGACTGTTTTAAAGTATTAAGGGGAGTAGGGGTAGTCTTCGTTGTTGATATTTTGATCTTCTCCAAGTGTGAAGAAGAGCATGCCCAACATTTGGGAGAAGTTTTGAAAACTTTCCATGACCATCAGCTAAAAGAAAGGTTCTCCAAATGCCATTTCTGGAGAAAGGAGGTGAGATTCTTGTGGCATGTAGTCTCCAAAGAAGGGACAGCTGTAGATCATGCAAAGATGGTTGCAGTGCAAGATTGGCAGATTCCTAAAAATGCAACCGAGGTGAGAAGCTTTCTTGGGTTGGCAGTTTATTATAGGAAGTTCATTACGGACTTCACTAATATATCAGCCGCTCTCACCAAGCTAACAAAGAATAATTTGGCAATCTCATGGGACATAGACTTTGACATTGCTTTCCAACGAATGAAAAGGGCTTTGACAATAGCCCCAGTCTTGGCCTTGTCCGATGGAAGCAAAGTGTTTACTGTTTACACTGATGCGTGCGGTACAGGACTTGGTGAGGTGCTGATGCAAGAAAGGAAAGTTATATGTTATGGGGGTAGACAGTTGAGAGTTCATGAGAAGAACTACCCCACATATGACTTAGAGTTGGCTGCCATAGTATTCGCGTTAAAGATGTCGCATCATTATTTACGTGGAGAAAGGTTAGAGTTATACACCGATCATAAATCTCTCAAGTATTTATTATTATAGAAGGATCTCCACTTAATGAAACAACGGTGGACGAAGTTCTTAGCTTCATATGATTTTGAGATTGCTTATACCCCTGGCAAGGCTAATGTGGTGGCAGATGCACTAAGTAGGCATAGGGTGGCGCTGAGTCCTCTGTTTGTGGAAAGAAAGTACTTGGAGTTCATATATGCTTTTGATTTTAGACCCTCCATCGAGGTTTTGCCCGATTTATTTGCATCCTTGGAGATATGACCAACTCATTTGGATTAGATATGAGCCTCGCAACAAGGTGACCCACAGATTCTAGACATCATGGAGAGCTTAGAAGAGCGGAGACTTAGGTTCACCTCAGCAGATATACCAAAGAAGAAAAGGGGTGGTTGCGACGAGATGGAAGGCTTTGTGTTCCTCAAACTGAAATCTTAATTAAGGAAGTCCTATAAGAACACCACCATTCTAATATGACCATTCGTCCAGGTGGTGATAAGACGTAAATGGACATGAAAATTGTTTTCTTTTGGGCTGGGATGAAGAAGGATGTAGTTGAATTTGTTTCTCAATGTTTAGTTTGCGAGCAATTCAAAGCTGAGCAAAAGAAGCCCAGTCGTTTGCTTCATCCTTTGGAGGTTCCTTAGTGAAAATGGGAGAGTGTCTCTACGGATTTCATAGATGGGTTGCCTAAATCAAAGAAAGGCAATGACTGTATTTGGGTGGTAGTAGATAAACTCACTAAGAGCGCCCACTTTATTCCTGTTAAGAGTAAGAGGACGACATCGTGGTTGGCAGCGATTTATGTTCATGAGATAGTTTGCATCCATGGAGTACCTTCTAACATAGCAAGAGATCGTGTCCCCGTATTTACCATCGAATTTTAGAGGAGCTTGCAAGAAGCATTAGGTACACAGTTGTGTTTGAGCACCGCCTATCATCCTTAGACCGATGGACAGACAAAGAGGGTGAACAGTATTCTTGAATACCTTTTAAGGTTGTGTATCCTTGACTTTGGAGGGACTTGGGAAGAGCATCTTCCTTTAGTAGAGTTTGCCTATAATAACAGTTATCAAGCTAGCATCGGCCTGACAACCTTCGAAGCATTGTACGGGCGACCATGTAGATTGCCAACTTGTTGGTGGGAATCTATAGAAAACTTATTTCTTGGACCAGATATGGTTAGGGAAACGTCCGAAAAGATTGACCTTATTCGACAGCGGATGAAGACAGCTGAAGATAAGCAGAAGTCTTATGCAGATAAGAGAAGGACTGACATTGAATTCAAAGTGGGAGACTTAGTTTTTATCCAAGTATAACCTCTGAGGAACGTGGTTCGCTTCGGAGCAGTAGGGAAGTTGGTAGCTAGGTTTGTGGGGACGATTTCCCATAACCGATAGGATTGACCAACTAGCCTATAGAGTAAAGCTCCCAGAAAATCAATCTGGTGTTCATGACGTTTTGTGCCTCCATGACACCGCAAAAGTGGTTGAGCCGATGTAACACCCCATAATTTTATAACATTAAAATTCACAAATTAAAGTATACTTAATTTTTAGAAAAGAATTAAGTGAAATGGGTTGCGCAGAGAAATATATATGTATTGATATATGTATATATATATATATAATTTAAAAATTAAATAAATAAATATGCGAAAAAGTTCAAAACAGCGAATTGGGAGGGGAAATAACCGAACCGGCCCATTTTTGAGGTCGACCTGAGCCCCGCTGGGTCGACTAGGGGTTAATACAGGGTGTTTGGCTGTCAACCCGTGGGCCGATTCGCTCAAATGCAGATTTTGTATTTGATTGGTTCTCATGGTTCATAGTTAATCTAATGGTCCTAAATAACTTCCTACACCTATAAATACATCTTAATGCTAACCCTAAACCTAATTAAAATAGAATAGTTACCGTCATACCGTCGCCATGGAAATCAATGGAGCCGCCGCCAACTAAGAAAGAAGAAAAGTAAATTCAATTTTAATTCTCCCAACCCTAAAGCAAAGCAAAACTCTCTCTTTTCTTCTCTAAATTGTGAGTATGATGATCTTAACAAGATTATTATCATTTTAATTAGGTTGAGTTATGAATGGATTATGAGTAGATGATGTGAATTATCATATATGTTGTTGTAAACCCCTTTTGCTATCATGTATATTGTAAATCCAATGTTATGTGATGATGATATCTTATATGTTGTAAATCATGCTTTGATGATGTTATGTATGTTGAAAGTTTCTATGCTAAGTTGTGATGAATCATACATGTTAAAAAGGCCATGATGTTACCATCTATGCTAGTTAGTTCATATTAATTAAATCATCATGTTTGGGTTATGTTAATCTATATGACACGTCACATATGCAAGTTAGATTGATTAGAAAAGTTATGAACATATGCCAAGACATCTATTATGACATCTAGAATTATGCTATGACATATGTGATATCCTATGCTAGTTTACACCATCATTATGTTGCCTAAAAACCCCATATGCAAGTTTATGTATAGATTTGGGCTATGATCATATCATGTAAATTGAGACATTTAACAAGTTGACACCTTTTGATCCTTAGCATGTGTAGTTTATGCAAGTTTCACCCCTATTACGATTAGATTTATTTTAATTGTCTATATGTTGTGATAATTTATCTTTGTGCTAGGTGTAAGACTATACAAGTCTAGCCTCTATTATGCGTTGAATAAGCGAAGGTATAAATGTGGGGTAGGTGTAATATTAACGATTTAATATTAAAAAGATGGGGTGCAATTGATATGATTTTGCATGCCATAAGTGGATGGCCATAATTAAGTCAATTATGGACATCATTAAAAGTTGACTTAATTAATAATTTGAATAGGGAATTATTAAAACTGGGGTAAAAGATTTTAAGTGTTAATCAATGCTTAGGACACGAGGTCGGACTCGTTTGTGACGTAAACCCGCCCGGACCCGCCCGGCAAATCCAGTTGTCACAAATGTCAGCCCAATGTGAGAGGTCCTATTCCTAAACTAAAGCATAACGGTTGTAAAGACACGAGGTTAGACTCTTTTATGGTGTAAGACTGCCCGGACCCGCCCGGCAAATCCAGCTGCCATAAATGCCTGTCTAATGTGAGAGGTCTTTATGAGGTTATGGCCTGAATGAATTAAGAAATACTTAACCAGATAAACATGTAAGGTGGGACATGGGGGTTAAGTAGGTGCCTTGGGTGGCATGAGGAATTTAGGGGGTGCCCTTAGTGGCATGTGAAATACGATTAGTAAGACTTAACCAAACACACATGTAAATGAACATGACTAAGAGGGTTAAGTGGGATATAACAGTGACAAGCTTAGGTGGGTAGCTTGTGGGGGCCCATTTCGACCAGTATCCCAAACGTTTCTTTTTGGGCTTGACCCAAGTCGAGGACGGGACACGCATGCTGGGTTTGACTGTAAGAGGCCAAAACGGGGAGCCGTGGCAGTGCAAGTCCAACGGGTTTCATATGCGTGTGTGGACCCGGGCTGGTAGGTAAGACGTTGTTGCATCGTGTAGGTATAAGCCGTGCATTCTCAAGTCGTATCGGGTTGCCACTTTAGGGGAGTGATACACCCCACTGTGGGGCCAACACGGGTATCTACGAGTAGGGAGCCGATCGAAAGTGGGTAGTGGGGTACACCTAGTGGAGATAGGGGCAGACGGCACCTATGTAGTCAGCTAGGGGTACGTAAGGCTATTTATAAAGTTTCTGTGTGAATCAAGTGGGATCAAACAATAGGGTGACTGGTGTGGTGCAGTGTAGTAATGTGCGGTGCAGTGTATTAATCCTTCGTTAGTAATTAGGTGTGCCTTTACCGTTATCTTTAACGTTATCTTAAACGCTATCTTTATCTTCCTAAGAGTTCATAGACATTTACTTATCTTCCAGCTTATGCCTTAGTCTAGTTATTTTGATAATAGTATTGTTAGAATTATCATACTCGCCAGACTTTATGTCTGACCCCCTCTATTTCTATCCTTTTTCCCCCTCCAGGTCCTCAGGTTGGGCCTAGCTCTAGTGGAGTTTGATTGAATTGCTTCATCTCTCTTTGGAAAGCTTGGACCGTTGAAGTAAAGTCCAGCTTGTTATCTTTTTAATGGCTATTTATGTAATGGGATTGTGTATTTTGTTTTTATGAAGATGGATATTGTACTTGGTTATGATCTATGGTTTTATGATTTAACAAAAATGTTTAATTTCCGCTGCAAAAAAATGAAGTTTTAGATTTCCAAGTACTATTTATTATCTGTCTTGTTGTAATTTTTCTGTTCTATATTCAATTATAACCTCCATGGAAGTTAATGCATTCCCTTTGTGAGTAACATTAATGGACGTGGGGTGTTACACGTGGTATCATAGCTTAAGGTTACCAGAACAGATAAAAATACTTTAGAAAAATAGTTATTTTTGGAAGAAGTGCTTTCAAAAACATGTTTTAATGAGAAATTTAAAGAGAAGAGTTTTTAAGAAAAAAACATAATCCCCAATAGCCCATATCTTTATCTTTCGAATTCTCCATTCTGAATCTTTCCTTTTTTGTTTCAGCATGGCTGAAGATCTTAATCTACCCGACGGTGTAACGATACCAGGATGGTATAGGAGGTTATTAGAGGCTAGGGTCGCTGCAGGTCCAGCCAATGTTCCACCACCAGTTGCACCCGTTCCTCCTCCTCCTCCTCGCGTAGATACTTTTGCAAAGACGTGCAAGGAATTCAAGTCTATGGGTGGAAAACCATTTCAAGGGTCAGAAACGTTTGTGGAAGCTAGAGACTGGCTTAAGGAGGTGGAAGAATTGCTAGAAATCTTTGAAGTAGAAGAAGGGAGGAGAGTTCGTTTAGCAGCTTGGTTGATGAAGGGAGAGGCCTCGTTTTGGTGGGAGGTCACTAATGGGGAGCGTCCTGTTGACTCTTGGGCGGATTTCAGACGTAGGTTCGAGGCGAAGTTTCTCTTAAGGGCGAGAGAAAATCTATATATGGAAAGGTTCTTGACATTGAAGCAAGGAAGCTCATCAGTGAAAGAATATGTCAATAAATTTAATCAATTAGCAAGGTTTGGCTTGGACTTAGTGAACACGCCGGAGAAGAAGGCGCTGAGGTTTGCAAATGGGTTGAATGAACCATTGCAAGGGTTGGCTATGACCCACATCCCGATGGGAGCCACCTTTGAGAAGTTAGTAGGAATGGCGCTCGTGCATAAGGAGAAAAGCGGTAAAGCTGATAAGGTACCCGAGAAGAAGTGGGATCAGAAGAAACCACAACAGCAAAACAAGAAGGGTGGTAAAGACAATAACGCAAGGGAAAGAAGAAATGTTTTAACTGTGGGACACCAGGCCATCTCAGCAAGGATTGCCGAAAGAAAAAGAAGACTGGCTGTTTTCATTGTGGCGATGCGGGACATTTAGTGAAGGACTGCCCAAAGAAGGGGCAGAGGGCAGGGGCTACCTCGGGAGGACAGGTGCAGGCTCTTATGGCACCAGGGCAGGCAAGGGGACAAGTTCAGGATCTCGCGGTCCCACCGCTGCAAGAACGAGGTAGAACCATTTCTGTTGAAAGCTTAGTTTTTCTGTTTGATCATCATGTCCATACCTTATTCGATTCGGGCGCATCACATTCGTTTATCTCTACATCATTAGTTGAATCACTGCACTTAAACACCAGTTTAGTAGAGGATCCCTTAGTTGTTTCGAATCCAATTGGGGGCTCAGCTTATTTGTCTATGATGTGTTTGGATTTGAAAATTTCCATACTTAGCGTTGAATTTAGATGTGATGCTTATGCGTTGGGCTTCACGGGCTATGGGCAAATTTTAGGAATGGATTGGTTATCCAGAAATGGGGTCGTTCTTGATTGCGAAAGGAGAGTAGTTAGGCTCGGGACTCGCCTTGGCAACACTCTCGAAATCTTTTGTAATCCCATAAATTCGGTTATGCCAAGTTATCTAGAATCGCTTGAGCATCTGAGGAAAATCTACGATCTGTTAGAGTGGTCCGAGAATATTCGGATGTGTTTGAGGAGGTGAAGGGCTTGCCTCCGAAGCGGGAGATAGATTTTCGAATATATCTTGTGGATAATGAGAAACAAGTATCTTTGCCAGTACGCCACATGGCTCCACATGAAAGGAGGGAACTCGGTAAGCAAGTGAAGGAGTTGCTTGAGAAGGGGTTCATAAGACGAAGTATATCGGAGTGGGGTGCTCCAGTAGTATTTTCCACGAAGGCGGATGGGTCCCTTAGACTTTGTGTGGACTATAGAGAACTTGATAAGCTTACTAAGAGGAACAGACACCCACTGCCGAGGATTGACGATCTCTTCGATCGGTTAGTTGGCGCCTCAGTGTTTTCGCAGTTGGACTTAGCCACTGGTTTCCATCAGATGAGAGTGGCTGAGGATAGCATTGACAAGACTGCCTTTAGGACTTCGGACGGTTTCTATGAATGGCTAGTGATGCCCTTCGGTTTGACAAACGCCCCCGCATACTTTGTTGATTTGATGAGTAGGATGTTTAGGGACTACCTTCACAAATTCGTGGTAGTCTTTGTAGATGACATCTTGATCTTTTCTAAGGATGAAGAAGAGCATGCCCTACATCTTAGGGAAGTGTTGGAGACCCTACGAGTGCATAGCGTTAAGGCTAAATTTTCTAAGTGTCACTTCTGGAGGAAGGAAGTACGGTTCTTAGGAGACGTGGTTTCCAAAGAAGGGATAGCTGTAGATCCCGCGAAGGTGGTGGCCATCCAAGATTGGAAGGTCCCTAAAAATGCTACCGAAGTAAGAAGTTTCTTGGGATTGGCTGGCTACTATAGGAAGTCTATCAAAGACTTAGCAAAGATATCAGCTCCATTGAGACGAAGAAGAACCTAGTTTTCACATGGGACGTAGATTGTGATGATGCTTTCCAACGTTTGAAGAGAGCTTTGACTTCAGCCCCAGTCTTAGTATTGCCAGATGGGAGTAAGCCGTTTACCGTTTATACTGACGCTTGTGGGACAGGACTAGGCGCAGTCTTAATGCAAGAGGGAAGGGTAATAGCCTATGGTGGAAGGCAGTTGAGAGCGCATGAGAAAAATTATCCTACACATGACCTAGAATTGGACGCTATTGTTTTCGCGCTTAAGTCTTGGCGTCATTATATTCTTGGCGAGAAATTCGAATTATTCACTAACCACAAGTATTTAAAATACCTATTCTCTCAAAAGGACTTGAACTTAAGGCAGCAAAGGTGGATGGAGTTCTTAGCGTCCTACGACTTCGAAATAGCCTATACCCCTTGCAAGGGTAAGGTGGTGGTAGACGCCTTAAGTAAAAAAAGATTATCCTTAAGTCCTTTGTTTGTTGAGCGGCGAAGTTTAGAATTCATTTCGATGTTTGACTTTAGACCTTCTGTTGACTTCATACTCGGTTTGTTAGCATCCTTGGAGGTCAGACCTACGCTTTTGGGACGGATTGGTGAGGCATAGCGAGATGACCCAAAGTTAGTTGAGTTAGTAGAAAAGTTCAAAGGAGGGGAGTCATCAAGCTATCTCTATAGGTACCCCCTAGATGATAAGGGTTGGTTACGGAAGGACGGTAGACTTTGTGTACCAAAAGACGATGACCTAAGGAAGACTATTCTTGACGAAGCTCATCGTTCGAAGATGACCATTCATCCCGGCGGAGACAAGATGTACAAAGACATGAAGAGAGTTTACTTTTGGGCCGGCTTGAGGAAAGACGTGGTCGAGTATGTCGCTAGATGCTTGGTGTGCCAACAAGTAAAAGCAGAGCAAAATAAACCCAGTGGGTTGCTTCACCCATTGGAGGTTCCACTATGGAAGTGGGAAAGTGCCTCGATGGATTTTGTGGATGGATTACCGTGATTAAGGAAGGGTAATACGGGAATTTGGGTTATAGTAGATAGACTTAATAAGAGAGCCCATTTTATTCCCGTGAAGAGTTAGAGGACTGCTCCATGGTTAGCTTCTGTATACGTTCGAGAGATAGTTCGGTTGCACGGTGTTCCTTCTAGCATAGTGAGCGACCGCGATCCTATTTTCACTAGCGAATTTTGGAGAAGCTTACAAGAGGCGGTAGGGACTCAGTTATGTTTGAGCACCGCATATCATCCTCAGACGGACTGTAACACCCCGAATTTCGGTTAATGCTAAAATTCACTAATTATAGAATAAATAATCTCAGATGTGAGAAATGGGGGAAGCGGGTTGCGTCATTGCGTTCGTCTCGGAAAAATACGCGAAATAGAGTCCGAGTTTTCGAGAATCGGAGTCCGTATGGCCCGGTTATGGCCCAATGAAGTTTACAGAAAATTCAAAGTTCAAAACAGATTTAAAATTCAGGTTCAAATTTCAAAATTGGGGCCATTGGGCGCAGGCGGGAAAAATTCCCGCCTAGCTACCCAAGTCGACAGCCCTGTCGACTGGGCAGTCGACTTGGCTAGGACCAAGTCGACAGCCCTATCGACTTGGGTGTCGACAGCGGGTGCCCGGCCAGTTTGGCCTGGTGCACCATTTTAGTGTTTGGGCTGTGTTTTGGGGCTGGTTTCTGGAAGCTTCCGAGATCTGATGGCCCTAATCTAATTTAGGGTTAATCTGATGGCCTAAAACACTTTCCTAATCCTATAAATAAGACCCTAAGCTAGCCCTAAATGATCATAATCCTATCTCCTAACTAAACTATGCCAAAATTTTCTATGATCATGGCCTCCACTCAAAACCCTAGCCTCCATCCTATTTCTAAACTATTTCTATGAAGGCTTTCATGTTCATACGAGCATCTTTGAGTTGTATGAGTGATCATTAGCTTTCATTCATCATCAAGTTGCAAGCTTTATGTTCAAGGCTAGAGTTTTTGGGTGATTTTTGGCAAGGGTTTGCTTATTGGAGTTTAGTGGTGAGTTTCTATAGCCCTAATAATCAATTGTTAAATTGATTATGATAGGATATGATAAGATATGGCTATGTTTGTGGATAAATGTGCTTATGCAAGTTTAGTATAGTGTATGTTGTGTGTTTTGCAAGTTTTATGCTATATGCAAGTTTAATGCTATGTTTTATGATGCTCACTATGCAAAACACTATGTTGAACATTTATGCATATGTAACATGTTATGCAAACTATATGTGAGATTTTATGCAAGTTATATGTAACATGTTATGCATATTATGTATTTGGTTTTATGCATGTTAAGTATTTGGTTTTGTGCATGCTAAGTATTTGGTTTTATGAATACTAAGTGTTTGGTTTTATGCAAGTTATGATGCAAGTTCATATGCAAGTTATGATGCTAGTTCATATGCAAGTTATGATGCAAGTTCATATGCAAGTTATGATGCAAGTTCATATGCAAGTTATGATGCAAGTTCATATGCAAGTTTGCCTCTATGTATGACATAAGTACATGTGCAAGTTCATCCTTTTTAGACCTATGACATGTATGCAAGTTGACACCTTTATGATGGGTCTATGACATGAACATTTAAGCAAGTTACCATCTTTATGACATATGTGATTCGTGCAAGTTTGGGTTGGTTATTTATGCAAGTTGGGTTTATGGTCATATATACAAGTTGACACCTTTTAAACCCATGATAATGCTAATGATATGCCAAGTTGAACCCATTGTGTGTATGATGAATCTTCTCTTTTGAAGTATGTCATGTTAACGTATTTACGTGGGGACGATGGGGTAAAAATTAATGAACACATAAAATTGTGTGAAGTGGGTATGATTAAACATACCGTAAAGTGGATGGACATAATTGGAAATTTACCTATTAAGTTAGGTCTACCCATATTATGGAATTGAGAATTTACCTATTGAGTTAGGTCTACCCATATTCTCAAATATTTGTAATTAATTAGGGATAATTAATACAAATTATGGGGGTGATTAATTAGGTGTAATTAATCTACTAAGACACGAGGTTGGACCCGTTTGTAGCATAAAACTGCCCGGAACCGACCGGCAAATCCAGCGGCTACAAATGATTGGCCCAATGTGGGAGGTCTTAGTCATAAACTAAATACGTGACAAGTGTAAAGACACGAGGTTAGACTCTGTTATGGTGTAAGGCTGCCCGGAACCAACCGGCATATCCAGCTGCCATAAAAGATAGTCTAATGTGAGAGGTCTTTACAAAGGTTACGATCTTAATTAATTAAGAAACACTTAACCAAATTAGCATGTAGAGGGGCATGAGGGGTTAAGTCGGTGCCTTGGGTGGCATGTAGTAACTAGTGGGGGTGCCTTGGGTGGCATGAGGAAACTAGTGGGTTGCCTTGGGTGGCAATAGAAAATACGATTAGAATACTTAACCAAAGAGGAATATGTAATTAAACATGATTAAAGGGTTAGGTAAGTGCCTTGGGTGGCATGTGGGAATCAAGTAAGTGCCTTGGGTGGCATGCGGAAATCTAGTGGGTGCCTTAAGTGGCAATTAAAATATGATTAAATGACAAGCTTAAGTAGTAGCTTGTGGGGGCCTTAAGTGGCAATTGAAATATAATTAAATGACAAGCTTAAGTAGTAGCTTGTGGGGGCCTTAAGTGGCAATTGAAATATAATTAAATGACAAGCTTAAGTAGTAGCTGGTGGGGGCCTTAAGTGGCAATTGAAATATAATTAGATGACGTAACCAAACCTTAACATGTAAGTGGGCATGATTATAAAAGGGGTTAAGTGGGATGCACTAGATTAAATGACAAGCTTAAGTAGTAGCTTGTGGGGGCCCATTTCAACCAATATCCCAAACGTATCTTTGTGGGCTCGACTCAAGTCGAGGACGGGACACGCATATTGGGCTTGACTATAAGAGGCCAAAACGGGGTAGCGGTGGCAACGCGAGTCCAACGGGTTTCATATGCGTGTGTGGACCTGGGCTGGTAGGTAAGACATTGTTGCATCGTGTAGATATAAGTCGTGCACCATTTATTGTATCGGGTTGCCACTTTGGGGAGTGATACACCGCATTGTGGGGCCAGCACGGGTATCTACGATAAGGAGCCGATCGCTTGGGAAGTAGTGGGTACACCTAGTGGAGATGGGGGCAGACGGCACCTATGTAGTCAGCTAGGGGTACAAGTAACTACTGGGTAAAATTACTAAGTACACTTAGTGGGATCAACCTTTAAGTAGGAATTACCCTTGGGTGGGTAGAACTGGTGTGGTGTAGTGTAGTAATTACCCTTGGGTGGGTAGATCTGGGGTGGTGCAATCTAGTAAATATCCTTGGGTGGATAAATGCGTCTTTTCAGTTATCTTAGTACATCCTGTATTTAGTTGGCTACTTAGTGTAGTCATTATACCCAGAGGTACCGTACCTTGTTTATATCATACCCTAATTACTTTAATGATTGTATTGTTAGGGTTATAGGACTCACTCAGACTTATGTCTGACCCCGTTGTTTCTTTATCTTTTTCCCAACCCTCAGGTTTTCAGAGTGGGCCTAGCACTAGTGGGCTTTGATCAGACTGCTTTATCTATCTTTTGGAGCTTGGACCGTGGATGTAAATCTCAGTTTATCTTTTCTATTATGGCTATTAGGTTATGTAGTGGGATTATGTACTTTTGTTTTATCAGGATGGATATTATGTACTTGACTCCTATTTATGGTTTTGGTGTAACCAAACATGTATTACTTTCCGCTGGAATGAAATGATGTTTTAAATTCTCAAGTATTACTTATATCTGTCTTGTTGTAATTTTTCTGTTCTATATTCACTTAAAATACTCCACCGATGTTATGGCATTCCCTTAGTGAGTGACCGTAGCGGGTGTGGGGTGTTACACGGACGGCCAGACTGAGAGGGTGAATCGCATTCTAGAGGATCTGTTGAGGCTATGTATCCTAGACTTTGGGGGTACATGGGAAGAGAATCTTCCATTGGTTGAGCTCTCATATAATAACAGCTTTCAGTCCAGCATTGGGAGACTTCGGAGAAGATCGACTTGATTAGAAGGAGGATGAAAGCAGAACAGGATAGGCAGAAATCTTATGCGGATAAGAGGAGGACAGATCTCGAGTTTGAAGTTGGGGACATGGTCTTTGTCAAAGTGTCTCCATTACGAAACGTTGTTCACTTTGGGTCCGTTGGGAAATTAGCACCAAGGTTTGTAGGGCCGTTTCATATTAAGGAGAAAATTGGACAGATGGCGTATAGAGTGGAGTTGCCCGAGAGACTTAGTGGTGTACACGACGTATTCCATGTGTCACATTTGAGGAAGTGCTTGGACGAGACCGCGGAAGTGGTAGAGCCAAGCTTGCTTAGAGAGGTGGAGATAGAGCGTGATGCGACAATTCGACGAGCTCCTACGCGCATTCTTGGGTCAGAGATCAAGAGGTTGAGGAATCGAGAGGTCAGACTAGTCAAAGTGCAATGGGGAGATGATGAGAGCAACGCTACTTGGGAGACGGAAGAGAAGATGCGTTCACGATACCCTTTTCTTTTTGAGGGTATGTCCTTTAATTTCTCCTTTATCGCTTAGCTTGTACTTATCTTATCTTTAGTATATCCTCTCGCTAGTATCTTTGACCTTTAGTTAGGATAATCCTATGGTTGAAACATGTGTTTGAGACATGTTATGTATGGTGGATGCAAAGTGGATGTAAGTGTTTGCTAGTGGTTGCTCGTGGATGCATATACACACACTATTAGGCACCAGATCGGCTCAGTCACTTCATATTGCATATTGCATACATATGGATGTATTTAGTAAAATGGATGTATAATGGTTGTATTATCATATAGTTGCTGCATTCGGGTGGATGGTTCTGCATGCATATAGAATTAATATGTATCATTAGGGATCTTTTGCATACATATTGGACGCATGGCACTATCATGAATTGTACTAAGGAGGTCGTTTGAATCAGTAGACCGCCCAATTTTGCATTAGATATGGACATATACACACAATGTGCATATAAACATTAAAGCATTAGAAGTCTTTTAAGAACAATGGATGCTGGTGTTTGATGGTTGAGTAGATGGACGATTAGATGGTAGGATATACATTCTTCTTGACTTGGAGATTTCGGGGATGAAATACTTTAAGGAGGGGAGAATGTAACAACCCATAATTTTATAACATTAAAATTCACAAATTAAAGTATACTTAATTTTTAGAAAAGAATTAAGTGAAATGGATTGCGCAGAGATATATATATATTGATATATATATATATATATAAATTAAAAATTAAATAAATAAATATGCGAAAAAGTTCAAAACAGCGAATTGGGAGGGGAAATAACCGAACCGGCCCATTTTTGAGGTCGACCCGAGCGCTGCTGGGTCGACTAGGGGTTAATCCAGGGTGTTCGGCTGTCAACCCGTGGGCCGATTTGCTCAAATGCAGATTTTGCATTTGATTGGTTCTCATGGTTCAGGGTTAATCTAATGGTCCTAAATAACTTCCTACACCTATAAATACATCCTAATGCTAACCCTAAACCTAATTAAAATAGAATAGTTATCGTCATACCGTCGCCATGGAAATCAATGGAGTCGCCGCCAACTAAGAAAGAAGAAAAGCAAATTCAATTCTAATTCTCTCAACCCTAAAGCAAAGCAAAACTCTCTCTTTTCTTCTCTAAATTGTGAGTATGATGATCTTAACAAGATTATTATCATTTTAATTAGGTTGAGTTATGAATGGATTATGAGTAGATGATGTGAATTATCATATATGTTGTTGTAAACCCCTTTTGCTATCATGTATATTGTAAATCCAATGTTATGTGATGATGATATCTTATATGTTGTAAATCATTCTATGATGATGTTATGTATGTTGAAAGTTTCTATGCTAAGTTCTGATGAATCATACATGATAAAAAGGCCATGATGTTACCATCTATGCTAGTTAGTTCATATTAATTAAACCATCATGTTCGGGTTATGTTGATCTATATGACAAGTTACATATGCAAGTTAGATTGATTAGAAAAGTTATGAACATATGCCAAGACATCTATTATGACATCTATAATTATGCTATGGCATATGTGATATCCTATGCTAGTTCACACCATCATTATGTTGCCTAAAAACCCCATATGCAGGTTTATGTATAAATTTGGGCTATGACCATATCATGTAAATTGAGACATTTAACAAGTTGACACCTTTTGATCCTTAACATGTGTAGTTTATGCAAGTTTCACCCCTATTACGATTAGATTTATTTTAATTGTCTATATGTTGTGATAATTTATCTTTGTGCTAGGTGTTAGACTATACAAGTCAAGCCTATATTATGTGTTGAATAAGCGAACGTATAAACGTGGGGTAGGGGTAATATTAAGGATTTAATATTAAAAAGTTGGGGTGCAATTGATATGATTTTGTATGCCATAAGTGGATGGCCATAATTGAGTAAATTATGGACATCATTAAAAGTTGACTTAATTGATAATTTGAATAGGGAATTATTAAAACTGGGGTAAAAGATTTTAAGTGTTAATCAATGCTTAGGACACGAGGTTGGACTCGTTTGTGATGTAAACCTACCCGGACCTGCCCGGCAAATCCAGTGGTCACAAATGTCATCCCAATGTGAGAGGTCCTAGGCCTAAACTAAAGCATAACGGTTGTAAAGACACGAGGTTAGACTCTTTTATGGTGTAAGACTGCCCGGACCAGCCCGGCAAATCCAGCTGCCATAAATGCCAGTCTAATGTGAGAGGTCTTTATGAGGTTATGGCCTGAATGAATTAAGAAATACTTAACCAGATAAACATGTAAGGTGGGACATGGGGGTTAAGTAGGTGCCTTGGGTGGCATGAGGAATCTAGGGGGTGCCCTTAGTGGCATGTGAAATACGATTAGCAAGACATAACCAAACACACATGTAAATGAACATGACTAAGAGGGTTAAGTGGGATATACTAGTGACAAGCTTAGGTGGGTAGCTTGTGGGGGCCCATTTCGACCAGTATCCCAAACGTATCTTTGTGGGCTCGACCCAAGTCGAGGACGGGACACGCATGCTGGGTTTGACTGTAAGAGGCCAAAACGGGAAGAGGTGGCAGCGCAAGTCCAACGGGTTTCATAAACGTGTGTGGACCCGGGCTGGTAGGTAAGACGTTGTTGCATCATGTAGGTATAAGTCGTGCATTCTCAAGTTGTATCGGGTTGCCACTTTAGGGGAGTGATACACCCCACTGTGGGGCCAGCACGGGTATCTACGAGTAGGGAGCCGATCGAAAGTGGGTAGTGGGGTACACCTAGTGGAGATAGGGGCAGACGACACCTATGTAGTCAGCTAGGGGTACGTAAGGCTATTTATAAAGTTTCTGTGTGAAGCAAGTGGGATCAAACAATAGGGTGACTGGTGTGGTGTAGTGTAGTAATGTGCGGTGCAGTGTAGTAAAGTTTCTGTGTTGAAGTAAAGTCCAGCTTGTTATCTTTTTAATGGATATTTATGTAATGGGATTATGTATTTTGTTTTTATGAAGATGGATATTGTACTTGGTTATGATCTATGGTTTTATGACGTAACAAACATGTTTAATTTTCGCTGCAATAAAATGAAGTTTTAGATTTCCAAGTACTATTTATTATCTGTCTTGTTGTAATTTTTCTGTTCTATATTCACTTATAACCTCCATGGAAGTTAATGCATTCCCTTTGTGAGTGACATTAATGGACGTGGGGTGTTACAGCCAAGCATGTTGGAAGAAGTCGAAGTGGAACGGGGGGTGACACTCAGACGAGTCCCTAGCCGTATTCTTGGGTCAGAAACTAAGAAGCTACGCAGTAAGGAGATCAAGTTGCTAAAGGTTCAATGGGGAGATAACCTAGAAGATGCAACTTTGGAGACCGAAGACAAGAATCATGCTTCGTACCCTTTTCTTTTCGAGGGTATACTCCTTTTCCTACGTTTTATCAGTGCTTGTTTCCATCAATAGAGTATATCTTATTCATATTATTTTTGACCTTTTGATAGGAATCCTATGGGTGTAAAGATGTGTTTGAAACATGCTATGTTTGATGGATGCAAGTGAATGTAACTGTTTGCTAGTGGTTTCCTGTGGAAGCATATACACACATATTAGGCACTGAGATCGGCTGAATCACTTTCATATTGCATATGGATGTGTGTGCTTTTTATTTTCTTTCATGGATGGAAATGGATGAATTGGCATATGGGTGTTGCATTTGGACGGATGGGTGTGCACACAAATACAACTTATATGATACAATAGGTTTATTTGTGTATATATTGGATTCATGGTAAAAACAAACATTGCATTAAGGATCTCAACTGAATCAGTAAACCGCCTGATCTTCGCATTAGTGTTGGGACATATACACACACTTTCACATGTATTCATATAAGCATTAGAAATCTTTAAGGACAATGGATGCTAGTGGTTAGCTGATGAGTAGATGAATGATGGATGGTAGTATATGCATTCTTCTCAACTTAAAGATTTCAGGACGAAATCCTTTCAGTAGGGGAGAATGTAACACCCCGAATTTTTAACGACATTAAAGAGAATAAATTAAATAATAATTAATTTAATATTCAGAATTAGTGGAAATAGATAGAACCATTGCGTCCGTCTCGAAATTCTAGTTAAATTAGACATTTGGTTTGCATAAAACAGACAACGTATGAAGAAGTTACGAGTGTTAAGTTTGTATATGCATAGAAAAATTATATATATATATATACATGAGTCAGAGGCAAGTCAGAGATGAATCAGAATTTTATCCAGAAGATTCGAATTCGAAAAATTCCTCTGAGCGGAAAAATTCCCTCTCTAGGGGGTCGACCGCCCTAGAGGGGTGTCGACACGGGGGTTGACCCTCCTTAAGGGGTGTCGACCTAGGGGTCGACCCACACACAGGGGTGTCGAAGCCCCTGGGGATGATGTGGCAGTCGTTTCAGTGGGTCAGCCAGCTATATATATGTGTCCTATTCCCCTGTTTTTTCATTGGAAATTATGGAGGCCATACGCTGCCAGGATTCAAACTGAGACGGAACCGCTTTCTACAACAACGTGCTTTGCAAATCAAATTCAGAATTCAGAAATTCAAGATCCATTCTGTTGGCTAGCTTTTTGACCAAGCCACCAAGGTTCACACACAAGAAGAAAGTATGGAACTACATTCCTCAAAGATCGGATTGCACACGCGGATCGCGTCCTTCGGATCGCCAGTGCAGAGCACGACCCGATCCGTCCATGGGAGCGCGACTCGATCCTCCTAAGAGAGCACGACCTGATCCGCACCTTTGTCACCACCTCACTCTGATCCGATCCCTTGCTACGTGGCGAAACTTCTGACTTGTTCAAACCACGAGCGGGTCTTCCGCGATCCGAAATGCACGGATCCTGCGACACCTATCCACAACTGTCATATTGACCAATTCCTCCTCAATGCTCGATCCGATCCGATTTTCTCGGGATCTGCACCACGTGTGACCGCGAACCACCTGAAAGAATCAGCTATAAATAGCCCAGAGACTGGCATTCTTGGGGATCTTTTGGCAGTATTGAGCACTTATTCCACCATTGCTGTCATACCCCTATTTTTTATCAGTCTTACTTCGAGATTACTGAGAGAAATCATAATTGTATGAGTGAGTTTGAGAGAAATCATTGATTGTACTAGCATTCAAAGTATAATCGATAACATATAAAGTGGACGTAGGCTCGTTAACGCCGAACCATTATAAATTCTGTGTGTTCTCTGCTTTTTCTTCAATCTCCAGTTGTTATTCTTTACGAATCAGAACAATTTGGGTGTTAGGTCCAAATTTTAATCTAACATTTTGGTGCTTTCACTGAGAATTGAATTCTCAGCCTACCGGATTGCTATTCTACTATTTGGATTTGAAAGTCCGAAGAAAACAGTCCCAAAACTTCACTGTTCAGATTTCTGAAGATTCCAGCGACATTTGATATCATGGCTGGAAAGAAGTCTAAGGAAGTGCGAGCTTCGCAAGCGAATGAAGTCGTGAATGAAGTGGTTGGCGAAAGTGCGCACGAGCAGGTCATCGAGGGGACCGCGGATCGCGAGGACAGGGGGCGACCCGAACCAATCAAGGTGCCACGATCCGACTTGAGGGTGGCGCTGCGAACCGAGAAGCTGGAGGGGTTGTTAGTCGATACCGTGATAACGCCGCGAATCCTCTGCATACCGTGACCACGAACCAACCCCAGGGGGGCGTACCGAATCACAGGCACCGATCCACCACGATCCGAAGCAATGACCAGATTACGACTCGACCTGGAAAGGAGCCAATGGCTCACTCCTGCTGTCCTGGCCCCTCTGCTCGACCTGGCTCAAGCTCTTTGCGCATAAGAGAAAATGATGATGATCAATATGACCCTTCTACTCCCGTTACTGAGGGATACATTTCTCGCTTTTCTGAAATATGGGAGAGGCTGTTTGATGAATTGGCTGCTCAAAGGCAGGAGAGCTCCGTTTTGCGACAGAACTTGACTGCTATGGATAGATGGCTCAATGATCTCGCAAGGCAAAGGACGCCCCCAGTTCGTCCGCTCACCCCAGAGTATTCTTCATCAGAGGAATCGCCAAGATCTCTGCGGCGGCCATATGAGAGGCCTGGAAACATGGAGCAGCTTCGATTTGGAACCCTGCCATCACGGGAAGAAGAGGCACTAGGTGCAAGCCCCTCAAACCGCAATGTGAATGATCGTGCCGCAACTCTCAGAGCTCGTTGTGTGGACAACCCTATTCAGAATAGACTACCTTAGCCCATTCGCCGTACAAATGCTAATGGTAACAGGGGCGGCAAAGCCCAATCCGAGCCCCGGATTTCGTGGCCGCTCCTAGAAGGGAAATTAGAGAATCCCACTGAGCAAGAAGCGCTGACCCCGAACCTCTGCTGACCAGTGCAAATGTTGCAGCTATGATTCATCAAATTCTGGCAGATAGTCGTGGAAAACGGAATGAAGATTGGGGAATTGCCCGCAGTCACACCCCTTTCACTGATGACAATTTAGATGTGACGTTCCCGAGGCGTTTCAACATGCCGTAGATGAACCGTTACGCGGGTAGATCTGATCTCGTCCAACATCTGATGAGATATTCTTGGTCAATGACCGCTGCCGCAACTTCTGACGCTGTCAAGTGCAAAGCATTTCGCATATTCCTGGAGGATGTAGCGTTATTATGGTTTACTCGCTTACCAGCAAGATCAATATCCAGCTTCAGGGAGTTGAGTGAAAGGTTCGTGGAACAGTTCCGCATCTATGCACAAAAGACGAAGAGTGTGATTGATTTGTTCCTTGTCAAGCAACGACCAGGCGAGAGTTTGGGGGTGTATCTAGACCGTTTCAACCTAGCCGCTACTAAAGTCAAAGATTCTCATGAGCCAACTGTTGTGGCAGCCCTAATTGATTGGGTAGATAAAGACACCAAATTTGGGAGATACCTGGCCGGCAAGCCACCTCATACTAGAGAATTATTCTACGAAAAAGCTAACGTGCACTTACATCGGGAGGAAGTATATGCTAACCGAAAGGCAAAAACGGCCGATAAAGAGGAAATCCAGAGCAATGTCGCCATTAAGCAGACAGGAGACAGCTCGGGGAAGGTTGAGGTTAATGTCGGAAACCGGAACCAAGGAGGTTGTCAGTCAGGAAACATTGGTAATAACAGTAATGGCAAGAACCGAAAGAGGAATCGAGGGAATGACTACCAGAGAAGGACTCGTCCCAGGTCTTTTGAGAGTTATACGGCAATAAACGATACTTTGGAGAATATCTTCATGGATTCGTACAACATCCTCCAAAATAAAAGGTCTCCTCCCAGAGAGTCGACGGAGAAAGAATGTGAAATGGGGAAGTTTTGTCTCTTCCATCAGATTCATCGCCATTCGACAAATGAATGCCGTCACCTAAGAGATGTGGTCGAGAGGCTTCTCCAAGAAGGAAAATTGGATGAATACAGAGTGACACCCAGAGACAGGGGGCAAGCCGTACAGGCCCCAAATCAGAACCAGAATCAACCTGCTGTCAGGCCAACTGCCCAGCAAAAGGGAAAGGACCTTGTTATCAATACCATAATCGGAGGGCTTTATCACGCCGGGCACGGTTCCAAGGCATTGGATCAGTATGTCAATGCATCCAAGCAGCACCTCGGGGTAGATGAGTGTAGCAACCCTGAGGACAACGTCCCGGTAAAGCAACAAAGGATGATGTCCGACGACGTCGTTTTCCGCGAACGAGAAAGCATTGGAGTCCATGCTCCGACTGAAGATCCATTTGTAATCACAGTACCTATTGGCCCGGCCACTGTTCATAAAGTCTTAGTAGATAACGAGAGTTCCGTCAACATTCTTTTCAAAATGACATTCGACCAAATGAATCTCGAGATAAAAGACTTGAAGCCCTGTGAAGGATGGATCCGTGGATTTAACGGAGTATCCACCGCTCCAATGGGTTATGTAGAGCTACCGGTTACACTTGGGGAAGGAGAACGCCAGAGAGTGAGAATTCTTCCCTTCGTGGTTTTGGATATTGAATCACCCTATAATGTCTTCTTGGGCCGATCGGACCTCACAAAGCTTAGAGCCTGTATAGCACCCTGGTGCTTGTTATTGAAGTTTCCTACAGAAGCTGGTGTTGGTATTGTCAGAGGAGATCAGGTTGCCGCACGAGCATGTTATATTGCAGAGCTAAAGCAACTCCGCAACGGAGGAGACATAGAAACCAAGGGCGCTTCTCCCCCCACAAGGGCGGAGACCTTATAGCAATTAAAGAGGATAACCGTAGGAGAGTCGCCCAGAGAGTTGCCCGAGGATATAGATCCTAGAGAGGACAAAGAACCTGGAGGCAGAATGGCGACTCCCAACGAGACAACTGTGGATGTACCGATCGATGATAGTGACCCAGAGAAGGTCCTTAAGATTGGATCCCAGTTAAATCCGAATTTAGCTAAAGAACTGACGGATTTCTTGAAAGATAATTTAGATGTATTTGCTTTGACCCACGCAGACATGTGCGGGATATCTCCATCAATCATGAGCCATTCATTAAGCATTAACCCTAAACATCCTCTGGTAAAACAAAAAAGGCGAATGCTGGGCCCAGAGAGGTCCGCTGCCTTGAAAGAAGAAGTTGGAAAGCTAAAGAGTAATGGATTTATCAGAGACTCAATCTGCCCAGACTGGATTTCAAATCCAGTTCTGGTAAAGAAGGCCAATGGGAAGTGGCGAACATGTATCGATTTCTCAGATTTGAATAAAGCCTGCCCGAAAGACAGTTTTCCGTTACCCAGGATCGATCAGTTGGTGGAATCAACGGCGGGTCATGAACTTCTCTCCTTTATGGATGCTTATTCAGGATATAACCAGATTCCAATGCATGTTCCAGATCAAGAACACACTAGCTTCATTACGGATCTGGGATTATACTGCTACGTGGTAATGCCCAATGTCTTGAAGAACGCAGGCGCTACATATCAACGGTTAGTGAACAGAATGTTCTATAACCAGATTGGGAAAACAATGGAAGTATACGTCGACGACATGTTGGTTAAGTCCAGGCAATCCTCCAATCACACTACGGACTTGGCAGAGATGTTTGGCATTCTTCGAAAGTACGGGATGAAACTTAACCCAACAAAATGTTCATTCGGGGTCGCCTCCGGAAAATTCTTGGGATTCATCGTCAGTTCTCGCGGGATTGAGATTAATCCAGACCAGATCACCGCAATCAGAGACATTCAAGAGCCTAGGCAGATTAAAGATGTGCAAAGCCTTGTACGGAAAGTAGCCGCACTAAGAAGATTCATCTCCAGGGCTACGGACAAATGCATCCCATTCTTCGAATTGGTAAAGCGAGGAAAACGCCACTTCAAATGGATGCATGACTGCATAGAAGCATTTCAGAACCTGCTGAGTCACCGGGAGAAACCTCCGATATTATCTAAGCCGGTGGATCACAAGGACTTATTCGTGTACTTGGCAGTTTCGTCCCACGCGATCAGCTCAGCATTGGTGAGAGAAGAAGGTAAAGTTCAAAGACCAGTGTATTACATGAGCAAAAAATTGACGGTAGCAGAGCGTAATTATACAAGGATAGAAAAGTTGGCGTACAGTTTGCTGATTGCCTCAAGAAAGCTTCGACATTATTTTTAGGATCATCCCATTACTGTATACACTGATCATCCACTCAAGCAAGTTCTACAGAGACCAGAAGCGTCTGGAAGACTACTCAAATGGAACATTGAGTTGAGTCAATTTGATCTGAACTTTCAGCCCCGACGGTCAATACGATGGCAAGTGATAGCCGACTTCATAGCAGAGTTTACTATCTTGGAGGAAGATATAGCAAACGAAGAAGTTGACCCCTCAAAGTTACTTCTCGACCCCAGTGCCTGGAGATTGTATACTGATGGCGCTAGGAATGACAAGAGATCCGGCGCTGGAGTAGTGCTTGAAACTCCTGAGAAACGGCTGATATGCTATGCTATCAGGATGGAGTTTCATGCCACTAACAACGACTCCGAATATGAAGCCCTGATAGTCGGGCTAAGGATTGCAAAGGAGTTGGAAATCACAAAGCTGGACATCTTTTGCGACTCCAAGTTAGTTGTAAACCAGGTCACCGGAAAATTCCATGCCAAAAGCCCAAGATTGATTTTATACTTGGAGAAAGTGAATGAGTTGCTGAACGGCTTCGATCACTACATCATATCTCATATTCCGCGGTCAGAGAATCAACAGGCGAATAAGTTGGCAAAGATGGCTAGTTCCGACGATCCTGAAGAGACTGGGCTAGCCCCAGTTGAAGTACTCCGGTCTCCTAGTATAGATCAGATGGAAATTGATCCGGTACTAGAGACGGAACCAGAAAGGGAGTCATGGATGACCCCTCTAAAGAATTTCTTGATAAATGGAACGCTTTCGAACCAAGAAAAGAGAGAGGCGTAAAGTAATTCGTAAAGCTTCCCGATACGTTCTGCAAGGCGGAGTTCTTTACAGACAGGGATTTTCGATGCCCCTTCTCCGGTGTATAGCTCATGACGACATCAAGCGTGTGCTACAGGAGGTACATGAAGGTGAATGCGGCGATCACACTGGAGGGCAAACATTGGCGAAAAAGGCGTTGCGGCATGATTATTTCTGGTCTACCATAAACAAAGATGCGGCGAAGTACGCACGACGGTGTGATGCATGCCAGAGATTTTCAAAGATACCTAGGGCACCTCCTAGTCAATTAAAAACTATGACGAGCCCATGGCCTTTCGCTATGTGGGGAATTGATATCATCGGAAGTCTCCCCATCGCTAAGGGCGGAGCGAAGTTCGCTACTGTAGCTGTTGATTACTTCACTAAGTGGGTCGAGGCTGAGCCACTGACTACAATCACAACCAAACGAGTGATCAATTTCGTCGTTAGAAACATCATCTGTCGATTTGGGATTCCAAAGATTGTTATAACTGACAACGGAACTCAGTTCGATAGCACTGAATTCAGAGACTTCTGCCAGAAATACCACATTGAGAAACGGTACACCTCTGTGGCGCATCCGCAGTCGAACGGACAGGTCGAAGCGGCGAATAAAGTGATTAAGTCCATTCTGAAAAGAAGACTGAAATGGGCCAGAGCCATGTGGGTTGATGAATTACCCTTAGCACTATGGGCCTACAGGACAACGTATAAATCGGCAATAGGCCATACCCCCTTCTCCCTTGCTTTTGGAGCAGAAGTAGTCATCACGGTTGAGATAAAAGTACCTTCTCACCAAGTGACTTATTACGATCCGATGACTAATAACGAATTGCTCCTTGAATCCCTGGATATGATCGAAGAAAAGAGGGACGAAGCAGACCTGCGTGCCTTGAGATGCAAGCAACAGGTCGCCCGATACTACAACAAAAAGGTTCGAGCCCGAACCTTTGAACCCGGAGACTTGGTTCTGAAGCGTGTCTTTCCAGCCCCAACTCATATGGGTGCGAAGTGGGAAGGACCGTACTCCATTCTGTGCAAGCTTGATAATGGAACCTTCAAGCTAGCAACCGTAGATGGAATGGAAATCCCCATAGTGTGGAATGCCCAACATTTACGGCCGTATGTAACGAAAAGATGTCAGATCTGTTCTTTTGCTTTATTAAGGACCATGTACTAGGCACGACTTGCCTAGAATAGTCCGATTTCTTAAGCAAAAAATTATAAATTGGACGTAGGTCATGATTCGACTGAACCACTATAAAAATATTGTGTGTCGTTTACCTTTATTGCACTATTATTTATCTACCTTTCTATTTTTATGGAAATTGCTGTGAAGCACGCAACGATCACAGAAGCGTATAATTATAGGTGTCTTCCATCAGAATGGAATGCAATCACCAGTCAAAACTCTGAGGGTGTGATAAAGTAAATCATATCATTGATAGCGCTCTAACTCTCCAGAGTCGAGAGAGAGCATAACGGACATGAAGCCGATGTCCGTAAGTCATGGCGGTGTACATGATCGGAACCGCCTTAACGGAACTCTAACCTCGGCGACTGTCAGGAGAGTATAAAAGCGTCTTCGATTGAGCGCTGAGAAAGAGCTCCTACCCCGCTGATGGCTCGGGGAGCGATTGAACTGCGGAGCTCGAACTCTAACTCTCCAGAGCACAGAGAGAGTATAAAAGCGTCTCCGATTGAGCGCTGAGAAAGAGCTCCTACCCCGCTGAAGGATCGGGGAGCGATTGAACTGCTAAGCTCGAACTCTAACTCTCCAGAGCAGAGAGAGTATAAAAGCATCTCTGATTGAGCGCTGAAAAAGGGCACCTACCCCGCTGAAGGATCGGGGAGCGACTGAACTACTGAATTCGAATTCTAACCTCGGCGGCCGCCAGGAGAGTATAAGAGAGTCTATGATTAAGCGCTGAGAAAGGTGCCGGAAACTCAGCACCACAAGGACAGTTATCTTACTAAATTTTCTAAGTCCCCCATATTCAGAAATAGGGGGCAACGTGCATACAACACTAATCAATCCTTAATAAGCCCCGGTTAGGCGCTACGTTAACGATTGACTAGGGGCATATACATATACACATGAACCTTGATGCAGCACAGAAATTTTTCTTTCTTGACTGATTTGTAGTTATAATCAAATGATCTATGACTAAGCATGAAATGTTTATTAAATGCTGGTACACGATGATGCAAAAAAAATAAACTTTCATTTATAAACTGCAAGCCTATAAAGTGAAAAACAACCTAAAACAAAAGTGAGGGCCAGTCTCACAATTACATTTCATGGCCAGTAGGAAGCCTAAAGACAAAAAATAGACAAGCGACAATATCTTATTTACGCTTGGACTTCTTCTCCTGTTTCTGCTTCCCCAGCTTCGCCTTGTCAGTGTCGGATTGATCACCCTTCTTTCTTTTCCTTTTTTCTATAAGAGGAACGTCCGACTCATCAGAAGACTCCTCCTCCTCCTCCTCTTTTCTCTTTCTTTCATCAGTAAGGGAAGCTAGGAAATCATTGGGATTCTCAAAATGAAGTTGTTTAGTGATCGATTTGGGCTAGAGTTTCAGAACCATCCCAGTTTTGGGATTAAACTCCGAGATAGGAGCTACGTTCAAAGGCTCTTGTCCCACCTTCTTTAAAGCCAGCTGCTTTTCTTGCCTAGCCTTTCTTTTAGCCAAAGTTTCGTCGTCATCCCCTTCGACTTCTTTGGTACTAATGATATCCTCCTCATCATCCACATGGCGTCCGTCCATATCTTTCAAGGCATCGATGGTTTCATCATCCTTGGGAGCATCAGCACTGGGTGCCAGGACGCCCTTCTCCACTATTGTACCTTCAGCCTGCTTCAGTATATCAACACCGGCGCTAGGCGAGATGATAATCTTCTCCACCTCTGTCCTCTTCTCGACATCCTTGTCGACGGGCTCGCCACATGTATTATGAGGAACACATGTTATTAATTCGATTGGTTGCTCCACCAGACGATGGCTACTCACAAATGCTTTGACAAATTGTTGGGAAAAAAGGGAGAAACCTTCCGCTGACCCTCCATCCAGGCTAGCTGCAGAAGCTTCGACAACAACGGGAGTCAGGCCCAAAGGAATTAATGGATCATCAGGATTGTATTCCTCAACTCCGGTGGCCTTGGGCTCTACAGCTGAGCTCGAACCTTCGTCAATCTTGTTTTTGCCCTTAGCCAGGGTCCTCTCCTTCTCCATTTCTTCTTGAATTAGGCGTCGGCCTTCTGCCAAATCCTCCGGCTCGTTATACCTCAGAATGGTCCTCATCAGCTCATCTTCGTTAATCTCTTCAACTCCTAATCTCTGCTTCTCACCCTCGACGATGGCGTCCCATATGTTGGCTAAAGTGACGTGGTCGTCCGGGATCCACGAGACGTTACGGGTTTTGAGGACGTGGCCGAGGAAGTCAAATATCATTTCTTCAAACCCTTCGATATCCTTTTCTCTCTCGAGGAGCTTTTTGTTAGAAGCAGTAGCCATTTCAATGGCACTTTCTACATTCTTTTCGGCGAGAGTCGCGCGCCTCTCTGCATCCGTGACTTGCTCATTCAGAATTACTTTCTCTGCTTCGGCCAAAGCTAGACTTTCTCTCAAACTCGCTTTTTCTTTCTCCCAAGCAGCTCTCTCAGCTTCAAAATGGCCCTGTGCCGTCTTCAACTGAATGTTGGCCGTTTTAAGATCTTCTACCACCTTCTTTAAGGTCATTTTCTCTTGACTATTTGAGTCGAGTTCAGAATGAAAGCGTTTCCTAGCATTCTCCAATTCAGTCTTATAATTTTCAGCATCTCTCCGCGCTAAGTCAAGTTGGGATTGAGCGTCTTCCAAGTCCTTATCCATTTTTGTCCTAGCCCTTTCATTGGTATCTATCTTCACTTTGGATCTATGTGCTTCCATCTCAAGCGTTCGGATGAACTCTGAAAGATTAATAGCATGTTTCTTCATCACTTCATACTGCCTGGCTACATGGCGAATGTGCCCGATGACCTCAGTATCCTAGTTCCTAGGGACTGGTTCCAAGGCTGGAACAAACATCATCCTTTCGAAGAAGATGTTAGGGAATTGTTCTCGCAACTTTTCCAGCTTAGCCTGGGTCTCAGGACCATGAATGTAATCTCGTGACCCGGGGGCAACCAAATCTTGTTGGCTGGAAGGGACAATGTCAATTTTCTCCTTCTCAGAATCCTTGATTGGATCATTGATTTTGTCCTTGGGCTCGTAGTGTCTTTTTGATAACCTACTGTGAGAGGGTGCACTCTTCGGAGGGGTTAATTCTTTGGGAAGATGTTTTCCCCTTGTAGGTGGCACCGAATAACTGGGAAGCTTGCCAAAAGTTGGTTTTGATGGAGATCGGGATTGTGAAGAAGTAGGCTTGTGAGAAAGGTCGCTTGAACGCTCAGGATTTGGATGAAGATTGGGTGTACCTTCACGGAGAGAGCGATAGGAATAAGATCGCCTGCGAGACATCTTCCCTACAAAAGAAAAATGAGCATATTAAAACCATGAATACTGTTGATATAAAAGTGTAGGGTCAGGTAGTGCGTGTGATTTGTGCATCCCATATAATTCCCCCTAACAGACCAGGGCCCGAAGTCAGGCTCATCTGAGTAGTTTCTTGTCCTCCAACTGGAATAGTTGTTTCCTCAGAAACAGAGAAAAATGGCTCCCCTTCAAAGTCCCCTTGTGTGTATACATCATTAGGCAAAGGAATTTTGCTCAGCTCTTTAAATATTTGTTCTTCTGTTAAATCATCGGGAGTAGCAGGTTCAATTGGAAGAGAGGCCCTTGAGGGGAAACCCCCTGGAGAAATTGGGATTTCTATAGACTTATCACCACGGGCCTCATCTCCTCTGTATATATTTAGGTCCTCGTCATCCTGGATGATTATTGGCGAAGGACTCTTACGGAATTTAATCGTTTCTGTTGCCCGTGACGTTCCTTCTCCCTCCGTTGGGGGCTCGTATTTGTAGGGTTTGTCGCCTGCACCAAGTCCAAACCTTACATCCAGAAGGCGATATTTGTGAAGATTCTCGTCAGTAATGCACTTCTTGATCTTTAGAAAATCGGATTTGCTTTGTAGAAGAAGAGACAGTCGATTATTGTATACCGAGCCTTCCATCTTGGGAAAGACGTGATCTACTTAAAAAAAAAGGGGGGCATGTTAATGCTTCGATCTCTTAAACAAGTTATTCAGTCAAAAGATTAAAGTTTACTTGATTTAAGCCATCTTCGTGAGCACCCAGCCTGTCTCTTTATATAGAACCAATCGGCCTTGGGATCCCCTATGTTGCTATATCTGACAGACAGAACCTTCCTATTCGCTACCGATTCGAAGAAAGAGAAATTTGGGGTTGCGGAGGAGCGATGCTTGAAAAGATAAAAGAATTTTAAATCTTTAAATGTGAGCTCTGTATGCAGGATTTCCGCGTATGTGATATATAGAGTGTATAGAGACGCGTAGGCATTGGGATGAAGCGCCATCGGAGCAATACCTAATCGTTTTAAGGTCTCAATGATGATTGGAGGAAACGGAGGAATAGCTCCCACCCAGCACATGAGTCGGCTGACTGTCATATACCCCTCCGGAGCTAAGTGAGGTCTATCTTCTCTGCCGGGTGTCCTCACATCATCCCAGGGGATCCCATGTCTCAAGAAAATTCTCTTAAGCTTTATGTCATCAAGTTTGGAAGCTAGAGAGTCTGTGAATTTCTATATTTCTATTGCGCCAGGGACTTCGTGGGGAGCTCGGCCATCTACCTCTGACTCTTCATCAAGCGAGGTACTCTCAGACGGATTCGATTCTGTTTCTGCCTCATATTCGGATCCAGAGTCCGCACCCTCTGGATTAGACGGAAGAACCTCGGGGTTGAGATGCTCATACAGCTCGGGATCCGTCTCTGTGTCAGATCTTGAAGAGGAATGATTATCCGACATTACTGTTTAGGCGAGTAAACATGAGAAATACGATTATAATTACCCATCCCCCCTGTGTGTGCAAGTGTCATTGTGTGACTGTGCATGCATTAAAGAAATACATAAAAGTCAATGAGATCATCAAGATGTCAGTCGTTGTTCGCAGTTAAATTATGCAGTTGGTCAGTCCAGAAAGTTCATCTTAAAGGCTCTAACCTAACTGTCCATTGATGTACTGGAATAAAGTAGCACTGCTTACTATACAAGTTCGTTGGATTGTTCATTATCTATTTCGTGGTACCCCTTCGGATCATATGTAGGGGTTCGGATCGTGGCATATTCGAGGGTCGCGAGGCAAATATGGATCCGCAGCTGAAACACTAACTCATGAATCGGTTCGGATTGCCGTAAGTTCATAGCGAACCGTACTCCTGCCATCACCGCGATCCGCTCCCTGACCTCGGACACGATCCAGTCCAACATCGGATTCCACACCATGACTTCCCCCCTGAACCTTGCATCACCAAGAACCGATGCTCCTATCCGATCTGATTCGTCCTTCTTCTTCTCCCTCGCCTCTTCTTCATCACCCCTTCTTGCTCCGTCACGCGAGCACCTGAACCCATCATCCATCGCGGATGCGGTCTCAAACATCACCAATTTTCCCATTTTCTCTTCTTAAATTCCAGAACAACGAGTGAGAAATTGCATGAGAGTGATTTCGACGAGATTACCTTTCTTAAATTGGGAAGAACAATCGGGTTTTTTGGAAGAAAATATTAGGGTTTTTTCTCGAAAAGACTTGGCGGCGCGTTGCTAAGGAAGAGTAAGAAGGAGAAAAGTGAAGTTCGGTTCGATTTATGTAGAGAAAACAGTGACCGTTAGCCTCCCTCTTTTTGTCCCACACGAACCGTGGGCTTCGGTGGATCGTAGGGGCAAGCCCATTGGGCCCAGCAGAGAAGAAAGAGGTCGATCCCTAGATCGACTCGCTACCAAGAATGGGCCACCATACCTAAGGCCCACACAAAGGCTGGAACGAGACGAGCATCTCGTCTCACTGGACCATGAAAAAGATTCCAGATAAAAATTATTCGGTGAACAAGGAAATGGTTGAAGACTATACTGATATTTATATCGGTCAAAGAACGCGACTTTCCGTAGCAACGTGACTTTTCAAACAGACATGACTACTATTTCACACCGTTTCATGAAAAGATAAGTTCGCAATTACGAAGCATGTTCCATCCTCGATAAAACATACTTCGAGTGGGCAAAATGTTGGCTAGCATTTTGACCAAGCCACCAAGGTTCACACACAAGAAGAAAGTATAGAACTACATTCCTCAAAGATCGGATCGCACACGCTGATCGTGTCCTTCGGATCGCCAGCGCAGAGCACGACCCGATCCGTCCATGGTAGCGCGACTCGATCCGCCTAGGAGAGCACGACCCGATCCGCACCTATGTCACCACCTCACTCCGATCCGATCCCTTGCTACGTGGCGAAACTTCTGACTTGTTCAAACCACGAGCGGGTCTTCCGCGATCCGAAATGCACGAATCTCGCGCCACCTGTCCACAACTGTCATATTGACCAATTCCTCCTCAACGCTAGATCCGATCCGATTTTCTCGAGATCTGCACCACGTGTGACCGCGAACCGCCTGACAGAATCAGCTATAAATAGCCCAGAGACTGGCTTTTTGGGATCTTTTGGCAGTATTTAGCACTGATTCCACCATTGCTGTCATACCACTATTTTTTATCAGTCTTACTTCGAGATTGCTGAGAGAAATCATAATTGTAAGAGTGAGTTTCAGAGAAATCATTGATTGTACTAGCATTCAAAGTATAATCGATAACATATAAAGTGGACGTAGGCTCGTTAACGCCGAACCACTATAAATTCTGTGTGTTCTCTGCTTTTTCTTCATTCTCCAGTTATTATTCTTTACGAATCAGAACAATTTGGGTGTTAGGTCCAAATTTTGATCTAACACATTCTTTCTCAATTCTCTAACCTAATGCTGGGAGTTTCTAGTTGTTTTTAGGTTTAGATAAATAAAAGTAAATTGTGAAAGACTATGACTTGGATATGTTGTAAAGTATGATTTTGTGCAAGTGTTAAACCCTATACTATGTCATGATAGATCTATTTTCCTAGATCTAATACAACTGCGATTATTCTATTATGTTTCCAACGTGGATCTTGACTCGTAACCATGTTATGGTGAATATTTGCTTATTGTAACACCCCGTATTTTCTGTGGGCATAAAAATATTACAGCAAAACATGAGAAAAGAATAATATTCAGCATTGTTCTAAGGATTGTAAGTAAAAGACTTAGTAGTTCATTTGGTATGAACATGTGACTTGCATACAAGGGGTACAGAGTTCAATCCCCGCCAGCGCCATATTTTTGTTTTAGGGGAATGGCTAAAAAAATGGCTTAGTGTGAAGGCAGTTCAAAAAGTGGTTTATTGTGAAAATGGTTAATTGGGAAGATAGATAAAAATAAATAAATATATATTTATACAGAATATACGTACATACATGCATACATACATACATACATACATACATACATACATACATAGATATATATATATATATATATATGATGTGTACGCATCATGTGGCGTACGTGGCGCATTTTTGGTTGTCAAGGATTGTTTTTTTTCGTGGCCTTCTCTGATAGGATTTGTTACAAATTAAAGGTAATAAAGATTTATGCATGTATAAATAGATATTTATATATATGGATAATTAATGTATATAGTAAAGGGAGAATATGTAAAACTAATTTGTAGATGTGTGCTAATATGGCATTGATTTGGAAAATATGTGATTGACCTTGGTTTGTATATGTTTTTGTGCTAATTTGTCATTCATGTTAATTGATATTAATTAAAAAATAAAAAAAAGTATATATATTAAGTAGGCATTTATGTTCGATTGATTGTCATTTATGTTTATTTGATGATAATGTAATTAATCTTAATTTGTATGAATACTTATTTGTCACTTATGTCAATTAACATTAAAGAGAATATGATGATTTAAGGAGTATGATAATTTGTCACTTATGTTAACTAACAATAAAGAATAAAAGATAAACATTTGGTACATTAAAGTAAAAGTAGATGGTTATTAATACATTTGCTGGGTCATTCCTGACCTATTGCTGAGTCATTCCTGACCTGTTGCTGAGTCACTTGGATAACTCTATCTAGTCTAGACGGTTCTCATTGCTCCTTTGTGATCCAATGGCCTATATTAATCTAAATCTCTATAAAAGCAATCTAATACCTCAACCCTAAATCATATTAAAAATAAAACCAAGAGCCGTCATGCTGCCATTGGACAACCTCGAGTAGCCGTCGTTCAACTTGAAGCAAATTAAAAGAGACAAACTAAATCAAATCAAAATTAAACTGAAACAGCGATTGTCTACATCAAAGGCGAGCATTTCAACTTCATAATACAGATTCCAGAAATCAATATCGTCTTTCGATTGTAAGTTTAGTTATCTTTTAGATGTGAACAAATTTAAGACGTAATTTGAAATAAAATGAAATATAGAATTGTACCATGTTGTATAATAATGACGATGCTATTTCTTGTGATGATTTTGTCATGAATATCTTGGAATGATTGTGGTTTATCGGATTTATCATATTATGTTGAAATTGGTGTTGTATTTATTATGATTTGGGAATGAAACTATCATACCATATGCAAGTTTATCCTTTCATGATATGTTACATGCTAGATTTTAGGCTAATTAATATTTATATATGCCTAAATATTTAGATCTATATGACTACATGTTTAGATCTAAAAAACTTTATGTGTTTAGATCCATGCTAATTAGATCTAAGTCAAGAACAATATATATATATATATATATATATATATATATATATATATATGTATGTATGTATGTATGTATGTATGTATGTATGTATGTATATGTATATGTTCATATGATTAATGCAAGTTATATGTTTTATGTTAGGTCTAAATCAAGATTTATATAAATATGTTCATTTGCAAGTTACTTGTTAGATCCAAAACTAGATCTATATTTATATCCATGTTTATTAAGTGGGTTCATGCAAGTTTATATGATCATTATTGTTAGATCCAGTTCACATTTACATGTTAAAGTTAAACTTATACATACTTTGGTAATGTACATGTCATGATTATGCCGTATGCTAGTTTATAAACCAAGTTATGTTTATATATGCCTAGATCTACTTATTAACATGTTTAGGCTTGTGATTATTTAGTTAAATTCATATGCAAGTTCATGTGACATGTTAGTTGAGATGAATAATGTCTACATTACATGACATATATTTGGTTGGATTTATACTAGGAATGTTCCCTTCTATTACCTCTTGTTTATAAATTGGGATAATTTGCGGGCCTAATTACTTTATGTGATTGATGCGAATGTATAAACGGTGGTAACGTTGGGATTGAGATTAAATTATAACATGTTAATGATGCAGGTGGGCCCATAACCATGTAAATGGTTAGGGCCATGAAATGGTATAATCTATATACCATTAGTTATGAACATAACTTTAGTTATGAACATAAATAAATAATGTGCCATGAAAACATTCGAAGGAAATTTACATTTATACTTGACAAAAATGACAAACATGTAAATTTGGCAAAAGACGAATGTGCCTAGACCGAGGTTAGACTGAGTTGTGGTGTAAAACTGCTCGGAACCGACCGGCACATCCAGTGACCACAACAATACCTGTCTAATGTGAGAGGTTAGTGCATCAAGCCCAAAAGGACCCGAGGTTAGACTGAGTTGTGGTGTAAAACTGCCCGGAACCGACCGGCACGTCCAGTGACCACAACAATACATGTTTAATGTGAGTGGTTGGTGCTTTAATGAATAAATTAAAGCTAAGACATGGATGGTAGGGTTAATTTAATTAAGGTAACACTTAACCAATGCACTAAACTGACGGTGGGGGTTAAGTTAATTTGGACACTTAACCAACTTAACAAGTTAACAAGACAAAGATTTGTGGGGGTTAAGTAAATAAGGAAACACTTAACCGTTATAACATGTTAACTAGACAGGTCAGTAAGGTTAAGTAAATGTTTAACCATTACAACATGTTAAGTAGACTGGAAGGTGGGGTTAAGTAAATTTAGAACACTTAACCAATTTAACATGTTAGCTAGACTAGAAGGTGGGGTTAAGTAAATTGAGAACACTTAACCAATTGGACATGTTAACTAGACTAGAAGGTGGGATTAAGTAAACTTAAAACACTTAGCCATTATAGCATGATGAATAAACAGGGTTAAGTTAATGAGAAACACTTAACCAATATAACCTAATGAACGATTAAGGTTAAGGAATACTTAACCAATTTGATTTGATATAGGGGTTGTTTAAGTCAACATGAACCGCTAGATAACACTTAACCAATTTGACTTGATATACGGGTAGGTTAAGTCAATGTGAATTATTGGATAACACTTAACCAATTTAAAATGACAAGTGAATGGGTTGAGTTAACTTGAATTGACTGATGACACTTAACCATTCCAACATGAAGAGAAAGAGAACTAAGTAGTAAACCTTAATTAAGAGGGCTAAGTAGTAAACCTTAGTTAAGAAAACGAACGATTCAGGAAACTAAGTGGTAAACCTTAGTTTAAGGAGCTAAGTAGTAAACCTTAGTCAAGAAAGTCAAGTAGAACACGTCTGAAGGCTCCAACGGTCTGGGTTACGAAGCACGCGGCTTCGAGGGGACGTGAGGGTACTCTTGGTATTCCTCTATGAGGTTGTAGATGATCCTCATGGGCTCACAGAGGTTAAGGTCTGTGTTAGGATAACCAAGAGTATGCCTTGGTTGCAATATAAGGCAACCTAAAGACTAGGATGGACCATCATGAGGCGGCGATATCTAGATTAGCCCTGTGATAGCACATCATCGTCTACCAACCATCTTTAGTCTATCGAGCACATGAAGCAGAAAGGGGGAGAACTCCAATAGACCACGTACTTGCTATATAGTTATTGGTGAGGTTGGCCCATAGGTTTGTGAGGCATAGGGGGGCCTGCGTACAGTTCTCATTCTTGATTTTCTTGGGTGCCTTTCATTAGTTGAAGGAGGGGTCAAGTGGGACCATAGCCACACACAGATAAAAGAAGATCTTAGCATCTGCCTCAGCAGATAACTTAAAGCTCCTGACTGAGTTCCGTGTTTCCTGATTAGCCCTGCCACGAGACTCGGGACTCACATATAGAGGACATGTGCAACTAGACAGCGAGAACGATTCACGACACATACATAGGGATATTCTAGGAACATTTAACGCTCTGGGTAGTGTGTCGTAGACTAGAGGGCATTATTCGATAGGTAGCGTAAAACCAAGTGGCCTTGGGTAGCATTAACCCTGGTCGGATCGAGAAAGCGTCTAAAGATTAAACCCTAGTCGGATCTAGGTAACGCTCGATAACAGAACCTAGTAAGACCTAGGTTGGCTGTCCAAAACAATAGGAATCAAAGAAAGGACCGAAGCACAAGTACCTAAAAATCACGTGGGGCCACATGACACTAGAAACACATGAATGCCAGTAGGAGCCGATCAATACAAGTAGGGGATCACTTTATCATAAACACACAATGCAAGTTAAACGGTTCTTAGTGGGTGCAGAGAAATATAAGTGGGTGCGATAGTCTATTCCGTTAAATCCTGCTTTGTCTCGTCTTAGGATTATCTTATCCTTGTGGCGTTATTCTAAGTTCAGTTTATTCATGTCATAGTATTTTTCTTGTTTACATGCTATTAAATAACTGAGCTTACAAGACTTATGTCTGACGTAGTTTGTTTCCGCCTCTTTTCTTCCGTCCCCCCCGCCCCAAGGTAGTCAAGGAGGGAATAGCTCAGATTAGTTTGGACCGCTTCTCTTTTCAAGCCTGAAGATTAGTTGGAGTGTTTCCTTGGACTCTCTTTTCCACTGCTATGGCTGGCTCATGTTTATTTGGGAAATATCATAGTCACTTTATGCTTCTTTATTTTGTTAAACCAGACAGATATTTTTTTTTACCGAGTATTGATGATTTGATGTTGGAAACAAATCTATGTATTAATTGTTTTATCAATTAAGTATTTATTCTCTGCTGCTTTATTTGTCTGTCTTGTAACTTATTTGCATCCTGTACCTAAAAACGCTCCACCAAAGTTAAGGTATTCCCTTTGTGAGTGACCTTAACGGAGGTGGGGTGTTACACTTGGTATCAGAGCTGAAGGTTACCAGATCAGATAAAAGATTTGAAAATTTATTTTCAAAAAAGTTTTAAAAGAAGCATTTTTCAAAAGAAAGGTTTCGTTTTAAAGGCATATTCCCCAAAGCCATATGCACTATCTTTTGATCCTCTGTTTGAGTCCTTGTTTCCTTCTTTCTTGAGTTTCCGGGTCTCTTGGCTTTCTGGGAGGTAACCTTATCGCGACATAGTTTCGTAGGCTTGATAAAGACTACGACATCCGTCAAAGGGTGAAGAAGTGCCCACTTACATATATAGCTGCAGTAGTTTCACAAGGATGGCAAAGATGAGAATGGGGGAGTTTGGCTAAGGAGCACCGCTTATCATCCTCTGACAAAAAAGGGTGAGTAGGATTTTGGAAGAACTTTTGAGGAAATATTAGCTTGGCACAGCAGAAGTTGTAGTGCCGAGTATACTAGAAGGAGAAGAGGTGGAACGAGAGGCGACAGTGAAATGAGTTCCAACTCATATTTTGGAAACAGAAATTAAGAAGCTACGCAATCGTGAAGTTAAGACAGTCGAAGCACAATGGAGAGAAGCTCAAGAAGATCCAACTTAGATGACTGAAGATAAGACACGTGCATCGTACCCTTTTTCTTGAGGATATATCCTTGATCATTTTCTAGGAATCTTATGCATACTTGTTTCTATCTTTTTAGATATATCCTCTAGGTCATATCTTCGATCCTTAGGTACGTATAAACCTACAGTTGAAAACATTTGTTTGAGACATGTTATGTTTGATGGATGCAAGTGGATGCAAGTGTTTGCTAGTTATTGCTCGTGGATGCATTTACACACATTAGGCACTAGATCGGCTCAGTCACCTTTTCATATTGCATATGGATCCAAGTGCATATGTTTGTATATGGATTAAAACTTGATGTGTTATCATATGGATGTTGCATATGGATGAATGAATATGCACGCATATTGTATTTACATGGCTAGGGATTCTTGCATACATCTTAGACGCATGACACACTCATGATTCGCATTAAGAAGGTCAACTAAATCGGTGGAGCGCCTGATCTTTTGCATTAGTATTTGGACATATACACACACTCTGCATATGTTCATACGGCATTAGAAACCTTTAAGGACAGTAAATGCTTGTGGATGATGGTTGAGCAGATGGGTGATTGGATGTAAGGACACATTCATCTTGACTTCAAGATTACGGGGATGAAATCCTTTAAGGAGGGGAGAATGTAACACCCCGTATTTTCTGTGAGCATAAAAATATTGTAGCAAAACATGAGAAAAGAATAATATTTAGCATTGTTCTAAGGATTGTAATCAAAAGACATAGTAGCTCTTTGGTTGGAACATGTGACTTGCATACAAGGGGAACAGAGTTCGATCCCCGCCAGCGCCATTTTTTTGTTTTAGGGGAATAGCTAAAAAAATGGCTTAGTGTGAAGGCAGTTCAAAAAGTGGGTTAGTGTGAAAATGGTTAATTGGGAAGATATATATATATATATATATATATATATATATATATATATATATATGACGTGCACGCATCATGTGGCGTACCTGGCGCATTTTTGGTTGTCAAGGATTGTTTTTTTTCGTGGCCTTCTTTGATAGGATTTGTGACAAATTAAAGGTAGGAAAGATTTATGCATATATAAATATATGTTTATATATATGGGTAATTAATGTATACAGTAAAGGGAGAATATGTAAAACTAATTTGAAGATGTGTGTTAATATGGCATTGATTTGGAAAATATGTGATTGACCTTGGTTTGTATATGTTTTTGTGCTAATTTGTCATTCATGTTAATTGATATAAATTAAAAAAGTAAAAAAATATTAAGTAGGCATTTATGTTCGATTGATTATCATTTAAGTTTATTTGATGATAATGTAATTAATCTTAATTTGTATGAATACTTATTTGTCACATATGTCAATTAACATTAAAGAGAATATGATAATTTAAGGAATATGATAATTTGTCACTTATGTTATTTGGCAATAAAAAATAAAAGATGATCATTTGTTACATTAACGTACTAGTAGAAGGTTATTAATACATTTGCTGAGTCATTCCTGACCTGTAGCTGAGTCACTGGTATAACTCTATCTAGTCTAGACTGTTCTGATTGCTCCTGTGTGATCCAATGGCCTATATTAATCTAAATCTCTATAAAACCAACCTAATACCTCAACCCTGAATAATATTAAAATTCAAACCAAGAGCCGTCATGCTGTCGTTGGACAACCTCGAGTAGTCGCCGTTCAACTTGAAGAAAATTAAAACAGACAAACCAAATCAAATCAAAATTAAACTAAAACAACGATTGTCTACATCAAAGGCGAGCATTTCAACTTCAGAATACAGATTCCAGAAATCAAGATCGTCTTCAGATTGTCAGTTTAGTTATCTTTTAGATGTGAACAAATTTAAGATGTGATTTGAAATAAAATGAAATATAGAATTGTACCATGTTGTGTAATAATTACGATGCTATTTTGAAACACTCCACCCCCGTTAGGGTCACTCACAAAGGGAATGCCCTAATTTTGGTGGAGGTTTTTAAGTATAAGTCACAGATACACAAGACAGATATAAATACACATATTTTTAAACAGCGGAAAACACAACAACTTTTATTTCATCAAAATACGTGTCATATAAACCATACCATAATTGTCTTAAAATACTTCCAAAAACATTACATTTCCACAACTGTCTTGATTATCAAAGAAGCATAAAACATAAAATAAAGCAGCAAAATCCCCATAATGATATCCAAAGCCATGATCCAATCAAAAGAGATCCAAACCGTACATCTACTGTCTTCAAGCTTGCAAAAGAGTCTGACTAAGCTGAGTTGTTTCTCCCTGTGGACCTGGGGGGGAACTAAAGAAAAGAAGACGAAAAGAAAAACGGAGTCAGACATAAAGCCTAAGTAAATCTAGTGACTTTTTAGTATGTGAATAAGAAAAGGATATGATAGACATAAACTGAAAACAGGATAGTATCATAACTAAGGGAGTGTAGTCCAGAATTGAATATACTATCGAACCCACACTATATCTCTTCATTTGCTAGAATTATTCTAACCAGCACCCCATGCTGAGGGTGAAGTGATCCTTTTTGTTTTCTAAAGATCATCTCCTACTCGTACATGTGTCTTACGGCTACCCCAAGAAGTGTAGATACCTATGCTGGTCCCACCATGGGGTGTATCAAGCCCCATGGTGGCGGCCCCGACACAATTACTAGAAGGCATAGGATATACTACTGGTGCCACCCAGTGCCCCGCTTGTCTGCTCCGGAGTGCGTGCACGACCACACACCGTTAGACCTACACTGTGCACCCAACATTTGCCGTTATTTGACCGCTTACAATCAGCCCAGTAATCGTGCCCCACCCTGCCTAGTTTCAGGGTACCGTTGATACCTAAATTGGGTTACTGCTGAAACGGGTCCCTACGTTACCAGGTTTTTCTAGTCAAACATGTTAAGTGGTTAAGTGTCTGTATATACCTAACCCCACCCATCAATATTTGTTAACATGTTGAATCTTTGGTTAAGTGTTTTCATTTGACTTAACCCTACCACCTGTCCTTAGCCTTTTAGAGCACCGACCACTCACATTAGACAGATATCGCTACGGTTACTGGATGTGCCGGTTGGTTCCGGGCAGGTTTACACCGTAGTTCGGTCTAACCTCGGGTCTTTATTGGGCTCAATGTTTAACCACCCACATTGGATAGGTATTGTTGTGACCACTGGACAGCCGGGCGGGTCCGGGCAGGTTTATGTCACAACTCAATCCAACCTCGGGTCAAACATGTCGTCTTTTCTAGATTTACATATTTTATTATTTATGTAAACGTCGTGTCGTCTTTTAATTTGGGTATAAAAATTTTATACCGCAAATATGACATAGTCGTTGGCACGCGCCAAACATGCCAACATATTTGTTGTATCACGTTTTTATACCCAATGCTATTACCCCCGTTTGTACGTACTAATGTTGGGCTCGACACAATTTAGCCCAACTTGATAAACGTGAGAAAAGGGGAAATTCAGAACATATAATATTTCTATGATACATAGAAGGTGTTGCGCATGAACTTGCAAATTGGCGTTAACCTAAACATTGAATCATGTGAACTTGCATTCAAAATTGGCATACAACTAAATAGGTGTCACATAGGATAGCATATGTAGACTTATACAAACTTGGGTTTTAACATATTAACTTGGCATAATGTCGAACACAAAACTAGCATGTTGTAAATTAACCCAAAAATGTCCAAAACTAATATATAGTCTATTTCCACATGAACTTGCATAGTTTATGTAGCCCAAACTACATTTAACATTTTTCTAATCATACTTGTAATGGATCTAATATGTATACATAAGTTTTAAGTCATGTAGCATAAAGGATCTCAGATCTAGGGTGTGTTTACATAAGTATATGGCCCACGATATCTACATAAACATAAAGGGGATATTAACATAAACATGAGTGGGATCTAATCATAGACTTTGCCAAAAACTTGCTATTGCCATTAATTTCATATACAAACGTATAATAAACTTGCATCGATACATTTATGCCACGAATCAATACACCAAAAACAATCACGATAGAAACATTACAATACACAATATCTACATCATTATAATGATACAATTCTATTCCAAATTACATCGTATCACATCATAATTTTATTTAGATTCTGAAAGACCACTATACTTACAACGTGTAACGAGATCCTTTTTTCAGATTTTTGTTTTCTGAATTTAGAGATGCTCTCCTTTGGGTAGCAATTTGTTGATTGATTTGATTAGACTTTAGTTTGCTTCTTAGTTTGATTCTTGGCGGCTACGATCAACTCCTTCCCAGTGGTATGACGACTCCTCTCTTATTTTCTTATGTGAATTAGTTGAGTCTTAGGGTGTATTTATAGAGTTTTCAAGTCAATTTGAGACGTCAGATGCAAACAGGGAGGGAAATCATACCGTACAGCACACCAGAAGTCGAACTAGGGTCAGACCCACCTGGTCAGGTCGACTAGGCAAGTCGACCTGCAGGTCGACAACCAAGTCGACTGCGCAGTCGACTTGGGGGGCCAGGTCGACTGCCCAGTCGACACTAGTATCGACCTGGTCACTGGGCGGGAAATTTCCCGACCAGCCCAGTTTGAACTCGAATTCGAATTTTAAACCTGTTCTGAGCTGTTTTGAATTTCAATTTTATTCTGAAACTTCCGGAGATCATAACTCCTTCATACGGAGTACGTTTCACGCAAACTCGGACTCTATCTTAACCAGAATTCCGAGACGAACGCAATGGTGTAAGCCATTTCCCTTAATTCTTTCATTAGAATTAATTATACTTTAATTTATGAATTTCACTGTTATAAAATATATGGGGTGTTACATTCTCCCCCACTTAAAAGGATTTCGTCCCCGAAATCTTCAGGCTAGGAAGAATGTATATCCTACCATCCAATCGTCCATCTACTCAACCAACAAACACAGGTGTCCATTGTCCTTAAAGACTTCTAATGCTTTATGATAATATGATTGTGTGTGCATATGTCCATATATAATGCATAAATCAGGCGGTCCACTGATTCAGTTGACCTCCTAAATGTGAATCATGTAAGTGTCATGAATCCATCATGTGTGCAAATTTTTCCTACTCATAATTCTACATGAGTGCACAACAATTCATACAAATGCGATAACCATATGATAACATATAAAATTTCAACCATATGTGAACGAGAATACATATATGCATATGAAGTATGAAGTGACTGAGCCGATCTAAATCCTAGGGTGTGTGTGTATATGCATCCACGAGCAACCTCTAGCAATCACTTGCAACCACTGGCAGCCATAATCCATAACATGTTTTCAAATACATGTTTGCATCCATTTGTTTTCTACCTAAGCAGTTAAGGAGAAAGGGCCGAGGAAATATGCCTAAAAGATAGATAAAGCATAACTTAAGGAAAAAGATAGATCAAAAGATGTACCCTCAAAAAGAAAAGGGTAGGCTGCGCGTATTCTAGCCTCGGTTTCCCAAGTCGAGTCTTCCTCGGCGTCGCTCCACTGAACTTTGACGAGCTTGACTTCGCGGTTGCATAGCTTTTTCACTTCAGTTCCTAAGATGCATGTTGGAACTCTTCTCACAATTGCTTCACGTTCCACTTCGGCTTCTTCTAGAATGCTAGGCTCTACTATTTTAGCAGACTCGTATAAACACTTCCGGAGGTGAGAAACATGAAAGACGTTGTGAACTCCGGCCAGTTTTTTGGGTAGCTTTAATCTATAGGCCATCTTCTCAACCTTCTCGATGATAGGAAATGGTCCTACAAATCTCGGTGCTTGCTTTCCAGTGGAACCAAAAGGAACAACGTTCCTTAGAGGAGATACCTTAAGAAAAACTCTGTCCCCAACCTCAAACTCAAGGTCGGTCCTTCTCTTGTCGGCGTTGGATTTCTGTCTATCTTGGGCCGTTTTCATCCTTCTTCATATCAAGTCCACTTTTTCTGAAGTTTCTCCGATCATGTCTGGACCAAGAATAACCTTATCTGCAGACTTCCACCAACAAGTTGGTGACTTGCACGGTCTTCCATACAATGCTTCGAAGGGTGCCATGCCTATGGTCGCTTGGAAGCTATTGTTGTAAGCAAACTCCACTAAGGGAAGGTGATCCTCACATGTACCTCCAAAGTCAAGAACATAAAGTCTCAAAAGATCCTCTAAAACTCTATTCACCCTTTCCGTCTGGCCATCGGTCTGAGGGTGATAGGCCGTGCTTAAACATAACTGAGTGCCTACAGCTTCTTGCAAACTTCGCCAAAACTCGCTTGTGAAGATAGGGTCTCGGTCACTAACAATGCTGGAGGGTATCCCATGGAGTCCAACTATCTCCTTGACGTAAAGAGACGCTAGGGATGAGGCGGTTCTTCTACTCTTGACAGGTAAAAAGTGGGCACTCTTTGTAAGCCCATCCACTATTACCCAAATGCTAGTATTGCCCCTTCTCGACCTAGGCAGCCCATCAACGAAGTCCATTGAAATGCTATCCCACTTCCACTGTGGGACCTCTAGGGGATGAAGCAGTCCTCCAGGGTTTTTCTGTTCCGCTTTAACTTGTTGTCATACCATACACTTAGAAACGAAATCTGCCACGTCCTTCTTCATGCCGTTCCAAAAGAAAACTCTTTTCATGTACTTGTTCATTTTATCTCCGCCTGGGTGTATTGTCATCTTGGAACGATGTGCTTCCTCGAGAACCTTCTTTATCAACTCCCTTGCTTGTGGGATGCACAGTCTTCCGTCGCGTCTCAGCCAACCTTTATCATCGATAGAGTATCTGCTAAGGTGACTAGAAGTCTCACCCCTAATTAGCTTATCAACCACTTCAACTAGCCGAGGGTCCTCACGTTGTGTCGTCCCTATTGTGTCCAAAAGAGTAGGGCGCACCTCAAGAGATGCTAACAAACCCGGTACGAAATCAGAGGAGGGCTAAAGTTAAAACTGGCTATATACTCTAGGCTTTGCCTTTCTACAAAGAGTGGGCTTAGGGTCAGTTTCTTCCTGCTCAAGGCGTCTGCCACCACATTGCCCTTTCCCGAAGTATAAGAAATCTCGAAGTCATACGAGGCAAGAAACTCCATCCATCTTTGTTGCCTCAGATTAAGGTCTTTCTACGAGAAAAGATATTTCAATGATTTATGGTCAGTGTAAAGTTCGAACTTCTCACCTTGGAGATAATGGCGCCAAGACTTAAGTGCAAAGACGATGGCGGCTAACTCAAGATCATGGGTCGGGTAGTTCTTTTCATGAACTTTCAATTGCCTTCCACCATAAGCTACTAACCTTCCTTCTTGAATCAAGACAGCGCTTAGCCCTGTCCCACATGCATCTGTATAAATTTTGAACATCTTGCTTCGGTCTGGTAGAGTCAGGACTGGGGCTGTTGTAAGAGCCCTTTTCAGGCGTTGGAAAGCCAACTCGCAATCCAAGTCCCAATTGAACACTAGATTCTTCTTTGTCAGCCTTGTGAGTGGAGCTGAGATTTTCGCAAAATCCCTTATGAACTTCCGGTAGAAACCTGCTAGTCCTGGAAAACTTCGGACCTCAGTTGCATTCTTTGGTACCTTCCAGTCCTGCACCGCAACTACCTTTGCGGGGTCCACGGCCAACCCTTCTTTAGATACAACATGCCCAAGAAACCTTACTTATTCTCTCCAAAAGTGGCATTTTGGAAATTTTGCCTTTAGCTGATGTGCTCGGAGAGTATCCATGATTTCCTTCGGATGTTGAGCATGCTCCTCCGCACTCTTTGAAAAGATCAATATATCGTCAATGAAGACAACCACAAACTGGTTGAGGAATTCTCTGAACACTCTGCTCATTAGGTCCACGAAATAAGCGGGTGCATTTGTCAGGCCGAAAGGCATGACAAGCCACTCAAAGAAACCGTCTGCGGTTCTGAATGCCGTTTTATCAATACTATCTTCAGCCACTCTTAGCTGATGAAACCCAGTTGCTAGAACAAGTTGGGAGAAAACCGATGCGCCTACAAGCTGATCAAACAAATCGTCGATTCGGGGAAGAGGGTGCCTATTTTTCTTGGTCAACTTGTTTAACTCCCTATAGTCAACATAGAGGCGAAGCGAACCGTCTGCTTTGGTTGCGAACACCACTGGAGCACCCCATTCTGAAATGCTCCTTCAAATGAACCCCTTCTAAGGAAGTTCTTTAACCTGCTTACTGAGCTACTTTCTCTCTTTTGGAGCCATATGCCCGACAGGTAAAGCTACGGGCTTTGCATTATCCACAAGATAGATACGGAAGTCTATTTCCCGCTTCGGAGGTAAGCCTTTTACCTCCTCGAAGACATCCGGATATTCCCGGACTACTCTAACTGACTGCAAATTCTCATCGGAAGCATCAAGCGAATCTAGATAACTAAGCATAACAGCATTCAAAGGATTACAGGAAATTTCTAGAGTGTTACCAAGCCGAGTCAAGAGTCTAACTACTCTCTTCTCACAATCAAGAATGGCACCATTACTAGATAACCAGTCCATGCCTAAGATCAAACCATATCTCGAGAAGCCTAGAACAAAGGCGTTATAACTAGACTCAACACTGAGAATAGAGATTTTCAAACCCAAACAAACCATTGACAAGTAAGCGGATCCCCCAATTGGATTTAAATCTACCAAGGGATCCTCAAACATACTATTGTCTAAATGCAAAGATTCTACTAACGCAGATGAAATAAAGGAGTGTGATGCACCAGAGTCAAAAAGTGTGCGAATTGGATGATCATAAAAATAGACTACACTTTCTACAGAAATATTACTACCTCGTTCCTGTGGAGGTGTTGTCGGAGCATGAACTTGACCTCCTGAAGTAGATCCAACTTTCTGTCCTTGTCCTTTCTTCTTTGGGCAGTCCTTAGCTTGGTGCCCAGTCTCCCCGCAATGGAAGCAACCACCCATCTTTGCCTTCTTCTTCTGGCAGTCTTTCTCTATATGCCCAACTATGCCACAGAAATGGCACCTTCTCTTTTCATGGTACTTCTTGTTCATTCTTCCTTTCTTAAAGTCTGTCTTCTTAGCCTGTAAACCTTCTTTCTTTTCCTCAGCCTTAGTCCCCTTCATGCCGTGGTCTTCCTCATGTAGCAACGCCATGTCCACCAAGCTGTCATAAGTCGCTCCCATGGACACATGGGTCAGAGCAAGGCTGTGTATAGGCTCATTCAGACCTTTGACGAAGCGAAGCGCCTTCATGTGTTGGGTATTTACTAAGTCCAGCACAAATCTGGCCAACTGATTGAACTGATTAACGTACTCCCTGACCGTCATGCTTCCCTGTTTAAGATTTAAGAACTTCCCTATTTGCAGGCTCCTTTCAGCTTGGCAGAGGAATTTCAACTCAAACCTTGTCCTAAAATTATCCCAAGTTTCCACTGCCCTTTGAGCATTAGTGATCTCCCACCAATAGGAAGCTTCATCTTTGAGCAACCACACTGCTAGCTGTATCTTTTGCCTATCATCAACTCCGAAGATGTCAAACAGATCCTCGGTCTCCTATTAGCCAATTTCTTGCTCCTACAAAGGTTTCAGTTCCATGGAAGTCTTTTCCACCCATAGACTTGAAATCTCTACATGTTTTGGCAAAATCATTTCCAAGGGGAGGAGAAGGAGGAGGAGGAACTGGTGCTACTAGGGGAGGACAGATATCTGCCGGGCCCGCGCCATTTGTGGCCCTAGCTTCTAAGAACCTCCTAAACCAACCGGGTACCGGTACTCCTTCAGGAATGTTAAGGTCTCCGGACATGCTGAAACAGAAAGGAAAGATTCAAAACGAAGGATAGAGAGAGATAGTACACATGGCTTTGGGGGATCATGCCTTTTAAAATACAACACTTTTTCTAAAAAAAATGCTTCTTTAAACTTTCTTTTGAAAATAATATCAAAAACTTTATCTTATCTGGTAAACCTATGCTTTGATACCAAGTGAAACACCCCACCTCCGTTAGGGTCACTCACAAAGGGAATGCCCTAATTTTGGTGGAGGTTTTTAAGTATAAGTCACAGATACATAAGAAAGATATAAATACACATATTTTTAAATAGCGGAAAACACAGCAACTTTTATTTCATCAAAATACGTGTCATACAAACCATACCATAATTGTCTTACAATACTTCCAAAAACATTACATTTCCATAACTGTCTTGATTATCAAAGAAGCATAAAACATAAAATAAAGCAGCAAAATCCCCATAATGATATCCAAAGCCATGATCCAAACAAAAGAGATCCAAACCGTACATCTACTGTCTTCAAGCTTGCAAAAGAGTCTCACTAAGCTGAGTTGTTTCCTCCCTATGGACCTGGGGGGTGGGGGAACGAAAGAAAAGAAGACGAAAAGAAAAATGGAGTCAGACATAAAGCCTGAGTAAATCTAGTGACATTTCAGTATGTGAATAAGAAAAGGATATGATAGACATAAACTGAAAACAGGATAGTATCGTAACTAAGGGAGTGTAGTCCAGAATCGAATATACTATTGAACCCACACTATATCCCTGCATTTGCTAGAATTATTCTTACCGACACCCCATGCTGAGGGTGAAGTGATCCTTTTTGTTTTCTAAAGATCGGCTCCTACTCGTACGTGTCTTATGGCTACCCCAAGAAGTGTAGATACCTATGCTGGTCCCACCATGGGGTGTATCAAGCCCCATGGTGGCGGCCCCGACATAATTACTAGAAGGCATAAGATATACTACTGGTGCCCCCAGTGCCCTGCTTGTCTGCTCCGGAGTGCGTGCACGACCACACACCGTTAGACTTACACTGTGCACCCAACATTTGCCGTTATTTGACCGCTTACAATCAGCCCAGTAATCGTGCCCCACCCTGCCTAGTTTCAGGGTACCGTTGATACCTAAATTGGGTTAATGCTTAAACGGGTCCTTATGTTACCAGGTTTTTCTAGTCAAACATGTTAAGTGGTTAAGTGTCTGTATATACCTGACCCCACCCATCAATATTTGTTAACATGTTGAATCTTTGGTTAAGTGTTTTCAGTTGACTTAACCCTACCACCTGTCCTTAGCCTTTTAGAGCACCGACCACGCACATTAGACAGATATCACTATGGTTACTGGATGTGTCGGTTGGTTCCGGGCAGGTTTACACCGTAGTTCAGTCTAACCTCGGGTCTTTATTGGGCTCAATGTTTAACCACCCACATTGGATATGTATTGTTGTGACTACTGGACAGTCGGGCGGGTCCGGGCAGGTTTATGTCACAACTCAATCCAACCTCGGGTCAAACATGTCGTCTTTTCTAGATTTACATATTTTATTATTTATGTAAACGTCATGTCGTCTTTTAATTTGGGTATAATAATTTTATACCGCTAAAATGCCACAGTCGTTGGCACGCGCCAAACATGCCAACATATTTGTTATATCATGTTTTTAAACCCAACGCTATTACCCCCATTTGTACGTACTAACATTGGACTCGACACAATTCAGCCCAACTTGATAAACGTGAGAAAAGGGGAAATTCAGAACATATAATATTTCTATGATACATAGAAGGTGTGCGCATGAACTTGCAAATTTGCGTTAACCTAAACATTGAATCATGTGAACTTGCATTCAAAATTGGCATACAACTAAATGGGTTTCATAAAGGATGGCATATGTTGCCTAATACAAACTCGGGTTTTATTATATTAGCTTGGCATAATGTCGAACACAAAACTAGCATGTTGTAAATTAACCCAAAAATGTCCAAATCTAATATATAGTCTATTTCCACATGAACTTGCATAATTTATGTTGCCCAAACTGCATTTAACATAGTTCTAATCATACTTGTAATGGATCTAAGATGTATGCATAAGTTTTGAGTCATGTAGCATAAAGGATCTCAGATCTAGGGTGTGTTTACATAAGTATATGGCCCATGATATCAACATAAACATAAAGGGGATATTAACATAAACATGAGAGGGATCTAATCAAAGACTTTGCCACAAACTTGCAATTACCATTACTTTCATATACAAATGTATATTAAACTTGCATTGATCAATTTATGCCACAAATCAATACACCAAAAACAATCATGATAGAAACATTACAATACACTAGATCTACATCATTATAATGATACAATTCTATTCCAAATTACATCGTATCACATCAGATTTTTATTCAGATTCTGAAAGACCACTATACTTACAACGTGTGACGAGATCTTGTTTTCTGATTTCTGTTTTCTGAATTTGGAGATGCTCTCCTTTGGGTAGCAATTTGTTGATTGATTTGATTAGACTTTAGTTTTTCTTCTTAGTTTGATTCTTGGCGGCTACAGTCAACTCCTTCCCGGCAGTATGACGACTACTCTCTTATTTTCTTATGTGAATTAGTTGAGTCTTAGGGTGTATTTATAGAGTTTTCAAGTTAATTTGAGCTGTCAGATGCAAACAGGGAGGGAAATCAGACCGTACAGCACACCAGAAGTCCAACCAGGGTCAGACCCACCTGGTCAGGTCGACCGGGCAAGTCGGCCTGCAGGTCGACACCCAAGTCGACTGCGCGGTCGACTTGGGGGGAACAGGTTGACTGCCCAGTCGACACTAGTGTCGACCTAGTCACTGGGAGGGAAATTTCCCGCCCAGCCCAGTTTGAACTCGAATTCGAATTTTAAACCTATTCTGAGCTGTTTTTGAATTTCAAATTTATTCTGAAACTGCCGGAGATCATAACTCCTTGATACGGAGTCCGTTTCATGCAAACTCGGACTCTATCTTAACCACAATTCCGAGAGGAACGCAATGGCGTAAGCCATTTCCCATAATTCTTTCATTAGAATTAATTATACTTTAATTTATGAATTTCACTGTTATAGAATATACGGGGTGTTACATATTTCTTATGATGATTTTGTCATTAATGTCTTGGAATGATTGTGGTTTATCGGATTTATCGTATTATGTTGAAACTGGTGTTGTATCTATTATGATTTGGGAATGAAACTATCATACCATATGCAAGTTTAGCCTTTTATGGTATGTTACGTGCTAGTTTTTAGGCTAATTAATATTTACATATGCCTAAATATTTAGATCTGTATGACTACATGTTTAGATCTAAAAAACATTATGTTCTTAGATCCATGCTAATTAGATCTAAGTCAAGATATATATATATATATATATATGTTCATATGATTAATGCAAGTTATATGTTTTATGTTATGTCCAAATCAAGATTTATATACATATGTTCATATGCAAGTTACTTGTTAGATCCAAAACTAGATCTTTATTTATATGCATGTTTATAAAGTGGGATCATGCAAGTTCATATGATCATTATTGTTAGATCTAGTTCACATCTACATGTTAAAGTTAAACCTATACATGCTTTGGTAATGTACATGTCATGATTATGTCATATGCTAGTTTATAAACCAAGTTATGTTTACATATGCCTTGATCTATATATTAACATGTTTAGGCTTGTGATTATTTAGTCCAATTCATATACAAATTCATGTGGCATGTTAGTTGAGATGAATAATGGTCTATGTCTACATTACATGACATATATTTGGTTGGATTTATACTAGGCACGTTCCCTTCTTTTACCTCTTGTTTATTAATTCAGCTAATTTGCGGGCCTAATTACTTTATGTGATTGATGCGAACGTATAAACGGGGGTAACGTTGGGATGGACATTGAATTATAACATGTTAGTGATGTGGGTGGGCCCATAACCATGTAAATGGTTAAGGACATGAAATGGTATAATCTATATACCATTAGTTATGAACATAATTAAATAATGTGCCATGAAAACATTCGAACGAAATTTACATGTATACTTGACATAAATGAAAAACATGTAAATTTAGCAAAAGACGAATATGCCTATCCCGAGATTAGACCGAGTTGTGGTGTAAAACTGCCCGGAACCGACCGGCATATCCAGTGACCACCACAATACATGTCTAATGTGAGAGCTTAGTGCATCAAGCCCAAAAGAACCCGAGGTTAGACTTAGTTGTGGTGTAAAACTGCCCGGAACCGACCGGCACATCCATTGACCACAACAATACCTGTCTAATGTGAGTGGTTGGTGCTTTAATGAATAAATTAAAGTTAAGACATGAATGGTAGGGGTAAGTTAATTAAAGTAACACTTAAACAATGCACTAAACTGATGGTGGGGGTAAAGTTAATTTGGACACTTAACAAACTTGACATGTTAACAAGACAAGATTTGTGGGGGTTAAGTAACTAAGGAAACACTTGACCATTATAACATGTTAACTAGACATGTGCGTAAGGTTAAGTAAATATTTAACCGTTATAACATGTTAACTAGACTAGATGGTGGGGTTAAGTAAATTTAGAACACTTAACCAATTTAACATGTTAACTAGACTAGAAGGTGGGGTTAAGTAAATGTAGAACACTTAACCAATTTAACATGTTAACTACACTAGAAGGTGGGATTAAGTAAACTTAAAACACTTAGTAATTATAGCATGATGTATGAACAGGGTTAAGTTAATGAGAATCACTTAACCAATATAACCGAATGAACGAGTAGGGTTAAGGAATACTTAACCAAATTGACTTGATATAGGGGTGGGTTAAGTCAAAATGAACCGCTAGATAACACTTAACCAATTTGACTTGATATAGCGGTGGGTTAAGTCAACATGAATTATTGGATAACACTTAACCAATTTAACATGACAAGTGAATGGGTTGAGTTAACTTGAATTGATTGATGACACTTAACCAATCCAACATGACGAGAAAGAGAACTAAGTAGTAAACCTTAGTTAAGAGGGCTAAGTTGTAAACCTTAGTTAAGAAATAAAACGATATAGGAAACTAAGTGGTAAATCTTAGTTAAGGGAACTAAGTAGTAAACCTTATTCAAGAAAGTCAAGTAGAACACGAGAAGGAGCCAACGTTCGAAGGCTCCAACGGTCCGGGTTACCAAGCACGCGGCTTCGAGGGGACGTGAGGGTACTCTTGGTATCCCTCTGTGAGGTTATAGATGATCGTCCTGGGCTCACAAAGGTTAAGGTCTACGTTAGAAGAACCAAGAGTATGCCTTGGTTGCAATATAAGGCAACCTAAAGACTAGGATGGACAAGCGTGAGGTGGCGATATCTAGATTAGCCCTGTGATAGCACGTCGTCGTTTACCTATCATCTTTAGTCAATCGAGCACGTGAAGCGGAAAGGCGGAGAACTCCAAAAGACCATATACTTGCTATCTAGTTATGTGTGAGGTTGGCCCATAGGTTTGTGGGGGCATAGGGGGGCCTACGTACAGTTCTCATTCTTGATTTTCTTGGGTGACTTTCATTAGTTGAGGGAGGGGTCAAGTGGGACAATAGCCATACACATATAAAAGAAGAACTTAGCATCTTCCTCGGCAGATAACTTAAAGTTCCCGACCGAGTTCCGTGTTTCTTGATTAGCCCTGCCACAGGACTCGGGACGCACATATAGAGGACATGTGCAATTATACAGCAAGAACGATTCATGACACATATGTGGGCAAATTCTAGGAACATATACCGCTTTGGGTAGTGTGTCGTAGAATAGATGGTATTGTTCGATAGGTAGCGTAAAACCTAGTGGCCCTGGGTTGTATAAACCCTGGTCGAATCGAGTAATCATCTGAAGATTAAACCCTAGTCGGTTATAGGTAACGCTTGATAACAAAACCTAGTAATACCTAGGTTGGCTATCTGAAACAATAGGAATCAAAGAAAGGAGCAAAGCACAAGTACCTAAAAATTACATAGGGCCGCATGACACCGGAAACACATGAATGCGAGTAGGAGCCAATCAATACAAGAAGGGGATCATTTTATCATGAACGCACAGTGCCAGTTAAATGGTTCTTAGTGAGTGCAGAGAAATATAAGTGGGTGCGATAGTCTATTCCGTTAAATCATGCTTTGTCTCGTCTTTGGATTACCTTATCCTTGTGGTATTATTCTAAGTTCGGTTTATTCATGTCATAGTCTTTTTCTTGTTTACATGCTGTTAAATAACTAAACTTACCCGACTTATGTCTGACCTAGTTCGTTTCCACCTCTTTTCTTCCTTACCCCCCCCCCCCCAGGTATTTAGGGAGAGAATAGCTCAGCTTAGTTTGTACCGCTTCTCTTTCCAAGCCTGAAGATTAGTTGGAGTGTTTCCTTGGACTCTCTTTTCCACTGCTATGGCTGGCTCATGCTTATTTGGAAAATATCATAGTCATTTTATGCTTCTTTATTTTTTTAAACAATAAAATTTTTTGTTGTACCGAGTATTGATGATTTGATGTTGGAAACAAATTTATGTACAAGATGTTTTATCAATAAAGTATTTATTCTCCGCTGCTCTATTTGTCTGTCTTGTAACTTATTTGCATCTTGTACCTAAAAACGCTCCACCAAAGTTAAGGCATTCCCTTTGTGAGTGACCTTAACGGAGGTGGTGTGTTACACTTATTAAATTGGACAGTTGTAACATTGGGTAGATCTAGCTCCTTATATTAATCACCTTTCACTTGTCATATTGTGATCAGTCTATATATTTTGCAAACTTGACATTTGATGCCATTTGTAGATCTAAACATGTTGTTATGTTAAGTATGTTAGATATAAATAGTTGGAAACATAAAAAGGTTAATTTTGATCTCATTATATTGCTTTGACATCGTAGTAATTGCCACAAGTCATCAGTTTTATGTCCAACTTGTTATGATGTTATCACATGTCCATTCACCTTGTTATCATGATAGTTATGTTTATGCCAAGATATGTTGAAACTATCACCTTTGTCACATTCTCTTTGCTTTATGCCTAAGCTACTGTACAGCCTAGATGCCGCCAAAATACATGCGAATACGTTAGTTAGGGACGAGGAAAAAAAGGGGATTTACATTTGGCATAATTTATGTAATATTTATAGGAATTGGACATATAATTCAAATGGGGAAAGATAGAAATAATTACCTATAATGACATAGGTAGATTTGAATAAAAATGGAATGTTAGTCATTACAATTAGGAATTGTAATTGGACTTATGACACGAGGTTATAGGTTACAATAGTGGTGGAATTCTGCCCTGACCCGACCGGCATATCAAGTAGCCACTAATGTTGAACCTAATGTGGGAGGTCTAAGTACATAAATACGAATCGGGCTATGACACGAGGTTAGGCCCAACTCTGGAATAAGTCTGCCGGACCCGACCGGCATATCCAGCATCCACATGTTGTAGGCCTAATATGGGAGGTCTAGCCCATTATAAAACCATAATTGGACATGGTAATGAAATTGACCACTTAACCTAATTTAGTCCATAAAGATTGTATGACTATGAAATTAAGTTAGGGTTAAGTAAACCTGGATTGGTAGTGGGTCGGTTAAGTAAACTAGCGGGGGTGGGTAATATTCACATATAGGCCCATGGACTTAACCCAATAAAGTTATGTAATTAAAAACACCCTTTAGGGCAGGCATAACTGGCACAGGGCTATGTAATTAAAGACACCTAAGGGTATACATAGTCAGTGAAAAACCTAGTGGGGATACGAGACAAAGGGAAGAGCTTGTATCATATTGTATGGGACCCATTTCAATTAGTAACCCGGAGTAGGTATCAAATAAACAACTCCGTACTAGGCGGAGAAAGGGACACGCTTATTGATTGATTGTACGAGACGGACGGTGTGGGCGTCGCAAACCGACCGGGGACATGTGCGTGCATGGGCTAGGCAAAGGGGGCTAAGACAACCGTGACAATAGCAGATATGGTTGTGCACACCTTTGGTTGCTGCTTTAGGAAGCGATACCTCCTACTGTGGGGCCAGCACATGATATCTACATGATAGGGAGCCGTTCGATTATGGTAGTGGTTAGGGTACACTCGGATATATGTCCTAAGTCTACCAACTTATAGTGGAAGGGATCATCTCATTTTAGTTGTACTAGTGTAGAGTAATCATTAGTGAAGCATTCACACCTTATCTTACTTGCCTTGTCACACCTGTAATTTATGAAGTGATCTTTCCTATCCACTTTATATGCCTATCATGTTGCTTTTATTTATTTATTGGCTAAAAGTAACTAGACTCGCCAGACTTTATGTCTGACCATTTTGTTTCTCCTTCTTTCTTCCGTTCCCTCCCCTCCCTAGGTTCTCAAGGAGGAAACACTTAGGCTTAGTCAGGACTCAGATATCATCTTGCTAGGAGCTACTTATGATGTATGGCTCAAGTTCTTCTATCTACTATGGGGTAACTCTTTTAATTGGGGAATTATGCTTTTTAGTTTCTTATGTACTCTGATGATGCCAAACAGAAGTTATTTTATTTTAATGTTTTTTGTGACACATGGAATCATGGACCACGGTATTATGATTTATGTTTGAAATAAAATTAAAAATTTCCGCTTCTGTCTTATTTATATATGTCCTATAATTATTCAGTGACTGTTTACCTATAAGCGCTTCACGAAACTTAATGCATTCCCTTAGTGAGTGACATTAACAGTCCTGGGGTGTCTCACTACCCCTAATTCTCTAAATAGCCCTTACTTCCAACAATTCCCGCTATTTTTTAACTACTATATTTTTGCAGCTTCCAATCCAAATGATTCATCATCTTTCATATTTGTAGATCTATCCCTACAATGCTTAAACTACCCCTACTTCTCTTAATACTTAACAAGCATTCTTTTTAATCCTACCCCAAATTCTCTAAATAGCCCTTACTTCCAACAACTACTCCTATTTTTTAACTACTGTGAAGGGTTGGTTTTTGCAGCACCTAATCCAAACGATTTATCATCTTTCAAATTTGTCGATCTACCCCTACTACGATTAAACTACCCCTACTTCTGTTAATATTTCAAAACAGCTATTCTTTTTAATCCTACCCCTAATTTTCTAAACAGCCCTTACTTCCAATAATTACCCATATTTTTTAACTACTGTGAAGGGTTGCTTCTTGCAGCACCCAAACCATATGATTCACTCTTTCATACTTGTCGATCTACCCGTACTATACTTAAATTACCCCTGCTTCTCTTAATACTTCAAAACAGCTATTCTTTTTAATCCTACCCCTAGTTCTCTAAGTAGGCCTTACTTCAGACAATTACCTCTATTTTTTAACTACTGTGTTTTTGTAGCACCCAATCCAAACGATTCATCGTCTTTCATATTTGTCGATCTACCCCTACTATGCTTAAACTACCGCTACTTCTCTTAATACTTCAAAACATCCATACTTTTTTATCCATTCCCTAATTTTCTAAATATCCCTTACTTCCAATAATTACGCCTATCTTTTTACTACCGTGAAGGGTTGGTTTTTGCAGAACCCAATCAAAATGATTCATCATTAGTCATATTTTTCGATCTACCCCCACGATGCTTAAACTACCCCTACTTCTCATAATACTTCAAAAAAGCTATTCTTTTTAAACCTACCCCTAATTCTCTAAATATCCCTTACTTCCAACAATTACCGATATTTTTTAACTACTGTAAAGGTTTGGTTTTTGCAGCACCCAATCCAAACGATTCATCATCTTTCATATTTGTCGATATACCCGTACTATGCTTAAACTACCCCTATGTTGATGGCAAAAAATGTCGTAAACTCAAAAGATTCCAATTGCTGGGAATTATGAATATGGTCGCATAGACAAGAACATAAAACAGAGCATAAAGTAGTAAATAACACAAGAGAATTGTAGTAGTTCAACCTTAGCGAGGGCCTACGTCCACTTTGAATTATCATTGATATTTTATTGATCACTTGAAAGATAACAAGGTTAAGATGCTCTAATTACATTCATTAGCTACCATACATGAAGTTACAACATTTATATTTGCAAGAATTAGGAGAATGGACAATTTTGTCCTTCTTCTTCCATAAATAGGAGATGCCATTAATGGAGCTCTATGGAGGTCTCAAAGCTTACGAATCCCACCACTTTGTAGTGTGAGGCCATGGGGTATTCATAGGAAGTGGTTCGATAGGGGTTATGTAGGAGTAGGTAGATATAGGGACCAGCTACAGAAAATTCGCAGCTCAGGCCCTCGAACCCCGTTTTTTCGCACCTCTTCCAAAGGGTGTTAATTTAGCACATTGTGGGTGCATAATTTCGCAAGTCGAGGGTACGAAACTACGCACCTCGCGGGTACGGAATTTCGCACCACGAGGGTACGAAATTTCGCACCCCGAGGGTATGAAATTTCTAACCTTGCAGGTACGAAATTTCACATCTTGAGGGTGCGGAATTTCGCACCTCAAGGGTGCGGAATTTCGCACCTCTCGGGGGTACGAAAATTCCGTTTGAGAGGCGTGAGGTCTGTCCGAGTGGCTTGGGAGCTCGAAATCCTGGTCGGTGCGTTCGAGGATGTCGAGGCCATGGTTCGGGAATGTGCTGGAGGAGCGGCGAGGCTCGCAGAAGTTTTTTGCTGAATCTTGACTTTGAGCTGATCTGGTAATTCTGGGCAAGACAATTGATCGCCATCGGGACTGTGGGCCCCGGACACCCACCGGCGGTGCGCCCAGACCCGCTAGATGGCTCGCCTTCGGGTCGGATGTGGACAGATACTTGATGGAGGTTGCCTTCGAGGGACGCGACATCCTGCTAGTGGACAAACTCGAGTCTTCTGGTACTGGACGCCCGACGCCTCCAGACTATAATATCACGCGATATGTTGAGACGAACATGTATTGTGTACTTTTGGTAACTAGACCAAAAGGGCGGTTAACATTTACCCCCTCAAAGTATGTTTTTTGTTAACAGGGCATGCTTTGAAGTGAGATAGGTTTTATATGGGCGCAAACATCTCCATGTGGTGCTTAGCGATCGGTATGTCGAGAGGGCAATGCTTTGGAATGGTTGTGACGCATTATTGAAATATGTGGGTGCGATCTTAGGATTCCAGCATTGCTAAGAGCTTTGACTTGCTTGAGTTTGGCGGCTTGGATTGGAATGTGTCTAAGGGGCCTTATAACGACCCATATTTTACCGCATAATAATTAATTTATTTAATTATTTATTAAGTGATTTAAAGAATTAAAGGTTGGTTAATTTAATTATATGGATTATTTAATTAATATAAATAATAGAATAATATATTTAATTCAGAAATAATCAAAAATAGTGAAATTCACAGTATGGTGTAATTTGGATTATTTAAAATATGTAATTCAGTTTAGAGTTGAATTATATTCACGAATATATTACATAAATGAAGTTTAAACGTATAATTATATTATAATTAAAATCGAGCTCGAAATGGTGCGGTAGTTCGCGATTTGACTATTCGAACTTTAAACTAATATACAGAAGGCATTTTAAATCGAATTTCTGTGAAACAATAAACGTTAGGAGCTGGTGAAGTATATTTTTCTAGTGGAAGAGAAAAATCGAGATTTCATCGTGTAGATTTTGATTTATGTCCAAATCAAATTTTAGAAAAGTCGTTATCGAATTCCTTTATAATTTATAACGATTTATTTATGTATATAAAAGGAATTTCATTATAAATCGAATATCGATTTAATCGGGATTGAAATATTGAGTTAGAAATTAATATAGGAATATTGTGGAGCTGTAGTGTATTCCACTGTGAATGAATATGATAATATTTACTTTTAAATATTAAATTTAATTGTTTTTAAATATATTTATATATTTAAAAGGGTAATTTAGAGCTTTAAAAATATCCAGTTTTGCACACGACCTCGGAATTCGACGAAACTAATTTTATTGGATCCGCAATATTAAATAATTGCTAGATTTAAATTTTCTTGATTTTTGAAGTCAGTATGTGGCCGTACGGGATTTTGATGTGAAAAACAGTTGATATTTTGACCTTTAAAAATACGCTATGTGAGCAAACGGAGTCGGAATTCGACGAAACCAGTTTCATTGGGACCGTAATGTCGAACTTAAGGTGCATGTGCAGTTTTGTGATTTTTGGGTGTCATGTGTGATTACAGGAATTTTAGGGGACAAATAAAAATAGAGTTTGCTTAAAAATTTGTATAATATTCGAATAAATAAATATTTAAATATTCCTATAAATACCCTAAAATATTTCCTAACCCTAATCACTTTTCTTCGCGGTAAAATTCTATGAGCCGCCACCAGGATGTTAAAAACGTGAAGAACCCTAACTTCAAAAATCAATAGAAAATCAAACATGAATCTATAAATCCAAAGGGATATGTATTCGAACTCAGGAAGTTGTGCTCTTTAATCCCATGCCCATTTTATTATGTCCGATCATGTTTACTGGAGCTCCATTTTCTGCAGGATGTGCTAGGGCAAAGGCTTGATTCACAATGGGGAGGCCGAAGGCTAGATTAGTGGCACGGTTAAACTCCTGGCAAGGGGGCCCTTCGAGTACCAGCATCGAGGGGGTCTCCGACATTTAGTGGTGAAAGATTATTTAGAGTTTTAGTTAGGTTGTAAATGTTAAAATCTATCCTCAAACAATCATATAGCTCAATGGTTTGAATATATATATATATGTATATATATGTATGCACATTCATTGTGCATACTATCAAAAACTGGTCGACCGGTTTCATTCTGGGCGGTCGATCGTTTCTGGGCAGAAATGCACAATGAACGTGCACACATATATATAACGTGCATATGTTCAAATACCAGTCTACAGGTCATTTTAAACCAGTCGACTGGTCTACGAACTGAAACAACTTTTCTAATAGACACTCTTATTTATTAAGGGTTGTTTCCTTTTCTCTTCGACAAAAATCATCTCTATTCGTTGCTTCTCTTCACTAATGATTACAACTCTCCATCCTCTATAAAAGCAACATTAGATCACCATTTTAAATACAACAATTCTTTCTATTCTTGCTATCTAATTGCTGATTTCATTCTTGCTCTCTAAAAGCTTTCAAAAGCTCAAAATTCTCACATATCGTTATTTGAATCCTTGAGTCTATATATTGTTCTTTATATTCAAACAACGATATCATCTTCCAAATCTTCATAATCACAAGAACATATTTGAGGATAAGATTATAGGAAGGGTGTACAAGAATTGACAAATTCGTTTTATTGAGAACACACATTGTCAAATTACAAGTTTAATTATTGTTAGACCAAAAAGTGGTTCTAACACCCAAATTGACTAAAATCGAAATAAAATAAGATCAAAAGTAAAATGGAGACACAGAATTTATAGTGGTTCGGCGTTGAAAAGCCTATGTCCACTTTATAATCACTTTCCTTGATGATACAGATGAAAGTACAATGAGATATTCACTCAATTTCACTAACTTTTCACGTACATTCAATCAATTATCTCAAAATATATGTTGAATGACGATTTGGATTGTCCGAGAATGCTGGAATTCGGTTCTTGAAAGTGGTTGTACTCTCAAAGTGCCAAGAAGAAGATCCCTTTAATTGTCTCCGGGCGGGGTATTTATAGGTGGAAATTTACTCAGAATTTAATCCGGGTCGGAACCACGTGTCTTCCATCCCATCGTCCTCGGGCTCGGATGGATTCCAGTGCTGACAGCGCATCAGAGTAGTGGTCATCGTAGGTAGGAAATGGTCATAAGCGCTCCGAATATTCAGGCGATCGTGGGTGAAGTGATATGGAATGTGGGTTCGGTTCGGAGGAGCGAGCAGAAGGGGTTCGGATCGGGGCATCCGATCTGACCCGACCTGAGCTGAAACCGAGTCCTTATCCATTTCGCTCTGCTCCGTTCCAAACTGGTAGTAGCCCTCCGATCCGACTGGTAGTAGCCCTCCGATCCGACTGGTAGTAGCCCTCCAATCCGACCCGATGCTTTCTAAGAACAAAAGTTCTTCAACGCTTGACATCTCGACTTTGTGTTGCCTAGTTCAAAAAGTAGGCTAACATTTTGCCCCCTCAAAGGATGCTTCTGTTGGAAACGGAGCATGCTTTGATTGTCATTGCACAGTACCTTCCAGGTAATCTTCCTTTTAATTTTCCTCTTTAAGTCTGATCCAGTTTAAACGCAAAGGAAATATATAAAATTCCATCCGTTTCGGATTCCGATCCGAATGGTTTTATCTCTTATTTCACTTAGCACTGGGTTAACAGGCCAAAATTAGTTATTGGGCTCACATTCCGGTCCGAGCGGGGATACGAATAGCCACCATGTATCTATATAAATCCAGCCTTCATCTTCCTCTCACTTTCTTTTTCTTTCATCGTTTTATAAGTTTCGCTCCGAAACCCTAGATCTCAAAAAAGGAAAATTCTTACAATTCTCGTGCTAATCTCCAAATTAAACACCTTGGTAGGTTTAAATCCTTGATTAATTTCATGATAATTGTTTTCAATTGAAATTTACGGTCAATTCGACCGATTTGGGTGTGGCATCAATGCTACAGCATCCTCTTCCTTCGCTGTCGTCGTTGGTGGCTCTGTTGCCACTTTGAGGTATTGGAAAAGGGAGTCTTAGCTTGTTCGATCATAACTGGGGTTTCAGAGACGAGATTGGGTTTAAAATTAAAGAAGAGGAAGAAGAAGGAGATTACAGGGGGTTGGTTCAGGCGATGGAATATGGAAAATGGAGGAAAAGAAAAGGAAGAGAGATCCAGAAGGCTGGATCGGGTCGGGGAAAACAGTTGAAGAGGGAAATAGAGCTCACCTAACCGGATCGGGTCGGACTGTAAAATAAAGAAGGAGAGAGGCATGACTGCCTAATCCGATCCGAACTGTTCGGGGAATCTACTTCCGAACTGATCCGACTTTGATTCCTGGGCTTCAATGTTTGTCCGAGTCCAAGGCAGGGCTATGTCCCTGATCCGATCCCAATGAATGCACCCGAACCGAACCGAAGAGCAGTCCAACTTAATGCATAAGAACTTGTTTAACTGGCCCAATCAACTCTTGGCATAATCTTCAACTTAATGGACAGTTAGGATAGTTCCCTGCGAACATAAATGGACATCAAGAACTGCCTTGATCCTTATTACTTTGCCAAGATTTTGCGTTGCACTTTCAAATGTTAACTTTACACTTTCTGCATACACTGCTCACACTTTAGTTTGTACATATGCACGGGGGGATACGGGCTAATTTGCTCTGACTTGTGCTATTGCTTCTTCAATAGTTTTGTGACCATGACTTCCAGACGCTCCTCTACATTAGCTGAGAAGAAGGAGGTCCCAGAGACATCTAACAAAATTACTCTTGAAGACATATCTTCTTCCTCGGATCCAAAATGGGATGATGAAGGATCAGACTACGAGGTTGAAACTTGCGAAAGCAACAATGTGTCTTCTGAAGGTGGAGTTTCCCTGGGTTGCGAAGAGAAAGGAGGGATTGGCGATGACCGGGCTCCTGATGAATTTGAGTCTGCCATCATACTGGAATCACCTCAAGATTCCGTTGAATCGACGATCGAGAGTGACAGACTTATCCGAATACGACTAAATTACGGGATACCCAAAGGGGATATCTTGTTGCCATCAAAATCTGATCGTCCCAACAACCCTCCGGAGGGGTATATGGCAGTCACTCGGTTGATGTGCATGGTCAAGGCTATCCCTCCATTTTCTCCTTTCGTCGTCTATTTTCTAAGACAAATGCGGATTGCCCCCATGCAGCTGCATCCCAATTCCTATGCTTACTTGTACACCCTATATGTAGCGTACCGTGAGATCTTAGGCATAGAGCTCACTTTTGATGACGTTCACTTCTTCTATAACTTCAAGCACCGGACTCGAGAAACCCTTCATTCTGTTACTTCGAGTCTGTCCCTAAGAGGAAAATAGTTCCAGCACCATTCAGTAGTAAAGCTGGGGACTATAGGCTGGAATGGTTTTATGTAAAGCAATAACCAGGGTGTGCTAGGAGGTGGACGAAATCAAGTAAAGCACTGGTTTTCTAAATCTTGACTTTGTACATTCAAACCACCGCATTAATTCGTTTTTCTTTTTGTTTGCAGTTGATAACCCAAAACAAATATCGGACCAAGTATTCTTTGATCGGATGCACCAGCTCCTTAATGGTGATCAGAAGTTTTTAACTATTGATGAAGTCCTTAAGGACGAATATCTTCATCTTCATGGGTTGCTGTCCATTACCCGTAGCATCGGTCACGGGACGGGTCCTTATGTATATATTCCTCCAATGGAGGTAATCCCAGAAACGGGCGAAGGTTCGAGAGCTCCTACAGTGCCTCTTCAGGCTTCACCCTCTCCATCTTCTACTCAAGATGATGAATTGGCTAACATGGCCGAAAAGCATCGCAAAGGATATATTGTTCCCGAGGATGTCATTTCTCCGGAAAGGTCAACGTCTTCCAAAGAGTCGCCGATTGATGCTTCTGAGGGAGATGTCCCTAGTACCGATGACCCACTATTTCAGGGTTTGGGGGATCTCCCCTTACCTAAAACTATCTACACTTCAGAGGATTTTAGGAAGAATCCTTTAGTTTTCACTTCTTCCGAGGAGACCACCCCTGCTAAGGCCAAAGAGCCCGCTCGTACTAGTCTAGCTTCGGACTCGGGTTTGTCGGGGGGAAAACACCACTTAGGACGCACTTAACACAATAGCACCACAACTCACAGCATCTTTCTCTTTGTGAAAATATTGATCCTGAATTTCATTTGTCTTGTTGTGCAGGCACGATGTCCCAATCCTATTATGACATCAGGAAACTCCGCCGCAGCATGTCTAATCCGCCCTATGATACTGAACATGATCGCCGCGAAGATCGCAATAGGGAGGATAGAAGGCACTATGATCCTTATCATTCGCGAACCTCGCGCTCTCGCTCTCGTGTTCGGACAGACCCAGAACGATATAAAGGTTACCAAGGTCGTCGGGAAGAGGACAGGCCACAATCAAAAGAGCCAACTTCTTCTCAAGAAAAGTGCAGTAGGGAGAGGAGTCCGCCAAAAGATACCGAATCACGAAGCAAGCGTAAGGTTCCCTCTAAATGGACTAGGTCGGATAAGGAGGCCATTGAGCCCTCCACGCACAGGGGTACTGAGCTGACATTCCCCGCCCCTCCACCGCTAGATGCTGAAACTGCAGTTAAGCGGGCGTATTTGGAGGAGCAATTTCCTGAACATTACTTCGAAAACATGACTTTTTTACCTGCACTTGAACCTATTTCTTCAAGGTGGGCAGATGAGGCCAAAGCAAAGATAGATGCGGTCGAGAAACAGTATTCAGAAATGTTCAAGTATTCGCGCAACCTTTCCAGAATCATCCGCACTTTAATCACGAATGCTGACTCAATGCAAAAAACCGCAGAGGACGATGCAAAGGCCTTAAAAATCTAGGAAAAGACTTGGAGGATACACAGGCCCAGCTTGTTGTTGCTCAACGGGATGCTACTAGCTTCAAACAACAATTTGAAGATCTGCAAAAACGCTATCATGATTTGCTTGAGTCCCATACCCAAGAGCGTTCGGAATTGAAAAAACAAGCCGAAGATGCCAAGTCAGATGCTGCCAAAACGCGACTTGCTTACGCTGACCTTGAGCGGAAGAATGCCGAGTTAGCGAAGAGGAATGCTGAATTGGAAAAGAAAAATGCTGACCTGGCTACTAAGCTAGTGGAGGTGGAGAACAGGGCTGCCCTAGCGGAGGGTAACGTCGAATGTGCTATCAAGTCCGCTGAAGAATACCGCAAACAACTGTTGGAGGCTGAGGGAGAGGTGCATGGTTTCGGCGAATTAATGATTGAATTTTTTGCGCATATCATCCGTCGCCGGAACATTTCTTGGATTGAAGATTATCCATCTACCCTAGTCCAAGTATGAAGTCAAATCGTTGAATGGGAGAAGGAGGAGCTCAAGGTTGATTCCATTGACGAGGACAAGCTGATGGAGAAATATTTACGAGATGATGAACCAGAACGCCTAGCCGAAGGACGCCGCCTCATTGCTGCTTTTATGGACAAAGAGAGGCGGAAGGCTAAGAAAAAGAACATTCCTGAGGCTGGTTCTTCCTCTGCTTCCTCTGCAACTTCTGAAGTAGAGGGATGTGATCCTGAAAACCCGGGGATCCCTCGGACATCTCTTTTATTCCCCATACCCGAAACGGCATCGGAGACAGCAGTCACTCCAGTTGAGAAGTCTTCGGAAGGTATCTCTACATTTTCACCTCAATTCGTCAAAGCTATCTCTACCTTTCGTCATGTAATTGAGCAATCGATGAAGAACCCATTATTTTCTCCTGAGTCGATAACTGTTGCTTCTCACTCTGTAGGTATTGAACCGTCCGAAAAGACAGATGTGTCCCAAGGAACCGCCTCTGGAGCAGAGCCTATGGAAAGGGCAAAAGGGGGAAAAGACAAGGTTGCCCCCATAGACTCGGGAGAAGGAATTGAACCGTCTAAGGCTGACACACCTCATGATGACGAAATGATAGATGCCTTAAAGGATGATGGCGGCAACGGGGGACATGAGGAAGACCCTGAGGTGGCTATAGTCGGGGAGTCGAAAAGCGACGATGATGTTACCTTAGCTGCACTGAAAGCGGAACAAGATAAACGCATGCAGCTTAAATCTAAAGACTTAGACCCTGAAAGCCTTAAGCCCCTCGCAGTAGTGGATGCGAGATCAAGGTTAGTTGTTAAGCTTTCGACTAGATCTATTACAGAGGTACTTCCTAAAAAGTCTTCTCTTGATTCCAGCGCTCCGCCTTCCGGGAAGAAGCCAACTGATTCCAACATTTTAGTTTCAGGGAAGAAAAAGTCAAAGCGCATCTTGACAGAGGCCGAAAAAGAGGAGAAGGATGCGGAGAAGGCTGCTAAGAAGTCCAAGCCTCCTTCGAAGTCTAAATGATGGAGTGTCTTGTGTTATTTTAGCGTTTGATTGACCTATAATTGTTGCTGCAAGGGTGGCACTTGCACCTTCTTTTTTCCTGTTTTCCTGTACAAATTCAATCATTTATAAATAAAAAATAATTTGTTTTCTGAAATGTCTGTTAGTTATCAGTTTTGCACTTATGTAAGAATGCATGTCCCACTATAGTTGTGTAATGAAGTTGTGGTGGGGGGAAATATGTGTATACATATATGCCCCCAGTCAATCTTGAAAAACTATTCAAGATTTAGTCAAGTAGTCTGAATGTCCCTGATTCCCCGACGGGGTCACATTCTCTGTGTCGTTAATGCCCATCGTTATTTCTGGCATTTTTTATACTCTCCTGTCTTATACTCAGGTTAGAGTTCTTACTGAGGCGGTCTCTTGTCTGGGTGCACCTTCACGCCTCAAAGGATGTCGTCTTCCCGTTCTTTATACTCTCTCTCACTTCTTGAGAGTTAGAGTTAATAATGTCGTCTTCCCATTCTTTCATGCCTTATCGCACAAACAGTCGTTGTGCTTGTCCCTGCATATAGGCTGTTTTCAACCTTTCAGGTTTTAAATCATCTTATATTCCATAATCGTAACGGAATAATAGTTGAAGATATATATATATATATATATATATATATATATAATGCAAGAAAGTAAATGACACACGATATTTTTATAGTGGTTCGGCTAAGTCGTAGACTACATCCACTTTATAGTTCTTTGTTCATATCAACAGACTTTTCCAAGGCATGTTGTGCCTTTTTACAGAGTTCATAAGAAAAACAGCAAGGAGTACAACATTTCTAATTCAAATATCGCATCAGGTATTGGACATTCCATGCCCTAGGCACCTCTTCGCCATCTACGGTCGTTAACTTGAAGGTTCCTATTTCAAGTTTCCGTTGGATGACAAAGGGTCCTTCCCACTTTGGACCGAGGTGAGGAAGGGATGGAAAGACTCTCTTTAGCACCAAATCTCCCGGTTCAAAAGTCCTAAGACGAACTTTTTTGTCATAATAGCGTGCCATCTGACGTCGATGTCATGACGCACACAAGTCTGCTTCGTCCCTTTTTTCTTCGATTTCATCAAGAGACTCGAGTAAGAGTGCCCGATTCGTCATCGGGTCATAATATGTCACCCTGTGGGAGGGAACTTCAAGCTCTACTGGAATTACTGCTTCTGAACCAAATGAGAGGGAAAAAGGGGTATGACCGGTAGTTGTCTTAAACGTTGTCCGATATGCCCACAAAGCTAAGGGCAATTCATCCACCCATTTTGCCTTTGTGCGTTCTAATCGTTTCTTGAGGATGGATTTTATGACTTTGTTTATTGCTTCTACTTGCCCATTCGACTGCGGATGAGCGACCGCAGTGTACTGTTTGTCGATCTTATATTTCTGGCAGTAATTTCTGAATTCAGAACCATCGAATTGGGTTCCGTTATCAGTTATAATAGTCCTTGGGATCCCAAATCGGCATATAATATTTCTAACCACAAAACTTATCACCTTTCTTGCCGTGATTTTGGTTAGGGGCTCAGCTTCCACCCACTTTGTAAAATAGTCCATGGAAACTATTGCATATTTCGCTCCTCCTTTAGCTATTGTTAGAACTCCGATGATGTCAATTCCCCACATAGAAAACAGGCAAGGACTCACCATTGATCTGAGTTGGGTCGGTGGTGCTCCAGGGATTTTGGCGGATCTTTGGCACTTGTCGCAGCATCGTGAATAATCAGCTGCATCTTTATTAATTATGGGCCAGAAGTATCCATACCGCAATATCTTTTTCGCTAAAGTCTGACCTCCTGTATGATCTCCACGCTCACCTTTGTGTACTTCTCGTAGTACGCGTTTGATGTCATTTTGTGCTATACATCGTAACAGGGGCATAGAAAATCCTTGTCTATAAAGAGTATCATCTTGAAGGATGTATCTGGTGGCCTTGCGAACTATAGCCCGTCTCTCACTCTTCTTTGATGGGAGTATCCCATTCTTAAGGAAATTCTTAATTGGGGTCATCCACGACTCCTTCTCCGGTTCTGCTTCGAAAACGAATCCAATTTCCATCGACTCAAAGCTTGGCGATTCCAGCATTTCGATTGGAATTATTTCGGTCTCTTCCGGGTTGTCAGAACTAGCTAATTTTGCTAGCCTGTCTGCCTTCTGGTTTTCGGCTCTTGGGATATGTGTTATGTTATACCGCTCCAGGTTGCTCAACAACTTTTCCACTTTCCCGAGATAGGCGATAAGCCGAGGTCCCCAAGCCACAAACTCCTTTCGCACTTGGCAAACAACTATTTTGGAGTTGCAGAATATGTCCAATGTCTTTACTCCGAATTCTTTAGCAAGTTTTAGCCCGGCAATCAGGGCTTCATATTCAGAGTCATTATAAGTCGCTGAAAATTCTAATTGTAGAGCGTAATATAACGACTATCCCTTAGGAGTAACTAAGATGATTCCAGCTCCGGAACTTCGGCCGTTCTTGGCTCCGTCTGTGTACAGCTTCCATGAATCTAATTTTAACTCGTCCTCTGACTTGACCACTTTGTCATCGATTATTTCCTCCTCTGGGATTGTGAACTCCGCTATAAAGTCAGCCAGAGCTTGCCCCCTGATCGACCTCTGCGGCTAAAAATTTAAATCAAATTGACTCAATTCAATATTCCATTTGATCAAACGCCCCGATGCTTCGGGTCTCTACAACACCTGCCTCAGAGGCCTTGGGGCTCCCAATACATGCTTTGTTGTGAGGAGGGAGACCATGCATCATGACCACCACACATTTTGCACTTTATCTTCTTCTCGGACCAAGGCTGTGCTAACAGCATGATCCGAAACCGCTAAGTAAACAAATAACTCTTCATGATCCACTGGCTTTGACAAAATTGGTGGTTTTTCTAGTAATTCCAATAAATTTCGAAAGGCATCAACATAGTTCGGAGTCCATTCGAAGTTCTTCTTTCCCCTTTTAATCAAGTCAAAAAATGGGACGCATTTGTCTGTTGCTTTGGAGATAAATCTACTCAACGCGGCTACTTTCCCTGCAAGACTTTGGACACCTTTGATTCTCCTCGGTTCTTCAATGTTTCTTATCGTTGCTATTTGGCTGGGATTGATCTCAATCCCTCTAGAGCTCACAATGAAGCATAGAAACTTTCCCGATGCCACTCCAAATGAGCATTTCAAAGGATTCAACTTTATCCGATACTTTCGCAGGATACCAAACATTTCTGCCAAGTCTTGTGTATGGATGTAGGACCATGTCGATTTGACAAGCATATCATCCACATAAACTTCCATAGTCTTCCCTATTTGGTTATAAAACTTCCTATTCACCAAGCGTTGATAAGTGGCTCCAGCATTTTTCAATCCGAACGGCATGACCCCATAACAATACAACCCCAAATTTGTAATGAAGCTTGTATGTTCTTGATCTGTCACGTGCATAGGAATCTGGTTGTACCCGGAATATGCGTCCATGAAAGAAAGAAGTTCGTGTCCCGCTGTCGAATCTACAAGCTGGTCAATTCTGGGGAGTGGGAAGCTATCTTTCGGGCAAGCTTTGTTCAAGTCTGAAAAGTCAATGCAAGTCCGCCACTTTCCGTTTGGCTTCTTTACTAAGACGGGATTCGATATCCAGTCGGGATATGTCGAATCACTAATAAATCCGTTCTGTTTCAGCTTCTCCACTTCTTCTTTCAGAGCTGCCGACCTCTCTGGGCCCAGCACACGTCTCTTTTGCTTCACAGGCGGGTGTTTTGGGTTTATATTTAGTGAATGACTCATGACGGATGGCGATATCCCACACATGTCGGCGTGGGTCCAGGCAAATACGTCCAGGTTTGCCTTCAGGAAGTCAGTTAGTTCTTTGGCTCGATGTGGATCCAACTGGGATCCAATCTTCAAGACTCTTGTTGGATCAGCTTCTTCAATGGGTACGTCCACTGTCGCTTCATTAGGAGTCGCATTTCTCGCCTCTGGTTCCTCATCTTTTCTGGGATCCAGGTCTTCAGGCGTTCCTTTGGGCAATTCCTTCGAGGCTGATCCCTCTAATTGCTATGCCGAACCCTCCCTTGGAGGAGGCGAAGCACCTTTATTTTTGATGTTAAGTCCCTTCATCAACATCTTTAACTTGGGAACATAACAAGCCCGTCCAGAGACTTGATCTTCTCTCACTACTCCTGTTCCGGCTTCAGTTGGGAATTTAAGCAATAAACACAAAGGGGCGATGCAAGCCCTGAATTCTGCAAGGGCAGGCCTTCCCAAAAATGCGTTGTAGGGCGAATCTACGTCCAACACTACGAACTGAAGCAATCGTACTCTCCGGCGTTCCCCTTGCCCCAATGTTACGGGCAATTCTATATACCCCATCGGAGCTGTCGATGCTTCGTTGAAGCCTCGAATCCAACCTTCGCATGGCTTCAAATCTTAGGACTCAAGTTTCATCTGATCGAATGACTTTTTAAACAAAATATTAACAAAGCTTCCATTGTCTACTAACACCTTATGAACCAATGCCGGTCCAATGGTAGTGATAATGACCAACGGATCGTCAGTGGGTGACTGGATTCCGGTATTATCTCTGCTACGGAATATCACGTCATCAAACATTGTCCTCTACTGTTTCACAAGGGCAACATCTTCCAAATCATCACATTCATTCACATCTACATGCTAAGCTGCATTAACGTATTGATCCATTGCTCTAAAACTGTGGATCGATGGGTGGGGTCCACCCACTATGGTGTTGATAACAATTCCCTTGCCTTTCTGCTGCACTGTAGGCTTGGGAGCAGATTGGATCGGGTTTGGAGCCTGTTCTCCTTGCCCCCTGTCTCTTGGCGCAGGCTTATATTCGTCCAATTTTCCTCTGTGTAGCAGCTTCTCAATCAAATCTCTCAAATGTCGACATTCATTCAATGAATGCCCGTGAGTTCCATGAAATAGACAAAATTTTCCAGTTGCTATTTCTTTCTCCGTTGAGTCTCCAGGCAGCGGTCTTTTATATTGCAAAACATTGTATGTATCCAAGTAAATGCTCTCCAGAGTGTCGTTCAGCGGTGAATAATTCTCATAAGTCTGGAACCGGGATCTTTTGTTAGGATTACTTCCTCGATTCCTATTTCTTCTGTTACCATTCGCGTTACGGTTGTTGTTGCTGCCCCCATTTCCATTATTGTCGTTTCAACTCTTTTCCAGTTGCTATTTCTTTCTCCGTTGAGTCTCCAGGCAGCGGTCTTTTATATTGCAAAACATTGTATGTATCCAAGTAAATGCTCTCCAGAGTGTCGTTCAGCGGTGAATAATTCTCATAAGTCTGGAACCGGGGTCTTTTGTTAGGATTACTTCCTCGATTCCTATTTCTTCTGTTACCATTCGCGTTACGGTTGTTGTGGCTGCCCCCATTTCCATTATTGTCGTTTCCACTCTTGTTTCCCACATTCACCTCAACTTTCCCGGAACTTTCTCCAGATTGCTTCACGGCGACATTACTCTGAACAGTTTCTTTTGAAGCCGCTCCGGACTTCCTCTTTCTGTTTTCCCTGGCCTCCTCTCGTCTTAAGTGAATGTAGGCCTTTTCATAGAATAACTCTCTCGTGGGAGGTGGCTTCCCAGAAAGATAATCTCCAAACTCAGAGTCAGGATCGACTCCTTCCATCAAAGCCATCAAGATGGCGGGCTTGTGTGGGTCACTGACTTCTGTCACAGCTAAGTTGAAACGGTCGAGATATGACTTCAAAGACTCACTCGGTGCCTGCTTAATTCTTGATAATTCAATAACATTTTCAGACTTTCGGGTATGGAGTCAGAACTGATTCATAAAACGTTCGCTTAATTCCCAAAAATTCGATATCGACCGAGGAGGGAGTCGGGTAAACCATAACAGCGCCACGTCTTCTAAATAGATCGGGAAGGCTTTACACTTCACTACGTCAGGGGCAGCAGCAGCATTCATGAGCCATGCGTATCGCATCAAATGTTGTCCCGGATCGGTTCTCCCATTGTACTTGTCCATCTATGGCAGGTTAAAACGTCGGGGAAAATGAAAGTTGAGGATGTCATCAGTAAAAGGAGTATGGCTTCGCTCAATGCCATAATCTTCATTGGTGTAGTTCCGACTTTCAGACATAATCTGGCGTATCATAGTCCATACGTCAGCATTGGTCAGGGGCCGTTCAGGCTCCCTGGCTCTGATATCCGGGTTCCTTCTGGGCTCTTGATCAGGGGACGCCCTCCTTCTGATGTTCGGGTTTCCTCTGGGCTCCTGATCAGGGGACGCCCTCCTTCTTCGAGCCGCTTCTGCTCTGCTTTGTTCCCTACGTTCCCAGTCGATCTCAGGAGGAAGGGGCTGGAGCATTTGTCCCTGAGTGGGATTGGTGAGGTTAGGGTCTCTGGGTAATACATGGGATCCCCACATTGGTAACAACATAGGCTCTCTTAAGCTCGGATCATTGGGTCCTTGTAACACCCCGCCTCCGCTAGGGTCACTCGCAAGGGAATGCACTAGCTTTAGAGGGGCATTATTGGTAAACATGCACAGAAATATCACAAGACAGAACACATAAAATAGCGGAAGTAAAATCAATCTTTCATAACATGAATACATAAGGTTTAAAGCCTTTTACATCAGAGTACATCAAAACCTGTCTTGCAATAGTAAAGAAGCATAAAGACTTTTTAATAAATTATTCCCCAAGTAAAAACAGTAAAGTAGCCATAGCCAAGAGAAGTCCAAGCCATCCATGATGACCTTCAAGCAGAAGAAGTCCGAACTAAACAACATTGTTTCCTCCCTGTAACCTTGGGGGGGGGAACGGAAGAAAAGAGGCGAAACAAAACGGGTCAGTCAAAAAGACTGAGTAAGCCCTATCTACTATTAGTATAAAAACTAGTAAAGCTAACTGTCATGAGAAACTGAGATGAACATAAGCATGACAACAAGATAGATAAGCTAAATCAAAATAACAGGGTGAACTATTGAACTTATATAAACTAAGGTATCGCGATAAACTACGGCATCATGATAAATCAAAGTATCCCATCGTCAGATTTCTATCAAGTATACTATCCCAAGGTATCTACCCCGTCTAACATCCCACGGTATCTGTTTCGTATATTCTTCCTGGTTCTAACATGTATTTTTGCTCTGCACCTCTCGTACTAGTATCCCAACCCGCGTCATGTGTTAACCATGAATGTCCCTTGCCCAATGTTATGTAATGGTCCATGTCAACCTAATATATCGCATATATAGGTTACTCAAATCATATGTTTCTTTCCATGTATATAAGTTCAGTCCTTTGCCGTACCTCGTACGGGCTTCCTCATGTCGTATTATCCTTGAAATCGTTTGGACTGTCACCCTTGTTCTAGCTAGGCTCTTCCATATGAATCATCGTTTGAACTACTAGGACTTACGCCACCTAGCACCACTAGGGATTACGCTTACCTATTGCACGCTTTCGTATTTTGGTTTGGGTTAAACCACCTAGGCCACTAGGGATTACGCTAACCCTCAACCGCGCCCTTTTTCCCACGCATTCATCGTGAATCGTTTTTCTATAACTGTATGCACATGTATCACATCGTGCCATCCGAGTCCTGTCACAGGGCAAAACAAGAAATACAGGACTCGGTCGGGAGCTTTAGATTTATCTGCCGATGCAGATACTAAGGTCTGCTTTTCTACACGTGACTATGGTCCCACGAGACCCCTCCCTCAACTAGTGAAAGGCAACACAAGAGAAAATCTTGCATGAGAACTACACTCCGGCCAGCCCACATCCTACGGCCTACCTCACCCATAATTAGATAGCAATTATGGTCTGTTGGGTGTTCCCTGCCTTTCCGTACGTACACGCTTGACTCAAAATGGTAGATGATCAACGAACTTGCTATCTCGGGCACCTTATGTATTCGTCGACTCACTGCTATCCACCCTAGTCTTTAGGTCGCTCGCATAGCAACCAAGGCATATTCTTGGTTCTTCTACCGCAGACCTCAACCTCTCGTGAGCCTAGTATAATGACCTGGCAGCTCACAGAGGGATCCCAAGAATATCCTCACGTTCCCCGAAGCCGCTGCTTCATTACCCAGTTCGTTGGAGCCTTTATCTAAATCAGATAGCCTGCTCCTACACGCATACTTAAACGTTGACCTAACGTATCGGGTTACTAATCTAAATGGTCCAAATTTCCTTGACTAAGAATTATTACTTAGTTTCCCTTAACTAAGGTTTACCACTTAGCCTTATTTCCATGATCCTTGTTAACTATGGTTATTTACCTAATCCTCCGAATTAGGGTTTATCTAATGGGTTAAGTGTCACTTAAGTCCATAACTTAGCCCCTCTACAAACCATGTCAAAATTGGCTAAGTATCCAAGTCCAAGACTTAACCCTACAGACTATGTGTCAAGTTGGCTAAGTATATTAAGCAATCCATAACTTAACCTCGTCTAATTATCATTTTAGATTGGTTAATTATATAAATTAACTTGACCTTGTCAAATTACCGAGTCAAATCGGTCAAGCGTATTCAAGTGATTCGTGACTTAGCCTTATCATGTTTTCACGTTAGATTGGTTAAGTATAGGTCACTTAACCACATCAAACAAACGAGTTGGATTAGTTAATTGTGAATTAACTTAACCCCGTCCAATTACCATGTTTAGATTAGTTAGGTCTGAGTTGACTTAACCCCATCCATTAACTGTATTAAACGGTTAAGTGTTACTAAGAAAATTTACTTAACCTTATCAAGTTATCGTGTTGGATTGATTTAGTGTTGGTTAACTTAATCCCGTCCCCTCGTCGTATAAAAATGGTCAAGTGTCGTTAGGCAAATCAAGTTACTTAACCTACCCAACCCTGTCATGTTTTGTTAAGTATCATTAGCCTAATCAAATTACTTAACCCATTTGTCCATGTCATATTTGGTTAAGCCTCATTAATCAAATTAACTTAACCCTATTATGTGGCATTAATTATTTAATGCACCCCAACCTCTCACATTAGACTTTGTTGTGGTTACTAGTTAAGCCGGGCGGGTCCGGGTAGATTTACACCACAACTTGGTCTAACCTCGGGTTCAAGCACAACATGACCAACTTCTCACATTGGGTCCTATTGTTTGCAACTACTAGTTAGGCCGGTCGGTTCCGGGTAGTTTTACGTTGCAAACTCAACCCAACCTCGAGTTGGCCACCTTCATGTTTAGTCTAGTGTCATGTTCATAGTCAAGTTTTCAAGCAATTGGGTAGACCTAACTTAATAGGTAAATTCCCAATGGGTAGACCTAACTTAATAGGTAAATTCCCAAGTTTATGTTTTTATGCATACTTACATGTCAACTTCCATGTTACATTTCAAGTTATGTTTTCAAGTATAAACACATGTCATATTTAACGTTACATATTGTCATGTTTATACCCATTTACCCAAATCATATTCATGTCATTATGTTTCCCCATAATGTGACCCCAACGCTTTTTAAACTCGCTTATACGTTTGCAACAACGTAATGGATTAAAAGAAGAGACTTGGCAAAGGCATGACAAAAATGGATATTAGGCCACAAGTTAATCATGGTGGCAAAGGAGGCACAAATGTGTTCATTAGCTTGCATGTTACATTCTTAAGCCTCAAAAACATGCATAAACCCAAACTTGGCACATAAGCGAATCATGGTGACAAAAGACATGGAATGATAACTAGAAACTCGCATATATCATCATATAAGGATTATGACTTCATATGCAAGTTGACATAATGATTATGAAGGTTTTCATGTTGCATAATGCAACATTTCAACATAAAGGTTGTGGCTTTTAGCTCATAAGATCAAGATAATGACTTCATAAACTTGCATAACATGATAGCATGCATCATTCTCAATGATCAAACCCAAACTTTCAACATGAACATTTAACTTCATAGTTAATATCTAAGAGTAGGGAAGGGCTTACCTTGCTATGAAGGCCTAAATCGATTAATCTAAAGCTTGTGATGAAGCCTATGCATGCCATCACCCAAAAACCCAAAGATAAACACTCCAAATCAACAAAAATACCATCTTTATGAACAAAGATCAAAGCTTTTGCCTTGAAATCAACTTGAGAAGCTCTCATACTAACATAGGGACTCTCTAATACTCTCATGATCATGAAACCTCTCATAGAAATGAAGTGGAGGCTAGGATAGTTGAGTGGAGGCCATGAGAGTAGCAATTTTGCCATAGTTTAGTTGCATGAATGAATAATGAGGATTTAGAATAGGTTAGGGTCTTATTTATAGATTAGGCAAGTGTTTTAGGCCATAGGATTAAACCTAGATTCAATCCAAGCCATCAAAGCATGTCTTGGGGAAGAAGTCAAGTGTAGGAACCATCTAGGGCCTTTAGATTAAAGATGGACCATGAGAACCATCCAAATGCAAAATCTGCATTTGAGCGAATCGGCCCACGGGTTGACAGCCAAACACCCTGGATTAACCCCTAGTCGACCCAGCAGGCTCGGGTCGACCTCAAAAATCGGCCGGTTCGGTTATTCCCCTCTCCTAATTCGCTGTTTTGAACATTTTTGCATATTTATTTATTTAATTTTCAATTATATATATATATATATATATATCAATATATATATATTTCTCTGCGCAACCCATTTCACTTAATTAAGTATACTTCAATTTGGGAATTTTTCGTGAAATTTCGCGAGGCCATATCTTGGTCATACGGACTCCGATTTTCGAAAACTCGGACTCTATTTCGCGTATTTTTCCGAGACGAACGCAATGGCATAGCCCGTTTCATTTGATTCAGAATTTAAAATTAAATTCTGCCTTGATTCTCGTCTTAATCATGTTATCGAAATACGGGTTGTTACATTCTCCCCACCTTTTAGGATTTCGTCCCCGAAATCTCCAAGTTAGGAAGAACATATCCTACCGTCCATCATCCATCTACTCAAAACATCATCCACAAGCAACCATTGTCCTTAGATGATTTCTAATGCTGTATGAATATATGCAAAACGTGTGTGTACATGTTCCTTAGCTAATGCTAATGATCAGGCCTGAATAATCTTTCTAATGCAAAAATATGTATAGTGCCATGAATCCAACATGTATGCAAATAGTCCTAGTCATATAGATACTATATGCGTGCACAATCATTCATCCATATGCCACAACCGCATGATAATACATTCGATTTCATCCATAAACAAGTATAAATACTCGTGCATATGCAATATGAAGTGTGACCGAGTCGAGCTAGTATCTAATGTGTATTCGCGCATCCACGAGCAACCACTTGCAACCATATCAATCATAACATGTTTCAAATACATGTTTACATCCAGAGGGTTCTACCTAGGATTCCCTGAAACAGGGTCGAGAAGATAAACAGGACAAACTCCTTATAGGATTTGTAACGGAGAATAGGACCGAGAGGATGTCCACAAAAGATAGCCTACAAGCAAGCTCAACAGAAAAACAGGGATCGAGGATATATTCCCAAAAGAGATATCATGCACGTATCTAGTCTTTGACCATCAAAGTCGTCTTTTAACTTCGCGATTTTGTAGCTTCTTATTCCTGTTTCCATAACATGAGCTGGAACTCATTTCTTCGTCGCCTCTCGTTCCACTTGCACTTATCCTTTTCCTAGAATACTTGACGCAAACATGACTGCGTACTCATGATCTCATGCAAGCTTTCCAAAATTCACTAGTGAATCTCGGACCTCGTACCATAAGGTATTCCACGTAGAAGAACTTTCTCTTAGAAGTAAACAGATGCAAACCAGGTTATCAAGCGCACTTACTAGGGTGATTTCTATAACCCATGCAAAAGTGAAATAAACCATCCGTCTTATCGGCGAACACCACTCGATCGGGCTTCAAATTTCCAATAGAGGTATCCAGGGATTCTAGGTAACTAATCATGACCAAACCCAAAAGGTTCCACGAGACTTCGAGGGTATTACCAAGGCTAGTCAAGAGTCTAACTACCCTCCTATCAAAACCGAGAGTGGCACCCCTTACTGGATAACCACTTCATCCCTAGAATCCATCCACAACTTATAAACATAAGCATTATTTCCAAGCTCAACACTTGATATAGACATTCTCAAATCCAAACAAGCCATGAGTAAATGGACCGATCTTCCAATAGGACTTGAGACAAAAACGGGATCCTCTACTATGCTATTACTAAGGTGCAGAGACTCAACTATCGAAGCGGACTTAAAAGATGCGGTGATCAAAACAAAGTCCCGACAGGATGATAGAGAAGAAAAGCTAAACCTTTAACAAGATCGTTACCCTCCTTCTGAGGTACCCTAGAAATGAGAGCATACTATTGCCCTCCGAATGATCTTGTCCCTGTTCCATGATACTTAACTATCCGTCCCGTTTCACCATGCCAAAGGTACTCTCTCGTCATGGGTTTCATTGTTCATCTTTCTCCCTCCTTTTAGGACTCAGCCATGCCAACATGTTGCTTATCCCTGAGCTCGTATCCTTTATCCTTGTTCTTACTATCCTTTCATGCATAACTCTGCAACGGTCTCTCGAGAACCACCTCCATCGTACGGGAAACACTTACGCAGCTAGAGAGACTAGTCGCAGTCAAAACCACTGTGACTACAGATGGAGGAAAGAAAGGAAAAGAGATTCGATCAAGGAAACAAGGATAATGCTAATGGCCTTTGGGGAATAGCCTTTTTCTTTTCAAAAGATTTTTTTTTTTGAAAAATGCTTCTTTGTAAACGGTTTTTCAAATAATTTTCAGAAGGTCTTTAAAAACTTTTGCCCAGTCTAGTAACCTTCTGCTCTGATACCAAATGTAACACCCCGCCTCCGCTAGGGTCACTCGCAAGGGAATGCACTAGCTTTAGAGGGGCATTATTGGTAAACATGCACAGAAATATCACAAGACAGAACACATAAAATAGCGGAAGTAAAATCAATCTTTCATAACATGAATACATAAGGTTTAAAGCCTTTTACATCAGAGTACATCAAAACCTGTCTTGCAATAGTAAAGAAGCATAAAGACTTTTTAATAAATTATTCCCCAAGTAAAAACAGTAAAGTAGCCATAGCCAAGAGAAGTCCAAGCCATCCATGATGACCTTCAAGCAGAAGAAGTCCGAACTAAACAACATTGTTTCCTCCCTGTAACCTTGGGGGGGGGAACGGAAGAAAAGAGGCAAAACAAAACGGGTCAGTCAAAAAGACTGAGTAAGCCCTATCTACTATTAGTATAAAAACTAGTAAAGCTAACTGTCATGAGAAACTGAGATGAACATAAGCATGACAACAAGATAGATAAGCTAAATCAAAATAACAGGGTGAACTATTGAACTTAGATAAACTAAGGTATCGCGATAAACTACGGCATCATGATAAATCAAAGTATCCCATCGTCAGATTTCTATCAAGTATACTATCCCAAGGTATCTACCCCGTCTAACATCCCACGGTATCTGTTTCGTATATTCTTCCTGGTTCTAACATGTATTTTTGCTCTGCACCTCTCGTACTAGTATCCCAACCCGCGTCATGTGTTAACCATGAATGTCCCTTGCCCAATGTTATGTAATGGTCCATGTCAACCTAATATATCGCATATATAGGTTACTCAAATCATATGTTTCTTTCCATGTATATAAGTTCAGTCCTTTGCCGTACCTCGTACGGGCTTCCTCATGTCGTATTATCCTTGAAATCGTTTGGACTGTCACCCTTGTTCTAGCTAGGCTCTTCCATATGAATCATCGTTTGAACTACTAGGACTTACGCCACCTAGCACCACTAGGGATTACGCTTACCTATTGCACGCTTTCGTATTTTGGTTTGGGTTAAACCACCTAGGCCACTAGGGATTACGCTAACCCTCAACCGCGCCCTTTTTCCCACGCATTCATCGTGAATCGTTTTTCTATAACTGTATGCACATGTATCACATCGTGCCATCCGAGTCCTGTCACAGGGCAAAACAAGAAATACAGGACTCGGTCGGGAGCTTTAGATTTATCTGCCGATGCAGATACTAAGGTCTGCTTTTCTACACGTGACTATGGTCCCACGAGACCTCTCCCTCAACTAGTGAAAGGCAACACAAGAGAAAATCTTGCATGAGAACTACACTCCGGCCAGCCCACATCCTACGGCCTACCTCACCCATAATTAGATAGCAATTATGGTCTGTTGGGTGTTCCCTGCCTTTCCGTACGTACACGCTTGACTCAAAATGGTAGATGATCAACGAACTTGCTATCTCGGGCACCTTATGTATTCGTCGACTCACTGCTGTCCACCCTAGTCTTTAGGTCGCTCGCATAGCAACCAAGACATATTCTTGGTTCTTCTACCGCAGACCTCAACCTCTCGTGAGCCTAGTATAATGACCTGGCAGCTCACAGAGGGATCCCAAGAATATCCTCACGTTCCCCGAAGCCGCTGCTTCATTACCCAGTTCGTTGGAGCCTTTATCTAAATCAGATAGCCTGCTCCTACACGCATACTTAAACGTTGACCTAACGTATCGGGTTACTAATCTAAATGGTCCAAATTTCCTTGACTAAGAATTATTACTTAGTTTCCCTTAACTAAGGTTTACCACTTAGCCTTATTTCCATGATCCTTGTTAACTATGGTTATTTACCTAATCCTCCGAATTAGGGTTTATCTAATGGGTTAAGTGTCACTTAAGTCCATAACTTAGCCCCTCTACAAACCATGTCAAAATTGGCTAAGTATCCAAGTCCAAGACTTAACCCTACAGACCATGTGTCAAGTTGGCTAAGTATATTAAGCAATCCATAACTTAACCTCGTCTAATTATCATTTTAGATTGGTTAATTATATAAATTAACTTGACCTTGTCAAATTACCGAGTCAAATCGGTCAAGCGTATTCAAGTGATTCGTGACTTAGCCTTATCATGTTTTCACGTTAGATTGGTTAAGTATAGGTCACTTAACCACATCAAACAAACGAGTTGGATTAGTTAAGTGTGAATTAACTTAACCCCGTCCAATTACCATGTTTAGATTAGTTAAGTCTGAGTTGACTTAACCCCATCCATTAACTGTATTAAACGGTTAAGTGTTACTAAGAAAATTTACTTAACCTTATCAAGTTATCGTGTTGGATTGATTAAGTGTTGGTTAACTTAATCCCGTCCCCTCGTCGTATAAAAATGGTCAAGTGTCGTTAGGCAAATCAAGTTACTTAACCTACCCAACCCTGTCATGTTTTGTTAAGTATCATTAGCCTAATCAAATTACTTAACCCATTTGTCCATGTCATATTTGGTTAAGCCTCATTAATTAAATTAACTTAACCCTATTATGTGGCATTAATTATTTAATGCACCCCAACCTCTCACATTAGACTTTGTTGTGGTTACTAGTTAAGCCGGGCGGGTCCGGGTAGATTTACACCACAACTTGGTCTAACCTCGGGTTCAAGCACAACATGACCAACTTCTCACATTGGGTCCTATTGTTTGCAACTACTAGTTAGGCCGGTCGGTTCCGGGTAGTTTTACGTTGCAAACTCAACCCAACCTCGAGTTGGCCACCTTCATGTTTAGTCTAGTGTCATGTTCATAGTCAAGTTTTCAAGCAATTGGGTAGACCTAACTTAATAGGTAAATTCCCAATGGGTAGACCTAACTTAATAGGTAAATTCCCAAGCTTATGTTTTTATGCATACTTACATGTCAACTTCCATGTTACATTTCAAGTTATGTTTTCAAGTATAAACACATGTCATATTTAACGTTACATGTTGTCATGTTTATACCCATTTACCCAAATCATATTCATGTCATTATGTTTCCCCATAATGTGACCCCAACGCTTTTTAAACTCGCATATACGTTTGCAACAACGTAATGGATTAAAAGAAGAGACTTGGCAAAGGCATGACAAAAATGGATATTAGGCCACAAGTTAATCATGGTGGCAAAGGAGGCACAAATGTGTTCATTAGCTTGCATGTTACATTCTTAAGCCTCAAAAACATGCATAAACCCAAACTTGGCACATAAGCGAATCATGGTGACAAAAGACATGGAATGATAACTAGAAACTCGCATATATCATCATATAAGGATTATGACTTCATATGCAAGTTGACATAATGATTATGAAGGTTTTCATGTTGCATAATGCAACATTTCAACATAAAGGTTGTGGCTTTTAGCTCATAAGATCAAGATAATGACTTCATAAACTTGCATAACATGATAGCATGCATCATTCTCAATGATCAAACCCAAACTTTCAACATGAACATTTAACTTCATAGTTAATATCTAAGAGTAGGGAAGGGCTTACCTTGCTATGAAGGCCTAAATCGATTAATCTAAAGCTTGTGATGAAGCCTATGCATGCCATCACCCAAAAACCCAAAGATAAACACTCCAAATCAACAAAAATACCATCTTTATGAACAAAGATCAAAGCTTTTGCCTTGAAATCAACTTGAGAAGCTCTCATACTAACATAGGGACTCTCTAATACTCTCATGATCATGAAACCTCTCATAGAAATGAAGTGGAGGCTAGGATAGTTGAGTGGAGGCCATGAGAGTAGCAATTTTGCCATAGTTTAGTTGCATGAATGAATAATGAGGATTTAGAATAGGTTAGGGTCTTATTTATAGATTAGGCAAGTGTTTTAGGCCATAGGATTAAACCTAGATTCAATCCAAGCCATCAAAGCATGTCTTGGGGAAGAAGTCAAGTGTAGGAACCATCTAGGGCCTTTAGATTAAAGATGGACCATGAGAACCATCCAAATGCAAAATCTGCATTTGAGCGAATCGGCCCACGGGTTGACAGCCAAACACCCTGGATTAACCCCTAGTCGACCCAGCGGGCTCGGGTCGACCTCAAAAATCGGCCGGTTCGGTTATTCCCCTCTCCTAATTCGCTGTTTTGAACATTTTTGCATATTTATTTATTTAATTTTCAATTATATATATATATATATATATATATATATCAATATATATATATTTCTCTGCGCAACCCATTTCACTTAATTAAGTACACTTCAATTTGGGAATTTTTCGTGAAATTTCGCGAGGCCATATCTTGGTCATACGGACTCCGATTTTCGAAAACTCGGACTCTATTTCGCGTATTTTTCCGAGACGAACGCAATGGCATAGCCCGTTTCATTTGATTCAGAATTTAAAATTAAATTCTGCCTTGATTCTCGTCTTAATCATGTTATCGAAATACGGGTTGTTACAGTCCTAGTACCCGTGCAGCGTCCTCGCGGGACCCCAAAGATCGGAATGTCAGCTGCTCCAAATTCTGAGGTCGTTCGAGCAGCCTTCTTTCACGGGGCCGTTCTTCCTCAAAAGAAGAAGACTGATCCGTTGGTGTGTGATGAACCGAGGATGGAGTTCTCTGTCTGCAGAGTTCGCTAATCTCCCTGCTCATGATTCTCATGTTTTCTTGCATCATGAGATTAGTGCGCTCGTGGATTTTCATAGCCTCCCTAGTACTCTCAAGCATGTCAAGAAGGCGCGAAAAATCTCCTTGGGTAATAGGCGCAGATGGATTGACCTGATCATTGATCCTGATGGCTGGAGTCGGAGCATTTGGAGGAGCTCGAGTAGAAGTTCCAGCATCACCAAGCGACGGATCGGATCGTAGCTGAGCTATCTGTTCGGGTCGGAGCTGGGAGACTTGTTCGGGTCGGAGCTGGGAGACATGTTTGGGTCAGTTCAGGTTAGGGGAGTGCACTGCTTCATATTCTCTTACTCGGATCGGATCGGAGCTCTCTCCTTGAGTTCGGTTCGGATTTCCTGTATCTGTCCGATCCACTCCCGAGCTCTGCCCACGAGACCTTGTCACAACCGCGTTTTGCTGATCTTCACCAACTCCGTTCCCTCGAATGGTTTGAACTTCCTTGCCTTTTCCTTTGGCCATAGTTATTCAACAATCAACCAATAAATATTCAAAAGCGTCGAAACTTGAGGATTAACTTCTTTGAACTCAATGGTCCAAAAAGTAGAACGATAATCCGGAAAAGCAGAGAATTCAAATGGTTCTCAGTGAGAGCACCAAAATGTTAGACCAAAAAGTGGTTCTAACACCCAAATTGACTAAAACCGAAATAAAATAAGATCAAAAGTAAAATGGAGACACAGAATTTATAGTGGTTCGGCGTTGAAAAGCCTACGTCCACTTTATAATCACTTTCCTTGATGATATAGATGAAAGTACAATGAGATATTCACTCAATTTCACTCACTTTTCACGTACATTCAATTAATTATCTCAAAATATATGTTGAATGACGATTTGGACTGTCTGGGAATGCTGGAATTCGGCTCTTGAAAGTGGTTGTACTCTCAAAGTGCCAAGAAGAAGATCCCTTTAATTGTCTCTGGGCAGGGTATTTATAGGTGGAAATTTACTCAGAATTCTATCCTGGTCGGAGCCACGTGTCTTCCATCCCATCGTCCTCGGGCTCGGATGGATTCCAGTGCTGACAGCGCATCAGAGTAGTGGTCACCGTGGGTAGGAAATGGTCATAACCGCTCCGAATATTCAGGCGATCGTGGGGTGAAGTGATATGGAATGTGGGTTCGGTTTGGAGGAGCGAGCAGAAGGGGTTCGGATCGGGGCATCCGACCCGACCTGAGCTGAAACTGAGTCCTTATCCATTTCACTCTGCTCTGTTCTGAACTGGTAGTAGCCCTGCGATCCGACTGGTAGTAGCCCTCCGATCCGACTGGTAGTAGCCCTCCGATCCGACCCGATGCTTTCTAAGGAGAAAAGTTCTTCAACGCTTGACATCTCGACTTTGTGTTGCCTAGTTCACAAAGTAGGCTAACAATTATCTTGTCTGAATTCCTCGGTGTTGTAGAGGCAAGTTGTGAAGTCCTCGTGTTGATAGAGGCGCGAAATTCAATTCGGCTGCTCGGGTGTTGTGAACCTGTTCCTCCGGGTGAAGAGAGGTAGTTGTTTAGTGAAATCCAGATTGAAGATCTGGGACTGAACGTAGGACGGTGCTCCGAACCAGTATAAAAATCCCTGGTATGATTTTTTTTACTGCATTTACTATATTTACTTATCTGTGACTAGCTATTGCTTTATACTTGAATATTGTTTGTCATATTACACGATCCTTATGCGTATTATACTTTGCACATACGCACTCGCATTTCCAAGTTCAAGTTACCTTTAGATAAAAACTATAAACTTAATATGGACATGTTGTAAATTGGAATTGGATCTATGTATGATAATTGATTCATATCTATTCTTGTTCATCTTGGATCTTGACTTTTTGGGAATATTGCTTTGAAATCAGTTTGGGCCTATCCACGTTGTAAATCAAACATTATCATGCCTATGACGTTGAAACTATTGTTAATGACCAAGAACTATGACTGTGAACATAAGTCTATGCCTATGCTGTAACACCCCGTATTTTTATAACATGTTAAAACCATAAATCAAGGCAGAATTAAATTTGAAAATAAGAATCAAGGGAAACGGGTTACGCCATTGCGTTCGTCTCGAAATTCTGCTTGGAAACGATTCCGATTTTTCGAGAAACGGAGTCCGTATGAGGGAGATATGACCCTCCGAATTTTCAAGGATTTTCAGAACAGAAAAACAGCTCGAAATTCAAATTCAAATTCAAATTCGAAACCTAGAACAGGCTGGGCAAGAAATTTCCATCCCAGGGACCAGGTCGACCTGGGGGTCGACCATAGTGTCGACCTCCCGAGGACCAGGTCGACCATAGTGTCGACCTGGGGGTCGACCTGGTACTGTAGCCCAGTTTTGAGCCTGGGTTCATTCTGATGTATCCGGCCTCTTTTTCTGTCTAGATTCGTCTGCCTAATCCTATATAAACAGCCTCCTAGCCTCATTCTCTTTACACCATTTCATTCTCTCCTTATGCTTCCTCTGGAATAATTGAAATAAATAAATTAAAATAAAATACGAAGACTACTTCTTGAACACTACGACTAGGAAATGCAAATTGGAGATTCAGATCAAGTTAGAGCTTCAAGAGGGGAAGGAATGGCTAATTCAACGGCTACGAGCAACTTGCATGAATCATTGCAAATCACCTCAACGTTATCTTATTATCCTTTTCAAAAACCGATCAATGTAAGTCAGTTAGTTTTTAGATTTGAACCTATAGATCTTTTTGTGGCATGTAATTAAATGGATATAAGAATATGCCTGATCCTCTCATTTGAATCTGTGCTTGTATATGCCTTTGGATCTAATTAAGAACTATTGAGATTAATTACCGATGAGACTGTACCTATGCTTATGATGTTGAAACTATTGTTAATGGCCTGGGACTATGACTGTGAACATAAGACTATGCCTGTGCCTATGCCTATGCCTATGACTGTGAACATAAGACTATGCCTATGCCTATGACGGTGGACATAAGACTACTGTGTATAACTATGACAAGGACAATTGGGGCCAATCAACTAAGACTCATGACTATGAGATTATTGCCTATGATTATGAGCATAAGACTATTTTCCATGACCATGACCTTGAAATTATTACAGTTAATTGCCTTTGACTATTTAGGGTAATTGCCTAGGACTATTTTTGTTAATTATCCATGACTTTTGTGTTTAATCGCCCATGATTCATAACTATGAAACCATTACTATGACTATTGCGGTTAATTGCCTATGACTAGTATGGTTAGTTGCTTATGCTCATAACACTATAGTTGCAAATCATGTTGTACACCGAATTGGAATTATGTTTGACCAAATCACTTATGCCTATTCCCTAAATTTTGTTGATCTTGTATTTATGATGTAAATTGTCTAGTTTATTCCTATTCACTGCTATGTACATCAAACCAATTGGAACTATTATCTTTGTTTTTGGTTCTCTTTCGCATGCCTATTCTTTATGTCAAATTCTCGTGCTTATCCCTTGTTCCTTTTGTCAAGTTTCATTTCATAAGTACCTAGAAACTTGTGAAATCATGTTATACGTACGACTACGGCGGGGGAATTTGGGCATAACTTAATTTGTATAATTTGGCATAATAAATATGTTGATATAAATCTGAATTGGCTATAAATATTACATGCATATTAGACTTGGGCATATAATGGTAAATTGTTAATTGGCCGCAAAATATGGAATTGGCATGTAAGCCAAGTTTTGGGCATAAACTGTAAACAAGAATATTAAATCTAGTTTTGACATGAACTGTAATTGAGAATACTAGATCTAAATTTGCATAAAACAGCAAGTTGGGTTAAATGGTCGATAATTCTAGATTTGGGCCTAGAATATACGTATGTTAGTGGGCATGACAAATGAATATAACATAGGTCAAATTTGTTTAAAAGAGTCGTTAGCAATTTACATATAGACAAACAGGATAAATATGTAAATCTAGGGAAAGACGAATATGCTTAACCCGAGGTTAGATTGAGTTACGGTATAAGACTGCCCAGAACCGGCCGGCAAATCCAGCAACCGTAACAATACCTATCTAATGTGGGTGGTTAGAGCATTGAGCCCAAAAGGACCCGAGGTTAGACTGAGTTGCGGTGTAAATCTTCCCGGAACCGACCGGCACATCCAGTAACCGCAACGATATCTGTCTAACGTGAGTGGTTGGTGCTTTAAAGAATAATTTAAAGCTAAGAAACAGTTAAACTAGAGTGGGAGGGTTAAGTCCATAGGAACACTTAACCAACTTAACATGTTAACAAGACAAGACTTGTAGGGGTTAAACAACGGTTATAACATGTTGACTAGACAAGTAGGTGAGGTTAAGAAAAGATTTAACCGCTATAGCATGTTAACTAGACTAGAATGTGGAGTTAAGTAAACTTAGAACACTTAACCATAGTGTGCCATCATAGTGTGACAAATGAACAAGGTTAAGTTAAAACATTAAGGGAAAATACTTAACCATTAGAGCATGTAAATTAAACAGATGTTAGGGTTAAGTTAACTAAGGAAACACTTAGCCAATACAAGATGAAGGGGTGGGGTTAAGTAATAATAAATACTTAACCAATATAACTTGATTTGTGGTAGGGTTAAGTCAACATGAACTACTGATAACACTTAACCAGTTTTACATGAAAAACAAATGGGTTAAGTTAACTTGAATTGACAAATGACACTTAACCAATCCAACTTGACGAGAAAGAGAACTAAGTAGTAAACCTTAGTTAAGAGGACCAAGTTGTAAACCTTAGTTAAGAGGACGACGATTCAGGAACTAAGTAGTAAACCTTAGTTAAGGGAACTAAGTAGTAAACCTTAGTACAACACGAGAAGGAGCGAACGTCCATCTGATCTTAAAGAAGGCTCCAACAAACTGGGTTTCAAAGCACGCGGCTTTGAGGGGGACGTGAGGGTACTCTTGGTATCCCTCTGTGAGGCTACAGATGATCCGCCTGGGCTCACAGAGGTTAAGGTCTGCGTTAGAAGAACCAAGGATATGCCTTGGTTGCAATATAAGGCAACCTAAAGACTAGGATGGACCAGCGTGATTCGGCGAGACCAGTAGCCCTGTGATAGCAACTCGTCGTCTACCTACCATCTTGAGTCAATCGAGATACGTGAAGCGGAAAGGCGAAGAACTCCAACAGACCATATACTCGCTATCTAGTTATGGTTGCGGATGGCCATAGGTTAGTAGGGCATAGAGGGGCCTGCGTATAGTTAACATTTTTCAAGGTGGTTCTTTCATTAGTTGAGGGAGGAGACAGGTGGGACCATAGCCACTGGAAAAACAGACCCTAGCATCTGCATCGGCAGATATCTGAAAGCTCCCGACCGAGTTCCGTGTTTCTTGAATTTGCCCTGCCACGAGACTCGGGTCACACATATAGAGGACATGTGCATCTAGACAGCGATAACGATTCACGACACATATGTGGGGAAAGTCTAGGAACGTATACCGCTCTGGGTATTGTGTCCTAGAGTAGGGGCGTCGTTCGATAGGTAGCATAATCACTAGTTGGACCTAGGTCACGTAAACCCTAAAATCCGAGAAGCATTGGATAAGTCACGAAAATCCTAGTGGAATCTAAGAAGCTTTCGATAGAAATACCCTAGATTAGATCTAGATAATAAATAATAAATGTACACCTGAAGGCAACCACAATTACAGGGATTGGAAGCACATTACCATTTTATAAAGATCACTGGTTAGGTCACTAGCTAGGTGGTGCAGAGAAATAGAAACCAGAATAACAAGGTAATCACGAAGCAGAGAAAGTATGCAAGCATATTCAGTTTATCAGTATATTCAGCTTGTCGGTAGATCCAGTTTATCAGTACATTCAGTTTTATCTTGCCTTAGCATATCTTGCGTTATCTTGTTAGCCCTATCATCATGGTATTGTCTTGTATTCAGTTAGGTTCATGTCATGTTGTTTTTACCGTTCACACGCTGAAAGTTACTGAACTTACTAGACTTTACGTCTGACTCTGTTTTCTTTCGCTTTCTTATCTTCCGTTCCCCCCCCCAAGGTTCACAGGGAGGGAATGTTACTACTTAGCTAAAGTTTCTTTCCAAGCTTGAAGATTAGTCGAAGTTTTCCTTGGATTCGCTTTTCCATTGCTATGGCTGGCTCATACTACATTGGGGAATATAAAAGTTATTTTATGCTTCTTTATTTTGTAAGACAGATACTCTGGTATTGGAAAACAATTGTTGTACAAACTATTTTATCAATAAAGCAAAAGTTTTAGTTTCCGCTGTTTTAATTTTGTTTGTCTTGTAATTTATCTGCATCTTTTACCTATAATGCTTCAATGAACTTAGTGCATTCCCTTTGTGAGTTACACTATCGGATGTGGGGTGTTACACATTGTATCAGAGTTGAAGGTTACCGGGTCAGATAAAAGATTTGAATTTTTTTTTTCAAAACGGTTTTTAAAGAAGGATTTTTCAAAAGAAAAGTTTTGTTTTAAAGGCATATTCCCCAAAAGCCATACACACTATCTTCTAATCCTCTTTTTGAATTCTTGTCCCCTTCTTTCTTGAGTCTTCGGGGCTCCTGGCTTTCTGGGAGGTAACCTCATCGCGGCACGTTTCCGTAGGCTTGATAAGACTACATTACCTATCGAAGGGAAAAGTAGTGCCCGACTCCCATCTATAGCCATAGTGGTTTCACCTGCAGTTATTCTTCTTTCAAGCTTTGATGGGTTTTCCGTGCGATGGAGGAGGCTTTTGAGAAACTTGTCAAGATGAGGGAGTTTGGCTAGGGAGCTCAACGCAAGGATGAGAAATTCATGGATATAAACTCCACTCACGAAGAAAGAAGGAATTATAAAACCTAAGACGAGGGGAAGTTTCTTTTCCATGGTATAATGGGGCATATAATTAAGGACAAGGGCAAGGACAAGGGACAGGATTTTCAGAAGGGAGAGTGCATGCTTTCACCACCAGAATACCTGAGAGAGAGATAGTAAAAGTCTCTGTTGGAAAAGTTTAGCTTTTCGTTTTGATCAACCAGTTAGCACTCTTTTGATCTTAGCGCTTCGCATTTGTTCATATCTACTTCCATAGTTGAGTCTCTGCACCTTAGTACTTGTATAGTAGTAGATCCCGTTAGTGTCTCAAATCCAATTGGTGGTTCGGCCCATTTACCTTTGGTTTGTAAGGATTTGAGAATAACTATATTAAGTGTTGAGTTTAAGTGTAATGCTTATGTTTTTGGTTCCATGGGCTATGAGTTGACTCTAGGCATGGGTTGGTTGGCTGATAATTCTGAAAGGAGGGTAATTAGACTTTTGACTTGCCTTGGGAATACCGTCGAGATTCCGTGTAAAGAATAAGTTAGGCTTAGTTAGCTAGAATCGCTTAATGCATTTATCGACGATTTGCAATCCGTTAGGGTAGTCCACGAGTATGCAGACGTTTTTGATTAGGAGTTTACCCCTAAAATGCGAGATAGACTTCCGCATATATCCAGTTGACAATGCAAAACCAGCTATCCGATCAACGAAAATTTTGGAAATAGAGGTCAAGAAGCTTCGTAATTGTGAAAATTAATTGGCTAAGGTACAGAATAGTGAAGCTCAAGAAGATGCGACTTAGAAGACTAGATGCACGCATCATACCCTTTTTCTTAAGTGTACATCCTTGATCTCCTTTTTCAAGGAATTTTATGCATACTTTCTAGCTTTTAAGGTATATCCTCTAGGGCGTATCATCGAACCTTAGGTAGAAGCCAATGGATGTAAACATGTATTTGAAACATGTTATGATTGATGGTTGCAAATGGTTACTCGTAGATGCATATACACACCACAGGCGCTAGAACGACTTAGTCGCTTTCATATTACATTCGCGTATATGTATTTGCTTAATGGATTTAACTTGATATGTTATCATATGGATGTTGCATATGGATGAACGGTTATGCACACATGTAGTATTTACATAAATTGGGATGCTTGCATACATGATTGGACGCATGGCACTGACATAATTCGCATTAAGGAGGTCAACTGAATCTGTAGACCGCCTGATTTTGCATTAGACGAAGACATATACACATACTATGCATATGAACATGAAAGCATTAGAAATCTTTTTAAGGACAGTGAATGCCTATGATTGAATGGTTGATTAGATGGGTGATTGGATGGTAGAATACATTCTTCCTAACTTGAAGATTTCGGGGACGAAATCCTTTTAAGAGGGGGATAATGTAACACCCCGTATTTTTATAACATGTTAAAACCATAAATCAAGGTAGAATTAAATTTTAAATTAAGAATCAAGGGAAATGGGTTACACCCTTGCGTTCATCTCAAAATTCTGCTTGGAAACGAGTCCGAGTTTTCAAGAAATGGAGTCTGTATGAGGTAGATATGACCCTCCGAAGTTTCAATGATTTTCAGAACAGAAAAATAGCTCGAAATTCAAATTCAAATTCAAATTCAAATTCAAATTCAAAACCCAGAACAGGATGGGCGGGAAATTTCCCGTCCAAGCACCTGGTCAACCTGGGGGTCGACCATAGTGTCAACCTCCCAGGGACCAGGTCGACCATAGTGTCGACCCGGGGGTCGACCTGGTACTGTTGCCCAGTTTCGAGCCTGGGTTCATTCTGATGTATCCGGTCTCGTTTTCTATCTAGATTTGTCTGCCTAATCCTATATAAACAGCCTCCTAGCCTCATTCTCTTTACAACAATTCATTCTCTCCTTATGCTGCCTCTGGAATAATTGAAATAAATAAATTAAAATAAAATTTGAAGACTACTTCTTGAAGATTATGGCTAGGAATTGCAAATTGGAGATTAAAATCAAGTTAGAGCTTCAAGAAGGGAAGGAATGGCTAATTCAACGGCTTCGAGCAACGTCGCGCGAATCATAGCCAATCAACTCAACGTTATCTTATTATCCTTTTCTAAAACCGATCAAAGTAAGTCAGTTACTTTTTAGATTTGAACATCTAGATCTTTTTGTGGCATGTAATTAAATGGATATAAGAATATTCCTGATCCTCTCATTTGAATATGTGCTTGTATATGCCTTTGGATCTAATTAAGAACTATTGAGATTAATTACCATTGAGACTGTACCTATGCCTATGATGTTGAAACTATTGTTAATGGCCTAAGACTATGACTGTGAACATAAGACTATGCCTATGCCTATGACTGTGAACATAAGACAATGCCTATGCCTATGAGGGTGGACATAAGACTACTGCCTATAACTATGACAAGGACAATTGGGGCCAATCACCTATGGCTCATGACTATGAGATTATTGCCTATGATTATGAACATAAGACTATTGTCCATAACCATGACTTTGAAGTTATTACAGTTAATTGCCTATGACTATTTAGGGTAATTGCCTAGGACTATTTTTATTAGTTATCCATGACTATTGTGTTTAAACGACCATGATTCATAACTATGAAACAATGACTATGACCATTGTGGTTAATTGCCTATGACTAGTATAGTTAGTTGCTTATGCCCATAACAATATAGTTGCGAATCATGTTGTACACCGAATCGGCATTATGTTGGACCAAATCACCTATGCATATTCCCTAAATTGTGTTGATCTTGTATTTATGATGTAACTTGTCTAGTTTATTCTTATTCACTGTTATGTACATCAAACCTATTAGAACTATTTTCTTTGTATTTGGTTCACTTTCGCATGCTTGTTCTTTATGTCAAATTCTCGTGCTTATCACATGTTCCTTTTGCTAAGTTTCATTTCATAAGTACCTAGAAACTTGTGAAATCATGTTATACGTACGACTACGGCAGGGGAATTTGGGCGTAACTTAACTTGTATAATTTAGCATAATAAATATGTTGATATAAATCTGAATTGGCTATAAATATTACATGCATATTAGACTTGGGCATATAATGGTAAATTGTTAACTGGCCGTAAAATATGGAATTGGCATGTAAGCCAAGTTTTGGGCATAAACTGTAAACTAGAATATTAAATCTAGTTTTGACATGAACTGTAAATGAGAATACTAGATCTAAATTGGCATAAAACTGCAAGTTGTGTTAAATGATCGGTAAATCAAGATTGGGGCCTAGAATATAGTTATGTAAGTAGGCATGACAAATGAATATAACATAGGTCAAATTTTTTTAAAAGAGTCGTTAGCAATTTACATATAGACAAACATGATAAATATGTAAATCCAGGGAAAGACGAATATGCCTAACCCGAGGTTAGATTGAGTTAACATATAAGACTGCCCGGAACTGCTCGGCAAATCCAGCAACTATAACAATACCTATCTAATATGGGTGGATAGAGCATTGAGCCCAAAAGGACCCGAGGTTAGACTGACTTGCGATGTAAATCTGCCCGGAACCGACCGGCACATCCAGTAACTGCAACGATATCTATCTAATGTGAGTGGTTGGTGCTTTAAAGAATAATTTAAAGCTAAGAAACAGTTAAGCTAGAATGGGAGGGTTAAGTCCATAGGAACACTTAACCAACTTAACATGTTAACAAGACAAGACTTGTAGGGGTTAAATAACCGTTATAACATGTTGACTACCATAACTTGCCATAAGTTCAAGGCACTAAGAAACATAGGGACTTACGACCTGAGTCATACCGTCCTGCCACCATGTCGTTCTACGACATAAAGGGTCGGTCTTTATTTAAAGTCTGAAGCGAACCACGTCATGACCTACTCATGCTGCATCCAGCATTTACCAGGTTATCAATAGTTATCATCAGAACGATATGAATCATGCCAAGGAAAGTCATATCGTGTCGCAAGAACAAAACGCCAAGAGTTAACCCGCCATGCGACATGAGTCATGTCGCTGACAAAATGAGTCCAAGTCATGTCGGCGACGACATGAATCATGGCGTTTTTCTGCATAATTACGAAACTGCCATCTGGACTGAAGATCATCTATAAATACCCCTCATAATTCATTTGGAGGGGAGGCGGATTCATTCTTACGAGGAGACTCCGTAAAATTAAAAGCTCATCTACAACTTCTCTAATGGCTTCTACGAATTCATCAACACTTTTCTAACTTCATGAAGATCAAATCCAAGTCAATGATCATGAGAACTTTCTACAATTGGATCTAAGCACCTTCAATCTCATTCAAGCTACACAATAAATCTGTCAAGCAATTTCATATCTTCTCTAATCCTCTCCAAGGCCCAAATCAAATGCTAATCCACTATGAGATTTATGAAGATCATGAAAAAGGATTAAAGCATTCAAGTGGTTGAAGATTCATCACAAAGCTAAAAGATCTCCTCATTTTCTTCACCAAATTCAAGAGAAAATAGATCATAAGGAAGGAAAAAAGAGAGAAATGATTGTAATGAGGAAAAATTCATATGTTGTAAGATTGAATATTATAATGAGATTTCATTGAAAGTGGATGTAGATTCATATAGAATTGAACCACTATAGAAACTCTTTTGTGTTCTTATTTGCTTTTATCCACTTATTTTGCGATTTTGCGGTTCCATATTCTTACCGAATAGGTGAAGTGTAGCTTTTACACCTTTGGTGTTTGATCCCAAATTTGGAACAAACATTTTGCATCTCATCCATCTCTGGGTTTTATCTTTCAAATTTAGGAAACGTTCACAGTGTGGACACTGTTTACATCTAGTGTGGGGGGAGTCTGCATTGCATTATTTTTATTTTTATTTATTTTTCTTCAGTTCATCTTCATCATTTAAGTAGGACCATCATGCATTTTAGATCGTAGTAACATACCATAATTTTTTTTTTTGAAAATATGACACATTTTACTTTGATACAACATAATAAGTTAACGATTATCAATCAGTTGATAGTATTTTTTTCTCTCAACTAAGATCAAATAAGAAATATGATGAAAAGTTGAATTTTGAGGGATAATAGTGTAATCGGTACATAGGGAGATTCTTAGGTGATGGACACGAAATCTATTCTATATTGTAGTCTTTGTTCAAATAAGGGGAGGACTTAAAATACTTATAGTGGCTTTTCGAATCTTTAAAACTTAGTCGCGTTAAATTGAATTCGCGTAACTCTCTTTTGTGCTTATATTTAAATAATAATAATAATAGTAATCCAGGAGTATCCAACATTGCTTGTATATCTAGCATTGGGGTGCAAACTCGCCAAGCTCTATCCGACATGTTGTTGACAAAGTCAGCGTTGGAATATCTTGATATCATTTTATGAGATTGGACACCTAAGGATTACCGACATATTGTTGACAAAGTCAGCGTCGGTCTGCACAATCCGCCAAGCTCTGTCCTAACTCTCGAGTCAGTCCGTAAGGCAGTGTATGGGTGGTATACCTTGGTCTTTAAGTTAGGTGTATGTAATTAATCATAAATTTCAATTTTTATAGAGACAGAGAATAAGCGATGATGCCCAAACACTTCTTGACCTCATTGATTTGACTAGCCATACACGAGGAAATAATAATACCACTTTACAAATTGTGCCAAGCAAACTAAGAATCTATTTCATGGATGCACTATGTTATTGACCGAACCAACTGGCCATACTAGAGTTTAACATTGAAAACTTGAACTATATTGAAAATTTGTGATAGGTTGAGGTATCTAAAATAAAATCAACTGATTTGAAATTGTTAACTTAATTTGTTGTACCACTTTTCTGAAACAAGTCGTGTTTTCAATTTTTGTTTTCAATTGCATAAGTCCTCTGCATTCATGTAGTTACATTAGAGCCATAGCATACTGCGTTTGGATTTTGTGGGTAGTATCCGTTGAAAACCCTCACGAGACACCACTCGTCCTACTAGGGACACCTAGAGGTTTAACGGCTTGTTGCATACGCTCAATGCAATCATGTTTCCTACGAAAGTGTGACCTATCTAGTTTAGTTTTTCATTTTTGTTTTACTCGAGGACGAGTAAAAGATAAGCGTAGGGGTATTTGATTGACATGAAAATGTGTTTATTTTATGCTCCTATATCTTATTTTTTGTATATAAATAGAATACTACTTGGGTATTATTTTGTCACTTTTACAGCCGACTTAGCCACATGCAGTCAGAAAATGTAAAAATAGAGAACAAATTGTTGTATATTTACAATTGAAGACTTGTTGACGAAGATCTCACATTCAGTTGCTTTTTGGACAAGAAAATAACTGGTAGAAAGGCTATGCATATCACAAATCAATGAAGAATTGTCAAGGAAGCAAGAGGAAAAGATCAAAGGCCCAAATTTACTAGATTTCACTAAGGCCCATTTGCAATTCTCATTGTAAACTCTTTTTTGATTTTCCTAAGGCCCATTTGTCATTGTATTAGGGTTAGGGTTAGGGTTGGCTATCTATCCTATAAATACCCTTGTATTCTCATTGTAAACATCATCCTGGAATCAATAAATTCTTCTTCTTCTCTTTTCTGCAATTTTTTTATTTTCTTAGCAATTAGTGTTGTTTACACAATTAGATTTGGTAGAACACTATTTGTCTTTTACATTTATTTTTTCATTAGTGATTAATCGTCTGATTAGATTCAGCGGTAATCCTAATTTTATTTCCTGTTTGTTATTTTAATTTTTGCAATTTCAATTTCTGTTCTTTTTACCGCTTCCCTAGGTCATATTGGATTGAATACAGATTTGATTAGATTCAGATCTGATTCAATTCAATAATAGTTTAATTGCAGTTTCAGTTTCGTTTGCTTTCAAAACCAACCTCGAAGATTTGCCTAACTCGCCCAAGAAATTATATCAATAAATTAATTTAATTTACCTCCCTGTGATTCGACCTGCATACTACACGATCCTTGCGCTTGCAGTATTTATTTCAAAACTCGCGCTTTTCTAATCCATAGGAAAGTGTCGATCACTTTGTTTGGGCTTTACTGGGTTTGGCATTATTTTGGGAGTCGATTGGCTCCAAGGGTATAGAGTGGTATTGGGTACCAACCAGGTGATGACAATAATAACTGGAACTAGGGGAACAAAGAGATTCGAGTCGGCCATGACTCGTGAAGGAAGTGCCTTTGGTAGCATTATTAAACGATATGGTGAATAGCATAAACGTTGTGGTATTCCGTAGTAAATGAGTGATTGTTATGGATTGTTTAGGACTTTATATTGATGTTCTCTATGGTTCAAGAATGGTAATAACTTCAGAGTAAATTCAATGGGGAAATCTCGATGCGATAAGACGTGTTTGTTGATCGTGGGGATGCAACGAAGGTTAGGACGATTCAAGTTAGACTTGAACCCGTAAACAATGGTTGTTCGTTAATCTTGGAGATGCAACGAGTAGGGAGACGACTCATGCGGGACTTTAGTTTGTGGGTAATGGGTACTCGAGACTGGGTCTGAGTCTGTGGATAGTCGCCGGTGATGCCGACTAGAGTTATAGAGAGATTATCGTTATCGTAAGTTCTAGTAGTCTCTGGGAGGCAAATGTACGTTGGACGTGCAGTAGTCTGGTTAGAACTGGGGTTGCTATTTACCCTTTACATATGGCATGGGCCGTCATGTGATCAACGATAGTTTCGAAGCAGGATTGGCGAGGATAGCCAGAGTTAGTTATGAGTGCTCAAGTGTTTGGTTGCTTTGTTCATATCATCTCATGCAGATTATCTGGATTCGGAGGAGATGTTCCTTGAGTGCTTGTCTGATATTGGTTTAGGCCTTTAGGGCTTTTGCTTAGGGAATGTCGAGTTCGACTAGGACGGTTTACGTGAGGTATAAGTAGTTGTTGTGATTACCACTGAATGATGTCTTGCTTTACTCGAGGAGTGATGGGCAGCCGTGACATGATAAGACTGTTTGATGATGTAGACTGCCTCGAGTTGGACTCAATAGGGCTATAAGATGACTCGAGTGGGAGTCGAGAAGGATGCAAGATAATGGTTTGACTTGGGTTGGACTCGATTTGAATATGGAGTTGTGGATAGCTCTTCTGATGGGGTGCCAAGGAATCGTCGATAGTTTGGAGTGTTCTAGGCGAACTCCAAGCAGGGGTATCTGGGGACGCTCATTTACCTTGGATCCGTTGGACGTGATCTAGTTATCCTTAGAGGATAAATGTACGTTGGACATGCGGTAGTCCGTTTGGAGCCGGGGCTTCCATTGGCCCTTGATATTGGTTGGACCAGTCATATAGGTATCGATGTATTCAAGGCTTTAGCAGGTGATAGATAGGAATTGTTTGATTGATGTTATGATTGCTATGGTTTTTCCTATTTTCTTTTCTTGAGTAGGCTATCACCTGTAGGATTCTGGAGATGGGAAATGAAGAGATGACAATATACATGGATGCCTGTGGTACCAGACTAAATGTGGTAGTTGATGCATTGAGTAGGAGACATGCCAGTTTAGATGCTATGTTTCTTGAATGGAAGCAACTGGAGTATATCGCGGGATATGATTTCAGACCTAAGTATGGATTGGGTCCGGAGATGTTAGCAAGTTTGACGATTAGACCGACTTTGATTGAGCGGATAGGTTCCAGTCAGAGGGACGATCCTAACCTAATAGAAATCATCTCTAAGGAAGAGATGAATATCGATGGTGTGATAATGAGAATGATTGTACTTGGGAAACCGAGAAGAACATAAGGAAGTCATATCACTACACCATATGTGCAAATTAAGTTGTGTTTTTTAGCCGTATCTAAAGCTCTTAAACATGGCAAAAGCCGTATAAAAAAACGGCGTGTTAAATTTTTAGATACGACTACAAACCGTATCTCACTTTTGATAACATATGGCTACTAGCCGTATCTAAATCATATTTAGACACGGCCTTTAACCGTATCTGATTATATCTGTGTGTGCACATATTTATACACATGCATATGTGTATATATATATATATATATATATATATATACATACATATACGTATATAAACAGAAACTGTAGCACATATTTTTCATAACACAAAATATATACTATAATATATACACAAGAATAACACAATATATATATACACACACACACACACACACTCAAAGCATTACAAGATTTTTCATAACACGAACACAATGTATAATATAAAACATATACAAAGGAAACTATCAAAGATTTTCATAACAGTACGAACTAACAAAAATAGGTAAAAACATATGATCAGCCTGATATAACTCCAGCCGAGGCTGGGAAGATTGAGTGTACGTGTTGATCATGCCAATGAAATCCATGTGTTTGTTGTGAATCAAAGCAGTATGAGAATAAGCTAGCTGATGCTGGTAAAGTTTTATAACAACATAAATATTTATATATATGCACACAGTTTAAAACAAAAGCTTAAAAGGACAACCTGATGATTAGCAGTAAAACTGAATCGTGATAGCCAGCCTGATTAGTTCCAGTAGCACAAAAGTACCAAAATCTACATGAAAAAGGAAGTTTGTGTAATTATATACATATAACAGTGAAGGGCATATCGTGTCTTTGTGTACGTGTGTGCATATTTGTCAATTTTATGTATAACATGTTTAAGTAATGTTGCTCGCACAATTTCATGAACTTGTAACCTACATACCAACATCTCACATGCTTTGTTGTTTAACGTGACCTCGAACATCGTATGTAGCCGATACACCTCCCTACTTTTTCTGATTTCTCCAATAGGACTGCATATAAATTCATGAAACAAGTTACAAATACTTCACTGGACAGGAGATCGACATTGTAACTCACCAAAGCATACAAAAATGAGCTAAAATGGAACTTGTTTAATGATATATATATATATATATATATATATATATATACATATATATATGATATGTGGACTGAAATGTCTTCTGTTATTACGTACTGACTGAGTTTAAGTCAAATTACACCAGGTATATGTCTAAGTCAGTACATTGTAACAAGTTAGTACATTATAACAGTGTAAAATAATATATACCTACTCCAACGGCTAGTCGAACCATCATCTTCGGATGACAAACATACTCGACTTTCTGATTAAGAGTTTACTGGGCGATCCACCAGGTGGTTGCATTTTAGATCACGCGCAGGGTCAGTAATCCATGCTAATTAGTTTCATTCAAATGTCGAATGTCGCTTCTCTTAACCTTTGGAAAAAACTAGAGGTGCCAAAAGACCATAAGTCCAGGGTGCCATCAACTGTTGTTCTGGGTTTTCTTGTTATTATTATTAGTAATTATTGTTATTACTTTTAAATGAAAGAATTACAAAGAATTCGTTCAGTTGATATGTGACTTGAGGGTTGGGATCAGCTGGACCTAATTTCCCTAGTCCGGTGGTCCCAACCAATTAAATCACCCCATTTTGGGGTGATTTACACTTGGCCCTCCTGAATTACGCCCGAATTTCAGGAGGCAAAATGTAAATCACCCCAAATGGGGTGATTTAATTGGTGCGGACCACCTAACCAGAGGAAATTGGGTCCAAGGGATCCACACCCATGACTTGAGATGAAAGTAGTCATGCTACATAGTACATATTGGTGGTACATGTAGGCTTTGATTTTTAATGCATTTACCTGAATATTGGTGGCACTGCTATGTTGTCAGAGATGAAGTCATTGCTAATTTATTATAGAATAATTTTGGTATTTAAATCTAATAAAAAAAGAATGAGTCAATGCTTACTTATTGGGATAAGATAGTTTGAAAAGTATTGCTTTGCATTATTTTCTCATTAGTAGTGGCTATATAAAAGCCTACCCAAGTAATCATAAACTCACGCAGAAACAAGTTACATTTATCAAGTACAACGCTTCAAAGGTTAGTTTACTTTATCATTTATTTATAGCATTATTAATTTCTCCAAAAGAAAGAATTTCTCTATGCTACTTTATACTATTGCTGATACAATCTGAATTTTGTTATAATCTCTGAAATTTTGGGATAAGGTGATTTTGATCATACACAATTTTGGGATAAGAATTTCTCAAAGCCACTTCTCTTTGGACTTTTATTTTTGTGAATATTAGGCACACATCCTTAAAACGAAACTTAATTAGGCTCAGGTCCGGTCATAAACTTATTATGAATTAGGTCCCTATTTTTCAAAAGTAGTTCAAAAAATAAATAAAAAAGTAAAAAAAATTACGAAAATTAAAATTAAAATAAATTAGGCACTCAACAAAAAATTCGATCCAAAAAACATCAAAAAACACGGAAAGTACCTGAAAACAGCAAAAATCGTCGAAAAAGTGCAGTTAAATGCATAATATTATGCTCATATTTGATTTTATTGCATACATAGGTGCATGTATTCCAGGTTTTCCATCTTTGTTGATTTACTTGCATATTTTTGTGAATGTATTGCATAATTCTTGCATAAACATATGCAGTAATTCTCAACAGCCCAACGCAGTTCACTTATACTTGCATTCAAGTGTGCAAATAAAACGTAAAACATGCACACATGCGTGCAACATATCTGCAGGCAAAATGTTAGCTGAATTTCCTCTATGCAATAGTTGCATACATGTGTGCAACTATTGGCAATAGTTGCATACATATATGAAGAAAAAAAATTGTCGATTGGTGTGGACTTCTATGATTATTTCCAGATTTTAGAATTTTTTTTTAGTCAATGCCGCAGTATTTTCTAGCCAAAAATGGAGCAGGCGGAACTAAAATTAGCAGGAGGCGGAACCTTGTACATGAGGCGGCTGGTTTGAAAGTAGGGACCAGATTTATATATAAAAAAAAAGAGGGACGTGGCTTCTATTTAGAACTTTAATAAGGACCTGTAAAAAACGCACCTTTTATTTTTATTTCTGTTTTTTGAAGTTCTTACTTTCGTATGTTGACATTTGGCCAATAATGCGTATTGCTTAATGTTTCTATAAAACTTGTGAATAACATAATCTAATGGATCGATCCATTAGGATGTTTGCATAGACAAGGGACGATTTGCCAATATACATTGCTCTTTAGTTAAATATTGGCTTCCTTTTAAGCAACCGTATAATGTAAGACGACGAAAACAGATTACACTGATGCACTATATTTTCTCTTATGGGGTCCATGCAGACTCGGCCGTCACCCTAGACCCACTAGGCAATCGGCTAGGGCCTCAAAACAGAGGGGGCCTCAGAAAAAAAACGTAAAGAGGTATACACGCAGCACACAGGCAGCAGCAGGTCATCCATTCCAGCATCGTAATTCATTCGTCAGAAGAACACATGGAAAAAGAAGACCACGCGAAGCAAAGCAATTCAATATAGGGCAGCGCTGAAACTGCCGATTCTTCTAATTTTAGTAATTCATCTAGAGATTGGTTCGCCCAGGCTCTCAGGTAGGCTTCAATCGGTAAAACTTCAATTTTTACAATTCTCTCGAAACAATTTAATCGATTATTGCTCGATAGAAATAGAACTTCAGATTTATTTGAGAAAGTATGTGCTGTTTGCCTGCCTGTTGTTTGAGAAATGGGCTGTTAGGAATATTTTTTTTGCAGTTCAAATTTTAGGCAACAAAGATATTGATAATTTTATTGTTGTTTGCCTGCCTGATGTTTGAAAAAATGACTGTTAGGGAAAATATGTGTTGTTTGCCTAATAGTCACATTGTTTGCCTAATAGTCACATTGTTTGCCTGCTGTATAATTTTATTATTGTTTGCGGCGTCCATGGATATGGTGGGTTTCAGGTTATGATACTAAGTTCGGTGCATGGTTATTTTTTGAACTTGGCTTTACAACTACCGCTAGATAGATTTTTTTCCCATCGATCAGGTATGCAAATGAATTTTGATATCTTTCACTTATGACCCTTGATACTATTCACTGAAGCTGAAGGATCCCTTCTTTCAGCAAATTAGCAAGACAAACTATTGTCCCTTCTCGTAATTTGATTCATATCAAAATTTGGAAGAATACCTAGTTCTGATTTAATGTTATCGCATGCTTTCGGACTTATCTATTAAATTAGTAGTAAAACATATTTTTTTATATGTTTATTGGATTGATATTTACCAAAAGCATACCATCATAAATGTGATGTCTACTTCAGTTAGATATGTAATTGAATTTTGATATCTTTCATTTATAGTTTAATTAAATTTTAGAAGTATAACAAAAAATATTATTTTCAAGTGATATATTCAAATGGTTCAGTTTTTCCACAATTTATAGTAATAGTGTTAGTTATCATGGTTATCTGAAAAATCTTTTATTCAAATTTCTAAGACTGATACATATTTGTATTGCTGGCACGCAATGTGCATTAAATTTGAGAGCTTCTGTATAACACTTATTTTATGAAAAAGAGCACATTCCGTAAAAAAAAATATGTTGATCACTAGACGTTCTAGCCACAAACATACACATGAATAACACGTATTTTATGAAAAAGAACACTTTTTTGTGCAAAGAGAAAACATATATTACTACATTATTGAATATATCAAATACATTGAAAACCCAGATAACATTGCTCAGCAAGAAACATAAACCAACAAGTCCATTTATGGATGCAAACATAATATTATGAATGAAAAAATTAGTTTTTTTCCAAAAAATTAAATTAAGTATTAATACTTATACTTGATTTAGATTTCCTTTAAAGCTTGGTTGGAAAATTCAGTTACTCTAATGATTTAGCCATAAATGTTATTCCTTTTGCATTACTTAATCCATACCAACGTAATTGGATCATCAAAGTCCAAGTGACAAATAAATATAATCTGAGATCCTATAAAAATAGTAAAGGGGAAGGCTGCGTTGTTACTATAATACTGACATATAAAGATTTAAGTTTTTAAATTTTAACGGTTTCAATGATATTTTCTTCGACTGGGCAACCATTAAGTTATTATAATTCTTGTTTTCTTTAAATTAAAGGGTACTAAAATTCAAGCTACAATATTTAACAGAGCCAAAGACAAATACTATTCCGTATTTAAGTATGGAAAAATTTACCTCCAAAAGAACTATTAGGTCTGCAAAAAATTAATTCGATACCATAAAAAATTATTATGAGTTGAATAAAAATGAATTAACATTGGTCGAAAGAGTGAATAATGTGAGCTTCTGTATACCTGATATTGTATACAATTGTAACACCCCACCTCCGCTAGGGTCACTCACAAAGGGAATGCACTAGTTTTAGAGGAGCGTTATCGAGGTAAACAAATACAGAAATACTACAAGACAGAACATAAATAAAACAGCGGAAGAATCGAAAGCTAAATTTCATTACTTTCAAAAAGAGTCAAAACCTTTTACATCCAAAGTACCAACTATCATTTTCCATTACAACAAGTTTTGCCTTGAATAAATAAAGAAGCATAAACTTAAAACAACAAAAGTAGTTTAATTCCCCAAAGGTAGCAGAAATGCAGCCATAGCATAGCTCAAGATCAAACCGTACATGAGCTGAACCAAAAGCAAGCGAAATCCAAGCTAAGAGTTAGAGTTTCCTCCCTGAGAACCTTGGGAGAGAACAAAAGAAAAGGAGGCGAAAGAAAACGAGTCAGTCATAATGAGTGGCAAGTCCTACTAACATTCAACATAAAAACAGGTGAATGTAACATGACATGTATAAACTGAAAGTAAACATAAGGATGCTGTCAAGATGGGCCAGATAGACTAAGATAGCAAGATAATTCAAGTATAAGTCAAGTATAGCATCACATGTTCAAGATTCGCTACACCAACTGTTACTAGTATCCTAAACCCATGTCGTATATTAACCATGAAATGATCCCTTGGCCCAATATCATGAAATGACCCATTACTAGGTCCAACGGAACGATCCACTAATCGATCGGCTCCCTACAAGTTCTAGCTCATCATGTGTCTGTGTCATACGGCCCTATCACGAATGTAGTCACATGTGCTAGGTCCACCATAGGGTGTATCAAGCCCTAGGGTGCCAACCACCGACACGAATCAAGCAAGCACAGTGTAAACCTACTGATGCCCAATGCCTGCTTTTTCAACTCCGAACAACATGCACGACCATAGTCCACCTGAACCTACACTGGCGCACCAACTCAGCCGTCGTTCTGGTCACTTAGAATCAGCCCAGTAATCGTGCCCCACCCTGCCTAGTTCCAAGGTACCATGATACATCTAAGTGGGTTACTGCTGAAATGGACCGCGTAACTAGGGATTTCGTCCAACAGGTTAAGTGTTGTCATTTAAATTCATGACTTAACCCTTATCAGTCTAGCATGTCAAGTTGGTTAAGTGTTGTCTTTCATGTTCATGACTTAACCCCACTAATCATGTGTCAAGTTGGTTAAGTGGTGTCTTTCATGTTCATGACTTAACCATATCATGTGGCATTAATTCATTAATTAATGCACCACAACCTCTCACATCAGACCTGTTGTTGTGGTCACTGGATATGCCGGACGGTTCCGGGCAGATTTACACCACAACTCAATCTGACATCGGGTTTCAAGTGCGATATGACCAACTACCCACATTGGATCCTATTGTTTGCAGTCACTGGATTTGCCGGGCGGTTCCGGGCAGAATTACACTATAAACTCAACCGAACCTCGAGTTGGTCATTTTCAAGTTCACTCTAGTGTCATGTCCATGTTCAAATTTCATGTCAAGTTTGTGTCAAGTTTCATGGCGAGTTTCATATCAAGTTCCATGTCAAGTTTCATGTCAAGTTTCAACTTATGACTATTATCAAGTTCATGATTCATGTTCATAACCAATTCGTGTTTTGCCTAATCTGCCCAATTGTATTCCCATCGCATGTAAACGTGAATCGATCTAAATTACAAGTAAATGCAAATCCACAAATAAAGGGAATAACATCAAAACTATGATAGGCAAAAAGGACGAGCATAAAGTGATAAAAGGGATTACAAGACTAGCATGATATAACTTGAGATAATTGGTTACAACATCACTAGCATATAGAAAATAATAGGATTTCAAATTTAGCATAATAAGGTGATAGTCATGGCATAAGGTGACAGTCCCAAACTTGTAAATAATAGACTGATTCAACATCACAGGCATGGTAATGTTATGGACATCAAAGAGTTTGATTTACAACATGAATAGGTCCAAACTGATTTCATAGCAATATTCCCAAATGTCAAGATCCAAAATGGAAACTAGAATAGATGTGAATCGATTATCATACTTAAGTCCAATTTCACTTTATCTCATGTCCAAATTACAACCAACAAGTTTAAATCTCAAAGTAACTAGAACTTATAGATCGTGGACTAAGAAATTGAGATCTAGAAACTAGTCGTCGAATTGTTGAATCGTTAAATCTCGATTTGATTGTAGCCGAAAATCCCCAATATGCAATTCCTAGCCGTAGTCTTCAAGAAATAGTCTTCGTGTTTTATTTTAATTTATTTATTTCAATTATTCCAGAGGCAGCATAAAGAGAGAATAAAATGGTGTAAAGAGAATGTGGCTAGGGGGCTGTTTATATAGGATTAGGCGGACGAATCTAGACTGAAATCGAGACTAGAAACATCAGAATGAACCCAGGCTCAAAACTGGGTTTCAGCACCAGGTCGACCCCCAGGTCGACCTGGTCCCTGGGAGGTCGACCATAGTGTCGATCCCTAGGTCGACCTGGTCCTGGGCGGGAAAATTCCCGCCCAGTCTGCGCTGGTGTTTGAATTCGAATTTTGAATTCGAATTCGAGCTGTTTTTCTGTTCTGGAAATCCTTGAAACTTCGGAGGGTCATATCTCCTTCATACGGACTCCGTTTCTCGAAAACTCGGACTCGTTTCCAAGCAGAATTTTGAGACGAACGCAATGGCGCAACCCCTTTCCCTTGATTCTTATTTTAAAAATTAATTCTGCCTTGATTTATGGTTTTAACATGTTATTAAAATACTGGGTATTACATTCCCCCCTCCTTGAAGGATTTCGTCATCGAAATCTTCAAGTTAAGAAGAATGCGTCCTACCATCCTACATCCATCTACTCAACCATCATCCACAAGCAACCATTGTCCTTAAAAGATTTCTAATGCTGTATGAACTTATGCAAGAGTGTGTATATGTAGTTATCTAATGCAAAAGATCAGGCGGTTACTGATTCAGTAGACCTCCTTAATGCAATATATGTTAGTGTAATGAGTCCAACATGTATGCAAATTCCTAATATACTTTATAATCTCTACATGAGTGCACAAACATTCATTCGTATGCAACATCCAAATGATAACATATCAAATTTCCGTTCATATACAAGTATAAGCACCCATGCATATGCAATATGAAATATGTGACTGAGCCGATCTAGTGCCTAATGTGTGTTATGCAACCACAAGCAACCACTTGCAACCACTTGCAATCATCAACCATAACATGTTCCAATCACCTGTTTACATCCAAAAGGGTTCTACCTAAGGTTCTCAAGATAGAATTGAGAAAATAAGCAAGGTAAAACAAAACATCTAGGAGACGAAGTTAAAGATGTACCCCCAGAAGGTCCTGCTTGCGGGCTTTGCCCTTGCTTCTTACGGCAATTTTTGCTGATATGTCCAGTATCACCATACTGAAAGCATGCTCCCATCTTCATATTCTTCTTTCCACAATCCTTGACTATATGTCCATCAATACCAGAGAAGTTGCATTTTCTTTTCTCACGTGACTTGTTGTCATTATTGTTGTTGTTGTTCTTGCCTCCTTTCTCGGAGTCTACCTTCTTGTTTTGAGACTCATTCGCCTTGATCTCCTTCTTGCCATTCTTGTCTTCTTCATTTAAGAGTGCCATGTCCACTAACTTTTCGTTAGTAGCCCCCATAGGGTTGTGGGTCATAGACAAGCTGTGAAGTGGCTTTTTCAATCCCTTGACAAAACGGAGAGCCTTCTTATGAGGGATATTCACTAAGTCCAGTCCAAATCGGGCCAGCTGATTAAATTGATTGACCTACTCCTTGATCGCCATACTCCTTTGCTCAAGAGATAAGAACTTTCCAGCTGTAGACTTCGTTCAGCTTGTGAGAGGAATTTCATCTCAAACCTTATCCTGAAATCCATCCATGTGTCAACAGGTCTTTTAGCCTCCCCATCAAATAGGAAGCTTCGTCTGTGATCAAGCATACTGCCAACTGTACCTTCTGCCTATCGTCCACCTCGAAGATAACGAACAGATTCTTAGTTTCTTTGAGCCAGTTCCTCGCTTCTACGAATGATTCAGTTCCCTTGAAATCCTTTCCACCCATGGCCCTAAATCTCTACAGATCTTAGAGAAAGCATTTGCACAAGGAGGAGGAACCGCTGCAGCTGGAGGAGGAATATCTGCTGGGCCTTTATCGTTGGCCCTAGCCTCTAAGTACCTCCTGAACCAGCCAGGTATTGGCACGCCCTCTGGAAGGTTAAGATTCCCAGACATGCTGAAATGAAAAAGAAGATATTCAAAATGAGGAAACAAAGGATAGTGCTAATGGCTTTTGGGGAATAGCCTTTAAATAAAACAAGACATTTCTTGAAAAATGCTTCTTTGTAAACGGTTTTGAAAATAGTTTTAGAAGGTTTTAAAAACTTTTTCCCAGTCTGGTACCTTCTGCTCTGATACCAAGTGTAACACCCCACCTCCGCTAGGGTCACTTAGAAAGGGAATGCACTAGTTTTGGAGGAGCGTTATCGAGGTAAACAAACACAGAAATATTACAAGACAGAACATAAATAAAACAGCGGAAGAATCGAAAGCTAAATTTCATTACTTTCAAAAAGAGTCAAAACCTTTTACATCCAAAGTACCAACTATCATTTTCCATTACAACAAGTTATGCCTTGAATAAATAAAGAAGCATAAACTTAAAACAACAAAAGTAGCTTAATTCCCCAAAGGTAGCAGAAATGCAGTCATAGCATAGCTCAAGATCAAACCGTACATGAGCTGAACCGAAAGCAAGAGAAATCCAAGCTAAAAGCTAGAGCTTCCTCCCTGAGAATCTGGGGGGGAACGAAAGAAAAAGAGGCGAAAGAAAACGAGTCAGTCATAAAGACTGGTATGTCCTAGTGACTTTCAGCATAAAAACAGGTAAAGGTAACATGACATGTATAAACTGAAAGTAAACATAAGGATGCTGTCAAGATGGGCAAGATAGAATAAGATAGCAGGATAATTCAAGTATAAATCAAGTATAGCATCACATGTTCAAGATTCGCCGCACCAACTGTAATAGTATCCTAAACCCATGTCGTATATTAACCATGAAATGATCCTTTGGCCCAATATCATGAAATGACCCATTACTAGGTCCAATGGAATGATCCACTAATCGATCGGCTCCCTACAAGTTCTAGCTCGTCATGTGTCTGTGTCATACGGCCCTATCACGAATGTAGTCACCTGTGCTAGGTCCACCATAGGGTGTATCAAGCCCTAGGGTGCCAACCACCGACACAAAACAAGTATGCACAGTGTAAACCTACTGATGCTCGATGCCTGCTTTTTCAATTCCGGACTACGTGCACGATCATAGTCCGCCTGAACCTACACTGGCGCACCAACTCAGCCATCGTTCTGGTCGCTTACAATCAGCCCAGTAATCGTGCTCCACCCTGCCTAGTTTCAGGGTACCATGATACATCTAAGTGGGTTATTGCTGAAATGGACCGCGTAACTAGGGTTTCCGTTCAACAGGTTAAGTGTTGTTATTTAAATTCGTGACTTAACCCTTATCAGTCTAGCATGTCAAGTTGGTAAAGTGTTGTCTTTCATGTTCATGACTTAACCCCATTAATCATGTGTCAAGTTGGTTAAGTGTTGTCTTTCATGTTCATGACTTAACCCTATCATGTGGCATTAACTCATTAATGCATCCCAATCTCTCACATTAGACCTGTTGTTGTGGTCACTGGATATGCCGGGCGGTTCCGGGCAGATTTACACCACAACTCAGTCTGACCTCGAGTTTCAAGCGCGATATAACCAACTACCCACATTGGATCCTATTGTTTGCAGTCACTGGATTTGTCGGGCGGTTCCGGGCAGAATTACACTGCAAACTCAACCCAACCTCGAGTTGGCCATTTTCAAGTTCATTCTAGTGTCATGTCCATGTTCAAATTTCATGTCAAGTTCGTGTCAAATTTCATGGCGAGTTTAATGTCAAGTTTCAACTTATGCCTATTATCAAGTTCATGATTCATGTTCATAACCAATTCGTGTTTTTCCTAATCTACCAAATCGTATTCCCATCGCATGTAAACGTGAATCGATCTAAATTACAAGTAAATCCAAATCCAGAAATAAAGGGAATAACATCAAAACTGTGATAGGCAAAAAGGACGAGCATAAAGTGATAAAAGGGAATACAAGACTAGCATGATATAACTTGAGATAATTGGTTACAACATCACTAGCATATAGAAAATAATAGGATTTCTAATCTAGCATAATAAGGTGATAGTCATGGCATAAGGTGATAGTCCCAAACTTGTAAATAATAGACTGATTAAACACCGCAGGCATGGTAATGTTATGGACATAAAAGAGTTTGATTTACAACATGAATAGGTCCAAACTGATTTCAGAGCAATATTCCCAAATGTCAAGATCCAAAATGGAAACTAGAATAGATGTGAATCGATTATCATACTTAAGTCCAATTTCACTTTATCTCACGTCCAAATTACAATTAACAAGTTTAAATCTCAAAGTAACTAGAACTTACAGATCGTGGACTAAGAAATTGAGATCTAGAAACTAGTTGTCGAATTGTTGAATTGTTGAATCTCGATTTGATTGTAGCAGAAAATCCCCAATATGCAATTCCTAGCCGTAGTCTTCAAGAAATAGTCTTCGTGTTTTATTTTATTTTATTTATTTCAATTATTCCAAAGGCAGCATAAGGAGAGAATTAAATGTTGTAAAGAGAATGGGGCTAGGGGGCTGTTTATATAGGATTAGGTGGACGAATCTAGACTGAAAACAAGACCAGAAACATCAGAATGAACTCAGGCTCAAAACTAGGTTTCAGCACCAGGTCGACCCCCAGGTCGACCATGGGGTCGACCTGGTCCCTGGGAGGTCGACCATAGTGTCGACCCCCAGGTCGACCATAGTGTTGACCCCCAGGTCGACTTGGTCCTGGGCGGGAAAATTCCCGCCCAGTCTGCGTTGGGTTTGAATTCGAATTTCGAATTCGAATTCGAGCTGTTTTTCTGTTCTGAAAATCATTGAAACTTCAGAGGGTCATATCTCCCTCATACGGACTCCGTTTCTCGAAAACTCGGACTCGTTTCCTAGTAGAATTTCGAGACGAACGCAATGGGGCAACCCATTTCCCTTGATTTTTATTTTAAAAATTAATTCTGCCTTGATTTATGGTTTTAACATGTTATTAAAATACCGGGTATTACAACATTTTTTTAAAAATTAATAGAATATAAAAGTATGTTGTAAAAAAGAAAGTTGCAGATAATGTATTCAAATTTTTAATTTTTAATAAACCATTTTATGATTTGTTAATATAAATAAATTTTAGATGTGATCGACCTTGTTTAAAGCGTCTCTGCAATCAAAGAAGTTCGTAGAAAAATCAACAGCGAGAACATTTCAAATCATGATGTAACTATTGTGGATGATTCGTGAGTAAATATAATAAATCAATTAATTTTTTAATGTAAATAGATATGAATTTGAATTACAGATCCAAAACATTTTAACGTTACGTTGTGGAGAGAACTTGCTATGGAAGTAGAATCCGAGCTGATAGAGATAGGTTGATAAAGCTCCTATAGTAGCTATTAAATATGTTAAAGTTGGAGATTTGAAGGTGAAAAAGCATTTAATTTTTCTAATGTTCTTATCAAGTAATTGTTTTTCAATATTTTTCATTGTTATTGTAGTTTTGTCTTTATCAACACTAAGTAATAACAATCTAGCTATAAATCCAAATATACAAGAAACTAAAAATTTGGAATTTGGTATGGTACTGAAAACAAAAATGTGCACATAAATCAATTAATTATGGTAGAGTTATGCTTATACAATAGACAATCTATGTTTGGGTCATGATATGGTTAGTCCCGATCATTTCAATTATATCATACGTACATTGATAAGATCATGCTAATTAACTATTTACTTTTTTCTTTATAATGTTTGTTTTCTCCAGTATATTTGCTTACATAACTCATATTAAGACTCAACATTCGACTATTTGTGTGAATCATGTAAACAAAATGAAGATGCATGTAATCCGAGGTTAAAAAGTTAGAGCTAAGCATTTTTATTGAACGTTATTACTTGTAATTATATTTTCTAAAATGCAGATATATATTATAGTAATGAAGATTTTTTGATCAATCCCCTAAAGCTGGGATTACCGCTTTTAATGAACCAACAAAGGAAATTATAGGTTGTAGTGTCGATGACCTCTATAAGATTAATAATGATGAAGGTGAAGACATATAACAACGAAAGATAAAAGGAATTTTATAGATATCTCATCTTTTTAAGGATTGGTGTTACCCAAATTGAGTACATGAACGAAAAGAAACAAAAAGTCATCCTTATGTCGCAGTCCAATCATCAACTATTCAATCGAATCAGGTTTCTTGTTGGAACAAATATCAATAATGATTGAGTCCAATATTTAGTTTTATTGACCTTTTTCAATTTTTTAAATGATAAGGGTATTTTTAAAACTAAATTTGGACTCGGTCTTTTTAGATATTTCTTCAAACAAGAAGCTTGATTTGGCTGAATAATCGAAGGCTGGTTGCGATATAACATCGTTTGTTTTTTTGTTTTTTTCGTTCGTATACTCAATCTAAGCAACATAAACCCCAGAAAGACGAGGCATCCATAACAATTCCTTTAGCTTTTGTTGGTATATCTTCACCTTCATCGTTCTTAATCTTATAGAGGTAATCGACGCTATAACCTATATTTTTCTTTGTTGGTTCATTAAAAGTAATAATCCAAGCTTCAACAGTTAGGTCAGAAATCTTCATTACCATAATATATTTGCATTGTAGAAAAATATAATTACAAATAGTAACGTTAAATAAAAATTCTTAGCTTTTTTTTACCACAAATTACATGTATCTTTGTTCTATAGGCATGTTTCACACCAATATCTTGATGTTGAAACTTCAATTACCTTTTTATTGCAACTTTTACAGGCTTGATACCAAAGTGGATGAGTCTTAATGTGAGTTATGTAAGCAAAAACACTAAAGAAAACAGACTACGCATAGAAAAATAGTAAATAACAAATTGACATGATATTATCAATATACGTATAACATAAATTGAAATGATTAGTAGTAACCTTGTCATGATCCAAATTTGGATTGTTTATTATATGAGAAAGCATAACTATCATAATTAGTAGATTTTATGTATGCATTTTTTGCCTTGAGAATCATACCAAATTCTAAGCTTTTTGGCTTTGGGTGTATTTGGATTTATAGTTAGATTGCTATTACCCAGTGTTGATAAAGACAAACCTGTAGTAACAATGAGAAATCTTAAAAAATGATTACATGCTAAGAACATTAAAAAAATTAAATGTTTTTTACCTTGAAAATCTCCAACGTTATGATATTTAATGGCTATTGTAAGAGTTTTATTGAGCATTTCCATCATTCGAATCTTACTTCTATATCAAGTTCTCTCCACAACGCAACAGTAACTGTTTTGGTTCTGTAATTTAAATCCATTTCTAAATATTTATATTAAACAAATAATCTGATTTGTTATATGTACTTACAAATCATCTGCAATTGTAATATCACATTTTGGAATGTTCTCGTTGTTGATTTTTCTACGAACATCATTGATTGTTGAGACGTTTTGAACAATGGCATTCACATCTATTTCTACTAATAAATCATATAATGATTTATAAAAAATTTAAAAATGTAAATGTATTACCTACAACTTTTTTTTACAACATACTTTTGATGCTGGTTAATATTTACAAAATTGTAAACGACTTCAAGTATACAAAAGCTCATATCATCCACTTTTTCGACCAATGTGAATTCATTTATATTCAACTCATAATCATTTTTTATAGTGCTAAATTCTTTTTTTGCAGGCCTAATAGTCCCTTTAGAGATATAATAAAATTTTGCATACTCAAATATGGGATAATATTTGTCTACAGCTTTGTTAAACATTGTAGCTTGAATTTGAGTTCTCAGTTAATTTGAAAAAACAAGCATTAGAATAATAACTTAATGGTTGCACAAATGTAGAAAATATTATTGAAAGCATTAAAATCTAATAATTTACATCTTCATCAGCGAGTATTATGCCTAAGGACACAGCCTTCCTCTTTACTATTTATAGGATCTCAAATTCTCTTTATGTGTTATTCAAACTTTAATGATCAAATTATGTTGATATGGATTAAGAAACTCAAGTGGAAAGCATTTCCTGCCAAGCTTTAAAGGAAATCCAAACCAAGCATAAGAAAACATATATGTAAATCAAGTAACATAACTTATGACACTTGTTTATAATTCCATATAACAAGTTCGTCAAGGGTGACATAATAACAACATTACATCCAAAACCACGTAAATCAACCATAATCAAATCAAATAAATTAGCTGTGACAACCGTGAGACTCAAACCACTAACCTCTCAGAAAGCAATACCACGCACTAACCACTATGCTAAAAGATTTTTAGTTAACTTTTCGAAAGGGTGTTACAATATATCGTCCTTAAAGATTCCAAAGTCCTCGTTGTCTCATCGTCACTCACCACCCAAGCGTTGTGTATGTAACCTGCATCAGTTCCATACCGACTGACATCTGCAATATTACATGCACCATTCTGGTTGGGTATAGCCTTTGATACCAAATTTGACAACCATGAGACTCGAGCCTCTAACCTCGCGGAAAGCAATACCATGCACTAACCATTGTGCTAAAATATCTTTTTATTAACTTTCCGATGGCGGTTTACATTTGCACACTTAGATGACGATCAATTCAAAGTTTCAAATTCATTCCACTGTCTTTGGAATAACAGTTGGCGAAAACTAGATATTGTGGAACGGAATATGGAATTCCAATTTCCATTAGAAGCCGCTAAAACTATAGAATTTGCTGCAAGTCGGTACAAAATAAACTACGAATCATGAACAAAATACAGTGAATTGGATGACTTTACACTAAACACGCATATTCTACAAAATACAATATCACAAACATGTGATGACATTAAATACGATTTTACAGAACAACGAATTGTCACTGCTACACAATACATTGAAATACACTCAAGAAATTTATAAACATGGACAAAGTACACAAAAAATGAATCGAATAGGTTTTACAGAGCCGAAAATGAACACAATGCACTAAAATCTGGTACAAAATACATTAAAAATTTAAGAAGAGATTTGAATTCACAAATTAACGTTGATTTATAGACCAATGCATAATAACCAAAATCAGAACTAGTTACACAATAATAAATTTCATCTATCATAACAACTTGTGCCATCAACATTGTTGGACTAAATTTTAATTCCAATTTCAATGTCCAATTTAATACTTAAGATTAAATCGTACTTTTAGTAATTTATATTCTGCCTTGAAATGAGTACAAACAAATTTTGCATATTTCAGTATCACCTCGGTTCTCTAGCTCTTTGAAGTATACTGATGGCTGGGCCGATCCTAGGAATTTTATGCCTAAAGCAAAATTCTAAACCAAGGCCCTTACAAATAAACTATAATGTTTAAGTATTAAAAAAATAAATATAAATAAAAAATTATCCTCATAAAAGCAATAAGTAAGATGAGGCTCATGCGTCGCTGAACACTGATCGCATAAAGTTCAGGATGATATTAGCTAAAATTTGCATAAGTTTTAGTTTATTGAATTGGATAAGGAACAAAAATGTTGTGTAAGAGCCAACCAAGTAAATTAGCATTAAAATTATCTCGAACTAATGTAAATCAATAGGTGTTGGCTCGCTTTTTGACCAAGCCACCCAGGATCATTCGTAAGGGGAAAGCAGGAAACCACGATATCTAAGGACATGAAGGAATGAATCGCGCGCCATCGTCTCGCCCAATATCGATTCGCGTACCATCGTCTCGACCACCGTCGGATCGCGCACCATCGTCTCGCCCAATATCGGATCGCCCCATCTCATCAGCGAACGACGCAGCCGGGCGATCCGATCCAAACTTACATTGTTACCCCCGAGCGAAACGATCCGATCCCCTGGTGCATAGCGAACCCCCTGACCTGTTCAAGCACGAGCTAGTCTTCAGCGATCCGAATCGCACGGATCTGGCGACACGTGTCCCTAACCGTCACTTGGACCGATTCTACCCATCTACACGATCCGATTTTCAAGCAGATCACGACACCTGTCCACAACGGCTAATTTGACTGTTTCTCCAACGGTGGCGATGCGATCCGATGCTCTCGGGATTCGTGCCACGTGTCCACGATCCGCCTGACAAAATCAGCTATAAATAGCCCAGAGCTTGGCATTTTTCGGGATCCTTTTGGCAATATTGAGTATTGGATCCGCCATTGTTGTCAAACTACTGAAATATTGAGAGAAATCATTGTTGTATTAGCTTTTAAAGCATAATCAATAATATATAAAGTGGACGTAGGCTCGTTAACGCCGAACCACTATAAATTCTGAGTGTTATTTTCTTTTTCCTCGTTCTTCATTTGAAATTCTCTACTGTTCATAACAATTTGGGTGTTAGGTCCAAATTTCGATCTAACATTTTTGGTGCTTTCACTAAGAAACTCAGTCCTAAAGTTTCACTATTCTCTTCTTTGACGATTCCAGCGATTCGGATATCATGGCTGGAAAAATATCTAAAGCTTCGCAGACCAACGAAACGATTGAGGAGAGTGTGCACGAACTGGGCAACAAAGAAACTCTGGATCGCGGAGCGCAGGGGGCGAACCGATCCGACGAAGACACCACGTTCCGAGTCGATGAGAACGAGACGATCCGTGCCACTGAAGGGGTTGTTACTCGATCCCGAGGTAACACCTCGCAGCCTCCGCGTACCACAACCACGAGTCGATCTCAGGGGGGCGCAGCGAATCGCCCTCCACGAACCGCAGCTATCCGAACTGATGGTCAGACTACAACTCGACCTGGAAAAGAACCTATGACCCACTCCTATCGTCCCGGAACCTCTGCTCGACCCAGTTCGAGCTCTTTGCGCATAAGAGAGAGTGATGATGACCACTATGATCCTGCTGCTTCTGTCACTGAGGGGGATCTCTCTCGCTTCGCCGAAATGTGGGATAGATTGTTTGATGAGTTGGCTGCCCAAAGGCAGGAAAGTTCCATCCTGCGGCAAAATTTGACGGCTATGGATAGAAGACTTGATGAGCTAGCAAGGCAAAGAGCATCGCCGGTTCGTCCACTCACCCCAGTATATTCTTCTTCGTCTGAAGAATCGCCGAGACCTCCACGGCGACCGTATGAGAGAGCCGAAAACATAGAACAGCTTCGGCTCGGGACCCTGCCCTCACAGGAAGAAGAAGAACTAGGGGCGGGGCCCACAAACCGTAATGTGAATGGTCAAGCAACGGCTCTCAGGACTTGAGATGTGAACAGTCCAGTGCATAACAGACCACCTCAGCCCCGTCGCCGCACGCATACTCATGATAACAGGGGGCAGCGAAGCCCTGTCCGAGCCCCGGATTTTGTGGCTGCTTCCCGAAGAGAGATCAGAGAACCTCGTCGGGCCAGAGGCACTGACCCTGAACCTCCTTTGACCAGTGCAAATGTTGCAGCCATGGTCCACCAGATTCTGGCCGACAGCCGCGGACAGCGGAGCGAAGATTGGGGGATCGACCGCAGTCATACTCCTTTTACTGACGATATTTTGGATGCGACTTTTCCAAGGCGTTTCAACATGCCACAAGTGAACCGATATGCGGGAAGATCTGATCCTGTCCAGCACCTAATGAGATACTCTTGGTCGATGACCGCTGCCGCCGCTTCTGACGCGGTTAAGTGTAAAGCGTTTCCCATATTCCTGGAGGACGTGACTTTGTTATGGTTTACTCGCCTGCCGGCGAGATCGATTTCTAGCTTCAGGGAGCTGAGCGAGAAGTTCGTAGAACAATTCCGTATCTACGCACAGAAGACAAAAAGCGTGATCGATTTATTCCTTGTCAAACAGCGACCAGGCGAGAGTCTAAAGATGTACCTGGATCGTTTCAATTTGGCCGCCACTGAGGTTAAAGATCCTCATGAACCGACCATTGTCGCAGCACTGATCGACGGAGTAGATAAGGACACTGAATTCGGGAGGTACTTGGCAGGCAAACCGCCCCACACTAGAGAGTTATTCTACGAGAAAGCCAACGTACATCTACGCCGGGAAGAGGTATGCGCAAACCGAAAGGTTAAAACAACTGATAAGGAGGAAATTCAGAGCAATGTCGCCATCAAACAGACTGGAGACAGCTCGGGGAAAGTTGAAGTTAACGTCCGAAATCAGAATCAGGGTGGTCGCCAGCCGGGTAACAACAATAACAATGGTAACGGTAACAACCGGAAGAGGGGCCGAGGGAACGACTCCCAGAGAAGGACTCATCCCAGGGCCTTTGAAAGTTATACACCCATAAGTGATACTCTGGAAAATATCTTCATGGATGCGTACGAAGTCCTCCAGAATAAGAGGCCACCTCCTAGAGAGTCGACAGAGAAAGAGCGTGAGACAGGGAAGTTTTGTCTCTTTCATCAAATCCACGGTCATTCGACGAATGAATGTCATCACCTGAGGGATGTAGTCGAAAGGCTGCTTCGAGAAGGGAAGCTAGATGAATACAGAGTAACGCCCAGGGACAGGGGGCAAGCAGTGCAGGCCCCGAATCAGAATCAAAATCAACTTGCTGCTAGGCCGACTGCTCAGCAAAAAGGAAAGAATATTGTTATCAATACCGTGATCGGAGGACTTTATCTTGCTGGGCACAGTTCCAAAGCATTAGATCAATACGCCAATGCGGCCAAACAACACCTTGAGGTGGGGGAATGTAGCAACCCCGAGGACAGTATCCCGGTGAAGCAGCAGAAGATGATGACCGATGATGTTGTTTTCCGAGAACGAGAAAGCATCGGAGTCCATGCTCCAACTGAAGATCCACTTGTAATTACGATACACATTGGGCCAGCCACTGTTCATAAGGTTCTGGTAGACAACGAGAGTTCCGTTAATATTCTTTTCAAAAAGGCCTTTGACCAGATGAATCTTGAAATAAAAGACTTGAAGCCCTGCCAAGGATGGATCCGTGGATTCAACGGAGCATCCACCGCTCCAATGGGTTATGTGGAGTTGCCAGTTACACTTGGGGAAGGAGAACGCCAGAGAGTGAGAATCCTTCCCTTTGTGGTTTTGGATGTTGAATCGCCATACAATGCCTTCTTGGGCCGACCGGCCCTCGCAAAGTTCAGAGCCTGTATAGCCCCCTGGTGCTTGTTATTGAAATTCCCCACAGAAGCTGGCATTGGTATCGTCATAGGGGATCAAGTTGCTGCGCGAGCGTGTTATGTTGCCGAACTAAAGTTACTTCGCAATGGAGGGGATATCGAAACTAAAGGCACTTCTCCCCCTTCGGGGGCGGAGACCTTATAGCAACCAAAGAGAATAATCGTTGGAGAGTTGCCCAGAGAGATGCCCGAGGATATAGATCCCAGAGAGGATCAAGAACCCGGGGGCAGAATGGCGACTCCCAAGGAGGCAACTGTGGATGTACCAATCTATGACAGTGACCCGGAGAAGGTCCTTAAGATTGGATCCCAGTTAAGTCCGAATCTTGCTGAAGAATTGACGGATTTCTTAAAGAACAATTTGGATGTATTTGCTTGGACCCACGCGGACATGTGCGGGATATCCCCATCAATCATGAGCCATTCTTTGAGCTTGACCCCAAACATCCTCCAGTAAAGCAAAAAAGGCGAATGCTGGGCCCAGAGAGGTCCGCTGCCTTGAAAGAAGAGGTTGGAAAGCTAAAGAGTAATGGATTTATCAGAGATTCGACCTACCCAGACTGGATTTCGAACCCAGTCCTAGTAAAGAAGGCCAACGGGAAGTGGCGAACGTGTATCGACTTCTCGGATTTGAACAAAGCCTGTCCAAAAGATAGTTTCCCATTACCTCGGATTGACCAGTTGGTAGACTCAACGGCAGGTCACGAGCTTCTCTCATTTATGAATGCTTATTCATGATACAACCAAATTCCGATGCATGTTCCAGATCAAGAGCACACTAGTTTTATCACTGATCTGAGATTATATTGTTATGTGGTAATGCCCTTTGGTTTGAAGAACGCAGGCGCTACATATCAACGTTTGGTCAACAGAATGTTTTATAATCAAATCGGGAAAACAATGGAAGTATACGTCGACGATATGTTGGTTAAGTCCAAGCAATCTTCTCAACATACTACTGACTTGGCGGAGATGTTCGGCATTCTTCGAAAGTATGGAATGAAACTCAATCCAACCAAATGTTCATTCGGTGTTGCTTCTGGAAAATTCTTGGGATTCATTGTCAGTTCTCGCGGTATCGAGATTAATCCAGACCAGATCGCGGCAATCAGAAACATTCAGGAACCTAGGCAAATTAGGGATGTGCAAAGCCTTGCCGGAAAAGTGGCCGCACTAAGCAGATTTATCTCCAGGGCTACGGATAAGTGTATCCCATTCTTCGAATTAATAAAGCGAGGAAAACGCCACTTTAAATGGACACCTAACTGCGTAGAAGCGTTTCAGAATTTGCTCAGGCACTTGGAGAAACCTCCGATTCTATCTAAACCAATAGTTCACGAGGATTTATTCGTGTATTTGGCAGTGTCATCCCATGCGATCAGCTCAGCGTTGGTAAGGGAAGAGGATAAGGTCCAAAGACCTGTGTATTATGTGAGCAAAAAATTGACAGCAGCAGAGCGTAATTATCCATGGATAGAGAAGCTGGCGTATAATTTACTGATTGCCTCCAGAAAACTTCGGCACTACTTTCAGGCACATCCTATCACCATATACACCGATCATCCACTCAAGCAAGTTTTACAGAGACCGGAGGCATCTGGAAGGTTACTCAAATGGAATATTGAGTTAAGTCAATTTGACTTGAACTTTCAGCCCAGACGGTCAATTCGGGGGCAAGTGATAGCCGACTTCATAGCAGAGTTCACTGTTCCTGAAGAAGATATAGCAAACGAAGAAGTGGAACCTTCAAATTTACTTTTCGATCCTAATGCCTGGAGATGGTATACTGATGGCGCTAGGAACGATGAAAGATCCGGCGTTGGAATAGTGCTTGAAACCCCCGAGAAACGATTGATAACCTATGCAATCCGAATGGAGTTTCAGGCCACTAACAACGATTCCGAGTATGAAGCTCTGATAGCCGGATTAAAGATTGCAAAGGAACTAGAAGTCACAAGGCTGAACATCTTCTGCGACTCCAAGTTAGTTGTGAATCAAGTCACTGGAAGATTCCAAGCTAAAAGTGCAATATTGATTCTATACTTAAAGAAAGTGAAAGAACTGCTGAATGATTTTGATCGCTACAGCATATCTCATATTCCGCGGTCAGAAAATCAGCAGGCAGACAAGTTGGCAAAGATGGCTAGTTCTAACGATCCTGAAGTGATTGGGCTAGCCCCCGTTGAAGTACTTCGGTCCCCCAGCATAGATCAGATGGAAATCGACCTAGTACTAGAGACGGAATCAGAAAGGGAGTCCTGGATGAACCCTATAAAGAATTTCCTAATGGATGGAACGCTTCCGACCAAGAAAAGCGAAAGGCGTAAAGTGATTCGTAAAGCCGCCCGATACGTTTTGCAAGGCGGAGTTCTTTACAGACAACGGTTTTCAATGCCCCTCCTTCGGTGTGTAGCCCACGATGACATTAAACGTGTGCTGCAAGAAGTCCACGAAGGCGAATGTGGCGACCACACTGGAGGGCAAACTTTGGCAAAAAAGGTATTACGGCATGGTTATTTCTGGCCTACCATAAACAAGGATGCAGTAAGATATACGCGACGATGTGATGCGTGCCAGAGGTTTTCAAAGATACCTAGAGCGCCCCCAAGTCAGTTAAAAACAATGATGAGTCCATGGCCTTTCGCTATGTGGGGAATTGATATCATAGGGAGTCTCCCCATAGCAAGGGGCGGAGCGAAGTTCGCTATTGTGGTCGTAGATTATTTCACTAAGTGGGTCGAGGCAGAACCACTAACTACAATCACAACTAAACGAGTGATCAACTTCATTGTGAGAAACATCATCTGTCGATTTGAGATTTCAAAGATTGTGATAACAGACAACGGAACTCAGTTCGATAGTGCCGAATTCAGAAATTTCTGCCAAAAATACCACATCGAGAATCGGTACACCTCCGTGGCACACCCACAATCGAACGGGCAAGTCGAAGCGGCAAATAAAGTAATTAAGTCCATTCTGAAAAGAAGAATGAAGCGGGCTAGAGCCATGTGGGCTGATGAATTGTCCTTGGCACTATGGGCCTACAGGACAACATATAAATCAGCAACAGGACATACCCCGTTCTCCCTTGCTTTTGGAACGGAAGCAGTCATCCCGGTTGAGATAAAGGTACCTTCTCATCTGGTGACCTATTATGATCCAATGACCAATAATGAATTGCTCCTTGAGTCCCTGGATATGATCGAAGAAAAGAGGGATGAAGCAGACCTGCGTGCCCTGAGATGCAAACAACAGGTCGCCCAATATTACAACAAAAAGGTCCGAGCCCGAACCTGGGAACCCGGAGACTTGGTTCTGAAACGTGTCTTTCCACCCCCAACTCATATGGGAGCGAAGTGGGAAGGACCATTCTCTATTCTGAGCAAGCTTGATAATGGAACCTTCAAGCTGGCAACCGTAGATGGAAAGGAAATCCCCAGAGTGTGGAATGCCCAACATTTACGGCCATATTTAACATGAGAAGTTTCAAATTTATTCTTTTGCTTTGAAAAAAAAAAAAACTATGTACAGGGCATGACTTGCCTAGAACAGTCTGATTCCTTAAAGCAAGAGATTATAAAGTGGACGTAGGTCATGATTGGACCGAACCACTATAAAAATACTGTGTGTCATTTGCCTTTATTGCATCTTTATTTGTTTGCCTGTTTATTGTTATGAAAATCAATGTGAATAATGCAGGTACTCGAAGTCCGGTGCCAACCGTTCCCCCCGTAGACTAATCGGAGGAACCTAAAGCCTTGGCAAAGGCTCCAACTGCTTGTCCGACTAGTTTTAATCCACGGAGCATGAGTTAAAGTGTACACCTAGGATGAGTTTGATGAGCATGCATGATTGCAGACTTCTTGAAACATAAACTATAACTCTCCAGAGAGAGAGAGAGTATAAAGGCGTCTCCGATTGAGCGCTGAGAAAGAGCTCCTTTCCCGCTGAAGGATCGGGGAGCGAGTGAATCGCTGAGCTCGAACTCAAACTCTCCAGAGAGAGAGAGTATAAAGGCGTCTCCGATTGAGCGCTGAGAAAGAGCTCCTTTTCCGCTGAAGGATCGGGGAGCGAGTGAATCGCTGAGCTCGAACTCTAACTCTCCAGAGAGAGAGAGTATAAAGGCGTCTCCGATTGAGCGCTGAGAAATAGCTCCTTCCCCGCTGAAGGATCGGGGAGCGAATGAATCGCCAAGCGCAAAACTCTAACTCTCCAGAGAGAGAGACAGTATAAAAGCGTCTCCGATTGAGCGTTGAGAAAGAACTTATTCCCTGCTAAAGGAACAAGGGCTGACTGAACTACTGTTATTCCATGAAATCTCCTATACCCCCGTATTCAGAAATAGGGGGCAACTTGCCAACGGTACTAATCAATCCCTAGTAAACCCCAGTCAGATGCTACGGTAACAACTGATTGGGGGGCACCAGGCACTCATATGCAAACACTAAACTTTGATACAACAGTGTAACATAGCATGAACATTCTTCTTCCTGTTGATTGACTGATTTATAATTATTAATAGTTGGCTAATGACTAAACATGGAAAGTTTCTCTGAATACAGGTACACAATGATGCAAGGAGAGATAAACCCTTGTTTATATACTGCGAATCAACAAAGTGAAAAACAACCTAGAAACAAAAGTGAGGACCAGTCTCACAATTACACTTCCTGGCCAGTGGAAAACCTAAAGACAAAATATCAACAAACAACAAACATCCTATTTACGCTTTGACCTCTTCTCTTGCTTCTGCCTCTCCAGCCTCTCCTTGTCGGCTTCAGATGGATCTCCTTTCTTCCTCTTCCGCTTGTCTACGAGGGGAACATCCAACTCCTCTGAGGTCTCCTCTTCCACCTCTTTTCTCTTGCTTCTACTGGAGAGGGAAGCCGGGAAGTCATCGGGGTTTGCGAAGTGAAGCTGCCGGCTGATGGACTTGGGCTGGATTTTCACAATCATCCCAGTTTTGGGATCGAATTCTGCAAGAGGGACTACGTCCAAAGCCTCATCTCCCACCTTCTTTGAAGCCAACTCTTTCTCTTGTCTGGCTTTTCGGCTGGCTAGGGGTTCCTCGTCATCATCATCGGCCTTTTTGGTGCCGGTAATGTCCTCTTCGTCATCCACATGACGACCATCCATGTCTTTTAAAGCTTCGATTGTCTCAGCATCTTTGGGTACATCGGTGCTAGGTGCCGGGATGCTTCCTTCTACTGTTGTGACCTCGACCCGCTCTGAAACATCGATACCAGCACCCGGCAGGGCAGCCTCCTTCTCCACTTCTCTCTCTTTTTCAGCACCCTTGTCGACGAGCTCGCCACCTGCATTACGAGAGACACACATTACTAATTCAATTGGTTGTTCTGCCAGACGACGACAATTCGCAATTGCTTTAGCAAATTGCGGGGAAAAGAGAGAGATACCTTCAGCAGATGCTCCCTCTTGAGTAGTTCCAGATGCTCCAACAACCACGGGAGTTAGGCCCAAAGGGATTAGCGGATCATCAGGATGATACTCCTCAACTCCGGAGGTTTTAGGCTTCGTGGCGGAACTGGAACCTTCGTCAATTTTGCTTTTACCTTTAGCCAAGGTTCTCTCCTTTTCCATTTCCGCCAGGATTAGGCGACGACCCTCTGCCAGGTCCTCAGGCTCGTTGTCTCTTAGGATGCTCTTCATCAATTCATCCTCATTGATCTCTTCGACCCCCAGTCTATGTTTTTCGCCCTCCACAATGGCATCCCATAAGTTGGCCAAAGTAACATGGTAATCCGGGATCCATGAGATGTTGCGAGTTTTGAGAACCTGGCCAAGGAAATCGAAAATCATCTCTTCAAACCCCTCAATCTCTTTCTCTCTTGCAAGGAGTTTGTTGTTAGAAGCAGTGGCCATTTCAATGGCGCTTTCAACATTCTTTTCGGCGAGAGCTGCCCGTCTCTCCGCGTCCGCAACCAGGTCATTCAAGATCACCTTTTCTGCTTCTATCAGAGCCAAACTTTCTTTTAGACTCGCTTTTTCCGCCTCCCAAGCAGCCCTCTCAGCTTCAAAATGGCCTTGTGCTGTTTTCAACTCGACGTTGGCCATCTTTAGATCTTCAACCTCCTTCTTTAACGCCATTTTCTCTTGACTATTGGAGTCCAGTTCTGAATGAAAGGGCTGCTTGGCATTCTCTAATTCAGTCTTATAATTTTCAGCGTCCCTCCGTGCTAAAGCAAGCTGGGCCTGAGCATCTTCCAGGTCCTTCTCCAATTTTGTCCTAGCCCTCTCGTTGTTTTCAAGTTTTGCTTTAGATCTGTGAGCTTCTATTTCAAGTGTTCGGATGACTTCCGAAAGATTAATTGCGTGTTTTTTCATCATCTCGTATTGTCTGGCAACATGGCGGATGTGTCCGACAACTTCGCTATCCCAGTTCTTGGGGACCGGTTCCAAGGCTGGAACAAATGTCATCCGGTCAAAGAATATGTTTGGGAATTGTTCCCAAAGCTTTTCCAACCTTCCTTGAATCTCGGAACCATGCATGTAATCCCGTGACCCTGGGGGAGCCAACTCTGGCTGACTAGAAAGAACAACATCACTTCTCTCCTTTTCAAACTCTTTGGACAAATCTTTACCCCTATCTTTAGATTCGTGATGCCTCTTGGATGACCGGCTGTGAGAAGGAGCACTCTTTGGGGGAGTTAACTCTTTTGGAAGCTTCTTTCCCCCTGTAGGAACTGCGGGGAGACTGGAAGGTTTGGTGGAGGTCGATTTTGGGGGAGATCGAGGTTGCAAGGAACTCGGCCTATGAGAAGGACCACGAGAGCGCTCAGTATCCGGGCGAAGGCTAGGTGTGCCCTCACGAAGAGAACGATACGAATAAGATTTCCTGCGGGACATCGCTCCTGTAAAAAAGAAAGAAGAGCATATTAAAACTTTGAATACCCACGATATAATAGTGCAGGGTCAGACAGCGTGTGTGATGTGTGCATCCCATATAATTCCCCCTAACAGACCCGGGCCTGGAGACAGGCTCATCTGACCAGTTTCTCGTCCCCTAGTTGAAGCGATCGCCTCTTCGAAAGCAGAAAAGAAAGGCTCCTCTCCGAAGTCTTTTTTCTGTATATACAATATCGGGTAGAGGGATTTTATTCAGCTCGTCAAATAACTGCTCTTCTGTCAAGTCATCGGGAGCAACGGTTTCAATTGGAGCAGAAATAGGAATTTCCTTGGATACGTCATCGCGGACCTCATCCCCTCTGTAAATGTTCAGGTCCTCATCGTCTTGGATGACTATCGGAGAAGGGCTCTTGCGAAACTTAGTTGTCTCTGCCGCTTGCGAAGTTCCCTCTCCTTCCGTTGGGGGCACATACTTATAAGGTTTGCCGCCAGTGCCAAGTCCAAATCTTCTGTCTAGAAGACGATGCTTGTGAAGATTGTCATCAGTAATACATTTTTTGATCCTTAGAAAGTCGGATCTGCTCTGTGAAAGAATGGATAATCGATGGTTATATAACGGACCCTCCGTTTTCGGGAAGATATGATCTGTTTAAGACGAAGAAAAAGGCGAAAAAATGTTAATACTTAGACTCCTTGAGCAAGATGTTCGATTAGGAGATCGAAGTTTACTTGATTTGAGCCATCTTCGTGAGCATCCGGCCTGTTTCCTTATATAAAACCAATCAGATTTAGGATCCCCTATATTGCTATACCCATCGTACAGAATCTTTCTGTTCGCCACTGATTCGAAGAAAGAAAAGTTTGGAGTTGCCGAAGAACGGTGCTTGAAAAGAAAGAAGAATACCAGATCTCTGAATTTAAGTTCGGCATGCAGGATCTCCGCATATGCAACATATAGTGAGTATAGAGATGCGTAGGCGTTTGGATGAAGCTGCATCGGAGCAATGCCTAGTCGTCTTAAAGTTTCGATGGCAATCGGGGGAAACGGAGGGATAGCTCCTACTAGACACATTGTTCGACTAATCGCCATATACCCTTCCGGTGCTAGGTAGGGTCTATCTTCGCTTCCAGGCGTCAAGACATCGTCCCAAGGAATGCCGTGTCTTAAGCAGATTCTTTTAAGTTTTATCTCGTCAAGCTTGGACGCTAAAGAATCAGAAAATTTATCTATCCCGAGTGCGCCTGGGATCTCGTCAGGAGCTCGCTCATCAGTCTCAGAGTTGTTGCTGGATGAAGTACTTTCTGTCGGATCTGATTCTGTGGCTTCGTACTCAGATCCAGAATCTTCACCTTCCGGATTGACTGAAGGAATTTCAGGGTTGTACTGTTCAGGAATCTCGGATTCCGCTTCTGTCACGGATCTTGAAGAAGAATGATCATTCGACATTGCTGCTGGGACGAGAAAATATGAACAATAAGATTAACACTACCCGTCCCCCGTGTGTGCAAGTGCCGGTGTGTGTGCTTGTGTGTGCGTATTAACAAAAAATAAAGCATGAAAGCAATCAAGGTTGTCAGAAGCATTAGTCGTCATATGCAGTCAAATTATGAGGTCATTTAGTCCAGAAAGTCCAACGTCACGGCTCTAGCCTAACTGTTCAGAGTTTTATGGTGACAAGGCGTTGATTAAAGTCTGAAATTTCTCGTATCGTCAGCTATAAGTCGGATCACAAAGCAGAGGGATCGCCCCTTTCGGATCGCATGGCAGAGGGATCGCCCCTTTCGGATCGCATGGCAGAGGGATCGCCCCTTTCGGATCGCATGACAGAGGGATCGCCCCTTTCGGATCGCCGGGCGAAGGGATCGCTCATTCACGAACCGTTGCGAACCCCACGATACGTCCCTTGCTGCCACCACGATCTTTCGTCTCGCCACTCGCTTTCGTCTTCTCTTCTTGACCACGAACCGAACCGGCCTTCTTTCTTCTTCTTCTTGCTCCTTCGTTTTCCTCCTCTCCTTTCCATCCTCGAACTCTGAGCTCCACACCAGTTAGCCATGGCGTTTTGATGATTTCGTTAGAAAAGCACAAATTTCCATCGTTTCTAGTCGAGAAAGTTCATGAAAAAACGGCGTTCACGAATAAGAATACTTTTTGTGGAGTTACCTTTCTAAAGATTGAGAGAATGCTCGGATTTTTGAAGGTTTGGAAAATTTGGGTTCGTTCTTCGATAACGCGAGACGATTCGGCAGAAAGAAAGAAGAAGGGGAATGAAGAGAAGAGGGTCGGCTTATATAGGCAAAGAGGGCGACCGTTTGTCTCCCTTTCTTTGTCCTATTCGGTCCACGAAACATCATGCAGGCCACGATCCAAAGCTTGTATCGCGTAGAAGCCCACGGACCGCATCAAACGATGGCCCACCAAACTCAAAGCCCGAGACGACTCGAAGGAAAGTCCGCCTCGTTTCGCACAAAGGCCTAGATACTCAGCTCGAGACGAGCACGTGACCACTCGGACCGTGGCGCTCTATGGCGATCCGATTCATGCATACATTGATTTGAACCAATGCGACTGTTGATTTACGTCCCTTCAGGAAAAGGTAGATTAGAATCTTCGAAGCATGTTCCATCATCGATAAAACATACTTCGAGGGGGCAAAATGTTGGCTCGCTTTTTGACCAAGCCACCCAGGATCATTCGTAAGGGGAAAGCAGGAAACACCGATATCTAAGGATATGAAGGAATGGATCGCGTGCCATCGTCTCGCCCAATATCGATTCGCGTACCATCGTCTCGACCACCGTCGGATCGCGCACCATCGTCTCGCCCAATATCGGAACGCCCCATCTCATCAGCGAACGACGTAGCCGGGCGATCCGATCCAAACTTACATTGTTACCCCCGAGCGAACCGATCCGATCCCCTGGTGCATAACGAACCCCTTGACCTGTTCAAGCACGAGCTAGTCTTCAGCGATCCGAATCGCACGGATCTGGCGACGCGTGTCCCTAACCGTCACTTGGACCGATTCTACCCATCTACACGATCCGATTTTCAAGCAGATCACGACACCTGTCCACAACGGCTAATTTGACTGTTTCTCCAACGGTGGCGATGCGATCCGATGCTCTCGGGATTCGTGCCACGTGTCCACGATTCGCCTGACAAAATCAGCTATAAATAGCCCAGAGCTTGGCATTTTTCGGGATCCTTTTGGCAATATTGAGTATTGGATCCGCCATTGTTGTCAAACTACTGAAATATTGAGAGAAATCATTGTTGTATTAGCTTTTAAAGCATAATCAATAATATATAAAGTGGACGTAGGCTCGTTAACGCCGAACCACTATAAATTCTGAGTGTTATTTTGTTTTTCCTCGTTCTTCATTTGAAATTCTCTACTGTTCATAACAACTTGGGTGTTAGGTCCAAATTTCGATCTAACAATAGGCAAAAATCAGTAATATACATCGTTATTCTCTTTACTTTGAATTTTACATCACTCGCTGTTAAAAAAATATGATACCATGCAACTATTTGCTTCTATGACATTGAATAGAAATAGAATTTTTGCATTATTAACCAAGTTAAAAAAGTAGGACATGCATTTCTATTAAGAAATCAATTATGGAACACTAAAAAAAATACACATGAATTTAATGGATCGAATTATATTATAGCACCTCACTAAAACCTATTGTTAACAAATTTAAATATATTAGCTATTTTTTTAGCCATCCCAATGGAAAATGCGTTATAAATCAAATATATCAACAAAAAATTATGGCTATTTCCAAAAAATATATAAACAGAAATGTAGTTGGGTTTGTATTTAATCAGTTACCAATTGATTTTATATCTTTGTCCTACACTGATAACAAACACAACAGGAGAATCAGAAACTAAGAACAATTTTTTATTAAAAAATATTTATAGAAGAATTTGACCCTTTGAACTTGCCTTTCATGTTTGAATTGGTTGGCGATTTGATAAAGGTTCCAAGCATCGATTTTGAATCAAAGGCGAGGAGGCCGGTAATAGCAATTAGGAAATCGATGGGACAGAGCAATGGAGAAAAGTTGGGGTCGGCAGTAGGCAGTGGGTAAGAGGAGGCGTAGGCCAAGGCGATTGAGGAGGAAAAGATAAATCTTTGACCTAGGAGTTCGAGCCTTCAAATAGAGATTGGATTCGCTAATTTCATGAATCGCCATCAAACGTTCAGCTTAGCCTCATCGCTGCTCCATTTTTTCCATTAGCTGCAGTTCCCTTTTTTTATTTTAGCTGTTGCTGTCGCGATTTGGTGCCCTAGAATATTATGTGGCCCAAAGCGAATGCTTTTGTCGCTTCACCAAAAGGCCGGCCATGACTGATGGAAACAAAGAGCAAGAGCAAACCTACGATTTAATCATGAATACATATATATATATATATATATATATATATATATATATATATATATATATATATATACATATACATAAGAGCGATATATTAATCAACTAAAAAACAATAAAACCAAACTTATTATTGTTCAAAATGTATATCAGAAGCAAAACTGCTAAGCCGGCATTTAAAGCTCTATTTTTAATTTTTGTGACCCAATTAATTTAAAATAGAGTTTTAAACAATTAATGGGTAAGTTCGTTTTAAAAGTCAACTATCCTTGTACCCATTACTTCACAAATGAATCTTCTAAATTACCCTGTATTGTTCTAAAACAGAATAGAATTTTTGTGACCCATTTAACCATGACGAAATTAGTCTATATCAGATTGCTCTAACATGTAAGCGATGATTTGACAAATTTATGGTAAATGTAAGTTTAAACAGAATAGCAATACAGATCTATGGTAAGTATAAAAAATTATTTTTAAGATCATTATTTTGCTTACAATCATAATCAAATTTCTTCTACTGTTTAGACTTTCGATGCTAAACGTATTGCATAAAAAAATAGCACATAATTCACAAAATACGAATTAAAAAAGAAAGAAAAAAAAATACCTGATCGATAGTGAGACAGAGAAGGGAGATGATGAGAAACAAAATGATTGAAAAACATAGATTGATGATTTGACGAAACTCTGCAACTATATAATGAGTCCGTATTGTCATTGGATAAGGCTCAAGATATTTGAAAAACAAAAAAAAATCTTATTGAAACAGTCAACAATGCTTGTACGGTTGAAAATTAACTCCAATTTCAACTCAAGATTTGTTTAGATATTTGAAATATCTGATATAAACAGACCTTTTCAACGCAATATCAAGACTCGTTTAAATATTGTAATTCATGTTACATCACATTAACATAAGAATCTTTCAATGTAAAAAGACAATAGTACTGGAGATGCTTTAAATATAAGTTTCTGGAGATACGATAGAAGGTACAGACCTTTTTTAACTATGTTCGGATTACATCTCCATTTATATCATAATCCTAGTATTTCTTCTTAAAATGGGTAATGGACGTAGTCTTCAAGTAAGTATCAACAACTAAATCTGCCTGCATTGCTCTAAATCCAGAGTAAGGAATAAGAAGAAATATACCAGAGTAACAATAGAATCCAAAATATCAGTATATAATCTTAATGGAGACAAATAAGACAAAACACAGAAGAATTAGTGAATATCATAACTGCAAAACATAGGATGGAAAATGAACCTGCACATCATAGAATCAAAGCACCTAATGATTTCTTCTTGCAGGTGAAGACGGAGGCATTGGTAACTGCAAATGGCCTAGAAAATTTTGCTTGGGGCAATGATGATCCATCTGTATTCCCGATTACCAGCAATTTTCAAATGCAAGGCGAATTTTAAGTCACAAATGGCTATGGAATCAAGAAGGCTACCCAAGTTATGTGGATATACTGGAGCAGTTTTATAGGTGAGAAGGATTTGCAGTTCATATCTCAACGTGGTTTGAATGGAGTAAGAATTTTAGTCGGGTGGTGGATTGCTAGCGGCCCAAATCCACCACTGCCATTTGTTGGCGGATATTGCATTAGGTTGATAATACCTTCAAATGGGTAGAAAAATATCATCTCCATGTCATTATAGATCTTCATTGTGCCCCTGGTTTGCAAAATGGAATGGAGCAGAGTGGAGCTAGAGTTAGTTTGCTTGATTGGGGTAAAATAAATGAAAAAAAAGCTCGAACTGTTGATATCATTGAATTTCTTACAAAGCGATAAGAGTCCTAGCTTACTGGCTGTAGAGCTATTAAATGAATCACAATCCCCGGTGGTCCTTTTAATCACCTTACAGATATACTACAAATAGGATATGAAGCTGCTTGAAGACACTCAAATGCATACGTCATCATGTCAAATCGGCTTGGAGCGAACACCCGAGAATTGCTTTGCTTTGCAAGCAGGTTCAAGGGTTCTGTGGTTGATATACATTTTTACAGTCTTTTCTCAAGCATATTCAACAACCTTACCGTCCAACAAAATATCAACTTTGTCAATAGGCAACACTCTGTAGAAATAGCTGTTGCAAGCCTGCAACAGTTTCTGATGGCCCCCTATCTTTCTTCGGAGAATGGACAGCAGAGTGGCAAGTGAAAGGAGAAAGCAAGGTAGACTATCAAAGATTTGTTGCCGCGGAGATGAATAAATTTGGATGTGCCTCTTTTGGATGGTCATATTGGTGCCTAAAAAATGTGAATGAGCACTGAAGCTTTCAGTGGATAGTCAATGATATTGCTAACTGAATGTTGAGTACGTATCATTGCTGCTGATTTAGCATTCTAAATGTATTGCATTAACCTCCATGTTTTCCTGCACTTGCATATTTTTCTTTTGGTAATTTCTCTTTTGAACTCTTTAGTATAGTCATCAAATCTGCCTGTAGTCTTACCAACAGAAAAAGTAATCACTGATCATGAAATTTAGGAAACATAGACAATAGAACTATAGAAGGACGTGTACCACAAGAGCAATTAGCAATCACAACTTTTGCGGCCATATATTTTTCTCCAAAAGCCAGTGCACTTCTAGCACCATCAACACCTATGACTACAAAAGGTCTACCAGCCAAAGCTGACACATCAACATCTTTATGACTTTGTAATCCTTCAGAAGCACAGAATGAATACAAAAATTACAAACAAAATTCATTTGTTAACTATTCAAGATCTATTCAGTTAGAAAAATAAGGAGCCCTTGTTCCATCCTTAATCATTGAAATCGCACCAACATAATTCGTATTGTAATCGGAAAATTTTCCATTCGTTGATCTTCTAATTATAGCATTTATTGCTCCAATAGACAGATGTAGTTGAGGAACAAATGTTAAACTTAAAACGCTCGTCTGAATTCCAATTAAATGATCATATTTTTCCTTAGCAGTTGGATCAATTTCATGATAAAAAGTGCATGTGGTTTCTTTGTGAGGCATTGTGATATTGAAGCACTAATAAAATAAAAGATGGAGAAGCTAAATAATTAATAGTTCAGATAAACATAACTAATTAATAAAAGTGCTATTGACAGACATCAAATATATCTATAAGAATATCTAAATAAAAAATATACCACATAATATGTAAGTCATAAGGAAAGAAAATCATACCTGAACCCAGCGAAGTCAGGAGAAGCATATGTACCCAAAAAACTAGAAAGATCATCAACTAAAAATGGCACATAAACTTCATTGAGATCAAGTCCCTTGAATGATGCATTGTACAAATTACATTCCAGAATGCCATTCGTGGAACATCCAGAAAGTAAAACCTATTCATATTTGTAATAAAATATACATTAGCAAAATAGCTACACACATTTGTCACGTTAAGGTGACTGCAAACAATAAGATTTACCTTATTAGCATTGAGTAATTCTTCGATTATGGCATCAAATATCTTTTTACCTCTGAATTGCAGCAACGTGCTCTGCTTGAAATTGCTGCTTTTACCATTTTTGGGAGTACTTATACCATTTTTGTATTCAGAGTCACCTATAAATGAGGCAATCCTAGTTCCTGTTGCTAGCTATTAATCATCACAAATTTCATATAATTATGGTCCTGTAATAGTTAGAGAATGCTACTATATTACTTCAATAAATGATAAATGATGAATTTTTTTGTAATAAATAATTCACCTGATAATAATGACATTTGGGTCTTTGGCATAAGCACTTCTTTCCCAACCGGTCATGCTATTTTGACATCATCCATGAGTCACTCAAAGTGTTTCGAACATTTAAAAAAAAAATCAATAATGAAAACTTCAACACATAAAATAGTTTCTCACATAAGAAATTTGAAAACAACTCCTTATCTTTCCTTAATCATTGGTATCGACCAGTCTCTTATCACAAAGAGATACCTGCATAAAACATTATGTTGCTTTAATGCTCAAGCAACATGTCAATCTTTTATTTTTACTACATATATTTTTCTTCTTGCATCAACTTGGTATTCATTGATTTCTTTTATTGTTGTGGTTGGAGTATTAAAATTTCTTACCTTTTATCGAAAAGAATATCATATTAAGCATTATTTTTTCTTATCTTTTATCGAAAAGACATCGCATTTAACCGTTCTTCCTCCATCAATCTAGACGGTAGACCTTTAGATTTTCCAATATGTGCAAGCCTTTCGAATGTGAACATAGGATTGAAAATGAGATCCTTTAATTCTCTAGTTCTTGATAATGTAACAAACATTAAACGAAGACTTTCTCTATTGCATATGTCAAGGATAGTTTGATCAAGTGTCAGTCCTTGACTTCTATGTACCATTATCGCACATAACAAACCAAAAGGTAATTGAGTTCGCGTGCATGTTGTACCAGAAGAAGTTTTCCAGTTTACAGATTTAGGAGTAATTGGAATGATGTTTGTTCCATATCGAAATTCAGGACCATGATATTTATCAAAATTGACCATCACTGCAAGTGGTAGATTATTGAGAGAGCTTGTTGATCAAGAATACACAATATCCACAATAGTACCCATAACGCCATTAACCAACCCATTTTGAATTAAAAGATTAGATCACAGCATCACACAAGCACCTACAGAGAGATAAGTACGTTTTTCTAAACCCTTTGCATCACCATTAGAAGCGGTAAATGCCATTTCAGAATTGTTTAAAGAAGGTATGCAAGCAATGGGTTTTCCAAGTTGAATCAAATAATTTTGTTATGTTCATTGGCTGTCATTCTTGTTGGAAAAAGATAAAGAGCATTTATAAAATTGTCCTTCACTTCTTTAGATAATGTAACCCAATCTCTAGTGTTGAAAAGTTTCCAATCGTCTATAGTAGATGCACCTCTACTCAATCAAATCTAAAGCCTCTCGAAAAGGCGCTTGCTCATCTCCGGCTTAACGAAATATATAAGATAGTCTTACACATTTATCGAAACTCATACTAGCAAGCCCTCCACATCATTGCATGAGATTCCCACCCTTCGTGTATAATGAACTATCACACATAGGAGGTACAATGCCGAATAAGTCATTAAATGAAAAAATATCGAGATATCGTAAAACAATATTTGCAATCATCGTTCTACCGAGCATGCTATGTTCATCAATTATAATCAACTTGGTATGTTCAAAATCATCTTGCATGTGAAAACATTGCTCTCATGGAATTTCCTTATATGAAAACTTCATTTCTATAGGATTGAAAATTCATGATGTATCGTGCTACCACCAATGTTGAATGTACCAACTCCAGTCGGAGCCATTATACGAACTGCTTTATTAGTTCCAAAATGAGTAACAATCGTATGATCAATGGCATTTATAACAGTTGATTTCCCTATATCATCTCCACCACATATAATCGTTCGAATCGATTTTCCAGCTATTATGGATTTATATATCATATCATGTGCAATTAGTTGATTGTCAGACAACCTTTCTAAAGGAACAGAAAAGGAACCATTTATGCGGTCATTTGTAGAATCGAGAACGGAACATACATTGGTATGTATAAAATTACATTTGGTTTCTATATTAGGATATTGCTGAAGTGATTTATTCCAATTATACGAAGTATCGAAATCTTGTAGACCCATTTCCACCTCCACTTCTGGAGTAATAAAGGTCCTATCGCTGCAACCATCATCCATTCCTCTTGTTGAATTTCTTCAATGTCGTTTACATTATTATTCATTTCAAATTCATCTTCTACGACATATCGAAGTGACTGAGGTCGGATTAAACCCAGATCAATATATCTGTCAAACCAAGTATTAAAATTTCCTTTTTCTTCATTTAGATTTCGATAATGATGGTGTGGAAATACCTATATTAACAAATTTGATTAGTCGTATGAAATGCAATGGTTATAATAATTATTATAGAAAAATATACTATTTCAACAATCAAGGTATTTAAAGGCAATACAATTAAGTAAATTTGAAAAGGAAACATTATTTTATTTACATATACAATCTTATGAAATTTTCATGCAATCAACAATAGTAAGAAAAATTGTAATAATAATAATAAATATTGAAGTTGTATTACCCGCTTTGCCCAAAAAAGCTCTCAATTTTCACTAAATGGTGGAATATTGCTATTTGGATTTGGTATTATTCATACCACTTCCTCTATTCATAATTTATGCCAACCTTTATTATTAAAGCGGAAGTTTTTTTGCCATATCAAACAATGAGAGATTTTCATGCTCGGTTGGTCGATCCATATATCTTCTATTAAAATTTGGACCAGATTCTACCATACCTCCATCCTTGTAGTACTTCGACGTTTGGTTACCGTAGACAACATGCTTTTCTCGTTTGGTTACCGTTGACAATATTAGCACACCTGTTTATCCACTAAAAATCATATATACACTGATGGGCCGGACATAAGAAAAATCTATGGATCAGTCAATACCTATTTCATATGGGTTGGCCAATACATATTATATATGGGTCGTTCAGTGCATATTTCATATGGGTCAGTCATCTATGATGCCCATCGATTGGTCACTTGTTATATGAATGGGTCGGTCGGTATATTGCCTATGGGTCGGTCACTAACATATACTATGTGTAACGCCCCGGGATTTCCGACCAGTCAAAATTGTCGAAAACTCCGTGCGTTCCAAAAACCAACAATGACAATTAGCATTTTATTTTGGAAGTATACGATATCACTCAATGCTCTGGATAATTTTTTAATAAATATCACTTATCTAATTAAGCATTCGTGCTTAAATATGAATTAAACACAATTACCGTAAATCAACTTAATAAAACGTCAGTATAGCTTAAATGAAATGAAAGATGCATCAACACAAATGTAATAACAACAAAAAATATTTTTATTAATACAGCAGCTGCGTCACTACCACTTGTGACTGCCAACGTACCTTTATTCTGATTGGGTAAACAATTAGATATAGGATCAAGCCAACGTAGTTCTTCTTTACACAAAACCTTTAAAATCATTATTTACTTTCAAAATACTCTTTATATCATGTATAAATTCTCAAAAGTACTCTTAAATTACTTTTCAAATAATTTCAAATTAAATTTTGAATTAACACTCCCGTTCATCGGATCAGTTGGAAGTAGTCAGGGAGAGCAGGAAACTATATTTTCCAAACCCAAGCCTAGACACTATCATCTCTGTCACCCTAGAACGTTCCAGTTTTTTATTTTGAAAGACATCTATATATCTCTTCATTTCAAAAGATAAATATTTTTTATTTTAAATACTAATCGTCTTCATTATGCAAAAACTCCTTCATAAACAATTTCAACCCACCTTTGTATTTCTCTAATATATGTTTGGAAAGATCTTCAAAGATTGAAGTGAAATAATTAAGTTAAACACCATTCATGCCTCATTTAAACACTATCCAAACTTCGTTTGGACTATTCATACCTCGTTTACACTATTCATATTCATACCTCGTTTACACTATTCATATTCATACCTCGTTTAAACACTGTTCATACCTCATTTAATCACATACTATTCATGTCTCGATTGAATAGTATTCATACCTCGTTTACACATTATTTATACCTTGGTCAAACACTAATCATACCTCGTTTAAACACTAATCATAAATGTCCTCAATCATCAGTCGTATATGTTGATTGCTTGTCAAAGCAGATATCGCAACCAATATAGTATGTTAAAGTCATATGCATCTTTAAATAAAAACACAAGCTTATGAAATAATAATGGATTATATGATAATTATACTTACTGTATTTCTTGCTATCTTCGTACAAGGATCTCATAGAACATCGTATTGTACTTATCATCATTCCAAAACTTATTTTCCTTGAATCGTCGAAATTCGTCGACACGTTTTGACTCGCCTTTGCTTTGATTTAACATCCTCGATTTTATCAATTTGTTTATGATACTATACTCAAATCCAAATTTGAGAGGACTTGGAATAGTTTACCATGAATTAATACTCAAAACATCTATAACAGTGTTTCTATCATGCTACGAAAAGTTCTAGTCGTTTTAAAATACTTCATAGTCAATTTTAGAGAAAAGACAGCATTCCGAAATGCTATATAAAGTTTCAAAACTCAGATTTTAAGTCTGTTTTTAGGTAAAATGTTTGACGCTCTTTCTCTATGATAAAAATAGCTTTTGACTCCAAATTTTCTACAATAAGAAGCTCTCTTTGTCTACTTAATTATCATCAAAAGAAAACTTCAAAATCTTTTATTAATTTAATATATAAAATCAAACAACATGAGGCATTTTTAACATGTCCATTTCGGGCTGATTTTTACCTCACTTTACATCCAGTTTTCAGGTATGCAAACGGCCGAATTAGATAAAGTGGCCGAAGACAAAGTTGTAGCCCTTTGAATTAGCTTTCCAAATTGATAGAGAAGTCAAAATTTCATTAAGAATTGCAAAAGTTATACCCAAAATGCCGAACGTCATTTTCAGGGTTTCAAGTCCAATTATTCATTCATAAATTTCTCAACTTTTCTTTAAAATATGAAATGAATATATGAACTTAAATAATTTTTCTCACCTTGTACTTGTGTCTTGATCTTGTGTTTATCCTCTAGGCTTCTCCCAAACCTCTCTTCCTTTTCTAATCTTGGTTTTATGTTTTTGAATGCATGATACAAAATGAACTTTTCCACCCTTTATATAGAAATTTTCAAGGCTAGTTTGGTAATTTAGTTTAGGACACTTGTCCTTCATCATTCATGCAAACTATAAGATGATGACACATGCCTACTTAGATGTCCTAAAATGTTTCTACACATGGACACTTAAGAGGGTTATGTATCCTTATCTCTTTTTTTCTTATCTTTTTACTTTAGCTTAGATGATAAGCTTCTTATTTTAATTTATTTTTCCCTTACATGAATACATATATCCATGTTTAACAACCATGCTTTAGGATGTAGACACATGTCCACTTAGGTGTCTTTAGATTTTTCTACACATGGACACCTAAGAGGTTATGTGTCGTTACATTATTTACTTATAAGACATGTGTTCCATTCTTTTGGTGACACGTGTCCCTATCATGTTAAATCATTTTTCATTTTCTAGATCATGTACACACATATCATTTGAATGTTACTTCTACGATATGTACATACACATATATGTGTTCTTCTAACATTATTACATGCACATGATATTCCAACAACTTTTAATAAGCAAAACCTCGTTTATCGATAAAGTTGTTTTCGGTCACATTATCGAATTTTCTTTGAACTACTTACCTTTGTAAACAAAAACTCAATAATATGTTTTCTCCTTATTAATTATTATTTATAAAGGGATTTAATCAAGGTTTTGACACCATTAAATCCAAGTTTTAAATATTTAAATAACCTCGATATTTGAATATTTACTGCTTGAAGTTTCAGGTTGTTACATTCTTTCCCCCTTAAAAGGAATTTCGTCCCCGAAATTCTATTCTATACTTAATCAAAAGAATGACAATAGTTCCTCACATAAAACTGTAAGTATTCAAGACATTTTCTTGAAAGTATAATTTTAAAACAATTTCATGAATCGAAATTCTAAGGCATACCTGAACCTTTCAATTTGTGACCCACATTCCATCAAATCTGCAAGCTATTACTAGATCAGGCATGCTGTAGTTTCTTTTATACCCAAATTCAGGATCATGTTCTTTGCAATCCACATCGATACCCAGTCTTCTTCTCTTCTTGTGTGGTACCCATCGAAATGTACTAAAAATTCATCGTACTTCGGCTCATCCGACTCATCATCATCAAGTTAGGATGTATTCTTCATGCTGTGGTACCCATTGAAATGTACCAGAGAGTAATCTAGACATCTCATATAATATCTTCAAAACATGATTATATCCATCAAAGTCAATACACCAAATAATGGTGTATTCTCCTTATCGCAGTACCCATCAAAATGTACCATAGAGTAATATTTTCGAAATAGACTCTAATCATTTTTTTTTTTTGATTATTTTCATCAAAGTCAATACATTAGTTATGTTGTACTCTCCTTGTTGCAGTAACCATCAAAATGTACTAGAGAGTAATATTTTCAAAATAGACTCTAATCAATATTTTTTTTTATAATATGATTATATTCATGAAAGTCAATACATCAATTATGTTGTACTCTCCTTGTTGCAGTACCATCAAAATGTACCAGAGAGTAATGTTTTCAAAATAGACTCTAATCAATATTTTTTATATATATAATATGATTGTATTCATCAAAGTGGATCCACACCACCCACTCAATTTTGGCTATTCTATTGCGGCTGGCATCCCCTCACTAAGTAGGGAGGTACTCTACTCGGCTCTATACCAACATAGAGTGTTAGTTGCACTACCCAAGATCTATTGTCTTATGTCGGCATCCCCTCACTAAGTAAGGATGTACTATACTCAGCTCTATACCAACATAGAGTAATAGTGCACCACCCAAGATCTATTGTCTTATACCGCAAATCGAAGGTATCCATCATTGATGAAATAATCAATAAAATCTTCCACAAGTTTGAATAAAGTATTCTCTCTAAACACTTTTATACTTGGTAATCATTACTCCTACATGGATACCCATTTTCTGTTGGGAAATCCACACTCCCAACTTCGAAAATCATCTCAAGTATAACCCCCCCCCCCCCCATTTTTTTTCAAACACATAGTCAGTTTGCAATAATGTTTTGAAATAGCAAACTGTCAAAATTTAATCTAGCTTCCCAATAAGTTAACTTCGACCAAACCAAATCAAAAGTTATGGCCGAATTGCTGATAGATCTTTTAGCAGCTTTAAGCTAACATCATCAAAGTTAAACAATTCCAACATCACATTATATAATAATATAAATATTTAAAGAGATTTTCTCATCTAGGTTTTGCGTGAAGTATTCAATTTACTCCTCTCGGTCTTCTTCAGTTTTATTTTCCCAAGCTCATTTAATTCATTCCTCGATAAGTTGCCGTACCTCATTCCTCTTAAGCCACTTTATTGCATCCATTAGAGCTGCAACATTCCTTCCTTTACAAGACACTTCATTGATTCCTTCATTATTTCATAACTAATCATATATGCACTTACAAATTCGTTATACCTCTTTATGTGGTGCTTGAAAATGAATCAACACATTATTATTATTAGTATACATGCTAAACAAAAGTTAAACACACAAAATAAATATTACTCATAACCCTAGTTAGAGGAATGGTGCCTTACCCTATCCAGTTATATTTATCAAATCAAGGTAACCTCATTTAAAAAATATCAAAAAATAATTTTCTAATCTAATATGAAATTTTATTTCGGCACCTAACCTAAGCTCTGATACCACTTTGTAACTCCCCGGAATTTCCGACCAGTCAAAATTGCCGAAAACCCCGTGCGTTCCAGAAACCAACAATGATAGTTAGCATTTTATTTTGGAAGTATACGATATCACTCAATGCTCTGAATAATTTTTTAATAAATATCGCTTATCTAATTAACCATTCGTGCTTAAATATGAATTAAACACAATTACCGTAAATCAACCATCGTGCAACTCTGACAAAACGGACATCGATATTCATCCCTGCACACTTAATAAAACGTCAGAATAGCTTAAATGATATGAAAGATGCATCAACGCAAATGTAATAACAACAAAAATAGTTTTATTAATAAAGCAGCCGCGTCACTACCACTTGTGACCGCCTACGTACCTTTATCTTATTGGGTAAACAATTAGATATAGGATCAAGCCAACATAGTTCTTCTTTACACAATACCTTTAAAATCATTATTTACTTCCAAAATACTCTTTATATCATGTATAGATTCTCAAAAGTACTCTTAAATTACTTTTCAAATAATTTCAAATTAAATTTTGAATTAATCATCCCGTTTGTCGGATCAGTTAGAAGTAACCAGGGAGAGCAGGAAACTATATTTTCCAAACCCAAGCCTCGACACTATCATCTCTGTCACCCTAGAACGTTCCAGTCTTTTATTTTGAAAGACATCTATATATCTCTTCATTTCAAAAGATAAATATTTTTTTATTTTAAATACTAATCGTCTTCATTATGCAAAAACTCCTTCATAAACAATTTCAACCCACCTTTGTATTTCTCTGATATATGTTTGGAAAGAACTTCAAAGATTAAAGTGAAATAATTAAGTTAAACACCATTCATGCCTCATTTAAACAATATCCAAACTTCGTTTGGACTATTCATACCTCGTTTACACTATTCATATTCATACCTCGATTGAACACTATTCATACCTCATTTACACTATTCATATTCATACCTTGTTTAAGCACTGTTCATACCTCGTTTAATCACATATTATTCATGTCTCGATTGAACAGTATTCATACCTCGTTTACACATTATTTATACCTTGGTCATTCACTAATCATACCTCGTTTAAAAACTAATCATAAATGTCCTCAATCATCAGTCGTATATGTTGATTGCTTGTCAAAGCAGATATCGCAACCAATATAGTATGTTAAAGTCATAGAAGGCATCTTTAAATAAAAACAAAAGCTAATGAAATAATAATGGATTATTTGATAAGTATACTTACAGTATTTCTTGCTATCTTCATGCAAGGATCTCATAAAACATCATATTGTACTTACCATCATTCCAAAACTTATTTTCCGCGAATCGCCGAAATTTGTCGACGCGTTTTGACTCGCCTTTGCTTCGATTTAACATCCTCGATTTTATCAATTTGTTTATGATAATATACTCAAATCCAAATTTGAGAGGACGTGGAATAGTTTACCATGAATTAATACTCAAAACATCTATAACATTGTTTCTATCATGCTACGAAAAGTTCTAGTCATTTTAAAATACTTCGTAGTCAATTTTAGAGAAAAGACAGCGTTCCGAAATGCTATATAAAGTTTCAAAACTCAGATTTTAAGTCTGTTTTTGGGTAAAAAGTTTGACGCTCTTTCTCTATGATAAAAATAGCTTTTGACTCCAAATTTTCTACAGTAAGAAGCTCTCTTTGTCTAATTAATTATCATCAAAAGAAAACTTCAAAATCTTTTATTAATTTAATATATAAAATCAAACGTCATGAGGCATTTTTAACATGTCCATTTCCGGATGATTTTTACCTCACTTTGCATCCAGTTTTTAGGTATACAAACGGCTGAATTAGAAAAGTGGCCGAAGACAAAGTTGTAGCCCTTTGAATTAGCTTTCCAAATTGATAGAAAAGTCGAAATTTCATTAAGAATTGCAAAAGTTATACCCAAAATACCGAACGTCATTTTCAGGGTTTCAAGTCCAATTATTCATTCATAAATTTCTCAACTTTTCTTCAAAATATTAAATGAATATATGAACTTAAATAATTTTTCTCACCTTGTATTTGTGTCTTGATCTTGTGTTTATCCTCTAGGCTTCTCCCAAACCAATCTTCCTTTTCTAATCTTGGTTTTATGTTTTTGAATGCATGATATAAAATGAACCTTTCCACCCTTTATATAGAAATTTTCAAGGCTAGTTTGCTAATTTAGTTTAGGACACTTGTCCTTCATCATTCATGCAAACCATAAGATGATGACACATGCCTACTTAGATGTCCTAAGATGTTTCTACACATGGACATCTAAGAGGGTTATGTATCCTTATCTTTTTTTTTTCTTATCTTTTTATTTTAGCTTACATGATAAGCTTCTTATTTTAAATTTATTTTTCCCTTACATGAATACATATATCCATGTTTAACAACCATGCTTTAGGATGTAGACACATGTCCACTTAGGTGTCTTTAGATTTTTCTACACATGGACACCTAAGAGGTTATGTGTCATTATATTATTTACTTATAAGACATGTGTTCCATTCTTTTGGTGACACGTGTCCCTATCATGTTAAGCCATTTTTCATTTTCTAGAACATGTACACATATATCAATTGAATGTTAGTTCTATGATATGTACATACACATATATGTGTTCTTCTAATGTTATTACATGCACATGATATTCCAACAACTTTTAATAAGCAAAACCTTGTTTATCGATAAAGGTGTTTTCGGCCACATTATCGATTTTTCTTTGAACTAATTACCTTTGTAAACAAAAACCCAATAATACGTTTTCTCCTTATTAATTATTATTTATAAAGGGATTTAATCAAGGTTTTGACACCATTAAATCCAAGTTTTGAATATTTAAATAACCTCGATATTTGAATATTTACTCCTTGAAGTTTCTGGTTGTTACACTATGGTTCGGTCGGCGCCTTATAGAATGGGTTGGTCAGAATATTGCCTATGGGTCGGTCACACATCGATAGCATGGGTCGGTCAGAAGCCAACTGGATGGATCAATAAGTCATCGTAAAGTATGGATCGGTAAGAAGTATTTGACCAATGGCGTTTTCGTAAATAACATTACGACTGATGCATAACTTGCATATAAGATTTCAGCCTTTTCAATTCATTCCGGGGACACCTATATATACCCCCACTTCTCCACCATAAAGGGGGCCGATTCCTAGCTCCACGAAGTGCTGTCTAATTGTTTTCTCAATAATTCTAAGTCATCCAACCACCATTAATCTTCTATCAAGCCTTGATTCAACATCATGTCTTCCATGGATTCACCGAAAATCATCTAAGTGCTCCGATTGTCAAAGATTCCAACAATCATCGCATCTATAGAGATATCGTTGTTTCCACATTAAATTCAAGAAAATCAAGTGTAAAAGAAGTGAAGAAAGAAAAATATTTGTAGAAAAGAGAAAATGTATAAGATTGAAAAGAGCATGTACCTTGTAAGGACAATCATGATAATGAAATTCTCTTTCACAGTGGATGTAGGTCAAAATTGAGACCGAACCTTTTTAAATTTCCCTGTCTTTACTTTTTATTTTGTGTTTGTGGCTCCATGTACTTAAATCATATCATTTGAGAAGTGTAAAATCCTCATCGCGGGTGTTTGTACAAATTTTTGTGTAAACAACGCCAAACTTGAAGTACTTTCCTATTATGTAAGCATACTAAAAGGTCATTACGTTTTAAGATAATATGAAAGATTTTACTATTTGAAGGATCTTCTACAATTCTAGATTATAGAACGACATCAAATGGATATTTAACCGACATGTCATTTGTTTGGTTGTCATGTGCAATCACAAACAATAACTTACACACCTAGAATGACATATAACCCAACTTACAAATTTTCGTACTCATCATCGTCAGCATCTAAATTTGCATCAGTTGGAATAATTCATGCACAAGGATGTTCATGTCCTTTAATGATTGTGGCGACTCGAACTTCCCCGTAAAGGAAAGAACGAATTGCTTTGAGGACAAGACCAATCGGAACGCAAACAGAAGAACATTTCATTGTTTATTACAATAATTCCATCAGAATACAAGAATATACAGAATATGAATAAATATTACACATTTGATAATTATCAAAGATTTTAATACATTACTGCAGCGGAAAAATAATACAAAACATAACTGAAAGATTACAAAGGTTTCCGAATATCACTTCAGCTATAAACCAGGATCCTGTGAATATAAATCTGCAAAACCAAAACTACTAGCTGCCCGTGCGGAAAATAAGGGCACCCAGAGTTTAGGTTAAAACAATAAACTCCAGGTCAGTCAAGTGACTGGTGTGAGAACTAAAACAGTTATTAATTTGATTTTTAAAGTTCGGTAAATCAAGGAACCACGCCGTACAACACGGAACGGGTTTTACCCCAAGAATAACAGTGCATAAACAAACAGCGCAATGCTAAATAAAGAAAATGAAGCTATTATAAGACCCAGGTCCCATCACACAATGCAACACAAGCCGGAGGATAGGTTTTTACCTTATACTAGCCAAATAATGCTTGATAAGTTTAAAATAGATTATTTTGATATTATAATAAATGTATAATGTCAAAACAATTTCAATCATAAGTATCAATCATAGACGGCATAGCTACCATCTACTATGTTGCCATACTAGGCTCTACAAATAAAACCGAAATGTCACGTATTGGAAATTGGATTTCCGTCATGAGTCGAGGCAAGAGGCAAGCTCCTCTCCATTCGAGACACTCTAGCAAATGTCTCAGGACCACACACAGTGATCCTGGATGCTTCAGGCCGGTCCTCTCCTACTTTTGAGGATTAATTATTCCTGAACACACGTTTCCCGGTCCTATCAGACCTATATCCAAGGCGCCTCGCATTCCAACAACCACACAGGTAAAAAGTATATAAATGTAAAGGCTGGTAAGTCACTGACACTACCCATAGCTAGAAAGAAACGTTGTGTTCTCCCTGCAGTCCGATTCCGTTTTTTACTCATACCGAGGTGTAAGGCTCGCGAATTAACGCTATACACAAAGCTATGCCATGCAGGCCGTGCCTTGATCATCAACCACAAGACTTTGCTTTTCAACGGAAGCCTTGATCATTTGCCACTTAGGCATGCCACACAGGCAGTTCATGCCATGTGACTGATGTCCATCGATATACAACCTCTGAGCTCATACGTCTCAGAGAAGGGTGTTAAGCAAGAGAATAAATTCTCTGCCACTAAACAGATGTATATTTAATGAAGATCAATCAACACAGAACAAAATCCAGTGTCAGACACACAGTCCATTTACAAGTTCGTTCTGGGTCTGAACAAAACTGGAGGAACCTTATTCCTCGCATATCCATCGATCTCCAAGTACGTCTGGATGATCACCAACTGATTCCCTCCTCATGGGTGTACTGCCCAATAAAGATCATCAGTAATACTCCAAACGTTGTGAAGACCTCCGGTCTTCAACCACCGTCTTCATCTTTGACTTATCGTCGTATCAGTTATTCAGAATGGGTATAAACCTGGCCTTTCTGAATAACTTGCGTATAAAATAAACAAGTGTTACACAAACACAACATACGCCTCATTCCAATTCAGAGTATTCTTTTGTTCAAATATTCACATTCTTATGGAAAGGTTCCCATTAATTTTATCAAAGATAAATTCTTCTAAATTTATTCTTTAATCTTCCTTTGGATATCATTTCAAACCATGTTAAGGTTTTCCAAACTAGTCGGGATTAGCGAACCACACCGAAGTAATTATTTATTTTATTTCCCAATCCCAACCTATTCATCCTATAGAGCAAAACTGGTAATACTCCATATCTAACACCACGGTGTTATCGGTAAATATTAATCACCATTTCACGTTCAAATCTAATTAAAGATTTAGCTATCGCTTTGGAGCAAAACTGGTGATACTCCATTCTCGATCATTTCAATATGATTAAAGATTCATTAAAACTCCTCTTAGCTTTAATCTTCCCAAAAATCAATATTAATGATTATTTAACTTGGGAAATCATATCTTGTCTTTAACTGGGTTAAAGAACCAATGTCATTTAAAACACCGTGCACGATAAACCCAAAATCACATTCCATTCCATTAGCCTCTAACCGTAAATTAGCAAGTGAACAATTCCCTAAGTATTAACCCCGAAGGCCGAAACCAACATCTGATCAATACCAAGGAAACCATTCAACTTAGTTAATCTCCAGTTAGTTTCTAATTTTCACATGGGGTTTAAGAACAGTGTTAGTGAAGACACCGTTCATGACAAACCCGAAATCCCATTTGATATCAAATACAAGGCTCTGAATAGAAAATATATCGGCTTATATTCAATATCAAATTCGGAAATCAACAAATATCGTATTGGAATAACGATATATATATCTTCCAAATTCCTCCACAATGTCCGTATAATCACAGAATCCAATATCGAAATATTCCGAAAATAATTTCGATTCAAATCCATTCCAATTCATATATTGGAAATTCTGGTTATATTAAAACCCATTCTCAACCCATTTTATTTATTTAAAAATAACTGGATTTTAATTCTAGTTATAACTAGTTCATTTCGATAAAAAAGTATTTTTATCCTTACAAATGTGGAATTTTTCATCCCCGTTCTTTGCAATTCATATATTATGATTGTACACAAATTATAGATATTTTTAATAATTTCATCCAGGCCCGTACAGTTGATTTCCCTAAACGGCCATCGAACTGCACTTACAGCGACCTTTTCCAATTTGATTTGGACATAATTCCAAATCCAACCATTAGATTTGAAACTTCTCATATTCGTTGGAAAGCACTTTTCGATACGAACTCAACGGTTATGTTTTTAGGAGAATCCGACGGTCGGATCTCCCGTAATGTCCATTTGAAGTCAATGGTCGAAATTCGCGTACTGCCGCGACGTGGCGCGTTCTATTCAGGCCATTAAATATATATAATATATATATATATTATATATTTCGTCAATTTCAATTCAAAGCGTACTTTATAAATCGTTTTAACTTCGTTTTAAAAACGATTTCAACTTCATATTCAATTTTAAATCAAAATTGAATATTCCATATCATTATTATATAAATGATAATATTTTCAAAATATTAGATTTTGAAATCACTTTCTTTCCTATATTCATTGTAAAAATGAATATAACCGATATAAATATCATTCATGTCAACATAGCGCATATCTAATCAACACGGCTTTATATATTTCAATAACTTCGTTATTCTATTCAACAAATGTATATTTTCTTCAACACATGAATATATATTTTATTCAACACATGAATATTTATTAATTCTTACTTACAATAAAAATGTGTATTTTATTGTATAAAATATTTCGTTCAACACATGAATAGTTTCAACACATGAATATTCTCAACACATGAGTATCGTCAACACATGACTATTTATTTTCCTGTTCTGAATATTATTTTAAAATATTCTTTATTTTCTAAATTGGAATAAGACCCAATCAATTACCATATAATATTATTTATATGGATTCCATACAACACATGTATATAATAGCAACGATAAATAATCAACCATCATCCAAGTGCACAACACAACTGCATAAGCAATAAATATAAATAATTAACGCTTACATAGTCTGTCAACAAATCGATCGACATACAACTAAATAATTGGGATTAGTGTACGCCAAATATCATCCCAACACCCGTGTGGGGTTTCAAATCAACAAACATAGATTTTTTTTATTTGTGCAATTGGGCGATGTGTAAAATTTATCGTACCAATCAATATCAGTCAAATCAGTGTACATAAACAAATCGTCTGATTTGTAAATGAATATTTATTTTATTCACATATACGTTAAAAAATATATTTTTAACGACCAAAATATTTTATTCAACCTATGAATATTCTATTCAGTTCATTTATTCAATAAAATGATATTTTATTTTTCTAACTTATTTCAGAAAATTTCGGCGGCATAAGGGCACGATACTAGAAACGGGATAAGGCCTAGCCTTATTCGCAGTCTAATATTGGCTTGCGCCATACACATACCAATCTAATCAGTTCAATTTCATTTCCCAAACCAACCAAACAAATAAATCAACCACCAAACAATCAACTAAACAAAAAAGTCGTTCATGGTCTGTGGACGACGGGTGTCGGGTGCTACTAAGCACCGTCTGCATCCTAGTATATATTTTAACTAGAAAACAAATAAAAGTGAGGAGTTCTCACCAAGAGCTAAACCAAACGACGCGACTCTTCATATGTAGAAAATCTTCGCCTTGTTTCCAACGAGATCTGTTCAACACCATTTTGTTAAAAAATTATATTTTTAACAACGCTACTTCCTATATAAAGATTATATTTTTATATCGTCGAATCAGTTATTCAGAATGGGTATAAACCCGGCCTTTCCGAATAACTCGAGTATAAAATAAACAAGTGTTACACAAACACAACATACGCCTCATTCCAATTCAGAGTATTCTTTTATTCGAATATTCACATTCTTATGGAAAGGTTCCCATTATTTTATCAAAGATAAATTCTTCTAAATTTATTCTTTAATCTTCCTTTGGATATTATTTCAAACCATGTTAAGGTTTTCCAAACTAGTCGGATTAGCGAACCACACCGAAGTAATTATTTATTTTATTTCCCAATCCCAACCAATTCATCCTATGGAGCAAAACTGGTAATACTTCATATCTAACACCACGGTGTTATCGGTAAATATTAATCACCATTTCACGTTCAAATCTAATTAAAGATTTAGCTATCGCTTTGGAGCAAAACTGGTGATACTCCATTCTCGATCATTTCAATATGATTAAAGATTCATTAAAACTCCTCTTAGCTTTAATCTTCCCAAAAATCAATATTAATGATTATTTAACTTGGGAAATCATATCCTGTCTTTAACTGGGTTAAAGAACCAATGTCATTTAAAACACGGTGCACAATAAACCCAAAATCACATTCCATTCCATTAGCCTCTAAATGTAAATTAGCAAGTGAACAATTCCCTAAGTATTAGCCCCGAAGGCCGAAACCAACATCAGATCAATATTGCGACGACCGCCCACAACCCCTGCACTATACATGAGGAATATGGCGCTGAAAGGTGTGTCAGGCTGCTATGGACGATCATCAGAGTAGGTAAACACATCGAAACCTGTCGTAGAACTCACAGCGCAAGGATGAAATATAATAGAATATATACAATAGGTAATAGTAATGATGTATCATATAGCAAACTTTTGAAATTTTCTCAACATCTAGAAAGATTATCCAACTTGTATCAAAGTTTGTACATAAGGCCTCACTACAACCCTCAAGCAACTCAAACAGCGGAAACAGAAATACTAGATAGTAATAAAACTGGTACGCCAGCCTCCTGCTCGTCATCGCTCAGCTTCCTCGTCTCACTAAGCTCCATTACCTGTAACCTGCTACTCAACCTGCTACTCAACCTGCCCATCCACAGCCGGATGAACAGCCCAAGGTAATAAGAGGAAACATAAAACCTTGAGTCAGACAATAGTCTTAGTGAGCGATAAAACAGCTAACAAACTTCAACAAGAAAGTATATGAGAATGGGTAAATGAACAACTTATCTACCCACAACACCAGAGAAGAACTCAACCCTATCTTCCCCACATCGGACAGTGATAGCCTTTACACCAAGCATTTCAACCATTAATCCATAGAAACCAGAACAACCATTCAATCATAGAGAACACACATCACATCCAGATTATATAAGTCTCACACAGACAACCCTAATCGAGTTTAACATCCCTCAAGTACTCTCGCCAGAGGCCTAGACCAATATCACTTAAGCACTCAAAGGACATCTCCCTCGACTTTGGATAATCTATGTGAGATAGTACAAACAGAACAACCAATCATCCATGACTGACTCTTGCTATCGCCACCAATCCTGCTTCGAAACCATCATTATCGTATGACAGCCAACCTTGCCATATGTCAAGGGCTAATGGTAACTCCAGTTCTAGCATGAACTCCATATGTCCAACCTTGACAACTAGGCCTTTCAACGATACCCAAGGTACTCGACCTACAACCGGTCTTTTGGGCCTTTCAACGATACCCATCGTACCCCTGCTTTGAGCCTGCTAGAACTTACGACAATGATGACCTCTCGGCCTTCGCATCTCTAATCGTCCAACCTTGACGATGTTTCATAGCTCAAGCACCCTTCTTGAGCAGCCATTATCCACCAACTCACGACCTTTGAGTTGTCACCACATTCGTTGTTCCACCTTGATCAACGAACACATTCATCACTTCGAATCTTCCTTCTTGAACTACTTCGAAGTCACATCATCACCGAACCAAAACACATCACTACGCTGCGGCTAGGGTTCGTACCCGAGTCGTACACGAAAACGTACTTTTCGAGGAAACGACCATGTTAAAACCGACCAGCCTTGCTCCAGAACGACCAGCTAAAACCAACCAGCCTGCTCCAGAACGATTAGCTAAAACCGACCAGTATTTGCTTCCCATCCAAAACCGATCAAAATTTACTTCCCATCCTAAACCGACCAGGATTTCCAGAGCGACCGGACTTCCAGAGCGACCAGGATTGCCAGAGCGACCAGGACTTCCAGAGCGACCAACTCCTCCTGAGCGACCAGCTCCTCCTGAGCGACCAGCTCCTCCATAGCGACCAGCTCCTCCTGAGCGACCAGCTTTGGACCGACCCCGTCAAGACCGACCAGATCCATCGGACCGACCAGGACCAACTCATCTGACCAGCCAACTCCCTCACTTGCTCCCCAAGCCATAATATGACCGACCACCTCATTCCAGACCCTTCTGGACCGACCAGAGCCGTCAGACCGACCAGCTTCGACCGACCACCTCTTCACGACCGACCCGACCAGCTCCAGGACGACCAGAAACCTGCACATCTCCAATTCGACTCTGATTTCGACCAAAACTTCATCAAACGACGAATCCGACGAAACCGGTTTATCCGATTCATCCAAATGCAACCACAAACATGTTATGCAACCAACAATATCACCAATCTAACAATTTCCATCAAAACACATAAATTTCCAAAAACATGATAAATGAACATATGAACACAAATATAGATCTAACTTGCATAAACTCATGAAATAACATGAAACTTACCATTTAAATTATCTAGATTAGATCCTAGAATGGTTCATATGTAATTTATACTTAACATGGTGTAGATCTAAAGAAAATGACATGAAAATGATGAAATTAACATCCTGTAACACACATACTTCCATGAATCCGAATGAGAGATGTAAATCACTCACCAATTCTCCAAAACAAAGCAAAAGCGATGAAAAAGCAATCCGGACCGCGAACACTTCGAATCAAACCCTTTAATCCGATGAATTCGCCCTTGAAACGATGTTGATCTAGCCTTGAATGGTATAGATCTTCGATTTCCCCCTTGGATTTGGAATTTTAATGGTGGAAAGGTGTTAGAGGAAGAAGGAGATCAAAGCCTCCCCATAAGAGAATGGAAAATGCCAACCTTTCTCCATATCCCTTACCCCCTATTTATAGTCTCCACCTACCCTCTAATGGTCCTTCTCCAAATCAGCCCATTAGCCTTCCAAAACCTGAACAGCCAACTGAAAAACTTAAAACAGCGATTTCTCCCAAACCGCTGAACCAAATCCTTAATGTAACCACTCTACGGACAGACAATCATCAATTCCTTTCCAATGGCACAGGTCTCATCCCCTGATTCGACCTGAGTCAAAAGTTATGCCCTGTACAAGACTGACAGGGGCAAAATGGTCACAAACAAAATTGGTAAAATTTATGAACATGTCTCACATCGCCATAAGCAACATACCAAAAGATGAGAATGATACAACCCTCAGGGAATAAAATAAAAATATTTTACGATCTTCCGATACGTCAAATGCGGGCTGTTACATTCTCCACCCCTTAAGAATTTCGCCCCCGAAATTCCAAGCAAACACAAGCAACCATAACAATTCCGCATGCCTAACATCCATGAGAAGCCAATTCTATCATCCAAACTAGCAACCATCAAACCATGCATCCATAGCCTTATCCTAGCACGCTGAATTCTATTAAACAACAACAAGATACAACGATATAACGATGATACAATCAAAGGGTCCTACCGACGAAGAGTTCTGGATGAGTCGCCCTCATGCTCTCTTCCATCTCCCATGTACAACCGTCGACATCTTCACTCCATTGTACCTTGACTATCTTAACGTTCTTCCTCCTAAGCTGTTCCATGTCATTCCCCACAACACGAAGTGGCTTATGAGGTTTCGCAACTGCGGTCTCTACTTCCAAGTCTTCATATTGTTCTGGAGATACCACCACATTCGAGTCGTGCACAAACTTCCGTAGAAATGACACATGGAAAACATTATGCACACTCGACATCTTCTCGGGTAACTCTAATCTATATGCGAGCTTTCCTATTCGCTCGACTATCGGAAACGGTCCAACAAACCTAGGAGCCAACTTCCCTTTACTTCCGAATCGAACCATATGTTTCAACGGTGAAATCTTCACGAAAACCATATCGCCTTCGTCGAATTCCAAATCCTTACGACGCTTATCGGCGTAACTTTTCTGACGATCTTGGGCCGCCTTCATTCGTTGTCGAACAATCTCGATACAATCCGAGGTTTCTCTAATCATTTCAGGCCTAAATACCAACTTATCTCCAGTTTCTAACCAACAAGCTGGAGAATTGCACGGCCTTCCATACAACGCCTCGAATGTGCCATCCCAATACTCGACTGGTAGCTATTATTATATGAAAACTCAACTAGATGTAGATGGTCCTCCCATGATCCTCCGAAGTCTAACACACAAGCCCTCAGGAGATCTTCTAAAACTCGGTTGACTCTCTCGGTCTGACCATCAGTTTGTGGATGATATGCCGTACTTAAGCACAATTCGGTTCCCAAAGCCTCTTGCAAACTTTTCCAAAATCCACTCGTGAACAATGGATCCCCGTCACTCACTATATTCTTTGGGACACCATGAAATCGAACTATCCATTTCACATAAAGCTCAGCCAATTTTGATGCTGTCCTATTCGTCTTGACAGGAATGAACCTTGCACTTTTGGTCTAACGATCCACAATGACCCAAATCCCTTCATTCCCTGCCCTAGTTCTAGGTAGTCCATCGACAAAATCCATCGATATCTGCTCCCACTTTCATGTAGGAACTTCTAATGGCTGAAGTAAACCACTCGGCTTCTTCTGTTCAGCTTTCACCAACTGACAGTTCATACACATGGAAATGAATTTTCCAATATCTCTTTTCATCCCTTCCCAGTAGTAGGCTCGCTTCATGTCCTGATACATTTTATTACCACCAGGATGAATCGTTAGCTTCGAGTGATGACATTCTCTTAGAACCTCATCCCTCAACCCGTCGATATCAGGAACAACTAACCGTCCTTGCTTTCGAAGCCAACCTTCTCGATCGACCTCGAACTCTTTATCCTCCGGTTCCTGTTTCTGAATGAATTCGACAAGCTTCGCATCTTTCCTTTGGCTCTCGCCAATCCTTTCGATAAGAGTAGGTCTTATCGACAAGCTTGCCAACATTTCAGGCTCCAACTCACACCTTGGCCTGAAATCGAACCTTGCGAAGTACTCGAGGCCCTTCCATTCCGAAAACATCGCTCTCAAACTTGCGTGTCTTCGACTCAATGCATCTGCAACTGCATTGCCTTTGCCAGGAGTATAGGCTATACCAAAATCATACGATGCCAGAAACTCTAACCATTGCTGCTGCCGAAGATTCAAATCCTTTTGGGAGAAAAGATACTTCAACAACTTGTGATCCGTAAACAACTCGAATCGTACTCCCAACAGGTAATGTCTCCACATCTTCAGAGCAAACACAATCGCTGCCAACTCCAAATCATGAGTTGGATAGTTCTTCTCATGCGGCTTTAGCTGTCGACTCACGTAGGCCACAACTTTATCCTTCTGCATGAGCACTGCTCCAAGTCCAGTACCACTTGCATCAGTATACACCACCATCTCTTCATTCCCACTTGGAATGGTCAACACAGGTGCACTCGTCAATCTCTCCTTCAAGATTTCGAACGCTTGTTCACAGTTTGCATCCCATGTGAACACTTGGTTCTTCTTCGTCAATCCTGTTAATGGTGCAGCTATCTTGGAGAAATCCTTGATAAACCTTCGGTAATAACCAGCCAACCCAAGGAAACTCCCAACATCCGTTGCATTCTTAGGTCTATACCAGTCCTGGATTGCTGCAACTTTAGCAGGGTCAACCGCTATACCTTTTCCAGAAAGAACATGACCTAAGAACCTCACTTCATCCTTCCAGAAGTGACACTTTGAGAACTTAGCCTTAAGCTGATGCTTTCGCAAGATCTCTAACACAACTCTCAAGTGCGTCTTATGTTCTTCCACATTCCTAGAGTAAACCAATATATCATCCACGAACACAAGCACGAACTTATTCAACTGATCTCTGAACACTCTATTCATAAGATCCACGAAATACGCTGGTGCGTTAGTCAACCCGAATGGCATCACCAACCACTCGAAAAACCCGGACGGTGTCCTAAAAGCAGTCTTTGGCACACTATCCTTAGCCACTCTCAACTGGTGAAACCCCGTTGCCAAATCCATCTGAGAAAACACTTTGGCTTCGTGAATCTGATCGAACAAGTCATCAATCCTTGGTAACGGATACTTGTTCTTCTTAGTCACCTTGTTCAGCTCACGATAGTCCACACACAATCTTAACGAGCCATCTGCCTTAGTTGCAAACACGACTGGTGCACCCCACTCGGAAACACTCCTCCGAATGAATCCTTTTCCCAAAAGGTCACGAACTTGCACCTCTAACTCTCGCTGTTCTCTAGGCGCCATCCACCTAAGGGGCATAACAATTGGTCTAGAACCTTCGACCAAATCGATCCTAAACTCGATCTCACGATGCGGCGGCAACCCTTTGACCTCGTCAAAGACATCAACATACTCATTAGCGATCAGCACTGATGACAGGTCTTCCTGTGAAATCCCAAGCGAATATAGATAACTCACGAAGACCCCGTCTTCACGCTTACATCTAATCAACACCTTTCGTCCTTCCACATCCCCGACCCTCACCTCTAGCTTCTCGAAATTCAACCTTGCCGCATATCTCTTGAGCCAATCCATGCCCAAGATGATCCCATACCCAGCGAAGTTAAGAACAAAGCAATCACACATAAAAGAGAAACCATGACTTGATAACACTAAACCACGGCAAACCATGCACAAACTGGATGAACCCCCAACTGGATTAGTCACGATCAATGGTCTATCACAAATCTCGGGTTCCAAACCCAAGCGACACACAAGCTCATTGCAGATGAATGAATGTGATGCTCCAATATCAAACAAAACTCGAACTGAAACACCGTTAATGGAAAAAGTACCTTGCACCACAACACCCTTTCCCTTCTCCTCTGCAGTAGGATCTCTTGAAGAAGATGGCACGACTTCCAAAGCATATGCCTTCACAATTTGCTTGCCCTTAGCTGATTCTGGACAATCTTTCTTCTCATGCCCAGGCTTTCCACACTTGAAGCACTTCTTCTCAGCTTTGGGATTCTTGCACTCATTTGAATAATGACCCTTCTGTTGGAAGTTAAAGCAAAGCACCTCACTCTTGGGTTTCTTTTGGCCATCCTTTCCTTTCTGTTGTTGCTGCTTCCTCTTTTTATTATTACCACCCTGCTGTGGTTTCTGAACCTCCTTGGTTGCAGCAACAACATTTGCTTCCTTGGGAAACAAGCTCTCATGACGAATACCCTTTTCCACAATCTTTTCAAATGAATCATCAAGGTGGTCCACAAGCGGCTTTCCAATATGAGCATCCAAACCCAAGACAAACTTCTCGTTCTTCTGATAGGGTGTATCAATGTATGAACGAGCATATCTAGACAAAGCCTCAAAATCAGAAATGTAGTCAAGAACTGATCTGCCATTCTGCTTCAACTCTATGAACTTATTGAAGAGAACGGACTTTTGAGCAGTGGAGATAAACTTTGCTTCAAACTTAGCTTGGAACTGCTCCCATGAAATCTCCTCTTCCGGAGTCTCGAGTATAACAGAATTCCACCATTCCATGGCCCTGCTCCGCAGCTGCCTTGATGCAAGCTTTCTCTTCATTGCATCCTCAATACCCAAGTCTCCAAAGATTCGAACACATGAATCCATCCACCTCTGAACCTCTTTAGCTGGCTCAGTTCCCTTGAATGGTTTCCCTCCTAGAGATGTAAAGTCCTCGCACATCTTTGCAAAATATACCCTAGGAACTCGCACATCTACAACTACCGTAGCCGCCATTGGAGCGGATACCCTTCGCATAATTGCTTCTGCCATGGCTTCAAACATGGCCGAGTAATCTGGTTCACCACCATTTCCCCCTCCAGTATTAGCTCCCCTAGCAGCATGTCTTGATGGTCGTCTACTCATTCTAAATCTGCAATTTAGAATAATTAGCCACTTCCAAGAAAACTGCTAAAGAGATACAACCGCTACTACTATATATACTAATATATATAGTAAACATCCAACTGAAATCTACAAATACGTCTCTCATACGTAATTACGTCTTCGAACTTTGGCCAAAATCGTTGACCAGAGCTCTGATACCAAATGTGACGACCGCCCACAACCCCTGCACTATACATGAGGAATATGGCGCTGAAAGGTGTGTCAGGCTGCTATGGACGATCATCAGAGTAGGTAAACACATCGAAACCTGTCGTAGAACTCACAGCGCAAGGATGAAATATAATAGAATATATACAACAGGTAATAGTAATGAGGTATCATATAGCAAACTTTTGAAATTTTCTCAACATCCAGAAAAATTATCCAACTTGTATCAAAGTTTGTACATAAGGCCTCACTACAACCCTCAAGAAACTCAAACAGCGGAAACAGAAATACTAGATAGTAATAAAACTGATACACCAACCTCCTGCTCGTCATCGCTCAGCTTCCTCGTCTCACTAAGCTCCATTACCTGTAACCTGCTACTCAACCTGCCCATCCACAACCGGATGAACAACCCAAGGTAATAAGAGGAAACATAAAACCTTGAGTCAGACAATAGTCTTAGTGAGCGATAAAACAGCTAACAAACTTCAACAAGAAAGTATATGAGAATGGGTAAATGAACAACTTATCTACCCACAACACCAGAGAAGAACTCAACCCTATCTTCCCCACATCGGACAGTGATAGCCTTTACACCAAGCATTTCAACCATTAATCCATAGAAACCAGAACAACCATTCAATCATAGAGAACACACATCACATCCAGATTATATAAGTCTCACACAGACAACCCTAATCGAGTTTAACATCCCTCAAGTACTCTCGCCATAGGCCTAGACCAATATCACTTAAGCACTCAAAGGACATCTCCCTCGACTTTGGATAATCTATGTGAGATAGTACAAACAGAACAACCAATCATCCATGACTGACTCTGGCTATCACCACCAATCCTGCTTCGAAACCATCATTATCGTATGACGGCCAACCTTGCCATATGTCAAGGGCTAATGGTAACCCCAGTTCTAGCATGAACTCCATATGTCCAACCTTGACAACTAGGCCTTTCAACGATACCCAAGGTACTCGACCTACAACCGGTCTTTTGGGCCTTTCAACGATACACATCATACCCCTGCTTTGAGCCTGCTAGAACTTACGACAATGATGACCTCTCGGCCTTTGCATCTCTAATCGTCCAACCTTGACGATGTTTCATAGCTCAAGCACCCTTCTCGAGCAGCCATTATCCACCAACTCACGACCTTTGAGTTGTCACCACATTCGTTGTTCCACCTTGATCAATGAACACATTCATCACTTCGAACCTTCCTTCTTGAACCACTTCGAAGTCACGTCGTCACCGAACCAAAACACATCACTGCGCTGCGGCTAGGGTTCGTACCCGAGTCGTACCCGAAAACGTACTTTTCGAGGAAACGACCCTGTTAAAACCGACCAGCCTTGCTCCAGAACGACCAGCTAAAACCAACCAGCCTGCTCCAGAACGACTAGCTAAAACCGACCAATATTTGCTTCCCATCCAAAACCGATCAAAATTTACTTCCCATCCTAAACCGACCAGGATTTCCAGAGCGACCGGACTTCCAGAGCGACCAGGATTTCCAGAGCGACCAGGACTTCCAGAGCGACCAACTCCTCCTGAGCGACCAGCTCCTCCTGAGCGACCAGCTCCTCCATAGCGACCAGCTCCTCCTGAGCGACCAGCTCCTCCATAGCGACCAGCTCCTCCTGAGCGACCAGCTCCTCCATAGCGACCAGCTCCTCCATAGCGACCAGCTTTGGACCGACCCCGTCAAGACCGACCAGATCCATCGGACCGACCAGGACCAACTCCATCTGACCGGCCAACTCCCTGACTTGCTCCCCAAGCCATAATATGACCGACCACCTCATTCCAGACCCTTCTGGACCGACCAGAGCCATCAGACCGGCCAGCTTCGACCGACCACCTCTTCACGATCGACCCGACCAGCTCCAGGACGACCAGAAACCTACACATCTCCAATTCGACTCTAATTTCGACCAAAACTTCATCAAACGACGAATCCGACGAAACCGGTTTATCCGATTCATCCAAATGCAACCACAAACATGTTATGCAACCAACAATATCACCAATCTAACAATTTCCATCAAAACACATAAATTTCCAAAAACATGATAAATGAACATATGAACACAAATATAGATCTAACTTGCATAAACTCATGAAATAACATGAAACTTACCATTTAAATTATCTAGATTAGATCCTAGAATGGTTCATATGTAATTTATACTTAACATGGTGTAGATCTAAAGAAAATGACATGAAAATGATGAAATTAACATCCTATAACTCACATACTTCCATGAATCCGAATGAGGGATGTAAATCACTCACCAATTCTCCAAAACAAAGAAAAAGCGATGAAAAAGCAATCCGGACAGCGAACACTTCGAATCAAACCCTTTAATCCGATGAATTCGCCTTTTGAAACGATGTTGATCTAGCCTCGAATGGTATAGATCTTCGATTTCCCCCTTGGATTTGGAATTTTAATGGTGGAAAGGTGTTAGAGGAAGAAGGAGATCAAAGCCTCCCCATAAGAGAATGGAAAATGCCAACCTTTCTCCATATCCCTTACCCCCTATTTATAGTCTCCACCTAACCTCTAATGGGCCTTCTCCAAATCAGCCCATTAGCCTTCCAAAACCTGAACAGCCAACTGAAAAACCTTAAAACAGCGATTTCTCCCAAACCGCTGAACCAAATCCTTAATGTAACCACTCTACGGAAAGACAATCATCAATTCCTTTCCAATGGCACAGGTCTCATCACCTGATTTGACCTGAGTCAAAAGTTATGCCCTGTACAAGACTGACAGGGGAAAAATGGTCACAAACAAAATTGGTAAAATTTATGGACATGTCTCACATCCCCATAAGCAACATACCAAAAGATAAGAATGATCCAACCCTCAGGGAATAAAATAAAAATATTTTACGATCTTCCGATACGTAAAATGCGGGCTGTTACAAATACCCAGGAAACCATTCAACTTAGCTAATCTCCAGTTAGTTTCTAATTTTCACACGAGGTTTAAGAACAGTGTTAGTGAAGACACCATTCACGACAAACCCGAAATCCCATTTGATATCAAATACAAGGCTCTGAATAGAAAACATATCGGCTTATATTCAATATCAATTTCTGAAATCAACAAATATCGTATTGGAATAACGATATATATATATATATATATATCTTCCAAATTCCTCCACAATGTCCGTATAATCACGGAATCCAATATCGATATATTCCGAAGATAATTTCAATTCAAATCCATTCCAATTCATATATTGGAAATTCTAGTTATATTAAAACCCATTCTCAATCCATTTATTTATTTAAAAATAATTGGATTTTAATTCTAGTTATAACTAGTTCATTTCGATAAAAAATATATTTTTATCCTTACAAATGTGGAATTTTTCATCCCATTTCTTTGCAATTCATATATTATGATTTTACACAAATTATAGATATTTTTAATAATTACATCAAGGCCCGTACAGTCGATTTCCCTAAACGGCCATCGAACTGCACTTACAGCGACCTTTTCCAAATTTGATTTGGACATAATTCCAAATCCATCCGTTAGATTTCAAACTTCTCATATTCGTTGGAAATCTCTTTTCGATACGAACCCAAAGGTTCCGGTTTTAGGAGAATCCGACGGTCGGATCTCCCGTAACGTCCATTCGAAGTCAATGGTCGAAACTCGCGAACTGCCGCGGCGCGACGCGTTCTATTAAGGCCATTTAATATATATATTTCATCGATTTCAATTCAAAACGTACTTTATAAATCGTTTTAACTTCGTTTTAAAAACGATTTCAACTTCATATTCAATTTTAAATCAAAATTGAATATTCCATATCATTATTATATAAATGATAATATTTTCAAAATATTAGACTTTGAAATCACTTCCATTCCTATATTCATTGCAAAAATGAATATAATCGATATAAATATCGTTCGCGTCATAGCGCATATCTAATCAACACGGCTTTATATATTTCAATAACTTCGTTATTCTATTCAACAAATGAATATTTTCTTCAACACATGAATATGTGTTTTATTCAAACCATGAATATTTATTAATTCTTACTTACAATAAAAATGTGTATTTTATTGTATAAAATATTTCGTTCAACACATGAATAGTTTCAACACATGAATATTCTCAACACATGAGTATCGTCAACACATGACTATTTATTTTCCTATTCTGAATATTATTTTAAAATATTCTTTATTTTCTAAATTGGAATTAGACCCAATCAATTACCATATATGTTATTTATATGGATTCCATGCAACACATGTATATAATAGCAACGATAAATAATCAACCATCATCCAAGTGCACCACACAACTGCATATGCATTAAATATAAATAATTAACGCTTACACAGTCTGTCAACCAATCGATCGACATACAACTAAATAATTGGGATTAGTGTACGCCAAATATCATCCCAAAACCCGTGTGGGGTTTCAAATCAACAACACAGATTTTTTTTATTTGTGCAATTGGGCGACGTGTAAAATTTATCGTCCCAATCAATATCAGTCAAATCAGTGTACATAAACAAATCGTCTGATTTGTAAATGAATATTTATTTTATTCACATATACGTTAAAAATTATATTTTTAATGACCAAATATTTTATTCAACCTATGAATATTCTATTCAGTTCATTTATTCAATAAAATGATATTTTATTTTTCTAACTTATTTTAGAAAATTTCGGCGGCATAACGGCACGATACTAGAAACGAGATAAGGCCTAGCCTTATCCCCAGTCTAATAATGGCCTGCGCCATACACGTACCAATCTAATCAATTCAATATCATTTCCCAAACCAACCAAACAAATAAATCAACCACCAAACAATCAACCAAACAAACAAGTCGTCCATGGTATGTGGACGACGGGTGTCGGGTGCTACTAAGCACCATCTGCATCCTAGTATATATTTTAACTAGAAAACATATAAAAGTGAGGAGTTCTCACCAAGAGCTAAACCAAACGCCACGACCCTTCATATGTAGAAATTTTTCGCCTTGTTTCCAACGAGATCTCTTCAACACCGTTTGTGTTAAAAAATTATATTTTTAACAACGCTACTTCCTATATAAAGATTATATTTTTATATCATTGCTTCATATATAAAAATCATATTTTATTATCTCTAATATATGAAAATCGTATTTTTATTATCTAGAAATATTAATAAAAATCCTCTATTTTCATACATATAAAAATCAAACCTTTTTCTAACTAAAAATCTCATCTTTCTCTAATTAAAAATCATAGCTTTTTGTATTTAAAAATCCAATCGTTTCAGTTTTAAAAATCTAATCTTTACATTCATGAAAAATCCAATCATTACTTCATGAAAACATATAAATAAAAATCGAATTTTTATACTTCATTCATACATATAAAAATCAAATTTTTATTCATATAAAAACCAAAACTTTATACGTATAAAAATCAAAACTTTATCTTGTAAACCATGTCATATTTATTTACAAAATTCTAAAATTTATACACTAGCTAAACATAATCAAAAACTGAAAATAAAATTCAATTTTAAAATTTACTTACTTTGAATTTCAGGAAAGGTAGTTTATTGGCCGACGAGGTGTTACAAGGGGGCTGCAGCGGCGAGATGGGGGTCTAAGGGGGTGGTGGCCTGACTGGTGATTGGCGGAGGAGGCTGTGGGGTCATCAGCGGTGGGTTCTAGGGTTTAAGGCTTCGGGGATTGGCGATTTAGAGAGGGGAGAGGTGGGGAAAGAGGTGGCGGAGGCTGAGGGGGGTGCGCAGCGATGAGCGGTGGTGGTGGGGCCGACGACGACCGACGGTGGCCAGGAGGTGGGCGACGACGAACGATAGATTTAGGTTTTTTTATTCTTTCTGATTTGAAAAGGAACGGGGAGATAGAAATAGGAAGAGGGGGGTTTACATTTAATTATTTTATTTTATTATCCTATAAAGTTGACTTTTAATTCGAACACCAAGCGAGACCCAACGACTATCGCCCCTAGCTAATTACCCCCGTTCCGAACACAATGGGATATGTTTCGTAACCCAATTCGGCTGTTACGATAGGTTTTCATCAAAATTAAAATATAAATCTATATATATTCAATTTGAACGTACATTTTAATTTACCGGGGCCACGTACTAACTTTAAAAATTCCAAAAAAATTATTTCTAGCTTTTTATTGACGATACAGTCCTAACAAAACTAACTTCATCAAATTTGAAGACCGTTTGCAAAATGGCTATTTTAAGGGCCTTTATATTTCCATAGCGACTATTCTGAATTTTCAACTGGACATAACTTTTTATTCCCGCTATGAAATTTAGATTTTTCGGATTCGTTGGAAAGACATTTTCAAATAGATTCTAATATTTTTGGTGTCGCTAAAATCCGGTTTATTTTGAATCTTGTACATTCATTTGAAATTTGAAATTGAATTTTCAAACTACCGCGCCATTTTCAATTCCTTTTATATTAAAATAAATATTTATATTCTTACGACGATTGAAATAAATATATACGTTCTAATTCTATTCAAAACAAATTTCTCATCATTATTATTTAAAATAATTCATTTTAAATATTCAAAATTCATTAAAATTGCCAAAATAAAAAATTTAAATTGGCTCAGAATTTTCGGATTATTACAATTCACCCATATTAGGACTTACTGTATGAATAAGACGATCAAAATATTCAATTTTTATAGAATTTTCTGATAAATTTTCACTAACATATGATAAGTTCAGTGCATCATGGAACCACAGAAAACCATGAATATGTCCAATTTCATGATTTTTCCATTCAAATCTACACCAGAATTCAATCACCAATATTGCCTGTGTTAAGAAATCTTCTATAAACATATGAACCCTTATTTAGAAAACCATTCAGTGATAAATTGGTTTTCATTCAGTAATTGTGCCTTTCCTTTTCTTTTCTTATTGAGATTCAAATTTTGCAATTCATTAGTCGGGCCGAGAAATTTATAAAGTTATGGCCATTGCATATCTACTGAACTTGAAGTGGAAAATATTGTTGAAGCACCTAATTGTTTTACCATTGTGGTTAACTCTTTCAACCTTGCTGACTAATAAGAATGGCTTCCACGAATGCCTTTTGTGAAGTAATAAATACGCTGAGACAACTGTTTATCTCATGATTTTAACATCTTACAAATATCTTGAATTGACTGGCCCCCAAACTCTGAAATTTTCGATATGTAAATATTACCAATCTCTAGGGTACGCCATCTACTAATTGAGTTATAAGCAATGTATTGAAATCTTAGATCTGTTGCAAATGTCAAATCATGGTATTTCATAAGATACTGAAAATATTATAAGGGCCTAATTTTTCTTGGTCGAGCTTGTCTCAGATCAGCACTTCCTTATGGAATCAATGATGTAAACGCCACAGAGATGTACCGAAGAGTATTAAACTCATCAATAGCATTTAATGAGATTGGCATTTGAACAACTGTTTCATACTTTTCTTGATTTTCCAAAAGAGATAGAATGTAGGCTTGCTGATTTGGTTATATTGAAGATGTGACTGCGCCTAATGTCTCAAATTCATTAATTTATGTTACTTTATTTACAAACTCTGGTGGCACTTATGCATCATCATTAGAATATTGTGTTGAATTTGTCTGCGAATTATCTGGAATATAAGGAAGGCTAGAGGGAATACCATCGAATGGTAGCTCATAAAGAGATATTTCATTAATGTGCAAATCAGAATAATAAATATTTTGTGTTTAAAGCCAAAGTTGTGCTTGTTGTAACACCCCAAATTTTTAATTAAATAATAAAATTAAATTTGTAAAATTTTCTGAATTTGGTCACGAAACTAGCATCATTGCTTCCTTGGCAATTTTCTGATCAATTCAGACCTATGGTTTGTAGAAAACAGACTTAAAACTTAAAAGATATCATTAAATGAAGTTTCAGTACAAACACGAATAAGAAGAAAGAGAAACACACATAAAACTAAGTTTCAAATGCTCTAATTTTCTGAACAAAAATGTAGTATGGTTTAGTGGTTGAGCACTTGCCTCCCAAGTTGTAGCGTGCGAGTTCGAATCCCACCATTGTCATATTTTTAAATTTTAAGAAGGCCAACCAAAAAGATGCATGTTCTAAGAGAAAAGTGTAAGAGTACGTACATATGGGGAAAGATTATATATAGATGAGTGTGTGTGTATGTGTGTGTGTATGTACATATGTAGACATGAAATCCAAAAGTAACAATTAATCAAAACAAGTAAGAAATAAATTTCGAGACAACACTGTTTGAATTTTGAAAATAGATGGAGTTGTATGTAAATATATACACGTAGATTTAGATGAAATTTGAAGGTATATATAAAATAGAAAGAATCAATGACATGTTTAGGGAATGATAACATTAATAATAATGTTTAAGAAACAAAAATTGAGCAACTATTAATGGTTGAAATTTTATACAGTTATGCATAAATATATACCCAAAGATTTAAAATTGTAATTTAAAACATAAACTAAAAACGGAAGATAATAATAGTAGAATGAATGACAATAGGAAATAAGATAATGTTAAAATGTAGCTTCATCCTTTACCATTTTGAAACATATACAGGTCTTTCAAGGCACACCCGCTTCAGGCACACCCTTCGAGCACCTCCTTCCCCAGGCACTCAGTGCAGTAGCTCAGCTCACCGTGGATGATCCACTGGACCGCATCATGTTGTCCAGTCTGCGCTTTTGCTTAATGTGTATGATGGTTAATGGTGTAGTTATGATATTATGTTGTTGGTTTTGACGTACTGCCTAGCTACTCTATGTAAATTAACTACCTAGACTTCTTTTTGCGGATGCTCACCGCCTGTATTATGTGCCACTGGTTGGGCCTGTCAGCCATCCTACTTTATTATTATTATATAAATGCTAATCGGCTATGTAGCAATGTGCTGCACATCCGTCTTCCTCAAAAAAAAAAGATAATGTTAAGGGGACGTATTAATTGCAACACAGATCACGTAGAAGGGACCCATGTTTGGGCTAGGCAGCGTGATCAATTTTGTGTGAACGGTTCGGATTTTATTTGTTTTGATCAAACGTACAACGTTCTTCTAGGCAACTATAAATAAACCATTAGGGCCTAGCCTCCGACTCATTTTTCTGAGAGAGAACCAAAGCTCTATCATTTCCTTTCTCCTCCAAATTCTTTAGAAATACATATATTATTTTTTGGATATCTGATTTAGGATTTGGAGAAGAAGATATTAGATTTAAGTTATAGATGCCTGTGAGTACCCAAAATTTTATAGCCTTAAAATAGTCCTATTTTATCAATAAAATTATATATATTTATAAGTTAATTTGGGTGCAATTCACTTCGAATAAATGATATTCAACCACAATAAAACAGGATCTATAGAGTAATTTGTAAATTGAGTTTCATACCTTTCTTCGCCTTTATGATTTTAGGAGATTAAATTGGATCTGGAACTTGAATCGAACCCTAGCGTGACTGAAAGCCCCCGCCTCTACTGGTATCCACAAACGATTATCTTCAACGATCGTCATTCAAATCGATGAAGAAGATGGAGAGATGCGGTGCTAGCCGCTATTCTTGTTTCTAGGGTTTTGAACTTGTTTTCGGTGGTCTGATTTTAGATCTTATCTAAAACCTGTTGTGGACCGTCATTCGTAAAAGAAAGAATACCCCTTTCTTTTATAACCAATGTAATCCTTAAAATTAGGAACCCAACCAAATACGTTTTCAAACCCAAATAAAATATCAACATATTGATCTTTTATTCGCACAAAATAGTTTCTCCTTTTAATCGTTCAGTTGTGTGACCCTATAGGTTATCATAACGTTGGCAATAATTTAAACAATATTTAAATCAAAAACAGTGAGCGGCGTCTAGCAACACATCGCTGTTACCCAAGTTATAATAATTTTATCGATTCGATACAACCTGTTCTGTGATCAGTGTCTCAATGTAATATAATCCTTTTAACCGATATATCCAGGATTAAACTAGAGGCATGGATCGTATCATCCTCTTTATAATTTGATCCGTTTTTCTTGATCGATGAGTAGACTGTTTAAAACAAATCAATATTTGAGCACGGCCATGCATTTCACAGTCTCACTCAATCAAGAGGCCCATGGATATCACTACGAACATATTATAGGGTTAAATTCCATCTAGATCATTCATAATTTTTATTCGATTCGAGATATATCCAATAATCACCGTTATCGTTACTCTGTTACGAAATAACTTTAGATGATATCAAAACACAAATATCCTCGAATAAAATTATAATGACTTCAGGTCTAAGGACCATTACATCACTGTCACTATGAGAATAACTCATGATACTGTTAATTATATTCCATGGAGTTGTCTCACGGTGGGTCAGCCCAATACGTTATTCTCTAATACGTATTTATATCTTGACTTTAATATCACGCATATTAATGATCAATGAGATGTGATCATCAGTCAATCAATATACTAGTCTCAACGCTTTATTGTTCTCCTATATAAACAATAAAACTCGACTAGGGACATTTAAGAATTATAATACTTGACATATCATATAATCTCAAGTTCAGTCTTACTCGAACTATACAATCCCGTATTATTATTCTAAGGAATTCTAATATATTTATATTTATATATTACGCAGTAAATATAATATAATAGAATTATATTTTATACCAAATAAAATAAAACATCAACAGTGTTATCAAACTCATCAAATGAATTGCCTCTAGGGCACAAACTCTAATGATCTCTCACTTGCACTAGAGTCAATCATTTACGTATCATATACTTATGAAACTAGTGTGACTATTAAACTTCTGCTGCGACAGAGTTTAATTCAGTAGGTCTGCACCATTACAACGTTTGTAACTTTGCAGATATGTTCATTTCCTCTGTGAACAACTTCACATAGGAATTATATTTCTTAAATGTATGTTTGGATTAATAGTGAGTTTAAGGTTTTAGGCCTGAGCAACAGCCATATTGTTATCGCAATGTATATCATTCGATCAACAATGAATTAAGTTCAATCATGAACTTCATAATCCAAACATTTTCTTTCTTAGAATCAGTATTTATTTCTTGTTTTTAAACTAACATTATTTACAATAATTAATATGTTATCAGATAACATTAGAATTATTTTGACACTCCCACTCAATTTCTTGTCTATACAAGATTCAATAGTATTTTGTGGTTTTCGATACATTTCGAATTCTATTTTATTCCCTTTGGTATCTAAGAGTCTGGCTCTCCTTTATAAGGATACCAATTCGAGCAATAACATTTTATTCTCAAGGATTTACAAAGATAATATCCTTTTTGTTTCTTTTGGATATTCCACAAAATAATTATCAGATTTGAGACTGATCTTATCAAAGATAAGACGTTTAACAAATGCCTCATAACCCGAATCTTCATAATAGACAAACTAGGATATTTCCCAGTCCATATCTTATATGGTATCTATAAACTCGTTTTAGTGGGATTAAATGTAGTTGTTCTAAATTTAATTCATTGGAGGATCCATATGACTTATCATTAATTGTACTATATCTTATAAAGTGCGATTTCTCCTTTCAGACACACCATTCTAATACGGTGTTCTTGGTGGAGCGAGTTGTGAAACAATTTCAAACTCGTCTAGATAGTCATTAAATAATTGGCTTAAATATTCTCTTTCGATCCTTTCGAAAAATATTTATTTTCTATTAAAATTGGTTTCTATCTCCACTTTGAATTCTTTGAACTTTTCAAAGGATTCTGATGTGTTTCATAAGATACACAAATCTAAATCTACTGATATCATCAGTAAATATAATGAAGTAATAAAACCTACCTCTAGTTTATGTATTCATTGCTCTATATACATCATTATGTACGAGACCCAATACTTATCACTCAATCACTGTGTCAAGTGAAAGGGGTTCCAGTTATTTTACCTAATAAACAAGATCTGTATTCTTCATATGATTCGAAATCAATTGATTTCAAAATTCCATCATTATGGAGTTTTGATGTACTTTCTTGTTTACTGCGCTAACTGGTAATACTAAAGGTATATTGGATTTAAATTACTAAATTTAATCCAGTCATTATTAATGTCAAGTACATTATAGTTAAGGATTTACAAATATAATTAACTATTTGTGAAATTCCATATGATATTTCATTTAAATAAAATGAACAATAATTATTCTTTTATTACAAATGAAATTCAAACTTGTCTGAACAAGATATATTATAACATTTATTTTAATTGGTTAAAGTCATACTTTAATTTTGTTTTAGATCCTCTGTATTTATTAGAACAATTACGTTTTAGTTTGTTTGAGGACAATCCTCAAATTTCAATGTCAGTTAAGAAATTTGATTTAATTCAATTTCTCCTTCTGAAGGATTAATTTAAATTATCGTAGTTATTTTGTTATTTAATATCTACAGTAGATAATAAATAATAACTGATTTATTTAATACAAATTTTGACAATCAAAATTTATATTAACATAAATATATAATATTTTATAAACTAAAATACGCTCCCACTCAAATTAACATCCCTCTGCTTATATACACATATCTATATATATATGTATAATGGTGTTCCAAGATCCATATCTAATCATGTTTTGACTCTGCTTTGGCAAATCCCCAAAACACAACATTTTAGGTAGACATCTTATGTCAATTATATCGTCTATATAACTCTTGGATCGCATGTTGAACATTTTTGTTCAGTATTATTCATTTGCTCAAAATATATAATAATTCATGCTCTTGTCTCTAAGCCATAATCTTATTATGCAGCTCAGTTAAATCAGACTCAATAATACAGTCGAAGCACCACAATTACTCCTACCGCATATAACCAAAATAAAAGTTGAACAACGCTTTGGCGTTAGATACATCCAATTAGATTGGACAGTGATGGGTGTACTATTGGAAGAATTCACCATGATTTAATATAACAAAATCTGTTTTAAAGGGAATTTATAATTCGTAGTGGAGAACAATTTCAGAGTTTCTTGCACATATCATAATATATGTATTTTATATTCATAATATAAATCAATTTAACTAATACTAATATATATATATATATATATATATGCCAAATGTATATATGTGTATATATATCTAGGAATCATACCTATATTTGTTTTGAACATTTCAAAGCTAAATCTCAGTATCTGAATCGTATTAAAACATTTAGGTGAAAATAGTTTACAAATAGAATGACGAATTCCATCATAAATTGTTTCTAAACCAATAGCATTATCAAACGATACTTCATATAAATTTGATAGCCTATTGTTCAGAATATTTCAAAACAACCATCCTCTATATTGTATAAAGTGAACCCGCATATTAATTGATAACATTTTACCCTTTCATTATTTATTAACTAATGAATAATTGAATATAGTCCACTGTTATTGATGAATGGTTTAATACCAAGGCCCGATTTGCTTAACAGAGTAAGTATCAAAAAAATGCACAGTTTCTCGTGCATCACATCAGACTAGCACAATATATGCATACAATTAAATACCTAACTGGTTTAATCATGATAAATCATATGTGTAAATGTAACTGTAACGATTAAAACTGTACAACATACTATTCATCGTTTAGCTTACTTAACAATTTATAAAACTGAACGCATGTATTTAGGATATCATAACCAGAGTTGACTATAGGGTCTGACCCCTTTCAAATATGATAACATAACAGACCTCAATCATTAAATTGACACATAATTATGCAAACATTCTAACTTGTTATACTCATATATATAATACAGTCAATCCAAAACACAGCAACTTTTAATATTTGTATGCATTATACAAATATACATATACATGAATCAAAATTTTGCCACCAATTTTCATATACTTTCATCATACAGTGAGAACAAGTCAGACTTTTTCTTTTCTTTATGACTTCACCATTGCTTGCTACGGAATCTTTATTCCTGCAAATCAAATTTGCTTCAAAATGCATCAAAGATAAGACAGAAAATATGTCTGTACATTGAACAACTTCATGTAATCAAACATTATTTTCTTCAAAAAAATGAATGGTTGGACATTTAAAACTTGTCCTTGATCAAAATCTTATAAAAATCTAATTTATGTATTTAACTATATCTAAAAGAAGTAATCTTTTACATAGTTTGCACATTTAAAATATATATGTATACATGCATAAAATTCTGAACTAAAACAATTTTAGAAATATATATATAGCAAGTATGTAGTAATATAGTAGTTCATAACTGCTTTACCTTTTAAATTAAATTTACAACAGATTATGAATTTTATGTGTCCGTACAATACAGGCAACAAACATATATAAATCAACATTTACATATCCCAGATTCATATGCATATCTGATGATGCATAACGAGAACGAAATATCAGTAAGCAATACTTGCCACAGCAAGGTGCATTCTAAAATTAGAATATTGTGTTCACATAGATAAATACTGTGTTCTCATTGACTTAAAGAAAATAAACAGAATAATTAAGATCAGTCTAACGGATTAATATTGCATATATATATAGATCAGTAGATGATCATCATATTAAACAACATATTGTTTAATTCATCAAGTCAATCATATACATTTCGAATTAATCAAACAGTTTTGATTTCATATTTTAAAGGTAATTTCTGTTTACACATATGATCAAATATATATAAATATACACACATACATCTGATAGATTTAACAAAGTATGTTAATTCAAATTCAAACTCTAAATTAACATTCTGTTAAACATACTGCAATGATCCATATCATTCAGATGCTACTTATAATTAATTACCATTAAGATTCACATCTTAGAAATGACACATGTAATCATATCCAAAAGGTCTCACCTTTTGTTCAATGTTTAAATGTGTTTTGATCTAGAATTAAATTAAAACAGTGCCATATAAAGTTTACAATAGATCTAAACAAAGTTAAAATACACTGATTTAATTTAATCTAACAGATCCAAACACAGATGTAATTTTTACTAGTGTAGTAACCTGTAACAGGTATATTTAATTAATATCAGATATTAATTCGTTTCATACTTAAACAATTAATTGCAGACTTAAATTTAAACTCCAGTCTCATTTAATCACATCAGATAAATTTTTGTGTATCGACTATATGGAAGCTAAAACTTGTATAGTCAAGATCATATAAGAAACATGTACGCATAAATTTTATGTGTCAAACAATTACATAGCTTCAATCAAATTGATTTGTTCATATAAAATCAATTCAGACCCATTGGGAAAAAGTATTTACATAAAATTAACAGATTTAAAAGATTTTATTAAATCTGATCTAGAATGACTATATACCCTTGATCAATCAAAACTGGGTTTTGGTTCATGCATATAGGATTCCAATGTTTATCATGGTAGTAATGACAAATTGAAACATGGTTGATTTTCAGACTTAATCAGTAGTGGTGTCAATGAATCACAATTCATCATCATGCTATCTTTCTGATACTACTGTGACATTGCTTATTATTCTGGATTCAAACACATTTTACATATGCACAGATATACATTATACTTCAAAGTGTGTTAGACCGAATAATTAATCTTATTGATTTCAAAATCAATCAAAGAAAATGATTATATAACTGCATACAATAGTAAGAGGTCCAATTCAGAATTAAAACAAACCCACAATACCAATTTTATCAATATAATTAATCCAGATTAACAGAATAGGTATTGGTAATTGAATTGATATCCAATATCAACCAATATATGGTTTTTCGAATTTATATCAAACATGATTCTAATTCTGGACAAAACATTTATATTAGAAACAAACTTTTCTTTAGATCTTTTACAAAATCATACCAGACCTCCAGTGTGTCTAACATGTTTTTAAACAGAATATTGAAATTCCAACATTATGGTCGTTACCATAACTAATTTGAGATGAGCAAATAAAAGTCAATCAAACTTATAGCAGAGATCAAAACACTTTTTTAAAATAAATAAAATAATACAACCAAAATCATTTAAGACATGCCAAGTCATTTGAACAAACAAACAACTTCATCTCTGGTCTAATCTAAACTTTAACACATCTAAATATTTGAATTAATTCAGACAGGGTTCGGTCATATAATTAAATTTCTAGTTTCAACAGTTGAAGCATGGTTGTTTTAAATACGCATAACCCAATTATTATCAAATATAAATTCTGGGTTTATTTCAAAAAAAAAATTAACTTTGAAACAATTTCAAATCTGAATCGACTTTCTATTACATTCATTTATATAAAATAAAATAAAAGGATCCAAAACCACAGGTTTGGGCTAAAACACATTATTAACCAGAAATAATTACCAAAATCAGTCCAGAGACATATTCCAGATATCAAATATATATATTTATATAACATTATAAAGAAAGGATTTCTTATAAATTTATATGATGTTCTACTGCCAACAGTGTTCATAACCCTATCGGATTTAGCAGTGTATTCACCAGACTGAAAGCCCTAATTTTTACTCAACCTACAAATTAAGCAAGGAACCTGGCTCTGATACCATTATAAGTTAATTTGGGTGCAATTCACTTCGAATAAATGATATTCAACCACAACAAAACAGGATCTATAGAGTAATTTGTAAATCGAGTTTCATACCTTTCTTCGCCTTTATGATTTTAGGAGATTAAATTGGATCTGGAACTTGAATCGAACCCTAGCATGACTGAAAGCCCCCGCCTCTACTGGTATCCACAAACGATTATCTTCAACGATCGTCATTCAAATCGATGAAGAAGATGGAGAGATGCGGTGCTAGCCGCTATTCTTGTTTCTAGGGTTTTGAACTTGTTTTCGGTGGTCTGATTTTAGATCTTATCTAAAACCTGTTGTGGACCGTCATTCGTAAAAGAAAGAATACCCCTTTCTTTTATAACCAATGTAATCCTTAAAATTAGGAACCCAACCAAATACGTTTTCAAACCCAAATAAAATATCAACATATTGATCTTTTATTTGCACAAAATAGTTTCTCCTTTTAATCATTCAGTTGTGTGACCCTATAGGTTATCATAACGTTGGCAATAATTTAAACAGTATTTAAATCAAAAACAGTGAGCGGCGTCTAGCAACACATCGCTGTTACCCAAGTTATAATAATTTTATCGATTCGATACAACCTGTTCTGTGATCAGTGTCTCAATGTAATATAATCCTTTTAACCGATATATCCAGGATTAAACTAGAGGCATGGATCGTATCATCCTCGTTATAATTTGATCCGTTTTTCTTGATCGATGAGTAGACTGTTTAAAACAAATCAATATTTGAGCACGGCCATGCATTTCACAGTCTCACTCAATCAAGAGGCCCATGGATATCACTACGAACATATTGTAGGGTTAAATTCCATCTAGATCATTCATAATTTTTATTCGATTCGAGATATATCCAATAATCACCGTTATCGTTACTCTGTTACGAAATAACTTTAGATGATATCAAAACACAAATGTCCTCGAATAAAATTATAATGACTTCAGGTCTAAGGACCATTACATCAATGTCACTATGAGAATAACTCATGATACTGTTAATTATATTCCATGGAGTTATCTCACGGTGGGTCAGCCCAATACGTTATTCTTTAATACGTATTTATATCTTGACTTTAATATCACGTATATTAATGATCAATGAGATGTGATCATCAGTCAATCAATATACTAGTCTCAACGCTTTATTGTTCTCCTATATAAACAATAAAACTCGACCAGGAACATTTAAGAATTATAATACTTGATATATCATATAATCTCAAGTTCAGTCTTACTCGAACTATACAATCCCGTATTATTATTCTAAGGAATTCTAATATATTTATATTTATATATTACGCAGTAAATATAATATAATAGAATTATATTTTATTCCAAATAAAATAAAACATCAACAGTGTTATCAAACTCTTCAAATGAATTTCATCTACGGCACAAACTCTAACAATATATATATATATATATATATATAGGGTGAATAAATAAATTAGAACTCTTTGTGTGTGTGTATACATATAAATGGATGGTTAGATGTTGATGTGTACATACCTATGTTTATTTGTGTAGTGTTACACCCCATAATTTTAAAGAATATTATAGTGATAAACTAAAGAATACTTAATTAAATATTGGGAATTAAGTAGAATGGACTACGCCATTGCGTTCGTCTCGGAATTTTGCTTAAGATATACTCGAAGTTTGCGTAAAACGGATATCGTATGAAGAAGATATTAAGGTTTGAAATTTGTATGCATATAAACAAACCAGTCCGGAAAATCAAAAATAGAAGAGAGGGAAAGGGAGGGAAATCGGCCATTAGGGATCGACCCCATGCCCCATGGGTGTCGACCCATGGGTCGACCCCTACAAGGGGGTGTCGACCCTAGGATCGACCTCACCCAGATCTAGGGTAGGTCCATTCTGTGAACCGGAACTTGTTTCTTGACCAGATTCGTTGACCGTAGGCTATAAATAGGACCTTATTTCTATTGTTTTATTCATAAAAAACAATGGAGACAACGAGGTGCTACCCCAGCTCAGATTGAATTAGCCTATTCTTCTACAACAACGACCTATACGTATTCAAGAATCTCTTCTACAACATGAACAATATTTTCTTAGTTCTTTAGATCTAGTCCTTGTGAGTTTTTGTTGCTTTTAGAAATAAACATTTAAAAAGTAATCCTAACATGTTTGTAAGTTTGGATCTAAACCCATGCCTGTTAATAACCTGAATCATAACAGATCTTTCACTACTTGTACACCTGATCTACAGTTTAGTTCTCATATGCCTATTCCTGATATGTCAATTCTGTTATTAGGCCTCATTATGTTATCATATGCCCATTCTTCTACTATACCTATTTCTGTCACCATATTCCTATTCTGTTAGTCTGCCTGTTTCTGTCACCGTATGCGTGTTTTGTTATTATGCCTATTTCTGTTCTCTTCTCTCCCTCCTTCCCTTTTTATTTTTATAGCCAAGCTACCTTCGAGTCTAGGCCTACTGGTGAAATATGCGAACGAACGAAATTGGAAATAGCTGGGAATGATAAATTGGGGGCATAACCTATACCTTGATCTAAAAACTTTAATTGGGGCATAACTTGTATCGTGAATCAGACTGGGATTTGGGGCATAACCTTTGATGAACATGAACAATTGCTTAAGAATGAATATGCCTAAATTTACAGTAAATAGAAGCTGTAACTGTACTTAGACACGAGGTTATATTACATTTGTGGTAGAAGTCTTCCTGGAACTACTCCAACATCCACAAGTGGTTCATCTAATGTGAGGGGTCTAGGGCGTAAATGTACATGTAATGGCGCTAAAACACGAGGTTATGTTCGGCTTGTGGTAGAAGTCTTCCCGGAACCACCACTACAACAAAAGTAATCTATTACAACATCCATTTTACAACGGGCACCGGCTGCCCGTTGTAATAGAATGCTATTACAATGGTCATTTCTAGACCGTTGTAATAGATGTCCTGAACAACGCCATTTTTACAATGGGCAAGGACTGCAGGTTGTAGTAGAATGCTGTTACAACAGACATTTCGGACGCGTTGTAATAGATGTTATTTTTACAATGTTTACAACATGCCCGTTGTAATAGATGTCTACAATAGGTATTTTACAACAGTCATAAAATACTTGTTGTAATAAGTGCCAATTTTACAACGGTCATAAAATGCTCATTTTAACCAATCCTAATTTTACAACGATAATAAAATGTCAGCTGTAATAATGTCTCTTACCAATTTTCGACAATCAATAATTAATAATTACAATTCTTTGTTAAAATTAATATTTTTTTAATATTCAATAATTAATCATTAATAATATTATATTAATCATATATTACTAATTACCAGCTATAATATTATATTACTAATTACTAATTACTAATCATTAATAATATTATATTACCTATTAATATTAATTATTTAATTATTAGTAATATTATATTAATTATTTATAACTTATAATAATTAACGATTATTAGCAAATAATCACTAATATTGATTATCATATATAATCAGTATTCCAATAGGCTTAATTTTACTTTCCAGTTATAGTAAGTCAGATTGAGTAATTAATACTAAATATATAATAATTTGTAATTAACAGCAAATATTAATAGTTTAAAATTGATAATATTACTATTAAAAATTAACGTTAAAAATTAAAAGATAGTAATATCGGATAAGCGTTAACAGTGAGTATAGGTAAAATATTCATTGCGTATGAAAATAATTCATGATAAGAAGGAAATAATACAATACCCTGATGCATTTCCACGAAATGAGCTGAATTAATAATTAATAAATATGAACACTAAATTATAATTAATAAATATGAACATTTAATACTTAACTTTTACTGATTAATAATTACGATAGATAATTAATTTTTATAATTATTTTCATTAAACGCAAAATTTTCTTTTATTGATAGTTTTATTGTGGTATTAATTAAGTAATACTTGATATATAATAATTAATTATGATTAATAAATTTTATCCAAATTACTCTTATTTTTGTAAAACATAAATTTAATTTCGGTTTCAAACCTAACCTTCTGGTTTCAGACGCAAACCTTGGCTCCAAACATGAAATTCGGCTTAAAATCCGCGCTTCACCTAAATTATACCTATGTGCTATTTAACTCTCCTGTCAAAAGCATCATCCGAACTCCCGATTCCCCGTCTCCCAAATTAGGGGAAAATCCCTAATTATCCGATTTCTCCATGGCACGTACAAATCAAACAGCACGCTAGTCAACAAATGGTAAAGCCCCATGGAAGCAACAGGCAAGGAAAGCCGTCCGCAAATCTTCTCCGACGATAGGTAATCGCATGCTCACATATGTTGTGATTTGTGACATGAAATCACATATGTTGTTGAAGACGATGATGAGTGCTTCGTGGTGGAGAAGAGGTGTGTGAACCGGAGTTTGGAGGAAGATGATGTAGCAGCTCAGAGAACGCAGTCTTGTGCTAAGCTTCAGCACAGACGTCTGAGGGATCTTGGTCAGACGTCTGTGTCTACAGGGTTTGAAACCCGAGAGTGTGGACAGATGTTTGACCAATCTGGATCAGGCATTTGCGGTGTTTTTCCTAATATTGACCGGTTATTTTGGAGGTATATTTCTAATATATTTCTGAGGGCAAATTGGGTATTTGCCTAGGTTTCCTATTCTCCTATAAAAGCAGCATCTAGGGTTGGTTTAAAAAGCATGAAATTGAGACTGAGTTAATTAATCCAAGGGTTTGTCGTCGTTCTTCATTGTTCTCCTTCTCCAACAAAAGTTGTAGTCATCTAGATATTCTTTCCCTATCTAATTAAGGTTATTGATTCTTGTATTTTTGTTTAATGTTGGTTTTGATCCGTTGAGTGTAAACAAAATTTGTTTTTGTTGAATCAATAAAGAGGGTGGTTGGGTGGAATATCTTGTGTTTGCACGTATGATTTCATATCTGTGTTGTTTCTATAAAAATCATCTTTAAGTAATTGGGTGGAGAAGATCCTGGTCGCTTCCGCAAAGGCGCATTTTTCATAACAGTTGTTATCAGAGCTAGATCACCGCAAAGCTTGGAGTGATTTTGGATTGCAAAAAAATGTTTTTTTTTATGCCTGATATGATGACGTTTCCGAAGATGACTGTTTTTGACGGAAGAAATTGGGGGATCTGGAAGCCTAAGATGGAGGATGTGCTTTACCTCAATGATCTTCATGATCTGATTGATGGAGATGCGAGGAAGCCCTCAGGTGTGGATGAGGGAACATTGAAGAAGATGGATAAAAAGGTGATTGCCTTAATTCGGCAGTACCTTGATGATTTGGTATTCCATCATGTGGCTAGTTGTGAATCATCGACGGATTTGTGGGACAAGTTGGTATCTTTGTATGAGTCGAGGAGTGCTACAAGTAAGGCTTTTCTGGTTCGAAAGCTTGTTCAGCTGAGATTGGATGAGGAGAAGTCTGTTGCAGGGCACCTGAATGAATTCCAAGATGTGATCAATCAATTGGCAAATCTGAAGGACAATTTTGACGATGAGTTGCAGGCTCTTTTGCTGATGAGTTCTCTTTCAGAAAGTTGGGAGACTTTGGTTGTTTCATTGAGTAACTCCAATGCTAGTGGAGCCATCTTTTTGGAAACAATATGAAGCAGCCTTTTGAATGAGGAACTAAGGAGAAAAGGGTCGGGTTTGAAATTAGTTCAAGGTGAAGTTATAGTAGCAAAGGACTCGGGGAAAGATACAAGAAGGAAGAAGAAAGGGGCTAATGGTAAAGGTGCTTGTTATTATTGTGGTAAGCAAGGTCACATACATAAGAATTGTTATGCTTATTTGAGGGATAAGAAGAAGGTTGCGGATGGTGATAGAAGTGATGAGGCACAAGCAGATATTGCTGCAAGTTCCATTAGTGATACTTCTTGTGATGTCCTGTTTAGCGAAGTTAATCCTTAGAAGATGGATTCAGGAGCCGGTTTTCACATTTGTAAGTAGGTGAAGTGTTTTTCTTCTTATGAGAAGAATGTCGATGTGATTAGAACAACCAATGGAGTAGAGCTACCAGTTTGTGGTATTGGATCTACCCGGCCGTATGCATGATGGCGTGGTAAGGGAAGTCTCTGGAGTTAGACATGTACCCGCTAGTTTGCATAACCTCATTTCTCTCGGTCAGTTGGATCGTCGTGGTTGCACTTACGATACTCGAGGTGGAGTTTTGAGAGTGAAGAAGGGTGGTCGTGTTGTGATGAGAGGTGTCTTGGAGGCGGGAAACCTGTATAGATTGGTTGGTTCTGCGGTCGACAGTGGAAGGCGAGTGGCGGTTGAAGAACCTATTCCACAGCAAGGTGGAGAGGTAACTTTGGTCAGTCCTGATGTGTTAGACAGGGGTCTTCATGTTGGTGATGCTCGAGGGATCCGGGGTGATCAAGGAAGAAGCTCAGATCAAGTGGTAGATGGGTGTCGATGCAGAAAATCCACAAGGTGGAGATCCTTGTGGTATTACAAGCACTCTTAGACCGTTAGAGATGGGTGGTGCATCTTAGGCAGAAGATGCATCGTTGGTAGGCGATGGGTCGTGTTTGTAATAGTTTAATTGAGAGTAGGTGTCGTTGAAAGAGCTAGATGACTTGTGTGTTGGAAGTTCGTTTAATGTGATGCGATTTCATATCAAGGTGGAGTGTTGTGATTTGTGACATGAATTCACATATGTTGTTGAAGACAATGATGAGTGCTTTGTGGTGGCGAAAAGAGGTGTGTGAACCGGAGTTTGGAGGAAGATGATGCAGCAGCTCAGAGAAATCAATCTTGTGCTATGCTTCAGCATAGACGTCTGAGGGATCTTGGTCATACGTCTGTGTCTACAGGGTTTGAAACCAGAGAGTGTGGACAGACGTCTGACTAATCTGGATCAGATGTCTGCGGCATTTTTCCTGATATTGACCAGTTATTTTGGAGGTATATTTCTAATATATTTCTGAAGGGCAAATTGGGTATTTGCCTAGGTTACCTATTCTCTTATAAAAGCAGCATCTAGGGTTGGATTAAAAGGCATGGGATTGAGACCGAATTAATTAATCCAAGGGTTTTCCGTCGTTCTTCATTGTTCTCTTTCTCCAACAAAAGTTTTAGTCATCTAGATATTCTTTCCCTATCTCAATAAGGTTATTGATTCTTGTAATTTTGTTTATTGTTGGTTTTGATCCATTGAGTATAAACAAAATTTGCTTTTTTTGAATCAATAAAGAGGGTTGTTGGGTGGAATATCTTGTGTTTGCCGCGTATGATTTCATATATGTGTTTGTTTCCATAAAAATCATATTTAAATAATTGGGTGAAGAAGATCCTGGTCGCTTCCGCAAAAGCGCAATTTTCATAACAACATATTACATTCTTTATGAATTTTCAATTTCATATTCTGAGTAGGTTTGTAACCCAAAAGAAAATAAGGTGAGTTAAAACCTTACAAGATCTACCTCTAAGTTGTTATTGCATGCATACATTGTTATAGTGGATGATTTTCTTACATGGCTTTTGTGATTGTTCTCTGTTAGCTATGGTTGTCGCTCATCTAAAACTCATTTATAGTAAATCGTAACAGCTTTAATATATACAGTTAATATATTTAATATTTTCTTGATCAATTGAAAGCACACAAATGCTGGGAATTGACTAGGAAACTGGGGTACTAGAACATCTGAACCTAAATCAAAGAGCTATGCGTTCCAACCTTTCTTTTTCTTATATTATACTCTGTCCTTTGCTTTAAATATTAGTCACTCACATGTCTGTGCTTTGATACCTTCTGTCCTTTGCTTCATACATGAAATGAAGATTTGTCGTTGCATTGACATATCAACTTGTACTTGTCTAGTTCTTTAGGTTGCTTTGGAATGAATTGTTATAATTCACGCATGGTACTTGTAGCCTTGAAGCTAGTAACACAAAACCATGTTGGTCAGTTTAGCTTGTTGCTTATCTATGGTATACATGCATGCAATTATATTAAATTAAATAAGTCATATGATGATTTTCTTGAAAGAAGTGTATATATATATTATTAGTAATTGATATACCATTTTTTAGATCATATTTTCATGACAGTACAACACTATCTGCCCTTTTGTTGTAGTTCTTCTGGATTACTCAGCTTGGCATGCCTTCTGACTTGCGCTTAGGAGCGGCATTCTTTAAAATTATGCCTCCGTAGTAGATAATCGAGAGTACAACGTATCTTCGGGACATAGGTTGAGCAAGTATGAGTTCTACGTGATAGCAACATTGTACGCCCTTTTGTTGTAGTTCTTCTGGATTGTTGGGCTAAGGTTGGTTTAGACATTGTGATGCTAATATGGCTTCTTTGATCCAGCGTAAAGTGGGGAAAAAATGCAACACTTGCTACCCTGCGGCGACTCCATATCGGGGTGAGACTTGCCATTTCGCATATCTGGTTTGAACACCCTTTCAGCTATGTCTAATTTCCATTTCTTTTTGGCAACGGAGAGTCTTTTTGGATGTCTTTTGCATTTAATTCTTATGTACATGTGTCCTTACTTTACCAATTCATTTTCAAACTGTTGTTTTTAATGGGCTTTAAATTGATGTTACATACCAAATTACTCGAGCCTTGAAAAAATAAATATGCATTGGATTCTAAAAAGTATTGGGTTTTAGTGACGAAAATTTGTTAAAGTATTTAGTAACCTATTGAATGCTATGATATATGAATTGCTGCACGAATGGATTTAGTATATTTTGTTAAAGAATAAGTTTCAACTTAGCATTGAAATTAGTTAACTTTAGTATTATGTTCACTAGTAAAAATGTATGTACTACTGCTTTTTTTTGAGGCTATGTACTGCTGTTCCATAATTTATTCTAGCTTTAAAGTTGCATACTGTTTAACGAAATACCATACTGTAGTTATGCATGGTTAGTGTTGTTTTCTGTGATAGCTTATGTTTATATACATGATATTTATTTTGCAACTGCACTACTTTTGTCCATATATCTCTATTTTGGTATGGTACTCGGTTTTGCTACTTCTAATTAGTAGGTTTGGTATGCCGATTTTAAGACTATTGTCTTAATGCACTGGATACTGATTCGTGTGGATATTGCTACTGCAGATTCTTATCGAACTTGCTGATCATTCCCTTTGCTCGAGTTCGAGTAGGTTAAACGCATTGGCTGCTGCTTCTTATGGATTACAGGTGTGATTTTATCTCTCTTTATTTATTGCATATTACTCTAAATTGTGGATATGTCTGTTTTGTGTTTATGTATTCCTAACTTAGATGGAATCTTTCAGTGACATGAGCACCCGAATAGAAGTATAAAATAATTAAACATTAATTGATGGTGCATAAATTTGCATTGTTGGGAACAACATAAGAGGAAGTTCCAATAATTAGGAATTTTGTTTTGACTGTATTTTTATTAACATAAGAACTTTTCAATTAAAATTATAATATGATATGGATTAATTTATTTAATTTGCTATCTTTCATATCAGATGAAGTTATAATACCATGATATAGTGAAATTTGCATATCAATATGTATAATCAAATGATTAGCCCTTACCCATGGCATACGTTGTTTTTATTAAAAATTTCCATTTTCCCATCTTTCCTATGCACTAGATGGTGATGTAGTCTATGTAACTGTTCATTAGTCTATGTAAGTTTAACTACACATATACATCAACATATACTATTTGGGCTCTCAATTATTAATTAACTCAAAGCATTATGTTATATATGGCATGCACCATAACAAATATAACCCGTTCTTATTAAGTATGATATCTTAACACTGGACGAGGAGAGGCTACTGGCAAATAATTTGCAATTTGATTTGTAGGTATATGAATTTTTGTTAATCATAGTTAGTTTGATCACTTCACAATTGCCATTCTTTCCGCTTCTAGATCACATAAAAAAAGAAGTGAATTACTAAATCCACTGTTGTTGTAGTCTAAATGAATTATAATATATACATTTAGTTAATATAATCAAGTTTTACCTTCTTTAACTTAAGTAGTACTTCTATTGTTTGTTATCTCACTCTAGTACTATTGATGTCTCTCTACTATGTCAACAAATGTGAACATAGTAGGTTACAAAAATTATTACATCTATTATTTTTTTAATTTGTTATTCATCTATAATTTTTTATTTATAACGGTTGATCCTTTAGTTGTAGGTCATGATGCTTGGTAACTGTTTAATAGAGGTTTTGTTGTACAGAATTTTGAGACTGTATGAAGTTCTATCTAATATATTGTTTTCATAGTAAGTTGGTTAAGTATTCTTTTAATTTTCAATTTAACTTCAGTTATCCACAAGTTTGAATATTAACATATTGACCAGATAATAAAGCCAAGGTTTTTGACTTGTGGATGTACAAAATTAGTTTCGTCGCCAAAATAATTTTCCTGCAACACTATATTCTTAAAATAAAACTATATTTGTCATCATGATCATGCTAATGATAGTAGTATAGGCAATAAAATAAAGAAATATGGTTTGATGCATTATTGATAATTAAGTTTACTGAGGTACTAATGAAGCCTTCTCCCGACCGCTAATGGTATTACAAGCATATTATACTACGTTAGCTTTTGTACACATGCAATAAAAAAACACTACCATAGTCCTTCGTTAAATTCTTTAAACTTTATGATTTTTATATTTTTTAAATGCATTGCTCCACTTGCAACAATCATGTCAATTCCACTTGCGTTTGAGCTGAAATTGGGACATCTCACTGCCTTAGATTTTGGTCTTTGTCATTGTTGCATTTATACCCAAAAAAAGTTGATCATTGGTCACTTTTTTATATCCCTATATTCAGTTTAGTGAAATTGGGACTCCTCACGTAGCTTTCAGTCAATAATGATTCGTGGCATCCACTTTATTTTTCTGAGTACAATTTCCCCCCCTGTACTGTAATTTGTATGCATGCTAGGAGTATCTGTTCTCATCTTATTGAGTGAAATTTTTATACATTCTTGGCGTTTACCTCTGTTATCTACAGTTATGCCCTTGAATCATTATTCTTTTTCATCCTTAATTTTTAATTATGTACTCTACTTGTATTATATGTAGACATAGTAGCAAACTCTTTTGGATGATCAACAATCTCCCAACTACTAGCCAAGCTATGAATGGAATGGAAAATAATTATAGTGAGGAGTTAATGTATACGAGTGAAATGTAGTGATGAAGTGTGTACAAGTGATTGTGTAAATAGAGGGGAAACACTATGTGTACTATTTGAAAGTGTAATAAATATTTATTTTAATAAATATTTGTTTAAAAATAATTTTTGAATTAAATATTCAATTCTTGTAAATATTATTAACATTACGTGTAATATTCAAATCCATTGCAATTTCAGCATTTTACAAAGGGCATTAATTGTTGTTATAGAAGATATTACAACGGTTGATACCTGTTGCAAAAAACATTACAACGGGCTGTTATTCTATTGAAGGAACATACAACAACAACAACGTAAGACCGTTGTAAAAAGTCTATTACAACCGCCTACTACCACGTTCATTGGCCATTGTAAAAGAGGACATATTACAACATGGCCTAATATAACGGGAGGGCTGGCCACTTTAAAACGCCTATTACAACGGGCATTGCCCGTTGTAATAGATCTGTTTTGTTGTAGTACACCCGACATATCCAGCATCTACAAATGGATGACTTAATGTGAGAGGTCTAATGCGTTAACAGACGTGAATGGAATTTTGATAACAACATGTTAACATGTAATACTTAACCTGTTTAAATCAGTGGGGGTCATATGAACCTGTCAAAATTGTGTAGGGGTTAAGTAAACTTTCTTGAATCAACGAGGGGTTAAGTAAATTTGTCAAAATTGTATCAGTTAGTAACCCATCTTGGTATTAAAAGGAGTACCCCGATCAAGGTAGGGGTCAGGTCACACTTACCGAATTGATTATAAGAGGTTCATTTGAGTGGGGGTGTTGACGGCGCACTCCGTCGGACTCATGTGTGTGCATGAATCCACTTGAGTTGGGATAATAAGACACTGTGACATCAGTAGATGGTTAAGCCTCTCGAAAATAAAGGGTTTACCACTTTAGGAAGTGATACATCCTACTGTGGGGCCAGCACAGGGTATCTACAGGATAGCGAGCCGACCGATTGGGTAGTAATTAGGGTACATCTAGTCTTGCTTGTTTAGAAGCCCATTATTATCGTTGGGGGAGATACCTGCCATTTCTATTGGGCTGCCCATTATTATTGTTGGCGGTAAAACCCGTCACTAGAAGTACACCTAAGTCTACCATTTGTTTCTGTAGGGACTATTCTATTTCCGTTATACTAGTATTGGTGCAGATAAAAGTATTTAGGAAGCACAATATATTTTGTTTTGATTATTCAGTTTATCCTGCTCAGTTTACTATACCTGTCTTATGATACTGTTATCTCTCTCATCCAGTTTATATGCTTGTCATGATGATTTTACTTATTTATATGCTAAAAGTAACTGGACTCACCAGACTTTATGTCTGACCCGTTTTGTTTCCTTTTCTCTCTCTTCCTCTTCCCCTCAGATTCTCAGGGTGGAAATACCCAGGCTTGATTAGGAACCTCTCTTCTGTTTCTTCTTGGAGCTGCTTATATGTACCGCTATGATTTCTTGTCTACTCTGATATGGCTATTTTTGGGGACTATGCTTTTATATTACTGTACTCTAATGATTTTAGTAAAAGGCAAATACTTTAAATTGATGTAATGGGTTTTCTATATTTTAGACTTATGTTGTAACTGAATTTGGACCACGATGTTTTCTATTTGGAAATTAAAGTTTTAAATTCTGCTTTTATTTAAAATCTGTCTTGCGATGTTTCTGTTTCTGTTTACCTATATCGCTTCAAGAAACTCAATGCATTAGGTTAAAGAGTGACATTAATGGATGTGGAGTGTCACATTTGGTATCAGAGCTGAAGGTTACTAGTTCTTATAAGAAGATTTTGAATTTTTTTTCAAAAGGTTTTAAAAGAAAGCATTTTCAAAAGAAAACTCTTTTTTGAAAAACATGTTCCTCAAAGCCATATGAAATATCTTTCGACTCTCTATTTGAATCACTTTTCTTTTCGGCATGTCTGGGGAACCAATTCTTCCCGAGAGCATTACAATACCGGCTTGGTTCCGTGGGTTTCTTGAGGCTACGACGCGTGCCGGAGGCCAAGCAGATGCCCCTCCCTCAGCTGCAGCCAAGTGGACCAGTATGTCAGTAAGTTCAATCAATTGGCGAGGTTTTGGTTTGGAGTTAGTGCATACCCTGAGGTTTGGTTTGGAGCTAGTGCATACTCCGCACAAGAAAGTTTGGAGGTTTGCAAGAGGGTTGAATGAACCCCTCCATGGATTGGTTAAGTCTCATATTCCAATTGGGGCGACTTTCGAGAAACTCGTTGATATGGCATTGATGCACGATGAAGATAAAGATGAAAAGAAAGAGGCTAAAATTGATGAAACTCAAAACAAGAAAGTACGGCCCAAGAAAGAAAAATAATAGCAAAATAAGGGCGGAAAGAACGACAAAGCCCGAGAAAAGAGGAAATGTCATAATTGCCGAAAAAGGAAGAACGCTTGTTTCCAATGTGGAGAGGTCGGACACCTTATTAAGGATTACCCGAAGAAGCAAGGACAGGGCCAAGGGGCATGATCTTTTGGAGGGCAGGTGCATGCTCTTGTGGCCAGTGTACCGGATAGAGGTAGGAAAGTTAACGTTGAGGTTTGATTTCTCTTTCCAATCATCCTGACAGAACTCTTTTTGATTCTGCTGCTTCACATTATTTTATATCTGATTATGTGGTTGAGTCTCTGCACCTTAGTACTAGTATGGTTTTGGATCCCGTTATTGTCTCAAACCCCATTTGTCTATGATTTGTCGGGCTTTGAGAATATCTATGTTGGGCGTCGAGTTTGAGTACGACGCATACGTGCTTGGTTTCATGGTCTATGGTTTGATTCTAGAGATGGATTGGCTAGCCATGTATGGTTCCATTCTTTTTTGCGAGAAGAGGGTCGTTACACTTTTTCCGTGCCATGGGAGGACCCTTCGAGATCTCTTGTGATCCTAAGGGGTCCGTCATGCTTAGTTTCCTAGAATCGCTTGATGCATCTATCGATGATCTACGATCTGTACCAGTAGTCTGTGAGTATCCTTATGTTTTTGAGGAGGTTCGGAGCTTACCTCCGAGGCGCGATATTGATTTCCGGATATACTTGGTGGACAATGCAAAACCAGTTGCATTGCGTGTGCACCACTTGGCTCCGAGAGAAAGGAGGGAGGTCAGTAAGTAAGTAGGGGAGCTGCTTGAGAAAGAATTTATTAGGCGAAGCATATCTGAATGGGGTGCCCTAGTAGTATTCGCCACTAAGGCGGATGGTTTGCTTCTCTTATGTGTCGATTACAGGGAGTTGAATAAGCTCACTAAGAAAAATAGGCGCCCACTTCCAAGGATAGATGATTTGTTTAACCAACTTGTTGGTGCACCTGTTTTCTCCCAGTTAGACTTGGCCATGGAGTTTCATCAGTTGAGGGTGGCCGAGGAAAGTATAGACAAGACTGCCTTTAGAACTCCAGATGGTTTCTTCGAGTGGCACGTCATGCCTTTTGGTTGACGAATGCACCCACCTATTTTGTGGATTTGATGAGTAGGGTGTTTCGGGAGTTTCTAAATAAGTTCGTTGTGGTCTTTGTTGATGACATATTGATTTTCTCGAAGAATGAGGAAGAACATGCCCTGCATTTAAGGGAGGTTTTGAAGACTCTCCAAGTGCATCAACTTAAGGCAAAATTCACTAAATGTCCTTTTTGGAGAAAGGAAGTGAGATTTCTTGGGCATATGGTCTCTAAAGATGGGATAGCAGTGGATCCCGCGAAAGTAGTTATGGTTCAAGTTTAGAAGATTCCAAAGAATGCAATGGAGGTGAGGTGTTTTCTTCTATTAGCAGGCTATTATAGGAAGTTCATTAAGGACTTCGCGAAGATATCAGGCCCACTCACTAGATTGACGAAGAAGAATCTGACCTTTTCTGGGGATATAGACCGTGAGGATGCTTTTCAGCGATTGAAGAGGGCTCTGACAACAACCTCAGTCTTGACTTTGCCTGATGGGAACAAAGTGTTTACAGTATACACTGATGCATATGGTACAGGGCTTGGTGCAGTTTGATGCAAGAGGGAAGGGTAGTATGGTATGGAGGTAGACAATTGAGAGTTCATGAGAAGAACTACCCTACCCATGACTTAGAGTTGGCTGCCGTTGTATTTACGCTTAAGACTTGGCGTCATTATCTACTTGGGGAGAAGTTCGAGTTGTATACCATTCATAAATCTCTCAAGTATTTGTTCTTGTAGAAGGATCTCAATTTGAGGCAGCAGAGATGGATGGAGTTCCCAACGTCCCATGACTTTGAGATTGCTTATACCCCTGGCAAGGGTAATGTGGTGGCGGACGCACTGAGTAGGCAGAGGATGACCTTGAGTCCACTATTCATAGAGAGGCGGAGCTTGGAGTATATATCGACCTTTGAAGTTAGGTCATCTGCGGATCTTATACCCGGTTTGTTGGCATCCTTAGAGGTGTGACCAACTCTTATGGATCAGACTGGAACTTCACAGTGAGAGGACCCTAAGATAGCAGATATCTTGGATAAGCTCAGTGGAGGGGAGACTTCTAGCCACCTCGGTAGATATTCCACAGATGAAAGATGGTGGTTGCGACGAGATGGAAGGCTTTGTGTTTCCCGAATTGGGAGTCTATTGAAAGCAGTCCTTGAGGAAGGCCATCATTCTAGGCTGATTATCCATCCAGGCGGTGATAAGATGTATAGAGATATGAAGAGAGTTTTCTTTTGGGCTGGGATGAAGAAAGATGTAGCGGATTTTGTTTCTCGATGCTTGGTTTGCCAACAAGTCAAAGCTAAGAAAAAGAAGCCTGGTGTTGGCTGGCTTTTGAATCAAGCCACCAAGGATATTAAGACTTACACATGGTAGACAAAGATACTCAAACCTGATCAAGTCCCGCTCGTGGTCCATACTCCTAGCCGGTTCGTGATGGGCTCCTACCGTCAACTCACCATGTCTTTCAAGACCCGCTCGAAAGGAGCACCACGACCCGCTGATGGTATAGGGTTACGAACATACTCTGCTACCAAGAAATAGTGGCCAAGACTTGGTCATCCACGATCCGAGATTGAAGGATCTTGCAACACCTGCCCATAACCGCCATTTTGACTAGATATTCATCAAGCCACGAACCAGTCCTAGATCCCCAAAATCCGTGCCACGTGTCATCACGAACCGCTTGCAGAAATCACCTATAAATAGCTCTATACTTGTCATTTTTCGGGATCTTTTGGAAACTCTAAGTATTATTTCCACCATTGTTGTTTCTCCATTATTTCTAATCAGTATTATCTCGAAATTATTGAGTGAACCAATGTTGTAAGAGTGAGATTGAGAGAAATCATTGATTGTACTTGTGTTCAACGTATAACCAAAGATATATAAAGTGGACGTAGGCTCGTTAACGCCGAACCACTATAAATCTGGTGTGTTTGCTGTGTTTTCTTTCATTTTTAGTTATTACTCTCTGCAACTCTTGATAATTTGGGTGTTAGAGTCATAATTTGGTTTAACATTTTGGTGCTTCCACTTAGAACTGAAGTCTCAGCGTATCGGATTATTGCTCTGCTGTTTGGATATTCAAGTCCGAAGAAAATAGTCCGAATCTCCACTGTTTTGATTTCTGAAGATTTTAGCAAAGTCAAGACATTATGGCTGGAAAGATATCCAAGGATGTTCGAGCTTCGCAAGAAAATTAAGCTGCAAATGAAGCCATCGAACAAAGTGTTCAGCAGCAGCCCGAGATGGACTCCCCGGCTCGCGGTTCACAGGGGGCGACCCGACCCGAAGAGGGGGTCACGACTCAATCGCAAAGAGATGCGACGAACCGCCCAGCTGAGATCACCATGAGCCATCATACAGCATCATGAGCCGTCATCAAGAGGGGGTCACGAACCGCCCTGACCATAGGACCACAACTCGACCAGGAAAAGAAATTATGGCTCGTTCTGCTCGTGCTGGTGCATCTGCTCGACCTAGCACGGGTTCAGTACATATAAGAGAGAATGTTGATGATCAGTTACACGCCTCTGCTCCAGCAACTGAAGGAGAATTCTCTCGTATCCTCGATACGTTGGATAGGACGAACGACGAGTTGGTAGCTCAAAGACGAGAGAGTTCTTTGTTACGATAGAACCTTACTGTACTACAGACAAATTGATGGTCTCTAAAGGCAGAGGACACCTCCACCAGCCTATCCTTTTACTCCAGAGTACTCATCCTCGTCGGAGGAGTCTCCAAGACCTCCACGACGACCTTTGAAAGGGCTGAAAATGTGGAACAGCTTCGATTCAGATCACTTCCTTCTCGAGAAGAGGCGGCCCTCAATCTGGGACCTGATAATCGTAACTTAAATGATCCCACTCCGCAACTTAGAAAATGAGGCATTGTTGACCCTGTGCAGAATCAACCACTGCAACTCCCTCGCCGCGTGATTGACCGTGACAACAGGGGACAAGGGAGTTCTACTTAGGCCCCAGACCCCGCGACAGCACGCCGAAGAAACATTGGAGGACCCCGTAGAGCAAGGAGTGCTGATCCTGAATCTACACTGACTTATGTTGGTGTTGAAGAAGTGATTAGGAAAATCATGGTGGATAGCCGTGGACAGAGGAACGAAGATTGGGGTATAGGCCGCAGTCATATGCCCTTTACAGATGACATATTGGACGTCTGTTTTCCAAGGAAATTCAACATGCCTTCAATGAATCGCTACACGGGTAGGACGGTCCCAGTTCAGCATCTGATGAGGTATTCATGGGACATGAACGCCGCTGCTGCTCCTGACGTAGTAAAATGTAAAGCATTCCCGATATTCCTAGAGGACGTGGCACTATTGCGGTTTACCCGCTTGCCGGCACGATCGATCTCCAGTTTTAAGGAATTGAGTGAACAATTCGTATATCAATTCCGACTTCATGCTCAGAGGTCTAAGAATGTCATCGAGTTTTCTCTCATTCAACAATGCCATGACGAATCTTTGAGGTCCTACCTAGATCGTTTTAACTTAGCAGCCATGGAGGTAAGAGATCCTCATAAACAAACTATCTTGATGGCCCTAATTGACGGAGTGAACAAGGATACTGAGTTTGGAAGATACTTAGCTGGCAAGCCGCCGCTGACCAGAGAAATATTCTATGAAAAAGCTAACATTCGCTTACGTCATAAAGAGATATATGCCAATTGAAAGAGGAAGGCTGCCGATAAAGAGGATATATAGAGGAATGTAAGCATCAAACAATCTGGGGACAGTTCTGGAAAGGGAGAGGTCAACGTTGGGAACAAAAACCAAGGGAATGGCCGCCAGTCCGAAAACGGAAACAAGAGAAGAAATCGAGGAAATGACTCACAGAAGAGGCCTCAATTCAAACCATTTGAAAACTTTACCCCGTTGTACGATACCTTAGAAAACATTTTCCTGGATACCTATAACGTCCCTCAATATAAGAGGCCTCCATCGAGAGATTCAACAGAAAAAGAACGTGAGACAGGAAAGTTTTGCCTTTTTCATCAAACCCATGGTCATTCCCCCAATGAATGACGTCATTTGAGAGAAGTCATCGAAAAGCTTCTCCGTGAAGGAAAGTTGGAGGAATACCGAGTTGCTTCGAGAGACAGGGGGCAAGCTGGGCAGGCCCCGAACCAAAACCAACCCGCTGCTAGGCTGACCGCTCAGGCAGAAAGGAAAGAACATTGTCATCAATACCATAGTAAGAGGACCTCATCCTGCTGGACACAGCTTTAGGGTAATGGATCATCATGTGAATGCGGCAAATCACCTTGAAGTAGGAGAATACAGCAATCCTAAAATTGCAGCCCCGATAAAGCAGCACAAAACAATGTTCGATGATATCGTTTTTCGTGATAGAGATTGTATTGGAGTTCACGCCCCCACCGAAGATCCTTTAGTGATAACGGCAACCATCGGTCCCACTTTAGTCCACAAGGTTTTGGTGGGCAATGGAAGTTCGGTAAACATTTTGTTTAAGAAAGCATTCGATCAGATAAAGCTTGAGGCGAAAGATTTGAAGCCCTGTGAGGGATGGATACGTGACTTCAATGGAGCCTCAACATCCCCGATCAGATATGTGGAATTGTCAGTAACTTTAGGAGAAGGATATCGCTGGAGAATGAGAATTCTTTCATTTGTGGTATTGGACATTGAGTCACCTTATAACGCCTTCTTGGGCCGACCGACCCTAGCAGAATTCAGAGCTTGTATTGTACCTTGGTGCTTATCATTAAAGTTCCCGACAGATGCAGGAGTGGGAGTAGTTAGAGGTGACCAGGTCGTAGGACGAGCTTGCTACATAGCAGAGTTGAAGTTGTTGCTCAAAGGATTAAACATAGAACCAAAGGGTACTCCTCCACCCCTAAAGGAGGACACAGCCTAGAAATTAAAGATGGCCTCGAAGGAGCCGCCCAGAGAACTGCCCAAGGATATAGATCCTAGAGAGGACAAGGAACCTGGAGGCAGAATGGCGACTCTAAACGAAATGACTATGGATGTTCCAATTGACAATGATGACCCAACAAAGGTCTTAAAAATTGGATCCCAGTTAGATCCTTTTTGTGCAAAAGAATTGACCGACTTCCTAAAGGCCAACCTAGATGTGTTTGCCTGGACCCATGCCGACATGTGTGGGATATCCCCATCAATTACGCGCCACTCGTTGAGCATCAACCCAAAGCACCCACCTGTTAAGAAGAAAAGGCGAACGCTTGGCCCAGAGAGGTCAACTGCCTTAAAGGAAGAAATTGAGAAGTTGAGGAGCAATGGATTTATTAGAGATTCAGCTTACCCAGAATGGATTTCAAACCCGATTTTGGTGAAGAAGGCCAACGGAAAATGGCGCACCTGCATCGATTTTTCAATTTTGAACAAAGCTTGTCCGAAAGATAGTTTCTCACTTCCTAGAATCGATCAATTGGTGGATTCGACAGCGGGTCACGAACTCCTCTCCATTATGAATGCATATTCCGGATATAACCAGATTCCCATGAATGTCCCGGACCAGGAACATACCGGCTTCATCACAGATTTGGGATTGTACTTCTATGTAGTGATGCCTTTCAACCTAAAGAACGCTGGAGCTACATACTAACGACTGGTAAACCGGATGTTCTATAGTCAGATCGGAAAGACGATGGAAGTGTATGTTGATGATATGCTTGTGAAATCCAGATAATCATCCAACTATACCACCGATTTAGCAGAAATGTTTGATATCCTGAGGCGATACGGGATGAAGCTCAACCCTCTAAAGTGTTCATTTGGGGTAGCCTCTGGAAAATTCTTGGGATTTATCGTCAGCTCGCGTGGAATTGAAATCAATCCAGATCAGATCGCAATGATCAGGAATATTCAAGAACCAAGGCAAATCAAAGATGTGCAGAGCTTTGTTGGGAAAGTAGCGGCGTTAAGTAGATTCATCTCCAAAGCTACAGACAAGTGCATTCCATTTTTCGATTTGATAAAGCATGGGAAACACAATTTTAAATGGACTCCTGATTGTGTAAAAGCATTCCAGAACCTCCTGAATCATCTGGAGAAACCCCCCATATTGTCCAAGCTGGTAGATCATGAAGACTTGTTTGTGTACTTGGAAGTATCATCCCATGCAATAAGTTCGGGCCTGGTGAGAGAAGAAGATAAAGTCCAAAGACCAGTGTACTATGTAAGTAAGAAACTAGCAGCGGCGGAGCGAAACTACCCAAAGATAGAAAAGCTTGCATACAGTTTGTTGATTGCATCTAGAAAGCTTCGCCACTACTTTCAAGCTCACCCTATCACTATATACATTGATCATCCGCTCTGACAAGTGTTACAAAGACCAGAGGCATCGGGAAGGCTACTCAAGTGGAATATCGAGTTGAGTCAGTTCGACTTGAACTTTCAGCCCCGAAGATCGATAAAGGGGCAAGTATTGGCAGATTTCATAGCAGAATTTACCATCCCAGAGGATGACGTAGTGGATGAAGAAGCTGATACCCCAAAATCGCTGGTTGACCCAGCGCTTGGAAACTGTATACTGACGGATCCAGGAATGACAAACGATCCGGTGCTAGGGTGGTACTTGTAACCCCTGAAGAACGATCGATATATTATGCTTTGAGATTAGAGTTCCACGCCACCAACAACGACTCAGAGTATGAAGCCCTGATTGCCGGGCTTAAGCGTGTGAGGGAGCTAGGAATAACGAAGCTGGATATCTTTTGCAATTCAAAGATAGTTGTAAACCAGGTTAATGAAGAGTTTCAGGCCAAAGGGCCAAGGCATATATCGTACTTGAAGGAGGTAAGAAAATTGCTGGATAGCTTGGAACACTACAACATAACACACATACCCCGATCAGAGAACCAGATGGCGGATTTGTTAGCCATGGTGGCTAGTACCAATAACCGTGAGGACACAGAGATGGTCCAGATACAAATACTGCAGTCTCCGAGTATCGATCAGATGGAAATTGATCCTGTACTGGAGACTGTTCCAGAAAGGGAGTCATGGATGACGCCCATAAAGAACTTCCTGATAAATAGGACACTTCCCATCAAAAAGAACAGAAGGCGTGCTGTCATTCGCAAGGCTTCTCGATATGTCATGCAAGGCAAAATATTATACCGACAAGGGTTCTCAATGCCGCTCCTCCGGTGTATAGCCCATGATGATATAGAAAGAGTGTTAAGGTAAGTTCATGAAAGCGAGTGTGGCGACCACACTGGAGGACAAACACCGGCAAAGAAGATACTTCGATATGGCTATTTCTGGCATACTGTGAACGAAGATGCGAGTAAGTATGCATGGCGTTGTGACGCATGCCAGAAGTTCTCAAAGATTCCCAGGGCACCTCCTGTCCAGTTGAAGACGATGATGAGTCTGTGGCCCTTCGCTGTTTGGGGAATTGACATTATTGGAAGCCTCCCCATAGTGAAGGGCGGAGAAAAGTTCTCCATTGTAGCCATGGATTACTACATGAAATGGGTTGAAGCGGAACCGTTAACCATGATCACAACCAAGAGGGTGATCAACTTCATCGTGAGAAATATTATCTGTCGATTTGGATTTCCGAAAGCCATCATAACTGAGAATGGGACCTAATTTGACAGTACCGAGTTTCGGGATTTTTGCCAGAGATATCACATCGAGAAGAGATTCACAACCATGGCGCATCCGCAGTCCAATGGACAAGCAGAAGCGGCCAACAAAGTAATCGAGTCCATTTTGAAGAAGTGATTGAAACGGGCCAAAGCCATGGATTGACGAACTATCTTTAGCATTGTAGGCCTGCAGAACAACCTTTAAATCAGCCATCGGGCATACCCCCTTTTCCCTAGTTTTTGGATCTGAAGCAGTCATTCCGGTTGAGTTAAAGTGCCATATCATAGAGTCAGTTACTACGACCCAATGACTAACAACGAACTTGTAACACCCCGTAATTCTATAACACTAAGATTCACAAATCAAGGCAGAATTAATTTTTAATATCAAAATCAAGGGAAACGGGCTGCGCCATTGCGTTCGTCTCGGAATTCTACATGAAAACGAGTCCGAGTTTGCGTAAATCGGAGTCCGTATGAGGAAGATATGGCCTCTGGAAATTTCAGCGAAGTTCAAATTTCAAAACAGTTTAGAAACGAGTTTAAAATTCAAAAGTCGGACCCAGATTGGGCTTGGCGGGAATTTTCCCGCCCAAGACCCAGGTCGACTGGGTAGTCGACCTGGGGCACCCAGGTCGACTGGGTAGTCGACCTGGGGGTCGACCTGCTTCCGAAATCCAGGTTTTGAACCTGGGTTCATTTTGATGTATCTAGCCCGATTTTCTGACCAGATTCATGACTCTAATCCTATATAAACAGCCTTAGTCCCCTTCTCTATTCACAATTCTTTTCTATCCATATGCTGCCTCTGAGAAAAAGTATAAATAAATAAAAATAAGAAAATAATACGAAAATCCAAGACAAGGTTATGCTGCTCAAGTTTGTCAAGAAGAGATTCGAATCAAGATTAGAGCTTCAAGATAAGAATCAAAGGCTAACTCAAACGGTTTCGAGCAACGTCGCACGAATCATAGCAACGCCATCTTTCTATTCTAAAAACCGATCAATGTAAGTCGGTTACTTTTTAGATTTGAACGTTTTCTCTATTCGTGACATGAAATTAAAGGAATAAAAGAATATGCCAATCTTTCTATTCGAATCAGTGCTTATATCTTTGGACTTAATTAAGAACTGTTATGATTCGATGACCAATGAGACTGTGACTATGAAGCTATGGACCTTATGCCACTTTGACTATGAACATTGCCTACGACTATGAACACTGACTATGACTGTGACTCATGACTATGAGAATTATTTCCTTGACTATGAACATTGCCTATGACTATGAGCACTGCCTATGACTGTGACTCATGACTATGAGAATTATTTCCTTGACTATGAACACAAGCCTATGCCTTTGATTAGGAAGCATAAATTATTGCCTATGACATAACAAGGACAACTGTGATTAAACACCTATGATTCATAACTAGGAAAGTGTTGCTTAAGTTTTGTGACTATGAAATTGGGTCTGAACCTGATTATCTATTTTGTCTATTCTTGGTTTTCTTTGGTTTTAGATCTTGGGAATTTACCTATTAAGTTAGGTCAACCCATGTTCGTGAACCTACGTCGTTATTCAACCCTTTTTATGTCATAAGATTTTCAGATCTATAAACTTTCGATGTTTTAGATCAATTTCAGTGTAATTCGTTAGGTCTGTAATTAGTAAATTATCATTTTATGTCAGTTATTATGTCTATCTTTTTCATAGCATCTTTGGTTCATTCCCTATTTTCTATGAAGCTAGATTTATCTATAATCTAGATTGAATCACGATTACATGAACGGTGGGAATACGATTTGGGCAAAATATGAAATTTACTAAAAACGTAGTTTTTAACTTGGAAATTGGCATAAATTGGGAACATGTATTATGGCATGTTCATAGAAATGAAAATTGGATAAATTTGACATGAACTATAGGATGTGTGATTTGGATCTAGTATTGACTTGTAAATCTAGCATTTACAGGAACTGTGAACTAGAATAATAAGTCTAGGTTGACATGAACAGTAATTAGAATGTTAGATCAGAATTGGATTAGCTAATTTGGCATGATAAGAATATTGGCATAAATTTGAAATTGGCCATAATTGCGAGTAATTGTCATGTTTGGCAAAAATCATGGTTAGGGACACTTAATTTGGTGTAGTTTACATATCAAGAAGCCTAAATATGATATAAAGGGGGAAATGGGCCATAAGAATAAGTGTTGACAATTTACATTAAAGGAGCAATTAGGAAATAAGTAAATTAGGAATGATTTACTTATAGAATTTGTCCTAAATGAGAAAATGTAAATTTAGACAAATTAAAGGTTTATTAACGACATCTCTTTTAATAACACACCAGAAAGTTCTAGGGTGACAGAGAGGATAGTGTCTAGGCTTGGGTTTGGAAAATACAAGTTTCCTACTCTCCCTGGCTATCCCTAACTGATCCGACGGACGGGATGGTTACTTTCAAAACCTGATTTGAAAATTAATCAAAACCCTTTGAACTTAGAAAACACGAATATGCCTAACCCGAGGTTAGACTGGGTTGCGATGTAAACCTACCCGGAAACAACCGGCACATCCAGTATTCGCAACAATATATGTCAAATGTGAGTGGTTGCGGCTTTAATTTATTTAGTTAAATCTAGAACAAGAAAGGTAGGGTTAAGTTAACTAAGACACTTAACCAATTCAACATGATAACCAGACCGGTTCGTGGGGTTAGGTTCATACAGACACTTAACACAGTTAAGCTAGAATGTGAGGGCTAAGTCCATAGGGACACTTAACCAACTTAACATGGTAACAAAACAAGATTTGTAGGGGTTAAGTAACTAAGAAAACACTTAGCCAAACTAACATGTTAACTAGACTAGAAGGTGGGGTTAAGTAAAGTTAATACACTTAGCCGAATTAACATGTTAACTAGACTAGAGGTTGGGGTTAAGTAAAATTTAATACACTAAGCCAATTTGATATGTTAGCTGGGCTAGACCGTAGGGTTAAGTAAACTTGAACACTTAACCATCAGATTGTTATAAAGGAATAGGGTTAAGTCTAAAACAAGAAGGGAAAATACTTAACCATTAATAACATGTTAGTTAAAACAGACGGGCAAGGTTAAGTTAAAAAGGAACACTTAACCAATACAGGATGAACGGGTAGGGTCAAGTAATAAGAAATACTTAACCAATATAACTTGGTTTGTGGTAGGGTTAAGTCAACATGAATTACTGATAACACTTAACCAGTTTAACAGGATAAATGAAGAGGGTTAAGTTAGCTTGAATTGACTAATGGCACTTAACCAATCCAAATTGACGGGAAAGGGAACTAAGTAGTAAACCTTAGTTAAAAAGAGCTAAGTAGTAAACCTTAGTTAAGAAAACAACGATTCTGGAAACTAAGTGGTAAACCTTAGTTAGAAAAACTAATTAGTAATTCTTAGTATAACACGGGAAGGAGCGAATGTCCGTCTGACTAAAAAGAAGGCTCCAACGAATTGGGTTACGAAGCCCGAGGCTTCGAGGGGATGTGAGGGTACTCTTGGTATCCCTCTGTGAGGTTGCAGATGATCCTCCTGGGCTCACAGAGGTTAAGGTCTGCATTAGAAGAACCAAGGGTATGCCTTGGTTGCAAAATATGGCAACCTAAAGACTAGGATGGACCAGCGTGATTCGGCGAGAAAATGGTAGCCCTGTGATAGCAACTCGTCGTCTACCATCCATCTTGAGTCAATCGAGATACGTGAAGCGGAAAGGCGGAGAACTCCAAAAGACCATATACTTGCTATCTAGTTATGGGTGAGGATGGCCATAGGTTAGTGGGGCATAGGGGGCCTGCGTATAGTTCTCATTTTTCAAGGTGTGCCTTTCATTCGTTGAGGGAGGGGTCGAGTGGGACCATAGCCACTGGAATAAAAACAGACCTTAGCATCTGCATCGGCAGATATCTGAAAGCTCCCGACCGAGTTCTGTGTTTCTTGATTTGCCCTGCCACAGGACTCGGGCCGCACATTACAGGACATGTGCATCTAGACAAGCGATAACGATTCGCGATACATGCGTGGGGAAGTCTAGGAACGTTTACCACTCTAGGTAGTGTGTCCTAGACTTGGGGGCATCGTTCGACAGGTAGCATAATCCCTAGTTGGACTAGGTGGCATAAACCCTGAATCCGAGAAGCGTTCAGCAGATAGCGTAAACTCTAGTTGAATCTAGAAAGCACTTGATAGAAAACCCTAGATTAGATCTAGGTAATAAATAATAAATGTATGCCTGAAGGCAATGGAAAATACAGGGATTGGGATCACGTTATCGTTACTAGTTGGGACACTAGTTAGATGGTGCAGAGATATAGAAACCAGTATAACAAGGAAATAGCGAAGCGGCGAAAGTATTAGAGCATATCCAGTTTATCTTGTCTTAGCATATCTTGTGTTAATCTTGTCTAATCTTGCTGATCCTATCATCATGGTGTTATCTTGTATTAAGTTAATTCATGTCGTTTTGTTTTTCCATGTTCACATGCTAGAAGTTACTGAACATACTCAGGCTTTATGTCTGACTCTGTTTTCCTTTCGTCTTCTTTTCTTCCGTCCCCCCCCCCCCCCCCCAAGGTAGTAAAGAAGGGAATAGTATAGCTCAGGTTAAGTTGGATTGTCACTCTTTCCCAGCTTGAAGATTTGTCGAAGTTTTGCTTGGATTCTCTTTTCAGATGCTATGGCTGGCTCTTGCTACATTAGGGAATATAAATGTTGTTTTTATGCTTCTTTATTTCGTAAGACAGATGATACTCTGATATTGGAAAACAATTGTTGTACAAAATATATTATCAATAAAGCAAAGTTTTATTTTCCTCTGTTTAATTTCTGTCTGTCTTGTAATTTATCTGCATCTTTTACCCAGAAATGCTCCATAGAACTTAGTGCATTCCCTTTGTGAGTGACACTAACGGATGTGGGGTGTTACACGTGGTATCAGAGCTGAAGGTTACCAGATCAGATAAAGGATTTGAAAAAAAAATTCACAACGGTTTTAAAAGAAGCATTTTCAAGAGAAAAGATTTGTTTTAAAGGCATATTCCCCAAAGCCATACGCACTATCTTCTCTTCCCCTGTTTGAGTTCTTGTCTCCTTCTTTCTTGAGTCTCTAGGGCTCCTGGCTTTCTGGGAGGTAACCTCATCGATGGGCGAAGTCATGCCTGGCTTCCATCCATAGCCGTAGTTGTTTCACCCACGACCAATTTTCTTTCAAGCTTATAGGGTTTTCTGTACGATGGAAGCATCTTTCGAGAGATCTGTCAACATGGCTACACACGGAAGAGGATGAGGAATTCATGGATGTAGATTTAGCTCACAAAGAAGGAAGGAATTATAAAACCTAAGACAAGAGAAAGTATATTTACTAGGGTATGATAGGGCATATAATTAAGGACAAGGGCAAGAACGAGGAACAAGATTTTTAGAAGGGAAAGTATATAGTTTCACCACCAAGCGTACCTAGGAGAAAGGTAGTAAAGTTCTGTTGGAAGAGTCTAGTTTTGCTGTTCGTACTCTTTCCTTTGGTTTTAGCGCTTCGCATTTGTTCATATCCACTTCCATAGTTGAGTCTCTGCACCATAGTACTTGTATAGTAGAAAGATCCCACTAGAGTCTCAAATCCAATTGGTGGTCCGACCAGTTTATTTTTTTGTTAGTAGGGATTTGAGAATAGCTATCGAGTTTGCTTATATCATCTCACGTAGATCATTTAAATTCGGAGGAGATATTCCTTGGGTGCTTGTCTGATATTGGTTTAGGCCTTTGGGGCTTGTACTTGAGGAATGTCGAGTTCGACTAGGATAGTTTGCATGAGAGATGAATAGTTGTGGCAGGCACTCTAAAAAGCACGTAGTGATCTTTTGACCCTCATAGTTATGGCGTGATGGATAAGCTAAGAGGAAGGACCTCAAACCATCCTGGTATGTACACTTGGTATCAGAGTTAACATCTGTTTATTTTGGAAATGGAGGTCAGAAACTTCACAATCGTGAAGTTAAATTAGTTAAGATACAGTGGAGTAAAGCTTAAGAAGGCTAGATACTAGCATCATACCCTTTTCCTTAAGGGTGCATCCTTTATTTCTTTTTAGGAGCTTTACGCATAATTGTTTCTCTCTTTCCAAAGTATATCCTCTAAGTCGTATCTTCGATCCTTAGGTAGAAACTCTTTTGGATGTAAACATGTATTTGAAACATGTTATGGTTGATGGTTGCAAGTGGTTGCTAATGGTTGCTCGTGAATGCATATACATACGTATTAGGCACTAGATCAGTTTGTACGCTTTCATATTGCATTTACAGATATATATTTGTTTGTAAGTTGAACTTGATATGTTATCATATGGATGTTGCATATGGATGAATGGCTATGCACACATGTAGTATTTACATAACTAGGGATGCTTGCATACATGATTGGACGCATGGTACTGACATGATTCACATTAAGGAGGTTAACTGAATCAGTAGACCGCCTGATTTTGCATTAGATAAAGACATACACACACACTATGCATATGAACATGAAAGCATTAGAAATATTTTAAGGACAATGAATGCCTGTGATTGAATGGTTGAGTATATGGGTTATTGGATGGTAGGACACATTCTTCCTAACTTGAAGATTTCGGAGACGAAATCCTTTTAAGTGGGGGAGAATGTAACACCCCGTAATTCTGTAACACTAAGATTCACAAATCAAGGCAGAATTAAATTTTAATATCAAAATCAAGGGAAACGAGCTGTGCCATTGCATTCATCTCGGAATTCTGCATGAAAACGAGTCCGAGTTTGCGTAAATCGGAGTCCGTATGAGGAAGACATGGCCTCCAGAAGTTTCAGCAAAATTCAAATTTCAAAACAGTTCAAAAACGAGTTCAAAATTCAAAAATTGGACCCAGATTGGGCTGGGCGGGAATTTTCCCGCCCAAGACCCAGGTCGATTGGTTATTCGACCTGGGGCACCCAGGTCGACTGGGGAGTCGACCTGGGGCACCCAGGTCGACTGGGTAGTCGACCTGGGGGTCGACCTGGGGGTCGACCTGCTCTCGAAATCAATGTTTTGAACCTGGGTTCATTTTGATGTATCTAGCCCAATTTTCTGACCAGATTCATGACTCTAATCCTATACAAACAGCCTTAGTCCCCTTCTCTATTCACAATTCTTTTCTATCCTTATGCTGCCTCTGAGAAAAAGTATAAATAAATAAAAATAAGAAAATAATACGAAAATCCAAGACAAGGTTATGCTGCTCAAGTTTGTCAAGAAGAGATTCGAATCAAGATTAAAGCTTCAAGATAAGAATCAAAGGCTAACTCAAACGGTTTCGAGCAACGTCGCACGAATCATAGCAACGCCATCTTTCTATTCTAAAAACCGATCAATGTAAGTCAGTTACTTTTTAGATTTGAACGTTTTCTCTATTCGTGACATGAAATTAAAGGAATAAAAGAATATGCCAAATCTTTCTATTCGAATCAGTGCTTATATCTTTGGACTTAATTAAGAACTGTTATGATTCGATGACCAATGAGACTGTGACTATGAAGCTATGGACCTTAAAACCTTATGCCTCTTTGACTATGAACACTGCCTATGACTGTGACTCATGACTATGAGAATTATTTCCTTGACTATGAACACAATCCTATGCCTTTGATTAGGAAGCATAAACTATTGCCTATGACATAACAAGGACAACTGTGATTAAACACCTATGATTCATGACTAGGGAAGTGTTGCTTAAGTTTTGTGACTATGAAATTGGGTTTGAACCTGATTATCTATTTTGTCTATTCTTGGATTTCTTTGGTTTTAGATCTTGGGAATTTACCTATTAAGTTATGTCTACCCATGTTCTTGAACCTACGTCGTTATTCAACCCTTTTTATGTCATAAGATTTTCAGACCTATAGACTTTCGATGTTTTAGATCAATTTCAGTGTAATTTGTTAGGTCTGTAATTGGTAAATTATCGTTTTATGCCAGTTATTATGTCTATCTTTTTCATAGCATCTTTGGTTCATTCCCTATTTTCTACGAAGCTAGATTTATCTATAATCTAGATTGAATCACGATTATACGAACGGTGGGAATACGATTTCGACAAAATATGAAATTTACTAAAAACGTAGTTTTTAACTTGGAAATTGGAATAAATAGGGAACATGTATTATGGCATGTTCATAGAAATGCAAATTGGATAAATTTGACATGAATTATAGGATGTGTGATTTGGATCTAGTATTAACTTGTAAATCTAGCATTTACATGAACTGTGAACTAGAATATTAAGTCTAGGTTGACATGAAATGTAATTAGAATGTTAAATCAGAATTGGATTAGCTAATTTGGCATGATAAGAATATTGGCATAAATTTGAAATTGGCCATAATTGTGAGTAATTGTCATGTTTGGCAAAAATCATGGTTAGTGACACTTAATTTGGTGTAGTTTACATACCAAGAAGCCTAAATATGATATAGAGGGGAAAATGGGCCATAAGAATAAGTGTTGACAATTTACATTAAAGGAGTAATTAGGAAATAAGTAAATTAGGAATGATTTACTTATAGAATTTGTCCTAAATGAGAAAATGTAAATTTAGACAAAGTAAGGTTTATTAACAACATCTCTTTTAATAACACACCAGAAAGTTCTAGGGTGACAGAGAGGATAGTGTCTAGGCTTGGGTTTGGAAAATACAAGTTTCCTGCTCTCCCTGGCTATCCCTAACTGATCCAATGGACGGGATGGTTACTTTCAAAACCTGATTTGAAAATTAATCAAAACCCTTTGAACTTAGAAAACACGAATATGCCTAACCCGAGGTTAGACTGGGTTGCGATGTTAACCTGCCCAGAACCAACCGGCACATCCAGTATTCGCAATAATATCTGTCTAATGTGAGTTGTCACGGCTTTAATTTATTTAGTTAAATCTAGAACAATAATGGAAGGGTTAAGTTAACTAAGACACTTAACCAATTCAGCATGATAGCCAGACCGGTGGGTGGGGTTAGGTTAATACAAACACTTAACACAGTTAAGCTAGAATGGGAGGGCTAAGTCCATAGGGATACTTAACCAACTTAAAATGTCAACAAGACAAGATTTGTAGGGGTTAAGTAACTAAGAAAACACTTAGCCAAACTAATATGTTAACTAGACTAGAAGGTGGGGTTAAGTAAAGTTAATAGCCGAATTAACATGTTAACTAGACTAGAGGTTGGGGTTAAGTAAAATTTAATACACTTAGCCAATTTGATATGTTAACTGGGCTAGACCGTAGGGTTAAGTAAACTTGGACAATTAACCATCAGATTGTGATAAAGGAATAGGGTTAAGCCTAAAACATGAAGGGATAATACTTAACCATTAATAACATGTTAGTTAAAACAGACGGGCAAGGTTAAGTTAAAAAGGAACACTTAACCAATACAGGATGAACAGGTAGGGTTAAGTAATAAGAAATACTTAACCAATATAACTTGGTTTGTGGTAGGGTTAAGTCAACATGAATTACTGATAACACTTAACCAGTTTAACAGGATAAATGAAGAGGGTTAAGTTAGCTTGAATTGACTAATGACACTTAACCAATCCAAATTGACGGGAAAGGGAACTAAGTAGTAAACCTTAGTTAAAAAGAGCTAAGTAGTAAACCTTAGTTAAGAAAACAACGATTCTGGAAACTAAGTGGTAAACCTTAGTTAGCAAAACTAAGTAGTAATTCTTAGTATAACACGGGAAGGAGCGTATGTCCGTCTGACTTAAAAGAAGGCTCCAACGAATTGGGTTACGAAGCCCGAGGCTTCGAGGGGACGTGAGGGTACTCTTGGTATCCCTCGGTGAGGCTGCAGATGATCCTCCTGGGCTCACAGAGGTTAAGGTCTGCGTTAGAAGAACCAAGGGTATGCCTTGGTTGCAAAATATGGCAACCTAAAGACTAGGATGGACCAGCGTGATTCGGAGAGAAAACGGTAGCCCTGTGATAGCAACTCGTCGTCTACCATCCATCTTGAGTCAGTCGAGATACGTGAAGCGGAAAGGCGGAGAACTCCAAAAGACCATATACTTCCTATCTAGTTATGGGTGAGGATGGCCATAGGTTAGTGGGGCATAGGGGGCCTGCGTATAGTTCTCATTTTTTAAGGTGTGCCTTTCATTCGTTGAGGGAGGGGTCGAGTGGGACCATAGCCACTGGAATAAAAACAGACCTTAGCATCTGCATCGGCAGATATCTGAAAGCTCCCGACCGAGTTCTGTGTTTCTTGATTTGCCCTGCCACAGGACTCGGGCCGCACATTACAGGACATGTGCATCTAGACAAGCGATAACGATTCGCGATACATGCGTGGGGAAGTCTAGGAACGTTTACCACTCTAGGTAGTGTGTCCTAGACTTGGGGGCATCGTTCGACAGGTTGCATAATCCCTAGTTGGACTAGGTGGCATAAACCCTGAATCCGAGAAGCGTTCAGCAGATAGCGTAAACTCTAGTTGAATCTAGAAAGCACTTGATAGAAAACCCTAGATTAGATCTAGGTAATAAATAATAAATGTATGCCTGAAGGCAATGGAAAATACAGGGATTGGGATCACGTTATCGTTACTAGTTGGGACACTAGTTAGATGGTGCAGAGATATAGAAACCAGTATAACAAGGAAATAGCGAAGCGGCGAAAGTATTAGAGCATATCCAGTTTATCTTGTCTTAGCATATCTTGTGTTAATCTTGTCTAATCTTGCTGAACCTATCATCATGGTGTTATCTTGTATTCAGTTAATTCATGTCGCTTTGTTTTTCCATGTTCACATGCTAGAAGTTACTGAACTTACTCAGGCTTTATGTCTGACTCTGTTTTCCTTTCGTCTTCTTTTCTTCCATTCCCCCCCCCCATGTAGTAAAGAAGGGAATAGTATAGCTCAGGTTAAGTTGGATTGTCACTCTTTCCCAGCTTGAAGATTTGTCGAAGTTTTGCTTGGATTCTCTTTTCAGATGCTATGGCTGGCTCTTGCAACATTGGGGAATATAAATGTTGTTTTTCTGCTTCTTTATTTTGTAAGACAGATGATACTCTGATATTGGAAAACAATTGTTGTACAAACTATATTATCAATAAAGCAAAGTTTTATTTTTCGCTGTTTAATTTCTGTCTGTCTTGTAATTTATCTGCATCTTTTACCCAGAAATGCTCCACAGAACTTAGTGCATTCCCTTTGTGAGTGACACTAACGGATGTGGGGTGTTACAGAACTGCTCCTTGAATCCCTAGATAAGGTAGAAGAAAAAAGGGATGAAGCGTATCTACGTTCCTTGAGGCACAAATAGCAAGTCGCTCGTTATTACAACAGAAGTGTCCGAGCTCGAACATTTGAACACGGGGACTTGGTTCTAAAACGTGTCTTTCAACTCCCAGTACATTTGGGCTCGAAATGGGAAGGACCCTATACTAACCTATGGATGCTTGATAATGGAGCCTTCAAGCTAGCGACCGTGGATGGAGATGAAATCCCCAGAGTATGGAATGCCCAACATTTGTGGCATTACTTGACATGAAATTGTCAATTTTATTCTTTTGTTTTTAGGACCGTGTAAAAAGGCATGACTTGCCTAAAATAGTCCAATTATATATACAAAAGATTATAAAGTGGACGTAGGTCATGATTCGAATGAACCACTATAAAATATCTTGTGTCATTTACTTTTATCGCACCATTCATTATTTACTCTGTCATTCCTTGCTCATATGAATCATTATAATCTTTAAAATTTGCTATGGGCCTTGCAGTAATCTTGAAACACGCAATTCAAAGTGCCTTCTATCAAAATCAAAAGGTCAATAGTATGCAGAGCACTGAGGGTGCAGTGGAGAAAATGACACCATTATCAACACTCTAGTTCTCATGATTTGAGAAAGAATATGAAGGGCAAAGAAATAAATTGTCCACGATACGTGTAGGTGCACCATGATTTAAAAGACCGTCTGGACAACACTCTGCCCTAGGCATCCAACGGGAGAGCATAAAGAAGCTAGAGACTAAGCGCCGTAAAAGAACTCCTACCCCGCTGAAGGATCGGGGGCAAACTGAAAGCTTAGTTCGAACTCTATCCTGGGCATACGACAGGAGAGTATAAAAGCGTTTCGATCAAACGCCATTAATGAGCTCCTTTCTCGTTACACAACCAGAAAAAAGGATGAAAGCTGAGCTCGAACCCTGCAATTCCGTACTCAGGGGCAGCACACATATGACTCTAATCAATCCTCGATAAGCCCTGGCCAGGCATCATACTAATGATTGATTGAGGGCATACTTATACACATGTATATACACTGAAATGTAGAGCAGGAATTTTAAAGTCTTATTGATAGAATGATTCATTATTTGATTCCAACTTAGTTATGATTTGACTATTTATGTTCGTGACTAAGTATGATAAACTTGCAGGAACACCGCAGTGCAAAAAGAAATAGAATTTCATTCACTAAATGCAGATTCACAAGTCAAAACTAAACAAAATACGAGGGAAATACTCACGACTACATCGTCAGGCCAGTGGAAAGTCTAAAAACAAAATATGAACTGACAAGCAAACTCTACTTGGGCTTGGGAGATGACTTAGGCTTCTTCTCCTTCTTTTGCTTCTCCGAATCCTCCTTGTCGACATTTGATTTATACTGCTTTTTCCTCTTCTTTTTGTCTGAAGGAGGATCCGAAGGAGGGTTAGAAGATTGGGATGCAAGCTGTGTAGTTATCAACTTACTGGCCAACTTTATAATTAACCCAGACTTGGGATCAGCTGCGTAGATAGGTGGCACATTTAGGGGCTCTTGTTCCTGTATTTTTAAGGCCAGCAGCTTATCCTTTATAACCATCATTTCGGCAAAGGTTGTATTATCACCGTTTCTGGTCTCTTTTGTGATAGCAAGCTCTTCCTCATCATCCCCGTGATCGCCATCGATGTCATCCAACGATCCGATAACTTCGGCATCCTTGGGAACATCAGTGCCTGATGATCGATGGCTTTCTCGGGTGCCTTGACCTCAGTCTGCTCAGGAGTTTCAAGGATGACCTCGGTGTTTGGTGTCACATTGACTTTCTCAGCCTCTGTTTGCTTTTCTGCATCCTTCTTCGTCCACTTGGCACTGTTATTAGCTTTGGAGAAAATGTGGTCTTCTCGATGGTTTGCTACACAATGCGATGACAAATCACAATAGCCTTAACAAATTGTGGAGAGAATATGGAGATACCTTCTGCTGACTCCTCGCCTGAATCTGCAATGGAAGCTCCAAAGATTGGAGGAACTGGAACTACAGGGATCAATGGGTCATCTGGATTGTACTCCTCAACCTCAGAAGTCTTGGACTCCGTTGCTGAGCTTGAACCTTCATCAATCTCGTTCTTACCCTTGAGATCAAGCTCTCTTTCTCCATGGCCTCTTAGATCTGACGCCTGCCCTCTGCTAATGCCTCAGGCTCTCCATCTCTGAGAAAAGTCAACATGAGTTGATTCTCATCGACTTCTTCGACCGTCAAGCATTGCTTTTAGCTCTCAACAATCTGATCCCATACAGTAACCAAGGTGGTGGGATAGTGCTAATCCAAGAAATGTCTCGAGTCCGGATGATTTGAACAAAGAAATCCAGTAGCAGTTCATCTAACTCCCCCATATCTTTCTCAGCAGCATCAATTCTGGCAGTAGCAGTGGAGGCCGACTCGAAAGCCACATTTGCATTGCTTTTGGCAAGGGTTGCCTGTCCCTCAGCATGACCAAGTTTGTCGTGTAAATTCGCATTCTCCTTCTCTACACGAGCAAGATTGTCCTTTAAGCTTGCTTTCTCCTTTTCCCAAACAGCCCTCTTTGTGACAAGACGATCCTCCAATGCCTTTAGCTCAGTGTTAGCCATCCTGAGATCCTCTATCTCTTTCGTCAAACCCACACGTTCTTGGCTGTGTGAATCGAGCTCGAGGTGGAAGCGTTTCTTAGCGCTGTCTAATTCGGTTTTGTAATTTTCAGCATCTTGCTGAGCTAAGGCAAGATGGGCTTGCACATCCTCAAGATATTTCTCCGCCTTACTCCTGGCCTTAGCATCGTGATCGATCTTCACCCTGGCGCTGGCAGCATCTACTTCTAGACAGCATATAACATCTGACAAATTCTTGGCATGCTTTTTCATTGCTCTATATTGTTTAGCCACATTGCCGATCTGACCCACAACCTCTACATCCCATTCATCGGAAACTAGTTCGAGATCCGGGACAAAATGCATCCTCTCAAAATAGATATCGAGGAATTCCTTCCGTAAGCGCTCCAACTTTGCCTGATTAACAGAAGTAACGGAACCCTCCCGTACCTCGGTAGTATCCAAGCTGTGCTGACCAGAAGGAACCAAAACTGCCTTCTCTTTTTCCAAACTCTTTCTTAGATCTTTGTTTTTTTCTTTGGGTTCATGATGCTTCTTGGAAGACTTTCCCTGAGACGGTGTACTATTCGGAGGAGTTAGATCTTTGGGAATTTGCTTGCCTCCAGCCTATGGCACTTGACGACTATGGTATTTCCCACGGACTTGCTTCGAAGGAGAGCGAGACCGTGTAGAGTGAGGGTGATAAGAATCACGGGGTCGTTGGCTATCTCTTCCCCGGTTGTCACTACGATCACGATCAGATATGGGATTGAGTCTGGGAGAGCAGCTACGAAGTTCACAATGAGAACATGAAAGGTAGTGAGACATGTTTTCTACAAAGAACGACAAACAAATATGAGACCCAAGAATACAAATAGCACATGAGTGGTGCATGTGATTTGTGTATCCCTTGTAATCCCCCCTAACAGACCAGGGCCCGAAGCTAGGCTCATCTGTGTAGTATCTTTCTCTTTGGGGGGAATGTTCTCTTCCTCAGAGATAGGGAAGAATGGTTCCCCTCCAAAGTCTTCAGGTGTGTAGATATTATCTGGCAGAGGGATTTTATCTAACTCCCCAAATATCTGCTCCTCTGTCAACGTATCATGAGCGACCTACCCCACTGGTGGTGGAGTCCTTGAGGGAGACTGCCCCTTGGACACTGAAGCCTCCTTTGGCTCACCATCTCGGATTTCATCTCCTTTGTATACGTTCAAATCCTCATCATCCTGGTTAATAATTGGTGAAGGATTCTTAGGAATCTCTATCGCCTTCATAGCTTCTGTAGTCACTTCTACCTCAGTCGGGGGCACATATTTGTAGGGTTTGCCACCTGAATCGAGACCAAATCTCACATCCAAAAGCTGGTGTTGGTGAAGGCTCTCGTCGGTTAAACACTTCTAGATTTTGTAGAAGTCAGATTTTCTTGCCATAAGGCGAGATAATCGATCTTCATATACCGAACCTTCTGTTTTTTCAAAGTTGTGAGCTATGCAGAAAAAAGAGCACATTAGCACTACAATTATGCAATTGGAATACACATTGAAGGATTTGAAACTCACTTGACTGTAACCACCTCCTCGCACATCCAGCTTGATGTTTTATGTATAACCAGTAAGATCTGGCATCCCCTAAGTTGCTATGGCCATCCGATAAGACCTTTATGCCAGGAATCGACTCGAAGAAATAAAAGTTTGGGGTCCCTGTGGAACGATGTTTGAAATGATATAAGAATTTAAATTTTTTGAAGGTGAGCTCGACCTTTAAAATCTCCGCATACGCGATATATAAGGTATACAGAGCTGCATAAGCATTGGGATGAAGTTGCGTGGGGGCAATATATAGTCATCTCAGGAGATCAACGAAAATCGGAGGAAACAGAGGGATAACACCTACCCAACACATGAGCCTACTGATAGCCATGTATCCTTCCGGAGCAGAATGGGGCCTGTCACCTTCCTCCAGAGTTTTTACATCATCCTAAGGAATCCCATGCCTTAGACAGATTTTCTCTAACTTTAACTTATCCAATTTGGAGGCTACAGAATCACTTAGTTTCTCATTCTCTACTTCTTTAACACCCGGGATCTCATCAGGAGCGCGGTCATCTTCTTCTTCCTCGAGTGATGTGCTCTCAGAAGATGTCGATTCACTATCAATATCTGTCTCATAATCTGATCCAGAGTTTTTCCACTCTAGATCAAAAGAAAGCACATCAGGATTGTGAAAACTTAACGACTCTAGATCTGCCCTTTTTGTGATATTCTTGACGAACTTCTATCAGACATGGCTGCGGTGGCGAGTAAACATGAAAGATCAGAATACAATTTCCCGTGAATCCTGTGTGTGCAAGTGTTGGTGTGTACAGTTATGCATAATACTGGGAAAGAAAAACACAAAGTAAATTAGATAAGCATGATATTGCTCATTGTATGCTGCCGAGTTAGGCCATTGTCCAGTCCAAAAAGTTCGTCTTGCAGGCTCTAACCTAACTGTCCATCGATTAGGCCAAGTTGTGGTGGATTTTCAGTTAAAGTAGGTGTTGACGAATTCGATTGATTGATGTAACCAAGTCGGATATGGTCGTAAAATTGGGGTTGGCCCAAAGATAGGCTAGCACTTGAAGTTCTATGGTTCGGCTCGAGATAGAGGTTGGCTCGTGAGATAGGTCGCACTTGTGAATGTGGGTCGGTTCGTGGCATGGGACTGGCTCGTGGGAAGAGGTTGGCTCATGGCAAAAGAGCTGACCCATAGAAGGGAGCTTCGGCTCGTGACGTTATAAGGATCACGACGACCCGCAGGACACCGTCTCATGATCCTCTTTTCACGAACCGGTGCCCTCACTTCCATCCACTATCCAACCTGACATGTAACTCCCCTCCACGACCTGCTTCGATGTTAAGACCCATGAACCGAACTCCCTTGAAACGCATCTCCCTTCCAATCTACTCCTTCTTCTACTCACGAGGAGGTCTTCACAAGTAAGCCCTCAACTAGCCAGTTACCTCATCAAAGCACTTCCCTCCTTAACTCTGCATCTTCTATCTCCACGAGCGAACCCTTCTCCTTTCAATTTTTAGCTCTCCAAAGTCCGCTATTATTATGAGATCATTGGCAAATCCGTCAAAGTCAAAGAGAAACGTACTTCGAGGGAAGCCGACACTCAACGCAGCGTGGAGTTTGGAGCGATGAAAACAGAAAACAAAGAATTAAAAATCATCTTTACCTCTTTAAATCGGGATTACAGTGGGTGTTAATTTCAGGGATTGCTCGAATTTTGATTAATGAATAAAAATGATAAGGCGACAATAAAAGAAATGAAAGAGAGAAATGGTAATAAAGAACTGGGGGAGCGGGTTATATAGCTCGCGTGGAGGCTATTAGACTTCCCCTTTTTGTCTCATATGCTCCGCCTAGTCAAACGGGCCACGAGCATTCAAGAAATCCCATCGTGATCCGCATGGAGGACCTTTCAACTACAGGTCCGTGACATATGCCCAGTTACACGAACCATATTGTGTTCTAATAACTTGGGCTCGGAAATAGTCAATAGTTTGAAAAGATGAAATCTTTTTACATACAGAAGCGAAGAATTTCTCTCAAATACCCATGGAATTTAAAGCTTATCTGACAAATCGAGTATGATGCTTTCCAAAGTCCAAAAGGTCGAAGTCAGCTAATAGGCAAAAAAGTGATTAGAAGTTTAACCCAGCCTGATATTTATACTCGTCAAAGGATACGACTATTCGAAATGTCATGGCTGCCCAAATAGGTGCAACCATTGATCCACACCATTTTAGGAAAAGGCACCTCGACAATTTTGAAGCACGTTTCATCTCCCATGAAACAAAATTCGATGGGGAAAAATGTTGGCTATCTTTTGAACCAAGCCACCAAGGATACCAAGACTTACACATGGTAGACAAAGATACTCAAACCTGATCAAGTCCCACTCATGGTCCATGCTCCTAGCTGGTTCATGATGGGCTCTTACCCTCGACTCGCCATGTCTTTCACGACTCGCTCGAGATGAGCACCACGACCCGCTCGTGGTATAGGGTCACGAACCGACTCTGCTAATAGGAAATAGTGGCCAAGACTTGGTCATCCACGATCCGAGATTGAAGGATCTTGCAACACCAGTCCATAACCGCCATTTTGGCTACTTCTTCATCAAGCCACGAACCAGTCCGAGATCCTCGGGATCCGTGCCATGTCATCACGAATCGCTTGCAAAAATCACCTATAAATAGCTCTATACTTGGCATTTTTCAGGATCTTTTGGAAGTTCTGAGTATTATTTCCACCATTGTTGTTTCTCCATTATTTCTAATCAATATTATCTTGAAATTATTGAGTGAACCACTGTTGTAAGAGTGAGATTGAGAGAAATCATTGATTGTACTTGTGTTCAACGTATAACCGAAGATATATAAAGTGGACGTAGGCTCGTTAACGCCGAACCACTATAAATATGGTGTGTTTGTTGTGTTTTCTTTCATTATTTAGTTATTACTCTCTGCAATTCTAGACAATTTGGGTGTTAGCGTCATAATTTGGTCTAACACCCGGTGGTTTACTTCATCCTTTGGAGGTCTCACAGTGGTAGTGGGAGATCATCACTATGGATTTCATTGATGGTTTGCCTAGAACAAGGAAAGGCAACACCACTATTTGGGTTATAGTTGACAGACTTACTAAGAGCACTCATTTTATTCCTGTTTAGAGTAAGAGAACGACAACATGGTTGGCAACAGTTTATCTTCGTGAGATAGATTGTTTACATGGATTACCTTCTAGTATGGTGAGTAAGCGTGACCGCATATTCACCAGTGAGTTTTGAAGGAGCTTACATGAGGCATTAGGTACATAGTTGTGTTTGAGCACCACTTATCACCCTCTGACTGATGGGCAGACGGAAAGGGTGAATACAACTCTTGAGGATCTTTTAAGACTGTGTATCCAAGACTTCGGAGGGACTTGGGAAGAGCATCTTCCATTGGTAGAGTTCACCTACAACAGTAGTTATCAAGATAGTATTGCCATGGAACCCTTCGAGGCATTGTATGGATGACTTGTATATCAATAACTTGATGGCGAGAGTCTACAGATAGGCTTCTCCTTGGACCGAGATGATTAGAGAAACTTCGAAGAACGTAGATCTTATTCGCAGACGCATGAAGACTGCTCAGGACAGGCAGAAATCCTACGCAGATAAGAGAAGGACTGATATTGAGTTTGAGGTGGAAGACATGGTTTTCATCAATGTATCACCTTTAAGGAATGTGGTTCGCTTTGGATCTGTAGGGAAATTGGCACCAAGGTTTGTAGGGCCTTTTCCCATAACAGAAAGGATTGGCCAAATGGCCTCTAGAATTGAAACACCCTACCTCCGATAAGGTCACTTACAAAGGGAATGCCTTAACTTTGGTGGAGGTTTATAAGTAAAATCCACAGATAAACTCAAGAAAGATATAAATACACATATTTTAAACAGCGGAAATCAAACAGACTTTTATTTCATCCATACGTGTTCAAACAAAACATTCCATAATTTTCTCGAAATACTTCCAAAATTACAACCTCATAACTGTCTTGATTATTAAAGAAGCATAAAACATAAATAAAGTGACAAAACTCCCCATTGTGATATCCAAAGCCATAATCCGAGCAAAAGAGATCCAAATCATACATCTACGTTCTTGGAGATTGTAAAGAGTCTGACTGAGCTGAGTTGTTTCCTTCCTGTGGACCTGGGGAGGGGGGAACGAAAGAAAAGAAGACGAAAAGAAAATAGAGTCAGACATAAAGCCTGAGTAACTCTTCAGTATGTGAATAAGAAAAAGGGCATGATAGATATAAACTGAAAACAGGAAAGTGTCACAAGCTAAGGAAGTATCGAATGTACTATCGCACCCATACTATACATATCTCTGCACCTACTTGAGTTTATCCTAACTGGAACCCCATGCTGAGGGTAAAGTGATCCCCATTTTTATTTAAAGATCGGCTCCTACTCGCGTAAACATGTGTCATACGGCCCCCAGGAATTGTAGATACCTATGTTGGTCCCACCATAGGGTGTATCAAGACCCATGGTGGCGGCCCCGACACAAATTCTAGAAGGCATATGTTATACTACCGGCGCCCCCAGTACCCTGTTTGTCTGCTCCGGAGTGTGTGCACGCCTGCATCCCGTTAGAACCTACATTGTTGCACCCACTGCCGTCGCTTTGACCGCTTACAATCCACCCAGTAATCGTGCCCCACCGTGCCTAGTTTCAGGGTACCATGATACCTAACTTGGGTTACTGCAGAAACGGGTCCCTCGTTATCAGGATTTTCTAATCAAACATGTTAAGTGTCTGTATTTACCTAACTCCACCCATCAATTCTTGTTAACATGTTGAATTTGGTTAAGTGTTATAGTTGACTTAACCCTACCATTTGTCCTTAGCCTCTTAGAGCACCAGACCACTCACATTAGACAGGTATTGCTACGGTTACTGGATGTGCCGGTCGGTTCCGGGCAGGTTTACACCGTAGCTCAGTCTAACCTCGGGTCCTTATTGGGCTCAATGCTTAACCACCCACATTGGATAGGTATTGTTGTGACTACTGGACAGCCGGCCGGGTCCGGGCAGGTTTACATCACAACTCAATCCTGCCTCGGGTTAAGCATATCGTGTTTTCTAAATTTACATATTTTATTATTTCTCAATTATATATGTAAATGTCATATCTTTTATTCTTGGGTATATCAATTCATACCGCTTAAATGTCATTGTCGTTGGCATGTGCCAACCATACCAACATATATTTTCATGTTTTACACCCAACGTTATTACCCCCGTTTGTACGTTCGCAACATTATAATGTGTGTTGGGCTTGTCACAATTCAGCCCAACTTTATAAACGTGAGAAAAAGGGGAAATCAAGAACATGTAATACATAAAGGCGTGTGGCGCATGAACTTGCAATTTAGCGATTCAACTAACATATAATATGGGTCATGTGAACTTGTAGTCAAATCAAAGTATAACTAAGTAGGTGACATATGAAATGGCATAGTTTAGGCTAATACAAACTTGTGTTTAAACATGTTTAACTTGGCACAATGTCAATCACAAAACTAGCATGTTGTATATTCACCAAAATGTCCAATTATAACATCTAATCACATAGCCTATTTCAACATGAGCTTGCATAGTTTATGAAACCCAAACGATACTCAACATAGATCCAATTATACTTGCAAATTAATATAAGAATGATATCATAGGTTTTGGGTCATGTAGGCATAAAAGGTTTCAAATCTAGAACATGTTTACATAAGCCTTATTTTAGACTTAGTTAATGTATATAATCCATGCCATCGACATAAACATAAAGGGATCAATTACTAGTTTTTGCCACAACTTGCTATTGTTATTACTTTCATATACAAATGTCCAATAGGCTTGCATCAATCAATTTAGGCCACAAATATCAATACACATGTCATGACAGAATCATTACAATACATAGAATTTATATCGTATTCATAAATAACACAATTCTATTTTCATTTACATCGAATCACATCACAGTTTTTATTCATATTCTGAAAGGTCACTATACTTACAACGAATGCAGAATCTTGAATTCTGGATTCTGAATTCTGAAATTGAGATGCGCTCCTTTGGGTAGACTAATGTTGTGTTGATTTATTTGATTAAACTTTAATCTTCTTCTTAATTTGATTCGTCTCTAAGCTTTTCTCTCTTGACGGCTATGCTCAATTCCTTCTTGGCAGCATGACGACTCCCATCTTATTTTTTTATGTGAATTTTCAGTTGAGACTTAGGGTGTATTATAGATTTCTAAATTGTTTTGAGCCGTCAGAAGAAGACAGGAGGAATCTAGACCATACAAAGTTCAAAGTGCCAATCAAGAGGTGACATGTCTGCCCTAGTGACACACCGAGCCACAGAAATTCGAGCCAGAGCCAGACCTAGCCAGCCAGGTCGACCAGGCAGGTCGACTGGCTGGTTGACACCCAGGTCGACATTATGGCCGACCTTGGGTGGCCAGGTTGACACCATGGTCGACCCTATGGTCGACCTGGTCTCTGGGCGGGAATTTTCCCGCCCAGCCCAGTTTGAACCTGTTTTTCGAATTTCGAATTTAAAACTGAGCTGTTTGAATTTAAATTTTATTCTGAAACTTCTGAAGGTCATAACTCCTTCATACGGAGTCCGATTTATGCAAACTCGGACTCTATCTCAAGCAAAATTCAGAGACAAACGCAATGGCGTAACCCATTTCCCTTAATTCCTTCATTCAAAATTAATTACACTTTAATTTGTGAAGCTTAATGTTTATAGAATCCACGGGGTGTTACATTCTCCCCCCTTAAAAGGATTTCGTCCCCGAAATCTTCAAGTTAGGAAGAATGTATATCCTACCATCCAACAGTCCATCTACTCAACCAACAAACACAGGCATCCACTGTCCTTAAAAGACTTCTAATGCTTCGTGATCATATGCATAGTGTGTGTACATGTCCTTATCAAATGCAGAAATCAGGCGGTCTACTGATTAATTTGACCTCCTTAATGCGAATCATGTATGTTTCATGAATCCATTATGTATGCAAATTTTTCCTACTCATAATTCTACATGAGTGCACAACTATTCATACAAATACAACAACCATATGACAACATATCAAGTTTCAACCATATACAAATGAGAATACATATATGCATATGCAATATGAAGTGACTGAGCCGATCTAAAACCTAGGGTGTGTGTGTATATGCATCCACGAGCAACCACTAGCAATCACTAGCAACCATTTGCAGCCATCATCCATAACATGTTTTCAAATACATGTTTGCATCCAATTGTTTTCCACCTAAGGAATTAGGAAAAGGACCAAGGAGATATACCTAAAAAGATAGATAAAGCATAACTTAAGGAAAAAGAGAGAGATCGAAGATGTACCCTCAAAAAGAAGAGGGTAGGCAACGCGTATTCTGTCCTTAGTTTCCCAAGTCGCATCTTCCTCGGCGTCACTCCACTGAACTTTAACGAGTTTGACCTCGCGGTTGCGTAGCTTTTTCACTTCAGTTCCTAAGATGAGGCTTGGAATTCTCCTCACAGTTGCTTCACATTCCACTTCGGCTTCTTCTAGAATGATAGGTTCCACCACTTCCGCAGACTCATGCAAACACTTCCGGAGTTGAGAAACATGAAAGACGTTGTGAACTCCGGACAGTCTCTCGGGTAGCTCTAATCTATAGGAAATCTTCCCAACCTTCTCGATGATAGGGAATGGTCCTACAAATCTTGGTGCTAACTTTCCTGCGGATCCAAAGCGAACGTCGTTCCTTAAAGGAGATACCTTAAGGAAAACCCTGTCCCCAACCTCAAACTCAAGGTCGGTCCTTCTTTTGTCGGCGTAGGATTTTTGTCTGTCTTGGGCTGTCTTCATTCTCCTACGTATCAAGTCCACTTTCTCCGAAGTCTCTCGAATCATGTCTGGCCCAAGTATAAGCTTATCTGTAGACTCCCACCAACAAGTTGGTGATTTGCACGGTCTTCCATACAAGGCTTCGAAGGGTGCCAGGCCCATGGTAGCTGTTGTTGTAGGCAAATTCTACTAAAGGAAGGTGATCCTCCCACGTCGCTCCAAAGTCAAGAATGCAAAGTCTTAAAAGATCCTCCAAAACTCTATTCACCCTTTCGGTCTGGCCATCGGTTTGGGGGTGATAGGCCGTGCTCAAACATAACTGGGTGCCTACAGCTTCTTGCAGACTCCGCCAAAACTCACTTGTGAAGATAGGGTCTCGGTCACTAACAATGCTGGAGGGTATCCCATGGAGTCAAACTATTTCCTTGAGATGAAGAGATGCTAGAGATGCGGCAGTCCTTCTACTCTTGATAAGTATAAAGTGGGCGCTTTTATTAAGCCTATCCACTAGTACCCAAATGATAGTGTTGCCTCTTCTCGACCTAGGCAGTCCATCAATGAAGTCCATCGAAATGCTATCCCACTTCCACTGTGGGACCTCTAAAGGATGAAGTAGTCCTCCGGGCTTCTTCTGTTCCGCCTTGACCTTTTGGCAGGTCATGCACTTATAAACGAAATCTGCCACGTCTTGCTTCATGCCACTCCAAAAGAAAGTCCTTTTTATATTCTTGTACATCTTATCATCGCCAGGGTGTATAGTCATCTTGGAATGATGCGCTTCCTCGAGAACCTTCTTTGTCAACTCCCTTCCTTGTGGGACGCATAATCTTCCATCTCGCCTCAGCCAACCCTTATCATCGATGGAGTACCTACTGAGGTGACTAGAAGTCTCACCCCTAATAAGTTTACCAATCACATCAACAAGCTGAGGGTCTTCACGTTATGCAACCCCTATTGAGTCCAAGAGAGTAGGGCGTACTTCGAGAGATGCTAGTAAACCCGGTACAAAATCCGAGGAGGACCTAAAGTTAAAACTGGCTACATACTCCAAACTTTGCCTTTCCACAAAGAGCGGGCTTAAGGTCAGTTTCTTTCGGCTCAACGCGTCTGCTACTACGTTACCTTTGCCGGGAGTATAGGAAATTTCAAAATCATACGAGGAAAGAAACTCCATCCATCTTTGCTGCCTCAAGTTAAGATCCTTCTGCGAGAAGAGATATTTCAACGATTTATGGTCAGTGTATAATTCAAACTTCTCACCTAGGAGATAATGGCGCCAATACTTCAGTGCAAAGACGATGGCGGCTAACTCAAGATTGTGGGTTGGGTAGTTCTTTTCATGAAATTTCAATTGTCTTCCGCCATAAGCTACTACCCTTCCTTCTTGCATTAGAACAACGCCTAGTCCCGTTCCACATGCATCCGTGTATACTGTGAACATTTTGCTTCCATCTGGCAAGGTCAGAACTGGAGCTGTTGTGAGAGCCCTTTTTAATCGTTGGAAAGCAAACTCGCAGTCCAAATCCCAAGTGAACGCCAGATTCTTCTTTGTTAGCCTTGTGAGGGGGCTGAGATTTTCGCGAAATCCCTAATAAACTTTCGGTAAAAATCGGCTAGCCCAAGAAAGCTTCGAACTTCGGTTGCATTTCTTGGTGTCTTCCAATCTTGTACTGCCACCACTTTCGCGGGGTCCACAGCCAACACATCTTTGGACACTATATGCCCCAGAAATCTTACCTCCTTTCTCCAAAAGTGACACTTGGAGAATTTGGCTTTTAGCTGATGTGAACAGAGAGTTTCCATGATTTCTTTCAAATGCTGAGCATGCTCTTCCTCATTCTTTGAAAAGATTAAGATATCATCTACGAAGACAACCACAAATTTGTTGAGGAATTCTCTGAACACCCTGCTCATTAGGTCTACGAAATAAGCGGGTGCATTTGTCAAGCAGAAAGGCATGACAAGCCACTCGAAGAAACCGTCTGGGGTTCTGAATGTCGTCTTATCGATGCTATCTTCAGATACTCTTAGCTGATGGAACCCAGTTGCCAGATCAAGTTGGGAGAAGACCAACGCTCCTACAAGCTGATCAAACAAATCGTTGATTCGAGGAAGAGGGTGCCTATTTTTCTTGGTCAATTTGTTTAACTCCCTATAGTCGACGCAAAGGCGAAGCGAACCGTCCGCTTTGGTTGCGAATACCACTGGAGCACCCCATTCCGAAATGCTCCGTCTAATGAACCCCTTTTCGAGAAGTTCTTTAACCTGCTTGCTGAGCTCCTTTCTCTCCTTTGGAGCCATGTGTCTGACAGGTAAAGCTACAGGCTTTGCATTATCCACAAGATATTTGCAGAAGTCTATTTCCCGCCTCGGAGGTAAGCCTTTCACCTCCTCAAAGACATCCGGATATTCCCGGACTACTCTAACTAATTGCAAATTCTCATCAGAAGCATCAAGTGACTCTAGATTACTAAGCATAACAGCATTCAAGGGATTACAAGAAATTTCTAGAGTGTTACCAAGCCGAGTCAAGAGTCTAACTACTCTTTTCTCACAATCAAGGATGTCCCCATTACTGGATAACCAGTCCATGCCTAAGATCAAACCATATCCCGAGAAGCCCAAAACAAAGGCATTACAACTAACTCAATGCTGAGAATAGAGATTTTCAAACCCAAACAAACCATTGACAAGTAAGCGGAGCCCCCAATTGGATTTGAAACTAATAAGGGATCTTCTACCATACTAGTGTCTAGATGTAGAGATTCTACTAAGGCAGATGAAATAAAAGAGTATGATGCGCCAGAGTCAAAAAGTGTGCGAACTGGATGATCATAAAGATAAACTACACTTTCTACAGAAATATTACTACCTCGTTCCTGATGAGGTGCCACTAGCGCATGAACCTGAACCCCTGAAGTGGATCCGGCTTTCTGTCCCTGCCCTTTCTTCTTTGGGCAGTCCTTAGCTTGGTGTCCAGTTTCTCCATAATGGAAGCAACCACCCATCTTCGCCTTCCTTTTTCAGCATTCTTTTGATATATGTCCCACAATGCCACAGAAATTGCACCTTCTCTTCTCACGGGGCTTATTGTTCTTCCCTCCTTTCTTGAAGTCTATTTTCTTTGTTTGTAGACCCTCTTTCTTCTCTTCCACCTTAGTTTCTTTCTTGCCGTGGTCTTCCTCGTGTAGCAACGCCATGTCCACCAAGCTTTCATAAGTCTCTCCCGTGGATACATGGGTCATGGCAAGGCTGTGTAGAGGCTCATTCAAACCCTTGACGAAGCGAAGCGCCTTCTTGTGTTGGGTGTTTACTAAGTCTAGCCCAAATATGGCCAGCTGATTAAACTGATTAACATACTCCCTGATTGTCATACTTCCCTGTTTCAGAGTTAGGAACTTCTCCATTTGCAGGCTTCTTTAGCTTGGGAGAGGAATTTCATCTCAAACCTTGTCCTGAAGTCTTCCCATGTTTCCACCGCCCTCTGGGCATTGGTAATTTCCCACCAATAGGAAGCTTCATCCTTAAGCAACCATACCACTAGTTGTATCTTTTGCCTGTCATCAACTCCGAAGATGACAAACAGATCCTCAGTCTCCTTTAGCCAGTTTCTTGCTCCTACAAAGGACTCTGTTCCATAAAAGTCTTTTCCACCCATAGCCTTGAAGTCTCTACAAGTTTTTGCGAAGGCATTTCCACGAGGAGGAGGAGGAGGAGGAACCGTGGCCACTGGAGGAGGGATGTCTGCTGGGCCCGCGCCATTGGCCCTCGCTTCTAAATACCACCTAAACCAGCTGGGTATCGGTACTCCTTCAGGAAGGTTAAGGTCTACAGACATGCTGAAACAGAAAGGAAAGATTCAAAATGGAGGATAGAGAGAGATAGTGCATATGGCTTTGGGGGATTATGTCTTTTAAAGTATAACACTTTTTCTTGAAAAATGCTTCTTTAAACTTTCTTTTTTGAAAACAATTTCAAAAACTTTTATCTTATCTGGTAAACCTATGCTCTGATACCAAGTGAAACACCCCACCTCCGTTAAGGTCACTCACAAAGGGAATGCCTTAACTTTGGTGGAGGTTTATAAGTAAAAGCCACAGATAAACTCAAGACAGATATAAATACACATATTTTAAACAGCGGAAACCAAACAGACTTTTATTTCATCAATACGTGTTCAAACAAAACATTCCATAATTGTCTCAAAATACTTCCAACATTACAAGCTCATAACTGTCTTGATTATTAAAGAAGCATAAAACATAAATAAAGTGACAAAAATCCCCATAGTGATATCCAAAGCCATAATCCGAGCAAAAGAGATCCAAATCATACCTCTACGTTCTTGGAGCTTGTAAAGAGTCTGACTGAGCTGAGTTGTTTCCTCCCAGTGGACCTGGAGGGGGGAACGAAAGAAAAGAAGATGAAAAGAAAATAGAGTCAGACATAAAGCCTGAGTAAATCTAGTAACTCTTCAGTATGTGAATAATAAAAAGGGCATGATAGATATAAACTGAAAACAGGAAAGTGTCACAAGCTAAGGAAGTATCGAACGTACTATTGCACCCATACTATACATATCTCTGCACCTACTTGAGTTTATCCTAACTGGCACCCCATGCTGAGGGTGAAGTGATCCCTATTTTTATTTAAAGATCGGCTCCTACTCGCGTAAACATGTGTCATACGGCCCCCAAGAATTGTAGATACCTATGCTGGTCCCACCATAGGGTGTTTCAGGACCCATGGTGGCGACCCCGACACAAATTCTAGAAGGCACAGGTTATACTACTGGTGCCCCCAGTGCCCTGTTTGTCTGCTCCGGAGTGTGTGCACGCCTGCACCCCGTTAGAACCTACACTGTTGCACCCACCGCCGTCGCTTTGATCGCTTACAATCAGACCAGTAATCGTGCCCCACCCTGCCTAGTTTCAGGGTAACATGATACCTAACTTGGGTTACTGCTGAAACGGGTCCCTCATTACCAGGATTTTCTAGTCAAACATGTTAAGTGGTTAAGTGTCTGTATTTACCTAACCCCACCCATCAATTCTTGTTAACATGTTGAATTTGGTTAAGTGTTATAGTTGATTTAACCCTACCATCTGTCCTTAGCCTCTTAGAGCACCAGACAACTCATATTAGACAGGTATTGCAACGGTTACTGGATGTGTCGGTCGGTTCCGGGCAGGTTTACACCGTAGCTCAGTCTAATCTCAGGTCATTATTGGGCTTAATGCTTAACAACCCACATTGGATAGGTATTGTTGTGATTCCTGGACAACCGGGCGGGTCCGGGCATGTTTACATCACAACTCAATCCAACCTCGGGTTAAGCATATCGTGTTTTCTAAATTTACATATTTTATTATTTCTCAATTATATATGTAAATGTCATATCTTTTATTCTTTGGTATATCAATTCGTACCGCTTAAATGTCGTTGTCGTTGGCATGTGCCAACCATGCCAACATATATTTTCATTTTTTACACCCAACGTTATTACCCCCGTTTGTACGTTCGCAACATTATAACATGTGTTGGGCTTGTCACAATTCAGCCCAACTTTATAAACGTGAGAAAAAGTGGAAATCAAGAACATGTAATACATAAAGGTGTGTGGCGCATGAACTTGCAATTTAGCGATTCAACTAACATATAATATGGGTGATGTGAACTTGTAGTCAAATCAAAGTATAACTAAGTTGGTGACATATGAAATGGCATAGTTTAGGCTAATACAAACTTGTGTTTAAACATGTTTAACTTGGCATAATGTCAACCACAAAACTAGCATGTTGTATATTCACCAAAATTTCCAATTATAACATCTAATCACATAGCCTATTTCAACATGAACTTGCATAGTTTATGAAACCCAAACGATACTCAACATAGATCCAATTATACTTGCAAATTAACATAAGAATGATATCATAGGTTTTGGGTCATGTAGGCATAAAAGATTTCAAATCTAGAACATGTTTACATAAGCCTTAATTTAGACTTAGTGAATGTATATAATCCATGCCATCGACATAAACATAAAGGGATCAATTACTAGTTTTTGCCACAACTTGCTATTGTTATTACTTTCATATACAAATGTCCAATATTTTTGCATCAATCAATTTAGGCCACTAATATCAATACACAAGTCATGATAGAATCATTACAATACATGTTTGCGAACAAATTATGCAGTTTTAAACAACTGTAAAATCCGTTCGGCTTTCCTAAACCACAAGGATTGTTGTAGAGGGTGTCGAACTCTGGGACCAAATTATTTTATTAATAAATCCAATCAAGTTATCCCTAACTTTTGATTGGTGGAAAACAAAGAAAATAGCATAAATTAAATAAAAGAGAGTTTTAACAATAAGTGAAAGCAATTAGGGGATAATGACATAGATCGGATTCATAATCATCAATAGCCAAAAGATTAACTAGATCTAATACATGTTTATGTCACAAACATGAATCAACGATAATAGGTTTTTAGAAACAAATATGTAAATAACGACAAGCATAGCCTATGCAGGAGCTCAGCTCTACAACCATAGACTCTCAGGATAGATTCACTAATTGATTTCTTAAACCCTAAAATTAGATCTAGATCTGATAAACGTTAGATCGAACACGAATATATCCTGTGAAGGAGCATAGCTCTTAAACGACACAAAATATGAAGGTTCAGATCTAACCCTTAATTCAGATCCAGATCTACATGTATACAGTCCTCATCTTTTGGCTATGTGATTCATATTGAATCATACTATCAGCGTCATCACCCCCTAATCAAAGGGGATTAGCTAGACATAGCTAAAGAAGAAGAGAAAAAGAAAATAAATAACATGAACATAAATAAAATAAACAAAAAGTAACAAGAAAGGGAGAGAATGATTTTATTCCAAGAGGAGAATTACAGAATAAAACCTAATGTGTTTTTACATGACTAAGATACAATGTATTTATAGCTGATATGACAAAGGCTAGCTAGCTAATTACATAATGTGGAACTAAAGAAATAACCCAAATAACACATAAGCCAGTGTGAACGCAGCTTTAGAGTGAGTGGTCTAGTAAATAGGCTAGTGTGAACGCAACATGAGTAAGAGGCCTTCCAAATGAGCTAATGTGAATGCAGTTTGAGTCTTTATTGAGCCAAATCTTCTTAACTGAAATATAATTGCAACCGTTCTTCAAGCTTTAGACTCTTCAAGCTTTAGCAATTTTAAACTTCATTCTTTTTAAGCAAATTCTTCATGCTTTATCCATCAAATGCTCTAAACCATGCTTCTTGTCAACAATCTGAAAATACAGCTATAAATACAAAGTATCAATTATTTTAAAGGGAAAATAAGATAAATAAGCGGATAAAATATACACATTTACATGTATATCAAATACCCCCACACTTATCTTTTTATTCGTCCTCGAATAAACTAAACTAAGATATGTCACACTTTCGTAGGAAACACGATTGCATTTAGCGTATGCAACAAGCCGTTAAACCTCTGGGTGTCCCCAGTAGGACGAGTGTTGTCTCGTGAGGGTTTTCAGCGGATACTACCCACAAAATCCAAAGCGTCTTATGTACGCAGATTAATCAAACAATATATTTAAAGTCTTTCACATTCCAAGGATTTCACCTAACTTCATTAATAACGGTTTAGCCCCAAATTGTTCGTCCCATAATTAGTGCAAAAATGAACAAAAATTTTCAAGCTGAATGGTAATTCCTTGATAACACTGTAATTGTCTTGAAGGTTAAGAGCGTGGTGTCAACCAAAGTTCTACACATCGACAATGTGCACCCAATCATTTCTTTATTCCTTCTTTTTTTTTTTTTTTTTTTTGAGGAATGATTCTGCACCAATGTATCTGTAATATATTGGATATGAGTTATGCATAGATGAAGGAAAATTTTGTAAGTTCTAAAAATGTTATAGATAAGAGGGCAAGTGTATTAGTTGAACTTCTAGCTACAAAAGATAAAGTAATACTAAGGCACATATGAACATTTTTATTTCCTTTCATCTCCTCTCCTACAATCCTCACTTCCAAGTACGGTATAATGGATGTGGATGGAATGGAACTGAATGCTTTATAGTCAAGAATGATGAATGACTATTTTATTCTGAGAGACTCTCTCTTTATTTCATTTTTTTTCTTTTTTTTTTCTCTTTTTTTTCTTTCTTTCTTCTTTTTTTTCTTCTTTTTTTTTCTTCTTCCTTTTTTTTTGCATGATGAATGGAGATGGAATGGAATGATACCGTACATTATTTCATTTGATTCCTCCTCTACTAAACCAACACTTCATGAAAGGAAAGTTTTGTACCCTAGTTACTCTACTTCTATAACCTTAATTCAACACACAAGTCTGGATTGTTGTTATACAAAAAGCTGAAAGGAATGATAAGTAAAGTTTCGTAAGATAGATAACCCATATAAAATAAGATGTGGTATATGGTTATCCTACCTTAAAACAAGTACGGAGTGGGTGGTGTAATATTGGTATAAAAAGTGACGTTTTTGACCTTTAAACAAAAGTTCTTGAGTATACCAATATAAGATAAACTTGTCGACACATGGATGTAAATCGACTAAAACTTGGGTTTGAATAATGTGGGGGTATCGAAGAAGAACGCTACAATGAGTCATTTCTCCTTAATTGGGCCAAGTGGATTAGAACTTACGATTTTGAAAATTAGAGTGGAAAAGAAAATATTATGCATGAAAATGAACTCAGAAAATCCAACAAATGTAGGTGCAAAATCCTTTTATTTCATGATTTTTTTTGATTATTTTTACTTGCACATTCTAACATGTATAACAAAGGTTGACACGCTTACTCCAGAACACGACTAACGTCTGCACAGTCTCAAGCTAGCATCTTAAAAAGACACATTACAATTCAATGAATAAATAATGTTCATTCCCATCACCCAAAAATTCAACTTATCAAACAAGAACCAAGGTGTTATTTATGAGTTTAAGTTAATCCTTGTTCAATGAATGACCTAGTTCATAAAATTTGATTGTTGATGAAATGTGAATTCCCCCCACACTTGAGTGTAACTGTGTCCTCATAGTCTTAATCAGACATATCTTAGTGAAAGGGAAAAACAAATAAGAGAATATTTACATATGTACAAAAGAGGGTTAGTGCGTCTTACCGAATGTAATGTGGCTCATGGAGGACCATAAGCTCTTCTTCTTGGTTGGGTATTGGTTCCAAGTAAGGTTTAAGGCGTTGACCATTGACCTTAAAGGATGATCCGTCAGTTGGATTCTCAATTTCTACCGCACCATACGAAAAAACAGTCCGTACAGTGTAAGGTCCTGTCCATCTAGATTTTAGCTTATCCGGAAATAGATGCAGTTTTGAGTCATACAACAGAACTTTTTGACCTGGCATGAAAGTTTTACGTAAAATTGATTTATCATGAAAAACTTTTGTTCTGTCCTTGTAAATTCGTTCATTTTCATAGGCATCATTTCGAATTTCATCAAGTTCATTAAGTTGAAGCTTCCTATGTTCTCCTGCTTGCTCTAAATCAAGATTCAAAGTTTTTATTGCCTATAACGCCCTATGTTCTAGTTCAACTGGAAAGTGACATGGCTTACCAAAAATCAACCGATAAGGGGACATACCCAAGTTAGTTTTGAAAGCGGTGCGGTAAGCCCAAAGAGCATCGTTTAACTTTTGGGACCAATCTTTGCGATTTCGATTCACAGTTTTCTCAAGGATTTGTTTAATCTGCCTATTCGATACTTCAACTTGCCCACAAGTTTGAGGATGGTAAGGAGTAGATAACTTGTGGGTTATCGAATACTTTCTCATGAGAGCTTCAAAAGAACGATTACAGAAGTGTGTACCATTATCACTGATTGTGCGAGGTGTGCCAAACCTAGAAAAGATGTTTTCTTTCAAGAAGCGCACAACAACCTTGTTATCGTTTGTTTTGCATGGTACAGCTTCGACCCATTTGGAAACATAATCAACAGCTAAGAGAATGTAAAGGTTCCCAAAAGAATTAGGGAAGGGTCCCATGAAGTCTATACCCCACACATCAAAAATTTCGACCTCTAGAATGGGGTTTAGGGGCATCATATTCCGTTTAGAAATTTTCCCTAAGAATTGACATCGATCACAAGTTTTGCAAAATTCGTACGCGTCTTTGAAAAGGGTGGGCCAGTAGAAACCCGATTGGAGAACCTTTTCGGCTGTCTTTTTGGGACCAAAGTGACCACCGCATGCTTGGTCATGACAGAAAGAGAGGACACTGTGAATTTCAGTGTCAGGAACACATCTTCGAATGATTTGGTCGGGACAATACTTGAAAAAATAGGGGTCGTCCCAATAAAAATGTTTCACTTGAGAAAAGAATTTGTGTTTATCCTGCTTAGACCAAAAAGAAGGGGTCTGCTTAGTGACTAAGTAGTTGACAATGTCAGCAAACCAAGGATCAGTGGATAGAGAAAACAGCTGTTCATCAGGGAAATTCTCGTTGATCAGAAGAGAAGAAGACGGGGCAATTGGAAGACGAGACAAGTGGTCCGCAATAACATTGTCAGATCCTTTTTTATCCTTAATGGTAAGGTCAAATTCTTGAAGTAGAAGGATCCAACGAATGAGACGAGCCTTAGCATCCTTTTTAGAGAAAAGATAACTAAGTGCAGAATGATCGGTATAAACCGTGATGTGTGAGCCAACTAGATAAGGCCTAAATTTTTCTAGAGCAAAGACAACTGCCAAGAGTTCCTTTTCAGTGGTAGTATAATTGATTTGAGCGTCATTCAGAGTTTTACTTGCGTAGTAAATTACATGAAGAATTTTATCGATGCGTTGTCCTAAGACAGCGCCAACATCGAAATTCGAGGCGTCACACATGATTTAAAAAGGCAGCTTCCAGTTGGGAGAGCAGATGATCGGAGCAGAGACAAGTTCATTTTTAAGATGCTCAAAAGATGAAATTCATTCAGAATTGAAGTCGAAAGGAACATCCTTACCAAGAAGATTGGTCAAAGGTCGAGTGATTTTGCTAAAATCTTTTATAAAGCGACGGCAAAAACCAGAATGACCTAAAAAGGATCGGATGTCCTTAACAGATTTGGGAATGGGAAGATTAGAGATAACTTCGATTTTGGCTTTGTCTACTTCAATTCCTTTGTTAGAGATGATATGTCCTAGGACAATGCCATGTTTGACCATGAAGTGACACTTTTCCCAATTAAGCGTTAAGTGTTTATCTTTGCAACGGTTAAGAACAAGATCAAGATGATGTAAACACTCAGAGTAAGAATCACCAAATATGGAAAAATCTTCCATGAACACTTCCAAAAATCGCTCGATCATATCAGAAAAAATGCTAATCATGCACCTCTGAAAGGTTGCAGGTGCATTACAGAGACTAAAAGGCATACGTCGGTACGCAAATGTACCAAATGTACAACTGATAGTGGTTTTCTCTTGGTCCCAGGAGCGATAGGGATTTGATTATAGCCCGAGTACCCATCAAGGAAACAGTAGTACTCATGACCCGCTAGTCGTTCTAACATTTGATCGATAAATGGCAGAGGGAAATGATCCTTACGTGTTGCAGCGTTAAGTTTCCTATAGTCAATGCAAACACGCCAACCAGTCTGGGTGCGGGTTGGGATAAGCTCGTTAGCTTCATTTTGGATCACGGTAATCCCTGATTTCTTAGGTACGACATGAATCGGACTAACCCATTGACTGTCAGAAATCGGGTAGATTATTCCATTGTCAAGGCATTTAAGGATTTCAGCACGAACTGCTTCTTTCATGATAGGGTTTAGTCGACGCTGGGGATCACGAGTGGGTTTGGCATCATCTATAAGGTGGATTCGATGTTGGACTATCGAAGGACTAATCCCCTTAATATTAGCCATGGACCAACCAATTGCCTCCTTATTTTTCTTAAGAATGGGAAGGAGCAATTGTTCCTGCTCTAAAGTAAGGTCAGAAGCGATGATGACAGGAAAAGTTTCATTGTCTCCTAAGTAAGTGTACTTAAGATGACTGGGCAACACTTTGAGTTCAGATTTTAGGGGCGACTCAACCGAAGAAATTGGTTGAGGGATAGACTCATTTTTTGAGAGGTTCGACAGGAATCGAATCAGAGACATTTTCGGGAATATCTTGAAATAAGGTTTCGTAATTCGATTCAATTTCGTTATTCAGATGGTCGAGCTCAGATTCATTATCGTGGACATCATGGATTTCAGAAAACTGGTCCACATAAGAGTTAGGAGAGTTTTCAGTTCTGAAGATATTTAGCTCGACAGTCATGTTACCGAAAGAAAGTTTCATAGACCCATTTCTACAGTTGATAAGCGCATTAGAGGTTGCTAAGAAGGGTCGTCCTAGAATCAAAGGGATCTGGTTTGCAGGATTGCTAACCTGTTGAGTTTCTAAGACAATGAAATCAATTGGAAAGATGAATTCGCCAATTTTGATCAACACATCCTCGATTTCTCCCACAGGTTTCTTAATTGATCGGTCAGCAAGCTGTAGGGTAACCTTGGTGGGTTTCAATTCTCCTAGCCCTAATTGGCGATAGACGGAATATGGAAGCAAGTTAACACTAGCACCTAAGTCTAGCAGGCATCTATCGATTTTCTTGTCCCCAATAGTACATGATATTGTTGAAGGATTTGTTAACGGATTTTACAAGATTTTGCGCCACCGTCTCAAAATCAAGCGCAACAATCTTTTGTTCCCCGGCAACGGCGCCAAAATTTGTTGAAGGACTGCTGCGGTTGGTTTTGTGGGTGGTAGGGAATTGTGGGTGATAGCGGTTGATCAGATCGGATCTTGTGGTTTGGTAGGGATGGTGAAGAGTGAAGGAGTGGAGTATGGAATTGTTGTGAGGTGGTTTGTGGTTACAGTAGTTGACTGTAGGTAAGGGGGTGTTGAAGTGTGTATGGAGGTTGGTTGATGTAATTGTGGGATGAAACTGCTTTGTCAGTGGTGAAATAGCAGTTGTCGGTGGGTGGAAGTGACAAGAAGTGGTGGTGACAAACGTGTTGAGGTGGGTTTACTGGTTGATGCAATGGGTATGTAGAATTGAAAATATGTTGAGAGTTGGTTTGTTGAGACGGTCGATGAAAACAGTGAATGATGGAAGAGGACTGGACTGGATGTATGGTCGAGGAAGATCTTGTAGGAGAGACGGAAGAGAAAACAAGGCAGAAAAGGAAAAGTTTTGCAGAAGATTTTTTATTTTATTTTATTGTAAGATGGAAAAAAAATAAAATCTTGTAAAAAAAGGAAAGAAATTTGTAGAGAGTTGGAAAGAAATAATTGAAAGAAAAGGGAAAGAAATTGAAGTAAAAGCTGAAAGATTTTTTTTTTTTTAAATCTATGCTAGAAAACAAAAGGGAACAAAATAAAATAAAAATATTTTTTTTGTGTTTTTTTTATATAAAAACAAAAACAAAAATATACAATAAGAAAATTATAACTCGAAGGATTCAAAAATAAAAATTATTTTGGTCCCCGGCAACGGCGCCAAAATTTGTTTGCGAACAAATTATGCAGTTGTAAACAACTGTAAAATCTGTTCGGCTTTCCTAAACAACAAGGATTGTTGTAGAGGGTGTCGAACTCTGGGACCAAATTATTTTATTAATAAATCCAATCAAGTTATCCCTAACTTTTGATTGGTGGAAAACAAAGAAAATAGCAGAAATTAAATGAAAGAGAGTTTTAACAATAAGTGAAAGCAATTAGGGGATAATGACATAGATCAGATTCATAATCATCAATAGCCAAAAGATTAACTAGATCTAATACATGTTTATGTCACAAACATGAATCAACGATAATAGGTTTTTAGAAACAAATATGTAAATAACGACAAGCATAGCCTATGCAGGAGCTCAGCTCTGCAACCATAGACTATCAGGACAGATTCACTAATTGATTTCTAAAACCCTAAAATTAGATCTAGATCTGATAAACGTTAGATCGAACACGAATATATCCTGTGAAGGAGCATAGCTCTTAAACGACACAAAATATGAAGGTTCAGATCTAACCCTTAATTCAGATCCAGATCTACATGTATACAGTCCTCATCTTTTGGCTATGTGATTCATATTGAATCATACTATCAGCGTCATCACCCCCTAATCAAAGGGGATTAGCTAGACATAGCTAAAGAAGAAGAGAAAAAGAAAATAAATAACATGAACATAAATAAAATAAACAAAAAGTAAAAAGAAAGGGAGACAATGATTTTATTCCAAGAGGAGAATTACAGAATAAAACCTAATGTGTTTTTACATGACTAAGATACAATGTATTTATAGCTGATATGACAAAGGCTAGCTAGCTAATTACATAATGTGGGACTAAAGAAATAACCCAAATAACACATAAGCCAGTGTGAACGCAGCTTTAGAGTGAGTGGTCTAGTAAATAGGCTAGTGTGAACGCAACATGAGTAAGAGGCCTTCCAAATGAGCTAATGTGAATGCAGTTTGAGTCTTTATTGAGCCAAATCTTCTTAACTGAAATATAATTGCAACCGTTCTTCAAGCTTTAGACTCTTCAAGCTATAGCAATTTTAAACTTCACTCTTTTTAAGCAAATTCTTCATGCTTTATCCATCAAATGCTCTAAACCATGCTTCCTGTCAACAATCTGAAAATACAGCTATAAATACAAAGTATCAATTATTTTAAAGGGAAAATAAGATAAATAAGCGGATAAAATATACACATTTACTTGTATATCAATACATAGAATTTATATCGTATTCATAAATAACACAATTCTATTTTCATTTACATCGAATCACATCACAGTTTTTATTCATATTCTGAAAGGTCACTATACTTACAACGAATGCAGAATCTTGAATTCTGGATTCTGAAATTGAGATGCGCTCCTTTGGGTAGACTAACGTTGCGTTGATTTATTTGATTAAACTTTAATCTTCTTCTTAATTTGATTCGTCTCTAAGCTTTTCTCTCTTGACGGCTATGCTCAATTCCTTTCTGGCAGCATGACGACTCCCATCTTATTTTTTTATGTGAATTTTCAGTTGAGACTTAGGGTGTATTTATAGATTTTTAAATTGTTTTGGGCCATCAGATGAAGACAGGAGGAATCTAGACCATACAATGTTCAAAGATCCAATCAAGAGGTGATATGTCAGCCCTAGTGACACACCATGCCACAGAAATTCGAGCCAGAGCCAGACCAAGCCAGCCAGGTCGACCAGGCAGGTCGACACCCAGGTCGACACTATGGTCGACCTTGGGTGGCTAGGTCGACACCATGGTCGACCCTATGGTCGACCTGGTCTCTAGGCGGGAATTTTCCCGCCCAGCCCAGTTTGAACCTGTTTTTCAAATTTCGAATTTAAAACTGAGGTGTTTGAATTTAAATTTTATTCTGAAACTTCTGAAGGTCATAACTCCTTCATACAGAGTCCAATTCACGCTAACTCGGACTCTGTCTCAAGCAGAATTCCGAGACGAATGCAATGGCATAACCCATTTCCCTTAATTCCTTCATTTAGAATTAATTACACTTTAATTTGTGAAGCTTAATGTTTATAGAATCCACGGGGTGTTACAAGAATTAAAAAACTAGACAGATTGACAGGGGTTTATGATGTTTTCCACGTTTCTCATTTACGGAAGTGCCTGCATGATACCGCAGAAGTAGCTGAGTCAAGTATGCTTGAGGAAGTAGAGGTGGAACGGGAGGCTAAAGTTAGACGATCCTACCCATATTCTTGGATCAGAGGTTAAGAAGCTATGCAACTGAGAGGTCAAGTTGATGAAAGTTTAGTGGGGAGATGACCATGAGGATGCAACTTGGGAGACTGAAGACATGTGTTTAAGACATGTTATGTTTGATGGATGCAAGTGTCATTAAGTATATCCTATCGATTGAATCTTCGACCTATCGATTGAATCTTCGACCTATCCACAAGCTTTTATTCGTACTTGCTTCTGTCATTAAGTATATCCTATTGATTGAATCTTCGACCTTTAGGTAGGGAACCAATGGATGTAAACATGTGTTTGAGACATGATATGTTTGATGGATGCAAGTGTTTGCTAGTGGTTTCTCGTGGATGCATATACACACATACTAGGCATTAGATTTACTCAATCACTCTCATATTGCATATGTATGTTTGTGCATTTTTCTTCTTTTTATGGATGGAAATGGGTGTATCATCATACGAATGTTGCATTTGGATGGATGATTGTGCACGCATATAGCATTAACATGACATATTAGGATTATTTGCATACATTTTGGATTCATGGCACTAACATACATTGCATTAAGCAGGTCAACTAAATTAGTAGACCACCTGTTCTTTCACATTAGTATAGGGACATATACACACACCTTTGCATATGTTCATATAAGAAATAGGAATATTTTTTAAGGACAATTGATTCTTGTTATTGGTGGATTAATAGATGGATGATGTTAGGATATACGTTCTTCTTAACTTAGAGATTTTGAGGACGAAATCCTTTAAGTATGGGAGAATGTAACGCCCCATAATTTTAAAGAATACTACAATGATAAACTGAAGAATACTTAATTAAATATTGAGAATTAAGTAAAACAGACTACGTCATTGCGTTCATTTCGGAATTATGCTTAAGATAGACTCCAAGTTTTCATAAAACGGACAACGTACGAAGAAGATATTAAGGTTTGAAATTTGTATACATATAAGCAAAATATATATAAATAGACCAGTCAAGAAAATCAAAATTCGAAGAGCGGGAAAGGGAGAGAAATCGGCCCATTAGGGATCGACCCATGCCCTATGGGTGTCGACCCATGGGTCGACCCCTACAGGGGAGTGTTTTACAGGGGATTGTTGACCCCACCCAGATCTAGGGCTGATCCATTCTATGAATCGGAACTTGTTTCTTGACCAGATTTGTTGACCGTAGGTTATAAATAGGACCTCACTTGTATTGTTTTATTCATCAAAAACAATGGAGACAACGAGGTACTGCCCGAGCTCAGATTGAATTAGCCTATTTTCTGCAACAACGATCTACACGTATTCAAGAATCTCTGCTACAACATCAAAAATATTCTCTCAGTTCTTTAGATCCAATCCCTGTGAGTTTATGTTGCTTTTAGATATAAACATTTAGAAAGTAATCCTGACATGTTTATAAGTTTGTATCTAAACCGTGCCTGTTAATAACCTGAATCATAACAGATCTGTCACTACTTGCACACCTAATTTACTGTTTAGTTCTTATATACATATTCCTGATATGCCTATTCTACTATTAGGCCTCATTATGTTATCATATTCCCATTCTGCTACTATGCCTATTTCTGTCACCATATGCATATTCTATTAGTAGCCTATTTCTATCACCATATGTCTGTTTTGTTATTATGCCTAATTCTGTTCACTTCTCTCCCTCCTTCCCTTCTTATTTTTATAGCTAGACTATCTTTGAGCTTAGGCCTACCATTGAAATATGTGAACGGACGAAATTGGGAATGGTTAAGAATGATAAATTGGGGCATGACTTATACTGTAAACCATGACTAGAGTTTGGGCATAACCTATACCTTGATCTAAAAACTTTAATTTGGGGCATAACTTGTATAGTGAATCAGATTGGGATTTGGGGCATAACCTTTGCTGAACATGACATATTGTTTAAGAATGAGTATGCCTAAATTTACAGTAAATAGAAAGTGTACCCGCACTTAGACACGAGGTTATATTACACTTTGGTAGAAGTCTGCATGGAACCGCCCGGCAAATTCGGCATCCACAAGTGGTTAATCTAATGTGAGGGGTCTAGTGCGTAAATGTACACGTAGCAGCACTAAGACACGAGGTTAAGTATGACTTGTGGTAGAAGTCTGCCCAGAACCGCCCGACATATCCAACATCTGCAAGTGGCTGACTTAATGTGAGAGGTCTAGTGAATTAACAGACATAAATGGAATAATGATAACAATTTGTTAACCTGTAATACTTAACCTGTTTAAATCAGTGGGGGTCATATGAACCTGTCAAAATTGTGTAAAGGTTAAGGAAACTTGTTTGAATCAATGAGGGTTAAGTAAATCTGTTAAATCTGTGGGGGAAGGTTATATAAACCCGACAAACTTAACCTATTTTATATGGTGGGGTTATGTGGGCTTGTTAGTCTGTTAGGCATAACCTATCAAAATCCTAGTAGTGGGGAAGCAAGCCTAGGGGTGGCTTGTATCATCTATTGTGTGGGACCCGTATCAGTTAGTAATCCATCTTGGTATCAAAAGGAGGACTCTGAATTAGGTAGGGGTTAGGGCACGCTTACTTAGTTGATTATAAGAGGTTCATTTGAGTGGGGGTGTTGACGGTGCACTCCGTCGGGCTCATGTGCGTGCATGAATCCGCTTGAGTTGGGATAATAAGATGTTGTGACATCAGTATATGGTTGTGCCTCTTGAAAATAAAGGGGTTGCCACTTTAGGAAGCGATGCATCATATTGTAGGGCCAACATAAGGTATCTACAGGATACGAAGCCGATCAATTGGGGTAGTAATTAAGGTACATCTAGTCTTGCTTGTTTAGAAGCCCGTTATTATCATTGCGGGGTAAGACCTGTCATCTCTCTCATCCAGTTTATATGCCTGTCATGATGCTTTTACTTATTTATATGCTAATAGTAACTGGACTCACCAGACTTTATGTCTGACCCATTTTGTTTTGTTTTCTCTCTCTTCCTCTTCTCCCCAGGTTCTCAGGGTGGGAATACTAAGGCTTGATTAGGATCTTCTCTTCTGTTTATGCTTGAAGCTGCTTAAATGTACTGCTTTGTTTTCTTACCTACTCCGATATGGCTCTTTTTGGGGACTATGCTTTTATATTACTGTACTCTAATGATTTTAGTACAAGGCAGATACTTTAAATTGATATAATGAGTTTTCTGTATTTCAGACTTATGTTGTAACTAAATTTGGACCACGATGTTTTCTATTTGGAAAATAAAGTTTTAAATTCCACTGTTATTTTATATCTATCTTGCGATGTTTCTATTTCTGTTTACCTATAACGCTTCACGAAACTTAACGCATTATGTTAAAGAGTGACATTAACGGACGTGGGGTGTCACATGTAGTGTATGTAATATAAAAATTAATCTAAGTGTTCTGAAATGGGTTTAAAGTTTTGTAAAGAAAAAATATACACCCTAGGGCCAGAATAGGATTTTGGCAAAGGGGAAAACCCTAATACTCTAACTGGGTAAAAAGAAATCGGCCGGCCTTTCATTTTCATTTTTCTTCTCGTTCACAAACAAGATTAAAATATGGCCATAGACCAAGAAATCAAATCAGGGGGAGAAAATCAACAAATCATTTAGCTCGCATCAAATTGGAGTGGGATTTGTGTAGGAGACGAGTTCTAGAAGGGAGGTAGTACCAAATATGAGGGTTAAGGGCTAATCAAAAATCTCAAAAGGGATGAAATCAAGAAATAAAACTATATGAGTGTATTTTACTCTCTTTCACATTAAGACCATTTTATAGGAAGCTTCAACTTAATGAACTTGATGAAATACGAAATGATGCTTATGAAAATGAATGGATTTATAAGGACAAAACGAAAGTTTTCCATGATAAATCAATTTTACATAAAACTTTCATGCCAAGTCAAAAAGTTTTGTTGTATGATTCAAGATTGCGTTTATTTCCGGGTAAGTTAAAATCTCGATGGACAGGACCTTACACTGTGTAGATAGTTTTTTCGTATGGTGCGGTAGAAATTGAGAATTCATCGCTGGATCGTCCTATAAGGTCAATGGTCCAATACCCAACCAAGAGGAAGAGCTCATGGTCCTCCATGAGCCACATTACATTCGGTAAGACGCACTAACCCTCTTTTGTACATATGTAAATATTCTCTTGTTGAATAATTTCCCTTTCACTAAGATATGTTTGGTTAACGACTGTGGGGACAGAGTCACACTCAAGTGGGGAGGATTTACATTACATCAGCAACCAAATTTTATGAACTAGGTCATTCATTGAACAAGGATTAACTTAAATTCATAAATAACATCTTGGTTCTTGTTTGACAAGTTGAATTGTTGGGTGATGGGAATGAATAATATTTATTCATTGAGTCGTAATGTGTCTTTGTAAGATGCTTGCTTGAGACTGTGCAGATGTTAGTCGTGTTCTGGAGTAAGCGTGTCAACCCTTGTTATACATGTTAGAATGTGCAAGTAAAAAAATCAAAAAAAAAATTCAAACAATAATGTTTTTTCACCTACATCTGTTGGATTTTCTGAGTTCGTTTTCATGCATAATATTCTTCACTCAAAATTTTCAATTCGTAAGTTCGAAAATCCACTTGACCCAATTAACGAGAAATGACTCAATGTAGCATTCTTCTTTGATACCCCCACATTATTCAAACCTAATTTTTAGTCGAATTACATCCAAGTTTCGACAAGTTTTCTTATATTGGTATACTTAAGAGCCTTTTATTTCAAAGGTTAAAAAATGTCACTTTTATACCAATATTACACTACCCACTCCGTAATTGTTTTAAGGTAGGATAACCATATACCACATTTTATTTTATATGGCTTATCTATCTTACGAAACTTTTCTTATCATTTCTTTCAGATTTTTATACAACATTTTTCCATACGTGTGTGTTGAATTAGGTTTATAGAAGTAGAGTAACTAGGGAACAAACTTTCCTTTCATGAAGTGTTGGTTATGATTCGCTTAGTAGAGGAGGAATCAAATGCAATAATACACGGTATCATCCCATTCCATCCCCACTCATCATTCGTCATGCAAAAAGAAAAAAAAGAAAAAAAAGGAAGAAAAAAATGCAATAAAGAGAAAATCTCTGAGAATAAAATAGTCATTTATCCTTCTTGACTATAAAGCATCCATTCCCCATCCACATCCATCATACCGTACTTGGAAGCAAGGATTGTAGTAGAGGAGATGAAAGGAAATAAAACGTCCATATGTACCTTAGTATTACTTTATCTTTTGTAGCTTGAAGTTCAACTAATACACTTGCCCTCTTATCTATAACAGTTTTAGAACTTACAAAATTTTCCTTCATCTATGCATAGCTCACATCCAATACATTACAGTTACACTGGTGCAAAATTATTCAAAAAAAAAAGAATGAAAAAATGATTGGGTGCACATTGTCGATGTGTAGAACTTTGGTTGACACCACGCTCTTAACCTTCAAGATAATTACAGTGTTATCGAGGAATTACGATTCAACTTGAAAATTTTTATTCATTTTTGCACCAATTATGGGATGGACAATTTGGGACTAAACTGTTATTATTGAAGTTAGGTAAAATCTTTAGTCCCACATTGTGTAATTAGCCAATTAGTCTTTTTCATATCAGCTATAAATACACTGTATCTCCTTCATTTGTAATTACATTGGGTTTTATTCTGTAATTCTCTTCTTGGAATAAAATCATTCTTCTTCCTTTCTCTTTACTTTTTATTGAATTTTATTTATGTTATTTATTTTCCTTTTCTCTTCTTCTTTAGCTATGTCTAGCTAATCTCCTTTAATTAAGGGGGTGATGACGCTTAGATTAGATTCAATATGAATCACATAGCCAAAGAGATTAGAACTTCATGTATGTAGATCTAGATCTGAACCAAGGGTTAGATCTGAACCTTCATACTCTGTGTCGTTTAAGAGCTATGCTCCTTCACTGGGTACATTCGTGTTCGATCTAATGCTTATCAGATTTAGATCTAACTTTTAGGATTTTAGAAATAAAATAGTGAATCTGTCCTGATAGCCTATGGTTGTTTAAGAGCTGAGCTCCTACATAGGTATGCTTGTCGTTATTCCCATATTTGTTTCTAGAAACTTAATTATCGTTGATTCATGTTTGTGACAGAAACAAGAATTAGACCTGATTAATCTATTTGGTTATTAATTCATATGAATCAAATTTATGTCGCTGCTCCCTAATTGCTTTCTTTAATCATATAAAACTCTCTTTTATTTAAATTCTGTTATTTTCTGTGTTTTCAACCAATCAAAATTCGGGAATAACTTGATTGGATTTACTAGTTTAAATATTTTTGGTCTTAGAGTTCTACACCCTCTACAACAATCCTTGTTGTTTAGGAAAGCCGAACGGATTTTACAGTTGTTGAAAATTGTTTAACTTGTTCGCAAACATGCGCCATGTCCTTAAAGTTTGAAACTACAATTCCAAATTTCTTACTCTGTAAGTAAAGTCCTTATGAGCAAAGTAATCTTATTATAGTTTTCAAGGGTTTAGAGTTTTTAAGATTAAGGGTTAAGCCCTAATCCCTTATGTGGGTGGGCTAACTTGGCCGTTTTTGGTTTCAAGTTCTTTGAGTTTTTCTTACGTTTTGAAGGGGTGGTCTATCGTCGGGGACAGAGCATGCCTAGGGGTCACACATGTCCTTATACGTGGGTAGGCCAACGTAGCCATCCTAATCCAGATAACCAGAAGTGAATGAAGAAAGTCGACCGGTTTATCATCTGGAAAGAGCATGCCTAAGGATTAAGACCTAATCTCATACATAGGTTGTTAGACTTAGCTCTTTGGAATCCTAAGCCAGAGAATGAAGGAGACTAAATGCTTTATCATCTACAAAGAGCATACCCAGGGGTTAAGACCTAATCCCATACATGGTAGGTAGATCTAGCCCTGAAAATCCTAAGCCAGAGAACCAGACATGAACGAAGGGAGTCAAACGGTTTATTGTTTGCAAGGAGCATTCCTAGCAATTAAGACCTAATCCATTACGATAGGCAAACTTAGGCCCTCGGAAATCCTATAAACATGAAAACCAAATCAATCAGTTAATTATGACGTGGATGGTTTATAGACGAGTACAGAGCACACCTAGGGATTAAGACCTAATCCCGTACGTGTGTGGGCTGACTTAAAATCATCCAAAATCAGAAAATCAAAGCTAAACTATACAGAAGTACAATATCGAGGAGGTTGAAGACAATACAACCACCGAAGGTGCCAAGCCAAAATACATAAGCTAGAAATCCAGATAAACATAGAGTCGTATCCAATAGGAAAAGGATCAAAATGCCATAAAACCAAAGAACCAAAACGCCAAGAAATCAAAAACCAAAGAAACTAAGCTTGAAAGCCAAAATTTGCAAATCTAGATAAAACCACATTAATTGATGATCAAACCACCGGGGCTAGGCCCTAGTCCATTCGTATTCCAATCTGAAGTATGTAGCTATACCTGTCCCTGTAATGCAACCTGATTACAAACATACTCCGCCACTTCAACATGTTTGACGCGCTCTTCAATGATATCCCGTAAATGCCTGCAATCATTTGTATCATGACCATCTAGGTAGTGAAATAGACGGAGCTTACCAGAATCCCTCTACTTTTGAGATGGCTACCACATGGGAGGCTTCCTGAAGGGAGCAACTCTATGAACTTACAAATAGATCTCCTCTAGAGTACGATTAAGCTCCGCGTATGAAGGGAATTTGGGTTGATTCCACCGATATTCATTCCGATCATTTTCCCTTAACCGAATTAAACTTGAAAACTTTCCTATCATTTCTCGCATCTGTTTCCCTCAGAAACTTGTCTACTTCAAAGTAGACTTCACTAAGGTCCCATGGTAGAACCCACTGAAGTGAGACCTTGAAATCTTTTTTATCCAACACACCAAATAAAACAGCCATTAGAACCTTCAATGGATCCGGTCAATCGTCCGACGCCATCTCCGCGTTAAACTTTTCCAAAAACTTTCGCAAAGTCTCACCAGACCTTTTCCTGATAGTCATAAGAGCCATTACATTCTTAGGTCGAGTAATGTGAACCCTGAACTATTTGACGAATTTTCCAATCAGCACGCTCCAACTATTTACCTATTAGTTATCCAGCCTAAACCACATGACAACGATATCCGTAAGATAGAGTGGGAAGCACTTTGCCATAACATTCTCCAATACTGAAAGCACTTCTATATGGCGCATATAGCGCATCAAGTGAATGGTCGGATTCTTCCTTCCCTCGACCATTGGCAATTTGAAATCCGGTGGGTTCTGAGAGTTCCTAATATCTGAGTGAACGAGCTACGAGTAACACAATCCAAATCCGAAAGAGATGCTCCGCCTTGAGTATATTGCTGAATCACATCAGCGATCTGACTTCCACTTTCATTTCCATGCAAACGACTCTGGTCATTCGATCCCACATTGGTGCCCTAAGTGTTAAATCCAGAATTAGAAGACTATTGAGCCCCAACAAGAATATTAGCTTTATCCTAGCCTGAGGTTGCACCACCGGCACAAATTCAACTCCCGGAACCGTGGGAGTTCCTGGATCAAAGCTTGCACGCACCGGTGCTTAAGCCACATTAGCAACGTTCCTGGTTTCAAAACGCAAAACTTGACCAACTGAAGCATCTTGAGCCGATCCTCCATCGGGATTGGAGGTGTTGACCCTGAGGATGGCCGAACTAGTACCGATTCGAGGATTGGTATCGACACGGGATTTACTTTCTGGAATTTCCCTCAGGTCTCTCAAGCTAAACATTGAGGAACACTAGCACATGTTCCCATAATATTACCTAGGCTCGACCGACGACCATTCAAAATCCTTGGTCCAGGCCATAAGAGCATTTATAGTCACCTCTTGCCTTCGGAAATGCTCTTCTTGCTTTTCCAACTGCTTAGTCAAATTCTTAACCACTCCATCGATATCCTCTAGAGTCACATAGTTCAACGTATGTCCAGTACAGGAAACTTCATGACTTTCCTCTATTCCCGCTCCTTTCAAATGAGACAAAGTGATTTGTTCCTTTTTATCACTCTTAAAATTCTAAGCAATCTGAATCCTTAGCGATCCAAAGTTGCGTCGTCCCCATCTTGGCGCGCCAAAATGTTGACGTGTAGAATTGGTCAACACACTCCAACACCCGATAGGTTAATATTATCCAAACACACCAAGCAAAATTCATACACAAAGTACAGAAAAGTGAGTAACACCAAGTTTTATAGCGGTTCGGCGATTTATGCCTATGCCCACTCCAAGGTAACTTTTTATATTATGCTTTACAATGTTACAAATACAATTCATTTTCCTTTTCTTATGTTTACAATGTTATGAGGCGAGAATAGAATATTTCTTGCTAATTCCCTATCTAGCCAAAATAGCCATTATCATCCGCCTATGCCAAAATGTTCAAAGTGAGCTTCAATGTTCAAATATGTCTAAAAGAGAAAGCCAAGTGCCAAAATGTTGAATGTAGTCTTTTATATGAAGTTCACAAGCCCAAAAGAGTATCCAAAGTCCATAAATCTATGTAGGAAGTCGGTAATGAGCTCTAAACCAAGCTTTCCTGCGTACAGAATGAAAAATCTCAATAGATCCTGAAATAAGCCAAGTTTATGAGTATTTATAGGAGTGGGGATACACATTTCATATCCCCTGGATTTCGTACCCTGGGGTTGGTACCGACTTAGGGATCGACATCAAACCTGGGTGTTAGTCAAAATCCATCTGCTTCCTACTCGGAGCATTTAAATCCGGAGCCATGCAACATTCTGTATTTCCAGGTATGGAATTTTAACTAGTACTCGTATCTCCTGATATGAAATGTCAGGTACGAAACACATTTATGTATCCAAAAGTTAGAAAAAACAAGTCGCTATCCAAGAACGTCATCTTCATATCGTACCCCTAAGGATACGGAAACCATCACCGACCCCATGACTTAAATAACTCCACAAATCTTAGGGAGACGAAAACCTCGAATTCATACACCGCATGTTTACTATATTTTCGTACTCCCAATTTGTATCCAGGGGATAACAAGTTTGCCCAGACGAAAAGCCAACTAGAGGAGAACAGTGCACCGACCCATAAATTTTTCTCATGAAAACTTACTTTTGCCAAACCATAAAAACATGTCATCTTAAAAAAAATGTAAATCATTTTTTTTCAAATCACAAAAACTGGAGTAGATAAGGACAACTATTCCTCAATCGGATTTATAACTTGTTCTTACTTATAAGTTCGGTTCAGTCTCTTACTACAAGGTGCAACCATCTACTCTATTCTTAATTTCTACAACTTATTTTGTCCACCCAACAAAATTTTCTCTTATAAACAATTTGTCAAAAGAATAAATACTTCAAGACTTTCTTTATTAAAAAATCTTGTATGAAATATAACAAGAAAACTAGCGAGCTATACATGCTCTATAATATGCACCTTTTACTGAGAGAATTTTACTTTAGACAAAGTTTATGCAAGAAATCACTATTTACAAAATATACCCCATTTTACTTTAAAACTCAATATGTATATTTTACATATTTAAAACTAAGTTTTAAGATTAAAACTTGAAAACACCATAAACCATTTTCCTAAAACTTTTACAATTTCAAGAATTTAAAAGTTAACAACGGGTTAGACACAAACCGGGTTTCCAATTTTTCTAGGCTTTCCTAGACACTCCCACAAAGTTAATGCTCTCAACTATATATATTCCTAATCCATTTTTCTCTTTTTAACCTTTTCCAATTTATAAGGTTTTACTGCTAAGCCCACTAATTCGAAGTACTAACATTTGGGATCCTCCTTTCTTTATTTCAAAATATATTGTATACTTTCCCACACAAATTTCCTAAGGGTCTCAAATTTTCACATTCATTCCTTTAGTGCACAAAACAGTCATCCCAATTCTTGCCATATTATACTCTTTCTATTTAGTGGGTTCCTCTATGGATCTTGGAATATATATTAATACTTTTACAAATACAAATACGTTTACTCACTATTTATACTAGAATCCTATACCTAAGCTCTGATACCAGTGTAACAACCCGAATTCTGACAAATCGTTTTTTCTTTAAAATACCAATCTATCGATACTCGTGTTGGTTTGCTCTGGTATCCTGCAGAAAAGACAGAGACATAAAATATGTCAGAGCTTAGAAAATATCTCACAACGGAATGGATAAAATATAATGTAATCAAATTATAGCCTTACCGTATTAATAATATTGCCTAACCAGTATCCAAAGCTATCGTGTCTCTGCCACAAATCTAACCTGCGAGTATGTGATGAGGAGGGGGTTAGAACACAAATTCTGGTGATTGGATTTAAACTATACACTTTGGATAATCCTGCATATATACCGTTCAATCATATTTTCTTATTTATTAGGTTACTTGGGTTAACAACACTCAAGGCTTACACACACGTTGTACCCATTTACTTACCAGTGAATTAACCAAATATAGTATATATGTAGCTACCCTCCCCCAATATTGAGGTACTCCTCATGGTACCCCACTCGCATGGTCCACACAGTAATTTCATAGAAATAAATGTAGTCCCTCATCCTACGCCGGAGTGACATATGGATCTCTACATGACATTGTTATGTTCCGCATATATCTGTCATTACTATGCTACGTAAGTGTACGGACTGTCGCCGTTGATCGAATCGGATTCCATACCACAGTATTGCCCTCAAGTCTACGATACACCACCCAGAGCCGATATGCATGTATCTAGACATTCCCATGTATGTATCATCAATCGTACTCGATGCCTTAACAGCACATAATGTGCACTGGATTCTGTGGCAGGGCTATACAAGAAACACAGAACTGGTCGGGAGCTTTTCTATATCTGTATAGGCTCGTCTTTAAGAGAATCTAAATACAGATATTTATATGGTCTGTTTTTCATGGTGGCTATGGCCCCACCTCGGCCCCTCCTTCAACTAGTAAAGACTACAAGAGCTAAGTGACTTGCCCCTAACAAACAATCTAAACATCCAGTTGGCATCTCCCCTCAACCACCATACCCCGATAGTGAAAGGTGCATGGTCTATTGGGTTTAGCTCCAGCCTTTTCGCATCCCATAGGCTGCCGATCTACTATCTTTGTTGGTCCTGACCTCTGCCTCCCTGTTGAGGCGACCGCCGAATCACCCTAGTGTCACCACGTCACAACATTCTGACTATAAAGCTACTTCTGTAGTCAAGGCCCACCCACCTGGTAGTTACGCGCAGACCCAACCTCTGAGAGCACAGCCTGAACATCTTCCACCACACAGAGGACTACCAGGAGCACCTTACGTTCCTCAGGAAGACGCGTGCTTCCCTTTCGTTCCTCTGAAGCCGACATAATATCAGATGAACCTGCGCTCCCTCGTGCCTCATGACACCAGATGATCTACTCCGTTGGGTTATTCACCCTCAAACGTGCAGACTGGTCCACGCACCTCATTTTAATATGTTATTAGACCCTATGTCTAAACATTCTTTTATGTGCTTGCCTTACCTTATCAGGTTTCCATTTAACTTGGTTATTCTCATTCACGTTGAATTCTTAATCAAGTTACCAAGTTCCTATCGCTTATTAATTTCAGTCATATAACTTAACCCATTTAAGTTTATTAATAAGCCCACAACATGTTATTCTCTAGATTATGATCCAAGGTCTGTAATCCATAATCCCTTCATACTCTTATTTGATTTCATAGTTATAATAACATTTTCTACTTAATATGTAATTAAGTATATCTCTATTTACATGTTTTCTGTTTGACAGGTCACTTATCATTTATGATTAAATATAGCTTATTTCATTTCAAAGTTTGCCTCACTCTTTCCTATTTAATCATAATTCCATCTTACACTGTCACTTCAACTTATCGTTGATTCTTATTAACTTAGTTCTCTTAACTAAGGTTCACTAATAAGTCTTCTTTCCATTTATTATAACCTATGTTATAATTTCCTCTTGTCCCTAGGATAAGCCTTAACATGTTATTCTTATCAGCATATTTCAGATTTCCAAGTTTTCAAATTACTTAATTTATAATTAAGTACAACTTCTTACACAAAATTTTCCCCCATTTGCAGATTGCTTAATTTACAATTAAGTACCATTTTTCTCATTACACAGGTTATCTCATTTTCTCACTAGTTTATTATAACCTAAGCTATAATATCCACTTGTCCCTTGGACAAGTCTACCTATTATATAATGTTAGATCAAAATTTGAACCTAACACCCAAATTGTTCTGAATCTTATAGAGTTTTAACTGAAGAATGAAGAAAAAGAAAATAACACACAGAATTTATAGTGGTTCGGCATTAACAAGCCTACGTCCACTTTATATGTTATTGATTATACTTTGAATGCTGGTACAATCAATTATTTCTCTCTAGCTCACTTTTACAATTGTGATTTCTCTCTAGCTCACTTTTACAATGCTGGTACAATCAATGTAGCATTAACAAGCCTACACCCAAATTACTTAATTGATTATACTTTGAATACTGAGGAGAAGAGAGAAGGCCGGTTTGGATCGTGGGCAAGGAGAGGAGAGGGAGAAGATGAAGGCCAATGGCGAGACGGAGGGTCGTGGTGACGGCAGAGGCGTGTATCGTGGGGGGTCGCAACGATCCGGCAAAGACCCCAACAACGCAATTTCACGATCCGCGAGAGGGTCGACCCCTACTGTCTCAAGATCCGAGAGGAGGGCGATCCCTTCTGCCCTGCGATCCGAAGGAGGGCGATCCCTCCTGTCCTGCGATCCGAAGGAGGCGATCCCTCTGCCCTGCGATCCGAAGGAGGGTGAACTGTTATACACACCGCGATCCGACTCGTAGTTCACGATCCAGACGAATTTTGAACTTTAGACGATGCCTTGTCACCATAAAATTCTGAACAGTTAGGTTAGGGCCTTGATGTTAGACTTTCTGGACTAAATGACCACATAATTTGACTGCATATGACGACTAATATTTTGATGATCTTGATAACTTTTAGGCTTTATCTTGAATGCATACACAAGCACACACACCGGCACTTGCACACACGGGGGACGGGTAGTTTTAATCTCATTTTTCATGTTTTTCTCGCCTAATAGTAATGTCGGATAATCAATCTTCTACAAGATCCATTACAGAAACGGAGTTCGAGGTTCCTAAGCAATACAACCCCGAGGTCCCTCCAATTAACCCAGGAGGTGAAGATTCTGGCTCTGAATACGAGGCAACGGAATCAAATCCGTCTGAAAGTACTTCATCTAGTGAAGAATCTGAGATAGATAGGCGAGCTCCCGACAAGATTCCTAGCGCGCTCGGGATAGAGAATTTTTCTGATTCTTTAGCATCTAAACTCGATGATATAAAGCTTAAAAGAATCGGCCTGAGACATGGGATCCCTTGGGATGATGTGATGACTCCCGGTAGCGAAGATAGACCCCACTAAGCTCCGGAAGGGTATATGGCGGTCAGTCGAACCATGTGCTTGGTAGGAGCTATTCCACCGTTTCCTCCAATCGTCATCGAGACTTTAAAACGACTGGGTATCGCTCCGATGCAGCTTCATCCTAACGCCTATGCATCTCTATACACCCTATATATTGCATACACGGAGATCCTACATACCGAACTCACATTTAGAGATTTGACATTCTTCTTTCTTTTCAAGCATCGTTCCTCGGCAACCCCAAATTTCTCTTTCTTTGAATCAGTGGCGAATAGGAAGGTTTTGTACAACGGATACAGCAATATAGGGGATCCTAAGTCTGATTGGTTCTATATAAAGAAACAGGCCGGATGCTCAAGAAGATGGCTTAAATCAAGTAAACTTTAATCTTTTGACTGAATATCTTGTTCAAGAAGCCGAAGCATTAACATTCTCCCCCCTTTTTCTTTGTTTTAAACAGATCACGTCTTCCCGAAAACGGAGGGTCCGTTATACAATAATCGATTGTCTATTCTTCTACAAAGCAGATACGACTTTCTAAGGATCAAAAAGTGCATCACTGATGAGAATCTTCATAAGCATCATCTTCTAGATATAAGAATGGGACTTGGCGCTGACGGCAAACCCTATAGATACGTGCCCCCAATGGAGGGAGAGAGAATATCGCAAGCGGTAGAAACAACTAAATTTCGCAAGAGTCCTTCCCCGATAGTCATCCAAGACGATGAGGACCTGAACATATACAGAGGGGATGAGGCCCGCGGTGACAAGTCCAAGGAAATCCCAGTTTCTACTCCAATCGAACCCGCTGCTCCCGATGATTTGACAGAAGAATAGTTATTCCATGAGCTGAGCGAGATTCCTCTGCATGATGATGTATACAAAGAGAGAGACTTTGAAGGGGAGCCATTCTTCCCTGCTTCTGAAGAGACCATCGCTCCAACTAGAGAACAAGAAACTAGTCAGATGAGCCTGTCTTCAGGTCCGGGTCTGTTAGGGGGAATTATATGGGATGCACAAATCACACACACTGCCTGACCCCGCATTCTTACATCATCAGTATTCAAAGTTTTAATATGCTCTTTTCTCTTTTGCAGGAAAGATGTCCCGTAGGCGATCTTATTCTTATCGTTCTCTTCGTGAGGGCACACCCAGTCTTCATCCGGGTAATGACCACCCTCGCGGCCCTTCTCACAAGTCGACTTCCTCGCAACCCCGATCTTCACCAAAATCGACATCTGCCAAGCTCCCCAGTTATCCGGTAGTTCCTGCATGGGGAAAGAAACTTCCTAAAGAGTCAACTCCTCCGAAAAGTGCACCCTCTCACAGCAGGTCGTCAAAAAGGCATCACGAATCTAAAGATAAAGGCAAGGATCCAATCAAAGAGTCTGAAAAGGATAGGAGTGACATCGTCTGTTCCAGTCAGCCAGAGTTGGCTGCCCCCGGGTCACGAGATTACATCCATGGTCCCGAGATTCAAGGTAGGCTGGAAAAGCTGCGGGAACAGTTCCCAGACATTTTCTTCGAAAGGATGACGTTTGTTCCAGCCTTGGAACCGGTCCCTAAGAACTGGGATAATGAAGTTGTCGGGCACATCCGTCACGTAGCCAGGCAGTATGAGATGATGAAGAAACATGCAGTTAAACTTTCAGAAGTCATTCGAATGCTTGAAATAGAATCACATAGATCCAAGGCGAAACTTGATAACAACGAAAGGGCTAGGACGAAGATGGAGAAGGACCTGGAAGATGCTCAATCCCAACTTGCTTTAGCGTGGAGAGATGTCGAAAATTATAAGATTGAATTGGAGAATGCTAAGAAGCGCTTTCATTCGGAACTTGACTCCAATAGCCAAGAGAAGATGGCTTTAAAGAAGGAAGTAGAAGATCTCAAAATGGCCAACATTGAGTTGAAAACAGCACAAGGCCATTTTGAAGCTGAGAGAGCTGCTTGGGAGGCAGAAAAAGCAAATTTGAAAGAAAGCTTAGCTTTGGCTAAAGCGGAAAAGGTGATTTTGAATGATCAAGTCGCGGATGCGGAGAGACGGGCAGCTCTCGCCGAAAAGAATGTTGAAAGCGCCATCGAAATGGATACTGCTTCAAACAACAAGCTCCTCGAGAGAGAGAAGGATATCGAGGGGTTTGAAGAGATGATTTTTTGACTTCCTTGGCCAAGTCCTCAAAACCCGCAACATTTTGTGGATCCCGGATTACCACGTTAATTTAGCCAATTTATGGGATGCCATTGTTGAGGGTGAGAAGCAGAGATTGGGAGTCGATGAAATTGATGAAGATGAGTTGATGAAGAGCATCTTGAGGGATAACGAGCCCGAGGACCTGGCAGAGGGTCGTCGTCGGATTCAAGCGGAGATGGAAAAGGAGAGGGCCCTGGCTAAGGGTAAAGGCAAAGCTGACGAAGGTTCGAGTTCAGCCGTGGAGCCCAAGACCTCCGGAGTTGAGGAATACCATCTTGATGATCCACTTATCCCTTTGGGCCTAACTCCTGTGGTTGTTGGAGCTCCTGCAGCTACCCAGGAAGGCGGATCTGCGGAAGGTATCTCCCTTTTTTCACCACAATTTGTCATAGCAATTGTGAATTGTCGTCGTCTGGTAGAACAACCAATTGAATTAGTAACGTGTGTTCCCCATAATACAGGTGATGAGCCCGTCGACAAGGGTATTGAAAAAGGAAAAGAGGCAGAGAAGGAGGCTGTCTTGCTAGGTGCCGGTGTTGATATACCGAAGCAGACTGAGGATACAACAGCAGAGAAAAGCATCCTGGCACCTAGAGCTGATGTTCCCAAGGATGCTGAAACCATCGAGGCCCTGAAAGACATGGATGGGCACCATGTAGAGGACGAGGAAGATATCATTGGAGCCAAAGAGACCGAAGACGATGACGACGAAACTTTGGCCAGCCGAAAAGCTAGGCAGGAAAAAGAGATGGCTTCGAAGAAGGTGAGACAAGAGCCTTTGGACGTAGTCCCTATCGCAGAATTTGATCCTAAAACCGGGATGATTTTGAAAATCCAGCCCAAATCCATCAGCAGACAGCTCCATTTTGCGAATCCTGATGATTTCCCGACTTCCCTTTCTGATAAAAGGAAGAGAAAGGAGGCCGAAGAGGAATCTTCTGAAGAGTCGGATGTTCCTCTCATAGACAAAAGGAAGAGGAAGAAAGGAGATCAATCTGACGCTGACAAGGCGAAGCTGGAGAAACAGAAGCAGGAGAAGAGGTCAAAGCGTAAATAGGATATTGTCGCTGGTTTATATTTTGTCTTTAGGTTTTCCACTGGCCAGGAAGTGTAATTATGAGACTGGCCCTCACTTTTGTTTTCTAGGTTGTTTTTCACTTTATAGGCTTGCCGTATATAAAGGAAAGTTTATCTCTTTTTGCATCACTGTGTACCTGTATTCAAATAAACTTTCCATGTTTAGTCATAGACCATCTAATTATAACTACAAATCAGTCAAACAACAGAAAGAAAAATTAAAAAATTTCGTGCTGCGTTGCTGCATTAAAGTTCATGTGTATATGCATATGGCCCCCCATCAATCGTTAATGTGGCGCTTAACTAGGGCTTATTAAAGATTGATTAGCATTATTCGCATGTTGTTCCCTATTTCTGAATATGGGGGACTTAGAAAATTTCATAAAATAACTGTTCTTGTGGTATTGAACTTCTGGCACTTTTCTCAGTGCTTAATCATAGACTCCTTTATACTCTCCTGGCGGTCGCCGAGGTTAGAGTTTAAATTCAATAGTCCAGTCGGTCCTTGTTCCTTCAGCAAGGAAGGAGTTCTTTCTCAGCGCTTACTCTGAGATGCTTTTATACTCTCTCTCTCTCTCTCTCTCTCTGGAGAGTTAGAGTTCAAGCTCAGTAATTCAACTGCTCCCCGATCCTTTAGCGGGGAAGGAGCTCTTTCTCAGCGCTCAATCGGAGACGCTTTTATACTCTATCTCTCTCTCTCTGGAGAGTTAGAGTTTGAGCTCGGCAATTCATCCGCTCCCCGATCCTTTAGCGGGGAAGGAGCTCTTTCTCAGCGCTCAATCGGAGACGCTTTTATACTCTCTCTCTCTCTGGAGAGTTAGAGTTTGAGCTCGGCAATTCATCCGCTCCCCGATCCTTCAGCGGGGAAGGAGCTTTTTCTCAGCGCTCAATCGGAGACGCTTTTATACTCTCTCTCTCTCTCTGGAGAGTTAGAGTTCTGTTAAGGCGGTTCCGATCATGGTACACCGCCATGACTTATGGACATAGGCTTCATGTCCGTTATGCTCTCTCTCGACTCTGGAGAGTTAGAGCGCTATCAACGATATAATTTATTGTATCCTCAGAATTTTGACTTGTGATTACATTCCATTCTGATGGAAGGCATTTATGATTATATGCTTCTGGGATCACTGCATGATTCACAGTAATTCTCATAAAAATAGAAAGACAGATAAATAATGCAATAAAGATAAACGACACACAATATTTTATAGTGGTTCAGTCGAATCATGACCTACATCCACTTTATAATTCTTCGCTTTAAGGAATCATACTATTCTAGGCAAGTCGTGCCTTTTACTTGGTTCTTAACAAAGCAAAAGAATAGATTTGAAACTTTCATGTTAAGTATGGCCGTAAATGTTGGGCATTCCACACTCTGGGGATTTCCTTTCCATCTACGGTTGCCAGCTTGATGGTTCCATTATCAAGCTTGCTCAGAATGGAGTACGGTCCTTCCCACTTTGCTCCCATATGAGTTGGGGGTGGAAAGACACGCTTCAGAACCAAGTCTCCGGGTTCCCAGGTTCGGGCTCGAACCTTTTTGTTGTAGTATCGAGCGACCTGTTGTTTGCATCTCAGGGCACGCAGGTCTGCTTCATCCCTCTTTTCTTCGATCATATCCAGGGACTCAAGGAGCAATTCATTATTGGTCATCGGATCATAATAAGTCACTCGGTGAGAAGGTACCTTTATCTCAACCGGGATGACCGCTTCCGTTCCAAAAGCAAGGGAGAAGGGGGTATGTCCTGTTGCCGATTTATATGTTGTCCTGTAGGCCCATAGTGCCAAGGGCAATTCATCAGCCCACATGGCTCTGGCCCGCTTCAGTCTTCTTTTCAGAATGGACTTAATCACTTTATTCGCCGCTTCGACTTGTCCGTACGATTGCGGGTGTGCCACAGAGGTGTACCGATTCTCAATGTGGTATTTATGGCAGAAATTTCTGAATTCGGTGCAATCGAACTGAGTTTCTTTATCCGTTATCACAATCTTTGGAATCCCAAATCGACAGATGATGTTTCTAATGATAAAATTGATCACTCGTTTGGTTGTGATTGTAGTCAGTGGTTCAGCCTCGACCCACTTAGTGAAATAATCCACGGCCACAATAGCGAACTTTGCCCCGCCCCTAGCTATGGGGAGACTTCCAATGATATCAATTCCCCACATAGCGAAAGGCCATGGGCTCGTCATTGTTTTTAACTGATTAGGAGGTTCTCTAGGTATTTTTGAAAATCTCTGGCATGCATCACACCGTAGTGCGTATTTTGCCGCATCCTTGTTTATGGTAGGCCAGAAATAACAATGCCGCAACACCTTTTTTGCCAAAGTTTGCCCTCTAGTGTGATCGCCGCATTCGCCTTCGTGTACCTCCTGCAGCACACGCTTGATGTCATCGTGGGCTATACACCGAAGAAGGGGCATCGAAAATCCTTGTCTGTAAAGAACTCCGCCTTGCAGAACGTATCGGGCAGCTTTACGAATTAGTTTACGCCTCTCGCTCTTCTTGGTCGGAAGCGCTCCATTCATCAAGAAATTCTTTAGAGGGGTCATCCACGACTCCCTTTCTGATTCCGTCTCTAGTATTAGATCGATTTCCATTTGATCTATACTAGGAGACCGAAGTACTTCAACGGGGGCCAGCCTGGTCTCTTCAGGATCGTCGGAACTAGCCATCTTTGCCAACTTATCTGCCTGCTGATTCTCTGACCGTGGAATGTGAGATATGCTGTAATGATCAAAATCGTTCAGCAACTCCTTCACTTTCTTCAAGTATAAAATCAATCTTGCACTTTTAGCTTGGAATTTCCCAGTAACCTGGTTCATAACTAACTTGGAGTCGCAAAAGATGTTCAGCTTTGTGACCTCTAACTCCTTTGCGATCCTCAATCCGGCTATCAGGGCTTCATATTCGGAGTCGTTGTTAGTAGCGTGAAACTCCATCCGGATAGCATAGGATATCAATCGTTTCTCAGGAGTTTCAAGCACTATTCCAGCGCCGGATCTTTCGTCATTCCTAGCGCCATCAGTATACAATCTCCAGGCATTGGGATCGAGAAGTAACTTTGAGGGATCAACTTCTTCGTTTACTATATCCTCCTCCGGGACGGTAAACTCTGCTATGAAGTCGGCTATCACTTGCCCCCGAATTGACCGTTTGGGCTGAAAGTTCAGATCAAATTGAGTTAACTCAATGTTCCATTTGAGTAATCTTCCAGACGCCTCTGGTCTCTGTAGGACTTGCTTGAGTGGGTGATCGGTGTATACGGTAATGGGATGCGCCTGAAAATAATGTCGAAGCTTTCTAGAGGCGATCAGTAAACTATATGCCAACTTTTGTATCCTTGGATAATTACGCTCTGCTGCCGTCAATTTTTTGCTCACGTAATACACAGGCCTTTGGACCTTATCTTCTTCTCTTACCAATGCTGAGGTGATCGTGTGGGATGACACTGCCAAGTACACGAATAAATCCTCGTGATCCATCGGCTTAGATAGTATCGGAGGTTTCTCCAGGTGCTTCAGTAAGTTCTGAAATGCTTCTACGCAGTTGGGTGTCCATTTGAAGTGGTGTTTTCCCCGCTTTATTAATTCGAAGAATGGGATGCATTTGTCCGTAGCCCTGGAGATAAATCTGCTTAGTGCGGCTACTTTTCCTGCAAGGCTTTGCACATCCTTAATTTGCCTAGGTTCCTGAATGTCTCTGATTGCCGCGATCTGGTCTGGATTAATCTCAATCCCACGGGAACTGACGATGAACCCCAAGAATTTTCCGGAAGCGACACCGAATGAACATTTTGTTGGATTGAGCTTCATTCCATACTTTCGAAGGATGTCGAACATCTCTGCCAAGTCCATAGTGTGGTGGGAGGATTGCTTTGACTTAACCAACATGTCGTCGATGTATACTTCATTGTTTTCCCGATCTGGTTATAGAACATTCTGTTGACTAAACGTTGATATGTAGCGCCTGCATTCTTCAAGCCAAAGGGCATCACTACATAGCAATATAATCCCAGATCCGTGATAAAACTAGTGTGTTCTTGATCTGGAACATGCATCGGAATCTGGTTATATCCTGAGTAAGCATCCATAAATGAGAGAAGTTCATGACCCGCCGTCGAGTCCACCAAATGGTCAATCCGGGGTAACGGGAAACTATCTTTTGGGCAGGCTTTGTTCAAATCCGAGAAGTCGATACATGTTCGCCACTTCCCGTTGGCCTTCTTTACCAGGACTGGATTTGAAATCCAGTCTGGGTAGGTCGAGTCTCTGATAAATCCATTACTCTTTAGCTTTCCAACCTTTTCTTTCAAGGCAGCGGACCTCTCTGGGCCCAGCATTCGCCTTTTTTGCTTTACAGGAGGATGTTTAGGGTTAATGTTTAATGAATGGCTCATGATTGATGGGGATATCCCGCACATGTCTGCGTGGGTCCAAGCAAATACATCCAAGTTATTTTTTAAGAAATCTGTCAGTTCTTTAGCGAGACTCGCATTGAACTGGGATCCAATCTTAAGGACCTTCTCTGGGTCACTATCATCGATCGGTACATCCACAGTCGTCTCGTTGGGAGTCGCCATTCTGCCCCCAGGTTCTTGGTCCTCTCTGGGATCTATATCATCGGGCAACTCTCTGGGCGACTCTCCAACGGTTATCCTCTTTAGTTGCTATAAGGTCTCCGCCCTTGTAGGGGGAGAAGCGCCCTTGGTTTCTATGTCCCCTCCATTGCGAAGTAACTTTAGTTCGGTAACATAACATGCTCGTGCGGCAACCTGATCTTCTCTGACAATACCAATGCCAGCTTCTGTGGGGAATTTCAATAATAAGCACCAGGGGGCTATACAGGCTCTAAACTTTGCGAGGGCCGGTCGGCCCAAGAAGGCATTGTAGGTTCATTCAACATACAAAACCACGAAGGGAAGGATTCTCACTCTCTGACGTTCTCCTTCCCCAAGCGTAACTGGTAACTCTACATAACCCATTGGAGCGGTGGATGCTCCATTAAATCCACGAATCCATCCTTGACAGGGCTTCAAATCTTTTATTTCGAGGTTCATCTGGTTGAATGTCCTTTTGAAAAGAATGTTGACGGAACTCCCGTTGTCCGCTAAAACCTTATGAACAGTGGCTGGTCCAATAGGTACTGTGATTACAAATGGATCTTCAGTCGGAGCATGGACTCCAATGCTTTCTCGTTCGCGGAAAACGACACTGTCGGACATCATCTTTTGTTGCTTTACCGGGATATTGTCCTCGGGGTTGCTACACCCCCTACCTCGAGGTGTTGCTTGGCTGCATTGACATATTGATCCAATGCCTTGGAGCTATGTCCGGCGAGATAAAGTCCTCCGATTACGGTATTGATAACGATGTTCTTTCCCTTTTGCTGGGCAGTTGGCCTGGCAGCAAGTTGATTCTGGTTCTGATTTGGGGCCTGTGTTGCTTTCCCCCTATCTCTGGGCGTTACTCTGTATTCATCTAATTTTCCTTCTCGAAGAAGCCTCTAGACTATATCTCTTAGGTGACGGCATTCATTTGTCGAATGGCCATGAATCTGATGAAAGAGACAAAACTTCCCCGTTTCACGTTCTTTCTCCATCGACTCCCTGGGAGGTGGCCTCTTATTCTGGAGGACGTTGTACGAATCCATGAAGATATTTTCAAGAGTATCATTTATTGGCGTATAACTTTCAAAGGCCCTGGGACGAGTCCTTCTCTGGGAGTCGTTCCCTCGGTTCCTCTTCCGGTTGTTGCCATTACCATTATTAACATTGTTCCCTGACTGACGACCACCCTGATTCCGATTTCCGACATTAACCTCAACCTTCCCCAAGCTGTCTCATGTCTTCTTAATGGCGACATTGCTCTGGATTTCCTCTTTATCGGCCGTTTTTGCCTTTCGATTAGCATATACTTCTTCCCGGCGTAAATGTACGTTAGCTTTTTCGTAGAATAACTCTCTAGTATGGGGTGGCTTGCCTGCCAGGTATCTCCCAAATTTAGTTTCTTTATCTACTCCATCAATCAGAGCTGCGACAACGGTTGGCTCATGGGGATCTTTAACTTCAGTAGCGGCTAGGTTGAAACGGTCTAGGTACACCCTCATACTCTCGCCTGGTCGCTGCTTGACAAGGAACAAGTCAATCACACTCTTTGTCTTTTGTGCATAGATGCGGAATTGTTCTACGAACTTTTCACTCAACTCCCTGAAGCAAGAAATCGATCTTGCTGGTAAGCGAGTAAACCATAACAATGCTACATCCTCCAACAATATGGGAAATGCTTTGCACTTGACGGCGTCAGAAGCTGCGGCAGTGGTCATTGACCAAGAATATCTCATCAGATGCTGGACGGGATCAGACCTACCCGCGTATCGGTTCATCTGTGGCATGTTGAAACGCCTCGGGAAAGTCGCATCCAAAATATCATCAGTGAAAGGGGTGTGACTGCGGTCGATTCCCCAATCTTCATTCCGTTGTCCGCGGCTATCCGCCAGAATTTGATGGATCATAGTTGCAACATTTGCACTGGTCAGCGGAGGTTCAGGGTCAGTGCTTCTTGCTCGGCGGAGTTCTCGAATCTCTCTTCCGGGAGCAGTCACAAAATCCGGGGCTCGGATAGGGCTTCGTTGCCCCCTGTTGCCATGAGCATTTGCGCGGCGACGGGGCTGAGGTAGTCTGTTCTGTACAGGACTGTCCACACCTCGAGCTCTGGGAGTTGCGGCGTGATCGTTCACATTACGGTTTGAGGGCCCCGCCTCCAGTGCTTCTTCTTCCCGTGATGGCAGGGTTCCGAACCGAAGCTGCTCTATGTTTTCGGCTCTCTCATATGGTCGCCGCGGAGGTCTCGGCGATTCCTCTGACGAAGAAGAATATCCTGGAGTGAGCGGACGAACTGGCGGCATCCTTTGCCTTACGAGATCATTAAGCCTTCTATACATAGCGGTCAAATTTTGTTGTAGAACAGAGCTTTCCTGCCTTTGGGCAGCCAATTCATCAAACAGTCTCTCCCACATTTCGGAAAAGTGAGAGAGATCCCCCTCAGTAACGGGAGCAGCAGGGTCATATTGGTCATCATCACTTTCTCTTATGCGCAAAGAGCTTGAGCCAGGTCGAGCGGAGGGGCCAGGACGGTAGGAGCGAGCCATAGGCTCCTTTCCAGGTCGAGTTGTAGTCCGATCATCAATTCGGATCGCTGTGGATCGAGGATGGTGGCTCGCAGCGCCCCCCTGGGATCGGTTCGTGGTCACGGTACGCGGAGGATTCGAGGCGTTATCTCGGGATCGAGTAACAACCCCTTCAGCAGTCCGGATCGCCTCGTTCTCATCGACTCGGAGCGTGGCGTCTTCATCGGATCGATTCGCCCCCGGTGCTCCGCGATCCAAAGTTCCCTCATTACCTAGCTCGTTCACACTTTCTTCGACTGCTTCATTCGCGGTTTCATTGGTTCGTGAAGCTCGTACTTCCTTAGATCTCTTTCCAGCCATGATATCCGAGTCGCTGGAATCTTCAAAGAACTGAATAGTGAAGCTTTAGGACTGTTTTCTCAGTGAAAGCACCAAAATGTTAGATCAAAATTTGGACCTAACACCCAAATTGTTCTGAATCTTATAGAGTTTTAACTGAAGAATGAAGAAAAAGAAAATAACACACAGAATTTATAGTGGTTCGGCGTTAACAAGCCTACGTCCACTTTATATGTTATTGATTATACTTTGAATGCTGGTACAATCAATGATTTCTCTCTAGCTCACTTTTACAATTGTGACTTCTCTCAGTAATCTAGTAATAAAACTGATAAGAAATGGTAGTATGACAATAATGGCGGAATCAGTCCTTAATATTGCCAAAAAGATCCCCAAAAATGCCAAGCTCCGGGCTATTTATAGCTGATTTTGTCAGGCGGATCGTGGTAACACGCGACACGAATCCCGAGAACATCGGATCGCATCGCAACCGATGAAGAAATAGTCAAATTAGCCGTTGTGGACAGGTGTCGCGATCCCCTTGAAGATCGGATCGAGCAAATGGGGAGAATCGATCAAAATGACGGTTGGGGACGCGTGTCGCTGGATCCGTGCATCTCGGATCGCTGAAGACTAGCTCGTGCTTGAACGGGTCAGAGGCTTCGCCGTGCATCCGGGGATCGGATCGGTCTATACTGGGCAGTAATGTATGTACGGATCGAATCGCATAGAGGTGTCGTTTCGCTGATGAAACGGGGGCGATCCGATGAGGTGCGATCCGGTGAGGTGCGAGTCGATGGTGCAATCCGATGAGGGGCGAGTCAGTGGTGCGATCCGTTCCTTCATGTACTTAGGGAATGTAATTTCATACTTTATTCTTGTGTGTGAACCTTGGTGGCTTGGTCAAAAAGCTAGCCAACATATAACATTCTCGTTAATGTAATTTATTTATAATAGGTTACTATCATTCCCCGTTCATTCCCTTTCTTTTACTGTTGTAATTATCTTTCATTCAATTCCATTTATTTCCATTAATTACAATTAATGATGTTTATCATTCCTTCCATTTACATATATTTATATATATGTTTAAGCAGTAGACCTCTCACATTAAGCCTACACTTGTGGATGCTGGATTTGTCGGGAGATTACGGACAGACTTCTCCCACAAGTTGACTTAACCTCGTATCTTAGCACTGTTACATGTTTTATTTGTGCACTTAGACCCCTCACGTTAAAGTTACTACTTGTGGATGCTGGATATGTCGGGCGGTTCCGGGCAGACTTCTACCACAAGTGTAATCTAACCTCGTGTCTAAGCGCGGTTACAATTTCTTATTTACTATAAATCTTCTATATAATATAGGCATGTCTATTCTTTCAAATTTCCACTATAATTTATATTTTACATGTCATCATATTATGCCTATTTTATGTCATATGTTCTTTCTAACATATAATCAATTTTATTCCATCATGTAATCAATTAATTAGATAATTGTTCAAATTTAACAATAACATGTGATTGCCAAATCATGTAATTTTTCTCAATTTCTATCGTTAATAGTCCAGGTACATAAATGTCACAAGTTAACATGGAATTGAAACAACAGTAATCGCTACGCATATTTTGGCAAATTTTCCAATATATTAATATCTTAGTATATTAATATTCCAACATGTCATATTCATCACTTTAATCTTTTTAACATATGTTTAAACATTTCAACATATCATATTTAAACATGTCATAGTAACATTTCAATACTTTTAATTATTCTAGTCAATTCACATTGTACAATAATAGGGAATGTTAAACGATAATATATCATTATCTAAAATGATATAACTTAATTCCACTCACCTCATTTGCTTTCCAAATCATGGATCTGATCCAGATCTAGCATTTCATGGTTTTTCTCAAATTGAATTCGGAACCTAACAACCATGGATTCATAACTTTTACTAAAAGAAAAAGGGAAGAAAGAGGAAGAAAATGGTATAGACCAGATCCAGAAAATTACCTTGCTTCGCATTTGATTTTAAACACCTTTTTATTAACGTCAATCTCTTCCTCCAGATCTTGATTTAGAATTTTTCCTAAACTAATAATCTTAATTTTCTGAAGAGATTGGAGGAGGAAGAAGAAAGGCAAAGTATAGACGTCGTCTCAGAAATAAGAGATTTAGGTTAGGCTCCACTAGCCTATTTATAGGTGTTCAGGATCTTACCGCACACGCAGCGCTGAGTCAGCAACGAACCTTGTTAAGAAAATAGTCCAGGTTCATTGATGAATCTGGATGGATCTAGGGGGTGTCGACCCAGGTGTCGACCCCCCGGGTCCCACCAGCAGTTTTGGCGCATAAATTTCATTTTTTAATTTTGAATGTTTGAATTTTCTAGAATTTATTTAACTGTTACGTTTGCGTGAAATTTTGTTATACGTATACAATTCTTCTAATGACCATTTTATGCTTATATATATACGCACAACTTATGTTTGGTTTTCAAAATTCAAACGATGTTGCACCGTTATTTGATTCTTGCCATATTTCATTGATTCCAGCCTTATTTCTCTTGTATACATATATTTTTGCACATATTTACATATATATTCTCATATATATATATATATATATATATATATATATATATATTGAAAATTGGTACTTTTATTTCTAATATCAATAAAACCTCCTTTATATGCCTCGCTAAAACCTTGCAACCCCCCTAACCTAGATGGGTACCTTGCAAGATAAAAGAGCACATATAAATTTGGTGTACAAATTCAAATAAAAGTACAAAAGAAGCTTTCAACACTAAACAGAAAAAATACACAAAAAGTAATCAAAGACCCGCTTCAAAGCCCACAAGGCCCAATCCACGAATTACGTCTTCTCCAACCTTATTCAACCAGTATCTAGAACTTCAATGCCCCAACGGTCAAGTAACTCAACATTCCTCGAATTCCGCCCTGATTTAGTCCTGTTATTAATAACCAAGTACCTAACTTCATTCTCGATTTGCTTCAATTTAGTCAATGCATTTACCTTTCTGCTTTGAAAAACTCTCAAATTACGTTCTCTCCATAATCCATAAATTGTAGCAGTAAATGCACCGCAAGCAACATCTCTTATCTGATCATGTTCTTTAAAAGCATTGTGCAAACTTCTAGCTTCTCCTTTTAAATCAGGATTAATTGTCAATGGCAAGTCAAGTTTTTGCCTAATAGACAACCACACAAATGATGAATAATCACACTCGAAAAACAATTGCTGAATTGATCTCAGTGTACTTCGCACAATGGACACAAGATGTTTGATAGATTGCCAAAACGAACCACTTTATCTTTAGTATTCATCCTTCCCAATATTGCAAGGTATGAAATGAATGCCATCTTCTTACTATTCTTCTTGTGTCGTATTACCTCAAAAGCTTCATCTAATTCATCTTGATTACGAGCTACTTCCCAAGCTTTATGAAATGTAAACCATCCCCCACTTCCCTAGTCATAAAAATCTTTATTTTTATTAGGAAAAATCTGAATAGAATCAATTTCATTCAATAGCTCTCTTGTAGCAGGATGAATATTTGGATCAAGTCTTTCATTTCTAATGATGGAACTAACTTTCATATCATTATTTCCAAACAGATGAATTCTATCATATCCAAGCAAGTCTACTAAACAACGACAATTTATCCATGGATCATACCAAAGATAAGTATCCTCTCTATTTGCAACATTGTATTGAATAACTGCTTGCTAGAGCGTAATCTAAGGGTTTATTTCCAAGTCGATGAAGTTTTGTTATTCACTGGTAAAGACCAGAACCTCTTGTCTTTGCAATATTTATTAATAGACCATTTACTCCATAATGAATTTTCAGAGAGAATTTTTCAAAGCAATTTAATACAGGCAGCTTTTTTCAGATCTGAAAAAAAAAATTGACCAATACCTCCTTTTCTTGGTTTACACAAAGTTACCCACGCAACTTTATGTGAAGAGTTTCCCCAAAAGAAATCTGCACACATAGACTGTAATTTCTCTAAAGTGTATTCAAGAATTTGGTATATGAACAACCAATACAAGATAATAGGGGTAATGATTCCATTAATGAGTTCAGCTCTACCAGCAAATGAAAGCAACTTAGATTCCCAACCCTGAATTTTGTTTTAAACTTTCTATATAAGAGCATTACATTCTGCATAATGAAGATACTTGGTAGAGATAGGAACCGCCAAGTATTTCACTGGAAGATGCCCATGTTCAAAGCCAAGAATGTTTAAAATATCATTAGCATTTCGAACAGAATCACTAAAGAATATTTTAGTTTTAGCAGTATTTACAAGTAAGTTAACAGTACTTAGCTTGTTAAACATTAGCTTTAGAGTATTTGCATTTTGAACAGCAGACTTTCCAAAGATCATCAAGTCATCAGCATAGAGTAGATGTGAAATAACTGGTTGAACTTTACTGCTAGGCTAAAATGTTCTGGAACTAGTTGCTTCATCCATCAGAAATGTAAAATATTGCATCGCAATAGAAAAGAGAATAGGAGATAATGGATCCCCTTGACGAATTCCTCTTGTGGATTGTATAAACCCTTTTGGAATGCCATAAATTAGAATTAAAAACGTAGTTGTAGCCATACATTCATAGACCAAATTTCTGAAATGAGGTGGAAACTTCATAAGGAACATAATTTGACAAATATGTTCTCGACGCATTCGGTCATAAGCTTTTTGCAAATCCACTTTGATATAAAAAAAATTCACACCTTTCTTTTTAAAGTTTCTTAGTAGTTCATGAGCTAACAAATTGTTATCCCCAATATATCTCCCCTTTATAAATGCACTCTGATTTTCATATATCAAATGTGGCATAAAATGCTTCATTCTAGTACACAAAATCTTTGCAAACACTTTGTAATACACATTACCACATGAGATTGGTCTATAATGAGAAATTTCTGTAGGCTTGTCGTTTTTTGGAATTAAAGTGATGAAAGTATGGTTTAAAGACTTGGGTAGTTTTCCTGATCTGAAAATATCATTCATAGCTGCTACTAAATCATCCTTTATCTCATTCCAGCGAACTTTCATGAATTTAGAGTTAATACCATTTGGTCCTGGACTAGTATCATCTTTGATAGAAAATAAAGCCTCTTGAACTTCTAGTACAAAAATAATATTCAAAAGAAACTGTTGTCCTGCTTGATTTATATAAGCTATAGGATGAAAAATTGTAATCAAAGGAACTTTGTCTCCTTTGAATAGATCTGAAAAATACTTGATGGCCTCACGTTCAATATCATCAGGTTTAAAAATGAGATTACCACTGTGATCAAACAAAGCTCTAATGTGATTATAGAATCTTTTATTAGACATACGGGCATAAAAGAACTTTGAGTTTGTATCACTTTGTTGAAGCCAAGATGTTTAGCTTGTTGCTTAAAGCCATCAAAATACATTTCTTGTAGTTATTGATAATTCCTTTTTGCTTGTAGGAAATTTTCATATACAAGAAGGCCTTCAGGATTTTGATCTGCAGCAGATTCCAGAATTGATAAGAGTTTCTCTGCATTATTCAGGTTATCAACATTCTTCTCTCTCAATTTGTTCCATAATTTCAACTCTTTTTTACAATTCTGTAATTTGTACATCATTTTATAACTCTGATGTCCCCAAGTACCAGCACTTAAACCTCTTTCAACAGCCTCTTTATAACCAGAAAATTTGGACCATTCATTTTTATATCGAAAAGGATATCCCTTAATTTATAGAGTTGGAATTAAATCCAATAAGATAGGATTATGGTCAGTGGTATGTTGTGACAGAGATAAGGCTTTCAAATTTAAAATTTTCTGAAGACAAAAATTATTAACCAGTATCTTATGAATGTTAGTTGCCAAGCCTTTTCTTCTCCATGTAAACCTAAATCCCATTAGTTTAATCTCATTTAAAGCATTTTGTGAAACGAAATTTTGAAATTCCCTTAAATGATGATAAGGCACAGGCAATCCACCACTATTTTCTCTTGGGGATAGCGCATTATTATAATCACCCATTAAGATCCAAGTTTCACTAACACAAGAAGCATCATTATCTAGAAGTTGCCACAAATTTAATCTATCATTGAAAAAGTTGCTTGCATATATCATAGAAAGAACGATAAAGAACCCCTCTTCATTGTTTGCCACCACTGTAATATGTTGAAATGAAGAAGCCACACTTGTTAAATCCCAAACATCACCATTCTAAATTAAAAGAACTCTGCCTTTAGACTGATCAGAATTATTGGTCATAAATTTCCATGAGTTTGGCAACATTGAGATGAACAAAACTAAATTTGCAATAGACAATTTATTTTCAACTAAGCCAACAATAGTTGGCTTAGCTTGTGTTAGGAGATTGATTACTACTCTCATACGTGCAATAGTATTCAATCCCCTAACATACCATGCTAGAATTGTCATTTGATTATTGAAAAGCTCCTTGTTTCTCTTCTAGGAGGAGCCGTGACAACATTAGAAGTGTTTTTCATGTTATTATGCAAATAGTTTGTGTTGTTCACTATAAAACCTGAAGTATCTATTTCTTTTCCTTTTGCCTTATCTCTCAACTTTTCACTCCCTTCTAATACCTCAGCTACATTATCCAATTCAGGAGGTACAATGGAATTAGGCAACTTGGAATTCAGAAATGCAAGATCATCTAAAGTATTCTCTGGATTTAAATCCGAGGCATTACCTGCAATTGGATTCACATCTGGGTCTGCTACATTTCCTTCTTCATTCACAAGAGCTGATGAAGAGGGAATATCATCTGATTGCCATCGAGATTCATTATTCAATTCATGAATACCGTCACTGTGTCCAAACTCTTTACATTTATTACATTTGTCTGGTATAAACTCATATTCCACTGTAACCACAATATTCTGACCATCGTGTAATGAGATAGGTATAGAGGTCATCAATTCAGTTGATGTATCCACAGAAATGAGCACTCGTGCATATCTAATGAATTTTCTCGCTTCAGTATTTTCATCTATTAATAAAGGATCTGAGATGAAGCTAGCTATCCTTTGAATTGCTTCTTTAGTCCATAATTCTAATGGCAAATGATATAATCTGATCCAGATTTGAACTGAACTGCTCAATTTCTTATTAAAATCAAAACCATGAGTCCACACATCAACCATTAACAAACAACCAAAGTAATAATGAGTAGTACTTTCAGTAACTCGTAAAAAACCTATTTGATTAACGAATTGAATAACAAAGTTATAAGTAGGAGTAATATGAACATTATAGTTACCAGAAGGCCTCCATACTTTCTTGATATAATCCCTCAATTTTGCTGTTAATAATCGGAATTGAATAGGAGTAAGAGCTACTGTGTATTTCCATATAGATTCAGATTGATTGAAAATAGATTCCGGAATTACAACTTGCTCAGTTGAAGATTTAACGAATTTCAGACTTTGTTTCCTCACTGCAATATAGGAAAGATTTCGATCTGGATTATCTTCTGATACATCATGATCCGATGAAGACAGATTTGGATTCGTCTTTGGATTCAGATTCACTTTAAACGATTGATTAGGAAGAGGATTTGCAGTAGAGAAAGATGGATTGGATCTCAGTCCGATCGAGAATTCAACTTTTTGGCGGGTTCCGCCATTAAATTTTGAAAAACAGGTGGAAACAACTTACGCATTTGGACCGATATTATATATATATATAATGTTGGATCAAAATTTGGCTCTAACACCCAAATTGTTCTGATTTGTAGAGAATTATAACTGAAAAATGAGGAAAAAGCAGAGAACACACAAGATTTATAGTGGTTCGGCGTTAACGAGCCTACGTCCACTTTATATACTATTGATTATACTTTGAACGCTAGTACAACCAATTTGATTTCTCTCAAACTCGCTCTTACAATTATGATTTCTCTCAGCAATCTCGAAGTAAAACTGATAGGAAATAGTGGTATGATAGTAATGGTGGAATCAATACTCAACACTGCCAAAAGATCCTGAAAAATGCCAAGCTCTGGGCTATTTATAGCTGATTTCTGGTGACAGATCGCGGTCACACGTGGCCCACATCCCGAAGATCTCGGACAGGTTCGTAGCTTGATGAAGAATTAGTCAAATTAGCCGTTGTGGACAGGTGTCGCGATCTCCTTAAACATCGGATCGTGGACGACCAAGTCTATGGCCATCATCGTGTCTTCCAGCTCGGATCGGATCGTGACCATGGCTTAATGAAGAATTGGTCAATATGACAGTTGTGGACAGGTGTCACGAGATCCAACATTCTCGGATCGTGGTGGACTTAGTCACAGCCTTCACCTCGTCTTCTGGGCTCAGATCGGATCAGGTGAAAGAGGAGAGGATGGACCGGATCGCGTGGTCATGGGTGGATCGGGTCGCATGGGCTCATAGCGAACTGATAGGGCAATCCGAAGGGGGGCGATTCGACCTGAGGATGGTTGAACGACTGTGATCTGACTTTTCGTGAACTAGAGGAATGAGACTTAATATTTTCTTCTTGTATGTGAACCTTGGTGGCCTGGTCAAAAAATTAGCCAACATTTTGCCCCCTCGAAGTATGTTTTATCGAGGATAGAACATGCTTCGAAACCAAAGAGACATCTTTTCATAGGGAGATGCAAATCAGTGGTTGCGTCCGTCCAAAACGTTGTGTCATTTCGGAAAGTTGTGTCCTTTGGCCAGTATAAATATCGGTTAAACCTTCAATTATTTCCCTGCTTACTGGATAATTTTTATCTCTGGAATTTTGGAGAATTCGTCGTCGAGTATTCCAAGTAGACTCCTGAATTTTTTGCAAACACTTCTGAATTTCCACTTTTGCTTATGGTTCGTTGGTTCGGATCGCACAAGCGTATCACCGTTCGTAGGGGCGAGTTGTTTGTCTTGTACATTGGTGAGCATCCGGTCCACGAAGCGTGAAGGGCCTTGTCACGAAGCGTGATGGGCTTCTCTTTGAAACGCGATGGGCTTCGACCCATGGCCCATCTACTTCCACGTCTCGAGTAAAACAAAAAACGGAAGACTAACGGTAGCGATTTCGTCTATTTAAACCCGAACCCATCTCTCCTTCTCCCTTTCACTTCTTTCGCCGCCGATTCTCTTAAACGAAAACCCTAGCTTTTTAATCCTTCGATCATCCACTTGTATTCATTATTTTCAGAAAGGTAATCACAAAAACGAAAGTTTTCATGTAACTTCGCCTTTGTTTATCATAAATTTAGGAGAAAACAATAGGGTTTTGTGGCGTTCGAAGCTTTAGAGGCTGATGAGGCGCCATGGGTATCAATGGCTCGAGCTCGGCGATGAAGAAGAAGAAGAAGGGAGGAAGGAGAAGAAGAAGGGACTGACCAGTTCGGATCATGGGTGAGGCTTGGGTTCGGATCGTGGGTGAGGCTTGGGTTCGGATCGTGGTGATGGTGAAGCAGTGGATCGCGAAGATGGTAGGCGAAAGAAGTGGGGTAGAACGGATCGGGTCGTGGTAGAAAATGGATTGCTGATTCACGAGGGGACGGAGAGCTGTGGATCGCGAAAGACTCACCACGATCGGCCCCTTGCCCCCACGATCCATCCTCCGCGATCCGAAGACATATTACGATTTGAACCCTGTTTTGCGATCCGATGAACTTGCTAAATAAACAATGCAACTTAACTCTGGTATGCCAATGGACAGTTAGGTTAGAGCCTTTGAGATGAACTTCTTGGACTGAAGAATGATAGGACTTAGCAGCATAATCTATCCATTTTGTGACTTTACTTTTCCGTATCATACACACTTGCACTCACAAACACTTGCACATGCATGGGGTTCGGGCAATTATATTCTTATTTCTCATGTTTACTCGCCTAAACAGTAATGTCGGATAACTGTTCCCCTTCAAGATCTGATACAGAGATGGATCCCGAGGTGTATGAGCACCACAACCCCGAGGCTCTTCCAATTGATCCAGAGGGTGAGGATTCTGGATCTGAATATGAGGCAGAAACGGGATCGGATTCCTCTGAGAGTACCTCGCTTGAGGAGGAGTCAGAGGTAGACGGCCGAGCTCCCGACGAGATTCCTGATGCACTAGAAATAGAGAAATTCACTGACTCTTTAGCTTCCAAACTTGATGACTTAAAGCTTAAGAAAATTTGCTTGAGACACGGGATCCCCTTGGATGATGTGAGGACACCTGGTAGCGAAGATAGACCTCATCTGGCTCCGGAGGGGTATATGACAGTTAGCCGACTCATGTGCTGGGTTGGCGCTATTCCTCCGTTTCCTCCAACAGTCATTGATACCTTAAAATGATTGGGTATTGCTCCGATGCAGCTTCATCCCAATGCCTATGCAGCCCTATAAACTATACATCACATATGCGTAAATCCTGCAAACTGAGCTCACGTTTAAAGATTTGAAATTCTATTACCTTTTCAAGCATTGCTCTATGGCTACCCCAAATTTTTCTTTCTTCGAATCGGTAGCAAATAGGAAAGTCTTATCTGACAGTTACAGCAACATAGGGGATCCCAAAGCCGATTGGTTCTATATAAAGAGATAGGCCGGGTGTGCAAGGAGATGGCTTAAATCAAGTAAATTTTAAACCTTTGAGTGAGTAACTTGTTTAAGAAATTGGAACGCTAACATGCTTCTTTTCTCTATGCAGATCACATCTTTCCAAAGACGGAAGGATCGATGTACAATAATCGACTATCCCTCCTTTCGAAGAGCAAATCCGACTTCTTAAAGATCAAAAAATGTATTACTGACGAGAATCTTCACAAGCACCGCCTTCTGGACATAAGGTTTGGACTTGGCGCGGGTGGAAAACCTTACAAATATGTGCCCCCGATCGATGGAGAAGGAACGTCGCAGGAAGCCGAAACAACTAAATTTCGTAAGAGTCCTTCGTCGATAATTATCTAGGACGACGAAGAATTAAATGTATACAGAGGATATGAGGCCCGTGCTGACGAGTCTAAGGAAATCCCAGCCTCTCCGGTGAGTTTCTCCTCAAGGGCTTCTCTACCGGTTTAACCTGCTGCTCCCGATGATTTAACAGAGGAGCAGTTATTTAAAGGGTTAAGCAAGATTCCTATACCCGACGATGTATATACGCAGGAAGACTTCGAAGGAGAGCCATTTTTCCCTATTTCTGAGGAAACAACTGTTCCAGTTGAGGGACAAGAGACTACCCAGACGAGCCTAACTTCGGGCCCTAGTTTGTTAGGGGGAATTATATGGGATGCACAAATCACATGCACTGTCTGACCTCACACTTTTATACCAACGATATTCAAAGTTTTAATATATACTTGTTTCTTTTGCAGGAAGGATGTCTCGCAAACGATCTTATTCATATCGCTCTCTTCGCGAAGGCACACCTAGTCTTTATCCACATCCTGAGCGTGCCCGTTACAGCAGCCGAGGGGGAGACAGCCATTGGTCCCGGGATTCTCACAAGCCTCCTTCTTCACAGTCCAGATCTCCGTCAAAACAAACCTCTGGAAAGCCTCCCAGTCATCTAGTGCCACCTACAGGGGGAAAACAACTTCCCTTAGACTTAACTCCTCCGAAGAGTGTGCCATCTCATAGTAGATCATCCAGAAAGCACCATGAGCCTAAGGATAAAAACAAGGATCCAAACAAGGATTCTGTGAAGGAGAAAACTGACATTGTCCCTTCCAGCCAACAAGGTTTGAGTGCCGCCGGAGCACGAGACTATATCCATGGTCCTGAGACTCAGGCCAAGCTGTAAAAATTACGAGAACAATTCCCTGATATTTACTTCGAAAGGATGATGTTCGTTCCAACTCTGGAATCAGTCCCTGGGAATTGGGATACTGAAGTCATCGGACACGTTCTCCATGTAGCCAAGCAATATGAGGCGATGGAGAAACATGTTGTCAATCTTTCAGACATCGTCCGAACGCTAGAGATGGAAGCGCACATGTCCAAAGTGAGGATAGATAATAATGAAAGGGCTAGGGTAAAAATGGAAAAGGACTTGGAAGATTTACAATCTTTGCTTGCCTTGGCTCAACGAGACGCTAAAAATTACAAAACAGAGCTGGAGGAGGCCAGGCAACGTTTTCATAATGAGCTCGATTCTAACAGCAAAGAGCGTGCATCATTGAAGAAAGAGGTGGAAGATCTCAGAATGGTTAACACCGAACTGAAAACAGCACAGATTCATTTTGAAGCTGAAAAAGCTGCTTGGGAGAAGGAAAAAGCAAGCTTGAAAGATAGTTTAGCCCTGGCCGAAAAAGAGAGGGCTATTCTGAATGATCAACTCGCGCGTGCAGAGAAGCGCGTGATTCTTGCTGAAAATAATGTGGAAAGCGCCATTGAAATGGCTACCGCTTCTAATGAAAAGCTCCTCGAGAGAGAGAAAGGCATTAAAGGATTTGAAGAAATGCTGTTTGACTTCCTTGGCCAGGTCATCAGGACCCATAACATCTCCTGGATCCCGAACTACCATGTCACTTTAGCCAACATATGGGATGCAATTGTCTAGAGCGAGAAACAGCGATTAGGAGTGTATGAGATTGATGAGAATGAGTTGATGCGGACCATTCTTAGGGATAACGAACCTGAGGATTCAGAGAAAGGCAGACGCCTACTCCAAGAAGAGATGGATAAAGAGAAAACTCTGGCCAAGGGTAAAAATAAAATTGAAGAAGGCTCGAGCTCAGTTGTAGAGCCCAAGGCCTCCGAAATTGAGGAATACAATCCCGACGATCCATTGATTCCTCTGGGTCTAACTCCTCCAGCTGTCGGAGGTTCTGTTGCTAGTTTGGATGGAGGATCGGCGGAAGGTATCTCTATATTTTCTCCACAACTTGTCAAAGCAATTGTCACTTGTCGTCGTCTTGCCGGACAATCAACTAAGCAAACTACATTCTCTCCCAAAATAACATTCGTTTCTCATGATATAGGTGGCGGGCCAGTTGATAAGGATGCTGGGAAGGAGGCAGAGGCAGAGAAGGTTGACATCCCGCCAAGTGTTTGTGCTGATGTCCCCTAGATGCTGAGCCCGTCGAGGCTTTGAGAGATATGGACGGGCGCCATGAAGGCGATGAAGAGGAAGTCGCCATTACCAAAGAAATCAGAGGCGATGAAGAGGAAGCCTTGGTTAAGCAACAGGCTGAAGAAGGGAGGAAGTTGCTCCTTATGAGAGGGGAACAAGACCCAGTATATGTGCCTCCTATTTCGGAGATCGATCCCAAAACTAGGTTGGTCGTAAGATTTTCCTTCCAATCAATAACTTCACAACTAGCCTTCAATCCTCTAGTTCTTCGCCAGAGCCTCTTGTTAATAAGAGAAAGAGGAAAAAGGTGATCGTTCGGATGTTGATAAGGAGAAGTTGGGGAAGCAGAAGAAGAGTGAAAACCCCACATAGCCCCCTTCCCTCCGGCAGGAGTAGGATGCAGACATCAGTTCGTATTTTGTCCTTAGGACATTTAGGCTTTCCACTGGCCATGAAATGTAATTGTGAGAATGGCCCTCACTTTTGTTTAGGTTCCTCTTTATCTTGTAAGCTTGCAGTTTATGAATGAAAGTTTATTTCTTTTGCGTCATCGTGTACCTGCATTCAATAAACTCTTCACACTTAGTCACAAGTCATCCGGCTATAACTACGAATCATTCAAGTAACAGAAAAAATTATAAATTCCTATACTGCATACGTATATATGTATATATATATATATATATGCCCCTAATCAATCGTTAACGTAGTGACTAACCAGGGCTTATTAAAGATCGATTAGAGTTGTATGCACGTTGCCCCCTATTTCTGAATACGGGGGCTTGGAATTTTTTTTAGTGGGATTGTAGTCCTTGAGGCACCAAATCTCCGGTACCCCTATACTTTTCCGATCCATCAGCGGGTTAGAATTCGAACTTGTATCATGATCTGCTCACCGATCTTTCAGCGGGGCAGAAATTATGGGGACGTTGAGTCTCCAGCATCCTTCTTAGCGCTTAATCACATACGCTTTTATACTCTCCTGACGGTCGCCAAGGTTAGAGTTCGAGCTCAGCTGTTCAATCGCTCCCCGATCCTTCAGCGGGGTAAGGGCTCTTTCTAAGCGCTTAATCATAGACGCTTTTATACTCTCCTGGCGGTCGCCAAGGTTAGAGTTTGAGCTCAGCTGTTCAGTCGCCCCCCGATCCTTCAGCGGGGTAAGGGCTCTTTCTCAGCGCTTAATCATAAACGCTTTTATACTCTCCTGGCGGTCACCAAGGTTAGAGTCATGTCAAGGCGGTTTTCGTCATGGTGCGTCGCCTTGCAATGTGGACGTTATTTTCGCATCCTTTACTTTCTCTCTCGGCTCTGGAAAGTCAGAGTGCAATCAATGGTGCGACTCACCTTATTGCACCTTCAGCGTTCAGGATGTGGGTTACTCTCCATTCTGATGGAAGGCACTTAGAATTACAAGTTTCTGTGATAGCTATATGGTATTACAGCAAACTTTATAAAGATAGAAGAGCAGATAAATAATAGTGCAAATAAAGGTAAACGACACACAATATTTTTATAGTGGTTCGATTGAATCGTGACCTACGTCCACTTTATAATCCTTTGCTCAAGACATTGGACTATTCTAGGCAAGTCATGCCTTTTACATGGTCCTATGAAACAAAAGGATAAATCAGATGACTTTACGTCAGATAAGGCCGCAAATGTTGGGCATTCCACACTCTGGGGATTTCTTCTCCATCTACGGTTGCTAGCTTGAAGGTTCCATTATCAAGCCTTCGTAGAACGGAGTATGGCCCTTCCCACTTCGCGCCCATATGAGTTGGGGGGTGAAAAGACACGCTTCAGAACCAAGTCTCCGGGTTCAAAGGTTCGGGCTTGAACCCTTTTGTTGTAGTACCTAGCGACCTGTTGCTTGTGTCTCAAGGCACGCAGGTCTGCTTCATCCCTCTTCTTCTCTATTGTATCTAGGGATTCAAGGGGCAACTCGTTATTAGTCATCAGATCGTAATAAGTGACTTGGTGAGATGGTACTTTTAGTTCAACCGGGATGACTGCCTCTGCTCCAAAAGCAAGAGAGAAGGGGGTATGGCCCGTCGCCGATTTATACGTTGTCCTATAGGCCCATAATGCCATGGGTAATTCATCGACCCACATGGCTTTGGCCCGCTTCAGTCTTCTTTTGATAATGGACTTAATCACTTTATTTGCTGCTTCAACCTGTCCATTCGACTGCGGATGTGCCACAGAGGTGTACCGTTTCTCAATGTGGTACTTCTGGCAGAAGTCCCTGAACTCGTTGCTATCAAACTGGGTTCCGTTGTCAGTTATGACGATCTTCGGGATCCCAAACCGGCAAATAATGTTCCTAACAACGAAATTAATCATTCACTTGGTTGTGATTGTTGTTAATGGCTCAGCGTCGACCCATTTGGTGAAGTAGTCTACAACTACAATAACGAACTTTGCTCTGCCCTTTGCTATAGGGAGGCTTCCGATGATATCAATTCCCTACATAGCGAAAGGCCATGGGCTCATCATTGTCTTCAACTGGCCAGGATGCTCCCCGGGAATTTTCGAAAATCTTTGACATGCATCACAACGTCATGCGTATTTTGCCGCATCTTTGTTTATGGTAGGCCAGAAGTAGCCATACCGCAATAACTTTTTTGCCAATGTCTGTCCTCCAGTATAGTCACCGCATTCACCCTCATGTACTTCCTGCAGTACACGTTTGATTTCGTCATGGGCTATACACCGGAGAAGGGGCATCGAAAATACCTGTCTGTACAGGACTCTGCCTTGTAGAACGTATCGGGAAGCTTTACGAATTATTTTATGCCTCTCGCTCTTCTTGGCCGGAAGCGTTCCATTCATCAAGTAATTCTTTAGAGGGGTCATCCATGACTCCCTTTCTGGCTCAGTCTCTAGTATCGGATAAACTTCCATCTGACCTATGCTAGGGAACTGAAATACTTCAATTGGGGCTAGCCCATCTTCTTCAGGATTGCCGGAACTAGCCATCTTCGCTAACTTGTCCGCCTGTTGGTTCTCTGACCGCGGAATATAAGATATACTGTAATGATCAAAGCCAGTCTGCAACTCCTTCACTTTCTCCAAATACGAAATCAATCTTGAGCTCTTAGCTCGGAACTTTCCAGTGACCTGATTTACAACCAACTTGGAATCACAAAATATACCCAGCTTCGCGATCTCTAATTCCTTTGTAATCCTCTGCCCGGCTATCAGGGCTTCATATTCAGAGTCGTTGTTAGTGGCGCAAAATTCCAACCGGATGGCATAGGATATCAGTCGTTTCTCAGGAGTTTCAAGCACCACTCCGGCACCGGATCGTTTATCATTCCTAGCACCATCAGTATATAATTTCCAGGCGCTAGGATCGAGAAGCAGTTTTGGTGGGTCAGCCTCTTCATTTACTATGTCATCCTCCGGGACAGTAAATTCTGCTATGAAATCTGCTAGCACTTGCCCCCGTTTCGATCGTCGGGGCTAAAAATTCAGATCAAATTGACTCAATTCAATGTTCCATTTCGGCAATCTTTCGAAGGCTTCCGGTCTCTGTAGAACTTGCTTGAGCGGGTGATCAGTGTACACGGTGATAGGATGAGCTTGGAAATAGTGTCGAAGCTTCCTAGATGCAATCAATAAACTGTACGCCAACTTTTCTATCCTCGGATAATTGCGCTCAGCTGCCGCCAATTTTTTACTTATGTAGTACACTGGCCTTTGAACCTTGTTTTCTTCCCTTACTAACGCTGAGCTGATTGCGTGGGACGACACTGCTAAGTACACGAATAAATCCTCGTGATCCACTGGCTTAGACAGTATCGGAGGCCTCTCCAGTTGATTCAACAGGTTCTGAAATGCTTCTATGCAATCAGGAGTCCATTTAAAATTGTGTTTTCCTCGCTTTATCAATTCAAAGAATGGAATGCATTTGTCTGTTGCTCTAGAGATGAATCTGCTTAGTGCTTCTACTTTCCCTGCAAGGCTTTGCACATCTTTGATTTGTCTAGGCTCCTGAATGCCTCTGATTGGGGCGATCTGGTCTGGATTAATCTCAATCCCGCGGGAGCTGACAATGAATCCCAAGAATTTCCCGGAGGCAACCCCAAATGAGCACTTCGTTGGGTTGAGTTTCATCCCATACTTCCAAAGGATACCAAACATCTCGGCCAAGTCTGTAGTGTGATTGGATGATTGTCTGGACTTAACCAACATGTCGTCAATGTATACCTCCATCGTTTTCCCAATCTGGTTATAGAACATTCTGTTCACTAATCGTTGATATGCAGCGCCTTCATTCTTCAAGACAAAAGGCATTACCACGTAGCAGTATAATCCCAGATCCGTAATGAAGCTAGTGTATTCTTGATCTGGAACATGCATGGGGATCTGGTTATATCCTGAATAAGCGTCCATGAAAGAGAGAAGCTCATGACCTGCCGTTGAATCTACCAAATGATCAATTCTGGGTAACGAAAAGCTATCTTTTGTGCAGGCTTTATTCAAATCCGAAAAATCAATGCATGTGCGCCACTTTCCATTGGCTTTCTTTACCAAAACTAGATTTGAAATCCAATCTGGGTAGGTTGAGTCTCTGATGAATCTGTTACTTCTTAACTTTTCAACTTCTTCTTTTAACGCCGCGGATCTCTGGGCCCAGCATTCGCCTTTTTTGTTTTACAGGGGGATGCTTTGGGTTAATGCTTAATGAGTGGCTCATGATTGATGGGGATATCCCACACATGTCCGCGTGTGTCCAAGCAAATACATCCAAGTTGTCTTTTAGGAAATTCGTCAATTCTTTAGCTCGAACCGGATCCAACTGGGATCCAATCTTCAGGACCTTCTCTGGGTCACTGTCATTGATTGGTACATCCACAGTCGTTTCATTGGGTGCCGCCATTCTGCCCCCAGTTTCTTCGTCCTCTCTAGGATTTATATCCTCGGGCAGTTCTCTGGCGATTCAACAATAGTCATTCTCTTTAATTGCTATGACGCCTCCTCCCTTGCGGGGGGAGAAGCGTCTTTAGTTTCTATATCCCTTCCTTTACGGAGTAGCTTTAGCTCTGCAATGTAACATGCTCGTGCGGCAAACTGATCTCCTCTGACTATGCCGACACTAGCTTCCGTAGGAAACTTCAATAACAAGCACCAGGGGGCTATACTAGCTCTAAACTTTGCTAGGGCCGGTCGGCCCAAGAAGGCATTATAAGGCGATTCAATACCCAAAACCACGAAGGGAAGAATTCTCACTCTCTGGCGTTCTCCTTCCCCAAGTGTTACCGGCAGTTCTACATATCCCATTGGAGCGGTTGAAGCTCCGTTAAATCCATGGATCCATCCTTCACACGGCTTTAAATCTTTCAATTCAAGGTTCATTTGATCGAATGTCTTTTTGAATAGAATGTTGACTGAACTCCCATTATCCACTAGAACTTTATGAACAGTGGTCGGGCCAATAGGTACTGTGATTACAAATGGATCTTCGGTCGGAGCACGGACTCCAATATTCTCTCGATTGCGGAAAATGACGTCATCTGACATCATCTTTTGCTGTTTTACCGGGACATTGTCTTCAGGGTTGCTACATTCTCCTATCTCAAGATGCTGCTTTGCTGCGTTTACGTACTGATCCATCGCCTTGAAACAATGCCCGACTAGATGAAGCCCTCCGATTATGGTATTGATAACAAGATCCTTTCCTTTTTGCTGGGCAGTTGGCCTGGCAGTTGGTTGATTCTGGGTTTGGTTCGGGGTCTGAACAGCTTGCCCCTGTCTCTAGGAGTCACCCTATACTCATCCAATTTCCCTTCCCGGAGCAACCTTTCAAATACATATCTCTGATGACGGCATTCATTTGTAGAGTGGCCGTGAATCTGATGGAAGAGACAAAACTTCCCTGTCTCACATTCTTTCTCCATCGAATCTCTTGGAGGAGGCCTTTTATGCTGGAGAACGTTGTATGAGTCTACGAAGACATTCTCCAAAGTATCATTTATTGGCGTATAATTTTCAAAAGACTTGGGACGAGTCCTTCTCTGGGAGTCGTTCCCCCGATTTCTTTTCTGATTATTGTCATTACTGTTATTATCATTATTTCCTGACTGGCGGCCACCGCCCTGGTTTCGGCTTCCAACATTAACTTCAACCTTCCCCGAGCTGTCTCCTGTTTGCTTAATGGCGACATTGCTTTGGATTTCCTCCTTATCCGCCACTTTCGTCTTCCGGTTAGCATACACCTCCTCCCGACGTAAGTTACGTTGGCTTTCTCGTAGAACAATTCTCTAGTATGAGGTGGCTTGCCAGCCAGGTATCTTCCAAATTCAGTATCTTTATCTACCCCATCGATCAGGGCTGCCACAACAGTTGGCCCATGGGGATCCTTGACTTCAATGGCCGCTAGGTTAAAACGATCCAGATACACCCTCAAGCTCTCGCCTGGTCGTTGTTTGACAAGGAACAAATCAATCACACTCTTTGTCCTTTGTGCATAAATGCGGAACTGTTCTACGAACCTTTCACTCAACTCCCTGAAACTGGAAATCGATCTTGCTGGTAAGCGAGTAAACCATAATAACGCTACGTCCTCTAGGAATATAGGGAATGCTTTGCACTTTATAGCGTCAGAGGCTGCGGCAGCGGTCATTGAACAAGAATATCTCATTAGGTGTTGGATTGGATCAGATCTACCCGCGTAACGGTTCATCAACGGCATGTTGAAGCGCCTCGGGAATGTTACATCTAGAATGTCATCAGTGAAAGGGGTGTGACTGCGATCAATCCCCCAATCTTCATTCCTTTTTCCGCGGCTATCTTCCAGGATTTGATGAACCATAGCTGCAACATTTGCACTGGTCATCGGAAACTCGGGATCAGCGCTCCTCGCTCGGTGGAATTCTCCGATCTCTCTTCTAGGAACATCCACGAAATCCGGAGCTCGGACTGGGCTTCGTCGCCCCCTGTTAGCATGAGTATTTGTACGGCGAAGGGGCTGGGGTGGTCTACTCTCAACATGATTGTTTACAACTCGAGATCTAGGAGTTGCGGCACGATTATTCAAGTTGCGGTTTGAGGGTCCTACACCGAGTGTCTTCCTCTTGTGATGGCAGGGTTCCAAATCGGAGCTGCTCTATGTTTTCAGCCCTCTCATACGGTCGCCGCGGAGGTCTTGGCGATTCTTCTGATGAAGAAGAGTACTCCGGGGTAAGCGAACGAATTGGGAGTGTTCTTTGCCTTGCGAAATCATCGAGCCTTCTATCCATAGCAGTCAAGTTCTGTCGCAACACAGAACTTTCCTGCCTTTGAGCAGCTAATTCATCAAACAGCCTATCCCATATTTCTGAGAAGCAAGAGAGATCTCCTTCAGTGATCGGAGCAGAGGGGTCATATTGATCATCAACATTTTCTCTTATGCGCAGAGAACTTGAGTCAGGCCGAACAGAGGTACCGGGACAGGAAGAGCGAGTCATAACCTCTTTTCCAGGTCGAGTTGTAGTCTGATCATCACTTCGGATCGTAGTAGACCTGTGTATGTGGCTCGTAGCGCCCCCCTGAGATCGGTTTGCGGTAACATTAGGGGGAGGGTTCGCGGCGTTGTCTCGGGATCGAGTGACGAACCCTTTAGATGCTCGGTTCGTGCCGCCCTCAATTCGGATCGTGGTGCCACGTTCGGGTCGGATCGCCCCTACGTCTCCGCGATCTGCGAAGCCTTCCTCGACTTGCTCATGCACACTTTTTTCAACTGCTTCATTCGTTTGTGAGGCTCGTACTTCCTTAGACTTCTTTCCAGCCATGATATCAGATGCCGCTGGAATCTTCAAAAATCTTAACAGTGAAGTTTTGGGACTGTCTTCTTCGGACTTGAATATCCAAACAACGGAGCAACAATCCAATATACTAAGAAATCAATTCTCAGTGAAAGCACCAAAATGTTAGATCAAAATTTGGCTCTAACACCCGAATTGTTCTGATTTGTAGAGAATTATAACTTAAAAAATGAGGAAAAAGCAGAGAACACACAAGATATATAGTGGTTCGGCGTTAACGAGCCTACGTCCACTTTATATACTATTGATTATACTTTGAATGCTAGTACAACCAATGATTTCTCTCAAACTCGCTCTTACAATTATGATTTCTCTCAGCAATCTCGAAGTAAAACTGATAAGAAATAGTGGTATGACAGAAATGGTGGAATCAATACTCAACACTGCCAAAAAATCCTGAAAAATGTCAAGCTCTGGGCTATTTATAGCTGATTTCTGGTGACGGATCGCGGTCACACGTGACCCACATCCCGAAGATCTCGGACCCGTTCGTAGCTTGATGAAGAATTAGTCAAATTAGCCGTTGTGGACAGGTGTCGCGATCTCCTTAAACATCGGATCGTGGACGATCAAGTCTATGGCCATCATCGTGTCTTCCAGCTCGGATCGGATCGTGACCATGGCTTAATGAAGAATTGGTCAATATGACAGTTGTGGACAGGTGTCACGAGATCCAACATTCTCGGATCGTGGTGGACTTAGTCACAACCTTCACCTCGTCTTCTGGGCTCAGATCGGATCGGGTGAAAGAGGAGAGGATGGACCGGATCGCGTGGTCATGGGTGGATCGGGTCGCATGGGCTCGTAGCGAACTGATAGGGCGACCCGAAGGGGGGTGATCCGACCTGAGAATGGTTGAACGACTATGATCTGACTTTTCGTGAACTAGTGGAATGAGACTTCATATTTTCTTCTTGGATGTGAACCTTGGTGGCTTGGTCAAAAAACTAGTCAACATATATATATATATATATATATATATATATATATATATATATATATATATATATATTTGTTTATTTCCTTATATATGTGTTCTTATCCTTACAAATTTTGAATTTGTATGCGTACACAAATTTGTATGTTCAGTTGGCCTTCTCTAAAATAAACATAAAAATTATGTTGTTGCCGGGGTTCGAACCCCCCGACCTCTTGTACACAAACAGGTAGAACGGTAGAAAATGGCGGTTGGTCAAACGGTTTAGAGGATGCACGAGGTGGAAAGGACGGGAGGAAATACAGGTGAGAAGCTCAAAATATAGGATGGAAGCGTGGGCAGGTGAGGGGGAAAGGGTACATCTTCCATGAGAGAGAGAAAAAGGAAACTCGTTTTCATTACAGTCAAAACATGGAATATCTACTCTTTTGAACTACACAACAGCCTGTGTACCCGGCAACAGAGGAAAAAATAAACCATATATTAACAAGAATACAAAGTTCTATTTATACCTCAGTTGTCAACAAATTCTTTTCTTTATCCATATATTAAAATTTTAAACATCATCGTTATAAAGTATTATATTGAAGAGCGCACAAGTTACACAGCGCTATAATGAGCATAATATAAGATGATGATGTTATCATGCTGACATCAGATCGTCTACGTCATCATGCCAACATGAGAATCTAAACAATCGATCCTTAGTGAAAGCGATGATTTCTAAATCTAAAGCAGATTTTCTGGAAACAAGTTAATATAAACTACTCAAATACTATAATATTCCCTCCAATCCAAATTATATGACGTTCTAAAGCTGAAAACTTTTTGCTAAATATATGACGTTTGACACACATGTTGCACTTTGTTTCATTTTTACCCTTCTTTAAATATCATTCCATATGCTTCGTTAATGCATATACAGCTGGTCTTTTAGAGTTCCCATGCATGCATTTAATTTTATGTGTCCATGTCATCACTCAGTAGCTAAAAAAATTGTGGTTCTTTTGTCTGTTTCACATCAACCTTGGCGGGTAAAAGCTGAAGAGACAAAAGGTGTAAAAATTGCGCGTTTTTTGATGAAGAGTTGAACTGCATTTAGTATAGATTAAATATAGTTGTTGAACATGCTAAAGGGTAACCATGGTATTTTTATAGTTCTCTTAATATGTGTGAAGATTTCTAAAACGCCATATATTTTGGATTGGAGGGAGTATGTAGAACAAACACAAGTGGGTACAGATGCCTATTTAAGATTTTACTTTGTAGCCTAAAACAAAAATCAAGTGACCTAATCAAAACTCCCACCTTTGCATTTATGATATCTAGTATTTTTGTTTCTATTTTATTAGGTGGAATGGATTCAGGTATTCCCCAGATGTATGACTGATATTAGGGTACTAATTATTAATTAAATCAAAATTAGATCTGCATAATTAAATATAACATTGTTATCCTTTTCTCATTAATCACTATACACATAATCAAAGAATTTTATAAACCTGTTAACGTAGAAGCCAGCTTACGTGATGCAAACACTGTTAATTTAATTACAAGTGTATTATTGAACTTAAAGAAGAAGAGATATTAATATCTTTTATGTTTAGTGCGCTGCTATTCACACCCCAATTTCCTCTTCTGGCCACCAAAACTAAAGGCCACCATAAAGAATATCATTTTCTTCTTTCAGCTACCGTACGTTAAAAATATTAATATGAACAGGCACCCCACTACAGAACGAAAGCTTCGGTTTCTTCCTGCCGAATTTACAATCATATTTCGGTTGGTAATAGCCCTACGGTTGCTTCCTGCCGAATTCATATTGTTAATTCGGTTGATTATGGCCGAATGAAGAAAAATGATGTGGTGGCCAGAAGTGTAAAAAATATAATCAGGTTTATTAAATTTTGTGTGGTGGCTAAAAGAGTAAATTGGGGTGTGAATAGCAGCACACTGTTTAACATAAAAGACATATCAGGTGTATTATAAATAAATAAATAAATGCCTAGGACTATGATGCCACACAGATAAAGTTAAGAACTACTATAGTATTTTCTTTACCAAAGCTGTTTCTTCCTAAATTTTATTCAATATGTGACTGCTATATATATATATGTACATATCATATAAGCAATCAGCTCCATCTGTTCAAAGTTCTTTCTCAAAGAAATTTTTCATGTAATATATATATATTAAAGCGAAATTACATCGATTCAGTTATGGATTCTGGTAAAAAAGAAGGCAACGAAGAAAATGAAAAGGAAGTGATTGAAAAACTAATCAAAGGGCAGGAGCTAGCGAATCGACTGCAGGCATCCTTGCAACAGGAATCATCAAGCAGGGAAATGGCTGAAGAGATTATGAGTACATTTTCTAAAGCTCTCAGTGCACTTGGTTACGATGAGAAACACGGTAAAAGTAGAGATAAATCTCAGCTTTAGTAACTATGAAGAATTAAGTATAAGGCGAGCAATAATTTTCAAACGTACGTAATGTTTGATTTGGACTGTGCATGCTACATCTGAAGGAGGATTTCTGAGTTTATGATGTTTAAGGTTTGTTTTTATCTATGCTTTGTTGGTTACATGATTTGCAGGAATACATCTTTAATAAAAAAATTAAATGTATTTTGTGCAGTAGTTTGAGAATTTAGGCTAAATGGTGTTGAAAATGAAGCCATGCATCTTTTTAGTTATTCGGTTTGAATGATCTTGAGTGATGTTGTTTGACTACACAATATGTGTACTATGAAGCAAGTACAAACTGAGAATACAGTTCAAATTTGTTGTTCCAGTCGCAATTAATATACTGGCTACTCTCGGACGAATTTTCAATGTTCTTGGAGAGCCCGTTGATAATTTAGATCCTGTAGATACCCGTACGACATCGCATATTCATAGATCTACGCCTGCTTTTATACAGTTAGATACGAAATTCTCAATCTTTGAAACAGGGATGAAAGTGATGGATCTTTTAGCAATTAATATACTGGAAATGGATTTATCGCTATATATCAGTCAAGACACAAACGTCAATTATTAAATGGTGTTTTCCTTTTGTTTTGAACTAAAAAACCAGCTGCGGGTGTAAGATTTTGAATATAGATACTGATGGATTCAATCAGCAGTATTTTTGTTGTTCTGGATGAACATGCTTTAAGCGGAGTTAAAGAACCGTTGCTTTGGAGCCACAATTTCCCATTTTTCCTTCACCATTGTATAGTGAATGAATGAGTGTGCTGTTATGGAATTTAGGCTCGATAACATTCTAATCCAAACCTCAAAATACCCCGCGAGATTGTTTTATGATGTGAAAAAACAATAAGTTAATATCTCATTATCAAAACACAATATGCAGTTCAAATAAACAAGTTTCTAGAAACTTCCCTCAGATCACAGACGCCAAAATAAGTTACTCATAACATCTAATTTCACTTTCAGATATTTGAATCACCCATAAAAACGTCTGACTCGTCGTAGCTAGCCCAGCTTCTTTAAATTGCAGAATCTATCGCCTCTAAGCTTTGAATTTGGAACTGCCTTCGCATATATCAAGCTATTTTCATCATCTTCAAGCCTATGTGTAGCGTCATCAAAATGTAACACTTTACATTGGAACCATATCCATCTTCATACAAAAAAAAAAAAAAAAAAAAAAAAAAAAAAAAAAAAAAAAAAAAAAATCATCACCACCTCCACCTGTTAAATTGCCTCGCACACTGTTGAGAAGAAGTGGCGGTTTGAATTAAAAGTCTCACGTCATAAAATAAATTAGAGGAATGAAGCATATATATGAGTTGATAGACACAAAATATTAGAGATTCTTTTTGTTACAAGGATGTGTGTATCAAATCATATTCGTGCGCCCTATGCAGGAGTAGGGGGCTTTGTTCGGGCCGACATTACATAACACCACCTTCTACCAAACATTAGAATGCTCTCCCAACGAACTCCGACAAAGCCGTCATCCATTACATGCCACCAACGAACTCCGGTAATCAATCATCTTCTAACGAAGTGTTCAGATTATCCAAATCCAATTTGGGAGCAGTATGTAAACAAGTAGTTACTAAAAAAAATAGAACCCTAATCTCTCACTAATACTCTTCATCTTCAATAAATGAGCAACTCCTCCTCCTCCCACGTTACTAATATGTGGCATCTAAAACTTTAACAAGCGAATCAAGTTCAATTAATGTTTGAACTTCCCAATTGGCAATGATTTTTGCAAATTTACCCTCTGTATTATCCCTTGTGTTCTCTCTTCCTTATGAACAAATTTATCTTCATCCAAGACCCAAAAAAATGACTTGCCCTTTAGTGTGTTTAGTCCAAGAGCTAAAGGCTAGCTCTTTGCAAAATGTATAACAGTTCGTGTTGGAACTGAGTCAACCCGTAGTGGAAGGTGGGTTAATTTCGAAAACAAACATCTTATTGTATTGAGATTGGGACGTCGAGGTCTAATTTATCTAAACATCTAACTTAAACAAGATTTTTTACTTCATATATATATATATATATATATATATATGTGTGTGTGTGTGTGTGTGTGTGTGTGTGTGTGGAATGACCCGCTACACCTCTTGTGTTACACATTTTGCTCCCCCTGATTTCTAGCCACATGTTTGGATTTAAATAATACTTGAATATTATAAGGTAGTGGAAAGAGAGAGAAAATCATATTCTTTAAACCAAACGTGTGGTTGGAAATCAGAGGGAGCAAAAGGTGTAGCGCAAGATGTAACAACCCGTATTTTAATAAAGTGTGATAACTATAAATAAAGGCAGAATTAATTTTTATGGTAAAAATCAAGGGCAATGGGTTACGCCATTACGTTCGTCTTGAAATTCTGCTTGAAAACGAGTCCGAATTTTCGAAAATCGGAGTCCGTATGACCAAGTTATGGCCCTTCAAAGTTTCAGAAATTTTCAGAGTTCAAAACAGCTCGGAATTCGAATTCAAAGTTCGAAATTCAAACCCAGAACAGACTGGGCGGGAAATTTCCCGCCCAGGACCAGGTCGACTGGGTGGTCGACCATGTAGTCGACCTACCCAGGACCAGGTCGACCACAGTGTCGACCTGGGGGTCGACCTGGTACCCCGAACCCATTTTTGGGTCAGGATTCATTCTGATGTTTCTGGTTCGATTTCAGTCTAAATTCGTTGGCCTGACCCTATATAAACAACCCCCCTAGCCCCTTCTCCCTACACATTTTCTCTCTGGCCTTATGCTGCTCGAATTCTGGTTGAAAAGTTAGAGAAAGGGACTTCTTCTTCTACGGCGAGACTACGTTTAGAGAATTTGCTGATTTGGGGGATTTCTAGAGATTCTACGTCGCCTCTTTTATTCTCTAATTCTCAAACCACGATCTGTAAGCCCCAGTTACTTTTAGATCTAAACTTTAAACTTAATATGGACATGTTGTAAATTGTAATTGAACCTAAGTGACGATTATCCTGGATTTATCATTGTATATCTTGAATCTATCATTGTATATTTTGGATCTACTTTTCTTCACCTTGGATCTATTATTATTCATATTGGATCTATTATTATTACCCACCTTGAACCTAGTACCATTCATCTTGAATCTTGACTTTTGGGCAAATTTTTGTGAAATTGATTTGGGGACTATTCATGTTGTAAACCTAAACCCCTCATGTCCATGATGTTAACATGCCTATGATGTTGATTTAGTTGTTGTTCACAAGTTTGGGGTTATTATCTTATATCGACTGCTACCATGACTATCACTCTATTTTGCTAGATTTGATATTTGAGACCACTATATCATATGCCAATATTGTTGTAATCATTTATCTTAAATTGTACCATGCTTGACTTGTAATCACCTTTGCCACCTTATGCCCATTTCTTTTATGTTATTCCCTAATTAGATTTAATTGTGTCGATTCGAATTTACGTGCGATGGGAATACGTTTTGGGTAGTTTAGGCAAACTTGAATTGGCTATGAATTTGACATGATTTGACATGAAACATGACATGAAAACTTGACATGAAATTATACTTGAAAACTTGAACATGGACATGACACTTAGATAAACTTGAAAATGGCCAACTCGAGGTTGGGTTAAGTTTGCAGTGTAAATCTGCCCGGAACCGCCCGACAAATCCAGTTACTGCAAACAATAGGATCCAATGTGGGTAGTTGGTCATATTGCACGTAAAACCCGAGGTTAGACTATGTTGTGGTGTAAACCTGCCCGGAACCGCCCGGCAAATCCAGTGACCACAACAATTAGTTTAATGTGAGAGGTTGGGTGCATTAATGAATTAATGCCACATGATAGGGTTAATTCATGAACCACTTGAATATACTTAACCAACTTGATGCATGATTTGGTAGGGTTAAGTCATGAATCGCTTGAACACACTTAACCAACTTGATACATGATTGGATAGGGTTAAGTCACGAATTTAAATGACAACACTTAACCCATTAGAAACCCTAGTTACGCGGTCCTTTTCAGCAGTAACCCACTTAGGAGTATCACGATACCCTGGGACTAGGCAGGGTGGGGCACGATTACTGGGCTGATTGTAAGCAACCAGAACGACGGCTGAGTTGGTGCGCCATTGTAGGGTCAGGCGGACTATGGTCATGCACGTAGTCCAGAGTTGAAAAAGCAGGCATTGGGCACCCGTAGGTTTACACTGTGCGTGCTTGATTCGTGTCGATGGTTGGCACCCTAGGACTTGATACACCCTATGATGGACCTAGCACAGGTGACTATATTTCATGATAGGGCCGTATGACACAGACACATGGCGAGCTAGAATCTTGTAGGGAGCCGATCGATTAGTAGATCGTACTGTAGGACCCCGTAATGGGTCATTTCATGATATTGGGCCAAGGGATCATTTCATGGTTAATACTTGACATGGGTAAAAATACTAGTACAGTTGGTGCAGCGAATATGGAATATGCGATGCTAGACTTGACTTATCTTGTTATCTCAGTTATCATACCTATCCTGTTATTATCCTTATGTTTAATTCCAGTTTTCACATGTCATGTTACCTTTACTAGTTTATATACTGAAAGTCACTAGGACTTACCAGTCTTTACGACCGACCCTTTTTCTTTCACCCCTTTTTCTTCCGTTCCCCCCCCCCCAGGTTCTCAGGGAGGAAACTCTAGCTCTTAGCTTGGATCTAGCTTGCTTTCTGACAGCTCATGTACGGTTTGGTCTTGAGCTATGCTATGCCTGCACTACTGCTATTTTGGGGAATAATTTACTATTGTTATTTTGAGTTTATGCTTCTTTATTTAGAACTTGATGTAATGGAATAATTTGTACTTTGGATATATGAGGTTTTGAATCTTTCCACGAAAGTAATGAAATTTGGTTTTTTTATTTCTACCGCTGCTTTATTTATGTTCTGTCTTGTGATATCTCTGTGTATGTTTACCTAGATAATGCTCCACCAAAACTAGTGCATTCCCTTTGTGGGTGACCCTAGCAGAGGTGGGGTGTTACATTTGGTATCAGAGCAGAAGGTTACCAGACTGGGCAAAAGTTTTAAAAACCTTCTAAAACTATTTTCCAAAACCGTATATAAAGAAGCATTTTTCAATAAAAGTTCTATGTTTAAAAAGGCTATTCCCCAAAAGCCATTAGCACTTTTCTTTGTTTCCTCGTTTGAATCTTTTCTTTTCACTTTTCAGCATGGCTGATCTTAACCTTCCTGAGGGAGTACCCATACCTGGATGTTTCCGAAGGTACTTAGAAGCTAGGGCCAATGGCTCGGGCCCGACAGACATCCCTCCTCCTCCTCCCCCAGTGGTTGCGGTTCCTCCTCCTCTTGGTACCGCCTTTGCCAAAATATGCAAAGACTTTAAATCAATGGGAGGCAAGAACTTCGTTGGAACCGAAACCTTCGTTGAGGCACGGAACTGGCTAAAGGAGACTGAAGACTTGTTCGTTATCTTCGATGTGGAGGACCATAGGAAAGTTCAGTTGGCAGCATGGTTGTTGAAAGAGGAAGCTGCATTTTGGTGGGAAGTCACCAATGCTACCAGGCCAGTTGAGACTTGGGCAGACTTTAGAGAAAGGTTTGGGCTTAAATTCTTATCGTCAGCAGAAGAGAACCTTCAGATGGAGAGGTTCCTAGCACTCAAGCAAGGGGACATGTCTGTTAGGGAGTACGTGGATAAGTTTAATCAGCTTGCTCGGTTTGGTTTGGACTTGGTTAACACAGCCTAGAAAAGGGTTGTGCGCTTTGCTCGAGGATTGAACGAGCCACTACACAGTTTGGCCATAACTCATATACCCATGGGGGCGACCTTTGAAAGCTTGGTGGATATGGCTCTACTTCATGAGGAAGACAAGAATAGCAAAAAGGAGGTTAAGCCTAATGAGACTCAGAATAAGAAAGCTGACTTCAAGAAGGGAGGCAACAAGAATAACAAGAATAACAAGGGCAACAACAACAATGCTAACAAACCACGTGAGACAAGGAAGTGCAACTTTTGTGGTATTACGGGACATCTGGCTAAAGATTGTAGAAGGAAGAAGAGAAAGTTGGGTGAATGCTTTCATTGTGGGGATTCTGGACACATCAGCAAGGATTGCCCTAAGAAGCAAGGACAGGGGCAAGGGCAGACCTAGCGAGCAGGACCTTCTAGAGGGCAGTTGCATGCTCTCCACACCACTCCAGCTCTTGACCGAGGTAGTAATATTTCCGTAGAAAGACTTGTTTACATTTCTGCCTTTCCTGTTCGAACTTTATTTGACTCCGGCGCATCGCATACTTTTATTTCTTCTGATGTTGTTGAAAATCTGCACCTAAGTACTAGTCTAGTTGAGGATCCCGCTATGGTTTCAAATCCAATTGGGGGCTCCGCTCATTTATCTATGATGTGTGTGGATTTGAGGATTTTTATCTTAAGCGTAGAATTCACGTGTAATGCTTATGTTCTCGGATTTATGGGATACGGTTTGATCTTAGGTATGGATTGGCTGTCCAATTATGGAGCCATTCTTGATTGTGAACGAAGGGTAGTGAGGCTCACGACTCGCCTTGGTAATACCCTTGAAATTTCTTGTAACCCTAAGGGTCCGATCATGTTATGTTATCTTGAATCTCTTGACTCGTCCATCGACAATTTGCAATCCGTAAGGGTGGTCCGAGAATATCCTGATGTCTTTGATGAGGTGAAGGGGTTACCCTCTAAACGCGAGATAGACTTCCGAATTTATCTTGTTGATAATGCCAAGCCGGTTTCCTTGCCCGTTAGGCACATGGCCCCGCGAGAAAGAAGAGAGTTCAGTAAACAAGTCAAGGAGTTGCTAGAGAAAAATTTCATAAGGCGAAGCATTTCTGAATGGGGTGCTCCGGTGGTATTTGCTACAAAGGCGGATGGTTCGCTTCGTCTGTGCGTAGATTATCGTGAGTTGAACAAGCTGACAAAGAAAAATAGGCACCCACTACCAAGAATCGACGATCTTTTTGACCAGCTTGTAGGAGCGTCTGTTTTCTCTCAACTCGATCTAGCCACAGGATTCCATCAGCTCAGGGTGGCTGAGGATAGCATTGACAAAACTGCGTTTAGGACTCCAGATGGGTTCTTTGAATGGCTCGTCATGCCGTTTGGATTAACGAATGCACCCGCGTACTTAGTAGATTTGATGAGTAGGGTGTTTCGGGAGTTCCTTAACAAGTTTGTGGTGGTTTTCGTGGATGATATTTTAATCTCCTCAAAGGATGAAGAAGAGCATGCTAAACACCTCAAGGAAGTCATGGATACGCTTAGAGCACACCAGTTAAAGGCTAAGTTCTCCAAATGCCATTTTTGGAGAAAAGAAGTTCGGTTTCTTGGGCATGTAGTTTCTAAGCAAGGTATAGCTGTGGACCCCGCAAAGGTAGTTGCGGTACAAGACTGGAAAATTCCTAAGAACGCAACAGAGGTGAGAAGCTTTCTCGGTTTGGCAGGCTTTTATAGGAAGTTCATTAAGGACTTCGCTAAGATTTCAGCTCCTCTTACTAAGTTAACAAAGAAGAACCTAGCTTTTGCATGGGACATAGAATGTGACATCGCTTTTCAAAAGCTTAAAAGATCCCTTACCACAGCTCCAGTTTTGACATTAGCCGACGGAGGTATGATGTTTACGGTGTACACAGACACGTGTGGCACGAGATTAGGCGCTATCCTAATGCAAGAATGGAAAGTGATATGTTATGGGGGTAGACAACTTAAAGTTCATGAGAAGAACTATCCTACACATGACTTGGAGTTAGCGGCGATCGTTTTTGCACTTAAATCTTGGCACCATTATCTTCTAAGGGAGAGGTTCGAGCTATATACCGACCACAAATCGCTTAAGTACCTCTTCTCGCAGAAAGATTTGAATCTGAGACAACAGCGGTGGATGGAATTCTTGGCATCATATGACTTCAATAAAGCTTATACCCCTGGCAAGGGTAACGTGGTGGAGGATGCGCTAAGTAAGAAAAGGTTGACCTTGAGCCCCTTGTTTGTTGAAAGGAATAGTCTAGAGTTTATAGCAACCTTTGATTTTACACATGCTGTTGAGTCATTGACTGTTACGTTAGCATCTCTTGAGTTAAGACCTACACTTCTAGATCAAGTAGGGACTTCACAGAAGGAAGACCCACAGATAGTCGAAATCATGGACAAGCTTATTAGGGGTGAGACGTCAAGTCACCTCGGTAGGTATGCCATAGATGACAAGGGATGGCTAAGGCGTGATGGAAGACTATGTGTCCCACAAGTGGGAGACTTAGTAAGGAAAGTTCTCGAGGAGGCGCATCACTCGAAGATGACCATACATCCCGGAGGGGATAAGATGTACATGGATATGAAACGCATTTTCTTTTGGGATGGATTGAAAAAGGACGTGGCGGAGTTTGTCTCGAAGTGCATGGTGTGCCAACAAGTAAAGGCCGAGTCGAAGAAGCCCGGTGGGCTATTACAACCTTTGGAGATTCCGCAATGGAAATGGGAAAGTATCTCGATGGATTTCGTGGATGGGCTGCCTAGGTAAAGGAAGGGAAATACTAGCATATAGGTCATAGTTGATAGACTCACGAAAAGTGTCCACTTCATTCCGGTGAAAAGCAAGAGGACCGCATCATGGCTAGCATCTGTTTACCTTCGAGAGATAGTACGATTGCATGGGGTTCCTTCTAGTATAGTTAGTGATCGTGATCCGATTTTCACTAACCAGTTCTGGAATAGTCTACAAGAAGCAATGGGTACATGACTGAATTTAAGTACAACCTATCACCCACAGACGGATGGACAAACCGAAAGGGTATATAGGGTACTAGAGGATCTTCTGAGGCTATGCATTCTTGACTTTGGTGGTACTTGGGAAGACCATCTCCCTCTCATGGAGTTTGCATATAACAATAGTTACCAAGCTAGCATCGGAATGGCACCGTTCGAAGCCCTGTATGGAAGACCATGCAAGTCACCAACTTGTTGGTGGTAGACGACAGACAGACTTATACTTGGGCCCAATATGATAAGGGACACTTCTGAGAAGTTTGAGTTGATACGAAGACGGATGAAAGCGGCCCAAGATAGACAGAAATCTTATGCGGACAAGAGAAGGACAGACCTAGAGTTCGAAGTCGGAGATATGGTCTTTATAAAAGTTTCTCCTTTACGAAATGTGGTTCCTTTTGGAGCGGTTGGAAAGCTAGCACCAAGATTCGTAGGACGGTTCCCTATCACTGAGAGGGTTGGGCGGATGGCCTATAAGGTAGAATTGCCCGAGAGGCTGACCGGAGTACACAATGTCTTTCATGTCTCGCATCTCCGAAAGTGCTTACATGAATCAGCCGAAGTGGTTGAGCCAAGCATCCTTGAAGGCATAGAAGTGGAAAAAGAAGCAACATTGAGGCGAGTTCCAATTCGTATCTTAGGAACAGAGATCAAGAAGCAAAGGAATCGAGAAGTCAAGCCAGTGAAAGTACAGTGGAGTGAAGCCCAAGAAGACGCAACTTGGGAAACCGAGAAGAAGATACGCGCGCTTTACCCATTTCTTTTTGAGGGTACATTCTCAATCTCTTTATCCTATAAGCTCAAAAATCTTTCATATCATGCTTTTACTACCTATGTTTGTCTTGTTATCTTCTCGATCTTATCTTGAGAACCTTAGGTAGAACCATATGGATGTAAACATGTGATTGAAACATGTTATGGTTGATGTTTGCAAATGGTTGCAAGTGTTTGCAAGTGACTGCTAGTGGATGCATGACACAAATTAGGCACTAGATCGGCTCAGTCACATTTTCATGTTGCATATGCATGAGTGCTTACACTTGTACATGGATGAAACTTGTTATGCTATCACTTGGATGTTGCATATGAATGAATGTTATGTGCACTCATGTAGAGATTTTAAATTTTGTTAGGAATTTGTAGTGACCCGAAAATCCGGTAGAATTTGAGCTGACCAAAAACACAAGTCCAACCCCAAATATCACGGAAATTCGAACCATTAATAGAAAGAAGTTAGAGGGTGAGGATAGATAAGATAGAAACTTAGAATAGAAGAAGAAGAAGAACACAACATCAGAGTAACACGAATCTCACAGCGGAATGAATAACATATAATAGATAACATATCCTTGAAATAAATCATTATATGTATACAATACATTATCAGAGTACAATACTTACAACACCGTGGAAATAAACTATAGCTATATGATCCTGAAGCCTCCTGCTCCAGCTCTTCTAGTATATCTGTAAAATCCTGACTACTTGACTGTCCATACAAATTTAGGCACCCAAGAGTTTAGGGAAAACAACAAAGTAAACTCCGGGTCAGTCATGGGACTGGTATGAGTAAACAGTTTAAAACAGTTTCAGAAAACTAAATGATATCTCATAAGACCACGCCGTATAACACGGAACGGGTTTTTCCCTTATGAGAATCCAAACACTTGACTTATCTTTATATCAAAACTCTTTTGATATTATTGTAATGTCTAAATCAAGTAAATAACAATCTAGTGGAACGTTTGCATCCCACGTTCCACATATATATACAATCAAAACCGCAAGCACGTATTGGGTATTTGGTTTTCCAACTATGACAAGGTATGGAACCACCTTCCGCTGGTATATCTCTAGAGGAGAATACACCGAGTTCAACAAGAACATCTTGCAACTCAGCCACACATGACCGACCACTCATTTCGCTTGAGTGTATCGAATGTATATCACCAACGGTTGGGATCCGCAACCGCTTCCCGAATGGGACAGCATCGACAATAGATTTTTAGAAGTAAATGAAACTCTAGATCAGGTGATTATACACCCTAATAGGTGCGACCTACATAGCCATGCTGCTTGCCCGATTTCTGTCATTTACCGGTTGATGAGGCTAGAAGCTACGCTTTATCATCACACCAGATTCACTTCGAATGTCACATCGTCAAATCCATCAAATCACCGATTGACGTCCTCAACAGTACATTACGTGTTAGCTAAAAGAAGTTTCCTTCTCCGCTTCCACTCTTGGTACGGTTGAAGAAATCAATGTACGTGACCATTCTGGAAATACTTTGTCAGACATTCATCCATACAAGTCACCCAGGAACAGGATGAACTGAAGGCACTATTTCTATTAATAGAAAAAGTCCTTGCACTCTACTCCGTCTTCGATTATCTTTATATAATCTGATTCGCACGCTACTGCCGATATGGAGTGGTTCTTCGGATAATAATCCAACCGGTCTCTCCATATTGACAACGATGGTCAAAACTTCGATAGTCTGTGATTTAACTATCGAATAAAAACAAGTGTTTCGATAGTCGATGATTTAACTATCGAATAAAACAAGTGTTCATCCAAACATCCAACAATCACTGAACCTTTAATTAATATTCCATTAATTAAATCTCTTTTCTATTTCTTTATCAATATTTGTTAATCAAATATTTTCAATAACCATATTGGCCATTTACGTTATTTGGAAAACATTTCCATATATCGCCTCCTTTTATTTTCTAAACTTTAGAAAATATATGTTATTTATAATTGGAAAATATTCCAATTACTTATCTCTTTTCCAATCTCGTTTATTCCTATACTTAGGAAATATTTATTATTCTATTTCCCAGCTTACACTTATTTGGGTTAAAATGGATGTTGTGTAAAACATCGTTACGACAACCCAAATACTATATTCAACTAACTCTTATCTAACATTGATCTTCGAGCCTGAATCTTACTGTTCATTTGTTAATAATGCAATCAATCAAGTTGGGGTATAACTACCTCTCAGACCTTGACTGAATAACATTTATAACGTCAAAACAGATAAGACTACTTACTCGAACAATCAATACCATAAAACTACTTCTTCACCTTTAAACACATATATACTTTCTCTTTCTATTCTTACTAGATTTTATCCCTAGTCTTCCTTTTTGATTATACTATTCTATTTCTAAGTTTGTTTCCTTATCGACTTCTATATATTTTGATATGTTAATTTCTAACTATCAAATTATCTTAAAAATATTCTATCTCCTTAAATTCCCGGAAAAATTCGCCATAACCTCCTTTGTACCGGGAGCATCGGGAAATTTCAAATAGCTTTCCCGGTCCTTCTCATCTCAAAAAGAAAAAGAAAAAAAACCAAGCGGCTTGCCGATACGGCGCATAAAATCTCATATATGAATTAAATACGTACCTTTTTGTCGGGCATTCTATTTATTTCACTTCTATACTTTATCCCATACCTGTCTCCTGTATGTCTATACCTGTCCAATCTATTTTAACTATACCAATCGTTTTAACTCAATTTGTTAATTAAATCTATTGCTTAACTTTTCAGTCTATTTCACCTTCATATTTGAACATGACATGTTCAAATATATTTTAACTGCATATTAACAAATTCTAATTATACTCATACTCTCGTTTCCTTATCGACTTCTCTATTCAAATTCCAATTCAATTCTATTTGAATTCACTTTATTTAAACTTCATTTGAATTCTATTTTCAAATTTTATAGTTTAAAGTCCATTTGAAATTCTATTTCAAACTCTATAGTTTAAAGTCCATTTGAATTTCTATATTCAAATCTATAGTTTAAAGTCCATTTGAATTTCTATATTCAAATCTATTCAAATTCTATTTGAATTCTCTGCATTTATTTATAAACAACGTTTATAACTTCAATTCAAATCCCACATTTTCATTTATAAACAAAGTTTATAAATTCGATTCAAATCCCATCTTTCCATTTATAAACAAAGTTTATAAATTCGATTCAAATCCCATCTTTCCATTTATAACCAAAGTTTATAAATTCGATTCAAATCCCATCTTCCATTTATAAACAAAGTTTATAAATTCGATTACTTGTTTTATATACCTTCAAAACAAGTTAATATTTTCTATAGTTTTATTTAAAATTCAAATTCTATTTATAAAAATAGAATTCCCTTTTTAAATATCAAATACCCTTTTTGATGTTTTTATGAATCAATATTCAAGCCCCAGGGATATTTTCAACAATCAGATCAACCAATTTTCAATCATTTGATTTTTAACACATCATATAGGAATATATATGAAATCAAACAAACAACAAACATATAATATATTTTTGAGGAATCCAGTTGGATTCCTCCAACCTGTTTTCCTGCATCCACAGACGTTAGCACATAAATAATACTCATCCTGCTTCGAGGCAGGATATCACGGTATAGAAGGTCATCCACTAATCATAGCGTGGGGCGTATAGGGTAATCATCCGCTATGGTACCGCGGGCATCCGCTAATGATACTGCGGGAATCCAACCAATCACCAACCCAATATATATATAATAGTCAACCAATCCTAAATAACTATATATATATTTTAAAACAATCAGACAACATTCAAACAAGCACAACCAAATATTTTTAACTATATAAAAATAATTTCTAAATAAAAGGTGAGATTTACTCACCAAGGTTTTTATTTTGCGCTTGTACAAATTTCAATTTCCTTTTATTGATTTCCGAGTCTCCGAACTCCACACAGATGATTTCATTTGATTTCTCCTTGCTTAGGAAAAATCCGAGCTTTAGAAATTAACTACTGAATATCCTTAACAAGGTTTTATAAAAAATTAAATTCTAACCGAGATACTAATTTAATTCTAACCATTTATACAAATTTAATTATAACTAATAAAATGATTTTATTATAACTCATATGTTAATTAAATCCTAACCGAATTAAATGATTTAATTCTACTGATTAACATTTATTTACTTTTAACTTCTTAATCGAACCACTTAGCAAATTTTCGACTTATATAATAATTTGAATACTTATATTAATAACTACTTATTTAACAACAACAAAAATAAATAATAATTTAATATGAAATTAGTTACCTTTATCTCCTAATCATCTTCCTCATTCATACGCCATAACTTCCCACCATCAGCACTGCCTCATCCCACGCTACTCGAGTTCCGAACGAATACTCGAGTTCCGAACGAATATACGAGCTGCCGAACCTTTCCCATCGCGACTACAAAATCCAATTCAAAGACCTAAGCTATGAGATATTGCGTGACTGCTCTCCACCTCTTACTGATCGGAGATCCTTCTGTTGACGTTGAACGATGAGAGTCAGAGCCATACGCTTCCTTCGTTTGCCCCAAATTCCAAATCGCGAATACCTAATTTGAATACCCACAATCGGCATCGCACCCATCGATAGCATACGAGATCGAACAGCGTTTCCTCTTCGAAGATCAATACCACCTCCACATCGCCCCAACTCCATCGCGACTTCAAACTGAAGCTCCCCCTTTAACCCTCCGTGAATCGAACCTCCCGAAGTAGTCGGTCTCTACTACTTTGACCCTCCCCTTAAATCGCGTTGACCAATTGACATCTCGAGCAAAGGACGGAATCCATTTAGCGAAACCCAGAAGAACCGCACCTCACTGCATAGTAGCGCGAACAAGAAATGAACGGATTTTGGGTTTTGAAGAGTGTAGTTTCCTGAGCAATGAAATGGAAATGAAGAAGGGACAGGGGCGCGATTTTATAACAAAGGATTTCGGTTTTAGACTGAACTGCGTGGCATTAGTTTTAGTCGTGACAAATTGGTGGAAGATAAAGGAAAACGTGGTGTCCTCTTATCCTTTAATTTAGGTTATTTATATATATATATATATATATATATATATATATATATATACAACCGATATCAGTAAATTCACCATACTCTGTGATCCCGAACTCCTCTCCAAACCCAACAACTGATAATTCTAGGGTAATACCCCTATTCCGGACACACTGAGATAGGTCACGAAGTCCAATTCGATCTTCTGGAGAAGATAGTAATTTAAATCCTATATAAATTAAATTCCAGAACAATTAATTCCCTCGACAATAAATTAATGTTATCGTTATTATTCAGTTTTGAATTTCTATTGATTATCTGAATCAATTTCCGTATAGTCTGAACTCTTGAATTCAATTAACTTCGTATTTCAAAAATTATATAAATTCAAAGTAAATCATATTTCTGCTTTTAAATCGATAATCAAATATAAAATTTCTTTTATATTTTTATTTCAATATTTAAACCTCATTAAATATTCTAAATTTACCGACGAAATATCCGGGTCATTACATTCTTCCCCACTTAAAATAATTTCGTCCTCGAAATTGCTAAGGTAGAAAAAGTGCTACCAACCCATTTATCTTTTCAAAACTTATTTATGTTGGTACTCAACATTTCAAACTTCCCTACGTAACTCTCTTTCGAATAAATCCTTATTCGATAACTCCTCCCTTCGAATAACTATATTCGATAATCTCTCTTTCGAATAACTAGATTCGAAAACCTTTCTTTGAATAAACTATATTCGATTTACTCTATTTAATTTACTCTTATCAATTAACTCTATTGGATTTAACTCTTTACACTTAACTCCTTCCGAATAAGCTATATTCGATAACTCCTTTAACTCTATTCGAATAAACTATATTCGATAATCTCCATTCGCTTGACACTAGATCGCAGCGATCACAATGGTTACGCCTGTTTTCCCCAGGAAACATCCGACCGCCCTAGGCTATCTGCAGCCCTGCGAATTACACTAGCAGTCGTACGAAATGGCAACTTATCCTGAGTAACTATGGTTGACTAACTCTATCTCAATAACTATATTCGATCAACTTTAATTGAATAACTAACATTCAATTAAATCCAAATTCGATTAACTATGTTCAATTAACTCTATCTGGTTAACTCTTTATTTGAATAACAAATATTCGATAAATTCTAATTGAATAACTAATATTCAATTTACTCTACGGATTTACCCTAACTGATTAACTCTAACTGGTTAATTCTTACTCTAATCGATTTATTCTAACTCTAATCGATTATTTCTAACTCCAGTCGACTTCTCTTATTCGAATAACTCCTATTCGATAGCGTTTATTCATTTATAAAGATTTACTTTTAGTAACGGTTCTTTACTTTATAAATGTTCTCTTTAATAACGTTACTTCACTTATACAAGTGTTGTGTACCCAATCTATTTAAAACTATCGGTGTTAAAAACCAATATCTCTTCTCTATATAAGTTCAGACTTATATATTTCATCTATCCAATGATAAATATTCAATTTAATTTATAAACTGTTATTTATAAATTAATCTTTCCATTTATCTGTTAAAAACAGATTTCCATTTTCTATTCATCTTCTATATATTCCTTTGATTAAATTCTATTTATTTAACAAATAAATATCTCATCTATAGCATTCTATTTACTTTCTATAAATAAATATTTCCATTTAATCTATTTGTAAATGTTTTACACATATTTCCTTTTGAATTCTATTTGTTTACACATAACTTCCTTTGTATTTGTGTTACAAATGTATTTCCTTTATATTTCCCAATTCATATTTCATTCACATTGATTTTACTCAATTTATTCATTTCGATCCATTTAACTTACTTAAGTTAAATTTAATTTCAATTATTCAAATTCCCATTAACTAGTTGCTAATTAACCGTTTTGCCAATTTAACCTTCGTATTTGAATATAACTTGTTCGAATATATGTCAACTTAATTATAACTAATCAAATAATATTTTCAACCCGAGTTATATATTCGATTTCGAATATAAATCCTCAATTTCTTTCACTTATCCAAAAACCCAGTTTCGATTCAAATTTCCTTTAACTAATTATTTTCCAATTTAGTTAATTCTATTTAACCATTTAAAAATATGATTTTTGTCTTAAAAATCATTTCACTTACTACACTGGAGTTCATATTTATTTTATATCTCCAGTCTGGATTTTTTTTTTAATGTCAAATTCGGATTTTATTTCCTAAAAATCCCTTTTATTTATTTAATTAAACCGTTATGGTTTTCTAATGGTTCTGGCGCTGCTTTTCTAAAAATTTGATTTTGACATAACTCAAAATCTATACGACGAAATCCTGATTTTCCTCTTTCATTAGAAAACTATTGTTCAACCGATCCCGACGATTCTTGTTTCAAAGAATTCCGACGTCAATTGAGTTCTGTATACTAAATTGAAGTTCGAATCGCCAATTTACGAACTGCCGCGCTACGACGAGCTCGTTTTAATTATATTTATAAATATAAACGTTTTAACTTTGTTTATAATATATTCAACTCCATTTTGATATATTTTTAATATGTATCAAATCCATTTTTCCATTTCAACATAATATTCCCGATCTATTTCACTACTATTTGAAATTCTATATATTTACAATATTCAAATTCCATTTGAATCTCTTTATTCAAATTCTTTTGAATTTCCTTCTATTCAATTTCTATTTGAATTTTCTTCTATTCAAATTCTATTTCAATTCCTTATCTTCAAATTCTGTTTAAATTTCTTATCTTCAATTTCTATTTGAATTCCTTTATTCAAAACCCATTTCAAATCCCTTATTCAAATTCCATTTGAAATCCTTTATTCAATTTCTATTTAAATTCCTTTGTTCAATTTCTATTTGAAATCCTTTGAATTTAAATTCTATTTCAAACTCTATATTTTCTTGAATTCTAATATTCAACCTCCATTTTATATTCTCTTTGAAATTCTATTTAACAATTTTCCATTTGAATTCTAATATTCAAATCTCTATTTGACTTTTCTTTATTCAAATCCATTTGAATTCCTTTGAATTCAAATTCCATTTCAATTTTTCTTATACAATTTCTATTTGAAATTTCTTTATTCAAACTCATTTGAATTCCTTTGAATTCAAATTCTATTTCACTTCTATTTGAATTATATATATATATATATTTATATATATTTATATATATTCAAATTCCTTTATTTTACTTCTATTTGAAATCTATATTCCAATTCTCATTTCAAAATTCCGTTGAAGTAATATAAATATATACATATATTTATATCTATCTCAAATTCAAAACATTTGAATTTTCAAACAACTTGTTTCTTTCAAACAAATTTCCATCAAAAATTTTCTAAGGCAGCAATTCTTCACTTAAAAACTCGAAAATGAACACTGGTGATGTTGCGACCATCATCAGAATTATTTCCCAGCTACTGAATGAGTTCAGTGCTTTATTTCTTTCAAACTCCATTTAGAAAAATATTTTCCAAACTCCCAGGATTTTAAATTCTGAATTATGGTTGTAATTCAATTTCAATTTGTCACATTTGTATATTTGATTTCATATACAAATCCTATTGGTTATATATATATAACTATTTCAGTTTTATAATCTAATTTGATTATAATCCTAACAATCAACTTAACTATTTAAAAACAATATCGTGTCCAATCTTCTGTTCAAGTGTTTATAAACTCCTATCGACATCGTGGCGTCCCACGATTCGACCAAAATTTATAATCCACTCAACAGACTAGTCAACACAATATAAAATAGTTTTTATATCAAATAACAAGTACGCTCTCTCGTATATACATATACACTCAACTCATTCTAGGATACTACTGATCCTATCTCTAATGAGCACATTTCCACACAGCCTAGGTATTCGCTCAACCTAAGCTCTGATACCAACTGTAGTGACCTGAAAATCCGGAAGAATTTGAGCTGACCAAAAACACAAGTCCAACCCCAAATATCACGGAAATCCGAATCATTAATAGAAAGAAGTTAGAGGGTGAGGATAGATAAGATAGAAACTTAGAATAGAAGAAGAAGAAGAACACAACATCAGAGTAACACGAATCTCACAGCGGAATGAATAACATATAATAGATAACATATCCTTGAATTAAATCATTATATGTATACAATACATTATCAGAGTACAATACTTACAACACCGCGGAAATAAACTATAGCTATATGATCCTGAAGCCTCATGCTCCAGCTCTTCCAGTATATCTGTAAAATCCTGACTACTTGACTTCCCATACAAATTTAGGCACCCAAGAGTTTAGGGAAAACAACAAAGTAAACTCCGGGTCAGTCATGGGACTGGTATGAGTAAACAGTTTAAATCAGTTTCAGAAAATTAAATGATATCTCATAAGACCACGCCGTATAACATGGAACGGGTTTTTCCCTTATGAGAATCCAAACACTTGACTTATCTTTATATCAAAACTCTTTTGATATTATTGTAATGTCTAAATCAAGTAAATAACAATCTAGTGGAACGTTTGCATCTCACGTTCCACATATATATACAATCAAAACCGCAAGCACGTATTGGGCATTTGGTTTTCCAACTATGACAAGGTATGGAACCACCTTCCGCTGGTATATCTCTAGAGGAGAATACACCGAGTTCAACAAGAACATCTTGCAACTCAGCCACACATGACCGACCACTCATTTCGCTTGAGTGTATCGAATGTATATCACCAACGGTTGGGACCAGCAACCGCTTCCCGAATGGGACAACATCGACAATAGATTTTTAGAAGTAAATGAAACTCTAGATCAGGTGATTATACACCCTAATAGGTGCGACCTACATAGCCATGCTGCTTGCCCGATTTCTGTCATTTACCGGTTGATGAGGCTAGAAGCTACGCTTTATCATCAAACCAGATTCACTTCGAATGTCACATCGTAAAATCCATCAAATCACCGATTGACGTCCTCAACAGTACATTACGTGTTAGCTAAAAGAAGTTTCCTTCTCCGCTTCCACTCTTGGTACGGTTGAAGAAATCAATGTACGTGACCATTCTGGAAATACTCTGTCAGACATTCATCCATACAAGTCACCCAGGAACAGGATGAACTGAAGGCACTATTTCTATTAATAGAAAAAGTCCTTGCACTCTACTCCGTCTTCGATTATCTTTATATAATCTGATTCGCACGCTACTGCCGATATGGAGTGGTTCTTCGGATAATAATCCAACCGGTCTCTCCATATTGACAACGATGGTCAAAACTTCGATAGTCTGTGATTTAACTATCGAATAAAAACAAGTGTTTCGACAGTCGATGATTTAACTATCGAATAAAACAAGTGTTCATCCAAACATCCAACAATCACTGAACATTTAATTAATATTCCATTAATTAAATCTCTTTTCTATTTCTTTATCAATATTTGTTAATCAAATATTTTCAATAACCATATTGGCCTTTTACGTTATTTGGAAACCATTTCCATATATCGCCTCCTTTTATTTTCTAAACTTTAGAAAATATATGTTATTTATAATTGGAAAATATTCCAATTACTTATCTCTTTTCCAATCTCGTTTATTCCTATACTTAGGAAATATTTATTATTCTATTTCCCAGCTTACACTTATTTGGGTTAAAACGGATGTTGTGTAAAACATCGTTACGACAACCCAAATACTATATTCAACTAACTCTTATCTAACATTGATCTTCGAGCCTGAATCTTACTGTTCATTTGTTAATAATGCAATCAATCAAGTTGGGGTATAACTACCTCTCAAACCTTGACTGAATAACATTTATAACGTCAAAACAGATAAGACTACTTACTCGAACAATCAATACCATACAACTACTTCTTCACCTTTAAACACATATATACTTTTTCTTTCTATTCTTACTAGATTTTATAGCTAGTCTTCCTTTTTGATTATACTATTCTATTTCTAAGTTTGTTTCCTTATCGACTTCTATATATTTTGATATGTTAATTTCTAACTATCAAATTATCTTAAAAATATTTTATCTCCTTAAATTCCCGGAAAAATTCGCCATAACCTCCTTTGTACCGGGAGCATCGGGAAATTTCAAATAGCTTTCCCGGTCCTTCTCATCTCAAAAAGAAAAAGAAAAAAAAACCAAACGGCTTGCCGATACGGCGCATAAAATCTCATATATGAATTAAATACGTACCTTTTTGTTGGGCATTCTATTTATTTCACTTCTATACTTTATCCCATACCTGTCTCCTGTATGTCTATACCTGTCCAATCTATTTTAACTATACTAATCGTTTTAACTCAATTTGTTAATTAAATCTATTGCTTAACTTTTCAGTCTATTTCACCTTCATATTTGAACATGACATGTTCAAATATATTTTAACTGCATATTAACAAATTCTAATTATACTCATACTCTCGTTTCCTTATCGACTTCTCTATTCAAATTCCAATTCAATTCTATTTGAATTCACTTTATTTAAACTTCATTTGAATTCTATTTTCAAATTTTATTGTTTAAAGTCCATTTGAAATTCTATTTCAAACTCTATAGTTTAAAGTCCATTTGAATTTCTATATTCAAATCTATAGTTTAAAGTCCATTTGAATTTCTATATTCAAATCTATTCAAATTCTATTTGAATTCTCTGCATTTATTTATAAACGTCTATAACTTCAATTCAAATACCACATTTTCATTTATAAACAAAGTTTATAAATTCGATTCAAATCCCATCTTTCCATTTATAAATAAAGTTTATAAATTCGATTCAAATCCCATCTTTCCATTTATAACCAAAGTTTATAAATTCGATTCAAATCCCATCTTCCATTTATAAACAAAGTTTATAAATTCGATTACTTGTTTTATATACCTTCAAAACAAGTTAATATTTTCTATAGTTTTATTTAAAATTCAAATTCTATTTATGAAAATAGAATTCCCTTTTTAAATATCAAATACCCTTTTTGATGTTTTTATGAATCAATATTCAAGCCCCAGGGATATTTTCAACAATCAGATCAACCAATTTTCAATCATTTGATTTTTAACACATCATATAGGAATATATATGAAATCAAACAAACAACAAACAGATAATATATTTTTGAGGAATCCAGTTGGATTCCTCCAACCTGTTTTCCTGCATCCACAGACGTTAGCACATAAATAATACTCATCCTGCTTCGAGGCAGTATATCGCGGTATAGAAGGTCATCCACTAATCATAGCGTGGGGCGTATAGGGTAATCATCCGCTATGGTACCGCGGGCATCCGCTAATGATACTGCGGGAATCCAACCAATCACCAACCCAATATATATATAATAGTCAACCAATCCTAAATAACTATATATATATATTAAAACAATCAGACAACATTCAAACAAGCACAAACAAATATTTTTAACTATATAAAAATAATTTCTAAATAAAAGGTGAGATTTACTCACCAGGGTTTTTATTTTGCGCTTGTACAAATTTCAATTTCCTTTTATCGATTTCCGAGTCTCCGAACTCCACACAGATGATTTCATTTGATTTCTCCTTGCCTAGGAAAAATCCGAGCTTTAGAAATTAACTACTGAATATCCTTAACAAGGTTTTATAAAAAATTAAATTCTAACCGAGATACTAATTTAATTCTAACCATTTATACAAATTTAATTCTAACTAATAAAATGATTTTATTATAACTCATATGTTAATTAAATCCTAACCGAATTAAATGATTTAATTCTACTGATTAACATTTATTTACTTTTAACTTCTTAATCGAACCACTTAGCAAATTTTCGACTTATATAATAATTTGAATACTTATATTAATAACTACTTATTTAACAACAACAAAAATAAATAATAATTTAATATGAAATTAGTTACCTTAATCTCCTAATCATCTTCCTCATTCATACGCCATAACTTCCCACCATCAGCACTGCCTCATCCCATGCTACTCGAGTTCCGAACGAATACTCGACTTCCGAACGAATATAGGAGCTGCCGAACCTTTCCCATCGCGACTATAGAATCCAATTCAAAGACCTAAGCTATGAGATATGGCGTGACTGCTCTGCACCTCTTACTGATCGGAGATCCTTCTGTTGACGCTGAACGATGAGAGTCAGAGCCATACGCTTCCTTCGTTTGCCCCAAATTCCAAATCGCGAATACCTAATTTGAATACCCACAATCGGCATCGCACCCATCGACAGCATACGAGATCGAACAGCGTTGCCTCTTCGAATATCAATACCACCTCCACATCGCCCCAACTCCATCGCGACTTCAAACTGAAGCTCCCCCTTTAACCCTCCGTGAATCGAACCTCCCGAAGAAGTCGGTCTCTACTACTTTGACCCCCCCCCCTTAAATCGCGTTGACCAATTGACATCTCGAGCAAAGGACGAAATCCATTTAGCGAAACCCAGAAGAACCGCACCTCACTGCACAGTAGCGCGAACAAGAAATGAACGGATTTTGGGTTTTGAAGAGTGTAGTTTCCTGAGCAATGAAATGGAAATGAAGAAGGGACAGGGGCGCGATTTTATAACAAAGGATTTCGGTTTTAGACTGAACTGCGTGGCATTAGTTTTAGCCATGACAAATTGGTGGAAGATAAAGGAAAACGTGGTGTCCTCTTATCCTTTAATTTAGGTTATTTATATAAATATATATATATATACAACCGATATCAGTAAATTCACCATACTCCGTGATCCCGAACTCCTCTCCAAACCCAACAACTGATAATTCTAGGGTAATACCCCTATTCCGGACACACTGAGATAGGTCACGAAGTCCAATTCGATCTTCTGGAGAAGATAGTAATTTAAATCCTATATAAATTAAATTCCAGAACAATTAATTCCCTCAACAATAAATTAATGTTATCGTTATTATTCAGTTTTGAATTTCTATTGATTATCTGAATCAATTTCCGTATAGTCTGAACTCTTGAATTCAATTAACTTCGTATTTCGAAAATTATATAAATTCAAAGTAAATCATATTTCTGCTTTTAAATCGATAATCAAATATAAAATTTCTTTTATATTTTTATTTCAATATTTAAACCTCATTAAATATTCTAAATTTACCGACGAAATATCCGGGTCATTACAGAATTTGCATACATTTTGGACTCATTACACTAACATATTTCGCATTAAGGAGGTTTACTAAATCAGTAACCGCCTAATCTTTTGCATTAGATAAGTGCATATACACACACTTACTGCATATGTTCATATGGCATTAGAAATCCTTTAAGGACAATGGTTGCCTGTGGGTGACATTTTGAGTAGATGGATGATTGGATGGTAGGACATCCTAACTTAGAGATTTCGGGGACGAAATCCTTTAAGGAGGGGAGAATGTAACAACCCGTATTTTAATAAAGTGTGATAACTATAAATCAAGGTAGAATTAATTTTTAAGGTAAGAATCAAGGGCAACGGGTTACACCATTACGTTCGTCTCGAAATTCTGCTTGGAAACAAGTCTTAATTTTCAAAAATCGGAGTCCGTATGACCAAGTTATGGCCCTCCAAAGTTTCAGAAATTTTCAGAGTTCAAAACAGCTCGGAATTCGAATTCAAAATTCGAAATTCAAACCCAGAACAGACTAGGCGGGAAATTTCCCGCCTAGGACCAGGTCGACTGGTTGGTCGACCGTGTAGTCGACCTACCCAGGACCAGGTCGACCACAGTGTCGACCTGGGGGTCGACCTGGTACCCCGAACCCATTTTTGGGTCAGGATTCATTCTGATGTTTCTGGTTCGATTTCAGTCTAAATTCTTTGGCCTGACCCTATATAAACAACCCCCTTAGCCCCTTCTCTCTACACATTTTCTCTCTGGCCTTATGCTGCTCGAATTCTAGTTGAAAAGTTAGAGAAAGGGACTTCTTCTTCTACGACAAGACTACGTTTAGAGAATTTGCTGATTTGGGGGATTTCTAGTGATTCTATGTCGCCTCTTTTATTCTATAATTCTCAAACCACGATCTGTAAGCCCCAGTTACTTTTAGATCTAAACTTTAAACTTAATATGGACATGTTGTAAATTGTAATTGAACCTAAGTGACGATTATCCTGGATTTATCGTTGTATATCTTGAATCTATCATTGTATATTTTGGATCTACTTTTGTTCACCTTGGATCTATTATTGTTCATATTGGATCTATTATTATTACCCACCTTGAACCTAGTACCGTTCATCTTGAATCTTGACTTTTGGGCAAATTGCTATGAAATTGATTTGGGGACTATTCATGTTGTAAACCTAAACCCCTCATGTCCACGATGTTAACATGCCTATGATGTTGAATTAGTTGTTGTTCACAAGTTTAGGGTTATTATCTTATATCGACTGCTACCATGACTATCACTCTGTTTTGGTAGATTTGATATTTGAGACCACTATATCATATGCCAATATTGTTGTAATCATTTATCTCAAATTGTACCATGCTTGACTTGTAATCACCTTTGCCACCTTATGCCCGTTTCTTTTATGTTATTCCCTAATTTGATTTAATTGTGTCGATTCAAATTTACGTGCGACGGGAATACGTTTTGGGTAGTTTAGGCAAACTTGAATTGGCTATGAATTTGACATGATTTGACATGAAACATGACATGAAAACTTGACATGAAATTATACTTGAAAACTTGAACATGGACATGACACTTAGATAAACTTGAAAATGGCCAACTCGAGGTTGGGTTAAGTTTGCAGTGTAAATCTGCTCGGAACCGCCCGACAAATCCGGTTACTGCAAATAATAGGATCCAATGTGGGTAGTCGGTCATATTGCATGTAAAACCCGAGGTTAGACTATGTTGTGGTGTAAACCTGCCCGGAACCGCCCGGCAAATCCAGTGACCACAACAATTAGTCTAATGTGAGAGGTTGGGTGCATTAATGAATTAATGCCACATGATAGGGTTAAGTCATGAACCACTTGAATATACTTAACCAACTTGATGCATGATTTGGTAGGGTTAAGTCATGAATCGCTTGAACACACTTAACCAACTTGATATATGATTGGATAGGGTTAAGTCACTAATTTAAATGACAACACTTAACCCATTAGAAACCCTAGTTACGCGGTCCTTTTCAGCAGTAACCCACTTAGGAGTATCATGATACCCTGGGACTAGGCAGGGTAGGGCACGATTACTGGGCTGATTGTAAGCGACCAGAACGACGGCTTAGTTGGTGTGTCATTGTAGGTTCAGGCGGACTATGGTCGTGCACGTAGTCCGGAGTTGAAAAAGCAGGCATTAGGCAAACATAGGTTTACACCGTGCGTGCTTGATTCATGTCGATGGTTGGCACCCTAGGACTTGATACACCCTATGGTGGAACTAGCACAGGTGACTACATTTCATGATAGGGCCGTATGACACAGACACATGGCGAGCTAGAATCTTGTAGGGAGCCGATCGATTAGTAGATCGTACTGTAGGACCCCGTAATGGGTCATTTCATGATACTGGGCCAAGGGATCATTTCATGGTTAATACTTGACATGGGTAAAAATACTAGTACAATTGGTGCAGCGAATCTGGAATATGCGATGCTAGACTTGACTTATCTTGTTATCTCAGTTATCTTACCTATCCTGTTATTATCCTTATGTCTAATTCCAGTTTTCACATGTCATGTTACCTTTACTAGTTTATATACTGAAAGTCACTAGGACTTACCAGTCTTTATGACTGACCCTTTTTCTTTCGCCCCTTTTTCTTTCGTTCCCCCCCAGGTTCTCAGGGAGGAAACTCTAGCTCTTAGCTTGGATCTAGCTTTCTTTCTGACAGCTCATGTATGGTTTGGTCTTGAACTATGCTATGGCTGCACTACTGCTATTTTGGGAAACAATTTACTATTGTTATTTTGAGTTTATGCTTCTTTATTTAGAACTTGATGTAATGGAATAATTTGTACTTTGGATATATGAGGTTTTGACTCTTTCCACGAAAGTTATGAAATTTGGTTTTTTTATTTCTACCACTGCTTTATTTATGTTCTGTCTTGTGATATCTATGTGTATGTTTACCTAGATAATGCTCCACCAAAACTAGTGCATTCCCTTTGTGAGTGACCCTAGCAGAGGTGGGGTGTTACACAAGAGGTGTAGCGGATCATTCCTCTATATATATTATATATTGGATCTAACTTTTATTTATTTATGCTTAATTGAATATAAGGTTGCACATATGTTTCGAATATATATATATGTGTGTGCATGTGTAACATAACAGTTTGTGCAAGGTATATAACGTATCTGCCTATAGATGTTGGGATTTGCTTTGCAATGAACATATTAGCTCATCTTATATGCAGTGTAGGTTGATCAAATACACATGTGTATCTATAAATAAATTTTTTGTTTATATAATACTTAAAAGTATATGAATATTTACTTACATATATATTAATAATGGTGAGAGTTCTGTTACACCTCTTATATTGCACGTGAACCCTCCCCCTGAAACTCAGCCACTCATTCTTTCTCTTAGTGGAAAGAGAGAGAATGAGGGAAGGAAATGAATGGCTGAGATTCAGGGGAAGGATTCGAACGCTGCCCATTAATAATACATACATATTTGTATATGTTGAATTCGATATTGATAAGACAAATGACTATAGAAATACATGTTTATACATAAAGCAAGCAAGTAAGCGCGTGCGCGCGCGCACACACACACACACACACACACACACACACACACACACATATATATATATAGACACAAAATATTTGGAGTTTATTTTTTAAATATAACACATATGTATATTTCACAGTAATACACACACACCCCCTCGCACACACACACACACACACACACATATATATATATATATTTGAGCAATTCTATCAATTATGAAAATCAAATTATATATAAATATATATATATGCATGTATGCATGTATGTATATATATATACATATATATATAATTTAATTATTTAAAATTATAATAGAACATATTTTATGCTATGTATGGGATTTGCAACATGTGTATAAATATATGCCAAAACCATTAAAGTCGTATTAAAATCAGTTTCATATAATATTTTTTCAGATTTTTTTTTAGAAATTCGAATATGATGTAAGGTCACAAACAAAATTGCATTCTTCTACGTTAATTATTTTTATTTAATCAATTTTGACCCCTTTTATAATGATTTTTAAAAGTACTGAATTAGATTTCCAATTTTTCGAATTTCGGCGGAAAACTAATATGAGGTTGAAGAAATCTTATAAAATTAAAAATATAAATTTTGAGACATAAGTTATTTTAATTGAATCATTTAACATATATTTCATTTCAAAATAATATTATAAATAGCTAATAACTATTAAGAAAATTTGCTTTCACTTAATATTATATTAAGTATAAATTGTTAAGGAATGCAGATCTTAAGACAAAACAAACAATGGAGGGGGGTGAATAGTGTTTATAGGGAATTTACGAAAATCTTAAACTTAATTGATATACTATATGAATCACACAATGATTACCACACCAGAGATGATCACAAACATAGAATCAAACACAAACGCAGAAACAGATAAATATAAAATGCAGAAAAGGAAAGAACACACCGGATTTTATACTGATTCGGATAACTCCTACGTCCAGTCCTATGCAACGCGGGATTGTGCAGAGTTTTATTATTATCAATATTCAAGTATGACCCCTTGATTTCATGACTACAGGTTAACACCGCTCCAAACACACTTGATTTCGCGGCTACAAGGTTAACACCACTCTCTTTCCTTGATTTCAGGGCTACAAGGAACACACCATTTCACAAACAATTCCCAAATGTTACAACAGCCCTAGAACTCTTCAATAGCACTTCAATTCAGAGAGTATTTGATAGAGATTGAGAATAAGTTTGATATAATCTGAGTAGAAATTGGCAAAGTATAAGTGTAGAAATAAAGAAAATGATGTATATTAATAGTGGTATGTAAAGGGATGAAGATGGAGAAGAAGAATGAATAAAAAATTCGAAATCAGCCCTTTTTTATAGTGTCCCAATGGTTGCAACGTTTCAAAAACGTTACAAATAGTGAAAAGACACTTCCTTTGAAAATTGAAATTATGACAGTTGTATGTCGACATAGCCAATTATATATGTCAATATATGTATCATATTTTGATTTTTAAAACTATTTTTCAAGTGGTTAAACATATATATTATTCTAGAAATTCTTGAATCAAATCTTAGTGATTTGAATGAATATTCTAAAGTGTAAATCATATGGAAACATAGTAATATAATATGTAAACATATTTATAAAGTTGTAAGATTTAAAACTACAAAACTATATATTAAAACTTTATAAACATATATGTTTGAAATCATAAGTAAGATAATAGTTTGAAATCATTTTGAAATTAGGATTTGAATTTTGAAAACAGAATTTGAAATTTGAAAATCAGAATTCGAACTTGGAGTGCTATTCAGAGTCTTACATATAAACTAGACTCTATTACTATATTTTTCTTGAACTCTTGAAATTTTGATAACTTGATAACTCATGAGTTTTGAATTTCTTCTAAATCCTAAGTCTCTTGGAACTCTAAAACTGTACAGTCTTATGTATTTAAGTCATGTATATATAAACCCTACATATATATGTGTATATATTCTAAATAGAAATGTTAGTGTATATATATTATATAATCAATTAATAATGATAATTGAAATAAGGTTGTTGTCATCAAAACTCCGTTCTCCAACAATCTCCCTCGTTTTGGTGATGACAAACTTGATTTATAAAATATTCATACATGTTCATACATATTGATACTTTTTGATCTGGTCCTTCGAATACTCCCCATTTCATTATGAATCCTACATACTCCCCCTTAATCTAAGCATAACTAATCGTTATTTTATAATTTCTCCCCCTTTGTCATCAACAAAAAAACCTCTAAATATACTCCCTTTAAATCTATACCATAAATAACTATCCTATATTTGTCTATCTATTAAAGTTATAATACTTAAACTCCCCTCAAATTCATGGCCATATTACCCAAATTCTAAAACAAATCCAACAATCTAAGTATTATAGTAGATATTTACAAATATTTCAATTCATACATATACAAGTTTCAAACCAAGCAATCTAAATCAAGCAATATTTACAAGCAAGGTCAAACATTATTCAAATCATACCAAACAATTCAAATATCTCTTGGATAGGATATTTTAGATAGGATATTCTTGAATGAATTCAATGTTTATTCAAGATTCTCACTTGAATTGTGAATAGGATTTGCAATATTTTGATATTATAGGTAAGAGATTACTAGAGAAGAAGGAGAAATTTTAGAATAAGTTTTATGGAAGGAGGTATTTATAGAGTCTAGAATTGAATAGACATTTGTTGGTTATTTAAATTTTAAATTTTGAACAAATTTGAAAAACTGGCAGTTATATGTCGACATGCTAAAAAATGTATGTCGACATACCCTGGTTATTTTTTGGGTATTTCCAATTTTTAGTTAATTCTTATTATATTATTTTAATTTATTCAATTCTAATATGTTTTTACAGGAAATTAAAGATTGTTTTGACAAAAATAAACACCATACATTGCTTCTTGAAACCAAATACATTCTACTAATCCAAGATACTCGATACGAGATTCGAACGCAAATACAAGCAAATACGAAGGATAACATAAACATATAAGCTTATTCCAACGGATGATGAGGAGGAAGATGATATTCCAAGTTTTCTTCTTATTTTTCCTATGAACTTAGACATATGGGTAAGAGTCTTTTTGATTTTCTTTTGGTTCTTGGCTAACTTGTCTTGATTTTGAACAAGCATTTCTTTGGATATGGTTCTAGTATTAGATGGACACTCTATACTTTCCAAAGAGGCTTCTTCTTCTTCGATATCCATAGGATTTTCCTCTTGTTATTGTTGCATTCGTGCTTGTTTGTCTTTGAATGTTTCATAAGGCTTAAAGGTGATTGAATTTGCATAAGATGTATATTTATTGAGTCAAACACCTTTCTTTACACAAATTTTTCTCCTTTGACATCAACTTCTAAATACTTAAAAATCCGAGTAAGATAAACTCCATAATAAAGAGTGTTTTCTCTTGTGGACATTTCTATGGGTTTAAATTCTTTTAAAATCATATCGGACCAATTGATGTCATAAACACCAAAAATAGCGAAGAGGGCCTTCTGGACTTTGAGGTTAGGGTTATTTAAATTTCCTAAAGTAGGAGCGAGGATATATTGAAGGAGGAGGTTGACGATTCTTGCTTTTGGACGGAAAAAGCAATTTTTAAATTCCAAATGAGCATCACTTTCAAATATGTGATGAAAGGTTTCCAAATCCATTTCATCAATTTCAAATTCCGAAAAATCCGAGCCCGTACTCTTATAATTTAAGATAGTACCCAAAATTTCACAATCCAAAACAATTTGAGTGCCATTTTCGCTACTCTATACTTGATTTTCATCTCCTTCGTAAAAGCCACGATTCAAATTTGCATAAAACATTTTGATGAGTTTCGGGTAAAATACTTCATTGTTATCTCGAGCATCAATCAAGCTTAGAACTTTATTTTGATTGAAAAGAGAACGAATATCGTAAGATGGAAAATCTCCAAAGATGGCGAAAGCTCCTGTATTGACCTTTGCATTTGCTAAATAGTCAACATAGGTATTGATGGCTTCTTTATGATTATAGATATAACCTTTGGTGGTTTTGGTTAATCTCATTGTTTGAGGTGTGCTTGAGGAAGCCATTAAAGAGTTGTTTTTGAAGAGTATAGATATGAAGGAAGTTGTTTGAAATTTGAATGAGAGGTAGAGAGAATAAGTTTAACTTTACCATTGATATCTTTGTCTGTTTAACTTTATTGGTTCCTTCATGAGTAACTTGTAGTGTTCTCCATATTTCATAAGCAGATTTATAGACACTCTATTAAATTCATTTCTATCTAATGAACATAACAATTCATGGCTTTAGAATTACTCTTTCCAACAGCCTTTTGTTCATTAGTCCATTATGCAAAATTAGTAGTGGGTTCAACATATTCAGTCTGTGTACTATTTCATGTGTCTAATCCTACTGATTATAAATATATTTTCATTCTACATGCCCAATATGAATAGTTACTACCATTAAATAGTGGTGGTATAGACTGGCCCTCTACAAAAGAACTATTATTACCAGTGTTGGTTGCCATTTAATATATTCAAAAATCAGATTATGAACATTTTGAAAACCTATGCTCCGATACCAATTGTTAGGCAATGCGGAATGCAGATCTTAAGGAAAAACAAACACTAGAGGGGGTGAATAATGTTTATAAGGAATTTATGAAAATCTTAAACTTAATTGATCTACTGTATGAATCACACAATGATTATCACACTAGATATGATCATAAACACAATATCAAACACAGACACAGAAACAAATAAATATAAAATGCAAAAAAGGAAAGAACACATCAAATTTTATACTGGTTTGGATTACTCCTACGTCCTATCCTACACAACCCTGGATTGCGCAGAGTTTTATAATTATCAGTATCCAATTACAACCCCTTGATTTCACGGCTACAAGGTTAACACCGCTCCAAACACCCTTGTTTTCACAGCTACAAGGTTAACACCGCTCCTTTTCCTTGATTTCAGGTCTACAAGGAACACACCCTTTCCCAAAAAATTCCCGAATGATTACAACAGCCCTAAAACTCTTCAGTAGCTCTTTAATTCAAAGTGTATTTGATGGGGATTGAGAAGAGAAGAAGTTTGATATAAATTGAGTAGAAATAGGCAAAGTATAAGTGTCGAAATCAAGAAAATAATGTATATTGATGGTGATATGTAAAGGGATGAAGATGGAGAAGAAGAATGAATAAAAAATTCGAAATCATCCCCTTTTTATAGTGTCCCAATGGTAAGAACGTTTCAAAAACGTTATAAATAGTGAAAAGACACTTCTTTTGAATAATGACAGTTGTATGTCGACATATGTATCATATTTTGATTTTTAAAACTATTTTTCAAGTGTTTAAACATATATATTATTATGGAAATTCTTGAATCAAATCTTAGTAATTTAAATGAATATTCTAAAATGTAAAATCATATGGAAACTGTTAGACCAAAAAGTGGTTCTAACACCCAAACAAGTAACGATTCTACATAAAATAGAAGAAAAATCAACGAGAACACTAGATTTATAGTGGTTCGGCGCTAAAGACCCTACGTCCACTTTATACTTCTTTGATTGATGATTTGAATACAAATACAATGATAATTTCCACTCAATCTCACTTATACAATGAATAATTTCTCTTCAATTTGTGGAATTATACTCCAAACTTTGGATATAATCTGAATAAACTAATGAAGTTCGCTGTATGAGAGTTAGAATGATGATTTTGCCAAAAAGATCCTTCAAATGAGGTGATTTGGGGTATTTATAGGCTATAGACCCATCCAGTTCGGGTGCCACGTGGGCCCCATCTCGTGACATTCGGATCAACTTGCTTCAGGATGGTGACAACGCATTAAAATCTTGGGCTAGTGGAATGAAACCGTTCCGAATTTGTAGGATCGTGGGCGTGACTATCGTAGCTTCGATTGACGTTTTGGATCGAAGGAGAAAAGGGGTTCGAGTCGGAGATGCCGGACCGATCCGAACATGCTACCTTTCTCCCATCTTCTGGTTTGCGCGCAATAAAGAGAAGTGGTTCGGGGGGATCCGAACCTATCTGAGGGGCTATATACCATGCTTCACATTCTCAAACATATCTCTTTAAATAATTTCTCGGCTTATGTAGCCTTACTACAAAGTAGGCTAACATTTTATCCCCTCGAAGTGCACGTTTATTCGAAATAAAGTGTGCTTCGAAATGGTCAACTTATTTGCTTCTCAATCAGTGCCAATCAGTAACTGCATCCGTCTGTTCATAAAGTCGCGACATTTCATGAAATAGTGTCTTTTGACATTTGCGGAGTTTATAAATACACCATAGAATGTATGAATTACTCCACTTGTCTTCAATAACTTCAAGACTACACTTAAAGTCCGAGCAATTCTTCCATGTAATTTCTGATATTTATATTGAGATTTCGATGTTCTTCCTTGAATTTCTCTTTCAAGTGTTGAGTTGTGTTTCTTAGAATTAACCTTTATGCTTGGGTTCGGATCGGTTTAGTTCGACCCGTATCACGCTTGGTCCTTGGCCACATCCTTGGGCCAAAAAGGCCTTGAGCTTATATGGCTTCACTTTCCGTTCGGGTCGGACTGGACTGCCTAGTCCAATAGAATACAAAGAGTCTCCTTATTTTTATATAAATTCATGATCATTTCTCTCCTTATCCTCATCATCGTCTCGTCCGAATTCAATAGAAACCCCTAATTATCAGACCTTCGGGGATGCTTTCAATTTCCGCGTTAAATCCGTAGGTAGGTTTTCAATCCTTGTTTTGCTTGATTTCTTCAAATCCTAACTCGAATCTGGGATCAAATTGGATGATTTCACCCAACTCAACATCCAATACATCGTTGGGGCATACCGATTTACTGCTCTCGTCGCTAGCGGCCTAGTTGCCACTTCGAGGTTTTTACGAAGATGGTTTGAGTCGGCACCGGGGATTTTAGTTCATGAATACTTTGTGACAAGCGAACATTTGAGGATAAACGAGTTAGGCGCTCTTGGAGGAGTAAAAAAGAGGAAGAAGGAAACTAGTAGGCGATAGCGGATTGGTACATGACGGAGCGGGTGAGGTCTAAACAATTAGAATGGTACATGTGAGATCGGTTCGGATCGATTAAAGTGAAAGGAGTTGAGGCTTGTCCAAGCGTAGATAAAAAAAAGCGTTCGTGATGTGGGGTCAGTTCGGATCGAAAATGCTTAAGGGATGGGGTCAGATTTCAAAAAGTTGTTTTGTCTCGGATCGGTGCTGAGCGATCCGAACCGTTATAGCTTCACAAGATCCGATCCGATCTAACTTTATGTTCCTTTCATCTCCAAACCGGCCGGCAAGCTTACATGAATATTTCCTTTCTGTTGTGATGCCTGCATAGGAACTTCCGAACCGAGCCGCTGTTTAAGGCATGGAGTCCCGAACCGATCCGGATGTCTTTCACATGGAACATATACATAACCTATAAATAACATGGTAAAAATAAAGCATGATCGCAGACCTGTGGACAGTTAGGACCGAGCCTTCTGAATTGAGCCTTCTAGACTCGACGAACACATGACTACTTTCCACACTGTTTTACTTCCTTCTAATCATGTATTTTCTGATTTCAATGTTGTACACATTTGCACACACACACACACACACCGGGGGCTCGGGCAACTATACTCTAATTTTGTTATGTCGTGGATAATACAGTGATCATGGCTATAAGACGCTCAACCAGGCTAGCACAGAGAAAAGAAGCCATAGGATCATCCGAAAATCCCATTATTGAGGACGTATCATCTACATCAGACCCATATTGGAATAGTGAAGGTTCAGACTATGAACCGGAGATTCAAGAAAGTGCAGCGTCGCCCAGAGGTGAAGTCTCTATGGATGATGAAGAGGAGGGAGGAATAGGAGAAAATCGCGCTCCTAATGAATTCGAGAATGCCATAGTTTTAGAATCACTCGGGGACTCTGTAGAATCGACAATCGATAATGCCAAACTTGCACGAATATGCTTAAAGCATGGTATTCTTCGAAAAAACACTGAGCTGGCCGCTAAGACAGACCGATCTTATAATCTGCCCGAAGGATATATGACAATTAGTAGGCTAATGTGCCTTGTCGGCGCGATAACTCAATTTCCGCCAATCGTTGTCGACTTTCTGAGATAAATGAAAATCGCTCCCATGCAACTCCTCCCCAATGCCTATGCTTACCTGTACACTTTATACATCACTTACAAAGAAATCCTTGGGACAAAGCTCACCTTCGAAGATATATGCTTCTTCTACAATTTCAAACATCGAAGTCAGGATACTCTATCTTTTATGTATTTTGAATACGTGCCGAAAAGAAAGATAATTAGTGTTCCATTCAACAGCAAATTGGGGGATGTGAAGCCGAAATGGTTTTATATTAAGCAACAACCCGGGTGTGCCAGGAGATGGCTTAAATCAAGTAAGAATTCCAAATTTCGATTCCTAACTTCAATCACTGCTGTAAATGTATTGACTGTCATTTGTTTTCACTTGCAGTCCCTAACCCGAAGCAGGAAGTACATCAGGTATATTTAGACCGTCTGAGTCAACTGCTCAATGGTGATAAAAAATTCCTGACTATCAGAGATTGCCTAGTGGATGAGTACCATCATTACCATCGCTTACTTGCTATTACTCGTAGCATAGGCCACGGAGAAGCTCCTTATGTATATATACCCCCAGTCGAGGGGCCAATTGATACTTTACCTGAGCAGGGAGGAAGCTCGAAAGATCCAACTATGCCTCAAAAGAGTCCCTCTCCCACCTCAACTCAAGACGACATATTAGCAAACATAGTGGCCGAAGATAGAGATAAATACATTACTCCTGAGGGTGCAGCTACCCCCGAAAAACTAACTTCTCTAAGAGAGCTACCATCAATCACGTCCCAAGACGATGATTCTATTATAGACGATTCTATATATAAAGGTCTGGGGAGGCCCCCCTTCCCGACACCATTTACACTTTCGGAGATTTTGGGACAGATCCTCTCTCTCACCTCTGAGGAAGACCTCACCCCCATGAAAGTCGGGGAAACTATGCACACAGGCCTAACTCCAAGCTCTGGTCCGTTAGTGGGGGATCACTTAGGATATATGCACTGCACGTCACAACACTTGCGCTTTGTACTAATCTCAATTCTAATATGTATTTGTGTTGTTTTGCAGGACAAATGACACGCCATCGCTATTACATGAGGTATGTTTTCAAGCATGCCCCCAATCCATTCTGGTGCAGGGCATGACTAACATGAAAATCGGGGCAGAGACGATAGGAGGAATCGTCCCCCTCACCTCACTGATCTTCTCGTTTCTGATCTCCGTGTCATACAAATTTGGACAAACATAAAGGCCATTCTACCCATTGCGAGGGGAACAAATATGCTTCTAAAACTACAACTCCCTCTCAGGATAAAACTCAATAGGAGAAACTATCGAAGAAAGGCTATAATCCAAAAGTGCACCAAAAAGAAACAAGCAAAGAAGCTAAAAAAAGAAAAACGCCTATCGTGCGATCTAGGCGTTGCAACATTGATATTACTACCACAAGGCCGGTTATTCTTGATGACGAGAACAAAGCCAGACTAGAACTCTTAAAGAAGCAATTTCCTAAACATCACTTTGGGAACATGCATTTCGTTCCATCTCTTAAACCATTAGATTTCGACTGGGCAACAGAGGTTAAGGCCAAGATTGATGAGGCGGATACTCAATACGAAGAGATGAAGAACTATTCGAGGAATTTGTCCAAGATTATTAATGACTTGCTAGCCCATATTCAATACATGAGGGATAATGCTGAATACGATGCGAAGGCCATCGAAAACTCCAAGAAAGACCTCGAGGGTGCTCAAGCCAAACTTTCCCTTGTGCAACATGACGCAGATACTTATATGAAGCAATATGAAGAATTACAACAACGTTACCACACCGAGCTTGAGTCTCATATCCAGGAGCGCATAGATTTAAATAAATAAGCCGAGGATGCTAAGTCCGAAAGCACCATTGCAAAGTTGGCTTGTGCTCATCTTGAACAGGAGAAGGCGGAGTTTGCGAGAAAGAATGCAGAGCTAGAGGCCAAGCTGATGGAAGCTGAAACTAAGGCAACTCTTGCTGAGGGGAATGCAAATATATTTTTAAAGTTTGTCGAGAAGATCAGCGCACAACTTATTGAAGCCCAAAAAGAATTGGTTGAAGGTGCGGAGACTATGATGGGGTTCTTTGCTCAGGTGATCCAACATAGGGATATTGTATGGATCAAAGACTATCCCACTACTCTGGTATATGTATAGGATCAGGTGGTTGAATGGGAAAAACAAGAGCTCAAGGTGGACTCCATCGATGAGGATAAACTCATGGAGACGTATTTGAGGGGCGAGGAGACTGCACACTTAGCCGAAAGGTGTAAGCTTATCGCTGCTGCTATAGAGAAGGAGAGGCGCCAACTTAAAGGGAAGTATACTATTGAAACTGGATCTTCATCTACTACTACCGGGATTATCGAACCGGAGGGGTATGATCCCGAAAATCCAGGGCTTCCTAAAGTAGCTCTTCTGTTTCCGATGTTGAAACAGCCTCAGAGACTCCTACTACTCATGTGGATAAGTCATTGGAAGGTATCTCCACTTTTTTTCTCAATTTGTTAGAGCTATTTCAACCTTCCGTCATATCATTGGACAAACAATTAGGGAACCTGCCTTTTCTCCTGAGCTAATAACTGTTTCTTCTCGCCTTGTAGGTGCAGAGATAGCCGAGAAGATTGATGAGCAACCAAAAGAAGCCATCGATGCAAAGTTCGTTGAGAAGATCGAGGAGAAAAAATAAGAGGCTACTGACAAAGTCCTCATACCGTCTAGCACTGAGACTCCCAAAGATGGGGATATGATAGATGCTCTGAAAGAAGATGATGGAAGTGACAGGAACGAGGAAGATGATGATGTATTAGTGATTGAAGGCTCTAAAAAGGCTGATGACATGACTTTGGCCGAGATGAAGGCCAACAAAGATGTGCTTATGAAATCCAAGGTCGAAAGGGAAGTAAACCTAAATGTTAATCCAATCCATTGCTCCTTAGCCAGGATTGATTGTCTAGCTTTTTGCTAGGTCAATAACTGGGGCTTTAGGTCAACAGCCTCCGACTGATCCGAAGGTGCCCCCAGCCGAAAAAGTAGGAAGAAGCTTATTCTGACCGAAGCCGAGAAAGAGGAGAAAGCAAGGCTCAAAGCCTCCAAGAATTCCAAGGTATCCCCCAAACCCAAGTAAAATAGACCTCGATCTTTCCAATTTTGTTTTCCACTGACCTACTGTTGTTGTAGCGAGTGCGGACCTCAAATTTTTTGGTCAATTTCTTTGTACAAACCTACACTTATGTAAATAAAGTAGCTTGTTCCCTGCAATATTCAATATTCGTAAGTTCATCATTCATTTTGGATAAGTGTATTAGTGGTTAAGACATTATTGACGCACTCCACAAATAAAATGTAATGTTAAGAAATCACATCACATAGTAAACAAATAGTTTTGTGGGAGCTCTCTATCAAACAACAATGTGTATAATGTCAACACTTTACCAAACCAAGTAATCAAACAGGGAAATGCGGTGTGTATGTGTATGCACCAATCAATCTTGAATTAAGTGCCTGGCCAGGGATTGTTTGAGATTGATTAGGTTCAACATTTTCTGCCAACAGTTCTTTAGTGGGATTGAAATTCTTTTTCATTGGAGCTTGTTCTTAGCACCTTTATACTCACATGTCGTATGGTCAGGTTAGAGTTCATTCAAGGCGGTCATTTATCGTGGTGCACCCTCACGCTTTAAGGATGCCGTCTTCCCGTCCTTTATTCTCTCTCTCAAGTTACGAGAGTTAGAGTTCATGACGTTGTCTTCCCGACCTTTTCTTCATGTCAGGTGAACAATCATTTTGTTTTCTCCAGTCTCTTTCTGCACATAATTTCTTAAGGCAGAGTTTCACCGGTTGAACACATAAAAAATCAATTTCAAGTTAATTTCTCATATTCATTCCATAACAATCACAGAATATAAAGAGAGTCATGCAGGAAAAGTAAATCACACACGACATTGTATAGTGGTTCGGCCAAATCATAGCCTACGTCCACTTTCTAATATTTTATTTGCATCAACTAGACTTTTCTAGGCAAGTCGTGCCTTTTTACATAGTCTATGAAATAAAAGATTGCAGTATAAATCTAAGTCAAATATTGCCGCAAATGTTAGGCATTCCAAGCTCTGGGAATCTCTTCACCACCCACGGACCTTAACTTGAAAGCTCTTGTGTCAAGTTTCCATTGAATGGTATACGGTCCTTCCCATTTTGGACCCAAATGGACAGGGATCGAGAAAACACATTTCAATACTAAGTCTCCAGGTTCAAAGGTCCGGGGCTGAACCTTCCTGTTATAGTACCGTGCCACTTAGTGTCTGTGCCTCGAGGCATGCAAATCCGCTTCTTCTCTTTTTTCTTCAACCATGTCCAGGGATTCATGGAGAAGAGCCTTGTTTGTCATTGGATCGTAGTACGTTACCCTATGAGTGGGAACTTTCAGTTCCACTGGGATGACTACTTCCGATCCGAAAGAAAGCGTAAAAGGGGTATGACCCGTTGCTGTCTTGAAAGTTATTTGGTAGGCCCATAATGCTAGTGGTAGTTCATCAACCCACCTAGCTTTTTCCAGTCCCATTCGCTTCTTCAATATGGACTTTATAGTCTTGTTTATTTCCTCGACTTGTCCATTCGACTGTGGGTGAGCTACTTTGGTGTATCTTTTGTCAATTTTATATTTCTGATAGAAATCTCAAAACTCGGTGCTATCGAATTGAGTTCCATTATCGGTTATGATAGCTTTGGGAATCCCAAATCGGCGAATGATGTTTCTGACTACAAAATTAATCACCCGTTTCGTCGTGATCGTAGTTAAGGGTTCAGCTTCCGCCCATTTTGTAAAGTAGTCTACGGCCATGATTGCATTCTTCACTCCTTCCTTAGCAAGTGGTAGGGATCCAATGATGTCGATTCCCCATACGGAAAATGGCCATGGGCTCACCATTGATTTAAGTCGACTTGGTGGTGCTCTACGGATCTTAGCTAATTTCTGGCACCTATCGCGGCGTTGTGAATGATCAACGGCCTCTTTATTTATTATAGGCTAGAAATAGCCATATCGCAGTATTTTATTTGTCAATGTCTGACCTCTAGTGTGATCTCCACATTCACCTTTGTGCACTTCAGTTAGTACACGTTTGATGTCGTCATGTGCTATACACCGGAGCGAAGGCATGGAAAATCCCTAGCAATAAAGAATTCCATCTTGTAAGACATACCTCGTGACTTTACGAATCACTGCTCGTCTCTCGCTTTTCTTTACAGGAAGTGTTTCGTCTCGTAGGAAGATTTTAATTGGTGTCATCCATGGATCCCTCTCTGTTTCAACTTCCAGTATCGGGTCAACTTCCATCTGATCAAAGCTTGGTGACTTCAGTACTTCTATCGGAACCATTTCGGTCTCTTCCGGATTGTCAGAACTGGCTAACTTAGCTAGTCTGTCTGCTTTCTGGTTTTATATTCATGGGATATGAGTTATGCTGTAATGCTCCAGATTATTCAGCAATTCCTCTACCTTTTCAAGGTAAGTGACGAGTCGAGATCCTCTAGTTTCGAATTCCTTTTGGACTTGGCAAACAACTATCTTGGAATCACAGAAAATATCTAGTATGGTCACCCCCAATTACTTTGCGAGTTTTAGCCCGGCAATCAGAGCCTCGTATTAGGAACCATTGTTGGTGGCAGATAATTCCAACCACAAAGCATAGTAAATAGATAGTCCTTTAGGAGTTGTTAGAACGACTCCGACACCAGACCTTCGATCATTCTTAGCCCCATCTGTGTACAATTTCCAGGGGCTAAGTTCTAAACTCGGCTCTGAGGGGCCATCCTTATCATCCAACACGTCTTCTTCGGGAATGGTGAATTCTGCTATTAAGTCAGCTAATGCTTGTCCCCTTATTGATCTCCTTGGTTGGAAGTTTAATTCGAACTAGCTCAACTCAATGTTCCACTTAAGCAATCGTCCGGATGCTTCAGGTCATTGCAATACTTGTCGGAGCGGTTGATCAGTATATACTACAATCAAATGAGCCTGAAAATAGTGACGAAGTTTGTCTTCCTTTCATACCAGAGATGAGCTGATGGCATGAGATGATACTACCAAATATATGAACAGATCCTCATCATCCACTAGCATAGACAAAATTGGTGGTTTCTCTAATAGATCCAACAAGTTTTGAAAAGCCTTTACACTGTCAGGAGTCCACTCAAAGTTTCGTTTCCCTCGTTTAATTAAATCAAAAAAAGGAACACATTTGTCTGTGGCTTTTTAAATGAATCTGCGTAATGCTGCAATTTTTCCGGCCAAACTTTGAACATCTCTGATCTTTCATGGCTCTTCTATGTTCTTGATGGCCGCAATCTGGTCAGGATTAATCTCGATCCCTCGGGAGCTGACTATGAACCCGAGGAACTTTCCCGATGCAACCACGAATGAACATTTCAAAGAGTTCAACTTCATCTCGTACCGCCGTAGAATGTTAAACATCTCTGTCAAGTCTTTCGTGTGATCGGAAGATTGCTTGGACTTCACAAGCATGTCGTCTACATAAACTTCCATTGTTTTCCCGATCTGATTATAGAACATTCGGCTCACCAAACGCTGATACGTGGCTCTGGCATTCTTTAGTCCGAGGGAATCACCACATAACAGTACAACCCTAAGTTTGTAATAAAACTTGTGTGCTCTTGATCAGGTACATGGATGGCAATCTGGTTTTATCCCGAATATGCGTCCATGAAGAAGAGAAGTTCATGTCCTGTTGTTCAATCAACTAGTTGGTCAATCTTGGGGAGTGGAAAACTATCCTTTGGACAAGCTTTGTTGAGATCGGAAAAGTCAACACATATTCGCCACTTCCCATTTGATTTCTTAACCAGGACAGGATTTGATAATCAATCGAGATATGTCGAGTCTCTAATGTACCCATTATTGCTTAACTTCTCTACTTCTTATTTCAAGGCTGCTGACCTCTCTGGGCCCAACATGCGCCTTTTTTGTTTTAATGGACGGTGCTTTGGGTTCAAGCTTAGCGAATGGCTCATGATCGATGGAGAAATTCCACACATGCCCACGTGGGTCCAAGCAAACACATCAAGGTTTGCCTCAAAAAGTCAATCAATTCTTTCATCTGGAAAGAATCCAAATGGGAACCAATCTTCAAGACCTTTGTCGGGTCGTCTTTATCGACTGGGATGTCAATAGTTGCCTCGTTGGGTATCACCTTCCTAGTTCTTGGCTCATCGTCCTCTCTAGGATCGATATCTTCAGGTTGGTCGTCAGGCGAATCCCTTGGTGGTATTGTCTTTAGTTGCTATGATGAGTCTACCTTATCTGGAGAAGAAGTTTTCTTAGGTTCTGAATTCTTTCCGCTACGCAACATCTTCAACTCCACCATATAGCAGGCTCTTCCGATAACTTGATCGCCTTGGATCATTCCCACTCCATCATCTGTTGGGAATTTCATTAGCAGGTACCATGGAGTAATGCAAGCCCTGAACTCCGAAAGTGTTGTCCGTCCTAGGAAAGTGTTGTAAGGTGAGTCAATGTCGATGATGACGAACTGGAGAATTCTCACTCTTTTATGCTCCCCCTCAACTAATTCCACAGGTAAGTCTATCACTCCAATCAGGGCGGTTGAGGTTCCATTAAAGCTACAAATCCAACCCTCACACGGCTTTAAATCCTTCATTTTCAGTTTCATCTAATCGAAAGCCTTTTAAAATAGGATGCGGAACTCCCATTATTCATAAGAACTTTCTTAACTATTGCAGGTCCAATAACGATAGTTATTACTAATGGATCAGTGCTCGATGCTTCAACTCCAATACTTTCCCTATCTCGGAAGACAATATCATTAGTAGCTGTATTCTGCTGTTTTATCGGTGTGGTTTCTTCAAGGTTACTGCATTCTACTATTTCTGGATGTTCGGTCGCATTAACATACTGCTCCATTGTTCTGTTACTGGACCCAGCTGGACGTGGTCCCCCAACTATGGTGTTTATAACAATATCGTTTCCCTTCTACTGAGCAGTGGGCTTAGTAGCGGGTTGGTTTTGATTCGGCGCCTGTCCTCCTTGCTCCCTATCTCTTGGAGCGACCTTGTACTCGTCTAGCTTTCCTTTCCGAAGCAATTTTTCAACAATGTCTCTTTGATGACGACACTCTTTAGTAGAGTGGCCATAAGTTCCACAAAACAAACAGAATTTCCCAGTTGCAAGTTCCTTCTCGGTGGAGTCCCTAGGCGGAGGTTTCTTGTATTGTAGAACGTTGTATGTATCCGGGTAAATGTTCTCCAAAGTATCGCTCAACAGCGTGTAATTTTCGAAAGATTGAAAGTGAGGCCTTTTTCTGGAGTTGTTCCCTCGGTTCCTATTCCTTTTACCACCGTTTCTATCCCGACTGCCATTTCCTTCATTTTTGTTACCGACGTTTACCTTGACTTTCCCCAAACTGTCGCCGGACTGTTTCACAGCGACATTACTTTGAATGTATTCCCTAGGGGCCCTGTTAATTGGTCTTTTGGTCCGGTTCCCAAAAGTACACAAGACATGCTCAACTCAACCCATTGCATGGATTTAAGGCCAAGGAGGACATCTAGGAGCAGAGGAAACAAGTCGAATAAGGACCGCGCTGCCAAAGATCTCGTCGCGCCCTTAGCACATTCCTGAACTTAGGCTCTGAATCCCCAGGAGTCGCGAGCCCGAACCTCGAGACCCCAAACACCCACGCCCATGGCCTTCGCGCCTCTCCTAACGTGAACTTCGTACCCCTCGGGGTGCGAATTTCGCACCCCTAAGGGATGTGAAATTCGCACCCATTAGGGTGCAAAATTTGCACCCAGCAGGGTGCGAAATTCATACTCAGGGTGCAAATTTCGCACCCCAGGAGGTACGAAATCCACACCCCCGAAGGGTACGAGTCGCACCCATCAGGGTGCAAAATTTGCACCCAGCAGGGTGCCAATTTCGTACCCTGGGTGTGAAATTCGCACCCTAAGGCTAGGCGCGAAATTTTCCTGGGCGCGGGTGTTAGGTGCGAATTTCTGGGTGTGGTCCCCTATCTTCACCTGCTCCTACCAACCCCTCTCCTATAAATACCCCATGGAATCATATTTCAAAGGGGTTGGAATTTGTGAGCTTGAAACCTCTTGAGAGTGTTAGGAAATGCGGAATGGATCGTTAAGGCAATGCAAACACTAGAGGGGGGTGAATAGTGTTTGTAAGAATTTAAACAAAATTAAAAATAAGTGAACTACGGGATGAAACAAACACCACAAACGCAATCACAAACACAGATTCAAACATAAATTCAAAATAAATAGAAATAAAGATGCAGAAAAGGAAAGAACACACTGGATTTTATAATGGTTCAGATTGCTTCTACGTCCAGTCCCGCACAATGCTGGATTGCGCAGAGTTTTATTACTATTTCCAATAGTCAATACAACCTCCTTGATTTCACGGCTCAATAAGGAGACACCGACTCCTATTCCTTGATTTCACGGCTCAACAAGGACACACCGACTCCTATTTTCTTGATTTTACGGCTACAAGGACACACTGATTCCTCTTAGATTCAACACTAACAAGGTTTATTCAACCCAAGCAATTACAAACAACCCTATAACTCTTCAATAGCACTTGATTCAGAGAGTGTAGAGAGAAGAAGTTTGATTAAAACAGAATTGAATTTGGCAGAGTATAAGTGTTAAAACCATAAAAATGATTAAGAATAATGGTGTAGAGAAAGAGGATGAAGTTAGAGAAGAAGAGATGATAAAAAATTCGGTTTTAACCCCTTTTTATATAGTATGAAAGATTGCAACGGTTCTGAATCGTTTCAAATAGTGAAAAGACACTTCCTTTCAAAGTTGGAAAAAGCGACAGTTATATGTCGACATGGAGTTTTTGTTATGTCGACATACTCCTTTGAAAATTTAAATTTTGAAATATTTTTCAAATGTTTTTGATATAAACATAATTCTAGAAATTCTTGAATTAAAAAATAATGATATAAATTAATATTATAAACTAGAAAAATATATGAAAACATAATTTCAAATCATATAAACATATTTATAATTTTATAAGGTTTTAAACTATATAAATATAAAGTATAAGAATATAAAATATAAATATAAAAGTTAAGTTTAAAAAACAAATAAAATACAAAAATAAAATAGAGAGGATTGAGGATAGAATTGAAAATCAGAATTTGAATTTCAAAATTAGAATTAGAATTTGAACCTAGAGTGCTATTTAGAGTCTTACAAAATCTAGACTCTATAACTATATTAATCTTGAACTCTTGAACTCTTGAAATCTTGATTACTCATGAGTCTTGAAATTTCTCTGATCTTTTAATCTCTATCATCTTTATAACTGTACAGTCTTCAGTAATATTTCCTGTATATAATTCCTGCACACACACTCACATACACACACACACACACACACACACATATATATATATATATATATATATATATATATATATATTCTATACAAAAAGTGTTAGCATACATTTTATAATCAATGATAATTGAAATAAGGTTGTTGTCATCAAAACTCCATTCTCCAACATTCTCCCCCTTTTTGATGATAACAACCTTAGTTTATAAAATATCATACATGTATATACCTGTTTGATGATGTTCCTTCTATACTCCCCCTGTCTATAAGAATCCTATAAACTATGCCTATATTTTAAAAAAATTCCCCTTTGTCATTATCAAAAAGAAATCCTAAAGGTACTCCCCCTAAGTTGTATAATTCTCTGAATAGAACATAAGTAACTATCCTAATAAAAATACTCCCCCTTAATCTAGTAACTATTTCTGTGTAGAATTCTCCCTTAATCTATTCAAAATAATACCTAATATGATGATTAAGTACAAACCAATCCAAGTAGTATTATTAAATATGTTTGTCTGATTTATATATATATATATATATATATATAAACGAAACAAACCAAATCAAATCACAACATATGTCTTAATATATACGAGTTTCAGATAATAGAATCCAAATCACACCACACCATATGTTTTTAGAATACTTAAACAAATCGTACCGAATAATTAAACGTTTCTTGGAACTTCAACCCAACAATCTTCTCCAAAGGTAGGATCCTTCTTAATTACTTCCCGACCTTCATCTTGTTTGGTTGGTGGAGCCTTTGCGAGATTATTATCTTCATCTTTGAAAAGAAATGAGATTAGCCATCGCATTGCATCAAAATGTTTCTCTTATTGTTCGAACATCTTTATTTGACATAATTCAAGATGATGCTTATTTCGTAGAATGATAGAGAGGATATTTTTGAACGAATTGAGAGTTCCTTCAAGATTTTCACTAAGATTATGGATAGGATTTGCCATGGATTTGATGAGAAATGATTAAGGAAGAAGGAGTAATGGAATAATGAAGTTTTCTGGGAGAAATGGACTTAAATAGGGTCTGGAATTCGTTGGATTTTCAATGGACATGAGTAGTTATTTTAATTTTAAAATTTGAAACAATTTGAAAATATGTCAGTTATATGTCGACATACTCTTTTTGTCATGTCAACATACTAGTGTTATGTTTGAAAATTTTGAAACTTTGAATTCTATTATAGTATAATTAGTTTTATAGTTTTCCAGAAGCATAAAGATGATTATATCATAAATAAAAACTCCATTCATTACTTGATAAAAAGAAAATACGTCCAACTAAACAAGACACACTTTAAATACGAGATTTGAAAGCAAGTACATGGAAATATATAAAGATAGATTAAACTAGATGGCCTAGTTTTTGGATGATGATGCGGAAGATGAAATTCCAAGTTTTCTTCCTATCTTGACCATGAATTTGGATATTTTCTTCTTGTTAAGCTTCTTTTGATTGTTGACGATTTTGACTTGATTTTGAACAATCGTGTCTTTGTAGATACGCTTTGAGGTCGGATACTGAATGCTTTCCATAGAAATCTCTTCTTCTTCTTCGACTTCCATTGGGTCTTGTTCTTGTTGCAATCGAGCTTGTTTGGCCTTAAATATCTCATAAGTTTTGAAAGTGAGAGGAATTTGCATGAGATGAATGTTTGATGCGTCAATCACTTTTCTAGGGACAAATTCTTCTCCATGAAGATCAACATTAAAGTGTTTGAAAATACCAGTGAGATAAACACCATAGTAGAGAGTGTTTTTTCTTGTAGATAAATCTACGGGCTTAATTTCATTTAGAATCATATCGGCCCAATTGATAAAATAACCACTCATAATAGCAAAGAGAGCCTTTTGGACTTTAAGAGTTGGATTGTTGAAATTTCCGAAACAGGGAGTGACGGTGTGTTGAGGGAGAAGGTTGACAATCCTTGTTTTTGGATGTAAGAAACAATTTTTGAAATCCATTGGAGCACCATCTTCGAAGATATCGTAAAAGGTTTCCATATCGGTTTCGTTGATAGCGAAAGTTGAGAAATCCAAGCTCACGCTTCTACAATTTAGAATTTCGCCTAAAAGTTCGGCATCGAGAACAATTTGAATTCCCTTGACACTACTCCAAATTTGGTTTTCGTTTCCTTCGTAAAATCCACGATTCAGATTTGCATTGAACATATTCACAAGTTTGGGATAACATAATTCGTCGTCATCACGAGAGTCAATTAGACTCTATACTTCTTGTGTTCGAAAAGAGAGACGAGATCATAAGATGGAAAATCGATAAAGGCGGTGAAATCACTCGTGTTAACTTTAGCATTTGCTAAATAGTTGCCACAGGTTTTGATGGCCTCTTTGTCATTGTAAAGATAACCTTTAATGGTTTTAGTTATCTTCAATTTCTGAGATGAACTTGAGAAAGCCATTGAAATGATAATTTTGAAGAGGATAGATATGAAGAATATTGGTTTGAGTTGTGAACGAAAGGTAGAAAGGATAGATATATACAGAAAATGAATAGATATGAATTGAATAGGCAAAAATTTTCAAGTTGAAAGGATACCTTTCGGACCTTGGGAGTTGGTGAAAAGATTGGAGGGAAGTTTGAAAGTTTAAACTTTTGAAATTCAAAATTTAAATTTCAAAACTGGTTGGATATGTCGACATGTATTTTTCTATATGTCGACATACTAGGCTTATTTCAAAATGGAATAGGATTTTTAAGTTTTTGAAATATATTATCAATCTATATTTCAGGTTTAACGATTTCCTGAAATAATTCTATTCCTAATAAACACAGAAACAATTTATTTTATTAATTTATTGGTTATTTATTATTATATTATTATTTGTAATTTCAAATTTAAAAAAAATGATTTATTATTTTTTTAAAAGTTTTAAATTCAAACCAAAGAAAACAAACAAAGCAACCATTCAACCAAATAAAATTAAAATTTAATTAATGCGTACTCGGTTTTTTTGATCCTTTTCTTCATGATCTTCTAAACTCTGAATTGCTGTAAAGCATATATTTGTATTTCCGGTTTCTGGTTCTTCATCACTTAATGATGAATCTGAATCATCTAATGTTGCTGCATATGCTTTCTTTCTTTTTCTTGATGAATTGTTGTTGTCCATTTGTTGAGTAGATCTGTCTGGATATGGACATATTGAAACGACCCAAACTTCCTAGTAAAGGAAAGCCCGGATTGAATTGAGAACGACACACATCAGAACACGAAACAGAAGAACATTTTATTGCTGATTACAACAATTACATCAGAGTACAAAAATATACAAGAGTGTGAATAAATATTTTACATTAGAAATACAATATCATAGATTTAAAATTTCATTTAAATAGAAGCGGAAAATATATATACAAAATACAACTGAAAGAAATACACAGATACAGAGCTTTCTGAATATCGCTTCAGCTGTAGACCAGGATCCTGTGAATAAATATCTGCAAAACCAAAACTACTAGCTGCCCGTGTGGAAAATAGGGGCACCCAGAGTTTAGGTTAAAACAATAAACTCCAGGTCAGTCAGGGGACTGGTGTGAGAACTAAAAATAGTTGTTAACTTTATTTTAAAGTTAGGTAAATCAAGGGACCACGCCGCTAACGCGGAACGGGTTTCCTCCCAAGAATACCAGTGCATAAAAAACAACGCAATGTTTTTAGAAAATGAAACCATTATAAGACTCAAGTCCCTTGCAACGAAAGCCGAAGGATAGAGTTTACCTTATAATGGTCAAAAATGCTTAATATGCGAAATTCATCTTTTATACTATAAGTGCACAGTGTAGAAATCAATTTCGAATATAAATGTATCAATATTAAGTGGCATAATATACTATGTAAGTGGCATAATATATTATGTCACCATATAAGTATACAACTAAAAATCGCAAAGATCGTATTGGAAAGTTGGGTTTCCATCATGATGGCTCCTGATTCGAAAGACATATCGCGAATGTATCTCCACGGCTTACGTCTCGGCAAGAGAAAACACCGTAATACATATAATACGCACTTTGGAAGAACAATCTAGTGTTCTATCCTCATGGGCTTCGGCTGATATCACTGCCCAATCTCCAGATGTGGAGCGACCACACCCAGCAACGCTCAGTTGACCCAATCCATGTATATATAAAGTATATTGGTCAACCTACTAATCAAACAAACCGTTCACCATCATATCGGGGTGTGAGGATCACGAAGTAACGATATAGTCAAACCTTTGCTAATTTACGATGTGCTTTGATCTTCATCCTCAAGGCTCTGCTTTTCAACAAAAGCCTTGATCATATGCATCTTAGCATGCCACATTGTCATACCATACTATATCTTTAATCATCTACCAATATATAACAAGGTGTTAAGCAAGAGAATAAATTCTCCGCCACCAAACAGCTATATATTAAACAGAAATCAATGAATAAAATATAAAGAAATACAATGCCAGACACACAATCCATTTACAAGTCCGTTCTGGGTCTGAACGAAACCATATCCGGTAGATCTCCAAACACGTCTGGATGATCACCATTTTTTCCTTCATCTTGGGTGTACTGTCCAATCAAGATAACAATAATCATTCATTCGATATGGAAATTTTCCGGTCTTCAATAACCGTCTTCATCATCGATCTTCAATCGTCATATGAATTATTCAAAATGGGTAAAACCCGGTCTTTCTGAATAATTTGCGCAATTTAAAATCATGTTCTTTAAAACACAACCAACGCCTCATTCCAATCAAGAGTATTCTTTGATTATAATTTAAGCCAAATTAAGGTTTATTCAACTAGTCGGGATTAACGTCTTACCGAAGTAATCATTTATTAATATCCCATTCCCGTCCTATACAACCCATGGAGTAAAACTGGTGGTACTCCACATCTAACACCCAATGTGTTACGGTAAACTTAATTACCGTTTTATCGTTCAAATCTAATTAAAGATTTAACTGTCGCTTGGAGTAAAAATTGGTGGTACCCCATTATCGTTCATTTCTTAAATTAAGTAAATTTAATTTCTTTTATCCTCATTCAATTCAATTAAAGATTTATTAAAACTATATTTAGTTTTAATCTTCAAGAATCATTATTTAATGATTGTTTAACTTCCAAGAAATAATCTTGCCTTTAACTGGGTTAAAGAACAAATGTCGTTTAAAATCATCGTTCACAATAAACCCAAAATCATATTCCAATTTAATATATTAAATTGAAAACTTCTCTCTAGAATGTTTCGTTAAATCTTAATTAAAATATTTATGAATTACCAATCTAAATTTCACTGTCACTCGGGTTTTAAGAACTAATGTCATTTAAAAACATTGTTCACAATAAACTCAAAAGTCAGTTTCACTTAATTTTCAATTATGTTTAATTATTGGTAATCTTATTTAAATCTTAATTAAAAGATTTATTCTTTCTCAAATGGGTTTAAGAACAGTGTTATTTAAGACACTATTCACGACAAACCGAAATTGTAATCTGATATTAAATATCATGCTTTGAATAGAAATTATATCGATTCATGTTCAATATCAAATTTCGAAAATTAACGTATATCAAATTGGGAATAACGATATTAATATCTTCCAAATTCCCACAATAACATCCGTATAATCACATAATTCAATACTGAAATAATCCGAAGATTATTCCCATTCAAATCCATTCCAATATATGTATTGGAAAATCTTGGTTTTATTAAAATCATTTTAATCCTTTTATTTTCTTTTACATAAAAATGTATATTTACATTAAAATGAATCCTTTTCTTTCTTTTGAAACAAATTAACTATAAAAATGTATTCTTTCTAATGTAATCAATATTAAATAAAAATGAAATCTTTTTTATGTAATCTTTTTAGTTCAACCTTTATTACATTGAAAGCAGTAATATTTTCATTTCAATCTTTATTACATTGAAAATGTAATATTTTCAATTTTAAATCCAAATTGAATATTCAGTCTATTATCATATTAAAATAATATTATTTACAAAATATTAATTTTGAAATTAGCACTTTCAATATGCATTATAAAATGGATAAAATAAATCGATAAACATGTTTGGGATAAAATGGCGTTGCTATTTAAAACAGATTAAATAGCCCAATTCATTATCTTATTCATTTATATTTCAAACTGGGCCAGACCTCCCACATTAAGCCTGCGATTTGTGGATGCTGGATATGCCGGTTGGTTCCGGGCAGACTTATCCCACAAGTTGGGCTTAACCTCGTGTCATGACCCAATTCGTATTTACGCACTTGGACCTCTCACATTAGGCCAATATTTGTGGTTGCTGGATATGCCGGGCGGATCCGGGCAGACTTATACCACAAATGTAACCCAACCTCGTGTCCAAGTACAATTATAATTAATAATTATAATTAATTCACTGAAAATCTTATTTTTAAATATTCTTTTAAAATAAAGATATGATCTTTACATTAAATTGTCACCAATTTTATAAAAACCTTTGTTTCCGAATATCCTAAATGACATTTCAATTTTTAATGAAAAAATGAACTTTCTATATTATTATTATATTATAATAATAATCTTTTCAAATGTTCAAATTTTGAAATCAAACCTTCTTATCTTATCATACTGACCGTAAAGATGTAATCTTTCTAATTTAATCCTTTTTATTATAACTTTTAAACAATAAAGATATAATTTTTCTAATTGATACGTCAATTAATTCCATTAACTGAATATTAAATTAAAATATTCTTTTAATTCAAAATTGGAATGAGACCCAATCCATTACCATATAATTTTAATTATATGGATTTCAAACATCGCATTAATTCCATGATAAAACATTCAATAACAGCCAAAGTGCATACTAAACTAATTATGTGTAGTCAGAATATCAACCCAAGACCCGTGTGGGGTTTCAACCAACACAAATTCAAATAATATATTATTAATTGTGCTCTTGGACGATATGTGAAAATTTATCGTCCAATCAACATAAACAAGTCAGGCAACTTGTAAATGGCAGTGTAAACATGTTTTAAATATCATAAATGTCATAACAACATGTTACATATTTCAAATTTCAAACAATTCACAACAGTCATCCAAATCAACATTTATCCAACGAACAATAATTTCAACGTAGATAATTAATTAATATTTAACAATAAAAATAATTAACTGTTTCAAAAACTTGAGTGAGATAAAAGTTCTCACTTTAAAAAAAAACTTTTTATTACAAAACCCAATTTGTCATTTATATGTTCTTAATTGAAATAAAAAGAAAATCTTTTTATTACAAAACCTAATTTGTCATTTACATGTTCTCAATTAAAATAAAAAGAAAATCTTTTTATTACAAAACCCAATTTGTCATTTACATGTTCTCAATTAAAATAAAAAGAAAATCTTTTTATTACAAAACCCAATTTGTCATTTACATGTTCTCAATTGAAATAAAAAGAAAATCTTTTTATTACAAAACCCAATTTGTCATTTACATGTTCTCAATTGAAATAAAAAGAAAATGTTTTTATTACAAAACCCAATTTGTCATTTACATGTTCTCAATTGAAATAAAAAGAAATTTTTTTTATTACAAAACCCAATTTGTCATTTACATGTTCTCAATTGAAATAAAAAGAAAATCTTTTTATTACAAAACCCAATTTGTCATTTACATGTTCTCAATTGAAATAAAAAGAAAATCTTTTTATTACAAAACCCAATTTGTCATTTACATGTTCTCAATTGAAATAAAAAGAAAATCTTTTTATTACAAAACCCAATTTGTCATTTATTTGACAAATATATGTTCAAATCTACATGACATATAAAAATGTATAACATGTATACAAAACTAATGTATACATGACATATAAAAACGTAAATTTTTATCTTTGACAATTCTAAATGAATCATAAATGACATTTCTAAATGAACATAAATGATACTTCATTTTCTGACAATTCTTAATGAATATAAATGGAAGTTTTATTTAGCAAAACATGTTTTTACTAAATGACAGTCTTATTTAACAAATGGTCATTTTATAATAACTACACTAACATGTAAATGTTATGATCTTAACCTAACGAAGTATATATATAACAAATGGTATTTTTATTCAATTGCAACATTTTATGACAAAAATGTTATTTTTATTCTCATGCCTCGTGTTATTTTTAATTACATAACAAACTTCTAACGGAAAAAAAATGTTATTTTTATTCAAATGTGACATCTTCTAATTAAATGACATATTTATTGGTCATAAATGACCTATTTACTTTCTAACATAAATGACCGGTTTGCTTTCTAACAAAAGATGATATTCTATTCTCTTACAAAAGATGACATTTTTGTTCTCAAACAAAAGATGACTTTTTTTATTAACATGAAACACAATCTATATAAATGACATATTTGTAACATGTCATTATTCTAATTTAACTCTTCAAAATAAAAATGACATCTGTATGCTCTAACATAGATGACAAATTTGTTTTCTAACATAAATGGCAAATATATGCTATATGAATATATTTTTTTATCTTTATTTTATTTTATTCATGAAAAATAAAAATGTAATTTTGTTTTACAAAGACATTATCTAACAAAGATGACACTTTTATTTCAAGATTATATTTTACACAAATAAAATTTAACCAATCATCACCACCACAAGTCAAATCAACCAACCTCAATTTTTCATGATACAGACATGTGTTTTATATATAGCATAAATATTCAACATTACAATCAAAATCAATTTGAATATATATATTTATTTTAAAAAACGAGAAATCTCACATTCTAATAACAAATAAAAGGATAATTAATTTGCTACTTTTTCTAATCTAACTTAGCAAATAGAAATGCTAATTTTATTTCAACAAAGGGTGTAAAACTTGTTTCACCTATTTCATTTCAAACAAAATAATTCAATCAATCAACAAATCGGCATAACATAATCCATCAATCCACATCAAATCACGAATAACACAAATTAATTTTAACAGCGGATTGTCAAAGCAAAAATCATAATTAATAAATTATAATTATATAAAAAAAATTCTCACATGAATGCTCCACCGCTGCACGCACCTAAGACAACCGGATCCACATCAAACCACCTCACATCGAAGCCTATGCCAGCCTCCACCTTCGCCTGCCGTATGGGAAAACTCGATGCCCCCTATAGCCCCCAATTCGACCACGAACCCGCCACCTTTGAACCCAAAAATCTTCCCATCCATGGTGTTTTAAATGATCATTACCGTTCGTCTTCATGAGCTAGAAGAGGCAAATGTTTTTCGTTCAAAAGATTTTCAAATTTATTGTTTGGATTAGAAGAAAAAGGAGGAGGAACTAGAGAACATTTTGGCCATTGGACAAGTTTGGCGGCAGCTGGTCATGTTAATGGATTAGGGATTTGGGAAAAAGGACAAAAGCAATTTTATAATACTTTATTTCTAGTTTTACAATTAAATCCATACATTATTATTCCTTAATATTTTTGGAATATTTTAAATTGGTTCTAATTTTCCGGGTTGTTACACATATTTTCCTTACATGACCTGGTTTGTTGCAGCTAAAAGATCGCCCATCATTTAATTTTGAATTTTCTTGATTATAACCCTTCCTTCTATATTTTAGAAATCTTCTAAAATGATTTTTCATGAGTGTTGTTTCTTCATCATCTTCACTACTCGAGTCAGAATCATTTGTTGTTGCTTTCAGTGCAATAGATTTCTTTTTAGTTGATCTATTTTCTTCTCTGTAATTGAACTTCATCGAACGTCAAATTTCCAATTAACTCTTCAATCTTCATTTCATTGACATCATTGGCTTCTTCAATAGCCAAAGTCTTCTGATCCCATTCTTGAATTAAAGAATTTAATATTTTTCTGACTTGATCTGCTTTTGAATAAGTTTTTCCAAGCATTATTAGTGAATGCACTATCTCTTGAAATTTGCAATACATATTTGAAATAGACTCGTTCTCGTTCATTTTGAATAATTCAAACTGATTAACTAGCATGCCTATCTTAGTCTATTTAACTTTACTAGTTCCTTCATGAGTAACTTTTAAAGTTCTCCAGATTTCATAAGCATTCTTACATATTGATACTTTATTAAACTCATTTCTATCTAATGAACAAAATAACGTATTCATAGCTTTAGAATTGCTCTGTGCAACAGCCTTTTGTTCATTTGTCCATTGTGAAAATGCAGTTGTGGGTTCAACATATTCAATTTGTGTACTATTCCATGTGTCTAATCCTATAGATTGTAAATAAATTTTCATTCTACATGCCCAATATGAATAATTACTACCATTAAACAAAGGTGGTCTAACAGTGGATTGACCCTCTATAAAAGAACTATTATTGCTACCAGTGTTGGTTGTCATTATCACTATTTTCAAAAATCAGATTATGAACTTTTAAAAGACCTTGCTCTGATACCAATTGTTAGGGAATGCGGAATGGATCGTTAAGGAGAAACAAACACTAGAGTGGGGTTGAACAGTGTTTATAAGAATTTAAACAAAGTCTAAAACTAAAGTGAACTACGAGATGAAACAAACACCACAAACGCAATCACAGGCACAGGTTCAAACATAAATGCAAAATAAATAGAAATAAAGATGAAGAAAAGGAAAGAACACACAGGATTTTATATGGGTTCGGATTGCTACTACGTCCAGCCCCGCACAACGCTGGATTGCACTGAGTTTTATTACTATTTCCAATAGTCAAATACAACCTCCTTAATTTCACGGCTCAACAAGGAGACACCGACTCCTATTCCTTGATTTCACGGCTCAACAAGGACACACCGACTCTTATTTCCTAGATTTCACGGCTACAAGGACACACCGATTCCTCTTTGATTCAACACTGACAAGGTTTATTCAACCCAAGCAATTACAAATAGCCCTATAACTCTACCATAGCACCTGATTCAGAGAGAAGAGAGTGTAGAGAGAAGAAGTTTGATCAAAACATAATTGAATTTGGCAGAGTATAAGTGTTAAAACCATAAAAATGATTAAGAATAATGGTGTAGAGAAAGAGGATGAAGTTAGAGAAGAAGAGATGATAAAAAATTCGGTTTTAACCCCTTTTTATATAGTATGAAAGATTACAACGGTTCTGAATCGTTTCAAATAGTGAAAAGACGCTTCATTTCAAAGTTGGAAAAAGTGACGGTTATATGTCGACATGGAGTTTTTGTTATGTCGACATACTCCTTTGAAAATTTAATTTTGAAATATTTTTCAAATGTTTTTGATATAAATATAATTCTGGAAATTCTTGAATTAAAATATAATGATATAAATTAATATTATAAACTAGGAAAATATATGAAAGCATAATTTTAAATCATATAAACATATTTATAATTTTATAAGTTTTTAAACTATATAAATATAAAGTATAAGAATATAAAATATAAATATAAAAGTTAAGTTTGAAAAACAAAGAAAAATAGAAACAAACAGAAAAACAAAATAGAGAGGATTGAGGATAGAATTGAAAATTTGAATTTGAATTTGAAAATTTGAACCTGGAGTGCTATTAAGGGTCTTACAAAATCTAGACTCTATAACTATATTAATCTTGAACTCTTTAAATCTTGATTACTCATAAGTCTTGAAATTTCTCTGATCTTTGAATCTCTATCATCTTTATAACTGTACAGTCTTCAGTAATATTTCCTGTATATAATTCCTGCACACACACACACACACACACACACACACACATATATATATATATATTTGGATTTGGTTAAAGTTTATTGATGTATTAGGCCGAAAAGCCCAAGCCCGAAACACCACATATGTGTGTGTGTGTGTGTGTGTATATATATTATACAATAATGTTCGCATATATTTTATAATCGATGATAATTGAAATAAGGTTGTTGTCATCAAAACTCCATTCTCCAACAGAGAGCTCCTTTAATGGCATCTCCACTTTGAGGAAGAAGAAGGGAAAAAGTGTCTTTTTCCTAATATATGAAATATATGATAATCATGACATCATATAACTTAGTGATGAATGCAGTGAGATGTCATGAGATAGTTTCAACCTTGTAACCTTGTGTTATCAATAATATTCCAACAACTCTTCAAAGTGGGCATAGGCCCCTCTCGAGGCTGAACCATTATAAATATCTCATGTTATTTACTGCTTTCCGCTCTTGTCTATACGACCAAGTTAATTATTCCTAGTAATTGGAATCTTGGATGTTTACGATATTTTTTGCAATCAACATTTGGTGCTTTCATTGAGAGTTGAACTCGTATTTGCGCCTTTATCGCACCTTGTCACCTCGACTTCGACGAGCTTTAGGTTCCTTGCTAAACCTGCCGTCGAGTCCGCTTAAGATGGCAAAGCAACCAAAGAATGCAATGGATGGCTCTTCAGCCGCAGCCTAGGCCGAGACATCCCAACAACCACAACCAGCGGATATCTCGGCCTCTAATGAAAATGTCCCTCCTATTGTGGACCACGAAGCGCCCGCAACACAAGCTCAGATCTGCATGCTTAATGAAAAATATGAGAACACAGCGGTCGAGCTCAATCAAGCATTAAGGAATAACATCGAACTTATGCGACAAGTTCAAGAAAGTCAGTGCATCGGCGCTCGACGTCAACCAGCTCGGAACAACGCTCGACCTCGACCAACTGTCTCGGAAACTTCCTCTTTCATGTCGAGGGGCCTGCATCAAAGAAGGAGCTTTAGTCTCATCAACAACGTCGTCGTCCGCACTAACGCCCTCGGCAACAGTTACGCCAATAGCAACGACGACCGAACTACAGTCACATATAGCAAGGGAGCACAATATCAATGATGGGCCAGGTTGACCAACCAACCCCTTCCTCGACAAATCCCAACGTTCGCCCATCGAGATGATGGACATACTATTCCAGCGGCCCGCACTCTTCCAGAACAGGATCCGCATCATTATCCACACCAAGATCCAATTATAGATGTCGAGGACATGGAAGAAGACGACCCGGATGTCCACCAAAGAAGATGCCCTCGCAAAAGAACTTTGGAACCTCGCCAAAACAAGTGGGTCCCAATAGCGGATCCCCATCCAACTTATCTTCCCGACATGGTCCGAAGGATCATGAAGGAAATGCGAGGGAATGTGCACGATTCTTGGGAGGCGCACATTAGGCATAACCCCTTCACGAGAAGGGTAAATGAAGATGAGTGGTCGCGATGCTTCAACATGCCACATATGCCGCTCTACGATGGCATCACCGATCCCTGTGCCTTCCTAAATCGATATGAATGGAAAATGGACTCGAGCCGGGGCAACGATCTGGTCAAATGCAAGTGCTCCCCAGTCTTCTTATCAAGAACCGCTCTGTTATGGTTCTCTCGCCTCCCACTTGATTCCATTAACAACTTCGGCCAGTTAGCGACATAGTTGGTCAAGCAATTTAAGATGCGTATTCCAACTCCAAAGATTGCCCTCACTCTTTCCAACTTATACCAAGGGCCCACTGAATCTCTCAAAAGCTACCTCTCCAGGTTCAACATCGCCCTCTCCGAGGTTGAGGATTCAGACCCTCACATCATACTCTTTCAGTTAGTAAAGGGCGTCCTTCCTACTTCCGATTTCAGGGCATGGATCGACCGAAAGCAGCAAAAATGCCTCGATGCTTTCCACAAGAAGGCGGGGCAATACTTATGCCAAGAGGAAGCAAGACGGAACTGGCTCTTCGAGACCAGTGGCCCCAACAACTCTCAAGTAGACACTGCAAATAACCGCCTCAGAGTAAGAGAAGTAGGAGAGCCCTCTGATCAGAACAAGGGGACGGGTCCCTCCAGGCAAAGACCGAATAACAGTAGGCAAGGTGGCCGGAACAATGGTCAGGCCCCGATCGAACCAAGGAAGTCTGGCCCTTACCGAGCCTATGAGACGTACACCCCACTAAATGAGGACCTAGAAACAATTTACTTGGAGACATGCAACGCTTTGTCATACAAGAAGCCGCGCACCCGGGAATCTACCGACCTCGAGAAGAATACTGGGAGGTACTGCCGATACCACGACATATATGGACATAACACCAATGAATGTCGCCAGCTTAAGGACGTGACTGAGAAGCTTATCCGTGAGAAGTGACTCGAGCAATATGTCCTAGAACCTTTTCCTCCAGAAGCTAATCCAAAATCTTCGGCACCGGCACCCCCGGCACACGCCAAGGTGGCCCCAGGTCCGTCGAACCCGAGGCGAGGGATCGTGATCAACACTATATGTGGCGGACTTGGCTCCACACACGAAAGCTTTCGGAAAATGGAAGAATATGTAAGTTCCATAAAGCATGCTACTTATGAAGCTTGCTCCACTCCTCATGAGTCTGTCCCAGCCAAGCTCCAAAAAATTATGCGGGACGACAAAGTTTTCCGTGAAAGGGATTCTACGGGAATTGAAATCCCGACCATCGATCCTTTGGTTATCACGGCCCAAATCGGTGCCGCATCCGTCCAAAGAATATTAGTTGACTCAGGAAGCTCGGTCAACATCATTTTCAAAGCTACTAAGGATCTCGAACCATGCCATGCCACGATCCATGGTTTCGACGAGGCTTCCAGTTGTCTGATAGGTATCATTGACCTACTCGTCAAACTTGGGAACGGGGACAGAAGCCAAGTATGAATCCTCACCTTCGTGGCTATTGACACCATCTCCTCATACAACATCTTCTTCGGACGTCCTTTCCTCACAGAATTTTGGGCCTACATGTCACCATGGTCCCTCCTAATGAAATTCCCGACAGAAAACGGGATCGGAGCAGTCAGAGGCGACCAAGCTAATGCCAGAGAATGCTACGCAATAGAATGGAAGAATGCACGCAATAAGGACAAGTGCAAACTCGTGCCCACGCCTTTTTGCTCCAAGACCGCCTCCACATAGCAATCAGCGGCGTCTAGGCCTTGGCTTAGGCGCCACTTACCAGCGAATGGTTAATCGACTCTTTAAAAATCAAATTGGGAAATCCATGGAGGTGTACGTGGATGACATGTTGGTAAAATCAAAGGTGCCCAGCGACCTCATCCACGACCTCTCCGAAATGTTCGATATCCTACGCCGGTACGACATGAAACTCAACCCCCCTGAAATGCTCCTTCGGAGTCGCTTCAGGAAAATTCTTAGGTTTCATCGTCAACTCTTGGGGAATCGAAGCCAATCCAGAAAAAATCCAAGCTATTCGGGACATCCAAATCCAGAAGAACATCAAGATGTCCAAAGTTTAAACGGAAAGGTCGCCGCTTTAGGTCAGTTCACCTCAAATTCCATCGACAAGTGCATTCCTTTCTTAGATTTACTTCGAAAGGGGAAACGCAACTTCGAGTGGACCCCAGAATGCGTTTCCGCATTCAAGAACCTTTTGGATCAATTAGAGTGACCACCTATCTTGTCTAATCCTATAGACCATAAGGACTTATACATTTATTTGGCTGTTTCTATGTAGGCAATCAGCTCGGCATTAATACGCATCGAAGGCCGCATCTAATGGCCCGTCTACTACATAAGCAAACGATTGACGGGGGTAGAGAAGAATTATCCGAAGCTGGAAAAGCTAGCATTCTGCTTATTGATTTCCTCTCGAAAGCTTCGACCTTATTTCTAGTCTCATACCGTGAAGCTTTTCACCGATCAGCCGTTACGTCCAGTCCTACAGTGACCCAACGCGTCCGGCCGACTATTAAAATGGAGTATGGAGCTAACCCAGTTTGAGATAACATTCATCTCCCGTTGGGCCATCCTCGGACAAGCCCTCGCCGATTTCATAGTAGAATTCACGGCTCCCGAGGAGGCTCCTGCAGAGAACACTGAAGCTCCCAACATTCAATGGAAATTGTTCGTGGACGGCTCCTCCTACAACAAATGCTCCCGGGCCGGAGTCGTGTTCGTCACCTGCGAAGAACGCTCGATATGATACGCACTAAAACTAAATTTTCCTGCTACCAACAACGACGTGGAATATGAGGCCTCGATAGCCGGACTTAGAATCACAATCGAGCTCAAATTAAAGATAATCCAAATTTTCTACGATACACAACTCATCGTGCGCCAAGTACAAGGGGAATATCAAGCTAAGGGGGAACGATTCGCCCTGTACTTAATCCAGGTTCATGAATTACTCACTCACTTCGACCACTTTGTCATCACACACATTCCTCGAGAACAGAATGAAAAAGCAGATTCACTAGCCAAGATAGTAAGCTCTAAGGATTCACAACTCTTGGGGTTCGCCCCCATCGAAGTGCGCAAATCCCCTAGTATCAAGCAAACACAAACCGAGGCAGCAATGAACGACGAATCTGAACCTGAATCTTGGTTGACACCGATCAAGAATTACCTGCAGCATGGGACCCTTCCGGGAAGCTATAATGAAAGACAAGCACCCACCCGCCAATCGGCTCGCTATCTTCTTATGGATGGGGTTCTCTATCATAGAGGTTTCTCTGTCCCATTGCTCAGATGCATATCCCATCAGAGTGCAAACCAGTGTACATGGAGAGGAATGCGACGATCATACTGGAGGGCTGACCCTGGCAAGAAAATTACTCAGACACGGCTATTATTGGCCTATGCTGGACCAGGACACCACAGACTATACCCGCAAATGCGACAAGTGCCAATGCTTCTCAAAGATCCTGAGAGCCCCACCTACATAATTGACACAAGTGATCGTCCCATGGCCATTCTCCATGTCGGGAATCGACATCATCGGAAGTATCTAGATGGGCAGAGGTGGGGCACGGTATGTTGTCATCGCAGTTGATTATTTTACCAAATGGGCGGAGGCCGAAGCCCTCACCACAATCACCACCAAGAAGATGATCAACTTTGTTGTACGCAACATCATCACTCGATATGGGGTCCCTCAAGCTATCATTTCCGACAATGGCACTCAGTTCGAGAGCACTGAATTCAAAGCCTTCTGTCAGTGGCACAACTTCGAAAAATGATTCTTGGCGGTGGCTTATCCCCAAGCCAATGGGCAAGTCAAGGCGGTTAATAGGTCAACCATTATCAAGAAATGTCTGGTAAAGGCTGGGGCATGTGGGCGGATGAACTTTCTCTAGCCCTATGTGCCTATCGAACCGCCCACAAGACATGGATCGGACACACTACTTTCGCCCTTGCCTACGGATCCGAAGCCGTCATTCCCATTGAGCTCAAGCTTCCATCTCATCGAGTCAACTATTTTGATCCAAAGACAAACCAAGATTTACTTTTGGATCACTCGACTTGCTAGAGGAAAAAGGGAACGAAGATGATCTCCAAGTCGTCACCCAACGGCAAGGAGTCTCCCGATACTTCAATTCCAGGGTCCGCCGTAAGGACCCCAACATCGGCGACCTCATATTAAAACGGGGGTTCCCTCTAGGACTTTCTCCTCACTGGGAAGGCCCGTACTCCATACAACGAAGGCTCAGTGATGGAACTTTCAAACTCTCAACCGTGGACGGAGTCGAACTCCCAAGGGCATCGAATAGTGAATATCCCCGCCGCTACTTTACATAATTTAGTATACAGTTGTTTACGCTTTCCAACGATTCTTTGTTTTCTAGAAATTCAAGGCATTGTCAAGGCTCTTACTGCCAAAGTTATTAGTGGAAATGATGTTCAACTTTCTATCTCTTCTCTGTGTTTACTCCGCACATGACACATTTGATTAATCCTGACAACCAGCTTGTGTGTGAACAGTCAATCGCCGTATCGGCCCCCGAGCGCAAGAGCCGGAACTGCCATCCGAACCTCGAGCCAACCTCGAGGTCAAACTACACTAGCTACGACCGACACCCCGAGCGCGGGAGCCGGCAACGCAACTAGATTCACCGGCTGTGGCGCGACTAGTATAAATAACCATGAACTCGAACCCCATCCCCATGCTAAGGCCGAGGATAAATCATTTCGCGCCCAAGTCCCAAGTGACTTGGGGCCACCCAACAGCCAGCTAGGAGTGATGTAAATTTCTCCCTCGGCTACGGGTGCTGGTCGAATCTTGGCGCAGCACCGAGACCGACCTTAAATCGTTTCTTCCTAGAAGCACTCAAGGCTAAGGGGTAGCCCATGGCCACGATCGGGCCCTACGGGCTAATGATCCAGGTTTCTCCTCTTAGATGACTAAATAACGTCTGTGGCTCACCACAACCCGATGAACGACGGGAGAGCCACACACCGGACGTATGGCAAACCGCGACGTCATACGCCTTCGCTACACTTGGGATTAACCACGGGCAGCCCAAAACAGCAGGCGCTCAGCCCGACTTCGCAAACTACGGGTTTCATGAGCTGAGGGAAACTTACTATAAGCCTGCACTCAATCACACCCCTCTGTAATAATCGACCTAGAGCGCAGTCCCCGATCGCATTTTTGTTAAGTGTAACAATAAGTATGCTCACGCAAGCACCGGACGCTGGAAAAAATGAGAAGAACATCCGAACACTCGACATAAATCGCGATCTTTACTAATTCATATTTCATTTTCACACACACAGACACATTTAACAAACTACATGACTAACATCTTTCTTTCTAATGACAGAGTGTACATAAAAACCACACCCATGTCTTGAAAAAACAAAAGCGAGGGTCGTACTCGCGTAAACTATCATCCTACACTACCAAAATAAATGGTAACTTCTACTTAAGTTGCTAACACTAATAGTGTCTTTTCTTCTTGTGTATGTGCTCTTTCTTTGCATATTTGGCACTCGATGGTTCGTCCTTCATGCCAGGCCTCTTCTTACCAGATCCGCTCCTTCCACCGTGGCCCTTTAGGGAAGTAGTCGATTCATGAGAAGCCAAGAGACGCTTCTCGTCCTCACCATCGCCGCTAGAGATCTCAGTGATATTAACAAGGGTGGTATGCGGCGTAGGCATGGGGGCAATTCCGGTGGCAAGGCCTACAACAACGTCAATCTTCTTTGGGATCTCCTTGCCTTCCCCCTCAATCCTCTCCCTTGCCACTATAGCGGCACGTCGCTCAGCAAGCTTCTACGACTTATGCTCCATGACATCAACAGCCTTGGTTTTCTCAAGGGTCTCGGTGGCCTTCTGCTTGGCCTCCTCATCCTCCCTTTTCTTTTGGGCCACGTCAGCAGCCCTCTTCTTTTCCGCCTCCTCACTGGCCATCCTCCGTGCAACCGTATCAGCGGCTCTCGCCTCAGCTTCCTGCCTGGTCTTCATTAGGACCTCATGTTTGGCAGCCTCATCCTACCTCTGCTTCTCCACCACTTCCTCGCACTTGGCCGTAATTTGGCCCTTCAAATTTTGCACCAAGTCGAGCATCGAAGGCACATCGGCCTCCACCAGGACTCTGGCAGCGGCACTTTGCCCATCTACCGCCTCTCCTTCCTCGATAAGGCTTTCATAAAGGCTGGGAGTTATCCTTATATCCGAATAGGTGTCCAAATGATCGCCGCCTTCTCCAAAGTGTGTTCCCGTGGGTCCTGGCCCAGATTCGGTCACTTGGGGAACCACGGGGGCAGAGCTTGGTGTCATGGTCAATCCAGAAAGGGATCCACATTAAAACACAACCTTTTAGTCTGCAAATTCAGTAATTACGTCATCCTCGGGGATGCATGGCAAAAGGAATTTACCTCCGGTCAGGGATGGTGTAGAAAGGACAAGAGGAGTACTCGTTGTAGTAGGTAAAGTGAATACGGTCTCTCCTAGCTCCGGACGCTCAGGGTCATACTCGTTTGAAACCCTAGTCGAAGCTATGGGATCACTCACCATAGCCGATTCAGGGGCCAGTGGCCGATAGGAGCTTCCTTCTGCAGTTGTCTCCGCTTCCACCACAATCTTAGTCATGGCAGACTTCCCTTTTTCGGTGGCAAGCTTCTCCAACCTCTCCCTCTCAGCATACTCTAGCAACAGCATTCTACCTTCCTCCAACTTTTCACGCTCCTTGTCGGTCAGGAGATCAATCGCGAGTCGACGCTCATCTAAATTGCTCACATCCACTTGGCGCAAATAGGCTTCATACGGAGCCAACCTGTCCCAGGTCCGGGCTAGCTCACGAGAATAATCGTCAACCCACGAGAGTCCATAGAATCTCAGAACGTTAACATACATGTTTCAGATATCTTCCTCCACGGACGATTCTACCCGGAATTCTGTATCCTCCAGCTGCTCTCTCAGTTGTTCCGCCTCCTTCAGGTGTTTCGCTCCCAATCCATCCACCGTGACCAACTCATCCCGATTACTGGTTTCCACGTCCTCCTTGGCCTTCCACATCTCCTCGAGATGCTTCTTCAGGCTGTCATTCTCCGCTCTCAAAGCATTATTGTTATCCTGGAGCTAAGAAACTCTTGCATTATCCCTTTCTGGAACGGCACAACCCTTATCTGCATCATCCTTGTCATTCTTTAGGGCTGTGTTCTCGGTGGTTAGGTCAGCTACAGTTTCCATGAAAATAGAGCGGGAGTGATCGGCCTCCCTCTTGAGTGTCTCATACCCTTGCCTCATCTTAGCTGAAAACAACGAGATCCACGAGTTAGTATTCGAAGATACAGGGGCAAGTAATGGAAATTTCTCAATACAAAAAAGGCAGGTTCACCTATTTCTGTGTTCAAATTGCGGACGGTGGTATGCTCGGCATCTATAGTCAGCCTCTCGTTGGTGAGCTCCATGTTCTTCCTTTTGATCAGCTTTGATAGATGAAAAGAATAGGCGGTAAGCTTGTCGGCCTAGTGATATGCTTCCCTTACATGCATCTAGATCCCCCCTGAGTCCCTAGTGGGATGTGGACGGAGATCAAGAAGGACTGTCAGCTCATCAAAGTAGTGTCGAGGGAAAGTCATTTTCAACCACGCCCTCTGTTCCTCCACAGAAAGCCCTTGTCGCTCAGATTCCGCTATGTCTCGCATTCCAATTACGGTCATCCTCTCTGGTCTTGGTTAGCCGAATGGCGGCTCCCTCCCTGTGGTAACTGGAGCGGGAGCCGAGGGTGTTGTAGGTAAAAGAGCTATCAAAGGCGAACGCCGCGAACCCCTTAAGTTGAGTCGAGAGTCTCCCTCGGAGATCTGAATTGGAGGGGGAGGAGTTGGAGATCGTCGAGATGGATCCCCGCCTCGGTGTTCACTACCGCGATCTGGTGCGGATAGAGTATCGTACAACTGGTCCCTCTCCTAAAGCTCTCAAAGAAAGGATTCCTAGGGAGACCTCCATGTCCGTAACCTCGTCCTCCGCACCCACTGGCCATATCACCTGTCAAAGGAATGAATAAAGTCAGACGAGTCACACACTCAGATGAGCCTAAAGGCTATGCAGTGTGTATGAGTGTATGTCCTAAGTGTTCTCTCGACAAACCAGATTATGATTCGCTCGAAGGAAGTAACTCCTTCGCAGAAAGAGCTAGTTCTTCCATACTTGTCGTACCCGGCCACGAATGCAAGTCTATAGCAACCTTATTCAGACCAGCAAACTGGTACAATGCCTCAAGTGGGGCGGCCGCTTCCAGAGGAGTCACAAGGGACTGTGGATCGACCGATGCTTCTCCCCCCCATCCCTTCCATCGGAGGCGGGGTGGAAGCATCCAACGAACCCTCATCCCGGGTAACTATCTCCACGCCACCAGCCTCGTCTCTGTGCATGTCTCCTTAGAACTTGACAGCCTTTTTGGGCTTGGGCACAGCAGAAGGCAACTTTCTTTTCAAACCAGGAGCCGTAGGACCTTCTGACACCTTCCCTTTCGGTACACTGCTCGCAACTGCAGGCCTGATTACAGCCCGATCATCCAGAAGCAACCTAGCATGGCAAAGGCACTCTTGACTTATCATGGTATCAGTTTTGCGAATCTCTTCAGGGATTGCTCGCAGAGCATTAAGGCGCTGTTGGTACTCCTCACCGGAGGGTGCCTCTTGATTTCCTACCGTGATCAAAAAATAATGAGACACGAGATCCGATAACTTTCTAGTAGGGAACGAAGTTCGAAAGTACTTAATCCCTTCTATCCACCTCCTTGCAAATCCAGGAGGGCAGCGCACAAAGAACTAGTCTTGTTTGAACACTGACGGCCTAGGCACTTACCGACGAAGAATTTGGTGGCAGCTGATGCTTCCAGGAACCATTGGGAGGGTGATCCGCTAGACATTCTCCTCAAATGGAAAAAATACCGAATCTCCTCTCCGGTAGGTTCGAAATGTAAATATTTTCGTTATAGAACGTAAGTGCCCAAGAGTGAAGAACAAGCATTCAGATGAAATTACGGTGGCGTGAAGCAAAAATATCTTAAAATGTCCCGAATAAAGTCATTGGCCGGGGGCACGCACCCAGAAAAGAAAGCTTGTCTGTTCCAAGCAGTAAAACTCTCGGGCGGCGCATGAGCCCTACCACCCTCTCCTTGGTCGTGAACATCATCCATCGGTATGTTGAATCGCATCGCCATTTTCCTAACTATTGTTGGATCCATGCACGACATTATCGAGTCTGTCGGATTTTCCAAAATAACTGCGTCAGGCAGCGTGTCGGGGCCCGCCAGTACATTCCCGCTCATTATGTTTACATTCCCGACCTCCTCATGAATAACCAGAGAATGATGCACCTTTGTTTGTTTTCCATGATCAGACACTTCGGGCGAACTAGCCGTTTGGGAAGGAACATATCCTTCGGTAGTCTCAAGCTCGCTGCCACTCGAGCTACCACTGCAGGTAGAATCGGACGTGTGTGACGAGGGCGAAAAAGCCTCGACTTCCAAGGTTTTCCCGGTTTTTGATCTTGTTTGCATCGCTAGCTATACTTTAACACACTAGTATTAGACATCGCAGTGGAATAACCTGTACCGCTCGTGTTGGTGGAAACTAACAGGTGTGTCCGGTGTCATGCAAAATTAAGATGTACAAAGGAAATTTAAACAGTCTAACAGTTCGATCACAGTTCAAGTATATGCGCTATCCTATGTGAAAGGACAATTCAACAACCCGGTTACTACCTTAACCAATCCAAAGCACATCATGTCGAGACAAGACGTACTTTGGGGGGCAATGTTAACTAGACTTTTGGTCCGGTTCCAAAAAGTACTTAGGACATGCTCAACTCAACCCATCGCATGGAGTTAAGGCCAAGGAGGACATCTAGGAGTAGAGGAAACAAGTCGAATAAGGACCGCGCCACCAAAGATCTCGTCGTGCCCCTAGCACATTCCCAAACCTAGGCTCTGAATCCCCAGGAGTCGCAAGCCCGAACCTCGAGACCCCAAACACCCATGCCCATGGCCTTTGCGCCTCTCCTAACGTAAACTTCGTACCCCTTGGGGTGCGAATTTCGTACCCTGGGGTGCAAAATTCGCACCCAGCAGGGTGCAAAACTCGCACCCATCAGGGTGCAAAATTCGTACCTTGGGTGCGAAATTCGCACCCTAGGAGGTACGAAATCCGCACCCCCAAAGGGTACGAGTTTCGTGAGCGACAGGTTGCGAAATTCGTTTCCTATGGGGTACGAATTTCGCACCCCAAGAAATTCATATCCCATGGGGTGCGAATTTCGTACCCCGCGAGGTGAGAAATTTGCACCCCATTGCTGGGTGCGAAATTTTCCTGGGCGCGGGTGTTAGGTGCGAATTTCTGGGTGTGGTCCCCTATTTTCACCTACTCCTACCTACTCCTACCTAACCCCTCTCTTATAAATACCCCATGCATCACACTTCAAAGGGGTTGGAATTTGTGAGCATGAAGCCTCTTGAGAGCTCCTTTAATGGCATCTCCACTTTGAGAAAGAAGAAGGGCAAAAGTGTCTTTTTCCTAATATATGAAATATGTGATAATTATGACATCATATAACTTAGAGATGAATGTAATGAGATGTCATGAGATAGTCTCAACCTTGTAACCTTGTGTTATCAATAATATTCCAACAACTCTTCAAAGTGGACGTATGCCCCTCTCAAGGCCGAACCACTATTAATCTCTCGTGTTACTAACTGCTTTCTGCTCTTGTCTATACGACCAAATTAATAATTCATAGTAATTGGAATCTTGAGTGTTTACGACATTTTTTGCCGTCAACAGGCCCCATCATACTATCTTTTTCGATTGGTGTATATTTCCTCCCGCCGCAGGCGAATATTTTCTTTTTCATAGAACTATTCCCTTGTCAATGGCGATTTTCCGGCCAGATATCCTCAAAACTCTATGTCTGGATCGACCCCAACTATTAATGCCATCAAAACAGTTGGCTCATGTGGGTCTCTTACTTCGGTAACTGCTAGGTTAAAGCGGTCTAAATACGACTTCAAAGATTCACCAGGGGCCTGCTTGATCCTGGATAGTTCGATAACATTTTTGGATTTTCGGACATGGAGCCGGAACTAGTTCATAAACTGCTCGCTTAGTTCTTTAAAGCTTGATACTGATCAGGGAGGGAGTCAAGTGAACCACATCAACGCGACATCTTCAAGGTATATCGGAAAAGCTTTACATTTCATAGCGTTGGGTGTGGATGCGTCATTCATATACCATGAATACCTTGTCAAATGTTGTTCTGGATTGGTTCTTCCTGCGTATCGATCCATTTGTGGCAGGCAAAATCATCGGGGATACTGGAAGTCCGGGATATCATCAGTGAACGAGGCATGGCTACGCTCAATACTCCAGTCTTCGTTGGTGTAATGTCGACTGTCAGCCATGATCTGGCGCACCGTTGCCTCTACTTCGGCATTGGTTAAAGTTGGTTCAGGGTCCACGCTCCTATTTCTTCTAACATTCCCGGTTCTCACATTGGGCGACGTTCTTTGGTTTCGGGCTACCGCTGAACTTCCTTTCCCTCTCCGATCCCGGACGTTCACAGGACGAGTGGGCAGGAGAAGCTACCCTTGAGTAGGATTAGGATGTCGAGATCTATGGGAAGGACGTGGGATCCCCGCATCGATAGTAGCATTGGTTCTCTCAGACTTGGGTCATTATGTCCCAAAGCGCGGGTCGCGTCCTCACGAGATTCCAATAACCCAAATGTTAGCTGACCAAGATTCTCGGGCCTTTCATATGGCCTCCGCCGACTCGGGTGTTCTTCATCTGAAGAGTATGAATGATCTGCAGCAAGATGATGATTTGGAGAGGGCGCTCTTTGTCAACGGAGCTCACTTATTTCGCTGCTCATCGCTTTCATGTTTTCTCGCATAAGAACGTTATCGCATTTATGTGCCTCTAAAGCATCCCTGGTGCTATCTAGCATATCAAGTAGGCCTGAGAAATCCATGTATGTGACGGGCGCAGAGGGTGCAGGCTGATTACAAGTCATCGCGGCTGCCATTGGAGCATCTGCCGGAGCTCGAGTAGAAGTACCGGCCTCTGCCACATTTGGTTTGGATCGAGCCACAACTGCACTTTCGGTTCGGATCAGAGGGGAATCATCGGCAATGTCCAAGGTCTCGGTTCGGTTCGGTTTTGCATTTTCCATTCGGTTCGGAGCTTCGACGTCGGGTCGGATCAGAGATGCTCTTCCAGACCGGTTTGTTCCTGAACTTTGCCCCGGTGACTTGGTTACAACCATAGCTTGCTGATCTTCATTCGCCTCGTTTTCCTGAGCAACTTGCGTCTCTTTTCCTTTTCCTTTAGTCACGAAATCCAATTCTTTCGAGGGTTCACCGAGGAAAGCTTCAAAGATACTGAAAAAGTGGACTAGCTTCTTCGGATTTGAGAATCCAAATAGTAGAACGATAGTCCAAAATGCCGAGAATTCAACGATTCTCAGTGAAAGCACCAAAATGTTAGACCAAAAAGTGGTTCTAACACCCAAACAAGTAACGATTCTAAATAAAATAAAAGAAAAATCAACGAGAACACCAGATTTATAGTGGTTCGGTGTTAAAGAGCCTATGTCCACTTTATACTTCTTTGATTGATGACTTGAATACAAATACAATGATAATTTTCTCTCAATCTCACTTATACAATGAATAATTTCTCTTCAATTTGTGGAATTATACTCCAAAAGTTTGGATATAATCTGAATAAACTAATGAAGTTCGCTGGTATGAGAGTTAGGGTGATGATTTTTCCAAAAAGATCCTCCAAATGAGGTGTTTTTGGGTATTTATAGTCTATAGACCCATCTGGTTCGGGTGGCACGTGGGCCCCACCTCGTGACATTCGGATCAACATGCTTCAGGATGGCGATAGCTCATTAAAATCATAGGCTAGTGGAATGAAACCGTTCCAAGTTTGTAGGATCGTGGGCGTGACTATCATAGCTTGGCTTCTCGGTTTAGATCGGAGGAAAAAAGGGGTTCGGGTCAGAGATGCTGGATCGATCCGACCATGCTTCCTTTCTCCCATCTTCTGGCCTGCACGCAATAAAGTGAAGGGGTTCTGTTCAGGGGGCTCCGAACTGATTCGAGAGGATTCATACCATGCTCCACATTCTCAAACATATCTCTTTAAATAATTTCTCGGCTTTGTGTAGCCTTACTACAAAGTAGGCTAACAGAAACATAGTAATATAATATATAAACATATTTATAAAGTTATAGGATTTAAAATTATAAAACTATATATTATAAACTTATATATATTAAAACTTTATAAACATATATGTTTGAAATCATTAGTAAGATAATAGCTTGAAATCATTTTGAAATTAGGATTTGAATTTTGAAAACGGAATTTGAAATTTGAAATTTGAAAATCAGAATTTGAATCTGGAGTGTTATTCAGGGTCTTACATATAAACTAGACTCTATTACTATATTTTTCTTGAAATCTTGATATCTTAATAACTTGGTAACTCATGAGTCTTGAATCTTTCTGAATCCTGAATCTATTAGAACTCTAAAACAGTACAGTCTTCTGTATTTAAGTCCTCTGTATAAACCCTGCATACATATATATATATATATATATATATATATATATATATATATATATATATATGTATATATATATATTCTAGATAGAAATGTTAGTATATAATAATGATAATTGAAATAAGGTTGTTGTCATCAAAAATCCATTCTCCAACATAAATTGCGTACATAAAATGTAAAATAATCTTTTAACATGATGAAATTTTTCTATAGATAAAATCAACATCTATAAAAAAATATTTTTAATTTCTTTATTTATCTATAGTTAATTCCTCTTACTAAATTCGTTTTTATTTATTAATATTATTATTAAAAAATTGGGGTATTACAAAAACCAAACATAAAACCCCTACAAATCTCTAAATAAACAGAAGTGTCAAACCATGTAGTTTAAGGTATATTAAACATATGTGGTTAAATAACTGTTTTATCCATAAAATTTTAGGTTTGAATATATATTATAAACTACATAGAACCTAGATCCATATTTTTGTTTGAAGTTTACGTAACAAAATTATAGAAAGGAAGTGAAATTGGACTAAAATGAGCAAAAAAATTGTATTTATAATCAAACCCCTTTATTTACTAAAGTATTCTAAAATCCTAAGATTATAAGTTTGTCTTTGGGATGTGTTATTATTGTTGCCCTACGAAATCTACAAGTCTAAATTTGGATCTTTTGTGCCATGATATGAATTTAGGCAATAAGACTTGTAAATCTATAATCTTGTGTACGTGTTGATGTTTCATATTATAGTGCATTTTGCCATGCGTACTCATTTATTGCATATTTATTTATATTTGCTATAGCGTAGTCTACTTATCTTAAATACTTGTTTATCGCATTTAATTAGGAATTTCGAATTAAATGTCCCACTAGGAAAATTGTATGCGTGTGTATAGAAATCCCTTTTACCTAGTATTTAATAACACGAGGATGCAAGGTTAACCCCTCCTTATAGTAGAACTATGCCCGGACAAACCGGCTACCATAACTACAAGTAGATGGGTTAATGTGAGATGTCTAATGTTGTGGTCCATTTAGCATTTGGATAGGCCTGCCTCAAAAAGGCATAAAGTGGTTGATCCGTCTCTTAGGGGTATTAAGTGGTTGGACTAATCCTTTTCCTAATGAAGTAAACCATATCAGTACAGGTTGTAGTCATAGGACCCGCCCTTATTAGGTATTAAGAGAATGCCTATTTATGAGGCCACCATAGAACCATATAATTAGGCTTATGACTTAACATCATTTAAGTTCAATTTTGTTAAGCCTATTTTGTTCATTTATAACCTCGTGTTTTATTTATATATGCATCTAAACCACATTTGTTTATTATGGTTCTTTGTATTTGTACAATATATAATATTTATGCAAATATATCAGATTTTCAATCCATTTTTATGTCATAATCTATGCCATAATCATTTGGCAAATCTTATAAAGTTTGCCTATTATCAGTCCAATTTTCCTTTAGTCGCCATTTTAACATTTCATGTTAATTTAGACTCAAATTAACAAATCCACTTTTTCATAAATCCAACTGAACCATATTTCCCAATGTGTGCAAAATAAAAAGGATTATAATCAGTCATATAAAATTAGATGCACAAATCAGTGACTAAATCAGTTGTATACATACACTAATATTGCAAATCTAGGCATATTTTAGGCATAACCGCAATATACAATAAAACCAGACGTAGAAAGGGAGAAAGGAGACTAAGAAGATATCGTACAGTGTTATAAATATTAACTAAACAAAAACTATAATGAAAAGAAACAGGAAAGACAAAAAATAATTTCTAGAGAGAAATTTAGAGAAAAACTATATCTTACAGAAAATGAGCAAAACTGTAAGAAACCATAAATAATAACTTTAAATATTATTAGTCCATTTCCTAAATATAAGAAAATCTAAACATTTATAAATACTCAGCAGAAAAGCTTCTCTCGTGGCCCCGGCACAACTCACCTCCAGAATATAAATAAAAGAGAGAAAAATATATTTATTTAACAAATCTCAATTCCCCTAATGTTTAAGTTAAGTTGGCATGTCTTCAAAACAGGAAACTAGCCTAGGCGGGGCAGAAATTTATATTGTAAAGAATGATGGGGGATTAGAGGTTTATTTATAGGTGAGAGAAAATATCCTAAGCCGTCAGATTTAAAGTTAAATCTGAGCCAGCTATGTCCTCGGACCAATTACGGGTTACCATGTCAGCCCTGGATTTGAAATAAGCCAACCACAAAATGCCACAACAACATAATGTGCTAGAGAAATAATCTTTGTTACTTCCGATTTCATGCCAGACACATAAACATGCCTAACACATGGATGGATCGACCCATGGGTCGACTTGGGTGAGAATGGGTCGTCCCGACCCAACGTTATTTTTTTGTTTTCTTGCTATTTCAAATTTCACAACTTTGAATGGCCATCACTACTCGTTTTACGTCTGTTTTTCACAAACCATATATATATCTGAATCAGAAAATCATAACGTACTCAATGGTGCAGTTTCCATTGTCAAATTTTGACAATTTTACAACTTATCAATTTATTAATTAATTCTTTAATTAACTATTGTGCATTTAAAATTTTGGGTTGTTACATTCTCCTGTCCTTTAAGGATTTCGTCCTTGAAATCTCTAAGGATAAGATAAATGTTTTCAAGCAAATATCTACAACCATATACTCAAACATCATCAATAAGCATCCATTATCCTTACATTTTCTAATGCTTTTCATGTAGTTATGCAATAGTGTAGTGTATATGTCCCTAATTAATGAAAAATATTAGGCAGTCTAATAATTCAGTTGACCTCCTTTTTATGCAATCATGCTAGTGCCATGTATCCAAACATATGCAAAAAAAACTAATGATTGCATATAGTACTATATATGTTCTAAAATCATCATATATATGAAACAACCATATAATAACATTCATTATATCAACCATGAAAATAAAGAAAAATGCACACACATCCATATGCATATGTAGGTGTCTTATTTGTCGATCCCCGATTGTGTCTAATGTGTGTGTATGCATCCACTGCATCCACTTGCAAACACTTGCACCCACTTGCATACATCAAACATAACATGTTCTAATAACATGTTTCAACCATATCCTATTATTCATGGGTTAAATCTAAGATTTTCAGATTCAAAGGAAAGGTAAAATAAAGCTTATTCAAAACTAACGATGGAAAAAGATTGAAGCTTACCATCAAAGAGAAATAAATAAGAAATTCGCATCTTCTCCTTAGGTTCTCATGTAGCCTCGTTGGCATCATCTCCCTACCGAACCTTCACTAGTCGCACTTCCGTATTTCTTAGCTTCTTGATCTCATGGTCTATAATACATGTAGGAACTCGATGAACGGATGCCTCTCCGAATCTCCACATCCTCCAATAGGCTAGGGTCCACAACCACTGTTGAATCATGTAGGATCCTCTGCAAGTATGAGACATGAAATACATTGTGTACTCAAAAATTCTCTCGTGTAGCCAAATTTTACAAGCCATATGGTCCACTCTCTCTACAATTAGGAATGGTCTTGCAAAACACGGTGCTTTGCCTACGGAACCAAATCTTACCAAATTCGTTAGGGGAGATACATTTATTAAGACTAGGTCTCTAACTCTAAACACTAGATCAGTCCTCCTCTTGTCCGCATAAGACTTCTATTGATCTTGTGTCGTTTTCATTATTCTCCTTATCAACTCAATCTTATCGGTGATCTCTCTAATCATATTTGGCCGAAGAAGTAGTCTATCAATCGACTCCCGCCAACATAAAGGTGAACTGCAAGATCGTCCATACAATGCTTTAAAGGGATCCATTCTAATTCTCATTTGGAATCAGTTATCATAGGAAAACTCCTCCAAGGGTAAATGCTCCTTCCATTTCCCTTCGAAATCTAGGATACATTGTCTCAGCAAATCCTCTAAAATCCTATTCACCCTCTTAGTCTGCTTGTCAATCTAAGGATGATAATTTATACTCAATTAGAGTTGTGTCCCTAATGCCTTCTATAGGCTCCTTCAAAACTCGCTAGTGAAAATAAGATCCATGTCGCTCACAATGTTGTTAGGAACACCATGGAGTCGGACTATCTCTCTCACATAAATAGAAGCTTACCATGAAGTTGTCCTCTTACTCTTGACCGTAATGAAGTGGGCACACTTCATCAGTCGGTTTACTATAACCTAGATATAAGTGTTGTCTTTCCTCGATCTAGGCAACCCGTCAATAAAGTCCATAGATATGCTCTCCCAATTCCAAAATGGCATGTCTAATGACTAGAGCAATACACCAGACTTCTTTTTTCCATCCTTTACCCTCTGACATGTCATATACTTTGCCACAAACTTGGCTACATCCTTTTTCAAGCTAGCCCGGTAGAAAACCTTATTCATGTCTCGGTACATCTTATCACCGCCCAGATGGATAGTCATATGAGAGTGATGTGCCTAAGCCAAAACCGCATTCATCAAATCTCTCATTTGGGGAACATAAAGTTTACCATCTCAGTGCAACCGTCCTTTACTATCAAAATAATATCGGAGAAGAAGCCTAGAAGTCTCACCTCTACCAAGCTAATCCAAAATATCCACTAGCTCAAGATCTTCTCGCTGCTTCGACCCAATCTGCACTAACAAAGTAGGTTGTACCTCCAAGGACGTTAACGAACCAGGGGTATAATCCATAGATGGTCTAAAGCCAAATGTGGAAATAAACTCCAAGCTCTGCTACTCTACGAACAAGGGACTCAACACCGCCCTTTGCCTGCTTAAGGCATCAACAACTATGTTCCCATTGCCGAGGGTATAAGCAATACCGAAGTCATATGATGCCAAGAACTTCATCCAACGTTTTTACCTCAGATTAAGGTCCCTCTACGAGAAAAAATACTTCGGGTACTTTTGATCCGTAAGAAGCTCGAATCTCTCACCTAGCAGATAATGCCTCCAAGACTTGAGTGCACAAGCTATCGCAACCAATTCTTAGTGATGGATAGGGTAATTACTCTGATGAATCTTCAACTTTTTGCTCCTATAGCTCATAACCCTACCCTCCGACACAAAAACTACACCCAAGACAGTCCCACATGCATCCTTGTACATAGTAAATGTCTTCGAAACATTAGGAGGCATCAACATCAGTACACTAGTAAGAGCCTTCTTCAATCTCAAGAAAGAATCCTCACATTCAACATCCCATGAGAACACCAAATTCTTCTTGGTTAGACAGGTGAGCAGTGCTGAAATCCAAGCAAAGTCCTTAATAAACTTTCTATAGTAACCCATCAAAACTAGAAAGCTCCTCATTTCTATCATGTTCGTAGAGGTCTTCTGATCCCGTACCACAACAACCTTGGCGGTATCCATATCTAATCCATTGAGAAACCATCTGCCCTAAACGCACTTCTTTCCTCCAAAAATGGCACTTAATTTTTTTCCCTTAAGCTGATGTGCTTGGAGAGTACGGAGAACGTCTCCCAAATGTAAGGCTTGCACATGTTCGCTCCTTGAGAATAATAAAATATCATCCATAAAGACATTAATCTGACGTGGTATAACCAACCACTCAAATAATCCGCCAGGAGTCCGAAAACCTATCTTGTCTATACTATCCTCTGATGAATTTCATGAAAACTAATGGCCGAATCCAATTGTGAAAACACTGACGTGCCAACAACTGGTCAAATAAATCATCAATCTGAGGGAGTGGGTAATGATTCTTCATCGTGAGCTTATTCAACTCCTTGTAGTCCACACAAAGTCAGAGAGAATTGTCCTCCTTGGTAGCAAAGACGACCAGTTCTCCCTACTCAAAGATACTCCGTCTAATGAAACCCTTCTCCAAAATCTCACCTACTTACTTGCTTGGCTCTCTCCATTCCCTCGGAGCCATATAACGAACAAACAATGTGTAACGACCTGCATTCTACGCATCATAGGATCGTAGAATATTTATTTCTTTCACATACGAAGTCGTATGGTCATGTATCTTTGGGAGACGACTATTGGGGTCATTTCCCATGTTCATGATTTTTGACGATTTTTAAATGACCATTTTGCCCCTAGTTGATCTTGTTTCGTCCATAACTTTTGATTGGAAAGGAGTTTTGACCTGAAACAACTTCCATTGGCTTCGGATGATAGTTTAACTTTCCGTAGAGTGGTCACATGTGAAAAACGGACTTACCGTTTGGGAGATATGGCTGAAATAAGGTTTGGAAGGTGAAAAACTGCTTAACCGGGCCAAATAGGGTGATTAGTGAATGGGCCCATAACCCATTTCGGGATTAGGGTTATGGGGAGGCTGAAATGAGTTGGGGTTTCATTTCATTTCAGTTTTCTAGCCTCCACTTACCTCTAAGAAACCCTAAAAATGGCCTCTAACCTCTAAATCACCTCCAAATCACTTTCTACTAGAAGATTGGGCTTAGCAACATCAAATCAAGAGAGATCAACACCGAATCAAGATTAGAGCTGTTGTATAGCATTGGGATCGCACCAAATCAGAGATTTATTTCAGATCTAAGGCTTATTTGTGGCTAAGGTGAGTGATTTGCATAGTTTTGCACTAATTATGGTTAATTAAGGGTAATTAGTGAAGATTAGCGAATTTATACATTAAAAAAATTCTGGAAAAATATTTATAAATTCTTAAATGATGTTTTAGACCTCTGATATGAATTTGGGTTAATTTGGTTAAGTTTTGCTAATCCTATCATTAGTTTTACTTAAACATGCTTAAGGGAAAATATGGGGTTTTGGCTATATTTGATCCAATTTACATGTTATGGTTGATGTTTTGGTGTTTATGGTCACTTCTATTTGTTGCTATGACTGTATGGCATGTTTCGTGTTTGATTAGAATAGTTATATTGGTTAAAAACGCCGTCGTATGGCGTAAAACAGTCGCTGGAACAGTTGCAGGAAATATGTAGGGATCCGGATCGGATCACCCCCTCCTTCCGAACCCGACCCGATCGTGTAGCCCTCATCACGAGCCATCTCCACGAGCCAAAGGACCGGACCGCGTCATGAGCTAGAGTTGAAGACCACGACCTGATCCAACCTGGTGAAGAAGGCGCGACCCGAATCAACGTGAAACTTCGACCCGATCCGCCTGCACAGGCCAAGGGAGCTTGACCAAACTGGAGCATCATCACGATCCGGAGATAAAGCCGACCCGATACGATCCACTGAAGGGTACTCGAACCGATCCGAAGGGAGTTGGTGACCACAGACTGAATGAGGGAAAAGAACCGATCTGAATTAGAGGGGAACTGCGAACCAAGCCGAATGTAGAAGACCGATCCGGAGGAGACCAAAACCCGAGATGCAAAGGTAGTCCAAATGGAAGTTAGAGCTCAGGATCCAGTTGGGAACCAATGAGTTCACTTCATGAGTTGGGCTTTGCTGCGGGACGGGTGCTAAGGGGTTGTCGATGTCTGTAACTTTGAATCACTATGTGTAGGGAGTACGTGAACGGATTCAGGGCCACAGTGGCCTAGGTACGACTAAAGAGCTAGAGACCAATGAAGTGGAGTCAATTGTAAAGATTTGGTCATGACTCCATGTGGTAAGCTTGGTAGTAGCAGTAGTTGTACAAGTCGAACTCCGTCACTACTTCGATGGGTCTAGTGAATTGACAGTGGTGGACATCGTATGCATTACGCACTGAGTGAGAGATGTGAGGATGGTTGCTATGCTTGATTGTTTTCCATCATTATGACATGCACACCCCCACCCCCATATTATCTACACCATATGTTAGTGGCACCTTAGAGTATTGTACGGTATGTAGTTGTAACTCTTTGGTTGCAGGTCCAGATTCAGGTATGGCTTAGTATACCTGTTATTGTTCTGTTTAGCTGCTTATCGCTCATACCAGACTTTTTGTCTGACCCAGAGTTTTATGTTTCTTCTTATTACTCTGGCTGCTCACACGAGCAGACTAGAGACAGGTTAGCTGGTGATGCACGAGTAGCTGATTCGGAGACGAGCAGGAGGGTCCTACGTATGATATCTACATATATTCTCCCTGTGTCGTTGGTGATCACTACTTGGGCATTAGTAGTGTACCTTCCTTATCTTGCTTTTGCTTGAGAAATAGTATTTGAAATTGTAATAAGCTGTATTTTGAGTTTTCCGCTGCTATGATGCTTAGTTCTAGTTTTCAGCTTATGCACTGTCTCTCCTGTTTTATGTCAAGTATGTTGTTATTATATTTTGTTCTATGCGCTGTGAGACATTCTACAGGTTCTTTGTTGTTTTTTCGTCTTCTTTCTTTTCTTCTGACGACCGTCCTGTGCTAACTGGACATGTGTACAGCGCACTTTTGGAGTAAATGTCGGTTGGTGCGGGGCGGGCCGTCACACTTGGTATCAGAGCCAGGTTGCGTTGTTTACCTAGGGAAGTCACCAGGGAGAGATAGTATACGTATATGAGAGCATGTATTTGTTATATTTTGGTTTTCAAAAGTTATATATATATACATACTATTAGTATAGCTAGGGATGAAGTCGTACTGCACTGGCACCACTATGAAGATAGTTAATCGTTTTCTCTTTACAGATTGAACGATGAGCCGAGACACGAGGAGTGCTTGTAGAGGGGCCAATAATGGGAATGCTCCTGACATGAGGACGATGTTCACTGATTTCATGAGAGAGATGATTAGGGATGTTCAGGGAGCAGTTCCCAATGCCGGTAATGGTGGTGGTCCAGTAGTGCAGGCGCCTAAGGCCGATTTCGCCAAGCTGAATAAGGATTATACTAGTCTTGGTGGGAAGCCATTCCACGGAACGGAGTCGGCTACGGACGTTCAGGATTGGCTAGATAGTTGCGAGCGTATCTTCGAAGACTAAGGTATCGAGGATGCAATGAAGAGAAGCCTAGTATCCCGTCAGCTGCAAGGATGGGCAATGAATTGGTGGAATGCTATAAAGGCAGCTACCCCAGAAGATCAGATTACATGGGATCAGTTTAAGGTTCGCTTTAGCGATAATTTCATTCCAGCTGCTCAGAAGTCAGTGTTGTTTAAGAGATTCTTGGAACTCAAGAAGAATGGCAGAGCTGTCTCAAAGTATGTTTCCGAATTCGACACTTTGTCGAAATATGGGTTATCCCTAATAGATACTGCAGAGAAGAAGAACGAGAAGTTCATAACTGGTTTGGATGGATACTTGGGGGAAAGTCTTATTAACCACATCGATGAGACGTTTGAGTCGATTTTGGGGAAAGCATTGAGGTCAGAGAGTCTTTACCCTAAGTTGAAGACTGAGGTTGCATCTACAGAGGAGCCAAAGCCGCAAGCAAGCGGTGGAGGCAAGAATGGTTCTCAGAATAAGAGAAAGCAGAGTCAGATTAAGGATGGCCAGAAGAAAAAGGATAAGAAGGATGTTGAGTGCTTCAGCTGTGGAAAGAAGGGCCATTATGCTAGTAATTGTCGAGCCAAGCCAGTGGAAAGGAAGTGCTTCAACCGTGGCCAAGTGGGACATCACAAGGACAAGTGTCTGCAACCCCCTAAAGAAAAGCAGATGGTGAAAACATATGCCCTTAACGCTATTCCTTCTTCGTCGAATGCCCCGACTGCGGCGGAGAAAGGAAAGAATGTCGTTATCCAAGGTATGCTTTCTATTTATGATGTTCCTATTAGAGTTTTGTTTGATACTGGAGCTTCCAGTTCTTTCATATCTAGTGACCTGGTAGATAGGTTAGGATTGGAGCCCGAGATTGTCGATAGACCTTTAGTAGTGACGGACCCGATTGGTGGTTCGACTAACGTTAACATGATTTGTCGTAATGTGGTCTTATCAAGTCATGGATGCATGTTTGTTTGTGATTGCTTTGTTTTGGGCTTTACTGGGTTTGGCATTGTTTTGGGAGTCGATTGGCTCCAAAGATAAGGGGTGGTGGTAGACTGTGAGGGCTTTTTGGTGATAGCTAGAGCGAATGATGGGAAGAGGGGAGTGTTTGGTGGTCTACCTAGTGATGGGGTAATGGCTAGTTTTCTAAATTCCCTCGACATCCCGCATAGTGAGTTGTCAGGTTTGCCCGTGGTTGGCCAGTATCCGGACGTTTTCGAAGAAGTGACCGGGCTTCCACCACACCGAGAGATTGAGTTCCGTATTGATTTAGTAAAAGATGCCAGACCTATAGTGATGCCACTTCGTCGTATGGCACCAAGGGAGCAACGAGAGCTTGGGGTGCAAGTCAACGATATTTTGAAGAATTGATTTATCAGAAGGAGTGTTTCTGAATGGGGAGCACCAGTTGTGTTTGCTACCAAGGCGGATGATTCCCTTCGTTTGTGTGTAGACTACCGCGAGTTGAATAAAGTGACGAGGAAGAACAAGTATCCTCTACCGCGGATAGATGATTTGTTTGATCAGTTGAGTGGCGCGAGAGTATTTTCTCAGTTGGATCTCGCGACAGGTTTTCATCAACTTAGAGTGAAAGCTGAGAGTATAGCTAAAACGGCTTTTCGAACGCCATCTGGATTTTATGAATGGTTGGTCATGCCATTTGGGTTGACCAATGCGCCAGCTTATTTTGTGGATCTTATGAATAGGGTATCCAGAGATCAGTTGAATAGGTTTGTTCTTGTGTTCGTGGACGATATACTTGTTTATTCAAGGACAGAGGAAGAACACAAGGAACACTTGAGGATAGTGATGGAGGTGTTGAGGAAACAACAATTGAAAGCAAAGTTTTCTAAGTGTCACTTCTGGAGGAGGGAAGTGAGGTTCTTGGGCCATGTTGTTTCAGAGAATGGTATTGTTGTGGATCCTACAAAGGTAGCTACGGTACAGGATTGGTCTACGCCCAAGAATGCAACGGACATAAGAAGTTTCTTGGGATAGCTGGATATTATCGTAAGTTTATCCAAGGTTTCTCCAAGATAGCAGCACCGTTGACTCAGTTGACCAAGAAGAATCAACCTTTCGTCTGGGACGAAAAGTGCGAGGATGCACTCAAGAGTTTAAAGGAAAAGTTGAGGCGCGCACCAGTGTTAGTCATTCCCAAGGGGAATGAAGAGATGACAGTATATATGGATGCATGTGGCACAGGGCTAGGTGATGTATTGATGCAAGGAGGTAGGGTTGTAGCTTATGCAAGTCGGCAATTGAAACCGCACGAGAAAAGATACCCAACCCATGATTTGGAATTAGCAGCGATCGTGTTTGCGTTGAAGATGTGGAGACATTATCTCTTGGGAGAAAGGTTTGAGCTGTTTACCAATCACAAATCGTTAAAGTATCTCTTCTCTCAGAAGGATCTTAATCTCCGACAGTAAAGATGGTTGGAATTCTTAGCTTCCTATGATTTTGATATCACATATACACCAGGAAAGGGCAATACGGTAACTGATGCATTGAGTAGAAGACATGCCAGTTTAGGGGCTATGTTTCTAGAATGGAAGCAATTGGAGTACATCGTGGGGTATGATTTCAGACCAAAGTGCGAATTGGATCCAGAAATGTTAGCAAGTTTGACGATCAGACCCACTTTGATAGAGCGGATTGGTTCCAGTCAGAGGAACGATCCTAATCTATTGGAAATCATCTCAAAGTTAGAGATGGGAATCGATGGAGAGATGAACAAGTATGGGCTTGATCGAGATGGATGGCTTAGAAAGAATGGAAGACTAGTTGTACCCAATGTCAATGGATTGAGAGATAAAGTGCTTAGAGAATGTCATCACTCAAAACTGACTATACATCCCGTGGTAACAAGATGTACCGAGACATGAAGCAGACCTACTACTGGGAAGGGATGAAAAGAGACGTTGGGAAGTTTATATCCAAATGCATGAATTGCCAGCTAGTTAAAGCTGAGCAAAAGAAGCCTAGTGGTTTGTTACAACCATTAGAAATTCCAGAATGGAAATGGGAACAAGTCTCAATGGATTTCATTGATGGGTTACCAAGGACTAGGTCGGGCCATGATAGCATTTGGGTGATTGTGGACCGATTAACCAAGAGTGCAAGATTTATACCTGTCAAGTCGAATAGAACGGCAGCTAAGTTAGCTGAGCTATATGTGAAGTGGGTAGTGAGATTTCATGGAATACCTAAAGGAATTGTGAGTGACCGAGATCCGTTGTTCACTAGTGGATTTTGGAAGAGCTTACAAGAGGCGTTAGGATCAGAATTACATCTCAGTACCGCGTATCATCCTCAAACCGACGGTCAAACAGGGAGGGTGAATCGTATATTAGAAGACCTCTTGAGAGCCTGTGTATTGGATTTTAGTGGATCATGGGATGATCATTTGCATCTAGTAGAGTTTGCATATAATAATAGTTATCAGTCCAGTATTGGTATGGCTCCATTTGAAGCTTTGTACGGAAGATCATGCAACTCACCGTCATGTTGGTTAGAGACTGGTGAGAAGTTTGTGCTTGGACCAGATGTGATAAGAGAAACATCAGACAAGATCAGGATCATTCAACAGCGAATGAAGGCTGCCCAGGATAGGCAGAAGAGTTATGCCGATAAGAGAAGAAGAGATTTAAAGTTCTCCATTGGCGACTTGGTGTTTGTCAAGATTTCTCCGTTGAAGAGCGTGATACGATTTGGCAGGAGAGGCAAGTTAGCACCAAGATTTGTTAGTCAATTCCCAGTTCTCGAACAAGTTGGGAATTTGGCGTATAAAGTTGAATTACCAGAGAAGATGGCAGGAGTTCATAACATATTTCATGTTTCCCAGTTAAGGAAGTTCGTGCACGACCCAGATGTGACTATTTCACCTGATCAGTTGGATGAGGTCGAAGTTGAACCCGAGGCGGTTGGGAACCGCAAGCCTATGCGTATAGTGGGGAATGATACCAAGCAACTTCGAAGGAAAGCGGTGAATCTAGTCAAAGTCTAGTGGGGCGAGAATGAGAATGACTATACTTGGGAGACAGAGGAGAGCATTAGGAAGACGTATCTAGAACTCTTCGCCTGGTAAGATTTCAGTTTCGATTTAGTTTCCGCATGCTAGGATAGATTTGTTTGTTTGTTATGCATGATGGATTGTTGTATATGGCTGGTAGGCATGCGGGATTCCTTGTATGTTTTGGGTTAAGGAATTTCGGGGACGAAATTTCTTAAGAGGGAAAGAATGTAACGACCTGCATTCTACGCATCATAGGATCGTACAATATTTATTTCTTTCACATACGAAGTCGTATGGTCATGTAACTTTGGGAGATGACTATTGGGGTCATTTCCCATGTTCATGATTTTTTCCCATTTTTAAATGACCATTTTGCCCCTAGCTGATCTTGTTTCATCCATAACTTTTGATTGGAAAGGAATTTTGACCTGAAACCACTTCCATTGGCTTCAGATGATAGTTTACCTTTCCATAGAGTGGTCACATGTGAAAAACTGACTTACCGTTTGGGAGATATGGCTGAAATAAGGTTTGGAAGGTGAAAAACTGCTTAACCGGGCCAAATAGGGTGATTAGTGAATGGGCTCATAACCCATTTCGGGATTAGGGTTATGGGGAGGCTGAAATGAGTTAGGGTTTCATTTCATTTCAGTTTTCTAGCCTCCACTTACCTCTAAGAAACCCTAAAAATGGCCTCCAACCTCTAAATCACCTCCAAATCACTTTCTACTTGAAGATTGGGCTTAACAACATCAAATCAAGAGAGATCAACACCGAATCAAGATTAGAGCTGCTGTTTAGCATTGGGATTCGCACCAAATCAGAGATTTATTTCAGATCTAAGGCTTATTTGTTGCTAAGGTGAGTGATTTGCATAGTTTTGCACTAATTACGGTTAATTAAGGTTAATTAGTGAAGATTAGCGAATTTATACATTAAAAAAATTCTGGAAAAATATTTATAAATTCTTAAATAATGTTTTAGACCTCTGATACGAATTTGGGTTAATTTGGTTAAGTTTTGTTAATACTATCATTAGTTTTACTTAAACATGCTTAAGGGAAAATATGGGGTTTTGGCTATATTTGATCCGCTTTACATGTTATGGTTGATGTTTTGGTGTTTATGGTCACTTCTATTTGTTGTTATGACTGTATGACATGTTTCGTGATTGATTAGAATAGTTATATTGGACGAAAACGCCATCGTATGGCGTAAAACAGTCGTTGAAATAGCTGCAGGAAATATGCAGGGATTCGGATCGGATCGCCTCCTCCTTCCGAACCCGAACCGATCGTGTAGTCCCCATCACGAGCCATCTCCACGAGCCAAAGGACCGGACCGCGTCACGAGCAGAATGCTTCACGAGCTAGAGTTAAAGACCACGACTCGATCCAACCTGGTGAAGAAGGTGCGACCTGAACTGACGTGAAACTTCAACCCGATCCGCCTGCACAGGCCAAGGGAGCTTGACCAAACTAGAGCATCATCACGGTCTGGAGATAAAGCCGACCCGATCCGATCCACTGAAGAGTATTTGAGCCGATCCGAAGGGAGTTGGTGACCACAGACTGAATGAGGGAAGAGAACCGATCTGAATTAGAGGGGAACTGTGAATCGAGCCGAATGAAGAAGACCGATCCGGAGGAGACCAAAACCCGAGATGCAAAGGTAGTCCAAATGGAAGTTAGAGCTCAGGATCCAGTTGGGAACCAATGAGTTCTCTTCATGAGTTGGGCTTTGCTGCGGGACGAGTGCTAAGGGGTTGTCGATGTCTGTAACTTTGAATCACTATGTGTAGGGAGTACGTGAACGGATTCAGGGCCACAATGGCCTAGGTACGACTAAAGAGCTAGAGACCAATGAAGTGGGGTCATTTGTAAAGATTTGGTCATGACTCCATGTGGTAAGCTTGGTAGTAGCAGTAGTTGTACAAGTCGAGCTCCATCACTACTTCGATGGGTCTAGTGAATTGACAGTGGTGGACATCGTATGCTTTACGCACTAAGTGAGAGATGTGAGGATGTTTGCTATGCTTGATTGTTTGCTATCATTATGACATGCACACCCCCACCCCCATATTATCTACACCATATGTTAGTGGCACCTTAGAGTATTGTACGGTATGTAGTGCTAACTCTTTGGTTGCAGGTCCAGGTTCAGGTATGGCTTAGTATACCTGTTATTGTTCTATTTAGCTGCTTATCGCTCATACCAGACTTTTTGTCTGACCCAGAGTTTTAGGTCTCTTCTTATTGCTCTGGGTGCTCACACGAGAAGACTAGAGACAGGTTAGCTGGTGATGCACGAGTAGCTGATTCGGAGACGAGAAGGAGGCTCCTAAGTATGATATCTACATATATTCCCCCTGTGTCGTTGGTGATCACTACTTGGGCATTAGTAGTGTACCTTCCTTATCTTGCTTTTGCTTTAGAGACAGTATTTGAAATTGTAATAAGCTTTATTTTGAGTTTTCCGCTGCTATGATGCTTAGTTCTAGTTTTCAGCTTATGCACTGTCTCTCCTGTTTTATGTCAAGTATGTTGTTATTATATTTTGTTCTATGCGCTGTGAGACATTCTACAGGTTCTTTGTTGTTTCTTCGTCTTCTTTCTTTTCTTCTGACGAACGTCCCGTGCTAACTGGACATGTGAACAGCGCACTTTTGGAGTAAATGTCGGTTGGTGCGGGGCGGGCCGTCACACAATGCTACCAGTTTCACATTCTCATTGAGATAGATTCAAAAATCAATCACTCGCTTAGGAGGTAGTCCTTTCACCTCCTCAAATATATCTCGATATTCATGCACAATGGGTATAGAATCAATGTGCTCAATAGAAGAACCTAGTTAATACAAAAAACTTAGCATGACCGACTCCGTGGGTCGTAAGAAATCTCGAGGGTCCTACGACTACAATTCATCAAATGAACGACCCTCCTCTCGCACTTAAGAATATCCTCATACATGGCTAACCAGTCCATCCCTAAGATCATACCATACCCAGAGAAGCCTTACATGTAGGCATCATATTCAAACTCAATGCCTAATATAGAAACTTTCAAGCCCCTATAAACCATAGATAAGTGCGGCAAACCACCTATCGAGTTTGAAACAACTATGGGATCGGTAACAAATGAGATATCTTTGTGCAAACAATTGAACAATGTGCTAGTAATAAATGAATGAGATGCTCCATAATTAAAAAGAGTATGAATGGGAAAGTTGGATATAGAAATCAAGCTTACTACGACCACTTTCCATTCTCGATTTGGACCACTGTTAGTTGGAGCTGCCTCTAATACACAAACCTATGTTGTTGATGTATACGCTCTCTATCCTGCCTTCTATGGACATGTCTTGATAAGATACTCAAGTTGCCCGCAATTAAAGCATTTTCCTCTTAACATGGTCCTTCTACTATCTTTGATGAAATGTCCTATCATCCCGCAACAGTGACATTTGATCTCTATCTTAATTTTTCCTTTCTGAGACCACCAACTTTTTTTTGGGCCTTTCTTGTTTACCAACCATTTCTTCTTTGAGCCAACTGACTAGGAACTTCTCCTTTAACATCTTTAACCTCTTCCTTTCTATTCTCCTACATCAAAGCCATCTCTACTAGTGCCTCAAAAGTATCTTCTATTGGAGCATGTGTCATAGCTAATCCTTGCAATGGTTGATTTAGCCCGCCCACAAACCTAATAGCTTTCTTATTAATTGTGTTGTCCAAGTCCATTCCAAACCTCGATAACTCATTGAACCGATTAATATACTCTTTGACATAATGATTTCCTTACTTCAATCCAGGAAACCCGCTCTAGATGCATACCCTCTTCTACTTACAATAGAAATTTCCTCTTAAACCTATCTCAAAATCCATCCCAATCCAAGTCTCTACCCTTTGTCTCACCAATCTCCCAACAATACAATGCTTCTTCCTTCAATTGCCAAGCCTCCCAATAAGCCCTAAGATGATCCCTAAGCTCTGGAAATTCAAAATTGTGCTTTATATTCCTGATCCAAGTTGGGCTTCCACAAAAATCTCAATGCTGAAGAAAGTCTTTCCACCCAAATTCACGAAATCCTTACAAAGCTTAAAGAAATCAATAACTACTGGTGGATTAAGAAGAACCACCCCAGCGAGTGCAGGAGCTTGCGCATGCTCTTATCAGTTGGTGTCGTAGCTTCTAAGTATCAATGAAACCAACCTAGAATCAGACACTCTCGGAAATTTTAGAGGCCCCAGACATGTAGCGCTAAAGAGAAAAGATAGAGAATTTAGAATAAAAAAGAGTCAAAGAAAGGTTGTAACTGACTTGATGGGATATACTTTTATTTTCTAAAGCAACTTTTGTCTTGAAAAATAGGTTTTCTTTTGGAAAGTATTACTTTTAAAACAAAAAATTTCTGATCTTGTAACCTTAGGCTTTGATACCAAATGAAACACCCCTTAACATTCCCCAAAGTAGGGTCCCGCTAATAAATGTTAACCATTATAAACATAAATATACATCATAAAGACTAAGATTCACAAGACATAAATAATTAAAAACACATTGGAAAATAATTATAGCTAGTGACACTACATTTATTCAAAACCAACTGTCTCAAAATGATAATGCTATATGTCTCATAAAAAGAAAAAAAATCTCAGTCATCAGAGTACAAGTAGAAATATTCCTCAATAAGTCATCAGTACAACCAAACTGTGGAATAAGGAAAACAAAAATAAGTATACATCTACAATGAAGATAAGTCTCAAAGAAAATCTACTGGACAACCTGCACTAAGCACTTCCACCCTCTGATCCTGGGGGGAAATGAAAAAGAAAAATAGAAAGAAGAGCGAGTCAGGCATAAAGTCCAATGAGTTGTATAATTACTAACACGATTATTACATAAGGGAAAATGACAGAATTGTAGTTCTAATGTCAGATAGGATAAGTGTATGTGCACAACTAATAGGTGAACATATAAGATGATATGCAAGGATTACAAGTAAGGTTGATTGTTGTCTCATTTGATGGAATTCGATTGTTTGCAATTTTACAATTTTAGAACATAATATAATTAGGACAATTTCCTATTACTACCCACTGAACAGCTACTAATAAACCATAAAGTGATAATCTATGCCCATTATGGATCTTGGGTTTATCAGGCCCAGCCCGTCAGCAAAAAGATGTAGCATTACCATAGGTGTTGCAGTGTCTTATCCTCCCTAATCAGTTCAAGGAACGCACATTATACCATATGAATGTACCTACATCCACCTCTTTTTGGACCATCTTACTACCTAGCACAACATGCTCTAGACTCCTACCTTGTGTGAGAATGTCTATGATAAAGGGTACGCTGCCTAATATGGATCCCCAACAAACAAATCCTACTTGGCACAAATCCCTTTTGATTAGGACCTCGATAGATTTACCATAAAAAACATATCCATAGAATGCTTGTTTACGAGGCCACCATCAAACCATTGGAAATAACCATAGAATGCCTATTAGAAAGGCCACCATAGAAACCATAGCCATAGAATTCCCATTTACGACGACACCATAAAACCATAGAATTAGGCTTATCGCTTAACATCATTTAAGTTTGAATTTATTAGGCTTATTTTGTTCATTTATTGCCTCATGTTATATTTATATCTGCAATTAAACCCCATATGTTTATTAATATGGTTTGTATTTGTACAATCTATCATATTTATGCAACTATATTTTAGTCCATTTTTCTACCATAATCAATATCATAGTCATTTAGCAAATCTTATCATGTTTTCCTTTTTTAGAGAAAATTCCCTTTTGTTACAATTATAACATTTCATGTCAATTTAACCCCAAATTATCAAATCCTCTTTTTAATAATTCCAATTGAATCATATTTCCCAACGTGCACAAAATAAAAAAATTATAATAGTTGCATAAAATTAGATGCACAAATCAGTGCCTAAATCAGTTATATACATATGCCAATATTGTAAATCTAGGCATATTTTGGGCATAATCACAATTGACTATAAAATCAGATGTAGAAAGGGGGAAACGAAACTTAAAAGATATCATACATATTTTTGAATATTAACTAAATAAAAAACATAAGAAAAAGAGTTAGAAAAGATAGAAAAACCATTTATAAAAAGAAATTTACTGAAAACTATAACTTACACAAAATGAACAAAACTATAAAAAAAACTGTAAATAACAACTACAACCACTATTGGGCCTATTTACCTAAACATACAAAAATTTAAATAATTATAAAAACTCACCAGAAAAGCTTCCCTCGTGACCCTGGCAGAATCTACCTCCAAAATATAAATAGAAAAATATTTTTATTTAACAAATATCAATTATCCATAAAATTTAATTTAAGTTGCCTTGTCTTCAACAGCCTGTTGTGAAGAATGAGGGGGGTTAGAGGTTTATTTGTAGATGGGGAAAAAGATCCTAGGCTATCAGATTTATGGATTACATCTAAGCTAGTCATGTCCTCGGACCAATCAAAGGTTGCCATGTCAGCCCTAGATTTGAAATAGGACAACTAGATAATGCCACAACAACATAATGCGCTTGATAAATAGTCTTCATTACTTTTGTTTTCGTGCTAGGCACGTAAACATGCCTGGTACGTCAGTTGGTTGACCCATTGGGGACCAGGTCAAACCATGAGTCGATCCACTTATAGCTCGGGTTGACCTATAGGTTGACCATGGTGAAAATGGGTAGTCCCGACCCAATGTTATTTTTTTATGTTCTTATTATCTCAAATTTCAAAAATTTGAATTGTCATAACTTACTCGTTTTAATTTTGTTTTTTGCAAACCAAATATGTATCTAAATCAGATTATCGTAACAGACTCAACAGTGCAATTCGCATTGTTAAATTTTGAAATTTTTACAACTTATTGATTTATTAATTAATTCGTTAACTAATTATCGAGTATTTACAAATTTGGGTTGTCATAGAAGGATCTTGAGTTTGTTTGGAGTGATAGCTGCAATAAAGCTTTTGAGAAATTAAAGGAGTCACTTACTAGTGCACCCTTTCTCACTACTCCTAATGGAACTAAGATGTTTACTGTCTTTATGGATACTTGTGGTACAAGATTAGGGGTGGTGTTAATGCAAGAAGAGAGAGTAGTTGCCCACCCAAGTAAACAGCTAATAAAGGATCATGAAAAGAAATATTTCATTAATTCCCCTAAGACGTGGAGGCTATATCTCTTAGGAATAATTTTGAACTTTTCACGAACCATGAATCTCTCAAGCATTTATTTCTCCAAAGAGATTTGAATCTTAGACAACAAAGGTGGATGCAATATGTAGCCTCGTTTGATTTTGAAATTCAGTATACTCCAAGAAAAGGTAATGTTGTTGCAAATGCATTGGGTAGGAGGCACACTACCTTGAGTATAATTACTAAGTGGAGACGAATAGAGTTTCTTTCCAGTTTCAACCTTTAACCACCATTGGAGTCTTCTTAAGGATTTCGATATTTTTAAAGTGCGGCTATCTCTATTAGATTGGATTAAGTTTAAGAAAAATTATAATGAAGGGTTAAGGGAATTAACAAGAAGCCTCAAAATTGGAGGACGGTTCTCAATTTGATAAGTACTCAATGGATAATAATGGGAGCTTAAGAAGAGATGGAGGTCTTTGTGTCCCTAAGATTGGGATTTTAGGAAGGAATTACTTTTGGATTAGGATGAAAAAGGACACTGTGCAGTTTATAGCGAAGTGCTTAATGTATCGAAAGTCAAGGCTAAGCAAGGTAAGTTCAAAAGATTATTACTACCTTTGGAAGTTCCTGCTTGGAAATTAGAGCATATCTTGATGGATTTTACAGATGGTCGACCAAGCTAGAAACAGAACAAGGAGATTTAGGATCTAATGGATTAATTGACGAAGAATGCACACTTCATTATAGTAAGAAATAATAGAAACACAACTTGATTAGCACTTATATACATCAAGGAAGTAGTTTGACTTCATGGCATTCCCACAAGTGTAATAAGTGATCTAAACCCTTTGCTTATGAATGAATTTTGGATGAGCCTATAGACAACTTAGGGAACATCACTCAATCTAAGCACTGCTTACCATCCTCAGACCGATGGACGCATCGAGAGTGTTAAATGAGTTCTTGAAGACTTCTTGAGAGCCTGCATCCTCGAATTTTGAAGGATCATGGGAGCAACATTTACCTTTAGTCTAGTTTTCATATAATAGTCTCCATGCAACAACTGGTATGGCCCTTTATGAAGCACTTTATGGACAACCATGTAAATCGCCAAGTTGTTGGTGGGAAACTACCGATAAAATCTTACTTGAACAAGATATTATCCATGACTCCACAAAAGAAATTCTTCTGATTAGGCAAAGAATAAAGGCTGCCCAAGATCGACAAAAAAATTATGTTGATAGGAGAAGAAAGGAACTTAAGTAGTGTAGGTGATTTGGTATTTGTGAAAGTTTATCCTCATAGAAAAATTGTTAGGTTTTGAAAAGTCAAAAAGCTAGATCCTATATTTATTGAGCTATTCCAGATCTTAGAAAAGGATAGGGAAACTAGCTTGTCATGTAGAACTCTTTGAAAAATTGGCAGGAGTCCACAACATTTTCCCCATTTCTCATCTTAGGAGGTACCTTCATGATTCCACCATTAGACCTGAGCTAAATCAAACTGGAGACTTACGGAGCTTAGAGATAGAGTATAAAGTAACTTGTGCCACCAACATGCATGGAACTAGAAGGCTTCGTAGCAACATCATTAGTCTTGTCCAAGTACAATGTGAAGATAACCCTACGGAAAACACATGGAAACAGAGGAAAGAATGAAAGAGACTTATCCTGAGCCTTTCATGGATAATTACTTCCTCTAAAATTTTATTTCTATTTCCTTGGTTGCATTATGGTTGGTAGGTTGGATGATAGCAATTGTTTGCAGTATCAATGCATAGTTTACTCGTATAGAAATTATATGCATTATATGATGTTTTGCATACATATAGCATCATGGATTTCACTTTCATGTTAGGAGTGAGCTCGCATTAATATGCCTACATTAACTAATCACATTAAAATTGGTTATTTAATGGATGTATGAGTAAACTACTTTTTTGTATAACATGTTTGTTAGAGAGTTCTGTTATTTGCCCCTTCGAAAAGATTTCGAGATGAAATCTCTTTTAAGGAAGGAAGGATCTAACATCCGTAAAATATACCATAAATAGACATATAAAACTAAATTAATAATGATAGCTTAGAAATACGAATATTTTATACTTCGAGAATTTGGCTACGAAAGTATACCATTGTGTTCGTATCAATATTCCTATTCGTTTTCATATTTAATTTTTTGAAAACCAAGTCCATATGAAAAAAAATGAATAAAGCAAATTTTGAGTTTAAACGATTAAATTTTGTAATTTTAATTTTAATTTTCTAAGTTTTGAATTGGAATAAATAAATAGTAACAAAAGAATATTCCAACTTCGAATTCAACATTGTGATATATGCGCATATATAAAAAAGGAGACACGTCAAAATAGATAAGAACGAATTAATTAACATTAAACAAAAGACATGTAAAATAAGTTTCACAACGCAAACAATAAGAAGAAGAAACACGACCCTACTCTTATAGGATCGATCGCCGGGTCGACCACTCTATAAAGGTAAGGTCGACCGTTATGTGAGCAAAAGTGGTGGTGGCGCTGGCTAGGTTTTAGGTTATTTTCTTTAGGATTTAATGTCATGAGTGGTTCAAAACTTATTATTTAGATTTGACAATTACTATACACTTTGGCATCTATTAACAAAGCCCTAGATCTACACTCATAACTCACATTTTCTATGGATATCTTCCTCCTTTCTTCTCCGCTTTTGTCTTTGTTTAAATCTAGTTCTATAGAAGGTTAGTTTCTTTCTCCTCTCCTCTCTCTTCTATTTTATTTTATTCTAGTAATTCTGGATCTAACTTCTATATGGGTATACGATTCTTTCTTGATTCTTATTCATATGCAAACATAAACGGAGAGGGTTTGGAATCATTTTGCGTGGCTGCAATCCAGAAGAGGGTTCCAATTAGGATTAAGCACAACTTTCTTCTTCTAAGGATGTGAAAGAGATCTTTACAATCTACCTTATTTATATATCTTGGTTAGTCTAAAAATTTCGATTGTTTATGCCTAACAGATTTGGGGATTGCAAAAACCAAACATAAAACCCTCTCGAATCTCTAAATAAATGGAAGTGCCAATCGATGTTATCTGTATGGGTTTGGATTATGGATGTAAACAAATGGGATTTTATTCTTATCTCTCATTCTAAATTAAAATAATAATCTGTTTTTACTTTCCTTTATCTACTATTCCAAAAACCTAGATTCATATGAAACTAGTGGACTAAGATACGGTAAATTGTATGCAGTTAAATCACTGTTTTATCCATATGCTATAAAATACATGGAACTTGGATCCCTACTGCTGTGCAAAGTTACGCAAAAATATATAGAAAGGAAGTGAAATTGGACTAAAATAAGCATACAAAATTGTATTAATAATTAAACCACTTTATCTACATAATTTGTCTAAATACCTAAGATTGCAAATCTGTCTTTGGGAAGCGTTATTATTGTTTTCCTGCTAAATCTGCAAGTCTTAATTTGGATCTTTTGTGTGATGACATGAACTGTATGGAATACAACTTATAAAATTTTAATTTTGTTTGCTGGTTGGCATTTCATATGGTTAGTGCATTTTTCCTTGCGCGCCCATTTATTGCTTATTTATTAATATTTATTAAAGCATGGTATATGTATCTTAAGCACGTATTTATAGCATTTAATTATTAATTTCAAATTAAATATCCCTACTAGGAAAATTATATGTTTTTGTGTGTGTTTATAGCATTTATCTAGTATTTAATAACATGAGTATGCAAAGGTTAATCCCTCCTTGTAGTAGAAGTATGCCTAGAAACTCGATTACTAGCAACTACAAGAAGGTGGGTTAATGTGAGAAGTCTAGAACCATGAGTCATTTAGTGTTTGGATAGGCCTCCTATGAGGAAATATTAAGTAGTTGATCCACATCTTAGGGGCACTTAGTGGTTGGACTCACCTCTTTCTTGATGGATTTATCCTTAGGAGTATGGACTGTAGTCATAGGACCAACCTCTATTAGGTATCAAGAGAACTATGGGTCCTCTTTCTCTAATTGATATTCAATTGAGGTATAAAATGGTTTCAAATTGAACTAAGTAGTTCTCTGGAAATTTCCGCTTCACTAAGAGACTATGGTTGAAGGTTCACCTAAAGGTGGGCTATTAAAAGTTTCCCTGACATGTAAGGGAAATTGCTAATCTAAGGGAAGCATTAAGTAGTCGGGAATTCGCCTTTAGTGACAGCCAGATAGTAACATAGGGACCCGTCAAAAGGGTCTTAAATGGCGAGCGGTCAACTAGCTAAATTTGGTATTAAGTAGTTGCTTACTATCTCTTGCACTATCTTGGGAATATTTATATAGTTGCAGTGTCTACTAGGAATGAGGTATTAAGTGGCTAAGGTCCGCCAAAGGGTATTAAGTGATCACCAGAATTTGCTCTTATTTTATTTTGCATTAAGTGATCGAATGGTTCGCCTCTTTCCATTTACATATGTATTAATAGACAAATATGTATGTTTTCCTGGACACACCCTTGATTGTTTTTATTCTGACCCCCTCCTTATAACAACACATGTTAGGTAGGTTGATTTTGTGGAGCAAGCTTGATGATGATGGACTTGGTGATGATGGCTACTTTCTTATCTTATTATTGTCTTATTATATCACGGTTATTATGATGATGTAACTTTAATTCAGTGTTTATGACAATTTGACTACGATGCATTCTGACATTATGATGGTTTTATAGTATGGTACGTTTATTTCATTATTATAATTTGTCCATTTTGCTGTATATGACTTCGTTATAATTTGGATATGATTAGTTTATTTCTTATAGAAACTAAAAACCTATTTGGAATAGCTCTTGGTTCCGATGTACCTTTTCTGGATCGAAACTTAGACCTGTTCTAGGTAGATTGTTACATTTTTATTCTGAGCCAATGGAATTAATTCATATTTGTATTCGATTTACAAATGGAATTTATTGAAATTTTGTTGCTTTACAAATGGAATTTATTTAAATTGATAGTTAATTTTATTAGGAGCTACCGGTTTTTTATTTTCCCCAAAATGTTATTTTTGTTGATCCTTAACTCAAGTTTATTAGTAGTTAATAAAATTTATTATTGTGTTTTGCAACTTGAGTTATCTTCTAGATACATAGGATAAATATGGCAATTATAGAAATCAGTTCATTGAATAAATCATCAAAGGTGATCTTTTTTACATTTATTTCATTAATGCTCATGCTAAACTGTTTAGTTTACCACCTAGATTCATGTAGGATTACTAATAATTAAATTCTTCAATTTTGCTTCTTTCATCAACACGAACCAGAACTCTTACTCCAAATCATGATTGCTTGGTTTTGTTTTCACCTTTTAAGCCATGCTGCTACTTCACCTATTTCCATTTTGAATCATCGACATTTATGTCCACTTATGTAGATTATTTGGATACATGGACATTTCTATATATGATTAAATTAGGTAAATTTAACATTATTCAAAGCCAATCATGATAATGTATGTCCATGTTTACTACTTATGATTTTATTTTTCATGTTAACCTTTGTGTGACGACCGCCCATAACCTGCACTTAACAGGGGAAATAATGCGTTGAAAGATGTGTCAGGCAGCTATGGACGATCATCAGGGTAGGATAACATAAGCGGAACCTGTCGTATAACTCACAGCACAAGGATAAAATATAATTGAACATATACAACAGGAAGTAATAGCGAAGCATAATTGCATAGAATTTCAAACTTCCATATCATCAAGGAATATCCATAACATCGGTTGATTACATCAACAAACTTTGTACAAAAGGCCTCACTACATCACTCAGAGAATACATCAGACAATGCAAAAAAAACATAATATGTATAATAAGAAACCGATACGTAAACCTCCAGCTCGTCATCGAACTGCGGCATCATCCACTAAGATCTGCCACATGTTACCGCTACTCAGTCTGCCCACCCAACATATGGATGAACAGCCCAAGGTTATAAGAGGGAAACATAAAACCTTGAGTCAGACAATAGTTTTAATGAGAGATAAAACTGATATCTAACATCATCAATAAAGCAAATGAGAATATGCATATTCATCTAATCTACCAATCATATCATCACAGAAGAAACCATCCCGTCTTCTCCACATCCGACAGTGATAGCCTTTACAACAATCAGATAGAAACAAATAGTACATTCATGACAATCAGTTATCCAGCGTAGACCATCCTAATCAATATCGACATCTCCCAAGCACAAGCCCCGAAGGCCTAAACCAACATCAGACAAGCACCCAAGAGGTATCTCATTTGATGTCGGATGATCTACACAGGACGATACAAGCAAAATAATCATCATCCATGACTCTGGATATCACCGCCAATCGTGCTTTGAAACCATCGTTCATCATTTGACCGAACCATCTAGCCATTCGTCAAGGGCTAATGGTAACCCCAATTCTAGCCAAACTCCATATGTCGTCTGCATTGTATGTTTTTCTTACTCGAAGAAGACAACTAGGCCCATCAAGTTTTTGCCTAGGGTACTCGGCTCATCTAGTCTTTTAAGCTCCCCATTGTACCTCTGCTCTAAGCCAACTAGAACCTTCGACTAATGACAATCCCTCGACCTCCAATATCTCTAGTCGTCATCGATAGCGACTATCCATAACTTAAGCGTCTTCTCGAGTAACCATTATCTACCAACTCAACATCTTTGAGTTGTGCTTACCCTCATTGCATTTCCTCGATCAACGAACACATCTCACTACTTCGATCATTCCATCTTTAACTCACTTCGAAGCAACATCCATTGCCAAACCAAAATAACATCAATATTTGGTCAACATTACTCGGGTCATTTTTCTCCCCACCGACCAATCCTTAGGTCGTTACAACGACCCGACCCGACCCATCGAGCCCCGAACGACCCAACCCACCAATCATGACCTGACTTCGGACAACCTAACCCATCACATCTCCCTTTTTTACCAACCCAGATCGACCCAACTTCCTTGACCGAACCATCTGCCTTAACCGACCCAAGTGCATGCGACCCAACCTGAGCCGGTCTAACTCTTTTTGAACACCCAAGCTTCATGCCACGTCACCACCGACCCATCGTAGCCGACCTGATCCACTTCCAAATGACCTGAAGACCTCGACCCACGACCTGGCCAGCACTCAAGTAGGACGAACCGCTTTCTTCAGAAACCCAACGACCTGATTCCTTTAGAAGCCCCATTGACCCGCCATGTCTTAGAGAACAAGCCAACGATCTAGCCTATCTTCGAACGACCCAACTCCAACGAGCCATGCCAAAAAAAGACCCGACTTCAGTTCTGACCAATCTAGCTCAAATCTTAACCAATCCATCGCCAAACGACAACATCGATGCAACCAAATCATCCAATTCAACCATATACACTTCATGAAACTATCATCAACACTAAAATGACAATTATTCATCAACAACCACATAGAATTCACCAAATCATGATAAATCAATGAATAAACAAAATAGTGGATCTAAACTTGCATAAACATACGAATTAACATAAGAATTTACCGATTTAAGTTGTTGGGTCAGATCCTATGGTGATTCAAATGAAAATATACTTACCGTGATGCAGTTCTTGGTGAAAACAACATAAAATGATGAAAATAAGATCAAACAACTGAATGATTGAATCCGTGTGAGGGATGCAAATCACTCACCAATTCTTCGAATTAACTTGAAATCGCTAAATTCTCAATCCGAGCTGCGAAGAAAACTCTTCAAATCTCTCGATTTGATGTGATCTCTCTTCTCTTGATGTAGATCTAGCTTTGCTTGATATAGACCTTCAATCTTCTCATGCGGATCTAGAATTTTAATGGTGGAAAGGTGTTATTGATTGAGAAAGAAGGATCACGGGCTCAACCAAATGAGAGAATGAAGAAAAGTAACCCTCTCTTTATGCCTCTAACCCACTATTTATAGCCTCCCACCAGCCCACTAATGGGCCACCCCAAATTATCCCATTAATGACTAGCCAAACCTGTATAGAAACAATGTGGCACTAAAACAGCAATTCCTCCCAAACCGCTGACCTAATCTTTAATGTGACCACTCTACAGAATTGGAAACATCATTTCCTTTGCAATGAAATCGATATCAGCACCTGATTCGATCCCTGTTAAAAGTTATGCCCTGTAAAAATATGACAAAGGTAAAATGGTCATAAATAAAATTGGTAAAAATTATGGACATGTCTCACATCCCCATAACCAGCAAATCAAAATATGAGAATGATCCGACCCTCAGGAATTAAATAAAAATAGTTTACAATCCTCCGGTACGTAAAATGCGGGCTGTTACATTCTCCCCGCTTATGAATTTCACCCTCGAAATTCCAAGCAAACACAAGCGACCACAAAAATTCTGCATGCATATCATCCATGAGTAGGCAATTTACCATCCAAACTAGCATCCATCAAGCCATGAATCCATTGCCTTAACCTAGCACGCTGAATTTTAACAACGATAGAACAAGTCACAATGATGTAAGGTGACACGATATTAATGGGTCATACCGACGAAGAGTTCTGAATGGGTCGTCTTCATACTCTCTTCCATCTTCCACTTATAATCGTCATCATCCTCACTCCATTGCACATTGATTAGCTTAAGGGTCTTCCTCCTAAGATGTTTTGTGTCATTCCTCAAAACAGGAAGCAGCGTACGAGGTCTCGTAACTACGGACTCGATCTCTAGGTCTTTATACCGCTTTGGAGATACTACCACATTCGAATCATGCACACACTTCCGTAGAAACGACACATGGAAAAAATTATGCCCACTTGACATCTTCTCGGGTAAATCCAATCCATATGCGAGCTTTCCAATCTGGTTGACTATCGAAAACGGTCCAACAAACCTTGGAGCTAACTTTCCTTTGCTTATGAACCGAACAACATGCTTCAACTGCGAAATCTTCACGAAAACCATATCGCAATTGTCGAATTCCAAATCTTTTCGACGCTTATCGGCGTAACTCTTTTGACGATCTTGGGCTGCCTTCATTCGTTCTCGAATGATCTCGATACAATCCGATGTCTCTCTGATCATCTCTGGCCCAAGTATCAACTTATCTCCGGTTTTAAACCAACACGCTGGAGAATTATACAGTCTACCATACAACGTCTCGTATAGTGCCATCCCAATGCTCGATTGGTAGCTATTGTTGTATGCAAACTCAACTAGGTGTAGATGGTCTTCCCATGATCCCTTGAATTCCAGTACACAAGCTCTTAGGAGATCTTCCAAAACACGGTTAACCCTCTCGGTTTGACCATCAGTCTGGGGATGATAACCCATAATCAAACACAACTCGGTTCCCAATGTCTCTTGCAAACTCTTCCAAAATCCACTTGTAAATAATGAATTTCGATCGCTCACTATGCTCTTCGAGATACCATAGAATCGAACTATCCATTTTATATAAAGCTCAGCCAACTTCGATGTTGTCCTAGTCGATCTGACAAGAATAAACCTTGCACTTTTGGTTAAGCGTTCCACTATGACCCAAAATCCTTCGTTTCCTTCCCTTGTTCTAGGTAGTCCATCGATAAAATCCAACGATATCTACTCCCACTTCCACGTAGGAACTTCCAATGGCTGAAGTAATCCACTCGGCTTTTTCTGTTCAGCTTTCACTAACTAACAGTTCAAACACTTAAAATGAATTTTCAAACATCCCTCTTCATACCTTCCCAGTAGTAAGATCGCTTCATGTCCTAATACATCTTATTACCACTAGGATGAATCGTCAACTTCGAGTGATGGCATTCCCTCAGAATCTTAATTCTCAGTCCACCAATATCTGGAACAACCAGTCGTCCTTTCTTTTGAAGCCAACCCTCTTGATTGACCTCGAATTTCTTATCCTCTAGTTCCAACTTCTGGATAATCTTGACAAGCTTTGCAACACGCTTTTGGCCCTCACCAACCCTTTCGATGAGAGTAAGTCTTATCGATAAACTTGCCAACATTTCAGGTTCCAACTCACATCGAGGCCTGAAATCATATCTTGCCAAGTACTTGAGGTGCTTCAATTCCAAAAACATCGCTCCCAAACTTGCGTGTCTTCGACTCAATACATCTTCCACTGCGTTACCTTTACCAGGAGTATATGCTATACCAAAATCATACGATGCCAGAAACTCTAACCACCGTTGCTGCCGAAGATTCAAATCCTTTTGGGAGAAAGATACTTCATAGACTTGTGATCCGTGAATAACTCGGATCGAACTCCCAACAGGTAATGTCTCCACATCTTCAGAGCAAACACGACCGCTGCCAACTCCAAATCATGAGTTGGATAATTCCTTTTGTGTAGCTTCAGTTGTCGACTCGTCTATGCCACAACTCTATCCTTCTACATCAGCACTACTCCAAGTCCAGTACCACATGCATCGGTGTATACCACCATCTCTTCATTCCCACTTGGAATTGTCAAAATAGGAGCACTCGTCAGTCTCTCTTTCAGGATATCAAAAGCTTGCTAATACTTTGCATCCCATGTGAACATCTGGTTCTTCTTCGTCAAACCTGTTAGTGGTGCAGCTATCTTGGATAAATCCTTTATAAAACGGCGATAATATCTTGCCAACCCTAGGAAACTTCGAACATCTATCGCATTCTTAGGTCTAACCCATTCCTGGATTGTTGCCACTTTAGCGAGGTCAACCGTTATTCCATTTCCAGAAAAATATGGCCTAAAAACCTCACTTCGCTCTTACAGAAGTGACACTTCAAAAACTTAGCTCTCAGCTGATGTTTTCGTAGGATTTCCAAAACAACACGCAAGTGCGTTTTATGCTTTTCCTCATTCCGGAAGTAAACCAAAATATCATCTGCGAACACAAGCACGAACTTGTTCAACTAATCTCTGAACACCCTGTTCATAAGATCCATGAAATACGTTGGCGCGTTAGTCAACCTAAATGGCATCACCAACCATTCGAAGAAACTGGAATGTGTCCTAAAAGTTGTCTTCGGCACACTATCCTTTTCCACCCTCAACTAGTGGAATCCCGTTGCCAAATCCATTTGAGAAAACATTTTGGCCTCGTGAAGTTGATTGAACAAGTCATCGATCCTCTGCAACTAATACTTGTTCTTCTTGGTCACCTTATTCAGCTCACGATAGTCCACACACAATCTTAATGAGCCATCAACCTTGGTTGCAAACACAACTGGTGCATCCCATTCGTACACACTTCTCCGAATGATTCCTTTTCCCAAAAGGTCACGTACTTGCACCTCTAACTCTCGCTATTTCTTAGGCGCCAATCCTCCTAAGAGGCATGACGATAGGTCTAGCACCTTTGACCAAATCGATCCTGAACTCAATATCGCGATGCGGCGACAACTCTTTGACCACGTCAAAGACAGTTTAAAACTCACTTGTGATCGGCACCGATGACAAGTCTTCCCATGGAATCACAAGCGAATTCAAATAGCTCATGAAGACACCATCTTCGGGATTACATCGAATCATGACCATTCATCTTTCCACATTCCTGACTGTCACTTCCAGCCTCTCGCAATCCACTTTTGTCGCATGCCTCTTGAACCAATCCATGCTTAAAATAATCCCAAACCCAGCGAAGTTCAAAACAAAGCGATCACACATAAAGGAGCAACCATGACTCGACAACACTAGACCATGATAGATCATACACAAAATGGACGAACCCCCAACTGGATTAGTCGCGATCAAAGGTCTATCACAAATCTCGGGTTCCAAACTCAAGTGGCGCACAAGCTCATTACAAATGAAAGAATGCGATGCTCCAATATCGAACAACACACGAGCTGAAACATTTTAAAGGAAAGAATACCTTGAACGACGACACTCTTTCCTTTCTCCTCCGCTGTAGGAGCCCTTGAAGACGATGGCACGGCTTCCAAATCATACTCCTTCACAATCTTCTTTCCCTTCGGCGGTTCTGGATAATCCTTCTTGTCATGCGCAGGCTTGCCCCAGTTGTAGCACTTCTTTTGAGCTTTCGGCTTCTTACATTCGTTGGAGTAATGACCCTACTATTGGCAGTTAAAGAAAACCACCTCGCTTTTTGGTTTCTTCTGCCCAATCTTCCCTTTCTGCAATTGCTGCTTCCTCTTTTTATTATTACCACCCTGCTGTGGTTTCGGTTCTTCCTTAGCTCTAATGATAGTCTCTTCGTTAAAAACAAACTCTCATGCCTTAGAGCTTTCTCGACTATCTTCTCATAAGTGTCATCTAGATGATCAACTAACTGATTCCCAAGATATTAGTCCATGCCCATGATAAAATTTTCGTTCTTCTGATAAGGAGTCTCAACATATGAACGAGCATACTTTGACAAAGCTTCGAAGTCAGCAACGTACTCCAACACTGGTCAACCATTCTGCTTAAGATCGACAAACTTCTTAAACAGAATAGACTTCTGGACGGTACAGATAAACTACGCCGCAAACTTGACTTGGAGTTGCTCCCATGAAATCTCATCTTCTGGAGTCTCTAGAGTGACAGAGTTCCACCAATCCATAGCTCTTCCCTGTAGCTTTCTTGAGGCAAGCTTCATCTTAGTCGCATCGTCAATTGCTAAGTCACCAAAGATCCGAATGCAAGTTACCATGCCACCTTTGAATCTCTACAATTGCCTCCGTCCCTTTAAACTGCTTTCCTCCTAGAGTGATGAAGTCTTTGCACAGCTTTGCAAAGTCCACGACCCTAGGAACATGTACTTGAACTCCTATATCTACCACGGCTGTCTCCTAAGCGGGTACCCTCCTCATGATTGCTTCCATCATAGCCTCGAACATATTTGTGTAGTCTGGGATACCGTCATTACCCCCTACAGGAACAGTTTCCTCTCTAGCAGTGTGTCTCGATGGTCGACGACTCATTCTAAATCTGCAATATAGAATGACAAGTCCATGCATGAGAAAAACTGCAAATGGAGTTCAAACACTATTATACTATACACTAATATATAGTATACATCCATCAGAAATCTACAAATACGCCCCTTATACGTAATTATGTCCTTGTACTTTGGCTAAAATCGATAACCAAAGCTCTGATACCAAATGTGACAACCGCCCATAACTCCTACACTTAACAAGGGAGACAATGCGCTGAAAGACGTACCAGGCATCTACGGACGATCATCAGGGTAGGATTACACAAGCGGAACCTGTCGTATAACTCACAGCGCAAGGATAAATATAATAGAACATATACAACAAGAAGTAATAGCGAAGAATAATTGCACATAATTTTAAACTTCCATATCATCAAGGAATATCCATAACATCGTTGGATTACATCAACAAACTCTATATAAAAGTCCTCACTACAACACTCAGAGAATACATCATACAGTGGAAAAACAACATAATATGTATAGTAAGAAACTGGTACGTAAACCTCCAACTCTTCATCGAACTGCGGCATCGTCCACTAAGATCTGCCACCTGTTACCTGCTACTCAGTCTGCCCACCCAACACATGGGTGAACAGCCCAAGGTAATAAGAGGGAAACATAAAACCTTGAGTTAGACAGTAGTTTTAATGAGTGATAAAACAACTATCTAACATTATCAATAAAGCATATGAGAATATGCACATTCATCTAATCTACCAATCATATCATCAGAGAAGAACCCATCTTGTCTCCTCCATATCTAACAGTGATAGCCTTTACAACAATTAGATAGAAACAAACAGTACATTCATGACAATCAGTTATCCAGCATAGAACATCCTAATCGATATCGACATCTCCCAAGTACAAGCCCCGAAGGCCTAAACCAACATTAGACAAGCACCCAAGAGATATCTCCTTCGATGTCGGATGATCTACACAAAACGATATAAGAAAAACAATCATCATCATGACCTTGGCTATCACCGCCAATCTTGCTTCGAAACCATCGCTCATCGTATGACCGGCCCATCTGGCCATTTGTCAAGGGCTAATGGTAACCCTGATTCGAGCCAAACTCCATATGCCATCTGAATTATACGTTTGTCTTACTCGAAGAAGACAACTAGGCCCATCAAGTTTTTGCACATGGTACTCGACTCATCTAGTCTTTTAAGCGTCCCCATTGTACCCATACTCTAAGCCCGCTAGAACCTCTGACTAACGACAATCCTTTGACCTCCAATATCTCTAATCTTCATTGGCATCGACTATCCATAACTCAAGCGTCTTCTCGAGTAACCATTATCCACCAACTCAATACCTTTGAGTTGTGCTCACCCTCGTTGCATTTCACCGATAAACGAACGCACCACAATACTTCGATCATTCCATCTTGAACTCACTTCGAAGCTACGTCCATCACTAGACATAATAACATCAATATTTGATCAACATTACCCGGGTCATTTTCCTCCCCACCGACCCATCCTTAGGTCGTTACAACGACTCGACCCATCGATCCCCGAACGACCGAACCATCAGTCACGACCTGACTTCGGACGACCTAACCCATCGCATTGCCCCTTTTTACCATCCCAAGCCGACCCAATTTCCTTGATCGACCCATCCGCCTCGAACGACCCAATTGCGTGCGACCCAACCTAAGACGATCTAACTCTTTATGAACACCCAAGCTTCATGCCACGTCATCACCAACCCATCGTAGCCAAACTGATCCACTTCCGAACGACATGAAGCCCTCGACGTACGACTTGACCTACACTCAGGTAGGACGACCCACTTTCATCAGAAACCCAGCGACCCAATTCCTTTAAAATCCTCAACGACCCGCCATGTCTTGGGGAACAAGCCAACGACCTAACCTATCTCCGGACGAACATACTCCAACGACCTATGCCAAAAATGACCCAACTCCAGATCTGACCAATCTAGCTCAAATCTCAACCAATCCATCGCCAAACGACAACATCCATGCAATCAAATCATCCAATTCAACCATAAACACTTTATTAAACCATCATCAACACTAAAACGACAATTATTCATCAACAACCACATAGAATTCACCAAATCATGATAAATCAATGAATAAACAAAATAGTGGATCTAACCTTGCATAAACATATGAATTAACATAAGAATTTACCGATTTAAGTTGCTAGATTAGATCCTATGGTGATTCAAATGAAAATATACTTACCATGATGTAAATCTTAGTGAAAACAACTTAAAATGATGAAAATAAGATCAAACTGCCCATACGCTTGATTAAATCTGTATAAGAGATTCTTATCACTCACCAATTTTTCAAATTAACTTGAAACCACTAAATTCTCAATCTGAACAGCAAAGAAAACTCTTCAAATCTCTCAATTTGATGTGATCTCTCTTCTCTTACTGTAGATCTAGCTTTGTTTGACGTAGATCTTCAATCTTCTCACGTGGATCTAGAACTTTAATGTGGAAAGGTGTTTTTGATTGAGCGAGGAGGATCACGAGCTCAACGAAATGGGAGAATAAAGAAAAGTAACCTTCTCTCCATGCCTCCAACCCCCTATTTATAGCCTCCCACCAGCCCACTAATCAGCCACCCCAAATCAACCCAATAATGACTAGCCAAACCTGTACAGAAATTGTGTGGCACTAAAACAACAACTCCTCCCAAACCGCTAAACCAAATCTTTAATGTGACCACTCTACGGAATTGGAAACATCATTTCCTTTTCAATGAAATCAATCTCAGCACCTGATTCGATCCCAATCAAAAGTTATGCCCTATACAAAACTAATAGGGGCAAAATGGTCACAAAAAAATTTGGTAAAAATTATGGACATGTCTCACATCCCCATAACCAACATATTAAGATATGAGAATGATCCAACCCTCAGGGAATTAAATAAAAATATTTTACGATCCTTCGATACGTAAAATGCGGGTTGTTACACTTTTCTTGATCATTACTAAGCATACAATGAATGATTTACGACATCTAATTGATAATATTCTTCTCATAATGGTTAGAAACAATTTAATATATATTTATATTGTTTGAATACATTTTACTTTAACCGAAATATATGAGAAAATCTCATCTTTATTCATTAAATAACATCAGACTATTTTATTAAGTGGCTATTTTATCCAAGGTTTTTAAAATAAGATTCAATTCATAAATATAATATTCAAACTATATATCGAATCGGGATTTAAATAGTAAAAGGTATATTAAAAAAATTCATGTTTCAAAGTTTACGCACGGTACGAAATTTAGTTTAAACCAAATTTAATGTTTGAACTTCAACGTATTAAGACTCTAAAGCTCAAAATTCATTTTCTCATTTGTTCAAATTTTATTTTGTTTTGAAACGATTAGAAGTGAAATTGTATATCCAAATAGTATACCGAATAGATCAATTTGGAGTGAATAATTTTTCTAATCCGCAAGATTATCTAAGGTTGAATCGGAATATAAATCGAATCACAAGGAGACAGACTCAATTTGAAATGAAATTCAAATTATAAGACTTTATGATTTCTAAGAACAAAGATTTTATCATGTTGTTTTCTTTAATCCATAGTAAGATGGGTTTAGTAGATGCAACCTTCAGTTGTCTATGCAGACTAAAATACAAAATAGATTTTCAAGTAGCCAGAAAGTCATGGATATTGATAAATGCTCTAAACTAAAACAACTGAAGTTCATACGATCACATGCATTTTTATGAATATCAAAAATCAATAATAGGACATGAAGCTGTTAAAATAAAATTCATATTATTACCATGTTTCATTTATTTTAACATTTGTTTTCAGGTTAATGGTTCATTGAAGCACACGAATCAAAGTTTCACAAAATGTAAATATGTGTGAGGATAACATATGAATTTTTTTTCCTTAAATTTCAACATGCAACAAACATTCCAAACTACATGGATTTCAGCTTTGAGCTTTACGAATTCCATTACTCAAACTTAAAGACAAGAAAAGCAAATCTTCTATTATAGTAGTAGTTATTTCCAACTTTAAAGGAGTTGGATTCCAGTTCAAGAATCTGAGTTTCATAGAGGACGACTGCACTAAATTTTGAGAAGTTACACCAAATCAAAATAGTACTTAAGTGTGTTGCATGAGATTTGAAATGGTTAGAAAAAACATTTAAGTTTGACGATAGAATATGGATATTTTCTATTTGACATTGAAAGAGAGGTGCCTATGTTATTATTTCTATCTATTATGATATTACAATACTCCCTTTGCATTATGATATTGGTATTAAAATATTTGTTTGAAAAGATTTGATAAATATTTTGTTATGATGTGTGATGTCGTAATATTGTCATCTTTGATTATCTATATTTTATTAATATCCATATTTTCTATGATATATTATACACATCATTCCCAGTCCAAATAAATGGTTTTGTCAAAATAGAAACCAAATTGCCTATCAGTTGTAGGTCTGATCTATTTGTTCGATTATATGATGAATGCATGTTAACCAAATTAGATTCAAAGTGATTGTAAAGACTCCAGACATTCAGTCGTGCTTGAACCATACATGCTCTAATTTCAGTTGATTTTTTTACGTTTTTATAGTGTTGTAATATCTTTTTATTTTGCTGTCTATATTTATGACTATCATCAATTTAAGTGGGCATGTGAAGAAAAATACATAGGAAGCTTCGTGTATCTCTAATTGTGATAACAACCATGTATATTTATCCTATACTGCACATGATCTTTTAAAATAGGGTCTTCGTTCATATAATGGGTCCCGTTTAGATATTTATGAACACCACGACAAGAATAAAGGAAGTGTACACTGTATCTACAACAAATATATATATGCTTTGAACCATGATATAAGTCATATTATTAATGCATATATGTCATAATTAGATGGCTAATTCTATTCATACACCAATAATCCCTTAACATACACCATGAAATAAAATAAACTAACATACATCAAATATTACTTTATATATACCATCTCTTTTACAATATTAGCCTTATTTTATTCTTCATCATCTTCTTTCTCTAAAACTTTAAATTTATTCACAGAAAATAAAAAATTTATAGCAACAAATAATGTTTAAGTTTAGCGAAATGAATTTCAATTTTTGGAATATGCGGTAATCAATTTATTATGCTGCAAAACAATTCTTAATTTCATCAAAAAAGACCATACTTCTAAATTATATGATTTTAAATTTTAGCAGTTACTTGTAAAAGTTCTCATAGTTTAAATTTTAGGTTTCATGTTCAAAAAGATATAAAGTCCTTCAATTTTTTTTACATGGATTTGGTAAATATAGTTAATTGCAATGTTTCAATTCGATGGGTTATAATTAAAAGGGTAAGAATGCAATAAAAAGGCAGGAAATTTAGTACTATAATTTATTTGCAAAATAACGGTGTATATCAAGTAATTTTCAGTGTATGAATAGAATTTGCCTAATTAGATGCAGATCTATCAGGGCTCACTAAAAATAGTGATAGAAATAAAAGCAATAATGGCATTAATAAAATATTTAAATTCTTTTGCTTGTAACAACCCGTATTTTTAGGATATTTAAATTATTAAATTAATATGACTTTTGAATATTTTATGGTTATAAATAAAATTTAATGATTTAATTATGTAATTCTGGTGTAAGCTTAATTAAATTGTTTAAGTAATGAAATTCAACTTGTTATAACAGTAATAACTTGCATTGATTATAAATGAAACTATGATTTGGTTTGCACTGCTAGATATTGAGGTTTGGAATTTGATGATAAAATATTTGAATTAAATTGAGTTAATAAATTTATAATTAAAATTTAATGATCAAATTGTGAAAATTTAATGGTGTGAACTTTATATAATTGTTTGAACAATGAAACCTGACTTACTATGACAATTGTTACTTATATTGATTGAAAACAAAATTACGATTTAGTTTATATTTATAAACATTGAAATTTGAAACTTAAATATTAAAATATTTTATTGAAATATATTTGATTCGTTTATGATTGTAATCCGAATTGAATTTGATTAATAATCAAAATTGGAATTCAAATAAATGGAATTTGATTTTATAAAATTAATTTGAATTCTATTTTGATTTGAAACAAAGTTAATAAACTTTTGAGTGTATAAACAAAAATTGAATATTTTAATATATTAACGAACTAGATAAAATAGAAATTTTGCAAACAATCTCGAAACTCGATGAAATCAGTTTCATTGAGCTCAGAATGGTAAATTATTGTAAGATTTCATGTTTCATGTCAATCAGAGTGGTTAAGTGATCGTGCGCAATATAAACACTTATCGATTGATGATTTGAGATTTAAAATAGCCTTTTCTCGAACTATCTCGGATTTCAACGAAACTAGTTTCATCAAATCCGGAATAATAATTGATTGTAAGTTTCGAATTTTGTAACCATCTGACTTGTCGTTTGTTCATACGAATTTAAAACGCATAGAAATTTATGTGTAAAATTTAATTAAAATAATCGAAGTTTAAGATCAAACTGTTGTAGACTTTAGAATCGGGCCTTATCACTAGTCCCATTGCATTCAAAAGGACTTTAAACCTACGATTTGGCTGCAGTAGGCTTGATTTGAACTCCGACCCGTGTTTGGCTTTAACGCACGCAAAACGAGACATTTTGTTAATAAAATAATATTCAGAACCCTATTTTCCATTTACATGGCCGCAACTATTCGATGGCCATGAATTTTCGAAACTTCTTTCCTTAATCTCTCTTAATCCATGCAATGATTCAAACTGCAAAGCTGTAGAGCTTCGCAGGAATCTTTAAATCCATATGGTGGATTGATGTTAATGGTGTCACAATTCACCAGAATTCTTCGTGGAAGTTCGCGAGGTCTCATGGCATTTTGAGGCTGTGGAGGTCACTGGGGGAAACCGGATGTTGGGCGCATGGGTAGTTTGAGGTGGCGCGTTCAATGGTAGCGTTGGATCTGAAACGACCCAACTTCCCCGTAAAGGAAAGTACGGATTGCTATGAGAACAACACTCATCAGAACACAAACAGAAGAACATTTCATTGCTTATTACAACAATTTGCATCAGAGTACAAGAACATTCCAGAGTATGAATAAATATTACACATGTGAAATACAATATCAGAGATTAAATTACATTTGAATAGCAACGGAAAAATAATACAAAACACAACTGAAAGAAATACATGGATACAGAGCTTTCCGAATATCGCTTCAGTTGTAAACCAGGATCCTGTGAATATAATATCTGCAAAACCAAAACTACTAGCTTCCTGTGTGGAAAATATGGGCACCCAGAGTTTAGGTTAAAACAATAAACTCCAGGTCAGTCATGGGACTGGTGTGAGAATTAAAAACAGATATTAAACTTTATTTTAAAGGTTGGAAATCATGGGACCACGCTGTATAACACGGAACGGGTTTGCTCCACATGAATCTTATTTTTAGTATAAAACAACGCAATACTTTTTAGAAAAATGAAGCAATTATAAGACTCAGGTCCCATCACACAATGCAACGCAAGCCAAAGGATAGAGATTTCCCTCATAATAGCCAAATATTCTTGATACATATAAAACAAATTTATTTTGATATCATAGTGTTAAAAACAATTTCGAATATAAATGTATTAATCATAGATAGCATGGGTACCATATATCATGTCGCCATACTAGTTCTACAATCAAACCCGTACGGTGTCATATTGGAAGTTGGATTTCCATCATGAACCAAGGCAAGAGATAGTCCTTACCGAATTCGAGACACTCTAGCCCGTGCCTTAGGACTCAGACTCAGGTGAGCCCTAGGAAGCGCCAAGGATGGTCATCCGTCGATGATTAGTTATACCATAAACTATATGTTAGCCTGCCCTATGGGGCATAAAATAACCTGGTCAGTAATGTCACCAGACCACTATCAATATATATATATATATATATATATATATCCGAGGTGCCTATCTATCCATCAAGTAATAATAAGCAACACCCACATGAGTAAAATGTTAGGGCTTGTAAATGCTGACACCCCTCCTAGCTAGAAACTAACACATGTCCATTTCCCTGGGTCCTTCTCCCGTTTCTGGTTCATACCGGTGTGTGAGGCTCGCGAAGTAACGCTGTACACAAAGCTATGCCTAAAATGGGCTATGCTTTGATCATCAACCACAAGGCTCTTCTTTTCAATGAAAGCCCAGATCATTTGCATCTTAGCATGCTACATTGTCAGTCCATACATACCATTGATTTCTGCCAATATATAACCTCTAACTCTTACGTCTCAAGAAGGGTGTTAAGCAAGAGAATAAACTCTCTACCACCAAATAGATATATATTTAGCAGAGATCAACGAATCAGCATAAAGGAATACAACGTCAGACATACCATCCATTTACAAGTCCGTTCTGGGTCTGAACGAAACCGGAGGCGCCTTATTCCTCGTCTCATATGTCCAATATAGGAGAGAGGTCCTCGCATATTCGTCGATCTCCAAGTACGTCTGGAAGATCACCACTTATTACCTTGTCTTGGGTGTACGGCCCAATCAAGACATCAGTAATCATCCAAACGATGTGAAGAACTCCATTTTTCAATCACTGTCTTCATCTTCGACTCTTAATCGTCGTAGAGATTATTCAGAATGGGTTAAACCCGGTCTTTCCGAATAATTCGCGTATTTTATAAACAAGTGCTATAAAACACATCATACGCCTCATTCCAATTCAGAATATTCTTTAAATAAAATATTCATATTATTAATCAAATTTAAGATTCATTAAAACTCTAATTCAGTTTTAATCTAAAAAATCATCACTTAATGATTATTCAAATTTAAGAAATTAATCTATAACTGGGTTAAAGAACAAATGTTATTTCAAAACATTGTTCACGATAAACCAAAATTCATCTTTTTTCAAAAATGGAATCTACACGGAAATCATAACAGTATATAATCGATATAAATTTCCGTGTCAGAGTAATAATATAAATGGAATAGCGGCAAGGCCTTTTAAATTCCATATATAGTAACAGTCTTCATTCGCAGAAGCTCATCTCGATTATTACCAAATCGAATTCCATTCAATTCCAATTTAGTATATTAAATTGGAAAACTTTACTTTGGAAAATTTCCATTTAAATCTTAATAAAAAGATTTATATATTCCAAAATTATATTTTCACTGTAAATCGGGTTAAAGAACGAATGTCGTTAAAAACACAGTTCACAATAAACCCAATTCACATTTCATTTTATTCCAATTACAAAATAAAATTGGAAAAGCTAATAATGTTAATTAAAAGATTTATAAATTCCAAAATTATATTCTATTTAATTCCAGTTAAATATTAATTGGAAAACTTCATTAAATCTTATTTAAAAGAATTATTCTTTTCTAATCGGGGTTTAAGAACAATGTAATTAACGACACCGTTCACGACAACCCAAAATCCAATTTATTCTCTTTAATTCCAATTAAATATTAATTAATTGTATTTTTATTCTAGTTAACAACTAGTTCAAAAATATATTTTTATCTTTATAAAATTTTAATTTTCATCCAAATTCTTTCCAAATCATTTATTATGATTTTCCCATATTTTTAATAATTTTATTATCGCCCGTACAGTCGGTTTCCAATAAAGGCCACCGAACTGCATCCATAGCGACCTTTTCCAAATTTGATTTGGACATAATTCCAAATCCAACTATTAGATTTCAAACTTCTTATATTCATTTGAAAGCTCTTTTCGATACGAACCTAACGGTTCTGGTTTTAGGAGGATCCGACGGTCGCCTCTCCCGTAATGTCAATTTGAAGTCAATGGTCGAAATTCCCGAACAATCGCTGCGCGGCCCGTTCTATTCAGGCCATTTAAATATATAATATATATATTGTCGATTTCCATTTAAATCGTATTTATAAAATATTTATAATTTCATTTCAAAACGATTCCAACTTCATTTTCCATTTTAAATCAAAATTGAATATTCTGTATCTTTATCACATTAAAATGATAGTATTTTCAAAATATTATATTTTTGAAATCTCCTCTTTTCAATGTTCATTATAAAATGAATCAAATCGATCGATAAACCCATTCGGGTTAGAATGGCGTTTGCTACTTAACACTGCTTCATATTCCAATATTTTTGGTGTCCATCTAAAAACGGACATCAAAGTCATAATTTTATTCTTCACTGAATGTTATTTTAAAATATTCGTTATTTTAAAATATTCTTTACTTCAAAATATTCTCACTAACATGTTAAAAACAATATAGTTTAACATCTAACTATTCTATTTTCATTAACATGTTAAAGATTATATTTTTAACGAACAAAATCATATTTTAACATATGACTATTTTATTGGTTTATTCATACAATAAAAATGTGATTTTATTGTTAAAACATTTTATTTCAAACAATGAATATTTTTAATGATCCCTACATACAATAAAAATGAAGTTTTTATTGTTAAAACTTTTTTATTCAAACATGAATCTTTTACATCGAAATGTTCTTTTACATACAAATGTTCTTTTTCATATAAATGGTATTTTTTATATAAATGGTCTTTTATATATAAATGTTCTTTTATATAAATGGTCTTTTTCATGTAAATGGTATTTTTCATGTAAATGGTCTTTTATGTATAAATGTTTCTTTTATATAAAAATGTTTCATTTTCATATAAATGTTTCTTTACATTAAAATGTAAAACATATTCTTTACATTAAAATTGTTCGATTCCATTAAAATGATTCTTTTATTTTGTTGACAATTCTATTTCAACAAAAATGATTAAAAATAATTCTTATATTTTGTTGACAATTCTATTTCAACAAAATGACTAAAAAGCGACAACTTCATTTTGTTAACAATTCTATTTTAACAAAATGAATTAAAATGATAACGTAATTTTATTTACAATAATCTAATTCAACAAAATTGACATTTTTGTTTTAACACAAATCTATTTAACAAAAATGTTATTTTTGTTTTGATACAAATCTATTTAACAATTTTTTTTTATTATTCCATTTCAACAAAAATGATATTTTGGTTTCAACTATTTTATTTCAACAAAAATGTAAATTTTAATTTCAACTCCTTTATTTCAACAAAAATGTAAATTTTGGTTTCAACTATTTTATTTCAACCAAAATGTAAATTTTAATTCTAAAATGTCTTCTTAATAAAACATTATTTATTTCTGAATCGGAATGCGACTCAATCAATTACCATATAATTTCGATAATATGGATTACATACATCGCATGTGTGCACAATAATGGTAAATAATCAACAAACAGTCCATTCACAACCAGAGTAAAATTTACAACTGTGTGAGCATTAAAATAAATAAATAACGCTCATCACAGGCTTTCAATTCATCGATTGACATACAACTAAATATTGGGACTAGTGTATGTCAAATATCATCCCAATACCCGTGTGGGGTTTTCGAACAACAATTTATATAAATAAATTATTGGTTAAGAAATTTAACCAATTTTCACTGTTCAAATTATAAATGAATATTTATAATTTAAATTTCACTATCCTATTAATATTAACATTATTTTTAATGTGTTAAACATTTCAACCATACAAACAACACACAATACAGTCAATTTAAATCGTCCATGGTTTGTCGACAAGGAAGGTGATCTAACAATTACTGTTTACAGTTTATAATGATAAAACTGATAAAAGTCTAAATTGGCAATCCTATATAATTTTCAGTTATGGAAATAAATAAATAACTATGCAGAATTTTTTTAGTGAGGAGTTCTCGCCTTCATTTCCCCTCCGTCAGTCTTCAACTGATGATTTTGGTACCGTTTGGATTTGAAATTGCCCCAAATTCTAAGTTGCTCCAAATTGGACATAGTCAGTGTCGTTGCGAAGCTCTCAACTCCACGATCGCAACGGATCTAGTTTCGCGCGATTCCGAGCTTGTATGAAAAATTTATGGCATTACGAATTTGAAAACATGAATTAAATAATTAATTAAATAATTTATATTCCCAATTTAACCTTCCTCGTTCTCAGCGTTGTTCACCGTGCTTCCACCCTCGCTGCGCCACCATCCGACCACCAGAGGGTCAGCCGACCCTGCCATCCTCTTCCTCGGTCCAGATCGCGCCACCACCCAGCGGGGCCCCCTCCAATTCGCCGTCGTTGATCGGAATTGGGCAAAAGCACCAAATCGCGTTCGTGCTTGATCCCCGCCGCTTCGTGCCACCACCTAATCGCGGACCCCACCAGAGTTGACCGCCGTGCTACCCCGAAGCTCTGCCCCGTTAGCACCTCCGCCAGAAAACCACCATGGCCGCCGGAAATTGGTGAAGTAGGGTTTTTGCTTTTGCAAATCAGTCCTCTCCGTTCATCTCGATATTTCCGTCGTCACGAGCACTTTCAGATCGAACAACCAAAGACAAAGTTGTTCATCTATCTCTCCTCTATAATTTCTTCAACTGGGCCATTGCCTAGTTCTTCACGGATTGATCAGAAAAAGATAAAAACCAAAACTAATTTTCTGCCTTTGGATTGAGATTCCGGCGAATTCGTGCAACGATAGGTTATGGAATTTTTATGGTAGGTAGAGATCAACAAGATCTACAATACCCAGAAACGGTTTGGGTTGATTGTGTACGGATTGAGAGATATAAATTTTTTTATTTCTAAGAGATTATTTGCAAAATTACGAGAGAGAAAGAGAGATATGACTGCTGCCAATTTTTGAGGAAGAAGAATAATGAGGGTTAGGGAAGGGGAAAAAGATATCTATACTATACTATTAAAGCTGAGTTACTTTTAGATGGCTCTCAAGCCCCCTCTAATTTTTATTAGGGCAGAACGAGAGCATGACACGTGTTTTGTGCTCTCAACCGTCTCACTCTTTCAGCCGTGTCCCCTTTTCTTCCCTTTTTTTCTTGTACGTTCTCATCCACCTAATCCCTCACACCCCTCCCCTTTCCCGGTGTTGTTCACCTTCGTCTTGCATGTCGGCTACTTCCTCCCCTACGTCATGTCTACGGTGTTTGTCGTTCATCTCCCTTCTCCTTTCGCTCTCCAATCATTCTCTTGCACCCCTAACGGTTTTCCTTCTTAAACCCTAAATTAAATTGGGCATGTTCGGTTTCTCATTCAACCAGTTGATCAGCAAGCATTCGTACTCCCTGCAATTTCCCTTTTTGCATTCCGTCTATCCCTCCGCTCGATATGTTCGTTCACGTTCTACTACGACATCTGTAGATGAACTCGACCGTGCTTGGGCCACATGCCTCCACAATGATTTCTACCTGCTGGCAACAACAGGAGCTTCCAACATACACTGTACCGAATCGTTTACCAACATCATCCACTCCTACGCCTCTCCTCTGCACAATTCGGTAGATCTACCCATAGTCGTGGTAAGGTAATGTCCTCGGTCCTCCGTCACTTTATAGTCGTGGTAGATCTACCAGTTTGATTCGTTGTTTATAACAGACATCACCCATCACTTATTGATTCAAATTATTGGCGAGGCCTATGCATGTGGAGCTATAAAATAAAATTAATTGCAAATATTAGACAGTTGTGATGTTGCATTTAGTCCTACTGAGGTGGAAAGCCCTCTCTTATAGTGTGGTCGCGTGCCTTCTCCTGAGTTTCTACAATTAAACATGTCATTTATTTAGATTTTTCTATTACTTGAAATATTTGATGCGCTACTATGTTACCACTACTGTATTACTTTATATTGTGCATGTCATGTATGCTCAATTAATAAGAATGTACACCTTGTACCTAGACATACTTAAATCTGATTAGCTGATTATGAAATAATTTTCAACATGTGTTTATGCTTTATCCAAATTCAAAATTCATTTGTACAGTTTTAAACCTAAATACAAGAATAACACAAAAATGAAAGGATTTACAAAAGAAATATCAGTATCCCATTAGTACAATTAACTCCTATTTTTGTACAGGGTAAGAGGATATAAACATTTGGATAATTTGTATAATTTAAATATTTCATTTGTATAATCTAAATATTCTATTTGCACGTCTTAAACATTAAATCAGTATTATTTAAATTATACACATTTTCATTCACATTTTCCATCAGTATAATTTAGATTTGTACAATTAATCCATATTAGTGACAGTGTAAGAAGATATACAAATTTTATGATTTGTATAACTAAAGTATTCCATTTGCAAAAATTAGATAGTCCATTCATATGATAAGAAAATATGGATCAATTATACATTGTCTACCATGTCAGTGTTATTCCATTAGTTAAGGAAGATACACAAATTTCAGGTTTTGAAAATAATTGAATTTCCAGATCCATTTGTATTTGTATAATTGATCTATATTTGTTACAAGATAAGATGATATGCATGTTTGTGTAGTTTGCATAATTTAAATATCGCATATGTATAGTTTTAATATTCCATTTTATGTTTCAAATTAAAAATCTGTATAATGCGAATTATACAAATTTTATGCAAATAATCCATTTGAATAATTTAGATTGTACAAATATTACATTTTTATAGTGTTTGCGGTGAATTCATTCCTAACTTCATGTTAATGAATATACTTCTCAATTGATTAATTTCTATGTAATACATTTTTCCTTTGACATGCGAACACAAAACTTAATACAGAACTTAATTTTGGTGCCACATAATATCTTAAAGTCAACTTTTAATACCTAAGTGTACAGCTTAGTTTTTTACATGGAATTTTGGTTTGGAACCAGTGGTTTTAGAATAATATATATGGTTTCTATTATCTTTTTTCTTATTATAACATTAGGCAGTGTAGACGCGACAGTAAATTCTATTGTGTAATATAAATGTTTGTTTGAGTAAGGCAAAGGAATGTAACAATAGATTTTAAAAATTCAAAGCGCCGAACATTAAAGCACTCAAACATGCTTTTTTCGTACAGCAAATGATGTTTGTATGATGATCAAATTTTGGATAGAAATTCATAGTATATTTCAGGCTCACCTACAGCAAGTTTGATGCCATATCTATTATTTAAACTAGAAAACATGATTCCATTGTTCCCTGCGTGAATACCTTCTGTAACGACCCGCAATCTACGCATCGTAGGATCGTAGAATATTTATTTCTTCCACATACGAAGTCGTATGGTCATGTGACTTTGGGAGACGACTATTGGAGTCATTTCCCATGTTCGTGATTTTTTCCGATTTTTAAATGACCGTTTTGCCCCTAGCTGATACTCTTTTGGCCATAACTTTTGACTGGAAAGGAATTTTGACCTAAAACCACTTCCACTAGATTCGTTTGATGGTTTACAATTCCGTAGAGTGGTCACATTAGCCAAACGGACTCACCGTTTGGGAGATATGGCTAAAACAAGTTTCAGATGGTGAAAAACACCTTAAATGGGCCTAATGTGAGTGATTAATGAGTGAGCCCATAACCCATTTCCGGATTACGGTTATGGGGAGGCTGATAGGGTTAGGGAATTCAGTTTCTATCATTTTCTAGCCGCCACTTTTTGTTCCTTCAAGTCTAGCCATGGCCTCCACTTTCTAAAACACCCCAAATCACTTCCTAATCACATATTAGCCTAATCTACATCAAATTAAGGCGGATTAGCATAAGAATTGGGATAGAACTGCTGGAACACATAGAGATTGGATCCAAATCAGAGAAGTTTTAGATTTGAGAATTAACTTATGGCAAAGGTGAGTGATTAGAATTGTTTTGACACTAATTACAGTTAATTAGGGTAATTAGCGAAGATTAGCGAAATTATAACTCAGAAAAATATAGAAAAATTTCTAAAATTCTAAAACATCATTTTATGCCTCTGATATGAATTTGGGTTAGTTTCGACTAATTTTGCTAATCCCATAATTTGGGGGATTAAGAGGTGATTAGTGATAATTAGCGAAATTTTGCATCATAAAAATCTGGAAAAATATTCATAAATTCTGAAATATTGTTTTTGACCTTTGTTAGAAATTAGGTTTGATTTGGTTAAGTTTTACTAATCATATCATTAGTTTTTCTTAAACATGCTTAAGGGAAAATATGGGGTTTTGGCTATGTTTAATCCGTTTTAACATATCATATTGTTGTTTTGGTGTTTGTGAATGATTATACATGTTGCTTTGACAGCATGGTATGCTTTGTGATTGTCTAGAAGTATTAGATTGGTCGAAAATGCCATCGAATGGCGTAAAACAGTCGCTGGAAAGAAATTCAGGAAATCGCCTGAACTGGAACGGATCGCCACATGTACCACGATCTGCCCCACCTTCTCCGACCTGATCCGATTGCGAGACTCCTTCACGATCCGCCATGCTCCACCTTGAAGACCATAAGCTAGAAGAGACCGCGACCCGATCCGATGAAGGAACTCGACCCGATCCGAAGCAAGGCCACGATTTGGACTAGATGTCACGAGCCAACTGGAGGACCACGATCTGGAGTTGGAGCATCATCACGACCTGGAGTGGGACTCGCGACCGACCCGAACAAGAGTGGTGTGACCCGACCTGATGGAAGGTGAAGAACGATCCGAATCGAGGGGCTGATGGCCACGACCTGAAGCAAAGTGGAGTGAAAAAGACCGATCCGGGGAAGACGAAGACTAAAACCCGAGATGCAAAGGTAGTCCAAATGGAAGTTAGAGCTCAGGATCCAGTTGGGAACCAATGAGTTCACTTCATGAGTTGGGCTTTGCTGCGGGACGTGTGCTAAGGGGTTGTCGATGTCTGTAACTTTGAATCACTATGTGTGGGGAGTACGTGAACGGATCCAGGGCCACAGTGGCCTAGGTACGACTAAAGAGCTATAGACCAATAAGATGGGGTCATTTGTAAAGATTTTGTCATGATCCATGAGGTAAACTTGGTGGTAGCATTAGTTGTACAAGTCGAACTCCGTCACTACTTCGATGGGTCTAGTGATTGACAGTGGTAGACGTCGTATGCTTTACGCACTGAGTGAGAGATGCGAGGATGGTTGCTATGCTTGATTGTTTGCCTTCATTATGACATGCGTACCCCCACCCCCATATTCTTTACACCATCTGTTTAGTGGCACCTTAGAGTATTGTACGGTATGTAGTGCTAACTCTTTGGTTGCAGGTCCAGGTTCAGGTATGGTTTAGTATACCTGTTATTGTTCTGTTTAGCTGCTTATCGCTCATACCAGACTTTTTGTCTAACCCAGAGTTTTATGTCTCTTCTTATTACTCTGGGTGCTCTCACGAGCAGACTAGAGACAGGTTAGTTGGTGATGCACGAGTAGCTGTATCGGAGCCGAGCATGAGGCTTCCACGTATGATATATAGATATTCTCCCTGTGTCGCTGCTGGTCACTACTTTGGGCATTAGCAGTGAACCCTTTCTTTCTTTTGTTTAGAGACAGTAATTTGGAAAGTTGTAATAAGTTGTATTTGGATTTCCGCTACTCTGATGATGATGATGATGTTGGCTTTAGTTTTCAGCTTATGCACTATCTCGCATGTTTTATGTCAAGTATATTACTATTATATTTTGTTCCATGCGTTGTGAGACATTCTACAGTTTCTGTATTAGATCTTTCACCTTCTTTCCTTTCTTAGGCGACCGTTCCGTGCTAGTTAGGCATGTGTACAGCGCACCTTCAGAGGAGATGCCAGCTGGTGCGGGGCGGGCCGTCACATTTGGTATCAGAGCTCCAGGTTGCGTAGTTAACCTAGGGAAGTCATCAGGGAGAGATAGTATACGTATATGAGAGCGCGTATTTGTTATTATTTTGGTTTTCAAAAGCTATATATATATATATTATTAGTATATCTAAGGATGAAGTCGCACTGCCCTGGCACCACTATGGATATGGTTAATCGTTTTCTCTGTGCAGATTGAACGACGAGCCGATACGTAAGGGGTGCCGGTAGAAGAGCAAATAATGGGAATGCTGCTGAGATGAGGACGATGTTTACTGACCTCATGAAAGAGATACTTAGAGATGTTCAAAGGGCAGCTCCCAATGCTGGTAATGGTGGTGGTCCAGTAGTGCAGGCGCCTAGGGCCGATTTCGCCAAGCTAAATAAGGATTATACTAGTCTTGGTGGGAAGTCGTTCCACGGAACAGAGTCGGCTACGGATGTTCAGGATTGGTTGGATAGCTGCGAGCGTATCTTCGAAGATTTGGGTATCCAGGATGCGAAGAAGAGAAGACCAACATCCCGTCAGCTGCACGGACGGGCAATGAATTGGTGGAATGCTATAAAGGCAGCTACTCCCGAGGATCAGATTACTTGGGATCAGTTTAAGGTTCGCTTTAGCGATAAGTTCATTCCAGCTGCTCAGAAGTCAGTGTTGTTTAAGAGATTCTTGGAACTCAAGCAGAATGGCAGAGCTGTCTCAGAGTATATTGCCGAATTCGACACTTTGTCGAAATATGGGTTATCTCTTATTGATACTGCCGAGAAGAAGAACGAGAAGTTCATAATTGGCTTGGATGGATACTTGGGGGAAAGGCTTATTAACCACATCGATGAGACCTTTGAATCGATTGTGGGAAAAGCTTTAAGATTAGAAAGTCTTTACCCTAAGTCGAAGACTAAGGTTGCATCTACAGAGGAGCCAAAGCCGCAAGAAAGCGGTGGGGGCAAGAATTGTTCTCAGAATAAGAGAAAGCAGAGTCAGACTAAGGATGGCCAAAAGAAAAAGGATAAGAAAGATGTTGAGTGCTTCAGCTGTGGTAAGAAGGGCCATTATGCTAGTAATTGTCGGGCCAAGCCAGCGGAAAGGAAGTGCTTCAACCATGGCTAAGTGGGACATCACAAGGACAAGTGTCCGCAACCCCCTAAAGAAAAGCAGATGGTGAAAGCATATGCCCTTAATGTTATTCCTTCTTCGTCGAATGCCCCAACAGCGGCGGAGAAGGGAAAGAATGTCATTATCCAAGGTATGCTTTCTGTTTATGATGTTCCTGTTAGAGTTTTGTTTGATACCGGAGCTTCCAGTTCTTTCATATCTAGTGACCTGGTAGATAGGTTGGCATTGGAGCCCGAGATTGTCGATAGACCTTTAGTAGTGACGAACCCGATTCGTGGTTCGACTAACCTTAGCATGATTTGTCGTAATGTGGTCTTATCGAGTCATGGATGCATGTTTGTTTGTGATTGCTTTGGTTTGGGCTTTACTGGGTTTGGCATTATTTTAGGAGTCGATTGGCTCCAAAGATACGTGGTGGTAGTAGACTATTAGGGCTTTTTGGTGACAGCTAGAGCGGATGATGCGCAGAGGGTAGTGTTTAGTGGTCTACCTAGTGATGGGGTAATGGATAGTTTTCTAAATTCCCTCGACATCCCGCAAGGTGAGTTGTCAGGTTTGCCCGTGGTTGGCCAGTATCCGGACGTCTTCGAAGAAGTGACCGGGCTTCCACCACACCGAGAGATTGAGTTCCGTATTGATTTGGTGAAAGATGCCAGACATATAGTGATGCCACTTCGTCGTATGGCACCAAGGGAGCAACGAGAGCTCGGGGTGCAAGTCAGTGATCTTTTGAAGAAGGGATTTATCAGAAGGAGTGTTTCTGAATGGGTAGCACCAGTTGTGTTTGCTACCAAGGTGGATGGTTCCCTTCGATTGTGTGTAAACTACCGCGAGCTGAATAAAGTGACGAGGAAGAATAAGTATCCTCTACCGCGGATAGATGATTTGTTTGATCAGTTGAGTAGTGCGAGAGTATTCTCCCAGTTGGATCTCGCGACAAGTTTTCATCAGCTTAGAGTGGAAGCTGAGAGTATAGCTAAAACGGCATTTCGAACGCTGTCTGGATTTTATGAGTGGTTGGTCATGCCATTCGGGCTGACCAATGCCCCTGCATATTTTGTGGATCATTTGAATAGGGTATTCAGAGATCAGTTGAATAAGTTTGTCCTTGTGTTCGTGGATGATATTTTGGTCTACTCGAGGACAGAGGAAGAACACAAGGAACATTTGGGGATAGCGATGGAGGTGTTGAGAAAACACCAATTGAAAGAAAAGTTTTCTAAGTGTCACTTCTGGAGGAGGGAAGTGAGATTCTTGGGCCATGTTGTTTCAGAGAATGGTATTGCCGTAGATCCTGCGAAGGTGGCTACGGTACAAGATTGGTCTACGCCCAAGAATGCAACGGACATAAGAAGTTTCTTGGGATTAGCTGGATATTATCGTAAGTTTATCCAAGATTTCTCCAAGATAGCAGCACCGTTGACTCAGTTGACCAAAAAGAATCAAGCTTTTGTCTGGGACGAAAAGTGTGAGGATGCATTCAAGAGTCTAAAGGAAAAGTTGACGCACGCACCAATGTTAGTCATTCCTAAGGGGAATGAAGAGATGACGGTATACACGGATGCTTGTGGTACCGGACAAGGTGCTGTATTGATGCAAGGAGGTAGGGTTGTAGCTTATGCAAGTCGACAACTAAAACCGCACGAGAGAAGATACCCTACCCATGATTTGGAATTAGCAGCGATCGTATTCACATTGAAGATGTGGAGACATTATCTCTTGGGAGAAAGATTCGAGTTGTTTACTGATCATAAGTCATTAAAGTATCTTTTCTCTCAAAAGGATCTAAATCTCCGACAACAAAGATGGTTAGAATTCTTGGCTTCCTATGATTTCGATATCACATATACACCAGGAAAGGGCAATGCGGTAGCTGATGCATTGAGTAGAAGACATGCCAGTTTAGGGGCTATGTTTCTGTAATGGAAGCAACTGGAGTACATCGCGGGGTATGATTTCAGACCAAAGTGCGAATTGGATCCTGAAATGTTAGCAAGTTTGACGATCAAACCCACTTTGATTGACCGGACTGGTTCCAGTCAGAGGAACGATCCTAATCTATTGGAAATCATCTCAAAGTTAGAGATGGGGATCGACGGAGAGATGAACAAGTATGGGCTTGATCGAGATGGATGTCTTAGAAAGAATGGAAGACTAGTTGTACCCAATGTCAATGGATTGAGAGATGAAGTGCTTAGAGGATGTCATCACTCAAAACTGACTATACATCCCGGTGGTGACAAGATGTACCGAGACATGAAGCAGACATACTACTGCGAATGGATGAAAAGAGACATTGGGAAGTTTATATCCAAATGCATGAATTGCCAGCTAGTTAAAGTTGAGCAAAAGAAGCCTAGTGGTTTGTTACAACCATTAGAAATTCCAGAATGGAAATGGGAGCAAGTTTCAATGGATTTCATCAATGGTTTACCAAGGACTAGGTCGGGCCATGATAGCATTTGGGTGATTGTGGGTGATTGTGGACCGATTGACCAAGAGTGCAAGATTTATACCCGTCAAGCCAAACAGGACGGCAGCTAAGTTAGCGTAACTGTATATAAAATGGGTAGTAAGATTCCATGGAATACCCAAAGGCATTGTAAGTGGCCGAGATCCATTGTTCACTAGTGGATTTTGGAAGAACTTACAAGAGGCGTTAGGATCAGAATTACATCTCAGTACCGTGTATCATCCTCAAACGGACGGACAAATAGAGAGGGTGAATCGAGTGTTAGAAGATCTTTTGAGAGCTTGCATATTGGATTTTGGTGGATCATGGGATGACCATTTGCATCTAGTTGAGTTTGCATATAATAATAGTTATCAGTCCAGTATTGGTATGGCTCCATTTGAAGCTTTGTACGGAAGACCGTGCAACTCACCGTCATGTTGGTTAGAGACTGGTGAGAAGTTTGTGCTTGGACCAAATGTGATAATAGAAACTTCAGACAAGATCAAAATCATTTAACAGCGAATGAAGGCTGCCCAAGATAAGCAGAAAAGTTATGCTGATAGGAGGAGAAGAGAATTAAAGTTCTCCATTGGCGACTTGGTGTTTATCAAGATTTCTCCGTTGAAGAGCGTGATACGATTTGGCAGGAGAGGCAAGTTTGTTGGACCATTCCCAGTTCTCGAGCAAATTGAGAATTTGGCATATAGAGTTGAATTACCGGAGAAGATGGCAGGATTTCACAATGTATTTCATGTTTCCCAGTTAAGGAAATTCGTACACGACCCAGATGTGACTATTTCATCTGATCAGTTGGATGATATCGAAGTTGAACTCGAGGCGGTTGGGAACCGCAGGCCTATGCGTATTGTTGGGAACGATACGAAGTAGCTTCGAAGGAAGGTGGTGAAATTAGTCAAAGTTCAGTGGGGCGAGAATGAGAATGACTGTACTTGGGAGACAGAGGAGAGCATTAGGAAGACGTATCCAGAACTCTTCGCCTCGTAAGATTTCAGCTTCGATTTAGTCTTTCCGCATGCTAGGATAGGCTTGTTTTGTTTGTTTTGCATGTTTGATTGTTGTATATGAATGGTAGGCATGCGGGGTCCTTTGTATGTTTTGGGTTAAGGAATTTCGGGGACGAAATTTCTTAAGGGGAGGAGTGTAACGACCCGCATTCTACGCATCGCAGGATCGTAGAATATTTATTTCTTCCACGTACGAAGTCGTATGGTCATGTGACTTTGGGAGACGACTATTGGAGTAATTTCCCATGTTCATCATTTTTGCCGATTTTTAAATGACCGTTTTGCCCCTAGCTGATAATGTTTTGGCCATAACTTTTGACTGGAAAGGAATTTTGACCTGAAACCACTTCCACTAGATTCGTTTGATGGTTTACAATTCCGAAGAGTGGTCACATTAGCAAAACGGACTCACCGTTTGGGAGATATGGCTGAAACAAGTTTCAGATGGTGAAAAACAGCTTAACCGGGCCTAATTTGGGTGATTAATGAGTGAGCCCATAACTCATTTCGGGAATAGGGTTATGGGGAGGCTGATAGGGTTAGGGAATTCAGTTTCTATCATTTTCTAGCCACCACTTTTTGTTCCTTCAAGTTTAGCCATGGCCTCCACTTTCTAAAACACCCCAAATGTAACACCCCGCGAATTCTATAACTGTGAAATTAACAAATTAAAGTATAATTAATTTTAATCAAAGAACTAAGGGAAACGGGATACGCCATTGCGTTCGTCTCGGAAAAATACGCGAAATAGAGTCCGAGTTTTCGAAAAACGGAGTCCGTATGAAGAAGATATGGCCTTCGGAAGTTTCTGAATTAAATTTAAAATTCAAACAGAATAAAACAATTAAAAATTACGAAGTGGGGCCCAATGGGCCAGGCCCGCCTGACGCACCCTGGTCGACTGGGCTGTCGACCTGGTCTAACCAGGTCGACAGGCCTGTCGACAGGGCTGTCGACAGGGGTGTCGACCTGGTCCAGACCAGGTCGAACCCAGTCTAACCCGGCTGGCCTATTCTATGTTGGTCGATTTTCTGTGGTCTGCTTGGTCATTAGGGCTAGGTGGCAGGCTCTAATTGGTCTCTCCTTAGGATGAATGGCTACGATCAATCCAAGCAACATCAATGGTCCTAATCAGTTCCTAACCTCTATAAAAACAACCCTAGACTTAACCCTAATCTATTCATTCAAAAATAAGAGCAAAGCCGCCATGTTGCTGAGGAACGACTAGGGGTAGCCACCAAATTGGAGAGAAGATTAGGAGGAAAATTCTAAAGCCTAAAGCAATTCAAACGAATCAAATCAACGCCTACGTCAAAAGGAGTCGCATCTCTAAATTCCTAAATTAGAGAATTCGCTACAACCATTGTAAGTAGAGTATTACTTTGGTATGAACAAATGATTGTGTAGATATGTATACTTGATTTGTGGCGATAAAGTAATTCATATTTGTGCGTTGGAATATTGTATACGTTTGGATATTCTTGAATTATGTTGTTCATTATGAAAAACTACATGCGGTAGTTTTATGCAAGTATGACGTTTGGATATTCGCAAGATATGTAATTTATGTTGAAGCTACATGTATGTAGTTGTTAAATTGAAAATAATGCAAGTTTGGGGTTTTGCTACTATGCCATCATAATGTGTATTTTTATACAAACATCATTTTTGTGAAGTAATTGGAATAAGTTTGGATTATCATAATCCACATGAAATTATGTTGAGAATTTGGCATCATGTATTAAGCCATGCTTTTGTACTAGAAAACCTATTTGCAAACTTATGAATATGACAAGGCTATGGTTGATAATTTGCATAGTTGAAATTGTTAACAAGATGACATATGTGGCACATAGCTAGGTTAGGTTCCAAAAATCCCTTTTTGCAAGTTTGCATGACTAAAGTAAAAATCATGATTTCATGTTATGCCATGGTTATGTGAACAAATTTAACTATACTTATGCCATGCTTATGTTTGACACTATGCCATGCGTATGTTTGACATTATGCCATGCTTATGTTTGACATTATGCCATGCTTATGTTAGAAATATTTATGCCATGCTAATGTTTGACATTATGCCTAAATAAAAGTATAGGTTCATGTTGTAGTTATGACTATGTGCCAATAATGATACCCAATTTAGATTCATATCTCAACTACAAGTTCACATGCTTTGATTCATGTCACCTATGCTTTATGACCAAAGTATATATGCAAGTACACCAGTTTCTATTTTGTATTTCCAACGTCACATTGCAAGTTCATGCGCTCACCTTCCCCTCTTTGTGTATGTAATCACGCTTTAAGCCTCCCCTATTCGCATGGCTAAGTTGGGCTTTAAAAAGGCTAAGCCCAATATATATATAATAAACGGACGTGTAAAACGGGGGAAAATAACGTTGGGTTAAAATTACTAATGAATGAAAATATAAAATAGAAGGGCCCAAATTCAAGCATGGGTTGGGCCCATGATTGGTGTAACCTTTACACCATTAACTTAATAATTGGCCGCAAATATTTACATATAAGAAAATAAAGAAGAAAGACAAAATATGTAAATGTAGAAAATACGATGTGTTTAACCCGAGGTTGGATTGAGTTGTGATGTAAACCTGCCCGGAACCGCCCGGCTGTCCAGTAGTCACAACAATACCTATCCAATGTGGGAGGTTAAACATGGAGCCCAATAAGGACCCGAGGTTAGACTGAGTTGTGGCGTAAGATTGCCCGGAACCAACCGGCAACAGGCAGCCACAACAATACCTGTCTAATGTGAGAGGTCAGGGCCTTAATAAGACAATTAAGGCTGAGTCAGGATTGTTAGGATTAAGTGAACTAAAGACTTAATCAAAATGGAACATGCTAAACTAAACGGACTGGTGGGGGTTAGGTTAGAAAACACTTAACCAACTTAGCATGTTGGCTAGAGATAGAAAACCTAGTAACGGGGGACACTTTTCAGCAGTAACCCTAGAAGGTGTATCAGGATACCCTGAAACTAGGCAGGGTGGGGCACGATTACTGGGTTGATTGTAAGAGGTCAAATCGACGGCGGTGGTGTAGCAGTGTAGGTTCTAACGGGGTGCGGTCGTGCACACACTCCGACGCAGAAAAATAAGGCACTGGACACCAGTAGAATACCTGTGCACTCTAAGGTTGTGTCGGGCCGCCACCATGGGACTTGATACACCCCGTGGTGGGACCAGCATAGGTAACTACAACATCGGGGGCCGTAAGACACATGTAACTATGCGAGTAGGAGCCGATCATCATGGGATGGATCACATCACCCTGATTATGGGGTGCCAGTTGGAAACTAGTTTATACGGGTTCAGAGATTAACAGGGGGTACGATAGTATATTCGACCCTAGACAACTTAACCAAGTTATAATGCTTGCCCACTTCTTGTTTATACTTATCATACCCAGTTCTTTATTCATAGACAAAATAGTACTAGACTTACTCAGGCTTTATGTCTGACTCTACTTTTCTTTCGTCTTCTTTTCTTCCGTTTCCCCCCCCCCCCCAGGTCCATAGGGAGGGAACACAGCAGCTTGACCAACCTTAACATCCAGCTTGAAGAAGAGAAATGTATTGCTTGGACTTTCCTATTTTGAACTATGGCTTTGGACAATCCAATATGGGGACTTTTGCAGTTTATCTATGTTTATTTATGCTTCTTTAAATAATGTACTCAAGACAGATTATGAAAATGTTATGTTATGTTTTTGGAAAGGATGTAAGACAATCATGGTGATGTTTTGTAACACGTATTTGTTTTTATGAAATAAAGTTTGTTGTTCTTCCGCTGTTTACAAATATGTGTTCCTATATCTGTCTTGTATATCTGTGACTTATACTTATAAACCTCCACCAAAATTAGGGCATTCCCTTTGAGAGTGACCCTAACGGAGGTGGGGTGTTTCACTTGGTATCAGAGCATAGGTTTACCAGATAAGATAAAAAGTTTTGAAAAAATTATTTTCAAAAAGGAAATTTAAAGAAGCATTTTTAAAAGAAAAATATTATTTTATTTTAATAAGGCAAAGTCCACTCCCTAAAGCCATAGGTACTATCTCTTATCCTTCGTTTTGAATCTATCCTTTTTGTTTCAGCATGTCCCAAGAACTTAACTTGCCGGAAGGGGTGCCAATACCTGGTTGGTTTAGACGGTTCTTAGAAGCAAGGGCCACTCAGCCAGGTCCTACCATTCCTCCTCCCCCAGCGGAAGGAAATCATCCAGCTGCAGCGGCACCTTTTCCTCCACCTCCTCCTCGGGGAAACACGTTTGCTAAGATATGTAAAGATTTTAAAGCTATGGGAGGAAGGGATTTCCATGGAACTGAGTCCTTCGTGGCAGCTAGAAATTGGCTGAAAGAGACGGAGGACCTATTCATTATCTTTGAGGTAGAGGATAGACAAAAAGTACAATTGGCAGTATGGCTATTGAAGGGCGAGGCTTCCTACTGGTGGGAAGTCACTAATGCTGAAAGACCAGTGGAGACATGGGAGGACTTTAGGGCAAGGTTTGAGACTAAATTTCTCTCAGATGCGGAAAGAAGTTTGCAGTTGGAAAAATTCTTATTTCTTAAGCAAGGGGATAAGACAGTCAGAGAATATGTGAATCAGTTCGATGAGCTGGCTAGGTTTGGGCTTGACCTAGTCAACACCCCACACAAGAAGGCTCTCCGTTTCGTCAAAGGGTTGAATGAGCCATTACACAGTTTGGCCATGACCCATATACCCATGGGAGCCACGTATGAAAGATTGGTGCAAATGGCATTGCTGAGTGAAGAGGATAAGGGCAAGAAGAAAGAGGGTTTGCAGCCTAAGAAGACAGACTTTAAGAAAGGCGGGAAAGGCAACAAAGAGAAGAGGAAGTGCAATTTCTGTGGCAAAGTGGGGCACTTAGTAAAGGACTGCCGGAAAAAGAAGGCCAAGGAGAATGGTGAGTGCTTTTCTTGCGGTGAGACAGGCCACAGGGCTAAGGACTGCCCAAAGAAACGAGGACAGGGGCAGAGGGCCGGATCCACCCCAGGGGCACAGGTTCATGTGCTGGAAGCGCCACCTCTGCAACAGCGAGGTATAAATACTTCTGTAGAAAGTGTAGTTTATCTTTATGATCATCCCGTTCGCACTTTATTTGATTCTGGCGCATCACACTCCTTTATCTCGTCTGCTTTAGTAGAATCTCTGCACCTAAAAACTAGTATGGTAGAGGACCCCTTAATTGTTTCAAACCCAATTGGGGGCCCAGCTCATTTGTCTATGATCTGTGTGGGATTGAAAATTTCCATTCTAAGCGTAGAATTTCAATGTAGCGCCTTTGTTTTGGGCTTTTCGGGTTATGGTTTGATTTTGGGTATGGATTGGCTATCCAGTAATGGGGCCATCCTTGATTGTGAGAAAAGGGTTGTTAGGCTCCTAACCCAACTCGGTAATACTTTGGAAATTTCTTGTAATCCCTCGTATGCGGTTATGCTTAGTTATCTTGAATCGCTAGATGCCTCTGTTGAAAATTTGCAATCAGTTAGAGCGGTCCGGGAATATCCGGATGTCTTCGAAGAGGTGAAGGGCTTGCCTCCGAAGCGGGAAATAGACTTCCGCATATATCTTGTAGATAATGCAAAGCCCGTTGCGTTGCCCGTCAGACACATGGCTCCACGAGAAAGGAAAGAGCTCAGTAAACAGATTAAAGAGCTTCTAGAAAAGGGGTTCATTAGGAGGAGCATTTCAGAATGGGGCGCTCCAGTGGTGTTCGCTACAAAGGCGGATGGTTCACTCCGTCTATGTGTTGACTATAGGGAGCTCAACAAGCTAACGAAAAAGAATAGGCACCCTCTCCCTAGAATTGACGATTTATTTGACCAGCTTGTAGGAGCGTCTGTTTTCTCCCAACTCGATTTAGCAACCGGTTTTCATCAGCTAAGGGTGGCTGAAGATAGCATCGATAAAACGGCGTTCAGAACCCCAGACGGCTTCTTTGAATGGCTTGTCATGCCTTTCGGCTTAACAAATGCACCTGCTTACTTCGTGGACCTGATGAGTAGGGTATTTAGAGATTTCCTCAACAAATTCGTAGTGGTCTTCGTAGATGATATCCTTATCTTCTCAAAGAGTGAAGAGGAACATGCTCAACACTTAAGGGCAATCATGGAAACTTTGCGAGTCCATCAACTAAAAGCCAAGTTCTCCAAATGCCACTTTTGGAGAGAAGAGGTGAGGTTCCTTGGGCACATAGTATCCAAACAAGGGTTAGCAGTGGACCCTACTAAGGTAGTGGCGGTACAGGATTGGAAGACACCAAGGAATGCAACTGAGGTCCGAAGCTTTCTAGGACTAGCAGGTTTCTATCGAAAATTCATAAGGGATTTTGCGAAAATCTCAGCTCCGCTCACGAAGTTGACAATTGTTTATTTTCAAGAGATAATTCATCTGTGTGGGATACCTTCTAGTAAGTGAACAAGATCCAAGATTCACTAGTGAATTTTGGAGAGCTTGCATGGAACCATGAGTACGCAGTTAGGCTTGAGCCAAGTATACTAGAAGGAGAATAAGTGAAAGAGGAACGAGAAATAGGTTCCAACTCATATTTTGGAAACAAGAATTAAGAAGCTACGAAATTGTGAAGTTAAAGACGGACAAAGTATAATGGAGTTAAGCTCAAGAAATGCGACTTAATAAGAAGAAGGATGAAGACAGCCCAAGACAGACAAAAGTCCTATGCCGACAAGAGAAGGACCGACCTTGAATTCGAGGTTGGAGACAGAGTTTTTCTCAAGGTATCACCGCTAAGAAACGTTGTTCGTTTTGGAACCACAGGAAAGCTAGCACCAAGGTTCGTAGGGCCATTCCCTATCATCGAGAAAATTGGGAAAATGGCCTATAGATTAGAGCTACCCGAGAAGTTGGCTGGAGTCCACAACGTTTTTCACGTTTCACATCTCCGAAAATGTCTACATGAGTCAGCCGAGGTGGTAGAACCAAATATCCTCGAAGAGGCCGAAGTGGAACGCGAAGCAACCATAAGAAAAGTTCCAACACGCATATTAGGAACGGAAGTGAAGAAGCTACGCAACCGTGAAGTCAAGCTCGTCAAAGTTCAGTGGAGCGACGCCGAGGGAGACGCGACTTGGGAAACTGAAGCTAGAATCCGTACAGCCTACCCTTTTCTGTTCAAGGGTACATCCTTGATCTTTCCTTTTCCTTAAGTTGCGCTTTTATCTATCTTTTTAGGTATATTTCCTCGACCTTATCTTTTAGGTAGAATCTTTTTGGATGGAAACATGTAGTTGAAACATGTTATGTATGATGGTTGCAAGTGGTTGCAAGTGATTGCTAGTGGTTGCTCGTGGTTGCATATACACACACAATCTAGGGTTTAGACCGGCTCAGTCACTTCATATTGCATATGCATATATGTTTGCATTCGTATATGGTTGAACATTAATGTGTTGTCATGTGGAGGTTGCATTTGTATTGAATGATTGTGCACTCATGTAGAATCAAGAATAGGAAAATTTGCATACATGATGGATTCATGGCACTTACATAATCCGCATTAAGGAGGTCAACTGAATCAGTAGACCGCCTGATTTTGCATTAGATAAGTTCATATACACACACTTCGCATATGATCATGAAGCATTAGAAGTCTTTTAAGGACAATGGATGCTCGTGTTTGATGGATGAGTAGATGGATGATTGGATGTTAGGATATACATTCCTCCTAACTTGAAGATTTCGGGGACGAAATCCTTTTAAGTGGGGGAGAATGTAACACCCCGCGAATTCTATAACTGTGAAATTAACAAATTAAAGTATAATTAATTTTAATCAAAGAACTAAGGGAAACGGGATACGTCATTGCGTTCGTCTCGGAAAAATACGCGAAATAGAGTCCGAGTTTTCGAAAAATGGAGTCCGTATGAAGAAGATATGGCCTTCGGAAGTTTCTGAATTAAATTTAAAATTCAAACAGAATAAAACAATTAAAAATTCCGAAGTGGGGCCCAATGGGCCAGGCCCGCCTGACGCACCCAGGTCGACTGGGCTGTCGACCTGGTCTAACCAGGTCGACAGGCCTATCGACAGGGCTGTCGACAGGGGTGTCGACCTGGTCCAGACCAGGTCGAACCCAGTCTAACCCGGCTGGCCTATTCTATGTTGGTCGATTTTCTGTGGTCTGCTTGGTCATTAGGGCTAGGTGGAAGGCTCTAATTGGTCTCTCCTTAGGATGAATGGCTACGATCAATCCAAGCAACATCAATGGTCCTAATCAGTTCCTAACCTCTATAAAAACAACCCTAGACTTAACCCTAATCTATTCATTCAAAAATAAGAGCAAAGCCGCCATGTTGCTGAGGAACGACTAGGGGTAGCCACCAAATTGGAGAGAAGATTAGGAGGAAAATTCTAAAGCCTAAAGCAATTCAAACGAATCAAATCAACGCCTACGTCAAAAGGAGTCGCATCTCTAAATTCCTAAATTAGAGAATTCGCTACAACCATTGTAAGTAGAGTATTACTTTGGTATGAACAAATGATTGTGTAGATATGTATACTTAATTTGTGGCGATAAAGTAATTCATATTTGTGCGTTAGAATATTGTATACGTTTGGATATTCTTGAATTATGTTGTTCATTATGAAAAACTACATGCGGTAGTTTTATGCAAGTATGACGTTTGGATATTCGCAAGATATGTAATTTATGTTGAAGCTACGTGTATGTAGTTGTTAAATTGAAAATAATGCAAGTTTGGGGTTTTGCTACTATGCCATCATAATGTGTATTTTTATACAAACATCATTTTTGTGAAGTAATTGGAATAAGTTTGGATTATCATAATCCACATGAAATTATGTTGAGAATTTGGCATCATGTATTAAGCCATGCTTTTGTACTAGAAAACCTATTTGCAAACTTATGAATATGACTAGGCTATGGTTGATAATTTGCATAGTTGAAATTGTTAACAAGATGATATATGTGGCACATAGCTAGGTTAGGTTCCAAAAATCCCTTTTTGCAAGTTTGCATGACTAAAGTAAAAATCATGATTTCATGTTATGCCATGGTTATGTGAACAAATTTAACTATACTTATGCCATGCTTATGTTTGACACTATGTCATGCTTATGTTTGACATTATGCCATGCTTATGTTTGACATTATGCCATGCTTATGTTAGAAATATTTATGCCATGCTAATGTTTGACATTATGCCTAAATAAAAGTATAGGTTCATGTTGTAGTTATGACTATGTGCCAATAATGATACCCAATTTAGATTCATATCTCAACTACAAGTTCACATGCTTTGATTCATGTCACCTATGCTTTATGACCAAAGTATATATGCAAGTACACCAGTTTCTATTTTGTATTTCCAACGTCACATTGCAAGTTCATGCGCTCACCTTCCCCTCTTTGTGTATGTAATCACGCTTTAAGCCTCCCCTATTCGCATGGCTAAGTTGGGCTTTAAAAAGGCTAAGCCCAATATATATATAATAAACGGACGTGTAAAACGGGGGAAAATAACGTTGGGTTAAAATTACTAATGAATGAAAATATAAAATAGAAGGGCCCAAATTCAAGCATGGGTTGGGCCCATGATTGGTGTAACCTTTACACCATTAACTTAATAATTGGCCGCAAATATTTACATATAAGAAAATAAAGAAGAAAGACAAAATATGTAAATGTAGAAAATACGATGTGTTTAACCCGAGGTTGGATTGAGTTGTGATGTAAACCTGCCCGGAACCGCCCGGCTGTCCAGTAGTCACAACAATACCTATCCAATGTGGGAGGTTAAACATGGAGCCCAATAAGGACCCGAGGTTAGACTGAGTTGTGGCGTAAGACTGCCCGGAACCAACCGGCAACAGGCAGCCACAACAATACCTGTCTAATGTGAGAGGTCAGGGCCTTAATAAGACAATTAAGGCTGAGTCAGGATTGTTAGGATTAAGTGAACTAAAGACTTAATCAAAATGGAACATGCTAAACTAAACGGACTGGTGGGGGTTAGGTTAGAAAACACTTAACCAACTTAGCATGTTGGCTAGAGATAGAAAACCTAGTAACGGGGGACCCTTTTCAGCAGTAACCCTAGAAGGTGTATCAGGATACCCTGAAACTAGGCAGGGTGGGGCACGATTACTGGGCTGATTGTAAGAGGTCAAATCGACGGCGGTGGTGTAGCAGTGTAGGTTCTAACGGGGTGCGGGCGTGCACACACTCCGGCGCAGAAAAATAAGGAACTGGACACCAGTAGAATACCTGTGCACTCTAAGGTTGTGTCGGGCCGCCACCATGGGACTTGATACACCCCATGGTGGGACTAGCATAGGTAACTACAACATCGGGGGCCGTAAGACACATGTAACTATGCGAGTAGGAGCCGATCATCATGGGATGGATCACATCACCCTGATTATGGGGTGCCAGTTGGAAACTAGTTTATACGGGTTCAGAGATTAACAGGGGGTACGATAGTATATTCGACCCTAGACAACTTAACCAAGTTATAGTGCTTGCCCACTTCTTGTTTATACTTATCATACCCAGTTCTTTATTCATAGACAAAATAGTACTAGACTTACTCAGGCTTTATGTCTGACTCTACTTTTCTTTCGTCTTCTTTTCTTCCGTTCCCCCCCCCCCCCCCCAGGTCCACAGGAAGGGAACACAGCAGCTTGACCAACCTTAACATCCAGCTTGAAGAAGAGAAATGTATTGCTTGGACTTTCCTGTTTTGAACTATGGCTTTGGACAATCCACTATGGGGACTTTTGCAGTTTATCTATGTTTATTTATGCTTCTTTAAATAATGTACTCAAGACAGATTATGAAAATGTTATGTTATGTTTTTGGAAAGGATGTAAGACAATCATGGTGATGTTTTGTAACACGTATTTGTTTTTATGAAATAAAGTTTGTTGTTCTTCCGCTGTTTACAAATATGTGTTCCTATATCTGTCTTGTATATCTGTGACTTATACTTATAAACCTCCACCAAAATTAGGGCATTCCCTTTGAGAGTGACCCTAACGGAGGTGGGGTGTTTCACCAAATCACTTCCTAATCACATATTAGCCTAATCTACATCAAATTAAGGCGGATTAGCATAAGAATTGGGATAGAGCTGCTGGAACACATAGAGATTGGATCCAAATCAGAGAAGTTTCAGATTTGATAATTAATTTGTGGCAAAGGTGAGTGATTAGCATTGTTTTGACACTAATTACAGTTAATTAGGGTAATTAGCGAAGATTAGCGAAATTATAACTCAGAAAAATATAGAAAAATTTCTAAAACTTCATTTTATGCCTCTGATATGAATTTGGGTTAATTTCGATTAATTTTGCTAATCCCGGAATTTGGGGGATTAAGAGGTGATTAGTGATAATTAGCGAAATTTTGCATCATAAAAATCTAGAAAAATATTCATAAATTCTGAAATATTGTTTTAGACCTCTGTTAGAAATTGGGTTTGATTTGGTTAAGTTTTACTAAACATATCATTAGTTTTTATTAAACATGCTTAAGGGAAAATATGGGGTTTTGGCCATGTTTGATCCGTTTTAACATATCATATTGTTGTTTTGGTGTTTCTGAATGATTATACATGTTGCTTTGACTGCATGGTATGCTTTGTGATTGTCTAGAAGTACTAAATTGGTCGAAAACGCCATCGAATGGCGTAAAACAGTCGCTGGAAAGAAATGCAGGAAATCGCCTGAACCGGATCGGATCGCCACATGTACCACGATCCGCCCCACCTTCTTCGACCCGATCCGATTGCGAGACTCCTTCACGATCCGCCATGCTCCACCTTGAAGACCATGAGCAAGAAGATACCGCGACCCGATCCGATGAAGGAACTCGACCCGATCCGAAGCAAGGCCACGATCTGGACGAGATGTCACGAGCCAACTAGAGGACCACGATCTGGAGCTGGAGCATCATCACGACCTGGAGTGGGACTCGCGACCGACTCGAACCAGAGTGGTGCGACCCGACCTGATGGAAGGTGAAGCACGATCCGAACCGAGGGGCTGATGGCCACGACCTGAAGCAAAGTGGAGTGAAAAAGACCGATCCGGGGAAGATGAAGACTAAAACCCGAGATGCAAAGGTAGTCCAAATGGAAGTCAGAGCTCAGGATCCAGTTGGGAACCAATGAGTTCACTTCATGAGTTGGGCTTTGCTGCGGGACGTATGCTAAGGGGTTGTCGATGTCTGTAACTTTGAATCACTATGTGTGGGGAGTACGTGAACGGATCCAGGGCCACAGTGGCCTAGGTACGACTAAAGAGCTATAGACCAATAAGATGGGGTCATTTGTAAAGATTTGGTCATGACTCCATGAGGTAAGCTTGGTGGTAGCAGTAGTTGTACTAGTCGAACTCTATCACTACTTCGATGGGTCAAGTGATTGACAGTGGTGGACGTCGTATGCTTTACGCACTGAGTGAGAGATGTGAGGATGGTTGCTATGCTTGATTGTTTGCCTTAATTATGACATGCACACCCCCACCCCCGTATTCTTTACACCATCTGTTTAGTGGCATCTTAGAGTATTGTACGGTATGTAGTGCTAACTCTTTGGTTGCAGGTCAAAGTTCAGGCATGGTTTAGTATACCTGTTATTGTTCTGTTTAGCTGCTTATCGCTCATACCAGACTTTTTGTCTGATCCAGAGTTTTATGTCTCTTCTTATTACTCTGGGTGCTCTCACGAGCAGACTAGAGACAGGTTAGTTGGTGATGCACGAGTAGCTGTATCAGAGACGAGCAGGAGGCTTCCACGTATGATATATAGATATTCTCCCTGTGTCGCTGCTGGCCACTACTTTGGGCATTAGTAGTGCACCCTTTCTTTCTTTTGTTTAGATACAGTAATTTGGAAAGTTGTAATAAGCTGTATATGGATTTCCGCTACTCTGATGATGATGATGATGTTGGTTTTAGTTGTCAGCTTATGCACTGTCTCGCCTGTTTTATGTCAAGTATATTATTATTATATTTTGTTCCATGCGCTGTGAGACATTCTACAGGTTCTGTGTTAGATCTTTCACCTTCTTTCCTTTCTTTGGCGACCGTTCCGTGCTAGTTGGGCATGTTTACAGCGCACCTTCGGAGGAGATGCCAGCTGGTGCGGGGCAGGCCGTCACACCTTCCATAGTCACCATTTCAGAATACTTAAAAACGTGTGTTCTCTATTTTCTTTCCTTTAACCGTAAAAACTGTTTAATACTAACCGCTCACCCCCACTTCACATTTGGTTGCTGAATCAGGAAACATTTCTACCCTGAATTTATAACATAATCTACACTTTTTCATCTCTCTTCTTCCTGAAAATCTTGATCTTGATTCATGATTAGGTGACATCTTCCATAACAGTTGCATCTCCAACCCATATGCTTATCACTAACATCGGTTTCCTATTTTTATCCATTTATGTTTGTTGGTGTTTTCAGTTAACCTTCTGATTCCTCATTAACTAAGTACCATAATGAAGATGTACGTCCAAAGTTCCAAAGCAGAAGATTGGGCTTTGGATTAGGGTAAATGAAATCCATGGTCAAAAAAGCAATATAACTACATGTAATTTACACATCTGACTTACAACTTTCTTTTCTGATCATTCAACCAAATACCAAAATAGTTTTGTTAAATTAATTTTAGGTCTTAAATGATTTCAAGATTGAATGGACTTTGGTTGATAGGTTTTAGGAACAGGTTAAAGATAAAGAAGAAAACAAAATATGAATCCACCACCAATTCATTACAGATTGATCAAGGTGATGCAGATGACAATGGTCATCAAATAAATGCTTCTTTTAAATGGAAAAATTAATTGTACATGCAAAACTTTTCAGTCATGTTTAATCTTCTATGTTTCCTGTTTCATCGTTTTGTTACGGCTTGAATTTTTTTTTTCTTTAAAAAAAATGGTTTTGATGTATTGTTACTATTTACTTTTTGTGCTTTCAAAAAATAATAATTTTGCTTCGCATCCTCCGTCCACTTCCCAAAAGAGCCTTTAATGATCAGGTTTATTACTATTGGATTTACCCTCTTGGTCAATCCCATATTCTTACCAAAACACATAGCTTAAACCACGTACAAAGACATGAGTGCAAGCATATACAAATTTGTAAATATAAACAAGTAATAATTTTGGTGTCTGCTTGATTAGCTATTATACGTTTTCTTTTTTTTAAATGTTGATAAGACGATCAATATAGTTATATTTTATATCTTAACTTTGACAATTGATATTGAGGGAATGGGTGTTCAAAATTGTGGAAACCCTAGAGCCAATAATTTTAGTCTACCTTCTTCCCTATCATATAAAGTATGGCATTTTGATGTTCTCTTGATTATTTATTTATTTTTGTCATTAAGATATATTTCTACCAATGATAACATGCTCAAAGCCTCCACTTTTACCTACTTCAATTGCAGTACATGATAAAAAATAATCTAAAGTCATTATTTTTCTCAATTCAGTATATTATGATATTATCATTCTCATAGTTCTACGATTTTTGTGCATTTGTTCAAATATTTTATCTTACTAGTACCATAATATAAGACAGTCCACAATAGTTCATTTTTGTATTCTGCCCAACATAACTTTTTGAGATAGTATTCCCAAGTTCACTTTTTTTTTACAACGGTGGACTGCAGATAGAATATCATTGTCTTTTAACTATTTTTTACACTAAAAAACTATATTATATTTATGTCGGTTCAAATAAAAACATGCTTAAAAATCTAATCTTAATTCTCCAAAAAAAATCAGTTATTTGGAGCAATTTTGATGGTAAGGTTTACTATTTTTTGAATTTTAGCTGACTTGGTAATTGAACTGAAATATCTTACTAAACCCTTCAAAATGATTGCATAAGTTAGTATTTCCTTATTTAGTAGCATACTCAAACTGTGACAACCCCGGGACACGAACCCCCAACCTCCCGGAAAGCAACACCACGCACTAACCACTGTGCGAAAAGATCTTTGTGTTAGCTTTTCGAGAGGGGTGTTACAGACTACCCCCCTTAAAGAGCCTAACGTCCTCGTTGGCTCATATCACTCACCACTCAAGCGTTGTGCATGTAACCCGCATCATTACCACACCGACCGACATTTGCGGCATTACACACACAATTCCGGCTGGGTATAGGCTCTGTGATCTCAAAGCTTTCCCCACAATCGATTCAAACGTCTCATCAATGTGGTTAATAAGCCTTTCCCCCAAGTACTGATCCAAGCCTATTATGAACTTCTCATTCTTCTTCTCGGGAGTGTCAATTAGGTGTAATCCCTACTTCGATAAAGTATCGAACTCTGCAATATACTCCGAGACTACCCTACCGTTCTGCTTAAGTTCCAGAAATTTCCTAAACAATTCTGATTTCTGAGCAGCTGGGATAAACTTATCGCTAAAGCGGGTCTTGAACTGATCCCAAGTAACTTGATCCTCTGGAGTAGCTGCCTTAATAGCATTCCACCAATTCATCGCCCATCCTTGTAGCTGACGGGATGCTAGCCTTCTCTTCATCGCATCCTCGATACCCAATTCTTCGAAGATACGTTCACAGCTATCCAACCGTCCTGAACATCCGTAGCCGATTCCGTTTCATGGAACGGCTTCCCACCAAGGCTATTGTAATCCTTACAGAGCTTGGCGAAATCATCCCTAGGCACCTGCACCTCTGCACCACCACCATTGACAACATTGGGAATTGCCCTTTGAACATCCCTAAGCATCTCCCTCATGAAGTCAGTGAACATCGTCCTCATATCAGGGGCATTCCCATTATTAGCTCCTCTACCAGTACCTCTCGTATATCGGCTCATCGTTCAATCTGTAAAGAGAAACGATTAACCATCTTCTTTGTAGTGTCAGTGCAGTGCGACTTCATCCTTAGCTATACTAATAGTGTATATATATATAACTTTTGAAAACCAAAATAATCACAAATACGCTCTCTCATATACGTAGTATGTCTCTCTGGTGTCTTTCCCTAGGTTAACTACGCAACCTAGAGCTCTGATACCAAATGTGACAACCCCGGGACTCGAACCCCCGACCTCCCTGAAAGCAACACCACTCACTAACCACTGTGCTAAAAGATCTTTGTGTTAGCTTTTCGAGAGGGTTGTTACACAAACCTTGAATTCATAATTCATTAATCCTTGACTGTTATTGCTCCAATTATATTGCCATATTTTGTGTATTTTATTGGTACTATATTTATCATATGCTTTTGAATTACAATCTTTTCTGATGTTAAATTCCTAAGATGTCCTAATGATTACTGCAGAACTTTTGTTAAGTAAATGTAGACAACATTTCCTATGGGACAGCGTAGATAAATAACATTATGTCTATAGTTGGATATTGTAGTCGGGGTACAGTTGAAGATGGTTGCTATAGCGTAGATGATTCATGACATCCAGGTATTAAAATTCCAATTATTAGCATGTTAATCATGCTAATACCTATTACATATGCTCTTCCTCCTTTGGTATGTGAAGTATCAAACTTTTATATGACAAGTTGCACGGTTTGTCTCCTAATTTTTGTTTCTTGATTTGTATTAGGTCTCTTTTGAAACTAGCCATTTGACGCCTAACTTTGCTTTGGCTTGGAGAACAGGGATCGCCGATTTGGTGCATTATAAACCGTGGGTAATTCTACATTCCCTATGAATTTTTTTTCTTATCTTATCTATAACTGATGATTTATGCAATACATAAAACAATGTTCACGAACAACAAACCTGAACGCTATCATCATAATAATTACAAGGTGCCATTGGTGACTTATATTCTGTTTTTATTACTGCAGTTGAACTCATTTTGAGATAATCATGGGGATAAATATGGAAAGAAATTAAGTGCTTAATTACTGTCAGAAAAGACGAAGAAGGCATATCAAGAATTAAAACGTTGTAGGCAATAAAGCTAACCGTCTCTTTATTGCAGAGAAAAATATATAAATGTGAATAGGATTTGTGGGTTTGATTAGTAGGTTGATGTGAAGTTAATGAGCTCATTCACAATCATTAACTTACACACTTTATTAACTACCACACTTAAACAAAATAATTTTAATGAGCCGTATCAAAATTTTAGTCTTATGAGTGATGAGGCTATCTCTTTTGTAAATGTGCAGTTTGTAGTTAAAATAATTTTTTCAGTTGTTTGTTGTAAACTAACATCATGTTTTCCTTGATCTTATTGGAATTTACGTCAAAACATTATTATGAGAATATTGATGAGCCATCTCAAACATTTTTGGCCTAAATTTGGGTGTTATAAGATACGTTAGGATTTATGATCTTTGTTGTTTGCTCAAGTTTTTTCCTTCAATGAATTTTTTTTCAAATAAATGGAGAAAATTATAACGAAACTTAATTTTACATAATATGAATCATTTTTTATTACGCTACCTATTTAGTATGTACTCTTGCATCTGAGTTGGAAGAAATGGTAATTTATATAATTCAATTTCTGAGTTTTACGTAGTTATTCTGTTTATTTAGTAATCTAATTTATCTTTTAATTTCCATTTTTTTCAAAGTTGCCACAACATGTGATGTGGTACTGTGGTTTAGATTTACTCCGTTGTTGAAGTCTGGAATAGCTGCACTTACTAAAAACCAAATACACGACATTGACTCTTGCCACAAGAGATGGTAACAATCTTTATTCATTTTTCTCATGTAGAAAACATTAACCGTAAGTTCAAGTTGGCTTTGTTTTTTTTCCTACGAAAAGTATGCGTTTCAAAGATCTAAATGGTGGATGTTGGTATTTGCGATACTGTAGAAAACTTTAACTTTAACTTCAAGCTGGCTTTGTTTTTTTTTCCTACGAAGAGCATGCATTTGAAAGATCAAAATGGTGGGTGTTAGTATTTGCATTGCTGGACATAAAGGGAGGCAAGTTGTTTTGACATCAGATCTATATTGGGGTACAATTAAAAATTTTGGTTCATGATCTTTGGAATCACCAGAGAAGGCTTATATGATCTTATCAGACTTCTACCAGAACATTGTATTCATTTTGGTGCCTCTTTGGTAAGTAGCTACAAGGAAAGAGACTCATTTCACTGTTTTCTTATCTTTTTGATAATTCTATTTGGTCGATATATACTTAACCAAAGATATCACACTTGATTTTCAGCTTCTACGTATTTATGTTTCATACACAAGATTTTGTTTAACCACTGCAGTCGCATAGTGGAGCAACTTACCATATTATATCATCTATATTGCTTTATAATAACATCACAGTGCATAATGTGGGCTCTCTGCTTTCACTGTTCTTTCAGTTACTTCAAACAACCGAGCATCTCACCGTTTGCATTACATTTTGTACCTTTACTATTAAGTAGGGTAGATAATTTTTGGTATATTCAAATAGTAGTCTCATTTTACAGCATGCCAATAATATTTTTCGATGTATACTAAATTATACACATGATCCTTGAAGCATTATCCTTAAGTGAACCAAAAGGGGTTTCTTAAGACACTAATATTCCTAAGTACTACAATTATAATATTCAAGGCAACCTCTTTGATGCAATTTTCAAATACTTTGGACATTAGCAATTACAAGTCTACAAAGGCATTGGACTGACATAGCCTTATGCTTTCATTAACCACATCAAGAATTTGGTACAATCTCATTGTATTCTTCCTTTACCACTAGGACACATTGTTTTCACATATGGACTATGATATAATTTCAGACTGTTGGGATCCCTCCTTAATTGGAGAGTTTCTAGAAAATTCTAGATGTTTCTAGAGAAATCTAGAATTTTCTAGAATGTTCCGGAAAACTCTAGAGAAGTGTAGAACCCTCTAGAAGCTTGTGGAAGAGTGTGGAACCCTCTAGAATATTCTGGAAACGTGTGGAACCTTCTGGAACCTTACGGAAGAATTATGGAAGAATAAAGAAGGGAATGGAAGAGTGTAGAGATTCCTAGAGAGTGTGGAGCATTCTAGAGAATCAATCTCTACCGTCGGATGCAAGTAATCTCCATCATTCATTATGGAGGTTGAGTAGTATAAATAGGAGAAGGAGCCCTATTACTAGCCATCCAACAATCCAAGAATCAAGAGAGAAGCCACTCCTTAGAGTGAGGAAAACTTGAGAGTTGGAGAGAGCCTCTTTGAGAGAAAAGAGAGATAGCTTGTGAAGTCTTTATCCTCAAGCTTGGTGAGCTGCCGAGTGTGAGTTACTTTTGTAATCAAATTTTTGTAATCCTATTATTCCTTTGTATGGTGGAAGAATCTCCATATTGGAGAATTATAAACTCTTGTGCACCCGTTGCTACTTTTAATCTTAATTGCCTATCTTAATTTCACGAAGCGGGAAAGACCGAGATTTCCCCAACAGTGGTATCAGAGCCAGGTTCATCTATAGCCGTAATCAAGCTCGTGTAAGTTCAAGATGGAGGATAATGTCGCTCACGATGGAGACATGTTCAAGCTCACAGCCAACAACTACTCCTATTGGAAGCCAATGATGGAGGACCACTTGTATTGTAAGGATTTGCATGAGCCCATCATCTACAAAGATAAAGTGGCAGGGAAGAGTGATGCTCAATGGGAACTGTTGAACCGGAAGGCTGTTGCTATTGTAACAACCCGAATTTTAAACAAACGTGTTAAGACAAGAATCAAGGAAGAATTAAATGTTAAAATCTGAATCAGGAGAAACGGGATGTGCCATTGCGTTCGTCTCGGAAAAATACGCGAAATAGAGTCCGAAATTTCGTAAATCGGAGTCCGTATGGCCGAGATATGGCCTTCGGAAGTTTTACGAAAAATCAGAATTCAAAACAGATTTCAAATTTTCAGAAATCAGGCTAGGAGGGAAAAATCCCGCCAGAACCAGGTCGACCTGGGGGTCGACCTGGGTGTCGACCTGGGTGGGACCAGGTCGACTGGGGAGTCGACCCCACGGTCGACCTTGGGGTCGACCTGCCTGGTCGGACCCAGGCAGCCTGGTGCACCTGTTTTGCTGTTTGGCTCGGTTATGGAGGCTTGTGACGATTTTTGAGGGCTTGGATCTATCCTAGGGTTAATCTAACGGAACTACTCCTAATCTCTATAAAAACACCCTAGGACCTAACCTAAATCACTAAAAATCATTCTAGCAACTAAACTATGCCAAAATTTCTAATGATCATGGCCTCCACTCAAAACCCTAGCCTCCATCCTCTTGTCATAAATTCTATCTTCATTCTCTTGAGAGATTAGATGATCATTTGAGTGTTTCTAAGTTACATGAGAGTTGCTAAGCTCGATTCAAGGCCAAAGTTGCAACTTTTATACTTCAAAGCAAGGATCTTTCTTATTATTTTCTCAAGGGTTTTATTGGAGCTTATTGATTTGGGGTTTTTTGCTAGTGTGGCTTCGTCTCAATCTTTTTATATATTGATTTGTGCCTTCATAGCATTGTAAGCCCCCTCCTACTCTTAGATATTAACTATGAAGTTAAATGTTCATGTTGCAAGTTTTGGGTTTGAACTTGAGTAGGTTACATGCTTAGAAACTATCATGTTATGTGTAGATTTATCCTATGCATACTCGTAAAGTCATCACCTTGATGTTGTGGGCTAAAAGCCATAAGCTTTATGTTGAAATGTTGCATTATGCAACATAATAACTCTCTTATCCCTTAAGTTAACGTGCATAGAATGCTATATGCGAACTTCTAGCCATTTTTCTATGTCATCTATCACCATGATTCACCTATATGCTAAGTTTTGGGGTTATGCATGTTTTTGGGGCTTAATAATGTAGCGTGCAAGTTTGTGAACACATTATGTCTCATATGCCACCATGTTTAACTTGTGGCCTTATACCCCTTTATTCATACCTTTGCCAAGTTCCTTCTTTTAATCCATTATGCGTTGTTGCGAATGTATATGCGGGTTTAAAAGCGTTGGGGTTACGTTATGGGTAAACTTTAATAACATGAAACATGATTTGGGTAAATTAGTATAAACATGACAACATGTAATTTTGGCTATGAACATGGGACTTGAAAACTTGACACGTATGGGTTGTAAGTGTAACAAGACACTAGACCAAACATGAAAGTGGCCAACTCGAGGTTGGGTTGAGTTTGTAGCATAAATCTACCCGGACCCGCCCGGCTTAACTAGTGGCTACAAACAATAGGACCCAATGTGAGTAGTTGGTCACATAGCACTTAAAACCCGAGGTTAGACTAGGTTGTGGTATAAATCTACCCGGACCCGCCCGGCTTAACTAGTAACCACAACAAGGTCCAATGTGAGAGGTTAAAAGTGCATTAATTTAATTAATGCCACATGATAAGGTTAAGTAAATTTGACTAATGACACTTAACCGATATGATATGAATGGGTAGGTTAAGTTAAACCGGACTTGATTTCTTAATGACACTTAACCATATAAGACAATTAGGGGATGGGGTTAAGTAATTTACACTTAACTAATCTAAACACGGCTCTTAGATGGGGTTAAGTAATTTACACTTAACTAATCTAAACACGGCTCTTAGATGGGGTTAAGTAATTTACACTTAGCTAATCTAAACATGGTAATTAGATGAAGTTAAGTTAACCTAGACTTAACTAATCTAAACACGGTAATTCGATGGGGTAAGTTAAAAACTTAACCAATCTAAACTTGATAATTCAATGAGGTTAAGTAACCGATACTTAACCAATCTAACATGAATATTTAATGGGGATAAGTAACTTATACTTAACCAATTATGCATGATAATCTGATGGGATTAAGTAACCCATACTTAACCAATCCGACTCGATAATCCGATAAGGTTAAGATAATCTATACTTAACCCATCTAATGTGAGAACTTGATAAGGTTAAGTCACAAGACCGTTTAAACATACTTAACCATTCTAATACGATTAGTGGATGGGGTTAAGTTAACCTATACTTAACCAATCCGACTCGATAATTCAATGAGGTTAAGATAATCTGTGCTTAACCAATCTACCACAATAAGCTGATAAGGTAAGATAAACAAATACTTAACCAATTTGACTTGATGATTGAATAAGGTTAAGTCATGAGCTTCTTGGTATACTTACCCAACTTGTAGGGCTAGGTCTTGGACTTGAATACTTAGCCAAATCTTGACATGATTCGTAGGCAGATTAAGTCATGAACTTAAATGACAATACTTAACCCATTAGACAAAACCTTAGTTTAGGGAACTAAGTAATAATTCTTAGTCAAGGGATGGGGACCAGTTCACAGATAGATGGGTAACCCGATACTGTAGGTCATCGCTTAAAATACGAGTTGGAGCAATATCTGATTTAGATAAAGGCTCCAACGAACTGGGTGACGAAGCGGTAGCTTCGGGGAAAGTGAGAATACTCTTGGTATCCGTCTGTGGGGTTGTGGAAGGTCCATGAAACCTGGCCTCACAGAGGTTAAGGTCTGCGGTAGAAGAGCCAAGGGTATGCCTTGGTTGCTGTGCGAGCGACCTAAAGACTGGAGCGGGTTAGCGTGGGGTCGGCGATATTTTCACGGTAGCCCTAGATAGCACATTCGTCGGCCTCCTACCATCTTTAGTCAATCGTGTACGTACGGAAAGGCAGAGAACACCCAACAAACCATACTGGCTATCAGGTATGGGTGAGGTTAGCCGTCCGGAATGAGGGTAGCGATGGCTGTAGCGTAGTTCTCATACATGACTTTTCTTGTTTTGCCTTTCAGTAGTTGAGGGAGGGGTCACGTGGGACCATAGCCACGGATACAAAAACAGACCTTGATATCTGCACCGGCGAATGACTTAAAACTCCCGACCGAGTTCCGTATTTCTTGATTTGCCCTGGCACGGAACTCGGATGGCACATTGAGATACATGTGCATCTAGACATAGAAAACGATTCACGATACATACATGGGATAAAAGGGCACTGTTGAGGGGTAGCATAATCCCTAGTGGCCCTAGGTGGCTAAAACCCAAACCGAGACACGGAAACGTTCATTAGGTAGTATAATCCCTAGTGGTCCTAGGTGGCATAAATCGATAGTTCATGGTAAGAAAACATAACTAGATCAAGGGTAGCAGTCCATAACAACTTCAAGGATAAAATGGTACTACGTTGAGGCAGTATAGATTTACATAGGGAAGCCCGTACGGCCTACGGCAAAGGACTGAACTCATACATGGAAAGAAACATACGAGTTGGGAAAACCTACATATGCTATATATTAGGTTGACACGGACCATTACATGACATTGGGCAAGGGACATTCATAGTTAACACATAACGCGGGTTGGGATACTAGTAAGAGAGGTGCAGAGCAAATATACATGATATATACCTTAGGATGTTATACATGATAGATACCTTGGGATATTATACTTGATAGAAACCTGACGATGTGGTACCTTGATTTATCTTGACACCGTAGTTTATCATGACACACTCGTTTATCTTGGTACAGTAGTTCATCCTGTTATTTTGGTTTAGCTTATCTATCTTGTCATCATACTTATGTTCATCTCAGTTCCTCATGCCAGTTAACTTTACTAGTTTATATACTGATTGTAGATAGGGCTTACCAGTCTTTATGACTGACCCCGTTTTGTTTCGCCTCTTGTCTTCCGTTCCCCCCCCCCCCAAGGTTACAGGGAGGAAATGCTATTGTTAGTTCGGACTTCTCCTGTTTGAAGGTCATCATGTAGGGCTCGGACTTTTCTTGGCTATGGCTACTTTACTGTTTTACTTGGGGAATAATTTATGAAAAGGTTTTTTATGCTTCTTTACTATTGCAAGGCAGGTTTCCATGTAAGAAATTCTCTGATGTAAAAGGCTTTAGACCTTATTTATTAATGATATGAAAGTTGGTTTTACTTCCGCTATTTTTTATATGTTCTGTCTTGTAATATTTCTGTACATGTTCACCAATAATACCCCTCTAAAGCTAGTGCATTCCTTTGCGAGTGACCCTAGCGGAGGTGGGGTGTTACATTTGGTATCAGAGCAGAAGGTTACCAGACCGGGCAAAAGTTTTTGAAACCTTCTGAAAAGTATTTGAAAAACCGTTTAACAAGAAGCATTTTTCAAGAAAAGTTTTGTTTTAAAAGGCTATTCCCCAAAGGCCATTAGCATTATCCTTTGATTCCTTGACTGAATCTCCTTTCCTTTCTTTCCTCTATCTGTGGTCACAGTAGTTCTAACTGTGACTAATCTTTGTCTAGCCACGTAGGTGTTTTCCGTACGATGGAGGTGGTTCTCGAGAGACCTGTTGCCGTGATACAAGGAAGGATAATAAGAGTAAGGATAAAGGACGCGAGCTTAAGGATAAGCAACTTGTTGGTATGGCTTAGTCCATCAAGGAGGACAAGGACAAGATCATCGGAGAGGGCAATTGTACGCTCCCATTTCTAGGGTACCTAAAAGAGATGGTACCGTTTCTGGTAAAGGTTTAGTCGTTCTTTTCTATCATCTCGTCCAGACTTTGTCTTGATCATCGTATCATTTAAGTCTGCTTGGATAGTTGAGTCTCTGCACCTTAGTACTAGCATGGTAAAGGATCCCAGTTTTGTCCCAAAATCTGGTTAGAGAGTCGGTCCATTTATTCCTGACTTGTTGGATTTGAGAATGTCTATGCCAAGTGTTGAGATTAGAAGCAATACTTCTATTGTTGAGCCATGGATGGATTCTAGGGGTAAAATGGTTATCCAGTAAGGGATACCATTCTCGGTTTTGAAAAGAGGGTAGTCAGACTCTTGGCTTGCTTTAGTAATACCTTCGAAGTATCGTGTAACCTTTTGGGTTCTGTCATGGTTAGTTACCTAGAATCTCTTGATGCATTTATTGGAAATCTCTGATCCAATCGAGTAACGTTCGCCAATAAGATGGATGGTTCATTCCGCTTGAGCATGGGTTATAGGAACCACCCTAGTAAGTGCACGTGGTAACATGGATTAGCATTGGTAAACGAGATCCAGAATTCACTAGTGAATTTTGGAGAGCTTGCATGAGTACGTAGATATGGTTGAGCCAAGTATACTAGGGAAAAAATAAATGAAAGTGGAACGAGAGGCGACAGTGAAAAGAGTTCCGACTCATACCTTCGAAATAGGAATCAAGGAACTACGAAATCATGAAGTCACAGGCAGTCAAGGCACACTGGAATTGAGCTCAAGGAAATGCGGCTTAGACGCGCACATCGTGTCTCTTTGTAAGAGTATATCGTTGATCCCTGGTTCTCCTGTAGAGCTTACTTACATGCTATCGCTTGGTGGATATCCTCTCGGTCCTGTTTCTGTTACAAACCCCGTAAGGAGTTTGTCTTGTTTATCTCCTCGATCTTATCTTGGGAACCTTAGATAGAACTCTATGGATGTAAACATGTATTTGAAACATTTTATGATTGATATGGTTGCAAATTGTTGCAAGTGGTTGCTCGTGGATGCGCGAATACACATTAGATACTAGATTGACGCGGTCACATTTCACGTTGCATATGCACGAGTATTTATACTTGTTTATGGATGAAATTGAATGTGTTATCCTGCGGATGTTGCATATGAATGAATGTTTGTGCACGCATATAGTACTTATATGACTAGGACTATTTGCATACATGTTGGACTCATGGCACTAAACATATTTTGCATTAGAAAGATTACTCAGGCCTGATCATTAGCATTAGCTAAGGAGCATATACACACACGTTTTGCATATGTTCATATGGCATTAGGAATCGTCTAAGGACAATGGTTGCCTGTGGATGATGTTTTGAGTAGATGGATGATGGATGGTAGGATGCGTTCTTCCTAACTTGGACATTTCGGGGACGAAATCCTTAAAGGAGGGGAGAATGTAACAACCCGAATTTTAAACAAACGTGCTAAGACAAGAATCAAGGCAGAATTAAATGTTAAAATCTGAATCAGGAGAAACGGGCTATGCCATTGCGTTCGTCTCAGAAAAATACGCGAAATATAGTCCGAAATTTCGTAAATCGGAGTCCGTATGGCCGAGATATAGCCTTCGGAAGTTTCACGAAAAATCAGAATTCAAAACAGATTTCAAATTTTCAGAAATTAGGCTAGGCGGGAAAAATCCCGCCAGAACTAGGTCGACCTGGGGGTCGACCTGGGTGTCGACCTGGGTGGGACCAGGTCGACTGGGGAGTCGACCCCAGGGTCGACCTGGGGGTCGACCTTCCTGGTCGGACCCAGGCAGCCTGGTGCACCTGTTTTGCTGTTTGGCTCGGTTTTAGAGGCTTGTGACGATTTTTGAGGGCTTGGATCTATCATAGGGTTAATCTAACGGCCTAAACTACTCCTAATCTCTATAAAAACACCCTAGGACCTAACCTAAATCACTAAAAATCATTCTAGCAACTAAACTATGCCAAAATTTCTAATGATCATGGCCTCCACTCAAAACCCTAGCCTCCATCCTCTTGTCATAAATTCTATCTTCATTCTCTTGAGAGATTAGATGATCATTTGAGTGTTTCTAAGTTACATGAGAGTTGCTAAGCTCGATTCAAGGCCAAAGTTGCAACTTTTATACTTCAAAGCAAGGATCTTTCTTATTATTTTCTCAAGGGTTTTATTGGAGCTTATTGATTTGGGGGTTTTTGCTAGAGTGGCTTCGTCTCAATCTTTTTATATATTGATTTGTGCCTTCATAGCATTGTAAGCCCCCTCCTACTCTTAGATATTAACTATGAAGTTAAATGTTCATGTTGCAAGTTTTGGGTTTGAACTTGAGTAGGTTACATGCTTAGAAACTATCATGTTATGTGTAGATTTATCCTATGCATAATCGTAAAGTCATCACCTTGATGTTGTGGGCTAAAAGCCATAAGCTTTATGTTGAAATGTTGCATTATGCAACATAAGAACTCTCTTATCCCTTAAGTTAACTTGCATAGAATGCTATATGCGAACTTCTAGCCATTTTTCTATGTCATCTATCACCATGATTCACCTATATGCTAAGTTTTGGGGTTATGCATGTTTTTGGGGCTTAATAATGTAGCGTGCAAGTTTGTGAACACATTATGTCTCATATGCCACCATGTTTAACTTGCGGCCTTATACCCCTTTTTTTATACCTTTGCCAAGTTCCTTCTTTTAATCCATTATGCGTTGTTGCGAATGTATATGCGGGTTTAAAAGCGTTGGGGTTACGTTATGCGTAAACTTTAATAACATGAAACATGATTTGGGTAAATTAGTACAAACATGACAACATGTAATTTTGGCTATGAACATGGGACTTGAAAACTTGACACGTATGGGTTGTAAGTGTAACAAGACACTAGACCAAACATGAAAGTGGCCAACTCGAGGTTGGGTTGAGTTTGTAGCATAAATCTACCCGGACCCGCCCGGCTTAACTAGTGGCTACAAACAATAGGACCCAATGTGAGTAGTTGGTCACATAGCACTTAAAACCCGAGGTTAGACTAGGTTGTGGTATAAATCTACCCGGACCCGCCCGGCTTAACTAGTAAGCACAACAAGGTCTAATGTGAGAGGTTAAAAGTGCATTAATTCAATTAATGCCACATGATAAGGTTAAGTAAATTTGACTAATGACACTTAACCGATATGACATGAATGGGTAGGTTAAGTTAAACCAGACTTGATTTCTTAATGACACTTAACCATATAAGACAATTAGGGGATGGGGTTAAGTAATTTACACTTAACTAATCTAAACACGACTCTTAGATGGGGTTAAGTAATTTACACTTAACTAATCTAAACATGGCTCTTAGATAGGGTCAAGTAATTTACACTTAGCTAATCTAAACATGGTAATTAGATGAAGTTAAGTTAACCTAGACTTAACTAATCTAAACACGGTAATTCGATGGGGTAAGTTAAACACTTAACCAATCTAAACTTGATAATTCAATGAGGTTAAGTAACCAATACTTAACCAATCTAACATGAATATTTAATGGGGATAAGTAACTTATACTTAACCAATTATGCATGATAATCTGATGGGATTAAGTAACCCATACTTAACCAATCCGGCTCGATAATCCGATGAGGTTAAGATAATCTATACTTAACCCATCTAATGTGAGAACTTGATAGGGTTAAGTCACAAGACCGTTTAAATATACTTAACCATTCTAATACGATTAGTGGATGGGGTTAAGTTAACCTATACTTAACCAATCCGACTCGATAATTCGATGAGGTTAAGATAATCTGTGCTTAACCAATCTACCACGATAAGCTGATAGGGTAATATAAACAAATACTTAACCAATTTGACTTGATGATTGAATAAGGTTAAGTCATGAGCTTCTTGGTATACTTACCCAACTTGTAGGGCTAGGTCTTGGACTTGAATACTTAGCCAAATCTTGACATGATTCATAGGCAGATTAAGTCATGAACTTAAATAACAATACATAACCCATTAGACAAAACCTTAGTTTAGGGAACTAAGTAATAATTCTTAGTCAAGGGATGGGGACCAGTTCACAGATAGATGAGTAACCCGATACGGTAGGTCATCGCTTAAAATACAAGGTGGAGCAATATCTGATTTAGATAAAGGCTCCAACGAACTGGGTGACGAAGCGGTAGCTTCGGGGAACGTGGGGATACTCTTGGTATCCCTCTGTGGGGTTGTGGAAGGTCCATGAAACCTGGCCTCACAGAGGTTAAGGTCTGCGGTAGAAGAGCCAAGGGTATGCCTTGGTTGCTGTGCGAGCGAGCTAAAGACTGGGGTGGATTAGCGTGGGGTCGGCGATATTTTCACGGTAGCCCTGGATAGCACATTCGTTGGCCACCTACCATCTTTAGTCAATCGTGTACGTACGGAAAGGCAGAGAACACCCAACAAACCATACTGGCTATCAGGTATGGGTGAGGTTAGCCGTCCGGAATGAGGGTAGCGATAGCTGTAGCGTAGTTCTCATACATGACTTTTCTTGTTTTGCCTTTCAGTAGTTGAGGAGGGGTCACGTGGGACCATAGCCACGGATACAAAAACAGACCTTGAAATCTGCACCGGCGGATGACTTAAAACTCCCGACCGAGTTCCGTATTTCTTGATTTGCCCTGGCACGGAACTCGGATGGCACATTGAGATACATGTGCGTCTAAACATAGAAAACGATGCATGATACATACGTGGGATAAAAGGGCACGGTTGACGGGTAGCATAATCCCTAGTGGCCCTAGGTTGCTAAAACCCAAACCGAGACACGGAAACGTTCATTAGGTAGCATAATCCCTAGTGGTCCTAGGTGGCATAAATCGATAGTTCATGGTAAGAAAACATAACTAGATCAAGGGTAGCAGTCCATAACAACTTCAAGGATAAAATGGTACTACGTTGAGGCGGTATAGATTTACATAGGGAAGCTCGTACGGCCTACGGCAAAGGACTGAACTCATACATGGAAAGAAACATACGAGTTGGGAAAATCTACATATGCTATATATTAGGTTGACACGGACCATTACATGACATTGGGCAAGGGACATTCATAGTTAACACATAACGCGGGTTGGGATACTAGTACGAGAGGTGCAGAGCAAATATACATGATATATACCTTAGGATGTTATACATGATAGATACCTTGGGATAGTATACTTGATAGAAACCTGACGATGTGGTACCTTGATTTATCTTGACACCGTAGTTTATCATGACACACTCGTTTATCTTGGTACAGTAGTTCATCCTGTTATTTTGGTTTAACTTATCTATCTTGTCATCATACTTATGTTCATCTCAGTTCCGCATGCCAGTTAACTTTACTAGTTTATATACTGATAGTAGATAGGGCTTACCAGTCTTTATGACTGACCCCGTTTTGTTTCGCCTCTTGTCTTCCGTTTCCCCCCCAGGTTACAGGGAGGAAATGCTATTGTTAGTTCGGACTTCTCCTGTTTGAAGGTCATCATGTAGGGCTCGGACTTTTCTTGGCTATGGCTACTTTACTGTTTTACTTGGGGAATAATTTATGAAAAGGTTTTTTATGCTTCTTTACTATTGCAAGACAGGTTTCCATGTAAGAAATTCTCTGATGTAAAAGGCTTTAGACCTTATTTATTAATGATATGAAAGTTGGTTTTACTTCCGCTATTTTTTATATGTTCTGTCTTGTAATATTTCTGTACATGTTTACCAATAATACCCCTCTAAAGCTAGTGCATTCCTTTGCGAGTGACCCTAGCGGAGGTGGGGTGTTACAGCTATGATCCGTAAGTACATTGACAAAACTCTCTTCGAGCGTGTTTCTACTTATACAAATGCCTATGAATTATGGATAGAGCTTGAGTCCATGATTCAGAAGAAAACGCCTCGCAACAAGGCAAATTTAGTTCGACGGTTGGTGAAATTGGAGTATAAGGATGGTCATAGTATGATTGAGCACTTGAATAACTTCAAGGGGCTCGTAAATCAACTAACAAAAATTGATATGAAGATTGATGATGAGTTACAAGCTCTTCTACTCCTTAGTTCCTTACCGGAAAGTTGGGACACACTTATTGTTACACTTAGTAACTCAGCTCCGGAAGGAAAGTTAACTATGGATACCATCAGTGACAGCCTTTTTGGTGAAGAAGCAAGGAGAATGGAACGAGATGAGTCTATTCATCCCAAAGCTAATGTTGTTGACAATCCGGGTAGGAATGAGACTCGTAGACGTAGTAAGAGCCAAAATCCACATCAATCTCGAGGAAGATCCAAGTCACGCTCGAAGATTACATGCTATTACTGTGGAAAGATAGGTTACAAGAAAATGGAATGTCGAAGCTTCAAAAGAGACCAAAGGCCGGTAATGTTAAGCCTGACCAAATAATCCTAACAAAGAAGCAAGAAGAAAAGAGTACTACTGCCATAGTATTAAAGGAAGATCTGCTATATCTCGTTGGTGAAAGTAACATTCTAAACATTGCTTGCGATGAGAGTTCTTGGATTATTGATTCTGGTGCTTCCTTCCATGTTACTCCACATGAAAACTTCTTCTCATCCTACCAAAGAGGTGACTTTGGCACGGTGGAAATGGGAAATCAAGATAGAAGCAATATTGTTGGAATAGGAGACATCACTCTGACGACAAGCACCGGGTGCAAGCTTATTTTGAAATATGTGAGGCATGTCCCAACCATGCGCCTCAGTCTTATCTCCGCTGGAAAGCTAGATGATGATGGTCTGATGAATTACTTTGGTGAGGGAAAGTGGAAGCTCACCAAAGGAAGTTTGACGATGGCTCGAGGAAAGAAGGTAGGCTCATTGTATGTAATGCAAGCTAAGCTATGCAAAGAAGAAGTAAATGTCTCTACTGATGATATGGACATATGGCATCAACGACTTGGGCACATTAGTGAGAAAGGTCTTCACATACTCATTCAGAAACACCTCCTCCCTAACGTGAAAGGTAAACCACTTCATCCTTGTGCTCATTGTTTAGCTGGAAAACAAAACAGGGTTGCTTTCCAAAGATCTTCTCCGCCCACAAGGAGAAAGAACATTCTAGACCTCGTGCACACTGTCGTATGCTCGATGTCTGAGAGATCCATTGGTGGTGCTCTACATTTTGTCACCTTCATTGATGATCATTCAAGGAAAGTATGGTTGCACTTGTTAAAATCAAAGGATCAAGTGCTTGATGCTTTCAAAGAATTCCATGCTCTAGTGGAGCATGAGACTGGATGGAAGATTAAGTGTGTACGATCAGATAACGGAGGTGAGTACAGAGGCCCTTTTGAAGTCTATTGCAAGAAATATGGCATTAGGCTAGAGAAGACTCCACCCAAGACACCACAATTGAATGGGCTAGCTGAGAGAATGAATCGAACGATTGAAGAAAGAGTTCATTGTGTGCTCTCTCATGCTAAGTTACCCAAATCATTTTGGGGAGAAGCTATAATGGCTGTGATCGACATTGTCAACCTCACACCATCAGTTCCATTGGATGGGGCCATTCCTGAGGAAGTTTGGACGGGCAAGAGGGCTTCATATAATCATCTCAAGGTGTTCGGGTGCAGGGCATTTGTTCACATCCCAAAAGATGAGAGAGCTAAGCTTGATGCAAAGACAAAGGAGTGTATCTATCTTCGTTCACCTAAGGATGAATTTGGGTACCAGTTGTGGGATCCAATTAACAAGAAGGTTATTCGCAGTAGGGATGTTGTATTTTTCGAAGACCAAACAATTGAAGATATCAAGAATTCAGAGAGGCCAAGGTTGAGAAGCTATAAGAATACTGAAACTACTTTGGTTCGACATGAAGATAATAACACCCAAGAAAGTAGTGATGCTGAAGAACATGAAACTCATGATGAACCGGTCCAGGAAGAACCTCAATCTAGCACTCCAATCACACCGGAGCTAAGATGATCTTCAAGGGACAGATGAGCATCCAGCCGATACAACACAGAGGAGTACGTTACGCTCACTGATGAGGGGGAGCCTCAAAGCTATAAAGAAGCAATGAGTGGTTGTCATAAAGAAGAGTGGAGAATAGCCATGCAAGAAGAAATGCAATCCTTGCATGAGAATAATACATATGAACTAGTGGAGCTACCAAAAGGGAGAAGAGCTTTGAAGAATAAGTGGGTTTATAGAATCAAGACCGAAGAGAACTGTTCAAAGCCTCGCTACAAAGCTCGGTTAGTCGTTAAAGGATTTGGAAAAGAAAAAGGTACTGACTTTGAAGAGATATTCTCTCCCGTGGTAAAGATGTCATCAATCCGAGTTGTCCTTAGCCTAGCAGCCGTGCAAGATTTGGAGATTGAACAACTCGATGTCAAGACGGCATTTCTACATGGTGACCTAGAGGAAGAGATCTACAAGGAACAACCTGAGGGATTCAAAGTTCCAGGCAAAGAAGATCTAGTGTGCCGCCTCACAAAGAGTCTATATGGACTTAAACAAGCACCAAGACAATGGTACAAGAAGTTCGACGCATTCATGGCAGAACATGACTTCAAAAAGACGGAAAGCGATCATTGTGTCTTCATAAAGAGGTATGTAAGTGGTGACTTTCTCATACTTCTGCTTTATGTTGATGATATGCTAATCATTGGACAAGATCGCTTAAAGATAGCTGCTTTAAAGAAAGATCTAAGCAAGAGCTTTGCCATGAAAGATTTGGGACCGGCTAAACAAATCCTTGGGATAAGAATAACTCGTGATAGATCAAAAAGACTGTTGTGGCTATCCCAAGAGAGATATATCGAGAAAGTGTTGGAAAGGTTCAACATGCACAAATCAAAGCCGGTTAACACTCCACTAGCTGGGCACTTCAAGCTAAGTTCGAAGCAGAGTCCGACAAGTGAAAAAGACAAGGAGGAGATGAAGAAGAAACCATACTCATCTGTAGTAGGAAGTCTCATGTACGCAATGATATGCATAAGACTAGATATCGCTTATGCAGTTGGTGTTGTCAGTCGCTTCTTGGCTAACCCAGGGAATGAGCATTGGGTTGCAGTCAAATGGATCCTCCGATATCTACGTGGAACTTCCAAAAAATGTTTATGCTTTGGAAAAGGAAAACCTGTGTTGGAAGGATATACAGATGCAGACTTGGCTGGTGACATTGATTCAAGGAAATCAACATCGGGATACTTAACCACTTTTGCAGGGGGAGCTATTTCATGGCAATCAAAGCTACAAAAGTTTATTGCATTATCCACTACAGAGGCAGAGTATATTGCAGCTACTGAAGCTTGCAAAGAGATGTTGTGGGTGAAGAACTTGTTGCATGAATTGGGAGTGGATCAAGAAAAGTATGTCTTAAAGTGTGACAATCAAAGTGCAATTTACTTGGCAAAGAATTCAACATTTCATTCCCGCACAAAGCACATTGATACAAGATATCACTGGATCCGAGGAGTTCTCGAGGAAAAGCAAATACACCTTGACAAGGTTCACACGGATGAAAACCGGTCTGATATGATGACCAAGGTAGTACCAACAAAGAAGTTTGAAGATTGCTATCAAGGTGCCGGCGTACTACTACCCCACAATTAAGTCGGGATGGGGAGATTTGTTGGGATCCCTCCTTAATTGGAGAGTTCCTAGAAAATTCTAGATGTTTCTAGAGAAATCTAGAATTTTCTAGAATGTTCCGGAGAACTCAAGAGAAGTGTAGAACCCTCTAGAAGCTTGTGGAAGAGTGTGAAACCCTCTAGAATATTCTGGAAACGTGTGGAACCTTTTGGAACCTTACGGAAGAATTATGGAAGAATAAAGAAGGGAATGGAAGAGTGTAGAGATTCCTAGAGAGTGTGGAGCATTCTAGAGAATCAATCTCTACCGTCGGATGCAAGTAATCTCCACCATTCATTATGGAGGTTGAGTAGTATAAATAGGAGAAGGAGCCCTATTACTAGCCATCCAACAATCCAAGAATCAAGAGAGAAGCCACTCCTTAGAGTGAGGAAAACTTGAGAGTTGGAGAGAGCCTCTTTGAGAGAAAAGAGAGATAGCTTGTGAAGTCTTTATCCTCAAGCTTGGTGTGCCACCGAGTGTGAGTTACTTTTGTAATCAAATTTTTGTAATCCTACTATTCCTTTGTATAGTGGAAGAATCTCCATATTGGAGAATTATAAACTCTTGTGCACCCGTTGCTACTTTTAATATTAATTGTCTATCTTAACTTCACGAAGCGGGAAAGACCGAGATTTCCCCAACAGTACTATGATATAATTTCAGACTGTTTGCTACAGATGGGCAATTTATGTATTTCCTAAGTATGTTATAAGAAGTACCAATTGCAATATACTACATGATAATTTTTTGTCACAAATTTCGTTCTGTGCTTTAGTACTATATCCTTTTCTTTTGATAAGCACATAGCACTCGGAAAAATATATATGAAAAAGCTTAACCACTATATAAGCTTACCCTCACTGTATGAAACGTTTATGGTTTCTCATTCTATGTTGTCAGTCACAGTGATGACTGTTTTAAACAGTACCATAACAATTTTGAAATTTTGGAAGACACCGCGCTCAACACTGGCTCATAACCATTTTCCAACTTCAATGTTCCCGTTTACTTGCATTAGCTTTGCTGTGTTATTAGGAAACTAAAAACCTGCTTTAAAGAGAAAACGTAGTTCATTCATTTACACAAATTTTTGATATGAATCAATGCTATAAGTTCTACCATTTTTAACTGTATGTATTCCCTTCTCTAAAATTTTATTTCCATATATCAGATCAATTTACAGTTTATGCTACTTAAATTTTAGGACAGTTATTTTTAATTTAGAGATTGTCGAAGACAACATATTTTGTTACAGGTTTCTCATGGGAGCAAACTGTAAATTTAATTATTTTTCACATGATTTTTATAATAATATGTCTACATGATTGTTGAACACACGTGCTACATGCACACACATATGTACACGCACACACTCACTCTAACTCTCATACACTGTCTTATTAGTAATGAGTTTGATGCAGATAGGTAAAGTTTGAATAAACTATGCTTAATTACTGCTTAATTAATGCTTAGCCAATGTAGTGTATTCCCCGCTAGGCTGTTAGTTCACAAAATTAGTTTTTTTTTTCTTTTCATTTTAGTGAGGAATTGAAATAATTACTTCAATGAGAAGGCCTAAGTTCATTCCCATCCTTTTGACATGGATAAAAATCAAGTATTCAAATGTAGGTTGTTATTTATACGTATTGGATTTGGACATTATTTCTTGAAGCAGTATGCGGAGAAACCGCTGCTTCAGAGCGATATGTTTACTGAATGCGATCTTAAGGTGTGTCTCCTGATTTCAATTTGCACTAAGCCGTTACTTTTGTAATTTTTACATGTAGGCAGCCATGTTGATATATTCATAACTGGAATATAATCTGATAGTTATACTATGTGTGACTTTCCTGGCATCCTATGAAAACCATTTGTTTTAAGTCCTTATTTACACAATCCACATCTACAAGGAAGAATTACTCAATTTGAGTTTATGAGAATGGTGGTATGTGGTCAGGCTAGATCAGCTAGCTAATAATGAACTAAATAACAGTCTACGGTTTCCAGCAATAGAGCGAGCATGACAGGAATTTTGACATACAATGTGCTAGGAGATGAGAGTTCATTAGTCAGTCAACAGCAAATATCGAGTATAGCTTTATGTAACAATACAGAATGAGATATATGATTTAATCCATGATTTAGATTTTTAAATGCAGCGCAAGATATATTTGGTATTATCGTAGTTGATTTAAGTAAATATAATATGAGCCTTCTCTTCAAGTGGACTCATTTTCTATAGGCTGTATTAAGTTAATGCAGGTGATGCAGTTCCAAAGCATTCATGGCCAAAACACCAGAACGTTGATGAGTCATTATGCTATGATGCTACACAAATTTGCAGAGTATTGGTGTCATAGTTGTATACTTATGAATGTTTTACATATTGGTAACTATGATGTATAAGTCATCTATTGGGATGCACAGTACTGTGATATGTTATGTATTGTATTTCATCTTATGAAAAATAATAAAATCGTGTACTAAAACTGGAAGTGTGTAGATATACAAGTGTCAAGAACTTGGAATTTGAGATATCTCAACTTCTGGTTTATTACTATTATGGGGTATGAAGCCCGTACCCTTGCTATTAGATTATAAATAGTGGAACATCCACGTGCAACATTCAACGTTTGAATGATTTATTTTGTGGGTTCTGAAGAAAATATTGAATTTTTAACTAGGAATATGTATAATAAAATTTGTAGCATTATTACTCTATTACCAGACATAAATTCTACTGTAGTTTTTTTTTCTAGCACAAATTCCATTTATCGCTCAATCAGTTTCCAACTACAATTATTTCCCCTGATTTATAACTTTAGTAATTTTGTTCATCTGTTTCACGACTGTGTAACTTTAAAGAAATTTCCAACTTACAACCTTAGCTATACATTTTACTCTCAATATATTTTAAAATATATTAACTAATCATTGTCTTATCTAAGTCATAAAAGTAATTTTATACCGTACAATGGTGAATATAGTAATACTTCTTGAATAATCAATATAAGGAAGAATTCACGCACAAAGCTAAAAAGGCTTCACGCTTCATCTCTCTGACCATTTAATTTGTAGCTACCTGTGTGCGTAGCACGGGTCACACACAAGTTATATGGCAGTGGGTTAGGATTTATTGTTTTATTATTAATTTTCTAGCTTTATTATTCATACTTTAGTTCACGCTCTCTTTATTCGACAGTTATTGATGCCACAGTCACATACGAACTTCGTTGGCGATGAAAATTGACATGTTACTATATCTTGACGACACGGTTCTACCAAAACTGGTTTCGTCGAATTCCGAGTCCGTTTTCTCAGATAGCCCTGTTTTTGGCCTTATATGGTTTATCGATTTACAATTAATTTCTCCGGCTACATACTAGCTCCAAAAATTACAGAAAAATTATTTCTAGCTTTATTTTGATGAAACGGTCCCAACAAAATTAATTTCGTCAAATTTGGAGATCGTTTGAAAAATGTCCATTTTCTGGTCGATCCAATTTGACTTAAATTGATAAAACATGTTTTCTTTTGCTATGCCCACATATTAATTCCAAAAATTATGAAAATTGGAATCTAGTAATAAATTGACATTCCGGATCCAACAAAAGTGGTTTCATCGTAAATGGAGGTCGTTTGTAAAATGGTTATATATTATATTAAAATATGTACAGAAATTCCATAGTGACTATTCTGAATATTAAACTGGGCATAACTTTTGCTTCCCGTTATGAAATTTCAAATTTTCAGATTCGTTAGAAAGATATTTTTAAATAGATTCAAATATTTCTGGTTTTACTGAAATCCGCTTTATTTTGAATCATGTACATTCAATTGAAATTTGAAATCGAGTTTTCAAACTACCGCGCCATTTTAAACTCCTTTTATAATTAAATTAAAAAAAATCGTTCTAACTTCGATTTAAATAAATTTTTCATCGTTATTATTTAAAATAAATTATTTAAATTATTTAAAATTCATTAAAATTGCTAAAATAAAAAAAAATAGTTCAGAATTTACGGGTTGTTACAATCTCCCCCATTTAAAATCTTTTCGTCCTCGAAAAGGAACGGAGCTGAATGTTGTTTAACTCATCAACTCAACTTTCAATTCTAATAAATTTTCAATTCAGTTCAATATTAAATTCGATTTGGTTAAATTTATCATTCTTTCTCATATTGGTTAAATTAATTGTCATTCCAGTATTTTAATTAGTTAAACTAATTATCAAACATCGCAACCAGCAATCAATTAGGTGATTAACTTTTCAAATATATATAGCTTTTATTTAAAGTCAAAAAATCATATTTTTGATGTCAAGTCACAACAATAAACCCAATCTATATTTTGGTTCTCACACTAGTCAATGATATTATATAGATATCCCACTTTCGAAATTCGAACATAAATTCTAATAATGAGATCTCAATCATCAGAATCCTCTCCGGGCGACTAGAGTGTGATTCTATATCCATCCAGTATATTAAAACTTCGAATATCTGTTAATTACGCGTATATTCAAAATCTTTATATACTTGATTATCCACATTAAAATAAAATAATATACTCAAATACGTATATTAAGATAAAATTTTGAAAACTATTTTTTTTTTTAAATAAATACTCTTCACACTCGTTCTAGGATACTACCGATCCTATCTCTAACGAGTCATTCTTATTGGATATTACTAATCCAATCTTTGATGAATTCTTTCGTTCGGTTCTAATGTGTCTTGTTCTCGAGCTCTGTAAACCAAAGCTCCGATACCAAATGAAACGGCCCAACTTCCCCGTAACGGAAAGTACAGATTGCTATGAGAACAACACTCATCAGAACACAAACAGAAGAACATTTCATTGCTTATTACAACCATTTACATCAGAGTACAAGAACATTCCAGAGTACGAATAAATATTACACATTGGAAATACAATATCAGAGATTAAATTACATTTGAATAGCAGCGGAAAAATAATACAAAACACAACTGAAAGAAATACACGAATACAGAGCTTTTTGAATATCACTTCAGCTGTAAACCAGGATCCTGTGAATATAATATCTGCAAAACCAAAACTACTAGCTGCCTGTGTGGAAAATATGGGCACCCAGAGTTTAGGTTAAAACAATAAACTCCAGGTCAGTCATGGGACTGGTGTGAGAACTAAAAACAGTTATTAAACTTTATTTTAAAGGTTGGAAATCATGGGACCACGCTGTATAACACGTAATGGGTTTGCTCCACATGAATCTTATTTTTAGAATAAAACAACGCAATGATTTTTAGAAAACTGAAGCTATTATAAGACTCAGGTCCCATCATGCAATGCAACGCAAGCCGGAGGATAGAGTTTTCCCTTATAATAGCCAAATATGCTTGATACGTATAAAACAAATTTATTTTGATATTACTATAAGCAAGAGAATAAACGCTCTGCCACCAAAAAGATATATATTTAGCAGAGATCAACGAATACAACATAAAGGACTACAACGTCAGACATACCATCCATTTACAAGTCCATTCTGGGTCTGAATGAAACCGGAGGCACCTTATTCCTCATCCCATATGTCCAATACAGCAGAGAGGTCCTCGCATATCCGCCGATCTCCAGGTACGTCGGGACGATCACCACTTATTACCTTGTCTTGGGTGTACGGCCCAATTAAGACATCAGTAATCATCCAAACAATGTGAAGAACTCCGGTCTTCAACCACTGTCTTCATCTTCGACTCTTAATCGTCGTAGAGATTATTCAGAATGGGTTAAACCCGGTCTTTCCGAATAATTCGCGTATTTTATAAACAAGTGCTATAAAACACATCATACGCCTCATTCCAATTCAGAATATTCTTTAAATAAAATATTCATATTATTAATCAAATTTAAGATTCATTAAAACTCTAATTCAGTTTTAATCTAAAAAATCATCACTTAATGATTATTCAAATTTAAGAAATTAATTTATAACTGGGTTAAAGAACAAATGTTATTTCAAAACATTGTTCACGATAAACCAAAATTCATCTTTTTTTCAAAAATGGAATCTACACGGAAATCATAACAGTATATAATCGATATAAATTTCCATGTCAGAGTAATAATATAAATGGAATAGCGGCAAGGCCTTTTAAATTCCATATATAGTAACAGTCTTCATTCGCAGAAGCTCATCTCGATTATTACCAAATCGAATTCCATTCAATTCCAATTTAATATATTAAATAGGAAAAGTTTACTTTGGAAAATTTCCATTTAAATCTTAATAAAAAGATTTATATATTCCGAAATTATATTTTCACTGTAAATCGGGTTAAAGAACGAATGTCGTTAAAAACAAAGTTCACATCAAACCCAATTCACATTTCATTTTATTCCAATTACAAAATAAAATTGGAAAAGCTAATAATCTTAATTATAAGATTTATAAATTCCAAAATTATATTCTATTTAATACCACTTAAATATTAATTGGAAAAACTTCATTAAATATTATTTAAAAGATTTATTCTTTTCTAATCGGGGTTTAAGAACAATGTTATTAAAGACACCGTTCACAACAACCCAAAATCCAATTTATTCTCTTTAATTCCAATTAAATATTAATTAATTGGATTTTTATTCTAGTTAATAACTAGTTCAAAAATATATTTTTATCTTTATAAAATTGTAATTTTCATCCAAATTCTTTCCAAATCATTTTTATGATTTTATATGATTTTTCCATATTTTTAATAATTTTATTATCGCCCGTACAGTCGGTTTCCAATAACGGCCACCGAACTGCATCCATAACGACATTTTCCAAAGATGATTTGGATATAATTCCAAATCCAACCGTTAGATTTCAAACTTCTTATATTCATTGGAAAACACTTTTCGATACAAACCCAACGATTCCTGTTTTAGGAGGATCCGACGGTCGGATCTCCCGTAATGTCAATTTGAAGTCAAAGGTTGAAATTCGCGAACGGTCGTTGCGCGGCGCATTCTATTCAGGCCATTTAAATATAAATAATATATATATATATATATTGTCGATTTCCATTTAAATCGTATTTATAAAATATTTATAATTTCATTTCAAAACGATTCCAACTTCACTTTCCATATTTTAAATCAAAATTGAATATTCTATATCTTTATCATATTAAAATGATAGTATTTTCAAAATATTATATTTTTGAAATCTCCTCTTTTCAATGTTCATTATAAAATGAATCAAATCGATCAATAAACTCGTTCAGGTTAAAATTGCGTTTGCTACTTAACACGGCTTCATATTCCAATATTTTTGGTGTTTATCTAAAAACGGACATCAAAGTCATAATTTTATTCTTCACTGAATGTTATTTTAAAATATTCGTTATTTTAATATATTCTTTACTTCAAAATATTCTCACTAACATATTAAAAACAATATATTTTAACATCTGAATATTCTATTTTCATTAACTTGTTAAAGATTAAATTTTTAACGAACAAAATCATATTTTAACATATGACTATTTTATTGGTTTATTCATACAATAAAAATGTGATTTTATTGTTAAAACATTTTATTTCAAACAATGAATATTTTTAATGATCCCTACATACAATAAAAATGAAGTTTTCATTGTTAAAACTTTTTTATTCAAACATGAATCTTTTACAACAAAATGTTCTTTTACATATAAATGTTCTTTTACATATAAATGTTCTTTTTCTTATAAATGGTCTTTTTCATATAAATGGTCTTTTATATATTAATGTTCTTTTATATTTAAATGTTCTGTTATATATAAATGTTCTTTTATATAAATGGTCTTTTTCATATAAATGGTCTTTTTTCATATAAATGTTTCTTTTATATAAAAATGTTTCTTTTTCATATAAATGTTTATTTACTTAAAATTGTAAAACATATTCTTTACATTAAAATGTATTCTTTACATTAAAAATGTTCGATTACGTTAAACTGATTCTTTTATTTTGTTGATAATTCTATTTCAACAAAAATGATTAAAAATAATTCTTATATTTTGTTGACAATTCTATTTCAACAAAATGACTAAAAAGCGACAACTTCATTTTGTTAACAATTCTATTTTAACAAAAAGAATTAAAAATGATAACTTCATTTTATTTACAATAATCTAATTCAAAAAAAATTGACATTTTTGTCTTAAAACAAATCTATTTAACAAAAATGTTATTTTTGTTTTGATACAAATCTGTTATTTTTTTGTTTTGACTATTCCATTTCAACAAAAATGATATTTTGGTTTCAACTATTTTCTTTCAACAAAAATGTAAATTTTAATTTCAACTCCTTTATTTCAACAAAAATGTAAATTTTGGTTTCAACTACTTTATTTCAACAAAAATGTAAATTTTAATTCTAAAATATCTTTTTAATAAAACATTATTTATTTCTAAATCGAAATGCGACTCAATCAATTACCATATAATTTCGATTATATGGATTTCATACATCGCATGTGTGCACAATAATGGTAAATAAACAACAAACAGACCATTCACAACTAGTGTAAAATTTACAACTGTGTGAGCATTAAAATAAATAAATAACGCTCATCACAGGCTGTCAATCCATCGATTGACATACAGCTAAATATTAGGACTAGTGTGTGTCAAATATCATCCCAATACCCGTGTGAGGTTTTCAAACAACAGTTTATTTAAATAAATTATTGGTTAAGAAATTTAACCAATTTTCACTATTCAAATTATAAATGAATATTTATGTAATAACCCGGAAAATCCGAACCAATTTAAAAATTTTATTTTGGCAATTTTAATTAATTTTGAATATTTAAAATGAATTATTTTAAATAATAACGAAAAGAAATTTATTTTGAATAGAATTAGAAAGTATATATTTATACAGATCGTCGTTAGAATATAAATATTTATTTTTAATTATAAAAGGAATTGGAAATGGCGTGGTAGTTTGAAAATTCGATTTCAAATTTCAAATGAATGTACACGATTCAAAATAAACTGGATTTTAGCGAAACTAAAAATATTAGAATCTGTTTGAAAATATCTTTCCAACGAATCCGAAAATTTGAAATTTCATAGCGGGGATAAAAAGTTACGCCCAGTCAGAATAGTTGCTATGGAAATATATACCTTAAAAATGGAAATTTTGCAAACGACCTCCATTTTCGACGAAACCACTTTTGTTGGATCCGTAGTGTCAAATTATTGCTAGATTCCAAAATTCAAAATTTTTGGGGTTAATATGTGAGCGTGGCGAAGTAAAACGTGTTTTGACAGTTTCAATCAATTTGGATCGACCAGAAAATGGCCATTTTTCAAACGGTCTTCGAATTTTACGAAATTAGTTTTGTTAGGACCGTATCGTCAATACGAAGTTAGAAATAATTTTTATGGAATTTTCAGAGTTAGTATGTGGCCCGGTAAATTGAAATGTACGTTTAAATTAAATATATAATGATTAATATTTTAATTTTAACGGAAACTAATCAAAATGATAGAATTGGCATACGAAACATATCCCATTACATTTGGAATAGGGATAATGTGCTGTGGACGACAGTCGGTGGGTTCAATTTGGGGTTCAAATGATAAGGGTACTTTTTATGGAAGATAAATAACTAAAATAAAATTAGTCAACGCTCCTTATTTCCCTCCCTCCCCCTTCATTTTCCCAGATCGAACAAAATAAAAATACAAAAAGAAAAAAACCGCGCCTTGGATCTCGTAGCCCCCCTCGCCGTCAGCCGCCACCGCTACCTTAGGCGCCGCCACCCCGCTGATGATCGGCCTCCCCCTAACGTCGCAACCCCCTTCCCCCTCCATCCTCCGATTGAAATCCAAAACCCTCCCCAAACCCTAGCCTGAAAGCCAGCCGCCGAGACCCCTGAACCGCCACTGACAGCCGACGCACCGACCTCCACAACGGCTCTCCGACCATCTGCAGCCCCTGTGCCTCTCCACTTCGAATAAACAGTAAGCCCTTTCATTTTATTTATATTTTCCTTTTTTTATTTAATTTTATTTGTTTAAAGCATTGTTTAGAAAGTAGATTTTTTTTTTAGACATAGTGAATGTAGATTTTTAAAACATAGAAAGTTTAGAATTTTATTTATAGGAAGATTCGTTTTTTTATATATAAAGGAAAAATATGATTTTCAAATTCATAAAGTTAGGATTTTTAGCTTTGTAAAGATACGATTTTTATTTTCATAAAGACATGATTTTTATAACATAAAGATGTGATTTTTACATTGAAGAAGGATTTATAAAGATACGATCTTTATTATGCGTATAACATAAGGATAAAGATTTGATTTTTATTAGAAGTAGCGAAAATAAAAATATAATTTTTATATATGAAGTAACGAAATAAAGAAAGCTTAGATTTTTATATGCATAAAGTTAAGATTTTTATTTGGATCAAAATATGATTTTTATCATACGTTTGAAATATTTTTATGAAGAAAAGAAATATATATTATCTTTTCTTTACATGTAGCTTCATAAAAATGTGATTTTATGTATATAATAGCGTTGTTAAAAATACGATTTTTAACACAAATTTCATGAAAACAGATTACGTTGGGATTACGGTGAGGAATAATGCACTGAAATCAAAAAGAAATCCAAACCGTTCGAGTAAAGAACGGAGGAGTGGAAACCAAAGGTGAGAACTTCTCACTTTAATTTTATTTCTAGTTAAAATATATACTAGGATGCAGACGGTGCTTAGCAGCACCCGACACCCGTCGTCCACAGACCATGGGCGACTTGTTTGTTTGATTGATTTTGTTGTGAAATTGATTGTGTGATGTGGAATGGAATAAATATTTTATAGTTAAAAATATAATTTTTAACATGTATATAAAATATATATTTATAAACAAATCGGACAATTTGTTTATGTACACACATTTGACTGATATTGATTGGGACGATAAATTTTACACATCGCCCAACTTCACAAATAAATCTGTTTTTGTTGTTTGAAAACCCCACACGGGTATTAGGATGAAATTGGACATACACTAATCCCAATATTTAGTTCTATGTCAATCGATTGGCTGACAGACTATTATAAGTGTTAAATATTTATATTTGATGCTTATGCAGTGTAGAATGCACTTTGGATGATGGTTGACTGTGTTTGATTGTTGTTGTGTACATGTGTGTATGAAATCCATATAAATCAAATTATATGGTAATTGACTGTGTCTGATTCCAATTTAGAACGAACGAATATTTTTAAAATAACAATTATTTTAAAATAATGAATATTTTAAAATAATATTCAGTAAAAGATCAAAATCTGATTTTGATGTCCGATTTGGGATGGACACGAATATATTTAGATATATATAAAGCCGTGTTGATTAGATTAACGCCATTTTGACGTGAATGATATTTATAACGATTTTATTCATTTCTATAATGAATATCGAAAAGGAATTGATTTCAAAATCTAATGTTTTGAAAATATTATCATTTATATATCGATGACTTGAAATATTCAATTTTGATTTGAAATTGAATATAAAGTTGAAATCGTTTTGAAAACAAATTTAAAATGATTTATAAAATACGTTTTAAATGGAAATTGACAAAATATATATTATATATATTAAATATATAATATAATGGCCTGAATAGAACACGCCGCGCTGCGGCAGTTCGTGAATTTCAACCATTGACTTCGAACGGACATTACGGGAGATACGACTGTCGGATTCTGCTAAAATCGAAACCGTTGGATTCGCATCGAAAAGAGCTTTCTAACGAAAATGAGAAATTAGAAATCTAACGGTTGGATTTGGAATTATGTCCAAATCAAATTTGGAAAAGGTCGTTGTAAGTGCAGTTCGACGACCGTTTATGGAAATCGACTGTACGGGCCTTGATAAAATTATTAAAAATATCAATAATTAGTGTAGAATCATAAGAAATGATTTGGAAAGAATTGGAATGAAAAATTCCATATTTGAAAAGATAAAAATAGATTTTTTTTTATCGAAATGAACTAGTTTTGAACTAGAATTATAATCCATTTATTTTTAAAATAAATAAATTGGATTTGAAATGGTTTTAAAAATAACCAGAATTTCCAGTATATATATTGGAAATGGATTTGAATCGAAATTGTCTTCGGAATATTTCGATATTGGATTTCGTGATTATACAGATATTGTTATGGAAATTTGAAAGATATATTTATATCGTTATTTCCAATACAATATTTGTTGGTAGTAGAATTTGATATTGAATATAAGCCGATATATTTTCTATTCAGAGCCTTGTATTTAATATCAAATGGGATTTGGGTTTGTCGTGAATGCTGTCTTCAATAACACTGTTCTTAAACCCAGTTGGGAAAAAGATTAAATCTTTTTATTTAGATTTAATGAAGTGTACCAATTAAATAATATTTAATTGGAATTGAATTGGAATTGTTTTTAGGTTTATCGTGAACGGTGTTTTAAATAACACTTGCTCTTTAACCCGATAATTAATGAAATGTGAATTGGGTTTGTTGTGAACCGTGTTTTAACAACATTAGTTCTTTAACCCGATTTACAGCGAAATGAGATTTGGAATTTATAAATCTTTTGTTAAGATTTAAAGAAGATTTTCCAAAGTAAATTTTTCCAATTTAACATATTAAATTGGAATTCAATTTGGTAATAATCGAAGTGAACTTCTATGGAGGAGGACTGTTACTATATATGGAATTTAAAAGGCTTTGTCGTTATTCCATTTATATTATCGGTTGGATATGGAAGTTCATATCGATTATATATATTGGTCTGTTTTTCGTGAAGATTCCATAATTAATGGAATGTGATTTTAGGTTTCTCGTGAGCTGTGTTTTAAATGACATTAGTTATTTAACCCAGTTAAAGACAGGATTTATTTCGTGGATTTGAATAATCATTAAGTAATGACTTTGGAAATTAAAACTGAATTAGGGTTTTAATGAATCTTTAATTAGATTGAAAGGTGAATTTGATAACTAAAATAATCAAATTCAAGAAATGATCGAGAATGGAGTACCACCAGTTTTACTCCATGCGATAGTTAAATCTTTAATTAGATTTGAACGTGAAATGGTAATTAAATTTACCCGATAACACCGTGGTGTTAGTTATGGAGTGATAACAGTTTTGCTCCATGGCATGAATAGGTTGGAATTGGGAAATATAATAAATGATTACTTTGGTAAGATTCGCTAATCTCGATCAGTTTGGAAAACCTTAATTTGGTTTGGAACGATATCCAAAGGAAGATTAAAGAATAAATTTAAAAGAATTTATCTTTGATAAAATTAATGGGAACCTTTCCCTAAAGAGGTGAATATTTGAATAAAAGAATATTCTGAATTGGAATGAGGCGTATTTTGTGTTTATGGAACACTTGTTTATTATATACGCGAGTTATTCGTAGAGGCCGGGTTTATACCCATTCTAAATAACTGATTCGACGATAAGTCGAAGATGAAGACGGTGGTTGAAGACCAGAGGTCTTCACATCGTTTGGATGATTACTGATGATCTTGATTGGGCTATACACCCAAGAGGAGGGAATAAGTTGGTGATCGTCTAGATATACTTGGAGATCGATCGGATATGCGAGGTACAAGGTGCCTCCGGTTTCGTTCAGACCCAGAACGAACTTGTAAATGGATGTGTATCTGACATCGGATTTCAATCTATGTGATTGTAATACATCGGTTGCATAGCGTGAATTACCTGTGTTGCATGCTGAGATGCAAATGATCAAGGCTTTTGTTGAAAAGTAGAGTCTTGTGGTTGATGATCAAAGCACGGCTTTAATATAGCATAGCTTTGTGTAGCATTAATTCGCAAGCCTCACATCCCGGTGTGAACCAGAATCGGGAGAGGACATCAAGGAGGGCATATGTTTCTTTCTATCTAGGAGTGGTGTTTTGGGTTTTACACGCCCATACATTTTACTTATGTGGATGATGGATAGTGAGGCGCCTCGGTTATATCGGTCGCTCTGGGGCCGATGGAGTCATTTGGCTCACTTACGCCCCATAGGGTGGGGAAACGTATTGTTCAAGGTTTTTTAATCCACATCGCACTTTGATGGGTTAACCCTGACGATCCAAGGGTCACCCGAGCTCTGACCCTGAGACATGGAAGGCTAGATTGTCTCGAAGCGGTGAGGACGATCCCTTGCCTCGTTTCACAGATGGAAATCCAACTTCCAATACGTGACAATTGCGGTTTTGATTGTAGAGCCTAGTATTGGCAACATGATATATGGTACCCATGCCGTCTAGGATTGATACATTTATATTTGAATTCGTTTTATACACTATGTGTAACACCCCGCCTCCGCTAGGGTCACTCGCAAAGGAATGCACTAGCTTTAGAGGGGCATTATTGGTAAACATGCACAGAAATATCACAAGACAGAACATATAAAATAGCGGAAGTAAAATCAAACTTTCATAACATGAATAAATAAGGTCTAAAGCCTTTTACATCAGAGTACATCAAAACCTGTCTTGCAATAATAAAGAAGCATAAAGACTTTTTCATAAATTATTCCCCAAGTAAAAACAGTAAAGTAGCCATAGCCAAGAAAAGTCCAAGTCATCCATGATGACCTTCAAGCAGAAGAAGTCCGAACTAAACAACAGTATTTCCTCCCTGTAACCTGGGGGGAACGGAAGAAAAGAGGCGAAACAAAACGGGTCAGTCAAAAAGACTGAGTAAGCCCTATCTACTATTAGCATAAAAACTAGTAAAGTTAACTGACATGAGAAACTGAGATGAACATAAGCATGATGACAAGATAGATAAGCTAAATCAAAATAACAGGGTGAACTACTGAACTCAGATAAACTAAGGTGTCATGATAAATTACGATGTCAAGATAAAACAAGGTATCCCATCGTCAGGTTCCTATCAAGTATAATATCCCCAAGATATCTATCACGTATAACATCCCATGGTATCTATCCTGTCTTTTAGCTCTGCACCTACCGTACTAGTATCCCCACCGTGTCATGTATTAACCAAGAATGACCCTCACTCAAAAGTCGTGTAATGGTCCATGTCAACCTAATATATCGCATATATAGGTTACTCAACTTGTATGTTTTATTCCATGTAAATGTTCAGTCCCTTGCCGTAGACCATACGGGCTTTCCCATGAGATTCTATATTACTTTAACATAGTTCCATGATCCTTAAGATCGGTTTGGACTGTTACCCTAAACCTAGCTAGGGTCTTCCAACATGAATTATGGTTTGTACAACTAGGACTTATGCTACCTAGGGCTGCTAGGGATTATGCTTACCTATTGCACGTTTTCGTATCTCGGTTTGGGTTCAACCACATAGGGCCACTAGGGATTACGCTAACCGCCAACCGCGCCCTTTTTCCCACGCATTCATCGTGAATCGCTTTTCCATGACTGTATACACATGTATCACATCGTGCCATCCGAGTCCTGTCACAGGGAAAATCAAGAAATACAGGACTCGGTCGGGAGCTTTCGATTTATCTGCCGATGCAGATGCTAAGGTCTGTTTTTCTTATACGTGGCTATGGTCCCACGAGACCACTCCCTCAACTAGTGAAAGACAAGACAGGATAAATCCTGTATGAGAACACAACACTGGCCAACCCACATCCAAGCCTTACCGCAACCATAATTAGATAGCAATTATGGTCTTTTGGGTGTTCTCTGCCTTTCCGTACGTACACGCTTGACCAAAGATGGTAGGTCGCCTGACGAAATGCTATCTAGGGTACGACCGTGTATCGTCGACTATCCCCTATCCATCCCCGTCTTTAGGTCGCTCGTATAGCAACCAAGGCATACTCTTGGTTCTTCTAACGCAGACCTTAACCTCTCATGAGCCTAGTATAATCACCTGGCAGCTCATAGAGGGATACCAAGAATATCCTCACGTTCCCCGAAGCCGCTGCTTCCTTACCCAGTTCGCTGGAGCCTTTATCTAAATCTGATACTTGCTCCTACTCGTATACTTAAACGATGACCTACCGTATCAGGTTACTCATCTATCTATGAACTGGTCTAAATTTCCTTGACTAAGAATCATTACTTAGTTATTCTTCAACTAGGGTTTACCACTTAGCATTGTTCCTGTTATCCTTGTTAACTACGGTTATCCACCTAATCCTCAGAACTAGGGTTTACATAATGGATTAAGTGTCACTTAAGTTCATGACTTAACCCGTCTACAAATCCTGTCAAAATTGGCTAAGTATCCAAGTTCAAGGCTTATCCCTACAAACCATGCTCAAGTTGGTTAAGTATATTAAGCAATTCACGACTTAACCTCGTCCAATTATCATTCTAGATTGGTTAAGTATATATTAACTTGACCCTATCAATTTACTTAGTCAAATCGGTCAAGTGTATTCAAGCGATTCGTGACTTAGCCTTATCATGTTTTCACGTTATATTGGTTAAGTATTGGTTAACTTAACCACAATAAATTAACGAGTTAGATTGGATAAGTATAGGTCACTTAACCACATCAATTCATCATGTTTAGATTAGTTAAGTGTTTAATTTAACCCCATTAAACTACCAAGTGGGATTAATTAAGTCTAGGCTAACTTAACCCCATCCGATTTCCATGTTTAGACTAGTTGAGTCTAATCTTAACCCCATTCGTTAACCGTATTTTTCGGTTAAGCGTCATTAAGAAAACTTACTTAACCTTACCAGGTTATCGCGTTGGATTGATTAAGTGTTGGTTAACTTAACCCCATCCACTAGTCATATAAAAATGGTTAAGTGTCATTAGGCAAATCAAGTTACTTAACCTACCCAACCTTGTCATGTTTTGTTAAGTATCATTAGCCTAATCAAATTACTTAACCCATTTGTCCATGTCATATTTGGTTAAGAGTCATTAATCAAATTAACTTAACCCTATCATGTGGCATTAATTACTTAATGCACCTTCACCTCTCACATTAGACTTTGTTGTGGTTACTAGTTAAGCCGGTCGGTTCCGGGTAGCTTTACACCACAACTTGGTCTAACCTCGGGTTCAAGCACAACATGACCAACTTCTCACATTGGGTCCTATTGTTTGCAACTACTAGTTAGGCCGGTCGGTTCCGGGTAGTTTTACGTTGCAAACTCAACCCAACCTCGAGTTGGCCACACTTATATTATCTAAGTGTCATGTCCATCATGTTTCCCAAAACATGTTACAAGTTTTCAAGCATTTGGGTAGACCTAACTTAATAGGTAAATTCCCAAAGGGTAGACCTAACTTAATAGGTAAATTCCCAAGCTTATGTTTTTATGCATACTTACATGTCAACTTCCATGTTATATTTCAAGTCATGTTTTCAAGTTGTATTTTCATGTCATTAGAAATTACCCATAACATAACCCAACGCTTTTAAACTCGCATATACGTTCGCGACAACGTAATGGATTAAAAGAAGAGACTTGGCAAAGGCATGACAAAAATGGATATTAAGCCACAAGTTAATCATGGTGGCAAATGAGGCACAAATGTGTTCATTAACTTGCATGTTACATTCTTAAGCCTCAAAACATGCATAAACCCAAACTTGGCACATAAGCGAATCATGGTGACAAAAGATATGGAATGAAGACTAGTAACTCGCATATATCATCATATAAGGGTTATGACTTCATATGCAAGTTGACATAAAGGTTATGAGGGTTCTCATGTTGCCTAATGCAACATTTCAACATAAAGGTTGTAGCTTTTAGCTCACAAGATCAAGATAATGACTTCATAAACTTGCATGACATGATAGCATGTATCATACTCAATGATCAAACTCAAACTTGCAACATGAACATTTAACTTCATAGTTAATATCTAAGAGTAGGGAAAGGGCTTACATTGCTATGAAGGCACAAAAGATATGACAAAGCCCTTATGCAATCAAATAGACCCAAAATGCAAGCTCTAACATAAAAACCCTTGAGCCAAAATGATCAAAACCCTTGCTTTATGATGCAAAGATAGAAACTTGACTTGAATGCAAGCTAATGACACTCATACAAGCTTGAAAACACTTGTATACATGGAAAATCTCTCATAGAAACCATTTAGAAATTTTATGAAGAGAGTGGAGGCCATGAGAGGTAAAATTTTGCCATAGTTTAGTTGCATGAATGAATAATGAGGATTTAGGATAGGTTAGGGTCTTATTTATAGATTAGGCAAGTGTTTTAGGCCATAGGATTAAACCTAGATTCAATCCAAGCCATCAAAGCATGTCTTGGGGAAGAAGTCAAGTGTAGGAACCATCTAGGGCCTTTAGATTAAAGATGAACCTTGAGAACCATCCAAATGCAAAATCTGCATTTGAGCGAATCGGCCCACGGGTTGACAGCCAAACACCCTGGATTAACCCCTAGTCGACCCAGCGAGCTCGGGTCGACCTCAAAAATCGGCCGGTTCGGTTATTCCCCTCTCCCAATTCGCTGTTTTGAACATTTTTGCATATTTATTTATTTAATTTTCAATTATATATATATATATCAATATATATATATTTCTCTGCGCAACCCATTTCACTTAATTAAGTATACTTTAATTTGGGAATTTTTCGTGAAACTTCGCGAGGCCATATCTTGGTCATACGGACTCCGATTTTCGAAAACTCGGACTCTATTTCGCGTATTTTTCCGAGACGAACGCAATGGCATAGCCCGTTTCCCTTGATTCAGATTTTACAGTTTAATTCTGCCTCCATTTATGTTATAACAGGTTATTGAAAATACGGGTTGTTACATTCTCCCCACCTTTTAGGATTTCGTCCCCGAAATCTCCAAGTTAGGAAGAACATATCCTACCATCCATAATCCATCTACTCAAAAAATCATCCACAAGCAACCATTGTCCTTAGATGATTTCTAATGCTGTATGAATATATGCAAAACGTGTGTGTACATGTTCCTTAGCTAATGCTAATGATCAGGCCTGAATAATCTTTCTAATGCAAAATATGTATAGTGCCATGAATCCAACATGTATGCAAATAATCCTAGTCATATAGATACTATATGCGTGCACAATCATTCATTCATATGCAACAACCGCATGATAATACATTCGATTTCATCCATAAACAAGTATAAATACTCGTGCATATGCAATATGAAATGTGACCGAGTCGAGCTAGTATCTAATGTGTATTCGCGCATCCAAGAGCAACCACTTGCAACCACTTGCAACCATATCAATCATAACATGTTTCAAATACATGTTTACATCAATAGGGTTCTACCTAGGATTCCCTGAAACAGGGTCGAGAAGATAAACAGGACAAACTCCTTACAGGGTTTGTAACGGAGAATAGGACCGAGAGGATGTCCACAAAAGATAGCCTACAAGTAAGCTCTACAGAAAACAGGGATCAAGGATATACTCCCAAAAAGAGATATCATGCGCGTATCTAGTCTTTGACCATCAAAGTCGTCTTTTAACTTCGCGATTTTGTAGCTTCTTATTCATGTTTCCATAACATGAGCTGGAACTCATTTCTTCGTCGCCTCTCGTTCCACTTGCACTTATCCTTTTCCTAGAATACTTGACGCAAACATGACTGCGTACTCATGATCTCATGCAAGCTTTCCAAAATTCACTAGTGAATCTTGGATCTCGTTTATATACTATAAGGCATTCCATGTAGAAGAACTTTCTCTTGAAAGTAAACAGATGTCAATCAGGTTATCATGCGCACTTACTAGGGTGATCTCTATAACCCATGCATAAATGAAGTAAACCATCCGTCTTATTGGCGAACACCACTCGATCGGGGTTCAAATTTCCAATAAAGGCATCAAGGGATTCTAAGTAACTAGTCATGACAGAACCTCAAAAAGGTTACACGGTACTTCGAGGGCATTACCAAGGCTTGTCAAAAGGTCTAACTACCCTCCTATCAAAACCGAGAGTGGCACCCCCTACTGGATAACCACTTCATCCCTAGAATCCATCCATAGCTTATAAACATAAGCATTATTTCCAAACTCAACACTTGGCATAGACATTCTCAAATCCAAACAAGTCATGTATAAATGGACTGATTCTCCAATAGGACTTTGAGACAAAAATGGGATTCTCTATTACGCTAGTACTTAAGGTGCAGAGACTCAACTATCGAAGCAGACTTAAATGATACGAACAACGAAGTCCTAACGGGATGATAGAGAAGAAAAGCTAAACCTTTAACAAGATCGTTACCCTCCTTCCGAGGTACTCTAGAAATGAGAGCATACTACTGCCCTCCCGATGATCTTGTCCTTGTCCCATAATACTTAACTATCCGCCCCGTTTTACCATGCCAAAGGTACTCTCTCGTCATGGGTTTCATTGTTCATCTTTCTCCCTCCTTTGAGGACCAAGCCATACCAACAAGTTGCTCATCCTTAAGCTCGTATCCTTTATCCTTCTTTCTCACGATCCTTTCTTATAACGCGGCCACTGGTCTCTCGAGAACCACCTCCATCGTATGGAAAGCACTTTCGTAGGTAGAAAAGACTAGTCGCAGTTAAAACTACTGTGACTACAGATGGAGGAAAGAAAGGAAAAGAGACTCAATTAAGGAAACAAGGATAGTGCTAATGGCCTTTGGGGAATAGCCTTTTTCTTTTAAAAGAAAATTTTCTTGAAAAATGCTTCTTCGTAAACGTTTTTTTTTTTTCAAATAGTTTTCAGAAGGTCTTTAAAAACTTTTGCCCAGTCTGGTAACCTTCTGCTCTGATACCACGTGTAACACCCCGCCTCCGCTAGGGTCACTCGCAAAGGAATGCACTAGCTTTAGAGGGGCATTATTGGTAAACATGCACAGAAATATCACAAGACAGAACAAATAAAATAGCGGAAGTAAAATCAAACTTTCATAACATGAATAAATAAGGTCTAAAGCCTTTTACATCAGAGTACATCAAAACCTGTCTTGCAATAATAAAGAACCATAAAGACTTTTTCATAAATTATTCCCCAAGTAAAAACAGTAAAGTAGCCATAGCCAAGAAAAGTCCAAGCCATCCATGATGACCTTCAAGCAGAAGAAGTCCGAACTAAACAACAGTATTTCCTCCCTGTAACCTGGGGGGAACGGAAGAAAAGAGGCGAAACAAAACGGGTCAGTCAAAAAGACTGAGTAAGCCCTATCTACTATTAGCATAAAAACTAGTAAAGTTAACTGACATGAGAAACTGAGATGAACATAAGCATGATGACAAGATAGATAAGCTAAATCAAAATAACAGGGTGAACTACTGAACTCAGATAAACTAAGGTGTCATGATAAATTACGATGTCAAGATAAAACAAGGTATCCCATCGTCAGGTTCCTATCAAGTATAATATCCCCAAGATATCTATCACGTATAACATCCCATGGTATCTATCCTGTCTTTTAGCTCTGCACCTACCGTACTAGTATCCCCACCGTGTCATGTGTTAACCAAGAATGACCCTCACTCAAAAGTCATGTATTGGTCCATGTCCACCTAATATATCGCATATATAGGTTACTCAACTTGTATGTTTTATTCCATGTAAATGTTCAGTCCCTTGCCGTAGACCATACGGGCTTTCCCATGAGATTCTATATTACTTTAACATAGTTCCATGATCCTTAAGATTGGTTTGGACTGTTACCCTAAACCTAGCTAGGGTCTTCCAACATGAATTATTGTTTGTACAACTAGGACTTATGCTACCTAGGGCTGCTAGAGATTATGCTTACCTATTGCATGTTTTCGTATCTCGGTTTGGGTTCAACCACCTAGGGCCACTAGGGATTACGCTAACCGCCAACCGCGCCCTTTTTCCCACGCATTCATCGTGAATCGCTTTTCCATGACTGTATGCACATGTATCACATCGTGCCATCCGAGTCCTGTCACAGGGCAAATCAAGAAATACAGGACTCGGTCGGGAGCTTTCGATTTATCTGCCGATGCAGATGCTAAGGTCTGTTTTTCTTATACGTGGCTATGGTCCCACAAGACCACTCCCTCAACTAGTGAAAGACAAGACAGGATAAATCCTGTATGAGAACACAACGCTGGCCAACCCACATCCAAGCCTTACCGCAACCATAATTAGATAGCAATTATGGTCTTTTGGGTGTTCTCTGCCTTTCTGTACGTACACGCTTGACCAAAGATGGTAGGTAGCCTGACGAAATGCTATCTAGGGTACGACCGCGTATCGTCGACTATCCCCTATCCATCCCCGTCTTTAGGTCGCTCGTATAGCAACCAAGGCATACTCTTGGTTCTTCTAACGCAGACCTTAACCTCTCATGAGCCTAGTATAATCACCTGGCAGCTCATAGAGGGATACCAAGAATATCCTCACGTTCCCCGAAGCCGCTGCTTCGTTAGCCAGTTCGCTGAAGCCTTTATCTAAATCTGATACTTGCTCCTACTCGTATACTTAAACGATGACCTACCGTATCAGGTTACTCATCTATCTATGAACTGGTCTAAATTTCCTTGACTAAGAATCATTACTTAGTTATTCTTCAACTAAGGTTTACCACTTAGCATTGTTCCCGTTATCCTTGTTAACTACGGTTATCCACCTAATCCTCAGAACTAGGGTTTACATAATGGATTAAGTGTCACTTAAGTTCATGACTTAACCCGTCTACAAATCCTGTCAAAATTGGCTAAGTATCCAAGTTCAAGGCTTAACCCTACAAACCATGCTCAAGTTGGTTAAGTATATTAAGCAATTCACGACTTAACCTCGTCCAATTATCATTCTAGATTGGTTAAGTATATATTAACTTGACCCTATCAATTTACTTAGTCAAATCGGTCAAGTGTATTCAAGCGATTCGTGACTTAGCCTTATCATGTTTTCACGTTATATTGGTTAAGTATTGGTTAACTTAACCACAATAAATTAACGAGTTAGATTGGATAAGTATAGGTCACTTAACCACATCAATTCATCATGTTTAGATTAGTTAAGTGTTTAACTTAACCCCATTAAACTACCAAGTGGGATTAATTAAGTCTAGGCTAACTTAACCCCATCCGATTTCCATGTTTAGACTAGTTGAGTCTAATCTTAACCCCATTCGTTAACCGTATTTTTCGGTTAAGCTTCATTAAGAAAACTTACTTAACCTTACCAGGTTATCGCGTTGGATTGATTAAGTGTTGGTTAACTTAACCCCATCCACTAGTCATATAAAAATGGTTAAGTGTCATTAGGCAAATCAAGTTACTTAACCTACCCAACCTTGTCATGTTTTGTTAAGTATCATTAGCCTAATCAAATTACTTAACCCATTTGTCCATGTCATATTTGGTTAAGAGTCATTAATCAAATTAACTTAACCCTATCATGTGGCATTAATTACTTAATGCACCTTCACCTCTCACATTAGACTTTGTTGTGGTTACTAGTTAAGCCGGTCGGTTCCGGGTAGCTTTACACCACAACTTGGTCTAACCTCGGGTTCAAGCACAACATGACCAACTTCTCACATTGGGTCCTATTGTTTGCAACTACTAGTTAGGCCGGTCGGTTCCGGGTAGTTTTACGTTGCAAACTCAACCCAACCTCGAGTTGGCCACACTTATATTATCTAAGTGTCATGTCCATCATGTTTCCCAAAACATGTTACAAGTTTTCAAGCATTTGGGTAGACCTAACTTAATAGGTAAATTCCCAAAGGGTAGACCTAACTTAATAGGTAAATTCCCAAGCTTATGTTTTTATGCATACTTACATGTCAACTTCCATGTTATATTTCAAGTCATGTTTTCAAGTTGTATTTTCATGTCATTAGAAATTACCCATAACATAACCCAACGCTTTTAAACTCGCATATACGTTCGCGACAACGTAATGGATTAAAAGAAGAGACTTGGCAAAGGCATGACAAAAATGGATATTAAGCCACAAGTTAATCATGGTGGCAAATGAGGCACAAATGTGTTCATTAACTTGCATGTTACATTCTTAAGCCTCAAAACATGCATAAACCCAAACTTGGCACATAAGCGAATCATGGTGACAAAAGATATGGAATGAAGACTAGTAACTCGCATATATCATCATATAAGGGTTATGACTTCATATGCAAGTTGACATAAAGGTTATGAGGGTTCTCATGTTGCCTAATGCAACATTTCAACATAAAGGTTGTAGCTTTTAGCTCACAAGATCAAGATAATGACTTCATAAAATTGCATGACATGATAGCATGTATCATACTCAATGATCAAACCCAAACTTGCAACATGAACATTTAACTTCATAGTTAATATCTAAGAGTAGGGAAAGGGCTTACATTGCTATGAAGGCACAAAAGATATGACAAAGCCCTTATGCAATTAAATAGACCCAAAATGCAAGCTCTAACATAAAAACCCTTGAGCCAAAATGATCAAAACCCTTGCTTTATGATGCAAAGATAGAAACTTGACTTGAATGCAAGCTAATGACACTCATACAAGCTTGAAAACACTTGTATGCATGGAAAATCTCTCATAGAAACCATTTAGAAATTTTATGAAGAGAGTGGAGGCCATGAGAGGTAAAATTTTGCCATAGTTTAGTTGCATGAATGAATAATGAGGATTTAGGATAGGTTAGGGTCTTATTTATAGATTAGGCAAGTGTTTTAGGCCATAGGATTAAACCTAGATTCAATCCAAGCCATCAAAGCATGTCTTGGGGAAGAAGTCAAGTGTAGGAACCATCTAGGGCCTTTAGATTAAAGATGAACCATGAGAACCATCCAAATGCAAAATCTGCATTTGAGCGAATCGGCCCACGGGTTGACAGCCAAACACCCTGGATTAACCCCTAGTCGACCCAGCGAGCTCGGGTCGACCTCAAAAATCGGCCGGTTCGGTTATTCCCCTCTCCCAATTCGCTGTTTTGAACATTTTTGCATATTTATTTATTTAATTTTCAATTATATATATATATATCAATATATATATATTTCTCTGCGCAACCCGTTTCACTTAATTAAGTATACTTTAATTTGGGAATTTTTCGTGAAACTTCGCGAGGCCATATCTTGGTCATACGGACTCCGATTTTCGAAAACTCGGACTCTATTTCGCGTATTTTTCCGAGACGAACGCAATGGCATAGCCCGTTTCCCTTGATTCAGATTTTACAGTTTAATTCTGCCTCCATTTATGTTATAACAGGTTATTGAAAATACGGGTTGTTACATTCTCCCCACCTTTTAGGATTTCGTCCCCGAAATCTCCAAGTTAGGAAGAACATATCCTACCATCCATCATCCATCTACTCAAAAAATCATCCACAAGCAACCATTGTCCTTAGATGATTTCTAATGCTGTATGAATATATGCAAAACGTGTGTGTACATGTTCCTTAGCTAATGCTAATGATCAGGCCTGAATAATCTTTCTAATGCAAAATATGTATAGTGCCATGAATCCAACATGTATGCAAATAATCCTAGTCATATAGATACTATATGCGTGCACAATCATTCATTCATATGCAACAACCGCATGATAATACATTCGATTTCATCCATAAACAAGTATAAATACTCGTGCATATGCAATATGAAATGTGACCGAGTCGAGCTAGTATCTAATGTGTATTCACGCATCCACGAGCAACCACTTGCAACCACTTGCAACCATATCAATCATAACATGTTTCAAATACATGTTTACATCCATAGGGTTCTACCTAGGATTCCCTGAAACAGGGTCGAGAAGATAAACAGGACAAACTCCTTACAGGGTTTGTAACGGAGAATAGGACCGAGAGGATGTCCACAAAAGATAGCCTACAAGTAAGCTCTACAGAAAACAGGGATCAAGGATATACTCCCAAAAAGAGATATCATGCGCGTATCTAGTCTTTGACCATCAAAGTTGTCTTTTAACTTCGCGATTTTGTAGCTTCTTATTCCTGTTTCCATAACATGAGCTGGAACTCATTTCTTCGTCGCCTCTCGTTCCACTTGCACTTATCCTTTTCCTAGAATACTTGACGCAAACATGACTGCGTACTCATGATCTCATGCAAGCTTTCCAAAATTCACTAGTGAATCTTGGATCTCGTTTATATACTATAAGGCATTCCATGTAGAAGAACTTTCTCTTGAAAGTAAACAGATGTCAATCAGGTTATCATGCGCACTTACTAGGGTGATCTCTATAACCCATGCATAAATGAAGTAAACCATCCGTCTTATTGGCGAACACCACTCGATCGGGGTTCAAATTTCCAATAAAGGCATCAAGGGATTCTAAGTAACTAGTCATGACAGAACCTCAAAAAGGTTACACGGTACTTCGAGGGCATTACCAAGGCTTGTCAAAAGGTCTAACTACCCTCCTATCAAAACCGAGAGTGGCACCCCCTACTGGATAACCACTTCATCCCTAGAATCCATCCATAGCTTATAAACATAAGCATTATTTCCAAACTCAACACTTGGCATAGACATTCTCAAATCCAAACAAGTCATGTATAAATGGACTGATTCTCCAATAGGACTTTGAGACAAAAATGGGATTCTCTATTACGCTAGTACTTAAGGTGCAGAGACTCAACTATCGAAGCAGACTTAAATGATACGAACAACGAAGTCCTAACAGGATGATGGAGAAGAAAAGCTAAACCTTTAACAAGATCGTTACCCTCCTTCCGAGGTACTCTAGAAATGAGAGCATACTACTGCCCTCCCGATGATCTTGTCCTTGTCCCATAATACTTAACTATCCGCCCCGTTTTACCATGCCAAAGGTACTCTCTCGTCATGGGTTTCATTGTTCATCTTTCTCCCTCCTTTGAGGACCAAGCCATACCAACAAGTTGCTCATCCTTAAGCTCGTATCCTTTATCCTTCTTTCTCACGATCCTTTCTTATAACGCGGCCACTGGTCTCTCGAGAACCACCTCCATCGTATGGAAAGCACTTTCGTAGGTAGAAAAGACTAGTCGCAGTTTAAACTACTGTGACTACAGATGGAGGAAAGAAAGGAAAAGAGACTCAATTAAGGAAACAAGGATAGTGCTAATGGCCTTTGGGGAATAGCCTTTTTCTTTTAAAAGAAAATTTTCTTGAAAAATGCTTCTTTGTAAACGTTTTTTTTTCAAATAGTTTTCAGAAGGTCTTTAAAAACTTTTGCCCAGTCTGGTAACCTTCTGCTCTGATACCACGTGTAACACCCCGCCTCCGCTAGGGTCACTCGCAAAGGAATGCACTAGCTTTAGAGGGGCATTATTGGTAAACATGCACAGAAATATCACAAGACAGTACAAATAAAATAGCGGAAGTAAAATCAAACTTTCATAACATGAATAAATAAGGTCTAAAGCCTTTTACATCAGAGTACATCAAAACCTGTCTTGCAATAATAAAGAACCATAAAGACTTTTTCATAAATTATTCCCCAAGTAAAAACAGTAAAGTAGCCATAGCCAAGAAAAGTCCAAGCCATCCATGATGACCTTCAAGCAGAAGAAGTCCGAACTAAACAACAGTATTTCCTCCCTGTAACCTGGGGGGGAACGGAAGAAAAGAGGCGAAACAAAACGGGTCAGTCAAAAAGACTGAGTAAGCCCTATCTACTATTAGCATAAAAACTAGTAAAGTTAACTGACATGAGAAACTGAGATGAACATAAGCATGATGACAAGATAGATGAGCTAAATCAAAATAACAGGGTGAACTACTGAACTCAGATAAACTAAGGTGTCATGATAAATTACGATGTCAAGATAAAACAAGGTATCCCATCGTCAGGTTCCTATCAAGTATAATATCCCCAAGATATCTATCACGTATAACATCCCATGGTATCTATCCTGTCTTTTAGCTCTGCACCTACCGTACTAGTATCCCCACCGTGTCATGTGTTAACCAAGAATGACCCTCACTCAAAAGTCATGTAATGGTCCATGTCAACCTAATATATCGCATATATAGGTTACTCAACTTGTATGTTTTATTCCATGTAAATGTTCAGTCCCTTGCCGTAGACCATACGGGCTTTCCCATGAGATTCTATATTACTTTAACATAGTTCCATGATCCTTAAGATCGGTTTGGACTGTTACCCTAAACCTAGCTAGGGTCTTCCAACATGAATTATTGTTTGTACAACTAGGACTTATGCTACCTAGGGCTGCTAGGGATTATGCTTACCTATTGCACGTTTTCGTATCTCGGTTTGGGTTCAACCACCTAGGGCCACTAGGGATTACGCTAACCGCCAACCGCGCCCTTTTTCCCACGCATTCATCGTGAATCGCTTTTCCATGACTGTATGCACATGTATCACATCGTGCCATCCGAGTCCTGTCATAGGGCAAATCAAGAAATACAGGACTCGGTCGGGAGCTTTCGATTTATCTGCCGATGCAGATGCTAAGGTCTGTTTTTCTTATACGTGGCTATGGTCCCACGAGACCACTCCCTCAACTAGTGAAAGACAAGACAGGATAAATCCTGTATGAGAACACAACGCTGGCCAACCCACATCCAAGCCTTACCGCAACCATAATTAGATAGCAATTATGGTCTTTTGGGTGTTCTCTGCCTTTCCGTACGTACACGCTTGACCAAAGATGGTAGGTAGCCTGACGAAATGCTATCTAGGGTACGACCGTGTATCGTCGACTATCCCCTATCCATCCCCGTCTTTAGGTCGCTCGTATAGCAACCAAGGCATACTCTTGGTTCTTCTAACGCAGACCTTAACCTCTCATGAGCCTAGTATAATCACCTGGCAGCTCATAGAGGGATACCAAGAATATCCTCACGTTCCCCGAAGCCGCTGCTTCGTTACCCAGTTCGCTGGAGCCTTTATATAAATCTGATACTTGCTCCTACTCGTATACTTAAACGATGACCTACCGTATCAGGTTACTCATCTATCTATGAACTGGTCTAAATTTCCTTGACTAAGAATCATTACTTAGTTATTCTTCAACTAAGGTTTACCACTTAGCATTGTTCCCGTTATCCTTGTTAACTACGGTTATCCACCTAATCCTCGGAACTAGGGTTTACATAATGGATTAAGTGTCACTTAAGTTCATGACTTAACCCGTCTACAAATCCTGTCAAAATTGGCTAAGTATCCAAGTTCAAGGCTTAACCCTACAAACCATGCTCAAGTTGGTTAAGTATATTAAGCAATTCACGACTTAACCTCGTCCAATTATCATTCTAGATTGGTTAAGTATATATTAACTTGACCCTATCAATTTACTTAGTCAAATCGTTCAAGTGTATTCAAGCGATTCGTGACTTAGCCTTATCATGTTTTCACGTTATATTGGTTAAGTATTGGTTAACTTAACCACAATAAATTAACGAGTTAGATTGGATAAGTATAGGTCACTTAACCACATCAATTCATCCTGTTTAGATTAGTTAAGTGTTTAACTTAACCCCATTAAACTACCAAGTGGGATTAATTAAGTCTAGGCTAACTTAACCCCATCCGATTTCCATGTTTAGACTAGTTGAGTCTAATCTTAACCCCATTCGTTAACCGTATTTTTCGGTTAAGCGTCATTAAGAAAACTTACTTAACCTTACCAGGTTATCGCGTTGGATTGATTAAGTGTTGGTTAACTTAACCCCATCCACTAGTCATATAAAAATGGTTAAGTGTCATTAGGCAAATCAAGTTACTTAACCTACCCAACCTTGTCATGTTTTGTTAAGTATCATTAGCCTAATCAAGTTACTTAACCCATTTGTCCATGTCATATTTGGTTAAGAGTCATTAATCAAATTAACTTAACCCTATCATGTGGCATTAATTACTTAATGCACCTTCACCTCTCACATTAGACTTTGTTGTGGTTACTAGTTAAGCCGGTCGGTTCCGGGTAGCTTTACACCACAACTTGGTCTAACCTCGGGTTCAAGCACAACATGACCAACTTCTCACATTGGGTCCTATTGTTTGCAACTACTAGTTAGGCCGGTCGGTTCCGGGTAGTTTTACGTTGCAAACTCAACCCAACCTCGAGTTGGCCACACTTATATTATCTAAGTGTCATGTCCATCATGTTTCCCAAAACATGTTACAAGTTTTCAAGCATTTGGGTAGACCTAACTTAATAGGTAAATTCCCAAAGGGTAGACCTAACTTAATAGGTAAATTCCCAAGCTTATGTTTTTATGCATACTTACATGTCAACTTCCATGTTATATTTCAAGTCATGTTTTCAAGTTGTATTTTCATGTCATTAGAAATTACCCATAACATAACCCAACGCTTTTAAACTCGCATATACGTTCGCGACAACGTAATGGATTAAAAGAAGAGACTTGGCAAAGGCATGACAAAAATGGATATTAAGCCACAAGTTAATCATGGTGGCAAATGAGGCACAAATGTGCTCATTAACTTGCATGTTACATTCTTAAGCCTCAAAACATGCATAAACCCAAACTTGGCACATAAGCGAATCATGGTGACAAAAGATATGGAATGATGACTAGTAACTCGCATATATCATCATATAAGGGTTATGACTTCATATGCAAGTTGACATAAAGGTTATGAGGGTTCTCATGTTGCCTAATGCAACATTTCAACATAAAGGTTGTAGCTTTTAGCTCACAAGATCAAGATAATGACTTCATAAACTTGCATGACATGATAGCATGTATCATACTCAATGATCAAACCCAAACTTGCAACATGAACATTTAACTTCATAGTTAATATCTTAGAGTAGGGAAAGGGCTTACATTGCTATGAAGGCACAAAAGATATGACAATGCCCTTATGCAATCAAATAGACCCAAAATGCAAGCTCTAACATAAAAACCCTTGAGCCAAAATGATCAAAACCCTTGCTTTATGATGCAAAGATAGAAACTTGACTTGATGCAAGCTAATGACACTCATACAAGCTTGAAAACACTTGTATGCATGGAAAATCTCTCATAGAAACCATTTAGAAATTTTATGAAGAGAGTGGAGGCCATGAGAGGTAAAATTTTGCCATAGTTTAGTTGCATGAATGAATAATGAGGATTTAGGATAGGTTAGGGTCTTATTTATAGATTAGGCAAGTGTTTTAGGCCATAGGATTAAACCTAGATTCAATCCAAGCCATCAAAGCATGTCTTGGGGAAGAAGTCAAGTGTAGGAACCATCTAGGGCCTTTAGATTAAAGATGAACCATGAGAACCATCCAAATGCAAAATCTGCATTTGAGCGAATCGGCCCACGGGTTGACAGCCAAACACCCTGGATTAACCCCGAGTCGACCCAGCAGGCTCGGGTCGACCTCAAAAATCGGCCGGTTCAGTTATTCCCCTCTCCCAATTCGCCGTTTTGAACATTTTTGCATATTTATTTATTTAATTTTCAATTATATATATATATATATATCAATATATATATATTTCTCTGCGCAACCCATTTCACTTAATTAAGTATACTTTAATTTGGGAATTTTTCGTGAAACTTCGCGAGGCCATATCTTGGTCATACGGACTCCGATTTTCGAAAACTCGGACTCTATTTCGCGTATTTTTCCGAGACGAACGCAATGGCATAGCCCGTTTCCCTTGATTCAGAATTTACAGTTTAATTCTGCCTCCATTTATGTTATAACAGGTTATTGAAAATACGGGTTGTTACACTATGCATTTATAATAGTATCAAATGATTTCTTTTAACGTACCAAGCATGTTTGACTATTATAAGGGAAAACCCTATCTCCCGGCTTGCGTTGCATTGTGTGATAGGACCTGGGTCTTATAATAGCTTCATTTTTCCAAAAAGCATTGCGCTGTTTTGTTATATGCACTGGTATTCTTGGGAGGAAACCCGTTCCGTGTTATATGGCGTGGTCCCTTGAAATATCTGATTTAAAGTAAAGTTTTAAATAACTGTTTTTGTTCTCACACCAGTCACATGACTGACCTGGAGTTTATTGTTTTAACCTAAACTCTGGGTGCCCCTATTTTCCGCACGGGTAGCTAGTAGTTTTGGTTTTGCAGATTTATATTCACATGATCCTGGTTTACAGGTCGAATGATATTCGGAAAGCTCTGTATACGTATATTCTTTTCAGTTGTGTTTTGTATTATTTTCCGCTGCAATGTAATTTATATCTCTGATATTTTTCTGATGTATAATATTTATTCATACTCTGTTATATTCTTGTGTCCTGATGGAATCGTTGTAATGAGCAATGAAATTTTCTTCTGTTTGTGTTCTGATTCGTCTTGTTCTCAACTCAATCCCTGCTTTCCTTCACGGGGAAGTTCCGGTCGCTTCAGTTGGTATCAGAGCTCTGGTTCACAGAGCTCGAGAACAAGACACATTAGAACCATACGAAAGAATTCATCAGAGATTGGATTAGTAATATCCAATAAGAATGACTCGTTAGAGATGGCATCAGTAGTATCTTAGAACGAGTGGGAAGAGTTGTGTTTTTTAAAAAAAAAATAGAAACAAAAATAATTTTTGTTTTGAAAATTTAAACCTTATTCAACGTATTTGAATATTTATTTGTATTGAATTTGGACAATCCAATATATAAAGATTTTGCATATACGCCTTGCAAACGTACATTCGAAGTTTTAATATACTTGATAGATATAGAATCACGCTCTAGTCGCCCGTAGATGACACTGATGATAGCAGCTGCATCATCAGTGATATATGTTCGAGTTTCCAAAGTGGGATTTCTATATATTTCCAATTTACTGGTGTGAGAACCAAAACTAGATAGGGTCTATTGTTGTGATTTGGCATCAAAAATTTGATTTTTGGACTATGTATCAAAGTTATGAATTTGAAAAGCTAATCAACTAATTGATTGATGAATGTGTTGTGTGATTATTTATTTAAATCAACAAGTGAAAGCAAGGTAAATTTGGGCCAAATTGTACCAAATATTGAACTGCATTGAAAATTGTTTGGAAATGCATGCATGCACATATATATGTGTGAACAGGTCACAACAAGGAGGTTAGAGCAGAGGAATAAAATTGTATGGCCGACAAATAGGTACATGTTTACAAATTTATTGGGTTTGGATGATTTTATGAGCCGCTTGGTTGTTTCTTTTTCTTTTTGGATAGCAGAGGCCTGTATGGCGATTTTGGGATTTTCCCGGTGCTCCCGTATAGGGGAGGTTATGGCGAAATTTTTCGAAAATTTAAGGTGTTAGCCAAATTTTTGAAAAATTTGAAAAGTTCTTACAAACTGAAAAGTTGAAGAACTTAAGCCATAATGAAAATAATGAAAGTTGAGTTGATTTGTAAAACAACTTTCAGCTCCGTTCCTTTTCGAGGACGGAAAGATTTTAAGTGGGGGAGATTGTAATAACCCGGAAAATACGAACCAATTTAAAAAAATTATTTCGACAATTTTAATGAATTTTGAATATTTAAAATGAATTATTTTAAATAATAACGACAAGAAATTTATTTTGAATAGAATTAGAAAGTATATATTTATATAGATCGTCGTTAGAATATAAATATTTATTTTTAATTATAAAAGGAATTGGAAATGGCGCGGTAGTTTGAAAATTCGATTTCAAATTTCAAATGAATGTACAGAATTCAAAATATATCGGATTTTAGCGAAACCAAAAATATTAGAATCTATATGAAAATATCTTTCCAATGAATCCGAAAAATTGAAATTTCATAGCGGGAATAAAAAGTTACGCCTAGTTGAAAATTCAGAATAGTCGTTATGGAAATATAGCCCTTAAAAATGGAAATTTTGCAAACGACCTCCGTTTTCAACGAAACCACTTTTTTTGGATACGTAGTGTCAAATTATTGCTAGATTCCAAAATTCAGAATTTTTGGGATTAATTTGTGAACGTTGCGAAGTAAAACGTGTTTTGACAGTTTCAGTCAATTTGGATCGACCAGAAAATGGCCATTTTTCAAACGGTCTTCGAATTTGACAAAATTAGTTTTGTTAGGACCATATCATCAATACGAAGTTAGAAATAAATTTTCTGGAATTTTCAGAGTCAGTATGTGGCCCCGGTAAATTGAAATGTACGTTTAAATTAAATATATAATGATTAATATTTTAATTTTAATGGAAACTAATCAAAATGATAGAATTGGCTTATGAGACATATCCCATTGCGTTCGAAATAGGGGTAATGTGCTATGGACGATAGTCGATGGGTTCAATTTGGGGTTCAAATGATAAGGGAACTTTTTATGGAAGATAAATAAATAAAATAAAATTAGTCAACGCTCCTTGTTTCCCTCCCTCCCCTGTCATTTTCCCAGATCAAACAAAATAAAGAAACAAACAAAAAGAAAAAAACCACGCCTTGGATCTCGTAGCCCCCTCCCCCTCGCCGTCAGCCGCCACCACTACCCTAGGCGGCGCCGCCCCGCTGATGATCGGCCTCGCCCTGAACGTCGCAACCCCCTTCCCCCTCCATCCCCCGATTGAAATTCGAAACCCTCCCCAAACCCTAGCCCGAAAGCCAGCCGCCGAGACCCCTGAACCGCCACCACCACCGCCACTGACAGCCGACGCCCCGACCTTCACAACTCCTGTCCGACCATCTGCAGCCCCCGTGCCTCTCCTCTTCAAATAAACAGTAAGCCCTTTCATTTTATTTATATTTTCCTTTTTTTTCTTTTTTTATTTGTTTAAAGCATTGTTTAGAAAGTAGATTTTTAAACAAAGAGAAAGTAGATTTATTTTTTAAACATACAGAATGTAGATTTTTAAAACATAGAAAGTTTAGATTTTTATTTATAGGAAGATTCATTTTTTTTATATAAAGGAAAAATATGATTTTCAAATTCATAAAGTTATGATTTTTAGCTTTGTAAAGATACGATTTTTATTTTCATAAAGACGTGATTTTTATAACATAAAGATGTGATTTTTACATTGAAGAAGGATTTGTAAAGATACGATCTTTATTATGCATATAACATAACGATAAAGATTTGATTTTTATTAAGAAGTAGCGAAAATAAAAATATAATTTATATATATGAAGTAGCGAAATAAAGAAAGATTAGATTTTTATATGCATAAAGTTAAGATTTTTATTTGGATCAAAATATGATTTTTATCATACGTTTGAAATATTTTTATGAAGAAAAGAAAAATGTATAATCTTTTCTATACATGTAGCTTCATAAAAATGTGATTTTTATGTATATAATAGCATTGTTAAAAAATACGATTTTTAATATAAATTTCGTGAAAACAGATTACGTTGGGATTACGGTGAGGAACAACGCACTGAAATCAAAAAGGAATCAAAACCGTTCGAATAAAGAACGGAGGAGTGGAAACCAAAGGTGAGAACTTCTCACTTTAATTTTATTTCTAGTTAAAATACATACTAGGATGCAGACGGTGCTTAGCACCACCTGACACCCATCGTCCACAGACCATGGGCGACTTGTTTGTTTGATTGATTTTGTTGTGAAATTGATTGTGTGAAGTGAAATGGAATAAATATTTTATAGTTAAAAATATAATTTTTAACGTGTATATAAAATATATATTTATAAAGAAATCGGACGATTTGTTTATGTACACACATTTGACTGATATTAATTGGGACGATAAATTTTACACATCGCCCAACTACACAAATAAATCTGTGTTTGTTGTTTGAAAACCCTACATAGGTGTTGGGATGAATTTGGACATACACTAATCCCAATATTTAGTTCTATGTCAATCGATTGGCAGACAGACTGTTATAAGCGTTAAATATTTATATTTGATGCTTATGCAGTGTAGAATGCACTTTGGATGATGGTTGACTGTGTTTGATTAGATTAACGCCATTTTGACGTAAACGATATTTATATCGATTTTATTCATTTCTATAATGAATATCGAAAAAGATTTGATTTCAAAATCTAATGTTTTGAAAATATTATCATTTATATATCGATGATATGAAATATTCAATTTTAATTTGAAATTGAATATGAAATTGAAAACGAATTTAAAACAATTTATAAAATACGTTTTAATAGGAAATCGACAAAATATATATTATATATATTACATATATAATATAATGGCCTGAATAGAACGCGCCGCGCTGCGGCAGTTCGTAAATTTCGACCATTGACTTCGAACGGACATTACGGGATATCTGACCATCGGATTCTCCTAAAACCGGAACTGTAGGGTTCGTATCGAAAAGAGCTTTCTAACGAATATGAGAAATTAGAAATAACAGTTGGATTTGGAATTATGTCCAAATCAAATTTGGAAAAGGTCGTTGTAAGTGCAGTTCGACGACCGTTTATGGAAATCGACTGTACGAGTCTTGATAAAATTATTAAAAATATCAATAATTAGTGTAAAATCATAAGAAATGATTTGGAAAGAATTAGGATGAAAAATTCCATATTTGAAAAGATAAAAATAGATTTTTTTTATCGAAATGAACTAGTTTTGAACTAGAATTATAAACCATTTATTTTTAAAATAAATAAATTGGATTTGAAATGGTTTTAAAAATAACCAGAATTTCCAATATATATATTAGCAATGGATTTGAATCGAAATTGTCTTCGAAATATTTCGATATTGGATTTCGTCATTATACAGATATTGTTATGGAAATTTGAAATATATATATATATATCGCTATTTCCAATACAATATTTGTTGGTAGTAGAATTTGATATTGAATATAAGCCGATATATTTTCTATTCAGAGACTTGTATTTAATATCAAATGGAATTTGAGTTTGTCATGAATGGTGTCTTCATTAACACTGTTCTTAAAACCAATTGAGAAAAAGATTAAATCTTTTTATTTAGATTTAACGAAGTGTACCAATTAAATAATATTTAATTGGAATTGAATTGGAATTGATTTTTGGGTTTATCGTGAATGGTGTTTTAAATAACATTTGCTCTTTAACCCGATAATTAATGGAATGTGAATTAGGTTTGTTGTGAACAGTGTTTTAACAACATTAGTTCTTTAACCCGATTTACAGTGAAATGGGATTTAGAATTTATAAATCTTTTGTTAAGATTTAAAGAAGATTTTTCCAAAGTAAAGTTTTCCAATTTAACATATTAAATTAGAATTGAATGGAATTCGATTTGGTAATAATCGAAATGAACTTCTATGGAGGAGGACTATTACTATATACGGAATTTAAAAGGCTTTGTCGTTATTCCATTAATATTATCGGTTGGATATGGAAGTTCATATCAATTATATATATTGGTCTGTTTTCCGTGAAGATTCCATAATTAATGGAATGTGATTTTGGGTTTCTCGTGAGCTGTGTATTAAATGACATTAGTTCTTTAACCCAGTTATAGACAGGATTTATTTCCTAGATTTGAATAATCATTAAGTAATGATTTTTGGAAATTAAAACTGAATTAGATTTTTAATGAATCTTCAATTAGATTGAAAGGTGAATTTTATGACTAAAATTATCAAATTCAAGAAATGATCGAGAATGGAGTACCACCAGTTTTGCTCCAGGCGATAGTTAAATCTTTAATTAGATTTGAACGTGAAATGGTAATTAAATTTACCGATAACATCGTGGTGTTAGTTATGGAGTGATAACAGTTTTGCTCCATGGGATGAATAGGTTGGGATTGGGAAATATAATAATTGATTACTTCGGTAAGATTCGCTAATCCCGACTAGTTTGGAAAACCTTAATTTGGTTTGGAACGATATCCAAAGGAAGATTAAAGAATATATTTAAAAGAATTTATCTTTGATAAAATTAATGGGAACCTTTCCCTAAAGAGGTGAATATTTGAATAAAGGAATATTCTGAATTGGAATGAGGCGTATGCTGTGTTTGTGTAACACTTGTTTATTATATACGTGAGTTATTCGTAGAGGCCGGGTTTATACCCATTCTGAATAACTGATTCGACGATAAGTCGAAGATGAAGACGGTGGTTGAAGACCGGAGGTCTTCACATCGTTTGGATGATTACTGATGATCTTGATTGGGCTGTACACCCAAGAGGAGGGAATAAGTTAGTGATCGTCTAGATGTACTTGGAGATCGACCGGAAATGCGAGGTATAAGGTGCCTCCGATTTCGTTCAGACCCAGAACGAACTTGTAAACGGATGTGTGTCTGACATCGGATTTCATTCTGTGTGATTGATATACATCGGTTGCATAGCGTGAATTGCATGTGTGGCATGCTGAGAAGCAAATGATCAAGGCTTCTGTTGAAAAGCAGAGTCTTGTGGTTGATGATCAAAGCACGGTTTAATATAGTGTAGCTTTGTGTAGCGTTAATTCGTGAGCCTCACTCCCCGGTGTGAACCAGAAACGGGAGAGGACATCAGGGAGGACATGCGTTTAGCTAGGAGTGGTGTTTTGGGTATTACACGCCCGGACATTTTACTTATGTGGATGATGGATAGCGAGGTGCCTCGGTTATATCGGTCACTCCGGGGCCGATGGAGTCGTTTGGCTCACTTACTCCACATAGGGTGGGGAAACGTATTGTTCAAGGTTTTTTAATCCACATTGCACTTTGATGGGCCGACCCTGACGATCCAAGGGTCACTCGAGCTCTGACCCTAAGACATGGCAGGCAAGATTGTCTCGAAGCGGTGAGGACGATCCCTTGCCTCGTTTCACAGATGGAAATCCAACTTCCAATACGTGACAATTGCGGTTTTGATTGTAGAGCCTAGTATTGGCGACATGATATACGATACCTATGCCGTCTAGGATTGATACATTTATATTTGAATTCGTTTTATACACTATGCACTTACAATAGTATCAAATGATTTGTTTTAACGTACCAAGCATGTTTGGCTATTATAAGGGAAAACCCTATCCCCCGGCTTGCGTTGCATTGTGTGATAAGACCTAGGTCTTATAATAACTTCATTTTTCCAAAAACACATTGCGCTGTTTTGTTATATGTACTGGTATTCTTGGGAGGAAACCCGTTCCGTGTTATATGGCGTGGTCCCTTGATATATCTGATTTAAAATAAGTTTTAAATAACTGGTTTAGTTCTCACACCAGTCACATGGCTGACCTGGAGTTTATTGTTTTAACCTGAACTCTAGGTGCCCCTATTTTCCGCACGGGCAGCTAGTAGTTTTGGTTTTGCAGATTTATATTCACAGGATCCTGATTTACAGCTGGAATGACATTCGGAAAGCTCTGTATCCGTATATTCTTTTCAGTTGTGTTTTGTATTATTTTCCGCTGCAATGTAATTTAAATCTATGATGTATAATATTCATTCATACTCTGTTATATTCTTGTATTTTGATGGAATTGTTGTAATAAGCAATGAAATGTTCTTATGTTTGTGTTCTGATTCGTCTTGTCCTCAACTCAATCTGTGCTTTCCTTCACGGGGAATTTCGGGTCGCTTCAATTAATAATTTAAATTTCACTATCCTATTAATATTAACATTATTTTTAATGTGTTAAACATTTCAACCATACAAACAACACACAATACAGTTAATTTAAATCGTCCACGGTTTGTGGACGAGGAAGGTGATCTAACAAACACTGTATACAGTTTATACTGGTAAAACTGATAAAATTCTGAACTGGCAATCCTATATAAGTTTCAGTTATGGAAATAAATAAATAACTGTGCAGAATTTTTTTTAGTGAGGAGTTCTCACCTTCATTTCCCCTCCGTCAGTCTTCAACTGATGATTTTGGTACCATTTGGAATTGAAATTGCCTCAAATTCTAAATTGCTCCAAATTGGACCTAGTTAGTGTCATTGCGAAGCTCTCAAGTCCAGGATCGCAACGGATCTAGTTTCACGCGATTCCGAGCTTGTATGAAAAAGTTATGGCATTACGAAGTTTGAAAACATGAATTAAATAATTAATTAAATAATTTATATTCCCAATTTAACCTTCCTCATTCTCACCGTTGTTCACCGTACTTCCACCCTCGCTGCACCACCATCCGACCACCAGAAGGTCAGCCGACCCTGTCATCCTCTTCCTTGGTCCAGATCGCGCCACCACCCAGCGGGCCCCCCTCCAGTTCGCCGTCGTTGATCGGAATTGGGCAAAAGCCCCAAATCGCATTAGTGCTTGATCCCCGCCGCCTCGCGCCACCACCTGATCGCGGACCCGACAAGAGTTAACCGCCGCGCTACCCCGAAGCTCCTCCCCATTGGCACCTCCGCCAGAAAACCACCATGGCCACCGGAAATTGGTGAAGTAGGGTTTCTTCTTTTGCAAATCAATCCTCTCCGTTCATCTCGATATTGCCGCCATCACAAGCACTTTCAGATCAAACAACCAAAGACAAAGTTGTTCATCTATCTCTCCTCTATAATTTCTTCAACTGGGCCATTGCCTAATTCTTCACGGATTGATCAGAAAATAGCAAAAACAAAAACTGATTTTCTGCCTTTGGATTGAGATTCCAGCGAATTCGTGCGACGATAGGTTAAGGAATTTTTGTGGTAGGTAGAGATCAACATGATACAATACCCAGAAACGGTTTGGGTTGATTATGTACGGATTAAGAGATATAAATTGTTTTGTTTCCAAGGGCTTATTTGCAAAATTACGTGAGAGAAAGAGAGATATGGTTGCTGTCAATTTTTGAGAAAGAAGAATAATGAGGGTTAGGGAAGGGGAAAAGATATTATATAGCAGTGGGTTAGGATTTATTATTTTATTATTAATTTTCTAGCTTTATTATTCATCCTTTAGTTCACGCTTTCTTTATTCGACAGTTATTGATGGCACGGTTACATACGAACTTCGTTGGCGACGAAAAACGATATGCTACTATATCTTGACGACACGGTTCTAACAAAACTGGTTTCATCGAATTCCGAGCCCGTTTGCTCAAAAAGCCCTATTTTTGGCCTTATATGGTTGATCGATTTACAATTAATTTCTCACGGCCACATACTAGCTCCAAAAATTACAAAAAAATCATTTCTAGCTTTGTTTTGACGATACAGTCCCAACAAAATTAATTTCGTCGAACTTGGAGACCGTTTGAAAAATGACCACTTTCTGGCCGATCCAATTTGATTGAAATTGATAAAACACGTTTTCTTTTGCCACACTCACATATTAATTCCAAAAATTATGAAAATTGGAATCTAGTAATAAATTGACATTCCGGTTCCAACAAAAGTGGTTTCATCGAAAACGGAGGTCATTTGGAAAATGGCTATATATTATATTTAAATATATACAGAAATTCCATAGCGACTATTCTGAATATTAAACTGGGCATAAATTTTGATTTCCATTATGAAATTTCAATTTTTCAGATTCGTTGGAAAGATATTTTTAAATAGATTCATATATTTCTGGTTTTACTGAAATCCTCTTTATTTTGAATCCTGTACATTCAATTGAAATTTGAAATCGAATTTTCAAACTACCGCGCCACTTTAAACTCCTTTTATAATTAAATTAAAAAATTTGGTTCTAACTTCGATTTAAATAAATTTTTCGTCGTTATTGTTTAAAATAAATTATTTAAAATTCATTATAATTGCTAAAATAAAAAAATTAAAATTGGTTCAAAATTTCGGGTTGTTACAGGATCGCTGTCGTGGTGTGGTGTGCAAATCATGGGGGAATGTATATTTGGGTTCCTTTTGCGCAACCTGAGAATTGCTGGGGAACGATAGGAAGAAGGTTAAATGGCCGAAAATGATTGGGTAAGTAACTTTAAGTTAATTTATATATTTAAAATTTTCAATATTCGAACATGAATAACTTTTTCATACGAACTCGGATTGACTCACGGTTTGTATCATTTTGATCGTATTGGAATTTCGAACAACATAAAGCTGGTTTGATTGGATGGAGACTGTTAAATTTTGGGCCTCCATTGGGGTTTCAAACGTGTTCGAAATCACGGGTGAGTAATTAAAACCACTCACCCTAAACTAAAATATTTGATTGTTAGCTAAATTAAAATCATGTTATGATATGATTGTATTGATTGTTGTTTAGTAGTTAAAATTATATATTTATGTTGATTGATATTGATAGTGTAATTTAATTTGATTATTAGTTTAAGTTTTACAGTTAAGTTAAATTTGACCTTTAATTACTAGTTTAGACCCGACACCTGATTACTAGTAAATTGTTGTGATATTTAACTATTTGGATGGATTGATGTTGATGGATGCAATGGATTGATATATTTGATATATCGATGTTTAATTGTGTGAATTTACTCGTTATTCACATTTATTATATATGACTATTTTTTGCGTTGATTAATCCCAATTATTTACCTTAGATGTTACACGCATCGAATAAACCTGGGATTAATCATTAAAATGAATTAAGAACATAGATTGAAATGATAAATACTTGTGACCCCGATTTGGATTGAAATGATATATATCTGGTTTGGGGAACCCTCTTTAATGGTGACATGGGATTATCTTCTCTTTCTTTTCTGTAATAACCCGGAAATCTGAGCCAATTTAAAATTTTTATATTGGCAATTTTAGTGAATTTTGAATATTTAAAATGAATTATTTTAAATAATATCGACGAGAAATTTATTTTGAATAGAATTAGAACGTATATATTTATTTGAATCGTCGTTAGAATATAATTATTTACTTTAAATTATAAAAGGAACTGAAAATGGCGAGGTAGCTCGATAATTCAATTTCAAACTTCAAATGAAGGTACATGATTCAAAATAAACCGGATTTTACCGAAACAAAAAATATTAGAATCTATTTATGAATATCTTTCCAACGAATCTGGGAAATTGAAATTTTATAGCGGGAATCAAAAGATATGCCCAGTTGAAGATTCAGAATAGTCGCTAAGGAATTCTGGCCCTTAAAAATGGAAATTTTGCAAACGACCTCGGAATTCAACGAAACCACTTTTGTTGGATCCGTGATGTCAAGTTATTGCTAGATTCCAAAATTCGTAATTTTTCGAATTAATATGTGAGCGTGGCAAAGGAAACGCGTTTGACCAGTTTTAGTTGATTTTAATCGACTGGAAAATGGCCATTTTTCCAACGGTCTCAGAATTTGACGAAATTAGTTTTGTTAGGACCGTATCGCCAATACGAAGTTAGAAAATATTTTTCGGAAATTTTTAGAGTCCATATGTGGCCCCGGTAAATTGAAATGTACGTTCAAATTAAATATTGAATGTTTTATATTTTAATTTGAAGAAAAACAGAATGAAACAGTCGAATCATCTTACGATGCATATCCCATTGTATTCTAAATGGGGGTAATTAGCTATAGACGACAGTCGTTCGGTGTCGTTTGGAGTTCAAATGAAAAGTCAACATTTAATGGAATTAAATAAAAATATAATATATAATTTACATATAGGCCCCTCTTTTTTTTATTTCTTTCATTCGATTCCTCCCTCCCTCTTCTGATTTCTTCGATCGAAATAAAGAATGGCGACTGCCATTCATCGCCGCCCGCCTCAGGTGTCTCCGCCACGCCCTCGCCCCATCCACCATCTCCGCCTCTCGCCTCCTTCAAGTCGCGAAGAATTCCTCCGTCCCTCTCCTGCTCCAACGCGATAGACCACGAACCCGTGACCCCAATCCCCAAATCCGCAGCCCCAATCCAAGAGCCAGAAGCCCTAGCGCCTGAGACCCCTCACCTGGCCAAGCTCCACCGCCTGGAAGACGGATGACGACGCCTCCTCGACCCCGGCGCCCACCACCACCCCAAAATCCGCACTAGTAAGTCTTCATGTAGGGTTATTTTTGTTAATTTGCAATGTAATGAGTATCTAGATTTTTACTATCGGAAAAACTGAATTTCTTTGTAAGGGAAAGATACGATTTGTTGAAAACAAAAAGGCTTGATTTTTGATTTAGAAAAGGCTCGATTTTTAGAGTTGAAAAGATCGAATTTTTATACATAGAAAGATCGAATTTTTATACATAGAAAGATCGAATTTTTATACATAGAAAGATCGAATTTTTATACATGAAAAGATAATATTTTTGAATATGAAAATATAATATTTTTGAACATGAAAAATAATATTTTTGAATATGTAGTAGCGGTAATAAAAATATGATTTTTATATTATAGAAAGAATAAAAATATGATTTTTATATTATAGAAAGAATAAAAATATGATTTTTATATTGGTAGAGTATTAAAAATATGATTTTTAATGTATAGAAAATCAAATTAAAAATGTGATTTTAATATGAACAGCGTGGAGAAGACTGCAATAGAAATTCAAACAAATCCAGACCATTCAGAAGTAAAGAACGGCGGAGTGGAACCCTATGTGAGAACTCCTCACTTTAAATTTTATTCTCTAGTTATATAAATATATAATAGGATGCAGACGGTGTTTAGTAGCACCCGACACCCGTCGTCCACAGACCATGGACGGCTTGTATGCTTGTTTGTTTGATTTTGATGTGTAGTTGCTTGTGTGATGTGAAATGAAATAAAATATTTATATAGTTAAAAATATTTTATAGTTGAAAATAGAATTTTTAACGTGTATTTAAAATAAATATTTATAAACAAATCGGAGATTTGTTTATATACACTGATTTGATTGATATTGATTGGGACGATAAATTTTACACATCGCCCGACTACACAAATAAAATATGTGTTTGATTGTTTGAAACCCCACACGGGTATTGGGATGATATATGACATACACTAATCCCAATAATTAGTTGTATGTCGATTGATTGATTGACAGACTGTTATGAGCGTTATATATTTATATTTGATGCTTATACAGTGTAAAATGCACTTTGGATGATGGTTGATTATTTGTCGTTGTTGATATATACATGCGTTGTATGGAAATCCATAGAAATAAAATCTATGGTAATTGATCGGGCCTCATTCCAGTTTTGAAATAGAATATTTGAAAAAGAAATAATTGAATAGAAATGTTTGAAATAGAATATTTGAAAAAGAAATATTTGAATAGAATATTTGAAAATATATGAAGCCGTGTTAAGTAGTTACACGCCATTTTAACACGAATGAGAATTTTGTCGATTTTATAATGAATATGGAAATAATTTCGAAATCCAATATTTTGAAATGAATTCGAATTGAAATTGAATAGAAATGAATTCGAATTGAAATTGAATAGAAATGAATTCGAATTGAAATTGAATTGAATTGAAATCGAACTGAAATTGAATTAAAAATAGTTTTGAATTGAAATGAATTTGAAATGAATTTAAAACGAATTTATAAGGAAAAATTCAATTTTGATTTGAATTTGAAATGAAGTTGAAATCGTTTCGAAAACGAATTTAAAACGATTTATAAAATACGTTTTGAAAGGAAATCTATGAAATATATGCATATATATTATGTAATGACCCGGATTCTTATGGGTTAATTTTGAATATTTAATATTTAATTTAAATATTGATTTGATAATATTAGTGAATTTTTATATTAAGTTATTAATTTAATAATCAGTTTCGATTTAATATCGAATATATTAAATCATCGTAATGCGAAAATATAATTCAGTTTGAGATTTAAAACAGAATTAAATACAGTTCAGACTTCTGTTTGAATTAGAATAATAATATTAAATTATTATCGAAGAATTTAAATGGTTTGAAATTTAATTTATATCAATTTAAATTAAATATCTATTCCGGATGATCGAACTGGACTTCGATACTTATCCCAGTAGGTTCAGAATAGTGGTTTAACCCTAGAATTGACAGTTGTTGGGTTCAGAAAGGGGTTCAGCATCATGGGATTTTTTTAATTAAAGGATATCGGTTTAATTAAAATAAAATATAAATAAAAATATATCCTTGGGTGTGCGGACCAGAACAAAAACCACGGTGCTTCTTTGATGTCCACATAAAAAAAACCACGGTGTCTTCTTCTAGCACCACAGACCAAACAAAACCCGTGCCTTCCTTTACTCCACAAATTTCCTTATAAAAGCCATGACCCCTTCTTCAAATCGAACGCCAGAAGAAAAATCGAAAAGGGGAAAACCAAATCAAACCGAAACCCAAATTTGCAAGGGACTCGCGATGCTTTCCTGAGCGCGACGACGAGATTGGGGGCCTTTGGATGAGAACGGTGGTGACAGTCGAACTGGACAACAGCGGTCTAGGGTATCGAGGCCTGGATTGGGAGTTCGGCAGTGCGAATGAAGAAGTTGCGATGGGATTTCTGTTCTCAGAACTCGATGTGGTTTCTGGGCAAGTATCGAACCCGATTTGGGCTTCAGGGAGTGGAGGGTGTTGGCGTTGTCAGGCGACGGAGTCGCGATTTAGGGCTTCAACATTGATCGACATTGAGTTTTAGGTGCGAGCTTCAACTCGAGCACAGTAAATGAGATCTGGAATTCGCGATGGAAACCGCAAAGAACACTGCGTTGGTTTCTGAAGCTCGGCGTCAAATGGAAACTCATGACTGGGGTTCGAACTGGTGTTCACTGGAGGAGTTTTAGGTTCTAGTTTACTGAGCGCAAGTTGGAGCACTGTAGACCTGATTCAAGAGGGTGGTGCTCAGTTTTGTGGTACTGTCTGAGAAGGAGGGTATGTTCGTGGATTTGATCGAGTGAATGAATAGACAAAAAGGGCCTTGATAAAATCACTGAATCGAGTCGAGACAAGTCATAGGAGCAGATATAGAAATAAATTGGATACTCAGCTAAGGAAAAATCCCGGTGAGTAAATCTCACTCACCTTAATTAGAATTTATTTTTTATGTCGTTAAAAATAATTATTGTTGCTTGTTTGAATATTGTTTGGTTGATTTAAATATATTAGTTATTTAGGACTATTATATATATATATATATATGGTTGATGATTGGTTGGATTCCCGCAGTCTCATTAGCGGATGCCCGCAGTTTCATAGCGGATGATTACCCTATACGCCCCACGCTATGATTAGTGGATGACCTTCATACCGCGATATCCTGCCTCGAAGCAGGATGGGTATTACTATGTTGACTAACGTTTGTGGATGCAGGAAAAAAACAGGTTGGAGGAATCCAACTGGATTCCTCAAAAATATATTATCTATTGTTTGTTTGATTTCATATATATTCATATATGATGTGTTAAAAATCAAATGATTGAAAATTGGTTGATTTGATTGTTTAAATATCACTGGGGCTTGGGATATTGATTTATAAAAATATCGAAAAAGGTATTTGAAATTTAAAAAGGGGAATTCTATTTTTATAAATAGAATTTGAATTTTAAATGAAGTATAGAAACATTAACTTGTTTTGAATATATATGAACGAGTATTTAATTTATAAACTTTGTTTATAAATGAAAGATGGAATTTGAATCGAATTTATAAAGTTGTTATAAATGAAAAGATGGAATTTGAATTGAATTTATAAACTTTGTTTATAAATGAAAGATGGAATTTGAATCGAATTTATAAAGTTGTTTATAAATGAAAGGATGGAATTTGAATCGAATTTATAAAGTTGTTTATAAATGAAAGGATGGAATTTGAATCGAATTTATAACGTTGTTTATAAATGGAAAGGTGGGATTTGAATTGAAGTTATAAACGTTGTTTATAAATAATGCAGAGAATTCAAATGGACTTTGAATATAGGGAATTGAAATAGAATTTGAATATAGAAATTCAAATGGACTTTAAACTATAGATTTGAATATAGAAATTCAAATGGACTCTAAACGATTTGAATATAGAAATTCAAATAGACTTTGAATATAGAATTTGAACTATAGATTTGAATATAGAAATTCAAACGGACTTTTTATTATAGGATTTGAATAAGAGAAGACAATAGAATTTGATATATAGAAATTGAATAATAGAAGCGAATGGGAGTTTGAATATAGAATTCAAATATTAAAAGAAGAAATAGACTAAAGAAATAATTAACGAATTGAGTTAAAACGATTTGGTATAGTTAAATAGGTTGGGCAGGTATAGATACAGGAGACAGGTATGGAATAAAGTATAGAAGTGAAATAAATAGAATGCCCGACAAAAAGGTACCTATTTAATTCATATATGAGATTTTATGCGCCGTATCGGCTAGCCGCTTGGCTTTTTCTTTTCCTTTTTGAGATGAGAAGGACCGGGAAAGCTATTTGAAATTTCCCGATGCTCCCGGTACAAAGGAGGTTATGGCGAATTTTTCCGGGAATTTAAGGAGATAGAATATTTTTAAGATACTTTGATAGTTAGAAATTAACATATCAAAATATATAGAAGTCGATAAGAAAACGAACTTAGGAATAGAATAGTATAATCAAAAAGGAAGACTAGGAATAAAATCTAGTAAGAATAGAAAGAGAAAATGTATATGTGTTTAAAGGTGAATAATCAGTTGTATGGTATTGATTATTCGAGTAAGTAGTCTTGTCTGTTTTGACGTTAAATGTTATTCAGTCAAGGTCTGAGAGGTAATTATACCCCAACTTGGTTAATTTCATGATATACCGATAAGTAGCAAGATTCAGGCGAAGATCAATGTGGAATGAGAATTAGTTAAATACTGTATTTGGGTTGTCGTAACGATGTTTTACGCAACATCTGTTTTAACCCAAATATGTGCAAAGCTTGGAAATAGTAAAATGAATATTTCTAAAGCTAGAAATTTAAGGAAGGCGATATATGGAAATGTTTTCCAAAGAACGTATAAGGCCAATATGGTTATTGAAATTATTTGGTTAACAAATATTGATAAAGAAATAGAGAAGAGATTTAATTAATGGAATATTAATTAAAGGTTCAGTGATTGTTGGATGTTTGGTTGAACACTTGTTTTATTCGATAGTTAAATCATCGACTATCGAAACACTTGTTTTTATTCGGTAGTTAAATCACAGACTATCGAAGTTTTGACCATCGTTGTCAATATGGAGAGACCGGTTGGATTATTATCCGAAGAACCACTCCATATCGGCAGTAGCGTGCGAATCAGATTATTTAAAGATAATCGAAGACGGAGTAGAGTACAAGGACTTTTTCTATCAATAGAAATAGTACCTTCAGTTCATCCTGTTCCTGGATGACTTGTATGGATGAATGTCTGACAGAGTATTTCCAGAAAGGTCACGTACATTGATTTCTTCAACTGTACCAAGAGTGGAAGCGGAGGAGGAAACTTCTTTTAGCTGACACGTAATGTACTGTTGTAGACGTCAATTAGTGATTTTCGATGGATCTGACGATGTGACATTCGAAGTGAATCTGGTGTGATGATAAAGCGTAGCTTCTAGCCTCATCAACCGGTAAATGACAGAAATCGGGCAAGCAGCATGGCTATGTAGGTCGCACCTATTAGGGTGTATAATCACCTGATCTAGAGTTTTATTTACTTCTAAAAATCTATTGTCGATGCTGACCCATTCGGGATACAGTTGCTGATCCCAATCGTTGGTGATATACATTCGATACACTCAAGCGAAATGAGTGGTCGGTCATGTGTGGCTGAGTTGCAAGATGTTCTTGTTGAACTCGGTGTATTCTCCTCTAGAGATATACCAGCGGAAGGTGATTCCATACCTTGTCATAGTTGGAAAATCCATTACCCAATACGTGCTTGCGGTTTTGATTGTATATATATGTGGAATGTGAGATGCAAACGTTCCACTAGATTGTTATTTACTTGATTTAGACATTATTATAATATCAAAAGAGTTTTGATATAAAGATAAGTCAAGTGTTTGGATTCTCATAAGGGAAAAACCCGTTCCGTGTTATACGGCGTGGTCTTATGAGATATCATTTAGTTTTCTTAAACTGCTTTAAACTGTTTACTCATACCAGTCCCATGACTGACCCGGAGTTTATTTTGTTTTGTTCTACCTAAACTCTTGGGTGCCTAAATTTGTACGGGCAGTCAAGTAGTGCAGGAATTTTCAGATATATCTAAAGGAGCTTGGAGCAGGAGGCTTCAGCGTTATCTAGTTATAGTTTGTTCCGCTATGTTGTAAGTGTTGTGCTCTGATAAGTGTATGTTATACAGTTAAGATTTTGTATTTCAAAGATGTGATATATTATATTTTGTTCCGCTGCGATGTGAGATTCTGTGTTGTTATTTCTGTTCTTCTTCTACCTCTTTCTTCTAAAAAAAAATGTCTCGTATTTTCGTGATATTTGGGTTGGACGTATGATGTATATAGTCAACTCTGATGTTACGGATTTGCGGGTCGTCACACTTGGTATCAGAGCTTAGGTTTAGCGAATACCTAGGCTGTGTGGAAATGTGCTCATTAGAGATAGGATCAGTAGTATCCTAGAATGAGTTGAGTGTATATATATACGAGAGAGCGTATTTGTTATTTGATATAAAAACCGTTTTATATTGTGTTGACTAGTCTATTGAGTGGATTATAAATTTTGGTCGAATCGTGGGACGCCACGAAGTCGATAGGAATTTATAAACACTTGAACAGGAGATTGGACACGATATTGTTTTTAAATAGTTAAGTTGATTGTTAGGATTATAATCAAACTAGATTATAAAACAGAAATAGTTATATATATAACCAATGGAATTTGTATATGAAATCAAATATAAAAATGTGATAAATTGAAATTGAATTCCAACCAGAATTCAGAATTTAAAATTCTGGGAGTTTGGAAAATATTTTTCTAAATGGAGTTTGAAAGAAATAAAGCACTGAACTCATTCAGTAGCTGGGAAATAATTCTGATGATGGTCGCAACATCATCAGTGTTCATTTTCGAGTTTCTAAGTGATGAATTGCTGCCTTAGAAAAGTTTTGATGGGAATTTGTTTGAAAAGAAACAAGTTGTTTGAAAATTCAAATGGTTTGAATTTGAGATAGATATAAATATATGTATATATTTATATTACTTCAGGGGAATTTTGAAATGAGGATTGAAATATAGATTTCAAATAGAAGTAAAATAAAGGAATTTGAATATATATATATATATATAGAATTCAAATAGCAATTGAAATAGAATTTGAATTCAAAGGAATTCAAATGAGTTTGAATAAAGAAATTCAAATGGAATTTGAATATTTCAAATATAAGGGAATTCAAATATAGGATTTGAACATAGAAATTTAAATAGGATTTTAATAAAGAAAAATTCAAATAGAAATTGTATAAGAAAAAAAATTGAAATGGAATTTGAATTCAAAGGAATTCAAATGGATTTGAATAAAGAAAAGTCAAATAGAGATTTGAATATTAGAATTCAAATGGAATTTGGTTAAATAGAATTTCAAAGAGAATATAAAGTGGAGGTTGAATATTAGAATTCAAAGAAAACAAAAGGAGTTAAAATAGAATTTAAATTCAAAGGATTTCAAATAGGAATTTGAATAAGGAATTCAAATAGAGATTGGAAATAAGAAATTCAAATAGGAATTTGAATATAAGAAAATTCAAATAGAAATTGAATAAAAGGAAATAATATAGAGTTTGAATAAAGAGATTCAAATGGAATTTGAATATTGTAAATATATATGAGTCGAATATTAGAAGTGAAATAGATCGGGAGTATTATGTGAAATAGATTTGATATATATTAAAAATATATTAGAATGAAGTTGAATTTATTATAAACGAAGTTAAAACGTTTATATTTATAAATATAATAAAAACGAGCTCGCCATAGTGCGGCAGTTCGAAAATTGGCGATTCGAACTTCAATTTAGTATATAGGACTCAAATAAAGTCGGAATTCTGTGAAACAAGAATCGTCGGGACCGATTGAACAATAGTTTTCTAATGAAAGAGAAAAATCTGGATTTCGTCGTATAGATTTTGAGTTATGTCAAAATCAAATTTTTTGAAAAGCAGCGCCAAGAACCATTAAAAACCACAATGGTTTATATATATAAGTAAAAGGATGTTTAAAGTAAATAAAATCCGAATGGCCATGGGGAAAATATAGACTGGAGATATAAAATGAATATGAACTTCAGTGAAGTAAGTGAAATGATTTTTAAGACAAAAATCATATTTTAAATGGTTAAATAGAATTAACTAAATTTGAGAATAATTAGTTAAAGGAAAATTTGAATCGAAATTGGGTTTTTGGATAAGTGAAAGAAATTGAGAATTTATATTCGAAATCGAATATATAACTGGAGTTGAAAATATAATTAGATTAGTTATATTTAAGTTGACATACATTTGAACAAGTTATATTCAAATAAAAAAAAAGGGTGAAATTGGCAAAACGGTTAATTAGCAACTAGTTAATGGAAATTTGAATGATTGAAATTAAATTTAACTTAGGTAAGTTAAATGGATCGAAATGAATAAATTGAGTAAAATCAATGTGAATGAACTATGAATGGGGTGTGAATAAAGGAAAAAACCCAAAAGAGTTAAAAAGAAATATATTTGTAAAAATATAAAAGGAAATATATTTGTAACACAAATACAAAGGAAGTTATGTGCAAACAAATAGATTCAATGGAAATATTTATTTATAGAAAATAAATAGAATATTATAAATGAGATATTTATTTGTTAAATAAGTAGAATTTAATCAAAGGAATATTCAGAAGATGAATAGAAAATGGAAATCTGTTTTTAACAGATAAATAAGAAAGATTAATTTATAAATAGCAGTTTATAAATTAAATTAAATATTTATCATTCGATAAAATGGAATATATAAGTCTGAACTTATATAGAGAAGAGATATTGGTTTTTAACACCGATAGTTTAAATAGAAGGGGTATACAACACTTGTGTAAGTGAAGTAACGTTATTAAAGAGAACATTTATAAAGTGAAGAACTGTTACTAAAAGTAAATCTTTATAAATGAATAAACGCTATCCAATAGGAGTTATTCGAATAGGAGAAGTCGATTAGAGTTAGAAATAATCGATTAGAGTTAGAATAAATCGATTAGAGTAAGAATTAACCACTTAGAGTTAATCAGTTAGGGTTAATCCGTAGAGTTAATTGAATGTTAGTTATTCAATTAGAATTTATCGAATATTTGTTATTCAGATTTAGAATTAACCAGATAGAGTTAATTGAACATAGCCAATCGAATTAAGATTTAATTGAATGTTAGTTATTCAATTAAAGTTGATCGAATATTGTTATTGAGATAGAGATTAGTCAAACAAAGTTACTCAGGATAAGTTGTCATTTCGTACGACTGCTAGCGTAATTCGCAGGGCTGCAGATAACCTAGGACGGTCGGATGTTTCCTGGGGGAATCAGGCGTAACCATTGTGATCGCTGCGATCTAGAGTCAAGCGAATGGAGTTAAATCGAATATAGTTTATTCGAATATAATCAAAGGAGTTAATCGAATAGGAGTTATTCGAATAAAGTTAAAAGGAATTAATCGAATATTGGTTATTCAGATAGAATTAAAGAAGTTATCGATTATAGTTTAATCGAAAGGAGTTATCGATTAGTTTAATCGAAGTGAGTTATAGAATATTGGTTATTCGAAGGAGTTATCGAATTTAGTTATTCGATGGAGTTAATCGAAAAGATTTAAATCCAATAGAGTTAATTGATAGGAGTAAATTGAATAGATTATCGAATATAGTTATTCGAAGAAAGGTTTTCGAATCAAGTTATTCGAAAGAGAGATTATCGAATATAGTTATTCGAAGGGAGGAGTTATCGAATAGGGATTTATTCGAAAGAGAGACGTAAGGAAGTTTGAAATGTTGAGTATCAACATAAATAAGTTTTGAAAAGTAAATGGGTTTGTAGCACTTTTCTCTACGTTAGTAATTTCGAGGACGAAATTATTTTAAGTGGGGAAGATTGTAATGACCCGGATTCTTATGGGTTAATTTTGAATATTTAATATTTAATTTAAATATTGATTTGATAATATTAGTGAATTTTTATATTAAGTTATTAATTTAATAATCAGTTTCGATTTAATATCGAATATATTAAATCATCGTAATGCGAAAATATAATTCAGTTTGAGATTTAAAACAGAATTAAATACAGTTCAGACTTCTGTTTGAATTAGAATAATAATATTAAATTATTATCGAAGAATTTAAATGGTTTGAAATTTAATTTATATCAATTTAATTTATATCAATTTAAATTAAATATCTGTTCCGGATGATCGAACTGGACTTCGATACTTATCCCAGTAGGTTCAGAATAATGGTTTAACCCTAGAATTGACAGTTGTTGGGTTCAGAAAGGGGTTTCAGCATCATGGGTTTTTTTTAATTAAAGGATATCGGTTTAATTAAAATAAAATATAAATAAAAATATAACCTTGGGTGTGCGGACCAGAACAAAAACCACGGTGCTTCTTTGATGTCCACATAACAAAAACCACGGTGTCTTCTTCTAGCACCACAGACCAAACAAAACCCGTGCCTTCCTTTACTCCACAAATTTCCTTATAAAAGCCATGACCCCTTCTTCAAATCGAACGCCAGAAGAAAAATCGAAAAGGGGAAAACCAAATCAAACCGAAACCCAAATTTGCAAGGGACTCGCGATGCTTTCCTGAGCGCGACGACGAGATTGGGGGCCTTTGGATGAGAACGGTGGTGACAGTCGAACTGGAGCAGCAGCGGTCTAGGGTATCGAGGCCTGGATTGGGAGTTCGGCAGTGCGAATGAAGAAGTTGCGATGGGATTTCTGTTCTCAGAACTCGACGTGGTTTCTGGGCAAGTATCGAACCCGATTTGGGCTTCAGGGAGTGGAGGGTGTTGGCGTTGTCAGGCGACGGAGTCGCGATTTAGGGCTTCAACATTGAGTTTTAGGTGCGAGCTTCAACTCGAGCACAGTAAATGAGATCTGGAATTCGCGATGGAAACCGCAAAGAACACTGCGTTGGTTTCTGAAGCTCGGCGTCAAATGGAAACTCACGACTGGGGTTCGAACTGGTGTTCACTGGAGGAGTTTCAGGTTCTAGTTTACTGAGCGCAAGTTGGAGCACTGTAGACCTGATTCAAGAGGGTGGTGCTCAGTTTTGTGGTACTGTCTGAGAAGGAGGGTATGTTCGTGGATTTGATCGAGTGAATGAATAGACAAAAAGGGCCTTGATAAAATCACTGAATCGAGTCGAGACAAGTCATAGGAGCAGATATAGAAATAAATTGGATACTCAGCTAAGGAAAAATCCCGGTGAGTAAATCTCACTCACCTTAATTAGAATTTTTTTTTTATGTCGTTAAAAATAATTATTGTTGCTTGTTTGAATATTGTTTGGTTGATTTAAATATATTAGTTATTTAGGACTATTATATATATATATATATATGGTTGATGATTGGTTGGATTCCCGCAGTCTCATTAGCGGATGCCCGCAGTTTCATAGCGAATGATTACCCTATACGCCCCACGCTATGATTAGTGGATGACCTTCATACCGCGATATCCTGCCTCGAAGCAGGATGGGTATTACTATGTTGACTAACGTTTGTGGATGCAGGAAAAAAACAGGTTGGAGGAATCCAACTGGATTCCTCAAAAATATATTATCTATTGTTTGTTTGATTTCATATATATTCATATATGATGTGTTAAAAATCAAATGATTGAAAATTGGTTGATTTGATTGTTTAAATATCACTGGGGCTTGGGATATTGATTTATAAAAATATCGAAAAGGGTATTTGAAATTTAAAAAGGGGAATTCTATTTTTATAAATAGAAATTGAATTTTAAATGATGTATAGAAACATTAACTTGTTTTGAATATATATGAACGAGTATTTAATTTATAAACTTTGTTTATAAATGAAAGATGGAATTTGAATCGAATTTATAAAGTTGTTATAAATGAAAAGATGCGATTTGAATTGAATTTATAAACTTTGTTTATAAATGAAAGATGGAATTTGAATCGAATTTATAAAGTTGTTTATAAATGAAAGGATGGAATTTGAATCGAATTTATAAAGTTGTTTATAAATGAAAGGATGGAATTTGAATCGAATTTATAAAGTTGTTTATAAATGAAAGGATGGAATTTGAATCGAATTTATAACGTTGTTTATAAATGGAAAGGTGGGATTTGAATTGAAGTTATAAACGTTGTTTATAAATAATGCAGAGAATTCAAATGGACTTTGAATATAGGGAATTGAAATAGAATTTGAATATAGAAATTCAAATGGACTTTAAACTATAGATTTGAATATAGAAATTCAAATGGACTCTAAACGATTTGAATATAGAAATTCAAATAGACTTTGAATATAGAATTTGAACTATAGATTTAAATATAGAAATTCAAACGGACTTTTTATTATAGGATTTGAATAAGAGAAGACAATAGAATTTGATTTATAGAAATTGAATAATAGAAGCGAATGGGAGTTTGAATATAGAATTCAAATATTAAAAGAAGAAATAGACTAAAGAAATAATTAACGAATTGAGTTAAAACGATTTGGTATAGTTAAATAGATTGGGCAGGTATAGATACAGGAGACAGGTATGGAATAAAGTATAGAAGTGAAATAAATAGAATGCCCGACAAAAAGGTACGTATTTAATTCATATATGATATTTTATGCGCCGTATCGGCTAGCCGCTTGGCTTTTTCTTTTCCTTTTTGAGATGAGAAGGACCGGGAAAGCTATTTGAAATTTCCCGATGCTCCCGGTACAAAGGAGGTTATGGCGAATTTTTCCGGGAATTTAAGGAGATAGAATATTTTTAAGATACTTTGATAGTTAGAAATTAACATATCAAAATATATAGAAGTCGATAAGAAAACGAACTTAGGAATAGAATAGTATAATCAAAAAGGAAGACTAGGAATAAAATCTAGTAAGAATAGAAAGAGAAAATGTATATGTGTTTAAAGGTGAATAATCAGTTGTATGGTATTGATTATTCGAGTAAGTAGTCTTGTCTGTTTTGACGTTAAATGTTATTCAGTCAAGATCTGAGAGGTAATTATACCCCAACTTGGTTGATTTCATGATATACCGATAAGTAGCAAGATTCAGGCGAAGATCAATGTGGAATGAGAATTAGTTAAATACTGTATTTGGGTTGTCGTAACGATGTTTTACGCAACATCTGTTTTAACCCAAATATGTGCAAAGCTTGGAAATAGAAAAATGAATATTTCTAAAGCTAGAAATTTAAGGAAGGCGATATATGGAAATGTTTTCCAAAGAACGTATAAGGCCAATATGGTTATTGAAATTATTTGGTTAACAAATATTGATAAAGAAATAGAGAAGAGATTTAATTAATGGAATATTAATTAAAGGTTCAGTGATTGTTGGATGTTTGGTTGAACACTTGTTTTATTCGATAGTTAAATCATCGGCTATCGAAACACTTGTTTTTATTCGGTAGTTAAATCACAGACTATCGAAGTTTTGACCATCGTTGTCAATATGGAGAGACCGGTTGGATTATTATCCGAAGAACCACTCCATATCGGCAGTAGCGTGCGAATCAGATTATTTAAAGATAATCGAAGACGGAGTAGAGTACAAGGACTTTTTCTATCAATAGAAATAGTACCTTCAGTTCATCCTGTTCCTGGATGACTTGTATGGATGAATGTCTGACAGAGTATTTCCAGAAAGGTCACGTACATTGATTTCTTCAACTGTACCAAGAGTGGAAGCGGAGGAGGAAACTTCTTTTAGCTGACACGTAATGTACTGTTGTAGACGTCAATTAGTGATTTTCGATGGATCTGACGATGTGACATTCGAAGTGAATCTGGTGTGATGATAAAGCGTAGCTTCTAGCCTCATCAACCGGTAAATGACAGAAATCGGGCAAGCAACATGGCTATGTAGGTCGCACCTATTAGGGTGTATAATCACCTGATCTAGAGTTTCATTTACTTCTAAAAATCTATTGTCGATGCTGACCCATTCGGGAAACGGTTGCTGATCCCAATCTTTGGAGATATACATTCGATACACTCAAGCGAAATGAGTGGTCGGTCATGTGTGGCTGAGTTGCAAGATGTTCTTGTTGAACTCGGTGTATTCTCCTCTAGAGATATACCAGCGGAAGGTGATTCCATACCTTGTCATAGTTGGAAAATCCATTACCCAATACGTGCTTGCGGTTTTGATTGTATATATATGTGGAATGTGAGATGCAAACGTTCCACTAGATTGTTATTTACTTGATTTAGACATTATTATAATATCAAAAGAGTTTTGATATAAAGATAAGTCAAGTGTTTGGATTCTCATAAGGGAAAAACCCGTTCCGTGTTATACGGCGTGGTCTTATGAGATATCATTTAGTTTTCTTAAACTGCTTTAAACTGTTTACTCATACCAGTCCCATGACTGACCCGGAGTTTATTTTTTTTTTGTTCTACCTAAACTCTTGGGTGCCTAAATTTGTACGGGCAGTCAAGTAGTGCAGGAATTTTCAGATATATCTAAAGGAGCTTGGAGCAGGAGGCTTCAGCGTTATCTAGTTATAGTTTGTTCCGCTATGCTGTAAGTGTTGTGCTCTGATAAGTGTATGTTATACAGTTAAGATTTTGTATTTCAAAGATGTGATATATTATATTTTGTTCCGCTGCGATGTGAGATTCTGTGTTGTTATTTTTGTTCTTCTTCTACCTCTTTCTTCTAAAAAAAAATGTCTCGTATTTTCGTGATATTTGGGTTGGACGTATGATGTATATAGTCAACTCTGATGTTACGGATTTGCGGGTCGTCACATATTATATATATATATATATAATGGCCTGAATAGAACGCGCCGAGCCGTGGCAGTTCGCGAATTTTGACCATTGACTTAGAATGGATATTGCGGGAGATCCGACCGTCGGATTCTCCTAAAGCCGGATCCGTTGGGTTCGTATCGAAAAGAGCTTTCAAATGAATATTAGAAATTAGAAATATAACGGTTGGATTTGGAATTATGTCCAAATCAAATTCGGAAAAGGTCGCTGTAAGTGAAGTTCGACGGCCGTTGATGGAAATCGACTGTACGGGCCTTGATAAAATTATTAAAAATAGTAATAATTTGTGTAAAATCATAAGAAATGATTTGTGAAGAATAGGGATGAAAAACTCCATATTTGAAAAGATAAAATAGATTTTTATCGAAATGAAATAGTTTTGAACTAGTATGATAATTTATTTATTTTTAAAATAAATAAATTGAATTTGAAATGGTTTTAAAAGTAACCAGAATTTCCAATATTGAATTGGAATGGATTTGAATCGAAATTGTCTTCGGAATATTTCGATGTTGGATTTCGTGATGATACAGATATTGTTATGGGAATTTGAAAGATATATTAATATCGTTATTTCCAATACGATATTTGTTGGTCGTAGAATTTGATATTGAATATAAGCCGGTATATTTTCTATTCAGAGCCTTGTATTTAATATCAAATGGGATTTGGGTTTGTCGTGAATGGTGTCTTCATTAACACTGTTCTTAAACCCAGTTGAGAGAAAGATTAAATCTTTTTATTTAGATTTAATGAAGTGTACCAATTAAATGGTATCTAATTGGAATTGAATTTGAATTGATTTTTTGGGTTTATCGTGAACGGTGTTTTAAATAACACTTGTTCTTTAACCCGATAATTAATGGAATGTGATTTTGGGTTTATCGTGAACCGTGTTTTAAATGACACTGATTCTTTAACCCAGTTAAAGATTAAAACTAAGTGGAGTTTTAATGAATCTTTAAATAGATTGAAAAGATCGAGAAGGGAGTATCACCAGTTTTGCTCCAGGCGATAGTTAAATCTTTAATTAGATTTGAACGTGAAATGGTAATTGAACTTACCGATAACACCGTGGTGTTAGAGATGAAGTATTACTAGTTTTACTACATGGGATGAATAAGTTGGGATTGGGAAATAAATTATTACTCCGGTGTGGTTCGCTAATCCCGACTAGTTTGAATTGATGTTCAAAGAAGATTAAAGAATAAATTTAAAGAATTTATCTTTGATAAAATTAATGGGAACCTTTCCCAAGGTATAAGAATATTTGAATAAAAGAATATTCTGAATTGGAATGAGGCGTAAGTTGTGTTTGTGTAACACTTGTTTATTATATACGCGAGTTATTCGGAAAGACCTGGTTTATCCCATTCTGAATAACTGATACGACGATAAGTCGAAAATGAAGACGATGGTTGAAGGTCGGAGGTCTTCACATCATTTGGATAATTACTAATGATCTTGATTGGGCATTACACCCAAGAGGAGGGAATTAGTTGGTGATCGTCCAGACGTACTTGGAGATCGATGGATATGCGGGGTACTAGGTGCCTCCGGTTTCGTTCAGACCCAAAACGAACTTGTGAATGGACTGTGAGTCTGACATTGGATTTTAGTCTGTGTGATTGATTTCTATTAAATATATATCTGTTTGGCGGCGGAGAATTTATTCTCTTGCTTAACACCCTTCTCTGAGACGTACGAGCTCAGGGGTTATATATTGATGGATATCAAACGCATGGGTTGAATTGCCTGTGTGGCATGCCTAAGTGGCAGTTGATCAAGGCTTCTGTTGAAAAGCAAAGTCTTGTGGTGATGATCAAAGCACTGCCTGTATGGCATAGCTTCGTGTAGCGTTGATTCGCGAGCCTCACACCCCGGTGTGAACCAAAAACGGGAGACGGAACTCAGGGAGGATATGCGTTTTCTTCTAGCTAGGAGTGGCGTCAGTGCTTGAACTGGCTAACGAGTTTGACTCATGTGGTTGTTGGAATTGGAGGCGCCTCGGATATATCGGTCGTTCTCGAACCGATGGAGTCATTTAGTTGGCTCACCTACGCCCCAAAGGGCGGGGAAACGCAGTGTTCAGGATTTCGTCTAATCCACATCGGTGGACCGGCCTTGTCGCTCCAAGGGTCGATGCGTTCTGTCCCTGAGACATGGGCTAGATTGTCTCGAATTCGGTAGAGGACTATCTTTTGCCTCGGTTCGCAGATGGAAATCCAGTTTCGAAATACGTGACTTTGCGGTTTTATTTGTAGAGCCTAGTATGGCGACATAGTGGGATGGGGCGCTTATGCCGTTTATGATTGATACTTATGGTTTGAAGTTGTTTTATACACTATGCACTTATAATAGTATCAAATGATTTGTTTTAAACGTATCAAGCATTCTTGGCTATTATAAGGTAAAAACCCTATTCTCCGGCTTGTGTTGCATTGTGTGATGGGACCTGGGTCTTATAATAGCTTCATTTTTCTTTATTTAGCATTGCGCTGTTTGTTTTATGCACTGGTATTCTTGGGAGGAAACCCGTTCCGTGTTATACGGCGTGGTCCCTTGATTTACCTAACTTTAAAATAAAGATTAATAACTGTTTTAGTTCTCACACCAGTCCCATGACTGACCTGGAGTTTATTGTTTTAACCTAAACTCTGGGTGCCCCTATTTTTGACATGGGCAGCTAGTAGTTTTGGTTTTGCAGATTTATATTCACAGGATCCTGGTTTACAGCTGGAACGATACCCGGAAAGCTTTGTATCCGTATATCTCCTTCAGCTGTGTATTGTATTATTTTTCGCTGCTATGTAATGTATTGTAATCTCTGATATTTTATAATGTGTAATTTTTATTCATACTCTGTATATTCTTGTATTCTGATGGAATTGTTTGTAATAAACAATGAAATGTTCTTCTGTCTGCGTTCTGATTTGTCTTGTCCTCACAGTAATTCGTTCTTTCTCTTCTCTTCGGAGATTGGGGAAGTTCGGGTCGCTTCATTTGGTATCAGAGCTTTGGTTTACAAAGCTCAGAGAACAAGACCCGTTAGAACCAAACGAAAGAATTCATCAGAAATTGGATTAGTAATATCCAATGGGAATGACTCGTTAGAGATAGGATCAGCAGTATCCTAGAACGAGTGTGAAGAGTATATTTTTGAAAAGAAAACAAATCTTGTTTTGAAAATTTAAATCAACTATTCCTATTTGATTATTTATTTATGTTGAATTTGGACAATGCAGTATATAAAGATTTTGCGTATACGTCTGATCCGCGTGTATTCGAAGTTTTAATATACTGGATAGATATAGAATCACACTCTAGTCGCCCGGGGATGAAACCATTGATGACTATATAGCATCAGTAGTTTATGTTCGAGTGACGAAAGTGAGATTTCTATATATTTCCAATTGACTGGTGTGAGAACAAAAATTATATAGGGCCTATTGTTGTGATTTGGCATCAAAAACGTGATTTTTGACTATATATCAAAGTTATGAATTTGAAAAGCTAATCAACTAATTGATTGATGGTTGTGTTGTTTGATTACTGTTTTGATTAATTAAAAGTTGAACCTTTAGCCAAATTAATCAAATAGTGAGTTGTATTGAAAATTAGTCGCATTTGCTTGCATATACATGTACTTACATTGAACAGGTCATAGCAAGGAGGCTAGAGCAGAGAAATAAAATTGTTTGCCCGACAAATAGGTACATGTTTACCATAATTTACTATTTTGTTTGGGTGAAGATGATTTTATGAGCCTATTGGCTAGTCGCTTGGCTTTTTCTTTTTCTTTTGGATTGAAGAAGGCCATGGGAGGCTATATGAAAATTTTCGAAAATTTAGGGTGTTAGCCAAATTTTTGAAAAATTTGAAAAGTTCTTAGAAACTGAAAAGTTGAAGAACTTAAGCCGTAATGGAAATAATGAAAGTTGAGTGGGTTTGTAAAACAACTTTCGGCTTCGTTCCTTTTCGGGGACGAAAAGTTTTAAGTGAGGGAGATTGTAATAACCCGGAAATCTGAGCCAATTTAAAATTTTTATTTTGGCAATTTTAGTGAATTTTGAATATTTATGTAATGACCCGCATTTTCCAGGGGTATAATTAATTTATTTAATTGTTTAAAATAGTGATATAGGGAATTTAATCGTCGTTAATTAAATAATATGGAATATTTAATTAAATTAAATAATATATTTAATTCAGAAATAATCAAAAATATTGGAAATCACAATATAAGGTGAACAGGGTCATCCCCAAGATTTAATTCAGCTTAGAGTTGAATCATATTGACGAATATATTCAATCGACGTCAGTTTGAACGTAGAATTATAATATAATTAAAATAGAGCTTGAAATGGCGTGGTAGTTCGCTATTTGGCGATTTGAACTTCAACTGAATGTACATGATTCGTTTTAAGCCGGATTTCTGTGAAACAAGAAACGTGTGGAGTTGGTGGAGTATATCTTTCTAGTGGAAGAGAAAAATCGGGATTTCGTCGTGTAGATTTTTAGTTACGTCCAAATCAAATTCTCAGAAATGCAGCGCCCTGACCATAACGATTTAATTATATTTTTATATATATAAGGATTTAAATAGAAATCGAACATCGATATAACTCTGACAATGTGATATCGAGATGTAAATCCATATAGGAATATTCTGAAGCTGTATAGTATTCCTCTATGAATATAGACAATAATATATAATTTTAAATATTATATTTAATTATATTTAATTATATTTAAGTATATTTATATATTTAAATAGGCTATTTAGAGCTTTAAAAATAGCCACTTTTGCAAATGAAGTCGGAATTCGACGAAACTAAATTTGTTGGATCCGCAATGTCAAATAGTTGTTAGATTTCCAGTTTCGTGATTTCTAGAGTCAGTGTGTGACCGTACGGATTTTTAGAGTGAGAAACAGCCAGTATTTTGACAGTTAAAAATATGCTATGTGAGCATACGAAGCCGGAATTCGACGAAAACAGTTTCGTTGGGACCGTAATGTCGAGTTGTAGCTGCATGTCAATTTTCGTGATTTTTAGGTATCGTATGTGATCACACGAATTTTTAGAAAGAACGAACGAATATAAAAGGATTAAAATAAAATATCTAACAAATATCTAGATATTTTGAAAATCCAATAAATAGACCTCAACTTCTCCTAAAACCTAAATTTCCTCTTTCTCATTTTCCGCCGTCAGTGTTTTACATCCTCAAGCAAAAACACAGTAAAACATTTATTTTCAAAAATGAAAATCAATTCAAAGAAAATCCCGTAAATCATGAGAGCCTTGTATCTGAGTTTGTCTCAGTGTAAACTTCAGTCTCGTATGGGTTTTAGGGTATTCGAACTTCACTGGTATCATTCGGTTTTGCAGCAATAGATGTAGGGCTTGGATTTTCTTGGAATTTATGCATCGATGAGTGGTTTAAGGTTCATATTTGGTTTCAGCAGGGCAATTAGCACCTCGTATGTTTTTTTTGTGGAATCTCGTGATGGAAGCTGTCGCAACATTTACTGTTGCTGCGTGCTGAAGCGGACGAACGCGAACCTCCAGGGATGACCGAGTTTGGCAAATTGTATACGAGATGGATGAGATAGTGAAGAGGAGTTCGTCGGTGCTTTCGATTTGAAATTGTGTGGAGAAATGGGAGGTGCGGTTGAGTTGAAAAGATCGGATAAGGGGTTGTTTAAGGGAGTGGTTCTGTTGGTCTCATAGAAGAAGGAAGACCAGGGGAGCGGGTGGGCTTTGCTTGAGTTATTGGGCCGGTGGTAATTAATTAGGTAAGGCCCAATTATATAATTAAAATGAAGTTAGTTTTTATTTAAAATTCGTACAAACTTCTTAATATCATAACTTATCCATACGAGGTCAGAATCGAGAACCGTAAGTTGCGTAAGGATCGTATGGACGGTGGCTACGTCGTGGGACTGACTGGAAGTCCATCGGAGCACGTTACAATTTATGGCGAAATAAATTGTTCGATCTGAATCAACGACAATTATCGTTAATTAACGATGATAGTCCAATGTGAGTAAAACTCACCAACTCTGAACAGTTATATTTTTATAATGTATTTTTAGAACTATTAATCATCTGTTGATTGTTGTGTGTTGGTTGATTGATTGAACTGCTAGTCAGTTAGTGAAAATTATATATATATATATATGTAATTATATATATATATAAAAACCGTTAAATATTTATATATTGATTCTGCTATCAGAATAATTTATATTGAACTGAAAGTGATGATAATCATATTGTGTAACATCTATGGATGCAGGGAGACAGGTTGGAGGAATCCGACTGGATTCCTCAACAGTTATTTTATTGTTTTTCATATATTGTTATATGATGTGATATAAAATATGTGGGCAATTATATGTGCTTGGGCGATATTGAACATCGTGATTTGATATGATTGAATACCATAACATACCGAAATGTTGATAAGGGGATTTTCAAAGTGATATTGAAAATAGAATATTTATAAAATGGGATATTTATAAATAAGAGATATTTATAAATTGGAATATTTATAAATAAGAAATGTTTATAAATTGGAATATTTATAAATAGGAGATATTCAAAAAGGAAATAATTACAAACCATTTTCTTTTTGAATGGAAAGGCCTGTGTGGCGGGTTTGGGGATTTTCCCGATGCTCCCGTTACAAAGGAGGTTATGGCGAATTTTTCAGAGAATTTAATGAGTTAGAATATTTCAAGAATAAATTTGAAAAGGAAATATTTGTAAACCATTTACAAATAGAATTGAAAAGGAAACGTTATAAAAAAAGAAATCATTTTTAAAGTGTAGAACCGTTATTTAAAAGTAAATCTTTTCAAATGAATAAAACGTTGTTAAAAAGGAAATCTTTATAAAGTGAATAAAGTAAATCGAATATGGTATTCGAAAGGAGTTAAATCGAATATGGTATTCGAAGGGAGTAAATCGAATATGGTATTCGAAAGTTAGTAAAACGAATATGCTATTCGAAAGGGGTTAGTCGAGTGGAGTTAGTTGAATAGAGTTAACCAGTTCAGCAGAGTTAACCAGTTCAGTAGAGTTAACCAGTTCAATAGAGTTAACCAGTGAGTTAAGTGAGTCAAGTTAACGAGTGAGTTAAGTAAGTCAAGTTAACCAGTTGAGTTAAGTAAGTCGAGTTAATCAAGTCGAGTTGATCGAGTTAGAGTTACTCAGTTAGAGTTAATCGATTAGAGTTAAAACGAACTAAAGTTAATCAAATATAGTTATTTGAGACAGAGTTAGTCAAACATAGTATTCAGGGTAAGTTGCCATCTCGTACGACTACTAGCGTGATTCGCAGGGCTGTAAATAGCCTAAAGTGGTCGGATGTTGCCTAAGGGAATCAGGCGTAACCATTGTGATCGTTGCGATCTAGAGTCAAGCGAATGGAGTTAAATCGAATCTAGTTATTCGATAGGAGTTAATCAAGATGACTTAAATAAGTTAAGTTAATCGAATCTAGTTATTCGATAGGAATTAATCAAGATGAGTTAAATAAGTTAAGTTAATCGAATCTAGTTATTCGATAGGAGTTAATCAAGATGAGTTAAATAAGTTAAGTTAATCGAATCTAGTTATTCGATAGGAGTTAATCAAGATGAGTTAAATAAGTTAAGTTAATCGAATCTAGTTATTCGATAGAAGTTAATCAAGATGAGTTAAATAAGTTAAGTTAATCGAATCTAGTTATTCGATAGGAGTTAATCAAGATGAGTTAAACAAGTTAAGTTGATCGAATCTAGTTATTCGATAGGAGTTAATCAAGTTAAGTTAATCGAATCTAGTTATTCGAGAGGAGATTATCGAATATAGTTTATTCGAAGGAGTTATCAATTATTAGTTATTTGAAGTGAGTAGTCGAACATTGGTTATTCGAAGTGAGTTAATCGAATATTGGTTATTCGAAAAGAGGATTTATCAAATCGAATAGATTAAAGGAGTTAATCGAATATAGTTTATTCGAGTAGAGTTAGAGGAGTTATTGAATATAGTTATTCGACATGAGTTAAGTGAATAGTTAGATTAATCAAAGTGAATTAGTTAAGTTAAACTAAGTGAATTAGTTAAGTGAATTGGTTAAGTTAACCAAAGTGAATAGTTAGTTAATTAAAGTGATTAGTTCAGTTAATCGAGTTGAATTTGTCAGTCGAGTTAATAAATGGAGTTAGTCAAACCAAGTAAAACCAGTTAGAGTTAATTAATTAAGGTTGACCAGTTAGAGTTAATCAATCAGAGTTAATCAAATAGAGTTAAGTAAAATTAGAACTGACTAGAGATTAGTAAATTGAATGGTTTTCTAAGTGTCTATCTGATGTTCGTTTCGGCCTTCGGGATTATACTTAGGGAATTGTTCTCATACTAGTTCACAGTCAGGGACTGATAGTTGGGGAAGAGTAGTGATTTGTAAATAAGCAAATAGAAAACGTTTTCCAGTGTTAATAACATATATTTTCTAAACATAGAAAATAAGGCAATGTGAATATATATATATAGATATATGTTGATGATTTACCGATATAATTTCCATCTGGAAATAATATCGTTGTTTGCACACTTGTTTTTCTTTGATGGTTAAATCACAGACTATCGAAGTTTTGACCATTTTAACGTTGTTAATATGGAGAGACCGGTTGGATTATTATCCAAAGAACCGCTCTGTATTGGCATAAGCGTTGCGAATCATATATGCCAAAGATAATTGAAGACGGAGTAAAATGCAAGGGTTGTTGTATAAGTCTTAGATAACAGTGACTAAGATGGATACACTGAATAGTGCCTTCGTTTTGTCCAGTCCCAGGACAACTTGTATGGACGAAGGTCTGACAGAGTATATCCAATGGATCGCGTAAGTTGATCTGTTCAAACGTATTCACGTTTGGTGGCGGAGGAATTCATTTCTCTAAGCTGTATACCCGTGTTACTTTTGGATAAATCAATTTGGGATTTGGCGGGTATGACGATGTGACATTCTAAGTGAATGAGGATGACTTGTATGAATGAATGTCTGACAGAGTATTTCCAGAAAGGTCACGTACATTGATTTCTTCAACCATACCAAGAGTGGAAGCGGAGAAGGAAACTTCTTTTAGCTGACACGTAATGTAGGGTTGTAGACGTCAATTAGTGATTTTCGATGGATCTGACAATGTGGCATTCAAAGTTAATCTGATGTGATGATAACGCGTAACTTCTAGCCTCATCATCCGGTAAATGACAGAAATCGGGCAGGCAGCATGGCTAAGTCGGTCGCACCGAAGTAGGGTGTATAATCACCTATCTAGAGAATATTCATTTGTTTCTTAAATCTATCAATGTTTTCCCATATATATACGGGAACGGTTGCTGATCCCAACCGTTGGTGATATACATTCGACACACTCAAGCGAAATGAGTGGTCGGTCATGTGTGGCCGGGTTGCAAGATGTTCTTGTTGAACCCAGTGTATTCCTCTCTAGAGGTACACTAGCAGAAGGTGGTTCAATACCTTGTCATAGTTGGAAATCCATTATCCAATACGTGCTTGCGATTTTGATTGTATACTACATATGTAGAACGTGAGATGAAAGCGTTTCTGCTAGATTGATATATATTTGTACTTAGACATTATTATAATATCAGAATGATATTTCTTGTCAAAGATGTTGGATTCTCATAAGGGAAAAACCCGTTCCGTATTCACAGCGTGGTCTTATGAGATATCATATATATGTTAATCTGTGTTAAACTATTTTACTCACACCAGTCCCATGAATGACCCGGAGTTTACTTTGTTATTTTACCTAAACTCTTGGGTGCCTAAATTTGTACGGGCAGTCAAGTAGTCGGGAATTTACAGATATACATGAAGAGCTGGAGCAGGAGGCTTCTGGATCATATAGCTATAGTTTATTTCTGCTGTGTTGTAAGTGTTGTACTCTGATAAGTGCTATTATATACATAACTGTTATATTTCAAAGTTATGTTATATATTATATGTTATTCATTCCGCTGTGAGGTTCGTGTTACTCTGATGTTGTGTTCTTCTTCTTCTTCTATTCTAAGTTTCTATCTTATCTATCCTCACCCTCTAATTTCTTTTATTAACTACCAGGACTTTTCGATGTTTTGGTTATGGACATCGAGTTTATGTCGATAACCAAAGTCGCTCAAAATCCGGGTCGATACAGTTGGTATCAGAGCTTAAATTAAGAATTACCTTGGCTCTGTGGCGTGACTCGGTAGAGATAGGGTTAGTAATACCCTAGATTGAGCTTGAGTGTATATATACGAGTGAACGTATTTGTATTTGATATAAAAAAATTGTTTTATATTGTGGAGATTCATTGGTTGAGTTGTTTATGAGTTCTGGTCGATCAGTTTGACCCACTGTATCGGTAGGAGTTACTAAACACTTGAATACGATGGGTCGTCACGATATGTTTTGAAAAGAGGGTAAATAAAAAAATAATTTTACCCAAAGTATATTTTGATATATATTGGATATATTGTTTGTTATTATAATCTAATAAGATTATAAAGTGAAATGGTTATATATAACCAACCAGAATTCATATAAGTGGAATCTGAATTTAAATCAGAATTTGAATTTAAAATAAGGAAATTTTAAGTTCCTGGGAGATTATTGTAACAACCCGTAAAATGCGAGCCAGTTTGAAATTTTTATTTTGGCAATTTTAGCGAATTTTGATTATTTAAAATGAATTATTTTAAATAATATCGACGAGAAATTTATTTTGAATACAATTATAACGTATATATTATATACGTCGTCGTTAGAATATATAATAATTATATATAATTATAAAAGGAATTGAAAATGGCGCGGTAGTTCGATAATTCGATTTCAAACTTCAAATTGAATGTACCGGGTGCAAAACAATCCGGATTTTAGTGAAACCAAAAATAATGGAATCTAATTGTGGATATCTTTCCAACGAATCCGAAAAATCGAAATTTCGTAGCGGGAATCAAAAGATATGTCCAGTTGAAAATTCTGAATAATCGCTATGGAATTCAGGCCCTTAAAAATGGACATTTTGCAAACGACCTCGGATTTCGACGAAACCAGTTTTGTTGGGTCCGGGATGTAAAGTTATTTCTAGGTTTCAAATTTCATAATTTTTCGAATCAATATGTGAGCGTGGCAAAGGAAAACGCGTCTGACCAGTTTCAGTTGATTTTAATCGACTGGAAAATGGCCATTTTTCAAACGGTCTCAGAATTCGACGAAAACAGTTTTGTTAGGACCGTATCGTCAATACGAAGCTAGAAAATATTTTTCTGGAATTTTTCTAGTTAGTATGTGACCCCGGTAATTTGAAATGTACGTTTAAAATTCAATATAGTGATTTAAATGTAAATCTAACGAAAACTGATTGTAACGTTCGAATCAGCTTACGATGCATATCCCATTGTGTTCGGAATGGGGGTAAAATGCTATGGACGACAGGCGGTGGGCCTCGTTTCGAGGTCGTATGTAAAAGTCAGCTTTTTGAAAATTAATTAATTAAAGTAATAAAAAAAAAAGGAAGCCTCTCCCCGTTAACCCGCTTAGGCCCCCCCCCCTTATTTTCAAAATCACTTCAGAATAAAAAAATAAAAAAAAGGGGAAAGACGAACCGGACCTCAGGGAGGCCGCCGCCCAGCCTCCTGGCGCCGCCGCGCCATGCGCAGCGCCCCCCCTCCTCCACTTCCTCTCCGTCCCCTTCTTCTCCTCCCCTTCGTTCTTCGAGCCCCACGCTTCCCAAAACCACCGCAACCCGAACCCGCCCTGAAACCCTAGCTGAAGCCGCCACAGCTCCAAGCTCGCCCTCCACCGCCAGTCGCTACCGTGGCCCCCCCCCTTTCCGTGCTGCTGATCTGAAGCGAAACCCCCCCCCTGTAAGTTTTTTTCTGCTTTGTAAACTGATTTTTTTTATTTTCTTTTCTAAAATAAAACCGATTTTATTTTATATTTTAAAACTGAACATTTATTTTCATTTTAAAATTGAAATAAATGTTTTAAGAGAATAAAGAAAAAGATCGAATTTTTATAAAGAAAAATATTGAATTTCTATCATAAGAAGATTAGGTTTTTCTTCGCTTAAAGAATGGATATTTCTTTGAATGAAAATAAATTTTCTTTAATTTCGAAGATAGATTTATGTTTGATTTCGAAAATAGATTTTCTTTGAATTGGAAAATAGATTTTCCCTAGAATTGAAAAAGAGACTTTCTTTGAAATGAAAGATTAGATTTTCTTGGAATTGAAATATTTTTATGAGGATAAAAATATGATTTTAACTAATATGTTATGAAAATATTTTTAGAAATTTAAAAATATAATTTACGTCGTATACACGGTATTAATAAAATAGCTACAATGGGTTTTAGAAAAAAAATAGTAAAAATATAGTTTTTATATATTAAACTTCGATAGAAAAATATAGTTTTTATATATTGAACTTCGATAGAAAAATATAGTTTTTATATATTGAACTTCGATAGAAAAATATAGTTTTTATATATTGAACTTCAATAGAAAATTATAGATTTTTATATATGGAACTTTGAAATAAAAATTCGATTTTTATATATGGAACTTTGAAATAAAAATTCGATTTTTATATATGGAACTTTGAAATAAAAATTCGATTTTTATATATGGAACTTTGAAATAAAAATTCGATTTTTATATATGGAACTTTGAAATAAAAATTCGATTTTTATATATGGAACTTTGAAATAAAAATTCGATTTTTATATATGGAACTTTGAAATAAAAATTCGATTTTTATATATGGAACTTTGAAATAAAAATTCGATTTTTATATATGGAACTTTGAAATAAAAATTCGATTTTTATATATGGAACTTTGAAATAAAAATTCGATTTTTATATATGGAACTTTGAAATAAAAATTCGATTTTTATATATGGAACTTTGAAATAAAAATTCGATTTTTATATATTGAATAACATAGAAAAAATTCGATTTTTACATATGTAGAGAATACGGGCGAAGGTAACAAAAAGGCGAAACGACGAAGACTTCTGCAAATGAAGAGCCGTGGAGCTAGGATAGCTATATGTGAGAATTTCTCACCTTTCTATTTCTTTTCTAGTTATATATATATACTAGGATGCAGACGGTGTTTAGTAGCACCCGACACAATCGTCCACAGACCATGGACTTGTTTGTTTGGCTGTTTGGTTATTGATTGCGATATTGGTTTGAATGTGGTTTGTGGTGTAAAAAAATCGAATCGATAAATTGGTTAGGATTAGACGTGCGCCGTTATAAGGCGAAGGAGTAAGGCTAGGTTAGACTCTTACTCCAAATTTTGTGGTTTGCATAATGAAATTGATTTGATTGATGTGTGAATGGCGTGGGCCTTCACTAGTCCGGGGATAAGGCTAGGCCTCGTCCCGTTTCTAGTATCGTGCCGTTATGCCGCCGAAATTTTCTAAAATATGTTAGAAAAATAACAATATCATTTTATTTAAAGAATGAACTGAAGAGAAATTCATATGTTGAAATAAAATGTTTTGTCGTTAAAAATATAAATTTTAACGTGAATGTGAATAAATAAAATATTCATTTGCAAACCAGATGGTTTGTTTATGTACACTTATTTGAAGGACATTGATTGGGTCGATAAATTTTACACATCGCCCAACTGCACAAATAAAATCTGTGTTTGATTGTTTGAAACCCTACACGGGTGTTGGGATGATATTTGACGTACACTAATCCCGATTGTTTAGTTGTGTGTCGATCGATTGATTGACAGACTGTTATAAGCGTTGAATATTTATATTTGATGCTTATACAGTGTAGAATGCACTTTGGATGATGGTTGATTATTCATCGTTGTTGATATATGCATGTGTTGTAGAAAATCCATATAATTAACATTATATGGTAATTGATTGGGCCTCATTCCAGTATTTGAAAAAGAAATATTTGAAAAAGAAATATTTGAAATAGAATATTTGAAAAATAGAAATTTATGAAGCCGTGTTGATTAGATTGACGCCATTTTGATGTGAACGATATTTATATCGATTGAAAACGATTTCGAAATGAATTGAATTGAAAACGGTTTCGAAATGAATTGAATTGAAAACGATTTCGAAATGAATTGAATTGAAAACGATTTCGAAATGAATTGAATTGAAAACGATTTCGAAATGAATTGAATTGAAAACGATTTCGAAATGAATTGAATTGAAAACGATTTCGAAATGAATTGAATTGAAAACGATTTCGAAATGAATTGAATTGAAAACGATTTCGAAATGAATTGAATTGAAAACGATTTCGAAATGAATTGAATTGAAAACGATTTCGAAATGAATTGAAAGCGAAGTGAAATGAATTCAAATTGAATTGAAATTTGAATTGAATAGAAATGGATTTTAAAACGAATTTATAAGGAAGAATTCAATTTTGATTTGAATTGAAATGGAAGTTGAAAATGTTTTTGAAACGAACTCAAAACTATTTATATAATTCGTTTTAAATAGTAATCGACGATATATATATATTATATATTATATATATAATATAATGGCCTGAATAGAACGCGCCGCGCCGCGGCAGTTCGCGAATTTCGACCATTTATTTCAAACGGGCATTACGGGAGATCCGACCGTCGGATTCTCCTAAAACCGGAACCGTTGGGTTCGTATCGAAAAGAGCTTTCTAACGAATACTAGAAATTAGAAATCTAACGGTTGGATTTGGAATTATGTCCAAATCAAATTCGAAAAAGGTCGCTGTAAGTGCAGTTCAATGGCCATTGATGGAAATCGACTGTACGGGCCTTGATAAAATTATTAAAAATAGTAATAATTTGTGTAAAATCATAAGAAATGATTTAGAAAGAATTGGGATGAAAAACTCCATATTTGAAAAGATAAAAATAGATTTTTATCGAAATGAACTAGTTTTGAACTAGAATTATAATTCTATTTATTTTTAAATAAATAAATTGAATTTGAAATGGTTTTGAAAATAACCAAAATTTCCAATGATTGCATTGGAGTGGATTTGAATCGAAATTGTCTTCGGAATATTTCGATGTTGGAATTCGTGATATTACAGGTGTTGTTATGGAAATTTGAAAGATATATATTTGTATCATTATTTCCAATACGACATTTGTTAGTCGTAGAATTCGATATTGAATATAAGCCGATATATTTTCTATTCAGAGCCTTGTATTGAATATCGAATGTGATTTGGGTTTGTCGTGAATGGTGTCTTCACTAACACTGTTGTTGAACCCAGTTGAGAAAAGATTAAATCTTTTTATTTAGATTTAATGAAGTGTACCAATTAAATAATATTTAATTGGAATTGAATTGGTATGATTTTTGGGTTTATCGTGAACAGTGTTTTAAATAACGCTTGTTCTTTAACCCGATAATTAATGGAAGGTGATTTTGGGTTTATCGTGAACCGTGTTTTAAATGACACTGATTCTTTAACCCAGTTAACGATTAAAACTAAGTGGGGTTTTAATGAATCTTTAATTAGATTGAAATAATCGAAATGGAGTATCACCAGTTTTGCTCCAGGCGATAGTTAAATCTTTAATCAGATTTGAACGTGAAATGGTAATTGAATTTACCAATAACACCGTGGTGTTAGATATGAAGTATAACCAGTTTTACTTCATGGGATGAATAGGTTGGGGTTGGGAAATTAAAACAAGTGATTACTTCGGTAAGGTTCACTAATCCCGACTAGTTTGAATTGATATTCAAAAGTTGATTAAAGAATAAATTCAAGAATTTATCTTTGATAAAATTAATGGGAACCTTTCCCTATGAATGTGAAATTAGAAACTAACTGTCGGTTAGCTAAGTAGAATGGTTTTCTGGATATTGATCTGATGTTGGTTTCGGCCTTCGGGGTTAATATTTGGGGAATTATTCTCTTGATTAATTTACGGTTAGTGACTAATGAATTGGAATGAGGCGTATGTTGTGTTTGTGTAACACTTTTATAATATATACGCGAGTTATTCGGAAAGACCGGGTTTATCCCATTATGAATAACTGATACGACGATAAGTCGAAGATGAAGACGGTGGTCGAAGACCGGAGGTCTTCACGTCGTTTGGGTGATAGCTGATGATCTTGATTGGGCTGTACACCCAAGAAGATGGAAACAGTTGGTGATCGTCCAGACGTACTTGGAGATCGATGGATATGCGGGGTACTAGGTGCCTCCGGTTTCGTTCAGACCCAGAACGGACTTGTAAATGGACTGTGTGTCTGACATCGAATTTCATTCTGTGTGACTGATATCGGTTGCATAGGATGGTTTGCCTGTGTGGCATGCTAAGATGCAAATGATCAAGGCTTCTGTTGAAAAGCAAAGTCTTGTGGTTGATGATCAAAGCACGGCCTTTGTGGCATAGCTTTGTGTAACGTTTACCTCGCGTGTTTCACACCCGGTATGAACCAAAAACGGGAGACGGACCTCAGGGAGGGCATGCGTTTTCTTCTAGCTAGAAAGTGGCGTCAGTGGTTTTACACGCCCTGACGAGTTTGACTTATGTGGTTGTTGCTGTTGCGAGGCGCCTCGGATTGATCGGTCGTTCTCGAACCGATGGAGTCATTTGTTGGCTCATTAACACCCCAAAGGGTGGGGAAACGTAGTGTTCAGGCATTTTAATCCACATCGGTGGACCGGCCCTGACGATCCAAAGGCTTGACTGAGTACTTGCCTGAGACACGGGCTAGAGCGTCTCGAATCGGTTGAGGACTATCTTTTGCCTCGGTTCATAGACGGAAATCCAATTTCCAAATACGTGACTTTGCGGTTTTATATATGTAAACCTATATATGGTGACATAGTGGGATGGGGCGCTCATGCCGCCTATGATTGATACTTATGATTTGAAGTTGTTTCATACACTATGCACTTATAATAGTATCAAATGATTTGTTTTAAACGTATCAAGCATTCTTTGGCTGTTATAAGGGAAAACCCTATCCCCCGGCTTGCGTTGCATTGTGTGATAGGACCTGGGTCTTATAACAGCTTCATCTTTCTTTATTTAGCATTGCGCTGCTGTTTTACGCACTGGTATTCTTGGGAGGAAACCCGTTCCGTGTTATACGGCGTGGTCCCTTGATTTACCTAATGATTTAAAATAAAGATTAACTGTTTTAGTTCTCACACCAGTCCCATGACTGACCTGGAGTTTATTGTTTTAACCTAAACTCTGGGTGCCCTTATTTGGACACGGGCAGCTAGTAGTTTTGGTTTTGCAGATTTATATTCATAGGATCCTGGTTTACAGCTGGAACGATATCCGGAAAGCTTTGTATCCGTATATCTCTTCTAGTTGTGTATTGTATTATTTTCCGCTGCTATATATTTAAATGTAATTTATATCTCTGATATTTCTGTGTAATTTTCATTTATACTCTGTATATTCTTGTAATCTGATGCATTGTTGTAATATACAATGAAATGTTCTTCGGTATGCGTCCTGATTTGTCGTGTTCTCAAACGATAGGGTGTTTCGAACGGTCTGGGTCGGTTTAGCGACTGGTTCGGACCGAGCGAAATTCCTTGCCGTCACAGTTGGTATCAGAGCTTTGGTTTACAAAGCCTAGAGAACAAGGCACATTAGAACCATACGAAAGAATTCATCAGAAATTGGGTTAGTAAAATCCAATGGGAATGACTCGTTAGAGATGGGATCAGTAGTATCCTAGAACGAGTGTGAAGAGTATATTTTTCAAATGAAAACAAATTTTGTTTTGAAAATTTAAATCAATTATTCGTATTTGATTATTTGTTTATATTGATTTTGGACAATTCAGTATATAAAGAATTTGCATATACGCCTTGCAAACGTATATTCAAAGTTTTAATATATTGGATAGATATAGAGTCACATTCTAGACACCCGGGGATAATTCTGGTGATGTGGCCACATCATCAGTATTTATATTCGTGTTTCGAAGGTGTGATATCTATATATTTCCATTAGGCTGGTGTGAGAACCAAAACTTGTATAGTTAGAATACATTGTTGTGAATTGGCATCAAAAACGTGATTTTCTATATATGTATCAAAATTATGAATTTGAAACTCTAATTCACTAATTGATTGATGTTTGGGTTGTTTGTTTATTTGTTTGATAATTTTGAATCATTATGCCTAATTTGATCGAATAATGAATTGTATTGAAATTTGGTCGCATTTGCTTGTGTACATATACTTACATTGAACAGGTCATAGCAAGGAGGCTAGAGCCGAGAATAAAATTTGTTTGCCCGACAAATAGGTACATGTTTACTACATAATTTCCTGTTTTGTTTGGATGATGATGATTTTGTGAGCCTATTGGCTAGCCGCTTGGCTTTTTCTTTTTCTTTTTGAGATCTGAAGGACCGGGGAAGCTATTTGAAATTCCTCGATGCTCCCGGTGCAGGGGAGGTTATGGCGAAATTTTTCAAAAATTTAGGGTGTTAGCCAAATTTTTGAAATTTTGAAAATTCTCAGAAACTAAAGAGTTGGAGAATGAAAGCCAGATCGAACGTAGTGTTGATTAATCAAACCACTTTCGACTTTGTTCCTTTTCGGGGACGAAAAGTTTTAAGTGGGGGAGATTGTAACAACCCGTAAAATGCGAGCCAGTTTGAAATTTTTATTTTGGCAATTTTAGCGAATTTTGATTATTTAAAATGAATTATTTTAAATAATATCGACGAGAAATTTATTTTGAATACAATTATAACGTATATATTATATACGTCGTCGTTAGAATATATAATAATTATATATAATTATAAAAGGAATTGAAAATGGCGCGGTAGTTCGATAATTCGATTTCAAACTTCAAATTGAATGTACCGGGTGCAAAACAATCCGGATTTTAGTGAAACCAAAAATAATGGAATCTAATTGTGGATATCTTTCCAACGAATCCGAAAAATCGAAATTTCGTAGCGGGAATCAAAAGATATGTCCAGTTGAAAATTCTGAATAGTCGCTATGGAATTCAGGCCCTTAAAAATGGACATTTTGCAAACGACCTCGGATTTCGACGAAACCAGTTTTGTTGGGTCCGGGATGTAAAGTTATTTCTAGGTTTCAAATTTCATAATTTTTCGAATCAATATGTGAGCGTGGCAAAGGAAAACGCGTCTGACCAGTTTCAGTTGATTTTAATCGACTGGAAAATGACCATTTTTCAAACGGTCTCAGAATTCGACGAAAACAGTTTTGTTAGGACCGTATCGTCAATACGAAGCTAGAAAATATTTTTCTGGAATTTTTCTAGTTAGTATGTGACCCCGGTAATTTGAAATGTACGTTTAAAATTCAATATAGTGATTTAAATGTAAATCTAACGAAAACTGATTGTAACGTTCGAATCAGCTTACGATGCATATCCCATTGTGTTCGGAATGGGGGTAAAATGCTATGGACGACAGGCGGTGGGCCTCGTTTCGAGGTCGTATGTAAAAGTCAGCTTTTTGAAAATTAATTAATTAAAGTAATAAAAAAAAAAGGAAGCCTCTCCCCATTAACCCGCTTAGGCCCCCCCCCCTTATTTTCAAAATCACTTCAGAATAAAAAAAAAAAAAAAAAAAGGGGGAAAGACGAACCGGACCTCAGGGAGGCCGCCGCCCAGCCTCCTGGCGCCGCCGCGCCAAGCGCAGCGCCCCCCCTCCTCCACTTCCTCTCCGTCCCCTTCTTCTCCTCCCCTTCGTTCTTCGAGCCCCACGCTTCCCAAAACCACCGCAACCCGAACCCGCCCTGAAACCCTAGCTGAAGCCGCCACAGCTCCAAGCTCGCCCTCCACCGCCAGTCGCTACCGTGCCCCCCCCCTTTCCGTGCTGCTGATCTAAAGCGAAACCCCCCCCCCCCCCCCCGTAAGTTTTTTTCTGCTTTGTAAACTGATTTTTTTATTTTCTTTTCTAAAATAAAACCGATTTTATTTTATATTTTAAAACTGAACATTTATTTTCATTTTAAAATTGAAATAAATGTTTTAAGAGAATAAAGAAAAAGATCAAATTTTTATAAAGAAAAAGATTGAATTTCTATCATAAGAAGATTAGGTTTTTCTTCGCTTAAAGAATGGATATTTCTTTGAATGAAAATAAATTTTCTTTAATTTCGAAGATAGATTTATGTTTGATTTCGAAAATAGATTTTCTTTGAATTGGAAAATAGATTTTCCCTAGAATTGAAAAAGAGACTTTCTTTGAAATGAAAGATTAGATTTTCTTGGAATTGAAATATTTTTATGAGGATAAAAATATGATTTTAACTAATATGTTATGAAAATATTTTTAGAAATTTAAAAATATAATTTACGTCGTATACACGGTATTAATAAAATAGCTACAATGGGTTTTAGAAAAAAATAGTAAAAATATAGTTTTTATATATTAAACTTCGATAGAAAAATATAGTTTTTATATATTGAACTTCGATAGAAAAATATAGTTTGTATATATTGAACTTCGATAGAAAAATATAGTTTTTATATATTGAACTTCGATAGAAAATTATAGATTTTTATATATGGAACTTTGAAATAAAAATTCGATTTTTATATATGGAACTTTGAAATAAAAATTCGATTTTTATATATGGAACTTTGAAATAAAAATTCGATTTTTATATATGGAACTTTGAAATAAAAATTCGATTTTTATATATGGAACTTTGAAATAAAAATTCGATTTTTATATATGGAACTTTGAAATAAAAATTCGATTTTTATATATGGAACTTTGAAATAAAAATTCGATTTTTATATATGGAACTTTGAAATAAAAATTCGATTTTTATATATGGAACTTTGAAATAAAAATTCGATTTTTATATATGGAACTTTGAAATAAAAATTCGATTTTTATATATGGAACTTTGAAATAAAAATTCGATTTTTATATATGGAACTTTGAAATAAAAATTCGATTTTTATATATGGAACTTTGAAATAAAAATTCGATTTTTATATATTGAATAACATAGAAAAAATTCGATTTTTACATATGTAGAGAATACGGGCGAAGGTAACAAAAAGGCGAAACGACGAAGACTTCTGCAAATGAAGAGCCGTGGAGCTAGGATAGCTATATGTGAGAATTTCTCACCTTTCTATTTCTTTTCTAGTTATATATATATATACTAGGATGCAGACGGTGTTTAGTAGCACCCGACACAATCGTCCACAGACCATGGACTTGTTTGTTTGGCTGTTTGGTTATTGATTGCGATATTGGTTTGAATGTGGTTTGTGGTGTAAAAAAATCGAATCGATAAATTGGTTAGGATTAGACGTGCGCCGTTATAAGGCGAAGGAGTAAGGCTAGGTTAGACTCTTACTCCAAATTTTGTGGTTTGCATAATGAAATTGATTTGATTGATGTGTGAATGGCGTGGGCCTTCACTAGTCCGGGGATAAGGCTAGGCCTCGTCCCGTTTCTAGTATCGTGCCGTTATGCCGCCGAAATTTTCTAAAATATGTTAGAAAAATAACAATATCATTTTATTTAAAGAATGAACTGAAGAGAAATTCATATGTTGAAATAAAATGTTTTGTCGTTAAAAATATAAATTTTAACGTGAATGTGAATAAATAAAATATTCATTTGCAAACCAGATGGTTTGTTTATGTACACTTATTTGAAGGACATTGATTGGGTCGATAAATTTTACACATCGCCCAACTGCACAAATAAAATCTGTGTTTGATTGTTTGAAACCCTACACGGTTGTTGGGATGATATTTGACGTACACTAATCCCGATTGTTTAGTTGTGTGTCGATCGATTGATTGACAGACTGTTATAAGCGTTGAATATTTATATTTGATGCTTATACAGTGTAGAATGCACTTTGGATGATGGTTGATTATTCATCGTTGTTGATATATGCATGTGTTGTAGAAAATCCATATAATTAACATTATATGGTAATTGATTGGGCCTCATTCCAGTATTTGAAAAAGAAATATTTGAAAAAGAAATATTTGAAATAGAATATTTGAAAAATAGAAATTTATGAAGCCGTGTTGATTAGATTGACGCCATTTTGACGTGAACGATATTTATATCGATTGAAAACGATTTCGAAATGAATTGAATTGAAAACGGTTTCGAAATGAATTGAATTGAAAACGATTTCGAAATGAATTGAATTGAAAACGATTTCGAAATGAATTGAACTGAAAACGATTTCGAAATGAATTGAATTGAAAACGATTTCGAAATGAATTGAATTGAAAACGATTTCGAAATGAATTGAATTGAAAACGATTTCGAAATGAATTGAATTGAAAACGATTTCGAAATGAATTGAATTGAAAACGATTTCGAAATGAATTGAATTGAAAACGATTTCGAAATGAATTGAATTGAAAACGATTTCGAAATGAATTGAAAGCGAAGTGAAATGAATTCAAATTGAATTGAAATTTGAATTGAATAGAAATGGATTTTAAAACGAATTTATAAGGAAGAATTCAATTTTGATTTGAATTGAAATGGAAGTTGAAAATGTTTTTGAAACGAACTCAAAACTATTTATATAATTCGTTTTAAATAGTAATCGACGATATATATATTATATATATTATATATATAATATAATGGCCTGAATAGAACGCGCCGCGCCGCGGCAGTTCGCGAATTTCGACCATTTATTTCAAACGGGCATTACGGGAGATCCGACCGTCGGATTCTCCTAAAACCGGAACCTTTGGGTTCGTATCGAAAAGAGCTTTCTAACGAATACTAGAAATTAGAAATATAACGGTTGGATTTGGAATTATGTCCAAATCAAATTCGAAAAAGGTCTCTGTAAGTGCAGTTCGATGGCCATTGATGGAAATCGACTGTAAGGGCCTTGATAAAATTATTAAAAATAGTAATAATTTGTGTAAAATCATAAGAAATGATTTAGAAAGAATTGGGATGAAAAACTCCATATTTGAAAAGATAAAAATAGATTTTTATCGAAATGAACTAGTTTTGAACTAGAATTATAATTCTATTTATTTTTAAATAAATAAATTGAATTTGAAATGGTTTTGAAAATAACCAAAATTTCCAATGATTGCATTGGAGTGGATTTGAATCGAAATTGTCTTCGGAATATTTCGATGTTGGAATTCGTGATATTACAGGTGTTGTTATGGAAATTTGAAAGATATATATTTGTATCGTTATTTCCAATACGACATTTGTTAGTCGTAGAATTCGATATTGAATATAAGCCGATATATTTTCTATTCAGAGCCTTGTATTGAATATCGAATGTGATTTGGGTTTGTCGTGAATGGTGTCTTCACTAACACTGTTCTTGAACCCAGTTGAGAAAAGATTAAATCTTTTTATTTAGATTTAATGAAGTGTACCAATTAAATAATATTTAATTGGAATTGAATTGGTATTGATTTTTGGGTTTATCGTGAACAGTGTTTTAAATAACGCTTGTTCTTTAACCCGATAATTAATGGAAGGTGATTTTGGGTTTATCGTGAACCGTGTTTTAAATGACACTGATTCTTTAACCCAGTTAACGATTAAAACTAAGTGGGGTTTTAATGAATCTTTAATTAGATTGAAATAATCGAAATGGAGTATCACCAGTTTTGCTCCAGGCGATAGTTAAATCTTTAATCAGATTTGAACGTGAAATGGTAATTGAATCTACCAATAACACCGTGGTGTTAGATATGAAGTATAACCAGTTTTACTTCATGGGATGAATAGGTTGGGGTTGGGAAATTAAAACAAGTGATTACTTCGGTAAGGTTCGCTAATCCCGACTAGTTTGAATTGATATTCAAAAGTTGATTAAAGAATAAATTCAAGAATTTATCTTTGATAAAATTAATGGGAACCTTTCCCTATGAATGTGAAATTAGAAACTAACTGTCGGTTAGCTAAGTAGAATGGTTTTCTGGATATTGATCTGATGTTGGTTTCGGCCTTCGGGGTTAATATTTGGGGAATTATTCTCTTGATTAATTTACGGTTAGTGACTAATGAATTGGAATGAGGCGTATGTTGTGTTTGTGTAACACTTTTATAATATATACGCGAGTTATTCGGAAAGACCGGGTTTATCCCATTCTGAATAACTGATACGACGATAAGTCGAAGATGAAGACGGTGGTCGAAGACCGGAGGTCTTCACGTCGTTTGGGTGATAGCTGATGATCTTGATTGGGCTGTACACCTAAGAAGATGGAAACAGTTGGTGATCGTCCAGACGTACTTGGAGATCGATGGATATGCGGGGTACTAGGTGCCTCCGGTTTCGTTCAGACCCAGAACGGACTTGTAAATGGACTGTGTGTCTGACATCGGATTTCATTCTGTGTGACTGATATCGGTTGCATAGGATGGTTTGCCTGTGTGGCATGCTAAGATGCAAATGATCAAGGCTTCTGTTGAAAAGCAAAGTCTTGTGGTTGATGATCAAAGCACGGCCTTTGTGGCGTAGCTTTGTGTAACGTTTACCTCGCGTGTTTCACACCCGGTATGAACCAAAAACGGGAGACGGACCTCAGGGAGGGCATGCGTTTTCTTCTAGCTAGAAAGTGGCGTCAGTGGTTTTACACGCCCTGACGAGTTTGACTTATGTGGTTGTTGCTGTTGCGAGGCGCCTCGGATTGATCGGTCGTTCTCGAACCGATGGAGTCATTTGTTGGCTCATTAACACCCCAAAGGGTGGGGAAACGTAGTGTTCAGGCATTTTAATCCACATCGGTGGACCGGCCCTGACGATCCAAAGGCTTGACTGAGTACTTGCCTGAGACACGGGCTAGAGCGTCTCGAATCGGTTGAGGACTATCTTTTGCCTCGGTTCATAGACGGAAATCCAATTTCCAAATACGTGACTTTGCGGTTTTATATATGTAAACCTATATATGGTGACATAGTGGGATGGGGCGCTCATGCCGCCTATGATTGATACTTATGATTTGAAGTTGTTTCATACACTATGCACTTATAATAGTATCAAATGATTTGTTTTAAACGTATCAAGCATTCTTTGGCTGTTATAAGGGAAAACCCTATCCCCCGGCTTGCGTTGCATTGTGTGATAGGACCTGGGTCTTATAACAGCTTCATCTTTCTTTATTTAGCATTGCGCTGCTGTTTTACGCACTGGTATTCTTGGGAGGAAACCCGTTCCGTGTTATACGGCGTGGTCCCTTGATTTACCTAATGATTTAAAATAAAGATTAACTGTTTTAGTTCTCACACCAGTCCCATGACTGACCTGGAGTTTATTGTTTTAACCTAAACTCTGTGTGCCCTTATTTGGACACGGGCAGCTAGTAGTTTTGGTTTTGCAGATTTATATTCACAGGATCCTGGTTTACAGCTGGAACGATATCCGGAAAGCTTTGTATCCGTATATCTCTTCTAGTTGTGTATTGTATTATTTTCCGCTGCTATGTATTTAAATGTAATTTAAATCTCTGATATTTCTGTGTAATTTTCATTTATACTCTGTATATTCTTGTAATCTGATGCATTGTTGTAATATACAACGAAATGTTCTTCGGTATGCGTCCTGATTTGTCGTGTTCTCAAACGATAGGGTGTTTCGAACGGTCTGGGTCGGTTTAGCGACTGGTTCGGACCGAGCGAAATTCCTTGCCGTCACAATTTTGAAAATGTTTTTCAAAATGAAAGTGATATAGTATTGAACTCACGTTGATATCTGGAAAATAGATTCTGATGATGAATCGCGACATCATCAGTGTTCATTTTTGAGCTGCTAAGTGACGGATTACTACCAAAGAAATTGTTTTTGAATTGTTTTGAGGAAAACAAGTTGTTTAGAAATTCAAAGGTTTTGAATTGGTATTATGATTTCAAATTTGATTTGAAATAAAACCAGGAATATAAGTTCTAGAAATTAAAATTTAACTTGTGAAGTTAATTCGAATGGGATGGTAAAAGTAAATAATAAACCAGAATTTAACTTGAGATGATAGGTTAAGAAAAACTGAAGTGATTAGAGAATAATCTGGATTTGAAATGATAAGTTGAGAGTTTGGAATTTGAAACTCGAATTTGAAATTAAATTCGGCTTGAATAAGCGAATGGTTGTTTTAAGAATAACTTGGTTGGAGTTGATTGGGATGACATTTGTATATGCCGAGTTGATAACAGATGGTAGGGATATAATGAGATGCCCAACAAAAAGGTACAAGTTTATATTTTATATGAGTTTGGAATTTATGAGCCGAATTGGCAAGCCGTTTGGCGTTTTGATTTTCTTTTGGGTTGAAGAAGGCCCAGAGAGGCGAATTGGAGTTTGAGCTATTGACCAGTACAAAGGAGGTGCTGGCGAAATTTTTCGAAAGTTAAAAGTGTTAGAAAATTTTCAGAATTTTTGAAAATTTTAGTTAGTCGGAATGAATAAATATTTTAGTCGATATTAATTGGTTCAGTTAAAATCAGAAATAAGGGGTAAACAAATCTTAGGAATTCCAATAGGTATGGTCGTCCTCTAACTTAGCAATTTCGAGGACGAAATTATTTTAAGTGGGGAAGAATGTAATGACCCGCATTTTCCAGGGGTATAATTAATTTATTTAATTGTTTAAAATAGTGATATAGGGAATTTAATCGTTTTTAATTAAATAATATGGAATATTTTATTAAATTAAATAATATATTTAATTCAGAAATAATCAAAAATATTGGAAATCACAATATTAGGTGAACAGGGTCATCCCCAAGATTTAATTCAGCTTAGAGTTGAATCATATTGACGAATATATTCAATCGACGTTAGTTTGAACGTAGAATTATAATATAATTAAAACAGAGCTTGAAATGGCGCGGCAGTTCGCTATTTGGCGATTCGAACTTCAACTGAATGTACAGGATTCATTTTAAGCCGGATTTCTGTGAAACAAGAAACGTGAGGAGCTGGTGGAGTACATCTTTCTAGTGGAAGAGAAAATTTGGGATTTTTAGTTACATCCAAATCAAATTCTCAGAAATGCAGCGCCCTGACCATAACGATTTAATTATATTTATATATATATAAGGATTTAAATAGAAATCGAACATCGATATAACTCTGACGATGTGATATCGAGTTGTAAATCCATATAGGAATATTTTGAAGTTGTACAGTATTCCTCTGTGAATATAGATGATAATATTTAATTTTAAATATTAAATTTAATTATATTTAAATATATTTATATATTTAAATAGGCTATTTAGAGCTTTAAAAATAGCCACTTTTGCAAATGAAGTCGGAATTCGACGAAACTAATTTTGTTGGATCCGCAATGTCAAATATTTGTTAGATTTCCAGTTTCGTAATTTTTAGAGTCAGTGTGTGACCGTACGGATTTTTAGAGTGAGAAACAGTCAGTATTTTGACAGTTAAAAATATGCTGTGTGAGCATACGAAGTCGGAATTCGAGAAACCAGTTTCGTTGGGACCGTAATGTCGAGTTGTAGCTGCATGTCAATTTTCGTGATTTTTAGGTATCGTATGTGATCACACGAATTTTTAGAAAGAAAGAACGAATATAAAAGGATTAAAATAAAATATCTAACAAATATCTAAAAATATCTAGATATTTCGAAAATCCTATAAATAGACCTCAACTTCTCCTAAAACCTAAATTTCCTCTTTCTCATTTTCCGCCGTCAGTGTTTTACATCCTCAAGCAAAAACATAGTAAAACATTTATTTTCAAAAATGAAAATCAATTCAAAGAAAATCCTGTAAATCATGAGAGCCTTGTATCTGAGTTTGTCTCAGCGTAAACTTCAGTCTCGTATGGGTTTCAGGGTATTCGAACTTCACTGGTATCGTTCGGTTTTGCAGCAGTAGACGTAGGGCTTGGATTTTCTTGGAATTTATGCATCGATGAGTGGTTTAAGGTTCATATTTGGTTTCAGCGGGGGAATTAGCACCTCGTATGTTTTTTTGTGGAATCTCGTGATGGAAGCTGTCGCAACATTTACTGTTGCTGCGTGTTGAAGCGGGCGAACGCGAACCTCCAGGGATGACCGAGTTTGGCAAATTGTATACGAGATGGATGAGATAGTGAAGAGGAGTTCGTCGGTGCTTTCGATTTGAAAATGTGTGGAGAAATGGGAGGTGCGGTTGAGTTGAAAAGATCGGATAATGGGTTGTTTAAGGGAGTGGTTCTGTTGGTCTCGTGGAAGAAGGAAGACCAGGGGAGCGGGTGGGCTTTGCTTGAGTTATTGGGCCGGTGGTAATTAATTAGGTAAGCCCAATTATATAATTAAAATGAAGTTAGTTTTTATTTAAAATTCGTACAAACTTCTTAATATCATAACTTATCCATACGAGGTCAGAATCGAGAACCGTAAGTTGCGTTAGGATCGTATGGACGGTGGCTACGTCGTGGGACTGACTGGAAGTCCATCGGAGCACGTTACAATTTATGGTGAAATAAATTGTTCGATCTGAATCAACGACAATTATCGTTAATTAACGATGATAGTCCAATGTGAGTAAAACACACCAACTCTGAACAGTTATATTTTTATAATGTATTTTTAGAACCGTTAATCATCTGTTGATTGTTGTGTGTTGGTTGATTGATTGAACTGCTAGTCAGTTAGTGAAAATTATATATATATGTAATTATATATATATATATAAACCGTTAAATATTTATATATTGATTCTGCTATCAGAATAATTTATATTGAACTGAAAGTGATGATAATCATATTGTGTAACATCTGTGGATGCAGGGAGACAGGTTGGAGGAATCCGACTGGATTCCTCAACAGTTATTTTATTGTTTTTCATATATTGTTATATGATGTGATATAAAATCTGTGGGCAATTATATGTGCTTGGGCGATATTGAACATCGTGATTTGATATGATTGAACACCATAACATACCGAAATGTTGGTAAGGGGATTTTCAAAGTGATATTGAAAATAGAATATTTATAAAATGGGATATTTATAAATAAGAGATATTTATAAAGTGGAATATTTATAAATAAGAAATGTTTATAAATTGGAATATTTATAAATAGGAGATATTCAAAAAGGAAATAATTACAAACCATTTTCTTTTTGAATGGAAAGGCCTGTGTGGCGGGTTTGGGGATTTTCCCGATGCTCCCGTTACAAAGGAGGTTATGGCGAATTTTTCAGAGAATTTAAGGAGTTAGAATATTTCAAGAATAAATTTGAAAAGGAAATATTTGTAAACCATTTACAAATAGAATTGAAAAGGAAATGTTATAAAAAAAGAAATCATTTTTAAAGTGTAGAACCGTTATTTAAAAGTAAATCTTTTTAAATGAAAAAAAGGTTGTTAAAAAGGAAATCTTTATAAAGTGAATAAAGTAAATCGAATATGGTATTCTAAAGGAGTTAAATCGAATATGGTATTCGAAGGGAGTAAATCGAATATGGTATTCGAAAGTTAGTAAAACGAATATGCTATTCGAAAGGGGTTAGTCGAGTGGAGTTAGTTGAATAGAGTTAACTAGTTCAGTAGAGTTAACCAGTTCAGTAGAGTTAACCAGTTCAATAGAGTTAACCAGTGAGTTAAGTGAGTAAAGTTAACTAGTGAGTTAAGTAAGTCAAGTTAGCCAGTTGAGTTAAGTAAGTCGAGTTAATCAAGTCGAGTTGATCGAGTTAGAGATACTCAGTTAGAGTTAATCGATTAGAGTTAAAACGAACTAGAGTTAATCAAATATAGTTATTTGAGACAGAGTTGGTCAAACATAGTATTCAGGGTATGTTGCCATCTCGTACGACTACTAGCGTGATTCGCAGGGCTGTAAATAGCCTAAGGCGGTCGGATGTTGCCTAAGGGAATCAGGCGTAACCATTGTGATCGTTGCGATCTAGAGTCAAGCGAATGGAGTTAAATCGAATCTAGTTATTCGATAGGAGTTAATCAAGATGAGTTAAATAAGTTAAGTTAATCGAATCTAGTTATTCGATAGGAGTTAATCAAGATGAGTTAAATAAGTTAAGTTAATCGAATCTAGTTATTCGATAGGAGTTAATCAAGATGATTTAAATAAGTTAAGTTAATCGAATCTAGTTATTTGATAGGAGTTAATCAAGATGAGTTAAATAAGTTAAGTTAATCGAATCTAGTTATTCGATAGGAGTTAATCAAGATGAGTTAAATAAGTTAAGTTAATCGAATCTAGTTATTCGATAGGAGTTAATCAAGATGAGTTAAATAAGTTAAGTTGATCGAATCTAGTTATTCGATAGAAGTTAATCAATTTAAGTTAAATAAGTTAAGTTAATCGAATCTAGTTATTCGAGAGGAGATTATCGAATATAGTTTATTCGAAGGAGTTATCAATTATTAGTTATTCGAAGTGAGTAGTCGAATATTGGTTATTCGAAGTGAGTTAATCGAATATTGGTTATTCGAAAAGGGGAGTTATCAAATCGAATAGATTAAAGGAGTTAATCGAATATAGTTTATTCAAGTAGAGTTAGAGGAGTTATCAAATATAGTTTATTCGACAGCAGTTAAGTGAATAGTTAGATTAATCAAAGTGAATTAGTTAAGTTAAACTAAGTGAATTAGTTAAGTGAATTGTTTAAGTTAACCAAAGTGAATAGTTAGTTAATCAGAGTGATTAGTTCAGTTAATCGAGTTGAATTTGTCAGTCGAGTTAATAAATGGAGTTAGTCAAACCAAGTAAAACCAGTTAGAGTTAATTAATTAAGGTTGACCAGTTAGAGTTAATCAATCAGAGTTAATCGAATAGAGTTAAGTAAAATTAGAACTGACTAGAGATTAGTAAATTGAATGGTTTTCTAAGTGTCTATCTGATGTTCGTTTCGGCCTTCGGGATTTATACTTAGGGAATTGTTCTCATACTAGTTCACAGTCAGGGATTGATAGTTGGGGAAGAGTAGTGATTTGTAAATAAGAAAATGGAAAACGTTTTCCAGTGTTAATAACATATATTTTCTAAACATAGAAAATAAGGCAATTTGAATATATATATAGATATATGTTGATGATTTACCGATATAATTTCCATCTGGAAATAATATCGTTGTTTGCACACTTGTTTTTCTTTGATGGTTAAATCACAGACTATCGAAGTTTTGACCATTTTAACGTTGTTAATATGGAGAGACAGGTTGGATTATTATCCGAAAAACCACTCTGTATTGGCATAAGCGTTGCGAATCATATATGCCAAAGATAATTGAAGACGGAGTAAAATGCAAGGGATGTTGTATAAGTCTTAGATAACAGTGACTAAGATGGATATACTGAATAGTGCCTTCGGTTTGTCCAGTCCCAGGACAACTTGTAAGGACGAAGGTCTGACAGAGTATATCCAATGGATCGCGTAAGTTGATCTGTTCAAACGTATTCACGTTTGGTGGCGGAGGAATTCGTTTCTCTAAGCTGTATACCCGTGTTACTTTTGGATAAATCAATTTGGGATTTGGCGGGTATGACAATGTGACATTCTAAGTGAATGAGGATGACTTGTATGAATGAATGTCTGACAGAGTTTTTCCAGAAAGGTCACGTACATTGATTTCTTCAACCATACCAAGAGTGGAAGCGGAGAAGGAAACTTCTTTTAGCTGACACGTAATGTAGGGTTGTAGACATCAATTAGTGATTTTCGATGGATCTGACAATGTGGCATTCAAAGTGAATCTGATGTGATGATAACGCGTAACTTCTAGCCTCATCATCCGGTAAATGACAAAAATCGGGCAGGCAGCTTGGCTAAGTCGGTCGCACCGAAGTAGGGTGTATAATCACCTATCTAGAGAATATTCATTTGTTTCTTAAATCTATCAATGTTGTCCCATATATATACGGGAACGGTTGCTGATCCCAACCGTTGGTGATATACATTCGACACACTCAAGCGAAATGAGTGGTCGGTCATGTGTGGCCGGGTTGCAAGATGTTCTTGTTGAACCCAGTGTATTCCTCTCTAGAGGTACACTAGCAGAAGGTGGTTCCATACCTTGTCATTGTTGGAAATCCATTATCCAATACGTGCTTGCGATTTTGATTGTATACTATATATGTAGAACGTGAGATGAAAGCGTTTCTGCTAGATTGATATATATTTGTACTTAGACATTATTATAATATCAGAATGATATTTCTTGTCTAAGATGTTGGATTCTCATAAGGGAAAAACCCGTTCCGTATTCACGGCGTGGTCTTATGAGATATCATATATATGTTAAACTGTGTTAAACTATTTTACTCACACCAGTCCCATGACTGACCCGGAGTTTACTTTGTTGTTTTCCTTAAACTCTTGGGTGCCTAAATTTGTACGGGCAGTCAAGTAGTCGGGAATTTACAGATATACTTGTAGAGCTGGAGCAGGAGGCTTCTGGATCATATAGCTATAGTTTATTTCCGCTGTGTTGTAAGTGCTGTACTCTGATAAGTTCTATTGTATACATAACAGTTATATTTCAAAGTTATGTTATATATTATATGTTATTCGTTCCGCTGTGAGGTTCGTGTTAGTCTGATGTTGTGTTCTTCTTCTTCTTCTATTCTAAGTTTCTATCTTATCTATCCTGACCCTCTAATTTCTTTCATTAACTACCAGGATTTTTCGATGTTTTGGTTATCGACATCGAGTTTATGTCGATAACCAAAGTCGCTCAAAATCCGGGTCGTTACAGTTGGTATCAAAGCTTAAGTTAAGAATTACCTTGGCTCTGTGGCGTGACTCGGTAGAGATAGGGTTAGTAATACCCTAGATTGAGTTTGAGTGTATATATACGAGTGAACGTATTTGTATTTGATATAAAAAATTGTTTTATATTGTGGATATTCATTGGTTGAGTTGTTTATGAGTTCTGGTCAATCAGTTTGATCCACTGTATCGGTAGGAGTTACTAAACACTTGAATACGATGGGTCGTCACAATATGTTTTGAAAAGAGGGTAAATAAAATAATAATTTTACCCAAAGTATATTTTGATATATATTGGATATATTGGTTGTTATTATAATCGAATAAGATTATAAAGTGAAATGGTTATATATAACCAACCAGAATTCATATAAGTGGAATCTGAATTTAAACCAGAATTTGAATTTAAAATAAGGAAATTTTAAGTTCCTGGGAGATTTTGAAAATGTTTTTTTCAAAATGAAAGTGATATAGTATTGAACTCACGTTGATATCTGGAAAATAGATTCTGATGATGAATCGCGACATCATCAGTGTTCATTTTTGAGCTGCTAAGTGACGGATTACTACCAAAGAAATTGTTTTTGAATTGTTTTGAGGAAAACAAGTTGTTTAGAAATTCAAAGGTTTTGAATTGGTATTATGATTTCAAATTTGATTTGAAATAAAACCAGGAATATAAGTTCTAGAAATTAAAATTTAACTTGTGAAGTTAATTCGAATGGGATGGTAAAAGTAAATAATAAACCAGAATTTAACTTGAGATGATAGGTTAAGAAAAACTGAAGTGATTAGAGAATAATCTGGATTTGAAATGATAAGTTGAGAGTTTGGAATTTGAAACTCGAATTTGAAATTAAATTCGGCTTGAATAAGCGAATGGTTGTGTTAAGAATAACTTGGTTGGAGTTGATTGGGATGACATTTGTATATGCCGAGTTGATAACAGATGGTAGGGATATAATGATATGCCCAACAAAAAGGTACAAGTTTATATTTTATAAGAGTTTGGAATTTATGAGCCAAATTGGCAAGCCGTATGGCATTTTGATTTTCTTTTGGGTTGAAGAAGGCCCAGAGAGGCGAATTGGAGTTTGAGCTATTGACCAGTACAAAGGAGGTGCTGGCGAAACTTTTTGAAATTTTAAAGTGTTAGAAAATTTTCAGAATTTTTGAAAATTTTAGTTAGTCGGAATGAATAAATATTTTAGTCGATATTAATTGGTTCAGTTAAAATCAGAAATAAGGGGTAAACAAATCTTAGGAATTCCAATAGGTAGGGTCGTCTTCTAACTTAGCAATTTCGAGGACGAAATTATTTTAAGTGGGGAAGAATGTAATGACCCGCATTTTCCAGGGGTATAATTAATTTATTTAATTGTTTAAAATAATGATATAGGGAATTTAATCGTCGTTAATTAAATAATATGGAATATTTAATTAAATTAAATAATATATTTAATTCAGAAATAATCAAAAATGTTGGAAATCACAATATAAGGTGAACAGGGTCATCCCCAAGATTTAATTCAGCTTAGAGTTGAATCATATTGACGAATATATTCAATCGACGTCAGTTTGAACGTAGAATTATAATATAATTAAAACAGAGCTTGAAATGGCGCGGCAGTTCGCTATTTGGCGATTCGAACTTCAACTGAATGTACAGGATTCGTTTTAAGCCGGATTTCTGTGAAACAAGAAACGTGTGGAGCTGGTGGAGTATATCTTTCTAGTGGAAGAGAAAAATCGGGATTTCGTCATGTAGATTTTTAGTTACGTCCAAATCAAATTCTCAGAAATGCAGCGCCCTGACCATAATGATTTAATTATATTTTTATATATATAAGGATTTAAATAGAAATCGAACATCGATATAACTCTGACGATGTGATATCGAGTTGTAAATCCATATAGGAATATTCTGAAGCTGTAGAGTATTCCTCTGTGAATATAGACGATAATATTTAATTTTAAATATTAAATTTAATTATATTTAAATATATTTATATATTTAAATAGGCTATTTAGAGCTTTAAAAATAGCCACTTTTGCAAATAAAGTCGGAATTCGACGAAACTAATTTTGTTGGATCTGCAATGTCAAATAGTTGTTAGATTTCCAGTTTCGTGATTTTTAGAGTCAGTGTGTGACCGTACGGATTTTTAGAGTGAGAAACAGTCAGTATTTTGACAGTTAAAAATATGCTGTGTGAGCATACGAAGTCGGAATTCGACGAAACCAGTTTCGTTGGGACCGTAATGTCGAGTTGTAGCTGCATGTCAATTTTCGTGATTTTTAGGTATCGTATGTGATCACACGAATTTTTAGAAAGAAAGAACGAATATAAAAGGATTAAAATAAAATATCTAACAAATATCTAGATATTTTGAAAATCCTATAAATAGACCTCAACTTCTCCTAAAACCTAAATTTCCTCTTTCTCATTTTCCGCCGTCAGTGTTTCACATCCTCAAGCAAAAACACAGTAAAACATTTATTTTCAAAAATGAAAATCAATTCAAAGAAAATCCCGTAAATCATGAGAGCCTTGTATCTGAGTTTGTCTCAGCGTAAACTTCAATCTCGTATGGGTTTCAGGGTATTCGAACTTCACTGGTATCGTTCGGTTTTGCAGCAGTAGACGTAGGGGTTGGATTTTCTTGGAATTTTGCATCGATGAGTGGTTTAAGGTTCATATTTGGTTTTAGCGGGGGAATTAGCACCTCGTATGTTTTTTTTTTGTGGAATCTCGTGATGGAAGCTGTCGCAACATTTACTGTTGCTGCGTGTTGAAGCGGGCGAACGCGAACCTCTAGGGATGACCGAGTTTGGCAAATTGTATACGAGATGGATGAGATAGTGAAGAGGAGTTCTCTGGTGCTTTCGATTTGAAATTGTGTGGAGAAATGGGAGGTGCGTTTGAGTTGAAAAGATCGGATAATGGGTTGTTTAAGGGAGTGGTTCTGTTGGTCTCGTGGAAGAAGGAAGACCAGGGGAGCGGGTGGGCTTTGCTTGAGTTATTGGGCCGGTGGTAATTAATTAGGTAAGGCCCAATTATATAATTAAAATGAAGTTAGTTTTTATTTAAAATATGTACAAACTTCTTAATATCATAACTTATCCATACGAGGTCAGAATCGAGAACCGTAAGTAGCGTTAGGATCGTATGGACGGTGGCTACGTCGTGGAACTGACTGGAAGTCTATCGGAGCACGTTACAATTTATGGCGAAATAAATTGTTCGATCTGAATCAATGACAATTATCGTTAATTAACGATGATAGTCCAATGTGAGTAAAACTCACCAACTCTGAACAGTTATATTTTTTTTTGAAAACAAAAATGTGTGATCTTCTGAAGAGAGGAGAGCACACATATATATACTGAAAAAAACAAAGGGTACAAAGTCCGACTATAGAGCATAAGAATACAATATAATACAAATCATGCCCCTAAGAATGTAATGGATTGTAGATAGATGAGCTCCGGATAAACCACCACCCATTTACTTCAATATCGAATTCCGGCAAGGCCACCACCCGATATTGAAGTATATCTACTCCAATACAATAACCCATATTCTCTATGTAAAAAATAATGAAGTACAACATCCAAAACTCTCTAATAATAAACCCCAAAAAACTACAACTGAAATGAAGATCTTCAATCCAAACAGCAATCTTCTAAGCTCCACAATACTATCCATCAACCTGAAAACTGCTACCAGTCCATCCAGCTATCCACAAAGCCCTTCCTTTAAAATCAACATCCTGAAACAGCGAAAAACTCAACAAACTATTAGTAATTTGTCACACATATATTTATAGAAATATATGTGTCTAAATATATATATATATATATACATATATATATATATATAATTAGCATATATATATATATATATTCATATATATATATATATATATTTACCATACATATATGTGTAAACAAAAATACAAACCAATAAAAGAAATTAACAACCAATGCGAAATCTATAACGAAAAAAACTGTTGATTCTAATAAATAGAAACAAATTCAATCTAACCTTAATCAATAAAGACTCAAAGTCCAGCTTCCCAAATAACTTGTAATGTGAATTAGACATCCAATTCAAACAAAAATAAACTATTTTAATGATTAAATTATCCGTTGAGACCGAAATAGAATGAAAAGATCTCTGATTTCTCTCAGCCCAAATGAACCAACATACGATTGTAATTAAGGAATCTAAAATGTATCTTTCACTAGTATTATAAACAAATCTATAAGAATTCCAATAGTTAGCACAACAATTGAAAGAATAATGACAATCAAAAACAAATATCCGTAAAACCATACTCAAAATATAGTTTGTGATATTGCATGAGAAAAATAAGTGATCTACATCCTCATTCATAATATTACAATAATAACACTTAACATCAAAAATGATATTCTTCCTCTTAAGAAACTCAACCGTATTAAGTTTCTTGTGAGTAATTAACCACATTAAAAATTTAGCTTTAGGAGGAGAATTAGATTTCCAAATAAACTTAAAAGGTCGATATGAGATTCCCGAAAAATTTATAAATTTATACATAGAATTAACCGAATAAACTTTAGTTTTATCCAAACCCCAACTAATATTTTTATAATGTATTTTTAGAACTGTTAATCATTTGTTGATTGTTGTGTGTTGGTTGATTGATTGAACTGCTAGTCAGTTAGTGAAAATTATATATATATATATATATATATATATATGTAATTATATATATATATAAACCGTTAAATATTTATATATTGATTCTGCTATCAGAATAATTTATATTGAACTGAAAGTGATGATAATCATATTGTGTAACATCTGTGGATGCAGGGAGACAGGTTGGAGGAATCCGACTGGATTCCTCAACAGATATTTTATTGTTTTTCATATATTGTTATATGATGTGATATAAAATCTGTGGGCGATTATATGTGCTTGGGCGATATTGAACATCGTGATTTGATATGATTGAATACCATAACATACCGAAATGTTGATAAGGGGTTTTTCAAAGTGATATTGAAAATAGAATATTTATAAAATGGGATATTTATAAATAAGAGATATTTGTAAAGTGGAATATTTATAAATAAGAAATGTTTATAAATTGGAATATTTATAAATAGGAGATATTCAAAAAGGAAATAATTACAAACCATTTTCTTTTTGAATGGAAAGGCCTATGTGGCGGGTTTGGGGATTTTCCCGATGCTCCCGTTACAAAGGAGGTTATGGCGAATTTTTCAGAGAATTTAAGGAGTTAGAATATTTCAGGAATAAATTTGCAAAGGAAATATTTGTAAACCATTTACAAATAGAATTGAAAAGGAAACGTTATAAAAAAAAGAAATCATTTTTAAAGTGTAGAATCGTTATTTAAAAGTAAATCTTTTCAAATGAATAAAACGTTGTTAAAAAGGAAATCTTTATAAAGTGAATAAAGTAAATCGAATATGGTATTCGAAAGGAGTTAAATCGAATATGGTATTTGAAGGGAGTAAATCGAATATGGTATTCGAAAGTTAGTAAAACGAATATGCTATTCGAAAGGGGTTAGTCGAGTCGAGTTAGTTGAATAGAGTTAACTAGTTCAGTAGAGTTAACCAGTTCAGTAGAGTTAACCAGTTCAGTAGAGTTAACCAGTTCAGTAGAGTTAACTAGTGAGTAAAGTAAGTCAAGTTAACCAGTGAGTTAAGTAAGTCAAGTTAACCAGTTGAGTTAAGTAAGTTGAGTTAATCAAGTCGAATTGATCGAGTTAGAGCTACTCAGTTAGAGTTAATCAATTAGAGTTAAAACGAACTAGATTTAATCAAATATAGTTATTTGAGACAGAGTTAGTCAAACATAGTATTCAGGGTAAGTTGCCATCTCGTACGACTGCTAGCGTAATTCGCAGGGCTGTAAATAGCCTAAGGCGGTCGGATGTTGCCTAAGGGAATCAGGCGTAACCATTATGATCGTTGCGATCTAGAGTCAAGCGAATGGAGTTAAATCGAATGTTAAATCGAATCTAGTTATTCGATAGGAGTTAATCAAGATGAGTTAAATAAGTTAAGTTAATCGAATCTAGTTATTCGATAGGAGTTAATCAAGATGAGTTAAATAAGTTAAGTTAATCGAATCTAGTTATTCGATAGGAGTTAATCAAGATGAGTTATATAAGTTAAGTTAATCGAATCTAGTTATTCGATAGGAGTTAATCAAGATGAGTTATATAAGTTAAGTTAATCGAATCTAGTTATTCGATAGGAGTTAATCAAGATGAGTTAAATAAGTTAAGTTGATCTAATCTAGTTATTCGATAGGAGTTAATCAAGTTAAGTTAATCGAATCTAGTTATTCGAGAGGAGATTATCGAATATAGTTTATTCGAAGGAGTTATCAATTATTAGTTATTCGAAGTGAGTAGTCGAATATTGGTTATTCGAAGTGAGTTAATCGAATATTGGTTATTCAAAAAGAGGAGTTATCAAATCGAATAGATTAAAGGAGTTAATCGAATATAGTTTATTCGAGTAGAGTTAGAGGAGTTATCGAATATAGTTTATTCGACATGAGTTAAGTGAATAGTTAGATTAATCAAAGTGAATTAGTTAAGTTAAACTAAGTGAATTAGTTAAGTGAATTGGTTAAGTTAACCAAAGTGAATAGTTAGTTAATCAAAGTGATTAGTTCAGTTAATCGAGTTGAATTTGTTAGTCGAGTTAATAAATGGAGTTAGTCAAACCAAGTAAAACCCTTTAGAGTTAATTAATTAAGGTTAACCAGTTAGAGTTAATCAATCAGAGTTAATCAAATAGAGTTAAGTAAAATTAGAACTGACTAGAGATTAGTAAATTGAATGGTTTTCTAAGTGTCTATCTGATGTTGGTTTCGGCCTTCGGGATTTATACTTAGGGAATTGTTCTCATACTAGTTCACAGTCAGGGACTGATAGTTGGGGAAGAGTAGTGATTTGTAAACAAGCAAATGGAAAACGTTTTCCAGTGTTAATAACATATATTTTCTAAACATAGAAAATAAGGCAATGTGAATATATATATATATATAGATATATGTTGATGATTTACCGATATAATTTCAATCTGGAAATAATATCGTTGTTTGCACACTTGTTTTTCTTTGATGGTTAAATCACAGATTATCAAAGTTTTGACCATTTTAACGTTGTTAGTATGGAGAGACCGGTTGGATTATTATCCGAAGAACCACTTTGTATTGGCATAAGCGTTGCGAATCATATATGCCAAAGATAATTGAAGACGGAGTAAAATGCAAGGGCTGTTGTATAAGTCTTAGATAACAGTGACTAAGATGGATATACTGAATAGTGCCTTCGGTTTGTCCAGTCTCAGGACAACTTGTATGGACGAAGGTCTGACAGAGTATATCCAATGGATCGCGCAAGTTGATCTGTTCAAACGTATTCACGTTTGGTGGCGGAGGAATTTGTTTCTCTAAGCTGTATACCCGTGTTACTTTTGGATAAATCAATTTGGGATTTAGCGGGTATGACGATGTGACATTCTAAGTGAATGAGGATGACTTGTATGAATGAATGTCTGACAGAGTATTTCCAGAAAGGTCACGTACATTGATTTCTTCAACCATACCAAGAGTGGAAGCGGAGAAGGAAACTTCTTTTAGCTGACATGTAATGTAGGGTTGTAGACATCAATTAGTGATTTTCGATGGATCTGACAATGTGGCATTCAAAGTGAATCTGATGTGATGATAACGCGTAACTTCTAGCCTCATCATCCGGTAAATGACAGAAATCGGGCAGGCAGCATGGCTAAGTCGGTCGCACCGAAGTAGGGTGTATAATCACCTATCTAGAGAATATTCATTTGTTTCTTAAATCTATCAATGGTGTCCTATATATATACAGGAACGGTTGCTGATCCCAACCGTTGGTGATATACATTCGACACACTCAAGCGAAATGAGTGGTCGGTCATGTGTGGCTGGGTTGCAAGATGTTCTTGTTGAACCCAGTGTATTCTTCTCTAGAGGTACACTAGCAGAAGGTGGTTCCATACCTTGTCATAGTTAGAAATCCATTATCCAATACGTGCTTGCGATTTTGATTGTATACTATATATGTAGAACGTGAGATGAAAGCGTTTCTGCTAGATTGATATATATTTGTACTTAGACATTATTATAATATCAGAATGATATTGCTTGTCAAAGATGTTGGATTCTCATAAGGGAAAAACCCATTCCGTATTCACGGCGTGGTCTTATGAGATATCATATATATGTTAAACTGTGTTAAACTATTTTACTCACACCAGTCTCATGACTGACCCGGAGTTTACTTTGTTGTTTTCCCTAAACTCTTGGGTGCCTAAATTTGTACGGGCAGTCAAGTAGTCGGGAATTTACAGATATACTTGAAGAGCTGGAGCAGGAGGCTTCTGGATCATATAGCTATAGTTTATTTCCGCTGTGTTGTAAGTGCTGTACTCTGATAAGTGCTATTGTACACATAACTGTTATATTTCAAAGTTATGTTATATATTATATGTTATTCGTTCCGCTGTGAGGCTCGTGGTACTCTGATGTTGTGTTCTTCTTCTTCTTCTATTCTAAGTTTCTATCTTATCTATCCTTACCCTCTAATTTCTTTCATTAACTACCAGGATTTTTCGATGTTTTGGTTATCGACATCGAGTTTATTTCGATAACCAAAGTCGCTCAAAATCCGGGTCGTTACAATTTAAAATGAATTATTTTAAATAATATCGACGAGAAATTTATTTTGAATAGAATTAGAACATATATATTTATTTGAATCATCGTTAGAAAATAATTATTTATTTTAAATTATAAAAGGAACTGAAAATGGCGAGGTAGTTCGATAATTCGATTTCAAACTTTAAATGAATGTACAGGATTCAAAATAAACCGGATTTTAGCAAAACCAAAAATATTAGAATCTATTTATGAATATCATTCCAACGAATCCGGGAAATTGAAATTTCATAGCGGGAATCAAAAGATATGCCCAGTTGGAGATTCAGAATAGTCACTATGGAATTTTGGCCCTTAAAAATGGAAATTTTGCAAACGACCTCAGAATTCGACGAAACCACTTTTGTTGGATCCGTGATGTCAAGTTATTGCTAGATTCCAAAATTTGTAATTTTTCGAATCAATATGTGAGCGTGGCAAAGGAAAACGCGTTTTACCAGTTTTAGTTGATTTTAATCGACTGGAAAATGGCCATTTTTCCAACGGCCTCAGAATTTGACGAAATTAGTTTAGTTAGGATCGTATCACCAATATGAAGTTAGAAAATATTTTTTGGGAATTTTTAGAGTCCATATGTGGCCCCAGTAAATTGAAATGTACGTTCAAATTAAATATTGAATGTTTTATATTTTAATTTGAAGAAAAACAGACTGAAATAGTCGAATCAGCTTACGATACATATCCCATTGTATTCGGAATGGGGGTAATTAGCTATAGACGACAGTCGTTGGGTGTCGTTTGGAGTTCAAATGAAAAGTCAACATTTAATGGAATTAAATAAAAATATAATATATAATTTACATATAGGCCCCTCTTTTTTATTTCTTTCATTCAATTCCTCCCTCCCTCTTCTGATTTCTTCGATCGAAATAAAGAATGGCGACTGCCATTCATCGCCGCCTGCCTCAGGTGTCTCCGCCATGCCCTCGCCCCAGCCACCATCTCCGCCTCTCCCCTCCTTCAAGTCGCGAAGACCCCCTCCGTCCCTATCCTGCTCCAACGCGACAGACCACGAACCCGTGACCCCAATCCCCAAATCCGCAGCCCCAATCCCAGAGCCAGAAGCCCTAGCGTCTGAGACCCCTCACCTGGCCAAGCTCCACCGCCTGGAAGACGGATGACGACGCCTCCTCGACCCCGGCGCACACCACCACCCCAAAATCCGCACTAGTAAGTCTTCATGTAGGTTTATTTTTGTTAATTTGCAATGTAATGAGTTTCTAGATTTTTATTGTAGGAAAAACTGAATTTCTTTGTAAGGGAAAGATACGATTTGTTAAAAACAAAAAGGCTTGATTTTTGATTTAGAAAAGGCTCGATTTTTAGAGTTGAAAAGATCGAATTTTTATACATAGAAAGATCGAATTTTTATACATGAAAAGATAATATTTTTGAACATGAAAATATAATATTTTTGAACATGAAAAGATAATATTTTTGAATATGTAGTAGCGGTAATAAAAATAAGATTTTTATATTATAGAAAGAATAAAAATATGATTTTTTATATTATAGAAAGAATAAAATTATGATTTTTATATTATAGAAAGAATAAAAATATGATTTTTATATTGGTAGAGTATTAAAAATATGATTTTTAATGTATAGAAATCATATTAAAAACGTGATTTTAATATGAACAGCGTGGAGAAGACTGCATTGGAAATTCAAACAAATCCAGACCATTCAGAAGTAAAGAACGGCGGAGTGGAACCCTATGTGAGAACTCCTCACTTTAAATTTTATTCTCTAGTTATATAAATATATACTAGGATGCAGACGGTGTTTAGTAGCACCCAACACCCGTCGTCCACAGACCATGGACGGCATGTATGCTTGTTTGTTTGATTTTGATGTGTAGTTGATTGTGTGATGTGAAATGAAATAAAATGTTTATATAGTTAAAAATATTTTATAGTTGAAAATATAATTTTTAACGTGTATTTAAAATAAATATTTATAAACAAATCGGAGATTTGTTTATATACACTGATTTGATTGATATTGATTGGGACGATAAATTTTACACATCGCCCAACTGCACAAATAAAATCTGTGTTTGATTGTTTGAAACCCCACACGGGTATTGGGATGATATGACATACACTAATCCCAATAATTAGTTGTTTGTCGATCGATTGATTGACAGACTGTTATGAGCGTTATATATTTATATTTGATGCTTATACATGTCGAATGCACTTTGGATGATGGTTGATTATTTGTCGTTGTTGATATATACATGCGTTGTATGGAAATCCATAGAAATAAAATCTATGGTAATTGATCGGGCCTCATTCAAGTTTTGAAATAGAATATTTGAAAAAGAAATAATTGAATAGAAATGTTTGAAATAGAATATTTGAAAAAGAAATATTGAATAGAATATTTGAAAATATATGAAGCCGTGTTAAGTAGTTACACGCCATTTTAACACGAACGAGAATTTTGTCGATTTTATAATGAATATGGAAATAATTTCGAAATCGAATATTTTGAAATGAATTCGAATTGAAATTGAATAGAAATGAATTCGAATTGAAATTGAATAGAAATGAATTCGAATTGAAATTGAATAGAAATTAATTCGAATTGAAATTGAATTGAATTGAAATCGAACAGAAATCGAATTAAAAATCGATTTGAATTGAAATCAATTTGAAATGAATTTAAAACGAATTTATAAGGAAAAAAATCAATTTTGATTTGAATTTGAAATGAAGTTGAAATCGTTTCGAAAACGAATTTAAAACGATTTATAAAATACGTTTTGACAGGAAATCGATGAAATATATATATATATATATATATATATATGTATATATATATATATATATATAATGGCCTGAATAGAACGCGCCGCGCCGCGGTAGTTCGCGAATTTCGACCATTGACTTCGAATGGATATTGCGGGAGATCCGACCGTCGGATTCTCCTAAAACCGGAACCGTTGGGTTCGTATCGAAAAGAGCTTTCTAATGAATATTAGAAATTAGAAATCTAACGGTTGGATTTGGAATTATGTCCAAATCAAATTCGGAAAAGGTCGTTGTAAGTCAGTTCGATGGCCGTTGATGGAAATCGACTGTACGGGCCTTGATAAAATTATTAAAAATAGTAATAATTTGTGTAAAATCATAAGAAATGATTTGTGAAAAATAGGGATGAAAAACTCCATATTTGAAAAGATAAAATAGATTTTTATCAAAATGAAATAGTTTTGAACTAGAATAATAATTTATTTATTTTTAAAATAAATAAATTGAATTTGAAATGGTTTTAAAAGTAACCAGAATTTCCAATATTGAATTGGAATGGATTTGAATCGAAATTGTCTTCGGAATATTTCGATGTTGGATTTCGTGATGATACAGATATTGTTATGGGAATTTGAAAGATATATTAATATCGTTATTTCCAATACGATATTTGTTGGTCGTAGAATTTAATATTGAATATAAGCCGGTATATTTTCTATTCAGAGCCTTGTATTTAATATCAAATGGGATTTGGGTTTGTCGTGAATGGTGTCTTCATTAACACTGTTCTTAAACCCAGTTGAGAGAAAGATTAAATCTTTTTATTTAGATTTAATGAAGTGTACCAATTAAATGGTGTCAAATTGGAATTGAATTTGAATTGATTTTTTTGGGTTTATTGTGAACGGTGTTTTAAATAACACTTGTTCTTTAACCTGATAATTAATGGAATGTGATTTTGGGTTTATCGTGAACCGTGTTTTAAATGACACTGATTCTTTAACCCAGTTAAAGATTAAAACCAAGTGGAGTTTTAATGAATCTTTAATTAGATTGAAAAGATCGAGAAGGGAGTATCACCAGTTTTGCTCCAGGGGATAGTTAAATCTTTAATTAGATTTGAACGTGAAATGGTAATTGAACTTACCGATAACACCGTGGTGTTAGAGATGAAGTATTACCAGTTTTACTTCATGGGATGAATAGGTTGGGATTGGGAAATAAATCATTACTCCGGTGTGGTTCGCTAATCCCGACTAGTTTGAATTGATGTTCAAAGAAGATTAAAGAATAAATTTAAAGAATTTATCTTTGATAAAATTAATGGGAACCTTTCCCAAGGTATAAGAATATTTGAATAAAAGAATATTCTGAATTGGAATGAGGCGTAAGTTGTGTTTGTGTAACACTTGTTTATTATATACGCAAGTTATTCGGAAAGACCGGGTTTATCCCATTCTGAATAGCTTATACGACGATAAGTCGAAGATGAAGATGATGGTTGAAGGCTGGAGATCTTCACGTTGTTTGGATAATTACTGATGATCTTGATTGGGCAGTACACCCAAGAGGAGGGAATCAGTTGGTGATCGTCCAGACGTACTTGGAGATCGATGGATATGCGGGGTACTAAGTGCCTCCGGTTTCGTTCAGACCCAGAACGAACTTGTAAATGGACTGTGTCTGACATTGGATTTTAGTCTGTGTGATTGATTTCTATTAAATATATATCTATTTGGCGACGGAGAATTTATTCTCTTGCTTAACGCCCTTCTCTGAGACGTACGAGCTCAGGGGTTATATATTGATGGATATCAAACGCATGGGTTGAATTGCCTGTGTGGCATGCCTAAGTGGCAGTTGATCAAGGCTTCTGTTGAAAAGCAAAGTCTTGTGGTGATGATCAAAGCCCCGCCTGTGTGGCATAGCTTTGTGTAGCGTTGATTCGCGAGCCTCACACCCCGGTGTGAACCAAAAACGGGAGACGGACCTCAGGGAGGACAAGCGTTTTCTTCTAGCTAGGAGTGGCATCAGTGCTTGAACTGGCTGACGAGTTTGACTCATGTGGTTGTTGGAATTGGAGGCGCCTCGGATATATCGGTCATTCTCGAACTGATGGAGTCATTTAGTTGGCTCACCTACGCCCCAAAGGGCGGGGAAACGCAGTGTTCAGGATTTCGTCTAATCCACATCGGTGGACCGGCCCTGTCGCTCCAAGGGTCGATGTGTTCTGTCCCTGATACATGGGCTGAATTGTCTCAAATTCGGTAGAGGACTATCTTTTCCCTCGGTTTGCAGATGGAAATCCAGTTTCCAAATACGTGAGTTTGCGGTTTTATTTGTAGAGCCTAGTATGGCGACATAGTGGGATGGGGCGCTTATGCCGTTTATGATAGATACTTATGATTTGAAGTAGTTTTATACACTATGCACTTATAATAGTATCAAATGATTTGTTTTAAACGTATCAAGCATTCTTGGCTATTATAAGGTAAAAACCCTATCCTCCGGCTTGCGTTGCATTGTGTGATGGGACCTAGGTCTTATAATAGCTTCATTTTTCTTTATTTAGCACTGCGCTGTTTGTTTTATGCACTGGTATTCTTGGGAGGAAACCCGTTCCGTGTTATACGGCGTGGTCCCTTGATTTACCTAACTTTAAAATAAAGATTAATAACTGTTTTAGTTCTCACACCAGTCCCATGACTGACCTGGAGTTTATTGTTTTAACCTAAACTCTGAGTGCCCCTATTTTTGACATGGGAAGCTAGTAGTTTTGGTTTTGCAGATTTATATTCATAGGATCCTGGTTTACAGCTGGAACGATACCCGGAAAGCTTTGTATCCGTATATCTCCTTTAGCTGTGTATTGTATTATTTTCCGCTGCTATGTAATGTATTGTAATCTCTGATATTTTATAATGTGTAATTTTTATTCATACTCTGTATATTCTTGTATTCTGATGGAATTGTTTGTAATAAACAATGAAATGTTCTTCTGTCTGCGTTCTGATTTGTCTTGTCCTCACAGTAATTCGTTCTTTCTCTTCTCTTCGGAGATCGGGGAAGTTCGAGTCGCTTCATTTTCTCCGATCTCTACTTCACCATATTTTCCTATTCCATCTCTACTCTCTTCGTTCCTTACTCTCTATTCTCTGCTTTATTCTATCCCCTTCTTTTGCCCACATGAGTGAACCCCATACCTTAATTTCTATGATCAGATCTGATCTTTAAACTCTGATTCCCCTTCATTTTTACGATCTTGCACCCCCAACTATCAAACTACATCTAACTCCAATCAAAGCTTCTCCTCTGTAGCGCAGTGTTCTTAACCTCTTCTGGTAACTCCGTTGCTTTAGCCTCCTTAGGTTTGGTGTCGAGAACCTTACTGTCTCTGTTCTTGGTTGATGGTGGGATTTTGTTGGTGCTCCTGTTTGGATCGAGGTGGTAGGATTCAACAGAACCCGTGTATGGCTTCGACTTGCTATGGTGGAGGTGGTCTCAGTTATAATGTGGAGACCTCAATTGTTCCTACATCTGGGTTTGTCTCGCGACTTACCGGTTCATTGCCTTGTTTTCCATTTCTTTTATCCATTAAGTATGTATTGAAACTAGTGCTTTGTCTTTTACTTAGTGAACTAATGAAGATCTTTGGAAATGTCGGTTAGTAGGTTGGTCTATTTTGGGCACCTCGCAATGTTTTGTATGGATGTGGGTCGTCTTGTTAGATCTGATTTTTTTGAATGTGATGTCAGTTTGGGTGTTTGGTTAGTTTTGGTGTGTGAGTTTGGTGGATTGTTTCTCTTCTGAGTTAGGAGTTTGGTTATTCCTCTTTGTTTTGCAGTAGTGGACCTTAAGTGGGGCTTGTCAAGAATTTGCTTGTCACTGATTTATGTTCAGTAACTTCCTATTGCTCTTAGAGATAGCTACGGCTACAGAGAAGCATTTTGGGTTTGGCCTGTTGATCATCTCCATTTTTCCTTGGCAGTCTGCGAAAGTAATTTTCCATGGAACCTTTATGTCAAATCAAGATGGAATGATCTACCTAGCTGGAAATGCTTCTTTGCCGAGCTAGGTAGTAGGTAATATTTTGTTGTGTCATTTTAGGGCTTCTGAGTAGTCTGCTTCTCCTTACCTATGCAAGGTCTACACTGTGAGGCTATTCAATTTATGAGTATTGTGGTAATACAGTACTTTGTACTGCGAATGGTATACAAATTTTGTATGGTTTCTAGTGTAATGTGTTATGTTATTAACTATGTAATATCACTTCTTTTAAAGTTTTTAAAGTAATATGTAATTCGCCCCACGTGGAATATGAGATTATAGTCTAGAAGAAGTGTCTAGCTCCTATGTTGTAACCCAGTCATGATGACGGTGGACAGTCCACCTTAAAAACCAAATTTGTAGTAGGTAGGTAACCACCAACCTCTTGTATTATTTGTATTTATTATTGGTTATAATAAAAGTGTTTGCGGTCACTTTAAAAACCGGTTGACTTTACCAAAAATTTACTAAAAAATAAATTTTAAGTATCACTTGGCCATAGGGTAGAATTATTTTATACGGACACTGGTTGTTTAAATAAATTTAACCTTGAATCTTGAAATATCTTTTTAAAGATAATATAAATAATGTTTATAAGTCAATTTCCTTTGAACTTGAAATATGGATTTTGAGATATAGAAGGAAATTATTTAATGTTGCAAAACTAAAGTTAGAAATGAAATTGAATATGGATTGAATATATTTAAATCGAATTGTATTATCCATTTTTGAAATCTACTTTAAATCAACTTAATTTAAAAGTGATATTTGAATTTTGAATTCAAGTTTATTATTATAAGTTTAATAAATTCAGATGAATATTTAAATTGGAATGTTCAAATACTTAAATCGGATGGTCCAAACAGAATTGAATATAAATGAAAGTTGATTCAAATTGGAAATTGAAATGGAACCAATTTGATTTGAAATATGACTTCAAGTTTATTTGAAATTTTGGAAGAAACAATTCTGATTCCAATTATGGTATTTTAAATCATTATATAAATATCCCACTAGATAACTATTTTACTTTGAAATCTATTCTATTTCTAATTTATACATATATTGTAACTATTTTCATTAATTATTTTAATAAATAACTATTTTACTTTACAAATTGCTTTTAACTTCTTCTTTTTTGAAAATTATACACTTTATTTCGATACCAATCATATACTTTGTTTATATGCCTCATCAAAACCTTATGCTCTTCTAACCATGGGTGCGACATAAGGAAAAAGAGTACATATAAACTCCATATGTTGACAATACAAAAAATACTCAAGTTCAAAACATAGCCTCTCTCACTCTCAAAGCAGAACCTCTCAAACTCCAACCATATATCTCATTACAAGGCCACACAGTAAACAAACTATCACATTTAATACAAACACTCAACAAACATGCAAATAAACTGCTCTAATCATAAACCGGTATCTAACAATTCAACTCCCCACCTCCTCAAGAAATTGAAGTTAGCTTGAGTCCTCAAAGGCTTACTGCCATTGTTATTAACTAGGAAAGCAAACTCTCTTTTAATAATCTTCACTCTTACATCCTTTACAATATTTATTATTGAACTACCTGGAATTTCTTTTTTGCCAAATTTGATATATTGTAATAGTGTAGGCTACACAAGCAACATCTAATAGAAGATCCTTAGCTTTAAACATATGCATGATTTTTAAAGCTTCCTCCTCCATAGAACTACATGACATATATCTAAAACCAAGATTTAGTAATCAATTATCTTTTAAATCAACTATTTATTTATAAAAATACTTTAGAAATCAACTATTTTGGTAAATCATATTTTAGATTCAAACTTTTATTTTAACTATATATATTATCTATTATGTCAAACAATTTTATAAATCTACTATTTTGATAAATCCTTTTTTCAATTTAAACTATATATATAAATCTTTTATATGTTAACTATTTATTTTCTATAACGACCCGGGTTTTCGCAACCTTGAGTACTCGACATAAACTCAGTGTCGACTATCCAAGCATCGGAAATACCTAATAGTCCATGAAAGAAATTAGAGGGTGAGAATAGATAAGATAGAAACTTAGAATAGAAGAAGAAGAAGAATATACAACATCAGAGTAAACACGAATCTCACAGCGGAACTAATAAATATATCTCAAAACATAACTTTGAAATAAAACAGTATCTGTATACAATACAATTATTAGAGTATAACACTTACAACACAGCGGAAATAACAATCTATATAGTCCTGAAGCCTCCTGCGCCATCTTTTCAAGTATCTGCAAATCCCGACTACTTGACTGCCCGTACAAAATTGGGCACCCAAGAGTTTAGGGAAAACAAAAGAAAACAAACTCTGGGTCAGTCATGGGATTGGTGTGAGTAAAACCATTTAAAATAGTTTGAGCAATTAAACGATATCTCATAAGACCACGCCGTATAACGGAACGGGGTTTTCCCTTATGAGAATCCAAAACATTTGGTTTAACTTTCAAAATCCTTTAGAAAGAAACGATAAACTTTATATCAAAACTCTTTTGATATTATAATAATGTCTATCAACCACAACTAAATAATCATCTAGAAGAAACGCTTTCATCTCATGTTCTACTTATATAGTATACAATCAAAACCGCGAGCACTTATTTGGTAACGGATTTCCAACTATGATAAGGTATGGAACCACCTTCCGATAGTGTACCTCTAGAGAGGAATACACTGGGTTCAACAAGAACATCTTACAACCCGGCCATACATGACCGACCACTCATTTCGCTTGAGTGTATCGAATGTATATCACAACGGTTGGGATCAGCAACCGTTTCTCGAATGGGACAACATCGAATAAATTAAAGAATGAAATGAATACCTCTAGATAGGTGATAATACACCCTAATGGAAGCAACCCACATAGCCATGTTGCCTACCCGATTTTTGTCATTTCCCGGTTGTGAGGCTAGAGGCCACGCTTAACTCTGACAGATCACACAATTATTCACTTTGAATGTCACATCGTCATACCCACCAAATCACAAATTGATTTCCCTAAAAATACAACGGGAATACAGCTAAGAGAAACAAATTCCCCTGCCACCAAATGTAAATACGTTTGAAGAGATCAACTTACGTGATCTATTAAATATACTCTGTCATACATTCTTCCATACAGGTCGTCCTGGGACTGGACAAACCGAAAGCACTATTATGTAAACAGGACAGCCCTTGCATAACTCCGTCTTCAATTATCTAAATCATATTTGATCACAACGCTAATGCCATAAGGAGTGGTTTTTCAGATAACATATCTGATCCCGGTCTCTCCGTATTTGACAACGGAAAAATGGTCAAAAACTTCGATAGTCGGTGAGTTAACTATCAAACAAAAACATGTGTGCAAACAATGATATTATTTCCAAATGGAAATCTTACCGATCAATCATCATTTAACATTTATCTCTTTAGTTCATTAATTTATTCATTTTCCTGTTTCCATATATTCAACATTCCTTATTTACTAAATTTAGTAAATATACGTCAATAATCATTGGAAAACATTTCCATATCTTTTTCACATGTCACTGTCATTTCAGTATTCTTTATCATCAAACATTTCATTTTCTAGGATTAGAAAATATCTCTGATTATATTTGGAAAATGTTTCCAAAACTCATTCATTGGATTTAAACTGACGTTTAAATAGAACATCGTTATGCCAACTCAAAACATTACACTGATTAACTAATTTCACTTAACCAACCTTCACTATCAAACCTTAATCATTCCCTAGTTAAAAACGAAGCCAATCAAGTTGGGGTATAACTACCTCTCAGACCTTAACTGAACAACATTTCTAACTTCAAAATAGACAAGGTTCACCTTTTAAACCTCTAATAAACTTCCTTACGTAACTCTCGGATTCTTTTTACGAATCCACTTCTTTTACAGAAATCATTTGATTTTAACAATAGTGTTAAAATCCCATGCTTCTAAAATATAATAACTTCAATATAACTTTTATTTATTAATTTGGATAAATAAACAAATAACTAATTTATTAATAAATAAATAAATCTTGATTAAAAACGAAAAGTGAATAGTGCTTTCCCGAATTTGATATAATCGAATTCAACGTATAATTCTCTTTCGAATAATCTCTATTCGAAACTCCTTTTAGAATAAACTATATTCGATTAACTCCTTTTCGAATAACTAATATTCGATAATCTCTCTTTCGAATAAACTATATTCGATAATCTTCTTTCGAATAACTATGTTCGACTAACTCCTTTCGACTAACGAATATTCGAAAATCTCTCTTTCGAATAAACTATATTCGACAATCTTCTTTCGAATAACTATATTCGACTAACTCCTTTCGAATAACTATATTCGATTAACTCCTTTCTCTCTATTCGAATAAATTATATTCGATTGACTCCTTTAACTCTATTTGAATAAACTATATTCGATTAACTCCTTTCTCTTTATTCGAATAACTCTATAAGTTTGACTTCGTATTTCAAAGTAGTATCCCATTTCCAAATTCCATTTATACTTCTATTTATAGAATTTTCATACGAAATCTCCTTTTTATTTCTAACACTTAAATCTCATTTAAAAATCCCTTTTTATAACTCTATTTATTTTCTAAAATAAATATTTCCTTTTATCTTTCTATTTGTTCAACAAATATTTCCTTTTCAATTCTGTTTATTTAACAAATAAATATTTTCTTTTCAATTCTATTTATTTAACAAATAAATATTTTCTTTTCAATTCTATTTATTTAACAAATAAATATTTTCTTTTCAATTCTATTTGTAAATGTTTTACAAATATTCCCTTTTATAATCTCTATATTTATTTTCCAAATAATTATTTCTTTTATAATCTATTTATTTTAAAAATGTTTCTTTTTATAAAATCTTTGGATTTTATAAATATTTCTTTTTCAATATAACATTGAAATTTTCCTTTTTAACATTCCAGTATTTCTTATGGTATTTAACGTGTCATATAACAATGATCGGCATCATTCAAACATACAAAATCAACAACACATTTTATATCACATCATATAACACAATATATGAAAAACAGTAAAATAAATGTTGAGGAATCCAGTTGTATTCCTCCGAACTGTTTCCCTGCATCCACAGATGTTACATAATATAATTCACATCGATTTCATTTCAATAGGAAATATTCTGATAAACAGAATCAATATTTGATTAACGATATATATATATATATATAACTATATCGATATTTTCAACCAGTCAATTAGCAGTTCAACCAAACAGTCAACACACAGCAATCAATCATCATTTATCAGTTCTACAAATACGTTATAAAAATATGAACTGGTAGAGTTAGTGAGTTTTACTCACATTGGACAGCTATCGTTAAAAACGATTAACTATCTTTGATTCAGACGGACATTTTATTTCACTATAAATTGTAACGAACTCCAATTCACTTCCAGTCAGTTCCACTGTGTAGCCACCGTCCATACGATCCTAACGGATCTTGTTTCGCTGAATTTGAATCACGTATGAAATAGTTATTTAATTTACAAGTTTTACTACCTTATTTAAATAAAAATTAAACTAAATAAAATGTTTAGTGGGCTTTACCCCTAAATCCAGCCCACCACAAACCAACCCGCTCAACCATCCTTCTTTCTCTAGGAATAAACATGTTGCCTGCTTTACTGAAATGGCTATTGTCGATTCATTCAAGAGCTCACAACTCCTCCTTCTCATCATTGTTTGCCGAACAAAATACGCCGATATCTTCTCCTTCGAATCCTCTTTCAAGCCATACCCACGAAGTACAGCTCGCACCAACCACCAAAAAACCGACGTCAATAAGTTCTGGCTTCCAACAGTACACACATCGAAACAAATGATCATCGTTCTTCCCAAAAATCATCACGCAGGTGCTATTTGGCCTTCCGATCTCAAATACGGTATCCAAACCAATAATCGATGCTTACATCTCGGCGATTCATGAACCCTAGTTTCTGCTGTAAGTGAGAACCGTGAATTGAACTACACCGAACCCATCAAAAATCACAGCATGATGACGAGCTTCACCCAAAGATCTCATATTTATGTGTATTAGGATTTATAGACTTTTCTACCATTTGTTTTGAATTTACAAACACTCGTCTGCTGAAAACAGAAGAAAAGTGACGGCGGTTTTATTTTGACTAAGGAAATGAAGAGGTTAGGGTTACGGGTAAGGTAGTGGTATTTATAGAAAAATTTAAATATTTTTATATTGATTAATATATTAAATTATATTAAACCGTTACTTGTATTTGTATTCTTAAAATTCGTATGATCACATACGATACCCGAAAATCGCGAAAATGGACATACACCTTCAGTTCGACATTACAGACCCAACGAAATTGGTTTCATTGAATTCCGACTTCGTTTGCTCACACAGCGTATTTTTAAAGTCAGATTATTGACTGTATTTCACATTAAAATCCCGTACGGCCACATACTGACTCAAAAAATCATGAAAATTGAAATCTAACAATAATTTAATATTGCGGATCCAACAAAATTAGTTTTATCGAAAACGGAGGTCGTTTGCAAAACTAGCTATTTTTAAAGCTCTAAATAAACCCTTTTAAATATTAATATATTTAAAAATAATTAAATTTAATATTTATAAATAAATTTTATCGTATATATTCACAATAGAATATCATGCAGCACCAATTGGATTTATAACTCGATATTCAAATCCCGGTTGAATCGATATTCAATTTATATTGAAAAAATCCTTTATAATATATATAAATCGTTATAAATTATAAAGGAATTCGATAGCGACTTTTCGAAAATTTGATTTGGACATAAATCAAAATCTTCACAACGAAATCCTGATTTTTCTCTTTCACTAGAAAAATATACTTCACCAGCTCCGAACGTTTCTTGTTTCGCAGAAATCCGATTTAAAACGGGTTATGTATATTCGTTTAAAGTTCAAATTGCCAAATTACGAACTGCAGCGCCATTTCGAACTCGATTATAATTAATATATAAATTATACATTCAACTCTCATTCAAATAATATATTCGTTAATCGAATTCAAATTCTAAGCTGAATTAAATATTATAAATTGTCCAGTTCACATTATATTGTCAATTCACTGTTTCCGACTATTTCGGAATTAAATATATTATTCTATTATTTAAATTAATTAAACATTCAATATTATTTAATTAAATAACCCTTTATTTCTCTAAATCACTAATTAAATAATTAAATAATTAAATTAATTAATTATTATACCGTAAAAATACGGGATATTACATTCTTCCCCCCTTAAAATAATTTCGTCCTCGAAATTGCTAAGGTAGGGAATAAAGCCTACTGACTGGTTAGAACTATTTGTTCACTTCTTAACTTCAGTTTCAACTGAACCGATAAATTTCAATTAAAATATTAATTTATTTCTATTAACGAATATTTTCAAAAATCCTGAAAATTTTCTAACACCTTAAATTTTCGAAAAATTTCGCAGTACCTCCTTTGTACTGGTCAATAGCCCAAACTCCAACTCGCCTCTCTAGGCCTTCTTCAACCAAAAGAAAATCAAACAGCCAAGCGGCTTGCCAATTCGGCTCATCAAAATCTCAAACCCATATATAATATAAACTGGTACCTTTTTGTCGAGCATATCAATATATCATTTCCATGTGTTTCCAACTCTGCATATACCAGTGTCATCCCAATCATTCGGTTATACCCAAGCCAAATTCTATTCTTAACTCAGATTCCATTTTTAATTTCAACTCTTAACTTACCAGTCCAATTTCATTTCGGATTATCTCCAATCCAATCTAATTCGATATTTTCAATCTCAATTCATCTTCAATTTGCTTTTGCAAATTTCAATTCAATTTCCACTTAACTGGTTTCAGTTCAATTCCAGATTGATTTTACAATTTCTATTTATTTATTTTTTAAATTAAACCACCACTCATGGGAATTTCAAACAGCTTCGCTTTCCCTAAAAATCAAACAATCCTTTTTGAAATTCAAACAACTTGTTTTGGCAAAACATTTCCAAAAACAAAACCTTTGGTAGTAATCCGTCACTTACAATTCGAAAATGAACCATAATGATGTCATGACCATCATCGGAACCTATTTCTAGCTATCGACGTGAGTTCAATACTATATCACTTTCCACAACCATTTTTAAACACTTCCATTTTGAAATCAGATCAAAATATCCTTCACAATGCTTGTAAACAATTTAAAATCTCCCAGGATTTTAAAAATCTCATATATTCCATTAAATTCCATTTACAAACACTTTTCATGTTTTCAGAATTTCAAATTCCAAATACTGATTTAAATTCAGATTTAATTCATCTGATTTCATATATTATACTTATTTATGAATTTTGATTTGTTATTTACATAACCGTTTCAATTATAATCTTATCTGATTACAATCTCAACCAGCACATAAAATATACGATAATACTACAAATATTAATCATCCTTTTATATCAAAATATAATTTGGGTAAAATTATTTCATTTACCCTCTTTTTCAAAACATACTGTGTTGGTTCATCGTATTCGAGTGTTTAGAAATCCCTACCGATACAGTGGATCAAACTGATCGACCAGAACTCATAAACAACTCAGCCAATGCATCTCCACAATATAAATCCATTTTATATCAAATAACAAATACGTTCACTCGTATGTATACACTCAACTCAATCTAGGGTATTACTAACCCTATCTCTACTGACTCACGACACAAAGCTAAGGTAATTACTTAACCTTCAGCTCTGATACCACTGTAACGACCCGGGTTTTCGCGACCTTGAGTACTCGACATAAAATCAGTGTCGACTATCCAAGCATCGGAAATACCGGATAGTCCATGAAAGAAATTAGAGGGTGAGAATAAATAAGATAGAAACATAGAATAGAAGAAGACGAAGAAGAAGAACATACAACATCAGAGTAAACACAAATCTCATAGCGGAACTAATAAATATATTTCAAAACATAACTTTGAAATAAAACAGTATTTGTATACAATACCATTATTAGAGTATAACACTTACAACACAGCGGAAATAACAATCTATATAATCCTGAAGCCTCCTGCTCTAGCTCTTCAAGTATTAGTACATCCCGACTACTTGACTGCCCGTACAAAATTGGGCACCCAAGAGTTTAGGGAAAACAAAAGAAAACAAACTCTGGGTCAGTCATGAGACTGGTGTGAGTAAAACCATTTATAACAGTTTGAGCAATTCAACGATATCTCATAAGACCACGCCGTATAACGGAACGGGTTTTTCCCTTATGAGAATCCAAAACATTTGATTTAACTTTCAAAATCCTTTAGAAAGAAACAATAAACTTTATATCAAAACTCTTTTGATATTATAATAATGTCTATCAACCACAACTAAATAATCATCTAGCAGAAACGCTTTCATCTCATGTTCTACATATATAGTATACAATCAAAACCGCGAGCACTTATTTGGTAATGGATTTCCAACTATGACAAGGTATGGAAGCACCTTCCGATAGTGTACGTCTAGAGAGGAATACATTGGGTTCAACAAGAACATCTTGCAACCCGGCCACACATAACCGACCACTCATTTCACTTGAGTGTATCGAATGTATATCACCAACGGTTGGGATTAGCAACCGTTTCCCGAATGGGACAGCATCGAATAGATTAAAGAATGAAATGAATATCTCTAGATAGGTGATATTACACCCTAATGGAAGCAACCCACATAGCCATGCTGCCTGCTCGATTTTTGTCATTTCCCGGTTGTGAGGCTAGAGGCCACGCTTATCTCTTACAGATCACACAATTATTCACTTTGAATGTTACATCGTCATACTCGCCAAATCACAAATTGATTTCCCCAAAAATACAACGGGTATACAGCTAGGAGAAACGAATTCCTCCGCCACCAAACGTAAATACGTTTAAAGAGATCAACTTACGCGATCTACTAAATATACTCTGTCGGACATTCTTCCATACAGGTCGTCCTGGGACTAGATAAACCGAAGACATTGTTCTGCCAATGTATATGCCGACGTGGCGGCTGAACGACCTATGGCCTGATGTATATATAATGTTGAGGATCCATACTTTAGCATGCCTGACATTCCATGAAACCAATATTTCCAGTCCATACTTAACATGGTAACAAATCTGTGTCTTGATAAGCATGGAAGCAATTCATATGATACATTATATAATATTAGCAGGTCGTTATACCAACTTGCCACATAAGATTTGGCCAACATACTTTATTACACCATTGCAAACATCTGATTCACCAGCATGTAAACCAACCACTCCATAACATTTAAACCATCTGATCCATTGCATGAATGAGCCACATCAACTTCTTTGGTCTTGAACAATAGGAACCTATCCAATATGTTGAAGACAAATCCGATGGATCATACAAAAAGTATCTGATCCATTATGATGAACATATCTGAACCATGGTTTAAACACATTCGACTTATCAACTAAAATAATGTTGTTCAATCTATAACATATGTTTTCTTTAACGCACTATTTTTATACCGCATTTTACAACGGAGTTAACATTTGTCCTTCGAAATTTACATTTTTGTTTGAAAAAAATGTAAACTTCGAAGCAAATGTCATACTTTGTGTTAAAACATAATAATAGATTGTGGACAATATTATTTTATATGAATTGGAGATGGTTTCTTCTTTATGTAAATATATATATATATTGTAACACCCCACGTCCATTAATGTCACTCACAAAGGGAATGCATTAACTTCCATGGAGGTTTTAAGTGAATATAGAACAGTAAAATTACAACAAGACAGATATAAAATAGTACTTGGAAATTCAAAAACTTTATTTCATTGTAGCAGAAGTCAAAACATGTTTGATTACATCATAACACCATATTCAATGTCAAGTACAATATCTATCTTGATAAAACAAGTACATAATCCCATTACATGAATAGCCATTAAAAAGAAAGATAACAAGCTGGACTTTACTTCAGCAGTCCAAGCTTTCCAGAAGATAAGCGATCCAACTAGACTCCACTAGAACTTGGCCCAACATGCGGACCTGAAGGGAGAAAAAGGATGGAAAAGAGGGGGTCAGACATAAAGTCTGGTGAATATGATAATTCTACAATACTATTACCAAAATAACTGGACTAAGGCATAAGCTGGAAAACAAGAAAATGTCTATGAAGAGCAGATTAAGGACATAGACAATCGCAAAAGGCAACGTTATAGGCGCTCCTAAATACTAAAGGATAAACACTATACTGCACCACACCAGTCACCCTAAAGATTCATCCCACTTAGCTTCACTTAGAAACTTTCCCAATGGCTTTACGTACCCCTAGCTGACTACATAGGTGCCGCCTGCCCCTATCTCCACTAGGTGTACCCTACTTCCCATTATTCGATCGGCTCCCTAACTCGTAGATACCCGTGCTGGCCCCACAGTGGGGTGTATCACTCCCCTAAAGTGGCAACCTGATACAACGGACATGCACGGCTTATACCTACACGATGCAACAACGTCTTACCTACCAGCCCGGGTCCACACACGCATATGAAACCCGTTGGACTTGCGTTGCCACCGCTCCCTGTTTTGGCCTCTTATAGTCAAACCCAGTATGCGTGTCCCGTCCTCGACTTGGGTCGAGCCCACAAAGATACGTTTTGGGATACTGGTTGAAATGGGCCCCCACTATTTACCACAAGCATTCCACCTAAGCTTGTCCCCATTAGTCCATCCCACTTAACCCACTTAGTCATGTTCATTTACATGTGTGTTTGGTTAAGTCTAATCGTATTTCAAATGCCTCTAAAGGCAACCACCAGATTCCTCATGCCACCCAAGGCACCTACTTAACCCCCATGTCCCACCTTACATGACTATCTGGTTAAGTATTTCTTAGTTCATTAAGGCCATAACCTCATAAAGACCTCTCACATTAGACTGGCATTTATGGCAGCTGGATTTGCCGGGCGGGTCCGGGCAGTCTTACACCATAAAAGAGTCTAACCTCGTGTCTTTACAACTATTATGCTTTAGTTTGGGCCTAGGACCTCTCACATTGGGCCGACATTTGTGACTACTGGATTTGCCGGGCAGGTTTACATCACAAACGGGTCCAACCTCGTGTCCTAAGCATTGATTATTAATAATAATCCACTTTCCCCCAATTTTAATAATTCCCTACTTGAATTATTAATTACTTCCAATTTTTAACAATGTCCATAATTGACTCAATTATGGACATTCATTCATGGTATGCAACATCTTACAAAATTGCACCCAATTTATTAATTCCTAATATTACCCCTACCCCACGTTTGAACGTTTATTCGCAAAATATATGTTAGACTCGAATAGCCTAACTCATGGCATAAAAGAGATTATCATAATAACAACATGTATATGTGACCAAATGAATCATAATAAGGGGTGAAACTTGCATATGTCCAACTTGCATAGATTATACATGTCATGGATCTAAAGGTGTCAACTTGTTCAAAATTCACCTAATATGATCTCAATCAATTTTCATAAACTTACATATGAACATGTGTGAATCAACATCATCTAATTTTTTAACAACATGGTTTTATATGGGTACACCTAACTCAATAGGCAAATTCCCATAATCAAGTTTTATTTAATTATAGTTTCAAGTTTATGGGTACACCTAACCTAATAGGCAAATTCCCATAAACAAGATCCATTTAAATTAAGAAAAAAAAAACATAACTTTAAGCATGATCCAACAACATCATGATTTTTCAACATAATATAGCATGATTTATAACATGGCATAGTATGATAGTATAACATAACTTGACATGATTCTCAACATAGCACGACATAGCATAAGAGAATTTACAACATAGCATGACATAGCATATATAATTTACATCATACGACAACATAATAACATAATAAGAGATCCACAATATATAGAATTTACAATTACAAATCACATCACTTTCTTGTGATCCATTCATAACTGAGTCAAATTAGTTTGTAATAGTCTTGTGAGAATCATCATACTCACCAACAAAAGAAAAGAATTAGAGAAAGAGAGATCTTTTGATTTGATTTGTGTAGATTTAGTTGTAGATGATTAGGCTTCCTCTTCTTAGTTTGTGACGGCTATGCTGAACTCCATGGCAGCAGCATGACGGTAGCTTCTCTAATTTTACAAGTGATTTAGGTCTAGGGTCTACCCACTTATTTATAGATTTTAGAATTCATTTAGGCCATTAGATTTAACCTAGAAATAACCGCAGCCGTTCAGACAAGATGGGGTTTATCTTGTTGACTCAGCAATGAGTCAGAAGTGACTCAGCCAACACTCAGCATATTAATAAACTTCTATTCATGTCATAAATATATATATATATATTTTCTACAATGTACATATTAGATACATCCCCCTTTACTTATTATTGTTTTTATATACATATTAGATACATCCCCTCTCTCACACACTTATTAATATTTTTATATTCATATTAGATACATCCCCTCTCTTACACACTTATTAATATTTTTATATTCATATTAGATACATCCCCTCTCTTACACACTTATTAATATTTTTATATTCATATTAGATACATCCCCTCTCTTACACACTTATTAATATTTTAGCAACTTTAGTGTTAATAGAAAATTCAGGGTGTTACATTCTCCCCTCCTTTTAGGATTTCGTCCCCGAAATCTTCAAGTCTGGAAGAATGTATATCCTACCATCCAAACGTCCATCTACTCATCCATCATACACAGGCATCCATTGTCCTTAAAAGACTTCTAATGCTTTATGATCATATGCAAAGTGTGTGTACATGTCCTTACCTAATGCGAAATCAGGCGGTCTACTGATTCAGTTGACCTCCTTAATGCAAATTATGTAAGTGTCATGAATCCATTATGTATGCAAAAGATCCTAATTGCTTACATACTACTTCTATATGCGTGCACACCCATTCAACCGAATGCAGCATCCATATGATGGTACAACCATTATACATCCAGTATACTAAATACATCCATATATATGCAATATGCAATATGAAGTGACTGAGCCGATCTAGTGCCTAAAGTGTGTGTATATATGCATCCACGAGCAACCACTAGCAAACACTTGCATCCATTTTGCATCCATCATACATAACATGTCTCAAACACATGTTTCAACCATAGGATTATCCTAACTAAAGGTCAAAGATACTAATGAGAGGACATACTAAAGATAAGATAAGATAAGCTAAGCTAAGCGATAAAGGAGAAATTAAAAGACATACCCTCAAAAAGAAAAGGGTACAACGAACGCATCTTCTCTTCTGTCTCCCAAGTTGCGTTGCTCTCATCATCTCCCCATTGCACTTTAACCAGTCTGACCTCTCGATTCCTCAATTTTTTGATCTCCGACCCAAGAATGCATGTAGGAGCTCGTCTAATTGTTGCATCACGCTCTATTTCCACCTCTTTAAGCAAGCTCGGCTCTACCGCCTCCGCGGTCTTGTGCAAACACTTCCTCAAATGTGATACATGGAATACGTCGTGTACTCCACTAAGTTTCTCAGGCAACTCCACCCTATATGCCATCTTCCCAATCCTGTTTTTTTACAGGAAACGGCCCTACAAACCTTGGTGCTAATTTCCCCACGGACCCAAAGCGAACAACATTCTGTAACGGAGATACTTTGATAAAAACCATGTCCCCAATGTCAAACTCAAGATCTGTCCTCCTCTTATCAGCATACGATTTTTGCCTATCTTGTGCTGCTTTCATCCTCCTTCGAATCAACTCAATCTTCTCCGAGGTTTCCCTAACCATATCGGGCCCAAGTAGGATTTTATCGGTAGATTCCCACCAACATGTAGGCGAACGGCAAGGCCTTCCATAAAGAGCTTCGAAAGGTGCCATGCCAATACTAGACTGAAAGCTATTATTATATGCGAATTCTACTAACGGAAGGTGCTCTTCCCATGTACCCCCAAAGTCTAGGATACAAAGCCTTAAAAGATCCTCTAGAATGCGATTCACCCTCTCGGTCTGGCCGTCTGTCTGAGGATGATATGCGGTGCTCAAACATAGCTGAGTCCCTACCGCCTCTTGTAAACTCTTCCAAAATTCGCTAGTAAAGATGGGGTCACGGTCGCTTACTATACTAGAAGGAATACCGTGCAAACGAACTATCTCCTTAATGTATACAGAAGCCAACCACGGAGCAGTCCTCTTACTTTTCACGGGAATAAAATGGGCGCTTTTAGTAAGTCTATCTACTATAACCCAAATCCCCGTGTTACCCTTTCTTGATCTTGGTAATCCATCCACAAAATCCATTGAGATGCTTTCCCATTTCCATAGTGGAACTTCTAATGGGTGAAGCAACCCACCGGGTTTCTTTTGTTCTGCTTTGAACTCGTTGGCACACCAAGCATCTAGCGACGTACTCGGCCACATCCTTTTTCATACCGGCCCAAAAGAAAACCCGCTTCATATCTTTGTACATCTTATCCCCGCCGGGATGAATGGTCATTTTTGAGCGATGAGCATCATCAAGAATGGCCTTCCTTAAGTCTTCGTCTTGTGGTACACAAAGTCTATTATCCCTTCGTAACCAACCCTTATCGTCTAGGGTATACCTACGAAGATGGCTTGACGACTCCCCCCCTTTGAGCTTTTCTACTATCTCAACCAACTTTGGGTCGTCTTGCTGTGCCTCACCAACCCGTCCTAGAAGTGTAGGTCTAACCTCCAAGGATGCTAACAGACCGGGTACTAAGTCAACGGAGGGTCTAAAGTCAAACATAGAGATGAATTCTAAGCTTTGTCGTTCAACAAACAACAGACTCAAGGACAACCTTTTCCTACTTAAGGCGTCTGCCACAACGTTACCCTTGCCCGGGGTATATGCTATTTCAAAATCGTAGGAGGCTAAGAATTCCATCCACCGTTGCTGCCTTAAATTCAAATCCTTCTGAGAGAATAAGTATTTTAATGATTTGTGGTCAGTGAATAGTTCGAATTTCTCACCAAGAAGATAGTGACGCCAAGACTTAAGCGCGAAAACAATTGCGGCTAGCTCTAAGTCATGCGTGGGGTAATTCTTTTCATGAACCCTCAACTGCCTTCCACCATAGGCTATTACTCTTCCCTCTTGCATGAGGACCGCGCCAAGTCCCGTCCCACAAGCATCAGTATAGATGGTAAACGGTTTATTCCCGTCTGGCAGCACTAAGACTGGGGCTGAAGTTAAGGCTCTCTTTAAACGTTGGAACGCATCATCGCCATCTTTGTCCCACGTAAAAACCAGGTTCTTCTTCGTTAACCGTGTTAATGGAGCTGATATTTTTGCGAAGTCTTTGATAAACTTCCTATAATAGCCAGCCAACCCCAAGAAACTTCTTACTTTGGTTGCATTTTTAGGGACCTTCCAATCTTGGATGGCCACCACCTTTGCGGGATCCACTGCTATCCCTTCTTTGGAAACCACGTGCCCTAAGAACCGTACTTCCTTCCTCCAGAAGTGACACTTAGAAAATTTTGCCTTAAGGTTATGCGCTCGAAGGGTTTCCAACACTTCCCTAAGATGTAGGGAGTGCTCTTCTTTATTCTTAGAAAAGACTAAGATGTCATCCACAAAGACTACCACGAATTTGTTAAGGTATTCCCTAAACACCCTACTCATCAAATCAACAAAATATGCAGGGGCGTTTGTCAAACCAAAGGGCATCACTAGCCATTCATAGAATCCGTCAGGAGTCCTAAAAGCAGTCTTATCTATACTATCCTCAGCCACTCTCAGTTGATGAAAGCCAGTGGCTAAGTCCAACTGCGAAAACACTGAGGCGCCAACTAACTGATCAAAGAGATCGTCAATCCTCGGCAGTGGGTGTCGGTTCTTTTTAGTAAGCTTGTTTAGTTCTCTATAGTCCATACAAAGTCTAAGAGACCCATCCGCCTTTGTGGCAAAAACTACTGGAGCACCCCACTCCGATATACTACGTCTTATGAACCCCTTCTCAAGCAACTCCTTTACTTGCTTATTGAGTTCCCTCCTTTCACGAGGAGCCATGTGGCGCACTGGCAAAGATACGGGTTTAGCATTATCCACAAGATAAATTCGAAAGTCTATCTCCCGCTTTGGAGGTAAGACCTTCAACTCCTCAAACACATCCGGATATTCCCGGACCACTTCTACTGATCGCAGGTTCTCTACAGACGCGTCAAGCGATTCAAGATAACTTAGCATAACGGAATTTATGGGATTACAAAAGATGTCGAGAGCATTACCAAGGCGAGTCACAAGCCTAACTACTCTCCTTTCACAATCAAGAATGGCCCAATTTCTAGACAACCAATCCATTCCTAAAATTAGCCCATAGCCCGTGAAGCCCAATACATAAGCATCACATCTAAATTCAACGCTAAGTATAGAGATTTTCAAATCCAAACATATCATGGTCAAATGAGCCGAACCCCCAATTGGATTTGAAACGACCAAGGGATCCTCTACTAAACTGGTGTTCAAGTGCAGTGATTCAACTAATGATGCAGAGATAAACGAATGAGATGCACCAGAATCGAATAAGGTACGGATAGGATGATCAAACAGAAAAACTAAGCTTTCAACAGAAATTGTTCTACCTCTTTCTTGCAGCGGTGGGGCCGCAATAGCCTGAACTTGCCCCCTTGCCTGCCCTGGTGCCATAAGAGCCTGCACCTGTCCTCCCGAGGTAGACCCTGCCCTCTGCCCCTTCTTTGGACAGTCCTTCACTAAATGTCCCGCATCTCCACAATGAAAACAACCAGTCTTCTTTTTCTTTCTACAATCTTTGCTGAGATGGCCAGGCGTCCCACAATTGAAGCATTTCTTCTTCCCTTTGCCATTATTGTTTTTACCACCCTTCTTATTTTGCTGTTGGGGTTTCTTCTGATCCCCTTTCTTTTCAACTGCCTTATCCTCATGCATAAGTGCCATTTCTACTAGCTTTTCAAAGGTGGCTCCCATAGGGATGTGGGTCATAGCCAACCCTTGCAACGGTTCATTCAAGCCTCTAACGAACCTCAAAGCTTTCTTCTCTGGCGTGTTCACCAACTCCAAGCCAAACCTTGCTAACTGATTAAATTTATTGACATATTCCTTTACTGATGAGCTCCCTTGCTTTAGTGCCAGGAAGTTTTCCATATTTAAGTTCTCCTCTGCCCTTGAAAGAAACTTTGCCTCAAACCTTCGTCTGAAATCCGCCCATGAATCAACTGGACGTTCCCCGTTAGTGACCACCCACCAAAACGAGGCCTCTCCCTTCATTAACCAAGCAGCTAAACGGACTTTCCTCCCATCTTCCACTTCAAAGATATCCAACAATTCCTCAGTCTCCTTAAGCCAATCTCTGGCCTCCACAAACGTCTCAGTCCCTTGAAAAGTTTTTCCTCCCATAGCCTTGAATTTCTTGCACGTCTTTGCAAAAGTGTCAACACGAGGAGGAGGAGGAGGAATGGGTGCAACTAGGGGTGGAGGAGTATCCGCTGGGCCTGCAGTGGTGGCCCTAGCCTCCAAGTATCTCCTAAACCACCCTGGAATCGTCACACCTTCGGGGAGATTAAGATCTTCAGCCATGCTAAAACGAAAAAGGAAAGATTCAAAATGGAGAATTCGAAAGATAAAGATAAGGATGTGGCTATTTGGGATTATGTTTTTCATAAAAACTCTCTTTAAATAACATGTTTTTTTTTTTGAAAGCACTTCTTCCAAAAATACTTTAGAAAAAAAATATTTTTCTAAAAAAAAATTTTTATCTGTTCTGGTAACCTTATGCTCTGATACCACGTGTAATACCCCACGTCCATTAATGTCACTCACAAAGGGAATGCATTAACTTCCATGGAGGTTTTAAGTGAATATAGAATAGTAAAATTACAACAAGACAGATATAAAATAGTACTTGGAAATTCAAAAACTTTATTTCATTGTAGCAGAAGTCAAAACATGTTTGATTACATCATAACACCATATTCAATGTCAAGTACAATATCTATCTTGATAAAACAAGTACATAATCCCATTACATGAATAGCCATTAAAAAGAAAGATAACAAGCTGGACTTTACTTCAGCAGTCCAAGCTTTCCAGAAGATAAGCGATCCAACTAGACTCCACTAGAACTTGGCCCAACCTGCGGACCTGAAGGGAGAAAAAGGATGGAAAAGAGGGGGTCAGACATAAAGTCTGGTGAATATGATAATTCTACAATACTATTACCAAAATAACTGGACTAAGGCATAAGCTGGAAAACAAGAAAATGTCTATGAAGAGCAGATTAAGGACATAGACAATCGCTAAAGGCAACGTTATAGGCGCTCCTAAATACTAAAGGATAAACACTATACTGCACCACACCAGTCACCCTAAAGATTCATCCCACTTAGCTTCACTTAGAAACTTTCTCAATGGCTTTACGTACCCCTAGCTGACTACATAGGTGTCGCCTGCCCCTATCTCCACTAGGTGTACCCTACTTCCCATTATTCGATCGGCTCCCTAACTCGTAGATACCCGTGCTGGCCCCACAGTGGGGTGTATCACTCCCCTAAAGTGGCAACCTGATACAACGGACATGCACGGCTTATACCTACACGATGCAACAACGTCTTACCTACCAGCCCGGGTCCACACACGCATATGAAACCCGTTGGACTTGCGTTGCCACCGCTCCCTGTTTTGGCCTCTTATAGTCAAACCCAGTATGTGTGTCCCGTCCTCGACTTGGGTCAAGCCCACAAAGATACGTTTTGGGATACTGGTTGAAATGGGCCCCCACTATTTACCACAAGCATTCCACCTAAGCTTGTCCCCATTAGTCCATCCCACTTAACCCACTTAGTCATGTTCATTTACATGTGTGTTTGGTTAAGTCTAATCGTATTTCAAATGCCTCTAAAGGCAACCACCAGATTCCTCATGCCACCCAAGGCACCTACTTAACCCCCATGTCCCACCTTACATGATTATCTGGTTAAGTATTTCTTAGTTCATTAAGGCCATAACCTCATAAAGACCTCTCACATTAGACTGGCATTTATGGCAGCTGGATTTGCCGGGCGGGTCCGGGCAGTCTTACACCATAAAAGAGTCTAACCTCGTGTCTTTACAACTGTTATGCTTTAGTTTGGGCCTAGGACCTCTCACATTGGGCCGAAATTTGTGACTACTGGATTTGCCGGGCAGGTTTACATCACAAACGGGTCCAACCTCGTGTCCTAAGCATTGATTATTAATAATAATCCACTTTCCCCCAATTTTAATAATTCCCTACTTGAATTATTAATTACTTCCAATTTTTAACAATGTCCATAATTGACTCAATTATGGACATTCATTCATGGTATGCAACATCTTACAAAATTGCACCCAATTTATTAATTCCTAATATTACCCCTACCCCACGTTTGAACGTTTATTCGCAAAATATATGTTAGACTCGAATAGACTAACTCATAGCATAAAAGAGATTATCATAATAACAACATGTATATGTGACCAAATGAATTATAATAAGGGGTGAAACTTGCATATGTCCAACTTGCATAGATTATACATGTCATGGATCTAAAGGTGTCAACTTGTTCAAAATTCACCTAATATGATCTCAATCAATTTTCATAAACTTACATATGAACATGTGTGAATCAACATCATCTAATTTTTTAACAACATGGTTTTATATGGGTACACCTAACTCAATAGGCAAATTCCCATAATCAAGTTTTATTTAATTATAGTTTCAAGTTTATGGGTACACCTAACCTAATAGGCAAATTCCCATAAACAAGATCCATTTAAATTAAGAAAAAAAAACATAACTTTAAGCATGATCCAACAACATCATGATTTTTCAACATAATATAGCATGATTTATAACATGGCATAGTATGATAGTATAACATAGCTTGACATGATTCTCAACATAGCACGACATAGCATAAGAGAATTTACAACATAGCATGACATAGCATATATAATTTACATCATACGACAACATAATAACATAATAAGAGATCCACAATATATAGAATTTACAATTACAAATCACATCATTTTCTTGTGATCCATTCATAACTGAGTCAAATTAGTTTGTAATAGTCTTGTGAGAATCATCATACTCACCAACAAAAGAAAAGAATTAGAGAAAGAGAGATCTTTTGATTTGATTTGTGTAGATTTAGTTGTAGATGATTAGGCTTCCTCTTCTTAGTTTGTGACGGCTATGCTGAACTCCATGGCAGCAGCATGACGGTAGCTTCTCTAATTTTACAAGTGATTTAGGTCTAGGGTCTACGCACTTATTTATAGATTTTAGAATTCATTTAGGCCATTAGATTTAACCTAGAAATAACCGCAGTCGTTCAGACAAGATGGGGTTCATCTTGTTGACTCAGCAATGAGTCAGAAGTGACTCAGCAAACACTCAACATATTAATAAACTTCTATTCATGTCATAAATATATATATATATTTTCTACAATGTACATATTAGATACATCCCCCTTTACTTATTATTGTTTTTATATACATATTAGATACATCCCCTCTCTCACACACTTATTAATATTTTTATATTCATATTAGATACATCCCCTCTCTTACACACTTATTAATATTTTTATATTCATATTAGATACATCCCCTCTCTTACACACTTATTAATATTTTTATATTCATATTAGATACATCCCCTCTCTTACACACTTATTAATATTTTAGCAACTTTAGTGTTAATAGAAAATTCGGGGTGTTACATATATGGTTCAAAACATGTAAAACTCAATGGACCGGGTGTACTTTTCAACAATGGACCATTCACATATAGCCTTTAACGGTTGAGTTTGGTCCACACAATGGAACGGTAAGGCTTAATTTGCCTGCGCCTCTATATTCACTCTTAGATTAGGTTATTTCATTATTCCATCTTTCTTTTCTTTACTGGGAGAAAACCTTTAATGGCCGAAGTCCTCGCTTAAGAAACTCGCCCATCTTAATTCTTCGATTCGGATCTCGCTTCTTAAACTTTTCAATTCACCCTGTCGCTAACTAAATTAGCACTGCCGCATCAACGTTGACCGTTATAGAGCACAAACCACACCCGAATTTGATTTTTGGCATAATTTCAATTTAATTGAGTCCAATTTGTGTCTATGCTTCCAACATTGCCGAGCTCTAATCCATATCCTGATAGTTGTCTCAATTCATTCTGATCCAAGTCAATCCGTTACCTATCTCTTCAAATCTTCTATCGTCAAGTACTTTCATGGTATTACCGGTGGAGTCCAACCATCTTTGGTTACCGATAGTTAGAGAAGGTGGTGATTTCTTGTAGAACTTATGCACTTTTCTGACAATTACCAATTGATGTTTTGGATGAATCAAGTTTTGGTGGTATATTGTTGACTACAACCGATTTTAGCTATGGCTTTTGTGTCAAATAGATTTGCGGTGGAAATGGATTTTTTTGGGTCTGCTTTGATATTCAATTAACTGTGTTTGAGATAATGCACGAATTTGCCTATTATTTTAGGCTTCAGCGGTTTGTATTTTGTGTTCTAACATGAATTTGACAAGATGTTGTTTAAGGCCATTGGATCTGATAACGATTTGAGTCCTACACGTTGGCAACGTATAAACCCCTTCTAAGAATTTCCTTGAACTTTTGCATTGGCTTGTGATGCATGTATTGATGAACTGCATTTTGGTGAATTTCAGTTTAAATTTTTTATGCAATGGCCAGCAATTCAACGCATTGATTGCTCACAGCTTGATAATGATGTGCGGACTCCTATTGTTGATGCTGAATCGACTTGGTATGTGAGCTGTTAAATCGATTAAGTGACGCAAAAGTTTTCTTGCCAATTTGCACCTCAACTTGATTTTGATAACTTGTTGTATTGAATCAGTTTCTAGGATGTTTACAACGATATCAATGTAAGAATTTTCTTGTTGATCAATATTTCAATTTGAGTCTGATTATTTGAGACATGTACATAATTAATTTTTCCTAGTTGTCGGTTTCTTGATGCACGCATGAAGCTTGAGCGACCCATCGCCATCGGGTCGGGGGACTACCTGAAGCTTCAAGTCATTTAACGACCCGATCCTTTGGGTCGTTTGATGACCTAATCGTTCGGGTCATTAAACGACCTGAGCTTTTGGGTCTCTGAACCAACCTGATTTCTGGGGATGGCAATACACTCTCTTGGCCCATGGTCATCAAACGACTCACCCTATCTGTGACTCATGATTTTAACGACCCAAACTTTAAAACTTGCAGATTGAATAAATAGCCTTCATTCTACCTATTTTGTACTTTGTTGAAAAATGAAGTTCCATGTGCAGAATAAATATTCGACAAAAGGCTAGTTATCGTTCTGGAAAGGAGATCACTTCTGCTTAAACTGGAATTTCAATTTGAATTTCTAAGTCTAGAGCAATTGTAGAGCTTATGAATTGTAGACGAATCGGTCTTTGGTAATTCCCCATCCTCTTGACAATTTGCCGTAGAGACGTCATTCAACGCTAACTCAATATGTTTTTCAATCAAGCGTGCACTTAGTTTGGCATTCCCGATTTTGACGCGAAATTGCGAGGGAAAGAGGAATTTGCTGACTGTTCATCTTCAGGCTTGTTGTAGTAGCTTAGTCTAACTCAGAAATTTGAGTTTGAATTCGCTTTGATATCATGGATCATCCCTGGCTATATAGAACTTCGAATCTCAATCTCACAACGGCTTGCCCCAGTGCATGACTAATACTCAATCTTCTTTTTATAACTCATGTTGACACCATAGATGAATATTAGCTTCAATTCCTTGGGAAGCGTTTTTTGCTTTTTTGGATTCAAACTACGCCATATTCGCACAGTCGCCTTTTTGGCGTCGCTTATTCTCAAGTTTGAAGCAGAATACCCTCGGGTTCTTTGAGTTATTTATGGTGGGAGCTTTGCAAACAAGGAAGTCTTTGCGTTGAGAGATTCTAGTTGGGTTTCCAAGGTTGATCCTTATCGATGTAATGAATCTTATTGACATATCGAGCGTATCGATTTTATCAAATGCCCTTTTTTTGAAAGCGAGGTTCTTTTTGCCAAGTTTTCTAAGGCAGGATTTCTTGTTTGATGCATTCTAGCTTACGCATTTCCAAGTGTATTGGCTTCTTTGTCGAGTGCTAGTTAGTATTTGGCTTATTGCGATGCCGTGATGGACCTGTGGTATGTTTTCCGAGGATTATTCAATCCTTATGTGATTGTGTTGTCCCCATACCATGGGTCGTCAAGAGCTGCAAAAGCTAGATGTGATTAGCTCGCCGAGTTTCCGTTATTGCGATTGACGTGCTAGAAGCTTCAACTTTGCCAGCGAGATCTCTTTAAATTTTCTAACATGCATGGAGCCTCTGAGCTTGTCAATACAATAGGAATCCTGACTTTACTGGCTAGTTTGGTGGTTCTACATTGGAGAAGTTTTTATATCTTTGCGCCCTCACTCGGGGAGGACTTTGGTTCTTATGCCCCCGCTTGGGGAGGACTTTGAATTTCATGCTTCTGCTTAGGGAGGACTTTGAATTATGTGCCTCCACTTGGGGAGGTCTTGGGATTTTATGCCCCCGCTTGAGGATGATTTTGATTTTCATGCCTCCGCTTGGGGAGGTCTTTGGATTTTGTGCCCCCGCTTGGGGAGGACTTTGGATTTCACAACCCTGCTTGGGGAGGACTCTAGATTTAAGCCCAATGTCGTAATCGGGTCAGGTACTTCCTGACACTGATGATCTCATTGGACGCCTTCGCAGAGCCCAATGTCTTAATCAGGTCAGGTACTTCATGACACTGACAATCTCATTGGATGCCTCCACAGAGGTCATTGATTTAGTGTAGCAACCCAATTTTTTCGGTCATTTTAATTGGAATATTTAATTTGTTTTAAATATTTAATTCGAAGTATAAATGGATTTTTATATTGAATTCGTTTATTTAAAACGAAGTTGAATGTTAATTTATATTTATTATAAATCGAGCTCGAAATGGCGCGGCAGTTCGTAATATTGAGTTTTTAACTTCAATTGAATATACAGAATCCGTTTTAAGTTGGAATTCCGTGAAACAAGAAACGTTGGAATCTTGTTGATTATAATTTTCATATGGAAAAGAAAAATCCAGAATTCGTGTTATAAATGGCTAGTTATCTCCAAATAAAATTTTAAAATAGTCGCTATGGAAATCGTTATTAAAGTATAACGTTTATTAATTAATATAATAAGGGTTTAATATAATTTGGACTCAGAATGTTGACATTGAGTTGTATAATTTGTATTTGAAGCCATATGATATTTCTAGTGGGTATTTATGATTATAATAATTTATTATTATTTAATTCGATAATTTTGGAATATATATAATATTTTATTCATTATATAAGCCTTAAAATAACGATTTTTGCAAACAGTCTCCGTTTTTGATGAAATCGGTTTCATTGGAACCGTAACATTAAATTATTGTACGGTATTAAATTGCGTGGCAAATCGATGTCATACGTGACAACGGTAGCCATAAAAGCCCAGTCATTTTATATAGCATGTAATTTAATTAATTTAATTTAACAAAGGGATATTTGTATATAACTTGAGCAGACGATCGAATTAAGCCATGAAACCAGTTCCATTGAATTCGTATTGACATTTAGAGTTCGAAGAGGTATATAGTTTGTTATTTTTGAAGATTGGGTAATTTGGTATCCAAAATAGCATTGTGGTGCGTATAAAACTAACATACTGGGAAACAGTCACAGAATGCGACAAAATGTGTGCCATTGGAATCGTATCAGTTAATTATTATATCATTTTGATTTTCATGTCAATCAGACTTACCATTTGACCGTGGCAGCGTCAAACGCCCTTGCTTCTATTTAATAGTTTATATCTTTAGATAGAGGCAACTTTAAATGACTAGCCTAACGAGCTCCGATTTTTACGAAATAAATTTCATTGGATCCGTAAGGAAGAGGTCTAGTATAATTTCAAAGTTTCAATTTTATTGGATTAATTTTGTAACCATAGGAAATTTAAATGCGTGATTTTTAGCTTGTGATTTATGAAGGACTTTTCACAAACGACCTCAGAATTCGACGAAACTTGTCCCATCAGGTCTGGAATATTTTTTATGCTAGGATTACCTTATTTTGTCAAAAACGGAGATTGTATGGGTATGTTTTGGAGAGTTACTTCACCATGAAGTTTCATATATAATATAATATTAATTTATTATACCCATCTATATATAAATGAACCCTGTAACCCTATTTTGGAGTCAAACTAAGTTGCCGTGGTCAACCCTTATTAACCGTCGCCTCCTTCTTTGTAACGAACAAATGAAACAACCCATCGGTCTTCCTCTTTTTCCCTTCAATCCTTTAACTTAAATTGAATACTTCAAGCGGAGAAAAGGATGACCTCGGTGAGATGTTCAAATCTGAACCGTTGTAATCTTTTCTGATGTACTGAGGAAGTCGAAATTCCACTATGAAGTCACGGTGCTTACTGGTGATTTGTGGGTAGAGGGAGATCTCGAGTTGACTGAGTATTGGGGCGTAAGAAGTGGCGGGGAGGCACTCAGATCGCCAGCTGTGGATGTGCCTCCGATGGCCTGGAGCGGAGAACAAGGGTCGTTGTTGGTGGCATCGAGCGGTTTAGGAGAAGTTTGAAGCAGTTCAAACGGGAATGACAAAGTAGAAGTTGGGAACGATTCCATTCGGCCTGTGATCTTAAATTAGAAAGCAATCAGTATTACATATGAGTAAATTAATATACTTAAGAATTTGTTAGTAAATCAATTTTGAACAACGCAGGTTAGAACGTGGTAAAGTTGTGAACGAGCTGGAGAGAGAAAGCTAAGAGGAGAGAAGTATCGGATGTGTTATTCTTTAATGAAGTAATAAACGTTATTATAATAATAATTTATTTAGAGTTAGTTAATTAATTTTAATTAAATATAGTGTAAAAAACCATGACTCATGTCAGACACACGTTAGACACCATGAAAATTCTGGAACAGCCCATCCTCTTCCATTCAGCTATATATTCACTTCATTTCTAACTATTTTCATTACCAAATAACACACCAAATCCGAAATTTCAAGCTCCAATCTCCGTCAACTCATCGATTTTTTCAGGTTTCTGCTTTTATATTTATGTTTTTTTCCAGAATGGCAGCATCTCAGTCCTCTTCTACCTGTTCCATTGCCGAATGGAACAACGACATGACCAACGCTTTCATAGATGGCATGGAACATCTTAATTCCCGTGCACGTAACGTTGGAGAATGGTACCATCTCATAGCAATGGTGTTCAATGAGCGCACCGGGCTGGAGTACAATGCTAGTCAGATGAAGAACAAGTTCGATAACATGAAAAGGGATTGGGCTCCATGGAACATACTGCTAACGATTGGTGGAGGGTCAGTACGCCATGAGGATGATGACTATCAGGAGTGGGAGGTGGCGGTTATTCTGTCAGAATATGACAGATTGGGTCACAACCCATTTTATTCTCTTCTTGACAAGTCTGCACAGCTTAGGGGTTGTTGTTATTCATTTTGTTAGGAAGCTGAGGGCTGGACAGATGTGATGTTTTCTTTTGTGGTTGTGTTGTAGTTGTGTTTTATTTAGTGGTTGTGTTGTGATTGTGTTTTCTTTTGTGGTTGTCTTGTTGTGATGTGTTGTGATGGATGTGTTGTAGTGGTTGTGTTGTAATGTGTATTTCAATTCAGTATTTTTTATTCTGCAATTTGTATTCTGCATTCTACTATCATGTTCGAAAATATACACACAAAAGCACAAATACAAACAAAAACAATAAAATAATAACTTTGCCCCTTCCAATTTGCCCCTTTCGTAAAAAAACGCATTCCTCGTTCGCAACAATTCCCCTTCAAATACCCCTTCCAAATAACTCTTCCTGTTCAAAATCAAACGCACCCTGAGTGAACTTTAAGGACCAAAGGGAAGGAAACAGAATGGCCCGCATTTTGTAAACATAATCATTTCAACGATAGACCTAGTTAAGTAATTAGTTAGTTATAATTTAAGTGATTAATTTAAATTAATTCGTGGTTAATAATAAATGATTTAATTCAATTATGTTGATCGCAGATGGGAACAAAGAAATGGTTATGAGGGGACTGGAACCAAACCAACGAAGTGCAGATAAAAGTAATCATCCCAGTTTTGTATTAAAACATAATTAATATTATGGTTAAGAATTTAACTTAATTAATTAATTATTAATGATGAACTAATCATGTTAAACCATCACAGGTTTAAATCGGAGGGTTTGGAGCCAAATCAAGTGCACAGAAAAAGTAACCGGCTCGAATCTTTAATCGAGATGTAATTAATTTATTTATCAATGATTGGGATTTTAATTATAATTAAATAGTTAATTAAAATTATAACTTAAAGTATTATTAACTCGTTAACATCTTATCAGAATTGGACAAATAAAGTGTCCTTGGAACCGCTGACAAACAATACCTTATGGAATAGAATGGACGGATTTGGAATCAACTAGAATTTTTAATTAAATTAAATTACCGTGTAATTTAATTAAAACGAGTTGTTGACAATGGAACCGGATCAAGGTGAGTTAAACTCACTCAGTTCTTCCCACTTATATTTTATATAAGTTTGGTTTTATTTGTTCGTATGTTATGGATGATTTTATTGGATTATTATTCATTTTTATATTCATATATTGACTGAACTGTTAAGTTAAACATTCGTTTAACTTAATAAAATCATTATTTCTAACGATTTAATCCAATTGAGGTAACTAACCTCAGTGGTACGTTTATAATAATATAAACGTTATAAATAAATAATTTGATTCTTGAATTGCTGTTATTTGCTGACTTTTGACAATTACCTCCATTATTGATTGTTATTATTAAACTGTTTATTTCATCTATTTAGATGGAAAATGAATATTAATTATCCATATTGAACTGAATTATTCGAATTGAGGTAACTCGTTGTTTCGCAGGAATTGACAGGTTGGGGGAATCCAACAGAATTCCTCACTAATATTGATAATGTTTATCAATATGATTTGTTGTGTTCATTTGAATGTGAAATGGTTTAATATTTCATGGGTTTGGTACTATAGTAGACATTTGCCTCTTTAGTACCGTCAAATAAAGAAAAGATTTTTGGAATTGATAACAAATCAATTTCGAACGATTTCGAAGATTTAAATATATTTATATATATGAATTTGAATCATGGTTTAAATGTAAATATAAATATCAAGGTTTAATTTATTAGTTTTATAATTATTTATAACTAATAAAGATATAAGATATTATTAAATGAATGGTTAAACGATATAAACTTATCGTATTTGTTATTAAAATGTTTAAATGGTATGTAAAGGCCTTAACAGCCATAAACAGAGTTTAAATTGATTTCCAAATATTGAAATGGAATAACTGAATCATGGATTTACAAGAATATTGAGAAGTGATATTTTTGTAATAAATGATCATTTTAAACAAAAGTTGTTTTGAAATATACGAAATGTAATTTAATAACATTTCGTGAATAAGATTAACGAATCAACGGAATTGGTAACGAGTATTGTTTTGGAAATGGGATTTCAGTTTTTTAAATGAAATAGAAATTGAAAATATGAATATGAATTTATAAATGGGATTGAGATTTATAAATAGAATTTGGGTTAAAATAACAAATAGAGATTAATAATGTAACTTAACCTCGATAGCTAGAATAGATTATTAAATCAAGATTTTCCAAATAGAGTATAACTTGATATAAGAATATGAGTTGATTTATACATGGAAGAGTGATAAAATAAATTCCAAGTATAACGGAGTTGGATAAGTATAAATTGAGAAGTTGGGGAATAAAGTGAATTGGCTAAGATAAATTTTATTCCGAGGTTCGGAATGTTGTATTCCGAAGTTCGGAATGTTTATTGAGTTAAGGTTTATTCTGAAGTTTGGAATGTGATATTCCGAAGTTCGGGATGTAAATCAAAGGCGAGAGCCGACAAGTGAAATTGAATTATAAGTCATCGTTAATGAGTTGCAAATGGAATTTGTAAATAAAGTTTATGTTATGGAAAAGGAATTTGTAATATTTGTTACAAATGATAAATTAAACTATTTGATTAATAAACTGAAGATATTCTCAAAGGATCGTCATATGATTTTGGACAACAAATAAGTTTCTAGTAACGAATTGAAAGGATTAGATAAATGGAATTAAAAGGATTTGGAAATATAATCTATAACGTTTGATACAGAAGTTAAATTATTTTGATTAATAAAATATAAGATCTGTAAAAGATAGCAAATTAAGATTTCAAAGGTATTCATATAAGACTGTGAAGATATTCATATAAGATTTGTAAAGAATGTTTGTATATAATTTTAATAAATAAATAGTGATTATTGCGAATGTTGGAAAAATATATTTATAAAGAGATATTGAAGGAATTTACAAAGGATTCGAGTTATAATTGAAATCGAGACTCGTGTAGTATATTATAAAGGATTTTTAAAGTAATTATGAGAAATTTAAATAAGATTTTACTTAATCAATTAAGTAAACGTGTTTGAGATTTTAAATAAATTTTTTAAAAGGGAAACGGATGTGCAAATAAACCTATATCTATTCTGAAGATATGGATGTTGTTGGTCAAGGTTTGAGAGGTAAATAAAATACCGCAACTTAAACGACTTCATGATTATCCAAGGATGGTATTAGTTTATAAATGTGACGAGTTGAGAGAAATTTAAGTTATGATTGCCGTGAATGATTTTATAAACTGTATTAGAAAAGTTTATAAGTTGAATGAATGAGTTTAAGAATACTCTTATTCGATAGTAAGAAGTAAATGTGATATTCCAAGCATTGGAAGATTAATAAGAGTTTAATTAACAAACGGTAAATTAAAGAGGCTAAATGATGTTGGGTACTGAATCAGCGAATTCATTTTTATTTTACGGATGAATGGTTGTTTGATTTAAGTTTATTTGATAATTAAATAATCGACGATCAAATCTGGCCTAAATGCTTGTTGGTACGGAAAAACTGGGATCGAGTTTATATTCGAAAACCATTCCGACTAGTGAAAATATCAGAAGATAATCGATATAGAGCTTTGAAGACCATATATCTTCATAAACGAACGAACAACTAATAATCTCTGGTTAGCGGCCAGGGATAAACTGTGGTTCTGTTGTGGTTGAAATCTGCGGATTGCAAGGACTTCTCGCTACTGATCTATAGGGTGGTTCCTAGGATGTGGTAGGAGGGTGCCTTCGATTCATCTTGTTCCTGGATGACTTGTATGGATGAATGTCTGACAGAGTATTTCTAAAGGAATAACATACGTTGATTTCTTCAAACGTACCATAGTTGGGTCGCTCCAACCAGGGTGTTTTTGTGGACGTCAATTAGTGATTTCCTAATGGATCTAACGATGTGACATTCAAAGTTAATTATGACCAGATGTTCTAAAGATTTATGACCTCAAGCCTCATCAACCGGGAATGACATAAAATCGGGTAGGTCGCATGGCTATGTGAGTCGCAACCATCAAAAGGGTATATGATTACCTGATCTGGTGAAATCAAATGCTTTAGGTTGCCCCTTTTTAATTATATATATATGTATGTATGCTATCGATTCGGTTGGCTGGCCCCCAACCGTGGTAATGATATATTCGGTACTCTCAAGAGAAAGTGAAGGGCCGATCATGTTTAGCCTGGGTTGCAAGATGTTCTTGTTGAACCCCAATGTATTCATCTCCAGAGGTACATTGTCGGAAAGGTGGTCCCATACCTTGCCAGGAAATCCATTCTCCAATAAGAGCCCGCGGTTTTGATTGTATACTATATATATGGAGCATGAGATGCAAGCGTTCCGCTAGATTGCTATTTATTTGTATTTAGGCACTATCATAATATCAGAGTAATATTGTTTTCAAAAATGTTTTGGGTTATCGTAAGGTAAAAACCGTCCGTATTTATGTGTGGATTCGATCTTACGATTATCCTTTTCTTTCGAAAAGATTTCGACGATAAAATCAAGTTGTGTGATGTCTTTCAACTTAGTGTGTTTTTCTCACTCTGGTTCACCAGACTGGCCCGGTGTTTGAAATGCTCGGGTTAGACCGGGTTGTACAAGTTTAGGTTATCAGGTATTATGAAGAGACGAGCTGGAAGAGTTCCAACGTATGATATTATATATTCAGCTGTGTGATTGTATATGAGGACAGATCATTATAACTGTCCAGATGTGTGATGTACTCTAATGATTGTAAGTATATTTTCAAGCTCTCACTAAAGATATATTTCTATATTATATTTTGTCCTGCTACGATATGAGACTCTGTGTTGTGTTAGTTCTTTATCTTCTTCTATTCTAATATTTCTTTCTTTCTTATCTCATCCTCTATTTTCTTTCCAATAGCTATCTGTGTTTTCGATACTTGGGTTCTGATGTGATACAGGATTTGTGTATTCTTGTCGGAATTCGAGCATCGAATTCCTGTAGGTCGTTACATTTAGCCCAATGTCGTAATCGAGTCAGGTACTTCGTGATACTGACGATCTCATTGGACGCCTCCAAAGAGGTCATTAAAGCCCAACACTCGTTTCATTGCATCTGAGATGATCAGACACAACGCAAATTGATGGATGCCTCCGAAGAGGTCAATAAGTCCCAACAATCGTTTCATCTCATCTGAGATGATTAGACACAACACGAATTGATGGACGCCTCCGAAGAGGTCATTAAAGCCCAACACTCATTTCATTGCATCTGAGATGATCAAACACAACGCGAATTGATGGATGCCTCCGAAGAGGTCATTTTACCCCAATGTTTGTCGTAATTGGGTCAAGTATTCCCTGACACTAACGATCTCATCGGGTCCTCAATGTTTTTCGTAATCGAGTCAGATACTTCCTGACACTGAGGATCTCATTAGGTCCCTGATGTTTGTCGTAATCGGGTCAGGTACTTCCTAACACTAACGATCTCATTGGGTGCTCCTCTTCGGTTGAGATTTCTGTAGGCTTCACTATGAGAGGCTTTCTATTGTTGTATCGTCCCACGGAGAAGACGCTAGTTCCTTCACTGGAAGCTTGACTTGGCAAGGTATCTCAGTTAAAGAATTAGGTCCTTGGACCTCTCACTTGGGGAGGTGCCCCTTCGATGAAACTTACAACAACACTTGCGTTTATTTGCCGCGGCGATTGTTCATCATTTGACTCTGTGCGACTTTTTCCATTCAATTTTTAAGGTGGTGCTCTTTATCTTCGCACTTGTGCATATTGACGTTTATAACACTCAACACTTGAGATAGTATTGTTCAGGTCGTAACGCCTTGTGGGAATTTTAAAGGAACAAGCGCTCGTCGGATAACCTGCAATATAAAATCATCTTTAAGCAAATTTTGAATTAACGAAATTTTTGCAAATAAGAGATTGATTCAAGCATGTATGCTCTTATTCATAGAGCTAGTGTTCAGTACAGTATTTGTAAAATATTACATATTTTTCACAAGAAACTTTGAACATAGAACTAAGTAAAGTAGCAATGAAGATGATTATTATTCCAAGACTTTGGAGTTGGAGTGTCGTCAGCTGTTGTCAGTTGATCACCGGCCTTGCATTAGTCTACCTTCGAGCTCTGTTACTTGGACCAAACTGATTAGCTGTTGCACTTTCCCCCCCGAAGAGCTAGAGTAGAGTTTGAGGCTTGTGGATTCTTCACATACTGTTGTAGCCTGTTCTTTCGAATCAACTCCTCGATCAATCTTTTCAGATGTTTGCACTCATTCGTGTTATGACCGGGTTGATTATAAAAGCGACAAAACCTTCCAGAGTTCGCCTGGCTGTCACTTTTCCTTTGCGATTTCACTGTTGGATAATCTTTGGTATCTTTAGTAGCAGCAAAGATATTCTCCAGAGTATCTGTCAATGGAGTCAGCTCAGCAGCTTCGAAGAAGCGAGACTTCTTTCCATTCCGGTTATCCATTCCTTCGTTTCCTCTCTTTTGACCTCCGACATTCTTATGATTGACTTGAACACCGTTATCCTTCTTTCCCGCACAGCAATACTTTTAGTAACATCAGGGTCATCCTCCACACTGATGTACTCTTCTGATTTTGTATAGAATCTCTCCAGGGTATTTGGCTTATTCATCATTATCCACCTTCCAAACTCTGACTTCTTGTCTATAGCCCGATTCAATGCCATCAAGACTAACCAAGGTTCTGGATTCCCAACCTCTGTGGCAGCAGCATTAAATCGAGTAAGAAAGGCTTTGATTAATACTCTTAGTTTTTGTTCCAAGTCATTTAGTGACATCACATCTTTGACTTTAATGGTCTGCAGCGTAAACTGCTCTCTAAACTTCTTTGCCAAGACAGAAAAGTTATCCATAGATTTTGGCGGCAACTTGGTGACCCAATGCGATGCCACTCCTTCCAGATAGATAGACAAGCATAAGCATTTGATCTCATCGGTAGCTCGTGCACCAGTTATGTGTTGATCGTATTTGTATAAGAATAAATTAGGATCACCAGTCTCATCATAAGCTGAAATTGTTGGTGGAGTAAACTTTTTCGGGAACTAGGCCTTACTAATTCTTTCGGTGAGTGGAGTCTTACTAGGAGCAAACTCCACTCCTCATCATCGTTTCTCTCCATGCTTTCCTTCATAATCTACCTCACCATCTCTGAAAGACGTTCTTCTTCATCGTGTCGACTCACGGAGCGGACGTCATCACCTTTGCCGGATGTTCGTTTAAGCGAACGATCTCGGTTCAGGATCCAGGGCCCTAGACCTCCCTCTTGGAAAGGTGCCCCTTTGGTGGGAGTAACTACGATTCGAGAAGTTCCTCTTATGAAATGGTTCTTAGCAATTGGTTTTGATTCTTCATCATCAGCAGTATCCGACACATCGATCTCTTGAATAGAACGATCACGACTGGAACTTGAGGAAGAGGAGTTATCATTCTCTTCAAGGTTGACATTGGCATTGATGTTTGCCACATTGGCATGAGAATCGAAAAGAGCTTCTAATCTAGCTATCATAGCATTGTTTGAGATCTCCATCTACTGAGTCAAACCGGCAAAGACTTCATTAACAACTTCATACAATTCATTCCTGGTCACACCAACTCCTGTTCCTGAGGATTGACCAACTTCATGAACATTAGTTTGCAGAGTAGTAGGATTTTCTGCAACATTTCCCAAGCCTGAAGCTCTTGCGGACCTACTAACCATTTTCTTCGGTGGCATTATCTCAGACAAACTCTTGAACTTTGAAGACAATCTCTCGGCTAGCTTGAATTTTAGATTTTGAAATCTATCGTACAAAAAAAGCCTTAAGTTTCAAAGTCCCCTACAAAGCAGTTGACCTTTAGGATGTGAATGTGGCGCCAGTGTGGGCGCCAAAAATGTTAATGCGGAAAATGGCACTAACACCCAAGGTGTAATTAAAAACTTCACAAATAGTTAAGATCAAGAAAAGTGGTAGCCACAAACGCAAAAAGCGAGTAAAAAGGGAGGGATTTATAGTGGTTCGGCCTAGATTTGGCCAACGTCCACTTTGAAGAGAGCTTTCATTATCACTTTCAATGTTACAAGGTATATGATTTCTATAACTTTGCTCATTTTCTATCTTTACAATGATTTTCTCTATTTTCTTCTCTTTAATCTCTTGATTCACTTGATTTCACCATGGAAATAATTAGATCTCTTTAATTGCGATGATTGTTAGAGTAGATCTTCAACAATTGAGCCCTTAGATGATCTTTGATGGTTTCATGATGATTGAGATATTGAATCATAGCTTGGAAGAACTTTAGTGGAGGTTAAAATGGTTTGGAGATGTTGAGAAATCTCTCCCTTCCATGTTGGAATGGATGGGGTATTTATAGGTGAAGTCATGGAGTGATTTGGAGAGGAGAGGTTAAAATTTGGGTATGCAGATATTCGGGTCGTTGGTTGACCCAACTCATTAGGTCGTTTGAACGACCTAATATAAAGGACGACCTGATAATCTTTAATGACCTGAACAACATAAAATGCTCAGCGACCCGCCTTTATACGTGTCCATTATAGCTCAAATGATGTGCTGTATAATGTCTCTGATCCATCCAAAATGGGCAATTCAAGTTAAGCCGTGTTGCCAGCTGTCCTTCATTTGTGCCAATACTGTTCCGCCATGCGGCTTTGAGCGACCAATACGCTTCATACGTTTCAGTTTTTTTTATGTTATTTCACGTGCTAATATGGCTTCAGCACTTTGCTTTGCGTTATAAATATTGTGATCTATACCATGTGTGTTGTGTCTATAGTATGTAAAGCTCATGTGTGTCTCACGACCTGATGCAGTACACCACCGACCCAATCTTCTATAAGAACACTACAAGAAAAACCGAGATTAACGACAGATTTTTAGCAGCGGAAAATTCCGTCGCTAATTAGCGGCGGATTTCCTTGGGATTTGTAAGAGAAAATATTTTGGATTTTATATGTCGTCTTATTATAAATTATTACCGTCGAATACTAATTCTATCGCTAAATCAATGGAAATTGCAGCTCTTTACCGTCATATAATATTTGACGCTAAATTCCGTTGCTAATAGAGTCGGATTACCCTCGACATAATTTTGAAGCTATTATCCTACAATTTTCCCAGAGATTTGAAACGAACTTTTTTATTTTTTATTTATTAAATGTTTTAAATTTGTGTTATTACTTATTAATTAATTAGTAAATTTAAATTTTAAATAATTAATGTTAATAATACATTAGTAATTAATAATAAATAATAACTATTAGAAGTAAATAAAATTCAATAGTTAATGCTGATTATTATTATTATTATTTTGAAAATTAATGCTGATTAATTATTAATTACTATATAATATAAATAAGAGGTAATAGCAATTAATAAGATACATTGTTGTTCGATGTTTATTAAATTTGTTTTGATAATCAATGATTATTTAATAGTCTTTAATACGATTAATTAAATTAATATCAAGAAATTATTAATACATATTTGCTTTTAAGAAATTGATTGGTATGTATTATTTGATAATAATTAGTAATTAAGAAAAACAAAATGGTCAAATTTAAAAATAAGAAGTTAAATAAATACTAAAGAATTTCGAAATTCAAAAAAATTCCAACATTACCATACAAGTTATTATTTTCATGCATATTAATAATAAATATTTAATTCACTACAAGAAAAATACATTATTGCAACTAGCTATTTGTAACAAGAGAAATATGCCAGTTGCAGTAAATAATATTTAGCAACAGACCTATTATAACAGTTGCACTAGATGAGATTTAGCAATAGGCTTTTTCTTTCTTTTACGAAAAGGATATTTTTAGCAACTGCGCTTACCTTCCTGTTGCAAAAACATACTTTTAGCAACTATGTTTTCGTAACAATTGCAACAAATATATTATTTGCAATTGCGCTTCCAAGCCAGTTGCGGATAAATATCTTTAGCAACTGTTTTCATCACTTGCAATAACAGTATTTTTTTGCAACTGGTAAAGCCAGTTGCGAAAAACATACTATTAAAAATAAGTATCAGCTTTTAATGATTAACTTTCAATAATTAATGATTAACTACTAGTAATTATTTAATAATTAAGATTAATATTTAATAATTATTAATTAATAATTAAATTTAAGTATTATAAAGTGATATTTATAAATGTTAATTAAATAATAATAATTAACATTTAAAAAATAATAAAATAAATAATTAATTATTAAATAATAAAAAAATAATAAAAAAATAATAAAAAATAATGGATAATAATTAATTGTTAATTTGAAATATAAATATGTTTAAATATTAAATAATTAATAAATTCATAATAAATAAATAAACGATAATTGATTAATATTACTATTGGAACCTTGCAACTTTCTAATGCTTTAATTTCAAATAAATTTATAGTAATACATTTCTAATTGGTTCATAACTGTACATTCCCGCTGCCTTTTCCTAGATAATTCGTTTTGTGCTTTTGTCCCTGAAACCCCATAATCTTTAACAAGAAGGTCTTTTTCTAATTGCGACAAATCTTTTACAAGTTATAATTAAATAATTTCACGTTAACCGCCCATTCCACTTCCATCTTATTCATTAATCCAGATCCCCTTTCAATCCCTAACCTTAAATCCTAATTTAGTCGATCAAATTTCAGGCACTTATCTCGTTTCCCCCTTCCTCCGTCGCCGCGTCTGAGTTCCCCTCACCCTTTCCCCTTCCCATTGCTCCCACCGAACCGTTTGTCCTCAGTCTCTAACCTTTGGTTTCCAAGCCACTCAACATCATCCACCAGGGTTTCTCCATCCGCTCAAAATTGACGACAAAAATTTCTTCCACTCAAATCGGCGACCGATTATTTCTAGTCTTTTGCTTAGTTCTCCAATCAATTTTCCTACCAAGGTAAAATTTGATCTATGTTACATTTGATCTACGTTTCTCCTCAATTTTCAATTCGTCTTGGGGTTTAATCCTTTTTATTTCCATGGAGGAAAACACGAAATCTTAAAGATTCAAATCATAAGAACTGATATTATTGCCTACATGATTTTTGATTAATCTTGAATCATGTACTTATATTTTATAAATACTTTTTAACTGATTGTTGTTGTTAACCTGTGGGTATGATGATTTGAATCACCCTTGATAACGGTGGGACGGTCAGAAAAATTCATAGCATGGAAATACATAGTAAATTCAGAGAACTTTAGAAAATTTATTTTTTGGATTGGTTGCAGTTCAAAATAAATCATTTGGGACCTGCAAAAGTACTTGTATAACAATACAAATACACTTTTTTGGAATATAGGTAATTAGTCTTTAAGAATTAGGAATCAAATCTGAAAATCTCCTTGATTAAGGAATGATTAGTCATTTCGAGATGCTCCTGTCAAAAACACACACACACACTCTTTCTTCAGTTAATTACTTGATTCTTTGCACTATCAAGGAGCCTTTTTTATGTGTTCTGTTTGTTGATAGACATGAAGGAAACCATATTACTCCATAGTTTATGACATTTGATTATCTAATTAAAATTATTCGATCAACCAAATTATGTATTGACAATAGAATAAGAAAAATTAGAATTTTTCGTTGTTAAATAATAATGTGTGTAGCCATATATTGTACGACGTAATAACTACATGAAACTTGAAAATGTCAACATAGCTTCACATTTGCTACTATTTTGGTCACCTTTTGTTCAACATTAATTTTTTTGCAATGTATAATAAGTGTCATGTTCTGCTTGAAATTCTACATTAACTTGAAATTATATTTGAATATCTTCTAGTTTAGTTTACAATCGTAACTTTAGATACTCATTAGTTATTTCTATTTTTGTTCCTTATGGCTGTAGGTATTTGACAATATTGTACTTGATCTCATTCACAGATTGATATGCACTAATTTATGGTTTACAATTATTTTCAGTTCATCCTAAGACGCACAACCAACCCAGTGTTATTCTTAACTCCATATCATAATGGATGCAAGTGGCTACATCAAGAAAAAAAAATCTTTTGCAGGTAAGATTATAAATTGATATGTTTGTAGACTTAGCATGAATCATGTTAACTTTTTCCATTTGTAGATGATCATCTAGTTTAAAATCTGATTAGGTTGTTCCTTTTCAAAAGCTTTACAATTGACAAGCAGAAAACTATATGTTTGTAACATGACTTTAGTAGTATTTCTTTTTTCACGTTCAGTAATAAAAGCATGTACCGAAACCTTCAAACTATGAATTTGTTCGCTTAGATGATTTATATTTGAATTCATTTTCTTTTTTGTTCACAAAATACATATAAATGAAACGCTAAAATAAGCAATCAAAACAAAATAGTTTGTATTGTGAACACAAATACATATGGAAAACATGTAAATGGAACGCTAAAATAAGTCGTTCGATAAATATTGTCATAAATTTATGTTGACATATACAAAATAAAGAATAAAATAACTCTTTTGTTGTAGCATATACAACCATAAATCAATTTATCTTTCTTTCTTCATCATCACAACCAAATCAGATTCTAGCTTTGAAGCCTTAATACTTGAAGTGTTAAAGCAATCCTTTTCCCTATGTTGTCTCTAATAAATTAATCTTTTAGGCAACATATTAGGGTTACTGCACATTTGGATGTTCAATTGATGAGGAGACACGTAATAAACTTGAAGGTAAGTGTAGGTCATGCTAGCAGCCAACTTTATCATTGATTCCGCACTTTATGCTATAAGCGTTGTGGTCGATAGAATAAGAATTTAGGTTTTATATTGTTTGCTATTTTTAATTTTGGATTTTCATAACAATCAAAATGCATTTGGTTCAAGTATTTGGGAAGACTTTACTGAAAACGATCAATTCAAAAGTTGGTTCATATAAAATTAAGAATAATGTTATTTGTTTTCGGCATCCTAGGAAATATAAAAATGCGGATACTATCTTCTTCTTTCATCATTTACCTTGTGTTGTATTGATTGTGATTTATCCACCCCTTTTCCTTTACATGTCTTTCGAAATGCACATTGTAAAAGCAAAACACGATTCACAGTTCAAACCGAACAAATTGTGTGTATCTGTAATATATCCGAATAGATTCAACATGCTGGATTTCAATTTGTTTTTGATTTTTAAAAATTTTCTTGTCCCTCTTTACCAAGTTCAAATCCATGTATGCTTATTGGTGTAATATGAATATAGGATGGAAAGAGGATTTTGAAACCATTTGAGTTTGTGAGGATTACTGGTCTTTCGGGTGTACCATTTACTCTTCCAGATTCTTATGTCGATGTTGAGAACAAAATCTATGTTGGTAAGATATTCATCACTAATTTCCTTTTGTTTAAAACTTTATTATCATATCTATACAGAATTCATCTCCATTTCTAGTTAGCTCATGTTATATCACTTTACTGCTACTAATAATTTGCGTAGTTTACTATGTTGTTGTGTCATGCCAACTTGACCTCTGATTATTTTGAACATTTGATATAAACCCTCAACATTCTTTGAAACAAATTTAGCTTTTATTTCCATTTATCTGGAATTATTCTTGTATGTTTTTAAACTAAATTTGATGCTGACAGCAGAGTTGTATGAGAATGGGGTAATAGTGGAATGATCACTAGAGAGACAGAAGAGAATACAAACATTACAATGGAAATCATCTCATAAACTGCATATAGGATATGCATTTACGATTGCACAGCCTAAAGGCGCAACTAAGAAAATGGCTGGATGGAAGAAGGGCAGCATAGTTAAGTCTTGAAGAGTAAGATATAAAAATTAGATGCATATAAATCATCCAGCCACTACAATAAGAAAAAGCTTTGCAATTCCATTTTTAGGAGTTGATTTCGACCTCAAGATCGCCCTATTTAATTTTGCTGCGCTCGCTCTCCCTTTAAATTCTAACACCACTGACACTTATGGCTTCAGGCGCTCTCGATTTTAGTACTATTGGAACTTCCTACGGTCAAAAGCCGGATGCATTTATTTTTGAAGTTTCAGTTCTCCATGATGTATGGTAGCAATCGTTTGATGTGAACGATGACCTGCAAAAGATTCTAGAAGAGACATACCCAATGTTGCTTCTTCAAGTGGATCTATCCCCATACCAATTGAAAAAAGAAACCGCAACAGATTGAGTTGATGATGTGAAATGTGATTATGGGTGAGTTCAGCAAACTATGCTATAAGGTCTCGGATCAAGGTGTTACTCATGTTGAAAATCAGGTATGTAGTAATTTATCGCTTTCCATATTTTATTCACCTTTCTCATTCTTATTATGCTGTGAACATTAAAAAAAGCTCCTTTATTGTTGTTATTTACAGCAAGTTGTTATTATTAGTTGTGCCCTTTTATACATGGTTGTTTTTATTTCTATATTTTCCCATTCGTATCTTGTAACATTATCATAGCATTACGTTGGTGTTTTTTAAGTGCATTAACCCCCATTTTAATCTCTCCTACTTTATGGATTTCAAACGCTTTATGGATTTCAAACGCTAAATAATAATAAATTTGAAATATGAAATAATATATATAATAAATAATTAATAGCATTAGCAAATAATTAATAACTAGTCATTAATAAATAATAATTGGAATTACCATTAGACATTTAGTAATAAATATTGATAGCATGATAATTAACTTTTAATAATTAATATTCAGTTATAATTAAGAAGTAAAATGTAATAACTAATTCTATTTAAGAAGTACAATATTTTACAAAGAACCAGTTTTCTAGAAATTCGTATCATGTTAATATAAATTTTCGCTTATTTAGTTTAGTTTACCGTATTCATTTTTATAAAGTCTGATGAAATCCTGAGTAAGCGCACAATGAAGTCTAGGCGGGAAGAACGAAAAATCGGCTCCAAAGTAATTTTCGCTTTTTAGTACTCCCACACGAGCCGCCTCCCATTCTCTACCCTAAATAAAAATCGATCTCATTTCACAAAAAAAAACCTTCTGCTGAACCGGAAAATGGCGACAAGATCTATCTCCTTTCAACCTCGATTCCTTTTCTTTTCCTCCACCCGATTCATAACAACGTCTCTTCATATATTCTTCGCCACCACAATCAATTCTTGCTTTTGTCACGCCTGGTTTCTAGCAGAAGCTCCACTTCAACCCCACTTTCGATTTCTCAGATCCAATTTACCTTTCGTCCTTTTTAACCCTAATGTGCTATTTCAGGAGACTGCAACTATTGACAGGGTATGTTTCGATCGAGTATTTCAGGAGACTGCAACCGATAAAACATGTTATTTCATCTTCCAGTTATATGAATCTGTACTAATGGTAAGATTTGAACGCTGTTATAGGTTAGTTATAACCATTTTCATATCTGCACTAGTCTTAATCATTTCATCGTCAATCCCATGTCTCTTTTCTTACTCACCGTTCTGCTCTATTCGACAAACCTGGGTCAGTGAAACTGCGACGAGCTCTGTAGTAATTTTTCATTTTTTCTCATGAGTATCTGCTCAGAATCCCTAATTTTATTACTTTAAATTTGACATGTCCACAGTCTTATGATAAATTTTTGATCTTTTGTTTAGGATTTTATGTTCATCAGTGAATGAATATCGATTTTATAGCAGTGTATGGATTTCTATTGTTTTTTCTTTCTTCAGCGAGTGAAAAAATTATCCTTTGGAGCTAGATGTGAATTAGTAAACATAAACTAGATCTTTATGCAGTTTCATGGTTGCTTGATTGAAGTTTTCCTTTCACTACTGCTTGATGACAACATGTTTAACAGTGATATTGAAGTCGTATTATTGTATCATGTAAGTTAATTAACTATAAATGTACATTCTCTTTCCCGTACAGCTACAAGCTCACTAGTGTTAGAATAGTTTAAGATTTATGAAAATTACAGTACAATCACCGCTGTTATTGTTAAATGAGAAGATATTGTGTCAATTTTTTCTATGTTGGATCCCAAGGATATCTGAAACACTAACTGGACCTCAACTTTCTAAGTTAGTTAGCTGATATTATTGATTTTTTTTTTAATATTGTTTTTGGTTGAAATATTGAAGGAGAAGAATGGTTCCAGTATTTCTTCAAGACTAAAAAGTGAGATTTTCTTTTCCAGGCTGTACAAAAATTAGAAGAAATGCAAATGTTAATATGTTGTCGGGTAAGATTGGACTGCAGAAGGTATTAACCGTTTACTTAATTTGATCCATTTGTAAACTTGTTGGAGAAATCAATAACCTTTACCTTAAAAGTACATTGTGGATAACAACGTTAGTATGAATTAGTTTGTTTGTAATGTCATGATGATACCGAATGCAGTAGCGCACCTGCCTCTAAGAACTTAAGGGATTGGCACAAATTCACATTATTGGTTATTTATTCTAATTTTGGTAAAACTGCTGCATTATAGAAAAAAAAACTTTAGCAATGTTCTTTAATATATGGAAAATTTATGATTAAGCAATTATTTTTTTGAAATTCATGAGGCAATAAAGAATATGGAAGAAGCTCGGCAATTTCCTTGAAAGTACAGAAAATATTGAATATGTAACCACTGATTTTTTTTTTCCTGCAATTCTTAGGAGACCAAGTTGTATTTTGCATCTCTTTATTTCTCCTTGAGATTCCCTATGAACATAGTCTAAACTTGTGGATTGAATTCTGAAAATTTGAAATGGTGCAAGTGAAAGCTCTTGAGTAGATTCTCATACAAAAAAAAAATGCTCCTTGGAATTATATACTGCTCTGTTTGTAATTAGTTTCTACTATTGTACATGGATAAATATTAAATGAATTTTTAGGCCATTTACATTTTTATTTGCAGGTATAGAAATAAATGGAGACATACCACTCATTTTTATGCCGGATTGACAGTCAGGTGATTCTGATTATAACATGCTATTTCAAAATATATTACAAAGTTAATAGGTGGATATTGGCCGAAAGATAGTTTCCAATCTGGTCGATGGCGGGGGATAAGGCAGCAAATGGTTAAGTGTGGGTGCTAAGCTGCTGTTTGCAATCTGGCCGATGGCAGGGGTATTGAAGGAGGTAATTTAACTAAGATATGATAAAGCTTATAATAAGTTTATATTGCACAAATTTTGCTTATTGTCTTTTGGTAATTTGTGGTGTTTAGTTATTGCTTTTGGGGAGAGGTAGATTGATTGTTTAGATGAGTAAAAAGTAAAATTCTTTACTTCTGTGACTATACGTATAACTAGAGAATTTTTGTTTTACAGGAAGATAGACATTGTTGATGCAAACAAGCACGAACATGCCACAACAAGTTATGGATTTGAAATGCTAGAACTATATTTTGGTTTGTATTTTTTAGTATCGTTTATGAAATATTATGGATGTATTACGTATTTTTGATGTAAGAATGTTTGGTATGTCTATTATGTAATGTTGAATGTTGATTATTAGATGAGTGATTAATATAATACATTGATTATGAGATGTGTGTGTTGATATTAATTGTGCTGTATTTAAATTAGGATTGTGTATTGAATGGAACACATGTATGTATGTATGTATGTATGTATATATATATGTAAATATATATATATATATATATATATATGTATATGTATATATATCAGAAGGGGAATAGCAGCGGATTACCAATAAAAAAGGGAGATTAAGTTTACCTCAATTAAATTTTCGTCGCTAATCCATTGGTAATTGGTAAGGATTTACCAACGCCTTTTATAAATAATATTTTATTATAAATTAATTATCCATCGGTAAATAGTCGGTATATTAATTAAAATTAAATTAATAAATAAAATTTTATTTTTATTATAAAATTAGTAAAATGACGGAAAAATGTCGGAAAACTCATACTAAAATCCGTCGCAAAATCTGACACAAATACCGTCATGGTTTTTACCGACCAAACAGTTATGTAGGAAATCCGTCGCTAATGTCTGTTTAGCGACGGATTAGAAGCGGATTTTGCCGCTGCTGTTTGCTATTTTTCTTGTAGTGGAAGTGAACAATCTGATATATATATTTCTCACGACCTGACGCCATGCGAAGCATGTGATCAACTGATCCCAATATGTATACTCAGGACCTATGGTTTGCATAACATCCCATGTTTTTTATTCATTCTGGAACGTCTACGCAAGTGTTGTATGCTTTACTTCTTGGCGTGCTGACAACAGTTGGTATCTCAATATATAATATTACAGAGTTCATATGTTTCGCATCTTATCTTTGCATGTGCACATTGTTACTTTAAGATATCAGCATGGTATTACAATTACAACGAACCACGAAGCTGTATGACTCACGACCCAAATGTTGCCATGAAAGGCACGATCCATCTGCCAATGTATATGCCGATGTGGCGGTTGAACGACCTACGACCTGATGTATATATAATGTTGATGATCTATACTTTAGCATGCCTGACGTTCCATGAAACCAATATTTTTGGTTCATACTTAACATGGTTACCAATCTGTGTCTTGATAAGCACGGAAGCAATTCATATGATACATTACATAATATTAGCAGGTCGATATACCAACTTGCCACATAAGATTTGGCTAACATACTTTATTACGTCATTGCAAACATCCGATTCACCAACATATAAACCAACCACTTCATAACATTTAAACCGTCTGATCCATTGCATGAATGAGCCACGTCATCTTCTTTGGTCTTGAACAATAGAAACCAATCCAATCTGTTGAAGACAAATCTGATGGATCATACAAAAAGTATCCGATCCATTATGATGAACATATCTGAACCATGGTTTAAACACATTCGACTTATCAACTAAAATACTATTGTTCAGTCTATAACATATGTTTTCTTTAACACACTGTTTTTATACTGCATTTTACAGCGAAGTTAACAAAATATATATATTAAAATTAGAGAAAAAAGTCTTTTTCCGATGGCTCACAAAATCAGAACAAACAGAGCATACCGTACTACTGCATCTGAAGCACACCCAAAACCTCACACACAAAATAGCCAACATGGCCAAACCAAACAACCCCCAAAAAACAATAATGATTAAATACACCCATAAACAGAAAGAAAAACAACCGGACTCACACTCCCCAAAACGAAGGTGGCAACCAAGAAAGAAAAAAATGGCCAAACCACAACAAATCCTGACACGACGAAAAGAACCTAGCAGCCATACCTCCTGCTCCCCTACATAACGAGAGGAAGAAAAGCCCCAAAGACCGAGAAAGCCTTCTTCCTCAACCAAATACTACTAGCATCCGTCTTGAAGCACCACTCTAACCAAAACAAACTCTGATCGACCCAACTTGCAGCAAAGTCCAAACCGAAATCTTGCTGAGCTAATTCGGAATCCGGCAAAGCTTTAATCTGAAATCCTAAAAAAAACACTTACCTTATTCCCGCACGGGGACGAGAGCCCCGGGTAACATAAAAAGAGACAACCAACTATGAGGAAAGAGGAATGAAATTTCCTAAGAAAGGCTATTCTGAAGGCACATAAAATATCGTCCTTTACCAGACGGACGATTGAAGGAGAGTGCATGGGTACATCATCGAAAACGGCCTTGTTTCGAGAGCACTAGAGATGCCAACAAATGAGATAAGGAAGAAATCGGAAAAGGATGGACCAAAAATCCTTTTATGTCCTTCCGGTCCACCGTGAAAGAAGATAATCAGAAAGGGAAGATGTGCCACTACCTATACCCACCATACCCCCAAAGTTTGTCCAAACAACAGACGCGCAATCACCGAACAAGAAAAGACGGGAGACCGATTCCATATCCTCAGACCGACAACACCTACACCTGGAGACATGCGGAAAACCGATCCTTATGAGGTTCACATCAAGTGGAATACCATCATGAAGGATTTCCTCATAAAGATGGAAACGTAGGCGGATGCGGCTGTTCCAAATGAAAGTGAAAACAAGAATTCCAGGTATTAAAATACGTGCAGAGTTCCAAGCAGCCATAAGAGAGAAAATACCCCCATTACAACCGAAACCTTGGTCGTGGAAGTCAGAAAAATCCTTCATTAATTGTATATGTTTTCACCTCTCACTCGAATAAGATGGAGATCTGAAGAAATCCATAAGTCCAAGGCGACGATACTTAGCATGGAGAAACGATGCCCAAAGAGAGTCGTAAGCACGGAAACAAACCCAGAGTACTTAGCATGTCAATTGTTTGTTTCTTTGAGTTCCTTGTTTCATATTGACTTTGTTATATTTTTATTTTGTTCTGTCGTATTTTGTGAGTTTCTTTTTTCCAGATAAAGGTTCTAGGATAGTTTTTTCTTTTTTCCTTCTAGACTCCAATTATTAGGTTTTTATTGTATTTTGTTGTTCGTATTTTTACCTTTTGGACTCTAGCTGTTAGGATTGGGAGTATTTTTTTCTTTTGTATGGGGATGGTGTTACTACCAGTCGGGCTTGTTGACAGCTCGTTTTATAGTGTGAAATAAAATTGCATGAGTGATCTCCTCCTTGTAAGGATCACTCATTTCTCTAAAAAAAATTATGTTTGAACCATGATATAAAGTCATATTATTGAATTAATGCATGTATATCATAATTAGACGCAAATTTATATGGATTCATTTAAAATGGTAATAGTAATAAATTTTCCAAAAAAATGGTAATAGTAATAAAAGCAACAATGACATTAATAAAAGTGACATTTTGGCTCAGGTTCAGTTTAGGTTTCAAGATACGAAAAAACTATATGTCTTAAAACTTTATAAATTAGATTTCTGGTTTTCGAAAAAAAAAGTAAAAATTTACCAAACTTCAAAATTTAATTCAACACATAATCATCTTCATGCAAGAAAACTACAAAAAAAGATTCAAAAAGAAACTAAATAAATAAAAAACACGTTTCAACAAATTTCTGCAATTTTTCGTTAAATTGCAAATATCGTAGCAAATAGTTTCAAAATATTCTAGACACTCATGTAATTTTTACTGTTTTGCTTCAAATTTTCAAACTCAAAGCCTATAACATCAACGTATTGTAGAAAATTCATCAATAAAATAATTAAAATTGCAATTAAATGACAAATGTTTCATTTTCAGCAAAATTACAGAAAAAGAAGTCATTATTTGCAAAAATTGGAGATATTTTTGTAATTTTTTCACACAGTACGCACATATATAATACACTGTAAAATAATTGCAGATTTATCTGCAATTATTAAGAACAATTATAGATATTGTTGCAACTATTTTTTCCGTCTTTAATAACAGCAATACACTGTGTGAATAATTACATAAATGTTTGCAATTATTCACAAAAAATGTTGTTATTTTAGCAAATTTTTTTGTAAAATTCTTCAGTAAATATTTACCCTTTTTTGATTTTTTTTTTATGCAGCAGCGCGACAAATCAGAAAAACATGTTGCTGCAGTAAATAGGGACCTGCTTCACATGTAAAGTTACACAAACACCACATTGAATTAAGTTTGAAAATAGGGATGCCTCATTAATTTCCACTTAATAAAATATTTAAATTTGTATATCTCCAAAATTACGAAAGTAAACTTAGTTATAAGTTAATTAATTAATGAATTCTTATTAATAAATATGCTCCATCTAAAAATGTGTCCCATGACAATAATTAATGAAAGTAACCTAAGTTTGTAACACAAACTGCTGAGTTGAAAGAAACAGCATCGAGGCAGATACCTACTCCGGTAACATGGCTCTTTAGCTCGACGTTTTTTTTTTTTTTTTTTTCGATTTTAATTTTTTCAAGGGGATTGTTAAATGGACTCCACATTTGGTTAAGGGGGAATAAATTTAAGGGGACTCCAGCTTAAAAAAAATTGTTAAGGGAGGAGGGGGGTCTAGATTATTTTAAAAGAAAAGGAAAAAAAAAAAAAAAAAACTAAATGCCCTCTTCACTTATATTAATACCGAACGTACAAAATACAAAAGCGTGCTTCCAGAAATTAAAAAAACAGTTGCAAAAATAAAAATAATTCATTGGCAAAATAAACAACAATACAAAATATGCAGCACGTTAGGTCAAAATTTTCGTTTTTGCATTTAATTTAAATTGAACATATCAATTCCAATATGAAATTACAATTAATTTCCTAATTCAATGCCTTCTAATCTCCCATGAAACTTTCTTATGTCTCCATTACATTAATTATATCCATTTTTTATTTTTATGTTCAGTGTTAAATTGTAAGTATTAATTAAGATTTAAGTTTTATGATTTTTATCAATGAGGACTATAGGGGTTAATATTGGAATTTTAATTAATATATTTAAGGGAAGGTTTATTTATTTTGTACCCCGTAATAATTATTAAAATTGATCCGCTCTTAATAATCAAATGGGCAAATTCTATTGCAACCCATGTTTTTAGGTAGTAGCCCCCCCCAAAGAAGAAAAAAACCGTATACTCCTAAAATTAGTAAGTAGCCCCCCATCTTTTCCAAAGTTGCCCCTCCCTTCACTTTTCTCTCGTTTTCACGCTCCATCTCGAAAAAAGAAAGAAGCCGCCGATCCTTGAATTTCCACACTCCAATTTTTCTGAGACATCAACTCCATCGCAAGTTCTTCCGTGCAAGTAGATCGAATTCAGCAAGGAAGAGAAGGTACGCTCCAATTTTAATATTACGTGGATTACACGAGAACCACGTGGATCTATTACGTGGTTTACTCTGTTTCCACGTATGGACAATCCGTGGTTCATTATTGATCCCCGAAGTTTCTATACTAGGTTCGTATTCTTTCCTATTTGGTAGCCTACGTGGTTTAATACAAATTCACTCAATCCGCACTGCATCGGCTGTAATTGAAAAGTGAAAAAAAAAACTCAAATTTTAAATTTTTCTTCAATTACCCGTTGCGATTGTGATGAGGAATCATCTTCTCCTTCAAAATCCATTGTATTCTTGTTTGCAAATCAAATTTTCCTCGAGAGATTTGAAATTTAGGGTTTTGTTGAAGCTTAGTGTTTTTACAGACAGTAAATTACGTTGGTCTGAGTTTAGAAGAGAAGATAATTCCTTAATGGCACTTTAGTCATTAAAATTTTTTTTTTTTTTAAGGGGGACTACTAACTAAAAACAAGGGTTGCAATGGAATTTGCAAATCAAATGCGTCCCTTAAGAATCCCTTTTTTGATAGCAAGAATCTCTTATGAAATCCGTACCATCGAACGAAATACGAGTCGCTGAAGTTGATCTCCTTGAAGGGACATAATTTATCACAGGTATAGAGACCGTGATTCCATAGACAAATTTATTTAAGGTTTAATCTTTTGATTTATCTTTGTTTGATCTTGTTTTTCCTCCTCGCCGATGCCATTTCTTTCCGTTCAGATTTCGTATAAAAAGGCATCCTCAACTAGTCTTCGTGCTTGGAGCAGAAGAAAGGAATACTTAGGTAATTTCAGTATTTTACCAATTGATGAAAGTGTCTCCGCAACTCCCGTTTTGGTAATTTGCGCATAATAATCTTGGAATAAATGACTATTAGATTGCCTCTGATTTGCACAGAACACGATATATTTGTTAACTCTCCATAATCTATGGTATCCTTAGAACATTTTCAACAGTGGAATCCTCAAGAAAGTGGAGGCAATCCACACTTGAAACATCCCCTCGGGCTGCAGCAATTTCGATAGCAGCTTGAGGAGTGAGTTCAAGTGGGGATTACCCCCTCTTTTTTCTTTTTCTTTTTTTGAGACTGCTGTTTAATGAAAAAAAAAGAAGGTATTTTTGATTGCTGTTTAAAGGCTAAATGGTTTTCAGTTTGTTGTTTAGCCCATTTGTTTTAAATTAAAAAACATGGCAAAGCCCCATTTGCTGCTGGAAGACTGAGGTTTTTCCAAGTTTTTTAATTTGTTCCCACTCACATAGTCAGCCATCTTGCTTATAGTGCTTTTAGTATTAGTCCATCTTAACAGAGTTTGAATAGATCAATAATTATGTAAATGCATATCACCAGTTGACCCTTTAAATTTAGCAATTAATAGTAAATCAAGATAATTCCATGAAAATGGAATACGTACATATGGCTGACGACTTTCAACCTATGATCTACATCCATGACGCAATAACGATCCGTTTTATTATCTTAAACGGAAACTAGGGAAAACAGAAATATATGACTATAGGCTATTTAATTTTCAAACCCCTTTTCAGGAGATTGTACCCTTTCAAAGATAGTGTAATACTTCCATATTTCGAACCGTTTAATCTAAATTGACTATTGGTTATATAAGGTTATTGATAAATAATATTATTTCAATATTTGCAAAATGCGTGACATTGTCATCTACTAAAAGAATATATTTTCTACTTCTTATGTGTCCATGCTTTCCTGATTTTCCTTGTGTTTCATTGGGTATTTAATTGTTACTTCTCCCACATCCCCTTTCTTGTCTTCAAGCATAAAAGGAGGGATTATTCGCCAACTGCATACCACTACGATAAGTACACATTTGAGCAACTTATAGTCAGTCATAGTTGAATGACTCACTGTATAAACTACCTACAAATGGTTCTCCCAAGCACCACATCCTCAAATGATTCACTCAATCTCAAATGTCTTAGCAACCCGCTTGGTGGGTTTGCACCTTAAATTCACTTTTACGCCACCACTCGACTAAGTTTTCCATCAATCTCCTTAAGTTTCTCATTCCAAATACCCTAAACCATGTCAGTTACAGTTGAATGACTCACTGTATAAACTATCTACGAATGGTTCTCCTAAGCACCACATCCTCCAATGACTCACTCAATCTCACATGCCTTTGCAACCCGCTTGGTGGATTTGCACTATAAATTCACTTTTACGTCACCACTCGACTAAGCTCCTCATCAATCGCCTTATGCTCTCTCGTTTTGAATACCCTAAACCACTGTCACACTTCGTACTCGACCATGTAAAATTGGATCAATTTCCTAGCATTAACTTAGAGTGCCACAACCAAAATTGATCGCCTAATGCTCTATCAACGCCTCAAACCTAAAATTAATTTCATTATTGATTTCACCAAAAAAATCTCTCTAGAAGATGGCAAGATGCTGCAGTCTTCTCTAACTTTGTTGCTTTTGGTTAACCATTTGATTGGATCTTTTTTTTTTTGCACTTATCCACCATGCCCAAATCTACTTTTCTAATTTACAACTTGATGTGATATAATTTCAGTATTTTACCAATTGATGAAAGTGTCTCCGCAACTCCCGTTTTGGTAATTTGCGCATAATAATCTTGGAATAAATGACTATTAATTGCCTCTGATTTGCACAGAACACGATATATTTGTTAACTCTCCATAATACTATGGTATCCTTAGAGCATTTCTAACAGTGGAATCCTCAAGAAAGCGGAGGCAATCCCCACTTGAAACATCCCCTTGTGCTGCTGCAATTTCTATAGCAGATTGAGGACTGAGCTCAAGTGGGGATTACCCCCACATTTTTTTTTGAGTGTCGATCCTCAAAGCAATCTGATTGTTGTTTAATGAAAAAAGGTATTTTTGATTGCTGTTTAAGGGCTAAATGGTTTTCTGTTTGTCGTTTAGCCCATTTGTTTTAAATAAAAAAAACATGGCAAAGCCCCCACTTGCTGTTGGAAGAGTGGGGTTTTTCACGCTTTTTAATTTGTTCCCACTCACAAAATCAGCCATCTTGTTGATAGTGCTCTTAGTATTAGTCCATCTTAACAGAGTTTGAATAAATCAATAATTATGTAAGTGCATATCACCAGTTGACCATTTAAATTTAGTAATTAATAGTAAATCAAGATAATTCCATGAAAATGGAATACGTACATGTGGCTGACGTCTTTCAACCTATGATCTACATCCATGACGCAATAGCGATCCGTTTTATTATCTTAAACGGAAACTAGGGAAAACACAAATATATGACTATAGGCTATTTAATTTTCAAACCCCTTTTCTGGACATTGTACCCTTTCAAAGATAGTATAATACTTCCATATTTCGGGCGGTTTAATCTAAATTGACTATTGGTTATATAAGGTTATTGATAAATAATATTATTTCAATATTTGTAAAATGCGTGACATTGTCATCTACTGAAAGAATATCAGTATATCTCATTTTCTACTTCTTATGTTCCATGATTTCCTGATTTTCCTTGTGTTTCATTGGGTATTTAATTGTTACATCTCTCACATTCCCTTTCTCGTCTTCATGCATAAAAGGAGGAGTTGTTTGCCAACTGCATACTTATTTCATCTGAAGACCATATTATTATCCTTGAGGGCGATACCAAATACGAGACTCAATTGTTTTTTGAGTGATATGTCCAACGATGCATCATCGATCTGCTGAAAAAAGCGAATATGTAAGCATGTGAAATCTTTTATAATTAGCATCCCTTAAATGGAACCTTCGTCATTCTGACTTTTGTTCTTTTTGTTTAATCCCCACCATAAACTTATTTTGTTAGAGGAGATTTTACCAATGCTACGTTGTTGCTGTTGGCATATACAACAAAATTGTTGACCATGTGAATTATTGGTCGATGATAAGTCATTAAGCAAGAAACAAACTTACAGAAATGGTTATTCTGACCTTTCTTGGTTACTCTCGTGCTTTGCTTTGTCACTTAAAAAACTTTGTCCCCTCTATTTGAATTGTGCCCATGTATAGTTTGTCCCACAAGATTCATAAACTGTACTGTTGTTCTATTCGTACAAAAGTTCACCCTATCATGTTTGTTCGTCCTGTGTGACAGTACCCTATTATCTTCCTCATTCCCATCATCGTTACATTTTTAGATATAAGTTTAAGGATGCGAGTACATGATGTATGAACTACCAATATGCATACTATTGCGCTATGGGTCACAAAAATTTAATCGATCACAACGATTATGATTCAATAAATCAAGACCGTTCAATCAAGTATGCTACTATTTGCTATATCGCTTGCTTGATGATCACCTACTTATTTTCTTCGCCACTTACCATCTAAACCTTATTGTTACCCCCTCCTTACGTCACGTCGTCAGTGACTATCTACAAGCTTACATCCATCAAATGAGCTCTGTTTGCACCACAAGCACACATTTGAGCAACTTACAGTCAGTTATAGTTGAATGACTCACTGTAAAAACTACATACGAATGGTTCTTCCAAGCACCACATCCTCAAATGACTCACTCAATCTCACGTGTCTTAGCAACCTGCTTGGTGGGTTTGCACCTTAAATTCACTTTTACGCCACCATTCGACTAAGTTTTCCATCAATCGCCTTAAGTTTCTCATTTTGAATACCCTAAACCATGTCAGTTGCAGTTGAATGACTCACTGTAAAAACTACCTACAAATTCCAAGCTTCACATCCTCAAATGACTCGCTCAATCTCACATGTCTTAGCAACCCGCTTGGTGGGTTTGCACTATAAATTCACTTTTACGCCACCACTCGACTAAGCTCCTCATCAATCGCCTTATGTTATCTCGTTTTGAATACCCTAAACCACTGTCACACTTCGTACTCGACCATGTAAAATTCGATCAATTTCCTAGCGTTAACTTAGAGTGCCACAACCAAAATTGATCGCCTAATTGCTCTATCAACCGACTACTTTGTCGCTCAAACCTAAAATCAATTTCATTATTGGTTTCACCAAAAAAATCTCTCTACAAAATGCTGCAGTCTTCTCTAACTTTCTTGCTTTTGGTTAAACATTTGATTGGATCAACGTATTTTTTTTTGGCACTTATCCACCATGCCCAAATCTACTTTTCTAATTTACAGCTTGATGTGGTCTAGTTTTACACATGCAAAACATCTTCAAATGCAAGCAACGGTCACCCATACATCAATCCGTGGAAGTCAAGCACATTACTAACAATAAGTGCTCCAAATTTACTTGCTACATGGATCCAAATCAACTTTATTCCTATGTCATTGCGTGGAACCCCAATGCGATCATATAGCCTTACCAATATCCAAAATTGCTAACACAAGAGATAGAATAAATCTAGTTAATCTTACTTAATTAATGGTTTTAACTCCAGTTAATTCATCTGATATACATCCAATATGAGTAAATTCATTTGATTTCCAAGCAACCAACATTTATTTATATTTACTAAACATTTGTGTTCAATTAGCATTCATAACCATTAGCATTGAATAACAATAATTATAAAAATCATATATCAAGTATGGTTATAGGATTCAAGCACCTAAATCTTTATCAAAATGGGTCAAGTCAACACCAGAGCTTCAAAAGATCTACTGTATATTTTGTTAGATATTCAACTGTTAACATCTATTAATAATCCAGTGTTAGATATTCAACTGTATATTTTGTTGGATATTCAACTATTAACTCTAAATTTCAAATTCTAAAAGTTAATAAAATACGAAGTTGCTTACAGAAGCATATTTTGAACTTCTAAAATTTTCCAAATACACGTACTCTGCCATTTTGTTCCAAATAGTCAAATTATACTTCAGTCATAAAATTTATGTAGGTTCGTTAGTTCTTTGAATAGTTAGTTGCTATTATGTACAGTTTGATACTATTTGGGCTTAACAATATCTTGGATAGTCATGCTAATTTTTCAGATCTATGTTGGATCGATACGCTCTATGTCAATACTTCCCAAGATGTCAGTACACTTGCTATGTAGAAGCGACTTCACAGGGTAAAATCTCAATTATGAAAAAAAAAAGTCTTTGTGTGAAGTCGTATGTTGAAACCCAATAATGCCAATTATTCATATATTTTTCTTTTCGTATTTTATTTTCATAATGTTCGTTCTATCCTTAGTATATGCATCAGTTCTTCTTTTATTTTAGAATTATGTCGAGTGCACTCTTTATTTTGATTTTTGTTTAATTTAGCTTAGTCTATGAAATGCAAACATTTCAATATTTGAAAACAAATAACAGTTTTTTCTAGTCGTTGGTAAAATATTTTTTCAAGTAATCTTTTGCATGTATTTAAAAGCCTTCTTATACTTGATTAGTTTTTGTAATGTAAAAGGAATTACCATTAAAAATTATGATTATATATTTACTTGTAACTTCACATTTTTTTAATCTAGAATTGATACCTTGAATCATGTCTAACTATATGTTTTATTCAAAAAAGTATCAAATTAAAAATAATAAATACTACATGCCAAAGTTTGATTGTTTCAATTCAATATGAATTTTGTTTATAATTTTTTATACACACTACCAAAGTATTTGCAAAATGATAGAAGATCGTATGCATTCATAAAAAGTTTACAGTTGATTTTTTTTTTCTTTTGCAATTATTAAACAATGATGAACTATGAAATTTGTAAAATTGGTTAAAAAAAAAAAAAAAAGTTGAATTGGTTTTGAAAATGAAGAAATAAAACATTGAAAATGTCCAAAATACAACTCGTACGCTTGTATACAAATAGTTAGACAGAATAGAGTTTAATGAATCAATTAATCTGGCAATCAACGGAGCCATTTTCTATATCAATACACAGGCTTTAACATTTTCAATACTCGAATATGCTAAAAAAAGTTACCTAATGGGTTTTTTCTAGTGCATATAAAGCACAATTGTTAGATTTGATAAGCTAATTTTCGTGTAAGCTTAAAAAGCTTGTTAAATATAATGGATGATATTTGCACCACCCTTAATTTAAAACTAATTAGGGCCAAAATTCCTCTCGATCAAACATTGCAAAGTCACTTACTGTGCTCCTTTGGGAGCGACCATTTAGACATAAAGTTAGACACAAATTGAGAAACACAGGATCTCGACTGTTAGATCATTCTGTTCTTGTATGGAAGATGAAAATCCGAGGGCAATCCAATGTGGAGATTCAGTGTCATCGGTTGTCTATTTTTTGTGTTTGAATAGACTTTCCCTTATTTATTTTGCGCTTCTCCGTTGCAAGCGCAACTTATCGTACATGAAATCTACATGTTTGATTAATCATATCTTTTATTTTCATTCACTTTTTTCGACTTCAGTTATTCCAGTTTTTCTAATGTCTTCTGACGATTCTTATTTTTTAATCACCAATGTTATTTTTTTGGAACTAGTTTGCAGTAATTTTGCAGATCTTTGAAAAAATGCATGTATTTTTCAAATATTTTTAATTTTATTTAAATATGTTTACATGTCCATTCATTTTGCAAATACAAATAATCAGTAATTTATATGCATATATTTATGAAAATGTGTATACATCCATTTATTGCACATGTATTTGAATATTTGTTGAATTATCTATTCATTTTGCAAATGCTTTCAGAATTATGCATCCATTTTCTAAATATTTACGCATATCCGTTAGTTTTACATTCATCCTGCAAATCGTTTGAGAAAATGGCTATTCAATCTAAAAAAGTGTTCACATTCATTTACTTCGCAAATATTTCTAAACTAGTGTTGTTTTTCATCATTTGTTTTGCAAATATTTGCAAAATTATGCATTATTCTTTACACTTCTGTATAACCATCCTTATTTTCTCTATAAATATTTCTAAATTTATTCATGTTGCAAATATTACGTAATGGTGCATGTATTCTCTAAAATTATTTTTATATCATATTTTTTTCATGCATTAGTACAAAAGTAAAAATAAAATATGTATTTATTTTTAAGGTTGTTTTTGAATCTCGTGTTGATTTTAACCTCATCTCCAATTGCATTCTCATTGATTTGATTGTTCTTTTTAATTTAGTAGTTAACGTTTGGAGATGGGAGGAGAGGTAGAAAGAAACAAGAACCGTGCAAGAATCAGTGTCGGCCCAGTGTCTTCCGTTGCCCTAGGCAAAAAAACTAAAGGGCATAAAAAAGGAAAAAAAAAAAAAAAAACTAAAGCGCATAAAAAAGAAAATCATATGCGTAGGGAACAAACTGCTACTAGGTATTGAACCCACAACAATACAAATTCTCCTGCACACTTATACCACTCAGCCACCAACATCATTAATAAAATGTTACCCTACTTTCTTTATATAACAGTATTTTTAAAAGAAATTAGATCAACTTGATGCCTTCCTCCACCACCTCGGATGGTGTTGCCCTAGGCGGCGGTCTTGCCCGCCTACCCCTTGGGCCGGGCCTGGCAAGAATGATGTATTGACCAATTGATTATGTATTCTTTAACAATTGGTTCTGAATCTGATAGTATTATAAATAGGGGTTTGATATGTATGGTTCGATTGGAAAGGATATTTTGTGGTTATCAAAATAATGGCATTTGCATAAAATTTCCAATGTAATGTTTAATCATGGCTCACTTAGTATTTATACTGATGCAACTACAATGTTATTAAAAGCGCGCATATGCGCACCTAAAGCGCTTCGCTTAAGGTATGCGATGCGACTTGAACTATGTGCGCGCTTCTATCACTTATGCCTAGGGATGGCAATGGGGCGGGGCGGGCGCGGGTAGTACCACCCCATCACCCACCCCGTTGGGTGATTTTTTGCCCTGTGCCCGCCCCATACCCACACGGGTATCCATTAAACGGATTTTAAATAGGTTGTGGATAATGGCGGGTATTCGTGGGTATCCATTATATTTATTCAATTTATTTTTTAGCCATTTAAATTATTCAAAAGTACATTTGGTAAAAAAAAACAAATTAGACCGGTTCTTAAATGCAAACCTCAAAAATACCAATACATATTTAAACCAACATCCAAAAAAGAAGAGACAACAACCGAAGTATCCATCAAAATATCAACAGCCAGTTATAAATTGTTGAGTAAAAGCATGCACACAAATACCGAACAATCAACAACAATATTTTTTGTATTGACTATTGGTGATAAATCACATTCAATACGGGCATGGGTACCCGCGGACATGGATATCTTACTATCCGTACCCGCCCCATTAATTAACGGATATTAAAAATACCCATTTATTTTACCCATGGATACCCATTTAACTATCCGTTTCATACCCATGACGGATTTTACCCGCGGATAACCGCGGGTACGGATTTTTTTGCCATCCCTACTTATGCCCTATGCGCAACACACAACAACGCGCCAAGCATGCACGCTCAGTTGAAGCTGTGCGAAAATGTAGTGGAAAAATGTAATTGACAAGCTTTGATTATGTTTGACTGTCTAAAATAATTATATTTTCCCTAATTGTGACTTTAACTCATACACGCTTCAAACATCTGCCACTTCAAACGAGATCTTCTTCTTCCAATGGCTTCAACTCATACAACAACTAAATAAACTTCTCTTCTTCTTTAATCTTTCTTTTCTTTTTGATGTATTTCATCTGTAACTTTTATCTTCTTCTGTTTTCTTTTTTGTTCTTTTAATTTGTCTGCTATGTGCTTGTCAATTTGTCTTAGTGGGTCTCTTAGTACTAAATAAGTTCTTTAATGGCATATGTAGTCTGTTATGTCTTTGTCAATTTGTCTCATCGAGTTTGTTCGGTATTGATATGAGTTCTGTAGTTCAGTATGTATATGTCTGTATTCATAATATATACATATACATACATATGCATATACATATGTGTGTGTGTGTTTATATATATTACATGTGCACATATATACAAGTTATATTTGGTACTTTGTTTTACTTTTTTTAATTGGGTTCTTCATACTACTATTTATCTTGTGTGTGTGTGCTATATACGCATGTATATACAAGTTATGTGCATGGTTTGAGTAGTTATGTATAAGATTTTTTTCTGTCTATATAAGGACACAACTACTGGGTTTTGCACCATAATTCCACGAGTTTCTTTAATTTTGTTCGTTTATATTAAATTAGTTTGTATAAACACAAGCGCCATGCATTTCTTTCTAATACTACATTGTATGTTCTTTAATGTTTACAGTCTCTTTGTTTGATGTAGTGACAATTTGATTTGCTTATGAATGTGTTATTTACTATTAGTTCATAACGTTTACATTGTTTACATGTGCAAGTTGTGTGTAACTAAAATTTTACACATTATGCGCTTTTCTTTAATAAAGCGCGCACTTCGTGTTTGCGTTGCACTTATGCTCCAAAGGGTCTTGGCGCTTCGGTGCACGTCTTCCATTTAATAACACTGTGCAACCATCTAATCTAAATCTTTATATAGAGTTGCAAACTTTTCTGTCTCAACCTAAAGTAATAATGAATCAACTTAATTTCCATAAATTATAGGTTTATGTATAAAGTAATTGATCATTCTTCTTTTACTTGTATCTATTTAACCCAGTAACTCAGAAGGCCAAATAAAACTTATAACCTTTGTAATATATGTTTTAAATACTAGATTTGGGGAGAGATATCGAAAGCTTAAACCCCAATATAGGAATGTAATTTGCATTTGCATATTTATTTTCGCAAAAGACGTTACTTTCTAAAATTTGTAGCCCATGGTGCACGTGTATATTAAATATTTAGAAAATAACTTTGAATATTTTTACCATGATAATCAAAACTTCATAAATCTAAAACATTTCTAGATATAGCAAAAAATACATACCATGATCAGCTCGAAAACTGTGGCTAGTTTAACATTAGCGACCTTAATGTATCAACATTTTAAATCATTATTAGTAAATTTATCTTTTTTTATGAATTTTATGGTAGTATACTGAACATGCTTTGTCGCGTATGAAACGACTTTTGCATTATATTTCTGGTGATAAGAGGTAATAGAATTTCATCATCGGTAACGCCATTCTCAATCATTTTGCAATCGCCTACCTTGCCTTTGATAAGTCTTTTTCCATCTCAAAGTCCACTATGTCGAAGCTTATGTATATGATCATCTTACATTATTCGACCATTTGAGTACACAAACATTTCCACACACACACACACACACACACACACACACACACACACACACACATATATATATATATGTATGTATAGGAGCGTCTATTTGAACACAAACCCATGACACAAAATTAAATACATAAATTGTGGACCATTGGGTTTTTTTAATCTTTACATCGAAAGTGAAACTCGGGAGGAGATCTAATAGTCCACAATTTGTGTATCAAATCTTGTGTCATCAATTTGTCTCAATAGACTTTCCATATATATGCATATATATGTATATATGTGTGTGTGTGTGTGTGTGTGTGTGCGCGCGCGCGCGTGTGTGAGGGAGATAGTTCAACATAGAAATTCCTTGATTTATTTTGTTTTTGGGAAGAATAAAAAGAAAACTTTGGTCAGTACTTTTCTAAGTAATCTCCTTATACAAATCGAAACTATAAAAGATTTATCCTTTGAAAGAGTTTTTTGAAATAAAAATGGATGGCTGATTCCAAAGCATTTATTTGTGAATGTTTTAATGTATAAAGCTTGAATGTTTATATTTTCTTTTCAATCTTGCTATCTGCTAGAGTAATCGTTATTGATCAGATCTTTTCCTAGACAATTATTAAAGAGTGGTATCTAATTCACTGTAAATACTTTGAAGTTATTTATGTATTGTTGTAATTTTTGCAAGCTGATATGCACTATGTCATTTGAGATATTTTGTATAAATATTCTAATAACAACTAATTATTTGGTTTATATGATACAAAATATAATCATAGTTGTTAAGGTGCGCCTAAGGCTCAAGCACAGACTTTGCGTTCGCTGGCCTTTGAAGCGCCTCGGCTAACCGAGGCGCAAATAAAGCACTCCTTTAGCGCTTTTTCTCAAGGCACCGAGGCTCAAATAAGCGCGCCTTACGAAATAATTGATTTCATGCTAAGTCCACTTTCGTTTGGACCCGATCCGATTCTCAGCTATCAAATTTGAATAGTTTTGTTCAATTCTTAGGGTTTTCCCTTTTGTTTTAACGCATTCGACACTAAAATAACTGCTGCTGCATCCGCCGCTGTTGCTGTCACCATTAGGTATTTATACATATATATGTACATGTAGATGTATATGTATATATATATATATATATATATATATATATATATGTGTGTGTGTGTGTGTGTGTGTGTGTTTATGTATATATATCAAATATCAGCAGTAGTTTTGTAACTGTTTTTCACTTAAATTAATTAGTTAACGGTTTAAACTTCAATTCAAACTTGTTAGTTAACTTACTGAGTTATGTTCTAAATTTTAAATTAAAATTCAGATATGTTTTAAAATTTATTGAGTTATGTTTTAATTTTAAAGTTTAAAGAGTTATATTTTTATATGATTAAATTTATTGAATTTGTGATCGTTTTAGTTTCGAAATTGCATTTGTGACTTCATACCTAATAATCTATGTTGTTTTGTCACTAATTATATTTTTAGTAGCATTTTGTAGTGCCCTTTTTAGCAAAAAAACCCATACTTATATAAAAGTCGCACAAAAAATACCAGGGCTCAAAAAAGCCCAGGACTCAAGTCTTGCGCTTGTTTGCGCCTTAACTACTATGATCATAACTGTACAGGCAATTCACTGTCAATTTTGATATCCTGGGCTCATTGCATTTTGGATGGAGTTTAAATAAGCCTCTATCAATTTTGTCATTTAACATTTGAGTTAACATTTCCATAATCAGAATAAATAAATAAATACGCAGATAAAGGATCACCCTATCTGATGCCCTGTTTGCTCCCAAAATATCCAACAGCAGTGCCATTCAGAATTATTGAAAATTTGACAGTTGAAATACAGCAGTGAATCCAGGTGATGAATTGTTGAGGGAAGTTCATGTAGCCTATTACCCTGATTATAGTATCCATTGCAGCATATTAAAAGCCTTCATTACGTCTAGTTTGAACATAGCTCGAGGGGAAACATTACTGGTAGAATAGTCATTGAGCAGTTCATGAGATAGAAGTACATTGTCCAGTATATTTCTGCCGGGAAGAAAAGCAGCTTGATTTGGAGAGATAATTGTGGGTAGAACTGCTTTAAGCCTGGTAGCTAAGATTTTGGAGATACACTTGTATATAGTGTTACAGCAAGAGATTGGTCTGAAATCTGAAACTTTGGTGCATTTTTGATCTTTGGAATGAGAGCAATATTTGAATTATTGAAGGAGCGATTCATGCTAGCTCTTTTGAAGAAAAATCTGACAGCATCACACACTTCAAATTGGATAATAGACCAGCATTTGTGATAAAAGAAGGCACTGAAGCCGTCAGGCCCACTAGCAGAGTTTCTATTAAGTGAGAAAAATGCAAGTTTAACTTCATCATTGGTAACTTCATTACAAAGTGTATGAAAGTTAGGACTAGAAAGCTTGTGTAAAAGGTATGGGTTGATCATATCAATATCAGGTTTGAAATTCTCTTTATTTCCTAATAGTTCAGAAAAGTGGGTAATAAATGCATTTTCAACATCTTGTTGTGTATTTGCAGTATTACCAAACTTATCTACTATAGTTACCAAGTTCTCCCGGCATTGCTTGTCTTTTAGTGGCATGAAAAAATGCACTATTGCAGTCACCTTCCAGTTTCCACTTCAATCTTGCTTTTTGATTTGTCATCCCCTCTTCAGTCTTCAAAGCTTCTTGATATTGTTTTATTATATAGCTCTCATGCTTGAGTGAACAGTATTGATGGGATCCTGCATCATGCATGTCTGTATTTCTTCAAGTTTGGCTCTCCAGACAGAAGACTGTTTTTTTTTTCATTCCCAAACCTATCTTCAGCCCATTGCTTCAAGGTGACTTTACAGTCCTTCAGTTTCACCTGCAAGATATACATAGAATTTCCATATACAGGTCTCCCCCAAACTTCTTGGACAATATCTAAGAAGTCAGGTTCACAGGCCCAGTTATTAAAAAAATTAAAACTTGAGGCACCTTTCATGTCTAGCCCACAGAGTTGAAGGATAAGAGGGGAGTGGTCTGATAGGAGTGGTAGTGGTTGATAGCAACTATTTTTATATTGTAATAATGGTATGTTGTTTGACATCCAAATTAAATTATCCTCAAATTCAACCAACACGATCTTCATAAATTTCAATTTACCAAAAGTGACGCTTATGTGCTCTTTAATGCTTCCAAAGCGACAATATGATTAGATATTTCCAGTAATAAATTCATGTTTAACTTGACTAATGTGAAGTTTCCAGAAAAGGCGACATCATTGCATTTGATTCATAATATGATACATGGATATAAACAGACGTAGGTTAATCGGTTGGTTGATCTACAATTGTTTAATGTAAGGTACAACAGGCCTTATTTTGAGACCCAGATCGGCGGTGCTATGACTAAGCTTATATTAAGTTCGGTGCCGAAGGTGTTGAAATACACAAACAAATCATGTTCGAGTTGAAAGTATGCTGACTAAAGTGGAAGGTGATGGTAGAGGAAAAATACAAACAAATTTCACTTAATTTAAAATTAAGAGGTGATTATCTTTTATTTAAAAAAAGAGCATATGCTTGTGAAAAGTGCAAAAGCTTTCAGGAATAGGCGTTGTTAGGGAAGTTTTAGCATCATTGACAGTGAATAGTGCTGTGTGTGAATAATAACAGATCTGAATAGTGAAGACGAAGGCAATGAAAATTATGAGGTTAACAAGATTGTGAATCATTAGTTAGTTTATATCTGCTTGTTAAGTGTATTTTATTTATTTATTATGCTAATTGTTTATAATTTTGGTAGTAATTAGATATTCAAAGATGTATGTTTATACAACGGAACAACGATGATCAACGTAATGGAAAAACACTAGTAGACGAGGATGATGTAATAAGTATGCAACTAGAGGCATTGTTGAAGTATAAAGCTAGAATTGTTAGGGAGAGTTCTGTTCTGTAAAGCTGGCAACTTCTCGATTTTAAATATTACCTAAATGTGGTTTACATCACACTGCTGATGGTATCATTACCATGTTTGTGCAATATGCTTACATTATCATAAGTGCTCAAGAAAGCAGTGGATGATGATCACCTGTGGATAATGATCACTACATATTGGATGCACGAAATACCAGGTGTATGATGTAAACCGCATGTAGACAATGATCAAAATTGAGGAACTGTCATATTGTTAGCTCCTAATAACATCGTTCTCCAGGGATTATGGCTTTATCATCATATAATGACTTCAGGTGAATTCTTATTATATCATCTGTATCTGATCATTGCTTCTTTGCTACGTCGATTGTCATTTTTCTACTGTGTAAACAACCATCTTTGATTATTTTTGAATACTACAGAATTTATAATTATATAATTGTAATAGATAAATAAAACACACTTATTAAGTAGATATTATTTCTAAAATTGTAGCATACTTCACTAAGGCTGATATTTTTCTGTATTTTGCATGTAAAACCGCATTTATGGCTATATATGCTTGTCAAATCTGGTTAAAATCGATTTTCTATGTGCAGGCAATTCAGTTATAAGTTAGTAAGCCATTCAATTTTTTTCCAGTTCTTGAAATCTTGCGATATCAATTTATACAAGTGCGAATCCGTGCTACGCACATGGATCCACATAATTTTTAAATGGATTTGTTTGGAAATTTTTTAGTTACATAAGTTGGAACGTAAACTTTGAACTGTAAATTTATTTATGATTTTTTTTTTTGGAAAACAACTAACACACCTTAAATCATACTGTAATTTGAGAAATGCCAATCTTTTATGATTGCCATACGATAAACAGTAATATCGGCTATGAGTCATTCCCAAGTTGAAAGCATCACGAATATAAACAATGCCAGTTTCTTAACTGAGTTGATAACAGTTGATTCCTTTTTGATTAATTATTAGCAATATTATTTGGTATAACTTAACTGTAGTTTAAAATGGAGTTGAATTAGTGAGTTGAAAATTTAAATTGATAAATAAATGTTATTAAATATATTTTATTGTAACTAAAATTTAAATTGGTGAGCGTGTGTTTGCCGTGATTGAAATTGAAATCAAGTTCATTATTGTCTTTGATTTGTAGATTACCGGAACTTATAAACAAATTCATTATTAAGTGATGTTAAATAGGGTGCCACGTGAGAACAAACACACGTTTATTATTATATGCAGCATGATTAAATTACGGTGAATATGTTTACTATTAAAATTTCAGTTCAAAACTAATGGGTAATCAATGCAATCAAACTTAAGTTAATTACTATTCATATCTTTCTAGTTTGATTCCAGTATGAATTCTAGTTTTAAATTAGCTTTTATAAATAGTATCAATAAATGCATCTTTATTTTGGAATTATCTATAAGCATCTTCATGATGCAGATTTTTTGCTCAATTATTGGCAGTATAATTTGGTATAACTGTAGTTTAAAATGGAGTTGCATTAGTGAGTTGAAATTGATAGATAATTGTTATTAACCGTATTTTATTTTAACTAAAATTTAAATTGGTAAGAGTATGTTTGCCGTGATTGAAAATTGAAATCAAGTTCATTATTATCTTCGATTTGTAGATTGCCGGAACTTATAAAAAAATCATTATTAAATGACATTAAATAGGGTGCCACGTGAGAACAAACACATGTTTATTATTATATGCACCATGATTAAATCATGATGACTATATTTGCTATTAAAATTTCAGTGTGTGGCCAGTGATACGCACACGGGCTGTTTTGGAAATTTTAGTTTTTTGTTCATATTTAAAGTATTTCGTTATGGTATCAACGTGTTATATATAAATATTGTTACTATTCATATCTTTCTAGTTTGATTCCAACTAGTGTGTGGCCGGTGCTACGCACATGGGCTGGTTTGGAAATTTTAGGTTTTTGTTCATGTTTAAAGTATTTCGTTATGGTATCAACATGTTATATATAAATATTGTTATTGTTATATTTGTAAATTTATATTTGGTCAAAGTAATGTAGGAATTTTCATTTTTATTTCATGAAAGCAAATAGGCAAGTTTGTATCAATAAGCATGTCGAAAGCTATTTTGGAAGACATCTGTGTTTAAGACCAGGTATATATGTTGGGAAACAATAGGAAAATGTTTTTTTCCTTAAAAAAAATGCGATGATTACTATTATATAAAATTTAATGAATGCAATATATTTTGTAAAATCATAATGGTGGCAATAGTTAATTAAAATGAGTAAGTAGGTAGCATACATGCACAGATTGAGTAGACTGCCGACTTAATGGTTAAATGAAAGAAAATTTATTGGTTGCTAAATATTTGCAAGGCAGAAAATATTTCTTCTTAACAAGTGACCTAATTGAGAATGACAGCCATTTCAATTCAATGCGGTACAACGATATTTGTTACTGGATGCGATAGTAATTTCAAGAAAATGTTCAAAATAAGAAAGTATGCAAAGTATTGATTAATCCCATATAGATAAGACAACAACATGTATTTTCGTTTATGTATTGATTGTTGAAACTTGAAAGATGACAATCACAATGATTACTACTTTTTCTTAGTTGATAAATCTAGATCCCATATCTACAATAAACTAATAAAAATATTGTTAAATGTGATATCGAAATTAAATTGTTGAGTAACATTAAACGTTAAAAATTGGTTACCATCTATTGTATTAGCAAATCGTGATTTCAGTTGCTAGCCTTAGATTATTGCACAATCAATTTTATATGATCAACAAATTAAACAAAACTTTAATATGGACATATAGTGCCAACAAAGTAGCTTATATATAAAATTAAATTAAATCTACGATATACTGTTAAAAATATTGTTAAATTTTATATTGAAATTAAATTGTTCAACAACATTTACAGGTTAAAAAATTGGTTACCAATTGTTGTATTGGCAAATCGTGATTCCAATTGCTAGCCTTAGTTTATTGCACAATCAATTTTATATGATCAACGAATTAAACACAACTTTAATATTTAATTCTGCAAATTATTTAACTCCATTAGTTGATGATTAATGGAATCATGATAACAACTAAAAAAACACTTCATACCCGACCGATTCAAAGCATAATATAGATATGAACGTAAATACATGGCTACCTTTATGAAGACGGTGTTATGTAATGACGGTCGGAACAAAGCCTTCCTTCCTTGCACGCATATGAGCTGACGCACAACTCCCATATAAAAAAAAGAATCTCTGATGTTATGTGCCTAGCAGCTCATATTTATACACAATTCCTTCAATATATTACATGATGTGGGACTATTTATTCAAACCATCATTCTTACCTTAACAACATGGGGGACAATTCTAACAGTCTCCCCCGTGACTCGCATCTTACGAGTATCTTTTGAGAGCACTGCATTGCCTACATGGTCCAGTCCAAACCTTCGGCTCTGATGCCGCTGTTATGTAACGATGGTTGGAACAAAACCCCCCTTCCTTGTACGCATATGAGCTGGCACACAACTCTCATATAACAAAAAGAATCTCTGATGTTACCACTGTTATCACATCGACGACTAGTCGACGACAAGTCGACCAGTCGGTCGATCAAGTTCGACGATAGTCGACTTATTCAATTCGACGACATCGAGACTTAGGGTTCGATTTAGGGTTCGAACTGAGATTTAGGGTTCGAACTCAAATCGAGACTAATATACATACCTGGTTTTGGTTGAGAAGAGGGGATTCTGGTCGTCGACTTCATGCCTGATTATTTTTGGCAGCGGAAAGCGAATTGCTTTTTTCCTCTTTCGTTTTTTTTACCTTACGTTGCGATGCGTTTTTTGCGGCCACTGGCTAGGGTTTAGTGGAATTATAGGCTGGGCTGTTTTAGGTTGGGCTGGGTCATTTTTATATTGGGCAAATTAACTTTTATTGTATTTATTTTATGCTTGGACTGAGTTGGGCCTATTTCAATTGAATAATGATTACTTAATAATTAGAACAATACCCTATTACATTTTTAATATAAATATATGTATATAAAAGACTTATCGACTAGTCACGACTAGTCAGACAACTTGTCGACTAGTCTTCTAGACGGTAGTGGCTCGACTTGGCTCGACTTGGCGTCGTGATAACCTTGGATGTTACGTGCCTAACAACTCATATTTGTACACAGTTCCTTTAATATATTCCATGATGTGAGACTATTTATTCAAACCGTCATTCCTACCTTAACAACATCCGAGACAATCATAACAGACGGTTGTACAAACTAAAAATCATTAATTGACTTAGTTTATAATAAGAGTAACAGCCTCCAAACAGGAACAAATAGCTCGGTGACAAACAGATGAGTAGACTGAATTTGTACATGTGCAGCGAATACATGGCTACCTATATGAAGACGGTTGTACAAACTAAAAATCATTAATTGACTTAGTATATACAGAATAATAGATGATGAATAGACTGAATTTGCGCATGTGCATCGAAGTTTCCTCTCCCACTTGCTAACTATTGAACTTTGATTATTGAAAATCATAGCTCAGCGACAGGTGGAAGGCATGCACAAATTCCTGAAATTAGGTAGAATGATGATTGGTGAACATAATAGTAGTACACCAACTAAGTTGATGAAAAAAATTAAAAAAAGTTTTAATTGACATAAGTTGCATGGAATGACATCCGTATTCAACGACGTGGATATTATTCTGAAACTTGATATAGCAGGCAAATGAAGTTCATATCCATCAAAATCAATCGGAGTGACAATTTAATCCAATAAAAAAGGCAAACAACTGGATGTTAGAACAATATGTCCTACTAATTGGCAACGAAATTAAGGTGATCAAACGAATGTCAATATAACAATTGTGAATCTATATTGCAGGTAGATTGTCCAACTTGTGAGTCACTAAATTTCCGAAGTACGATATGCTAGCACCTTTGTATTTAAGTGGAACTGAATGCACCTCAAATGTATGCATAACCTTGAAGTATTAAATATTAAAACATTTAAATTTAGTGCAACCCCACACCTTAATATTTGAACATAAGGGAAAAAATGTGTGGATGTTAACGTGCAGACAGTCAATTTGGGCTGAAACAACATTTATAAACAGAATAAACAAATATGGCCATCAATCATGATATCATTGGATCAACCGTGCATGCTATATTTGCTCATAAATTGATGTAACATGCTTTAATTGTTTGATATTTCAGAAATATGTGATGATAATTTTACAACTAAATGAAATATATGGTAGAAGAAAATTGGATTACAATGCACGCTGAAACAGAATGAAAATATTGTTAACAATTAAGGCATTAAACAATCACGGCTGCCACATGAAACCACAACTATAAAAAACAGAACTAAGTATGCAAAAATTAGAAGTTATTAAATAGTTGATATGTGAAGCATATTCGCCAAAACAAACCCTACTCGCCTATTCGCACAGTGGATTATCAGCCTATTCGCCGAAACAAACCCTATTAATTACCCCTTCCGATTTATGAACAATTTTTAATTTGAAACAGGAAGCAAATATGGCATAACAGTGGAATAAAAATATATCATAACCATAGTTGTTAAGGCGCACCTGAAGCTCAGACGCAGTCTTTGCGCCTTGCTGGCCTTCGAGGCGCCTCGGCTAACCGAGGTGCAAATAAAGCACACCTTTGGTGCTTTTTCACGAGGCAATGAGGCTCAAATAAGTGCGTCTCGCGAAATAATTGATTTCATGCCAGGTCCACTTTCGTTTGGACCCGATCCGACTTCAGCTATCAAATTCGAACAATTTTGTTTAATTTTTATTGTTTTCCCTTTTGTTTTAATGCATTTAACACTAAAAAAATGTTGCTGCCACCGTTAGGTATTTATACATATATATGTATATATATACGTAAATATGTACATGTATATGTGTATATGTATATATATATATGTATATGTATATATATATGTGTATATTTATGTATATATCAAATGTCAGCAATAGTTTTGCAACTGTTTTTCACTTAAATTAATTTAATTATTGGTTTAAACTTTAATCTAAACTTGTTAGTTAACTTACCGAGTTGTGTTCTAAATTTTAAATTAAAATTCAGATATGTTTTAAAATTTATTGAGTTATGTTTTAATTTTAAAGTTTAAAGAGTTATGTTTTATATAATCGAATTTATTGAATTTGCGATCGTTTTAGTTCCGAAATTGCATTTGTGATTTCGCACCTCATAATCTATGTTGTTTTCTCACTAAATATATCGTTTTTAGTAGCATTTTGTAGTGTATTTTTTCTAGCAAAAAAGCTCATACTTATATAAAAGTCGCACAAAAAATCTCAAGGCTAAAAAAAGCCCAGGGCTCAAGCCGTGCGCCTATTTGCGCTTTTGCATCTTAACTACTATGAATATAATTTGCAACATTGGGTGCATATTAATTACAAGTTCACACATAAAATGAATATCGAGATTTCTCCAAGTATTAGTTAATAATACACTACAAGAAAAACCGTATATAGCAGCGGCAAAATCCGCTTCTAATCCGTCGCTAACAGGCCTTAGTGACGAATTTCCTGCATAATGGGATGGTTGGTAAAATCCATGACAGTATCTGTGTCAGATTTTGCGATGAAATTTAGCGTGAGTTTTCCGACAGTTTTCCGACGATTTTCTAATTTTATTATAAAAATAAAATGTTATTTATTAATTTAATTTAATTTATATACCGACTATTTACCGACAGATAATTAATTTATAATAATTTATTATTTATATAAAAACATCGGTAAAGCCTTGCTAATTAGCAAGGGATTAACAACAAAATGTTTTTTAAATCACACGTTTTCTGTTGGTAATCCGTCGCTATTCTCTTTCTATTCTGCCAATAAATATTCTTCCATGTTTCTTGTTTATAGCTAGCTTTACCAAATACTATCGTTCAACTATCAATAATAAAATAAATAGCATAACCCAACAAAGAAAAAATAAATAAAGAATGCAATTATGTATACGATACACAAATTTATTAATATTTAACACAAAATAGTACAATATAATACATGTCATTTACAATCAATGCAATATATATACAATTGTACTCTCAACCGTTAAAAAACCAATGCTCTAAACTAAGCTCCTCTCAATCAAGCTATGGTCAACATCTCAAATTCACTTTCTTTTTTGACGTCACAAAGTAGTCAGCAACAGAAACATCATCATCTACTAGCCCTCACACCAATCATCTCATAACTGAAACAAGCACCTCAAAATTCCATACCTTTCTAAATCAATTCAACCCATTCGGCATCAGCGCTGAGTTCGACATGTAGATCGTGTACTAGTTCGTTGCTCGCGGCTAGGTGGTGTACTTTTTCGCTCCTGGCCTCTTCATGAACACCCTGCATACCACCCACTTATCGTATAATGAGTTCACAAGATTAAATCAGTTATAAGCCAAACTAGATGTTAGTTTTGAACCACAATGAGTAATCTATTTTCATGTTGGACATACCTCGTTAGATTTGTATGTTAGTTTTGAACCGAAGTTGGTTATGGATTCAGACAATGTCTATAGTAGTTTGCCACTGCAAAGTGGTGAACTAGGTAGTCATAGTGATCGAGCCTTCCTTGGTAATCAGAAAATGATGGAATAATGCAAAGTGGTGAACCAGGCAGTCAAACCCTTGTCTGCATCTCCTGTTGAAGCACATTTCATTGCTGAACCTCTTGATCCTAACTTAGTTCAAGAAACAAGTGTCGATAATGAAAGTGTTCAAGATGATGCGCCTGGTAAAGATATTGAAATGGGACAGTGCAAAATTTTAAATGCAACTAGTAATGAACCTCCAAACCATATTGATATCATTGGACAAGGGTTTTCAGCCTGTGTTAATGTTAATGACAATGGAAGAAGCGCTGTCACAGACGTTGTGCCTTGTATTGACAGTCGTTGTGCCTCACATATTATGTATAAGTGATCATGCATATGTAACAAGTTAAATAAATAATCATTTAGATTTTTAGTTTTGGATGTACACTTGGAAAGCCTTGAGTGGATTTTGAAGTTGTACATGATCTTTGTTTATGCTTTGTTCCATTTGTGGTGTATAGTTCAACCATAAGCACAAACTCTAGAAAGAAAAACATAAATGAAATACTTTTTGGCCCTAAACAAAAAGTGAAGTCATGAAGTGCAATGTTTCCAGTTAGAACTACATTCACACAAATTGTAAAGAAACTATGACATGTATTTGCCTCAAAGTGAAATCAGTTAATTAAAACCATATGATTAATGAATTTAATAGCATAAACAAACAGCAAATAACCAAAAGCCTACCCAATACGAGGGAAACAACAATGGATGGTCAAACTAAGAGCACCAAAATTATGAAACAATTAGAGGTAAGCATATAGTCATACATAACATCTAAAAAGACCATAGTTGGAGAATTCAAAATTATCATATATCAAAATTTCGTGAAGGTATACCTTTTTTCTTCCAGCAGCAAACAAATCTGTTCTATTTTTGTTCTTATCCATCAAATTGCAGCTGACCAATAAAGAAACATACCAATTAAGCTCCAACAACAAAACCTGAGAAAATCAGTAATAATTCAATTCCCAATTAGATGATATATCATAAATGATAGATGTTGAGGGGTGAAAGACAGGATAACATCATATACAATTATATGTTTAAACAAGAAAATCAATGGTGAAAGAAACATGAGACAGTGGAATCAGTAAGCCTTAGCACATAATCAACATTCAACAAACATTCATGAGAATTAACAACATAAGAAAGCTCATTCAAATGTAAATTATTGACCGAAATAAAACCAAGATCCGATGAAGCAGAATGATCAATAAAAAATCAAGGTATCAATTGTCTTTGATTTAACAGAAAACATAGTTAAATCTAATCACGATTCACATAAAACAACATTATGAATGAACAAAAAACACCATTCCCAGTTTCCTATCCAGATGGGAAATCCAACAAAACCAAATTTTTACTAGCCTCAGACAGTTAATTTTTCCTATCCAGATGTAAATGAATCGTTCATAATCAAATATGTAAATTGATTAATTTAAACACTTAATCATTAGCACAATTCTATACTGAAGCCTCAAATAGCTTGCGATATAACATCAATTTAGGTGAGTATCGCTCAGAAGGTCATTCCAGTTTAGCTAATTCATCATGGGCTAAAATTAATCATAACTCACGCCACAATCTTTGTTCATTCGGAAAGAAAAAGAAAAAGAAAAAAAAAACTAACCCGAAACTCATACAGTCATGCTTTCAAACTTTACAGCCTACAGGAGATGCTCAAAACCACCAATAACCGAAATACTATACTAAGTCATTGATTTATACCAAAAATTGTTGAAATTCCCATCTTTCCAGGTAATAAAGATTAAAGGCAATACAAATATATATAAATAAATTAAAACATAATCAAACTGTTAAATTACTAACCGAAGAAGGACTGAAGGAGATTGAAGAGAGTATCTGAGTATCGCAATTTGAAACTGGGTCACGGCAGTCGATCGTAGTTTCTCGTTTGGAGTATTTCGCAAATCGCGATTTGGTGATTTGGATGTATCGCGATTTTTTAATTTTCTTGTAGAATCGGTTCTGGATGATGCCCCCCATTTTTTGGTGCCCTAAGCCGCTGCTTATGTGGCTTGTGGTAAAGGTCGGGCCTGGATTTGCGATTTGCAGTTTGCGATTTGGGTACGATGAAGGTACAGAGAAAATGTAGTGATTCGAGGATCAGTGTTAGATTTTGGTTTAACGCAGAGGGGTAGGCGGTGAAAATAAAATGAGAGCGGGATCTAAAATTTTAGGATACTGCTTTTTTTTTTCCTTTTACTGACATGTAGGTTTTCATACTTTTTACGTAGATCTGTGTTTATTAAGATTTAGAAATTTATAGTTAGCAATAAGTGGTTTTTTTAATAAACACTAAAATATATAGTTACAAAACTTATATTTCCACTATTTTTCTAACATTTTTGAATTCTACAAAAATTTGAATATTACATATAATTTAAAATTATCTAAAACTTTGATTTTTTTTCAATATTAAATTAGATTTTGATTTTAGTATTAATAATCATTTGCAAAAATATTTTTATTCCAATCGGTAAAAAAAATGAAGTATGGTAAAAGTTTGTTTATTGCAACTAGAGTAAACTCATTGTTCTTAAAAATGCGTTGGTTACAACTTAATATTTATTTCAAAATTATGAAAACTTCAAAAGTTTATATTTAAACTTTATATTTATTTTAGAAAATATGGAAGTTTTAATTTTTTGAATTAATACGATTAAACATAATTATCAATTATAATTATTGAATTTTAGACACTTGATAATAAATTTTACTTGTTAATTATTAAAACTTATTAATCATTGATTATTAGAAATTACTTATTAATCTATATTATTAATTATTATTACTTCTTAATTACTTAGTAATTATTAACATTAATTATTTAAAATTTATTTTAACTTATCAATTACTTGGTAAAAACATAAAAGTAAAACATTTTATAAAGAATAAGCATATCAATCCCTTGCAAATCCCTTGAAAACCTGCTGCAAAATAGCGTCAAAAAATACATGACGGTAAACTGTCACAAATTGCAACAGAATTCAGCGACGAAAATATGACGACGCTAAACCGTTGCAATTTGCTATGGTTTAGCGACAGAAAAAAGAAATCGACGGTAATATTTTAAAATAAGTTGAAATAAAATTCCTAAATAATATCCCTTACAAATTCCTCGAAAATCCGTCGCTGATTTGCAATGAAAATTTCCGGTGCTAAAAATCTGTCGCTATTTACGGTTTTTCTTGTAGTGATATTAAACTTTAAATTGTAAGAAAATGGTTTCCAGTCGAATACTTTCTAACACTTAGTGGTTGAAAGGAGTGAAACAATAGTATATAATAATATAATATAACTTAATGGTATGGTTTTAATGTAAATGTACTTTTTAATTAGAGATTTTCAGCTAGCAGACAAACAAAATGAGTTGAATAATGAATGTATGAATTAAAACCAAACTGTGAAGAATGAACAATTTGAGAAAATGAAGTACTGAAAACTACAGAAAATTATTTTATGAATTGGAGAAATAATGGAAAGAATATTCAAACTAACACTTGAGAATGACATTCGAACTCATGAGCACGTTTATGCATCAAAATTTTCATCTAAAAATAACTGTTACAATTTTCAAGATTGAGATTCAGACTCCTGGCCTAGTCCAACCATCGAAATTGTTTCAGGAGCTTTGTAATTAGATAAAATTATGATGTATTACAACTATTTTCAAAGACAATTTTGAAATTGTGTAATCCCTTCAGAACATGATTCCAAATTTTGCAAATAGTACGGGTTCATTCTTTACGAAGCGGGCCGGATAGTTGAGCATAGAAATCGTTGAAAGAAGAATGACTGCGTTTGATGACGTGAAAGTGATATTTGAGTGTAGTGAGGGAACATGACATTTGAGGGTTAAAAAGACTGGATGCGTTCGACTCGTCGGACGGTGAGTGGAAACTGGGCAGAGGAATGCTGCGAATGTACATATGATTCAAATGTAGTCACATTTCTATATTTTTCAAGTAGATTTTTATTTATAGACTACAATTTCTTTTTGATTTTTTGATAAACTACTAAGCTATTTGAATTTGTTTACATAGCAAATTGTCAAACCTTTATTTTTCAAAGCTTACTCTTCAGTATGTTAGTTTTAAGGGCAATCAAAAGTGTTGGTAAGCCTAAATGTTTACTTGTTTCCCATTTTATCTTTAGTCATTCTTCGTAAAACTACGATTCAATAAAAATATATATTCATTAAGAATCGTTAAAAGAGCTAAAAACAGGGAATGTTACCAATTAAGGAAAATCAAATAGCGAGAATGGTGTTCGTAAAGAACCAATTGCGAATAATTCTAAAACCCATTTGCGAGTGTCCTTACAGAGTTACAGGTGATAAACTTGCACCTGAAATGCGATTATGAAAACAAATACGACAATATCATAGGTGGACGACATCCATTTAGTTTTCATGAAGTATTTAATGTTACATTTTTTTAATCATTTTTTCTTACATTTCTTTAATAACTGTTTTTAAATCTTTTATTGGATGCGTTGTTTTGTCCATCCCTTTTTCTTATATATCAAATGTTAGCTGATGGTAAATCGAGTGTCTTTACGATACCGGTAATTGAGCTATCTTTTATTTGAAAATAATTTCGATATGAGTGTAAATGTAACACTATTCTTATCTGATAATATTATGGCATATATGTCCTTAATGTAAACCTAGGTACTTGTCTTAGATGGCTTATAGAAAACAAAACCTTTTAAATAGAAGTCAATTCTGCATTTAGATTGCGCGATTCCCGTCAAATTTGAAATCCCAGTTTACTATAGATAATTAATTATGTATAAAGATATGGTTTGAAGTTTAATTTCATATAATAGTTTTAATTTTTCTTCTACTTTGAAGTTTTGAAATTAGTACAAAAGAAAATCAAAATCATATACTTATGCATGTATATTTGTATATATATACACACATGCATGCATGCTGTGCAATTAAAGCGTTGAGCGGTCCTATAGCAATAAATGTGCAAAAAATTGTAGCGGGAATAAAGCGGAGAAACAATGGTGAGACAAAAATGTTAATTAGATGTAAAACTATATAAATTAAAATAATTATCATTCTTGCATCATTTCTGTAGAAGAAACATATATTAACTAACATTATATAACAAAATCAAAGAATATCATGGTTATGCATACTAGATTCGATGATTTGTATATATTTCTGTCTAATATAAAGCACTTATGTCTAAAAATTAGCTATTTTCACTAACTTTTTTGATTTATTATAAAATAGAACTGATCAAATTATCCTCTGTATATTAAGGGTGCTAAATAGCGTTGATTTAGCGGGTGTAGCGGAAAATAGCGGAGTTTAAAGCGGAACCACTGTTCATCAACGCTAAATTGAAATAGCGTAGCGGCTGGAGAGCGCTACGGGCTATAGCAAAAATTTTGCGGGTAGCGAAGATTTTGTGGGGATTTAGCTGAATAGCACGCGTGTGTGTATATAGCTTTACATTATTTTAATCTAAAATTTAATATTATTAAATTGTTCGTAGTTATGTAATTTTGTTTCCAGAACTAAAAAGTAAAAACAACAAAAACTAAGTCTAAAATTCTGATTGTTTCAATTAAATATGCATTTCAATCGAAGATGCTCTCTTTACACTAGTGCAACTCACATACTCATAACCTAATAGAAATACTTTGATTCTTTTCAGTTTTATTCACAGAATTACTAAGTTTTTGCTTTCCCAATTTGTAAACATTGACAAATTATAAGCTAAGTATTAAGAGAATGAACAATAATGATTAAGCCATAGTTTAATCAGCATTGTGAATAATAGCAAAAATGGTCTTCTCAAAGTTGGTTTTTTTTTTTTTTTTTTTTTTTTTGACTTCATGTTATATAATGTTTTTAATGTTAACATCCATGTGTAATCAGAAAAAGGAAGGGGAAAACACAAATGTACGTATAATGGTATCTGATATGTGTTGAATTATCATACTATGTTTATATTACAATTATCTACAAGTCTGCATATATGGAACTGGTGTTATGAGCATGAGCTATTTGTGCTATTTACTAATGCTTTTCACATACAGAGTGCACGGCACTTGTATCCCCCCCCCCCCCCCCCCAATTTTGTTTAGTTCGAATATCGTTTGTATTGGTTTATTAGCTTTTGCACACACGACGCGTGTGCATTTAGATCTTCTATCAATGTAATGAGACCAGTTAAGAAAGATCTCAACTATATATACCCAAGTTTTATGTCATAGGTAATTACTGCTTTATTTGTTCTTCCAAACACAAAAATATCCAAGGTTTCAATATTGGAAGAAAAGTGTTTGCAAATCTAGTTGCTAAATGGATGGTGACAGCCGTTTTGATATGCTTCAACAAAGTCCAATTTAGGTTGCAGACGACGTAGTGAAGGTGTAATAGATGATAGTTTACTAACAAGGGAATACCACTGCTTCTTGCCACTAAAAAGTCATGTCTAATGTCATTGAGTACGCGATAAAGCATGTTAGGTCTACAGTTTCTAAATTTAAAGAAAAAACTGAGTTTGTTTACAATGATTTGGAGGATTGGAATGCTATATTTTCTGATGTTGATTGGGCCACAGTTTATGAGCTAATCATGTGTGCAGTTATTTGTTATACACCGAAATATTATATTTATATATGAACAAGTTTTAATTGTTATCGATGAAAATAGTCAAGGTGATTAAGATGAGTTGGGTATCTAAATGGACATGTACTGTTCGATCTTTACGGATTGAGGTTGATTCCCCCAAATTAGTAAGTAAACAACACTGGAAGAAAAACACATGCTACAGTGTCCGATAAAAGTTGTTAAAATCATTTGACAATATATATGTTAATGTTGCATTGTTCATTATTGTCGAAAACCTTTCCTAGCTAAATGGATGCAGCATATAGCATTGTCATTTTATTTTTTTGGTTCTAAATGTAACAAAAGCGCCACGTATCAAGGATCATCTATGTAAAATTCTCCACTAAGCCTCAAACAGCTACATACCATATTTTGCTCTTTTTTTATACTATTTTCATATCTATGACTATGCATCCACCAATGGTGTACTGAGAAACATAAAAAATCGACACAAACCGAGAAACATAAAATCTCCACTATCAGATTGTTTTCTTGATTTCCACACCTCACATAAAGATAAACTAATTCAATGGTTTGAATTTTGTTTCAATATGTGTGCGCATCTTATTTTTGTTTTATTAATCTTTTTTTTTTTTTTTTTTTTTTTGTGTGTATTAAACTGCATTCTAGGACGGACAAGTAACTATGAACAAGCTTATAACAGAAGATTGTACAAATTTTCAGAATAGAACTAAAGATCAATGCAGTATTGAACCATATACAATTCATATTGATGTACTTGCATGCATGCCAATCTAGTGGTGTAAATTCCAATACTTGCACACCACTTCCTATATTTGTATGACATTTGTGACTGACTTTTTTTTTTTTTTTTTTTTTAATACTTGAGTGGAGCTGAAGAAGCAGCACACCATATAGCCACATGAAATGAAGTGTGTGAGTCAGCAGGGATAAAACAAAGGGCCAATCATCCAAATCCAGGGCAGTAGATCGGGGAATCGCCAAATAAGTGGTCAGAGCAACAGCCAATGCTGTAGGGCTTAGCATGGGAGGGTGATAAACAAATTCAGAAGAGAAAACAGTGAAATATTGGGTGGAGCAGTAAAGATTGATATAACCAGTGCTGAAATAACAAACACGTATTGAAAGGATAAACAAAATACAAGCCCGAGGGAGGCATTTAGAGGACGTACTGAACTCCTATTCTGTACTCTGTAATTTGTATACTACAGCACAAGGTTAAACACATAATTCAATGGAAACTGTTTTTTCTTTTGTGCATCAGCATGAACATTTCTCTACTGCTGCTTGGATTTTAGCCTCACCATTCAGTCGGCTAGGGCAGAATTTTTTTTAGCAATCGCTTATAATTTGAATGCTGAGTTCCATTGTAAGGATTGCCTTCTTTATTGTTTGTTATTGGTGTATAAAAGCTTGTTTGAGTTCTTTTGTTTCAGAAACAGAGGAATTGGTCTTTTTACAAGCTGAGCATTGATTATATCCAGTCATGTGTTGACCCCCGCTGTTTCGGATTGACAAAAAACTAAGGAAGTGTTTGTTTGGTTAATTTTGTGTTTTGAGTTTTCAACGTTAATTCCGAAAAATGCGAAGATTTGAAGTGTAATGGAGGTGATGGACAAAGACAAAGGGGATGATGGAGGGGATGGAGGATACTGTATGGATGAATTTGACGTCGTTTTTCCGTTGTTTCTCAAAATACGGAAAATGATAAAAAGTTGTTTTCTGATTCGTGTGTTAACTTTGTTTTGTAAAATGATCATTTTCACAATATGTATGCGTCGTTCGTAATTTTGAATATACGAAAACTGAAAATAGAAAGAGAACGTCCTCTAAATGCCAAAATGACTTTGGCTTGGCACCAAAAAGGTATTTGGTCTTAATGAAAATAAACTAAATGCAAGTCTAAATGGAAACCAACCTGCATAGACGGATGCATATATGTCAAAATGTCTGAAATAAAAAGTAAATCATAGCAACATATCAAATAAAATCTTCAGCCACTGTCTGTGTTTTCTTCTTGGCGTTGGTCTTAATGATAACTCTAACCATGTTCTGTGATTGTGATGACTTGTAAAACCGATTGATCATAGTAAGTATCTGATTTATCATCGATACGTGACGATTTGAAAATTTAACGTTTTAAATTAATATGTTAAATTAAAATTTAACGTTAAAATTTAAATTTTGAAATAAACAACAAAATTTGAGATTTGAAATATGTTTAACTAAATGTAATAAAGGAATTAATTTCGTAGTAAAACACGCAGGCAAGTTCCGATTCACGAAATTTGGTTAAAGGTTGAAAATTGTTGAGAAATAAAAGTTGGCGAATTCAAATCAATTTTTTTTTTTTTTTTTTAACACTAGACTTTTCGTTAAGAATAACATTATTTCTCATTTCATAAAATTCAGACAATTCTGATCTATGATTTTGTGTGCAAAAATACGTAAAACAGTCAACATAACTTGTGTATATCTTAGCTATTATATTTATAAACTGTTTTGAATCCATTGATAAGAAATAAATATTGGATTAGGACTCATGCCTATTTAATTTATTCATAACTTGCCAAATTCAATGAGACACCACAGGAAAATAAATCATATCCAATGTCTCTCTCTTTTTTTTTTTTTAGGACAAATTTTCCAATAGGGCTACTTTTCAAAACAATTTCGCATTTAGGACTGGTTTTCAAACTTATTACCAAAAAGGGCTGGTTTGTGCACAGTCAGCAACACAGTCAGCAATTTCGTAACTGCTTCGTCTGGGCGCAACTCATAGTTGCGCCCAGTTTTTTTTTTTTTTTCAATCGGTGTTGTGGCTAAGCCACATTTTTTTATAGATTAAAAAAAAAAAAAAAACAAAGTCTGAAGTGGCGCAACTATGAGTTGCGCCACAGGAGACATGTATTTGGGCAAAAGACATTGTGCCCACTTGTTTTTTTTTTTTTTTGTTTAATATGGGCGCAACTATGAGTTGCGCCCACTCACATTTTTTTTTTTTTTTAAATCTGGGCGCAACTATGAGTTGCGCCCAGACAAGGCAGTTACGAAATTGCTGACTGTGTTGCTGACTGTGCACAAACCAGCCCTGTTTGGTAATAAGTTTGAAAATTAGCCCTAAACGCGAAATAGTTTTTAAAACAAGCCTCGAAAGAAAATTTGTCCTTTTTTTTATCAGCTCGTTTCTTTAGAAGAAAAAAAACATAAAAAGATACAAAGTCATTTCCTTTCTTTTCCTCTTCAAATTCATGATTACTTCATCTTCCTCAGAATTTACGTTCTCTTCAAATAAATTCACACAAATATATTCCTTTAATCTTCTTCTTTTATCTTTTTTCTCTTAAAATAAGTCACGATTTCCTTCCTTCCCCTTTTATCCTAAAACCTGCCCCCTCTCATTCATGAACCGCCACCATGCCCCAGATGCGTGCACCCTACCCTACAGTGAACGAGACGGAGTTTGTTGACCTCAAATAAGTGAGGTCACCGTGACCTCGGGCTTCCATTGGTGGAAATCGGGGGGGTCCGTATGCGTCCCCTGATCTCCACCAGTGGGAGCCCTGGTGTCACCATGGCCTCACTTATGTGAAGTTAACAAACTCCTATTCTGACCACCTTCGACCTCATCCGTAACGCGTACCCTTTTTGAAAACCTCGCATCCAAGATTCAAGATCCAACCTCTAAACTCTACACTGAACCTACCTGAGCCACCTCAATGCTTAAACCCTCCACCTACGGCCACTAAAACCTCACCCGCGAGCTACCCACAATCCCGAGCGCAACCTCCCCTACAATAGCGCAAAACCCTACAACAGTCCTACCCTCTTTCTCTTCTTTGTATTAAAAAAAAAGGAGGAAAACAATTCAATTTGTTTTGCTTTTATTGTTATTTTCTATTCATTGTCTTGTGTCTACTTGTACCCATCTTCAAATCCACGCATGACGAAATTTTTTGCTCACAACTAACATTATTTTGCAAGTTGATTGATATCATGGAACATGTTATATTATTTACATAAATTGTTAATTAATAATCATATGATGTTAGTTGCTATTCGTGTTGACGCCAAAAAGTGGCATAAACACCCAAATATGATTATGAAGAGAAGCAAATGAAGAATAATAAATTAAAACAAGGAAAAAACAAGCACACACAAAATTTATAATGTTAGTTGCTTTTAGAGGCTTTTTATAGTGGGAGGTTGTGGTCGATTCGAAGGTCACGTGGAGGTCGATCCGACTCTTTCAGAGCTTATGGAAGTAGCCAGTTCATGATGGGAGTGAGTCTTCAGGAAGATATTTAGTTGGCTCAAACAGGCCCGATTCGATATACTCGAACTGGCTTGCTGCTTTTCTAGAGTTGTCCCTTGAATCTTCATCAATCCAGGCCTTCATCGAACCGGGGTTCGACCCTATGTCTTCATCGAACCGGTTGTTACTACTCTCCTGCTCCTTAGTCAAACCGGGTGGGTAGCCACCTTGATTTTATCTATTCTCATGATTATTTGAAGATGCTTCAATCGTGTCTTGAGTACCATGATCGCGAATTCTTGAGAGTTTTGCCGGTCTCTCCAAAAGGCAGGTCAATACTTTGCCCCCCAAAAGATATTGCGTTATAGACGGGATGTGCTTTGAATCTGTTGATTTGCAACTTCCTATGGTATCATCCATCTTGAGAAAAATGGTGACAAGCAGTCATGTATTTTCGAGTAATCGTGACACTTGGACTCTTCATTCTTGTGTAAATAGCTAGTCATGCTTCATATTGTGCCCAATGGAACTCACTTGGCTAAAGTCGTTGACTAATAGCCATCGGGAGACACATGTAAATATTCAAACCCCGTCGACTCTAGAGGTTGAACATATTTATCGCACAATCGAGTCGTTGTCTCCCACGTGCGATTTCGCACACACAGGCTATTGTCGAACATTGTTGTCTTTCCGTGCATGTTGAGCGCGTGGTCGAGTCAGACCATTTTTCATGTACTAGTTGGCACGTGAAATCATCGCTTAGGACATAAGGAAATGGAGTTAATTTACTTTCCTTTTCTCTCCTTCTTTTCCGCCAAATTTTTATTTGAACCGGTCTTCGGTTTGGTACTGCCTCAGATTGACTTTGTCAATTCGGGCCCTTCTATTAGTCACATCGGGCTGGTCAAGTAGTCACTTCAGGGGAATGCGAGGAGTCTCTCGCTATTACTATAAGTACTGGGTTCGATGTTCTATTTTCTTCTTTACACCGCTTTATTATTTGAATCGAGAGATCCACGACTCCCAAATCTAACCCTAACTCAATTCGCACCTTCAATTTACAATCCATCATACATGTGTTTCGATTTTTTTTAACCATAGTTTTCACTCGTGATTTTACACGAATCGCGCCTTTAAATTATGTCTTAAGTTCTCGGGTTTGGTTTCGAGATTTTCCTTCGAATCTATCTTCGTCGACACTAGAGACATCGCCGTTGGTGAGCCTCGACATTGCTGAGGCATCGCAAGATGTAGGAGTCTTGTCGGGATAATGAATCGGTGAGGGAATGAGCTTCGTAAGAGTTGTTTGGACGAAAAGGATAATGGCCCTGATTCAAGAGATTTAAAGTGTTGTGTGAAAACCCTAGTGAGCAATGGAGAAGATGGATTGGAGTGGAAAGAAGGGGAAGCTGCCCTACAACTTTAGCCAATGCCTGGAGTGAATTCGCTACTTTGATTCGCAAAAACTGTTTGGCATTCTCATAGAATTGATATAAAGTTAATCGGGGCATCCTAATTGGCCATTTTTCAAATTTGGTATTGGGCTCGATGCCATCAACCAATGCCATCAATATAGTTTTCTTGTCAGGGTTACTAACTTTTATGACAGCAATGTTGAAGCAATTCTATTTTCAATATTCCTATTTACGACGATGAAGAATAAAATTATCACTATGTTTTTTCATTTTCCTACTTCTTCTTCCAAGAGCAAGATAACCCCAAGGAGTTGTGGGTTTTCTTCTACCAATTGGGGTTGTCCTTTCCTCATCTCCATGGGGATGATCTATAAGGTTCATAACTACTCCTCTTACCACCGGACACTTACCTATCCAACACTTTGATCCGACTCTACCAAAACTTTGTTGAGTCACCCCAACATTACCCAGTTGTCCGACTGTTGTTAAGCAATTTTTGGATATCAAACGGACCTTCCCGAATGGTAATCTTAATGTGGATGATTTATCCTCTTTTGCGATCAGCTTTGCTACAATGTCCCCCACTCTAGCTAATTGTCCACCCTTTCCAAGCGTGATTTCTGTGTTATGTATGGTCGCGCTAAGGGAATATTGGTTGAATTAGATTCTTCTTTTAAAAACCCCTTCCCAAATTGTATAAGCTCAAAGTATAAAACTTTCTAGATATATATGATGATATCTAGATAGATGGGTCTTTATCTTATATGAATTATATGATGAAGCACCAAATGAGTGATGGAATTTGTTCCAAACATATATGTCATGGTTACTTACTTCAGTAGGGTGCAAATATCTAAATTTCATCCTTGTAGACACTTTTTCAGACTCGTAGCCGATACAAAGCAGTCAAAAATTTGTATCCATTTTTCATGATATTATGTATGGATCAAAAATATCATGGCTAATTTCTCAGAGGATTCATTCATTGTAGTATCATACAATCAAATAAGAAAATTCTATTGCAACATGTAATGAAATAGACAATATAAAGGGTATGAGTAGGAGGAGCCCCCTTGGCTTGATCTACTGCTCAAAATTGCGGGATAAAAAACGATCTACACCAACCTCAAGGTCCACAATTAAGGATACAACAATAAAATAAAGAAAAGAAATATATAGGTAAGATCTATACATATGAAAGATCTATACAAATAGATAGTATATGATACTTATTCTTTATTCTTACCATGTGGCAGATGTCAGTGGCTCGAGTCAGCTTGTCACCAGTCTATGCACTTAGCTGATACTATGACAACGCCCATTTTTTTCAATTCGGCAGTTCGATCTATGATTTTTCATTAATGGATATTGATAAGATCCTTCCATCTAGCAGCACCTTAGGATGGACCTTTTTCCTAATATTTCTCTTACAAAGAAAAGAGCACGAGAAAAGAAACCTTGGGATTACTAAATCACAAACAAGATAAATACAGAAAGCAATAGAACCATCATAGTATTTTTATACATTAAAATATGAATGAAAGGAAGAGTGATAAATGGATCATTCAACAATCTAAATCGAATGGATTCTTTTTGTAACACCCCGTATTTTCTGTGGACATAAGAATAACAAATCAGAGAATAATTAAATTGTAACAAAATAATAAAGGGAAACGGGTTACACCATTGCATTTGTTTCGAAATTCTTCTTGGAATAGAGTCCAAGTTTGCGTAAATCGGACTCCGTATGAAGAAGATATGGCCTTCAGAAGTATCAATAAAAACCAGCATGAAATTCAAATTTCAGATTTCGAAATTCAAAACAGACACTCAGGCTGGGCGGGAAAATTCCCGCCCAGGACCCAGGTCGACACTAGGGTCGACCTGGGTAAACAGGTTGACACTAGGGTCGACCTCCCCCCCCCCTTTTTCCAGATTTGTAGACAGATCCGTTTTTCTGCACCTGGACGCCTTTCTGACTGGATTTGTGAGCTCTAACCTATTTAAACACCCCCAAACCTAGCTTTCTCTCCACACAATTTCATTCTGTTTATACTCTGCCTCTATTCTAATTAAAAATAAAAATGGCATCGCTACTCTGCTGGAATCAAAACTAGGATTAATGCATCTTCTTCCAATCTGAATAGAATTAAAAGAGAATCAAATCTAACCTATAGTCTACGCCAAAGGAGCGCTATTCAGTGTCAGAATACAGATCCCAGAAATCAAGATTTACCTTTTCAATCATGAGTACAGTTATTTTCAGATATGGAATTTAATAATTATCTTGACATTTTTGTGAATCTGGATCTGAGGTTATGCATACTTTTTTATGGATCTATCTTGATTGTGACTGTTCTGTATCTATTCCCTCATTTCTTCCTTTTTGTTTATAGCTAGGCTACCACGAGCCTGCGCCAAATCTCATAAGAGATTAACGCATGAACGCTAAATTTTGGGACAAATAATGGATAATGCATAAAAGGGATATGACTGATCTTTGACTGATTTGAGAAAAGAACATAGGTTGTAAATTAAGATCTAGAATCAGTACATACTATGTATGATAGACTGTGATTTGGAAGAAGAATTATTATATGATAGCATATGACTTGGAATTTGAAATATAATGCATGTTATAATGCAAGATCTAATTTTGAGGACATAATACATGATTAAAATTTAAGATCTAGATTTGGGGCATATTTTATATCACGATTTATGACTTGAAAATAAAAGAAGGATATGTGACTTAGGCATAAAGATCTATATTAAAATAGGATAACTATTAATGTGAATGCGCCTAAGTATGGATTTTTGGACATTTGACATCCTAAGCTATAATTTGGCATAATTCATATAGCATATCATGATTTGGGGCTTTTAGAGAATATTCTGTACCGTGTAAAGTTTAACTAAAATTTGGGCATATGTTGTATTATGAATTATGACCATGATTTAGGCATGTAAGTTTAGGCTTAATTTATGATTAGGCAAGATATGTAAATAGAATTTTAGAAATGTTTAATCTGTTGAATTGCCTAATATGCTAAATCTGTTATCTGCTAAATCTGTTGAATTGCCTAATCTGCTAAATCTGTTGAATTGCCTAATCTGCTAAATCGGTTACTAAATCTGTTGAATTGCCTAATCTGCTAAATCGGTTATCTACTAAATCTGTTGAATTGCCTAAGCTGCTAAAATCGTTATCTGCTAAATCTGTTGAATCGCCTAATCTGCTAGATCTGTTATCTGTTGAATTGCCTAATCTGTTGAAAACTAAATGATTGTAATTTGCGTATGAAAATTCATTGGCTCGATTTAAGATTGAATAAAACACGGAAATTTGATTAATCTGCTGTAACATGTAAAGAAGTTTAATATGTTAAATGAACATAATTAGTCTGATCTGTATAATCTGTATTTGAATGAATTGGCTATGACACGAGGTTAGACTCTGTTTGCAGTAGAAGCCTGCCCGGAACTAACCGGCTTAACCAGCAACCGCAAAATGTCATCCTAATGTGAGAGGTCGTAGGCATAACTAAAATATGCTTAGACACGAGGTTAGGTCTGGCTTGTGGCAGAAGTCTGCCCAGAACCGCCCGACACATCTAGCGGCCACAAGCTACCGACCTAATGTGAGAGGTCTATGCGTTAATATTTAATTAATGCGAATTTAAGAGAAATGTGGTGTCTAAAAATGTGTTGGGTGGATAGGGTTAAACCAACTGGAATGATGAATCTAATAAACCCGTTTCGTGAATCTGTAGGCCCATTACAAAGTTAGACAATCTGTAAGTTTGTTAAATCCGTACATCTGATCTGTTAATCTGAAAACTTGTTAACTTGATTTTTTGATCTGTGAACTAGTAATCTGAATTCTGTCTGAAATCTGTAAACAAGTTAGTCTGAAATCTTTTTGTATGGGGACACAAAGTTAGGAGGGGAATTACTTGTGTCATTTGTTGTTTGGGACCCATATTAGTCAGTAACCCTTTCTGATATCAAAAACTTTGACCCACGCTATGTAGGGGTCCAGGCAAGCTTACTGTACTAATTATAAGCGGTTAATTCTGATAATGGCGAGGGGTGTTGATGGTGCGTTCCAACCGGGTCATGTGCGTGCATGGATCTGGTCTGCTCTGAGGATGTAAGACACCGTGACATCTGTAAATAGATCTGTGCCAATAGGTTGCCACTTTAGGGAGTGATACACCCTACTGTGGGGCCGAAACAGGGTATTTATGTATTAGGGAGTCGATCGCTTAGGGGTAGGACTTAGGGTACACTTAGTTCTGTCTGTTTCTGTTGGTACCGTCTGTTTCTGTTGGGTGGTAACACCTATCTGTTTCTGCGTGGTACCGTCTGCTGGGGTGGTAAAGGCCCATTACTAGTGTACACCTAATTCTAGCATTCTGTTTGCGTAGGGATTATTCTGTTTCCGTCTCTAATTCCGTTTCCGATTCTGTTTCTGTAACTTCCGTCTGTTGGGGTGGTAAAGGCCCATTAGTTGGGTGATAAAGGCCCATTATTAGCAATCTGTTTCCGTACCTTCTGTCTGTTGGGGTGATAAAAGCCCATTATTAGCATTCTGTCTCTGTTCGGGTGGTAAAGGCCAATTCCTAGCATTTTGTTTTTGTAGAGATTATTCTGTTTCTGTTTTTGTTTCAGTTTAGACATTAGGGTAACACCTAGTCCTGTTATACTAGTATTAGTGCAGAGAAGTGAAAATATTAGCTTAGCCTATATCATTATGTTTCTTCTGTTAACATGCTGTTTCTGTTACGGTTAACTCTCGTCCAGTTTTATTTACATGTCATGATACTATTATCTGTTTATATGCTGAAAGTCACTGGATTCACCAGACTTATGTCTGACCTAGTTTGTTTCGCCTCTTTTCTTTCCGTCCCCCCCCCCCAAGGTTTTCAGGGTGGAAACATAGAAGCTTGATTCATATTCTCTCTGCTTGAAGTGTTTGAAGTATTGCTTGGCTTTGGTTCTATCTTTCCATGGCAGTTTACATTGGGGATTATAGCTTTAAAAACTATGCATTCTGAAGGCTTTTGTACAAGACCGATATTTATGTACTTGAATTCCGTTATTGTGGTTATTGAAAGATGTAACTAAACTCAATTATGTTTCTGTTGTAATAAAGTTACAAAATTTTCATGTACTACTTTATCTGTCTTGTAAATTTCTGTTCTGTCTACTAAAAACGCTCCACCAAAGTTTAGGCATTCCCTTTGCGAATGACCTTAACGGAGGTGGGTTGTTACACGTGGTATCAGAGCTAAAGGTTACTAGATTTGATAAAAAGTTTTTGAAAACTATTTTCAAAAAGTTTTAAAAAGGAAGTATTTTCAAAAGTAGAGTTTATTTTAAAAAACATAATCCCCAAAGCCATATGCCTATCTTTCTATCCTTTGTTTTGAATCTTTCTTTTTCTTTCGTTTCAGCATATCTTGGGATCTTAACCTTCCGGAGGGCGTACCGATACCTGGCTGGTTCAGGAGGCACCTAGAAGCTAGGGCTAATGACGCGGGCCCAACAGGCGTCCCTCCTCCCTCAGCTGCAGCGGTTCCTCCTCCTCCTCCGTGCGTGAATACTTTCCCGAAGATATGTGGAGACTTTCGAGCCATGGGTGGGAAGAACTACAATGGAACTGAATCCTTCGTGGAGGCAAGGAACTGGCTCAAAGAATTTGTTTGTCATCTTCAAGGTGGATGATAGGCAGAAGATACAGTTGGCGGTATGGTTGCTTAAGGCGAAGCTTCTTTTTGGTGGGAGGTCACACAAATGGAGAGCGTCCGGTAGAGAGATGGATGGATTTCAGGCATAGGTTCGAGATGAAAATTTCTCTCATGAGCGGAAGAGAGTCTATACGTAGAGAGGTTCTTAGCATTGAAGCACGGGAATTTATCAGTGAGAGAGTACGTCAACAAGTTTAACCAGTTGGCGAGATTCGGCTTAGATTTGGTAAATACACCGCGTAAGAAGGCACTAAGGTTTGCTAAAGGTTTGAACGAGCCGCTACACGGATTGGCAATGTCCCACATTCCTATGGGGGCTACCTTCGAGAAATTAGTTGACCTGGCATTGATGCATGAAGAGGAAACCAAAAGTGAGAAGAAAGAAGAAAAGCTTGAAGGACCACAGAACTAGAAGGCGGGGCCCAAAAAGGAAACACAAAAGAAGGAAGAGAAGTCTGAAGGTAAGAAGGAGAAGAAGTGCTTTACTTGTGGAAGCTCGACCCATCTGAACAAGGATTGCAGAAAGAGGAAGGGCACCTGCTTTAACTGTGGTCAGATGGGACACTTCACTAGGGACTTCCCGAAGAAACGAGGGCAATGGCAGAGGACAGGTCCTACTTCTGGAGGGCAGGCGAATACCCTCGAGGCCGGTGGATAGGAAAGAAATAAGGAAATTTATGTAGAAGGTTTAATTTCCTTATCTGATTGTGGAGTTAAAATTCTTTCTGATTCTGGCATTTTGATTCTGTAATTGAAACTTTACACTTTAATAGTAGTCTTGTTTCTGATCCCGTTGTAGACTCAAACCCATATGGGTTACGACTCATCTGTTTGTAATAAGTTGGGGTTTGAGGATATCTGTGTTGGGCGTTAAGTTGACTATGACACATACATTCTGGTTTTTGTGGGATATGGTGGGGTTTTATCATGCTTAGTTTCCTAAGAATCATTTGATAATCTGATCTGTACCAGTAGTATGTAAGTATCTGAATATTTCTAAAAAGGATAGGGGTTTTTACTCGAAGCGTGAAGTAGATTTCAAGCTGGGCATTTGTTTAATGGGAGTGATTCTCTGAGTATCAATATGATGTTGATTTCGGTCTTCGAGGTTAATACTTAAGGGGTTATTCTCTTAAACTGATGTCTGATAGGAACAAAGCTTTTGTTTTAATTGTACTTGCTTCTATCACTCGGTTGTATCCTATCGACCAAATCTTCGACCTTTAGGTAGAAACTAATGGGTGTAAACATGTGTTTGAGACATGTTATGTTTGATGGTTGCAAGTGGATGCAAGTGGTTGCTAGTGGTTGCTCGTGGATGCATATACACACACTAGGCACTAGATCGGCTCAAAAACACTCTCATACTGCATATGGATGTGTGTGCATTTTTAAAATTTTTATGGATGCAAAATGGTTGACTTAGCATATGGATGTTGCATATGAATGAACGGTTGTGCACTCATATAGAAATAATATGTATCAAATAGGAAAATTGCATACATGCTGGACTCATGGCACTGACATAATTCGGATTGAGGAGGTCAACTGAATCAGTAGACCGCCTAATCTTTGCATTAGATAAGGAACATATACACACACTTTTGCATATGTTCATACAACATTAGAAGTTTTCTAAGGAAATGGATGCTTGTGGATGATGGTTGAGTACATGGGTGATTGGATGGTAGGACACATTCTTCCAAACTTGAAGATTTCGGGGACGAAATCCTTTAAGGAGGGGAGAATGTAACTCCCCGTATTTTCTGTGGACATAAGAATAAAAAAATCAGAGAATAATTAAATTGTAACAAAATAATTAAGGGAAACGAGTTACGCCATTGCGTTTGTCTCGAAATTCTGCTTGGAATAGAGTCCAAGTTTGCGTAAATCGGACTCCGTATGAAGAAGATATGGCCTTCAGAAGTTTCAATAAAAACCAGCCCGAAATTCAAATTTCAGATTTTGAAATTCAAAACAGACACGCGGGCTGGGCGGGAAAATTCCCGCCCAGGACCCAGGTCGACACAAGGGTCAACCTGGGGGTCGACCTGGGTAAACAGGTCGACACTAGGGTCGGCCTCCCCCTCCCTCCCTTTTCCAGATCTGTAGACAGATCCATTTTTCTGCACCTGGACGCCTTTCTGACAGGATTCGTGAGCTCTAACCTATTTAAACACCCCCAAACCTAGCTTTCTCTCCACACAATTTCATTTTGTTTATACTCTGCCTCTATTCTAATTAAAAATAAAAATGGCATCGCTACTCTGCTGGAATCAAAACTAGGATTAGTGCATCTTCTTCCAATCTGAATAGAATTAAAAGAGAATCGAATCTAACCTATAGTCTACGCCAAAGGAGCGCTATTCAGTGTCAGAATACAGATCCCAGAAATCAAGATTTACCTTTTCAATCGTGAGTACAGTTATTTTCAGATATGGAATTTAATCATTATCTTGACATTTTTGTGAATCTGGATCTGAGGTTATTCGTACTTTTCTGTGGATCTATCTTGATTGTGACTGTTCTGTATCCGTTCCCTCTTTTCTTCCTTTTTGTTTATAGTCAGGCTACCACGAGCCTGCACCAAATCTCATAAGAGATTAACGCACGAACGCTAAATTTTGAGACAAATAATGGATAATGCATAAAAGGGATATGACTGATCTTTGACTGATTTGAGAAAAGAACATAGGTTGTAAATTAAGATCTAGAATCAGTACATACTATGTATGATAGACTGTGATTTGGAAGAAGAATTATTATATGATAGCATATGACTTGGAATTTGGAATATAATGCATGTTATAATTCAAGATCTGATTTTGATGACATAATACATGATTAAAATTTACGATCTAGATTTAGGGCATATTTTATATCACGGTCTATGACTTGAAAAGAAAAAAAGGATATGTGACTTAGGCATAAAGATCTATATTAAAATAGGATAACTATTAATGTGAATGCGCCTAAGTATGGATTTTTGGATATTTGACATCCTAAGCTATAATTTGGCATAATTCATATAGCATATCATGATTTGGGGGCTTTTGGAGAATATTCTGTACTGTGTAAAGTTTAACTAAAATTTGGGCATATGTTGTATTATGAATTATGACCATGATTTAGGCATGTAAGTTTAGGCTTAATTTATGATTAGGCAAGATATGTAAATAGAATTTTAAAAATGTTTAATCTGTTGAATTGCCTAATCTGTTATCTGCTAAATCTGTTGAATTGCCTAATCTGCTAAATCTGTTATCTGCTAAATCTGTTGAATTGCCTAATCTGCTAAATTGGTTATCTGCTAAATCAGTTGAATTGCCTAATCTGCTAAATCGGTTATCTACTAAATCTGTTGAATTGCCTAATTTGCTAAATCCGTTATCTGCTAAATCTGTTGAATCGCCTAATCTGCTAGATCTGTTATCTGTTGAATTGCCTAATCTGTTGAAAGCTAAATGATTGTAATTTAGGTATGAAAATCCGTAGGCTCGATTTAAGATTGAATAAAAGATGGAAATTTGATTAATCTGCTGTAACCTGTAAAGAAGTTTAGTCTGTTAAATGAACAGAATTAGTCTGATATCTGTATAATCTGTATTGGAATGAATTGGCTATGACACGAGGTTAGACTCTGTTTGCGGTAGAAGCCTGCCCGGAACCAGCCGGCTTAACCAGTAACTGCAAACTGTCAGTCTAATGTGAGAGGTCGTAGACATAACTAAAATATGCTTAGACACGAGGTTAGATCCGGCTTGTGGCAGAAGTCTGCCCGGAACCGCCCGACACATCCAGCGGCCACAAGCTACCGACCTAATGTGAGAGGTCTATGCATTAATATTTAATTAATGCAAATTTAAGAGAAATGTGGTGTCTAAAAACGTGTTGGGTGGATAGGGTTAAACCAACTGGACTGATGAATCTAATAAACCCGTTTCGTGAATTTGTAGGCCCAATACAAAGTTAGACAATCTGTAAGTCTGTTAAATCCGTACATCTGATCTATTAATCTGAAAACTTGTTAACTTGATTGTCTGATCTGTGAACTAGTAATCTTAACTCTGTCTGAAATCTGTAAACAAGTTAATCTGAAATCTGTTAGTCTGGGGACACAAGGTTAGGAGGGGAATTACTTGTGTCATTTGTTGTTTGGGACCCATATTAGTCAGTAACCCTTTCTGGTATCAAAAACTTTGACCCCACGCTATATAGGGGTCCAGGCACGCTTACTGAACTAATTATAAGCGGTTCATTCTGATAATGGCGAGGGGTGTTGATGGTGCGTTCCAACCGGGTCATGTGCGTGCATGGATCTGGTCTGCTCTGAGGATGTAAGACACCGTGACATCTGTAAATAGATCTGTGCCAATAGGTTGCCACTTGAGGGAGTGATACACCCTACTGTTGGGACGACACAGGGTATTTATGTATTAGGGAGCCGATCGCTTGGTGGTAAGACTTAGGGTACACTTAGTTCTGTCTGTTTCTGTTGGTACCGTCTGTTTCTGTTGGGTGGTAACACCTGTCTGTTTCTGCATGGTACTATCTGTTGGGGGTGGTAAAGGCCCATTACTAGTGTACACCTAATTCTAGCATTCTGTTTGCGTAGGGATTATTCTGTTTCCGTCTCTGATTTCGTTTCCAATCCTGTTTCCGTAACTTCTGTCTGTTGGGGTGGTAAAGGCCCATTAGTTGGATGGTAAAGGCCCATTATTAGTATTCTGTTTCCGTACCTTCTGTCCGTTGGAGTGGTAAAAGCCCATTATTAGCATTCTGCCTCTGTTCGGGTGGTAAAGGCCCATTTCTAGCATTCTGTTTCTGTAGAGATTATTCTGTTTCCGTTTCTATTTCAGTTTAGACATTTGGGTAACACCTAATCCTGTTATACTAGTATTAGTGCAGAGAAGTGAAAAACTTAGCTTAGCCTATTTCATTCTGTTTCTTCTATTAACCTGCTATTTCTGTTACGGTTATCTATCGTCCAGATTAATTTACATGTCATGATACTATTATCTGTTTATATGCTGAAAGTCACTGGACTCACCAGACTTATGTCTGACCTAGTTTGTTTCGCCTCTTTTCTTTTCGTCCCCCCCCCGCCAAGGTTTTCAGGGTGGAAACATAGAAGTTTGATTCAGATTCTCTCTGCTTGAAGTGTTTGAAGTATTGCTTGGCTTTGGTTCTATCTTTCCATGGCAGTTTATGTTGGGGATTATGGCTTTAAAAACTATGCATTTTGAAGGCTTTTGTACAAGACCGATATTTATGTACTTGAATTCCGATATTGTGGTTTTTGAAAGATGTAACTAAACTCAATTCTATTTCTGTTGTAATAAAGTTATAAAATTTTCAAGTACTACTTTATCTGTCTTGTAAATTTCTGTTCTGTCTACTAAAAACGCTCCACCAAAGTTAAGGCATTCCCTTTATGAGTGACCTTAAGGGAGATGGGTGTTACACTTTTTTCCTTCGATAAAATAAAAAAAGGAATAGGAAATACAAAAAAAAAATTGGTATTTTTTTGGTCATATCCATTATTTAATGTTGTGGGGGTGTATAGAAAGCCCTTGTTTATCGGAAGGTCAGAACGAGGAAATAAGTTGATCGAAATTTGTCATCGTTCGATTATTCATTATAATACAAGAACAAAAATTTCTATTTTCAAATAGAGAGTTCATAATGTAAAATTGATAAGGTCTTTTAAATTTTTATAAAATTTGTTTTGTATAAATCATGAATTTTGTGGAGAATTAAAGATTTTATCGAAAACTAACAACAGCTTGCCAAATAAAGTCTAAGAGAAAAAAATAGTATTGGTATGACAGACATAACGTTAACAATACGATTGAAAAAGGCATAAGCCTCAGGCAATTTGTAGAAGAAAAACTACTCAAAGAAAGGGTAGAATTGAGACAGATATAGATTAAACTAAAGGGATTAAGAACAACAAATATTTTATGCTTATCGACTAGATAGTTAGATTTTGATTGAGTACTTTTTATGAGGGAAAAAATAAAAGGTAGTTCAAAAATCCTTCTTGTTCTTCGAATGCTCTCAAATAAAAAATCTTCCCTTTCAATATCAAATGAGAACACAAGGAATTTTATTTCATACAACATTTTAATTTAATTTTATGGAATGATCGATCATTTTTTTCTCTATATTCTCATGTGTTGAATCCTAGAAATAATGTATTTCATATATATTTGAATTGGGATTGACGAACAACTAATTGTTAGGGTTTCCCCGGGATTTCTACATAATTAGATTTTATAAGAGGGAAGAAGAAAACAATAACAAACAAATTCCTCCAAACAAACCTTTATTATTCCACCAATCGATTACAAAGAAAGACAAAAAATTGAGAGAATACCTCAATCCCTAAAAACAAAAACAAGTTTTTCTCCCTTCAAAGTACAAGTAAATCTATCTCTAATGAGATGTTAATATAGACAAATAGAAAGACTAGGTCAATACCCTAATTGGGCCCTAAAATCTACCAAAAATAAATCCTCCACAAACTTGGTCAAAATAAATCTTTCTATAAGTCCTCCCATGTAGATAATTTGTTGTCTTCTCTAATGCAATAAAAAAGGCAACTAATTACTCCATAAAATCTACCAAATCTTTAAAATTCAATTATTCAATCTTCAAAAATCTAGGAAACATATAAAATAGGCAACGAATTTGAGTCATAATTCCATATAGACTTCTCAAAATTGGTTGTAATAACACAATGGCCTCCATGTAGGCTTTGTGGCTTTACGTTGCTGGCTCCATCTTGACTCAGATGAACTTGCCTCTCCCAATCCAGTTTGAGAACTCATAACATTCTCCACCATTTTTTTCCAAGCAATTTAGATATGTTATCATTTCCCCGTTTTGCACGCAGAAGCTCCTTGTTACCCCTCCAAACCCTTGTGACTCCACCTCTAGTCGAAAGATTGCAGCCTTTTTGTTCCAACTGTCCTATTGAAGCATGATTCTTCTTAATTTCTGGGATGTACCTAACTCTTGTTAGCTTCACCCCCTTTCCATAATTCATCTTCAATCGAACTGAAACTATGCCATTAACATGCAAATCTCGACCGTCGGCAGATTTCACCTTACAAGTTTGTTCTTCATAATCAATAAATGCTTCCTTTTGATGGCATACGTGGAAACAAGCTCCTGAATCAAGTATCCAATCTTTTCTTTCTCATTCATTAACACATAAGACATTGCCTTCAAGTTCCTCACCAAAATTCACCTCATTACCGTTATTATCTTGTTCATTTGACTCTGCCTCCAATGCCTCATCTTCTCCGTATCTCTTTTAAGTTTATGACAAAATCTCAGTTGATGACCGGGTTTGTCACAGTAAAAACAAATGTATTCATTTTTCATGTCTGATCTATTCGGTTGCCTTTCCATATTTTGTTGATTAACCCTCCTTGCAATAAAAGGTTTTTCAATTGGAGTTCCAATTTTCGTTGCTTCCTTCTTTTCTTTTCCTTTCATAAGGCTCATCCTTCGCATCTCCTCATTAAGCAAGCTGCTAAGCACTGACCCCATTGAAACAACGCCATCCGAATTTGAGTTATTTAATTCAACTACAAGTGTTTCCCAACTCTTCTGTAATAAACTCATCATCATTAAGGCTTGTGTTTCATCATCCACCTTGAAATTCACGACATCCAATTGATTTACACTTTCCTTAAAATCATTAAGATGTTCTCCAATCGATCCACCTTCCTTAAGCTTTAGATTCATCAATCTTCTCATAAGAAGAGCCTTATTTGTTGCAGAGTTCTTTGCATAAACCCCTTCCCATTTCTTCCATATTGCATAAGCAGATGTTTCGTTGGCAGCAATATGAAAAACTGAATTATCCAGAAACATCGAATAGACGTAGTAGCCTTCCTATCCAAAGTCTCCCATTTTGCTTTGGATAGATTACTAAGTTTTCCCCCATTATTCTCCAATGGCTGATGAAGATCATTAAGATAAAGGAAATCTTCCATCTTTGCCCTCCATAATCCCTAATTTCTTCCATTAAGCTTTTCAATAATTATTTTATTCATATCCAAACCCTCTTCAAAAAAATTGTGTAGAAGGCTCTAATACCAATTGTTAGGGTTTCCCAAGGATCTCTACACAATTAGATTTTAAAAGAGGGAAGAAGAAAACAATAACAAAAAATTCCTCCAAACAAACCTTTATTATTCCACCAATTGATTGTAAAGAAAGACAAAAAATTAAAAGAATATCTCAATCCCTAAAAACAAAAGCAAGTTTTTTCTCCCTTCAAAGTACAAGTAAATTTATCTCTAATGAGTTGTTTATATAAGAAAATAGAAAGACTAGGTCAATACCCTAATTGGGCCCTAAAATCTCTCAAAAATAAATCCTCCATAAAACTTGGTCAAATAAATCTTTCTATAAGTCTTCCCATGTAGATAATTTTTGTCTTCTCTAATGAAATAAAAGGGGCAACTAATTACTCCATAAAATATACCAAATCTTTAAAAGATGTAATTAATCAATCTTCAAAAATCTAGGAAACCTATATATAAAGTAGGCAATGAATTTGAATCATAATTCCATATAGACTCAAATATATCCAAGATCTACATAAATATGGAATGTTGTATCATAGAAAACCCAACAATACCAATATTATTCTTCCTTAGTATCAAAGATAAATTCGAAAAATCTCCAAAAATAGGTTAAAAATTCTAAATTTTGGAAATTCAAATGTTTTTCGGTGAAAGTACCATAATGTTTGCAACAAAAATGGTCCAAACACCCAGAAAACCTAAAGAAGAGAATAAAATTGTAGAAAAAGTAAATGAAAACAACACGCACAACAATTTATAGTGGTTCACCTATTGACTTCCTACGTCCACTTTATAACTTTTCTTGATTTTTGCTTGACAATGAGATTACAATTGTTAGGAACTAAGAAATCCCGAGAACTACACATTAATAGTAAGTAACTTATGTAGAAGAAGTCAGAAGAAGCTTTCCATATGCCCTAGGATGTAATGTATAAGTGAGATACGAATTTTGATGATTATAGGATGTGCGCAGGATAATAAGAGTAACAGATGGAGTGAGTGGCCCTACAACTGCCAATCCAGATTGGTGTAAGCCAGGTTCAATATGGCCGCACCTGATGTTGGTCAAACCGGAATGCTCTTCATTCTTCTTTGCCGATCCGGAATTCCACTCACCTTCTTAGCGATACAGAGGAAGGTCGAACCGGATTTTGTCCCTAAGTTGGTTCATCAATTCGAAGATAGATGGAATAGGAAATCCATAATTTTGTCTAGCCAATCTAGAGTGGCTACTCGATTCAGATATATTGAGTTGAAATTTCTTCTAAATCAGAATTGCTTTGACTATGAATCTCTGTGAATTTGACAGCCTTGTCAAAGGCAGTTCAACAATTAACATTCAATTTATCATTACTACAATATAGTATGCTATGGTATTATTGCTTTTATTCTCCCAATCTCATTTTGGTAAGTCATAAGGTGCAATTTTGCCATTTTGAATAGATGTTGCACCTCTCAATATCAATGTTGCAACCTACATTATCTATCCTTCGAATGACCATAACTTTTGACTCGTCTAGGATTGCTGGAGTCATAATGTATCAAAATGAATCTCTCTTAGAGATTTGTCCTTTGACAGGTTCCACGAACAACCGCATAGATTACTACAATGAAAAATCAATCTGGATGTGCTTTTTTACCATAACTTTTTATATGAATTTTTTCTAACACTCGTTAACCATGACTAACTTTTGATTTATCATTGCTATAATATAATGCACCAAGGTATAATCCTTTTTAATCTCTATAAAAAAAATTAGAAGCATAATATGCTATTTATGTGTTTTGAACAGATGTCACATATTGTAACGTCCATATTGCTCCCTATGGGTATTTGTAACAACTCAAATTTCAGCGGGCTTGATTTTTTTGCAAAATGCTAAAATCCGAGTTGGTTTGTCTGGTATCCTACAGAAAGGAAAAGATAAAATATGTCAGAGCTCACAATAATATATCTCACAGCGGAACAAATCATGTGTTTATATATATATATATTGTGTGTGTATATGTATACGTATTGTGGACCACAAGATTGTTCATTTTTATGTGGAATACTACAACATACAAGCTGTTTTGCAACCCCCAGATGCGGAAAATTTGCAATGGCTCTGGGTCGTTGCGAAATAGCAACGACTATGGTCCGTTGCAAATGTTTACACTATGGTTAATATCCGTTCTAACTTTAGCAATGTCTCAAATCCGTTTTAAAATTAAATACAGCCTTCCATGTACCCCCGTTCACAACGTAGCGTACGCATTCAATTTTCCACCTTAATTTTTCAGATTCACAAAAAAAAAAGAAACAATAGTTAGCCCTAATTATCTCGATCAAAAACTTCCCAATATCCATTTTTCCAGATCGAAAAATTCCCAAGATCTCGACATCGAATAATAAACGTATCATCTGCTCAGCGTTTCTCTTTCATCTTCTGTTCATGTTTCTCAAATCAAATTGGAGGAAAAGGAGGGCGAAAAAACAAATAAATGGCTTCAAAGACCTAAAACCTAGCCACCAGTCTACAACATGACGGTCCTCGTTGCTGTGCTGCCAGAACCCTAGTTTCTGATTGTAGGGTAATGGATATGTTGATGTTTTCATTTCTATGTTGTAACAGCAGGTTTGGTAATGGATCTGTTGATGTTTTCTAAGTATGTGTTTCAATAGTTTGAGGAATGATGCAAAGACTGTTTCTGCTGCAGTTACTGTTTTGTTTTTGAAAAGTTCAAGATTGGCGGAGCAAAAAGAGATCCCTGCGTTGTCAATTTATCCAACTTTTGAACCTGGAGATAGGATTTTGTCTGAGAAGGTAATAATTTTTTTAATTGTGCAACGATTTGAATACTGGGTAATTCAGTTTTGTGTTCGAATAATATGTTGATTAAACATACACAGTGTGTGATTACAAGGTAATAACAACAAAATAAATATTATGCATATGATTATATGGTTACAGAAAAGGTTACAAATCAATTATTTTTTGACATTAAGGCAATTTTTTGTCTGCAAACTTAATTAATATTTTATATGATGAAGTTTCATCATTATATAATTGAAATTTGAAATTCTCTACTCAGTGAACTTCAAAGTGGGAAAGTTGTATCTAATCCTACTCCTGGATACTATTTCAGAAACTTTGTCATTAAACTAAGTGCTCACATAAACCAAATATGACAATATGTTAGAAAAGGTCATAGTAGTTTAATATCTTAAAGCAAACTGTGTTGACTATAACATTGATTTTACCATTTGCGCGTGAGGTGAGGCTTCGAGCCAATCAATATAGATTAGATGTCAAATACCGAGGTGAATGCGGGGGAAATGTAGATTACATGTTAAAGGTGAAAATTTGAACATTTGTAGTCATATGTAATAGTGCTAGTCGTGTAAGAAATACAACCCTAGTTTACTAACAAATGTGGCATTAGTGAAGTTGGTTGATAGATTACAACATCTTATTGATGTCATTCAGATTGGTCTATGTTAATCTTTTAGCGAATATTTGCTTGAAGCACTCGCTATATGTTGACTTCTCATGTATGGTTTTCTGGAGGTAATCTGACAGATTTTTATTCACGGGTTTGTAGCTGTTTAGAGAGTGTGAAGTGACAGAGATATTGTTCTCTTCAAGGCTCCTCTAAGTTCAATTCTTCAGGTACTTTGCTATTCAATTACCTTTTTAGTGTCGCGTAATTTCTTCTGTCATTAATTCGGCTATAATCTAATTGTTTGTACTATTTAGACATCTTGTATGTAGGAAAAAGGATACAAGTCTAGTAATGTCTTCATCAAAAGAGTCATTGCAACAGCTAGAGAATATGTTGAATTAAGCTTGTTGTGAATTTGATCTGTTCTATGGGATCTACTTCATTTTTTTCTTGCTTCAAGTATAGATTTGCAATAGGGAACTATATGTTAATGGAGTTGCTTAAGATGAAGACTGCATATTGGAGCCACTCGCTTATGGGATGGAGCCAGAGGTAATCTCCATTATTTTCTTAGTAGTTCCAGTTTTTTCCTAGCTTACCGCAAAGAAATAAATTCTAAAGTAAACTGGAAAGTGATTCTACCAACTACATTTTTATTTCCAATAGAACTTAATTTACTATGATGTAAAGTTATATAAGTGTTAGTGGTCAATGGGGTTCACTCCATGGAAGTTGCATGGTGCTTTTAAGGAATTTTACCATTATGTACATACTTTATGTGAATCTTCATATAATTTTGGTAAATTATACGACCTGTTCCCCGAATTTGAAAAGACTAAACATATCTAGAACAGTACATATCGATCTTGACAGTTCATATAATCTAGTTAACAAAGTAAATTGAAGTTTTTTCTTAAGCTAGCCGAATTTGGAATTTTTTTTATACATTGGAATGGATTCAAGATTTTGCAAATACATATAATATCCAACTAAACCCAAGTTTATTATACTGTAATATATTATCAATGATGTTGGTGAGCCTTTTGATATTTTTAATGGAGCTGCTATCTTTTCCTGGATGAATGAAAATCCTATTTTCTGTTGCTAAACTTCTCTTATATTTATGGTGTCAAAATGTTTCTAATGTCTTTATTCTTACATGATACGAATATAAACAAAGATGGCATCTACAAAGTGATCATGAATATTGAGTTTTTCCCTTAAAAATGGAAACTCAAATTTGATCTCTTCATGGCTATTTTACCCAACCATGTGATCCACAAAAAAGCTGGTACATTTCGTTTGACATTAAAGTGACATCTATCTCTTTATAGTTCAGCTATAATTTTTTTACGATCATCCACTTATTGAATAATAATAATATATAAGTTTGATATATGCAAGTATCATCTCTCTTGAAAGCGTACTCCCATAATCTTATACATAATGATTTGTTTGATATTATTATATTATGCTCATTGTACATAATATATTTTATTGCTCAAATCCTTCAATTTTGAAATTGGCCTTAAATATGCTATTTTTGGATGCATTTTCAGGGACTAAATCTGTTTGTATATAGGAAAATAAAATATAGCTTTAGCTTCTGTCGAAAATTAATTCTAGAATGAAAGCATGTTTAAAGAATTAGCCAGCTTATTGCTTAATTAATACTTTACTGCAAACTAAATTACAGTTTCTGTATCTTTCATCTATCTCCCTACGTATATTGGGAATATATATTAAATTAGTCATCATGGAATATTTCAGAGCTCTAAGTTTGCGTCTGGTTTGCTCCTTATTTTGCAATGGGAATAGCAGAACTGACATCATGGAATAAGTTTCCAGATTACACTAATTAGTAATCATAGAATAAGTTTCTAGATTACACTACTTTCAAGTTAAGAATATGGGTGTTTTGATATATACTAGGGCCATACATATATCCAGCCTTCAAATAGCAAAAAAATTATAGAGTGCAAAATTTTGTCACTTTACAAAAAATGTTAAATAACAATAGTATTGTAACAGATTATCATCGGACAGTGTATCCAATAACAAAAGCAATTACTGGATATTATCTTATTCTTATTTCATTTTTATCGTTTATTGGGATTGTTATACGAGTACAGAAGTCTGCACTACTTTTGTTGAGGATGTTGGCAGCATCAAGTTGGTTTTTTTTTTTGATTTGGAATGTTAATTTGAAAATTTGACAAAATAAGGCCATGTTTTTGGATTCCTAGAAACAAGAGAGGTTTTGATCCCTTTTTTAATTAAAAATAGGGACTTTTACCTCAAAACATAAGACTTCAAATTTCTATGAAACCTGGTTTCAGGATTTATAATCACTGTTCTAACACGTTACTTAATTTCCTAGGCAGTTTTGATGAAGTTGTCCATATGGAGCTGGCAATGGACCGCAATGTAGGTTTTAACTGTTGTGTTTAAGTTATTTTCCTATAGTTTCTTAAGTACCAATGGTTCCTTTGAATCAGATTAATCTTCCTCAGGGATATGGATATGTTGAGTTCAAGAAACGCGTAGATGCTGAAAAGGCTCTTCTGTACATGAATGAGGTATGTGCATTTTAGAAGTGAAAATATTATTTGTGGTGTCATTTACATTTTTGATAGTTTACAAATAAATTTACAATGAAGAATTCAACAGTGATTCAACCAAGTTACTAGCTCATTCATGGATACACTAAAATAGTTATGACAGCCTTTGGTAATTTACATATAATTTAATATCTATTGTTGTCAGGATATAATTGCAACTGGAGGGTTAGACAAAAATGTAGTGCTTTTTGATAGGGAATCTAGAAAAATTTTATGTACCCTTACTGGTCATTCTAAAAAGTTTTTTCTTGATTTTTATCTTCATTTCTTTCCTAGTACTTAGTATAAATTGTTCCGTGGTTGGTCTTGGATGCATTAAACACTGAAACTGTAGAGCTAAAATTGTATAAAATGATTTAAAGAAACACTAGGATAACCTATGATGTTCATTTCTCTTGTTTAAGCTTTGAAATATAGTGAAATACAAATGTATTTTTTTTCCATATATTATAACTACCTCCGTTTAAGTTCCCCATTACTGTTTACCGCAAACGCATCCCTATGTTTTCTTTTACTTTTGCAGTTGATTCTTGTAGCTGCAAATGATGTTGCTTTCTCAATTCATGTTGTTCTAGTTATCGCTTTCACATTATTTCAAGTTATAATATATGATGTAATTGCTCCTTCGAATCCTTTAAATTTTTAAGTTTTTGTATTCCATCCAGTAAATATTGAATGCAATAGTATTTCCTTCTTGTTTGAAATTGTAGCGAGGTACTCAAAGGGTTTCAAATAATTGCATAGGAATTGTTTCATTGGCTTGGTCTGCTGCCTTTTTCTGTTTGATCATTTCAATCCCAAATCATTCATGGTATTGGCTTACATCAGTGTTTAGGTAAGCTTATGATTACATCATAAATTTATATTTAGTTAGCTTAATTTTCCATGTCTAAATCCTAGTGCAATGTTTTGTGTATGTCCATGTCAGATCTTTTTAGCTTATAAAATTTTAGAGTTTGCAATGTCTTGCAACATTTGATAGTACACTACAGGTTATCATGGCAGCAATCAAGTTCACTCCCCAGGTACACATCTATATATATTTGGGTAGTCGACAATCTTTAGTTTCCTTTTTAATAAGAAAAAATCATGGGTATATAAGCTGCTACAAAGCTAAAATATCAACTTCTTTGGACGTATGGAAGTTGCTCATGTGTAAGGTTTAACTGTACTTTTTTTATTATTTTTTTGTATTGGATAATTGGTCTTAACATGCCGCTAGCAACCATGAACCACCTGTAGAACCTCAAGGAGTGATGCCACTATGTCACAACTCCACCTACACTTGTCTATTTAAGTTCATCTTGAATACACTTTTTTTTAGTTCTTGAATACACTTAAAAATGATCATGTCACTTTTCAATTTTTTGTGGCATTTAACTTGTGAGATAGATGCTTTTTTTAATTTTATTTTTGAAATAGCACGTTTCGAAATATGAAATAGTTTTTTTTCTAAGATACTTTATTATTTTGTTTCACATTATTTTTATTTTAAAATTTAAAACATATAATGGTATGCAATAATCATCCGAATATTCTTAGTGTGAAGTCTGTAATATTGTACCGTGAGTCATAAACTACAATTTTCAAAGTCCTTAATTTGTTTTCGGGAAGGGAAGGCTATGTATTTTGAAACATTAAAGCGAATGTTTTATGAAAGTAAAAAATATATATGGCACTTCACCTAGCTATTGATCGTGTTGTATTGAATATAATTTGACAGGTACGCGTTAACTATAAGTGCAAGAGTACAATCGGGTGAAGTATCGGTAATATCATACTCGACCCTGTGGGTGCCATATTGACCTTCGCCGAAATGGGTGTTCAGGCATTTGACCAAGGCTAGTTTCAGTATTGCTCTTTCTATTTCATTTATATGGTTTTCTTTTAGGGAAATTTTGGACCACATTCTTACAATTATAAAAACTATGTTTTAGATCCCTTTCAATTTTCTTTCATAAAATTCGATCATATTTCTGAAAATAGATGTAATTCAAAAAGGTAATTGGGTAATTACTAATTGTGACGATCCCAAAATCCGAGGGGCGGTATTAAGGATAATCATTAGGAAATAACACATTAATCATCATAGCAGAGTACAGATAATAGCAGAAACAATAAATAAAATAAATTTTACATGGATATGACAGCGGAATCACAACATGTAGGGATATCAGAATAGCATAACGTGGGATGTACTTAGTAAATAAAAGGGAAAGTGATCAGTCATCATTGCCAGAGGCGGAATACATACATGCAGTGAGACATAATAAGAGTATCAGTCTACATCGCCGAAGGCGGAATACATATACATATAGTGAGAAATACGGAAAGTAAATCAGTCTGCATCGCCAGTGGCGGAATCATAATACGTATACAGTAATGGCGGAAAATATCAAAGTCATCTCTATGAAGTTAGCCTCGCCATGAGCCAAAAGTGCACTCTATGCAGCAGTGCAGAACCAAAAACCACCTGTCACCTGTGTACTAGGCTGCCCGTGTGAAAATAAGGGCACCCGCGTTTGCAAAGTGAAACAAACAACGAGTCAGTCATGGGGACTGGTATGAGGAATCTACTTAACAGTTAAACAACAGTAAATAGCACATCATAGGACCACGCCACTTTCGCGGAACGGGTTTACTCCAGTGATTGCTAGTGCAATTAAAACAAAGTAAATTCTTTTAAAACAACGCAATGCTTTTAGAAAGAATGAAGCCATTATAAGACTCAGGTCCCATCACACAATGCAACGCAAGCCGGAGGATAGAGTTTTACCTTATAAGGGCCAAATATGCTTAATACGTATAAAGCAAAATCATTTGATATTATTACTAGTGCATATATGTTTCAAAACGAATAGCATCACAAATATCAATCATAGGCGGCATAGCTACCATATACTATGTCGCCATACTAGTTTTACAATCAAGTCCGTTATTTCGTATTGGAAATTGGATTTCCGTCATGAGTCGAGGCAAGGGGCAAGCTCCTCTCCGCTTCAAGACACTCTAGCAAATGCCTCGGGACTACACACTCTGGGTAACCCCTGGATGCTTCAGGGCCGGTCCTCACTTACGTTAGAGGATTAGTATTCCTGAACACACGTTTCCCGGTCCTTACAGACCTATAATCGAGGCGCCTCGCATTCCAACAACCACATAGGTGAAAAGTAGATATATATGTCAGGGCTGGTAAGTCACTGACACCACCATAGCTAGAAAGAAACGTCGTGCTCTCCCTGCAGTCCGTATCCCGTTTTTAACTCATACCGGGGTGTGAGGCTCGCGAATCTACGAAATACACAAAGCTGGGTCATGTAGACCTTGCTTTGATCATCATCCACAAGACTTTGCTTTGCAACAGAAGCCTTGATCACAGCATCTTGGCATGCCACATAGACAGTCCACTCCATACGATTGATTTCCATCGATATATAACCTCTAAGCTCGTACGTCTCAGAGGAGGGCGTTAAGCAAAAGGATAAATTCTCCGCCGCCAAACAGATATATATTTAACAAAGATCAATCAGTATAGAACAAAATCCAATGTCAGACACATAGTCCATTTACAAGTCCGTCCTGGGTCTGAACGAAACCGGAGGCGTCAAATTCCTCGTATATCCGTCCAATCAACACATACGTTCATAGGCTACTACTTCCGTCCCCTTCCGGTAGCTACTCCGGTTAGGAACCTCAGTAGCGCCCATCCAACCGATACGAAGATCGTCGGTCTTGAATCGTCTTTGCATTTTCCAATTCGAATCGCTCGATAAATTATTTGAAATGAGGGTTAGCTCGGCCTTTTCAAATAATTCACGTAATTAGAATTTAAATCGATTCATTTTATGGCTATGTTATTCGACATCCATCTTTCAGTTATTTAGTGTTATTTTCATGTCATACACATACAACCATAAAATATCAAACAATTCAAGCCCAATTGGTTTGTTTTCAACCTATGTTGCTTATAATATTTTATAATGATTTTTCGCCATTTTTATTTATTTAAAAATGGCCATATTTAATTAAACGACGTTTCAGGTCGTGTCGTGGCACTAGCGCTGTTTTTCCCTTAATTTGTTTTACACATATCGGAAAATCTAATCGTTGGATTTCTACAAAGTCTATATCAGTGGGAAGATATTCCCAAAGCGAATCCAACGGTTCCAGTTTCGTGAGAATCCGACGGTCGGATCTTCCACACTAGTCGTTTGAAGTTACGGTTTCAAAATTCGAACTGCAGCGTCGTTATTCGATTCTATTTTAATTATATTTATATTTATATATAAATATAAACGATTCTGGCGCTGTTTTTCTTCAGATTTGAATTAAACATTCCGGACAATCCAACCGTTGGATTTTTGCAAGGTTGGTGCCGTTGGAAAGATATTTCTAAGGCGAACCCAGCGGTTGCGGTTTCGGGGAAATCCGATGGTCGGATTTCTCGTGCTAATCGTTTCAAATTACGATTCCGAAACGCGAACTGCACGGCCTCTATTCCTTTTAATTATATTTATATTTATATATAAAAATATAATTCAATCTATAATTTCAACTATAGCTCATTCTATATTTTCAACTTCATTTTTCACTTCAAATATTTCACTAACGCCTTAATATTTCGAAAAATTTCGCCATAACCTCCTTTGTACGGGGAGGGGTTTGGAAATTTATTGGGCCGTATTAGGTACCCAATAAATCCTAAAAAGCATTCACATATTTATAATGATATATTCTGGTGTTTACGGGGGAGCATGTACTGATAATCCCTCCAAAGAATAAATTCCCGTCACCCCGTTTCCGTGTGGAAATAAATAGTCCATGTGCCGTATCTAATAACTAGAGCGACGTGTTTATTGTCAACTCCAGACCCGTGTGGGGTTTTTATTAATCTGGCAATTTATCGTTATAATTTATATAGTCCATATCAGTCATCAGTTCAACCTGTAGTACATAGTCATCGCCATACAAGCCTCTTGCTCGTATGGTAAATCTTCCACCTCGTCACACAAGCTCCAATTGCTTATGTGGAATATGATGAAGTATGCCTATCGTCAAGAAGTATGCCATGTAGTGTAGTTCAAAATTAATTGTTACTATCCTATGGCGTTATTTATTATTTCACACAGAATAACCAGCACTACGCATCCAATGGCATTCACAGGAGTTGATATATAAATAAAATTGCGCAGCCAACTCATCGAGGTTTACCTATTTGTCGGGCGCGCAAATAATTTCTTTACTCTACAGCTAATCCATTTTTCCTGTTCAACACATGTATATATATGCAGAACAAAGCTAATAATAATATTTCTAGCAAACTATTATTTATTTCAACACGTATGTATTTTTAACTAAGCGTATACATGATAAAAGGAATATTTTTATCATCAAAAATATTTATTCGACACGTGTGTATTTTTAACACTTCATATTCATGAAAAAAGGAATATTTTTATCATCAAAAATATTTATTCGACACGTGTGTATTTTTAACACTTCATATTCATGATAAAAGGAATATTTTTATCATCAAAAATATTTATTCGACACGTGTGTATTTTTAACACTTCATATTCATGATAAAAGGAATATTTTTATCATCAAAAATATTTATTTGACACGTGTGTATTTTTAACACTTCATATTTACTATAAAAATATAGTTTTCACTGTCGATTCATTTTATTTTTAAAAGATGATAACATTCAACACATGAACTTCAATTCAACGAATGAATTGCAACTCAACACATGAATATTCGATATAGTTTGAATATATATAAAAATGTGATTTTTATCGCTAAAGCCATTTGTTTAAATTCGAATAATATTCAACACATGAATTTCAACTCAACGAATGAATTGCAACTCAACACATGAATATTCGATATAGTTTGAATATATATAAAAATGTGATTTTTATCGCTAAAGCCATTTGTTTAAATTCGAATAATATTCAACACATGAATTTCAACTCAACGAATGAATTGCAACTCAACACATGAATATTCGATATAGTTTGAATATATATAAAAATGTGATTTTTTATCGCTAAAGCCGTTTGTTTAAATTCGAATAATATTCAACACATGAATTTCAACTCAACGAATGAATTGCAACTCAACACATGAATATTCGATATAGTTTGTATATATATAAAAATGTGATTTTTATCGCTAAAGCCATTTGTTTAAATTCGAATAATATTCAACACATGAATTTCAACTCAACGAATGAATTGCAACTCAACACATGAATATTCGATATAGCATATGTAAATAATTTCAATGAATGAAAATTATTCTAACACATAATTATTTCAGAAAATTTCGGCAGCATAACGGCAGGGTAGTTAAAACCGGGACCGTCCCTAGTACGGCTCCTCGCTCTACATTAAAACCTCGTGGTTTTTGACAATGGGGATCATGCATCTAGTTCGCACGCAGGCGGCATGTTTTATTTTCAATTCACAATCCTATTCTATTTTGTTTCAACCACAAGAGGGTATTTTTCAACCACAAAGGTATTTTTCAACCACAAAGGTATTTTTCAACCATAATATCAACCACAATCAATTATTTCCAACCATTCGTCATACCATATAATATCACGTCAATCACAAGCAATAAATATCGTCCATGGTCTGTGGACGAGGGGAGTATATATATTTATATATATAATATAATAATTCACTTGCATTTCATCACAATTCAAAGCATATATGTTTCAAACAATGCTTGTATAATTTATACATCGCTAATATAACTTATACAACACATGTACATGAGGTATACAATGCGTATATAGTTTACACTTCGCTTATATAATTTATACAACGCGATTTCATTCACACAGATAATTTAGATTCCTCACATTGGTTATTGCGGTGCTAAAAATCGTAGGAAGGTCAGAAAAATCCGCGGCTTCTTCTAGAATGTAGAGAGCCTCCTTGCGGTCACGGTGTCTCCTGTTTCATCGAATTTCGTTAACATAGCCAAAAGATATGATTTTTACAAGTTTGCAACGCTTTAAAGTGTAAAAATCAGTGGAAAATAGTTTCAGCCGTATACCCCTTTTTGATTCGAAAGCTAGGGTTGAATTTTTCGGCAAAACCATGAAGCTTTAGGACGAACGGCCAGCGCTGCGTCGAAGAGGAAGGAGAGAGCTTCCCGATGCCACCTGAGATGGTCAGCTCGACGCCTCCTAGAGGGCACGGCGGCGGCGCAAAGGTCGGAGTTTCCCGACGCGATATCTCCTTCAATACTCAATGATAATTCGTGAAATTACTATGGATTTGAAGATCTCTGAACGCTCTTCAAAATGGATCTGAGTTTGCTTGATTTCGTTGAGTGGTTGCGGAGAATTTTAAGAGAGAAGTTTCGGGTTGGTTTCCGCGTCGCGACAGGGGTTTCGAGGAAGAAGATGAATTCTGATTGGTTGATGCCCTTTTTATTTTAATTTTTAATTTATTTAATTCCAAAAATACCCCCTTCTTCAAACGACCTCGAAATCAAACCCAACGACTGTCGCCCCTAGCTAAATACCCCCATTCCGAACACAATGGGATATGTTTCGTTGGCCATTTCGACTGTTACAGTCAGTTATTTTTCAAATTAAAATATAAAACATTCGATATTTAATTTAAACGTACATTTCAATTTGCCAGGGCCACAAACTGAATCGAAAAATTCCAGAAAAATAAATCTAGCTTTGTTTTGACGATACGGTCCTAACAAAACCAGTTTCGTCGAATTCTGAGCTCGTTTGAAAAACGGCCATTTTTAGGTCGACCCATTTTAACAGAATTTGACCAAACACGTTTTCTTTTGCCCTGCTCACGTACTAGCTTCAAAAATTATGAAATTTGAAACTTAGCAATAATTTGACGTCCTGGACCCAACAAAAGTGGTTTCGTCGAATTCCGAGGTCGTATGCAAAATCTCAATTTTCAAGGGCTATATATACTATATAGCGACCTTTCTGAAAATTCATTTGGCCATAACTTTTGATTTCCGTTATGAAATTTCGATTTTTCAGATTCGTTAGAAAGGTATTGATAAACAGATTTAAATATTTTCAGTTTCGTTAAAATCTGTTATATTTTCCACCCGGTACAGTCAGACAAAGTTTGTAATCAAAATTTCAAACTGCAATATTATACCAAATTCTATATTTTATTGAAATAAGCTATTTAAATTATTCAAATTTCTTGGTAATAACCTAATTTAAAAATTTTAAACTGGTTCACATTTTCCGGGTTATTACAATCTCCCCCACTTAAAACTTTTCGTCCTCGAAAAGGAAATAATAGTTAAGCAGGAAATAAAATGTAAATGCAAAGTATTGTAAAGGTACCTTGCGCCGGAGTTAGTCAGAGATGTCCACTCTGCATTTGGGATAGGCTTGTTTAATGCTTCCCTCAGTTTCCCAAGTACAGTCTCTAGGATCACTACTCCACTGCACTTTGACTAAATGAATGTTTTTCCTCCTTAGCTCTCTAGTTTCTTTGCCAATTATCTTTAATGGCTCTCTACTGAGTGCTAATTCTGGAGTTATGTCAATATCCTGTTGCGCTGCTTCTTCCACAACAAGATCTGGATCATGAACATGTTTTCTGAGTTGAGATACGTGGAATACATCATGTACACCAGGCAACCAATTGGGTAATGAAACCATATATGCAAGAGTTCCAATCCTTTCAAGTATAGGAAAGGGACCAATAAATCTCGGTGCCAACTTCCCAGTCTTGCCAAATCTGATTACTCCTCGCATTGGAGAAACTCTTAAATATACATAATCGCCAACGGCAAACGATATATCCCTTCTTATCGCATCAGCATAACTTTTCTGTCGGCTCTGTGCGGTTTTTAATCGCTTCTTAATGAAATCGACTTTATCCGATGCTTCTCGAATCATATCGGGCCCTAACACAAGTCTGTTGCCAGGTTCTACCCAACATGCGGGAGATCTGCACGGTCTACCGTATAATGCTTCGAATGGAGACATTCCCAAACTTGCTTGATAGCTATTGTTGTAAGAAAATTCGGCTAAATGTAAATGATCTTCCCATGAGCCTCCAAAATCGATAACGCAAGCCCGCAATAGATCTTCTAAAATTCTATTCACCCGCTCAGTTTGGCCGTCTGTCTGAGGGTGATAAGCGGTGCTTAGATTTAATTTGGTCCCCAATTCTTCCTGGAATGCTTCCCAGAATTTGCTAGTAAATAGGGGATCTCTATCGCTGACTATATTGAGCGGTACTCCATGAAGTTTAACAATTTCTTTGAAGTAAATCTGTGCTAGACTTTGAGCCGTTCTGTTGGATCGGACAGGTATGAAATGGGCAGTCTTCGTGAAGCGATCTACGATTACCCATATACTGTCGTTTCCTTTCTTAGTTCGAGGCAAGCCATCGATGAAATCCATCGAGATTTGTTCCCACTTCCATCCTGGAATTTCTAATGGTTGTAATAATCCAGCCAATTTCTGCTGATCACTCTTAACTAGCTGACAAGTGGGGCATCTGCTAACATATAATGAGATATCTCTTTTCATAGCTCTCCACCAGAATGTGCGTTTAATATCGTTATACATTTTGCTCACACCGGGATGGATACTTAATTTGGACTCGTGGCACTCATCAAGTATTTCTCTTCTGAGCTCGGGAAGGTTTGGGATGCAGATTCTACCCTTTAATCTTAGAACCCCTTTGTCATCGAGTCGAAAACTTGTGGATTCACCTCCTTTGATTCTTTGACTGATTCTTTGAATAAATTCATCGTCTTTCTGAAGAGTCGAGATCCTGTCTATTAATGAAGACGTGATGACAAAACTGGCGATGATTTCATTCTTTCTGCTGAGCGCATCTGCTACAACATTGGCTTTCCCTGGAGTGTATATAATTTCAAAATCGTATGCTGCAAGGAATTCTAACCAACGCTGTTGCCTCAGGTTTAAATCTTTCTGGGTGAACAGGTATTTCAAGGATTGATGATCGGTGAATAGTTCGAATTTCTCGCCCAGCAAATAATGCCTCCAGATTCTTAAAGCAAACACGATAGCTAATAACTCAAGATCATGAGTAGCATAGTTTCTTTCATGCGGCTTTAGTTGACGGCTGGCATAAGCGATCACTTGGCCTTTTTGCATTAACACTGCGCCTAGCCCTCTAATAGAAGCATCTGTCCATACAGTCAAGTCTTGGTTGCCTTCTATTATGGTCAATACTGGAGCGGTTGTCAACTTCAGTTTTATCTCTTGGAAAACTTCTTCACATTCGGGAGTCCATTTGAATTTCTCATGCTTCTTTGTAAGCTTTGTCAATACTCCTGATATCTTTGAAAAATCCTGAACGAATTTCCGATAGTAACTAGCCAATCCAAGGAAACTTCGAACTTCTGTGGGCGTAGTAGGTTGTTTCCAGTTCTGAATCGCTGTAATTTTGCTTGGGTCTACAGCAATTCCTTCTTTTGACACGACATGGCCAAGGAATTTAACTTCATTCTGCCAGAAGACACACTTAGAAAATTTAGCTTTTAAGACGTTTCTCCTTAGAATTTTCAACACTTGTTCTAAATGTTTTGCATGTTCGTCTTCTGACTTAGAGTAGATTAAAATGTCATCGATGAAGACTAGAACAAATTTATTCAATACACCACGGAACACTCTGTTCATAAGATCAACGAAGTATGCCGGAGCATTACACAAGCCGAACGGCATTACTAACCATTCGTGGAATAAATCGGGACCCCTGAAGGCTGTCAAAGGAACACAGTCTTCGGCTATACGCAATTGGTGGAAACCTGTAGCTAGGTCCATTCTGGATAATACTGTTGCTCCATTTAATTGATCTAACAGATCATCTATTCGGGGCAAAGGATATTTGTTCTTCAGTGTTTGTTTATTGAGATCCCTGTAATCGACGCAAAGTCTTAGAGTACCGTCTGATTTCGGGACAAATACTACTGCGGCTCCCCATGCTGAAAATCTTGGTCTGATCAGACCTTTCCAAAGCAATTCTCGGGTTTGATTACTTAGTTCTTCTTTTTCTTTCGGGGCCATTCTTCGTATTGGATGTACTACTGGTCGGGCGTTAGGAGTTAAATCTATTCTAAATTCAATTTCTCTTTGCGGTGGTAAGTTTTCTACTTCTTCAAACACATCCGCATAGTTTTTAACGACCGGTATCTTTTCTATCGAAGGGGGAATAACTTCTAAAGAAGACCAAAATTCTGTTCTATTAATTTATGAGCCATGACATGGTATATATATAGGTCCAAGCTTCGTTTCGACTTTAACAATCCTTTCGGCACATCTAACTTCGGCCTTATATTTTGTCAACCAGTCAAATCCCAGTATAATATCAAAGTCGGAGAGGTCCATGACAATTACTTTAAAAGGGAATCGATAACATGAATATGAGGCGGGTACATTACAATATGAGCCGAGAATAGTAGACCCACCTATCGGATTTTGAACTTTAATTGGTTCTTTAAGCTTCCTTGGATTCAATTTTAACTTATGAACAATATTACCAGAAATGAAGCTACGTGATGCACCAGTATCAAAAAGTACAGAAACAGGAATATTTTTAATGGTAAGGGTACCTCCCAAGACATCGGGTTTACCTGATCCATCGGTGATAGCTGGCGGGGTCTTCCCGTCATAGACATGGGCCACCTGTGCATTCTGCTTCAGAGGGCAGTTCCTGCTGTAGTGCCCCTTCTTGTGGCAGTTGTAGCATTTGGCTGAGTCATTTGCCTTTGGCTTCTTTGGGGCCTTGCATACATTAGAGAAATGACCGGGCTTCCCGCAATTGTAGCAGTTTCCTTTCGGGATCTTTGCGGGTTTTTGAGTAGCGGCCGCGGTAATGCTAGATTCGGGTTGGTCTGTTGAAGCCTTGCGCTTATTCCCTACTTGGCTTTTAGCGCGGTCTTGGCTAGCATGTCTCTCATCCATGTCTTCGTAATTGCAAGCCATCTCTACTAGTTCTGTAAAGGAGAGTTTGATGTTGCTCATAGCTCTATCATGGTACTTGCGCTTCAGCCCAAATATGAACCTCTTGTTCTTGGCTTTGTTGGTTAAAATCAGTTCTGGAGCATAGCGTGATAACTAGGTGAACTTATTTAGATAATCCTGAATAGAGAGGTCTTCTTGCTGGAGATTAGCAAACTGCTCTCTCATCCTCTCTAGAGCCTGTTCCGGTACAAACTTCTCATTGAACAAAGCTTTAAATTGCTCCCAAGTCCGGATAGTACCAGCTGCATCCCCAGAGATAATGGCATCCCACCACAGCTCTGCTTCTTCCTGAAGGAGCCAAAAGCCAAGTCGGGCTTTGTTGTTAGTTCCCATACCCATGCCTTCGAAGATTTTCTCACAGGTTTTCAGCCAAGCGATAGCTTCGGTCACTGTGCCAGTGCCAGTAAAAGGTTTTCCTCCAAGATTTCTGTACCTCTTTGCTACTTTGTCGAGCTCAAAGTCTTCTGGTGCTGGTGGCGGAATAATAGGGCCTTCCACTACTACGGGGATATTCCCCCGTCCTCCTGCTGCATCTCCTCGGCCTCCACGGCCTCCTCTAGCTGCTGCTCCACGTGTAGCCATCTAAGAGTACTGTATAAGCAAGAAAAGAGTCAAGCTCACAGATTTGATAATTTTCATAAATGATAAAGAAAGGGAATACAAGGAAAGATAATGATGATGTACTGATCAAATTGTTTTGCTAATCTGCTTAGCTCATTCTAGGACATTGCTAATCCTATCTCTAATGAGCTACTCGCATTAGAACACTACTGATTCTATTCTGACGAAGTGTTTAATGTGTTAGATCCCGGAACTAAGGTTAACCAAAGCTCTGATACCAACTGTGACGATCCCAAAATCCGAGGGGCGGTATTAAGGATAATCATTAGGAAATAACACATTAATCATCATAGCAGAGTACAGACAATAGCAGAAACAATAAATAAAATAAATTTTACATGGATATGACAGCGGAATCACAACATGTAGGGATATCAGAATAGCATAACGTGGGATGTACTTAGTAAATAAAAGGGAAAGTGATCAGTCGTCATTGCCAGAGGTGGAATACATACATGCAGTGAGACATAATAAGAGTATCAGTCTACATCGCCGAAGGCGGAATACATATACATATAGTGAGAAATACGGAAAGTAAATCAGTCTGCATCGCCAGTGGCGGAATCATAATATGTATACAGTAATGGCGGAAAATATCAAAGTCATCTCTATGAAGTTAGCCTCGCCATGAGCCAAAAGTGCACTCTATGCAGCAGTGCAGAACCAAAAACCACCTGTCACCTGTGTACTAGGCTGCCCGTGTGAAAATAAGGGCACCTGCGTTTGCAAAGTGAAACAAACAACGAGTCAGTCATTGGGACTGGTATGAGGAATCTACTTAACAGTTAAACAACAGTAAATAGCAAATCATAGGACCACGCCACTTTCGCGGAACGGGTTTACTCCAGTGATTGCTAGTGCAATTAAAACAAAGTAAATTCTTTTAAAACAATGCAATGCTTTTAGAAAGAATGAAGCCATTATAAGACTCAGGTCCCATCACACAATGCAACGCAAGCCGGAGGATAGAGTTTTACCTTATAAGGGCCAAATATGCTTAATACGTATAAAGCAAAATCATTTGATATTATTACTAGTGCATATATGTTTCAAAACGAATAGCATCATAAATATCAATCATAGGCGGCATAGCTACCATATACTATGTCGCCATACTAGTTTTACAATCAAGTCCGTTATTTCGTATTGGAAATTGGATTTCCGTCATGAGTCGAGGCAAGGGGCAAGCTCCTCTCCGCTTCGAGACACTCTAGCAAATGCCTCGGGACTACACACTCTGGGTAACCCCTGGATGCTTGAGGGCCGGTCCTCACTTACGTTAGAGGATTAGTATTCCTGAACACACGTTTCCCGGTCCTTACAGACCTATAATCGAGGCGCCTCGCATTCCAACAACCACATAGGTGAAAAGTAGATATATATGTCAGGGCTGGTAAGTCACTGACACCACCATAGCTAGAAAGAAACGTCGTGCTCTCCCTGCAGTCCGTATCCCGTTTTTAACTCCTACCGGGGTGTGAGGCTCGCGAATCTACGAAATACACAAAGCTGGGTCATGTAGACCTTGCTTTGATCATCATCCACAAGACTTTGCTTTGCAACAGAAGCCTTGATCACAGCATCTTGGCATGCCACATAGACAGTCCACTCCATACGATTGATTTCCATCGATATATAACCTCTAAGCTCGTACGTCTCAGAGGAGGGCGTTAAGCAAAAGAATAAATTCTCCGCCGCCAAACAGATATATATTTAACAGAGATCAATCAGTATAGAACAAAATCCAATGTCAGACACACAGTCCATTTACAAGTCTGTCCTGGGTCTGAACGAAACCGGAGGCGTCAAATTCCTCGTATATCCGTCCAATCAACACATACGTTCAGACGGCTACTACTTCCGTCCCCTTCCGGTAGCTACTCCGGTTAGGAACCTCAGTAGCACCCATCCAACCGATACGAAGATCGTCGGTCTTGAATCGTCTTTGCATTTTCCAATTCGAATCGCTCGATAAATTATTTGAAATGAGGGTTAGCTCGGCCTTTTCAAATAATTCACGTCATTAGAATTTAAATCGATTCATTTTATGGCTATGTTATTCGACATCCATCTTTCAGTTATTTAGTGTTATTTTCATGTCATACACATACAACCATCAAATATCAAACAATTCAAGCCCAATTGGTTTGTTTTCAACCTATGTTGCTTATAATATTTTATAATGATTTTTCGCCATTTTTATTTATTTAAAAATGGCCATATTTAATTGAACGACGTTTCAGGTCGTGTCGTGGCACTGGCGCTGTTTTTCCCTTAATTTGTTTTACACATATCGGAAAATCTAACCGTTGGATTTCTACAAAGTCTATATCAGTGGGAAGATATTCCCAAAGCGAACCCAACGGTTCCAGTTTCGTGAGAATCCGACGGTCGGATCTTCCACACTAGTCGTTTGAAGTTACAGTTTCAAAATTCGAACTGCAGCGTCGTTATTCGATTCTATTTTAATTATATTTATATTTATATATAAATATAAATGATTCTGGCGCTGTTTTTCTTCAGATTTGAATTAAACATTCCGGACAATCCAACCGTTGGATTTTTACAAGGTTGGTGCCGTTGGAAAGATATTTCTAAGGCGAACCCAGCGGTTGCGGTTTCGGGGAAATCCGATGGTCGGATTTCTCGTGCTAATCGTTTCAAATTACGATTCCGAAACGCGAACTGCACGGCCTCTATTCCTTTTAATTATATTTATATTTATATATATAAATATAATTCAATCTATAATTTCAACTATAGCTCATTCTATATTTTCAACTTCATTTTTCACTTCAAATATTTCACTAACGCCTTAATATTTCGAAAAATTTCGCCATAACCTCCTTTGTACGGGGAGGGGTTTGGAAATTTATTGGGCCGTATTAGGTACCCAATAAATCCTAAAAAGCATTCACATATTTATAGTGATATATTCTGGTGTTTACGGGGGAGCATGTACTGATAATCTCTCCAGAGAATAAATTCCCGTCACCCCGTTTCCGTGTGGAAATAAATAGTCCATGTGCCGTATCTAATAACTAGAGCGACGTGTTTATTGTCAACTCCAGACCCGTGTGGGGTTTTTATTAATCTGGCAATTTATCGTTATAATTTATATAGTCCATATCAGTCATCAGTTCAACCTGTAGTACATAGTCATCGCCATACAAGCCTCTTGCTCGTATGGTAAATCTTCCACCTCGTCACACAAGCTCCAATTGCTTATGTGGAATATGATGAAGTATGCCTATCGTCAAGAAGTATGCCATGTAGTGTAGTTCAAAATTAATTGTTACTATCCTATGGCGTTATTTATTATTTCACACAGAATAACTAGCACCCCGCATCCAATGGCATTCACAGGAGTTGATATATAAATAAAATTGCGCAGCCAACTCATCAAGGTTTACCTATTTGTCGGGCACGCAAATAATTTCTTTACTCTACAGCTAATCCATTTTTCCTGTTCAACACATGTATATATATGCAGAACAAAGCTAATAATAATATTTCTAGCAAACTATTATTTATTTCAACACGTGTGTATTTTTAACTAAGCGTATACATGATAAAAGGAATATTTTTATCATCAAAAATATTTATTCGACACGTGTGTATTTTTAACATTTCATATTCATGATAAAAGGAGTATTTTTATCATCAAAAATATTTATTCGACACGTGTGTATTTTTAACACTTCATATTCATGATAAAAGGAATATTTTTATCATCAAAAATATTTATTCGACATGTGTGTATTTTTAACACTTCATATTCATGATAAAAGGAATATTTTTATCATCAAAAATATTTATTCGACACGTGTGTATTTTTAACACTTCATATTTACTATAAAAATATAGTTTTCACTGTCGATTCATTTTATTTTTAAAAGATGATAACATTCAACACATGAACTTCAATTCAACGAATGAATTGCAACTCAACACATGAATATTCGATATAGTTTGAATATATATATAAAAATGTGATTTTTATCGCTAAAGCCATTTGTTTAAATTCGAATAATATTCAACACATGAATTTCAACTCAACGAATGAATTGCAACTCAACACATGAATATTCGATATAGTTTGAATATTTATAAAAATGTGATTTTTATCGCTAAAGCCATTTGTTTAAATTCGAATAATATTCAACACATGAATTTCAACTCAACGAATGAATTGCAACTGAACACATGAATATTCGATATAGTTTGAATATATATAAAAATGTGATTTTTTATCGCTAAAGCCATTTGTTTAAATTCGAATAATATTCCACACATGAATTTCAACTCAACGAATGAATTGCAACTCAACACATGAATATTCGATATAGTTTGTATATATATAAAAATGTGATTTTTATCGCTAAAGCCATTTGTTTAAATTCGAATAATATTCAACACATGAATTTCAACTCAACGAATGAATTGCAACTCAACACATGAATATTCGATATAGCATATGTAAATAATTTCAATGAATGAAAATTATTCTAACACATAATTATTTCAGAAAATTTCGGCAGCATAACGACAGGGTAGTTAAAACCGGGACCGTCCCTAGTACGGCTCCTCGCTCTACCTTAAAACCTCGCGGTTTTTGACAATGGGGATCATGCATCTAGTTCGCACGCAGGCGGCATGTTTTATTTTCAATTCACAATCCTATTCTATTTTGTTTCAACCACAAGAGGGTATTTTTCAACCACAAAGGTATTTTTCAACCACAAAGGTATTTTTCAACCACAAAGGTATTTTTCAACCATAATATCAACCACAATCAATTATTTCCAACCATTCGTCATACCATATAATATCATGTCAATCACAAGCAATAAATATCGTCCATGGTCTGTGGACGAGGGGAGTATATATATTTATATATAATATAATAATTCACTTGCATTTCATCACAATTCAAAGCATATATGTTTCAAACAACGCTTGTATAATTTATACATCGCTAATATAACTTATACAACACATGTACATGAGGTATAAAATGCGTATATAGTTTACACTTCGCTTATATAATTTATACAACGCGATTTCATTCACACAGATAATTTAGATTCCTCACATTGGTTATTGCGGTGCTAAAAATCGTAGGAAGGTCAGAAAAATCCGCGGCTTCTTCTAGAATGTAGAGAGCCTCCTTGCGGTCACGGTGTCTCCTATTTCATCGAATTTCGTTAACATAGCAAAAAGATATGATTTTTACAAGTTTGCAATGCTTTAAAGTGTAAAAATCAGTGGAAAATAGTTTCAGCCGTATACCCCTTTTTGATTCGAAAGCTAGGGTTGAATTTTTCGGCAAAACCACGAAGCTTTAGGACGAACGGCCAGCGCTGCGTCGAAGAGGAAGGAGAGAGCTTCCCGATGCCACCTGAGATGGTCAGCTCGACGCCTCCTAGAGGGCACGGCGGCGGCGCAAAGGTCGGAGTTTCCCGACGCGATATCTCCTTCAATACTCAATGATAATTCGTGAAATTACTATGGATTTGAAGATCTCTGAACGCTCTTCAAAATGGATCTGAGTTTGCTTGATTTCGTTGAGTGGTTGCGGAGAATTTTAAGAGAGAAGTTTCGGGTTGGTTTCCGCGTCGCGATAGGGGTTTCGAGGAAGAAGATGAATTCTGATTGGTTGGTGCCCTTTTTATTTTAATTTTTAATTTATTTAATTCCAAAAATACCCCCTTCTTCAAACGACCTCGAAATCAAACCCAACGACTGTCGCCCCTAGCTAAATACCCCCATTCCGAACACAATGGGATATGTTTCGTTGGCCATTTCGACTGTTACAGTCAGTTATTTTTCAAATTAAAATATAAAACATTCGATATTTAATTTAAACGTACATTTCAATTTGCTAGGGCCACAAACTGAATCGAAAAATTCCAGAAAAATAAATCTAGCTTTGTTTTGACGATACGGTCCTAACAAAACCAGTTTCGTCGAATTCTGAGCTCGTTTGAAAAACGGCCATTTTTAGGTCGACCCATTTTAACAGAATTTGACCAAACACGTTTTCTTTTGCCCTGCTCACATACTAGCTTCAAAAATTATGAAATTTGAAACTTAGCAATAATTTGACATCCCGGACCCAACAAAAGTGGTTTCGTCGAATTCCGAGGTCGTATGCAAAATCTCAATTTTCAAGGGCTATATATACTATATGGCAACCTTTCTGAAAATTCATTTGGCCATAACTTTTGATTTCCGTTATGAAATTTCGATTTTTCAGATTCGTTAGAAAGGTATTGATAAACAGATTTAAATATTTTCAGTTTCGTTAAAATCTGTTATATTTTCCACCCGGTACAGTCAGACAAAGTTTGTAATCAAAATTTCAAACTGCAATATTATACCAAATTCTATATTTTATTGAAATAGGCTATTTAAATTATTCAAATTTCTTGGTAATAACCTAATTTAAAAATTTTAAACTGGTTCACATTTTCCGGGTTATTACACTAATCGTAACATCTTCATATGTTATTATTTTCCGAGACCCATGACTCCTGCATTATCTGTTTTGATAGTCATTTTTAAAATTGAAAACAATAGATGTAAAAGAGAGAGAATTATAAAGGAAAGGAATATAAGTAATAGTAAGTTTTAGAATTAGTGATGTGGAGCAAATTTCCACTTTCTTTTTCCTGTTCCTTACAAAGCTTTAATGCTAATGCAGGTACATGGGTGAACTCTTATGGTAATGTAGGGAAGGCTTTGCTTTCTCTTGTATGTATGGAAATGCTTGATAATTGATTGTTAGAGTAATGTACAACACTCATACAAATTGTTTATCAAGATATGAATTCGTCAGTGTTCAGTTTAAATGAAACTTCTTCCTCTATTTTTTGGCAAGCCATCACTGTTAAATTTGTGCCTCGTGGTGATCTCTTTTTAACTGCATCGGCAGATAAGGTCCGTAGCAACACTACGCCATAGATGGCCTATCGCAAAGAAAATCCAAGGTGTTGCTAGCTACAATGTAACGATAGGTATGTTCATTTTTGTCTATTGCAACACGCACTTCAAAGTGTTACCATAGAAAATGCAAGGTGTTGTAGTAGCCACATGAATAAATTTATCAATCCGGGTGATTATGATCCAACGGTCCACATTAGCGATCCGCATGAAATAATCTTTAACGCGGGAAGCAAAAAAAAAAAAAAAAAAAAAAGCAAAGCAGCAAAAGACTTAGCAAAATTTTCAAGGGTTTCAATAAAAAACTTAACAAAATACGTCGTCGCTCAACCTGTCAAAGACTCTCACTCACAATTTCAATTAGGGCTAAAAGTTCAAGTTTACAAGCTTAATTGGGGTTCGATTACGGAAAGTTCGAGTTCAAGTTCAATTAGGGCTTTAGTGTTTCAACTAGGTCTTCAATTGGGGTTTGTTTGGGTCTCAAATTTCAGTTAGCGCTTCGATTTAATCTGCTGCTTAAGGTATCACTCAGTCTATATTTCAAGTATTTACTAATTTGATTGTTATGTTGCCTAATTTACGAATTTACTTGTGTATTCAGGTGTAATCATATTCCTGATTTTATTATTTTGTTTATTTTTGTAACAAACTTATGTTGAGCAGTGCTGATATGATATTATTGTGTTTTTCTCCCTTATAGCCATGGCTAATAATATTTTTGTGTAAATTAGTGATGAACGAGGAAAAAATATAGGCAGAACTTCCAAATTTCGGATGACTGCATGTTATCTGTGTGTAAATTTAGGCCTCGATTACCAAAGAATACATGCATGTCCAAATGACTGCATGCTATTTTGGGTAAAAAATGAAAAGGAAAATAACTGCAAAACTTGTGGTGTTTCAAGTAAAATAACTGCAAGCTAATTAAGTAAGAAAATGTTGTTTCTGCCTTTATTAAATGTTGTAACTGATGTATCATATTTGTGGCTTCTTTTTGAATTTTTTTATAGTTTCTTCCTATGTTACATGTTAGTGAAGTGGCTGTTTTATTTTATAATGCGCTTGGTTTATTTTATTTTGTTACTATTTCAATCTAATGTTAATTTCTCCGTTTTGTGTAGGATGCAGGCAAATCATAGGCTCTACCACAAGGGAAAATTTGGGAAGAATGGATATGTTAGTGGAGAAGAGGCTATTGTTAAGGGAGTCGATATGGATAGGTTTTCGTACACAGTACCAATGGAGTCTGTCAAGGAAGAGCTACAGTAAACCGAAATTGGAGAAGTATATGCATGGAAAGGTCCAACGAGTGGGTGGAAATTGGTGGCCGATGATGTAGAGCCGTTGTTTATGATGTAAATAAAAAATAATGATGACTACATTGATTTCTATGTCGAAACTGTCGTCGATGATAATACCGAGCCAATGAAACAAATGCAATAACATGTCATCGTACGCCTAAGGAAGAATCTGTTTCCAGGTATAAATATGTCTTCTCATTTGTACTATTTTGATGAATTTGGTCATTTTGCTGAATACGTTTTTCATTTAGGACTTGTTTGCTTTTAGTGCACTTAGTAGAATAATAAAGAACTTGTATGTTGCAGCTGCGAAATCATATAAATGGCAGTTTGTCACCGCTCACCATTTGCAATATGTAGCAATAAAGAAGCAACAAACTGATCAAGTCTTTACTCCTAGAAAGTCGACACGGCTAAACAATCCGCAAGTGATCAGCGAAGCTGCTGTGAGTCCACCTATCGGCAACAAGCAGACTGAAGTGTTTACCCCTAGAAAATCGGCATGGCTAAATAATCCAGTTACGAACAATCCAGAAGTAATCAGCAAAACTGATGCGAGTCCACATATGAACAAGAAAAAGTTGGTCAGCAAGAAGTCAACTAGAGTCAGTAGTTCGACGAAGTTACCAGAGAAGGAAAATCCAACTGAAGTCAGCGATGCAACTTTGGATATCAACTCAGCAGGTGTCAGGAGTAAATTGGATTTCAATAATTCTCCACATAAAGAGGAAAATACAGATGAAAATGAGCTTCTGGTAAGAAGACTACAATATGATCTTCTAATATATGATCTACATATTTTGCTAATATTTACAATAATGTCGTGTTTAATTACTTTCAGATTGATGAATTATCACCTCCACCGCTTACAAAATACGAAAGGGAGAGAGACAAAAATGTATCGTAGAAGAATAGTGTTTTTGAAAAACTTGGTATGCCTAAATTAGTTTCTGGAATGAGAAATGAATGTGGAAAAAATAAAGAAAAATCAAAGATGCTTGATGAGGAAAGCGAAGATTATGCTCCATAATTTGAAGATGATACTTCAAAAAATTAGGCCAAGGTGCATTATAAGTGAAGATTTAATTTTATGTTGGTAATTATGGACCAGCGTCATTATTTTTTTATTTTATTGTTTTTGTGTGCTTATTTTAGAAAACAGAAAAAGTTAGGGTTACAAAGCCTCAGTCTGGACCAACAACTCGTTCATGAGCCAATGTTGAATTTGCAACTGATAGTCCACCATGCAGCGTTGAGTTACCACACAATGAAGGAATAGGAACAATGGCGGCTTATTTGGCTTTGCGAGAATGCCAGAAGATTAACAGTAGTGGAAGTGGAAGTGCGAGGAACAAGGTTGTTGTCGGAAATGTCTCGACAAATATTGAAAACAAAGAAGATGAAGTAGAAGAAGGTGAAGGTAGTATCTAATCGAGTTCCTATTTTAATAGTTTAAGTTCTCATTTATGTTATGCCTAGCCTTCTCATTACTATTATATATACTTTGTTAAGGTAATCGGAGCTCCCAGAAGGCTCAGGGGAAAAACAAAGATGGATAAAGTTCATTCAAGGCCATATGACAAAAGAGTTGTAATCCAAATGAATAATTGGGGCCAACCTATTTCAGACGTTGACCAAGTAATGACTGAACTGAGTTATTTTTTAGGAACACTGAAGAGGAGTGTTCCACTTACTTACAAGTCTTGGTTTGATGTCCCTGCAAGTTTGAAAGACACGCTATGGAACTATGTAAAGGTAATTTGCAAACTTAGCTGAATTTTACTTAAATATATGAGACTTGTCACAAAAGTAGCATGACTGTTATTTTTAATGTTTGATTTGTATTTAAACAACGTTATATTATTCCGAATAAATGTGAATATTGGGCTTTGAGGTCAATTCGTGACGTTTGGAGGGGGTACAAGAGTCGTATTAAAAAGGCACATTATACGCCTTATGAAACTGATGAAGAGAGGCTTGAAAATAGGCCGGACGAAATTTCACTTAAGGATTTCAAAGTACTCTTGCAGTTTTGGGGAGAAGAAAAGGTTCAGGTATAATTTTAAGTTTTTTCACCAGAAAAATTATCTTTTTATTCATTCAAATCAGTCATGTAAACATCTTTATTTCATGTGTCCAAGGCCCTTACAAATTCTGTAAATCAGAAATCGTATACTGACACACACACACACACACACTGCTGGTCCAAAACTTATTTCCCAAATTCGGCATAAGATGGTATGTATTTTTCTTATTTTTATGGTTGGATTGTTTAACAATATAGGTCATATGGAGGTATGCTTGTTTAACTCGAGTGTAGTATCCTTGTTTAACTTGTTTAGCAATATTAGTGATATATGTTCTGGAACAATTGGTTTGATATCCTTTTACCATCTAATGTTTTTTGTATCAGTCCAAGCAATCATATGGAGAACTTTATGTTAAAACTCGCAAGCGGAAAGAAGGAAATGTGTACAAAACTGATGCTTCAATAATGAACTACATAATTGTATGAATTTATTTTCTCTTCAATCAGGTGTCAAAAAAATGCTTCATTTTGCACATGATCATCATTATTGTAGAATTAGATCCTGTTTTGTTGAAACCGATAGCAGGATCATAGCAATGGTTGATCTTTTGCTTTGGGTTTCAGTGTGTTATATGCCGCAATTCTTGTTTAAGAAACTTGTTTACAAATTGTTAATTTTATTTAATGTCACATTTTGAAACAGATTTATTTTGCATGAGAATATTGAAAAATCAATTAGTGAAGGAGACAGTGTTGGAGTTGTTCAAGAACTTGTTTCCGATGGAAAGTCGCACGGTCCATCATGGCTTATAGGACGGCACACAAAGTCTCCAAAAGTTTGAAAAGTAGCTCCAATAGCAGGCACATACATACAGGAGCTGGCAATGAAGATAAGGGAAGATATAGCCGACGAAGTCGAACCAAAGGTGAAAAAGATGGTCCAAAATGAATTTGATGCAAAGGTAAATGAAAATGAAACGACCCGAACTTCCCCGGTAAGGAACGCACAGATTGAATTGAGGACAAGCCACATCATAACGCAAACAGAAGAACAATTCATTGTATATTACAACAATTCCATCAGATTACAAGAATATACAGAGTATTAACAAATAATATACATTATAAAATATCAGAGATTACAATACATTACATAGCAGCGGAAAATAATACAAAACACAACTGAAGTAGATATATGGATACAGAGCTTTTCGGATATCATTCCAGCTGTAAATCAGGATCCTGTGAATATAAATCTGCAAAACCAAACTACTAGCTGCCCGTGTCAAAATAAGGGCACCCTGAGTTTAGGTTAAAACAATAAACTCCAGGTCAGTCATGTGACTGGTGTGAGAACTAAAACAGTTATTAATCTTTATTTTAAGATTAGGTAAATCAAGGGACCACGCCATATACCACGCAACGGGTTTCCTCCCAAGAACACTAGTGCATAAAACAACAGCGCAATGCTAAATAAAGGAAAATGAAGCTATTATAAGACCCAGGTCCCATCACACAATGCAACGCAAGCCCGAGGATAGGGTTTTTACCTTATAATAGCCAAGAATACTTGATACGCTAAAAAAAATCATTTGATACTATTATAAGTGCATAGTGTATAAAACGATTTCAATCATAAGTATCAATCATAGACGACATGAGTGGCCCATCCCACTATGTCGCCATACTAGGCTCTACAAATAAAACCGCAAAGTCACGTATTGGAAATTGGATTTCCATCTGTGAACCGAGGCAAAAGATAGTCCTCTACCGATTCGAGACTCTCTAGCCCGAGCCTCAGGACAAGTACTCAGTCAAGCCCTTGGATCATCGGGGCCGGTCCACCGATGTGGATTAAAATGCCTGAACACTGCGTTTCCCCACCCTTTGGGGCGTAAATGAGCCAACGAATGACTCCATCGGCTTCACATGGTCATCGATATACCCGAGCCGCCTCGCAACAATAACAACCACATAAGTCAAACTCGTTAGGGCGTGTAAAACCACTAACGCCACTTCTAACTAGAAGGAAACGCATGCCCTCCCTGATGTCCTCTCCCGTTTCTGGTTTACAACCGGGGTGTGAGGCTTGCGAATTCACGTTACACAAATCCATGCCGCACAGGCCGTGCTTTGATCATCAACCACAAGACTCCGCTTTTCAACAAAAGCCTTGATCATTTGCCACTTAGGCATTCCACACAGGCAATTCACTTCATGCGATTGATATCCATCAATATATAACCCCTGAGCTCGTACGTCTCAGAGAAGGGCGTTAAGAAAGAGAATAAATTCTCCGCCGCCAAACAGATGTATAATTAATAGAAATCAATCACACAGACTAAAATCCAATGTCAGACACACAGTCCATTTACAAGTTCGTTCTGGGTCTGAACTAAACCGGAGGCACCTTGTACCTCGCATATCCATCGATCTCCAAGTACGTCTGGACGACCACTAACTGATTCCCTCTTGGGTGTACGGCCCAATCAAGATCATCAGTAACCACCCAAACGAGGTGAAGACCTCCGGTCTTCAACCACCGTCTTCACCTTCGACTTGTCGTCGTAGCAGTTATTCAGAATGGGATAAACCCGGTCTTTTCGAATAACTCGCGTATATATTAAACAAGTGTTACACAAACACAACATACACCTCATTCCAATTCATCAGTCACTAACCGTAAATTAGTAAGGGAACAATTCCCCAAATATTAACCCCAAAGGCCGAAACCAACATCAAATCAATACCCAGGAAACCATTCATCTTAACTAATCTACACTTAGATGCTAAATTTCACATTCTTAGGGATAGGTTCCCATTAATTTTATCAAAGATAAATTCTTTAATCTTCCTTTGAAAATCAATTCAAATTAGTCGGGATTAGCGAACCACACCGAAGTAATCATTTATTTTATTTCCCAATCCCAACCTATTCATCCCATGAAGTAAAACTGGCCATACTTCATATCTAATACCACGGTGTTATCGGTAAATTCAATTATCATTTCACGTTCAAATCTAATTAAAGGTTTAACTATCGCCTGGAGCAAAACTGGTGATACTCCATTCTCGACTATTTCAATCTAATTAAAGATTCATTGAAACCCCACTTAGTTTTAATCTTCACAGAAATCAATTTTAATGATTGCTTAACTTGGGAAATCATATCCCGTCTTTAACTGGGTTAAAGAACCAATGTCATTTAAACACGGTTCACAATAAACCCAAAATCACATACTATTCCATCAGCCTTTAACCGTAAATTAGCAAGTGAATAATTCCCTAAGTGTTAACACCGAAGGCCGAAAGCAACATCAGATCAATACCCAGGAAACCATTCATCTTAACTAATCTCCAGTTAGTTTCTGATTTTCTTAACTCTGTTGGGTCTAAGAACGGTATTATTAAAGATACCATTCACGACAACCCAAATCACATTTCATTAATTATCGGGTTAAAGAACAAGTGTTATTTAAAACACCGTTCATGATAAACCCAACAATCAATTCAAATTCAATTCCAATTAAATTCCATTTAATTGGTACACTTCATTAAATCTAAATAAAAAGATTTAATCTTTTTCTCAACTGGGTTCAAGAACAGTGTTAATGAAGACACCATTCACGACAAACCAAATCACATTTGATATTAAATACAAGGCTCTGAATAGAAAATATATCGGCTTATATTCAATATCAAATTCTACGACAACTAAATATCGTATTGGAAATAACGATATTAATATATCTTTCAAATTCCCATAACAATATCGGTATAATCACGAAATCTGACATCGAAATATTCCGAAGCTAATTTCGATTCAAATCCATTCCACTTCGTATAATGGAAATTCTGGTTATATTTAAAACCACTTCAAATCCACTTTATTTATTTTCAAAATTAATAGAATTATAATTCTAGTTCAAAACTAGTTCATTTCTATAAAAATCAATTTTTATCTTTTCAAATTTGGAGTTTTTTTACCCTAATTCTTCACAACTCATTTCTTATGATTTTACACAAATTATTACTATTTTTAATAATTTTATCAAGGCCCGTACAGTCGATTTCCATCAACGGCTATTGAACTGCACTTACACAGACCTTTCCCAAATTTGATTTGACATAATTCCAAATCCAATCGTTAGATTTCAAATCTCTAAAATTCGTTCGAAAGCTCTTTTCGATACGAACCCAACGGTTCCGGTTTTAGGAGAATCCGACGGTCGGATCTCCCGCAATATCCATTCGAAGTCAATGGTTGAAATTCGCGAACTGCCGCAGTGCGTTCTATTCAGGCCATTATATATATATATAATATAATATATATATATTTCGTTGATTTCCTTTTTAAAACGTATTTTATAAATCGTTTTAAATTCGTTTTCAAAATGAATTCCACTTCATATTCAATTTCTAATCAAAATGGAATATTCCACATCATCGATATACAAATGATAATATTTTCAAAACGTTATATTTTGAAATCACTTATTTTCTATATTCATTATAAAAATGAATAAAATAGATATAAATATCGTTCACGTCAAAATGGCGTCAATCTAATCAACACGGCTTTTATTCAATACATGAATGTTTATTCTATTCAACACATGAATATTTTTCAATTCAACACATGAATTTATTTTATTTCAACACCTGAAATTATTTTCTTTTCAACACATGAATTTATTTTCAATTCAACACATGAATTTATTTTCTATATTGGAATGAGGCCCAATCAATTACCATATAATGTTAACTATATGGATTTTCTTCAACACATGTATATAATAGCAACGATAAATAATCAACCATCATCCAGAGTGCACCACACAACTGCATAAGCATTAAATATAAATAATTAACGCTTACACAGTCTGTCAACCCATCGATTGACATAAAACTAAACAATCGGGATTAGTGTATATCAAATATCATCCCAATACCCGTGTGGTGTTTCAAATCAACAAACACATATTTTATTTGTGCGGTTGGACGATGTGTAAAGTTTATCGTCCCAATCAATATCAGTCAAATCAGTGTATATAAACAAATCGTCCGATTTGTTTATAAATATTTATTTTATATATACGTTAAAAATCATATTTTTAACTATAAAATATTTTCCACTATAAAATATTTAATTTCATTCACCATCACACAATCAAATTTCACCACACAGCAACCAAACAAACAAGTCATCCATGGTCTGTGGACGACGGGTGTCGGGTGCTACTAAACACCATCTGCATCCTATTATATATTTCAACTAGAAATTAAAATAAAAGTGAGGAGTTCTCACCCAAGCTAAATCAAACGCCACGACTCTTTATATATAGGAGTCTTCGCCGTTTTCGTCTTTCGCCACTTTCGTTTCCCGTATTCACTACATACATAAATATCACATTTTTATATACTCTCTACTTCACGATAAAAATAAAGTTCATATTTTTATTTTACTTCATATATTGTAAAGATTATATTTTTAATTCGCTACAAATATAAAAATCATATTTTTAATTCGCTACATTTATAAAATCATATTTTTAATTCGCTACATTTATAAAAATCATATTTTTAATTCGCTACAAATATAAAAATCATATTTTTAATTCTCTACATATATTAAAATGATAACTTTACCACTTCGTTTGCATTATAAAAATCACAACCTTATCACTTCTTTCCGACATTAAGAATTATATTTTTCTGTTAATTTCCTTCATATAAAAGTTATACTTTCCTTTTAAATTCTTTCATATAAAAATTAAAATCTTGTCTTCTCATTTTCCATCGTTAAAAACCAAAGCTTTATAAATAATAAAAATCATAGCTTTATAATTAATAAAGATTATACCTTTAACTATGCTTCATATATTTTTAAAACTGAAAATAATCAATGTTAATTACTTTAAATAAAACTGATTTTTCTTTTGAAGGTAATCTTATATAAAATGAATAAATACATAACCTTTCATGAATTAAAACATAGACTTAAAGAAAATAAAATAAAATCGAAGAAAACTCACATTTTCCAGCAAATCGAAGAAGAAAAAAGGGGGGGCGTAGGCGCTAGGCTGAGAAGGTGGCTGCGGTGAGGCTCATGCGATGGGGTGGCGGCCAAATCACCCTAGGGTTTCTATTTAGGCTCGAGCGTGTTGATTGGGGGGGTTGAGGATGGAGGAGCGAGGAGCGAGCTCGAGAGGAGGAGGGCGCGGGTTCGTGGGTGGTGGCGCTGCCACTTCGGGCGGCGGATCGGTGATGGGGGGAGGGGCTCGATCGCTGGCGCGGGCTGTAAAAGGGGCGGCTCGTTCTTCTTTTTTTATTTTTTTTATTTTGACTGAAGTCCATCGTGGAAAGAGAGAGAATAGAGAGTGGTGAGGATAGAGTATATATATTATTATATATATTTAATTAATTTAATTTTCAAAAAGCAACTTTTTATTTCGAACTCGAAATTAAGCCCACCGACTATCGCCCATAGGTAATTATCCCCATTCCGAACACAATGGGATATGTATCGTAAGCTGATTCGGTCGTTTCGATCAGTTTTCGTCAAAATCAAAATATAACTCTATATATTGAATTTGAATACACATTTCAATTTACCGGGGCCACATACTTACTCTAAAAATTCCCGAAAAATATATTCTAGCTTCGTATTGACGATACGATCCTAACAAAACAAATTTCATCAAATTCTGAGACCGTTTGAAAAATGGCCATTTTCCAGTCGATTAAAATCAACTGAAACTGGCCAAACGCGTTTTCCTTTGCCACGCTCACATATTGATTCGAAAAATTACGAATTTTGAAATCTAGCAATAACTTGACATCACGGATCCAACAAAAGTGGTTTCGTCGAAAACCGAGGTCGTTTGCAAAATTTTCATTTTTAAAGGCCAGAATTCCATAACGACTATTCTGAATTTTCAACTGGGCATAACTTTTGATCCCCGCTATGAAATTTCAGTTTTTCGGATTCATTGGAAAGATATTCTCAAATAGATTCTAATGTTTTTAGTTTCGCTAAAATCCGGTTTATTTTGCACCCGGTACATCCATTTGAAATTTGAAATCTAATTATCGAACTACCGCGCCATTTTCAATCCCTTTTATATATATAAATAAATATTTATATTCTAACAATGACGTATATAAATATATACGTTCTAATTCTATTCGAATTAAATTTCTCGTCGATATTATTTAAAATAATCCGTTTTATATATTTAAAATTCATTAACATTGCCAAAATAAAATTTTTAAATTGGCTCAGATTTCCGGGTTATTACAATCTCCCCCACTTAAAAATTTTCGTCCCAGAAAAGGAACGAAGCCGAAAGTTGTTTAACAAATCAACTCAACTTCCATTATTTTCTTTACGGCTTAAGTTCTTCAGCTTTTCAGTTTCTAAGAACTTTTCAAATTTTTCAAAAATTTGGCTAACACCCAAAATTTTCGAAAAATTTCGCCATAACCTTCCCTGCACCGGGGACTTCGGGATATTTCATATAGCCTCCCATGGCCTTCTTCAATCCAAAAGAAAAAGAAAACGCCAAGCGGCTAGCCAATTGACTCATAAAATCATCCAAACCCAAAGAAATACATTAAACATGTACCTATTTGTCGGGCAAACAATTTTATTCCTCTTCTCTAGCCTCCTTGCTATAACCTGTTCAATGTAAGTACATGTATATGCATGCATTTTCAAACAATTTTCAATACAGTTCAATATTCGATTCAATTTGGCATAATGGTTCAAAATTATCAAACCCATAATCAAACAACATAACCAACAATCAATTAGTTGATTATCATTTCAATCACATAACTTTGATACATAGTCCAAAAATCAGATTTTTGATGCCAAATCACAATAATAAGCCCTATCTAGTTTTGGCACTCACACCAGTCAATTGGAAATATATAGAAATCTCACTTTCGAAACTCGAACACTAATTCTGATGATGTAGCTACAATCATCAGAATCATCTCCGGGCGACTAGAGTGTGAATCTATATCTATCCAGTATATTAAAACTTCAAATACTCGCGGATCAGACGTATACACAAAATCTATATATACTGGATTTTCCAAATTCAATATGAAATAAATAATCAAATACGAATAATTGATTTAAATTTTCAAAACAAAAATTGTTTTCACTTTAAAAATATACTCTTCACACTCGTTCTATGATACTACTGATCCCATCTCTAACGAGTTATTCCCATTGGATATTACTAATCCAATCTCTGATGAATTCTTTCATTTGGTTCTGACGTGTCTTGTTCTCTGAGCTTTGTAAACCAAGGCTCTGATAACAAACTAAAACGACCTGAACTTCCCCAGTAAGGAAAGCACAGATTGAATTGAGGACAAGCCACATCATAACGCAAACATAAGCACATTTCATTGTATATTACAACAATTCCATCAGATTACAAGAATATACAGAGTATTAACAAATATTATACATTATAAAATATCAGAGATTACAATACATTACATAGCAGCGGAAAATAATACAAAACACAACTGAAGGAGATATACGGATACATAGCTTTCCGGATATCATTCCAGCAGTAAATCAGGATCTTGTGAATATAAATCTGCAAAACCAAACTACTAGCTGCCCGTGTCAAAATAAGGGCACCCAGAGTTTAGGTTAAAACAATAAACTCCAGGTCAGTCATGTGACTGGTGTGAGAACTAAAACAGTTATTAATCTTTATTTTAAGGTTAGGTAAATCAAGGGACCACGCCGTATACCACGGAACGGGTTTCCTCCTAAGAACACCAGTGCATAAAACAACAGCGCAATGCTAAATAAAGAAAAATGAAGCTATTATAAGACCCAGGTCCCATCACACAATGCAACGCAAGCCAGAGAATAGGGTTTTTACCTTATAATAGTCAAGAATGCTTGATACGCTAAAACAAATCATTTGATACTATTATAAGTGCATAGTGTATAAAACGATTTCAATCATAAGTATCAATCATAGACGGCATGAGTGCCCCATCACACTATGTCGCCATACTAGGCTCTACAAATAAAACCGCAAAGTCACGTATTGGAAGTTGGATTTCCACTTGTGAATCGAGGCAAAAGATAGTCCTTTACTGATTCGAGACTCTCTAGCCCGAGCCTCAGGACAAGTACTCAGTCAAGCCCTTGGATCGTCAGGGCCGGTCCACCGATGTGGATTAAAATGCCTGAACACTGCGTTTCCCCACCCTTTGGGGCGTAAATGAGCCAACGAATGACTCCATCGGCTTCACATAGTCACCGATATATCCGAGGCGCCTCGCAACAACAACAACCACATAAGTCAAACTCGTCAGGGCATGTAAAACCACTGACGCCACTTCTAACTAGAAGGAAACGCATGCCCTCCCTGATGTCTGATCCCGTTTCTGGTTCACAACCGGGGTGTGAGGCTCGCGAATTCACGTTACACAAAGTTATGCCACACAGGTCGTGCTTTGATCATCAACCACAAGACTCCGCTTTTCAACAAAAGCCTTGATCATTTGCCACTTAGGCGTGCCACAGGCAATTCACTCCATGCGATTGATATCCATCAATATATAACCCCTGAGCTCGTACGTCTCAGAGAAGGGCGTTAAGAAAGAGAATAAATTTTCCGCCGCCAAACAGATGCATATTTAATAGAAATCAATCACACAGACTAAAATCCAATGTCAGACACACAGTCCATTTACAAGTTCGTTCTGGGTCTGAACGAAACCGGAGGCACCTTGTACCTCGCATATCCATCGATCTCCAAGAACGTCTGGACGACCACTAACTGAATCCCTTCTCTTGGGTGTACGGCCCAATCAAGATCATCAGTAACCACCCAAACGACGTGAAGACCTCCGGTCTTCAACCACCGTCTTCACCTTCGACTTATCGTCGTATCAGTTATTCAGAATGGGATAAACCCGGTCTTTCCGAATAACTCGCGTATATAATAAACAAGTGTTACACAAACACAACATACGCCTCATTCCAATTCATCAGTCACTAACCGTAAATTAGTAAGGGAACAATTCCCCAAATATTAACCCCGAAGGCTGAAACCAACATCAGATCAATACCCAGGAAACCATTCATCTTAACTAATCTACAGTTAGTTGCTAAATTTCACATTCTTAGGGATAGGTTCCCACTAATTTTATCAAAGATAAATTCTTTAGATTTATTCTTTAATCTTCCTTTGAAAATCAATTCAAATTAGTCGGGATTAGCGAACCACACCGAAGTAATCATTTATTTTATTTCCCAATCCCAACCTATTCATCCCATGAAGTAAAACTGGTCATACTTCATATCTAATGCCACGGTGTTATCGGTAAATTCAATTACCATTTCACGTTCAAATCTAATTAAAGATTTAACTATCGCCTGGAGAAAAACTGGTGATACTCCATTCTCGACTATTTCAATCTAATTAAAGATTCATTAAAACCCCACTTAGTTTTAATCTTAACAGAAATCAATTTTAATGATTGCTTAACTTGTGAAATCATATCCCGTCTTTAACTGGGTTAAAGAACCAATGTCATTTAAACACGGTTCACAATAAACCCAAAATCACATTCTATTCCATCAGCCTTTAACCGTAAATTAGCAAGTGAATAATTCCCTAAGTGTTAACACCGAAGGCCAAAACCAACATTAGATCAATACCCAGGAAACCATTAATCTTAACTAATCTCCAGTTAGTTTCTGATTTTCTTAACTCTGTTGGGTCTACTAACGGTATTATTAAAGATACCATTCAGGACAACCCAAATCACATTCCATTAATTATAGGGTTAAAGAACAAGTGTTATTTAAAACACCGTTCACGATAAACCCAACAATCAACTCAAATTCAATTCCAATTAAATTCCATTTAATTGGTACACTTCATTAAATCTAAATAAAAAGATTTAATCTTTTTCTCAACGGGGTTCAAGAACAGTGTTAATGAAGACACCATTCACGACAAACCCAAATCACATTTGATATTAAATACAAGGCTCTGAATAGAAAATATATCGGCTTATATTCAATATCAAATTCTATGACCAACAAATATCGTATTGGAAATAACGATATTAATATATCCTTCAAATTCCCATAACAATATCGGTATAATCACGAAATCCTACATCGAAATATTCCGAAGCTAATTTCGATTCAAATCCATTCCACTTTGTATATTGGAAATTCTGGTTATATTTAAAACCACTTCAAATCCACTTTATTTATTTTAAAAATTAATAGAATTATAAATCTAGTTCAAAACTAGTTCATTTCTATAAAAATCAATTTTTATCTTTTCAAATTTGGAGTTTTTTATCCCAATTCTTCACAAATCATTTCTTATGATTTTACACAAATTATTACTATTTTTAATGATTTTACCAAGGCCCGTACAGTCGATTTCCATCAACGGCCATAGAACTGCACTTACAGCGGCCTTTTCTAAGTTTGATTTGGACATAATTCCAAATCCAGCTGTTAGATTTCAAATCTCTAACATTCGTTAGAAAGCTCTTTTCGATACGAACCCAACGGTTCCGGTTTTAGGAGAATCCGACGGTCGGATCTTCCGCAATATCCATTCGAAGTCAATGGTCGAAATTCGCGAACTACCGCAGCGCGGCGCGTTCTATTCAGGCCATTATATATATAATATATATATTATATATATTTCATAGATTTGCTTTTTAAAACGTATTTTATAAATCGTTTTAAATTCGTTTTCAAAATGATTTCCACTTCATATTCAATTTCTAATCAAAATTGAATATTTCACATCATCGATATACAAATGATAATATTTTCAAAACGTTATATTTTGAAATCACTTCTTTTCTATATTCATTATAAAAAATGAATAAAATCGATATAAATATCGTTCACGTCAAAATGGCGTCAATCTAATCAATACGGCTTTTATTCAACACATGAATGTTTATTCTATTCAACACATGAATATTTTTCAACTCAACACATGAATTTATTTTATTTCAACACCTGAAATTATTTTCTATTCAACACATGAATTTATTTTCAATTCAACACATGAATTTATTTTCTATATTGGAATGAGTCCCAATCAATTACCATATAATGTTAATTATATGAATTTTCTACAACACATGTATATAATAGCAACGATAAATAATCAACCATCATCCTGAGTGCACCACACAACTGCATAAGCATTAAATATAAATAATTAACGCTTACACAGTCTGTCAACCCATCGATTGACATACAACTAAACAATCAGGATTAGTGTATATCAAATATTATCCCAATACCTATGTGGGGTTTCAAATCAACAAACACATATTTTATTTGTGCGGTTGGGCGATGTGTAAAGTTTATCGTCCCAATCAATATCAGTCAAATCAGTGTATATAAACAAATCGTCCGATTTGTTTATAAATATTTATTTTATATATACGTTAAAAAACATATTTTTAACTATAAAATATTTTCCACTATAAAATATTTAATTTCATTCACCATCACACAATCAAATTTCACCACACAGCAACCAAACAAACAAGTCATCCATGGTCTGTGGACGACGGGTGTCGGGTGCTACTAAACACCGTCTGCATCCTAGTATATATTTCAACTAGAAATTAAAATAAAAGTGAGGAGTTCTCACCCAAGCTAAACCAAACGCCACGACTCTTCATATGTAGGAGTCTTCGCCGTTCTCGCCTTTCGTCACTTTCGTTTCCCGTATTCACTACATATATAAAAATCACATTTTTATATACTCTCTACTTCACGATAAAAATAAAGTTCATATTTTTATTTTACTTCATATATTGTAAAGATTATATTTTTAATTCGCTACATATATAAAAATCATATTTCTAATTCGCTACATATATAAAAATCATATTTTTAATTCGCTACATATATAAAAATCATAACTTTACCACTTCATTTGCATTATAAAAATCACAACCTTATCACTTCTTTCCGACATTAAGAATTATATTTTTCTGTTAATTTCCTTCATATAAAAGTTATACTTTCCTTTTAAATTCTTTCATATAAAAATTAAAATCTTGTCTTCTCATTTAAAAAAAACATTTCTTTCCATCGTTAAAAACCAAAGCTTTATAAATAATAAAAATCATAGCTTTATAACTAATAAAGATCATACCTTCAACTATGCTTCATATATTTTTAAAACTGAAAATAATCAATGTTATTTATTTTAAATAAAACTGATTTTTCTTTTGAAGGTAATCTTATATCAAATGAATAAATACATAACCTTTCATGAATTAAAACATAGCCTTAAAGAAAATAAAATAAAATAGAAGAAAACTCACATTTTCCAGCAAATTGAAGAAGAAGGGGGGCGGGCGTCGGCGCTAGGCTGAGTAGGTGGCTGCGGTGAGGCTCAGGCGGTAGGGTGGTGGCCAAATCGCCCTAGGGTTTCTATTTAGGCTCGAGCGTGCGGATTGGTGGGATTGAGGATGGAGGAGGGAGGAGCGAACTCGAGAGGAGGAGGGCGCGGGTTCGTGGGTGGTGGCGCTGCCACCTCGGGCGGCGGATCAGTGATGGGGGGGCTCGATCGCTGGCGCGGGCTGTAAAAGGGGCGGCTCGTTCTTCTACTTTTTTTTTTTGACTGAAGTCCATCGTGGAAAGAGAGAGAATAGAGAGGGGTGAGGATAGAGTATATATATTATTTTATATATTTAATTAATTTAATTTTCAAAAAGCAACTTTTTATTTCGAACTCGAAATTAAGCCCACCGACTGTCGTCCATAGCTAATTATCCCCATTCCGAACACAATGTGATATGTATCATAAGCTGATTCGATCGTTTCGATCATTTTTCGTCAAAATCAAAATATAACTCTATATATTGAATTTGAACGCACATTTCAATTTACCAGGGCCACACACTGACTTTAAAAATTCCTGAAAAATATTTTCTAGCTTCGTATTGACGATAAAATCCTAACAAAACAAATTTCGTCAAATTCCGAGACCGTTTGAAAAATGGCCATTTTCCAGTCGATTAAAATCAATTGAAACTGGCCAAATGCGTTTTCCTTTGCCACGCTCACATATTGATTCGGAAAATTACGAATTTTGAAACCTAGCAATAACTTGACATCACAGATCCAACAAAAGTGGTTTCGTCGAAAACCGAGGTCGTTCGCAAAATTTCCATTTTTAAAGGCCAGAATTCCATAGCGACTATTCTGAATTTTCAACTGGGCATAACTTTTGATTCCCACTATGAAATTTCAATTTTTTGGATTCTTGGAAAGATATTCTCAAATAGATTCTAATGTTTTTGGTTTCGCGAAAATCCGGTTTATTTTGCACCCGGTACATCCATTTGAAATTTGAAGTCGAATTATCGAACTACCGCGCCATTTTCAATTCCTTTTATATATATAAATAAATATTTATATTCTAACGACGATGTATATAAATATATACATTCTAATTCTATTCGAATTAAATTTCTCGTCGATATTATTTAAAATAATCCATTTTAAATATTCAAAATTCATTAAAATTGCAAAAATAAAAATTTTAAATTGGCTCGGATTTCCGGGTTATTACAGAAAAAGTACAGGAGAACTTGACAAGGATGCTTAAGAAATTAGGTGAAGCAAACCCTCACATGCACATTGATATTGGAGATCTTTGTCCGACAGTTCGCAGTGTAGGCACTGAAACTGAAAGCAGTGAACACAGTGGGGGCTCGCGCTCTTAGTCATTGATATTGGGGATCTTTGTGCAACAATTTGCAGTGAACATGAAATGATATTTAGAGCATACTAGCTGTGTTTGTCAGTATGGCATGTAAACATGATTTTTCTAGCTATGTTTCTAAGTACTATTCGTGTTGCTTGTGAATCTGAGATAAGAAGTTGTTTAATTCAATGTGATGTTAAATTCTGTAATGTTGCAGCTGTTAGGGATTGTGGAATGGATCGTTAAGGCAAAACAAACACTAGAGGGGGGTGAATTGTGTTTGTGAGAATCTAAACAAAATTTAAAACTTATGTGAATAACAGAATGAAATAAACACCACAAACACAATCACAGACATAGATTCAAACACAGATGCAAAATAAACAGAAATAAAAATGCAGGAAAGGCAAGAACACACCGAATTTTATACTGGTTCGGATTGCTCCTACCTCCAATCCCGCACAATGCTGGATTGCGCAGAGTTTTATTACTATACCAATAGTCAAGTACAACCTCCTTGATTTCAGGCTACAAGGGATACCACCGATTCCTACTTCCTTGATTTCACGACTACAAGGAAAACACCATTTCCTACTTCCTTGATTTCACGGCTACAAGGAATACCACCGATTCCTACTTTACTCAACCCAAGCATTACAAACAGCCCTAAAACTCTTCAATAGCACTTGATTCAGAGAGAGATGAGAAGATAGTGTAGAGATAAAAGTTTGGTCAAAACGGAATTGAATTCGGCAGAGTATAAGTGTAGAAGTCATAAAAATAATTAAGAATAATTATATAATGATAGATAGTGAAAGCGGAGAAGAAGAGATGATTAAAAATTCGAATTCAAGCCATTTTTATAGTGTGTGAAAGGTTGCAACGTTTCTGAAACGTTTCAAATGGTGAAAAGACACTTCCTTTCAAATTTAAATTTCTGATAGTGATATTTCGACATAGTGTTTTATGTATGTCGACATACTCTAGTGTAAATTTGAATTTCAAACATTTTTCAAGTGTTTTGATATAAATATAATTCTGGAAATTTTTGAATAAAAATATAGTGTTGTAAATTAATATTATAAAGTAGAAAAGCATATGAAAACATAAATTTAAACAATATAAACATATTTATGAAATTATAATGTTTTAAACTATATATAAATATAAAATATAGAATTTTAAATATATAAAACTTAAGTTTGAAAAACAAAGATAAATAAAAAAGAAAATAGAAAAGATAAAAAATAAAATACAGAGAATTGAGAATAGAAAATAGAAATTGAAAATCAGAGTATGATAATCAGAATCTGAATATTGAACCAAGAGTGCTATTTAGAGTCTTACAAAATCTAGACTCTATAACTATATTAATTTTGAACTCTTGAAATCTTGAATACTCATGAGTCTTGAAATTTGTCTGAATTCTAAATCTCTATAATCTTTAAAGTATAGTCTTCAGTAATATTTTTGTATATAATTTCTACATATGTGTATATATATATATATATATATATTCTATACAAAAAGTGTTAGTATACATGATAATTGAAATAAGGTTGTTATCATCAAAACTCCATTCTCCAACAATCTCCCCCCTTTTGATGATGGCAACTTTAGTTTATAAAATATCATACCTGTATATACATGTTGATGATGATCCTACTAATACTCCCCTTGTCTGTAAGAATCCTATAAACTTTGTCTATATTTTATAATTTCTCCCCCTTTGGCATTATCAAAAAGAAATTCTAACGGTACTTCCCCTAAATTGTATAACTTTCTAAATAAAACTTAAGTAACTAACGCAATAAAGGTACTCCCCCTTAGTCTATTAACTACTTCTAAGTAGAGTACTCCCCTTAATCTATTAAAACTTAGAATAATAATACCTAGCAATATTTTGATTAAATACAAACCAATCCAAGTATTATCATTATATATGTTTGTTTGATATATATATATATATACATACAAACCAAACCAAATCAAATCACACCATATGTCTTAATGTATACAAGTTTCAAACAATAGAATCCAAATTAAATCACACCACACCATATGTCTTAGAATATTTAAACAAATCAATCAAATTGTACCGAATAATTAAATGTTTCTTGGAAATTCAATCCAACCATCTTCTCTAAAGATAGGATCCTTCTTAATGACTTCCCAATCCTCATATTCTTTGGTTAGCGGAGCCTTTGCGAGATTATTATCTTCATCTCTGAAAAGAGAAGAAATCATCCATCGCATTGCATCAAAATGCTTCTCTTGTTGTTCGAACATCTGTATTTGACTTAGTTCGAGATGACGCTGATTTCGAAGAATGATAGAGAGAATATTTTTGAAAGAATTCAAGGTTTCTTCTAGATTTTCACTAAGATTATGGATAAGATTTGGCATTAATTTAATGAGAAATGAATAAGGATGGAGTAATAGAAAAATAAATTTTTCTGGAAGAAGTAGACTTAAATAGGGTCTGGAATTCGTTGGATTTTGAATGGACATGAGCAATTATTTTAACTTAAAATCTGAAATAATTTGAAAATTTGTCAGTTATTTGTTGACATACCCTTTTTCCTATGTCGATATACTATAGTGAAATTTTTGGAAATTTTGATTTCTTTTGAACTCTTATATTATAATTAGTTTTATAATTTTTCCAGAAACATAAAGATGATTTTATCAAATAAAACTTCATTCATTACTTAATAGTAAGCGAATACATCCAACTAATCAAGACATACTTTAAATATGAGATTCGAAAGCAAATACAAGGAAATATAGTTGAATACATAAAGATAGATTATACTAGATGGCCTAGTTTTCAGATGATGATGAGGAAAATGAAATTCCAAGCTTTCTTCCTATCTTGACCATGAATTTGGATATTTTGGAAATTCTCTTGTTAAGCTTCTTTTGATTTTTGACGATTGTCACTTGATTTTGAACAATCGTCTCTTTGTAAATGCGCTTAGATGTTGGATACTCAATACTTTCCATAGAAGCCTCTTCTTCTTCTTTGACTTCCATTAGCTCCTGTTCTTGTTGCATTCGAGCTTGTTTGACCTCGAATGTCTCATAAGGTTTGAAAGTGAGACGAATTTGCATGAGATGAATGTTTGATGCGTCAAACACTTTTCTAGGCATAAATTCTTCTCCATGAAGATCAACATTAAAGTATTTGAAAACGCAAGTGAGATAAACACCATAGGAGAGAGTGTTTTCTCTTGTAGACAAATATATGGGCTTTATTCCAGTTAGGATTATTTTGGCCCAATTGATGATATATCCACCCATAATAGCAAAGAGAGCCTTTTGAACTTTGAGAGTTGGATTGTTGAAATTTCCAAAACGTGGAGTGATGGTATGCTGGAGGAGAAGGTTGACATTTCTTGTTTTTGGGTGTAAGAAACGATTTTTGAATTCCATTGGAATACCATCTTTGAAAATATCATGATAGATTTCCAAATCGATTTCTTCAAAAGAAAATTTTTAAAAATCCAAGCCCACGCTTCTACAATTTAGAATAGTGCCTAAGAGTTTGGCATCGAGAACAATTTGAGTGCCTTTGACACTACTCCAAATTTGATTTTCGTTGCCTTCGTAAAATCCGCGATTGAGATTTGCATAGAACTTCTTAACGAGTTTGGGATAACATACTTTGTCGTTATCACGAGAGTTAATCAGACTCAACGCTTCATTGTGTTCAAAAAGAGAAACGAGATCATAAGAGGGAAAGTCACTAAATACGGCGAAAGCACCCGTGTTAACTTTAGCATTTGATAAATAGTTACCATAGGTTTTGATGGCTTCTGTGTCATTATGAGGATAGCCTTTAACGGTTTTGGTTATCTTCAATTTTTGAGATGAGCTTGAGGATGCCATTGAATTGATAATTTTGAAGAGAATAGATATGAAGAGTATTGTTTTTGAGTTGTAAATGAAAGGCAGAAAGGATAGATGTATATATAGAAATTGAATGGATATGAATTAAATAGGCATAACTTTTCAGATTGAATTGACACCTTTTCAGACCTTGGGAGTTGGTGAAAAGATTGGAGAGAAGTTTGAAAGTTTAAACTTTTGAAATTCAAAATTTAAATTTCAAAACTGGTTAGATATGTCGATATAGACATTTCTTTATGTACACATACTTGTCTAATTTCAAAGGAAATTGGATTTTTGTGTTTTAAAATATATATTATCGATTTATATTTCAGGTTTAACAATTTCCAGAAATAATTCTAATCCTAATAAACACATAAACCATTTATTTCATTAATTTATTGGTTATTTAATATTATACTATTATTTTGAATTTCAAAATTCAAATTTGAATTTTAAATTTCTAAAATTTATTTTGAAGGTTTTAAATTCAAATCAAAGCAAACAAACAAAGGAACCATTCAATCAAATAAATTTAATTAATGCGTACCCAGTTTTTAGATCCTTTTCTTCATGATTTTCTGAACTTTGAATTGCCGTAAAGCATATATTCCTATTTCCGGTTTCTGGTTCTTCATCACTTGATGACGAATCTGAATCATCTAATGTTACTGCGTATGCTTTCTTTCTTTTCCTTGAAGAATTGCTGTTGTCCGTTTGTTGACTCGATTTGTTTGGATATGGACACATTTTCTTTATATGGCCTGGTTTGTTGCAGTTAAAACATTGACCATCATTAGTTTTTGAACTTCCTTGATTATAACTCTTCCTTCTATATTTTAGAAATTTTCTAAAATGATTTGTCATAAGCGATGTTTCTTCATTATCTCCACTACTTGAGTCAGTATCATTTGTTGTTGCTCTAAGTGCAATAGATTTCTTTTCAGTTGATCTGTTTTCTTTTCTTTTCTGTAACTGGACTTCATAAGACATCAAATTTCCGATTAACTCCTCAATCTTCATTTCATTGACATCATTGGCTTCTTCAATAGCCAAAGTTTTCTGATCCCATTCTAGAGTTAATGAATTCAATATTTTTCTGACTTCATTTGCTTTATAATAAGTTTTTCCAGGTGCTGTTAATGAATGCATTATCTCTTGAAATCTGCAATACATATCTATTCAGACTCATTCTCGTTCATTTTGAATAATTCAAACTAATTAACTAGCATAGATATTTTAATTTGTTTAACTTTACTAGTTCCTTCATGAGTAACTTGTAAAGTTCTCCAAATTTCATGAGCAGTTTTACATATTGATACTCTATTAAACTCATTCCTATCAAATGAACAAAATAACATATTCATGGCTTTAGAATTGCTCTGTGCAGCAGTCTTTTGTTCATTTGTCCATTGTGCAAATGCAGTTGTGGGTTCAACATGCTCATTTTGTGTCCAATTCTATGTGTCTAATCCTACTGACTGTAAATAAATTTTCATTCTACATGCTCAATATGAATAATTACTACCATTAAACAATGATGGTCTAACAGTGGATGACCCTCTATAAAAGAACTATTATTGCTACCAGTGTTGGTTGCCATTATCACTATTTTCAAAAATTAGATTATGAACTTTTTAAAAGACCTTGCACTGATACCAATTGTTAGGGATTGCGGAATGGATCGTTAAGGCAAAACAAACACTAAAAGGGGGGTGAATAGTGCTTGTGAGTAAACAAAATATAAAACTTATGTGAATAGGATAATGAAATAAACACCACAAAACACAATCACAGACACAGATTCAAACACAGATGCAAAATAAACAGAAATACAATGCAGAAAAGGAAAGAACACACTGGATTTTATACTGGTTCGGATTGCTCCTACGTCTAATCTCGCACAACGCTGGATTGCGCAGAGTTTTATTACTATATCAATAGTCAAGTACAACCTCCTTTATTTCACGGCTACAAGGGATACCACCAATTCCTACTTCCTTGATTTCACGACTACAAGGAAAACACCGTTTCCTACTTCCTTGATTTCACGGCTACAAGGAATACCACTGATTCCTACTTTACTCAACCCAAGCAATTACAAACATCCCTATAACTCTTCAATAGCACATTATTCAAAGAGAGATGAGAAGAGAGTGTAGAGAGAAGAAGTTTGATCAAAACGGAAATGAATTCGGCTGAGAATAAGTGTAGAAATCATAAAAATGATTAAGAATAATTATATAATGAAAGAGAGTGAAAGTGGAGAAGAAGAGATGATTAAAAATTGGAATTCAAGCCCTTTTTATAGTTGTGAAAGGTTACAACGTTTCTGAAACGTTTTAAATGGTGAAAAGACACTTCCTTTCAAATTTAAATTTCTGACAGTTATATGTCATAGTGTTTTATGTATGTCGACATACTCTAGTGTGAATTTGAATTTTAAATATTTTTCAAGTGTTTTGATATAAATATAAATCTGGAAATTCTTGAATAAAAATATAGTGTTGTAAATTGATATTATAAAGTAGAAAAGCATATGAAAACATAAATTTAAACTATATAAAACATGTGTTAGCCTGCTTTGTGACCAGGCTACCCAAAGCAAAGATCATGTTGACACACCACTCGGTAAATGCTGTCTGATATGGAATCTCTGGATAACATCGCTCTCTGGCATTGGAAGCATCGTCAGAAGACACAAGGCAGTTTGGTCAAAATCACAACATCATTATAAACTGGCCCGAAACCCCTATCAAATGACCTCATTTGGATCTATTCACCTCATATACTCGTAGCCCTTTGAATTAGCTTCAGTTTGAGCTTTGGTTTGGCTCAATCGGACTTACGGTTTGAAAGTTACGCACATTTCTGTGAACAAGTGTAAGCTGGCATATGACCGCGATCCGATCCGCCCTTGCCTACGCGATCCGATCCGCCCTTGCCTACGCGATCCGATCCGACCCATGACCGCGATCCGACCTTCGGACCTGTTCAAACGCAGCTTGTTTTGACCTATTCTCAAGGCTACTGGCTCTCCTATTTTTTTGGATCGCCTGCCACGTACCCCATCACGAACCAGTCCTCCCAGGAGCTTTCCTACAGCTATAAATACACCTTCAGAGGGCATTTTCAGGGGACTTTTGGCATCTCCTCATCCATGGCTGCCATGGCCAACACTTCTCCATGAATAACCACTATCTTCCTCAATAAATTCAATGGATTCGGAGAGAATTATTCATTGAATTCAAGTGATTGAAAGACAATATTCATTGTAATTGTAATCTATGAGTGAAATGAGAAAATATGAAGTGGACGTAGGCTCGTTAACGCCGAACCACTATAAAAATCTCGTTGTCTTGCTTTTTTCTCTATTTTTCAGTTATTTCTTCATATCCAATGCTCAAAATACGACGATTTGGGTGTTAGGACCATTTTTTGGTCTAACAACATGTTTATAGAATTATAATGTTTTAAACTATATATAGATATAAAGTATAGAATTATAAATATATAAAACTTAAGTTTAAAAAATAATGATAAATAAAAAAGAAAATAGAAAAGATAAAAAATAAAATAGAGAGAACTGAGGATAGAAAATAGAATTTGAAAATCAGAGTTTGAAAATCAGAATTTGAATATTGAACCTGGAGTTCTATTTAGAGTCTTACAAAATCTAGACTCTATAACCATATTAATCTTGAACTCTTGAAATCTTGAATATTCATGAGTCTTGAAATTTTTCTGAATGTTGTTTCTCTATTATCTCTAAACTATACAGTCTTCAGTAATATTTCTTGTAAATAATTCGTGCATATGTATATATATATATTCTATACAAAAAGTGTAAGTATATATTTTATAATCAATGATAATTGAAATAAGGTTGTTGTCATCAAAACTCCATTCTCCAAAAGCAGTATGTGATTTAATGTTGTCATGACTCTTATATAATCTTGAATATCATGAACACCAGCTTTTGCATATAGCAGTTTTTACCTGTCAATGCTCATCAGAATCCATTTTATGAGCTTCTGTAATTTGTATGACAATGAGATAGTGCATTCTTAACTATCTGGCTACAGTTGTCTCATGAATGTTATTGAATGTTCACCATATTGATATTATAAATTTATGTATTAATGAAAGAAACATGGTTAACCATGGGTTTTAATAATTCAGCATTCAGTACTTAGTATATCTTACAAAATTCGATTTGCTTAAGGTTTCATTTTAACTTGAATAATGTTATATGCCTACGTAAATGCAGACCTTTTGTGTTTGGCAAGCAGACAAAGATGGGAGCTATGATCCGATTCGCGGTTCGCGGAACGACCTCCACGAACGGAGCCCAAAGAGCCATCACGATCCGATTCGTAATTCGCGAAACGACCTCCACGACCCGGGCCCAGAGTGACCTTCACGACCCGACCTAGTGTAGGATCCGCGATCCTATCCGAAGACGTTGATTAATTAACGATCCGAGCCACGAACCAGACGACAGTAGCGAACCGCGACCCAGAAAAGTGGTGACGAACAAGGGTCGCGATCCGACCCAAAAAAGTGACATTTTTTGGAAAAAAATGTGATTTTCAGATCATTTCAGAAAAGGCTCTATCTTCCAAAATCGAAAAAATCGTGCGGTGCCCACATTTTCGACCTAACCGGTTAGGTCGATCGCCGCCGGGACTGCGGGGCCCCGGACCCCCGCCGACGCTGCGCCCGGACCCGCTGACGGCCTCACCTTCGGCTCGGAGCACGGCTCGCCTTCGGCTCGGAGCACGGCTCGCCTTCGGCTCGGAGTACATTCTGACCCACAATCATCACAAATGCTTATCGACCAAGATTCGGTAGGTATTCTGAGGATTCTTTCCAGAAGCCATGACCTCTATCTACCGATGTTATTGAATGTGAGGAGCTGTTGAAAAGATTCGACACGCTGGCTATGGCAGTATACAAAATAATGATGGTCTCATAACAACCTCCTCTTCCAGAGCTCCAATGGTGTGCATATTTCCCAAATGCAACTGATGATGCTCCTGAGCGAATAGTGATCACCTAGTTTACGTGACTTAAACCTGTCCTACAGGCGAAATCCCAGATGACATTGACATAGAGCAATCCGGATACTATTCTGAGGACGACTCAAAAGATCCCAATGACCATGATTCTCAATAATGGGATACCCGACGGCAAGTAAGGACCCTAGCACTACAAAGTTACCCTTCGCTTGAATGGCATGGTGAAAAACGTATGTCCTACGGTTCACCTATTTGCCGTCAACCGCATCGAGATAGATTGATTTCCACGTGTCCAAGGGTTAGATCGATGTACTTTGGTCCCCAGAGTTAGGAACCAATTGAACCTCCGCAGGCCGTGATTGGATATATGGATCATTGCTGGGATGATAACAACTTGACTGCTCACCAGCCACCTTATGACATTGGTCAAGAAATGAGAACTTGAGATCAACGCAAATATGAATCAACCATTAGCTCTCCACTTCATACAACAGTTGTGATAGGATATACGAACCTTACTTGAAGCCTTGCAAGCCATGCTATTGCATTCAAGCTTATCTGATCGTGGTCTCAACCAACCAGGTCTAGCGGAATTCAGAGCTTACATAGCATATGGGTGTTAACCGTTAAATATCCCTACCAAAGACGGAGTGAGACTGGTCTATGGTGACCAAGTTATTGGAGAAGCCGACTGATTAGGAAGGATGGAATATGCTACGCAACAGAGATTGCGTGAAACCCAAAGACGCTTCCCCTCCAGATGAAATGGAGTGTGAAGGAGGTGTCAATATTGCGAATGATGGGAGCATCGCAAAAGGAATTGCCAAACGACCTGCCCGAAGACATAGATTCCAGAGAGGATGGTGATTCGGGATGAAGAAGGGTGACGTCTAATAACGCAACTGCACGTGTTCCGACTGGTGACGCCGACCTGACTAAGGTCTTCACATCGGATCTCCTTTAGACCTCTTCCGAACGAGAGAACTTATATGCTTTCTGTAGGCGAGCCTGGATGTGTTCGTTTGGACCAGTGCTAATATTTGTGGGATTTTATCCCAAATTATGAGTCATTTCTTGAGTATAAACCTGAAGTGTGCTCCTGTCAAGCAAATAAGACGTATGCAGTAAGTTCACTATCGCGGGATTTTATATGGAGTTGCCATTCGAAATGAAAGATGAAATCAAGCACCTGGAAGTTGTATACAGACGGTGCAAGAAATGATCGGCAATCCAACGCCGAAGTTTTGCAGATAACCCCCGAAGGACGACTCGAAAGGAATTCCAGTCGGAGAAACCACAACTCGCAGCTTACCTAGAATGGGCAGAAGAGTTATTGGATGGATTGGAACGTTACAACATACCTCATATTTCATACACAAAAGATCTAAAGTCGAATCATCTGGTCGAATAAGAAAGTTCCGATAATCCAGAAAAGATAGAGATGATCCCCATCAAGACACTATGAAATACAACCATTGATGAAATGGAAGTTGATCCAACGTTGGAGACCAAACCCGGAAGAGAGTCACGGTTAACTCCATGATAAACTTCCTACAGCACAAAATGCATCTAACAAGGTGATGTGAAAGGCGTGCAATCAATCTTTATGCCTCGAGGTATGACATGCAATTCGACATTGCCTATTTCTCTTGGAAGGTTGTCCCAAAACAAACACCAACGAATGCAATTGCCAAATTCACCGCCCTAAATGATTTGACCAAATCACCAGTCAGCCACCCATTAGATGGGAGATGTACATGAATGAAACTTCTGGCCAACGGCGTTCTGAAGTTAGAAAGTGAAGACTCATACTTCCACTCTTTTCATCGATTATCTGCCAAGTGACTCACTCCCCTAAGGCTGGGGGCAACTACAGATTTGAGCATAAATTGCTCGAGATTACATCATCTAATTCGGAGCTGATACATCAAGAATTTGCCTGGCCAATTGACTTAGTCTTGCCTGAAAGTTAGCGAGTTGAAGATCTAGAATGCTTACGCATGAATGCTGGTTGATTGTCGGCGCACCAACCCTTGTCCCCGATATGGGATCGAGGGTATATCAGCAAATTTATGTGATATGATTATCCCACCAGCAGTAATATCCTATTTCCTAGCATGGAAAGTGCAAAAATTTCTATAAGCATGAATCCATTGTTCTCATGCTAATCTACAACCTAACACCAATGTAAAGATGTGCTACCATTAGCAATCCAATCATGACTTCATGACACTCTATCCTTACCCTCAGCACGGGGGCAAAAAGGCGATTTGAAGGAGATGCGACCTCATCACTCGCTTATAGTACTTACCTAGCCGCCTTTGCCATCTCAAGACCCCGATCAAGCCCTTTATTGACAGAGATAGGGCGAAGCAAAATGGACCTGCAATGAATATGCAACGCCATTTTTCACTCAGAATGATACTCATTCCTTTAACAGGATTATTCTATAACCATGACTCTTATATTTGCATGATTTATGAGTTATTGATGTAATTAACTCAGATGAATTAATATGTGGACGGTGTAGGTATCCAGGATTTGCTACCGATCAAACTTGTAACACCCGCATATAGAGCCATAGAGCAATACTATAACGAGCTCGACTGAACTGCTCGTTTACAAAGCCACGCTCTTCGTCTAAAGAATGCTGTATAGCTCAAGGTGGATCCGGGATGACCATCCAATCCTTGGCTCACACGTGGCAGACCACAAGACAATTGAACATAAATCATTGAGTTACAAAGTCATAGTCCGACTCCAGATGGACGCGGTGTGACCGCCTACATGGCTCGATCCTATGCTCGATGCCACCAAATTACATGAATTCAAATAAAGGAGGCAACACTGCCTCTTAATTTGCTTACTTTTCAATCATAAAATTTGCTTTCACATGCTTTCCGAGTTACTGACGTGACTAATTCGTGCGGTGTGAATAATGCAGGTACCCGAAATCTGGTGCCAACCATTCCTCCCGTAGACTGTTCGGAGGAACTCAAAGCCTTAGCAAATGCTCCAACTGCTTGTCCGACTGGTTTTAATCCTCGGAGCTTGGATTAAAATGTAAACCTAGGACGAGTTTGATGAGCGTGCATGATTGCAGACCGCTTGATCCGTGACTCTAACTCTCCAGAGCTGAGAGAAAGTATAAAGGACGCAAAGATGACGTCCACAAGGCATGGCGGTGTACCATGATCGGAGCCGCCTGAGCAAAAGTCTAACCTTGGCGACCGCCAGGAGAATATAAAAGCGTACATGATTTGGCGCTGAGAAAGGACTCTTACCCCGCTGAAGGATCGGGGAGCGATGGAACAGCTGAGTCCCAACTCTAACTCTCCAGAGTCGAGAGAGAGTATAAAAGCGTCCATGATTTGGCGCTGAGAAAGGACTCTTACCCCGCTGAAGGATCGGGGAGCGATGGAACAGCTGAGTCCCAACTCTAACTCTCCAGAGTCGAGAGAGAGTATAAAAGCGTCTATGATTTAGCGCTGAGAACTTCTGCTCCGCTGAAGGATCGTTGAGCAGATCATGAACCGAGCTCGAACTCTAACCCGCTGAAGGATCGGGAGAGTATAAAAGCGCTAGAGATTCAGCGCCCCAGCAACTCTAACCCGCTGAAGAATCGGGAGAGTATAAAAGCGCTAGAGACTTAGCGCCTCGGGAAAATTCCTCCCCCGTTAAAGGATCGGGGGGCAGGATGGAAGCTGATCCCAAATCCTCCATGTCTCGACATGGGGGCAACACAGTTATGGTCCTAATCAATCCTCAACAAGACCTGGCCAGGCACTAAGTTAATGATTGATTGGGGGCATGCCTATACATACATACTACTTTACTGCACTTTCACTTATAAGTTGCACTGATAACTTATAATGTTTCATGACTTGTTTGCTTATTTGCGTTTCAAATGTTTAAATGCATAACTAATTATGGAATGCTCGCAGGTACAGGATAATGCGAAAGGACTCTCACCCCGCTGAAGGATCGGGGAGCGACTGAACAGCTGAGTCTGAACTCTAACCTTGGAGAACGCCAGGAGAGTATAAAAGCGTCTCCGATTGAGCGCTGAGAAAGAACTCTTACCCCGCTGAAGGATCGGGGAGCGACAGAACAACTGAGTTCGAACTCTAACCTTGGCGACCGCCAGGAGAGTATAAAAGCGTCTATGATTAAGCGCTGAGAAAGTTTGCTGGAGACTCAGCACCCCCCATAATTTCTGCTCCGCTGAAGGATCAGGAGAGTATAAATGCATGATGACATATGCCACTCAAGGGATCCTATCCCGTCACACGACTGGGACCAAGAATGAAAATGGAGCTCGAACCACTCGTTTCCGGGAATGGGGGGCAGCACACGAACACAGCAGTACAAAAAGAAATGGAATTTCATTCACTAAGTACAGGCTCACAAAAAAAAGCTGGACAAAATGCGAGATCCGAACTCGTACAACAACAGCAGACCAGTAGGGAATAACTAAAGGGCCGCGTCCAGAAGGATGACGTAGGCGTATAATTCTAAGCTCCCTGTGCGACTCACGGCGATGACAGAAAAAGAAGTCTGGATAGTGAATTATTCAGCGACATGTTATACAACTTCATACTCGCAACTAGAAGGACCTGGCGAGGCCCTGAGATTTTTTGATGTCTACCCTACCTTAGTACGATCTTGAGCGATCATTGATTCCTTGGCCTTAATACGATTCGACGTAATCGTGGAATTCTAGACATTTATGAATTACATGCTTCTTTTACCGTCCCAAACACGTCCTACTCCATGCTTGGATAGTATGATCGCTTGAATTCTAAAAGTGACTTCCTCTTCTCATGTATACATGTCTGAATTCGAAAGGGAAGTGTTCCGACAGCATGTCTTTCGCACTTACCCTATAACTGGGGCCATGGCTATTGAAAATATTTACAAACGGCATAACTTAAGTGCCTGTGTTTAACTTGTGTTGTGATCCTAACAGGCCCCCTTGAGGACCAAGAAACAAATGCAAAGAGAATGTCCATCTGCTGATCCCAACCGACTTCTAGAATGGGAAGCTCATATAAGGCTGGATATATCCCATACAACAATTGGATAAGATGTAGCTATTTCGCCTCCAACCTCTCCCTTCATTCAGAAAGCAAGTGGGAACACCCGAGATGAATACGAACCAATCAGCAGTCACACAACGTGCAGCTTCGATTCAGAACGTCGTAGATGGAAACATGGGCGATGGAACGGCTACCTGCAACTTCCTAGATGAGAATGCAAGAATCACAATGAACTCAGATCATGCACAACCAGTTTTAACTCCAACTCGAATGAATACTCGAGCGACATTTCATACTCAGCTCCGAGAAAGAACGCAACAATTCAAAAAATAGGAACCCGGTCAGGTCAAATGACTCGAACCATGACCTGGGGGCAATATCGACGTGGATACAAGAAATCAACAAAGACCCCCTCTGTAATCTCAGATTCGATGCTGCGCACCAGCCAGGATCTTGATAATGTGCAACAATTCTTTGATGGTGATCTGCTCGCCAGTTTAATTCGGCACCTCTCGAGGAGCGGTACTCCTCTAGTTGATGTGGATAACGACAATCACAGCCCTCACACGTGGGACGTCAGGATCCCCTGTTATTCCCCCAGACTTTAAAATTTTCTCTATAACAAGACTTTCTCAGAGATTTTGATGAATTCAACCCTGAAGTCGATAGACTTTCATGACAAAAAGGTGTTAGCGTCGAGACGAATGACCTAGATGCCTTCCTGACTAAAGAATGGGGTACCTTCTAATTCTTGAAACGATAAGGACAAAGGAAAAGCCCTGGAAAACAATGACAAGAATGTGCAATTCCAAATAGAATCTATACCACTTATCGAGCCCATGATCTTGTTTGTCAAGCACAATTGAACCGAGCATGAGAAAGAGACTCAATAAGACTGTGATAACCATTTCGGACTATGCTGAAGCATAAACGGTGGGGCCCAACTAACTTCATAACGACATTTATTCACTCGCATTCAACAACCTTACTTGACTCCGCAATTGATCTGATAAGAGTTTCCGAAGTCGCTGATGCCCGATGAGGCAATCCTCACTATCTGACTAAAGAGAAGAGATGATATCAAAGAAAATGTGATTCGACCATTCGCATGTACAACTCGAACTCTTGCTGACTCAAGAAGAGCACAGGACAACTTGGGTCAACTAGAATAGCTGAACTTGCAACTCAGCTACGGCCTGAATCAACTGCAGAGAGTATAAGAGCTTAAAGACCGTATGCCCCAATAACTTAGCTCACCCCCACCGACGCTGGGGGCATAAGCATTAACTTCGCTTGTCCTCCAGTGGGCCTCATAGCATGAATGCCGATTCGCAAGCTGACATTGAATATGACCCTGGCCTGGCACATGACCCGAAATGTATACACTATATCTTCAGAATGTGACAGAATGCATCTTGCCCGTTCAAATGAGTCAGTTTACGGGTCAAGTGTGACTTCAAAGGTTTAAATCGCTGCTACACCAGGTGGAAGGTGTGACAAATTCCTCCACTGCTTTATGATAGTGACGATCGCACGAGCACTGGTTCACATGGTATCAACTACGTCTCTTACTGACTTGCATATGATTATTGAATTGCGAAGCAATCCAGAGCGATCGCGGATTCCTTTGACCACGATCCAGAGTGATCATGACCTTCAGATTCCCTACTGTTACGATTCAATGCGATTTTAAGATCCTGGATCAATACCAAGATATCAAGATGATCCAAACTTGAATACAAATGACAAATTCATACGTTGATTCTGATATGCTTCGTCCCAATAGTCCAGTTGTTAGCTCAGAGCCCAAAGATTCTTACATTGCCCCATGATTTGGTTGGCTACTTCATACATTTGCTCATATGAAAAAGAAAGTCCAACCCTACCACGCGCTTGGCTTGCATAGAATAATGATGTTGTTTGGCAACGACCTGTGTGTGTAGAATCACGCTCGGGAGCCAACAATTTAGCATGACATCTGACGGATGAATTAGATCCTTTGATCCGACAAGGTTTAAACGATTTCTTGATCATCTCATATACTCCTTCCATGGAACTTGGCCTGACTATCTCCCAGGGAAGCAATGCAGTAGTTGGATGAAGCCTTCTCAAGGATAAATGACGTTCCAGAGAGATTTAGCTCAACATATTCAAAGCACATCTCATCTTCGATAAGATGTACTTTGGGGGGCAAAATGTTAGCCTGCTTTGTGACCAGGCTACCCAAAGCAAAGATCATGTTGACACACCTCTCGGTAAATGCTGTCTGATATGGAATCTCTGGATAACATCGCTCTCTGGCATTGGAAGCATCGTCAGAAGACACAAGGCAGTTTGGTCAAAATCACAACATCATTATAAACTGGCCCGAAACCCCTATCAAATGACCTCATTTGGATCTATTCACCTCATATACTCGTAGCCCTTTGAATTAGCTTCAGTTTGAGCTTTGGTTTGGCTCAATCGGACTTACGGTTTGAAAGTTACGCACATTTCCGTGAACGAGTGTAAGCTGGCATATGACCGCGATCCGATCCGCCCTTGCCTACGCGATCCGATCCGCCCTTGCCTATGCGATCCGATCCGCCCTTGCCTACGCGATCCGATCCGCCCTTGCCTACGCGATCCGATCCGACCCATGACCGCGATCCGACCTTCGGACCTGTTCAAACGCAGCTTGTTTTGACCTATTCTCAAGGCTACTGGCTCTCCTATTTTTCTGAATCGCCTGCCACGTACCCCATCACGAACCAGTCCTCCCAGGAGCTTTCCTACAGCTATAAATACACCTTCAGAGGGCATTTTCAGGGGACTTTTGGCATCTCCTCATCCATGGCTGCCATGGCCAACACTTCTCCATGAATAACCACTATCTTCCTCAATAAATTCAATGGATTCGGAGAGAATTATTCATTGAATTCAAGTGATTGAAAGACAATATTCATTGTAATTGTAATCTATGAGTGAAATGAGAAAATATGAAGTGGACGTAGGCTCGTTAACGCCGAACCACTATAAAAATCTCGTTGTCTTGCTTTTTTCTCTATTTTTCAGTTATTTCTTCGTATCCTATGCTCAAAATACGACGATTTGGGTGTTAGGACCATTTTTTGGTCTAACAACATGTTTATAGAATTATAATGTTTTAAACTATATATAGATATAAAGTATAGAATTATAAATATATAAAACTTAAGTTTAAAAAACAATGATAAATAAAAAAGAAAATAGAAAAGATAAAAAATAAAATAGAGAGAATTGAGGATAGAAAATAGAATTTGAAAATCAGAGTTTGAAAATCAGAATTTGAATATTGAACCTGGAGTTCTATTTAGAGTCTTACAAAATCTAGACTCTATAACCATATTAATCTTGAACTCTTGAAATCTTGAATATTCATGAGTCTTGAAATTTTTCTGAATGTTGTTTCTCTATCATCTCTAAACTATACAGTCTTCAGTAATATTTCTTGTAAATAATTCGTGCATATGTATATATATATATTCTATACAAAAAGTGTAAGTATATATTTTATAATCAATGATAATTGGAATAAGGTTGTTGTCATCAAAACTCCATTCTCCAAAAGCAGTATGTGATTTAATGTTGTCATGACTCTTATATAATCTTGAATATCATGAACACCATCTTTTGCATATAGCAGTTTTTACCTGTCAATGCTCATCAGAATCCATTTTATGAGCTTCTGTAATTTGTATGACAATGAGATAGTGCATTCTTAATTATCTGACTGCAGTTGTCTCATGAATGTTATTGAATGTTCACCATATTGATATTATAAATTTATGTATTAATGAAAGAAACATGGTTAACCATGGGTTTTAATAATTCAGCATTCAGTACTTAGTATATCTTACAAAATTCGATTTGCTTAAGGTTTCATTTTAACTTGAATAATGTTATATGCCTACGTAAATGCAGACCGTTTGTGTTTGGCAAGCAGACAAAGATGGGAGCTATGATTGTAAGCATGTCTTGAAAGACCATGCTGTTGAGGCAAGTTAAGCTTAAAGAGTTGAAAAATGTTAAAAGGGGTTCGCAGTTCACACAACATAGTAAAATACAACCATAAAGTTGCATGATATTTGAATTCATTTATGCTGCTGGCAGTGCATTGGTTTTTATGTGTAGTGAATGGCTATATTATGCAGAGATCTCTCTTTTGGATCTTAAAAGACATGATACATTCTAAACAATCCATATTGTTCTTCAATAAGTACGGTTCAACATTGATAAAACATCTTAATATCTCTATCCATTGACGTTCATTGTCCAACTGAGTGCTTGTTTCACAATCTTCAGAGTATTTAAGACATCGAAAGATTCTCGAAGTTGGTTGATCCTTCTTAGCGTTATGGCGCGTGATTTGCATATTAGAAAGATCAAGAAGAAAGTAGAAGCAATAGTAATGTATGTTATGCAACAATTAATATTGTAATATTATTGTAGTGAAGTTGAAATGTACCATGATATTATTTTGACTACTACCGTTGAACTTTGTAATGCACGGTAATATTATTTTTGCTGTTGTTAGAACTTTAAAGTTGATAATGGTATAAATTGTTGAACTTTAAAATTTTTGTTGTAAAATTTGGTCCTTATGTTGAATCTATTGAAAATATTCAGGTTATTGATCATTCTTTTGTGGTATTATGTCAAATTTGCAACGTTTGTACTGAATAGGAAGAAAAAGCAGTAAATTTTTTCTTCAAATTATGCCAATTAGCAACGGCTTTTAGTCGTTGCTAAAGTAAAACTAGCAACGGATAGTAGCGTTGTAAGGATAAAATTTGCAATGGCTTTAGGCCGCTGCAAAATAAAATTTAGCAACGGCTCTGGGTCGTTGTTAATTTTTTGCAACTCCAGATTTCACAACGGATTAAAGATATTGCGAAATTAAATAGCAACGGCTTTAAGCCGTTGCAAAACAATGTTTATGGTGTACTGGAAGGTGAAGTTCAGGAGGAAATCTAGTAATTGAGATTTTTAATGTTTAATTTATGTCATCCTCTTATGTCCATATAGACTTTATATATATATATATATAGGAAAATTGATACGCTTTATTAAATTCAAAGAAAAGTACATAGCAATGTTAGCACTCTAACCTGAATTACATATAAAAGAAACATAAATCATGTACAACATAAGAATGTTAAAAAAAATGAAATAAGACTCATGACGAGGTTGGATAGTCCCGCTACAAGTGCTCCTCTACTGCACCTCAACTCACACACTCCTCGTTATCTTCACAGTTACAAACCACTCGTTCATAACTGGCCATAGTCATGTAGAAAAAATCATGTAAAACAATTGCATTACTATATACATTTTCATAACACCTCTTCGAATATAGAAATACTTCACACATCCTCGAATAAGTTTGGGAAGGTTGTAAACTGTTCCATTTGTCATGTTGTATTTCTGAGAAAATCCGTAGACAATACTGATCCAATGTCTCCAATGGAAATTTAACCCAGTAAAGCTATGAAGCAAAATTGCATCTTCCAGTGGTCGGTAGTATTAGCATATGAATGGGATCAAAATGAAATCTTCAGAGCAATGAATCCCAAAAACCAGTGGTGGTTATCATCGAAGTACTAAACTCCACAACCACAAAGATTCATATATGCCAAAACTAATATTTTCAGCACAATTCCAAAACTGCATCTTAAAAACTAAAGATTACGCAATTTTTAGTCAACAGTTGTAGAATCACGCTGAAACACTTTCATATATCTGTGGCACTAAAATCGATCAACCATGTAACGACCTACGAGAATTCGAGCCCGAATTCAACAATAATACAGATCCTGTATCACTTGTCAGAACCCAAGAATTCGAAAACACAGATAGTTATTAGAAAGAAATAAGAGGGTGAGATAAGAAAGAAAGAAATATTAGAATAGAAGAGTTAGAAGAAGAACATAATACATCACAGAGTCTCACATCGCAGCGGAACAAAATATAATATGTAAATAAACTTTATAGAGAGCTTTGAAATAAAAACTTACAATCATCAGAGTACATCAATATACCAGGATAGTTATAATAATCTGCCCTTACACTTCACACAGCGAAATAATACTAGGTAATATCATATGTCTGAACACCTTCAGCTCGTCTCTGGACTTCACAACATCTGATAACCTGAACCTGTACACCCCGGTCTAACCCGTGCATTACAAACACCGGGTCCATATGGTGAACCAAAGTGAGAGAAACTCGCTAAGTTTATAGTATCATCCATCTTGATTTTAAAGTTCAAAATCCTTTTTGAAAGAAAAGGATAATAGTAAAACCAGCCCGCACATAAATCGGACGGTTTTTACCTTAATATAACCCAAAACAGTTTTTGAAATCAATATATTATTCTGATATTATGATAGTAACTAAATACAAATAAATTGAATCTAGTAGAACGCTTGCATCTCACGCTCCACATATATAGTATACAACAAAACCGCGGGCGCTTATTGGAGATTGGATTCCGACTATGACAAGGTATGGAACCACCTGCTGATAGTGTATCTCTAGAGGTGAATACACTGGGTTCAACAAGAACGTCTTGCAACCCGGCCCACACATGACCGACCACTCATTTCGCTTGAGTGTATCGAATGTATATCACCAACGGTTGGGCTCAAACCACCGTTTCACGAAAGGGACAACATCGATAGATTAAAGAAGCAAAAGGAATTTCTCTAGATAGGTGATTATACATCCTAATGGGTGCGACCCACATAGCCATGCCACCTGCCCGATTTTTGTCACTTCCCAGTTGATGAGGCTTGAGGTTATAATCGACTTTTGAAACATCTGGCCATCATTCACATCGTTCATATAAGTCATCCAGGAATAGGACGAACCGAAGGCACTCTCCTACCACATCCTAGGAATCACCCTATAGATCAGTAGCGAGTAGTCCTTGAAATCCATAGATTTCAGCCACGACAGAATCACAGTATACCTCTGGGGATCAGCCAGAGATTGTAAGTAACTCTTTCATTTTATGAAGACCAATGGTCTTTAATTGCTCCATCTCAATCAGCAACTCCGACGTATTCGTATTTATCGGAATGGTTTTCAAATATAAATTCTCCCGGTCTTTCCGTACTAACAACGCATTGGGCATGATTTTGATAGTCGGTTATTTAACTATCAAAATAAACAACCATAAAAATAAAATAGAACCATGGGTTGAATACATAGTACCACTTGGCCATTAAAAATAATATTTCCGTTTATTATATTGATGTTCTCAAATCATGCTTGATATAATAATATCCTCAAACCATTTATATATATATATATATATATTTGGAAAAAAATATCATAAAACCCTATTCAAATTCAAGTTAACTACTACTTCAAAACATTTTCTATCACTTATCATCTATAATTGGAAATCGATTCCACTTATCATCGTAAAACAATCGTTACCCAATCTCCTTTGTTTCCATTATTAGAAACAAAATAATCGTCACTTATCCTCATTTTACATCTTACCGCCTTACTTCTGAAAATATCATTATACTTTCACAAATCCCTTTTTATCTCTTTATTATGGAAATATCATTCCATATTTTCAAGCCCCTCTTTATTTCCGCTACTTTGGAATTATCAATATACATTTCTTCAAAATCTTTTATCTCCTATAATTTGGAATCTCTCTATCTATCCTCAAATCTTTCATAAAATGTGGCACTGTATATTCTCAAAAATAAATCTCTTCACTTTTACCATTACAACTAATACCATCTTTCGATAATCCTGAAGTCGTTCAAGTTGGGGTATTCTAATTATCTCTCAGACCTTGATCAACATCATTCTTATGTCAAGATAAATATGAATTGTAATTCAAAAACCCATATCCATTCTAATACCAACAGTTACCATTTCATTAGTTACAATTTCATTATTTAAAATATGGTTTCATAAACCTTCTTACTTTTGAAATCTCCCCTTTTAAATACATTATTATTACTAAATCCATTGATTTAGTAAATGATTGATAAATCATCTCCAACCTTTAAATTTTAACTTCTTTAAAGTATTATTTAATTACTCGGATCTTTATTGTAAATTCTATTACTCGACTTTTTTAGCAAATTAAATTACAATAATCCTTTTCTAAACTTTTTAAATCATTTCCCTTAGGAAACCTTATTTTAAAACTCATCCATTCTATTTAATACCATCATTAAGTAACGTTAATTTAAAATTAACGCTTTAACTTTCCATCTCTTTTTATAAGCTCGTTTATACAACTCTGGTTTAATATAAACCCTTTTCGTCTCGATTTCCCCTTCTTAATTCAAACAGTTATTTTAAGCTTATCGTATTTGCTTAAAAATCCCTTTTTTAAACTTAATTGACCCAACTCGGTTTAAATATAAACCCGTTCATAAACTCACTTTGAAAATTCAATTATATTTCAGTACTACTTCGATTACTTAAATGAACTTCATTTAAGAAATAATTCCTTAAAAAAAATTATAATTCACTTCATCACTAACTAGGATTAATATTAAATTCCTGTTTAAAATCTTATTAAATTAAACCACTATTTTTTTAAGTTATCTCATTAGATTAACTAGCACAAACTAGTTTAATTCAATAATCAATTTAATTAAAACAGTTGGCTTGGTCCATTTAAAACATGATTACTCATTGATCAATCCTAACTCGTCTTTTCATTCAAATTAATAAATAATATTATTAATTTAAATAAATCCATTTCAAATTAATCTTATTTTAATTTTTTCATAAAACAATTAACCGTAGTAGTTAATCATTTCATAGTTGCTTAACAATCTTATTAATACAAGAATTTGCTTTATAGAAGATAAAGCACGTGCTTCGCACGTGGTCGATTTTGGTGCCAAAATGGTGATTGTTAGTTAAAATAATCCATATATATGTGGTTGGTTTTATTTTCTTTTAAAAAAAATCTTATGTTTAAATATCTATATTCAGTTATAAAATAAATTTCATAACTTCATATTTACCGATTCACCTGACGGTAAATCAATCTTTATAAAACAGTTTGTATTTTGGCCATCTGCTATAAATTCCTCAACCAATATCACCCATTGGTTAATAACCAAACAACCGTTGAATTTAGATTCAACAAACAACCACCAAGTCAATAATCGAATTATGTTAGTTAAACAGTTCATATAATGATCATATGCAAATAAACAATCAATTCAACTGATAGTGGCCCACCAAAATAAGAATTCAAGCATTCATTTTAAATACGTTTATATTGTTATAAATGTAACTAATAAGGTACGTTACCTTATTTGGAAATCATCGTTAAAAATAATGATGTCGTTTCATTTAAATTAAACAGCTGTTTAATTTAAATAATAGATAAAATATTTAACAATCATCAAATCACTCAAAAATTAGGAAACATAACACACAAATATTAAAATCCAACTTATAAAAATATGAGTGGGAGAACTGAGTGAGTTTAACTCACCTTGAATTTAATTCGGTCGATTAGACGAGTTGGTTTAATAAAATTAAACAGTCGTTTAATTTTATCAAAAATCCCGGTAGCCTCTAGTGTCGACCAGATTAGCTTTATCTCGCAGACTCCGTCAATACGGTCCCAACGTTACTTGTTTGGTCCAATTTTTACACTGTAGGAACGAGTTATAAATTAATTAAGTTAACGGTAAAAATCTAAATTCACTAATCCTTAATCAAAATTAATTAAACTAATTTGATTACGTATATAAACAAATCTAACCGGATTTACCTTACTGTCTGCTTTTTATAAAAATGATCGCCCAGACTTCCACTGTTAAAATGCATAGTTCTTCCCTTCCATTGGAAATAGTTTTCCTTCTTCCCGTACATTTTGTATTCTTGTAAACCGATGGGTTTGACTGCTGCAACTATGTTTCATTTGCTCCTACCATACATCGCACGTACGATTGCATGCCTTTTCCCCATTTCTCTTCTACAGTACTATTCATGCAACCTCGTTTTATTTCTTTTATCTTTTTCCTTTTTTTTCGTTCATATTTCTTCTGTTTGGACAAATGGGCTTTCCCAAATATACTTCCACCCATGTACCCAAATACCGCATGCAACAGTAATTTCCGTTCTTCCTCAACATTTTAATCGACCTGATACTTTTTATTTTGCTCCATTCCTCCTCTTATGTTAATTCTCCCCATCAATGCTTAATTTCGCCAGTACAACCATTCCCACTTCCACCTATTCTCTTCCCCACGTCCCATTTCTTTTTCCTTTTATCCAAATCATTCTCGCCGGTTCAAAATGATGCTTCACTTCATAATGGAAACCCAACTAACACATGTCCATACAACATCTATAATGACGCTTCTTCCTTCACCTGCACATTATATTTCGTTTTACCTATTGTGAAGCTTTCCTTCCTATATATATACTTTGCTCCCTCGACCTGCTGCGAGCACAAACTCCCCATGAACCCTTGTAAAACATTTCCAGTGCCTCATGTTACTGTCACTTCAACCGAACAACGGCTAATAACAACTTCCGTTCACCCTTCCAACTGGCCACGAACAGATCTCACACCCACCCGTTGATGTTTGCTTCTCCTCCATTTCTTTTTTTATATATAAAAGATGCTCGGTTTGGTTTGCTGGAAATGAAGGTGGCGATGCAGCGTGTATTTATAGCGGGGGTTCCTTGGCCATCAAGGTTTGGGTGGTTTGGGACGCAAGGTAGTGGACGGTAGGTTAGGTTATGGCCTCGGGATAGGTCTGCGGTGTGCATGCCGTTGTAATTTCAAGTGAAAGGGAGAAAAGACATGGTAGGCACCAGCTGAAGCAAGCAGGACTGAAAAAGAATACATTAGCTAACGTATGAATTTGCTTTTGATCAATTAGGCTTTGTGATGTTTAAACCAAACCATAAGCACGTGAAACTCAGGAGTAGCTGCGATTCTATCAGCAGGCATGATGCTTGTATCTTAGGTAGGCAGTGATAGGATTTAGATAGTGGTGTAGAAGAAAGGAAATATTGACGTGCATGTGTTTTAATTATCCAAAGTACTATATGCATTAAATTTTTTAGTCCTTCCTGTCTAAAATTATAGGTTGGCATCGATTGAGAGGTACTTTGATATTTACTTCGTGGCGAAGTATGAACAGTAGACCAACAGATTGGCATTAGTCCACCTACCTACCGGTTGCATTTAGCAAAGCTTGAAAACACGAATATTAGAACATAAAGACATGTCAGCTTTGATCACCAAGGTTCAAGCTTTCACCATCATGCAAGAATATTATCATATGATTAGAGTACTAATTTATAAAGTCTCCATCTACTAGTGTTTTGACGCCCTATGGCCTATATATAAACAAAGCATAGGCTTTTATAAAACTATATATGCATGATGGTATTCTGTTATTCAAATGTATTATTTTATATTTTATACTTCATCTATGAAGGGTAGATGTACACGTGTGATTTGCGCATACCTATATGTGACAGAAATGCAATGGAATATTATAAACTGAATGGTTTCCTATATAACAACATAAAAAAATTGGCATTAATAACCAATTGGGATCCGAATATTCTAGGCCTTAATAACATACAAAATAAATAAACCTTTTGCATTAAAGAGTTGATAGCAGTAGTTATATTGTCCTTGCCATAATGAAATTAAATCCCATTTAGAGTTGATAAAGTATTCATGCTTCAGAAATCAACACGCCTCGTCTTGGAAACAATCATCATGATCTCTCAAAAAAATGATGAACCATTTTCCTTTATGCTTCAACAGATCCTCAATTCAAAGTTACTTAACGTGTTGGTTTAGGGTAGGCAAGAAGTAGGATAAGCTAGTGTGTACATTCCTTAGGGTAAAATTTTATTTTGTACCGTTTAATCGTTGTTTTATAAACGAAATTGATATTAAATCCATTAATATTTCTAAATAAAATATTTAAAATCAATTTAAATATTTAAAACAAATGACCAAAAAATCTGGGTCGTTACAGACCAGAACCCAAATTACAGGGTCAATGTTTTACTGCAAACTTATCCTCTAAACCTGATATGCCTTTGACATCTTTATCCCAAGAAATAATCCCAAATCAAGGTCATAGTAGTTCTTACCCAGTCGCCGTAGTCGGGGTGGAAAAGCTTAATTATTTCGTAGTAATAGAAGATCAGTTGATACGAGGTTGAACTGAGACTCAGTTGTGTCGAATCATGCTGGAACCAACGTCCTTTGATAGCTTGATCCCCGTACTTGAAAGAAGTCACCTAAACCACATTCGATCTACCAAACGGGAAGAAGAACGAAGATTTAGTTATTTGTTGGGGGCTGGTGATGCAAAATGGAGGATTTGCAGTGCTTATTGAATAATTTGTTTGTGGTCATAAAACCTAGAATTGGTTTAGGATTGTCATTCATGCATGCTGAAGTGAGAATTTGATGAACTTTGTGATGGTGATTTGCGAGATCTGGAGATTGAAATCGCCTAGCGTTTCGTTGTCCATAGGAAAGCATACACCCTCATTTACAGATGGGATTTTTTTCAGTGAATTATAGGATAATCGATGAATTCTGGCTTGAAACCAATACGATTTCGATTTCATTAGAATCGCATTTTCCTCTCTTTTTTGGGGTTATTAGGATGCTCCATTTTTAGGGTGCCATTGAACGCTCGTCATATGTGTGTGTGTGTATATATATATATATATTCTATTTCAATTAATCTAACGTTAACTGCTTTCCTCTTCCATCGGGAGAGGAATGGCGATTCTGTTTACATCATAAAAAAGCTACTCAAATCTACCCCTCTAGTGACAAACTTGAGCAATTCCACTCTAAAATGAGGGTTCCAGTCGACTTCTAATTTCTAGTCAACCAAATCCGAACAGAAACATGAATACCTTTTAGAGCGATTCTTGATTTTAAATTACTAAAGATCAAGCCTCTAGTGGACATGTGAGGTATGGTGAAACCATTTAAATCGCGACATCTAAATCCACTCCTCCAAAGTCCTCATAACCTATCTTTTTTAATTTGAATTACTTTTGACTCAAATCCGATCTGGAAAAGGTAAGTCGATTTAATAAGTTTCGCGATTTTGGAGTGATTCAAAGATTGTTGACTACCTTTTTTCTGGATTTGCTTCAAGTTATAGAGATTGTATTAGTTTATGAGGGTTATTGGAAAAGAACCGATTTAGTGTCTGTTGGTGACGACTTCTTCTCTGTAACCCTGTTCTAGTTGAATATGATGAATCTCCTGTAACAACCCGGAAAATCAAAACAATTTAAAAATTTTATTTTGGCAATTTTAATGAATTTTGAATATTTAAAATGATTTATTTTAAGTAATAACGACGAGAAAATTATTTTGAATAGAATTTGAACGTACATATTTATATGAATCGAAGTTAGAATATAAATATTTATTTTAATTATAAAAAGGAATTGGAAATGGTGCGGTAGTTTGAAAATTCGATTTCAAATTTCAAATGAATGTACATGATTCAAAATAAATCGGATTTTAGTGAAACCAAAAATATTTGAATCAGTTTGGAAATAACTTTCCAACAAATCTGAAAAATTGAAATTTCATAACGGGAATAAAAAGTTGTGTCCAGTTGAAAATTCAGAATAGTTGTTATGGAAATATAACCCTTGAAAATAGCCATTTTGCAAACGACCTCCGTTTTCGATGAAACCACTTTTGTTGGATCCGGAATTTCAAATTATTGCTAAATTTCAAAATTCATAATTTTTGCGATTAATATGTGGGCATGGCAAAAGAAAACGTGTTTGGTTAATTTCAGTCAATTTGGATCAACCAGAAAATGGCCATTTTTCAAACGGTCTTCAAATTTGACGAAATTAGTTTTGTTAGGACCGTATCGTCAAAACATAGCTAGATTTATTTTTTTGCAATTTTTAGAATCAGCATGTGGCCCCGGCAAATTAAAATGTACGTTCAAATTTAAAATCGAATGTTTTATATTTTAATTTGAAGAATAACTGATGGTAACAGTCGGATGGGCTTAAAAAACATATTCCATCGTTCCAATATGTGGGTAATTAGCTAGGGGCGACAGTCGTTGGGCCTCGATAGGATTTCGAATTAAAGGTCAAGATTTTAGGGCTTTAAATTGAAAAAAAAAATATAATATAATATAATAAATTATATTTACATAAAGATCCCTCCTCCACCATTTTCTCAGTCTTCCCCCAAAAAATAAAAAAAACCCAATTTCCCTCCCTTGCAATCGAATTGCCTCGATCCGCGAAACCGCGAAACCGAACCCCCCAAAGAACGACGTTGATGAATGACTGTAAGTCTAGATTTTTTGATAACTTTAAGTCTAGATTTTTTTATATTACAGTAAGTTTAGATTTTTAAACTGGAGAAGTTTAGATTTTTATTGTAGTAAGTTTAGATTTTTAAATTGAAGAAGTTTAAATTTTTATAAAGTAAAAAAGATCGAATTTTTATAGATGAAAAATAAATGTTTTTTTATATAATAAAAATTCGATTTGCCTAGAGGAAGTAGAAGAATAAAAATATGATTTTTGTTCATAAAAAGATGTGATTTTTTATTTCAGTTTTTATACCATTCACATTGTTTTAAATCTGACTTTTTTTTATATACATAGCAAAATTAAAGACTTGTTTTTTATTTTTTAAATGTAAATGCTTTGATTTTAAAAATAGAAGATGTGGTTTTAAAAATAGGAAAGTTAGATTTTTAATTATAAAGATTTGATTTTTTAACGATTAAAAGATACGATTTTTACTTACATCGTGGCATAACAAAAATATGATTTTTATAATATAAGTAACGCTATAAAAATTAGATATTTTATATATAGGAAGCATTGTAAAAAAATATATGATTTTTATATATGAAGTGCCATTATAAAAATGTGATTTTTAGAATAAACATCATATTAAAAACGTGATTTTTATTATAAACAGCATGAAACAGATGGCGATGGAACTGTCGGGAAACAAATCCGAATCCAAACCGTTCAGAAAAAAAGAATGGAGGAGTGGATCCTAAAGGTGAGAATTTCTCACTAAATTTTTTTGTTCAGTTAGTTATTTTATAGCTACATATATGAATTGCTCCCTGTCGTCCACAAACCATGGACGACTAGTTTGATTGTTTAGTTTGGTTGATTTATTTGTTTGGATTGGTTTGGGATGAGAACTGAATTGATTGAATTGTTATGTTTGTATAGCGCGAGCTAATATCAGGAGAGGGGTAATGCGAGATATTACCCGATTTCGGTATAGCGCTGTTATGTGGCCAGAATTTTCTAAAATATGCCAGAATAATAAAAATATCATTTTTATTATGTAAATGAACCGAATAAATATTTTATCGTTAAAAATATAATTTTTAACGCATATATGAATAAAATAAATATTCATTTACAAATCAGACGATTTGTTTATGAACATCCATTTTACTGATATGGATTGGGACGATATATTTTACACATCGCCCAACTGCACAAATAATATTCAGTATTTGTTGGTTAAAACCCCACACGGGTGTTGGGATGATATTTGACGTACACTAATCCCAATTGTTTAGTTGTATGTCGATCGATTGGTTGACAGGCTGTTGTAAGCGTTAAATATTCATATTTAATGCTTATGTAGTGTAGAATGCACTCTGGATGATGGTTGATTGTTTATCGTTGTTGTTGAATACATGTACTGTATGAAATCCATATAATCAACATTATATGGTAGTTGACTGTGTCTGATTCCAGTTCAGAAAAAACGAATATTTTAAAATAATGAATATTTTAAAATAATATTCAGAAAAGAATCAAAATCTGATTTTGATGTCGGATTTGGGATGGACACGAATATATATATATATATATATATATATATATATATATATATATATATATATATATATAAATATATAAAGCCGTGTTAATTAGATTAACGCCATTTTGACGTGAACGATATTTATATCGGTTTTTTTCATTTTTATAATGAATATCGGAAAGGAATTGATTTCAAAATCTAATGTTTTGAAAATATTATAATTTATATATTAATGATATGGAATATTCAATTTTGATTTGAAATTGAATATGAAGTTGAAATCGTTTTGAAAACGAATTTAAAACGATTTATAAAATACGTTTTAAATGGAAATCGATGAAATATATATTATATATATAATATAATGGCCTGAATAGAACGCGCCGCGCTGCGGCAGTTCACGAATTTCGACCATTGGCTTCAAATGGACATTACGGGAGATCTGACCGTCGGATTCTCCTAAAACTGGAACCATTGGGTTCGTATCGAAAAGATCTTTCTAACGAAAACAAGAAATTAGAAATTTAACAGCTGGATTTGGAATTATGTCCAAATCAATTTTAGAAAAGGCGTTGTACGTGCAGTTCGATGACCGTTTATGGAAATCGACAGTACGGGCCTTGATAAAATTATAAAAAATATCAATAATCAGTGTAAAATCATAAGAAATGATTTGGAAAGAATTGGGATGATAAATTCCATATTTGAAAAGATAAAAATTGATTTTTATCGAAATGAACTAGTTATTAACTAGAATTAAAATACAATATTTTTAAATAAACGAATTGGATTTGAAATGGTTTTAAAAATAACCAGGATTTCCAATATATAAATTGGAATGGATTTGAATCGAAATTGTCTTTGGAATATTTCGATGTTGGATTTCATGATTATACAAATATTGTTATGGAAATTTGAAAGATATATTTATATCATTATTTCCAATACGATATTTGTTGGTTGTAGTATTTGATACTGAATATAAGCCGATATATTTTCTATTCAGAGCCTTGTATTTAATATCGAATGAGATTTTGGATTTGTCGTGAACGGTGTCTTCAGTAACACTGTTCTTGAACCCCATGTGAAGAGAATAAATCTTTTAATTAAGATTGTTAGAGTTTCCAATTATATTTAATAATTGGAATAAAATGGAATGTGAATTGGGTTTATCGTGAACTGTGTTTTTAACTACATTCGTTCTTTAACATGATTTACAGTGAAATGTGATTTGGAATTTATAAATCTTTTGTTAAGATTTAAAGGAAATTTTCCAAAGTGAAGTTTTCCAATTTAATAAATTTTTTTGGAATGGAATGGAATTCGATTTGGTAGTAATCGAAGTGGACTTCTGTGGAGGAAGACTGTTACTATATATAGAATTTAAGAGGCTTTACCGTTATTCCATTTATAGTATCGGTTGGATATGGAAGTTCATATCGATTATACATATATTGACTTGTTTTCCGTGAAGATTCCATTGTTAATGGAATGTGATTTTGGGTTTATCGTGAGCTGTGTTTTAAATGACATTAGTTCTTTAACCCAGTTAAAGATAAGATTTATTTCTTAACTTTGAATAATCATTAAGTAATGATTTTTGGAAATTAAAACTAAAATAGAGTTTTAAGGAATCTTTAAATAGATTGCAAGGTGAATTTGATTACTAAAATTATCAAATTCGAAAAATGATCGAGAATGGAGTGCTACCAGTTTTACTCAGCGATAGTTAAATCTTTTATTAGATTTGAACGTGAAATGGTAATTGAATTTACCGATAACACCGTTGTGTTAGATATGGAGTATTACCAGTTTTACTTCATGGGATGAATAGGTTGGGATTGGGAAATTAAAACAAATGATTACTTCGGTAAAGTTCGCTAGTCCCGACTAGTTTGGATAAACTATAATTTGGTTCGAATTGATATCCAACGGAAGATTAAAGAATAAATTTTAAAGAATTTATCTTGGATAAAATTAATGGGAACCTTTCCCAAAGGATACAAATATTTAAATAAAAGAATATTCTGAATAGGAGTGAGGCGTATGTTGTGTTTTATAACACTTGTTTATTATATACGCGAGTTATTCGGAAAGACCGGGTTTATCCCATTCTGAATAATTGAATCGGCGATGAGTCGACGATGAAGACGGTGGTTGAAGACCGGAGGTCTTCACATGTTTTGGATGATTATTGATGTCTTGATTGGGTTGTACACCCAAGACAAGGTAATTAGTGGTGATCGTTCCAGACGTACTTGGAGATCGACCGGATATGTGAGGACCTCCCTCCTGTATTAGACATACGGGACGAGGAATAAGGTGCCTCTCGTTCAGACCTAGAACGAACTTGTAAATGGATGTGTGTCTGACATCGGATTTCATTCTGTGTGATTGATAGACATCGGTTGCATAGTGTGAATTGCCTGTGTGGCATGCTGAGATGCTAATGATCAAGGTTTCTGTTGAAAAGCAGAGTCTTGTCATTGATGATCAAAGAATGGCTTTAATATAGTATAGCGTTGTGTAGCGTTAATTCGTGAGCCTCACACCACGGTGTGAACCAGAGACGGGAGAGGACATCAGGGAGGGCATGCGTTTCCTTCTAGCTAGGAGTGGTGTCTGGGTTTTGCACGCCCAGGCGTTTTACTTATGTGGATGATGGATAGCAAGGCGCTTCGGTTATATCGGCACTGCGAGGCCGATGGATGATATAGTCTTTATACAGACCAGACTTACGCCCCATAGGGCGGGGAAACGCATGTTCAGGCATTTTAATTCACCCTTTGCACTTCGGGTGGACCGACCCTGACGATCCAGTGGTCGATGTGTTCTGACCCAGAGGCTCGGGCTAGAGAATCTCGAAGCGGTAAGGAAGATCCCTTACCTTGGTTCATAGATGGAAATCCAACTTCCAATATGACATTTGTGGTTTTGATTGTAGAGCCTAGTATGGAAACATAGTGGGATAGGGCACTCATGCCGTCTATGATTGATACATTTATATTTGAAATTGTTTTGACACTGTATGTATCAGCCCGGAAAATGCGAGCCAATTTAAAAATTTTAAATTGGTCATTTCAAGGGGATTTGAACCATGGAAATAGAATATTTCAATAAAATAGTGAATTAGAAATAGTGAGTCAGTTTGAAAATTTGAATTCAAACTTTGACTGATTGTGCAGGGTGGAAAATATAACGGATTTTAGTGAAACCAAAAATATTTAAATCTGTTTGACAATACCTTTCTAACGAATCTGAAAAATTGAAGTTTCATAACGGGAATCAAAAGTTATGGCCGAATGAATTTTCAGAATGGTCGCTATATAGAATATATAGCCCTGAGAAATTGATATTTTGCAAACGACCTCGGAATTCGACGAAACCTCATTTGTTGGGTCCGGGATGTCAAACTATTGCTAGGTTTCAAATTTCATAATTTTTGAAGCTAGTATGTGAGCGTGGCAAAAGAAAATGTGTTAGGTCAATTTCTGTTAAATTGGATCGACCAGAAAATGGCCATTTTTCAAATGATCTCAGAATTCGACGAAACTAGTTTTGTTGGGACCGTAGCGTCAAAACATAGCAAGAATTATTTTTCTGGAATTTTTTGAATCAGTTTGTGGCCCTGGCAAATTGAAATGTACGTTCAAAGTTAAAAATTAAATGTTTATACTTTAATTTGAAAAATAACTGACTGTAACAGTCGAATTGGCCAACGAAACATATCCCATTGTGTCCGGAATGGGGGTAATTAGCTAGGGGCGACAGTCGTTGGGTTTGAATTGGGGTTCGTATGGGAAAACCCTAATTTTCTGAATAATATATATATCGGCCAATCAGATTTTTTCTTTCATAAAAAAAAACAAAAAAAAACGCGCTTCCTTCAAAACGAACGGCGAAAACCCGATCGCCACTTCCCCGACCGATCGCCGCCGCCTCAGCCCCCTATCGCCGCCGCCACCACCCAGAATCGAACCGCCTCCTCCTCCTCTTCAAATCCGACCCTACCCCGACCCCTATCGCCTCCTCCTTCACCAGAACCATCGACCCAAAGTCGAACACTTCCCACCGCCGCCCTGATCGCCACCGACCACCGAGCCACCCCAAACCGCCACCGACAGGACCGCCACCGACAAGACCGCCTCTCCTCCCTCTTCCACGTCAGCACCCCCAATCGTCCCCACGTGCCACAGATTTCACGAAAACCGCAACCCTAGTTTCGAACCATCGTGAAAGGTGAGTCCTTTTTGATGTTTGCCCTTTGAAAAATCATATCTTTTTGGGGTGTTGACGAAATTCGATGAAACAGGAAACATCGGGACCGCAAGGAAGCTCTCTACCACATAGAAGAAGCCGCGGATTTTTCTGAGTCACCTATGATTTTTAGCACTCCGAAAACCAAAGTGAGAAATCTAAATTAATTGAATTTGAATGGAAAATGTCGTGTATAAATTATATAAGCGAAATATAAATTACACACGTGTTGTATACCTCATGTACATGCGATGTGTAAGCTATATAAGCGAAGTATGAATTATACATGCATAGAATAATTGATATATGTGTTGAAATACAAGTGAAATATAGCAATTTTATATATATATATATATATATATATATATATATATATATATATATAGACTCCCCTCGTCCACAAACCATGGACGATATTTATTGTTGTGAATTGGTGTGAAACATTGGTTGAAAAATACGAATGGTCGAATAATTGTTTGTGGTTGAAATTGTTTGGTTGTGGTTGAAAAATACCCATTGGTGATTGAAATGAATTGGTATAATTGTGGAAATAAAAATAAAACATGCCGCCTGCGTGCGAATTAGATGCATGAATCCCTATTGTCAAAAACCGCGAGGTTTTAAGGTAGAGCGAGGAGTCGTACTAGGGACGGTGCCGGTTTTAACTACCCTGCCGTTATGCTGCCGAAATTTTGAATAATATTTATGTGTTAGAATTATTTTCATATGTTGAAATTATCTTCATGCGTTGAAATTAAAGTCATACGTTGAAACTATATCCATGTTTGGAAATGTTCGTGTGTTGAAAAGTGATGTGTGAAAATTAAATTCATTTGTGAATGAATGAAGTGTTTAAACAATAAAAATCACATTTTTATAATATATATGAAGTATGAAAAATATTCGCCTTATATATAAATAGTTTCAACAATAAAAAAAATTCCATCTTTCCTATATGAACAACATATATAAAATATCCATGTGTGGAGGTGCTCATGTGTTGAGAAGTGTGTGTATTGGAAAAGTGCATGTGTTGAATAAAAAGATCGAACAATAAAAATTACATTTTTATTGAAACTATGAAGTGTTGAAAACATTCATTTGTCGAATAAATATTGTAAATGATAAAAATATCATTTTTATCATATATGTGATATGCTAAAGATATGCGAGCGTTGAAATAAATATTTGTGAATGAAATATTATTTTTAACATGCATAGGAACTAAATAAAATAGTCATGTGTTGAAATATATCTTAGTTCGCCAAAATTATCATCTTTGAAATGTGAAGTGTTAAAAATAGCCACTTGTTCGAATAATTATGCATGAGTTGAAATATACATTAATTAGCTAATGATATGATTTTTGCCTATGCATGCAACATTAGAATGAATGGTGTTTTTAAACCGAAGTAAATCAAATATGAAGTTGAATGGAAAATGATAAGTGATAAAACTGTATATATGTACATGCATATTTATTAAACATGTTATAGCAAAGGGGCTAGAGAAGAGGAATAAAATTTTGTGCCCGACAAATAGGTACACATTTACTGTTTTGTTTGGGTGATGATTTTATGAGCCTGTTGGCTAGCCGCTTGGCTTTTTCTTTTTCTTTTTGACATGAGACGCCCGTGTGGCTATTTGGGAATTTTCCCAGCCCCTCCCATACAAAGGAGGTTATGACGAAATTTTCCAAAATTTAAAGGCGTTAGTGAAATATTTGAAGTGGAAACGATATAGGAATTTTTGAATGAACTATATTTATATAAATATATAAATATAAATAAAATTAAAACGAAACGTGGCCATGCAGTTCATGTTTTGAAACCGTGATTTCAAACGACTAGTGCGAGAAATCCGACCATTGGATTTTTTCCGAAACCGCAACCGTTGGGTTCGCCTGGGAAATATCTTTCCAATGGCACCAACTTTGTGAAGATCCGACGGTTGGATTGTCTGGAATGTTTAATTCAAATCTGAAGAAAAACAGCGCCAGAAACGATTATATTTATATGTATATATAAATATAATTAAATTAAATCGAATAACGACGCTGCAGTTCGTAAATTGAAATCGTAACTTCAAATGGCTAGTGTGGAAGATCCGACCGTCGGATTTTCCCAAAATTGAAACTGTTGGATTCGTTTTGAAATGACCTTCCTAATGATATAAAATTTGTGATGATCCAACGGTTAGATTTCCAGATATGTGTAAAACAAATTTAGTGAAAAACAGCGTCGGTACATCGGCACGACCTGAATCGTCGTTTAATTAAATATGGCCGTTTTAAATAAATAAAAAATGGCGATATATCGTTATAAAATACCATAGACGATATAGAGTGGAAATAAACCAATTTTGTTGTGTTTGCTTGATATGTGATGGTTGAATGTATTTAACATGAAAATTATTACTAAAGAACCGAAATGTGAATGTTGAATAGTCCAACCATGTGATTAATTGATTTGAAAATCAAAATATACCTGGGTTATTTGAAAAGGCCGAGTTAATCTCATTTCAAATAATCGATCGACGTTGAGAAGTCGAAGAGTCGAAGACGGTTGAAGACCGACGATCTTCACATTGGATGGATGGGTGCTACTGATGCTCGTGATTGGAGTAGCTTCCGTGAAGGAGCTGAAGTTGTAGCCGTCCAAACATACTGTTGATTGTACGGATATGCGAGGAATTGGTGCCTCCGGTTTCGTTCAAACCCAAAACGGACTTGTAAATGGACTGTGTGTCTGACATTGGATTTTGTTCGGTGCTGGTTGATCTCTGTTAAATATATATCTGTTTGGTGGCGGAGAATTTATTCTCTTGCTTAACGCCCTTCTCTGAGACGTACGAGCTCAGAGGTTATGTATTGATAGAAATCAGTCGCATGGAGTAGATTGCCTGTGTGGCACACCTAAGTGGCATATGATCAAGGCTTCTGTTGCAAAGCAAAGTCTTGTGGTTGATGATCAAAGCATGGTCTGTGAGACGTAGCTTTGTGTATAACGTGAATTCGCGAGCCTCACACCTCGGTATGAGTCAAACACGGGAGAGTGACTGCAGGGAGAGCACGACGTTTCTTTCTAGCTAAGGGGGTGTCAGTGACCTACCAGCCCTGACATTATATATACTTTTCACCTGTGTTGTTGTTGGAATGCGAGGCACCTCGGTTATAGGTCTGTAAGGACCGGGAAACGTGTGTTCAGGAATTGCCAATCCTTAAAAGTAAGAGAGGACCGGCCCTGAAGATCCAAGGATCATAGTGGGGTCTTGGGACATTTGCTAGAGTGTCTTGAATCGGAGAGGAGCTTGCCCCTTGCCTCAACTCATGAAGGAATCCAATTTCCAATACGAAATATGCGGACGTGATTGTATTACTAGTATGGCGACATAGTAGATGGTAGTTATGCCGCTTAGGATTGATATTTATGATTGAATTTGCTTTTGAAAAATATATGCACTAGTAATAATATCAAACACTTTTGTTTTATTCGTATGAAGCATTTTTGGCCATTATAAGGTAAAACTCTATCCTCCAGCTTGCGTTGCATTGTGTGATGGGACCTGAGTCTTATAATGGCTTCATTTTATAAAAAGCATTGCGATGATTTAATCATATACTTTATTTCACACACTAGCGCTCATTGGAGTAAACCCGTTCCGCGAAAGTGGCATGGTCCTTTGATTTGCCTTCTTATTGTTGTTAATAAGTTAAGTAGATTTCTCATACCAGTCGCATGACTGACTCGTAGTTTGTTTCACCTTGCAAACTCGGGTGCCCTCATTTTCACACGGGCAGCCTAGTTACAGGTATCTGGCACTTTTGGCTCATGGCGAGGCTTGACTACACTGTGCTGACTTCGACTATTTCCGCCATTATTGTATCCATATTATGATTCCGCCATTGGCGATGTAGACTGATGTTTATTTTGTGTACTCTTTATATTATGATTCCTCCTCTGGCGATGGAGACTGATTATGTATTATATGCACTAAGTTGTATCCTGCACTGTGCTCTCTGATGTGGTGATATCTATATGATTCCGCTGTCATATGTGTGTAAATTATTCTATTGTCTGTTTATGCTTTTATCTGTGATCTACTAATGATAATTAATGTGTTATATTCCAATGATTATCCTTAACACCGTGTAACGGGGTTTTGGGATCGTCACACTGTACACTTATAGTAATAGTAAAATATGAAATTTCACGTACCAAGCATTTTTGGCTATTATAAGGTAAAAACTCTATCATTCGGCTTGCGTTGCATTGTGTGATGGGACCTGAGTCTTATAATAGCTTCATTTTTCTTTATTTAGCATTGCGCTGTTTGTTTTATGCACCGGTATTCTTGAGGGTAAACCCGTTCTGTGTTATACGACGTGGTCCCTTGATTTACCTAACTTTAAAATCAAATTAATAACTGTTTTAGTTCTCACACCAGTCACATGACTGACCTAGAGTTTATTATTTTAACCTAAACTCTGGGTGCCCCTATTTTCCACACGGGAAGCTAGTAGTTTTGGTTTTGCAGATTTATATTCACAGGATCCTGGTTTACAGCTGGAATGATATTCGGAAAGCTCTGTATCCGTATATTCCTTTTAGTTGTGTTTGTATTATTTTTCCGCTGCTATGTATTTAAATGTAATTTAAATCTCTAATATTGTTCGAATGTATATTGTTTGTTCATACTCTAGGTATTCTTGTACTATGATGTAAACTGTTGTAATAAGCAATGAAATGTTCTTATGTTTGTCTTCCAATGTGTGTTGTTCTCAAACCAATCCGGGTTTTCGTTTACGGGGAAGTTCGGGTCGTCTCAGTTGGTATAGAGCTTTGGTTTACAGAGCTCGGAGAACAAGTCACATTAGAACCGAACGAAAGAATTCATCAGAGATTGGATTAGTAATATCCAATAAGAATGAGTCGTTAGAGATAGGATCAGCAGTATCCTAGAACTAGTGTAAAGAGTGTTGTTTTTAAAAGAAATCAAATTTAGTTTTTAGATTTTATATCAATTATTCGTATTTGAATAATTTATTTTAAATTGATTTGGACTGTCGGGTATAAAGAGATTTTAATATACGTCTGATCCACGTGTATATGAAGCCTCGAATATACGGGACATATATGGAATCACACTCTAGTCGTCCGAGCATAGTTCCGATGATTGACGCGTCATCATCAGTATTTATGTTCGAACTTCGAAAGTGGGATATCTATATATTTCCATTAGACTATGTGAGAACCAAAACTAGTTAAGGTCTATTGTTGTGATTTGGCATCAAAAATGAATTTTATATACATAAAAATTATGAATTTGAAACGATAATCAACTAATTGGTTGTTGGTTGTGTTGTCTGATTATTGGTTGATTAATTAAAATTTGAACCATTTAGCCAAATTGTATCGAATTTTGGGCTGAATTGAAAATTGTTTGAAATTGCATGCATATGCGTGTATATACATTGAACAGGTCATAGCAAGGAGGCTAGAGAAGAGGAATAAAATTGTATGCCCGACAAATAGGTACATATTTACTAATTTATTGGGTTTGGAAGATTTTATGAGCCCATTGGCTAGCCGCTTGCCTTTTTCTTTTTCTTTTTGAGATGAGAGGGTCTGTGTGGCGGCTTGGGGATTTTCCCGGTGCTCCCCATACAAAGGAAGTTATGGCAAAAAAATTCAAAAATTTAGGGTATTAGCCAAATTTTTGAAAATTTAGAAATTATCTGAAACTGAAAAGTTGAAGAATGAAAGCCAAAATGAAAGTTGAGTTAATTTCTTAAACAACTTTCAGCTCCGTTCCTTTTCGAGGACGAAAAGATTTTTAAGTGGCGGAGGTTGTAACAACCCGGGAAATCAGAACCAATTCAAAAATTTTATTTTGGCAATTTTAATGAATTTTGAATATTTAAAATGATTTATTTTAAATAATAACGATGAGAAATTTATTTTGAATAGAATTAGAACGTATATATTTATATGAATCGAAGTTAGAATATAAATATTTATTTTAATTGTAAAAAGGAATTGGAAATGGCGCGGTAGTTTGAAAATTCGATTTCAAATTTTAAATGAATGTACAAGATTCAAAATAAACCGGATTTTACTGAAACAAAAAATATTTGAATCAGTTTGGTAATATCTTTACAACGAATTGGAAAAATTGAAATTTCATAGCGGGAATAAAATGTTATGTCCAGTTAAAAATGCAGTATAGTCGTTATGGAAATATATCCCTTAAAATTAGCCATTTTGCAAACAACCTCCTTTTTCGATGAAACCACTTTTGTTGGATCCGAGATGTCAAATTATTGCTAGATTTCAACATTCATAATTTTTGGGATTAATATGTGGGCGTGGCAAAAGAAAACGTGTTTGGTTAATTTCAGTCAATTTGGATCGACCAGAAAATGGATATTTTTCAAACGGTCTTCAAATTTGACGAAATTAGTTTTGTTAGGACCGTATCGTCAAAACATAGCTAGATTTATTTTTTTGGAATTTTTAGAATCAGTATGTGGCCCTGGCAAATTAAAATGTACGTTCAAATCTAAAATCGAATGTATTATATTTTAATTTGAAGAATAACTGATGGTAACAGTCGACTGGGCTTACGAAACATATTCCATTGTGTCCGGTATGCGGGTAATTAGCTAGGGGCGACAGTCGTTGGGCCGCGATAGGAGTTCGAATTAAAGGTCAAGATTTTAGGGTTTTAAATTGAAAAAAAATATATATAATATAACAAATTATATTTACATATAGATCCCCTCTCCACCGTTTACTCAGTCTTCCCCAAGAAAATAAAAAAACCCGATTTCCCTCCCTTGCTATCGAATCGCCTCCACCCCGCCCCTCTTCGCACCGCCGTTCACCGATGCTGCGCCCCCCTGTAGCAGCGCCTCCCCTCCTCCTCGGGGCGTTGACCCCCTTCATCTTGAACCCGAGCTGCCCTCGAAACCCCAGATCTCGCACGGAAACCGAGACCGCCGCACCACTTCAATAGACTCCACCTCCAGCCCGTCGATGCCGAGCTGCACTACCGCGTGGAGCCACCTCGATCTGCGAAACCGAACCCGTCCCCCTAGAGAATGACGTTGATGAATGACTATAAGTCTAGATTTTTTGATAACTGTAAGTCTAGATTTTTTTTATATAACAGTAAGTTTAGGTTTTTAAACTGAAGAAGTTTAGATTTTTGTTGTAGTAAGTTTAGATTTTTAAATTGAAGAAGTTTAAATTTTTATAAAGTAAAAAGATTGAATTTTTATAGATGAAAAAGAAATGTTTTTTTTAAATAATAAAAATTCGAGTTGCCTAGAGGAAGTAGAAGAATAAAAATATGATTTTTGTTCATAAAAAGATGAGATTTTTTATTTCAGTTTTTATACCATTCACATTGTTTTAAATCTGACTTTTTTTTAATATACATAGCAAAATTAAAGACTTGGTTTTTATTTTTTAAATGAAATTTTTTTTATTTTAAAAATAGAAGAAGTGATTTTAAAAATAGGAAAGCTAGATTTTTAATTATAAAGATTTTATTTTTTAACGATTAAAAGATGTGATTTTATTACATCGTGGCATAACAAAAATATGATTTTTATAATATAAATAAAGCTATAAAAATTAGATCTTTTATATATAGGAAGCGTTGTAAAAAATATATGATTTTTATATATGAAGTGCCATTATAAAAATGTGATTTTTAGAATAAACATCATATCAAAAATGTGATTTTTTTTATTATAAACAACGTGTAACAGATTGCGATGGAACTGTCAGGAAACACATCCGAATCCAAACCGTTCAGAAATAAAGAATGGAGGAGTGGATCCCAAAGGTGAGAATTTCTCACTAAAATTTTCTGTTCAGTTATTTATTTTATAACTGCATATATGAATTGCTCCCCATTGTCTACAAACCATGGACGACTTGTTTGATTGTTTGGTTTGGTTGATTTATTTGTTTGGATTGGTTTGGGATGAGAATTGAATTGAATTGATTGAATTGTTATGTGTGTATGGCGCGAGCCAATATCATGAGAGGGGTAATGTGAGACATTACCCGATTTCGGTATCGCGTTGTTATGCCGCCAAAATTTTCTAAAATATATTAGAACAATAAGAATATTATTTTTATTGTATAAATGAACCGAATAAATATTTTATCGTTAAAAATATAATTTTTAATGCGTATATGAATAAAATAAATATTCATTTACAAATCAGACGATTTGTTTATGAACACCCATTTTACTAATATGGATTGGGACGATATATTTTACACATCGTCCAACTACACAAATAATATTCAGTATTTGTTAGTTGAAACCCCACACGGGTGTTGGGATGATATTTGACGTATACTAATCCCAATTGTTTAGTTGTATGTCGATCGATTGGTTGACAGGCTGTTGTAAGCGTTAAATATTCATATTTAATGCTTATGTAGTGTAGAATGCACTCTGGATGATGGTTGATTGTTTATCGTTGTTGTAGTATACATGTATTGTATGAAATCCATATAATCAACATTATATGGTAATTGACTATGTCTGATTCCAGTTCAGAAAGAACGAATATTTTAAAATAATGAATATTTTAAAATAATATTCAGAAAAATATCAAAATCTGATTTTGATGTCCGATTTGGGATGGACACGAATATATATAAATATATAAAGCCGCGTTGATTAGATTAACGCCATTTTGACGTGAACGATATTTATATCGATTTTATTCATTTTATAATGAATATCGAAAAGGAATTGATTTCAAAATCTGATGTTTTGAAAATATTATCATTTATGCATTAATGATATGGAATATTCAATTTTGAATTGAAATTGAATATGAAGTTGAAATCGTTTTGAAAATGAATTATAAACAATTTATAAAATACGTTTTAAATGGAAATCAACGAAATATATATTATATATATAATATATTGGCCTGAATAGAACGCGCCGCGCTGCGACAGTTCGTGAATTTCGACCATTAACTTCGAATGGATATTACGGGAGATCTGACCATCAGATTCTCCTTAAACCGAAACCGTTGGGTTCGTATCAAAAAGGGCATTCTAAAGAATACAAGAAATTAGAAATCTAACGGTTGGATTTGGAATTATGTCTAAATTAAATTTGGGAAAGGTCGGTGTAAGTGCAGTTCGATGACCATTTATGAAAATCAACTGTACGGGCCTTGATAAAATTATTAAAAATATCAATAATTAGTGTAAAATCCTAAGAAATGATTTGGAAAGAATTGGGATGAAAAATTCCATATTTGAAAAGATAAAAATAGATTTTTATCAAAATGAACTAGTTGTTAACTAGAATTATAATCCAATATTTTTAAATAAATAAATTGGATTTGAAATGGTTTTAAAAATAACCAGTATTTCCAATATATAAATTGGAATGGATTTGAATCGAAATTTTCTTCGGAATATTTCGATGTTCGATTTCGTGATTGTACATATATTGTTATGGAAATTTGAAAGATATATTTATATCGTTGTTTCCAATACGATATTTGTTGGTTGTAGTATTTGATATTGAATATAAGCCGATATATTTTCTATTCAGAGCCTTGTATTTAATATCAAATGGGATTTTGGGTTTGTCGTGAACGGTGTCTTCAGTAACACTGTTCTTGAACCCCATGTGAAGAGAATAAATCTTTTAATTAAGATTGTTAGAGTTTCCAATTATATTTAATATATTTTTTGATGCAAAATTATATTATATTTAATAATTGGAATAAAATGGAATGTGAATTGGGTTTATTGTGAACTGTGTTTTTATTGACATTCGTTCTTTAACCCGATTTACAGTGAAATGTGATTTGGAATTTATAAATCTTTTGTTAAGATTTAAAGGAAATTTGCCAATGTGAAGTTTTCCAATTTAATAAAATAAAATTGGAATGGAATGGAATTCGATTTGGTAATAATCGAAGTGGACTTCTGTGGAGGAAGACTGTTACTATATATGAAATTTAAGAGGCTTTGCCGTTATTCCATTTATAGTATCAGTTGGATATGGAAGTTCATATCGATTATATATATTGATCTGTTTTCCGTAAAGATTCCATTGTTAATGGAATGTGATATTGGGTTTATCGTGAGTTGTGTTTTAAATGACATTAGTTCTTTAACCCAGTTAAAGGTAAGATTTATTTCTTAACTTTGAATAATCATTAAGTAATGATTTTTGGAAACTAAAACTGAAATAGAGTTTTAATGAATCTTTAAATAGATTGCAAGGTGAATCTGATAATTAAAATTATCAAATTCGAAAAATGATCGAGAATGGAGTACTACTAGTTTTACTCCAGGCGATAGTTAAATCTTTAATTAGATTTGAATGTGAAATGGTAATTGAATTTACCGATAACACCGTGGTGTTAGATATGAAGTGTTACCAGTTTTACTTCATGGGATGAATAGGTTGGGACTGGGAAATTAAAACAAATGATTACTTCGGTAAGGTTCGCTAATCCGCACTAGTTTGGATAAACCATAATTTGGTTCGAATTGATATCCAAAGGAATATTAAAGAATAAATTTTAAAGAATTTATCTTTGATAAAATTAATGTGAACCTTTCCCAAACGATATGAATATTTAAATAAAAGAATATTCTGAATTGGAATGAGGCGTATGTTGTGTTTTTATAACACTTGTTTATAATATACGCGAGTTATTCGGAAAGACCGGGTTTATCCCATTCTGAATAACTGAATCGGTGATGAGTCGACGATGAAGACGGTGGTTGAAGACCGGAGGTCTTAACATCGTTTGGTTGATTACTGATGTCTTGATTGGGCTGTACACCCAAGACAAGGTAATAAGTTGTGATCGTTCCAGACGTACTTGGAGATCGACCGGATATGCGAGGACCTCTCTCCTGTATTGGACATACGGGACGAGGAATAAGGTGCCTCCGGTTTCGTTCAGACCCAGAACGAACTTGTAAATGGATGTGTGTCTGACATCGGATTTCATTCTGTGTGATTGATAGACATCGGTTGTGAATTGCCTGTGTGGCATGCTGAGATGCAAATGATCAAGGCTTCTGTTGAAAAGCAGAGTCTTGTGGTTGATGATCAAAGCACGGCTTTAATATAGCATAGTTTTATGTAGCATTAATTCGCGAGTCTCACACCCGGTGTGAACCAGAAACGGGAGAGGACATCAGGGAGGTCATGTGTTTCCTTCTAGCTAGGAGTGGTGTCTGGGTTTTGCACGCCAAGGCGTTTTACTTGTGTGGACGATGGATAGTGAGGCACCTCGGTTATATCGACACTGCGGGGCTGATGGATGATATGGTCTTTATACAGACCAGACTTACGCCCCATAGGGCGGGGAAACGCATGTTCAGGCATTTTGATTCACCCTTTGCACTTGGGGTGGACCGGCCCTGACGATCCAAGGGTCGATGCGTTTTGACCCTGAGGCTCGGGCTTGAGAGTCTCGAAGCGGTGAGGACGATCCCTTGCCTTGGTTAACAGATAGAAATCCTACTTCCAATACGACATTTTGCGGTTTTGATTGTAGAGCCTAGTATGGCGAAATAGTGGGATGGGGCACTCATGCCGTCTATGATTGATACATTTGTATTTGAAATTGTTTTGACACTATGCACTTATAGTAATAGTAAAATATGAAATTTCACGTACCATGCATTTTTGGGTATTATAAGGTAAAAAATCAATCCTCCAGCTTGCGTTGCATTGTGTGATGGGACCTGAGTCTTATAATAGCTTCATTGTTCTTTATTTAGCATTGCGCTGTTTGTTTTATGCACTGGTATTCTTGGGGGTAAACCCGTTCCATGTTATACGGCGTGGTCCCTTGATTTACCTAACTTTAAAATCAAATTAATAACTGTTTTAGTTCTCACACCAGTCACATGACTGATCTAGAGTTTATTTTTTTAACCTAAACTCTGGGTTTCCCTATTTTCCACACGGGCAGCTAGTAGTTTTGGTTTTGCAGATTTATATTCACAGGATCCTGGTTTACAGCTGAAATGATATCTGGAAAGCTCTGTATCCGTATATTCCTTTCAGTTGTGTTTTGTATTATTTTTCCGCCGCTATGTATTTAAATGTAATTTAAATCTCTGATATTGTTCGAATGTATATTGTTTGTTCATACTCTGTATATTCTTGTACTATGATGTAAGCTGTTGTAATAAGCAATGAAATGTTCTTCTGTTTGTGTTCCGATGAGTGTTGTTCTTAAAGCAATCCGGGTTTTCCTTCATGGGGAAGTTCGGGTTGTCTCATCTCCATTTTTGAAACCATTGTTCGGTTAATAGTAGAAACGATGTATTGGTGGTTCTTCGACTTTTATTGAAAACTTGTACCAATTTAAAGTTTTTACTAGCTGTTCTGGAATTAATTTTGGATCGCTGCTATTTGGTTTAATCAATCGTTTGAGACAAGGGTTGTAGTTTATGTCTGGAAGCAACATAGTCGAATATAATACTCTCTTATGATCTTCCTTTTTCCTGTAAATTCAATAACGTCAATTGGTCACTGTAAGCCAAATAATTTGTGGATTTTTAGTTGTTCCCACTCCTGACCGTAATGAATAGTCGACTAATGAAGGTGGGAGATTGAAAATGTGACGACCGCCCATAACCCCTGTACTAAACAAGAGGAATAATGCACTGAAAGGTGTGCCAGGGAGCTGTGGATGATCATCAGAGTAGGTAAACAACATCGGAACTTGTCGTAGAACTCACAGTGCGAGGATAAAGTATAGTAAAAAATATACAATAGGTAATAATAGTGAAGCATCACATAACAAACTTTTGAAACTTTCCTAACATCCTAAAATGTTATCCAACTGATACCAAAGTTTGAACATAAGGCCTCACTACAACCCTCATAGAGCACTCAAACAGCGGAAATAGGAATACTAGATAGTAATAAAACTTGTACGTAAGCCTCCAGCTCGCCTTCGAACTGTAACATCGTCCTCGCTAGTCACCTGCCACCTAGTCCGCCATCCACAACTGGATGAACAACCCAAGGTAATAAGATGGAAACATAAAACCTTGAGTCAGACAACAGTCTTAATGAGCAATAAAACAACTAACAAACTTTTGTTGACTCAAGGAGTTTTGATTTATGCCAAAGTAATGTGCGATGATCAACAAAAAGACAATGTTCATTGATTTAAGAAGATAAGGAGCTTCATATGGTATTGGTCATTAGAATTTGATTATTATGTATGGTACTAGTGTTCATTTATGTTAAAATCTATCCTCAAATAATCAACATTTATGTATATATATACTTATGTATATGTATGCACATAAATTGTGCAAACTAGGCTATACCGATCAACCGCCCAAGACACACCGGTTGACCTTTTTTACCCAGTTTGCACAATGAACATACACACATATTCATATAACGTATATATATTAAAATTCCAGTCTACTAGTCCATTTTGACCTGTCAACCGTTTTTTAAACAGAAGCAACTTTTTGAATAGTCACTTCCATTCCTCCATGAGTTACTTCTCCTTCCTTTCATCAATGATCATTTCTATTAATTGTGACTCTTTACCAAAGGTTACAACTACTTATGTTCTATATAAACACTTTGAAATCATCAAATCAAAAAAAAATTCTTTATATCTATTCTCTTTATTGTTAATTTCACTATTGCAATTACAAAGCACTCAAACGCTCATTTTCTTCACAATACCGTTCTTGAATCCTAGAATTTGTATATTATTCTTTTGATTCAAACACGATATAATCTTCCAAATCTTCACAAATTCTATTTGAGGATAAGATTATAGGAAGGTTGTACAAGAATTGACAAATTCGTGTTATTTAGAACACACATTGTCAAATTACAAGTCTACTCGTCTTGTTTGAAGTCCTCCGTGTTGTAAGAGGCAAGTTGTGAAGTCCTCGTGTTGATAGAGACGTGAAATCCCGTTCGGCTGCTCGGGTGTTGTATACCTGTTCCTCCGGGTGAAGTGAGGTTATTGATTAGTGAAAATCCAGATAGAAGTCTGGGACTGGACGTAGGACGGTGCTCCGAACCAGTATAAAAATCCCTGGTGTGATTTTTCTATTTTTACTGCATTTACTATTATAGAGTTCTATGATTATCTATTACTTCATACTTGACTATTGTTCGTCATATTACACGATCCTTGTGTGTATTATACTTGGCAAGTACACACGTACGTTTTCATTTGGTATCAGAGTACGGTCATCTTATAACCGTAACACAGTTATTTAATATATTCTTGTAATATGGCAAATAACCCAAGTTCTAGCACTCAAAACACCACCTACATGGAAGGTCAATCAACACAAAGACCTTCATTCTTCAATGGCCTTAATTATAGTATTGGGCAACACGTATGTCATTTTACATGCAGTCAAATAGCTATGATGCCTGGAATGCTACACAAAAAGAAATAATGAATCCAACAACTAAGTATTCAGAATGGACACTGGCTGAGAAAATGGCAGCAGCCGTAAATGCAAAAGCAATAAATATGTTGTTTTGTGCATTAGACCAAAATGTATACAACCGTGTTAGTATCTGCACCACTGCTTATCAAATTTGGAAAACGCTAAAAACCACTCCTGAAGGTACTAACAAGGTTAAACAAGCCAAAATAGCCATGCTAAAAAGTCAGTTCCAAAATTTCAAAATGAAACCGAATGAGACAATCAATGATATGTATTCAAGGTTTCAAACTATTCATCATACACTTATTGGCTTAGGGCAAAAAATATTCAGATTTTGATGTTGTCTCGACAGTCCTACATTCTCTGACTAGTGAATGGGAAGGAAAAGTGTTAGCGATTGAAGAAGCTAATGACCTTTCTGTCATGAAAGCAGATGAATTGATAGGAAGTCTAATGTCCTATGAAGCTAATTTGCAGGCTAGAAAGGAAAAGAAAGACGAAAAGAAAAATGTAGCATTTCATGTCGGAAAAGCTGAAGATGAATCAAAATCAGAAGATGAAGGCTTAGCTTTTATGTTAAAAGGTTTCAAGAAATTTTTGAAACAACAAAAAGCTAGCCGATATAACAAACGGAAATCTGGTTCAAATAGACCTTCATCATCAGCAATAGAGGGTTTCAATTGTCACAAAAAGGGAAACATGCACAAAGATTGTCCAGAACAAAAGAAGAACTCAGAAAATGACAAATTCAAACACAAGAAGGATAAATCAAAGAAACGAGTTTTCTCAATTACATGGGATGATTCAGACTCTACTTCATCAGAAAGTGAAAGTGATTCAGAAGATGAACAAGCAAATGTTTGTTTTATGGCAATAGAGGATGAGGTACAAATTCCTACTTTTGATGAAGTTCTTGATATTAATGCTGAATTGATAGTTAAATTTAAAAATATGAAACGTCAATGGAAAGAAGCCAAAGCAGATTTAAGTAGAGCAGAATTTGAACGAGATATGCTAAAAGATGAGAAGAAAATATTAGAAGAAGAACTTGAAAAAGTTCAAGAATCATCATCTAATAGTGATTCTCAATTATTTCTTTTGAGTCAAGAAATTGTAACTCATAATGAGAAAAATGATGCTCTCGCTACTGAAAATCATGAGCTTAAGGCAAAAGTCAAAATTCTAGACCTAGAAAAAGCTAGTTTACAAACTAAGTTAGATAATATTACTTAAAATGTTTCTAACTTCAATAAAGTTTGAGAAAATTTGACAAAGATCATTGAAAGTTCACAATCTGCTTCAAATAAAAATGGCTTGGGATATAAGAAATAAGAAACTCAGAAGCATATTGGTTTCAAAAGAAGAAATAAAAAACAAAGTAAAGTAAGAAAAATCTTGGTTTGTTATATTCCAAACCAAAACCAGTTATGAAGCTTCAAAAGAAAATTGTTAAATCTATCAAGATATGTGTTCCTAAAACAAATAATAATTTGATTTGGAACAAATATATTCAGCATTTTATGAATACCGTGCATTATAATTCTTACTATGTATATAAAAGGGATACTTGACCCGTATGGGTTTGGACTCCTAAGAACTAACTCTTAGGACCCTATAAAAAGGTGGGTACCAAGGACTTAATTTTATTTTTTGTAGGTCCCACTAAAGAAAAGAGGAAAGTGGATATTGGACAGTGGTTGCTCGAAGCATATGACTGGAAACAAGAGCTTACTGACAAATATCACTTATTCAGATGGTGGCTCCGTCACTTTTTGAGATAATTCAAAAGGCTATATCATTGGCAAAGGCGATGTGAGCAATTGCGGTACATCTAACTTACCTCTTATTACTAATGTCATGCTAGTTAAAAATTTGAAACATAATTTACTTAGTATTAGTCAGTTATGTGACAAGGGCTTTATCATTTCCTTTTCTAATAACAAGTGTAGTATCTTAGATAAAGATCATAAGTTAGTTTTCGAAGGATATAGAGACAGAAATATTTATATTCTGAATATGAACATCAATCATAATTCAAATATGTGTCTTGTAGCAAATGATAATGATCCATAGCTATGGCACAAACGATTCTGTCATATAAACTTCAGAACTATCAACAAGCTAGCCAAAAACGATCTAGTTAGAGGACTACCCAAAATGAGCTTTACGGTTGACAACATTTGTGATGCATGTCAATTAGGAAAATTGAATAAATCATCATTTAAATCCAAGAAAGTCATATCAACATTACAACCACTTGAGCTGCTACATATGGATTTATTCGGACCAATACAGGTTCAGTCGATAAATCATAGTAGATATGTGTTTGTAATTGCTGATGATTTCTCTTGTTACACTTGGGTGATTTTCTTGAAAAGAAAAAGTGACACTTTCGATCATTTCAAATATTTTGTCAAGAGAATTCCAAAATCAAAAGGGCTTAAGGTTAAGAATATAAGAAGTGATCATGGCTGAGAATTCGAAAATAATAATTTTGAACATTTTTGTACGAAGAAAGGTATATATCATAATTTTTCGTTTCCTAGAACTCCACAACAAAACGGAGTTGTAGAACGGAAAAATTGGACTTTACAAGAATGTGCAAGAACATTATTAAATGGATCCACTATACTCAAAGATTTTTGGGCAGAAGCCGTTGCAACTGCGTGTTATGTTTTGAATCATGTATCCATTCGACCTCTCACCATCTTATGAGTTATTTAATCAAAAAAAGCCAAATATCTCATAGTTCAAAGTTTTTGGTTCTAAGTGCTTTATTTTAAATATGAAAGACCATCTCGGAAAATTTGATCCAAAATCCGATGAAGGTATATTTGTCGGATATTCGGAACGAAGCAAGGCCTATCGTATATTTAATAAAAGAACTAAAACTATTGAAGAATCACTTCATGTTTCATTTGATGAATTCTATAAGCCATCTCATAATATAACAGATGATGACGATATTATAGTCACTGAAAATCCAATCGTCACAAATGCTGATTCTAACTCAGAAATTATTGAGAATATTCCTCAACCAATAGTAATACCTTCTCCACCAAGATTGCGATCTCCTCCTAGGATACTAAGAGATCATCCGGTTCAAAATGTAATTGGAGAAGTAACATCACAAATTAGAACAAGGAGTCAACACAACCAAATGGGTCATGTTGCGTTTCTTTCAAATATCGAACCTAAGAATCCAAAAGAAGCCGCTACTGATGATTACTGGATCATTGCCATGCAGGAAGAACTAAATCAGTTCGAGCGCAATGATGTCTGGGAACTTGTTCCAAGACCAACTGATCAGTCAGTTATTGGTGCAAAATGGGTCTATAAGAATAAGGCCGATGAACAAGGAAATATAACCAGAAATAAAGCAATATTAGTAGCACAAGGATATAATCATGAAGAAGGTATCGATTACGAAGAAAATTTTGCATCAGTTGCACGACTAGAAGCTATCAGAATCTTGTTATCCTTTACTTGTCATCATAATTTCAAACTCTATCAAATGGATGTCAAAAGTGCTTTTCTAAATGGATTTATCAAAGAGAATGTGTATGTCGAACAACCTCCCTTGGTCGTACATGAAAAACATCCTGATTATGTATATAAACTTAAGAAGGCTTTGTACGGTTTAAAACAAGCACCTCGTGCTTGGTATGAACGATTACGCAGCTATCTTACTAATTCAGGATTTCAAATTGGTAAAGTCGATCAAACTTTATTCATTAAACATTCTCGAAAAGATATATTGGTTAACCAGATATATGTAGACGATATTATCTTTGGTTCAACAAACGATAAACTCTGCAAAGAGTTTGCGAATGTTATGACCAAAGAATTTGAAATGTCTCATATGGGAGAACTATCTTTTTTTTTCTTGGTCTTTAAATCAAACAACTTTCTAACGGTATTTTTATTAATCAAGAAAAATACTGTGGAAATCTTATCAAACGCTTCGGTTTGGAAAATACATCTGGTAAACCTACTCCTATGAGTACAACTACACATCTTGAAAAAGGTGAATATGGTAAGAATGTTGACCAGACGTTATATCGAAGCATGATTGGTTCTATTCTTTATCTTACCCCAAGTCGTCCCGAAATAATGATGAGTGTTTGTCTATATGCACGATTTTAAGCAAATCTTAAAGAATCACATTTACGAGCAGTAAAACGTATAATACGTTATCTTAATAATACCAAAGACTATGGTCTTTTCTACCCAAAAGATTGTCCATTCGAATTAGTATCCTATAGTGATGCTGATTTCGGAGGCTTTGGCACGGATAGAAAGAGTACAAGTGGTACGTGCCATTTTATTGGAAAATCACTTGTCTCTTGGTTTAGTAAGAAACAAAATTGCGTTTCACTATCGACATATGAAGCTGAGTATATATTAGTAGCTCTTGCTTGTACTCAAGTACTATATATGCAACAAACACTTTGTGATTTTGATATTCATTTATCAAACTCCATTATATACTGTGATAATACAAGTGCGATTAACTTATCAAAAAATCTATAAAATCATTCTCGAACAAAGCATATCGATATTCGACATCATTTCTTGAGAGATAATATCGAAAAATGAAACATACGTCTTGAATATGTCCAGACTGAACATCAACTTGCGGACATTTTTACAAAGCCTCTACTTGAATCAAGTTTTATTTCTTTATGTAGAGAGCTTGGATTAATCTCTAGAACTGAACTTGATGTGTAAATTCTTAAGTTATATACATATGAATTGTCAAGTTCTTTTCTTAACCAGTGCTTTTACTTTTCATATTTTAGCTATAAGTAGCTATCACCTTTTTTAGTAAGAAATTATGAGCTATCCATTTTTTCTATGGTATATTTTTCCTTGAACCTTTTTAACCACTATTATATATATAGACAAACCTATATATATGTGTATCACTCATTCTCCTTTTTGCATCTCCTTACTCAGAATCTATATTATTCTTAACCTAGTTCAAATATTTCAAAATGGCTCATATCTGCGACGAATGTGCACAGAGTTCACACATTTTGGTTACCAGTTCTGAACCGGAGGAATACTATTCTCCAAAAACACCAAAAAATAGACCAAAATGTACTCATACCCACGGAAATACACCAAAGTCTAAACGTGCAAAGAAAGCATTGTTTTTCTTCCCACGAACAAGAGAAAAGATAAATGAGATTCACCACTACCAGAAACATTAAATGGATCTCCAGTGACAACTCCATTACGAGCAAAAACTTACTTTTAATAATATTTAAGACCGTTCGATATATAAAAAGTTCAGACCATTCGAAACCAGAAAGAAGAGCAAAAAATAAAGAAAAACAATCATCTGGAACACCAGTCGACCGTTTGAAATGGACCAGTCGACTGTTTTGCTCTCGGGTTAAAAACGGTCAACCGGCCATTTCTAACCAGTCGACCAGTCCTATATAATACTGTTTTTTAAAAAAAATTCAAGAACCAGTCGACCGGACAAATACCACCGGTCGACCGTTTTGCTCTTGGGTTAAAAACGGTCGACCGGTGATAATTTACCAGTCGACCGGTTTTTGTTTGAAGGGTTTTTAAAAAACATCCATATGGTCATTTTTCCAACCCATCTCTTCATTTTTACCTTTACCTTTTCAAACTCCAAATTGTCACTAGCCCTAGAACTCAATTTTCTACCTTAGAATTTCCTTTTTCCAAATCAATTTCATGGCTCCTCCACAAAAGGAGATGAAGAAAGCTTCCATCTCTTCTTCCGAACTCCAACCAATAGATAGTTCGATCAAAAAATGGCTTGTTGATCCCGTTGCTATCACGAGATGGAATCAAATGAAGGATTTCACAATTCATCCCAGTTCGTATATCAAATTCGGTGGTTTCTCAAACTACAAGGTTCAACAATTAGTTAGAAAATGCTCATATTGAATCTCTACTTGATTTTGACCATAATAATGTTGAAATTAATCAAATTATGATCAAGCTTTTCTACGCTAATCTTAATCTTGACAAATACAAACGGAAAATCCTACTTACTGTCTTTGGTCCATTGTGTGTGGGTAACAAGTTTTTGTTTCTTGCGATAGCATGGCAAGAGTTCTTGGTTCGGATTTCAGAGGCGAAAATTTTTCAAGTACGTTTTGTACTATTCACGTTCGAAACCAAATAAGTCATGATTTTATTGAGGATGATAAGGACAACTCCAAATCGATAAATTTACGTCCTATGGCTAGAGTTCTTCACTATACCTTGATGCATTTTCTTTTACCTCGGATTGGAAATTTCGACGTTGTTTACAAAGAAAATTTCAAAGCTTTGTATGATATTTATGGGGGGATTCAAATAAACTGGATTCACATGATCTTTGATGAAATCTTACAAGTCAATGAATTAAATAGGTCGCATCTCTTTTACAATGAATACATCATGCGACTCTTAATTGACTGCGGCATCAATCCACCCAAGTCATCTATTTCAAGACCAAAATGCATAAACAAAGCTTCCATCAAGCGTATGAAACTTCCTAAACCATATTTTAACATCATGCCTTTCGAATAATGGAAAGAACAAGGCCACCAAGGAACCTCCTCTCGACCTTCTCGTCTAAAACCCGAAGATATGACACTTCTATGCTCGACTTCCTCCACCAAAGAGAGTCTTGAAACTCTCGCTCAAAATCAATTCCTACTTGAAGCTCCACTTAAGCGTATGGACACAAAGATGGATAAGCGCTTTAATAAACTTAAGTCGTACTTCTCGTCTATATGGGAGGCAATATCTTGTGGAGCTTTCTCTTCTTCCATGCAAGCACAGGACCCCGGCAAACGTCCTGCTCCTCCATTCTTTACTTGGACATCTTCGGAGGAGGGCACTAACTCTGACACTAGTCATGGATGAGGTCGTGGAAAATCTCAAATGGTCGATGTTGAAGAAGAAGAAGAAGGCGAGGAAACGGAATCCGAGTAACTTGTTTCTTTTATCGTTTTATGAACTTATGCTTTTTCTATTTTCTAGACTTAATCCAACACTTGTACCTAAATGGTGTCGTTGTTTGATTTTGAACTTAGTCCTATTGACGTTCGTACTCTACGCTCTATTTATGTATGTATGGTATTTTAATATTTGCTTGCATCATTTCCATTGTTTATCTACTTATTTCATTCCTTTTTGTCGATGAAAAAGAGGGAGAAGTATGGTACTAATATTATATGCAAGAACAATAGTTATTATACAGGCACAGATTCAGCGGAGATTATATACAGGGGGAGATTTAGAAATATATTTTCATCAATCAAAAAGGGGGAGAATGTTGACTCAAGGAATTTTAATTTATGCCAAAGTAATGTGCGATGATCGACATAAAGACAACGTTCATTGATTTAAGAAGATAAGGAGCTTCATATGGTATTGGTCATTAGAATTTGATTATTTTGTATGGTACTAGTGTTCATTTCTGTTAAAATCTATCCTCAAATAATCAACATTTATATATATATATATATATATATATATATATATATATATACTTATGTATATGTATGCACACAAATTGTGCAAACTGGGCTATACCGGTCGACCGCCCAAAACAGACCGATCGATCTTTTTTACCCAGTTTGAAAAATGAACGTACACACATATACATATAACGTACATATATTTAAATTCCAGTCTACTGGTCCATTTTGACCCGTCGACCGTTTTTTAAACAGAAGCAACTTTTTGAATAGTCACTTCCATTCCTCCATGAGTTGCTTCTCCTTCCTTTCATCAATGATCATTTCTATTAATTGTGACTCTTTACCAAAGGTTACAACTACTTATCTTCTATATAAACACTTTGAAATCATCAAATCAAAAAAAAAATCTTTCTATCTATTCTCTTTATTGTTAATCTCATTATTGCAATTTCAAAGCACTCAAACGCTCATTTTCTTCACAATATCGTTCTTGAATCCTAGAATTTATATATTATTCTTTTGATTCAAACACGATATCATCTTCCAAATCTTCACAAATTCTATTTGAGGATAAAATATAGGAAGGTTGTACAATAATTGACAAATTTGTGTTATTTAGAATACACATTGTCAAATTACAAGTCTACTCGTCTTGTTTGAAGTCCTCCGTGTTGTAAGAGGCAAGTTGTGAAGTCCTCGTGTTGATAGAGGCGTGAAATCCCATTCGGCTGCTCGGGTGTTGTGTACCTGTTCCTCCGGGTGAAGTGAGGTTGTTGATTAGTGAAAATCCAGATAGAAGTCTGGGACTGGACGTAGGATGGTGCTCCGAACCAATATAAAAATCCCTGGTGTGATTTTTCTATTTTTACTGCATTTACTATTATACAGTTCTGTGATTATCTATTACTTCATACTTGACTATTGTTCGTCATATTACATGATCCTTGTGTGTATTATACTTGGCAAGTACACACATACATTTTCAACTTTATCAATAAAGTATATGAGAATGGATAGATAAACATAACAATCTATCCACAACACCAGAGAAGAACTCAACCCTATCTTCCCCACATCGGATAGTGATAGCCTTTACGACAAATAATTCTACCATTCGTCCATGGAAACTAGAACATTCATTCAACCATGGTAAGCATTCATTACATCTAGATTACATGTATCTCATTAAACCATCCTAATTGAATTCAACATCCCTCAAGCACAAGCCTCAGAGGCCTAAACCGATACTAGACAGGCACCCAAGGAACATCTCCTTCGACTTTGGACAACCTACATGAGACGGTACAAACAGAACAACCAATCATCCATGACTGACTCTGGCTATCACCGTCAATCCTGCTTTGAAACCATCGTTAATCGTATGACGGCCAACCTTGACATATGTCATGGGCTAATGGTAATCCCAGTTCTAGTATAAACTCCATATGTCTTTCAACGATACGTATGTATGTCCAAACTTGACAACTAGGCCTTTCAACGATACCCAGGGTACTCGACCTACAACCGGTCTGTTAGACGTCTCAAGTGCACCCCTGCTTCAAGCCTGCTAGAACTTACGACAACGATAATCTCTCGGCCTTCACACCTCTAGTCATCCAACTCGATAACTTTTCATAGCTCAAGCAACCTTCTCAAGCAACCATTATCCACCAACTCACAACCTTTGAGTTATCACCTCATTGGCTGTTCTACACCGATCAACGAACACATTCAGCACTTCGAACCGTCCTACTTGAATTCACTTCGACGTCACACCCTTACTGAGCCAAATTACATCACTGCACTGTGGCTAGGGTTCCGGAGATTGCCCCCAATTTTTTTCCAGACCCTTTGTCTCAAATCTGGATCATACCTAAAAAATAAAATTTTCAGAAATGATCCTGTTATGCATGACCGACCCAAGCCGTGCACAACCAGGCCATGACTGACCACACTTCATGCTTGACCCGCACCGCTCGACCGACCACTACTCGATCGAACCCACTTTTCCATGCACGTCCGACCAGGCTCAATCGAGCCCAAGCTATGCTCGACCCGGAACATGACCGACCTTGTTTCATATGCTCAACCCAGGCCTGCTCTACCCAGCCCCAAACATGCACGACCGACCACCTTTTCCTGACCGACCAGGACACTTGCTCTCTAGTCTGCTCGACCCGATCCATGTTGCTACGTGTGATCGACCCAACCCTGTCTTGTTCTCCAAGACAAACATCTTGGTGCGACCGACCCCATCACGTGTGACCCTATCACGCGCGACCCAAAATATGCAAATCACCAATGCAACTCCAATTTCGACCAAAACTCCTCCAATCGACATAATCGACAAAATATACTTATCTGATTCTTCCAATACAGCCACAAGCATGTTATGAAATCAATAACAACACCAATATGACAATCCCATTAATAATTATTTAAAATTCACCAAAATAATCATAAATGTACATATGAACTAAATTGTAGATCTAGCATGCATAAACATATGAAAAGCATAGGAATTACCGATTCAAACTTGCTAAATTGGATCATAAGGTGATTCATATGAAAATGGACTTATAATGGTACAGATCTATGGTAAAACACATGAATATGATAGAAAACGTGATCAAACATTCATATACTTCATTGAATCCATGTGAGAGATGTAAATCACTCACCGATTCTCCCAAATAAGCAAAAATCAATGCAATAAGATTCCAGACAACAAGCAATTTGAACCAAACCCCTTGATCCGATGAACTCCCTCTTCAATTGATGTGGATCTAGCCTCCAATGGTGTAGATCTATGATTTCCCTCCTTGGATTTTGATGTTTAATGGTGGAAAAGTGTTAGAAGAAGGAGGAACATAGGCCACCTAATGAGAGAATAGAGAAACTAAAATATTTCTCACACCTCCCACCCCCTATTTATACCCTTCCACTAGCCCACTTATGGGCCTTCCCAAATCAGCCCATTGTGGCTCCCCAAACCTGAACAACCCACTGAAAAACCTTAAAACAGCGATTCCTCCCAAACCGTTGAGCCAAATCTTTAGTGTAACCACTCTACGGAAAGGCAAACATCAATTCCATTCTAATGGCACAGGTCTCACCCTATAATTCGACATGAGTCAAAAGTTATGCCCTTTACAAGACTAATAGAGGAAAAATAGTCACAAACAAAATTGGCAAAAATTATGGACATGTCTCACATCCCCATAAGCAACATATCAAAACATGAGAATGATCCAACCCTCAGTGAATAAAATAAAAATATCTTACGATCTTCAGATACGTAAAATGCGGGCTGTTACAAAAAATCAGTAACTTGGTTACTATAAGTCAATGCTTATTGCACACAAACCCTGTTCATTGTTAGCGAATATATGAATATATATATAATATATATATATACAAATATATGGCGCTTACAGCATGCAACTTTGAGTTGATTAACTATTAGAAAGATGGTTTTTGGTTGCTTCAGACGGTTATATGTAGTATTTGAAACGTGGGTGTATGATGTGAAAACAATGGACACGTTCGGAGTAACATAAAGTGGAGCACATACTTACAGATGGAACAACTCTGAAAGCCATACTGTAACTTTTTTACGTCCCCAAGATGTAAACAAGCTAATTTCTTTAGTTTATAAAGGCGTACAGTTTGGAATGATGTGAGGCGGTGCTGCTTATTGCACAAACAAAATATGATCAAGTGAGCTTACGCACTAATCACGCACTGACATGGTGCAAGAGATGGAGCATAGAGGGACGGGCTTATTAGACTAGAAACAATGGCCTCACCATGGGTCTAGCTTATTGCATTTTCGTATTTATTATATTTGGTTTTCGCTGTTTTTTCTTATGTGTCCCGGTTAGTATGCTAACTGTATATGTACTGAATTTCATTAATAATAAAAGTGTACCAATTTTCTTGAATACATACATGCAAGTATATATATATATATATATATATATATATATATATATATATATATATATGAGGCAGGAATTTAACATTCTTTTCACATTATAATGGCGAAAGCGCTGAAACCTTCGAGTCTCCTGCCTAAATCTTCTTTAAACCTAAATCGTAATCCTTCTCAATAAAACCTGACAGTTAATTCACCGAATGCTAAAGCAATTTCATCTTCAAAAGCAGATCCAAATATGCTGCAGTATGTGAAGCCATCGGCGGATCATGTTTTTATACCAGAAAATATTTTTAACTCATCTGTTGATGTGTGGCATGATACTATAGTGCTTCATCCAATCGAATTCGGATTATCAGTTATGAAATTAAATTAGTATATACATAAGGTATGAAAGCCTAAAGGTACTTTTGTAGTTCACATAGTAGCTGAATTTCATTTTGCTGTTCATTTAAGGAATCTGTAGATTTTGCGTTAGTTTTAAAATCATCGATCTATTCTTATTTTGGAAATTTGTTGATGACTGATAAATGGTATCCTGGATATGAGTTCGATGAATTTACAGTAGATAAAGTACAGATTTGGATTAAGATTCATAATTTGGACATGGAATTGTGGTCGAGTAAAGCTCTTTTGATGATTGCCAGTTTTATAGATGAATCGATGTGTATTGACAATTGTACTGTTGCTAAGAAAATCACAAAATATGTTGGAGTGCTTATTGCAATTGATTTGGCCACTGAGTTACATGATAAAAATCCTATTCAGCTACATAATGGCACGAAAAAGGAAATACTAGTTGAATATGAATTTGTACCTCCTCGATGTGACCAATGCAAAACGTTTGGGCATAAAACCATGGTACATAAGTTAGAGAAAGATCCAGCGTGGTAGCTAAGGATAAGGTAAACGCTTCTTCATCAGTAAATAATGCAGATATGAGTTTTCAAGCTAATGCATCTTCTTCTAGAAATTGTAATGATGAAGGGGATCAAACACTGAGTTACCTCAAAATATTTTGCTTGATGACCTTAAACATGTTGCTGACAATTTGAATGAATCTCTCCCTAATGAAGAGAACTATGATGTTTTAGATGGGGTTAGTAAGAATAGTGATTACCTTGCACATATTAAAGGTAAAAACCAAACTACTTCCTTTGCTTCTCTAAAAGAAATTTAAGGAGCTCTTCGGTGATTAAATGACAATAATGACCTGGAGTGTTAGAGAGATGAGTTCATCACTTCATATGTGTGAAATTTTATCCCTTCTGACAAAATTCAAACAACTATTGTAGGTTTGGTTGAGAATAAGCTTATGAAGGCAATTTATGTTCCTTTAGAAAATTACTTCCTAATAATTGGGATATAATTCCTCATCAACGCACTATATTTTCAGACTGAATTCTTCTTATTTGGAACTCTGATATCTGGTCTACTTGTATGATTTCTTCCTCCAAATAACACTTAACTATGCAAGCCAATAATATTGGTGGTATGACTGTCTTTATTTCTATCATTTATGCTAGTAACAGTTTTTATGAAAGACAGGTTTTATGGTAGCAGATTGTACAAGAGGCAGATGTAATCAATGGTGTTTGGATTCTTATGGGGGATTTTAATAATTCTACATCTCCTAATGATAAGAAAGGTGGACTGCTTGTTCCTTTCCAATAGCTAAGAGCTTTTAATAGCAGTTTATCTCAATCGGGTCTCATTGAAATTAAAGCAATCGGTTTTAACTATACTTGGAGGAGACGAGGTATTGCTAATCATATAGATAAGATTTTTGTAAATCATGTTTGTCTACATAGATTTAATGATATGAAGGCTCTATCTCTATCTCAAGTGATCATAATCCATTGCTATTTGATTTAATACCCACTGCTACATCCAAAGGATTTCCATTTAGATATTTGAATGACTGGAAATTTAAGCTTGGATATTTAGAGTGTATAAATGAAGGTTTGCAAGCAAATGTATGGGGATTCCCGAGTTACACATTTCAGCAGAAACTACAAGCCTGTAAAATTGAGTTGAAATTATGGAATAAGTTAAGGCCAATGGATAATGCCCTGATAATGGAAGCAGAAAATAGATTTAATGGGAGGGAAGCTGCAGTTGATTTAGATCTCGAAAATGTAGAATTGTATGAATCTATGTTGGAAGCTAAGCATCAATTAATGGTTCAAAAGCAAATTAAATTTTGGAGTTAAACAAGAAAAAAGCCAAAGACTCGTGGCTTCAAGAGGGAGATACTAACTCAAGAAAAATTCATTCTACAATGTCATCTCGTAGACATTGTAACAATCTTAAAGCTCTAATCAATTATGCAGGTGAGCTCTTATATAAATAGGAGGAATTTGTTGCTGAGGCTATTGAATTTTTCAATTCATTGTCAATCGTACAAATACCAGTGAGTTGCCATATTTTCGGTCTTCTTTTGTCATTAATCAACATGGTCAGCAGGATTTGCTTCATCCAATTTCGATAAAGGAAGTTAAAAAGGCAGTATTTTCAGTGCATAACGATTCTAGTCTAGGTCCAGATGGATTTAACTCGAAGTTCTTCAAATTACATTAGGAGGGAATGAAATTGGACATTTTAGCTGTTATTCAGGATATGTTCAATTCTGCGAAGTTGCCTAAGGTTGTAATAATTCCTTCATAACTTTGACTCCAAAAATAGATAGGCCAACAGAGATTTCTCTTTACTGTCCAATATCATGCTGCAATTTATACTACAAAATCTTTAGTAAATTTTTATGCAATAGGATTAAATGATTTTTACCCCATCTCATATCACCTTATCAATGTGCATTTATTCCTACACGATACATTGGTGATAATATATTTCTTGCGCATGAATTGATTCGAGATTTTAAGAAGCCTGGGGTGAATAAATTTTATGTAAAAGTGGATCTTCATAAAGCTTATGATAGGATCAATCGAGAATTTATATGTCATATTATGAAGAACATGGGGTTTCCAATACATTTTATAAACATCATATGCGAGTGCATATTTACTCCAACCTTTTCCATTTTGATTCATGGGGTTCCTAAAGGCTTCATTTCATCTAATAGGGGTATTCGACAAAGTGATCCATTATCACCTTACTTATTCTCTATTGCTATGGAATTTTTCACATTTTGTATGAATGAAGTATTATTGCAGCAGTCTTTTCTTCCTGTTCATGCTCTGGAACCAGTAGTTACACACTTATTATACGCAGATGATTTAATGGTATTTGGGAAATGTTTAACTTCAAGTGATGTCTCTTTGAAATCAGTATTTGATAAATTAGAGCGGTATAGTGTTCTAAGGGTGAGTATACTCAAAACGAATATTTATTTCAGCTCTCATGCTTCTTTAACTAATGAAATTGCTGATGTTCTTGGATTTAACATTGGTCAACTTCCTATTAAGTACTTGGGTGTCCCATTATCTTCCAACTACATTCACCGTCATGACTATTAGGATTTGTTGCACAGAATTCAGAATAAACTTTAGTCTTAGGATGCCAGATTTCTTAGTTTTGCGGGAAGAGCTGAGTTAATACAATCAGTAATAACTCCTATTGTGCTTTACGGGCTATTTATATATCAACTTCCTGATTGAGAAACCGGACGTGATGTGCGCAGATTTTTCTGTGGGGGTTCTAAGCATAAAGTTAGTGGGATATTTTATGTTCTCTAAAGAATGAAGGTGGAATTGTACTTAAGTCAATCAAAGAACTTAAGAAAGCCGCATGTTTGAATTTATTGTGGAAGTTTCTCGCTGATTCATCACTGTGGAGTAAATGGATGGCCATGAAATATTGTAGAGGTAAATTATTTTGGAACATTAGCATTGATAACAATTCGTCCTGTACGTGGAAAGCATTATTAAGATTGAGATCAAATGGGAAGCAACTTTTTAACAATGTTATTTCTAATGGTTCGTCAACTCTTTTGTGGTATGAGCTGTGGATTAATAGTAGATGCTTAGTTGATTTGATAGGCATGTCTAGGGTATTGTCTTTGGGTAGGCAGAATGAGTATGTGTCTGCTACCATACGAGAAGGTAGGCTTTGTAGTAAACTGCATGCTGCTACGAGAGAAGTACATCAGCAGGTTGAGGGTGTGGTGGTTAATCATAATGCACAACATGATTTTTATGAATGGTGTGATGGAGGGGAGTTTACTTTTCACAAGGCATGGGAGAAAGCTCGAGAATATATCCAGTTCAATAGTTTTTAAAGTGATATGGAACTCAAAAAAATTCTATGAGGGTGGCGTATGTTACTTACCTTGCTGTGACGGATAGGTCAAGTACAAAAGATCGGCTTCTTAAATTTGGAGTGGTGGAAGAGAGCATATGCTTATTATGTGGAAATCAGGAAGAGTCAGCAAGGCACTTATTCTTCATGTGTGAGTGTTCTAAATTTATTTGGTGTTCTATAAAATGTGAAACTTGGCTTGAATTCTAATTCAGTTGGAACTCTGGTTGAAGGACCAACTCAATTTTTGCATGGTTTTAGAGAGAAGAACCAGATTATTGATGTGGGTTGTGCATCTCTAACTACGACTGTGTATCATATCTAATTGGAACGAAATTCAAGGAAATTTTATAATCACGCTATTGCTAAAGAAGTTCAGTTGAAGATAATTGAAAAGGAGGTATGTTATTTAGTTAAGGGAAATGGCAGTAAGACAGTTCGATCATGGGTTAATGTGGGATTCATGCGAATGTGGGGCATTGATCTAGTGGATACAGGTTGATGTTATTGTGTGATGTGTGTTAGAGGGCTTTATAGTTTTCATTTTATTTTGTTGATTTCAGTTTATAGTGTTTTTTGTTTTGACATGATTGTACTATGAATATATATAGTTTATATGTACTCTTTTTCCTTGTTGTCGTACCCACTTAGGTTGGGGGGCGTAAGGTTTTGGTGAGGCATATAAATGAAGTATATGATTGGTATTCGTAATAAAGTGAACCAATTTTCAAAATATATATATGTGTGTGTCTGTGTGTGTGAGGGAGAGGCAGGTTCAATGTCACCTTAAACGGTGGAGCACCCCAATAGCCTCCCTCTTTTCCACCACATATTTCCCATCTCTCTTCTTCCACTCACTCTCTGACCTCCCACTAACTTAAACTAATATAAACGAATGGTGGAAAACAGGGGGCTATTGGGGTGCCATTGAACGCTCTCCCTCTCTATCTCTCTCTCTCTCTCTCTCACACACACACACACACACACACACACACATATATATATATATATATATATGGGAGGCGTTCCGCTACACCTCTTATATAACAAGTGAATTTCCCCCCCGAATATCAGCCACTCATTCTTATTTTAATATTCTTTCTTAGTGGGAAGAGAGAGGGAGAGAAAGAATAGTAATATCGGAATGAGTGGCTTAAATTCAGGCGGAGAATTCACGTGAAATATAATAGGTTTAGCGGAACGCTGCCCTATATATATATATATATATATATATATATATATATATATATATATATATATATATATATTTGAAAATTGGTACGCTTAATTAACTTCAAATAAAATTACATAGTAAAGTTAGCATATTAACCTGAATTACAGATGAAACATATATAATCTAAATACAACACAATAACTTTAAGAAGTAAAAACATAGAAATAACTTCCCACTACAAGCGCCTCCTGAACCTCAAAATACATTATCCAAGTTCCTTGCATAGTTACAACCCTGTCGGTCGTACCTAGACTTGTTCATGTAGAAATTTATATGTAAATCATGCCTCAAATAGGTAACAGTTTGGAGGACATCAATTGGTTTTTCAAAATGATATGAAATAGCGCTGAGATCACCACATTTTGTCTGTTCTTGGGCTCAAGTCGCAGCTCTTCAAACTCATCTAATAATCAGTTATAGTTCATATAAATTCTTGGCAAATCATTGCTGGAAGTAACCACTAACTATGCAAAGCCTGCATGGAAGAATCATAATCACTATCTATGAACACTTGTCCATTCTGCTGCCCAAAACATCAAGACTGGTACACAAGTTTGTGAACAATAGTGTTAGAAATGACAGAAGACAGTAGTTTGGACTTTAATATACACTACGAGCATAAAGGCCTGGCAGATCATTAGTGGAATTATCCAGTAACAATCCAAAGGCTGCATGTGAGAACCGTGGACTATGAACATTTCTCTAGTCTGCTACCCATAACATCAAGAGTATGTATTCTGGTAATGAACTGAGCAGCATTTCAATAAGACCAAATCCAGTTAAATTTACTAACGTTTTCCTAGCAACACTTAGATAGCAGTACAAAGCATTAAATTACTAATAATTAGCCCATTAAATAATGAATTGAGACTCCATAACCAGAGAACATGTGTCTCGTTTTAAACCTTGCAAGGGAAAACAATTTTCAACAAATGAAATGCACGAAATGATCGTGCTTCCCAGCATCAGGTTTGTTTTTCCACTACAAGAATACACGGCTATTTCAATGGCTCACAGCCGTTGGCGGCCGTTTGAAGCCGTTGGAATAGTGTTAACTCTTTCCAATGGCTTCCAACAGATCCGACGGACCATTTCCAATGGTTATTACAATGGCTTCAAACGGTCTAGTGCCATTGGAAACCATTTAAAAATAAGGACTTGTAAGCTATTGGAAGCCATTGGAAAATTTGGTTTATTTTTTTATAACAGCAAGCATATTACCTTCCAGCCACCCCAATTCCAATCCATTTTCAATCCAATTCCACATATATACCAATAAATACATCAATACATACAAAACAAACCATCAAACATCACAAAAACCAATGCATCAACGTTACATGTCCATGAACCAAACACATCAGCGTTATATGTCCACAAACCATCAAATATATCCAAAGTATCATCCTCACCCACTCCATGCCAATATATACAACATTCAAACAAAATCCTTACCACCTCCAAGTCATAAAAAACACATACCTCAAGCATTATCTTCGTCACTTCCGGAAGCACCAGATGATGAAGGAAAGTACCATGATTATTGTGCACATACTCCGCAAGCTTTTGATTAAGTTGCTCCATCTGCATAGCCTACGTACGATTTTGCTCCTACAAGTACTCAATCATGGTTCTAAGCTCTTTAATTTCTTCTTTGTCTTGGTCCTTCTTAGCTTGTCGAGCCTGCAAATAGAATGAATAGAAAAAAGGTTATGTCAGCATATGAAATATTATAACACTATATATTTAAACGCTAATTTATTGTATGTATGCAAAAAGATTAATTACCGTTAGGTTATCGAAGCCATAACGTCTGCTCCACTACGACGGATCCATAATAGCATCAAATATTTTGTCTTCCTCCTCCGGTGTCAACTCATCATGACCATACTCCTCAAGCGCATGGGCCCGTGCCTCCTAAAACCTTTCCTATAATACAAAAAATAATTTCAGTTGAAAAATAATATAACGTTGTCTTTATTTGACATTAGCTAATAACTAATAAACTTATCAATGTGCATAATAAAATTTAAAATACGCGTATTATCGGAAACTTAAAACAAAGAAAAATAATTAAGAAAAAGAAATCGATTAAAAAAGGGCGAGTCCATATGCAGTTGTCGCCCTATTCTGCTCATCCCATTGATATGTGACATTGTCAGCCTCGTCTACTTTCCTGATTGCATGGGTGTGAGCGAATATGTCCATGTAGGGCATGGGATGTCCACGAGCTCGTTCCTTCAATTGATAATTTAGATAAATCAATTTTGCATGGCCAAATACTGATTCGAACAACATAAATGTAATAATTGACAAATTTACCAAGTCCTCGCGGTGATGTTGGAAAGACTTAGATCTTCCACGATGAGTTACTGGATTCCTGCTCTGCTCCTGTTTGTGGAGTTCCTTGCTGATTCCGCCTACAAATGTACATTGACTAATTATTTAATAATCGATAAAAGTAAATGAGATTCGTTATAAATTTACCTTGAACTCATCTGTGTCCCACCACTTAACCATCTTATTAAATACTTCATCGCTCATGCACCTAGGTTTCTTCCCCAGTTTTTTAATCTCATTAATTCTTCCCTGTAATTCTTAGCGACCTTCGAGTTCTAGTGTCGCTGAACCTGGTCGATGTCAGCGTCCTGCAAATCTACTGCCCCCTGTACAACGAGAAAATATTACTAATTATTTGTTTGTATTTAATCATTTTGTAAAGCGGTGTAAACTTACCAGAAAATCTTGCCAGATGGTCTCTTTGACGAGATTGGGTATCCTGCTCCACTTAGGATAGAAATCGCTCATTCTAGCCATGTAAGCATCTTTAGAAATATTCAGCACCGTCTGAGATGGCTCCAACTCAAAATCCCTGTGTTAAATATAAATTAGAACTTTAGACAATTATAGATATACAATGTACAAATAATTAAATTGTTATGCTAAATTGATACTTACGTGTGGTCAGTCTTAGGCTGTCAGTACACAACTGGACGAGCTGGTGGCGCACCACTACACTCACCACCACGTCGTCGAGAGCCAAACATACTGCCATATAGATACATGTACAATTCATAATAATTATGATATGATGAACTGTTAAAAAAAAGTAATACATGCTACACATGTGTCATGTTGTGTATGCGTTGTGTGTGTGATTATACACTTATTGTCATTAAAATTGGATAACTTGGATAAATGCAATATTAAACATAGGTAAATTTAATGTGAATAATTGTGAAAATTACCCGATTTTACTCAGTCTTCGTCGTTTTCTGATTTAGACTCGGTTTCGTGTTCTATGTCGTTTTCTTCTACACTCTCAAATGCTTTGACGAATACATTTGTCTCATCATTTAAAGGTCCAAAATTAATTTGATCGTCTGCAATTGTTATTTCAACATTTTCCTTCAATTTTCCTTGATAGGCTTGTTCATCTGGAATATTCTTTCCATCGAACGTAAATCTTGCCTTCGTTTTGAAAACCGCAAACCAATCTGTTTTATCCCTTTTTAGAGATGGATAAGGGGCATAATAAGCTTGTAGGGCTTGTTTGGCTAGTACAATAGGGTCGCACTTTTGATAATCCATTGTAATAAACTTTATTACAACAGTTATGCACCATTGTAATAAAATCTAATACAACTGTTATGCACCGTTGTGATTGACATTTGGGTTTTAAAAAAAATGAACATCTTTTGCTACTGGAAAGAAAAATACACTAAATATAGCGATACTCCATAAGCAAATCCGATATTACAGTTATTTGCAAACTAATTTATTAAAATGCTCAGATATTCAGTATTACAAACAATAAATTTTAGACAACATTTCGTACATTATTACATACTTGACCGTTACAAAGCAACTTAGTACAAACACAAGTTATCCACAAAAAATTGCATATCCTACGGGAGTACACTAGTCGAAGACAAGGAAATCTTTACGCCATTTATCTTTTTGGTGCAAGTTCACTGCAGTGATCAAACCTATTGCATAAGAATATGTCTGTTGTTAGAAATAAGAACAAAAAGTGTTTTTAAGCCAACAATACCAAAACTTAACAATAATGCTTAACGTACCTGATAGCATGAACATCATGTGGTCCAAAGCCCCTTTTTAAACAATTGGATGTTGCACAACTTCTATAAAAAAAGAGCATCTGCACTTGGACTTTTAGAAAACAAATTAGCATCTGCACTTGGACTTTCATAAACTTAACTTATTACTCATATTCACTATTATGCCCTACAAGATGTGTACTTTTATGTACAAAAGTAATCATCAAATAAGGAAACGATTTCAGTCACTCGGTCGCAACAACATCTCAAACAAAATATTTTAAAAACATGAAGTTTCCAATGAATAATGGGACCAAAACACGTATTCAACAAAGCGTTAGGGCTTCAAGCACGTGTTTAATGGGTGCTTGAGCTCTAAGATCAAACATTTAATAAACAAGCATATCTACTGTATTTGTTATTATCAAACTACAGGTAGATATTTTCATATCATGTTTGTTGCTAAGATAAACTAGAAGTATACTCATGTGTACCTGACAGCTAAAGAAGAAAAGAAATCCAAAATTTGAGCATGCTCATGTTTGCACAAATACACCAAGTGTCTTAGCAACCTGTAATGAAAGGAATACAAAAGTTATTCCTAATTAAAAAGCTTAATACCATACATGAGAAATTCCATTCATGGTCATATATATGACGATGAAAGGATCGCAGAATCGGCAATTTGATATCTATCGGAATGCTTATATCATCCTCTGCATATAAATACCCAAATAAATTAACAAAGAAACGTAATTGGGATCTTACCAATGACTGTAAACATGCTCTGGATTTTTCCTACTCATAGTGAATTTAAAATAAACTATTATGTGATAACCAGTGCATCACTATATCCTTAAAACGTTTTTCCATTCACTTTTTTTTTGAAATAACTCTAGCAGTACGAGCTCTAGTTATCATGCGTCATGCAATTTCTTCAATTAAAATAATTAATCACACAGCTTAAACAAGGTTAAAATAACGAAACTTGTTCTATACCAAATTACGTCTCTTAAAAACAGGTGGCACAACAATATACTCAACACATATATTATTAAGTAATATTGGTACCAAACAATGCATTTGACTATACATTATGAAACTGACTCATATTTACATTAAGAATACTTGTACATATACACAAATATATATATATATATATATAATCATCCAGCGTTTTCACAATACCAAAACATTGTTCAAACCCATCCCACACTACATATAAATATACATATTCTTCATTATGAAATCTCCTGTGCACTGAACTGCACGTACATACATTGATTTGTATGTTGTGCATACGTCAGTAACAGAGGAGTGTCTAAAAACACTTTTCATACAGCATTTCCCATATCTTGCGTCAAGTACACAGAACATATACATATATATTTACACACTTCAACCAGTTCATACAACTTGATTAATACATAACTTTTCAGTTTAACAGATACAGTTTTCCCAATGCAGACTTACAGGATTACTATATTAATATATAACTTTCAATGTACACAACACTACTAACTCTTGACTAAACTCCATGTGTAAATAACACAAAAGTTAGCTAATATTTAACAGCGACATAAATCACCATAGCCGTTAAAACCTTTCTGGACTGAAAATATCATTATATTTACAGATTCACTCTAATCATTTTCCATAAAATCTCTTTTTAACTTTATAACAGATCCATATGGAGTTTGCAACCATACAACAGTTGGATCAAGCATTAATCTTTAACTGCGACAGTTTGCTATTCAAACCAACATAACAATCATTCACAAAATCAATCAAACAAAATCATGCAATCAAACAATATCATGCATACTAGCTCGTGACAGTACTACAACGAAATATAGGTAAAATGGCTGCCTATAAAAGGTCTTATTTCTTAAAGGAGGAAAAATACACTCACCTTAAACCCAACTAGCCTCCAGATCTCGATTTCTCTCCGTAGTTCCTCGATTTGGGCTTCGATCTCCCCAGATCTGTTGTCGCTTCTCTCTAGAAACCCTTTCCCTCACAAATCCATTTTATTTGATGTGAGACGTTGGTCGATTTGTTAATTTCCCTAATTCGATTTCAAGGGATTCAGCCATTTCTGTTTTTCTTTTAGTTTTTGGTCGGGAGAAAGAAAATGAAAACTGACGGCCAAATTTTCTTTTATTTATGCTTTTCAAGTGGTACGGCTAGGGTTTTAGTTCTTGCCAAATGACAACTTTGCCCATAGGTTTTTATTAACCCACTTAAGCCCATATTATAACACTTAACCAAATCTTCCTGTTTCACACAATACACAACTAACATGTGTATTTTCTTATCAACTTACAGTTCATACTTATATATGTGCAAAGAATCATATTATTTCTTCATACATATAAATAAATTTACAAATCAAATAATATTACTTTAAAGCTACAAAAATTTGGGTTATCACATATATATATATATATATATATTGTATATATATAGAAAATGTTTAATACAGAGGGAAGTGTGGGCAACTAATCTCATCCACTAATTACTATTTTGAAAGTTATTTAATATGGTAAGTTAAATAATATATAATAGCTATTTATTAATCTTATAATTTTTCTCTTTTTTATTTTATGAAAAAATGTAATAGAATACTATATAAATTGATTGAAATTTTTATTAAAATATTTAAAAGTAATTATTTAATTATTACTTCTTAATTAGTGATTCTTACTTCTTATTTATTGATGACTAAAATTAATTATTCATTACTAAAAACTAATTTTTATTTATTTTTAGTTTCTAATACTAATACATAACTATTATTTAATAATTATTATATAGTGAAAAGAAATTATTAATATTAGTTATTACATATTTTCAAATAAACTATTTATTATTATTATTAAACAATAGTTATTGAGTATTAATATTTTTATTAATTATCGAATTTTTATTAATTATTAATATGGTATTTTTTTGTAGTGTAGTCATATATTACAATAGTCAAAAAATAAAAGTTGTGATAGGCTTTTATTACAACTGTCAAAATAACAAAGTTGTTAAAAATAAGTTTATTACAACATTTTTGGAAAAAAGTTGTAAAAAACATTTTTGTGGTGCTTTTGTTGTAGTGTTCCTAAACCAACTGCTGAAATCTTTGCTTAAATCGCCGCTTGGATTTTGTGATTCATAAATATTGCAAAAAAATATATGATATGTTACATTATTATTAACATGTGCAACTTAAATTTAACAAAACTTGTAGAAAAATAAACCTAACAAAAGGAGCAACTTCAGGACAATTAAGAAGAATATACGTGTGTGTTACATGGTAATCTTTATCATCTAGTCATATTTCCACACATTTTCTAGCATGTCGGCCATGTTGTTTAAAAATAGATAATGTTGATTCAGAAGAAGATTCTTGTTCAACGCCCTCATCATTACGTGGAACACTTTCAAATGATAAGTTCACATGATCATTAAAATAATGGAAGAAAAAATATAAGCTTCTTCTTCGATATATGATTTGCAAATAGAACCTTCAACTCGATCTTTGTGTCTCTTTTTTCTTTAAATGATTAAAGTACCTAATAAAAAATAGTTTGGTTCAATATTAACTTCTATTTATAATTAAATTAACATTTGAATACTTAGTATAATAACATACCTTTCGAATGGATACATCCATCCATATTGCACAGGACCTCGAAGACGTGCCTCATAAGGAGGATGAACAGGTATATGCTCCATTACATCAAAGAAACCCGGAGGAAATATTTTTTCAGTTTGCAGAGCAGTACAGGGATTTCTTCTTCAAGTTTAAATAGACGGTCAACTTTTAACGTAGTTGAACAAAGCTCCTTGTAAAATAAGCTAAATTCTGTTATTACCTTCTAAACTTTTACAGGTAACAATTTTTTGAATGTAATGGGAAACAAATTTGCCATCATTATATGACAATCTTGGCTTTTCATTCCACCCAGCCTTCCATTTTTATAGTTGACACATCTATGAAGATTAGAGAAAATTCCATCGGGAAACCATAATTCTTCCATCCATTATAACAGTACTTTAACTTGGTTGTTGTTTAGTTCATAGTATGCTTTAGGTTTTTTTACTGTCATTGGACTTCATATGAAGCTCAGGATGATTGCATGTTTCCTCTGTATCACGTCAATATTTCAGGTCGTCCTTAGTTTTTCCCTTCACATTCAGATTTGTGTTAAAGAAATTATTAAATACATTTTTCTCGTTATGCATCCCGTCAATGTTATGACAGATTAAGAGATTTTTCCAATAAGGCAATTCTCAGAATATACTCTGTTTGCACCAATTATGAATCGTCGATTTACCTTGAATTTCAGTTTGTTTTCCGGTTTCGTGTATCTTTGGATAATCTTTTACAAGTTCATATATATCCTCGCTTGACCAAACCGTTGGTGGTCATAGGTCTCATGTCTATTAGCCGTGAAGTTTTTTTATCTCTTCCAAGAGGATGATTAATATGAAGAAAACATCGACGATAATCAAATCATGAAATTTTCTTCCCATGTGGTAATGAAAATGCTCATATTTCTTCCATGCAATTAGGATAAGTAAAACGACTGGTCGTACTCCAACCCAAAAGCATTGCATATGCAAGAAAATCGCTAATGGTCCATAACAATGAAGTGAACATCCGAAAAAATTTCTTTTTTGATACGTTGTATGTTTCAATTCCTTCATACCGTAATTTTTTCAACTCTTCGATTAACTATTGTAAGTAAACATCAATGCACTGTGTTGGATCATCAGGGCCATAGATGACAATTGTGAGAAACATATATGGAGTTTTCATACACATCTAGGGGGGTAGATTGTAAGGTGTGATTATTATAGGCCCTGACAAATATTAAAAACCAAACTGAGAAAATGGTGAGAAGTCATCTGTACATAAACCTAGTCTTGCGGCTCTTCACTGTGAAATCGGGATATTTCTTGTCAAAATATTTCCACGCTTCTCCATCTGATGGGTGTGTCAACATACCTTCTTGAGGTGTTCTCACACTGTGTCATATCATATGATGCGCTGTTACATATGATGCATATAATTTTTGAAGTTTAGGGGTGATGGGTAAATAATGCATACGCTTGTACGGAACTTCTTTTCCCTTCTTTTTCCTTTGTTTGTATCTTTCTTGATTACATATTTTACAATTTCTAAGATTGATGTCTTCTTTCCAATACAACATGTAACCCTTTAAACATGTATCTATTTTCTGATACGACAAATCGAAAGATGACATAAGTTTTTTTCACTTCATAATAATTTCGTTAAACTGAATTATCGGATGGTATATGACGTTTTGCAGCTTGAACAACAGCCGTAAATCCAACTTCCATAATGTTGTATTTTGATTTCATTGCAATGTATTCTGCAGTTACCGATAATTGAGTGCCGCTTGCACATCCATTCCAAAGGTTTTTTTAGCATTATTCAATAAATCATATTTTTTTTAGCTTCAACATTTGGTTCCTCTTCGACCTTTATATTGTTATTACTAATTTCAACGGTAGCGAACATTGATTGTGCAGCATATTCGACCATATTTTCTATGAGATTCGTACTAACTTCATCACTATTGACCACCATCGACTGTTCTTGATTATTAGGGGCTACAGTTTCTCCATGACGATCCCACAACAAATAATTGGATAGGAAACCATATTGTCGCAAATAAATCTTAACCATATTAGGTATTAAATAGTTCAACAATTTGCACTTACTATATGGACAATGAATTCCTGTACTGTTTCCAATATTACTTATCGAGAATTCGATAAACACTTTTACCCCATTTTGAAAATGTTCACTTATATTGCACTATTAATTCCTCTTCTTTGATATATCCATCTTCGATCAATAAAGTAGCTGACCATTTTTCCTACTTTAAAACCTATGATGAAGTAAAAAAATTAATCGTTGATTTTATATGTTGTTTAAATTTTATTTATTGATTTAGTAAGCATGTACTAATCAATTTTATATATATTTTGCAAATTTTATTTTAAATAAACAATTATTGGTTTGTTGACGCTTCTATGTCTTTTTTAATGGTCGGTCATCCTACTTTCCATTACAAACACAATAGTGATTATATTTCGTAAATCATATCATTCTAAACGATTTCACAAAATTTTGGCTGTATTTCCTCCGTGTTCCTTGTAACGCACGCACATGCATGTACACAAGCACTACCAGAATTATTTAGTTTAGTGATGCTATTTTTTGTGATGGAATTTTCCATCACTGAATTGCAATGGATTTCCTATGGATTAGCCACGACTTTTTCTTATAGTGACGAATTTAGTGATGGATCTTACACACGCTTATTGAGACAGAAATTTTATCATAAATCCGTCACAAAAAGGGTTTAGATATGAGTTTGTGACGGATTTTTCATCGCTAAATCGTCTTTTTCTGGTAGTGAAGGAACGCAAAGGAAATACCGTCGAAATTTTGTGAACCGTTTAAAGTAATATGATTTACGAAATATAATTACTTTATTGTATTTGTAACTTGTCCAATACAGGAACAAATCCGACAAATGATGTATGAGATGAATAGAGATGTCCGTTTTGTAGAAAGAACGAATATCCATATAACAATCATGTACTAAGGGTTAAAAATATTTGTCTATATTAAATTTAAATATACAATTTGTTTATATTTTACCGTTTTATTACATGTGTACTAAATTATATATTTTTACAATATACTGAATTCTAACTACGGCGATTCCTATTAAAATCATTTATACACCAAATCATTTTGCATAAGCACAAAACATATGTTCGCCCAAATTATCCAAAACTACGACCACTCAACATAATATCTATACTTCGTGTTTGCATAAATATATTATTAGCAAACTTTGTCACACACATAACTTTTACTACTAACCTAAGCTACCTAAACAAACACAATATATAAAATTAAAAAAATTAAAAATTGCTAACAATTTGATCATTATGGTGATAATAATAGCAATTAGGGTGTAACATGATGTAATATACATATGCAAACAATTAGAAATCAAGCAAACTTTAAATTAAACTCGAAATCAATTAAACCCTAAAAATTAGGTTTAGGGAAATTACCTAATTTGAAGAGCAAAAAGGGTGGAGATGGGTTGGAGAAGCTCCTAGATGGCGTCCGAGGTGGTTGGAATGGTGGAGGAAGTGTTGGCAACAAATTTGAAGGGGGGAAATGGTGGGAAGAGGGAACAATTCGGTTTGAAAGAGGAAATAGTTGGGGAAGAATGAAGCTTAGGCTTGCCGCTGCAGGCAATATCACGAAAATTTCCAACGGTTACCAACGACCGCTAATGATTATAATTCCAACGGCTTCCAACGGCTCACTTATAGCCGTTGATGGCCACTGAAAATAGGGTGTTGGAATACACTGTTTATATAGTAGTGTAAACTTAGGATTGTAAAACAATTTTCAAATGTAATTTCTGGTTATCGCATATTTTCTAATAAGAAGAAATCCCCACTAAATTGAAAGTATCCATTAACCCCCAAGATTGCAAACTTCGTCATCCCAAAAATCACTCCATATCGCAAAAGCTTAACATCGAATTAAAAATTCTTACCTTTCACAAACCAAATCTAATTAAGTCGAAATTAGATTGAATTAAAGAAGATCGGTTTAGGGGACTCAGGAGACATGGATTCATGTGTTACAATTATTGTAGTCTCACCAGATATCACTCGTCCATAGTGGCTTGATCTTCAGTAATATGACTTAAAGAGGTGATCTGAAAGGAAATCGCTTCAGTGCAGACGCGGTTTACGATCGGAGATGATTGTTTGAAGCGGTTTTTGGATTCCTCGAATTACGTAGTGGATTTCGTCCGAATATTTGTAAAGCGGTTTGTAAGAAAGGTAGCGGACAATTGTTTATTTTGATAAGTGGTTTTTAGACACAAGTACAAATTTTAAGAAAAATGTAAACACAAGAAAAGATGATCAAAAATTTAGCTATAAGGACACTTTTTAGTGTAAATCAAAGAATTCAGGGTTCTATCATCATTTATTTATTATTACACTAAAAAACGTCCTTCAATCTAATTTTTTTGTGTTTTGTCCTTATAGCGAAAATTTTCCCTAAGTTTGTCTTTCACGCGGATTGATAATAATATATGTTCAACATGTTAAGCTTGCAACTACTTGTGTTTTCTACGACTGGAAGCTAAGTTTTCATTTTATTTAATCATATCATTTCCGAATTGAGTTGTGATAGAGAAGATAATCATCTAGTCCCACTTTTATGTGTTCATGTGTGCTAGTTTAACATCTTTCTTTATTTTTAATTAACTAAAATATTATTGATAAATGGTTTAGATTGAATTGGAGATTGGAATGAACGCCCAAAACGATGGCTAAAGAATTTGCACAAATGAAAAACCGGATTCGTCCCTTATTCCAAGTTTCATATGCGAAAATCTCATTTCATGAGCATGTTATAAATAACACTTTTATTTTTGTTTTCGCTATAGTGTGATCCAAAGAATATATCCTTTTGTTTTGTAAAAATGCAGTTACTTGGAACTTTAATGTTAATATTTGCACTGAAAAGAAAAGTTAAAATAGGTGTAGTTTTATTTTTCTTATAAATATGTTTAGGCTTTTATCGAAACTTCAAAACACCTATTTTCCACTTTTATTTATTTATTTACTATTTATAATTTTTTGGGAAGAACTGTACTATTTTGGAATTTGGCTGTTTACCAAAAGCTGCGTAACTGCGTTAGCGCAGCTGTGTTTCACTGCTTTTTGAGCAAAGTCGCAGCATATTTTTGTTTTTTGTGATATGTGCACAGCGAGCGAGTACATATTTCCGTTTGTACTAAGAACCTTCTGCGCTAGGCTACAAACTGGGCTTGGCCTTCATACTGGATTGCTTGGACTTGGATCAAATGCAAATAAGCCTCAAAGGTCTGAAAATGAATATATACCAAAACTACCTAACTGCTCATTTTTAAGACATCAAAAATATTTCTCTTTTTTTTATCTCTCAATCAAAGAATAAACACTGATTTTTCCAAGTACTTTATATACGTTCTGCAGAAAGATTCTTATAAACAGTCTAAATTTTTGAATTTTTTTATCAAGTAAGTGATTCTTTTTCGATTTTATCAAATTGTAAAGGTACAAAAAGCAGTGCAGTCTCCCTTGAAACCAAAGAAAGAATAATAAAAGCAAAAGCATTAACCTGAAGCATGGTATATATATCGAGTAAAACCATCATGGCCATCCCCCAATAAAGCAAAATGTACTCCCTAGATCTCATGTTAAAGCAATACATAATCATTCCATTATGTTAAAACATTCATAATGGAAGTTCCATACCTGTAATATTTATATTTTTTATGCTGAATCTTGGTGCAACAATATGATGTTGTCCCTTTTGTTTCTCACATTATACACAATACACAGTTCTTATTGTGGGTCAATTTTGCTTTGTTTTTTTCCCACTTTGCAATACAATTATGATGTTAATATAAAATGAGTAAAGTCAATTTTGAATGTGCAGCAGTTGGATGATAGGCTGGAAAAAGCCAAGCTCTTTTTGTATCCCGTGCACATTTTGTATTCATGTTGATATAAAGCATAGAGTTCAAATATCATATGTTTATACCTACCTTCCTTTTAGTTAAAATGCAGTATAGTCTTCTAATCGAAACATGATATATATTTTCCACAAACACACACACACACACACCCCCATGTGTTAAACCTATATATGCTTCACAAACAAGCTTTTAGAAATGCAGAGCCCAATGTGGGAAGAGAGAAGAGCATCTCCACATATGATAAGGGCAAAAGATAAAGAATAAATGACAAGGTTAGCCTTTGTCACATCCTTTAATGAGCAATGTGACTTCACTGCAGCATCTTCTTCATTTCTTCTATTTTACTCCAAATACCATGTCCCATAGTCCCTACCATTCTTAAAGCCAACATCATCATCTAATGAATTAAATTCATTTGGTTTCTGTTAGTTGGGGTGAACATATTAAAGTCAGTGTTGAAACTTGCAACTTAGAATTGTTAACTTCATTTGTTCTCGGTTACATGATACACAACAAATGAGTATATAAAAAAAAATGATAACTAAGCATATAAAGACAATGTATATATGTATATATATAAGACAATATGGAGAAGCATAGTGGCAAGAGACATCTACTACTGTCTAAGATTCTTCACAGCAATACTCTTTGTTTAATAATTAGAAAAAGTCATATTTGCATTAAAGGGTGTTCAATCATAAATGCCTCTGTGTGCAAAATTTAAAAAGTGGTTAAAGACAGTGTCAGTCCAAATTGAATATGTGAGCTACCTCCTACCAATGTGGGTACAAAATGAAAAATAATGAAGTCCATCGAATTAAATGCATAGAGAATTATATGTGGTGGAGGAGTGACTGGCAGTATATTGTTTCCCAGCTGAAGCTCTCTGTAGCACTCACATGCATGCACGCTGTAAATAATGATTTTTTATGTTAGTAGTTCTGTTGTTTTGAGTTTTTATGAGCAAAGTCAATGGCATTTTGAATCCTTTTATGTTAAATATTCCATGAGTAACATCTGTCTCAAGTTGGGAACGTGGAATTGATTGCAACTGTTTTTTTGGAGCATTTTGTGTGTTTTAGATTTTTGTGAATGGGAAGGATTTTCACCTCTATCAAGACTGTTTGATTATAATAAAATCAAGTGGCTTGAATCAATTTGACATTTTTTTTCCTAATAATGTCAAAGTTTCAAGTGCAACTGCTCAACCTATTGAATGAGACCTAGCCTAATTAAGAATGTCAATTCATCTTATGGTTGGTTGGTTCTAGTCCTTGTGTGGTGATCAACCACTCACATGCATTGCTTTGCATCGTCGATGTATCGTATAACTTTTGCTTTGATACAAACAGATCTCCACTGCTCGATAGATTATGTGAATTTGACAAATATTTAATGATTTCGAGGATATAGCCGGTTATTATTTGCAAAAGATTCAAAAATTGAATTTATCCAGCTCTACTACAATAGCAATGGATGACGTTTTATCCAGATAACTTAAAATTTGGTTAACACCCTAGAGCGGTGAGGTCCTTGTAGATTTCTTGATTCAAAGCGAATTTACTTGGGTCGCACCTTGTGTAGTTGAATAGTTCTATTTTTCGATTTTTTAAGCTCTTGAATTCTTTAGAAATATATCCCTATGGAAACAAAAGATAATAATTAGATGTTTGTAGGTTGAAACTTGATATTTCTTTTGGGTCGAAGATCATGCTTTATGTAAACTCCATTCCTGTCGTTTCTACTATGAGGGCTACGTTGATTGTCTTTCAAACAAGACATCTTATCCTTTCAACATGTATAAGTATTCATGAATTATCTGGGTAAATATTTGTGTAGATTGGTATCTTCTGTCGGATTTTGAAAGGAGCTACAGAGGTCTATCAATTAAGAATTCACTTTCAGATGAAATTCAGGGTTTCAAATGCCTTAACTGATTTCATAAATTAACTGTGGAATTTTTTTTGATCAACTTAAGTTCTAAGGGGTTCTTGGATGAAAATCCTTTAAGTGATCTCATTAAACTCGTTCCTCTTATTACGACCCTTTAGTAGTATTTGAAGCTTCCTCATAAAATAATTTCTTTCAGTATCTTTGGTGCCGATGTTGAATCTACGAACCCATAAGATAATAATAACATGGTAAATTAGAAGCGCATATATATATATATATATATATATATATATATATATATATATTACCTCGATAATCGATCAACTTTATTAATATTTAGAAAGACTACAAGTTTTTTGGTATCCCAAAATTCCCCAAATTGAATTAGAAATTAAGATTTAAAACTCAGTTTTTTTTTATTCAAGTGAAGGGATGTAGAAGTTAGTTCAATTATTTATTGTAACACCCAACCTCCGCTAGGGTCACTCGCAAAGGAATGCACTAGCTTTAGAGGGGTATTATTGGTAAACATGTACAGAAATATTACAAGACAGAACATATAAAATAGCGGAAGTAAAACCAACTTTCATATCATTAATAAATAAGGTCTAAAGCCTTTTACATCAGAGAATTTCTTACATGAAAACTTGTCTTGCAAAAGTAAAGAAGCATAAAAACCTTTTCGTAAATTATTCCCCAAGTGAAACAGTAAAGTAGCCATAGCCAAGAAAAGTCCAAGCCATACATGATGACCTTCAAACAGAAGAAGTCCGAACTAACACAGCATTTCCTCCCTGAAACCTGGGGGGGGGGGGGACGGAAGACAAAGAGGCGAAAGAAAACGGGGTCAGTCATAAAGACTGGTAAGTCCTATCTACTTCCAGCATAAAAACAGGTAAAGGTAACATGACATGCATAAACTGAAAGTAAACATAAGGATGATGACAAGATAGATAAGCTATACCAAGATAACCGGATGAACCACTGTATCAAGACAAATTAAGGTATCATGATAAACTACGGTGTCAAGATAAATCAAGGTATCATGTCATCAGGTTTCTATCAAGTGAAGTATCCCAAGGTATCTATATAATATCCCGAGGTTACTATCAAGTATGTTTCTCGTAGTTCTAACATGTATATTTTCTCTGCACCTCTCGTACTAGTATCCCAACCCGCGTCATGTGTTAACTATGAATGTCCCTTGCCCAATGTCATGTAATGGTCCATGTCAACCTAATATATAGCATATGTAGGTTTTCCCACTCATGTTTCTTTCCATGTATAAGTTCAGTCCTTTGCCGTAGGCCGTACGGGCTTTCCCATGTAAGCCTATGCCACCTCAACGTAGTACCATTTTACCCTTGAAGTTATTTTGGACTGCTACCCTTGATCTAGTTATGTTTTCTTACCATGAACTATAGCGCGTTCACTTAGGATTTATGCCACCTAGGACCACTAGGGATTATGCTACCTAATGAACGTTTCCGTGTCTCGGTTTGGGTTCAAGCCACCTAGGGCCACTAGGGATTATGCCACCCGTCAACCACGCCCTTTATCCCGCGTATGTATCATGGATCGTTTTCCATGTCTAGACGCACATGTTCCTCAATGTGCCATCCGAGTTCCGTGCCAGGGAAAATCAAGAAATACGGAACTCGGTCGGGAGCTTTAAGTCGTCTGCTGATCCAGATATCAAGGTCTGTTTTTGTACCCGTGGCTATGGTCCCACGTGACCCCTCCCTCAACTACTGAAAGGCAATCCAAGAAAAATCATGTATGAGAACCACATCTCGGCCCCACTATAGCCCCACTTTCCTATGGGCCAACCTCACCCATGACTCGATAGCAAGAACATGGTCTGTTGGGGGTTCTCTGCCTTTCCGTTCGTACACGATTGACTAAAGATGGTAGGTAGTCGACGACGTGCTATCCACGGCAAAAATCAAGTATCGTCGACTCCACGCTAATCCATCCCAGTCTTTAGGTCGCTCGCATAGCAACCAAGGCATACTCTTGGCTCTTCTATCGCAGACCTTAACCTCTGTGAGGCCGGGTTTCATGGACCACCTGCCACCTCACAGAGGGATACCAAGAGTACCCTCACGTCCCCCGAAGCTACCGCTTCGTCACCCAGTTCGTTGGAGCCTTTATCCAGGTCGGGTAATTTGCTCCTCCTCGTGTGTTTAAGCGATGACCTACCCTATCGGGTTACTCATCCATTCATGAACTAGTCCCATGTCCTTGGCTAAGAATTATTACTTAGTTATACTTAACTAAGGTTTACCACTTAGCTTCTTTTCCCCGTTACCCTTGATTAACCACGATTTTCTACCTAGTTCCTCTCACTAGGGTTTTGTCTATTGGGTTAAGTGTTGTTATTCAGGTTCATGACTTAGCCCGCCTACGAATCATGTCAAGATTGGCTAAGTATTTAAGTTCAAGACCTAGCCCTACAAGTTGGTTAAGTATACCAAGAAGCTCATGACTTAACCCTATTCAATCATCAAGTCAAATTGGTTAAGTATTTGTTTATCTTAACCCTATCAGCTTATCATGTTAGATTGGTTAAGCATAGATTATCTTAACCTCATCGGATTATCGAGTCGGATTGGTTAAGTATAGGTTAACTTAACCCCATCCACTAATCGTATTAGAATGGTTAAGTATATTTAAACGGTCTTGTGACTTAACCCTATCAAGTTCTCACATTAGATTGGTTAAGTATGGTTGCTTAACCTCATCAAATCATCATGTATAATTGATTAAGTATAAGTTACTTAACCCCGTTAAATTATCATGTTAAGTTGGTTAAGTAATGGTTACTTAACCATATTGAATTACCAAGTTTAGATTGGTTAAGTGTTTAACTTAACCCCATCGAATTACCGTGTTTATATTAGTTAAGTGTAGGTTACTTAACTCCATCTAATTACCGTGTTTAGGTTAGTTAAGTGTAGGTTACTTAACCCCATCTAATTACCAAGTCGGATTAGTTAAGTGTAAATTACTTAACCCCATCCCCTAATTGTCTTGTATAGTTAAGTGTCATTAAGAAATCAAGCCCGGTCCCACTTAACCTACCCATTCGTGTCATATCGGTTAAGTGTCATTAGTCAAACTTACTTAACCTTATCATGTGGAATTAATTTAATAAATGCACTCTCAACCTCTCATATTAGACCTTGTTGTGGTTACTAGTTAAGCCGGGCGGGTCCGGGTAGTTTTACACCACAACCTAGTCTAACCTCGGGTCTTAAGCGCGACATGACCAACTTCTCACATTGGATCCTATTGTTTGTAGCCACTAGTTAAGCCGGGCGGGTCCGGGTAGATTTATGCTACAAACTCAACCCAACCTCGAGTTGGCCACCTTCATGTTTGGTCTAGCGTCATATTACACTTACAACCCACACGTGTCTAGTTTCAAGTCCCATGTTTACCCCACATGTCATGCCCACATTTAGGTGTATCATAAGTGCCATATTTTCATGAAATCCCACGTCAAATTATCATGTCATAATCACGCATGTCTAACCTACCCCAAAGCGTGTTTCCAACACAAGTAAAAGCGAGTCAACATAGTAAAGGTACTATGCTAAATATTGGCCTCACAACATGCACGATGTCAAAAAGGGATTAGCCACAACATGCATGGTATCATAAGGGGTTTGGTCTCAAAATATGCATAGCATCATAAGAGAGTTTGGCCACAAGCATGCATAGTATCATAAGGGAATTTGGCCACAAACATGCATAGTATCATAAGGGAATTTGACCACAACCATGCATAGTATCATAAGAGAATTTGGCCACAAACATGCATAGTATCATAAGGGAATTTGACCACAACCATGCATAGTATCATAAGGGAATTTGGCCACAAACATGCATAGTATCATAAGGGAATTTGTCCACAAACATGCATGATAACATAAGGGGATTGGGTTCATTTACATGCATAAGCCCCAAAGTCAAATCTTTGCCAATGTTTCACAAGTCAAATGGTTCCCAAAGGTTCATGCTAGCATTCCATAGATAAAGATTCAAACTTGCAAGATAAACTAGGTTAATCATAACATGAATAGCATGATTTAGTCACTAAGCATAGCCAAAAGTCATAGGTTCAAGCAAAAGAGGCATGACAAGGTTCATATAGGCTAGCATACTTAGTTTAATCTCGTTTTATTCCATGCCATCATTAAAACTACCGTTTAGATCTAGAAGTAGCTAGAACTTACATAGCATGGCAAGAGATTTAGGAGCATGAATCGTCTTGTCGAAGAATCCATGTTGAGATGATGATCAAAACCCTTGATTTGGTGTAGAAAGCTTGCACCTTCTTCATGGATCTAGCTTTGGATGCTCAAGCCTTTGGAGATGAAGATGGAGGCCATGATATGAAGGTGGAGGCCATGGTGAGGGAGCATTTTGGCATAAATTCGTTGTAGGTATGAATTAATGAGGGTTTAAGCTAGGTCTAGGGGTCTTTTTATAGAGATTAGGGGTAGTTTAAACCATAGGATTAACCCCAATTCAGATCTGAGCCATCAAATTCCGTCGGAAGCTTCCAGAACAGGACCAGAGACACAAGCAGGCGCACCCAGGTGGCCTGGGCTCGACCACCCAGGTCGACAGGGGTGTCGACTTGCAAGTCGACACCACCTTGGGTGTGTCGACACCCAAGTCGACACCCAAGTCGACACCCATGTCGACTTGGGTGCTGGGCGGGAAATTTTCCCGCCCAGTCTTTTCGGCTCCAGATTTGAATTTTGAACTGTTTTTCGGACTTGGAATTTTCTGAAACTTCGTTGGGCCATAACTTGGTCATACGGACTCTGTTTTTCGAAAACTCGGACTCTATTTCGCGTATTTTTCTGAGACGAACGCAATGGCACAGCCCGTTTCCCTTGATTCAAATTTTTAAAATTTAATTCTGCCTTGATTGTTGATTATAACATGTTATTAAAATTCGGGTTGTTACATTTATCATTGGGGTTATATTTTGTAGGTGTGGGTTGATTCCCTTCCCACCTTTAGGTCTTCGTGTTGATGCCTTCATGAAAGCGGAACCAAAGGTCTAACAAGGACACTTCAAGGCTCGTACTCTTGATACAGCCTGGAGCGATAGTGTGTTTCGTGGATATTGTCTGATCTTTTGGATTATAGACTTGGCTATTTGAGAGAGGAAAAAGCTTCTACATGCTCTAGGCTTTCAGTGCTACTAAATGGTTGTCTTCTTTTGGATAAAGCGTCTCTTCGTGCAATGTACATCGTGTAAAGGATTAAGCTACCAAAACACCTCTTTCGATTAAACTAAAAGGTGCATTTAGTCTTCCATTTATTTAGATTGAAGATCATCATTCTAGATAATATTCCCCTCGGATTTCTCCCAATAGGGGTTTTTCTCTATTGAAGGAAGCTCTTTGCCTTTTAACTTCGTGTATGGAAGAAAGCTTTGCTGGAGGGTTTGATCTGGGTCGGAAGCTTACTGTTTCTGATATTCTTTCACTTCAGTTTATGCTCTTAGTTCTTCCATATGATTATTTTGGTGCTAACAATTTCCCTACCCCCTCCCTTTCCCCCTCTCCCTCCGCGCAAATGAAGAGGTGTTTATGACTTTTTAAGTTATCGAGTCTAGCTGGCAATCTCTTTTGGTATTCTGATCTATCCAATCAGATCTCATCCGCGGTTGTCTTGTCCTTGACTTTTCTACATAAATAGCTATACTCTCTTCTTCATCTTCGTATTCATGTATTCAAAAGGAAATTGCATATGAGGATTATAGTTTCAAAAACTTTCAAATTACTTTAATCCATCTAAATCGAAGCTTAAGGTAAATACTTTTCTTTTCAGTTTCAAAGTTTAATTTCGAGATCGATTATAAGTTTGCTATTGTCTTAAAAGTTTTAAATTCTCGACGTTCTTTTTATTTTGAAATCCATTTTGTTTTATCCGATTTACAAATTGGTTATGAAAGATTAATTGTTCATATTCTTTATCGAAACTGAGCTTAGATTTCAATATAGTCTTTCTCGATAATTTGAAATATTTTTTATTATTGAAACAAAATTTGCAGTTTGAAATTTGATTTGTACAATTAGATATGTCACTTTTCTTCTTCTTCAAGGCAATCAGGTTAAACCCGCGATCCTTAGTATGAGAAAATTTATTGTAATAAACGAGAAATTGTAAACTGATTTTGGATAATAAATCCTTCCATATCCTTTCGAAACCCCTTTGCACATTTTTCGCTATGGCAGAACCCTCGTTTTGTAAATTTGATAGAATAAAATAATTACTAGCAGTGTTTAAAGGGTTTAGGTAGGACCGAAGGGAATTTCCTTTTGTGAGCATATTCTTATCCTTAATTTATTATTTATTATAACTGAAATGATGTCACATGGAAGTACTATAGTTGACAAGAAGAAAGCAATTAAGAAGACCGGCTCAAAGGTTCCTGCCTTAGTTGAAGGCGAGACCTCTTCTCCTGTTCTGGAAGAAGCTCCGAAGAAAATCATTGTTATCATGAAGCACTCCTTCATATCCACTCAGGTTGAAGTTAACTCTATATCAGAGGACTTCGATATATCTAATGTCGTCGTTATTCCCTCTGGCGTAGAAGATACCATCAACAACCCTCCTAAGGGGTTCTTTGCCTATATCGTTATTCATATTTAGCATGTAGACTTTATTAATTTTCCCTCCTATATTTCCCGCTTCCTCAGTCATCTCAATATTGCTCTGATCTAAATTTTTCCTAATGCTTAAACTTACTTACTTGGATTGGAAGTTCTTTCCTTGGAATCTAGTGGTTCTTCTTTGGATGCCTTAGCTTTGAAGCAATTAGTTCATTTAGCAAAAGTGAATAAGGTGAATCCTCAAATTTATATAGTGAATTCTTCGCTAAAGCTTATTGAAGAAAGTATGAACAGTCCAAAGACTGGGAGAACTAATTATATTACATTCGATGTCGTCCGGGTACCTCTAGAGCTTTCTCTTAGCTCAGTAACTATTTAGATGCTTTTCGTCACTAGATTTTACATAGGACTTCTTTTTCCTAAACATTGTTGTTTTAATTTGTTTTCCAAGTGCCATTCCAAAGACATCCATCACTGACCTTTGATTGCGACAAACCCAATTGGTGGTTCTACCAGCCTTAGCATGGTTTGTCGTGGGTTGGCCTTATCGAGTCATGGACGCACTTTTGGTTGACACTGCTTTGCTTTAAGTTTAATTAGGTTTGGTATTATCCCTGGAGTTGATTGGCTCCAGAGATTCGAGGTGGTGGATGACTGTGGGAGTTCTTCGGTGACCATCGGGGCAGATGATGGGCGAATGGTGGTGTTAGGATATCTACCTGGTGATAAGGTGATGACTAGTTTTATGTATTATCTCGATATTATGCACAATGATTTATCGAGTGTACCTATTGCTGGGGAGTATTCGCATATCTTCGAGGAAGTGACCGGACTTCCACCACATAGAGAGATCGAGTTTCATATCGACTTAGTGAAAGATGCTGGACCTATAGTAATGCCTCTTAGGAGGGTGACACATATGGAGCAAGGAGTGCTTGAGGTGCAGGTGAATGGCCTTTTGAGAAAATGATTATTCAAAGAAGTATATCTATGTGGGGAGTACCAGTGATACTCGCCACTAAGGCAGATGGTTCCCTTTGCTTGAGTGTATAATACCGAGAGATGAACAAGATGGTGAGGAAGAACATGCATCCTCTTCCGCGTATAGACGACTTGTTTGACCAACTAAATTATGCAAAAATGTTTTCTCAATTGGACCTCACGACAAGGTTTCATCAGCCACGGGTAGCAAAAGAATAGTGTTTCCAAAATGCCGTTTCGAACGTCATCTAGTTTTTATGAGAGGTCGATTATGCCATTCGGGTTGACCAATGCACTGGCATACTTCGTGGATCTCATGGTTCGTGTTTTCAAGGATCAACTAAATAAGTTCGTACTTGTGTACGTCGACAATATTATTGTCTACTCACGAAAATAGGAGGAACTCAAGGAGAATCAGAGAATTGCATTGGAGATGTTAAGTAAACACTGATTGAAAGCTAAATTTTCAAAATGTCCCTTATATAGGAATAAGTGAGGCTTTTGGGTCATGTTGTAACAACTCGCATAATTTACGATTATTTAGTTAAGTAATTTATTTAAATATCGTATCGTATGTCCGATTTAAAACCCGAACTTATAGTCTTTTGTAAATGAAAGAATTTGGACTTGGGATCACTTCCGTTGAGTTTAAAATGTCATTTAAAACATTTTGAGTATAAACATCGATATATTTGGAGTTAGTGAAAATATGGACTTTCGGTAGGACATGGTTGGGTTAAACTAGCCCATTAGTCATAAGTAAATAGCCCCTACTTAATAATTTCACTCACACTCCACATATCGTTTTTTTTACTCCTCTTCGTAATTCCTAACTACTCCCAATCCCTCAAGGAACATGAAACTAATATTCCTAAGCTCCAAACTTAGGAAATCTTAGTAATTTGGTTTACAAATTCAAGGACAAGCTTGGGAAAGTTCATCTCCATCTTCTCCAACTAATATTTTCTTCAATTTCTGAGATTTTCTTAATCCTAACCCTTAGGAAATTTTATGTATTTGTGTGGAGATTGAAGACTAGTGAGTAATATTGGAAGAGTTGTTGTTCTAGCTATGTTTTGGACTATTTCTTTATTTCTAATAATCAAAGGTGAGTTCTTGGGAATCACATTTATGATTCAAGCTTATATGCTTGGCTAGTGTGCCAGTGGTATATGTATGTTGTGTATGCATTGTGTGATTTAAATCATTTGTGTGTGAACCTTCCAATTTGTGAGTGTTCGAATTTACTTATACGAATTTAAGGTATAAACCTTGTTATGGATTGTGTTTGTGTTCTTGAGTTGTTTCGGAGAGTTATAGAGGCTACATTTCCACTTGAGTAATAATGTAAGCATTCGCTAAATTCGCCAGAGATCATTGAGTGTGCATTGCCTAGGCAAACCAGTGCCCAGGTAAAAATTCAGTCGACTGAATCAATGGTTGCTCTCTATCTCGTTTTAGACCAACTTCAGTCGAATGAAATACTCCATTCAGTCGACTGAATAGGAACCCAGTCGACTGAATAGAAGATTCATTCAACTAAAATTATGAGCAAGCACTATTTGAATTACCTGCTACAGGTCAGTCGACGGACCACTATGGTTCAGTCGATTATATCCTACTGACCAGTGGAGACCATGATTAACAGTTTAGATCCATCCAGACCCTTTCTCAGTCGAGTTTTGTCCCGTTTGGCCTTTTTCTATGATTTTTCAGTTTCTTTGATTCACAAATTTCAGCAACTCGATTTTATAAACTTTCGATTTATTCGTTGTGAAAGAATTAATAATTTTTATTTATGAGATTTGATTTACATTATTAAAATGTGAATTTTGGGATCGATTGTTATTACGATCAATATTTTACGAGATTTGCCACTTCAACCTATAAAGGGTTTCGATATTATTAGTAGATACCAAATCTTTTATTAAAATGGTTTCTAACGCTATGTTTCGTGCAAATTCATTTTATAAATTGTCTTCCAATGTACTAGTTTGTATTTATATAAACTTTTATCTCACTCGTATGAGAAATCCAATTAAACGCTTTAGTAAAACAAGTGGTATGAAGCGCTTGCATTTGCTTCGACGATTAATTCTTGAACGCTTTCGACTGAAAACTGAGGCAATGATCATTTTGTGTTTCTAGTGGAATATACAACTTGTTCATAAATATTCAAGTAGAGCAAGTGATTATGGGACATGTAGCTTAACTCTTATATTTACTAGCATGGAGTAATTTACACTTTCTTTGATCGATTAAGATCATTTGGTGGAACTTCAGTTTATTCGATGGATGCTTGTTTGACGATCTTTGATCATTCTGGTGGAACTTCATTTCAATATTGGCGGGGTCGTGACCTGATGTCTTCGATATGGAATAATTGATCTCTAGAATTCTGGTGGAACTTCTTTGACGATCTTTGATCATTCTAGTTAGTCTTCAGGCTCCCGTTCTGGTGATAAGCCTCCCCCTTTGTTTGTGATACTCTTGATTTGTAATAATTGATCTCTAGAATTTTGGATGTTCAATATGGAATATTCATTTTGGCTGTTTGATAAGGTGTTATCAATTTGGTGATGATTTGATAGGTGATATCATTTCTTGTGATTAGCTACATAACATACAATAGGATACTCTTTTGTAGCGTTGGGATCTCTTTGAGATATTTTGAGGACATTTTTAGGGCTTCAAACTTACGCATGAACATTGTTGTTATTGCATACATGTCTATATTTATTTATATCACTTGTTATATCCCAATTTATGAGATAAGTACAAATAGACCGATCCGTTTATTGTTTATTTTCTTATATATAATACTCGGGTCAAACCGAGGTATTGCAGGTGCTTCCACATGACTTCTAGCGTGGACCAGTTCTTGACTTTTGGCTAACTACATTAGATATCGTAGTTTTTGATAATATGTATATGTGATAGAGACTCTTATGTATACATATTCTTTTGGTTAACACTTGCACATATTATTTCATTGTGTAGTGAATCGTGTTTGATCACTATCTTTGTGTACACACTTACATGTTTTATTCATATCAATTTCTTCCTTAGTGATGTGAATACCTGTATCTGACTCTATTTATATTGTTATGTTTTTTTATATTGTTTTCGAATTAAATATAGCCACTGTGTATTGGGTTTAAACTTGAATTGGATATGTCAAATTTCCACTTGAGATTTGAATGGTAAGACCACATTATCCGACATGTTTAACACTTGTTTAAAGCTATTATACATATGGTCGCTCCTTAACTGCCGTATTCTTCGAGTTAGTTGAGAATGTTACTTGTAATGTCCTTGGCTAACGCGAGTTGAGAGATGGGGCGCCACAACTTGGAATTAGAGCCAAGTTCGGAATTGTATAAGATATTATGGCGAGAATTATTGTCTTAAGTCACTCTTAGTAAATCTTGTTTAGGATTTAAATCGAGTCTTAGGACCCATCTTATCCTACCTTATATTACTATTCCTTGTTTATTAAATCAAATTTATTTGAATCCTTTTGAGAAAAACATTTTTCTTTCTTCCTTTCTTAAAAGAAAAATGTCTTGGTGTACCCGCCCGAGCACCGCTCAACCTAGTGCCACTTTATTGGGGGAGTGTATACATCATCCCAATAACTTCTTGATTTAGTGACAAATGCCCAAGCGGTAGGAACTACTCCTGTACCTACGCATCCCAAATTTGGGTTTGCTAGTTTGTGTAGCAATTTTGCTAAGCTTAGAGGAAAGCCTTTCAAGGGTTCCAAAGGCATTATTGAGGTTCGAGCTTGGATCAAATCATGGGAATGTATTTTTACTCGCATGAATCTGAGGGATTTACATCGAGTTCAAGTCTCTTCCAGTATGCTCCTAGAACGAGCACTGGATTGGTATGAGTTTCTGACTTCTAAAATTCAAGAAAATGATCTAACTTGGAAATAATTCCAAGAAAAGTTCATGCCCGAGACTGAGAAAGTGGCATTAGCTCAACGTTTTATGGACCTTGTTTAAGGTAGCTTTTTCTTTAGCCGAGTTGTGACGACAGCCCACAGCTTCCGCACTAAACAAGAGGAATAATGCGCTTAAAGGTGTTCCAGGCTGCTATGGATGATCATCAGAGTATATAAACCCATCGGAACCTGTCGTAGAACTCACAGCGCAAGGATAAAATATAATAGAACATATACAACAGGTAATAGCAGTGAAGCATTATATAGCAAACTTTCCCAACATCCTGAAAGATTATTCCAACATCATAGGAGATATCAAGTAAGTACGTAAGGCCTCACTACAACACTCATATAGCAACTCAAACAGCGGAAATAGAAATACTAGATAGTAATAAAACTGGTACGTGAGCCTCCTACTCGCCATCGATCAGCATCATCGTCCTCACTATAGCATCACCCGTCACCTGTTACTTAGTCTGCCCAACCACAACCGGATGAACAGCCCGAGGAAATAAGAGGAAACATAAAACCTTGAGTTAGACAACAGTCTTATGAGTGATAAAACAACTAACAAACTTCATTAATAAAGTATATGAGAATGGGTAGAATTACCAACCACTACCCGACACTAGAGAAGAACTCAACCATATATTCCCCACATCGGACAGTGATAGCTTTTACGATAAACAATCCAACCATTCATTCATGGAAACCAGAACATCCATCGAATTATGGCAAACACTCATAACATCTAGATTATATATATCTCATGTAAACCATCCTAATCAAATTCAACATCCCTCAAGCACAAGCCCCAGAGGCCTAAACCAATATCAGACAAGCACTCAAGGAACATCTCGTTCGACATTGGATAACCTACATGAGACGGTACAAACAGAACAACCAAACACCCATGACTAACTCTGGCAATCACCGCTAATCCTGCTTTGAAACCATCGTTAATTGTATGATGACCAACCTTGCCTCATGTCAAGAGCTAATGGTAACCCCAGTTCTAGCATAAACTCCACATGTCCAACCTTGACAACTAGGCCTTTCCCCAAGACCCAGGGTACTCGACCTACAACCGGTCTTTTAGACGTCTCTATCGTACCCCTACTTCGAGCCTGCTAGAACTTATGACAATGATTATCTCTCGGCCTTCGCATCTTTAGTCCTCCAACCCGATGGCTTTTCCTAGCTCAAGCAACATTCTCGGGTAACCATTATCCACCAACTCACAACCTTTGAGTTGTCACCTCATTCGCTGATCTACGCCGATCAACAAACACCTCTCAACACTTCGAACCTTCCAACTTGAATTTACTTCGAAGTCACACCATCACCAAGCCAAGTTACACCACTGCGCTGCGGCTTGAGTAGGGTTCGGAGGGTTGCCCCCAAAAAATATTTTTTGAGCTCTTTTCTTCCAACCTGCGTCGTACCCAAAAAACGTACTTTTTCAGAAAATGACCCTGTGCGACTGACTCTGTCTTGCTCCACAGACCGACCCAACATGGTGCGACTGACCCTCCCTTTTACCTATACAACATGGTGCGACCGACCCGTACTTCTTGGCTCGACCTGCCAATGTTAGTTGGACCATACATCCATGCTTAAAAACATGTACGACTGACCAGCTCATCCTTGCACCACCAGTAGATGACCGACCGACCGGATTAATTCACCCATAGGCTCGCTCGAACCCATCACCCAAGCCCGCTCGAACCAAACAACCATCTAGGAATGCATGACCGACCCAACATCAGGAGCGACCGATCACCTGCTTCTTAAAGCCAAAACCTTAGGCTTTTTCCACTTGCACGACCGACCTTGATCACTTCTGCTTCGTGCGACCGATCCCTGTTTCTGTCTTGTCCTCCAAGAAACTACTTCAGGTACGAACGACCCCCTGCGTGCGACCCAAAACCTGCACTTCACTAATTCCACTCCGATTTCCACCAAAACTTCGCCAAACATTAGATTCGATGAAATCAACTTGTCTAATCCATCAAATATGATTAAAAACATGGTATGAATCCGCTAACAACATGAAAACAATAGTTTTCCCCAAATCATACACAATCACACCAGAAACAATCATGAATGAACATATGAACAAAACTAAAAATCTAACTTGCATAATCATATGGAATAACATAGAATCAAGGATTTAAACTTACTAGATGAGATCATAGGGTGATTCATGTGAACATGGACTAAACATGGTGTAGATCCAAGGTAAAAATCCTAAATATGATGAAAAAATGATCAATCACTCATACACTTCATTGAATCCATGTGAGAGATGTAAACCACTCACTGATTCTCCCAAACAAGCAAAAATCAATGAAATAGGAATCCGGACAGTAAGCACCTCGTACCAAACACCTTGATCCGATGAATCCTTGCCTCAGTTGACGTAGACCTAGCCTCCAATGGTGTAGATCTTCAATTTCCCTCCTTGGATTTGGATTTTTAATGGTGGAAAGGTATTACATGAAGGAGGAGCACAAGGCACCAAATGGGAGAATGAGAGACTAAACTATTTCCCATATCCCTCACCCCCTATTTATGCCCTTCCATCAGCCCACTAACGGGCCTTCCCAAATCAACCCATTGTGACTCTATAAACCTGGACAACCAACTGAAAAATCTTAAAACAACGATTTCTCTCAAACCTCTGAGCCAAATTTTTAATGTAAGCACTCTACGGAAAGGCAACCATCAATTCCTTTCCAATGGCACAGGTCTGATTCGAGCCGAGTCAAAAGTTATTCCCCGTACAAGACTGACAGGGGAAAAATGGTCACAAACAAAATCAGTAAAAATTATGGACATGTCCCACATCCCCATAAGCAACATATCAAAAAATGAGAATGATCCAACCCTCAGGGAATCAAATAAAACTATGTTACGATCTTCCGATGTGTAAAATGCGGGTTGTTACATTCTCCCCCCTTAAGAATTTCACCCCCGAAATTCCAAGCAACCACAACGATTCAGCATGCCTATCATCCATGAGAAGCCAATTTTATCATCCAAACCAACAACCATCAAGCCATGCATTCATAGCCTTAGCCGAGTACATGGAACTCTATCAAACAACAACAAGATACAATTATATAACGATGATAGGATCGAAGGGTCCTACTGACGAAGAATTCTGGATGAGTCGCCTTTATATTCTCTTCCGTCTCCCATGTACAATCATTGCCATCTTCACTCCATTGTACCTTGACTAGCTTAACTGTCTTCCTCCTAAGCTGTTTCGTGTCATTTCCCACCACACGAAGTGGCTTACGAGGTTTAACAACTGTAGTCTCTATTTCAAGATCTTCGTACTGCTTTGGAGGTACCACCACATTCGAATAATGCACAAACTTCCATAGAAATGACACATGGAACACATTATGCATACTCGATATCTTCTCAGGTAACTCCAATCTATATGCGAGTTTTCCAATTCGCTCGACTATCGGAAATGGTCCAATGAACCTAGGAACCAACTTTCCTTTACTTCCAAATCGAGCCACATGCTTTAATAGCGAAATCTTCACGAAAACCATGTTTCCAACGTCGAATTCCAAATCCTTACGACTCTTATTGGCGTAACTCTTCTGATGATCTTGGGCTGCCTTTATTCGTTGTCGAACGATCTCGATACAATCTGAGGTCTCTCTAATCATCTCTGGCCCAAGTACCAACTTATCTCCATTGACCAACAAGCCGGAGAATTGCACGGCCTTCCATACAACGCCTCGTATGGTGCCATCCCAATGCTCGATTGGTGGCTATTGTTATATGCAAACTCAACTAGATGTAGATGGTCCTCCCATGATCCCCCAAAATCCAACACACAAGCTCTTAGGAGATCTTCCAAAACTCGATTGACTCTCTTGGTCTAACCATCAGTTTGGGGATGATAAGCCATACTCAAACATAACTCGGTTCCCAAAGCTTCTTGCAAACTTTTCCAAAATCCACTCGTAAACAATGGATCTCGGTCACTCACCATACTCTTTGGGATACCATGGAATCGAACTATCCACTTCACATAAAGCTTAGCCAACTTTGACGCTGTCCTAGTTGACTTAACAGGAATGGATCTTGCACTTTTGGTCAAACGATCCATGATGACCCAAATACCTTCATTTCCTGCCCTGGTTCTAGGTAGTCCATCGATAAAATCCATCGATATCTGCTCCCACTTCCACGTACGAACTTCTAATGGCTGAAGCAATCCACTCGGCTTCTTCTGTTCAACTTTCACTAACTGACAGTTCATGCACTCGGAAATGAACTTTCCAATATCTCACTCATCCCTTCCAAGTAGTAGACACGCTTCATGTCCTGATACATCTTATTGCCACCGGGATGAATTATCAATTTTGAGTGATGACATTCTCTCAGAACCTCATCTCTCAATCCATCAATATCCGGAACAAATAATCGTCCTTGCTTTCGAAGCCAACGTTCTTGATCGACCTCAAACTCTTTATCTTCTGGTTCCAGTTTCTGGATAAACTCGACAAGCTTCCCATCTTGCTTTTGGCTCTTGCTGATCCTTTCGATAAGAGTGGGTCTTATCGATAAGCTTGCCAACATTTTAGGTTCCAACTCGCACCTTGGCCTGAAATCAAACCTCGCCAAATACTCAAGGCTTTTCTAATCCGAAAACATCGCTCCTAAACTTGCGTGTCTCTGACTCAATGCATCTGCAACTGCGTTACCCTTACTAGGAGTATAAGCTATACCAAAATCATACAATGCCAAAAACTCTAACCATCGTTGTTGCAGAAGATTTAAATCCTTTTGGGAGAAAAGATACTTCAACGACTTGTGATCTGTAAACAACTCGAATCGAGCTCCCAACAGGTAATGTCTCCGCATCTTCAGAGCAAACACAATCGCTGCCAACTCTAAATCATGAGTTGGGTAATTCTTCTCATGCGGCTTTAAATGTCAACTCGCGTTGACCACAACCTTATCCTTCTACATCAGCACTTCTCCATGTCTAGTACCACATGCGTCGGTGTATACCACCATCTCTTCATTCCCACTCGGAATGGTCAACACAGGTGCACTTGTCAATCTCTCCTTCAGGATTCCGAACGCTTGTTCATACTTTGCATCCCATGTGAACACTTGGTTCTTCTTCGTCAGCCTTGTTAACAGTGCAGCTACCTTGGAGAAATCCTTGATAAACCGTCGGTAATAACCGGTCAACCCAAGGAAACTTCGAACATCCGTCGCACTCTTGGGTCTAACCCAGTCCTGGATTGCTGTTACTTTAGGGGGGTCAACTGCTATCCCACTTACGGAAACAACATGACCTAAGAACCTCACTTCATTCTTCCAGAAGTGACACTTGGAAAACTTAGCTCTCAGCTGATGCTTTCGCAAGATCTCTAACACAACTCTCAAGTGAGTCTTATGTTCTTCCTCATTTCTGGAGTAAACCAGAATATCATCCACGAACACAAGCACGAACCTGTTCAACTGTTCTCTGAATACCCTATTCATAAGATCTACGAAATACGCTGGCACGTTAGTCAACCCAAATAGCATTACCAACCACTCAAAGAAACCGGATGGTGTCCTAAAAGTACTCTTTGGCACACTATCCTTAGCCATCCTCAATTGGTGAAACCTCGTTGCCAAATCCATCTGAGAAAACACTTTGCCCTCATGAAGCTGATCGAACAAGTCATCAATCCTTGGCAACGGATACTTGTTCTTCTTAGTCACTTTGTTCAGCTCACGATAGTCCACACACAATCTTAACGAGCCATCTTCCTTGGTTACAAACACGACCGGTGTGCCTCACTCGGAAATACTCCTCCGAATGAATCCCTTCCTAGAAGGTCTCTAACTTGCACCTCCAACTCTCGCTGTTCCTTAGTTGTCATTCGCCTAAGAGGCATAACGATTGGTCTAGCACCCTCGACCAGATCGATCCTAAACTCGATCTCATGATGCGGCGGCAACCCTTTGACCTTATCAAAGACATCAACATACTCATTAGCGATCAGCACTGATGACAGGTCTTCTTGTGGAATCCCAAGCGAATATAGATAACTCGCGAAGACACCCTCTTCGCGCTTACATCTAATCAACACCTTTCGCCCTTCCACATCCCCGGCCCTCACCTCTAGCTTCTCGCAATTCACCCTTGCCGCATACCTCTTGAGCCAATTCATGCCCAAGATGATCCCAAACCCAGCGAAGTTAAGAACAAAGAAATCACATACAAAGAGCAACCAGGACTCGACAACACTAGACCATGGAAAATCATGCATAAACTAGACGAACCCCCAACTGGATTTGTCACGATCAATGGTCTATCACAAATCTCGTGTTCCAAACCCAAGCGACGTACAAGCTCATTGCAAATGAATGAATGTGATGCTCCGGTATCAAAAAGCACATGAACCGAAACACCATTAACAGAAAGAGTACCTTGCACCACGACATCCTTTACATTTTCCTCTGCAGTAGGAGCTCTTAAAGAAGTTGGCACGGCTTCCAAAGCATATGCCTTCGCAACCTGCTTGCCCTTAGCTGATTCTAGACAGTCTTTCTTCTTATGCCCAGGCTTCGCACACTTTAAGCACTTCTTCTCAGCATTGGGATTCTTGCACTCATTCGAATAACGACCCTTCTGTTGGCAGTTAACGCAAACCACCTCACTCTTTGGCTTCTTTTGGCCATTATTCCCTTTCTATTGTTGCTACTTCCTCTTCTTATTATTACCACCCTGCTATGGCTTTTGTTCTTCCTTAGGTGCAACAACAGACATCTTCTTAGGAAATAGACTTTCATGCCTCAAAGTCTTCTTGATGATCTTCTCAAAGCTATCATCAAGGTGATCCACAAGCTGATTCCCAAGATATTCATCTAACCCCAAAACAAACTTCTTGTTCTTCTGATAAGGAGTATCCACATATGAACGAGCATACTTCGACAAAGCCTCGAAGTCAGAAATATAGTCAAGAACTGGTTGACCATTTTGGTTAAGCTCCACAAATCTCTTAAACAGAATAAACTTTTGTGCGGTGGAGATAAACTTCGCTTCAAACTTATCTTGGAACAGCTCCCATGAAATATCATCTTCAGGGGTCTTAAGTGTGACAGAGTTCCACCCATCCATTGCTCTGCCCTCTATCTGCCTTGATGCAAGCTTTCTCTTTGTTGCGTCATCAATGACCAAGTCCCTGAAGATCCTAACACAAGTATCCATCCACCTCTGGACTTCATCAACTGGTTCAATGTGCTTGAATTGTTTTCCTCCCAATAAAGAAAAGTCTTTGCATAGCTTTGTAAATTCTACAGCTCTAGGCACTGGAAGTCCAACATCAACCATAGCCGCCACTGGAGCGGAAACCCTATTCATAATCGCTGCCTCCATGGCCTCTAACATGGCTGGGAACCCTCCAGTATTAGCTCTCCTAGCAATGTGTCTTGATTCTCGTCTACTCATTCTAAATCTGCAATTTAGAATAACTAGCGATTCCAAGAAAAACTGCTAAAGAGATACAACCGTTACTACTATATATGCTAATATATATATAGTAAGAATCCAACTGAAATCTACAAGTACGTCTCTAATACGTAATTACGTCTTCGAACTCTGGCCAAAATTTTTGACCAGAGATCTGATACCAAATGTGACGACCGCCCACATCCCCCGCACTAAACAAGAGGAATAATGCGCTGAAAGGTGTGCCAGGCTGCTATGGACGATCATCAGAGTAGGTGAACCAATCGGAACCTGTCGTAGAACTCACAGCGCAAGGATAAAATATAATAGAACATATACAACAGGTAATAGAAGTGAAGCAATATATAGCAAGCTTTCCAAACTTTCACAACATCCTAAAAGATTATTCCAACATCATAGGAGATATCAAGTAAGTACATAAAGCCTCACTACAACATTCATAGAGCAACTCAAACAGTGGAAATTGAAATACTAGATAGTAGTAAAATTGGTACGTGGGCCTCCTGCTGGCCATCTATCAGCATCATCGTCCTCACTATAGCATCACCTATCACCTGATACTCAGTCTGCCCATCCACAACCGGATGAACAGCCCAAGGTAATAAGAGGAAACATAAAACCTTGAGTCGGACAACTGTCTTAGTGAGCGATAAAACAGCTAACAAGCTTCATCAATAAAGTATATGAGAATGGGTATATTTACCAAGCACTACCCGACACCCGAGAAGAACTCAACCATATCTTCCCCACATCGGAAAGTGATAGCCTTTCCGATAAACAATCCAACCATTCATTCATGGAAACTGGAACATCCATCCAATCGTGGAAAACACTCATAACATCTAGATTATATATATCTCATGTAAACCAACCTAATTGAATTCAACATCCCTTAAGCACAAGCCCCAGAGGCCTAAATCAATATCAGACAAGCACTAAGGAACATTTCCTTTGACATTGGATAACCTACATGAGACGGTACAAACAGAACAACCAAACATCCATGACTTACTCTAGCTACCACCGCCAATCCTGCTTTGAAACCATCATTAATCGTATGACGACCAACATTGCCTCATGTCAAGGGCTAATGGTAACCCCAGTTCTAGCATAAACTCCACATGTCCAACCTCGACAACTAGGCCTTTCACCAAGACCGGGGTACTCGACCTACAACCGGTCTTTTATACCCCTGCTTCGAGCCTGCTAGAACTTACGACAACGATATTCTCTCGGCCTTCGCATTTCTTTTCATCCAACCCGATGGATTTTCTTAGCTCAGGCAACCATCATCCACCAACTCACAACCTTTCAGTTGTCACCTCATTCGCTGATCTACGTCGATCAACGAACACCTCTCAACACATCGAAACTACTAACTTGAATTTACTTCGAAGTCACACCATCATCGAGCCAAGTTACACCACTGCGCTGCGGCTTGAGTAGGGTTCGGGGGGTTGCCCCCAAAAAATAATTTTTTAAGCTCTTTTCTTCCGACCCGAGTCGTACCCGAAAAACATAATTTTTTAGAAAATGACCCTGTGCAACTGATCTTGTCTTGCTCAACCGACCGACACAACATGGTGCGACCGGCCCTCCCTTTTATCAATCCAACATGGTGCGGTCGACCCGTACTTCTTGGCTCAACCAAACACTGTTAGTTGGACCATACATTCATGCTTCAAAACATGTACGACCGACCAGATCATCCTTGTATGACCAGTAGATGACCGACCGGCTGGATTAATTCACCCATAGGCTCACTCGAACCTGTTACCCAAGCCCGCTCGAACCAAACAACCATCTAGGAATGCACGACCGACCCAAACCAGGAGCGACCGATCACCTGCTTCTTAAATCCAAAACCCCAAGCTTTTTCCACTTGCACGACCGACCCTGGTCACTTCTGCTTCGTGCGGCCGATCCCTGTTTCTGTCTTGTCCTCCAAGAAACTACTCCAGGTGCGAACAACCCCCTGCGTGCGACCCAAAACCTGCACTTCACTAACACCACTCTGATTTCCACCAAAACTTCGCCAAACATTAGATTCGACGAAATCAACTTGTATAATCCATCAAATATGATTAAAAACACGTTATGAATCCGCTAACAATATGAAAACAATAGTTTTCCCCAAATCATACACAATCACACCAAAAACCATCATGAATGAACATATGAACAAAACTAAAAATCTAACTTGCATAATCATATGGAATAACATAGAATCAATGATTTAAACTTACTAGATGAGATCATGGGCGATTCATGTGAACATGGACTAAACATGGTGTAGATCCAAGGTAAAACACTTAAATATGATGAAAAACATGATCAATTACTCATACACTTCATTGAATCCATGTGAGAGATGTAAACCACTCACTGATTCTCCCAAACAAACAAAAACTAATGAAATTAGAATCCGGACAGTAAGCACCTCGCACCAAACACCTTGATCTGATGAATCCTTGCCTCAGTTGACGTAGATATAGCCTCTAATGGTGTAGATCTTCAATTTCCCTCCTTGGATTTGGATTTTTAATGGTGGAAAGATGTTATAGGAAGAAGGAGCATAAGGCACCAAATGGGAGAATGCGAAACTAAAATATTTCCCATATCCCTTACCCCCTATTTATACCCTTCCATCAGCCCACTAATGGGCCTTTCCAAATCAGCCCATTGTGACTCTATAAACCTGGACAACCAACTGAAAAACCTTAAAACAATGATTTCTCCCAATCCGCTGAGCTAGATTTTTAATGTAACCACTCTACGGAAAGGCAACCATCAGCTCCTTTCCAATGGCACAAGTCTCACCCTCTTATTCGACCTGAGTCCAAAGTTATTCCCTGTACAAGACTGACAGGGGCAAAATTGTCATAAACAAAATCGGTAAAAATTGTGGACATGTCCCACATCCCCATATGCAACATATCAAAAGATGAGAATGATCCAACCCTCAAGGAATCAAATAAAAATATTTTACAATCTTCCGATATGTAAAATTGGGGCTGTTACACGAGTACACAACATCTTTTGACTCTCTCTCTCTAAATATCGTCTTGAACATATTGATATTGCAAAGAAGAAGAATCAAAAATTTGTTTATAGGCTCAATAAGAATCTCAAGAAGTCCTTACTTCTTAAATGGGACGAGCCTTTTTATTAGCTAGTGGATATCACGTTTTTTCTTGAGGAAGGCGGTAAAGAGAGCGATGTTGAAGTTGAGAGCTCTAAGAAGAATTTCAACAAGAAGAGGAATTCCGACAACAAGTCAAAATCTTATCCAAATAAGAAAGGAAATCTAGTGGCTTATAGATCTAAGGCTTCTAACCTTGATTGAGGGAAATGCTACCGTTGCGGATCAAAGGACCATTATGCTAACAAGTGTCCTAAGCCCCGCACTAGTAACTATTGCAAGACTCTGGGTCATTTTGCAGCTTCGTGCCCCAAACTTCAGAATAAGAAGAAGGGAAATCCAAATTTCGTGCATGCCCCTAGCAACACTTCTTCCTGTTATGGTAATTTTCATTATATCCTTGATGGAATTATTGACCTTCATGGACATCCTGTATGAATACTTTATGATACGGGTGCATCTCATTCTTCGATACCATAAAAACTTGTTGATGCTTATTCTTTGGATGCCTTGTGTTTAATGACTTCACTAAGGATTGCGAATCTGATTGGTGGATCCGTGACACTTAGTTTATTGTGTGAAGATGTCGAGATTATTTTGTGTTGTTATTCTTTCCGGGCCAATTTGTAAGTGAAGCGTTATTTAGACTTTGGAATTATTTTGGGAATGTATTGGCTTCATCACTATGAAGCCCATATACTATGTCCTGAGAGGACTATTTACCTTCGACATCCTCAAACTATTAATTAGATTTCTGACATACTTAAGGATTCTAGTTTGGATTCGATGGCCTCCTTATATTCCCTAAATCCAAGAGATGACGATAACGATGAGTAAGAAGAGGTTATGTATCGAATTCATGTTGTTCGAGAATTTCCCGACATATTTGAACCCGTATTAGGATTACCGCCTAAGCGAGCAATTGAGTTCCAATTCAATCTAACCCCTAGGGCACTACCTATTCCTCATCCTCCTTATCAATTGTCCAATAAGGAAAATGAAGAGATGCGCAAGCAATTTTCCGAATTAGGGCAGAAGCAGTTTGTTTTCTCTAGTTCCTCACCTTGGGGAGCTTCTGCGATCTTTGTGAAAGAAGTCATATGGTACACTTAAGTTTTGCAACAACTACCGCAAGCTTAATGATCCCACAATCAAGAATAAATATCCTCTACCGCAGATCGAAGATTTATTCGTCCAACTTAGTGGTGCTAAATTCTTTTATCAACTAGACTTGGCTAAGGGGTTTCATCAACTTTGAATTATGGAGGAAGTATTCCTTTGACTTTAGGTTTGGATCTTTTGAGTGGCTTGTGATGCCATTTGGTTTAAAGAATGCTCCAGCTGATTTCCTCGACCTTATGAACCATGTTTTCAAGGACTTCCTCAATCGGTTTTTGCTCATATTTATTGATGATATTCTTGTATATTATAAAACCGAGGAGGAGCATGAAAACCATCTTCGTATTGTGTTGGAAACTCATCGAAACAACCAATTTAAAGTTAAGTTTTCCAAATGCCATTTTTGGCGATCTCATGTAAAATTCTTGGGTCATGTTTTTTCCGAATTCGGAATTTCTGTGGATCCTTCAAAAATTTAAGCTATTCAAACTGGAAGAGACTAAAGAGTGTTATGGAAATCCATAGTTTTCTTGGATTGGTAGGTTACTACCATCGATTCATAAAAGACTTTTCTAAAATTGTCGCGCCTCTCACAAATTTGACGAAGAAGGGAGTCAAGTACATTTGGTCGGGCAAATGTGAAACCACTTTTCAAAAGCTAAAAGAACTCCTTTCCGATGCTCCTATTCTTGCGATTCCCGAAGGAAACCAAGACCTGGTTGTGTATACCAATGCTAGCCATATTGGTTTGGGTTCCATTCTCATGCAAAAAGAGCATGTAATTGCTTATGCTTCTAGGCAATTAAAACTGACCGAGACTCGATATGCCACTCATGATTTAAAGCTCACTATCGTTTTTGCCCTTCGAATTTGGCGTCATTATCTTTTGGGGGAAAAGTTTGTTCTTTATACCGATCATAAGACATTGAAATACTTATTTTCTTAGTAGGAGCATAATTTGCGACAACAACGTTGGCTTGAGTTTCTTGCATCTTATGATCTTGATATTATACTCCCGGTAAGGGAAATCGTGTTGCTGACACTCTTAGCCGAAATCAACAAATGATCGTATCTATGATGATATCCGAGTGGAAAGATCTCAAAACTATATCCATTTTTGAGATTCAGAGTTGTGGCACCAACCCGAGTCCTACCCATATGTTGTGTAACCTTGAGGCTTATCCCTCTCTTTAAAACATCATTCGTGAAGCTCAAAATCTTGATCCCGAATTGGCTCACTTAAGCCAAAGTGTTAGGGATAAATTTAGTGATGTCGAGTTGAAAGATTTTAATATTGATTCTCACGGAAGCGTTCGATAATTGAGACGACTTATTGTGCCAAACATTTGTGATCTCCGCAAGTACATTTTGAAAGACTCTCATTGTTCTAAGTTCTCCATTCATCCCGAAAGTAGCAAAATGTATGTGGACATGAAGCGGCTTTACTATTGGGAAGGAATAAAATTGGACTTCGCTAGCTTTGTCAAGCGTTGCATTACTTGACCACTCGTTAAGGCCGAGTAACAAAAGCTCAGCGTGTTTTTGCAACATTTAGACATTCCCGTGTGGAAATGGACCATGTGTCCATGGATTTTATTGACGGTCTCCCCCGTTCTCGTTTTGGCCATGATAGTTTATGGATGATTATCGATAGACTTACGAAATCTGCACACTTAATTCCCATTCGATCTAATTGAACTGTGCCTCTCTTGGCCAAACTCTATGTTAAAGAAATTGTTAGGTTACACGAGGTCCCCACTTGAATAGTTAGTTATCATGATCCATTATTTACTAATGGATTTTGTAAGGTTCTTCAAAAAACTTTGGGAACGAATCTTAATTTTAGCACTGCTTGTCACCCTTGGTCCAATGGACAAATGGAGCATGTGAATCAAATTCTTGAAGATCGTCTTCGTGCATGTGTGCTTGACTTTGGTAGAAATTGGGAAGATTATATTTCCCATATTTAACTTTCATACAACAATAGCTTCCAATCAAGTATTGGTATGGCACCTTTCGAAGCAATATACAGAAGGTCATGCCGATCTCCTTCGTGTTGGCTTAAATTCGAAGAGAAACTGGTTCTACATCCATATTTTTTCGTGATTCCACAAAAACGATTGACCTCATTCGTCACAGAATGAAAGAGGCTCAAAGTCGGCAAAAATCCTATTTCGATAACCGAAGAAGGAAATTAGAGTTTTCTTTAGGAGATTTTGTGTTTATTCGTGTTTCACCCATGAAGGATCTATTGCGATTTAGCCCATTAGAAAAAATTGCACTCAGCTATGTTTGTCCATTTCCCATCACTGAGCGTGTTGGCACCGTAGCTTATCGTCTTTAATTACCGGCACTATTCTATGCTATTCAAGATGTGTTTCATGTTTCTCAATTACAGAAGTGTCTTAATGATTCTGAATCTACTCTTGAACCGAATTTGGTTAAATAAATAAATATCTCACCTAATCTAACTTATGTGCAACAACTTACTCATATTATTACTATGAAAGTTAAATGTCTTCGCAATAAAGATGTTCCTCTTGTGAAAGTCCAATGGTCATCTAATTCTAAGGATTGTTCTTGGGAATCCCAAGACTTTGTCAAGTGAAAACATTTGGACTTATTCTCTCATGCTTTGTGAGGTGAATTTCTTGATTTAATCTATTTTAAATAGATTATGTTGATGTTTGGTTGTTACCTTTTAGGTTATTCCTTAAATAATTACGGGGATGCAATTTCTTTAAGGAGGGGAGTCTGTAACAACCCACATAATTTACAATTATTTAATTAAGATATTTATTTAAATATCGTATCGTGTGTCCGATTTGAAACCCGAAATTATGGCTTTCTATAAACAGAAGAATTTGGACTTGGGACCACTTCCATTGAGTTTAAAATGTCGTTTACAAGATTTTGAGTATAAACAATGTATGTTTGGAGTTTGTGAAAATTCGACCTTTGGGTAGGGCATTGTTGGGTTAAACTATCCCATTAGCTATAAGTAAACAACCCCTACTTAATAACTCTACTTACCCACTCCATTTATCATTTCGTTTACTTCTCTTTATAATCCCTAACTACTTCCAAACCCTCAATAAGGAGGAAATTAATATTCCTAAGCTCCAAACTTAGGAAATCTTAGTGATTTGCTTTGCAAATTCAAGGACAAGCTTGGGTAAGTTCATCTCCTTCTTCTCCAACTTGTTTTCTCTTCAATTTCTGAAATTTTTCCAAAGCTAGCTCTTAGGAAATTTTGTGTATTTGTGTGTGGATTGAAGATCAGTGAGTAATATTGGAAGAGAGGTCATTCTAGCTAAGTTTTGGATCATTTCCTTACTTCCAATAATCAAAGGTGAGTTCTTGGGAACTCACATATGTGACCCAATCTTATATGCTTTGTTAGTGTGCCCTTGGCACGTATATGTTGTGTATGCATTGCGTGCTTTGGATTGTTTGCGTGTGAACCTTCCAATTTGTGAGTGTTCGAATTTACTTATACGAATATAAGGTATAAACCTTGTTGTGGATTGTGCTTGTGTTCTTGAGTTGTTTCGGCGAGTTATAGAAGCTTCATTTCCACTTGAATAATGATGCAAGCCTTCACCAATTCGCCCGAGATCGTTGATTGTGCTTTGCCTAGGATAACATGTGCCCAGGTATAAATTCAGTTGACTAAATTTGGATGGTCAATCGACGAAATCTGTGGTTGATATCTTTCTTGCTTTATACCAGTTCCAGTCGACTGAAATACTCCATTCAGTCGACTGAATAGAAGATTCCATCGACTAAAATTCTTAACAATCGCTGTTTGAATTATCTACTACAGGCCATTCGACTGATCACTATGGTTCAGTCGATTGAATCCTACGGTTAACCAGCGGAGATCACGGTCAATAGTTTTGGTCCATCGAGGCTCTTTTCCGATTGAGTTTCTACATGTTTGGCCTTTTTCTGTGATTTTTTAGTTTCTCTGATTCAAAAATTTCAGTAGCTCGATTTTATAAACTTTTGATTTACTCGTTGTGAACGAATTTATAATTATTATTTATGAGATTTAATTTATGTTATTAAAACGTGAATTTTGAGATCGATTGTTATTACAATCGATATTTTACAAGATTTGCCACTTCGAACTATAAAGGGTTTCATTATTATTAGTAGATACCAAATCTTTTTTTAATATGGTTTCTAACACTATTTTCTGTACAAAATCATTTTATACATCGTCTTCCAATCTACTAGTATATATTTATATAAACCTTTTTCACACTCGTATGAGAAATCAAATTAAATGCCTTAATAAAACGAGTGGTATGAAACGCTTGCGTTTGCTTCGATGGTTAATTCTTGAACTTATTCGATTGAAAACCGTGGCAATGATCGTTTTGTGTTTCTAGTGGAATATGCAACTTTTTCATAAATATTCGAGTAGAGCGAGTGGTTATGGGACATGTAGCTTAACCCTTATATTTACTAGCTTGGAGTAATTTATACTTTCTTTGGTGGATTAAGATAATTTGGTGCAACTTCGGTTCATTTGGTGGATGCTTGTTTGGCGATCTTTTATCATTCCGGTGAAACTTCAGTTCAATATTGGCAGGGTCGCGATCCGAGGTCTTCAGACCATTCTGTGGATCTTCGGCTCATGGTCTTCAGACCATTTTGGCCTTGGACCGTTATAGGTTAGCTACCTAGAGATCGCGTCTCGTTTTGAGATACACATGTTTAATTGTGAGTGTTCGAGCTCCCATTATGGTGATAGGCATCCCCCATTTGAGTGTGATACTCAGGATGTCTAATAATTGATCTCTAGAATTTAGGATGTTTGATATGGAATATCCATTTTGGTTGTTTGGTAAGGTGTTATCAATTTGATGATGATTTGATAGGTGGTATCATTCCATGTGATTAGCTACATAACTTAGAATGGATTATTCTTTTGTATCATTATGATCTCTTTAAGATATTGTAAGGACATTGTTGGGGCTTCATTCATATGTGTGAGCGTGGTTGTTATTGCATACATGTCGATATTTGTTTATCGCTTATTATATCCCAGTTTATGAGATAAGTACATGTAGACTGATCCGTCCATTTTTTATTTTCTTATAAATAATACTCGGGTCAGACTGAGGTGTTGCAGGTGCTTTCGCATGACTTCTAGCGTGGACCAGTTCTTGAATTTTGGCTAACTACATTAGAGATTATAGTTTTTGATAATATGTTTATGAGATAAAGACTCCTATATATACATATTCTTTTGGTGAGCACTTCTACCTATTCTTTCATTGTGCAGTGAATCGTGCTTGATCACTATCTTTGTGTATACACTTATGTGTTTTATTCATATCAATTTCCGCCTTACTGATGTAAATACCTTTGTCTGACTCTGATTATACTGTTATGTTATTTTATATTGTTTCCAAATTATATATAGCCACTATGTAGTGGGTTTGAACTTGAATTGGATATGTCGGATTTCCTCTTGAGATTTGAAAGGTAAGACCACATTATCTGACAAGTTTAACACTCCTTTAAAGCTATCATACATATGGTTCTCCTCAACTGCCTTATTCTTCAAGTTAGTTGACAACATTACATGTAATGTGCTTGGCTAATGCGAGTATAGAGGTGGGGTGTCAAACATGTCATTTTGGAAAATGGTATTATTGTGGACCCAACGAAGGTAGCAACAGTACAAGATCAGACCAAACCCAAAAATGCAACCAATGTGAGGAGTTTCATGGGAATTGCTAGATTATACCATAGGTTTATTCAGGATTTCTCTAAGATAGCAGCACAGTTGACTAAGAAAAATAGGCTTTTATTTGGGATGCGAGATGTGAGCATGCATTTGTGAGATTGATGGAAAGGTTGACATGTGCACCAATGTTAGTTATTCTGCAGGGAAATGAAGAGATGATGGTATACACTGATGTTTGTAGTATCGGACCGGGGTGGTATAGATGCAAGGAGGCAAAGATGTCGCCTACGCTAGTCGACAACTGAAATCTCATGAGAAAAAAATTTCCCACCCATGATTTTGTGTTAGCGGTGATTATCTTTGCATTGAAGATATATGGGTACTATCTTCTGGGAGAAAGATTCTAGTTGTTTACTGACCAAAAATCATTGAAGTACCTTTTCTTTTGAAAGATCTTAACCTTTGTCGGCAACGATGGTTAGAGTTTTTAGCCTCTTATAACTTTAATGTTGCACCCAGAGGGAGGGTAATGTATTCGTCGATGCCTTGACATGCCAACTTAGGGTCTATGTTCTTGAAATGTAAGAAACTTGAGTACATCGCAGCTATGAAATTATTTTCAAATTAACCCGTCATAACGATATGGTAATGGTAAGTTTACCATTTTTAACGGTAAATTATTGGTAACATTTCTTCAATACCAGCGGTAACGGTAATTTTACCAGTTAATTCAAAACATAAGTATACTCACCTGGTATGCTTTATTACATGCATTTAGAATCCAATAAATGATTATATTTAGTTAAATAATCAGGTGAAATAATTCCAAGTACACTTATTTTGTTTCTCATTTATGTTTTTTTTATAAACTAACACTATATATAGTATAATAAAAATGCAGTGTACAAACAATATGTCAAGATATAAACTTAGATGGGCAAATGGTAATTTACCATTACCAGTGTAACAGTTACTAGATTACCCGTATACCAGTCTTTGGTATACCAGTCAATCGGTAATGGTAATGGTAAACAATTCTGGCTTACCAATAAAAACGGTACGATAACTGTATTTGCCAAACGATAACGGTAACCATTACCATAACAACCCTATATCTAAGGACATTATTCTCATTTCAAAGTGAAGTGTATCTTTCAATGGAATTTTCTCTTTTAACGTCGTATATATTTTTCAAGGTCAAAATTTCATTTTTAGGAATTTCAGTTTTAATCTTGTACCTTTTAAGTTTATTTTCTAGAGATCGACACATCTCACAATTCGAGTTAAACTTTTAAATACGATCAACCATTGATTCTAACTCATTATTTATCCCAAGTAGATTATTATGTTGTTCCTGAATAGTTTTGAGTTCAAATCTTAATATGTCAAGAGTAAATCATCACAGGAAAAATGAGCTTCCTCTTCTTTCTTCTTTTTTGGTTTGTCAAGGCGATTTTCCATGCAGTTAGGCTTGATATGGGCCGACTTCTTACATCCGTGGTATATGATTTCCTCTTCTTCGGAATTATCAAATTTTTTGTTAATCCATGTTTTTGTTTGATTGTTTATTATTGGATTTCCATGCTTTCGAGTCCATCTTTTGAATTGCTTTAGCGATAGAGCTAGCTCAATTAGGACATCATAATATTTATCGTTGTTAGTTGTTCCTTCAAAGAAACATATTTCTTTTTCAAGTTTTCGTTCTTACACTATTCTCCGACCTTTAGCTCCATCTCGTAACATATTATATTTCCAAGTATCTCCTACAATATAAGATCATTGAAATCCTTGGATTTCTAAATTGTAGCTCCTTTTACTTCAAGGCTTATAGGGAAGATTCTTAGAGTTTTCTGGACCATCCCCTATTCTGAATAAGCCTTTCCTAGCATTTTGGATTTGAACACTATAATTAAGAATTTTCCATACATCTTCTTTATATTTTCATCTTTCATCATCACAAAGTTCTCGTATTCATTACTCAGCGGGGCCAGATGAGATTCCTTGATGTGTGGCATTCCTTTGTGAGTAGCTTTAAGTGTATGACAAACTTTATGTGCACTCTCACGACGAAAAACACAATTGTATTCAAATTTATTTAATGTGCAAATAATAAAATTCATAGTCTTAGCATTAAAACAATGTAAATTAAGCTCATTCGTACTCCACTTATCTTTTGGCTTAATAGAATTATGACCATCTATATTAACCATAGGAACATTATAATTGGATGTAAGTAACTATGTCACATGCATCTATAGTGTGTAGAAAAGTTTTCATCCTAATTTTCTAGAAAATATAATCAAAGCTGTTAAAACCCAGTGGTCTAACAATAGACTTGTGATTCTTAATTTTCTTGGGAAAAAGATCGAAGAATTTGATTTCCAAGTATGTATTCATTCTTGAATGAATAATTATTAGTTGGAGAGCAAGCTGGAGAAGTGTAGTTATTTTGTCTACCATGGAGGCAAACCTGGTATCTTCTATCGAATCAGCTATTGACGTACTATACTTGAAGCAATTGATATGTGCTTTTGGCTTCATATATAATGGGATTTTGATAAGTAGTGATAGCCGCGGTATAATTCACTTAATTGAAAATTAAGACATATAGAAGTGAGAGTGTCTTTTCTTGTCAATATGAAAAAAGAGAAGCAAGTTTGTGTTTGAAAAGTTCGCACAAAGTAGAATTCAACATATATGTGTACCGATCCTTTGCAGTTGCAAAATTCGAGCATTGCTCGAATTTGATCCGCATATTGAGGTGATAGTTTTCACATGGTGGCATTAAGGGGAGAATGAGTTAATTGATGAATATATCTTTTATCACTATAATGTGGATGTTAACGGTATTTTTCGTCAACAACGGGAATATATCTAAGGAAATGGACCTAAGAATATAATGGGGTTATTTAGTTCCTACAAGCTTGAGTTAGTTCACCGTTTCCCAAATATCAAGGTCTCAAGCTCGAAGGTTAGTTACTCTTCCCTCAAGGGCTGAGTATCAATCTTACGAGACTTAAGGACCAGCAGTTACTTTAGGTAAGGGTTTCGTAAGCTCGTTACAAGTTAGGAAGCTAAACGGCTTGCGAAAGGGTTTTCGTAACGATTTAAGATTAAGGGTAAGGTTTGTGCGGAAAGGCTTTTGTTGTAAATAAAGCATAAGGTAGTTTGGTACCAATTGAAAGGGCTAATTGTGAAGCCTTGCATAATAGACACCAAAGCATAATAAAACATAATATAATATGCAAAAATAGTAAAAACACACGGTTTATAGTGGTTCAGTTCAAATTAAACCTAACTCCACTTTAAGGGCATTGATGATTTTATTCATACATGAAGTTACATAAGAAATCCCCAAATTGATTTCCAAATTAGGGGTTTCTCTCTAGGAAATGAGAGGAAGATTGAGGAATGAGGAAAAGACCCCAAAATGAGGCCCCTAGGGTCTTATTTATAGAAAAATTGGGTGCCCTTCTGTTGTGAGCCCAACAGAAGCCTCTTTCGGATGCTTTAACAAGGTTTCAGTCACTCTTGTAACTTAAGGTTCCGAAAGAAAAGGTCTCGGCCGCCTTTCTTCTATCCAATGTCTTCATTTAAGTCTTCTTTCCCTCGAAATATCAATCTCGGGCTTTCGGGAGTGTTTTCGCTGACAGGCCTTTCGATAGGTTGGTCTCGGAATATTTTGTTGGCTCTCGGCTTCGGGACCACTAGTCTCGGTCCGTGTCCATACCTTTCGGTTTTGGTGTCTTAAACTTTGTTATATTCCTTGATGCTTGATTTGTTATCTTCCTTCTTTCGTGCTCGTCTTCCGGTATCTGAGTGCTTGACTTGTGACAGTAGGCTCTCGATATGTTTCCTGCTGGCTTTAAAGCTGCTTCCTGATGATAGTTTTCATAATCCTTCGCTTTTTATCTCCGGCAACCCTTGGTCTTGGTACTGATCTGGTGATAGCTTCACCCGTAACCTCTTTCGGATGACTTATAAACTTTCTTCTATTGTTAGTGTCGGCATAGAGCTAAGTAGTGCCGGCAGCCCTCTGCCTTCTCTTGTCTGATGTAGTGCTTTCCTTCAGTGGCTTTAAGCTTTTGGCTTATACACTCTCGGTTGCCCACTTATGTTCACTTACGATTTATGTGGTATGCTTTCGAAGTTGTACCCTTGCTAACCCTTTGATAAATGTACTTCCCTGCCGGTGTTTTCCTCTCGTATAAGTACTGACCCTGCGGTCTATTTTCTTCTTCTGCTAGGTCTCGGACCAGATGCCTTTCGGTGACCTCTTATCACCAACTCCTGATATTATGTGGAATGCTTTCGAGATTGTTTCTCTTTGTCTCATTAAGTGTCAGTGTTGCCCTTCCGAAGTCTTCCTTATTACCTTAAAACTTCCGCTATCGGTGTTGGACCGACATTCTTGTGCCCAAGTGTTGATGCTCGTTTAACTTGAATCATCTTTGTTGCTGGTACTGGCTTACGGCCTGCCACTTTCGGGAATACCTTAGCTTTGCTCTTTCCTTCATGATCCTGGTTTTGTTGTCTGATCCCCTTGCCCTTTCATCTTTGGAGTATCTGCTTCTTTATATTTGGCAAGTGCAAATTTTGGTGTTAACAGTTAGCCTCCCCATAATATAAAGAAGCTTTTGTTCTTTAGGACAAATCCTGTGATCCCTGTACCGTCTCTTCTGTAACCTATACGAAGTGTTGTGAGTTCATAATCCTTGTTGGAAGGCTTCGGATGGGAGGTCCATAGTGTCTGCTTGTGCTCTAACTTAGGAACCTTACCCTGATTGTTATAATAGTGCAGGTCTAAGGATTTTCCTCCTAAAAATACTGTAAATCTAGAATACTCATTTGGAAATACCAAAGAGAGAAGTTTGAGGCTCAGACTCAAATTCGTGCAACAAGAATTCAAAAAAGTTGAATGTGATAGGAAAATGAAAATTTATAAAAATAAAATCAGTAATTAAAAAGTCATATCTGCAATTAGTAGAAATCCCAGGAATCATACTTGAGTAAATAGGAATCAGAAACCACAAGACTCATGTTCGGACAAATGGATATCGGAAATTCTCATAGAAACCCTAAGACTCATACTCAGGTAATTAGAAATAGGACTCTTAAAACTCATGCTCGGGTAAACAGAAAGCAGAGATTCATATAGAAACCCCGAGACTCACACTCGGGTAGATTAGAAAGTTAGATAATCGTATAGAAACCCCGAGACTCACACTCGGGTTAGCATAGATCATAAAATCATATGGAAATCCCAAGACTCAAACTTGGGTAAGCATAAATCAAAAAATTATATGGAAACCCCAAGACTCACACTTGGGTACGCATAAATTAGAAAATCATATCAAAGAACCATATCTCTACGAAGTTATTAAAGATAGCCATAGATAAAAAAACTTAATAAAGGCATAAAGGAACCGTAGAAGGTTAATTAAGAATCATCCAATGAAAGCATCACAAACCATCAAATGATCATATATATGTGTACAGTGTCAGTCTATCCAAACATTATATGAAGTAATTAAGCAACCGCAAATTATATAAGGTTCCTCGGGGGTTTACTCAGAGAAACCACACGAATGAAAGAGTCATAAATACACCGAGGGATAACTTCTCGGACGCATATGTAGAGGACTGCTTTCGAAATAAATTAATCCTATCCTGAACCAAATAGCCATTTAGCAGTAGTTCCGTTCAGCCTCAAACCATTTGAGCCTTCAGAAGTAGTTCCGTTCAATTGCTTCATCATTTGGCCATTCCACGGGTAGCTCCGTTAAATCATCCAATCTTTCGATTGTTTGATCGTTCAGCTGGTAGTTCCATTTGGCCATCTGAATCCACAATCATTCTACGAGAAGTTCCGTTAGGTCATCTAGTTTTCAACCGTTCAACGAGAAGTTCTGTTTGATTATTTGGTTGTTGGGTGTCTAGCGTCTATCTTACTCCTAACCCCCAGGATTATGCGAATGAATGAATGCACTCTAAGAGAGCGAGGAGTCCCTCTATGGGTTGATGCATAACTAGCCCTCATTAGGGGTAACTCCGCTAACCGGGGATGCAGGTATATTTAGGCCCCCTGTAGGGCACTTCATTGCTGGAGATGCAAGCATTGTAGCCCTGCTTGAAAGGCACTCCCTTGTAGGAGAAGTTTCCTCTCTTCTTGGAAGCTTTTGCTGCTCCCCTCTGGAGGCTTTTGATTACCGCTCCTCGTCCGGGAGGTTGTGTTTGTTGTGGCTTCTCTCTTTGGAAGCTTTGTTTGATGTAGTTTCTTCCTCTGGATGCTTTGTTTTGATGTAGCTTCTCCCTTTGGAATCCTTTTTTTGATGTAGCTTCTCCCTATGGAAGCCTTGTTTTGATGTAGCTTCTTCCTCTGGAAGCTTTGTTGATGTTGTGCCTTTCCTTCCAAAGGCTTTATTGATTCGCCTTTCCCTTTGAAGGCTCTTCTAATTTGCTTTTTCTTCTAAAGCTTTATTGATTGCATGTTCCATAAATTTCGTAGAAGCATTTGTATATGTCAATAAATAAGACTGATGGTAGTGTTTTTATGAAATTTTGAGATAAAGGAGATTAGGTTTTGAGAAATCTTATTTAATCCCGGCAGTGTTTGGCGTTTAGTTGCTTCCTTTGTCGCGTATTCCTTTGGGAGGCTTCTTCTAAAGCTTTCCATTGACTGATAACTTTGTTGCGCACTTAGCCTACATTGTGTTCTTTGTATGCTCCCATTTGAGCTTTCGTTCCATTCTGCGGGACGGGATATAGACAGAAGGCGCTCCCTTTAAGCTTTAGTTGCATGCACAAGTTTGAACATGGTTTGGTTTTTACCTGTAAAGACACTTGAACTTGTATTAATATTTGTTTGATTACAAACAAGATACAAAATGAGATGACTAATGAGAAATGAAATATGAAACAGAAAACTTATTGTTAGATCCTAAGCGCTTGCTAGAGTGTTTTCAGCCATTTATCTCATTGGTCATCTTTCAACCTTTCTAAAATTGGTTCTTTTTGTTTTTTGGTTTGGATCCTATTTTTCACGCCACGACACTGACTGGTTTGATGCCCTTTTTCTTTATGATAAGAGCACTAATCCTTTCCTTCGTTTGACTCTTGAGAGATGATTGCAAAGGGACTAGAATCAAACTCTTCTACTTTTTTGATTATTTCTTAAGCTCTTCCTTGTGTCGAGTATCCCTTCCATACGAATGAATTTTTCAGCTCTAGAATAAAAGTCGCTCAAACTTTCACACTTGTTTTAGATAAGTTCCTCCTAAAAAGGTTTGGTACATGCAGCCCTGAATGCATGGCTATTAGTTTTTCTCTGTCCGTTGCTGCTTCCACTTTGAGCGACTCCATATGAAACCTCTTCAGATAATCATCGAGTGATTCCTCTGATCTCTGTTTAATGGTTGCTAAATCATAAATGCTAATTGTTGGGGCCTTCCACACATGGAATTCTATACTAAACGCAGTAGATAGCTCTTTCCAAGTAGAGATGACTGGGCCATGGTAATGTTTGCACCATTTGATGGCCTCTCCACGAAGCGTTGTTAGGAAGATCTTGCAACGGAGTGCTTCAAGCGTATTATATAAATTCATGAAGTTCTTGAAGACACAAAGGTGGTTTTCTAGGTGCGTAGTTCCATCATACAGAAGTGATGGGATTTTCATGTCAAATGAAGCTTTAACTGTTTTTATTTCAATGGAGAAGATGATCCCTTGCAGGATCCCATCTTCCGATGACGTTGGGCCTTCGTTTTCCTTCAGACCGCCTACTTCTTTGAACAACTGGTTGCTTCCTTGCATGACTGGAATGTCCTGTGGGTTGGTGTAGTACTATCTTGTATATTAAGCCATTGAGGTTCAATCTCTCTTGATTCCACTTTATATGGTCTTGCTTCAAAGGTCCTTTCGACCATGTTTTCTTCAATAAGCCTTCTTACAACATCGATTTGTGAAGCTAAATGCAATACCTCCAACTCATAACCTACCTCTTTCATAAGGCTTGAAGGTTCCCCAGTTTGCAAACCTGCTAAGTTGAAGCCTGGAAGTACATCGTCTTCTAGGGTGGATGATGCATTGAAATCTTTCTCATGATTCTTTCTCGGTTTAACCATCTTCAATGGGTATCAGGAGCCTATTTTTACAATAGGAAGGGGAAATAAGGTGAAGGCCTTATGCCGGAAAAGAGACGGTAAGGATGGAAGGTTTAAGATATTGGCGAAGGTAGGAGAGATGAGGGTTAATGACAGGGGCGAAAGTATAGGAAACAAGGTTGGGGATTTAAGTTTATACTATTCTTCAAATAGCTTAGATAAATAATGTTTTGAAGTAGTAACTTGGTATTCAGAAGCTACTTGTTGAGACTCTTTCTATAATCTTGCCTCTTCAAAGTTTAGTCCAATCCGAGATGGAACAACATAGTTAGAAACGTGGCAATGTTGTCTAAAAGGTTAAAGGTAGGAATAGGGATGGAGGTTCAAGCCCTTCGTCTAGTGCCAAAATGTTAACGATATTTTTCGTCAACACCAGGGATATGTCTAAGGAAATGGGCCTAAGGATAGAATGATATTATTATTTCCCGCAAGTTTGAGTTAGTTCACCGTTTCCTAGATATCAATGTCTCAAGCCCGAACATTAGTTACTCTTCCGTCAAAGGGTGAGTATCACGTTTACGAGACTTAAGGACCAACAGTTACCTTGGGATAAGGGTTTCGTAAGCTCATTACAAGTTAGGAAGCTAAACGGCTTGCGGAAGGGTTTTCTCAATTAAGGATAAGGGTAAGGTTTGTGCGGAAAAGGCTTTTGTTGTGGAGAAAGCATAAGGTAGTTTGGTACCCGTTGAAAGGGCTAAATTGTAAAGCCTTGGATAATACACACAAAAGAATAGTAGAAGATAATATAATATGCGAAAATAGTAAGAACGCAAGATTTGTAGTGGTTCGGTTCGTATTGAACCTACATCCACTTTAAGGGCTTTGATGATTTTATTCATAGAGGAGGTTACATAAGAAATCCCCAAATTGATTTACAAATTAGGGTTTGCTCTCTAGGAAATGAGAGCAAGATTGAGGAATGAGGAAAAGTCCCCCAAAATGAGAACCTTAGGGTCTTATTTATAAAAAAACTAGGCCTCCCTTCTGTTGTGAGCCCAGCAGAAGCCCCTTTCGGATGCTTTAACAAGGTTTCAGCCGCTCTTGCGACTTTAGGTTCTGGCAGAAGAGGTCTCGGCCACCTTTCTTCCTATCCAATGTCTTCATTTAAGTCTTCTTGCCCTCGAAATATCAATCTCGGGCTTCCGGGAGTGGTTCCATTGACATGCCTTTCGGTAGCCCGGTTTCGGAACATTTTGGTGGCTCTCGGCTTCGGGACCACTGGTCTCGGTCCGTGTTCATAACTTTCGGTTTTGGTGTGTTCAACTTTTTTATATGCCTTGATGTTGGATTTGTAATCTTCCTTCTTTCATGCTCGTATTCCGGTATTTAAGAGCTTGACTTGTGACATTAGGCTCTCGGTATGTTTCCTGATGGCTTTAAAGTTGCTTCCTGATGATAGTTTCGATAATCCTTCGCTTTTTCTCTCCGACAACCCTTGGTCTTGGTCTTGAGCTAGTGACAGCTTCATCCGTAACCCCTTTCGAATGACTTATAAACTTTCTTCTATAGTTAGTGTCGGTATTGAACTAAGTAGCGCCGGCAGCCCTCTGCCTTCTCTTGTCTGATGTAGCGCTTTCCTTTAATGGCTTTAAGCTTTCGACATATACGCTCTCGGTTCCCCACTTCTGTTCGCTTACGGTTTTATGTGGTATGCTTTCGAAGTTGTACCCTTGCTAACCCTTCGGTAAATGCACTTCCCTGCCGGTGTTTTCCTCTCGTACCAATGCCGACCTTGCGGTCTCTTTTCTTTTTCTGCTAGGCCTCGGACCATATGCCTTTCGGCAACCTCTTATCACCGGCTCCCGGTATTATGTGGAATGCTTCCGGGATTGTTTTTTTGTGTTTCATTAAGTGTCGGTGTTGCCCTTCCGGAGTCTTCCTTATTACCTTTAATCTTCCGCTATCGGTGTTGGACCGATATTCTTGTGCCCAAGTGTTGATGCTTGTTTAACTTGAATCCTCTTTGTTGCCGGTATTGGCTTACGGCCTGCCATTTTCGGCAATACCTTGGCTTTGCTCTTTCCTTCATGATCCTGGTTTTGCTTCCGATCCCCTTGCCCTTTCGGCTTTGGAATATCTTCTTCTTTATATTTGGCAAGTGCAAATTTTGGTGTTAACAATGGAGACTGGTTGGTCTTGCTTACGTGGTGAGAGTACTTAAAACACTTTGTTTGTAACAACCCGTATTTTCAATAACCTGTTATAACATAAATGGAGGCAGAATTAAACTGTAAAATCTGAATCAAGCGAAACGGGCTATGCCATTGCGTTCGTCTCGGAAAAATACGCGAAATAGAGTCCGAGTTTTCGAAAATCGGAGTCGTATGACCAAGATATGGCCTCGCGAAGTTTCACGAAAAATTCCCAAATTAAAGTATACTTAATTAAGTGAAATGGGTTGCACAGAGAAATATATATATATTGATATATATATATATATAATTGAAAATTAAATAAATAAATATGCAAAAATGTTCAAAACAGCGAATTGGGAGAGGGGAATAACCGAACCGGCCGATTTTTGAGGTCGACCCGAGCCTGCTGGGTCGACTAGGGGTTAATCCAGGGTGTTTGGCTGTCAACCCGTGGGCCGATTCGCTCAAATGCAGATTTTGCATTTGGATGGTTCTCATGGTTCATCTTTAATCTAAAGGCCCTAGATGGTTCCTACACTTGACTTCTTCCCCAAGACATGCTTTGATGGCTTGGATTGAATCTAGGTTTAATCCTATGGCCTAAAACACTTGCCTAATCTATAAATAAGACCCTAACCTATCCTAAATCCTCATTATTCATTCATGCAACTAAACTATGGCAAAATTTCTACTCTCATGGCCTCCACTCAACTATCCTAGCCTCCACTTCCTTTCTATGAAAGGTTTCATGATCATGAGAGTGTTAGAGAGTCCCTATGTTAGTATGAGAGCCTCTCAAGTTGATTTCAAGGCAAAAGCTTTGATCTTTGTTCATAAAGATGGTGTTTTTGTTGATTTGGGGCATCCATCTTTGGGTTTTTGGGTGATGGCATGCATAGGCTTCCTCACAAGCTTTAGTTTAATCGATTTAGGCCTTCAAAGCAATGTAAGCCCTTTTCCTACTCTTAGATATTAACTATGAAGTTAAATGTTCATGTTGCAAGTTTGGGTTTGATCATTGAGAATGATACATGCTATCATGTCATGCAAGTTTATGAAGTCATTATCTTGATCTCATGAGCTAAAAGCTACAACCTTTATGTTGAAATGTTGCATTATGCAACATGAGAACCTTCATAATCTTTATGTCAACTTGCATATGAAGTCATAACCCTTATATGATGATATATGCGAGTTACTAGTCATCATTCCATGTCTTTTGTCACCATGATTCGTTTATGTGCCAAGTTTGGGTTTATGCATGTTTTTGAGGCTTAAGAATGTAACATGCAAGCTAATGAACACATTTGTGCCTCATTTGCCACCATGATTAACTTGTGGCTTAATATCCATTTTTGTCATGCCTTTGTCAAGTCTCTTCTTTTAATCCATTACGTTGTTGCGAACGTATATGCGAGTTTAAAAGCGTTGGGGTCACATTATGGGAAAACATAATGACATGAACATGATGTGGGTAAATGGGTATAAACATGACAACGTGTAACGTTAAATATGACATGTGTTTATACTTGAAAACATGACTTGAAATATAACATGGAAGTTGACATGTAAGTATGCATAAAAACACAAGCTTGGGAATTTACCTATTAAGTTAGGTCTACCCTTTGGGAATTTACCTATTAAGTTAGGTCTACCCAAATGCTTGAAAAACTTGTAACATGTTTTGGAAACATGATGAACATGACACTTAGATAATATAAGTGTGGCTAACTCGAGGTTGGGTTGAGTTTGCAACGTAAAACTACCCGGAAACGACCGGCCTAACTAGTAGTTGCAAACAATAAGACCCAATGTGAGAAGTTGGTCATGTTGTGCTTGAACCCGAGGTTAGACCAAGTTGTGGTGTAAAGCTACCCGGAACCGACCGGCTTAACTAGTAACCACAACAAAGTCTAATGTGAGAGGTTGGGGTGCATTAAGTAATTAATGCCACATGATAGGGTTGAGTTAATTTGATTAATGACTCTTAACCAAATATGACATGGACAAAGGGGTTAAGTAAATTGATTAGGCTAATGATACTTAACAAAACATGACAAGGTTGGGTAGGTTAAGTAACTTGATTTGCCTAATGACACTTAACCATTTTTATACGACTAGTGGACGGGGTTAAGTTAACCAACACTTAATCAATCCAACACGATAATTTGGTAAGGTTAAGTAAGTTTTCTTAATGACACTTAACCGAAAGATACAGTTAATGGATGGGGTTAAGATTAGACTCAACTAGTCTAAACATGATAATCGGATGGGGCTAAGTTAGCCTAGACTTAATTAATCCCACTTGGTAGTTTAATGGGGTTAAGTTAAACACTTAACTAATCTAACTCGTTAATTTGATGTGGTTAAGTGACCTATACTTAACCAATCTAACCCGTTAATTTGATGTGGTTAAGTGACCTAAACTTAACCAATCTAACTCGTTAATTTGATGTGGTTAAGTGATCTATGCTTAACCAATCTAACTCGTGAATTTATTGAGGTTAAGTTAACCCATACTTAACCAATATAACGTGAAAACATGATAAGGCTAAGTCATGAATCGCTTGAATACACTTGACCGGTTTGACTAAGTAATTTCATAGGGTCAAGTTAATATATACTTAACCAACTTGAGCATGGTTTATAGGGTTAAGTCTTGGACTTGGATACTTAGCCAATTTTGACATGATTTGTAGACGGGTTAAGCCTTGAACTTGGATACTTAGCCAATTTTGACATGATTTGTAGACGGGATTAAGTCATGAACTTAAGTGACACTTAATCTATTATGTAAACCCTAATTCGGAGAATTAGGTGGGTAACCGTAATTAACAAGGATAACGGGAATAAGGCTAAGTCGTAAACCTTGGTTGAAGGATAACTAAGTAATGATTCTTAGTCAAGGAAATTTAGACCAGTTCATAGATAGATGAGTAACCTGATACGGTAGGTCATCGTTTAAGTATACGAGTAGGAGAAAGTATCTGATTTAGATAAAGGCTCCAGCGAACTGGGTAACGAAGCAGCGGCTTCGGGGAACGTGAGGATATTCTTGGGATCCCTCTGTGGGCTGCCAGGTAATTATACTAGGCTCATGAGAGGTTAAGGTCTGCGTTAGAAGAACCAAGAGTATGCCTTGGTTGTTATACGAGCGACCTAAAGACGGGGATGGATAGGGTATAGTCGACGAAACACGGTCGTACCCTAGATAGCATTTTTCGTCAGGCTACCTTCCATCTTTGGTCAAGCGTGTACGTACGGAAAGGCAGAGAACACCCAATAGACCATAATTGCTATCTAATTATGGTTGCGGTAAGGCTTGGATGTGGGTTGGCCAGTGTTGTGTTCTCATACAGGATTTATCCTGTCTTGTCTTTCACTAGTTGAGGGAGGGGTCGCGTGGGACCATAGCCACGTATAGAAAAACAGACCTTAGCATCTGCATCGGCAGATAAATCGAAAGCTCCCGACCGAGTCCTGTATTTCCTGGTCTGCCCTGTGACAGGACTCGGATGGCACGATGTGATACATGTGCATACAGTCATGGAAAACGATTCACGATGAATGCGTGGGAAAAAGGGCGCGGTTGACGGTTAGCGTAAATCCCAGTGGCCCTGGGTGGTTGAACCAGAACCAAGATACGAAAACGTGCAATAGGTAAGCGTAATCCCTAGTAGCCCTAGGTAGCATAAGTCCTAGTTGTACAAACGATAATTCATGCTGGAAGACCCTAGCTAGGTTTAGGGTAACAGTCCAAACCGATCTTAAGGATCCTGGAACTATGTTAAAGTAGTATAGAACCTCATGGGAAAGCCCGTATGGTCTACGGCAAGGGACTGAACACTTTCATGGAATAAAACATACGAGTTGAGTAACCTATATATGCGATATATTAGGTTGACATGGACCATTATACGACTTTTGAGTAAGGGTCATTCACGGATAACACATGATACAGTTGGGATACTAGTACGGTAGGTGCAGAGCAGATGTACAGGATAGATACCATGGGACGTTATACGTGATAGATATCTTGGGGATATTATACTTGATAGAAACCTGACGATGTGATACCTTGTTTTATCTTGACATCGTAATTTATCATGACACCTTAGTTTATCTGAGTTCAGTAGTTCATCCTGTTATTTTGATTTAGCTTATCTATCTTGTTATCATGCTTATGTTCATCTCAGTTTCTCATGTCAGTTAACTTTACTAGTTTTTATGCTAATAGTAGATAGGGCTTACTCAGTCTTTTTGACTGACCCGTTTTGTTTCGCCTCTTTTCTTCCGTTTCCCCCCCCAGGTTACAGGGAGGAAATACTGCTGTTTAGTTCGGACTTCTTCTGCTTGAAGGTCATCATGGATGGCTTGGACTTTCCTTGGCTATGGCTACTTTACTGTTTTTACTTGGGGAATAATTTATGAAAAAGTCTTTATGCTTCTTTATTATTGCAAGACAGGTTTTGATGTACTCTGATGTAAAAGGCTTTAGACCTTAATTATTAATGTTTATGAAAGTTTGATTTTACTTCCGCTATTTTATATGTTCTGTCTTGTGATATTTCTGTGCATGTTTACCAATAATGCCCCTCTAAAGCTAGTGCATTCCTTTGCGAGTGACCCTAGCGGAGGCGGGGTGTTACACGTGGTATCAGAGCAGAAGGTTACCAGACTGGGCAAAAGTTTTTAAAGGCCTTCTGAAAACTATTTGAAAATCGTTTACAAAGAAGCATTTTTCAAGAAAATTTTCTTTTAAAAGAAAAAGGCTATTCCCTAAAGGCCATTAGCACTATCCTCGTTTCCTTAATTGAATCTCTTTTCCTTTCTTTCCTCCATCTGTAGTCACAGTGGTTTTAACTGCGACTAGTCTTTTCTATCTACGAAAGTGCTTTCCATGCGATGGAGGTGGTTCTCGGGAGACCAGTGGCCGCGTTATAAGGAAGGATAGTGAGAAAGAGGATAAAGGATACGGGCTTAAGGATGAGCAACTTGTTGGTATGGCTTAGTCCTCAAAGGAGGGAGAAAGATGAACAACGAAACCCATGACGAGAGAGTACCTTTGGCATGGTAAAACGGGGTGGATAGTTAAGTATTATGGGACAAGGACAAGATCATCGGGAGGGCAGTAGTATGCTCTCATTTCTAGAGTACCTCGGAAGGAGGGTAACGATCTTGTTAAAGGTTTAGCTTTTCTTCTCTATCATCCCGTTAGGACTTCGTTGTTCGTATCATTTAAGTCTGCCTCGATAGTTGAGTCTCTGCACCTTAAGTACTAGCGTAATAGAGAATCCCATTTTTGTCTCAAAGTCCTATTGGAGAATCAGTCCATTTATACATGACTTGTTTGGATTTGGGAATGTCTATGCCAAGTGTTGAGTTTGGAAATAATGCTTATGTTTATAAGCTATGGATGGATTCTAGGGATGAAGTGGTTATCCAGTAGGGGGTGCCACTCTCGGTTTTTGATAGGAGGGTAGTTAGACCATTTGACTAGCCTTGGTAATACCCTCGAAGTATCGTGTAACCTTTTTGAGGTTCTGTCATGACTAGTTACTTAGAATCCCTTGATGCCTTTATTGGAAATTTGAAGCCCGATCGAGTGGTGTTCGCCGATAAGACGGATGGTTTACTTCATTTATGCATGGGTTATAGAGATCACCCTAGTAAGTGCGCTTGATAACCTGGTTGGCATCTGTTTACTTTCAAGAGGAAGTTCTTCTACGAGAAATACCCTGTGGTACGAGGTCCGAGATTCACTAGTGAATTTTGGAAAGCTTGCATGAGATCATGAGTACGCAGTCATATTTGCGTCAAGTATTCTAGGAAAAGGATAAGTGCAAGTGGAACGAGAGGCGACGAAGAAATGAGTTCCAGCTCATGTTATGGAAACAGGAATAAGAAGCTACAAAATCGCGAAGTTAAAAGACGACTTTGATGGTCAAAGACTAGATACGCGCATGATATCTCTTTTTGGGAGTATATCCTTGATCCCTGTTTTCTGTAGAGCTTACTTGTAGGCTATCTTTTGTGGACATCCTCTCGGTCCTATTTTCTGTTACAAACCCCGTAAGGAGTTTGTCCTGTTTATCTTCTCGACCCTGTTTCAGGGAATCCTAGGTAGAACCCTATGGATGTAAACATGTATTTGAAACATGTTATGATTGATATGGTTGCAAGTGGTTGCTCGTGGATGCACGAATACACATTAGATACTAGCTCGACTCGGTCACATTTCATATTGCATATGCACGAGTATTTATACTTGTTTATGGATGAAATCGAATGTATTATCATGCGGTTGTCGCATATGAATGAATGATTGTGCACGCATATAGTATCTATATGGCTAGGACTATTTGCATACATGTTGGATTCATGGCACTATACATATTTTGCATTAGAAAGATTATTCAGGCCTGATCATTAGCATTAGCTAAGGAACATGTACACACACGTTTTGCATATATTCATACAGCATTAGAAATCATCTAAGGACAATGGTTGCTTGTGGATGATGATTTGAGTAGATGGATGATGGATGGTAGGATATGTTCTTCCTAACTTGGAGATTTCGGGGACGAAATCCTAAAAGGTGGGGAGAATGTAACAACCCGTATTTTCAATAACCTGTTATAACATAAATGGAGGCAGAATTAAACTGTAAAATCTGAATCAAGGGAAACGGGCTATGCCATTGCGTTCGTCTCGGAAAAATACGCGAAATAGAGTCCGAGTTTTCGAAAATCGGAGTCCGTATGACCAAGATATGGCCTCGCGAAGTTTCACGAAAAATTCCCAAATTAAAGTATACTTAATTAAGTGAAATGGGTTGCACAGAGAAATTTATATATATTGATATATATATATATATATATATAATTGAAAATTAAATAAATAAATATGCAAAAATGTTCAAAACAGCGAATTGGGAGAGGGGAATAACCGAACCGGCCGATTTTTGAGGTCGACCCGAGCTCGCTGGGTCGACTAGGGGTTAATCCAGGGTGTTTGGCTGTCAACCCGTGGGCCGATTCGCTCAAATGCAGATTTTGCATTTGGATGGTTCTCATGGTTCATCTTTAATCTAAAGGCCCTAGATGGTTCCTACACTTGACTTCTTCCCCAAGACATGCTTTGATGGCTTGGATTGAATCTAGGTTTAATCCTATGGCCTAAAACACTTGCCTAATCTATAAATAAGACCCTAACCTATCCTAAATCCTCATTATTCATTCATGCAACTAAACTATGGCAAAATTTCTACTCTCATGGCCTCCACTCATCTATCCTAGCCTCCACTTCATTTCTATGAAAGGTTTCATGATCATGAGAGTGTTAAAGAGTCCCTATGTTAGTATGAGAGCCTCTCAAGTTGATTTCAAGGCAAAAGCTTTGATCTTTGTTCATAAAGATGGTGTTTTTGTTGATTTGGGGCATCCATCTTTGGGTTTTTGGGTGATGGCATGCATAGGCTTCCTCACAAGCTTTAGTTTAATCGATTTAGGCCTTCAAAGCAATGTAAGCCCTTTTCCTACTCTTAGATATTAACTATGAAGTTAAATGTTCATGTTGCAAGTTTGGGTTTGATCATTGAGAATGATACATGCTATCATATCATGCAAGTTTATGAAGTCATTATCTTGATCTCATGAGCTAAAAGCTACAACCTTTATGTTGAAATGTTGCATTATGCAACATGAGAACCTTCATAATCTTTATGTCAACTTGCATATGAAGTCATAACCCTTATATGATGATATATGCGAGTTACTAGTCATCATTCCATGTCTTTTGTCACCATGATTCGTTTATGTGCCAAGTTTGGGTTTATGCATGTTTTTGAGGCTTAAGAATGTAACATGCAAGCTAATGAACACATTTGTGCCTCATTTGCCACCATGATTAACTTGTGGCTTAATATCCATTTTTGTCATGCCTTTGTCAAGTCTCTTCTTTTAATCCATTACGTTGTTGCGAACGTATATGCGAGTTTAAAAGCGTTGGGGTCACATTATGGGAAAACATAATGACATGAACATGATGTGGGTAAATGGGTATAAACATGACAACGTGTAACGTTAAATATGACATGTGTTTATACTTGAAAACATGACTTGAAATATAACATGGAAGTTGACATGTAAGTATGCATAAAAACACAAGCTTGGGAATTTACCTATTAAGTTAGGTCTACCCTTTGGGAATTTACCTATTAAGTTAGGTCTACCCAAATGCTTGAAAAACTTGTAACATGTTTTGGAAACATGATGAACATGACACTTAGATAATATAAGTGTGGCCAACTCGAGGTTGGGTTGAGTTTGCAACGTAAAACTACCCGGAACCGACCGGCCTAACTAGTAGTTGCAAACAATAAGACCCAATGTGAGAAGTTGGTCATGTTGTGCTTGAACCCGAGGTTAGACCAAGTTGTGGTGTAAAGCTACCCGGAACCGACCGGCTTAACTAGTAACCACAACAAATTCTAATGTGAGAGGTTGGGGTGCATTAAGTAATTAATGCCACATGATAGGGTTGAGTTAATTTGATTAATGACTCTTAACCAAATATGACATGGACAAAGGGGTTAAGTAAATTGATTAGGCTAATGATACTTAACAAAACATGACAAGGTTGGGTAGGTTAAGTAACTTGATTTGCCTAATGACACTTAACCATTTTTATACGACTAGTGGACGGGGTTAAGTTAACCAACACTTAATCAATCCAACACGATAATTTGGTAAGGTTAAGTAAGTTTTCTTAATGACACTTAACCGAAAGATACAGTTAATGGATGGGGTTAAGATTAGACTCAACTAGTCTAAACATGATAATCGGATGGGGCTAAGTTAGCCTAGACTTAATTAATCCCACTTGGTAGTTTAATGGGGTTAAGTTAAACACTTAACTAATCTAACTCGTTAATTTGATGTGGTTAAGTGACCTATACTTAACCAATCTAACCCGTTAATTTGATGTGGTTAAGTGACCTAAACTTAACCAATCTAACTCGTTAATTTGATGTGGTTAAGTGATCTATGCTTAACCAATCTAACTCGTGAATTTATTGAGGTTAAGTTAACCCATACTTAACCAATATAACGTGAAAACATGATAAGGCTAAGTCATGAATCGCTTGAATACACTTGACCGGTTTGACTAAGTAATTTCATAGGGTCAAGTTAATATATACTTAACCAACTTGAGCATGGTTTGTAAGGTTAAGTCTTGGACTTGGATACTTAGCCAATTTTGACATGATTTGTAGACGGGTTAAGCCTTGAACTTGGATACTTAGCCAATTTTGACATGATTTGTAGACGGGATTAAGTCATGAACTTAAGTGACACTTAATCTATTATGTAAACCCTAATTCGGAGAATTAGGTGGGTAACCGTAATTAACAAGGATAACGGGAATAAGGCTAAGTCGTAAACCTTGGTTGAAGGATAACTAAGTAATGATTCTTAGTCAAGGAAATTTAGACCAGTTCATAGATAGATGAGTAACCTGATACGGTAGGTCATCGTTTAAGTATACGAGTAGGAGCAAGTATCTGATTTAGATAAAGGCTCCAGCGAACTGGGTAACGAAGCAGCGGCTTCGGGGAACGTGAGGATATTCTTGGGATCCCTCTGTGGGCTGCCAGGTAATTATACTAGGCTCATGAGAGGTTAAGGTCTGCGTTAGAAGAACCAAGAGTATGCCTTGGTTGCTATACGAGCGACCTAAAGACGGGGATGGATAGGGTATAGTCGACGAAACACGGTCGTACCCTAGATAGCATTTTTCGTCAGGCTACCTTCCATCTTTGGTCAAGCGTGTACGTACGGAAAGGCAGAGAACACCCAATAGACCATAATTGCTATCTAATTATGGTTGCGGTAAGGCTTGGATGTGGGTTGGCCAGTGTTGTGTTCTCATACAGGATTTATCCTGTCTTGTCTTTCACTAGTTGAGAGAGGGGTCGCGTGGGACCATTGCCACGTATAGAAAAACAGACCTTAGCATCTGCATCGGCAGATAAATCGAAAGCTCCCGACCGAGTCTTGTATTTCCTGGTCTGCCCTGTGACAGGACTCGGATGGCACGATGTGATACATGTGCATACAGTCATGGAAAACGATTCACGATGAATGCGTGGGAAAAAGGGCGCGGTTGACGGTTAGCGTAAATCCCAGTGGCCCTGGGTGGTTGAACCAGAACCAAGATACGAAAACGTGCAATAGGTAAGCGTAATCCCTAGTAGCCCTAGGTAGCATAAGTCCTAGTTGTACAAACGATAATTCATGCTGGAAGACCCTAGCTAGGTTTAGGGTAACAGTCCAAACCGATCTTAAGGATCCTGGAACTATGTTAAAGTAGTATAGAACCTCATGGGAAAGCCCGTATGGTCTACGGCAAGGGACTGAACACTTTCATGGAATAAAACATACGAGTTGAGTAACCTATATATGCGATATATTAGGTTGACATGGACCATTATACGACTTTTGAGTAAGGGTCATTCACGGATAACACATGATACAGTTGGGATACTAGTACGGTAGGTGCAGAGCAGATGTACAGGATAGATACCATGGGACGTTATACGTGATAGATATCTTGGGGATATTATACTTGATAGAAACCTGACGATGTGATACCTTGTTTTATCATGACATCGTAATTTATCATGACACCTTAGTTTATCTGAGTTCAGTAGTTCATCCTGTTATTTTGATTTAGCTTATCTATCTTGTTATCATGCTTATGTTCATCTCAGTTTCTCATGTCAGTTAACTTTACTAGTTTTTATGCTAATAGTAGATAGGGCTTACTCAGTCTTTTTGACTGACCCGTTTTGTTTCGCCTCTTTTCTTCCTTTCCCCCCCCCCCTAGGTTACAGGGATGAAATACTGCTGTTTAGTTCGGACTTCTTCTGCTTGAAGGTCATCATGGATGGCTTGGACTTTCCTTGGCTATGGCTACTTTACTGTTTTTACTTGGGGAATAATTTATGAAAAAGTCTTTATGCTTCTTTATTATTGCAAGACAGGTTTTGATGTACTCTGATGTAAAAGGCTTTAGACCTTAATTATTAATGTTTATGAAAGTTTGATTTTACTTCCGCTATGTTATATGTTCTGTCTTGTGATATTTCTGTGCATGTTTACCAATAATGCCCCTCTAAAGCTAGTGCATTCCTTTGCGAGTGACCCTAGCGGAGGCGGGGTGTTACATTGTTAGTAGGTAATAACCTTGCCAAAAATTTTCGACAAAGCGCAGTGAGTGGTGGTCATGCTGAATCTGCAATGAGCGATGACCATGTCAAAATTCATTGTGGAAGCATATGTGGTGTCATGTTTAAGGTTTCTAGAGTACGAAGGTATGGATAGAGTTTGGATGCTTTATGTGGAAATATTTTATCAAGTTGTAGATTGTTGGAATAAGTGATAGAATATTTTCGGATCGAAGAATAAGGTCGTGCAATTGTATCGATGAAGATTACGAGTCGATTATTTTAGACTTATAGTCAACTAAAGTGGTAAATACTGGTGTAAATTGAAGTTGAAGATCGGAGGTCGTATTTTTTCGAGTGTTTTGGGGTTTTATTGTAGATCTTTATAGAGCTTTTGGTACAAAGACAAAGGATAGGACAATGCACTACAAATAGACATAACTAAGTTTATTATTTGTACCTTGTATGATAGAAAACGTTTAGCGTGATCTACATGATCAATGTTGAATTTTCTTCTTCTTGAATGTAATATCATGCTTTTCCAAAGTAGATTTACACTATCTCTAATGGAATGTCTATTAGGTTGTTGTCTTCACTTTTCTACTTACTGCATTTTTGATCTATAATTAATTCAAAGTACTAGTTTTCTATTTGTTCTATCTCACCATCAACATAATTCGATTTACCATTAAAGGGTAAAGAATTTGCCAACGTTCTCAATCTTCTTCTCTTTGGGATTGTTTATGTTAACAAAAAATTACGGTGAAGTTTTTTTTAAGGTACACCATATGTTTCAAGGACAAAAAATAATAAATGAGCCTAGTTTTTTGTCTATATGGACTATTAAAATCCATATATTCATAATTTTATTTTTATAGGTTCTTTTTAATTTATTTAAATTATTTAGATTTTAATATATAAATAAGAAATGAATGATACAAATTCATATTGTCATGATCATGAAACAGAATTGCTTTTCCAAGCATATCCTTTAAAACGAGCTTTTGAGGTACATGTAATATGTTACAAAAGCATATTCATTATATCATTCAAATGCATCAAATTTAACTTTGATTTCTACATCAAACATCAAAGTTTGATACCCTACCAAAATTTGATACCATATCAAAGTCAAGCTTGATTTTATAAAGTCGATCTAAACAAAAAGTTGGTAAGGCAACTATCAACCAAGCAATACACTTGCACTTGTGCGACACATCACAAAAGTAGGTAATATCTAGGGCTGTCAATGGATACCTGAAAAATCTGAAATTCGTCCGCGTCCTTATCCAAAAACAGATAAATACCTGATATTTAAAAAAACAGATGTGGATGCGGATACGTAGATATCCGCGTCCAAAAATTATCCATCCGTTTTTTTTTTTAAATATTACCCCCAAAATTATATGTATTTTAGTACAAAGAATGAGATTTATTTATTGTTTTATTAAGTCAAAGGTTAAAATTATATGCAGTAAATGCATATTAGCTAATCAAATCTATTTAATTTCATCATATCTGTTTATCTTCAACACTTTTGTGATCAATGAAATTGAAAAACAATAATATTAAACTAAAATTTTCCATTTATATTTTTGGATTTATCGATCGTTGGCGGATATGATAATTATCCGATATCCATCCGTATCCGCGGATACAGATATCCGAAAATGATTTCGGATGCGAATACGGATGTAGCCCTATCCGTATTCAAAAGTATCCGTTGACATCCCTAATACCATGATTATCATCACAATATTTGCACATTCATTCCCTAAACTACAAAAGTCAACAAAAAAACAACTCATCAATTCATCCCACCAAACACTGCAATTTAAAAATCCTTTTCATCTCTTTTCCAAGAAAAATAAAAATCAAATCCCTAAGATCAGTAATAAAGAAAAAAAAAACTCTAGCTCGGCTCATCTCTCCCGGGACATCTGATCATCTCCAAAATCTTGACTACCTCCCTCATGTCCGACTTGCTCGAAGGCGCCTGCGACATGCAAATCAACCCCAACTTCACCACCGGTACAACCTCCTCTTCATTGTACCTACCGCCCAACCTGCCATCCATGCAGTCCTCGGCCGCGTTCCCTTCCACAAGCCCCCGGCATGTCAAATTATTGTGGAAGCATATATGGTGTCATATTTCAGGTTTCCTACGAAGGTATGGATAGAGTTTGGATGATTTATGTGGAAATATTTTATCAAGTTGTAGATTGTTGGAATAAGTGATAGAATATTTTCGGATCAAAGAATAAGGTCCTACAATTGTATCGATGAAGATTACTGAGTTGATTATTTTAGAATTATAGTCAACTAAAGAGGTAAATGCTGGTGTAAATTGAAGTTCAAGATCAGAGATTGTCTTTTTTCGAGTGTTTTGGGGGTTTTATTGTAGATCTTTATAGAGCTTTTGGTACAAAGACAAAGGATAGGATAACGCACTACAAACAGACATGTCTAAGTTTATTATTTGTACCTAGTATGATAGAAAATGTTTGGCTTGATCTACATTATCAATGTTGAATTTTCTTCTTCTTGAATGTAATATCATGCTTTTCCAAAGTAGATTTACACTATCTCTAATGGAATGTTTATTAGGTTGGTGTCTTCACTTTTCTACTTACCACATTTTTGATCTACAATTAATTCAAACTTCTAGTTTTCTATTTGTTCTATCTCACCATCAACATAATTCGATTTACCATTAAAGGGTAAAAAAATTGCCAGCGTTCTCAATCATCTTCTCTTTGGTGTTGTTTTTGCTACCCAGAAATCGCAGCAAAGTTTTTGTCTATATGGACCATTGATATTCATGTACTCATAATTTAAATTTTATAGTTTTTTATAAATTTATTTAAATTATTTAGATTTTAATATATGAATAATACAAATTCATATTGTCATGATCATGAAACGGAATTGCTTTTCTAAGCACAGCCTTTAAAATGAGCATTTCAAATGCATCAAATTTTAATTTTAATTTCTACATCAAAGTTTGATACCCTACCAAAATTTGATACACTATCAAAGTCAAGCTCCATTTTGTACAGTCTATCTGAACAAAAGTTGGTAAGGCAACTATCAACCAAGCACTACTTGCACTTGTGCGACACAGCACATAAGTAGGTAATACCATGATTATCATCACAACGTTGTAGTTTTTCTACCATTGTACGTATTACCAAAATCACAGTAATACCCCATCCATATTACACAAGCCACGCATTCCAACCCATTTGCACATTCATTCCCTAAACTGCAAAAGTCAACCAAAAAAAAAAAAAAAAAAAAAAAAACATCTCAACAACAATTCATCCCATCAAACACTACAATCTAATAATCCTTTTCATCTCTTTTCCAAGAAAAATTAAATATTAGAACCAAAACCCTAAGATCAGTAAGAAAGAAAAGAAAAAAAATATTAACCCGAGCTCAGCTCATCTCTCCCGGGACACCTGATCATCTCCAAAATCTTGACTACCTCCCCGATGTCTGGCCTGCTCGAAGGCGCCTGCGACGTGCAAATCAACCCCAACTTCACCACCGGCACAACCTCCTCCCCATTGTACCTACCGCCCAACCTCCCATCCACGCAGTCCTCAGCCATGTTCCCTTCCACAAGCCCCCTGACAACATCGCACAGCACCACCACATCGTCCTCCATGTACTCTACTGGCCTCCTTCCTGTCACAACCTCCAGCACCAGCACCCCGAACCCATACACGTCCGACCTCTCGTCCACCTTCTCAACGCACCCAAACTCCGGTGCCATATATCCCAGCGTGCTCTGCACCTTGTTGCTCAGCACATACCTGTCCAGCATCGGGAGCAGCCGAGCCAGCCCATAGTCTGCCACCTTCGCCTCCCCTGATCCATCTATCAGCACGTTCCCCGACTTCAAGTTATAATGTATCACACCATGCGCATGCAGGTATGCCAAACTCTTCGCCACGCCTATTATGATGTCGAATCTCTCGTTCCATGAGAGGACTTCGCCTTCTTCGTTCTCGTGCAATGCTTTATGCAAACTCTCCCCTGAAATGAACTCGTATATCACGAGCTGCAGGGACTGGGTCCAGTAGTATCCTTGCAAGGAAACCAAGTTTGGGTGGCTGATCTTGCCGAGCTTTTTGACTTCACGCTCAAACTCATCCTGGGACTTAACCAGGCTTGACACGGTGAGCTTTTTGATTGCGACCGGTCGACCGTCTCCTAGAACAGTCTTGTAAACTGTTCCAAAACCGCCACGACCCAGCTCCGACTCTTTATTGAGAATGGCATGAGCACCAGAAGCAAAATCAGGATGATCACCAGAGAACATGACGAGCTTGCCAGAGTTGGCGTCTGTTGTGGTGGCAGGAGAACGGCTGTAGTAGTCGTTGGAAAGAGTTAATGCTGCAGCCGAAGGAGATGTGGTGTTTGACTTGGCGTGGATGTTTAAGACTGTGATGGTGAGGACACCGAGAGCAATTAGTATTGCAGCACCAATAGCGATTATTGCAGATATACTTAATATGGTTTTACCATGTGGGGAAATGGGCGAGGTGAGATTGGAGTTTGGGCCTTGTGGGCCTTGGAATGTGGAATTCGGGTTTAATACCAGGGGCTTTGGGAGGACAGAAGGGCATGAGCGATTCACAAGGGAGCCACATAGGCCGGGGTTGTCGGTTATTGAAGATAAAGGGAGTGTGTTGAAGAAGGTTCCGGATGGAATCGGGCCGGTTAAGGTGTTGTGGGATATGTTGAATGAGAGTAGGTTGGGGAGGTTGGATAAGTTTGCAGGGATAGTCCCTGAGAAGCTGTTGTAAGACAGGTCCACTGTCTGTAGGTTGGTAAGTTTTGATAGTGTTGTAGGGATGGAACCACTAAGACTGTTTTGTGATAATTTCCTGTAAACGAATTGAAAATAAAAAGTGTTAAAATAATATATGCATCACAGCCCGATCCCCCTATCTATTGTCTTGCATCAAAGTGGTTTACCAAATATTGAAAAAACAGCAACTTTTGCATCAAAAAAAGAAGTAAATTCTATATATGAAGAAATTGGTTATTATTCACACATCAATTCAACTGGACACTGAAACGCTAGAGGACATTGCATATAAAAAAATGAATAATTTCAAAATGTTGACAAGCAATTTCTAAAAGATAGTTTTGTATTCACATGTTGTAAAGCAGATGTACCAACCATACAGATCGAAAGTTCTATTAGTGCTAGCTACTGCTAAATACATAAAAACTTAAGGAATTTTTAGGCATTGTTTACTTCTAAAATCGAAATAAATTTTCATGAAAAAAGCTGAAATGTAATGCAATGTAAAATAGCGTTTATTAACATGTTGCCAAGGGAATAAAGGTAACATATCACAGAGTATTAGAAATAATGCACTGAACAAATGGCAAATAAACTTCATTAGAGTGTAAGTGCAAGTTAACTTGCACTGAAGTAAGTGACCCAAACATGATAACAGATGCTAAAATGTTGTTTAACTAATAGCCAGTTCTCAATGCACTTTGCACATAATTTATTTTTCATAAGCAACTTCTAAGCTATTTCTATAAACTCACTGTGAGCAATTTCTAAGCTATTTCTGATCATTGTCTACTTCTATTGTTGACATGTAGTTCATGAAAATATTGATGAAATGCAATAAGTAAATGACAGGTAAACCTGGTTAAAATATGATACAAGAGGAAGTAAACTTACAGTGAAGTAAGTGAAGAACAGTTTCCAATCTGATCAGGAACAAACCCGCTGAGGAAATTCTTCTCCAGTACCAATTCTTTGAGTGAAATAGCTTCACTAATCTCTAATGGAATGCTACCGTTAATCTTATTTGCGCTCAAATCTACTACTTCCAGAGATTTCAACTCTACTAGACTCTTTGGAATAGAACCTGAAAACGAATTCCACGACAAATTCAAGGACACTAGCTTCCCCAACTTCTCAATTTCGTTAGGGATTTCGCCTGAAAACATATTTTTAGATAAGTCTAACTGTGAGAGATTCTGATTATCAGATGCTGGAATCTGAACATTTCCGGCCAACTTATTTTCTGAAAGCACAATTTTATCCAAACCCAACTCGAGTATCCAAACAGGAAGATTACCCATCAGCGAATTTCTGCTCAAATCAACTTCTTTTAAGCTGCTGCAATTCTTGATTGATTCAGGCAAGTTACCGACTAAAACATTCCGTGAAAAATTCAGTCTTTCTAAAAAGTTAAGCTTGCCGATAGAATCAGGAACCAATCCATCGAACCCATTGTCGGAAAAATCAAGAACTATCAACTGTTTCAATTCCCCAATCCAATTAGGAATTTTCCCAGAAAATGAATTTGAGCCCAGATTCAAGTAACGCAACCTCCACAGCTTGGAAATTTCATCAAGAACCCAACCAGTCACTAAATTTTTACTAATATCGACCACTTTCAAATTCACAAGCTCGCCTATCCCAACAGGAATCTCTCCCACCAAGAAATTTTCAGAAAGGTCCAAACTTTCCAAAATTTTCAAGTTCAGCAGTGTATTTGGCAAGGACCCAGATAAGTGATTTCTGGAAAGGTTCAAACTATGCAAAACTTCGCAGTTTCCGACACTAACAGGAATTTCTCCGTAAAACTTGTTGCCGCTCAAATTGACACTCTCCAGACTCCCACATTGTTGAAAAAACGAGATGGGTATTTCTCCGACCAACTCGTTGTCGCTAAAATCGAGGTACTTCAAATTAGGAAGCTGAGCTACGAACGGATTCAAGAAGCCAGAGAAGCTGTTGTTGGAGAGGTCGAGAGACTGTAAGAACTCGAGATTGAGAAGAGCGCGGTTTATATGGCCGGAGAGGCGGAGGGACGAGAGCGAGATGCGCGTAACGCGGCGGGATTTGGGATGGCAGGCGACGTGAGACCATTGGCACGGGGTGATTGAGTCTTGGGACCAGGACGAGAGGGAAGAAGATGGGTCTGATAGAGAGGCTTTGAAGACCAAGAGGCCAAGAATGTCGGGGTTTAATGGCTGGGAATGGATTGCAAATGGAAGGAGGAGGAGGAAAAGGAGGAGGAGGAAGGATGACATTTTTTTCTACTTTTTGGGAGGTTTAGGTAACGGGTTTTAGTTTGGGTGTTCGCATTGGTGAAGTTTGTTGAGTTCTTTTATTGATGTGAGAGATTAGTCATTAGTGGAGAGAGAGAAAAGTGGAGGAGGAGGTTTCATTTTTCGGACAGAAAGGAGACAGCATATTTATTGCGCTTTGCCGGAAACATAGAGGAGGAGAAGGGGGAGAATTCAATGTTATAATGGGCCGGGCGACTATGCACGTTAGCTAGCCCGCAAGATCCATGCAGACTAAACTACAAAGAGGTTGCTTTTAATCTTTTTTAATTAACTTTTTATTGTAATATATATTATATTAAGGATGAATTCGCTTAATGCAAGGGGCATTATTGTAATTGCTAAGACATGTGAAGCATATAAATAGAGAGCTCATGTTTGTTGTAAATACATCTAAATGAATAAAATTGTCATCTTTCTCTTATTTTCTTCTGTTTTGAGATTGTTTTATAACACTTTTTTTTTTTGGGTTCTTTTTTGGGTGTTACATTCTCAACAACTGAACGACTATGAAATTAATTTTCTTTTTTCTAATTACCAATTAACTGTATTAAAAACGAAGTGTAAAAAGGATCTATCTCTATTGTCGCCTCTATCTCGATGATTTCATAGATTTGAAATGGTTACTCAACAATCGGTAATCTAATTTTGAGTCATGTTAAAACTTTAAGTGAATCAATATAAGAATGTTTAAATGGTTAGTCTGGTGTAATAATTACATTTTTTGAATCGTTATATAACAGTAATACATTTATAAGCTATTATTGTCAAGCCATTGCAAAATAATAATGGTAATATGTTTACGGGACATTGTTATTGGCTTCTTACAAAAATAAACGATAGTAAAATCTGCAATGAATGATAATTGTTTCAGCTGCGTTAATTATTCCTCATTTCAGTAATGTATACAATTTTCAGTCTTCTTGTTCAAAAGAGATGGTCATGAAAAACACAATACAATGGACAACTTTCTTTCTTCTTCCCGTTATATCAACATCACTCTCTCCTCCTGTAGAATTCTTATAAGCAATTAAACTAGGAAGTGTTGAATTCAGAACGATTTGCTATCATGCAATAACAAGTCGACCAAATAATAGAGACTATTTTATTTTGTGGATGAAGCATTTAATAGCAAGCCTTGCACCTTAGGGATAAGTTGCAAATCGTCCTAAGGAAAACGATAAAGTAAGCGACTCAACCATTTCCCATAGTCAACTGCAATAATTTATGAAGTTTTCACCTACTGCGATTGCCACGAACGATGATTTCGTTGACTATTGCTAGCCACCAATGATCCATTTAGATTCGAGGGGATGCGCTTTAGAATATAGAGGTAGAAGATGTTATTTTTTCTTAGAAAAATTGGTTTATGTTCCGACTATAGGCAAACTATAATTGTCTAATCCATCCATCGAAACGGAGTGAAAGAAGCAGCAATCTGGATCGGTCATGACTACTTATGCAAAAACTTCGTGCTGAGTGGATAAATTACCTATATGCTACTACAATGCAGAGGAAAAAGTGGCTAAGAAGTTAAGGGTGGCCCTACATAAGAAGTATGACATGAAGAACTCCAAAGCACATAAATATGCATTCAACCCCTACCTCAAGTATCATACGTCTGACGACGTGTCAATAGAAAAGTAATCTCAAAAGCTTTAGAAAATAAATCAAAGACCGTCTCTCAAGGTTTGAAAATTAACCAGCAGTTTCAAGTTACAGTACTTACTGGCGAATTCCTCTTGGTGGGAAAGAGTTCTATAGCACCCCATGATATTATGAAATTAAATGGGTAAAACCATAATTTTAACATAAGGGAAAAATAATAAAGTTTTACGAAGGTTAGAGTTAAGTTGGGAGACATATACCGTTGCATATAAAATGTCATTTACGGTCTAAAGACATATATAACTTGCTTAATTTGGTTAAAATGGCTAGAAATCATAAGAAGTCAAAGCTAGTGACATTTTCGTGATATATTGAATATGGTATTAACTTAGGTATTATATTTTCTGTTGGGGAATGCAGATTAAGGATCTTAAGGCAAACTAAATATTAGAGGGGGTGAATATTTTTTTATGGTAGATTTTGAATAGTTTTTTTATGGATTCTATAGATTTCTTGAAATCTTTGTAAGCTTATCAGAATATTATGCAAATCATAGATATGAACAAGCACAGAATCAAACAAGATATAGATAATAACAATAAAAAGCAATAAAAGGAAAGAACGACCAGGATTTTATATTGGTTCGGAGTTACCCTACATCCAGTTCCACACGACGCTGGGTTGATATGGATTTTTTTTTAGATAATTTCCAAATTACAATCCTTGATTTTCGGGCAACAAGGGCACACCCCAACTGATTCTAGAGTGCAGTGAGATTTAGTTGATTTCCAGGCCACAACCTACACTCAATTTATTTCCAAGACACAATCCCACCAGTCCATTTATATGGGACACGGCCACACCTTTTCTATATAAGTTTTGGAGGATAGACTCGATAGAACTTAATCTTTGATTACAGAAAGCTTATAACTCTTAAGTAGCACTTGAATCTTTAAGAGAGTTTGACAATAATTGAAATTGAAAAAGTTTGATACGATTCTCTTTGAAAATCGACGGAGTACAAGTATATAATTTAAGAATTAAAGAGTATTAATAGAGAGAAGAGAAAGGAAGAAGAAGATAATGAAAAGTTGGGTTAAAAAATCGAATTTAGAAGCTTATTTATAGTCTCCCAACATTTAAACCTTTTAGAAGTTTTAAATTCAAAGGACACAACTTTTCAAAATTTGAATTTGAAAACAACGGCTACTAGACATACCTTAGTAATTTTCAAAAAATAAATTTTTGAATTAAAGCAAATAATGATTAAATAAATTATGGTGATTCTCGAGTAAAAACAAACTATATTCCTTTATATTAGAATACAGTTTTCAAGTAAAAAGTATATATTAAAAACATAGATTAAGATGATATAAAATGATTAAAAACTATATACAAAATGATATTAAAAACTATATATAAAATGATATTAAAGCATATCTATAAAACTATGAATATAAGGAATGCTTTAGAACTTAATATAAATATAAGTAGGAAATTTAAAACTTAAGTAACTATAAAACTAAATATAAAAATTAGTATGAAATATAAGAAATATTTGAATTAAGAGTTAACAAGTATTTAGGAAATAAAATATATTTAAAAACAAGAGTTAAAATAAATTTAAGAACAAAGAAATATATTTAAAATAGGGAAGTAATTTTGAAATCATTTTAAAATTAAGATAGGAATATTGAAAAAAGATTGAAATAAGGATTTAGTGCTAATAAGTGTTTTAACAAAAAATCTAGAATTGGTTACTTTATTTCTTGAACTCTTGTTACTCATAAGTCGTGTATCTTGAACTCTTCTTCTTCTTTGAAATACCGATTCTCTAAACTATAAAGTCTTCAATAATCAATACTTTCATATATTTCCTATATATATATATATATATATATATATATATATATATATGAAAAAATAGCGGACGAGAAAGGTTTTTTTTTCCCTTTTATCGATTGCCTAAACAAATCTTAAATCCTCACTTTTCTAATTCAAATTCATCATTTCTCTTATGAATCGATACAGGGATTAAGTTCTTTCTCTATCTATGGATGTTGTAGATCTGGATCTGGAGTTTTTCCAACCGGAGGAGGATCATGTTCTTCTTCCTGCTGAAACTTTCAATCTATCTGTTGATTCATGGCAAAGCAGAGTAGTACTTCATCCTGTAGATTTCAGATTATCGGTTATCAAATTAAGAGATTACATCTCTAAAGTTTGGAGACCTAAAGGTAAATTTCTTATCCATGTTGCGCCAGGGTTCTACTATACTGTTAAATTTGAAGATGCCGAGGATTGTTCACATGTTCTTAAATCTTCCACATATTCTTATTTTGGTAAATTGTTGATGGTCTTTAAATGGCGTCCTGGATATGAATTTGATAAAGTTAGAGCTACTGGAGTCCAAATCTTGGTTAAATTGTTTGATTTAGAAATGGAAATGTGGTCTAATGAAGGTTTCTCTAGAATAGCTAGCTACTTGGGGGATCCTATTAGATTAGATATTAGAACAACAAATAAAACAGTTACTCGATTTGCTAGGGTTCTAATTGGTGTGGATACTAACTATGAAATCATTTCCCAAGTTCCCATTGTTCTTCAAAATGGGTTAAATAAAGTCATTCGTGTTGAGTATGAATTTATTCCTCCTTGCTGCAAAATATGTCAAAGGTTTGGTCACAAGAGCTCTATACATGATAAGTCTTCAGATCCTACATGGACAGCTAAGGATAAGGATAATGCTGGTCCTTCAAATTTAGGAACTGAGAATTCTGGTGAAGCTGATGGTTCTGGTTCAAATGGTTCTAATGTAGGCTCTGATAATGGACATATTGGAAATACAAGAATAGATAATGATGTTAATAGTGCAACTGATGGTTTGAATTTTTTAAATTCTGAATTACCTGATAAAATTCTTCCAGATATTATTAATCATGTTGCAGACAACATTAAGGATCCTGTAGTGAATGAAGAAACAAATGATGTCTCTGAAGGAATTGAAAAAAAAATGAAGAGTATTTGAGGGATTTGAAGGGTAAGAACAAGGTGATCACACATGTCTATGTTACTCCTCCTAAAAGAGCTACAAGGAGTAAGGTTGCTGTTAAATGACACTAATGACATGGAATGTTAGAGGAATTAATACACCACATCGTATGGGTGATGTATTAACTCTTCTAACAAAATTCAAACCAACTTTTGTTGGTTTGGTAGAAAATAAGATTAATTTTGAGAATTTAAAGGTTTTTGAAAGATATATCCCTAAGTCTTGGAATTTTATCCCTAAAACCAACTCTGATTATTTTGGTAGAGTTCTGTTGTTATGGAATATTGATATATGGGATATTTCTGTATTATCTTCTTCAAATCAACATGTTACTGTTCAGATTACAAATAAGGGAGGATTGATATTATTTGTTTCTGTTATATATGCTAGTAACAATTTCTATGAGAGACAAAATCTTTGGCAGCATATCATCCAAGAGGCTGATAACATTCATGGGTTTTGGATTCTAATGGGTGACTTCAACAATGCTACATCTCATCTTGATAAAAAGGGTGGCTTGCCTGTTCCTTTTCAGTATATTAGAGCTTTTAACAATTGCTTGGATCAAGCAGGTCTGATTGAAATTAAAGCTTCTGGATTTAATTATACTTGGAGACACAAAGGTATAGCAGCTAATATTGATAAAATCTTTGTAAATCATTGTACTTTACAAAAAATTTCAGATCTGAAAGCTCTATCCTTGTCACAAATGTCAAGTGTTCATAACCCTTTGCTTTTAGAAATTGCTTCTTCTTCTAGTACTAAAGGTTTTCCCTTCAGATATGTAAATGATTGGTTTTCTAAAGATGGCTACACTGATTGTTTTCATAAAGGATTATCTTCAGTTGTTTTGGGGTTTCCAAGTTATATCTTTTTACACAAGCTTCATGCATGTAAAGAAGAGTTCAAAAACTGGAACAAGACTAGAATCAAAGATAATGAGGCACTTTTGGCTGCAGGAAATCATTTCAAAGACAAAGAATTAGAATCTGATTTAGATCCTGAAAATATGGAAAAATATGAGGAATTACTTGAGGCAAAAAAGGCATGGTACATACAAAAGCATTTGAAGTTTTGGAGTTTAAAGCAGAAATCCAAAGTATCATGGTTACAAGATGGTGATACAAACACTAAATTCTTTCATTCCAAAATGTCTATGAGAAGGTATCACACCAATCTTAAAGCTTTAGTAAATGCTAATGGTGACTTGTTATTTAAGCAGGAGGAGTTAGCCATAGAAGCCATTGCATACTTTGATAAGATGTATAATGGGGCAGTCTGCAATGAAGTTCCTGCATTTCAATATAGGTTTACTATCAATGCTAAGGGTCAGGAAGCTCTCTTGAGACCAATTATTATGGATGAGGTTAAAACTGCTGTTTTTTCTGTATATGATGATTCTAGCCCAGGCCCTGATGGTATGAATTCTAAATTTTATAAGCTTCATTGGGATGTTTTGAAGACTGATTTGTTAGCTGCTATGAATGATATGTTTAGTTCAGCTAAAATCCCAAAGGGTAGTAATCATACTTTTATTACATTGGTTCCTAAGGTAGATAGACCCACTGAAATTTCTCAATATCGACCTATTGCATGTTGTAACATGTATTATAAATTTTTTAGCAAAATTTTATGTAATAGGTTAAAATGGTATCTACCTCATCTTGTATCCCCAAACCAATGTGCATTTATCCCCTCAAGGTATATTGGTGATAATATTCTCCTTGCACATGAATTGTTGAGAGACTTCAAAAAGTCAGGAGTGAATAAGTTTTGTGTAAAAGTTGATCTCCATAAAGCCTTTGATATGCTGAACAGAGAATTTATATGTAACATTATGGTTAAAATGGGTTTCCCTATTCATTTTATTAATGTTATATATGCATGCATATCTTCCCCTACCTTTTCAATATTAATTCAAGGTGTTCCTACTGAATATATTTTTTCAAATAGGGGATTAAGGCAGGGTAATCCATTATCACCCTATTTGTTTTCTATTACTTTGGAATATTTCTCCTATTGTATGAATGTTGCTGTGGGTCAAAACAGATTTTATCCAGTGCATAAATTTGAACCCATTGTTTCACATCTACTATATGCTGATGACTTGATGGTTTTTGGGAAAAGTTTTGTTATTTGTGCTGAAGCCTTAAGGGAAGTTTTTGAAAAACTCCAGAATATAGTGGCCTTATTGTGAGTAATATGAAAACTAAGATATATTTTAGTGATCATTCAAGAAATACTGAGGAGATCATTTCTATATTGAATTTTCAAAGAGGTAATCTACCAGTCAAATACTTAGGTGTCCCCATTTCTTCAAACTACATTCATTATAATGATTGTCAAGCTTTATTGGATAAAGTTAAGTCAAAAATTCAAGGGTGGGATGTCAACTTTTTAAGCTTTGCTGGTAGGGCTGAATTAATACAATCTGTGATAACTCCAACTGTGTTATACTGGCTTTTTGTTTATCAACTCCCAGAACATTTAATAGACAAATTACATATGATGTGTGATGACTTTTTCTGGGGTAATTTCTCTCATAAGATAAGCTGGCTTAAAATGTGTTTGCCAAAAAATGAGGGTGGTGTTGGTTTTAAATCCTTTTCTGACTTAAAAAAAGCCTCTAGAATAAAACTGATGTGGAAAGTTTTAACTTCTGATTCTTTATGGAGCTCATGGATGAGGCAAAAGTATTGTGTTAACAAATTCTTTTGGAAAATGGATATAGATAACAATGCTTCTAGTACACGGAAAACCATTCTTAGACTTAGAAATCCTGGTAAACAACTTTTTACCAAGGTGATTTCCTCTGGTTTGGATACTCTGTTATGGTATGAGCCATGGATAAATAGTAAGTGTTTGGTTGACATTGTGGGTTTGTCCAGAATTCAGATTTTGGGAAATAATATGGAGCTGGTCTCTTGCATTGTTCAGAATGGGAAAATTAAGGCAGCTTTACACCCAGCCACCATGGAAATTCAAAATGAGGTTAATAGCATTAAAACTGTTATTAAATCTAACACTGATTTTTATGAGTGGACAGGTGGTGGTCTTTTCTCATTTCATAAGGCCTGGCAGTTTTCAAGGATGAAACAGTAAGTCAATGATATTTATAAAGTGATATGGCACAATTCTAATGCAAAAAGGATGTCTATGATTGCATTTTTGTCTTTCAGTGAGAGGCTTGGTACTAAGGACAGACTGAAAAGATTTGATACCCTTGAAGATGCTTCTTGTTTGCTATGCAATAATGAAGATGAAAGTGTAAGTCATCTGTTCTTTTCATGTGTTTACTCAAAATATGTTTGGGAATATTTTCTTCAAAAGCTTGGCTTTATTTCTGTTGCATGTGGAAATTTGGAGGATGAGGCTAGAAAATTGCTGAGAAGATTCAAAGAAAAGGACCAACTTTTGGATGTGGCTTGTGGAGTTTTTACATGTGTGATTTATCATCTTTGGATGGAAAGAAATCTGCGGCAATTCAATAACAAAGCTGTGACTAAAGAGACCAAAACTAAAATGATAGAGAGAGAAGTGTTTTATCTGATCAATGGTAATGGAAGGAAAACTCGAAGAAACGACTTTAATTTGAATTTCCTGAGAAGATAGGGAATTGAACTCATAGATACTGGCTGATCTTTGTTTTGTAATGTATTTTTTGATAAGATCTGTTTGTTATGTGTTATAAGTGTTTTAGTGAGAGTTCACTGTGGTGATGTTCTTTCATTTTTGAGAGAGTTTAGTGAGTGGTTGCGAGTGTTTCTTGCGTGTTATTTGTAATGTTGAGACAGTTGCTTTTGTATGTTAATATATGGCGTATATATGTACTCTTTTTCCTTATGTGGTACCCAGTAGGGGGGCATGAGGTTTTGATGAGGCATATATACAAAGTATATGATTGGTTTTGTTATAAAGTAACCAATTTTCAAAAAAAAAAAAAAATTGCCTTGCCAAAATATATATATATATATATATATATATATATATATATATATATATATATATATTATAACAATAATAGTTCAATCAAGGTTGTTGTCATTAAAACCATCATTACAACCATCTCAATCCCTAATAGTTTCAGCACATAAATTGATCTCTAACTCTAATTCTTTTGCTCTAATGATTTAGTTCTCATTCATGAAAAAATGATTTCCAAACCAGTTGGAAATAACCCAGATCCGTACATAAATAATCAAGTTAAGTTCTTTTTTGAAGAAAAAGATATGACATAAGCACTAATATCTGACCAACCGTCGCGTCGATCACTAAAATGAAGTCCAACACTATCAATAAGCTGTCATGACTAAACCAAGTCAGAAAATACAACCAAAATTGTAACAACCCGCATTTTACGTATCGGAGGATCGTAAAATATTTTTATTTTATTCTCTGAGGGTTGGATCATTCTCATCTTTTAATATGTTGCTTATGGGGATGTGGGACATGTCCATAACTTTTACCGATTTTGTTTGTGACCATTTTGCCCCTATCAGTTTTGTACATGGCACAACTTTTGACTCAGGTCGAATCAAAGGGTGAGACATGTGCCATTGGAAAGGAATTGATGATTCTCTTTCCGTAAAGTGGTTACATTAAAGATTTGGCTCAGCGGTTTGGGAGAAATCGATGCTTTAAGGTTGGTTGTTTAGGTTTTGGAGCCTTGATGGAATCCTGTAAATAGGGGGTGAAAGTGGAGGGAAAAGACTTACTTTCCCATTCTCTCATTTAGAGGCATTTATCTCCTTCTTCCTCTAACACCTTTCCACCATTAAAAATCCAAATCTAAGGGGGGAAAACGAAGATCTATACCATTGGAGGCTATATCTACATCAATTGGAGTGAGGATCCATCAAATCGAAGGGCTAGGAGCTATCTCTTCCCTATCCGGAATTCTATTTCTTCGATTTTGCTTTGTTTTGGCTAATTGGTGAGTGACTTACATCTCTCACATGAATGCAATGAAGAATATGAGTATTTGTGCATGTTTTTCATCAAATTAGAATGTTTTATCATAGATTTACACCATTATGTGTCTATTTTCATATGAACACCATAGGACCTAATTTAGCAAGATTAAATTGATAATTTCCATATGTTTTCATATGATTTTGCATATAGGTCCATCATTTTTGTTCATATGTTCATTTATCACTAGTTTTGAGTGAATTGGTATAATTTTTGGTGGAATTGGCATATTCATGTTGTTAGTGTGTTCATGACATGCTTATGATAGTATTGAATGAGTTAAACGAGTATATTTCGTCGATTCGATCGATTGGAAAAGTTTTGGTCGAAACTGGATTTGGTACAGGCCTGTACAGGGGACCGATCGGTCGGAAAACTCATGGCTTGGAGAACAAGTCAGACGGAAGACCGACCGACCGGTGGCAGAAGCAGAAGACTGACCGACCGGCGCAGTTGCTTTTCAGACCGATCGGTGTAGTGACTGGATAACTTACCAGTGGAGTTCAAAGAAGGACCGACAAGTGGTGACTAGGGAGGACCGACCGGTGGTGACTGGGGAGGACCGACCGGTGGTGTTTGGAAGGACCGACCAGGGGTGTATTTGGGAGGACCGACCAATGATGTTTTGTGAGGACCGACCAACCGATGTTGATTTCAGAAAATTTCATTTTTCGGGTACGACTCGGATTTTAATAAAAAGGTGTTTTAAAGATTTTTTTTCGGACAGCGGTGTTCGAATCCGTGCCGCAGCGCAGTGGTGTAACATGGCTCGGTGATAGTGTAACTTCGAAGTGGTTCAAGTAGGAAGGTTCGAAGTGTTGAAAGGTGCTCGTTGATCGGTGTAGAACAACGAATGAGGTGGCAACTCAAAGGTCGTGAGTTGGTGGATAATGGTTGCTCAAGAAGGTTGCTTGAGCTATGAAACGCCGTCAAGGTTGGACGACTAGAGATGCTAAGGCCGAGAAGTCATCGTTGTCGTAAGTTCTTGCAGGCTCGAAGCAGGGGTACGTCGAGTACCTTGGGTATCGTTGAAAAGGCCTAGTTGTCAAGGTTGGACAAATAGAGTTTATGCTAGAACAGGGGTTACCATTAGCCCTTGACATATGGCAAGGTTGACCGTCATATGATTAACAACGGTTTCAAAGCAGGATTGGCGGTGATAGCCAGAGTCAATCATGGATGATTAGTTGTTCTGTTTGTACTGTCTCATGTAGGTTGTCCAACGTCGAAAGAGATGTTTCTTAGGTGCTTGTCTGATATTGTTTTAGGCCTTTGGGGCTTGTGCTTGAGGGATGTTGAATTCGATTAGGATGGTTTACACGAGATACCTATAATTTGGATGTTATGAGTGCTTTACCATGATTGAATGGGTGTTCTGGTTTCCCTGGATGAATGGTTGAATCGTTTATTGTAAAGGCTATCACTGTCCAATATGGGGAAGTTAAGGTTGAGTTCTTCTCTGATGTTGCGGGTAGATTAATATGTTTATCTATCCATTCTCATACACTTTATTATTGAAGTTTGTTAGCTGTTTTATCGATCACTAATACTGTTGTCTGACTCAAGGTTTTATGTTTCCTCTTATTACCTTGGGCTGTTCATCCGGTTGGGGATGGGCAGACTAAGTAGAAGGTGATAGGTGACGCTTTAGTGAGGACGATGGTGTTGATCGGTGGCGAGCAGGAGGCTCACGTACCAGTTTTACTACTATCTAATAATTGGATTTCCGTTGTTTGCTTTTCTGAGTGATGTAGTGAGGAAACTTTGTACAAATATTATTTCCAAGTTGTGGATACTACTTTCTGGTTGTAAGAAAGTCTTGTGTTTCTGGTTCACTATTACTACCTGTTGTATATGTTCTATTATATTTTTATCCTTGCGCTATGAGTTTACGACATGTTCCGCTTGTGTTTACCTACTCTGATGATCGTCTATGACTGCCTGGCACACCCTTTAGCGCATTATTCCTCTTGTATAGTGCGGGGGTTATGGGCGATCGTCACATTTGGTATCAGAGCTCTGGTTAACAATTTTAGCCAAAGTTCTAAGACGTAATCACATATGAGAGACGTACTTGTAGATTTTAGTTGGATGCTTACAATATATATTAGTGTATATAGTAGTAGTGATTGTATCTCTTTAGCAGTTTTTCTTAAAAGTGGCTAATTGTTCTAAATTGCAGATTTAGAATGAGTAGACGACCATCAAGACACGCTGCAAGGAGAGCTAATACTGGAGGGGGAAATGGTGGTGAACCATATTACCCGGCCATGTTTGAAGCCATGGCAGAAGCAATTATGCGAAGAGTACCCGCTCCAGTGGCGGCTACGGTAGACGTAGGTGTGCGAGTTCCTATAACAGTAGATTTTGCAAAGCTGTGCAAGGACTTTACATCTATAAGGGGAAAACCATTCCAGGGAACTGAACTAGCTGAAGAGGTTTAGAGGTCGATGGATTCATGTGTCTAAATCTTTGAAGATTTGGGTGTTGAGGATGCAATAAAGAGAAAGCTTACATCGAGGCAGCTGCAGGGCAGGGACATGGAATGATGGAATTCTATCATAATTGAGACTCCGGAAGAGGAGATTTCATGGGAGCAATTTCAAGCCAAGTTTGAAGCAAAGTATATTTCCACTGCTCAGAAGTCCGTTCTCTTCAAGAAGTTCGTAGAGTTGAAGCAGAATGGCAGATCAGTTCTTGACTACATTTCTGATTTCGAGGCTTTGTCCAGATATGCTCGTTCATACATTGATACACCCTATCAGAAGAACAAGAAGTTTGTCTTGGGTTTGGATGCTCATATTGGAAAGCCGCTAGTGGACCATCTTGATGATTCATTTGAGAAGATTGTGGAAAAAGCTATTCGCCATGAGAGCTTGTTTCCCAAAGAAACAAATGTTGTCGCTGCAATCAAGGAAGCTCAGAAACCACAGCAGGGTGGTAATAATAAAAAGAGGAAGCATCAACACCAGAAAGTAAAGGATGGACAAAAGAAACCCAAGAGTGAGGTGGTTGGCTTTAACTGCCAGCAGAAAGGTCATTTTGCTAATGAGTGCAAGAATTCCAAAGCTGAGAAGAAGTGCTTCAAATGTGGGAAGCCTGGGCATGAGAAAGATCGTCCAGAATCAGCTAAGGGCAAGCATGTTGTGAGGGCATATGCTTTGGAAGCTGTGCCAACTTCTTCGAGAGCTCATACTGCAGAGGAGAAGGGAATAGGTGTCGTGGTGCAAGGTACTCTTTCTGTTAATGGTGTTTCAGTTCGAGTTTTGTTTGATACTGGAGCATCACATTCGTTCATTGGCAACGAGCTTGTTTGTCGTTTGGGTTTGGAACCTGAGATTTGTGATAGACCATTGATTGTGACTAATCCAGTTGGGGGTTCGTCCAGTTTGTGCATGATTTGTCGTGGTCTAGTGCTGTCGAGTCATGGTTGTTCTTTTGTGTGTGATTGTTTTGTTCTTAACTTCGCTGGGTATGGGATCATCTTGGGCATGGATTGGTTCAAGAGGTATGCGGCAAAGGTGAATTGCGAGAAGTTAGAGGTGAGGGTCGGGGATGTGGAAGGGCGAAAGGTGTTGATTAGATGTAAGCGCGAAGACGGGGTCTTCATGAGTTATCTATATTCGCTTGGGATTCTACAAGAAAACCTGTCATCAGTGCTGATCGCTAATGAGTATGTAGATGTCTTTGACGAGGTCAAAGGATTACCGCTGCATCGTGAGATCGAGTTTAGGATTGATTTGGTCGAAGGTGCTAGACCAATCATTATGCCTCTTAGGAGGATGGCGCCTAAGGAACAGCGAGAGTTGGAGGTGCAAGTTCGTGACCTTTCGGGAAAAGGATTCATTCGGAGGAGTGTTTCCGAGTGGGGTGCGACAGTCGTGTTTGCAACCAAGGCAGATGGCTCGTTAAGATTGTGTGTGGACTATCGTGAGCTGAACAAGGTGACTAAGAGGAACAAGTATCTTGGGATTTTACCAATTGAGGGTGGCTAAGGATAGTGTGCCAAAGACTGCTTTTAGGACACCATCTGGTTTCATCGAGTGGTTGGTGATGCCATTCGGATTGACTAACGCACCAGTATTTCGTGGATCTTATGAATAGGGTGTTTAGAGATCAGTTGAACAAGTTCGTGCTTGTGTTCGTGGATGATATTTTGTTTTACTCTAGGAATGAGGAAGAGCACAAGACGCGCTTGAGAGTTGTGTTAGAGATCTTGCGAAAGCTTCAGCTGAGAGCTAAGTTTTTCAAGTGTCACTTCTGGAAGAGTGAAGTGAGATTCTTTGGCCATGTAGTTTCTGGAAAAGGGATAGCGGTTGACCTCGCTAAAGTTGCAGCAATTCAGGACTGGGATCGACCTAAGAATGCGACGGATGTTCGTAGTTTCCTTGGGTTGGCAGGATATTACTGACGATTTATCAAGGATTTCTCCAAAGTAGCTGTACCGTTAACAAGATTGACGAACAAGAACCAAGTGTTCACATGAGATGCGAAATGTGAACAAGCGTTCGGAATCTTGAAGGAGAGATTGACGAGTGCACCTGTGTTGACCATTCCAAGTGGGAATGAAGAGATGGTGGTGTATACCGATGCATGTGGTACTGAACTTGGAGCAGTTCTAATGCAGAAGGATAAGGTTGTAGCTTACGCGAGTCGACAGCTAAAGCCGCATGAGAGAAATTATCCAACTCATGATTTGGAGTTGGCAGCGATTGTATTTGCTCTGAAGATGTGGAGACATTACCTATTGGGAGTTCGATTTGAGTTGTTTACGGATCACAAGTCGTTGAAGTATCTTTTCTCCCAAAAGGATTTGAATCTTCGGCAGCAACGATGGTTGGAGTTTCTGGCATCGTATGATTTGGGTATAACCTATACTCCTAGCTAAGGCAATGCACTTGCAGATGCATTGAGTCGAAGACACGCAAGTTTGGGAGTGATGTTTTCGGAATGGAAGAGCCTCGAGTACTTGGCAAGGTTCGATTTCAGGTCAAGGTGCGAGCTGGAACCTGAAATGTTGGCAAGCTTGTTGGTAAGACCTACTCTTAACGAAAGGATTGGCGAGAGCCAAAAGAAAGATGCGAAGCTTGTCGAGTTCATTCACAAACTGGAACCAGAAGATAAAGAGTTCGAGGTCGATCGAGAAGGTTGGCTTCGAAAGCAAGGGCAATTAGTTGTTCCTGATATCGACGGATTAAGGGATGAGGTTCTGAGAGAATGTCATCACTCGAAGCTGACGATTCATCCCGGTGGTAATAAGATATATCAGGATATGAAAAGAGTCTACTATTGGGAAGGGATGAAGCGAGATATTGGAAAGTTCATTTCCAAGTGTATGAACTGTCAGTTAGTGAAAGCTGAACAGAAGAGGTCGAGTGGTTTGCTTCAACCATTGGAAGTTCCTATGTGGAAGTGGGAGCAAGTATCGATGGATTTTATCGATGGACTACCTAGAACCAGGGCAAGAAACGAGGGGACTTGGGTCATCGTGGATCGTTTGACCAAAAGTGAAGGATTCATTCCTGTCAAGCCGACTAGGACAGCATCGAAATTGGCTGAACTTTATGTTAGATGGATAGTTCGATTCCATGGTGTCCCAAAGAGTATAGTGAGTGACCGAGATCCATTATTCATGAGTGGATTTTGGAAAAGTTTGCGAGAAGCTTTAGGAACCGAGTTGTGCTTAAGTACAGCATATCATCCCCAAACTGATGGTCGGACCGAGAGAGTCAATCGAGTTTTAGATGATCTCCTGAGGGCTTGTATGTTAGACTTCGGAGGATCATGGGAAGACCATCTACATCTAGTTGAGTTTGCGTATAATAACAGCTACCAGTCTAGCATTGGGATGGAACCATACGAGGCGTTGTATGGGAGGCCGTGCAATTCTCCAGCATGTTGGTTAGAAACTGGAGATAAGTTGGTACTTGGGCCTGAGATGATTAGAGAAACCTCGGATTGTACCGAGATTGTTCGGTAACGAATGAAGGCAGCCCAAGATCGTCAGAAGAGTTATGCGGATAAACGTCGGAAAGATTTAGAATTTGACGTAGGCGATATGGTTTTTGTGAAGGTTTCACCGTTGAAGCATATGGTGAGATTTGGAAGTAAAGGAAAGTTGGCTCCTAGGTTCGTTGGACGATTTCCGATAGTCGGGCGAATTGGAAAGCTCGCATATAGATTGGAGTTACCCAAGAAGATGTCGAGTGTGCATAATGTGTTCCATGTGTTGTTTCTACGGAAGTTCGTGCATGATTCGAATGTGGTGGTATCTCCTGAGCAGTACGAAGACTTAGAAGTTGAGACCGTAGTTGCCAAACCTCGTAAGCCGCTTCGTGTTGTGAGGAATGACATGAAACAGCTTAGGAGGAAGACGATTAAGCTAGTCAAGGTACAATGGAGTGAAGATGACGACGATTGTATATGGGAGACGGAAGAGAATATGAGAGCGACTCATCCAGAACTATTCGTCGATAGGACCCTTTGATCGTATCATTGTTATATCGTTGTATCTTGTTGTTGTGTGGTAGAATTCCACGTGCTAGGATAAGGCTATGGATGCATGACTTGATGGTTGTTAGTTTGGATGATAGAATTTGCTTCTCATGGATGATAGGCATGCAGAATTATTGTGGTTGCTTGGAATTTCGGGGGCGAAATTCTTAGGGGGGGGGGGGGGGGGAGAATGTAACAACCCGCATTTTACATATTGGAGGATCGTATTTTTTATTTATTTTATTCTCTGAGGGTTGGATCATTCTCATCTTTTAATATGTTACTTATGGGGATGTGGGACATGTCCATAATTTTTACCGATTTTGTTTGTGACCATTTTTCCCCTGTCAGTCTTGTACAGGGCATAACTTTTGACTCAGGTCGAATCAGAGGGTGAGACCGGTGCCATTGGAAAGGAATTGATGATTCTCTTTCCGTAGAGTGGTTACATTAAAGATTTGGCTCAGCGGTTTTGGAGAAATCGTTGTTTTAAGGTTTTTCAGTTGGTTGTTTATGTTTTGGAGCCTTGGTGGAATCCTATAAATAGGGGGTGAGAGTGGAGGGAAAAGGTTTACTTTCTCATTCTCTCATTTGGAGGCATTTATCTCCTTCTTCCTCTAACACCTTTCCACCATTAAAAATCCAAATCTAAGGGGGGAAAACGAAGATCTATACCATTGGAGGCTAGATCAAATTCATCAATTGGAGTGAGGATACATCAATTGGAGTGAGGCTAGATCTACACCATAGGACCTAATTTAGCAAGATTAAACTGATAATTTCCATATGTTTTCATATGATTTTGCATATAAGTCCATCATTTTTGTTCATATGTTCATTTATCACTAGTGTTGAGTGAATTGGTATAATTTTTGGTGGAATCGTCATATTCATGTTATTAGTGTGTTCATGACATGCTTATGATTGTACTGAATGAGTTAGACGAGTATATGTCGTCGATTCGATCGATTGGCGAAGTTTTGGTCGAAACTGGATTTGGTATAGGCCTGTACAAGGGACCGATCGGTCGGAAAACTCATGGCTTGGAGAACAAGTCAGACGGAAGACGTCTGACCGACCGGTGGCAGAAGCAGAAGACTGACCGACCGGCGCAGTTGCTTTCCAGACCGATCGGTGTAGTGATTGGATAACTTACCAGTGGAGTTCAAAAAAGGACCGACCGGTCAAGGTAACAGGTTTTGGTGATTCTAGAAGGGACTATGAGACCGCACGGTGGTGACTAGGGAGGACCGACCGGTGGTGACTGGGGAGGACCGACCGATGGTGACTGGGGAGGACCGACCAGTGGTGTTTGGAAGGACCGACCAGGGGTGTATTTGGGAGGACCGACCGGTATGTTTTGGGAGGACCGGCCAGTGATGTTTTGGGAGGACCGACCGACCAGTGATGTTTAGGGAGGACCGATCGGCGCCGCAGCGCAGTGGTGTAACATGGCTCAGTGATAGTGTAACTTCGAAGTGGTTCAAGTAGGAAGGTTCAAAGTGTTGAAAGGTGCTCGTTGATCGGTGTAGAACAACGAATGAGGTGGCAACTCAAAGATCGTGAGTTGGTGGATAATGGTTGCTCGAGAAGGTTGCTTAAGCTATGAAACGTCGTCAAGGTTGGACGACTAGAGATGCGAAGGCCGATAAGTAATCATTATCATAAGTTCTAGCAGGCTCGAAGCAGGGGTACGTCGAGTACCTTGGGTATTGTTGAAAAGGCCCAGTTGTCAAGGTTGGACAAATAGAGTTTATGCTAGAACTGGGGTTACCATTAGCCCTTGACATATGGCAAGGTTGGTCGTCATACGATCAACGATGGTTTCAAAGTAGGATTGGCGGTGATAGCCAGAGTCAGTTATGGATGATTGGTTGTTCTGTTTGTATTGTCTCATGTAGGTTGTCCAACGTCGAAAGAGATGTTCCTTAGGTGCTTGTCTGATATTGGTTTAGGCCTTTGGGGCTTGTGCTTGAGGGATGTTGAATTCGATTAGGATGGTTTACATGACATACCTATAATCTGGATGTTATGAGTGCTTTACCATGATTGAATGGGTGTTCTGGTTTCCTTGAATGAATGGTTGAATTGTTTATTGTAAAGGCTATCACTATCCAATGTGGGGAAGTTAAGGTTGAGTTCTTCTCTGATGTTGCGGGTAGATTAATATGTTTATCAATCCATTCTAATACACTTTATTGTTGAAGTTTGTTAGCTGTTTTATCGCTCACTAAGACTGTTGTCTGACTCAAGGTTTTATGTTTCCTCTTATTACCTTGGGCTGTTCATCCGGTTGTGGATGGGCAGACTAAGTAGCAGGTGACAGGTGACGCTTTAGTGAGGACGATGGTGCTGATCGGTGGCGAGCAGGAGGCTCACGTACCAGTTTTACTACTATCTAATAATTGGATTTCCGCTGTTTGCTTTTCTGAGTGATGTAGTGAGGCAACTTTGTACAAATACTATTTCCAAGTTGTGGATACTACTTTCTGGTTGTAAGAAAGTCTTGTGTTTCTTCTTCACTATTACTACATGTTGTATATGTTCTATTAAATTTTTATCCTTGCGCTGTGAGTTTACCACATGTTTCGCTTGTGTTTACCTACTCTGATGATCGTCCATGACTGCCAGGCACACCCTTCAGCGCATTATTCCTCTTGTATAGTGCGGGGGTTATGGGCGGTCGTCACAAAAATTTAATACATAGAAAACTTACAAATCCCCCCAATCCACTCTAAGCCCAATCTTTGTTGCTCCCTGCGAATTCTTGAGTAGAGGACCAAATGAAGAAATGCACATCATCAACTTATGTACTTTTGAATGGATGGTTCAGATTCATAGGTAAAAGTTTGTCACATTTCCTCACCATGCGGGGAGAGTAGGAAGACGAAGGCGCAACACAAACCGGAGAGCACAACTGCCGAAATCAAACTCCTATGTTTGGCACCATCTGATCATCCGCAGATTGAACAGTACCTTCATCAGCATTACTAATGCAGATATGTGTATTCTTGTTCATGCTAAAATCCGGATCCATGTCCTGGGTAACATAAAATTCATTCTTCGCTAATGTTATTTTTAACAAAAAGGAATCTATATACCAAAAAGGAGAAAAATTGCCTTTCTCCAATGGCGTACAGAAACAAATTTGTAGTTTATAGACAACTACTAAATCTGTGTCATAATAACGACAAATACAAAGTTTAAAATAAGAAGTGGAAAACAAGCTCTCGGAAACAGCCGCTGGAGGGAGCTGAAAGCGAACCTAGTATCTGGCTCAAAAGAACCCCGAGAGAAGCGGAAGGACACCAGACGTTGTAGTGAAGAACAACAAAAGAAGGCTAAAAAACCCGAAGCCATAGGGACCCAAAGAACTGAGTAACACCCCATCCTGAGAAGATGGCAGTCCAAGCCAGCCTGCTCCAAGCAAAAGCTCCTGCTTCAACAACTAAGCCAAATCCGAACAACCTATAATCTAGGTCCTGCTCTAGTAACCCGGCTGGGATAAAGCACTGAAAGCACCAACAAGCACCAAATAGACCAAATCCAAAAACCTATCATCTAGGTCCTGCATAACTAGCAAATGAGATAAGGTCGATTGGGGGAGGGGGGCAGTGTGAGAAAGTGACAACAGTAGCTGTAAACATATAAGCAAAACATCAACCAATACCTGCCCTAGGAGTGACCGATACCAAGGAAACACCAAAGGTAACAGCCAAACTCCTAGACCGAGAGCCAATGATGCCCCTGAAAGGCCTACCTCGAAATGCATGGAATACATTGTTCTTTACTCTCCAAATAATGGTAGGACGATCCATAGCCACTTCATTAAATACTGCCTTACTCCGCGAGCACCAGATGTGCCAGCAGACAAGACAAGGAATTAGACGAAGTTGGATTAAGCGAAAAGATTTACCTGACATGCCGATCCACTAGAATCTCAGTAAACCTTCATGCGAGGTGGCATTACCTCGGGAACCCATCGGATTCCCGAAGTAATTCCAGACAGACCTGGAACAAGACCCAGATAACAACAAATGAAAAGAGGAATCTGAGCATCCAGTACTGCAGCACCTGCAACGGAACACGAAAGGGTTGCCGATTCCCATGAGATTCTCATCTATTGGTAACCCGTCATGCAAGGTTCTCCACATAAACAGAGAGACCTTCGGGGGAATACAGACGTTCCAAAAGAAGGAGATGTGGACCCAGTGTCCTCACCGAATTCCATGCCGCCTTTATCTAGAAGGTGCTACCGTCGCAAATGTCATGAAAGTTGGATTAGCATTCGAAGGTGGCCACTAAGACGATGGACCAACAACATCATGGTGAGAACCTCTCTCATTTGAGGAGGTAATATTGATCACCTCTTTTTCCCTCAGCCACCCTTCCCTCGTACATTGAATTAGGTACTTCTCTTTCATAACAAGAGGCTGAGATCAGACAACGGGTATGAGGCCAAGCTTTGAGCCCTTTGTCTCTTAAAGGTAAACATGCTTCTCAGGCCAACTCCAAATTAAATAAACGAATTTATGAAATTAGATGCCGCAAACAAAATCTATGCAACTAAATAGAAGAAAGTAAGAAATATAGCATTTTCAAGCCACGTAATTTATTGACAGCGAAGATCAAGGAGAATTCTAACCAAATCAGAAAGGAAACAAGGTTGATCGTCGAGTGAGATTCATCATATGTGTGTATAATATTGATAATATGTAGTTTTTCATCTCATAATCTTAAACCATATTAGAATGGCATAATTATTAATTAAAAAAAATCTTTTTTATAATTATACTATACCATATTTTTTCACTATAATTAGAAACCATTAATATCTATTTTAAATTAGAACGTATGAAAACAAAAGTAGTCCAAATTAGGAATGTTATATATTCAAATTTTAGTTCTTGACCACGTGAATCCACTGATAGTGTTCATTTCTCGATTGGATATAATGTTTGATTAGAAAACACATTGGAAATTCAGAAAACAAAGCTTGTTTGTTTTGATCCAAAAGCGAAATGATGACGATATGATGATCTAAAGGTACAAAAACGTAAAGGGGTCTGTGTAGGTCCTTGGGATGTTCATTGATCGACCCACAAAGAAGTTAGATGGCCTATAATCTACATCAAATGACAGCGACGATGAGTATGCTTTAGGTGTTCGGAGCGAACGCTGTTAACGGCGTCGGGTGGAGAATGGCATGAGAAGATGGATGGTGTGGTTAGATCATGTTTTAGAGCATCGCAGCAATGGTGCAAACGATGTGAACTCGTCGTTATTAGGTTAGAACTATGATTACGGGGTTCATAAGTGTAGCAAGAAGAAAATGATAAGCGATAATATAATAATAATTATTAGTAGAAAATTAATTAATAAGTTAAATAAATATAATAAATACCTTAAATTCAAAATGCTTATAAATTACATATACGATCTCTGTTTTACAGACTATTTATTGCATTGTGATCGTGGAAGGATAAGTAACATTTTAGTACATTACTGTTTTGTTTTAAGATAATTTTAAAAGGCATCTTATTTTAATAAATTTATTATTCATTATTTGTAATTTGTCGATATGATAGTCCGAGAAGCCGAATCTTTAATATGCTCCAAGGTGCCAAGTCCCCATATGATCCGAGGAGTCGTGCCCTAATATAATCTAAGGAGTTGAGTCCTTAATATAGTCTGAGTTGTCGAGTCCTGAAGGTTGTCCAAGGAGTCGAGTCCTCATTATGGTCCAAGGAGCCGAGTCCTCAATGTACAATAGCATAACGAGTTGAGTCATCGATATTCGAATGACATATGTCCTAATTAGAATATTTAATTCTTTAGATTATTCTTTGTCTGACTTTAGGACTAATCGTGGAAATAATTGAATACGAATTGGATCATAGTTAAAACTTTAACATAAGGTGTCACTGTAATATATGTCGTGCTAACTGTTAGGTGCAAATGGCGCATGTTAAGTCATGATTTTTGAGCTTTAGTGTTCGCTGATTAGCTTAATAATATTATACATTTATCAGCACAAACTATAGAACTTGAATAGAATTGTATTTTAGCAAATTTCGATAATTCCATTGCATTTAAAAATATTGAAACCCTATATTTTGATATATGTAACGATATAATTCGATTTAACGTGGAAAGCGGGCCTTTGGGCTGTTGTAATAGTTGTCGCCTAATAGACATGTTGTCCCTTATGCATATTTGGTTTTTTGTTACTCCAGTCATCATCTCATTTTTCTAAAACCTATGTTTTCTTCTCAAATCCCAAAATTTCTTTCTGATGGAAGGCAATTATAGATCGGTAAATAAACATCAAAATTTGTTATCTTCAAGAACCATCACATTATGCATCGTTGGGAAGCTATCGACGAGCGTAATTTGGTTTGTTTTCTAATTCGAAACAGTGTTTGGCCAGAGAACATCGATCATTCTCAGTCATTCATTGTAGGATTGCATGACCCGACAGTGGATTCACGACGATGGGAAGATCTGAGGACATGGGCTTGTAGAGGAGGTCGAGAGGAGTAAATCCTATGGTCATATCATCAGCTTGAGTGATCAGGTGATCGAAGTTAGCCAAAATCAGGTCGAATTATTGTAGCTGCGCAGCACTTTGTGGTGGGTCGGGCGTCATGGCAAAGGGGACGAACGTAGAGGCGAGGAGGTGGTTGCAATAGTGGTGGCCGATCGGGGTGAAGGGTCGTGTGGTGGTCTTTGGAGGCAGTCAAACTTTTGGTTATTCAGATATGTCCTATAGAAGGGAACGATTGAGAAACAAAGGTTAAATCGGTAATGATGTGGCAAGATGGCATTTTATCTTGTTCCCTTTTCATTTAAATTTTCAAACGCTTTAACGTAAATAATTTTTTCATGCAAGCTCAGACTGATGTGCAGTTTTCCGTTAGGTTCGTATCGAAATTTCGAATGACATGGAGTTGGCTTGGTTTGATTTGGAGACTGTCAAATTTTGGCATTCTTTCGAATTTCAGATTCAATGTAAAATCAAAGATGAGTGTTTTATCCCACCCCGGACGTACTAAAATATCTATGCAAGTTAAATTGAATTTATGATATGTTATAGTTAATTTAACTGACATTCGAGAATAAAATTTGACATCAAAACTGATTATAATCGATAATTTATACCTGGTACATGTTAAATGATTTGTATGTTAATTACTGTTTGATTGATTGTTTACAAATGTGGATGTATGTTTAAGTTGATTAAATTATAATTGTCAGTAAATTTTCATTTACCTTAATCGATAATTAATTAAAAACGAAGTTAAATTGCTAGTTAAACATTGATATTTGATAACTGGTAATATTATGACATATATTGGTTGTTTGGATGATGATTCACTACAACAGATTTTGCTTTTAATAGCACGTGAAAAACGCTATAATAAGCTACCATAGCATTAGTGACGACGCTATATGACGACATGTTATAATAGCCCTATTATATCTTATAGCTCAAATCTAAAAGCTATAGTATTATACATTTTATAGCGCACATCCACCACCATGAAATGTTTTACATAGCGTTCAGACCTTACAGTTATATTTGCTTACCAAAATCTCACCTTAATTTTTTATAGCGTTATCAATAGTTTCATAGCTCATATTCACTGATATGAAAAATATTTTTCATAGCATTAGCATTGTTTACATAGCTCATACTCAGTGATATGAAAAGTTATCCACATGATTTAATAGCATTTCACATTTTGATTCCATAAGTGGAGTTTTCCGCTATGAATATTTGTAGTGTATATAGCGTTATCAGTGTTTTCGTAGCACACATTCAATGATATGAAAAGTTTTTCCACACTATTTAATTTTTTACATAGCATTCACCTTATATTTTCATAAGAGCAATTTTCCGCTATTAATATTTTTAATATATAGCAACATCAACTATGATCTTTATATAGCAAATCTCTTATTTAATTTGTGCACAATTTAAATAATTAAGCAGTAAATTCACAAGACAAAACTATCAATCGCAAAAAATTTATACCAAAAGCATATTTGATTTCAATTACAAAGTCAAAGTTAACAAGTCTAATAAATATAGAAACAAGTCAATTAACATACGTATTGTTCAAACATCGTTTCAAATAGATTACATGAAAAATCACTTAGTCTTCAACTTGTATGCTCGTCCAACTTCTAGAACCTGCAATTCACAAGCACAAATTACAGTCTTATAACAAAGCAAAATGCAAGAAACACAATTAAAATGCAAAATTGAAAGTGTTTGATGTCATCTCAATTTTATTAGCAGTAGCTTTAATCAGCCAAACAGCCAAGGAACTTACACAAGCTTTAACAAAGAAACAATAGAAATGTGCAGATATAAGAAAAGAACGATAACAAGAACAAGAATATAGCATAAATTGAAAATGACAAAACTAAAGACAATTAATAGGAACAGTAGCTAATCTCATCTATATCTAAAGCTAATTTGGAACATGAATACAACTAAGTATACAAACAAGAAAAACAGATATGGATAACTACCGTAATTAGTAATGTCCCAGGGTGGTCCTAAATAGTATGCATGAATTAAAGGATGCATACTGAGCCCAAACTGAGCTGCTCAAACTGAAGTATACTGACTAGCTAAATGACTGGCTAGCTTATAAATTTATTTTTAATGGTGCTATCAAATCCTATATATCAAATGAACAAAATTATCATTGATTTCTGAATTTGTAAAATTACCAAAGAACAAACATCTGAATGATATATGGCTATGTATATAGCGAAAGGCTTCTCTGCTTCAGAAATTAACCGCGCACTCTGTTTTTAATCTATTGATTGCACTTCTGTGTTTCTGGTTGTAGTGGACTGCACTTCTGTGCTTTAGTTACATCACATTTGTGTCCTGTCTTTGCACTTCTGTGCTTCTGCACTTTTGTTACCATCACTCTTTGCACCATTACTCTCAGTTTCACAACCTACTTTGCCTCAAACGCATACCACTTCAGCTTAAAACATCACCCGAAAAAAATCTGCATATCCACGAGAAATAAAGACTCTTCAATTGTCACTTCTTTCTTGTCACAACTACCTTCTAACACGCAATTGCCTTCAATCTACAATACATACCCTGCAATGCTTCACCATCATCAACAAACATCGCACAAACTCCCTGTTCACAACACAATACATACCAAAATCAGCACCACACAAACATACTCTTTGTTTATACTCTCACTTCAGAAAACGATACACACTATAGTTATCACACAAACATACTCCCTGTATGATACTGAAATTTAAAAAACAACAAATTTACACATACAAAATACTAAGGCTGGTATCATTATAGTTATAGATGGCAAAAAGATGCCAAAGGAGATGACTCAATAACCTAATAAGCGGAGGAGCATAAGGATAATAAGAAAGTCTACTGCCTAAGCCACTTAAAGTGAAGACATAACTTTTTCCAATATGAACTTAAGTTAGATTTCAAGTAAAGATGGCAAAGGAGGGATGGTCCAATGATTATTTCATCAGAGTATGTAGTAACGCAATATTTAGTTTGAGATTTAAGGATCATTTACACTATAACCAACATAATAACTTAATTGCTGACATCCTTCATCCTATTGTACTATCCTTAATTGTGCACATACAAATATGTTACCTCTGCATAAAATAGGAATAAAATAAAATTTTGTTATATTCCGAAGATGAAGATTTGGCAAAGATATTCAAATAAGAAAAAAGAGAAAAGACAGATCTTGGTAGAATTAGGATCAATAGTTACATGTAAGAATATGGAAAAGAAGTTGAATGACTTGAAAGAAAGAACAAAAATAAAATAGAAAGAAAAGAAAATAATATAAATGATACCTGTATCGAAAAAAGACCGAATTCACATGTCAATATTGAAATTCTAGCAAGATGATTCTGCATTAGTTGGCTAGCTTATAATTTAAATGTGAGCAATTTGTATTACTTCAGCTCTGAACAGAATATTTATGCATATTTCTTAGGGGCTGCTCTTTTGCAGTGAATCTCCCTAGGCAAAGGAGAAGTGCAATTCTACTGTTGTACAAAGTTTATTGATTACTAAATATTGTATGTGCAAAGACTTGTAACCAAGTATAGATCCCTTGTTTGAGTTCTTACAATTATTCATTTGTTCATCTATGCTATTTGTAATATTTCTGAGGAAGCAAGCAGATCTGTAAAGAATCTTCTAAAACCTATACAAACAGACCTATAAAGAATCTTTAGGCTTGAGAACATGAAGTGGCATCCAGTTAAAAAGGACATTACATGATTTTAAATCGACAATTTAATATTTATATGTTTATTTTCATTATTATCAATATCTAGACTTATCAAACTATATTCTAAGAAAAAAAAAGTACCTCAAGCTTCTCCTCGCATCCCATCAGCTTGTTTACAGCGGCTGCTGCAGCTTGAGCATCCTATGTGAAATAAAAAGAATTGTAAAGCTCGCAAAATGGAAAATATAAATAACAAAAAGGATTCAGCTTTTAGTACGAAGGATTACTCCAATGAATTTGTATTTAATCATTATTTCTTGTGTCGCTCTAACTCGAGGTTTATCATCAATGGTCACACCTTGAAATAAGCTATTTGTATCCTCTTTCCCATCTGTATTTGATAAAAAAAACAAAAGTTGAGTATAACTTTGCTAGTCGCTTAAAGATAAAAAATTAATGAGATTGGAAAAATAAAGGTGATCGAAACATGCTTGTTTTCTTATGTTTACTTATACCAAATGACAATGATAATATAGTAGCCTCATCAACAATTTGAATGCACATAGGACAAGTTTAGAATATAATGGAAATAAAAATACTACTACTTTCAAGCGGGGAAGAGAAAAGGAGAGACTGATTATGCTCAGTTCCATGTCGCTGTCTTTGACAACAGTGTCTGATATATTTACAGACGAGTCCTTTGAAAAGAATTCCTCCAGCTTCGAGAAACTGGTTACCTCAGCACCACCGGTGAAAGGACCCCAATTATCAAACAATTTTTCTTTTCTTTTTTAAATTATAAGTTACCACTATCCTGGGTCCTTTTCTCAAGGGTTATCCTCTTCCAACCCTTCAATACCAGGATCCAGCATCACCAATAAAGTTATATCAGTATAGTTCAAACTTTAACTTGTATATGTGAAGATATGCAAGTCTTCTTTTGCTTAAATCAGAGTTATAATTAAATAGCAAAAGGCATTAGATTAATTATAAACAATTAATCACCACACAGCATAAACAAGAATAAGTTAACTTGTTTTTCTTCTTATTAAAATCACTCATGTATAGATAACTAATTACTAACATTGTTAATGTTTTATTATGTACCAAAAATAATTTACCCAACATAATCTGAACATCTTCATTTTAGTTCAAATACAGCTAATTAAATCTTCTTTTCTCCTGACAAACTTATAAGCTTTGTTAACATCAAAACTCAAGATAAATTCCTTACATTACACATAAATCATTTCACATTTTCATAGCTCATCTTCCTTTCATGTCAGTGCTTATACACCCTGTTCTCTGTCGCATGTTCCTTTATTTAATCAGTTACGCACAATAAGGTAGAAATAATACTTAATAAACTAATTTTATGCACTGTATAATGCTCTATGTATAGCAGGTTAATGATTTGTAAATCCAGTTCTTTGTAAAAAAAAAAAAAAGTAAAATAATAAGGGTATAAAAATTAAAAATTCATTATAGGCAAGATATCGAAAAGTCCATGAACTATCTATTCTGAATAACTACTTGTCTTTGAAGATATGTCTGGTTACAAAGATCAGTTACTCATAAAGGTGAGCAAATTGTGTACCTGATGGTTATAGCTTAAACGCGGTTTCTTTTCGATGTTGTATCGCCTGCGTCACAAGCCCATGTTAGCTCAGCTCCGCCTCCTAAACTTTTGTATGATGCCCTGTTGCTTGGTTGACTTGCTGCACTTGTTCTACATAAAAGTAACAGTCAATAGGTCTCTTATACTATCAAATACAAGTTGTAATTACCACTTGTATTCTGCAAAAACCAGTCTGCAATCAACACACAATTCTGTATTGCACTTGTTCACCTTCCACTAACTACCAGCACACTTGTTAACCCATAAAAACTCCACGACCAGAAACTAACTACATTGAATAAAACTTCCATTGCCTGAAATCTAAGCTCCAAGAAACCATGCAAGTTCAACTCCTCAAGCAGCTGCAACCTCTTCAAAATGAGCTTTCACCAACCCCACACAATGATCATGCACAATCCTATCCAACCTATTCCCACTTCAAAACTGCTCACATCACTATTCACCTGCCATCAGCATCGAAATGCCACCAAGTCAACACAACAACCATTCATTACCTCTGCCTCAACCCCACCTCAAACTGCATATTCATCAGTCCACCACTCCGTGTTAATTCATGCACTAGATTGTCACCGCTTACCTAAAGATGCACATTTTGTTGATACTATTTGATCCCAAAATTGTTTTTTCAAAATTCTAGCTATAAGCTAGAACGAAAGTAATTTGGAATTGCTAAACAGGAAAGAAATATTCAATTTGGAGCAAGCAATAAAGAATTTAGTATAATAGTCAGTGTTAAACAAGTTACATGTACAACCTTTCATCCATAAATGGATAAGTACAACATTAGGCAAAAATTAAGTTGTTTTGCTTGCAGGATCTATGGGCTTACAAACCATCCCAAAATTATTTTTTCAAAAAATTAGTGTTCATTTTTTTGACATGTATCCTCTTTCAAACTTACTACTACAATAATAGTTTATCTAGGTGAGTAACAAATAGAGATTAGCAACTTGATCATGAATCTGCACCATAGCTAAAAACAATCATTGGCTGCTAGCATTACAAGAGTTTACAAGAAGTTAGTACTTGTTTACAATGCTTTCTCTAAACTTATAATACAACTTTCAGTTAACTTCTACTTTTAAATATCAGTTTTGAATATTAGTGTTCACGACCTGACCACTTTGCATGTAAAATCCAAATTTCCACAACATTAAACTGCAGGTAAGTCAAATCAGATTTAATATTAGTTACGTATAATTGTAATCTACATATAGGATTATTTATTAGTTTAGAATTAACCTTTTACAGTAAACACAGAATATACAAATTTTCGGAATATACATAGCCACCAATGCAATTAATTTTTTTGCCCAAGAATATATTTTATATATTTATATCTTAAAGTGACTGAGATTTGAGATGCTGCTTTTTTTTTTACCACAAATAAAGGATGTCAAGCAACATGTGGTACTCTATTTCATTTTCCACAAATAGTTATTTTTTCTACTCCTAAAGAACTACAACCATGCATATATGACTCGATAACGTTTGCTATTATGTAGTTCAATCTGATAACAAAAGGCTTGAACCCAAAATGTTATACCATTGATTGATAACCATTTACACTACCAACCCATCAATAATCCACGTGCATATACCTAAACCGTGAAATTGCCAAATTGTGGGTGCGATAAAATTAAATTAATAGTTAACTCTAACTGATTCACAAATCATTTCAGATTAATTTGACCCTGGGTAAGTTGACGTAATTCTCAAAGGTCTGGTTTGATAATAGCTTAAGAATTGAATGTGTTAAAACAAAATTAAAAAATGAAAGGAGAAAGAGATAGCCTACTTCACTCCACCGTACCTGATGTGTCCTTTTGTTTGACTAGGAAATGCGAACAGAAGTACATATTGAGGCTAAAGGCTTTTAAACAAGAAGGAGATGTGTGTCTTCTTAATAACTTTTTTGTGCAACCTGATGTAGAACTATCAACACTCATATCTTAATCTATAATAATCAGAATGAAGTCCACTATCTCTTTCTCATGTGTATCTTTTCCACAAAAAAGAATACATATATGTATTCTCAAATTAAATCTATGATTTTCACAACATTCCAGTAACAGGAAGCAGAATACTTGAAAATGAGAAATATACAGCATGCAGATGTGAAAAGGTATAATGTACCTTAATGAGATAGGAGAACTATGGGACCAAGCTTTCGCTGGAAGCAAAATACTTGAAAATGCTTCATTATCATGAGCAATAAAGTTGGCACCTTTGACAGAGAAAAATATTTTCTCTAACTTATCCAATACTTGGCATTCTCCAATAAATAGTGAACATTAAATGATAAGAAGTAACAACCAAAGTTTTTTTTTTCGTACCGTAGTTTGAAATAATGACATGCAGCTTATGAAAATGCCAACTGTTGAAACCCGAATCTCAATGCGCATATATCAGAAGATAAATGTAGCATGGGAATTGACCACACTGAACTACCCAAAGGCCAAGTTGAAATGAAGTGCAAAGCCGAAATATTCAAAGGGTCATATAACATTTTCTTTGGAACAAAATTAAACCTGTGAAAGAGTAGCGTGCAATTTACCCAGGTTGTTATTAGCATTTATCAACTTAATTAAAAATTCCTAAACAAAATCCCAAAAAACATCCGAAAAGATCAACTGAACTAAAAAATGGACAACGTCAATTACCAATAATTCATTAATTCTCAATACAGTGAGCCATAAATTAACAGTAATAATAACCAACTCCAGTCTTCTTCTCTTTCAATCAAAGTGTTAGATCTACTCTACATTAGAGGAGTAGAATCATAGGTAACCATTAAGTTAAGGTTATATTTATGCCTATAAATAATGTACTGAAATAAAAGACATTCAGAAATAATGCAAGTATATTAAATAGGACATAAATACCTTAAGTTCTCTCTTCCAAGCTTTGAAACTGAAGTGCGACAATCGTATGCTTTAAATCTTGTCTTATTACATCAAGTCCCTCTTCTTTATATTTTAATTTATTACTGCACAAGAATGCAAAATCAGTAAATGACTTTCAATAAATACATTCGTAATAACGATGGCTTGCCGAAATAAATAACTGAGCCTGTATGTTATGCAAATAAATCTGGAACTAGTGCCATTGAAGCTACCCACTAACTCTAACAGTGCTATTATGAAATATATAATTGCTGAATCTGAAAATGGGGTCATTAATAAATAATAGCTAAATAAATAATTTAAAATAATAATACAGTATGTGTAAACAATCGATCAATGACCTCCCTATAGTACTCTAATTCAGCAGAAAAAGCAGAAGTATTTCAGATTCAACAAACTATACTAAGCGTAGCTTAATCAATAACTAGCGAGTGAAGCCAATTTATAAAAGGAAGAAAGAAATAAAAATATTACCGATTTCAAAAATTCCACTATTGATTTGGGAGAATCTGAGTGAATCAACGAGATGCTGTAGATTTACTGTCGATTAGGTCGGAGATGGATGACTCGGATGTTGGATTGAATCAACGATGGCTGACTTCTAGTGAATCAAAAATCGAAAATTTTAGGGTTAGGGATAAGTTTGGTACAAATGGAAGTGATGGAGGTGAATTTTTCTGCTTTCGCCGCCTTACGTTTTATTTTGTCCCGCGCTTGTTTTCGCTTCCGCTTTTTCTATAATATATGTTAATACAGCGGAATATAACTCTTTATAGCATAATTTATTTGTTATTTTATTTGTTTCTTTTATATAGCACAATTTATGCATTATTTTCTTTTTTTTAATTATTTTATTATAGCACTTTAATATAAGGCTATGATGCAATGCTATGCATATCATATTTTCTTGTAGTGATTATATGATATGTTTATTTACGTCATGATGATTGATTGGATGATATCATTGATAGTTATTGATTATGATGTACACCTGTCACTTTATAAGTCACTGTAACGGAATAAATTGATACTTTACATTTTTGGATATTGAACACCTGAAAATAAGAAATAGGTTGAAGTGATATACACTTATGACATCTGATATGAGATGAAATGATATATAGTCATGAAATTGAAATTTAAGTTAAATTACCACTTGGTCATAGGGCAGAAAATTAAATATGGATACCATTGTCACCGAAATAATTTATATTAAACTATTATATATAGAAACTTAACTAAATATATCTTTTAATAACTATTTTAAATTAAACTATTTTATATAAAAATTTAACTATTATATATTCTCAACACTATTTTATATTAAATTTAACTATTTTAATTAAGACTACAAAATTTCAAATTTAACTATTATATATTTTATATTTTAATTAACTACACAAACTATAATTATTTTAATTAAACTATTGTAATATATTAAATTTAATATTGTATATATTATAACTATTTTAATTAAATTGTTCTATATTAAATTTAACTATTACGTCATAACTATTTTAATAAATTGTTTATATTAATTTAACTATTACATTTTATAACTATTTTATTTAAATTATTTTGGTATTAATTTAACTATTATGTTTATAAGGTCACGAAAATGGCGACTAATTCCTCTATCACGCCGCCTCCTTTTTTTTTCTAATCTCCTCCTCCTCCGTCTCGCCTCACATCATTTCTCCATCTCTCTTCCTTCATTAACTAGTTTTCGCCATGCCTATGATCTCGCGATTGCTCACCACTCAACCCTAATTTTATACTTAGATCTACTTCGTGTTCACCTCAATAACCCTTACTATGGTCCTGATGATCCTTTGGAGGCTGGATCTAGCGCGAAGACTTGAAATACTTCTTTATCCTGCTCGGTCGATCATTTTTCCTTAAATCACCTTATTTCGATATTGGAAACAACAGTAGGGGGTTTTCTTTTGTAAATTTTGACTCTGTAGTATTTTGGACTTAAGTTGTTTGTGTGTTTCGATCGCCTTTGGTTTCCATCTGTCGTTGTAGTTTGTTTTTTTGTTTTCTCTGCTTTTTGGATCTTCCTTTCTTTGGGTTGTGTAGTGTTTTGAGGTAGTGAAACATGACAGTTTCTTGGTGGAGCACCACTCCAATACCAGCAAGATAAGGTGATAGCTTAGCTACTAGGATTTACTGGCTAGCGTGTGGCCTGTCTCCTTCTTGTCACCCACCTTCTCCTTGTGACTGAGTCATTTTCTAGGATGATTTGGTAATGTTGTTATCTTGTCATTGTCGTGCCTTTGTGGATGTGGTAACTTACGAGTGTAAAGTTTAACCATGTAGTTTTGAATGCTAGTTAGTGAAATATGGTATGTCATCTTCACAAGGCAAGTTTCTGTTGTGTTATTTGGTGATGCAACTGCATTTTTCTGTGTTGCTATGCCTTCAGAGTTCTTGGATGATGCTGTTACATCTCTGATGTATGCAGTTTCCTTAGTTGTAATTCACTCCAATTTGGAGTTTGTAATCATGACAGACATTTCTTGTCTTTTTTTTATTTTTGATGTAATTTTGCTCCCTACGAGGAGTTTGTGATATTTTTGTAGTCTAGATATTTTTAGTCTAGCTCCACACTACACTAGAAACAACTTTTCACAGCGTTTGAAAACCATTGTTATAACATATGACAACATTATTAGAAACGCTGTATAACGACATGCGATCGTAGATGCAGAATTTTTAACAGCACAAAACAAAACGCTGTAGAAATTTTTATATAACAACATTTATTTTGAGCTGTTAATAACTTTTAACATTGTTTGAAAGATGCTGTCGAAAGCACATGCCTTCTGTGTTTAATGTTTTCAACAGCAATCTATAAATGCTGTTATTATCTTCAACAACATTTTCATTTTTGCTATCAAATATGTTTACAGTTGTTTTTCTACATTTCTATTAGCATTCCATAAACGCTTTTATTAAGTTTTCATTGTTATGACAGCAACAGATAAACGCTATTATCTTCCATTGTTTTACTTTTACAGCATTTATATTTTGATGTACTGTCACAATATTTATGTACATACATATCAAAAGCATTTGAATGTATTTCAAGCAATTAGTATCCATAATATGGTTGAATCAAACACAATAAATACAATATAAACACATAACTATTAATCATTTACATAAATTATATAACGTAATATTCATAAACAAGGCATCTATAAGACAATTTTACATAATTAACAAAAGTAGACCATAAACTAAGTTGATACTATGTCCGTTAAATAAGGACACAACATCTATAGACAAAAACATAGCATACAAGAAACTTTGCACCAAATACTATAACAAAATGTATTGCCAAGAAGTTCCATATGCTTACTATAGATGAAGAACATGTCACTCTTTTGTATTTTCGCACCAACGATCTTTAGTTACCTATAAGTAAGAAATCAATATATCACTGGTTAACAATGATTAATGTGGAATATGATCAGATTTAATCTTATAATCTTAATTATAATGGTTTCATATTGCTTGAAACAATATGGCGAACATCAATATTACTTCTTTTCTTTCCAGATTACGCTACATAAATTAAAATTATAAGCATTTTGAACCATTCAAAATAAAAGCAAAAAACAGAGAGACCTATATTATATAGAGAAAGCTTACATAACACTAATGTAATAGGAATGAGAGGCCAATCCATGGAAAAGCATGACTAATTGAAGGGGTATAAACCAGAGATAAAGAGAAATCCCCCACCTAATAACAAATTGATATTTCCAAGACAAACCAAAAGTTAAAATGGTTCAGTAACACATGAAACCACATAATCATATTAGCAAAAGCATACACACTTAAAGGCAACTGGAGTTGCATGATTAGTGTAACACAAGAAATTACACATATTTTATAATTCTAACAGTCTGTAACCTTTGTTCTCTTTTGGAAGTGATAATAAGCTAATTATGTCATCTGGATAAGCAAATTAGTTCTCTTTGTATCCTTGCCTTGGGTACAAATTAGTTCGCTTTAGATACTTGTTTCAGGCCCAATTATTAAAAAATAAAATAAGTAACAGTAGACTAGTTCTTGGATCCTCTTCCTGTTCTCTTTCATAATTCGCTTTTGTTGTTGCTATAATTTTGTCACTTCAACATTATTTTTTTCCTATGATGTTCAGGGTTGCAAAATTACATGTTTGCCTGTCCATTTATATGTTTCCCTGCTTGACCATATTACGTCAGCCACTTTGGTTGAATATTTTTATGGCACATGGATCTTATAATATTGACAATATAGGTAGCCATTCATGTATTGTGATATATCACTTAAATCTGTTCTGTTTATGAACGAAGAACATGTCATATTGCGTGTTATATTTAAAATAATTTGCTCATTATTTTAAACTTGTTAATTATTATAATACTTAGTTAACTTTTATAACCTCATTTATTTTATATACATCTCAATTAATTTTTATAAAACTTAGTTAACTTAGTTTATTATTATTATTATATTTTTATAATATTTAGTTTATTTTTTAGAGCACTTATATAATTTTTTATTGTTGTTATTTGTAAAATATAGTTAATGCAGTTAAATTATAATTGTAAGTTTAGTTAAATTATAATTATAAGTTTAGTTAAATTTTATAAAACTTATCTAACTTGGTTAGTGTTTATAATTTATTATTATTATAAAGTTAGTTAAATATTATTATTATACTTAGTTATTTTTATAAACTTATTTTCTTTTTATAGATTATAGTTAATTTTATAAAATCAATAACTTAGTTAAATTTTTATAGTACTTAGTTAATTTTATAAATCTTAGTTTTCATAAAGCTTAGTTAATTTGTTTTTATTATTTATAAAATTTAATTAACTTACGCTTATTATTTATAATAAGCTCGGCCATCTAAATCATTAACTAAATAAATGGAAGCGATGAGCTGCTTATCAAATGATGTGCTAGAGGCTAGCTGAACTAATTGTTAGGTTAACTGAACGGTTCAACGACCAAGTAAATAGTTTGTGCCTTTTGAGTTCCTACAAATTATAAACTGTTCTTTGAACTAATTTGATATTCAACGAACATTATTTGTTGAAAATTTTATAGTTTATGTATTCCTCCAAAAAAATAGTAGCACACTTAAATGATTGTCTGTAAACTGTAAAAACTTAAAAGATATGACCTTTTTGCTGAATGTTAGTGAAATATATTCAGTGATGTAAACTGTATAATGGATAGTCGCTAATACAGAAAATAAGAGCAGATCAGGGAAAAAAAATGTACCTGTGTATGTGAGGTCAATCTTGTATCGTATCACCAACTGTTGTTATAATATACGCCACTGACTTCTGATTAGGCTAAAGCAGAACAGACTCGGTAAACTGATTATTAAGTTGTATCATAAAAGAGCAATAGTCTGAGAACTATATTGACATTTGGGAAAGAAACACTTTTAATGTATTACCTGCATTGCACATTAACATCCCACAAGATTAGGCCTTCCTAACTAATCTTTTTGCCATGCATAAAACTAATATCACAGTGCAGCATTCAAAGAAGCATACTTGTTTTGAAACCATCCATCCAGTGATTGAAGTGCAACCAACTAAAGATAGAAAAAAATGAAACTAGTCTGAAGCTTTACTTAATAAAAAACATCAGCATTATAGTCCACCATTCTGTTTATCTACAACATAACAGAATGATAATATGGTTTCCATACAGAAAATCCATAACTGTAAAACTGGAATTCCTCAAGTTGTCGTTGATAAGTGAAATCATGCATAATAAAACTCAATTTAATAAATGGAGTTGGTAATTAGGTACATGTTCTTGGTTGTACATAAAAAGACGAGTCTTATTGCTTGACTTTGTGAACCATTGGATAAAAAGCTGCAAACCCTTTTTTTGAAGGAAAAGCAGTGGAGCTATATGATCACATAATAGTTGTCTGATACTCTGATTGCTTTATGCAATGATATAATCCCGAACATGAGTCGGAATAGACCTGAGCACATCAAAGACCCTGTATAACCATAAATAAACACTAATCAGTAGACCATGTACATAAGGAAAGCAAAAAATGAACATTAAATAACTGTAACTATTTAAGCATATCTCAAACAATATGGAAAAGACCTAAATGAAAACCTCTTTTTCACATCATAATAAAGCCCACCACATATACAGACTAAGTTTATGACTGTACAGTAGAGCAGAAAATAATTTTAATGCATATGTTGATCTTGGTAAATAAGTACACAAATACATTATACATAGGCATCAACATTTCTGAAAATATGATGATGGAATAGCTTGGAGGTTGCGCATAAAGTTGGACTTTGCCAGAAAAGAATAGTGACATGGACATAAATTTTTAGCACAACTATCAAATGTAATAAATTATGAGAAGTAACAGTCCAGGTCAACCTTATATATGCAAAGAGCCATGAAATTGTGAAAAAATTACATTCAGTGTCAAATTTAGTACTTCACAGTACGACAGTGTATAAAAACCATTAGTATTATCAGTTTCAAATTTAAGCATTGTAGTTTCATTGCTCACACCTGATGCTTGTGGCCAAGTCAAAAATTCATAACTATATATTGTTTGAAAAAACTAAAATCAAATTCCAAAACCAGGAAAACTACAGTATTCGCACCAGTTTCAAAAGTTTAGTTACAAAAATAAATTAACTTGTATGCTCATAGAACTAGTATAAAACCAACGAGGCACCGTAAAAGACGCTATCAAAATTAAAGGCAGCAACAAGATAATTTGGGAATTATTAATGTGTTGCTAATAACATACTTAAAATGTGTACTGTACATTATTGATGTGAACTATATATTACTAACCAATGACTTCCATTTCATCTTGTATCAAGATGAAGAAGTGTTTGAAAGATGCACATTCGTGTATTAAGGTCCCATGCCGGACCAACATCAGTAAGACCTTAAAGAACATATTTCACTCTGAAAAGATAAACATAAATTGGAAGCATTTCTCAAATACCTGACCATTAAGCATGAACACGACAACTATCTCAAGATCCCAGTTTCAGCATTTAGAACCTTTTAACTTGTATCCAGATTATACACTACCTGCTCCTTTCAATTCTAATATAAGTGTGGGAGATGGTATAGAATTATGAACTAATTTAAAATATAAATCATTCTTATTTTAAGGTACCTGATAAAATTAGATCATCGTTGATATCCACATCTGCTAGGCATTCAGCCAGACCACCAAGACTCCAAGAAGTCTGTAGAATTTTTGTTTTTTCATGATGCTCACGACAAAACATGCATCATTCCAAGAATTCACCATTTCCTGCATTGCCTTTCAGTAATTTGTTCATTCTCATCATCCAATAATTTGTTCTACATTAGCAAATTCAGCTACAACGTCAGGAATGAATAACAACACAGTCAACATAATAATATTTGTATTACTGGGATTAGCAATGAAGCAATGTATTAATATTGCTGGGATTAGCAATGTAAAGGCTTATTATTATCAGAAATAAATATACATTTTCCTAAAGAACTAAATGAGATCTTGATTGATCATATTACCTGCTAGCCTTTCATTCCATTGCTATCTATGATTTGAGCTAAATTTCTTTTTTCGGAAGCTAGAGTTTGTTTTCCATCCTTATATGCTCTAAATATTTTAGTTATACATCAAACACCTGCACCAATCCAAAGTTCAAATAACATGCAATATTAAATGACATGCACACACACTTATTTAATGGCCACTCACAATATATTTTATCTAATATTATTGCCAGTAACTATTAAATGATGTGCACAGACATACACATTCTTCCATCTTTTATTTATTTTATCTCGGTCTAAGAACTGGAAAGATTCTATATTATCCAAAAGAAATAAGAGCATGCTGGCTAATTGGTCAAATAGGCTATTATTTATATAACCAATAATTTGGTCTGTTAATGGTTAACTGGTCAAGTAGATTTTGTTAACCTTTACCAAACCAAAAATGACCGGTTGATCTCGATCGGTTAACCGATTTTGTCAATTACAGCCTATAAATTTTGGATTATGGAAATTTATGAAATAGCGGTGAAAATAATACTTTTTCTAGCCCATAATTTGTAAATTATTTAAGAAATTGTAGTCATCATCCAATTCAAGTAGCATGAAAAATGAAGAATGCTATATCATTTCACATCTGTACATTATATAGCTGTTGCACGTAAAAATTTATTCTAAGGGGCATAAGATTTGTAATAAAATAATCAGAAACAACTTTTGAAAAATAGCATTCAAACTCAGGGAGAATCTAAGTTAGCTCATTGGGCATGAATTCCACTAAAATTTAACATAGTACGTCCGGTAAAATCAGTACGAATAAACGAAATTCATAGAGCAAAAAAAAAAAAAGTCCAAGCACTACGATTCAGATGTCTCTTTGAAAATTCAGCACAGAAAAATTTCAAAATAAAACTACTTTAACCGGCTAATTAATGTAAGGCTTAACACAAGATAGGTCATATTTGCATATAATATAACCCCTTAAATTTCTTACACCTAAATTTTATGTCTACGTATCCCTGATGTTCTACACAAGGTCATTCCATAATATCCAAAGTTTTATTTGCCCGGAAGTTCAATTAACTGATTTTGCCAATTTTCAATTTAAAACCATTATCTCTATAAAGGTGTCTAGAACAAGGCAGTGAGAAATTACAGTCTTGACATATTTGAATCAATGATGAAAACTGAGTGAGCTGTTGATTTCACCAAAAAAATATAAATTGTGACAATTACTATAAAAAACTTCAACAATTACAAAAGCAACCTGTAGGAACATTTTTGGGTGAATCATTTTGGAAGAATCTACTATGGTAATTCTTCTGGGCAACAAGAAAAGTAAACTCCGGTGATCACTTTTACTCCAATAATTTGCATGTCTATCCTCAAATTAAAGCAGGTTCAATGAACTATTTGTCACAGACACCATTGGTATGATGAAAGTAAAAGTTAGAAAGCTAGGGAAGACACTAATAGTAAAATACAAAATAAAATCAAAATAAAAAAAGGAGGTTAATAGTAAAACTTGTTCATGTTAAGATGCTAACATTAACAAACCTCCATAATTTGATCCAATTCAGTGTTCAAGACCGGAATAAACCAGGACTCGCACACTCCATCCCTGGCATGATTAAAAAACATTAACAATAGTTGCCTCTAAATGCCCTCATTCTATCATCACTTGAATATAAACATAAGTGTACAGGTAAAAAAATTAAAAGAAAAAAAATCACAGCTGGAATCGCTCTCACCAGCATATTGTTAAATATTTATACAATTGAACTGTCACACTGTAAACTACAGATACAATATAAATGTATGTACGCTGAGTTGTGCAAAATAAATTTATTTGACCACCTTCTAATAAAAAACTTAGATATTAGCTTAACAATAATAACATTAACTATTCAAGAGTTCAACTAATATAGAAACATTCTACATATATTCCATTATGTCAAATAAAAATAGGTATTTTCATATCATTTAGGACAATCCTTACAACAGTAGCAGAGGTGATTAAACATTTGTAATGTAGCATAGCAGAACCCAAAATGACAATGAGAACTTAAAACTTGCCTGAGTATAATAATACTCTGCGGCTTCCTACTGCGAAAGTTACGGTAAAAATCCATCAAAAGATCCCTGTGAATACATAAAAATGATATTTTAAAACAAATTGAAATAATTATTTACTCTAAAGAAGATTTGTTAAAATTGCAGAAGGTAACATAGGTTCTCTGACCTAATTATTCCATCATCCTGACATTTTTAGAATCTGAAGGTTTGAATAAAGAATCTACCATTTCATGCTTAGGGCTTTGTGTCCTCACGAATGTTCTGTATCGTGAAATTGAAGGCCAACCAAGGGAACTCACAACCTAATACAAATTAACCATTGCATGCATAAAACAGGAAAAAATGATATTTCTGACAAATGAAAGAGTATGAAACTGAGAGATCAGGTGTGGAATTTTGGCTACTCAAACTTATACCTTTAGCAAAATATAACATACTGTCAGTGATAATGGAAAATTTTGGATCATAAAATGAAGAAAATAACATAATACTACGGCTATAGAAGGAATACCGGACTGTCCAGGCAAACTATGTGATTACGACCTTACTGATTACTGCCTTATCGTTAACCAACACCACCACGCATGAGGAAATCCCAGTCGCCTCAGATAAAGATCCAAATCGCGTCAACCACAACCGTAGTTGCGCTTGCGCGTATGGTCCTCCGCCTTCATCAGGTCGCACGGCCTCCTACCTTGCTTGCGTCAACACCGCCCATCATCAATCCTCGTTCGCGCGATATCAATTTTTTTATGTGATTCATGGGTTCTCCTTCAGATTTAGCTCAGAACTAGGGTTATGAAAGAGGGAAACCAAAATTTTGGTCAAGAGGAAAACTAAAACAAGCGGCAGTTAAATTTTAAGCGGTCATTTTTAGTAAAGTAACGGACAACATTTAGAAAGGTAGTAGTTAATAACAAGGACGACATTTCTAGGTCCAACGCTGACATTGAATGCTGTTAGTAGACACTTTTCTTGTAGTGCCAGCTTTGTAAACTAGTGTAGTTGCCGTGGACGGTCAACAATAAAACCCCATTGCAGTGGGTTAGCAATCTGCCAAACTCTTGTTCTTTTGTAATTATTTATTTGTTATAATAATATGTTACAGATCACTATAAAAACAGGTCGGCCTTGCCAAAAAAAACTATTATGTGTATAACTATTTTATATTGATTTAACTATTTTATTTAAACTATTATGTATTAATTTAACCATTTTATATTAATTTAATTATAATGTTTATAACTATTTTAATAAACTATTTTATATTAATTAAACCATTATATATATTATCAGCTATGTATAAATCAAATTACTTTGTATAAAATTGAAATATTCTACAAATATTTGAAATTGAACTATTAGATATTTAATTTAACTTTTATGTATTTTATAATTATTTTAATTAAACTATTCTATATTAAATTTAACTAGTTTTAAATAAAAGAATATTCTCAATCCTAACTATTCAAGTTCAAATTATTTGAATATTAAGATTCATTTAACAATGATATTTGAAACCAAACTTGAATTTTTGATAATGAACCATTTTGAAATATAAGTGTAACGACCCGCATTTTGTGTATCGGAGGATCGTAATATATTTTTATTTAATTCCCTGAAGGTCGGATCATTCTCATATTTTGATATGTTGTTTATGGGGATGTGAGATATGTCCATAATTTATACCAATTTTATTTGTGACCATTTTACCTCTGTCAGTTTTGTACAGGGAATAACTTTTGACTGGGATCGAATTAGGTGCTGAGATTGATTTCATTGGAAAGGATGCTTCCAACTCCGTAGAGTGGTCACAATAAAGATTTGGTTCAGCGGTTTGGTAGGAATTGCTGTTTTAGCGCCACACAATTTCTGGACAGACTAATTAGTCATTAGTGGGCTGATTAGTGAGGCCCATTAAGGCTAGGGGTTGTTGGCTATAAATAGGAGGGTAGTGGCAATGAAAATTCTTTAGTTTCTTCATTTCTCTATTTGGTTAGGGTATTAGATTCTCCCTACTCTAATCAAATACCTCTCCACTCCATTAATTTCATAGATCTAGATTAGAAGATTGAAGATCGACATCAAAGAAAGGTAGATCGCATCAAAATGATTAATTCGGAGATCGTTCTTCGCTGTTCGGATTTGTAGATCATCGTTTTAAAGCTAACTTGTTGATTTGGTGAGTGAGCATCTCTCACACGGATTCAATCGAGTATATAGGTTGTTTGATCTTATTCTCATTATTTTAAGTTGATTTGACCTAAATCTAATCAATGTAAGCATGTTTTCAATTCCAATCACCATAGGAACTAATCTAGCAACTTATAACTGTATATTTCATGTGCTAATTTGATGTTTAGATCCATTTATTGATTTGATCATTGTTTATCATGATTTGGTGAATTACATATGGTTGTTGATGATTATTTGTTGTGTTAATATTTGCTTGATGATTTCTCGATTGAGTTATCGAATGGTTGTATGGAATTGGTTGTGTGTTGATGATCAAACTTAGCTCACAAAGAAAATGCGGCAAAAAGGTTGACCGACCAAGGGTGTGCACGATGGAAGATTGGATCGGGCAAGGTTATGGCGTGGATCGGTTAGATCTGGTATGGATCGGCCAGTGCCAGAATTAATGGATCGGCAGGCAAGAAGCATGGATAGGCACACATAAAAACAAGTGGATCGGGCAACCAGGTACGTGGTGGATCAACAACATTTCTAAAACGCTGTGCATGATGGATCGAAAAGGTATGGATCGGGAAGGAATTTTCCGATGGATCGGGCGTATGCAACTCGGAAGAACAGATGGATCAACAATGCTCTAGCATGGATCGGAGGAATTGGATCGGGCAACTCTGGACATAGCGTTTTGGAAACGTTGTGGATTGATGGATCGAGCATAGATCGGCCGAGTGATCAGATGGAGTGCGCACGTGGAAAAACTTGATCGCGCAAGGGGCACAACAATGGATTGTGTAATAAGATGGATTAGGCATTGCTAACGAACGACAACGTTTGAGAAACGATGTGAAAAGAAAATAAAATGTCATGGATGTGACTCATAGCAAAAGAGTGAAACGCTATGAATCAAAAATGAACCAAATGAAGTATGTTTTTGGTTCGATGTTGGTCGTGGCTTCGAAGTAAATTCAATGTGGAATAATCGAAGAGTTGAGAAGTGTTGTTGATCATCGAAATGCAACGAATATGAAGACGACTCAAAGTTGTGAGTTCGTGGATAATGGTTGCTCGAGAAGTCTCTTGAGCTTATGGATAGTCATCAAGTTGGATGGCTAGAGTTATTGAAGGCTGAGAGATTATCGTTGTCGTAGGTTCTAGCGGTCACAAAGCATGGTATAATAGGGACACCTAAAAGACTAGTGAGACTAGTCGAGTACCCTGGGAAGTCATGATGGGCCTAGTTGTCTCGGGGAGGCAAATGTACGTGGGACGTATGGTAGTCTGGCTAGAACCGGGATTACCATTAGCCCTTAACCGATGGCAAGGTTGGCCAGTCAAACGATTAACGATGGTTTCAAGGCAGGATAGGCGGTGATAGCCAGAGTCATGGATGATGACTGTTTTGCTTGTATCATCTTGTGTAGATTGTCCGAAGTTGAAGGAGATATCTCTTAGGTGCTTGTCTGATGTTGGTTTAGACCTTCAGGGCTTGTGCTTGGGAGATGTCAAGTTCGATTAGGACGGTCTACGCTTGATAACTGGTTGCAATGAATGTACTGATTGTTTCTTTTTTATTGTTGTAAAGGCTATCGCTGTGGGATGTAGAGGAGGCGGGTTGAGTCCTTCTCTGATGTGTTGGTTGATTTGTTGACTGATCTACCTATTTCTCATATACTTTATTGATGATGTTAGGTTGTTCTTTATCTTGTTGCGGATGGGCAGACTGAGTAGCAGGTGACAGGTGGTAGACTTTGATGAGGACAAGGATGCTGAGCAACGACGAACAAGAGGCTAACGTATTATTTCCTACTTTCCACTATTGTTGTTTTCAGCTGTTTGATGTATTCTCTGAGAGACTTGTAGTGAGGCATTTTGTATAGACTCTTATGGTATATTCCAGTGATGTATGGATATTTCATGATGATATGAAAAGTTTAAGATTCTGCTCAATTTTGCTTCGCTATTATTGCCTGTTGTATATGTTCTATTATATTTTATTCTTGGGATGTGAGTTATACGACGGGTTCTACATGTGTTATTCTATCCTGATGATCGTCCATAGCTGCCTGGCACGTCTTTCAGCACATTATTTCCCTTGTTAAGTGCAGGAGTTATGGGCGGTCGTCACAATAAGATTCGAAAAATTGAACTAAATCAGATACTGAATTGAATTGAATTGAATGATGAATAAATCAATATTTGGAGTAAATTGATTTATAACAATGAAATATGATTTCAAATATAAATGGCCTTGGTGTAAAAATGTAAGCATTCGGCTGTTAAAGAGAGCAGGGTCATATATTGTCATATTCTCTACCAATATCGAAAATGGTTTACAAAATGTGTACTTTGTGGATGAATTCAGAATGAAGTAGGATGTTTTGGTGAACACTACTAGAACGAAGTAACAGAATGATGATGGATATCCTTGACCTTCGAGTTATAATTAAAACGATTATAATAGAGGCTATATCATGACCAAGTGAGCTAGCTACCCCTATCGGAAACGCTTGTTCCTTGATTATTATAGTTCCTTGGTTTGATTTGATACACATCCATGATTATGAGAGCGTTGTTCGAGGTGGGCGGTAGCTGCGGCTATGTGTTACTAACAGTCCGGGTGTGCAACTGCTTCCTACGCTAGTTATTGCCTTGTGTGTCTTGTCATATTATCCTAATCGAGCCCCCTACAGTTTTGATTTGTTTCGTACACTATGAAGTGGCCTTTGATGCCACTAGTTTACGGTACTGTATAGAATACAACATTATTGTGACGACGACCCATAACTCCCGTACTAAACAAGGGAAATAATGCGCTGAAACACGTGCTAGGCAGCTATAGACGATCATCAAGGTAAGATAACACATGCGGAACCTGTCGTATAACTCAAAGCGAAAGGATAAAATATAATAGAACATATACAATAGGCAATAATAGTGAAGCATATTTGAGCAGAAACCTGAACTTTCATACATCTTTGGATTACAACATAAGTGTCTGTACAAATTCGCCTCACTACAACACTCAGAGTCAATCATCACACAATGGAAAACAACATATGCTATATAGTAAAAAGTAATACGCCATCCTACTGCTCACCACCGCACAATATCCTCGCCTCACCAAGCTATGCTACCTGTAACCTGTTACTCAGTCTGCCCATCCAAAACCGGATGAACAATCGAAGGTAATAAAAGGGAAACATAAAACCATTAGTCAGACAAAAGTCTTAGTGAGCGATAAAACAACTATCTAACATCATCAATAAAGTATATGAGAATAGGTAGATTACCAATCAATCTACCAAAACACCAGAGAAGAACTCAACCCCATCTTCCCTACATCAGATAGTGATAGCCTTTACAAACAAGCATTTGGAAACAACTATACATCCATGGCAATAAGAGAAACTATTCATTCACGGCAATCAGAAGTAACTAAGCAACAGTGATCATGGCAACCAATTATATATCTCACGTAAACCATCCTAATCGAGTTCAACATCCCTCAAGCACAAGTCCCGAAGGCCTAAATCAACATCAGACAAGCACCCAAGAAACATCTCCTTCGACGTCAGACAATCTATGTTAGATGGTACAAGCAAAACAATCAACATTCATGACTGACTCTGGCTATCAATGCCAATCGAGCTTTGAAACCATCATTAATCGTATGACTGGCTAAACACCGCCATCAACTGTCAAGGGCTGGTGGTAAACCCCGGTTTTAGCAAAACTCCATACGCCATACAACAAAACGTAACTAGGCCCGTCGAGCTGCCCAGGGTATTCGACCATACAATCAGTCTTTTAGGTATCCCTATTATACCATTGCTTTGAGTCCGCTAGAACCTACAACAACGATAATTCCTCGGCCTTCAGTGTCTCTAGTCGTCATCACCGGCAACCATCCAACCGTTATCCACGAACTCAAAACATTCTTGAGTCGTTTTCACATTCATTGCATTACGACGATCAAAGAACACTTCACTATACTACAGTCATTCCTCCTTGAATTCGCGTCAAAGCTAGAACCATCGTCGACTCAAAAACAAGCTTCGTTTGGTCGATACTGCATTTCATAGCATTTCCAGCTTTTTCGCAATAAAAAACTGGCAACAATGTCAAAACTAAGCAAAACATCAAAAATGGCTTTCACAGCGTTTAGGAAACGCTACCATATCTTCTGCATTGCATCCTATCCACTTGGCTAAATTCCAGGCCATAGCACTTAGAAAACCTTTTTATAGCGTTTCAGAAACGCTATCATTGCTCCTGCGCGATCCATCCACCACTATGGATCGTGCATGATCCATGACTTTTCTACAGCGTTTGTGAAACGCTGTCAAATTCCAGCAATCCATCCTCTTTGCCAGACCAAGAAAAATGCCCCGATCCATCAATAGAAAATGGGTGATCCATCTCTGGATCATAGCCAATCCATCCACCTACCACAGTGTTTCCCAAACGCTGTAGATTTCCCGATTTTTTCAGATTTTGATTTTTGGCCGATTCTTTCACTTTTTCTTGGTCGATCTACTCCTTTGCCACTGTTTGAACCTCGCCAAAGCCTCAGCAACGCCGATCCATCATGGATCTTGCCCGATCCATGATTTTTGCTTCGGTCCATGCTTTCCAACAATGCCTTTGCTGATCTCTTCAAACTTATGCAACCAACTTTGATTCGATCATGTTTGCTTGCCAAACCTGATTAGATCCACTCTTCAACTTGACTTGATGTCGTACTCTCGAGATCCATTCAATTACAATGTTTCTAACAACGAGTCAACCAACAACAAATCACACTAAAACAACAATAAGTAATTACATAAAAACTTACCGATTTAAGTTGCTAGATTAGATCCTATGGTGATTTGAATTAAAATCATACTTACATCGATTATATCTATATGAAAACAACTTGAAATGATGAACAAAAGATGAAACAACCCATATACTTGATTGAATTCACGTGAGAGATGCTTATCACTCACCAATTCTTCGAATTAACTCGAAATCGCTAAATTCTCAATCCGGACAGCGAAGAATATGCTTCAAACCTCTTGATTTGTTGCGATCTCTCTTCACTTGACGTAGATCTAGCTTCAAACGATGTAGATCTTCGATTCTCTAATGGAGAGCTAGAATTTTAATGGTGGAAAGGTGAATTTGATTGAGCAAGGAGGATCACGAGCTCAACCAAATGAGAGAATGAAGAAAGTAAAGTATTTTCCATGCCTCTAACCCTATATTTATAGCCTCCCACCAGCCCACTAATGGGCCTCCTCAAATCAGCCCATCAATCGCTCTAAAAACCTAAACAGAAACTGTGAAATGCAAAAACAGCGATTCCTCCCAAACTGCTGAGCCAAATCTTTGATGTTACCACTCTACGTAATTGGCACTACCATTTCCTTCCCAATGAAACCGACCTTAGCACCTGATTCGATTCCAGTCAAAAGTTATTCCCTGTACAATACTGACAGGGGAAAATTGGTCACAAATAAAATTGGTAAAAATTATGGACATGTCTCATATCCCCATAACCAACATATTAAAATATGAAAATGATCCAACCATCAGGGAATAAAATAAAAATATTTTACGATCCTCCGATATGTAAAATGTGGGATGTTACATACTTTCCCCTTTAGGAATTTCGCACCCAAAATCCCAATAACACAAGCAACCAAAACAATTCTGCATGCCTATCATCCATGAGAAGCCAATTCTATCACCCAAACTAGCAGATCAAACCATGCATTCATAGCCTTATCCTAGCACACAGAATTCTAAAAACAATAACAATCACAATAGTACAAATTACAACAATGTAAGGCGACATGATATCAATGTATCATATCGACGAAGAATTCTGGATGGGTCATCTTCATACTTTCTTCCGTCTCCGACGTACAATCGTCATCACCCTCGCTCCATTGTACCTTGACTAACTTAACCGTCTTCCTCCTAAGCTGTGTCGTGTCATTCCCCACAACACGAAGCGGCTTACGAGGTCTCGTAGCTACGATCTCGACTTCTAGGTCTTCGTACTGCTCCGGAGATACCACCATATTCGAATCGTGCACACACTTCGGTAGAAACGACACATGGAAAACATTATCCACACTCGACATCTTCTCAGGTAACTTCAATCTATACGCGAGCTTTCCTATCCGCTCGACCATAGGATATGGTCCAACGAACCTAGGAGATAACTTTCCTTTGCTTCTGAACCGAACAATATGCTTTAACGGTGAGATCTTCAAGAAAACCATATCGCCAATGTCGAATTCCAAATCCTTACGACGCTTGTCAACATAACTCTTCTGACATTCTTGGGCTGCCTTCAGTCATTGCCGAACGATCTCGATACAATCCGAGGTTTCTCTTATCATCTCAGGCCCAAGTATCAACTTATCTTCAGTCTCTAACCAACATGTCGGAGAATTGCACGGTCTACCATACAACGCCTCGTATGGTGCCATCCCAATACTCGAATGGTAGCTATTATTATATGCGAACTCAACTAGATGTAGATGGTCCCCCCATGATCCTTCGAAGTCTAATACACAAGCTCTTAGGAGATCTTCCAAAACTCGGTTAACCCTCTCGGTTTAACCATCATTTTGGGGATGCTAAGCCATACTCAAACATAACTCGGTTTCCAAAGTCTCTTGCAAACTCTTCCAAAATCCACTCGTGAAAAATGGATCTCGATCACTCACTATGCTCTTCGAGATGTCATGGAATCGAACTATCCATTTTTTATAAAGCTCAGCCAAATTCGATGTTATCCTAGTTTATTTGACAAGACTAAACCATGCACTTTTGGTAAAGCGATCCACGATGACCCAAATTCCTTCGTTTCCTTCCCTAGTTCTAAGTAGTCCATTGATAAAATCTATCGATATCTGCTCCCACTTCCACTTAGGAACTTCCAATGGCTGAAACAATCCACTCGGCTTTTCTTGTTCAGCTTTCACCAGCTGACAGTTCATGCACTTCGAAATAAACTTTCCAATATCTCTTTTCATATCTTCCCATTAGTAAGATCGCTTCATGTCCTGATACATCTTATTACCACCAGAATGAATCGTCAACTTCAAGTGATGACATTCCCTCAGAACCTCATCCCTCAATCCATTTATATCAGGAACAACCAATCGTCCTTGCTTTCGAAGCCAACCTACTCGATCGACGTCGAACTCTTTATCCTTTGGTTCCAACTTCTGGATAAACTCGACAAGCCATCTCGCTTTTGGCTCTCGCCAATCCTTTCAATGAGACTAGGTCTTATCGATAAGCTTGCCAACATTTCATGTTTCAACTCACATCGTGGTCTGAAATCAAATCCTGCCAAGTACTCGAGGCTTTTTCATTCCGAAAAAATCGCTCCCAATCCTACATGTCTTCAACTCAACGCATTTGCAACTGTGTTACCTTTACCAGGAGTGTAGGCTATACCAAAATCATACGATGCTAGAAACTCTAACCACTTTTGCTGCCGAAGATTCAAATCCTTTTGGGAGAAAAGATAATTTAACGACTTGTGATCCGTAAACAGCTCGAATCGAACTCCCAACAGGTAATGTCTCCACATCTTCAGAGAAAACGCGATCGCTGCCAACTCCAAATCATGAGTTGGGTAATTCATTTCGTGCGGCTTCAGATGTCAACTTGCGTAGGCCACAACCTTATCCTTCTGCATCAGCACTGCTCCAAGTCCAGTACCGCATGCATCAGTGTATACCACCATTTCTTCATTACCACTTAGAATCGTCAAAACAGGAGCACTCGTCGGTCTCTCTTTCAGGATTCCGAAAGGTTGCTCACATTTTGCATCCCATATAAATACCTGATTCTTCTTCGTTAATCTGGTTAACGGTGCAGCTATCTTGGAGAAATCCTTGATAAACCGTCAGTAATAACCTGCCAATCCAAGGAAACTTCTCACGTCCGTTACATTCTTAGGTCTATCCCAGTCCTGGATTGCTGCCACCTTAGCGGGGTCAATCGCTATTCCATTTCCAGAAACTATATAGCCTAAGAACCTCATTTCGCTCTTCCGGAAGTGACACTTCAAAAACTTAGCCTTCATCTGATGCTTTTGCAAGATTTCTAAAACAACTCTCAAGTGCATCTTATGCTCTTCCTCATTCTGAGAGTAAACCAGAATATCATCCATGAACATAAGAACGAATTTGTTCAACTGATCTCTGAAAACTCTATTCATAAGATCCACAAAATACGTTGGTGCGTTAGTCAACTCAAATGGCATCACCAACCATTCGAAGAAACCAGATGGTGTCTTAAAAGAAGTCTTCAGCGCACTATCCTTTGCTACTCTCAACTGGTGAAATCCTATTGCCAAATCCATCTGAGAAAACATTTTGGCTTTGTGAAGCTGATCGAACAAGTCATATATCCTCGGTAATGGATACTTGTTCTTCTTAGCCACCTTCTTCAGCTCATGATAATCAACACACAATCTTAACGAGCCATCAGCCTTCGTTGCGAACACAACTGGTGCACCCCATTTGGATACACTTCTCCGAATGAATCCTTTTCCTAAAAGATCACGAACTTGCACCTCTAACTCTCGCTGTTCCTTAGGCGCCATCTGCCTAAGAGGCATAACGATAGGTCTAGCAGGCTCGACCAAATCGATTCTAAACTCAATCTCACGATGCAGCGGCAAACCTTTGGCTTTTTCAAAGATATCTTCAAACTCATTAGCGACAAGCACGTATGACAAGTCTTCCTGTGGAATAACAGGCGAATATAAATAACTCACGAAGACACCGTCTTCAGGATTACATCGAATCAAAACCTTTCGCCTTTCCATATCCACGACTCTCAGCTCAAGCTTCTCATAATTTACTCTTGCCACATACCTCTTGTGCCAATCCATACCCAAGATAATCCCAAACCCAGCGAAGTTCAATGCAAAGCAATCACACACATAAAAGCAACCATGACTCGACAACACAAGACCACGACAAAGCATACAAAGGCTGGATGAACCCCCAACTGGATTAGTTACAACCAAAGGTCTATCACAAATCTTGGGTTCCAAACCCAAGCAGCACACAGGCTCATTACAAATGAATGAATGCGAAGCTCCAGTATCAAACAACACACAAACTGAAACACCTCGAACAGAAAGAGTACCTTAGACGACGACACCCTTTCCTTTCTCTTCTGTAGTAGGAGCTCTTGAAGAAAATGGCACGGCCTCCAAAGCATATGCCTTTACAATCTGCTTCCCTTTCGCTAGCTCCAGACAATCCTTCTTATCATGCCTAGGTTTTCCACACTTGAAACACTTCTTCTCATCTTTTGGATTCTTACAATCCTTGGAATAATTGCCCTTCTACAAGCAGTTGTAACAAGTCACTTCTTCTTTCTTCTTCTTCTGGCCATCCTTCCCTTTCTGTTGTTGCTGCTTCCTCTTCTTATTGTTATTACCACCCTGTTGTGGTTTCGAAGATTCCTTGGTTGCAGCGACAACATTTACTACTTTAGGAAACAAGCTTTCATGTCGAACAACTTTCTCCACTATCTTCTCATATGGATCGTCAAGATGATCCGCCAATGGCTTCCCAATATTGGTATCCAAACCCATAACAAACTTCTCGTTCTTCTGGTAAGGAGATTTAATATGCGAATGGGCATACTTAGACAAGGCCTCAAAATCAGAAACGTAATCAAGCACTGGTCGACCATTCTGTTACAGCTCCGCAAACGTCTCAAACAGAACTAATTTCTGAGCAGTAGAGATAAACTTTGTCTCAAACTTAGTTTGGAACTGTTCCCATGTAATCTCATCTTCCGGAGACTCAAGCGTAACAAAGTTCCACCAATCCATGGCTTTGCCCTGCAACTGTCTCGATGCAAGCTTCCTTTTGGTTGCATCATCTATACCCAAGTCTCCAAAAATACGTACACAAGCATCTAACCATCTTTAAACCTCTTTAGTTGGCTTTGTTCCCTTGAACTGTTTTCCTTCTAGAGATGTGAAGTCTTTACATAGCTTCACAAAATCCACTGCCCTAGGCACCTGAACTCCTACATCTACGGCGGCTGTCACTGGAGCGGGTACCCTTCTCATGAATGCTTCCATCGTGGCTTCAAACACGGCTGGTTAATCAGGTGTACCACCATTTCCCACTCCAAGGACAGTCTTCTCCCTAGCAGCTTGTCTCGATGGTCGACGACTCATTCTAAGTCTGTAATATAGAATGATTTTCCACTTACGAGAAAACTGCAAATGGAGTTCAAATGCTACTATATAAATACTATTATATAGTATACATCCATAAAAAATCTACAAATACGTCTATCATACGTAATTACGTCTTCGAACTTTGGTTAAAATCGATTAACCAGAGCACTGATACCAAATGTGACGACCGCCCATAACTCCCGCACTTAACAAGGGAAATAATGCACTGAAAGACGTGCCATGCAGCTATAGACGATCATCAAGGTAAGATAACACATGCGGAACCTATCGTATAACTCACAACGCAAGGATAAAATATAATAGAACATATACAACATGCAATAATAGTGAAGCATATTTGAGCAGAAACTTGAACTTTCATAACAACTAGAAAGAATACCCATACATCTTTGGATTACAACATAAGTGTCTGTACAAATTCGCTTCACTACAACACTCAGAGTCAATCATCACACAACGAAAAACAATAGATACTATATAGTAAAAAGTAATACGCCGGCCTCCTGCTCGCCACCGCACAACATCCTCGCCTCACCAAGCGATGCTACCTGTAACCTTACTCGGTATGCCCATCCAAAGCCGGATGAACAGCCCAAGGTAATAAGAGGGAAACATAAAACTTTCAGTCAGACAACAATCTTAGTGAGTGATAAAACAACTATCTAACATCATCAATAAAGTATATGAGAATAGGTAGATTAACCAAACAATCTACCAAAACACCAAAGAAGAAGTCCACCTCATCTTCCCCACATCAGACAGTGATAGCCTTTACAAACAAGCATTTGGAAACAATTATACATCCATGGCAATTAGAGAAACTATTCATTTATGGCAATCAGAAGTAACCAAGCAACAGTGATCATAGCAACCAATTATATATCTCACGTAAACCATCCTAATCGAGTTCAACATCCCTCAAGCACAAGCTCCGAAGCCCTAAACCAACATCAAACAAGCACCCAAGAAACATCTCCTTCGACGTCAGACAATCTATGTGAAATAGTACAAGAAAAACAATCAACATTCATGACTGACTTTGGCTATCACCGCCAATCCTGCTTTGAAACCATCGTTAATCGTATGACTGGCTAAACACCTTGCCATCAACTGTTAAGGGCTAATGGTAAACCCCTGTTCTAGCAAAACTCCATACGCCATACAATGAAACGTAATTAGGCCCGTCGAGCTGCCCAGGGTACTCGATTATACAATCGGTCTTTAAGGTATCCCTATTATACCTCTGCTTTGAGTCTGCTAGAACCTACGACAACGATAATTTCTCGGCCTTCAGTATCACTAGTCGTCATTACTGGCAACCATCCAACCATTGTCCACGAACTCAAAACATCCTTGAGTCATTTTCACATTCGTTGAATTACGACGATCAACAAACACTTCGCTATGCTACATACATTCCTCCTTGAATTCGCGTCGAAGCTAGAACCATCGTCGACTCAAAAACAAGCTTCGTTTGGTCGATACTGCGTTTCATAGCATTTCCAGCTTTTTCTCTATGAAAAACTGGCCACAATGTCAAAATAGCCTTTTACAGCGTTTCTGAAATATATTATATCTCCTGCTTCAATTCTGCATCAATACGGTGTGAAAACTAAGCAAAACTGGCTTTCACAGCGTTTAGGAAACGCTACCATATCTTCTGCATTGCTCCCGATCCATTTGGCTAAATTCCAGGCCATAACACTTAAAACACCTATTTATAGCGTTTCTGGAACGCTATCATTGCTCCTGCACGACCCATCCGCACCTATGGATCGTGCACGATCCAAGACTTTTCTACAGAGTTTGTCAAACGCTGTCAAATTCCAGCGATCCATCCTTTTTGCCAGACCAAGAAAAATGCTCCGATCCAACAATAAAACGTAGGCGATCCATCATATTTTGCTTGAGCGATCCATCCCTAGATCATGGCTGATCCATCCACCTACCACAGCGTTTCCCAAAGGCTGTAAATTTCCAGATTTTTCTAGATTTTGATTTTTGGCCGATTCTTCAACTTTTGGCCGATTCTTTCACTTTTTCTTGGTTGATCTACTCCTTTGCCACTGTTTGAACCTCGTCAAAGCCTCAGCAACGCCGATCCATCATGGATCTTGCCCGATCCATGATTTTAGCTTCGATCCATGCTTTTCAACAATGCCTTTGCCGATATCTTCAAACTTATGCAACCAACTTTGATCCGATCATGTTTGCTTGCCAAAACCTGATTAGATCCACTCTTCAACTCGACTTGATTTCGTACTCTCGAGATCCATTCAATTACAATGTTTCAAACAACGATTCAACCAATAACAAATGACACCAAAATAACAATATGTAATTACATAAAAACTTACCGATTTAAGTTGCTAGATTAGATCCTATGGTGATTTGAATTAAAATCATAATTACATCGATCCGGTCCATATGAAAACAACTTGAAATGATGAGCAGAAGATCAAACAACCCATATACTTGATTGAATCCGCGTGAGAGATGCTTATCACTCACCAATCCTTCGAATTAACTCGAAATTGCAAAATTCTCAATCTGAACAGCGAAGAATATGCTTCAAACCTTTTGATTTAATGCGATCTCTCTTCACTTGACGTAGATCTAGCTTCAAAAGATGTAGATCTTCGATTCTCTTATGTAAATCTAAAATTTTAATGGTGGAAAGGTGTATTTGATTGAGCAAGGAGGATCACGAGCTCAACCAAATGAGAGAATGAAGAAAGTAAAGTATTGTCCATGCCTCTAACCCTATATTTATAGCCTCCCACCAGCCCACTAGTGGGCTTCCTCAAATGAGCCCATCAAAGGCTCTAAAAACTTAAACATAAATTGTGGAACACAAAAACAGCGATTCCTCCCAAACCGCTAAGCCAAATCTTTAAAGTGACCACCCTACGGAATTGGCAATACCATTTCCTTTCCAATAAAACTGACCTCGACACTTGATTCGATCCCAGTCAAAAGTTATTCCCTGTACAAGACTGATAGGGGCAAAATGGTTACAAAAAAAATTGGTAAAAATTATGGACATGTCTCACATCCCCTAAAGGACATTAAAACGATAAATTAAAGAATACTTAATTAAATATTGGGAATTAAGTAAGATAGACTGTACCATTGCGTTCGTCTCGGAATTCTACTTAAGATAGACTCCGAGTTTGCGTAAAACGGACAGCAGTACGAAGGCACATCCGTTGGACGTGTGCATAGACAGTCAAAGCAAAGCTGGGTCATGTGCAGAAGTGGGTGTAAACGTAAGAAGGAAACACCATAAACGCTAACAATAAAGTGGATGCAGCCAACATGAAGGAAAAAGGATATCAGACAGTAGTACAAAAACTGAACTTAAGTACACAAAGCCGGCCGATATCATACAACTGGAAGATCTTAAAAATAATTATTTGCCAGTTACATAAAATCTCCTAAGGTCAAGATATAAGGCACTAACAGAAGACGTACAGCTGTGTAGACATAATTGTTGCAGATAAATGCTGCAGATACTTTTAATTTAAAAAAACGTACATATGGTTAAAGTTTAACCACACAGTTTTGTACGTTGATGTGCTGTAGGTTAAAAAGAATAGATAATGTATTGCATTGCATACACATAGAAAACAAAGCTGGTGTTCACATTTAAAGGAAAAATTCTACAGGAAAGGTTTAAAGGCTATTCACATTTAAATGACAGATTTAGTACAATTTTGTGACTATGCTCTTTGCTATTCATCTGTTCATGCTTGCACATCTCGTTCAGTGCATATTAGTTTCCCTTAAAATCAAGTTGTTGCTCTAGTTATAGAATATGAAGCTCATGTCCAATTTCTTCCAAATTTGCTGCCTAATTTTGCTCATGCAGCTGCTTTCCAAGGCCATGGTTTTGATGCAAATTTGCCTCAATCAATTTGCCTACAACTTTGGGCCTTCTACAGAGCTTAAAAAGGGTGTTATATAGGTAATTTGTAAAAATGTTACTTCTAATAATAATCAAGATATTACTTGTAATAATAATCAAGAACCGCAACTTCATCTTTGTAAACCACAGTTTTTGTATGAGTACAATTTTTCGTTGAATTTTTCCATTTTGTGCTAGAAGTTTTATTATTATGAATGAAACGATAAATAAAATAAGATACATTTTATCCTACAAATGAAATTGGAATTATAAAGCGGGCTAAGTCCTGTTAGCTTTTTGAAAGCATGTTGTATTGATTACTTGCAGTTGGTAAGATAAATAGATAAATGGTGTTACCTATTGATTTCTGGATCTCCTTTTCTTTTGCATTACTTCTCCTCTAATGAATCTTGAAGGTGAAATAAAATTCTGTTAAATTTGCATAACAATGTCATAGCCTGTTAGTTAATAAACAGAAATAATATATAGTACAAATATTAGTCATATATGACATAAGGAAAGTTAAAGGATGTAAAAGCCATAAATTAAAAATCCATGTGACAAATGTAGCAAATGCGCATCCATTAATAGCCCGAGCAAATAATGTGACATGTTGGTGAGTATGTAGCATCGGAAGATAAAATTTTAATTATGCAACATAGCAAGAGTTTCACAAAGAAATTTCATGGATCTGAATAGTAGCTATAGAAGTAAACATCTTTACTGTTAATTTTAATAAAAAGGTCTGAAACAATTCATTGATTAAACATCATACAGAGGAGATGGAGGCTAACAATAGAAGAGGAAGCCTTAACCCTAAAATAACACAAGAGGCCTTTATATATAGGCAAAATACAAAAAAAGACTATACTACCCTTTAGTAGAATATTAAATACGCTAACATCCCCCCTCAAACTCATGATGCGATAGCGATGAGCATCGAGAGTTTGTCAGTCAAAAATCAAAAGCGCGAAGATGACAAAGATTTAGTAAACAAATCTTCAAGTTGCAAGGAGGAAGAGACAAATGGCAATGTCATTGTGCCATTCTGAAGGTGGTGGCGAGTAATATGGCAGTCAATCTCAATATGCTTGGTCCTTTCGTGAAAAACGGAGTTATGATCAATCTGAATAGCACTCTTATTATCACAGTGTAAAGGAGTTGGTCGCCGCAAGAAAACACCCATATTCGCAAGCAACCATCGCAGCCAAACAATTTCACAAGTAGTAGAAGCCATAGCACGGTATTCTGCCTCTGTTGAAGACCGAGATATAACATCCTGCTTCTTACTTTTCCAAGAGATTAGAGAATCACCTAGAAAAATACAAAAGACAGTAGTGGATTTGCGATCAGTAGGATCACTATCCCGATCTGCATCAGAGTAAGCACATAAATCTAAAGATGAAGTAGAAGAAAGCAAAAGAGTCTGAAACTGAGTGCCACGGAGATATCTCAAAATGCGAATAACAACAACCCAATGAACTGTAGTAGGAGAAGTAACAAACTGACTGACTATGTGAACAGCATATGCAATGTCAGGGGGAGTGACAGTGAGATAAACCAAACTTCCAAAAACCGTTCTATAAAGATTAAGATCTGGAAATGGAGATCCATTAGAAATAGATTATCGAGCATTGAGCTCAATTGGAGTATCAACAGTCTTATTATCCGAGAGACAAGCGCGCTCAAAAATGTCAGAAATGTACTTAGATTGAGAAAGAAGATAACCTTTTGGAGAAGAAGCAACTTCAATACCCAAGAAGTAACGAAGGGGACCCAAGTGTTTTATAGCAAAACTTCGAGTCAACTCAGACTTCAACAAGTTAATCCTAACAACATCATCACCTGTAATAATCATATCATCAACATAAAGAGAAAGCAAAATTCGAGCAGTCGAAGTACACTTGACAAACAAAGCGGAATCATGGTCACTCGGGCAAAAACCAAGAGAAGTGATCACAGTAGAGAATTTCTCAAACCAAGCACGGGGAGCCTGTTTGAGGCCATAAAGAGCTTTCCTAAGTTTGCAGACTTCACCAGGTTGATGATCAATACCAGGAGGAGGAACATATAGACTTCTTCATGAAGATCTCCATTCAAAAAGGCATTCTTAACATCCATTTGAGTAATATTCCAGTGGCGAACAGAAGCAACCGCAATAAGAGTTCGAACTGTAGTCATTTTTGCAACTGGAGCAAAAGTCTCCTCATAATCCATACCATATTCTTGAGAATAACCTTTAGCAACCAAGCGAGCTTTATATCTTTCAATAGATCCATCAGCTTTAGTTTTAATCTTATAGATCCAACGAGAACCAATAGCACGTTTTCCTGCAGGAAGAGGTACTAAATCCCAAGTATGAGTTTGATGAAGAGCAGTCAGCTCCTCAGCCATAGCACGCTGCCAAAGAGGATCACGAACTACATCTTTGAAAGATGAAGGCTCAGAGAGACAATGTATAGAAGCAAGGAATGAAGAAAATGAACTGGAAAGGCAAGAATATTCAAAATCAGGTCGTCTATTAGATTGACGGTTTCAGATAGGATATCGACGTTCACTAGTATCCGCTGTCTCAGAAGATGATTGGACAGTTGGGAGTCAATAGAAGTGTCTGGATTTGCAGCAGGAGGTAGCTCATCATCATCAGCAGTGAAAGAATCAATATGAACAAGATCAGACATAAATATACTGTGAGAACGGTCAGAAATTGTAAAATAAGGAATATGTTCAAGAAAAACAACATGACGAGAAACATATAACTTATGACTGACTGGATCAAAACAACGATATCCTTTTTGTCTTGCACCATATCCAAGAAAAACACATATAGCAGACCGTGAAGTTAGCTTACTTCGTTGGACATGAGGAAGAAGAACAAAGCATGTAGAACCAAAAGCACAAAGAGAAGAATAATCTAGTGGACAGCCATACAATTTCTCATAGGGGGACAAGCCAGAATTATGAGAAGTAGGAATTCTATTAATCAAATAAACAGAAGTAAGAGCAGCCTCCCCCCAAAATTCACTTGGAACACTAGCAGACAATAAAAGAGACCTAGCAGTCTCAAGAATATGCCTATGTTTCCTTTCAGCAACCCCATTTTGTTCAGGAGTATCAGTGCAAGAAGTCTGATAAATTGTGCCATCTAAAGCAAGAAGTTCCTTAAAAGCATGAGAAGTGTATTATCCCCCTAAATCACATCTAAAACATTTAATAACAGCTGCATGCTGAGTTTTAATAAGAGATCGAAACTCATTATAGATGCCAAAAAATTCTGAGTGACATTTCATAAGATAAATCCAATAATAACGAGTGCAGTCATCAATAAAAGAGACATAATAACGAGAGCCTCCCTTTGTATAAACAGGAGAGGGTCCCCAAACATCCGAATGAATAAGATCAAAAGGTGCAATAGAAAAAGTATCACTTTGAGGAAAAGGCAAAGCAGAAAATTTTGCAAGTTTACAACCACTATAATCAGAAATATCATGAGTTTTCAATTCCCCTAAAACTCCTATAGACGCTAAAAATTGTAATCGAGACTTAGGGACATGACCCAGACGAGAATGCCACAAATAAAACATAGAAGATGATTGACTCAAATGAAAAGACAAAACATCCACACCAAGAGCAGAAGCAGCAATCTTAGGAATTTTGAACTGATTCAATGTATAAAGTCCTCCTTCTCTATGGCCGGTCCCAATCACTTTTTGAGACTTTGGATCCTGAACATAACAATCAGAAGAAGAAAAAGAAACCAAGTAACCATTATCACAAATTTGACCAACAAAAGCAAGATTTAATGCAAGTCTAGGAATGTGATAAACATTAGATAAGGACAAAGAGGGTGTAATGACTGAACCAACACCTTGCACATGCATAGATGTACCACTAGCACTCATGACAGGCACAAAAACTTTATGAGCCAAAGAAGTGAAAGAGGATAAATTAGGTGACATATGATTTGAAGCACCAGAATCTAAAATCCAGGTAGAAGAAGATATACCTGATGAATTAGATGACAAACCTTTTTGAGACGTAGCTGACATAGCATGTGGCTGAGACGCAAGGAACTTATGAAATTGTTCAATCATTGATGGATCTAAAGAAGGAGCTGTAAGTGCATTATGAGGGTGAGGAAGAAGTGGAGGTCCATTATGAGGGCGAGGAAGAAGTGGAGGTCCATTATGAGGGATTGGTGGTCGATAATTCAGTTGCTGAGGCTGCTAATAGGGCTGCTGCTGCTTTCCTTTCCCTAAATTTAGACATTGAGATTTCCAATGACCTTTTTGTCTGCAAAAACTGCATTCATCACGAGCTACAGTTACATAAGGTCTGACTTGCGAATTTGAATTTGGTCGTGGAGGCATAGCGAAGACTGACGGAGTAGAGACTTCCTTTGCAACAGAAGACTGAAGACAAATTTCCTCTGCCAAAAGTTCACTAACAACAGAATCAACAGAAGGTAGCGGATGACGATGTAGAATAGACCCACGAAGTCCTTCAAACTCGTCACGAAGTTCCATTAAAAACTGTACCAATCTTTGTTCCTCTCTTCGTGCAATATAAGGTCCAAAGGCGCGTAATTCATCAGATTCTATGAGCGCCAACTGATCCCACAAATTTGTAATAGTATCATAAAATTCCTGAATACTCATGCTTTTCTGCTGCAGAGCACGAATATCAGACTCTAATTGGTACTGTTTTGCAAAATTAGACTGTGTATACAATCTAGCTAGATGATCCCAAACTCCTTAGCTGTCTCATATTTTGCTAATTGAGTACCTATCGAGTGCTTGACTGAATTATTGATCCAAGTAATAATTTTAGAATTTGCAACTTCCCACCTATCAAACAAAGACACATAATTAGCAGCTGTGCTATCCACAGGCTTGATAATGGCACCCAAAATATAGCCCCACTTTTGTTTACCCTTCAAAAAAAATTCATCACATAACTCCAATATGCATAATTTTTACCATCTAACTGAACACTAACAACTTGAAGAGAATCATCTCTAATTTCATCCATATTAATAAATCAGAACTTCCAAACTAGAGAATCCAATTTAAAAACAACATAACTGAACACAACTTTGATCACAATAGAACTCCACAGCCAAAACAATTTAGATCGCAAGTCAGAAATCAGAACAACTGAACACAACTTAGATCGCAAGTCAGAAATCAGAAATCATAAAAACCTATACCACTCCCGATTATGGAAGTTGCTGCCGCCGCCAGTGTTCGTGGAAGCCGCCGCTGCTTCTGCCAAAATCGAGACAATAGATGCTGAGGCCGAGATCGTCGCTGAAGCCGAGATCGACTTTGATTACTGAAGCCGAGATCGACGGAGGTTGCTAAGAGGCCGAGATCGTCAGTATTGCTGAGATGCCGAGGCCGAGAATAAGAAGAAGCCGAGAATCAGAAGAGGGCGTGGGTTGCTGAGACTTCCTTGATTAAACATTTCATTGATTGCGGATTGCGAGTATCAGAAGTGGGCGTGGGTTGCGAATTCAATTGGCTCTGATTTCATTGATTAAACATCATACAGAGGAGATGGAGGCTAACAATAGAAGAGGATGCCTTAACCCTAAAATAACACAAGAGGCCTTTATATATAGGCAAAATACAAAAAAAAAGACTATACTACCCTTTAGTAGAATATTAAATACGCTAACATTTACATACAATTAGAAGACTAAGCAAGTAATGTGGTAGTATTCTATTTTTGCATAATATACAACAATGTTCTTTGTGTCCCTCTCTCATTCATTGGGTTAAACATTTCCTTTCGTTCACATCTTGTACAGTGAGTACTCATTACAATGTATATATAAATATGTATGGTCAACCCTTAGATTAGTTATCTGTTCCAAAGAGAAAACTTAGTATATGGCACAGTAATGCTAAAAAAATCGACATATGTTTTACATTGGCAAGTGTCATGTACTGATCCTAGCCCAAAAATATGCTTAATACAATTTATGGGAAATCTAAAACATGGAATGTGAACCAGAAAATGTATATTAATATCTGTTCAAAAATGGAAATACTAAAATGAAAAATGCACAAAAAGAAATTTGTTGACTGATATGCATTAAATATGAAAAGTAAAAACTAATGTCGAAGGATATACATGACAAAAATTAAAAATTCAAGTGACAAAAGTGGAATATGATAACAATGGTCAAAGGTAGAAAAATCTTTTAACATACCATTAATAGTCTAAGTGCATGTATCTTATAACATACCATTAATGGTCAAAGGTAGAAAAATCTTTTAACATACCATTAATGGTCAAAGGTAAAAAAATCTTCTAACATACCATTAAAAGTGGAATATGATAACAATGGTCAAAGGTAGAAAAATCTTTTAACATACCATTAATGGTCAAAGGTAGAAAAATATTTTAACATATCAAGTGACAAAAGAGGGTTTAATTATAAAAAGGTGGAATTTAAGGGGTCTTGATTCGTTGGATATAAGGGGATAGAGGATTTTGGGTACATGGGATTTGATTTGAAGGTAAAATTGTGTTATAGGTAATGAGGGGACCCACATTTAGACTGCATGGTCACATTTAGACGGCATTATTAGACAACTACAAGGTATTTATATACACAACACTACAACAGTAGGAAGAGAGTGCATTCGAAAATTACGATTCCATATACACATGTACATGAAATTTTCTCCAAGTTAGTTCATTTTTTTGTTATAGCTGCTGAGTTAGGATTGCAGAAATATTATGGAAGATAGATTAAACTTTGTATTACTGCTAGAGAATTGTAAAAGTGAAGATAGTCTAATATGTTGCTCACGACAACATATTTATATACACAGAAAACATAAATGGGCTAAGCCCAGTATCGGCCAAAGGCCTTACTACAAAATATAAAATGAAAGAAAGAATGCAAAGACGTCATTTTCTAATTCTCCCCCGGAAACCTAATTAGGGTTAGGTTTCGAGTGAAAAAGGAAAAATAATGGCGGCTCCTTCATCTCAGAAAATCTGGTCGATGAAAAAATACACTTCCTCGGGCCTCCAAGACAGATGAATCCAGGTTGATTTTGAGCTTCGAAGCTTGAGATGACTTGCGATTTGTTAAGAGAGGTTAAACTGGTAACAATAACAGATTTATGTGGTAAATCTGTTCAAACCCTAGTTGAGCAAGCTCGAGTTGACATCGATGAGATGAACAACAACCAAAAGCGGCTTGAAAACATCAACAATCTAGAATAAAAATCTTCCTTTTGGATCTCTGATTCAAAGTAGCAACATCAATGCTTAGTTCTTCCTTGAGCCTTGTAAAGCAAGGTTTCGACAGAGGCTTTGTGAGTATGTCTTCCTTTTGGTCTGCTGATGGTATATATCCAACTTTTATTCTGTCTTTGATAAACGGCTCTCTGATGAAGCATAGATCTAACTCTATATGTTTTGTCTTTGAATGTAAGACTAGGTAAGATGGTAATGAGATAGCACTTACATTACCACACCATATAGTAGCTTGCTTTGTAGTTGTAACCTGTAATTCATCTAGAAGTGATTCAATCCACATGATTTCAGCTGTAGCACTACCTACACTTCTAAATTCTGCCTCTGTACTTGATCTTGATACTGTATTTTGCATCTTTGCACACCATGATACATGATTTTTACCTAGACAAATACAATAACCTGATATGGACTTTCTATCATCACTATTTGTACCTAGTCTGCATCAGCATATGCATTGATATTTAAAGTATTGCTGGATGTTAAAATGAGCTCGTGGTCAATAGTTCCTTTAAGATATCTGAGAATTCTTTTGACAGCCTTCCAATGATTGTCCAATGGATTTTGCATGTATTGACTGACATTATTGACACTATTAGCAATGTCTGGTCTAGTTATTGTAGCACACTGAAGAGCACCAACTATGCTTTTATAAAAGTTTCCATTTAGAAATGGTTCTCCTTTGTGCTTAGATAATTGAATGTTGGTGATCATTGGTGTAGGTAAAGGATTTGGTCTTTGTCCATTTTAGCTCTAATCAAAATTTCAAAAATGCATTTCTTTTGATTAAGATACATTTCTAAACTTGATGATTTATTGACTTTAACACCCAGAAAGTAATGCAAATCTCCTAAATCTTTAATTGAGAATTCTGAATTCAGCATATTAGTAATGGCTTTAGTTTCAGCATCACTACTTCCTGTAATAATAAAATCATCAACATAAATTAGAATATATGTGGTTGCAGTATTAGATATTTTTATAAATATTGAGTTATCAGATTTTGATGATTTGTAGCCATGATTGACAAGTGTTGATTTCAACTTGTCAAACCAGACTCTTGGAGCCTGCTTTAATCCATAGATGGCCTTGTTGAGTTTGCACACCAAATTCTTGTTTGCGTGTTGAGTAAACCCTTGAGACTGCTCCATGTAAACTTCTTCCAACAAATCACCATTAAGAAATGCATTATTAACATCTAATTCTTTGATGTTCCAATTTCTATACAAAGCAATTGTTAAAATAATTCTGATTGAAGTTAGTTTCACAATAGGTGAAAATGTTTCTAAAAAATCAAAACCACACTGTTGTGAACACACCTTTGCAACAAATCTTGCTTTGTACTTAGAAATTGAACCATATGCATTTCATTAATTTATAAATCCATCTGCAGCCAATAATATTTTTATATTCTGGTTTTTCAACCAATGTCCAAGTTCCTTTCTTAATCAAAGCACTGTATTCATCTTGCATAGCTGAACTCCATTTATCACTTTGTGTTGCTTCATCATAAGATGATGGTTCTTCTAGAACAATTGCAGTGTTGTAAATTTTAGGCTTGTATATACCACACTTTTCTCTAGTAAGCATTGAATGTTGATTAATAGCATCTCTGACAGCAGTAGTTTGATTGTCACTTATGATATTATTATATGTTGTTTGATCTACATGTATATCGCTGACATCTTGTCTTTGTTGCTCTGCACTATCACCAATATTGGAGGAGGATTGCTATTGACCTGGCCTGCTTGAAGGCATGGTATGTTGAGAGCTAATATTGGTGTCGTACTCTTTATGATAAACATGCACCAATACTTCAACTTCATCGAGTATAACATACCTTACCTGTCTAGTACTTAAGTTTTTTCTGCAGTACTTACATCAGCTTTTACTAAAGGGATAAACATGTTCATTAAATCTGACATGTCTTGAGATATAAATTTTTCCTTTGCAGTCTAAACATTTATATCCTTTTTGTTTGTTACAATACCCTAAAAAGGTACATGCAGTAGACCTGTAATCTAATTTATGATTATCGAAAGGTCTTATATAAGGAAAACACTGACATCCAAAAACCTTTAAGTGCTTGTAATCTGGTTTAATTTTTGTTAGCACCTCTTGTGAACATTTGAATTTTAATACCATTGTAGGTATTATATTAATCAAATGTACATAAGTATTAAATACATCTGCCCAATATTTAAAGGGCATAGAAGCTTGAGCTAACAAAGTTAAACCAATTTCAATAATATGCCAATGTTTCCTTTCTATGATTCCATTTTTTTCTGATGTATAGGGATATGTAGTTCTATGATTAATACATTTCTTTTTAAAGAAGGATTTTAAGGGTAGAAATTCTCTACCACCATCTGTCTGAAAGGTATTTACCTTATTTCCAATAATGTTTTCAACCTTATTAATAAATTGTATTGCAACATTACTGGTTTCAGACTTAGATTTAAGCATGTAAATCAACACAAATCTAGAATATGCATCAATGAATGATATAATATTTGTAACCATAACTTGAACTAATATGTGCACCAGAATCTGGGTACCAGCAATCATCTGACACATCATCATTAGTGGTACTTCAGTATTGAGAACTTCTGCTTATGCTTTACTGTTATCTTTAGCAGTACTCACTACACCATATCAGCGAATTTGGCACAGAAGGATGCAGATATACCGTTCGGCTAAAAACCGTATCAAATTTGATAATGCTCAGAACCGTATCAAACACCAGTTTGCGATCCGCACCACCCCAAACACCTCAAATTTGACCATCCATCGCGAATGCTTCGAATCGGTAAATTTGATACGACTTAAGGCCAAATCGAATGCGTATCATATTGTATATCCCCTTAGGCACTTGGAATTAAAATTTTGGCAGCTCCTCATTCCATATGTTTTACTTCAGTAGTGACCGAAAACCCAAATTAGGGTTTTCGGTCACCAAAACGTGCCTCCACCTTACTCTGGAATCACCTCCTCTTGCATCCTAAACACAGGATTCTTGCCATCTTGCTTCCTCTGTCAATCGTCAATCATCAATCAGCAGAAGTTTCAATTCAAGGTGTTGTTTTCGTCGATTTATATTTGCAGTGAATTTTGTTTGCAGCTAGGTTAATTTGTATGAATTTGCGGATGTGAATTGTATTTGTGTGAATTTTGTTTGTAGTTAGGGTTTTGTTTGTAGGTAGAAATTGTCTGTTTGGTTGTTTAGCTGTTTTGATTGTTTGTTTTATGTTGAATCGTATCAAAGACGTTATTCTCATCTCCTAGTGTTCCTCTTAATTCGGTGGGCAAATAGCTCAGTTCTCTTAGTGTATGTCATCTAATATGGGTTCAAGCTCAAGAGCTGAACCGTTTTAGGATATTACCAATTTTTCCTTTGGCTTGTGCATTATATCCACATATTTACAAACATGCTGGCAAGTTTTGGCATCTATTACGTCCATATGGAGTCCATTTGTTTAAAACTTAGTTGGGTTGAGCTTTTGAACATGATAAGAACTGAAATTTAGGCGTTCATCTTGATTTCTGAATGAATTTATAAAGATAAGTAGACACAAATTAGTTGTCCTTGATTAATGATTGAGATGCTATACTAGTAGTTGGTTGCATTAAAATAACATAGCAATGTCCTAAATATTACCGTATTAAATTGGGTTGTCTTAGTGTAGTACTGTACAATATTAAACAGGGTTTCAATTGGTATGTATTACTGTTACAAATCATACCGGTTTTAATTGGTATGTCTTAGTGTAATTGTGTATTAGTGTAGAACTTCTTCGTAGTGGCTCCATTCCATGCCTCATTTCATAGGGACCTCAAAGTAGATCTATTTCATTATATTCCATCTATATCCCAATTCCATTCATTTAATATTTCTTTGGTGTGATTGACATAGGAGATGTCATTCAATCGAAGAAGATGGTATCGTTGACATAAGAGATGTCATTTCTAGTCTATCTCTTTCTATATATGGAAAGTTAAGAAATCATCATATAATAATCGAGAAATTGAAATAGAAAAGAAAAAAGGGAGGTTAATGACTGCTACTCTGTTTTGGGAGATAACAAGTTTACTGAAAATATATTAACAGGTTTGCTGAAAATTTTGGTAGATGGATGATTACTCGACTTACTGGTTAATATTTTAATGGGCGATCCACCAGGTGGATGCATTTTAGCTCACACGTAGGGCCGGGTATCCATGCTTATTAGCTTTATCCAAATGTCGGATGCCGCTGCACTTAACCTTAGTAAAAAGCTTATTTCACTAGCAACTTTCCCCTACTTTGTATCAGAGACTGTAGTGTAAGTTATCTTGCACTACACAGTCCGCTTCAAAGAAACTGAAAGTTGCAAGTGAAAGCAGCTTTTTCCAAAGGTTAAGTGAAGTGGCATTTGACATTTGTATAAAGCTTATAAGCATGGATTACTGACCCTGCGCGTGAGCTAATATGCATCCACCTGGTAGATCACCCAGTAATTTCTTAATCAGAAAGTCGAGTATGTGTGTCATCCGAAGATGATGATTCGATATCTTTAGACGTTGGAGCAGGTATATATATTATTTTACACGTATCTCTACGTAGTATCTTACATGGACGATGCCTTGCATTTTTTACGACTGACATTTCATTCATCTTTAAGACATATACTGACTATACAAACACATTTTTATGTACTATCTGTGTTATTTTTTATAGGTTGTTTGAGAACAATTTTTGAGTGTGATACGTTATGTACAATTTTTATAGGACTATTTTCAAAGTGCTATTTTTGACATGTTTTAGTGTAATTTGAGTTAAACTCAGTTAGCACATAATAACAGAAGACATTTCTGTCCACATATCATTTCTATATGTCAATAAACAAGTTCCATTTTAGCTCATTTCTGTATGCTGGTGAGTTACAATGTTGATCTCCTGTCCGGTAAAGTATTTGTAACTTGTTTAATGTATTTATATGCAGTCGTGTTGGAGAAAACAGAAAAAGTGGGGAGGTCACGTTAAACCACAAAGCATGCGAGATGCTGGTATGTTTCTAGGTTACAAGTTCACGAAATCATGTCAGTAGCATGATAAACATGTTATATAGATACAATTGACTAATATGCACACACGAACACAAAGACACGATATGCCCTTCACTGTTAACAGTACGGCGCTCGTCGAGTACTCTAGATTGAACCATCGACATGAAGTCTCGACTTGCCTTTTATCTGAAGCGCATGGGTAGAAATCAGTCAACTAGTCGAGACGACTAGTGTCGACTAGTTTTGTGTGCAATCAGGCTTAAAAGTACTTCTTTTTTCCTATAGATTTCGGTGCTTTGCTGCTGGAACTCAGGCTGGCTATCACGATTCAGTTTTGCTGCCAATCATCAGGTTGGCCTTTTAAGCTTTTGTTTTAAACTGTGTATATTTATAAATATTTATTCTGTTATAAAACTTTATCAGCATCAGCTAGCTTATTCTCATAGTACTGCTTTGATTTACAGCAAACACATGGATTTCATCGGCATGATCAGCACGTACGCTCAATCTTACCGGCCTCGACTGGAGTTATATCAGGCTGATATGTTTTTACCTTTTTTTGTTAATTCTTAATGTGATGAAAATCTTTGACAGTTTCCTTGTATATGTTTGTATGTACATGTACATTGTGTTTGTGTTATGAAAAATCTTGTAATGCTTTGAGTGTGTGTATATATATATAAATTGTATTATTCTTGTGTATAAATTGTGGTATATATGTTGTGTTATGAAAAATATGTGCTACAGATTCGGTTTTTTTTATATATATATATATATATATATATATATATATATGCATGCATACATATATGTGTACACACACATATATAGATACAGTCAAAGGCCGTGTCTGAGTAAGCTTTAGATACGGCTACCCGCCGTATGTTATTTCTAGTGAGATACGGTTTATAGCCGTATCTAAAATTTTAATACGCCATTTTTTGATACGGTTTTTTGTCGTGCCTAACTGCTTTAGATACAGCTAATAACACAGCTTAATTAGCATATATGGTGTAGTGACTAACCATATTTGCACTATCACTGTTGTTTTGTTGTGGAGGAGTATAATTGGTATTGAACCTAAAATAACATTTGCTTGCACCATGCCTGGCTTTTTCATGGATTTGACATTTGATTCTATTATTATTATTACTTCTACCACCTCTTCTTCCTCTACCAGTCCAACCCCCTCTCTGATTGTTAAACTGATTTCTTGATCCACTTCCTTTATCTTGATTTTTTCCTCTTTCATAAGCAGTGTAATTGACTGATATATCAGAATTAATACTCTTTTTATGCTCTATTCTACCTTCATGATATAGTAGGGTAGAATAGACATATTGTAATGAGGGTGTTGGATCCATAGAAAGAATTATTGCAGTAACAGCTTCATACTCATCATCTAAACCACTAACAATTGCTATTACCTGTTTCGATTCTGGTATATTCTTTGTCCTGCAGAACTTAATTGATTACATATGTTTTTAACTTTGAGCAAGTATTCATTCATAAATGATTCACCTTTCCTTATGCTATGCAATTGTCTTCTATGATGCATTACTATAGCAGAAGATTGATTAGAAAATTTTGTTTCAGCTGTTACCCAAACTTCTTGAGCAGTTTTGACCCCTATTAACCGTGATAAAATAGCTGGGCCAATTGAGAACATCATCCATGCACAAACTAAACCATCTTGTCTATGATGCATGGTATATTCAGGATTACTCATCAGTTTATCTTCATCATCTCTAATAAACTTGGGTGGAACAATCTTTGTTCCAAGAATATAGTCTTCCAAACCATATGTTCTAACCGAATTTTCAACCTGTAATTTCCATAACAGGTAGATGGATTCATCAAGATGAATTGAGATTAATTGACTTTGGGGTTTTATGATGGTCTTCATCAAATATTGGATAGGATCAGTCAGAGTCTAATGAACTCTGTTGCTGGAAACTTGAGGAGTGGAATTATCTCCAGGGTTAGCCATGCTGAAACACTATGAAGCAATTTCAGAAATGCACAAGTATGATTTTATCACTCGAAACTTTGAATTGAGATACTTTCAGGAAATTTCACTATTGTAGAATGATGCAACTCTAATTGCCTATGTGGGGAACAACGACTAAATATCTGTTAAGAACAAATAATGATTCTGATAGGATTTCTTTGATGGCACTTATACAATAGTGATGGTTTCTTGAATTGTCTTGATCGGTTTCTTGAGATACAGATCAGATCATGTACCAAACTTTATGCTGAAATCAAGATGCGGCCAAAAATTGTAGGCGAGGCATTTGATTTTGGATTAAGCAGCAACCTTCAAATGATAAGTCGAAACTTTCATGAAGGAAGATCCAAATGATGAAGCTTATCTGATGAATCGACTGTTGATCAACACTTCTGTTGATCAACACGCTGATACACTTCTTGGCAAGGCAGAAATAACTCTGATACCAAGTTAGAATTGCAGAAATATTGTGGAAGAAAGATTAAACTTGGCATTATTGCTAGAGAATTGGACAAGTGAACATGATCGAATATGGCATATTTCTACCAAACTATACCTAGAATTTCCTAATATAAAAGAGAATTTTCTATCGGTATTAATTCAGATGTTATGTAGCAACCAAAATCAAGAGTCTTTATGAGATGAAAAGGGAGACGTAAGTGCTAATTCAAACTGCAAAATTGAGGATGCAGATAAATTAGCAGATAAAATTCTGTAGAAAGAGACAAAAGTCTAAGATGAGTACGAAATTTAGATATGGAGATAAGAATGAGAAGTGTGGCAGCTAAGGTTGCTTTTGGTTTATCATTTTTTATTTTGGATTTTCGTACATATAAAAACGCGAACGACGCACTCTTACCGTTAAAAATGGCCGTTTAAAAGAAAAACGAAGTTAACAAACAAAATAGAAAGCAACTTTTTATTTTTTTTTTCATGTTTGAGAAATAACGGAAAAACTTTAACAAATTTATCCATCCACCAACCATCAAATCCCTTCATCTTTGTTCCGTCTTCTCCGTTATTTCCTAACTCTTCCCACATTTTGCAATTAACGTTGAAAACTCAAAACTTAAAATATGAAATAAACCGAACACACCCAAATATTCTAAGAATATAATTTCCTCAAACCCTACGTCAGAGCTTTAACATGAAAAGGGTCACCAAATAAATATTGTTTTTTTATCTTACAATTTAATTTTTACATACGCTTGAAATTCACTTTGTGAAAAGAAAATACCTCATCAACCTATATATCGAACCATTTGTAAATATTGGATTAATATAATATTTGTTTTACTAAGTTTTCATTAAATGTGTGTAGTAGTATAAATTACGTAATTTTGGACAAACTTTGATAATAAAATTGTTGTCATCAGTTACGAAAAATAAGTCTATTTTGTCAAACTAAGAAAATTACTAACCATTAGTCAGAATATATATAATTTTGTTACAACCAATTCCATAATACTAATTCTGACATTAATAGAAGATTTCAAACGTCTTTACATTTCAATATCCATTGGCTCGCGAGAAAACATAAGTTGTATGTGAAATTTATTTTAACACATTTCTCTTTAAACGTTAATAAATAACTTAACTGCAACGAAATCGTTGTAGCCTTTATAAATGTAGTTGTTAAATTTCCGAGCACTTAGTAAATAAAACATTTCCTGATTAAATCTGGAATCATGTTGGTTTTTTCTGCTCATTTGATGTGTATGCTAAATAATCCATCCTCGACTTCGTTTTATCTATCGGTTAGCAAACCTATACTATATATCAAAGTGGTGAAATAATCAAAACTACAAACAATATAGGTGAGAATATTGAAGACCAATTGAATAAGAAATGTGAATAAAAAATATATTAATGCTATAGTCATAAATAATATTAAATTCTAACCAAATATTCAGAAGTATTACATGTTGTTTTTTAATTATTCAGAAGATGAAATATGCAGTTTTTTTTGGGAATATTTCCACATCGTACTAAATACTTGTATGAAACTTTGAAAAGAAAAAAGGATGAGGTTCTCGTAGAAATAAAACAGATGTAAATCAGCAATCAGACTGGAAAATGGTAACCCAAATAAGAATAGAGGTGATTTCTTAGTTTCAATATTGTAAATGTGGTTAGATGCATTTATTATCCTAATTTAGAATAATAATCATACATTCGGTGGTTAATTGGTGTTCTGCTAAATAATTTATTTTATAAGGTTTACAACTTTAGGGGAAAAGAAATTGGTTTCGATAAGGTTAAATAAAAACACTAGTTTAGCAATAATAGACCAAAAAATAAATATGACATAGCGATAGGTGTATTATTTGTTTTAATTTATAACATTAAAAAAAGAGTGTTTTGGAAGGAATGAAATAGGGAGAAATGAAAAATGAAACATAGGAATGAAGCAAAATATTTGATAGCTCCTCCAGTCTCTTTCTTAGGTTATCACTATTAATAGCTTTCATATGGAAGATTCTTCCAGACAAATTATATCAATTTGTGCCAGATGTTCCCTTAGCATTATGAAATATATAAATCATATATCTGTAACTAACAATTTGTAATAAAAGTTATATTATTATATCAAATTGTCACCTTGCGCCTTTTCATATGGTGAAATATTTTTGCACTATATCTTTGTTACAGGCATCAATATGATTTTTTATATATGGAATTGTCATTGTATTCAATTCAGGAGTGAAAATTAATGTGAATTGCATAGGTTTGAGATTACATTAGCAATATTTGATCAGGAAAATGTTAACTATTGAAGTTTTAGAAGTAACAATACTAGTAATTAACTGTTTAATTATTTGTTTAAACATAATGCTTCCCAAACAACAATATTAATGTTTAGCAAAACATTATTTATGATGATTATTATGTCAACATTCCTGCTACAGATTTATATTTCTAACATACATCGAATTGAATTAAAGAATTTGTTAGAGTCGGAAAATAGAACATCAACATTTGAAAGCCTAGGTTAGCTACAAAAAATATGATTTGTCAAAACAATTTGGGTTGTTGTTTGCAACCCATATTTTCACCAGTGGTATATCTTGGATAAACTATACAATTTTTTTACAATATACTGACAAATGGACTAGTAAAATAATAGCAAAGCATAAAAATTTATATCAAATAAGAATGCAATAGGAATCCACAATCAGTAAGGAAAAATCTAGAAGAAAATTTACAGTAAAAATATAGTTAAAAAATATAACACCAATATCTGGTACGTATTTGGTTCATAAATGCAGTTGTGAGTATTCATAAAACTATATGATTTTTATCCACTAAACCGAGTAATTTAATAATCATGTTATGGGAAACTAAACATGCTTACATCGCAGGAGTTGGTTGCATAACTATGTCTTTTTTTTTCAACATACAGACAAATAGAGCTATAAAATAAAAGGGAAAACACAAAAATTTATGTCAAATAAGCATGCAGGAAACTATACAGACATTAAGCAAAAAAATTAAAACAAAATTTGCAGTCAAACTATAGTTAAAAAATCGAACACCAATATCTGGTACATATTTGGTTTACAGATGCTACTGTAAGTATAACATATACATACAACTATTTGATTTTTATCTAATAAAGGAACTTATTTAATAATCTTGTTATTTATCAAATCCCACAATTGCTTAGAGCATCTCCAATCCGCAGGCGATGTAATGTCTTCAGAATATTACGTGGACACAATTGTTTTACAATGTTAAGCCTATGTGTCAACAAACATTAAATATATAGCAAAATGGACTCCAATGCAAACGTGCTGGAAAAGTGAAACTGATTTATGTGGCATAACTGAACATATTTGTTTTGCTGAGAAAATAGCAGTAAATCAACTAAAAGAAAGGCACAGGAAAAAACATGCAGTAGTATTTAGAAATGGCCGTAACTTCTATGTCTTCAATTGTATGAAACTGACAGGGATTTAGGCTAGATTTATACTTGTTTGATAAGAAATGCAGGATCAAAAAGGATTGGGCAAGAAAGAAACACGCTAGCTATAGGAATTGAAGTGATTCAAGAATAAGAAGTGAACAAATATCTCTAATTAAAGAAAACTGCAGTAACTACAACAAGGAAGAAACTGTTAGAATTCAGATCTAGAGAGAAGAGAGAGATGAAACAGTAAACAATTAGAAGGCTACATCTTTATTGATTGAATAGACAAATGAGATACAGAAAATGGAGGCTGACAATACAAGCCTCTTGCCCTAAAATAACCAAAGAGGCCTTTATATATAGGCAAACAATAAAACGCATAAAAAGACTATATTACCCTATAGTTGCATATTCAATACGCTAACATCCCCCCTCAAACTCACGATGCGGAGAATCGTGAGTTTGCCAAATAGAAGTAGAGAAGAAACTCCAAATAGAAGTTTGCCAAATAGAAGAGCTGCCAAAAGAAGTAGAGAAGAAACTGCCACAAGAAGTAGAGAAGAAACTGCCAAATAGAAGCTGCCACAAGAAGTAGAGAAGAAACTGCCAAATAGAAGCTGCCAAAAGAAGTTGCGAAGAAACTGCCAAATAGAAGTTTGCCAAATAGAAGCTGCCAAGAGAAGTAGAGAAGAAACTGCCAAATAGAAGTTTGCCAAATATAAGCTGCCAAAAGAAGTAGAGAAGAAACTGCCAAATACCAAATACCAAATACTCAACATCAACTCAACAATCCAAAACAATCTTCAATCTGATCGGTAAGTAAAAGATCTGAGCGGCTAAATGATAAAACTGGTCCCCGGATGAGTTTATATGTTTGCATCCCCCAAACATATCAAATGAATAACAAAACTAAACCAAAATGGGATGGTTTTGTATGTTTGCATCCCCCAAACATACAAACAAAAAACAAAACCAAATCAATAGGGATGGTCAGCATATGTTTGCATCCTCCAAACATACCTGCAGTTCCACCTACCACCTTCAATCAACGTCAATTGCCCTCCTAATAAACCGGGTTACCGATACAGATATCAATCGAATAATAAACAAACACTAACACCTAACAAATCACTTCAAACATTCAACCAAACCCATTGCTCCAACATCAAGTTCCACAAACACTAAACTCTCCACCAACTGCTTTCACATAAACAAACAACTCCATACCCGGACACCATCAACAATCTTCTCATAGAGTTGCATCGTCTGTCACCAATCCAATACCACAAAACTGCTACTTCATAAGCCCATATTCTTCCAATTCACACCACACTACATCAGAAACATACACTAACACTCACTACAAACCATCAGTTCAACTATCACGATATCACCTCGCAAATCTACAGCACCTCACAAATCATACCACAAGATCACACTTCCCATCCATCTCCACAAACTACACCAAAATGCAACACCCATCACCTTGCTGATCAACATACATCACCTGCAACATCAACACCCCTTTTAACTTGTCTGCACAAACAACTCCAGTCTCCTTCAGGCAAACCAAAGTCAACCCCATCGGAAAACACACCACAAACGGAACCCCCAAAACCAACACCTTCCTGCCAGTACATCACCCAGCGCACAACCACCCAATCGACCACTGAACCTCATAATTCCTCCGCATACCCACCTTTCACAATCCACCGAAGATGCAAACTCGAGCAGAAATTCACCCCGAAGCCTTGCACAGCCGCAATCGCCACCAAATTCAGCAACCGCGATTGCCACTACAAAATCAAAATCCACCATCAAATTCAGAAACCGCCTGCCATTCACTGCTTCAAATCACTCCTACTACCCACTTCCACACTGCACCAACAAGCCACCTTCAACAGCCAACCCGCAGCACCCTTCCTGTCACACCATCACTGTACAGCTTTTTCATTCCTCCTCAACAATTCTACAGTCTCCCAAAATCGCCCTACCATCACAAACTTCCTCCTGCCAACTTATCTACAGTTCTGTCAACGTCCAGTCCACGTTGCTGCATCATCCCATCGCGCAACCCCAAAGCACCGACAAACTCACGCACCACAGCCAAATTCGCTTTTCGCCACAAGATCGACATCCCCAGTTCGAGCATCACAACTCTGAAACCCTAGAACCCAGTTGAAACTCATAACATCCAATTCGAAAACAGCCACAACCCGATTTCAACAACTCACCCAAAAACAAGCTCACTACTGCGTCGCCCAAACAATTCGAACAACACCCGAACCCTCGAGCAATCAGAAATCAAAACTCCAATAGCAACAAATCTGATTCGAGAACCCAAATCGCAGTCGCGATTTTCAGAAACCCTAAATTGAATTCCAAAAGTAAAAGAAAACAAGTTTTTTTTTCTTCGAACGAGATCTGGATTTCGAAAATGAAAGAGAAAGGAACTTGCAGATTAGGATTTGGGTAAACAAACGGTAAAAATTCACTTCGAACGCTGTATTTCTCTCTCTTTCTCTCTCTCTCCCCTCTAACTAGCTCTGATACCATGTTAGAATTCAGATCCAGAGAGAAGAGAGAGATGAAACGGTAAATAATTAGAAGGCTACATCTTTATTGATTGAATAGATAAACGAGATACAGAAAATGGAGGCTGACAATACAAGCCTCTTGCCCTAAAATAACCAAAGAGGCCTTTATATATAGGCAAACAATAAAACACATAAAAAGACTATATTACCCTACAGTTGCATATTCAATACGCTAACAGAAACAAGAGTAAAGATTAATGCAAAAGCACAGAACATATAACAACTAAGTGGGCTGAAATAAAGATCAAGGTAAAAAATTAATTCTGGAACTAAAAGAACTTAATGCATACAGTAGATCGATATACAAGTAACATAGCAAGACATCATTGCAAAGGTAGAAGAAAACATCGTATAATCAGAATTTACTCCAGATAATATAATCCGAATAAAAACAAGTTTAGATCTCAAATTATTAACCAGTAGTCAATATACTACAAAAAGGGTTACAGAACTCAAAGTTGCGAACTATAAATTAAGAAACTCTAAATTATACTGCAAATTTCATACATGCATACAATACAAACGAAGTACATAATTGCTTGTAGAAGCGTTGAGATAACAACAGATTCATAAAAATCAACTTGACGGGATTTGATAAATGATCAAAATCTGATCATTTCACTCCTGTGACATCACCCTATGCCTAAAAATCAAATGAATAGACTTAAAAATCTCGGTTTGCGGAGATTAACACGACAGTACTAGCCAAATATGCAATTTATGATCAACAAAAATTGTCCTCTCTAGCCTTTCACCGTAATTTAGCCACCAAGACCACCAGAAGTGTCGGAACATTTGTCGGCAATTTTTAAAATAAACTAGATCTTTCAACTTTAATTGAGGATACCTGAATTGGGAACTCACTATACACGAACCAAGTAGCAGCGCTTGGATCTTGAAGCAACGATTAAGGTTGATTTACTAGTGGAGGCGGAGAGGATTTTACGATTTCTATTTGTATATTTCAAGGCAGATTTGCTGTAGAAGGAAGAGGATGAAAAAAAATTAGGAATGGGAGTAGTTGAGATGTGACGTGTATTGTTCGAAATTGTGAACTAGGATGTCCGAAACTGGACTTGCTTCACAACGTGAAATTTTATTTTAAACACGTCAGATTCCACAGAAAGATCCAAATTGCATTGGAGAAATGGAAATAAACACCGTTGTCTAACTGCTTATGTGTAATGGACTTTACAATGATGGAGATGCTCTTAGCCCACTAGAAAAACAACACAAATAATATGAGAGACTATTTTCTGAAACCAAATATACATTTTGTTCTTAGTTTCCCAAGGCTAACAAATGTGAATGTGGATGGCAGTATAAAAAAGGATGAACATGTTGTTTCAAAAGCCATTTTCTAATCAGAATTAGAGGGTCCAGTCAGCAAAACTAAAGGCAAAGATGGCTTTAACATAAGCCATATATGATTGATTATTGTAAAATCCCAGGCTAAATATTTTAATGCATTTTGTAGATGAGTGTTCTGTTACATCATATCTTCATTCTTTCAAATATGATACAAATTCTAAATGAACTGTACGTTCTAATACCGATAAAGGTTAGCAAATGCTGCAATTTGTAGAAACTAAAAATGCCATAATCTTAAAATCAATGCCAGTTTAAGCGTGATAGCGCGTAATATATGAGCATTCAGTAAGCAATTAATCTTATACTAATTGAGGTAGCATTGATATATCATTATATGCTTGTTTAATAACTGCATTTAATAGTTAAAAGTAACGCAAACAATCAATTAATCGAAGTAAACATTTCAACAAACATCTCGCTAGTCTATATTATGTAGGAAAACTTGAATGTAAAATAACAATATGGCAGGATAAGGAACAATCACCTCGTCCAAGCATCACTTCACCATCAAACCAATAAAGAACATCTCTTACCGCATTAGATCACAGCTTGTTCACAGTCAACTGCTCTTCGGGAATAACTGCAGGTAAGGCTTCGTATTGCGTGCTTATAAAACCATTTGCGTCGCCATTCGTTTATTGCATCGCTTAATCACGTCCACCACGATCATTATATTCGGCCTCGCTTTTCAAAATGATGCGATTTATTTCCTGTCAAGGTTTTTTGAAATATTTGGGGATTTAGTTTTATTCTCTATTTGCAATAGAATGAAAAGAGGATATTTGAGCGACTTTGAGGAGCGGTGGCTCCATTCTAGAATGGTGAATGGTCAAATCAAAATCATTCGATTTTTATGTTAATTGGAAAGGAGGAAGGACATGCGGGTGAGCGGTTACACGTAATGATATGCTGGAGAGAGAGAGAATTAGAATTATGAGATGGAACTGTAACTGGAAGAAATAAGTTAAAATTAATATGAGTGGTGTGAGGAAAAATTTGAAGAAAATGCGGATTTCGGTACACAGAAACGAAGGCTAATTAGGATGTCCGCGGAAAGCGGGGAACGAACAGCTGGAGGATGACAGTAGTGGACGAAGAAGGCAATTTTCTGAAGATATGTTTCCTTGTTAGGAAAGAGTGAAAATTTTGGAGCCGGAAAGAAGGAAGAAGAGTAAACGGTTTCTATAGTGTTGTGCTTGTCACATTAGTTATTCGAAGAAGGGAAAAATTGCAGGAGTGCGCTGTATTTTGAAATAGAGTGATGGGAGATGTCCACGTCAGCAGGGAGAATTTCCTGATTTACCATTTAAGTAAAAGAGAGATAGTATGACATTTATGGCTAATAGCAGTTGTAAAGGATTGAATTACGAGTGTACATAGTAGTTACAAAAATATTTGTTGCAACTGTCATTATTAGTTGTAGTAGATCATACTACAACTACAATCGTATGCCGCCAGCATAATTGACAAAAAAATTATTGAAATGTTAAATTGCAAGTGTTACAAATAGTTGTAGATAAGTCCTTTACAACTGCTAACAGCTGTTATAAAAATTGTTTTGTAGTAGCTGAAAACTCTGGTGGGAAGGTCCTCTACAACTGCAACAATCCGAATTCCGACAGACCGATTTTTTTTCAAAATTTCAATCTATCGAAACTCGAATTGGGTTACTGTGCTATCCTGTAGAAAAGACAGAGACATAAAATATGTCAGAACTCAGAAAATTTCTCACAGCGGAATGGATAAAATATAATATAATCAAAATATAGTCTTACCGTATTAATAATACTGCCTAACCAGTATCCAAGGCTATCATGTTCCTGCCACAAATCTAACCTGCGAATATGTTATGAGGAGGGGGTCAGAACATAAGTTCTGGTGACTGGATTTAAACTATACACTTTGGATAATCCTACATATACTGTTCAATCATATTATCTTATTTATTAGGTTACTTGGGTTAACAGCACTCAAGGCTTATACACACGTCGTACCCATTTACTTCCCACTGGATTATTCTATTACAGTATATATGTAGCTACCCCGAATATCGAGGTACACCCCATGGTACCCCACTCTCACGGCCTCTACCATAATGCCACCGAAATGCTCACAGTCCCTCATCCTACGCCGGAGTGACGTACAGATCTCTATATAACAATGTTACGATCAGCATATATCTGCCATCACTACGCTACGTAAGCGTACGGACTGCCACCCTCGATAGAATCAGATCTCATACCGGAGTAATGCCCTCAAGTCCACGATACACCACCCAGAGCCGATATGCATGTATCTAGACTGTCCCACATACGTATCGTCAATTGTAGCTCGATGCTATAACCGCACGACCTCTAATGTGCACCAAGTCCCGTGGCAGGGTGATACAAGAAACACGGAACTCGGTCGGGAGTAGGGATGGCAAAAAAATCCGTACCCACGGTTATCCGCGGGTAAAATCCGTCATGGACATGAAACGGATAGTTAAATGGGTATCCGTATCCATTAATTAATGGGGCAGGTACGGATAGTAAGATATCCATTTCAGTGGGTACCAGTGCCTGTATTGAGTGTGATTTATTATCAATAGTCAATACAAAAAACATTGTTGTTGGCTGTTCGGTATTTTTGTGCATGCCTTTACTCAACAATTTATAACTGGCTGTTGGTATTTTGATGGATACTTCTATTGTTATCTCTTCTTTTCTGGATGTTGGTTTAAATATGTATTGTTATTTTGAGGTTAGCATTTGAGCATTGGTCTAATTTGTTTTTTTTACCAAATGTACTTTTGAATAATTTCAATAAACGGCTAAAAGATAAATTGAATAAATATAATGGATACCCACGAATACCCGCCATTACCCGCAACTTGTTTAAAACCCGTTTAATGGGTACCCGTGCGGGTATGGGGCGGGCATGGGGCAAAAAATAACACAACGGGGCGGGTGATGGGGAGGTACTACCCGCGCCCGCCCCGCCCCATTGCCATCCCTAGTCGGGAGCTTTTCCATATCTGTACTGGCCCGTCCTTAAAGAGCCTCTATATACAGATATACTTAGGGTCTGTTTTCACGGTGGATATGGCCCCACCTCGGCCCCTCCCTCAACTAGTAAAGACTACAAGAGCTAAACGGCTGCCCCTAAAGAAAACAATCTAAACATCCATTTGGCGTCTTCCCTCAACCGCCGTACCCCGATAGTGAAGGGTGAATGGTCTATTAGTTTTAGCTCAAGTCTTTCCGCATCCCACTGGCTGCCGATGACGGGTATCCGACGATCTACTATCCTTGTTGGTCATGACCCTTCGCCTCCCCGTTGAGGCAACTGCCGAATCACCCTGGTGTCACCGCGTTACAGCATTCTGACTGCATAGCTACTTCTGCACTCATGGCCCACCCACCTAGTAGTTACGCGCAGACCCAACCTCTGCGAGCACAGCCTAAAACATCTGCCACCGCACAGAGGACAACTAGGAGAACCTTACGTTTCTCAGGAAGCCTCGTGCTTCCCCTTCCCGTCCTTCGGAGCCGACATAGTAATCAGATGAATGTGCGCTCCCCTCGTCCCTTATAACACCACGATGATCTAACCCGTTGGGTTGTTCACCCTCAAACGTGCGGACTGGTCCAAGCGCCTCACTTTAATATATTGTTAGACCTTATGTCTAAACATTCTTTTACGCGCTTGCCTTACCTCATCAGGTTTCCATCTAGCTTGGTTATTCCCATTCATATTGAATTCTTAATCAAGTTACCAAGTTCCTCTTGCTTATTAATTTCAGTTATATAACTTAACCCTTTTAAGTTTATTAATAAGCCAATAACATGTTATTCTCTGGATTGTGGTCCAAGGTCTGTAATCCACAATCCCTTTTTATTCTTTTTTGATTTCAAGGCCACAATAACATGTTCTACTTAATATGTTATTAAGTATCTCTTAGTTCACATGTTTTCAAATTAACATGTCACTTACCATTTATGATTAAATATAACTTATTTCATTTCATAAGTATTCCTCATTCTTCTTATTTAATCAGAATTCCATTTCCGTCGTCTCTACAACTTATCGTTGTTTACTTATTAACTTAGTTCTCTTAACTAAGGTTCACTAATAAGTTTTCTTTTCATAACTTATATTGTTCTCATCCGTAGATTTCATACTCTCGTTCTCACCAATAACTTAATTTATAATTAAGTCCATTTTATCTCTTAACATAAGTTATTCCCCCTTTTCTTATTGTTTTCTTATAACCTAAGTTATAATTCTCACTTGTCCCTAGGACAAGCCTTAACATATTATTCTATCAGCAGATTTCAGATTTCCATGTTTATAGATTACTTAATATATAATTAAGTACCACTTCTTACTTTCCATAAACTTTCCCCTTTTCTCTATTTATTAAAATCTACTGGTTTCAATTTCCCCCCAATTATTGATTACTTAATTTAAAATTAAGTGTCACTTATCTCATTCCACCAGTTATATCACGTTCTTACTAGTTTATTATAACCCGAGTTATAATCTTCACTTGTCTGTAGGACAAGTCTACCTATTATACAACATTCTCATTAATATTATTAATTTATAATTGGTTATTATCATTCCCCATTTATTCCAAATCATTTACTGTTGTATCTTTCTTTCATTCAATTCCATTTATTACCATTAATTTCAATTAATACTGTTTATCAGTCCGGCTATTTATATATTTATATATATATACACACACATGTACTAGACCTCTCACATTAAGCCTACAACTTGTGGATGCAGGATATGTCGGGCGGGTCCGGGCAGACTTCTTTCACAAGTCGGACTTAACCTCGTGTCTGGGCACGTCTCGTGTTTATGCACTTAGACCCCTCACATTAGATTCGCCACTTGTGGTTGCTGGATATGCCGGGCGGGTCCGGGCAGGCTTCTACCACAAGTGTAATCTAACCTCGTGTCTAAGCACATTTACAGTTTCTAATTACTGTAATTCTAGGCATGTTCATTCTTTAATAATTATTTCTATTTCGTTATAGGTTTTTCATGCCCCTTTTTCAAGTTATATTTACTAGCCTAATTTAAGATCTTTAAACATAATTTGGTCAATGCCCCAATCCATATTTATTTACTCAATTCTATGTTAACATGAAAGCATATAATCATATACTTACTCCAATTATTTCATGTATACAATTGGGACAAATTAACATGTAACAAGAACAGTCACAGTTGATACCCATATTCTAACAAGTTTATAACATGTAAACTTTTTAGCACTTCAACTAATTCAATATATGAATTTTCCAACATGTTCATATTAATATTATAACATGTTAACATTCCAGCATTTCAACTGATTCAATATATGAATATTTCCTATTAACAATTTGACGTTATATCATGCTAATCTTTCCCGCATGTTGTATACACCACTGTAATCATTATTAGTATATGTTTAGGCATCTTAACATGTCATATTCCAATTTGTCATAATGGGGAATGCTAAACGGTAAAATACCATTATCTAAAATAACATGGCTTAAATCCACTCACCTTTTATGCTCTCCCTAATTCTGGATCTGATCCAGTTTTAGCATCCATGGTTTTTCCCCTTTAATTTGATTTAAAACCTAATAACCGTGGATAGATTGTTTTCATTAAAAGAGAAGGGAAAGGAAAGAGTAAGAATTTGAATGGATTGGATCTAGAATTTTACCTTGCTTTTCATGATTCTGGACAATCTTTTATTAGTATTAATTCTCCCCTCCAGATCTTGAATTTAAAATTTTCTTATTAATAATCTAAGTTTTCTGAATATATTTGAGGAGAAAGAGAGAGAGAGGAATGGCAGGGTTTATGCGTAGCCTCAGAATTATGTGGTTTAGGGTTAGGTCTAAGGTCTTATTTATAGGTGAATTAGAGAAAACAGGACCCTTAGATTTGATTTAAAACCATCAAAACCGTCCAGATCGAAGAACACCCTAATCTGCCAAAATCTGCCGCAGGTGGGTAGATCCACCCTTGAGGGGGTCGACCCCGGTATCGACCCACACCTTAGGGGGTCGTCCCTGGTGTCCACCCACCCCTTAGAGGGTCGACACACCTAGGCGGGAAATCTGTCGCCTTCTGAAATTTTGAATTTTGAACCGATTTTCGAATTTTTGGACCCATTTTTGAAATTTTTGAACCTAATATATATATATATATTCTTCCTACGCGTATACAAACTTCGAACCTTAATAACTTCTTCATACGGTGTCCGATTTACGCAAATCAAGTGTCTATTTTGATCAGAATTCCGGGAAGAACGCAATGGTGCAGTCTGTTTCACTTAATTCTGAATATTTAATTAAGTTATTCTTATTTTATTATCCTGAGTTAAAAATGCGGGGTGTTACATTCTCCCACCCTTAGGAAATTTCGTCCCCGAAATTTGATAAGGGTAAAATCAATTAACCCCTCGCATAATATACATCCGTCATGTGTACATCCAATTTTTGCAAATATTGTGCACTTGTGCAAAGTGAAGTACAACATAATAATGCATGTATGCCTAAGCGGTACCTCCTATGTGTATGCAAAATTTTCAAAAATCCTTTTAAAATATGATGCTCACATCCTAAATATACTGGCAGTTCTACATGAATGCAATATTTTGAAAATCAAAAATGCTTTTTCGTCCAAATTTCCCACACTCTTACTGAGTAGGAGCATAGTTCATCCAATTGTTGCATCCATAATCCTACCAACCAACTTATTTTTCGAATTTCAGAAAAATCTAATTTTCTAAATTAGATTTCTTATGTTAGAAAAAAGGTGGAAAACGGAAAATTTCACATCTCCCGTTTTTCTTTTATATACCTTTTTCCTACCGTACTTGTATTTTATGTAACTATTTATAAAGATTCTCTACTTTCTTATCCAAGCACAGCCCACATAAGAAAATTTTCTTTTGTTACTGATTTTCTTTTTCGTCTTATCTTGGAAATTTTCACTCTTATTCATCTTTTCTCAAAATTTCCCATTAACTGTCATGTTTGTTGCTTTACTGAATTTGTTGTTTCCTTTTTAGTTGTACCATTTCTCTTTCCTTAGCTTATTTAATCACCTGATCTTGGTTTAAATTCAAATAAACCTTATAGTCTTTCAACTAAAACAGGAGAACAGACACCCTACACAGCTACTACCAAGGGTCAAGAATCTCGGGACTATGTCCCCCCTTAGACAGAAAAGTACAAACTATGGGATCCACGATCGGTTTCGGTGTTACCCTAACTACCCAACAAGAACAAAATAATGGAACGATCCCAACAGAAGTGTTGTAACGGGTTTTACCCCTAACATGGAAACTAGCAACGAGATCTAAACACTTACTTACCCTTTTCTATCTAGTAGTCGCTACTTGTCCTAGCTGTGTACCATTAATTATTCCAAGCAACACCATAGGCTATTCAATGCTTACGCATTCTATGGGAACTCACTATTATTCCAAGATAATTCTCGCTATTTACTTTATATCCTCAAAACATTTTTTCCGTCTTCCCTATTCCCTAATCCTTTCCTACTCCATACTTTTATAACATGGTTTGTCCCTTTTTCATTTAAACTTCCTTCCAAAATTAGAAGTGTCAAAACTTTATTTTCCTCATGAAAACTTTCTTTTACCAAACCATAAAAACATGTCATCTTAATTTTTTTTGTAAATAATCATTTTTTCAAATCACAAAACTGGAGTAGATACGGACAAATATTTTCTCAATCGGGTTTATGACTTGTTCTTACCTATAAGGTGAATTCAGTCTCATCCTACAAGGTGCAACCATCTACTCTATCCTTAATTTCTACAACTTATATTGTCCACCCAACAAAATTATCTTGTTAAAATAATTTATCAAAAAGGGTTATCATAAGAATAGAGATTTCAAATCTTTCTTTATTAAAAATTATTGTATGAAATATAACAAGAAAACTAGCGAGCTATACCTGCTCTATATTATGCACCTTTTACTGAGAGAATTTTACTTTAGACAAAGTTTTTGAAAGAAATCACTATTTACAAAATATACCCCATTTTACTTCAAAACCCAATAATATAATCAAAATATCTGTACAGGCCCGTCTTTAAAGAGCCTCTATATACAGACATACCTAGTGTCTGTTTTCATGGTGGCTATGGCCCCACCCCGGCCCCGCCCTCAACTAGTAAAGACTACTATAGCTAAATGACTGCCCCTAAAGAAAACAATCTAAACATCCATTTGGTGTCTTCCCTCAACCACCGTACCCCAATAGTGAAGGGTGAATGGTCTATTGGTTTTAGCTCAAGTCTTTCCGCATCCCACTGGCTGCCGATGACGGGTATCTAACGATCTACTATCCTTGTTGGTCGTGACCCTTCGCATCCCCGTTGAGGCAACCGCCGAATAACCCTGGTGTCGCCGCGTCACAACATTCTGGCTGCATAGCTACTTCTATAGTCAAGGCCCACCCACCTAGTAGTTACGCGCAGACCCAACCTCTGCGAGCACAGCCTAAAACATCTGCCACCGCATAGAGGACTACTAGGAGCACCTTACATATCTCAGGAAGCCGCGTGCTTCCCCTTCCAGTACTTCGGAGCCGATAGAGTAATCAGATGAATGTGGGCTCCCCTCGTGCCTTATAACATTACGATGATTTACCCTGTTGGGTTGTTCACCCTCAAATGTGCGGACTGGTCCAAGCGTCTCACTTTAATATATTGTTAGACCCCATGTCTAAACATTCTTTTACATGCTTGCCTTACCTCATCAGGTTTCCATCTAACTTGGTTATTCCCATTCATACTGAATTCTCAATCAAGTTACCAAGTTCCTTTTGCTTATTAATTTCAGTTATATAACTTAACCCTTTTAAGTTTATTAATAAGCCAACAACATGTTATTCTCTGGATTGTGGTCCAAGGTCTGTAATCCACAATCCCTTTTTATTCTTGTTTGATTCCAAGGCGTGAATTGAGTTGGTTGTGGGAAAACCAAGCACATTACGTGAGAAGTAAACAACAGGGAGACAAGAAATTGAACATCATTTCTACTAATAACTTTGGTAGTAATATCCTTTACAACGCCTTGAATTTCTGATAAAACAGAACATTGTTTGAAAAGCATAAACAACCGTAAACTGAGTTATGTGAAGTAGCGGCGGAGATGCTCGCTGTTCCATGCCCTTGGGAGTTCAGCTCTGTTGACGGTAGCGAGCCTGAAGGTTCCATCGCTGAGCTTTCGATGTATGGAGTACGGGCCTTCCCAGCGAGGCGCGAGGCCAGATGGCTGGGAAAACACCTGCTTTAGAACAAGGTCGCCGACGTTGAGGTCCTTGTGGCGCACCTTGGAATTGAAGTATCGGGCTACTCGCTGTCGTTGGGCGACGGCTCTGATATTGGCCTCGTTCCTTTTTTCTTCCAGCAAGTCGAGTGATCCCAGAAGTAAATCTCGGTTTGTCTTTGGATCGAAGTATGTGACTCGATGGGATTGCAAGTTGAGCTCAATGGGAATGACGGCTTCAGATCCGTATGCAAGGGCGAAAGGAGTATGGCCGGTTGCTATCTTGTGGGTGGTGCGGTAGGCCCAGAGGGCTAGAGGAAGCTTGTCAGCCTACATGCCCCCAGCCTTTTCCAGGCTTTCTTGATGATAGATTTGATGACCTTATTAACTGCCTCGACTTGCCCATTAGCTTGAGGATGAGCCATCGCTAAGAATCTTTTATCGATGTCGTGGCGCTGACAGAAAGCTTTAAACTCGGTGCTCTCGAATTGAGTGTCGTTTTCAGAGATAATGGCCTGAGGCAACCCGTAGTGGGTAATGATGTTGCGGACAACAAAGTTGATCATCTTCTTCGTGGTAATGGTGGCGAGAGCTTCTGCCCATTTGGTGAAATAGTCCACTGCGACGACGGCGTATCGTGCCCCGCCTCTGGCCATTGGAAGAGTTCCGATGATGTCAATTCCCCACATGGTGAATGGCCATGGGCTGACCATCTGAGATAGCTCATTAGGCGGAGCTCTTGGAATCTTGGAGAAGCGCTGGCACTTATTGCATTTGCGAGTGTAGTCTGTGGCATCTTGATCAAGCGTGGGCCAGTAATAACCATGTCTATGAAATTTTCTGGCCAGGGTCTGCCCCCCAGTGTGGTTGCCACATTCGCCTTCATGCACACTACTTAGTACCTGGAGGGCGTCACGGTGAGCTACGCATCGAAGCTGGGGAACGGAAAAACCTCTACGGTAGAGTACTCCGTCCATAAGAAGGTAACGGGTTGACTGGTGAGTGAGAGCGCACCTTTCCTTGTAGTGCTTTGGTAGGATCCCGTGTTGTAGGTAGTTTCTGATTAGTGTCATCCATGACTCAGGCTAGGTTTCGGTGCTCATAATTTTCTTGTCTTGCCCTTGCTTGATGCTTGGAGAGTTGAGGACTTCAACCGGGGAGAACCCGTTAAGTTGCGGATCTTCAGAGCTCGCCATCCTGGCGAGTGAATCTGCCTTTTCGTTTTGCTCACGTGGGATATGGGTGATGGTCACTACTACAAAAGTGGGCATATTCGACACTAATTTGTGTGCATTGCATGAAAAGTGTGGCGAAAGCTATGATTTCTTCGAGCTTCTGCAACAGCATTCATATGTTGTTGCATTATACGTGGATGCACTGTTGCGGTGGGAATTTTAGTGTTCTGATGTGCAACACCAGTTAAAAGCGTAGCATTACGTATATATAATCCAGCTCAGCTATCCGCGTTATCAACATATAAAAACCCCAACTGTAGATGAAAGATTAATCCAACGGTTCAAACCATCTATGGATCTGATGATCTTAATGTTAGCCATCATCCAATCATTGACAGCCACGTCATTTCATTCTTTTGACGAAATTTTGGCGCGATCTTCTCCCTTCATGAAATCGTTTTCTTCTCTATCATCTAATCGTTTTCCCCCTTTTTACTATTGACAAAAATTTAAACCTAATTTCACGTCAGTATCGCTCCTCTCCTCGACAGCAAATTCTATTCCGAAAAGGATGAAGCTTTGAAACGCTTTCTAGTTTTGATTGCTCAGGGCGCTGACATCGCCAGTTTTTTCCCTCAGGTTCAGTTTGTATTGCACTGTGAATTAGTTGCGCTTATTATAGATTGGATTATGAGTAATTAGTAATTAGTTCATTTGTTACATTTTGGAAAACCCATTCGCTTATGAGTAATTAGTTGCGCTTATTGTTGATTTGGGATTTGGGATTATGCTGAGGTTTATTCGAAAATTATACCCAGCAATAAACCATGAGAACCGGGCTACTGGCATGAAAAAGACATTGGTTTATTATAGAGGTCGAGCTAGTTAAGGAATGGGGACTGCGGTTAATTTGCACTGCTTGAGGTTCATACCTTACACTGCGGTTAATTTGTATGCTTGAGGTTAATTTGCACTGCGGTGTGTATGCACTGCGGTGACATCCGAATTTTAAGCCTCTTACAGCAGATTTTGACAAAATCTGAAGCGGGCACTCAAGCATTTTCGTTTTATTGCAATACACATCATACACGCAGTGCATATATACACTCACAAGTATACACGCACGCACAAGTATCATAAGTATACACGCATAAGTATACACGCACAAGTATCACAAGTATACAAGCTCAAGTATCATAAGTATACACGCACAAGTATACACGCACAAGTATACACGCACAAGTATCACAAGTATACAAGCTCAAGTATCATAAGTATACACGCACAAGTACACACGCTCAAGTAGACACGCACAAGTATACACGCGCACACAAGTATACATGCACGCACAAGTATCATAAGGCAGCCATCTGAAGGCACGCACAAGTATACACGCACAAGTATCATAAGTATACACCAGAGACGTACGCAGAGATTTCAAAAAATCACCAGCATTCACAAACAAAACAACGTACCATTCACAAACATTCAAAAACATTCACCAGCATCCATCATCAGTCATCACAAGTCATCACAAACTTCCACAACCACACAAAGTTTCACAAATATTCACAAAATTTCAAGCCAAAAATCATTACCAGCAGAATAAAACCAACATCCACAAACATCACCAGTCATCACCAGCATCATCACCAGCATCCACACCAGCATTAGCACCAGCATCCATGTCAGAGTCATTGTCCATGTCAGAGTCATTGTCTATGTCAGAGTGGCTGTTAAGGATAGAGCATAGTCAGCGACCAAACCAGAATTTCTTGTTGTGGTGGGCAAAGTGATCTTTGGATGATCAAACTTCAATAGGTATGTTAATTCTATTTCTGTAAACATTTTGTGATCCACCTAATATATTATATGATCAAACTTCTATTTCTGTAAACATTTTGTGATCCACCTAATATATTATATGATTCAATTCTCAAATAATGTGATCCACCTACGAGTTTATATGCCTTGATTATCAAACAATTTGACATGTAACACACATTAATTATCAAACAATTTGACATATAACCACATCTAAAGGAAATTCAAGCCATAGTACAATAATAGTGTCTCAAATTCAAGCCACACAACCACATCTATGTACAACTAACAGAGCACCAGTTTGTATTATTATTTCAGAATCTTGGGTGGGGCATTATAACCTTGTATGTATGTATGTGAGTGTGTGCATGTGTGGTTGTGTCTCACTATAAGAAACTGTGGATGGAAGTAAAATTTACCTATGATCACAAAAAAATGGTACCACCGGTTCCTCCCTATTGCTCATAAACAGAATTTCAGGCCTCGTCAAAGGATGAGTATGTGTGGTGCGCTCAACCCTAATGATGTATTTCTTGTTGTCGAATCGAGCAGCAAAAACATTCTCCAAGCCAATGCCTTCATAAAATTCCATTTTCAGGTATAATGATCTATGGTCAATTCGAGACCAATGACAGTCGTCAATTTCACACACATTTCCCATTGGCGTCATTAATTCTTTTATTGCAGGAACATTTGTCTTTAGGAACTCGGGAAAGCCAACAACTTTGGACCATGATTCTGCCTCGAACGCTGGTTCAGGCTCAAATTCTTCAGCAGACCATTGTTGCACATAAAAAGCACCTCCAATTTTTGTAAAAAGTTTCAACATTAGCGCATGATCACGCGTACTGTAAGATGGGCATGTTATTAGAAAAGAGTTTTTGGGTATAACCCGTATAGTCCACTCCTCATTAAGCTTCAGCGTATGCCTAAGCGTGAGATGCACAAATTCGTAAGTCCAATGTCCTGAAAGAACAGTGGCAGTGATGCATAGTGAAGAGTCCTCCATTGTTTTTTTTTAACTTTTGACGATGGAGTTTTGTTTAGGAGTTGAAGATGTAGATGACGATATGCTTCTGAAGCTTGACAGGATATGAAGTGACACACTGTACGTGGCAGTGATATGGGAACTGAAAACTTTTTGCTCAGAAGACGAATGGCCATATGAAATTGCTTATTTGTTGGCTGGCACGAGTGACCAATCGCCAATGGTCAGTAAGTCAATTGTAATAATTGTGTTCATAACATTTTACTAAGAAGGCCAATGGCCATTCGATGCCACCACTTATCAAATAACTTGTTATCATTTGATCAGGTGCATATTTAATTCTGGAAGGCTGTAACACCCCACTCCCGCTATGGTCACTCGCTAAGGGAATGCCATAACATCGGTGGAGTATTTTTAAGTGAATATAGAACAGAGAAATTACAGCAAGACAGATATAAGTAATATTTGAAAATTTAAAACATCATTTCATTGCAGCGGAAAGTAAAACATGTTTGGTTACATCACAAAACCATAATAAGAGTCAAGTACAAAATATCCATCCTGATAAATAAAAATACATAATCCCAATACATGAACTGATAGCCATAAAAGAAAAGGGTAAGCTGAGCTCTACATCTAGGGTCCAAGCTCCAAGAGAGTAATAAAAGCAGCCTGATCAAAGCCCACTCGTGCTGGGCCCACTCTGAGAACCTGAGGGTTGGGAAAAAGATAAAAACAACGGGGTCAGACATAAGTCTGAGCGAGTCCTATAACTTTAACAATGCAATCATTAAAGTAATTAGGGTATGATATAACTTGGTACGGTGTGACTGGGGATAAATGACTACACTCAGTAGCCAATCAGACTTAGAATGAACTAAGATAACGATAAAGACGCATTTACCCACCCAAGGATAATTACTACACTGCACCACACCAGTCATTCCTACTTAAAGGTTGATCCCTCCCAAAGACTTAGTAAATTTACCCAGTAGTTTCGTGTAACCCAAGCTGACTACATAGGTGCCGCCTGCCCCTATCTCCACTAGGTGTACCCACTACTCCCAAGCGATCGGCTCCCTACCATAGATACCCGTGCTGGCCCCACAATGGGGTGTATCACTCCCCATAGTGGCAACCCGATACAACAAATGGTGCACGGCTTATATCTACACGATGCAACAACGTCTTACCTACCAGCCCGGGTCCACACACGCATATGAAACCCGTTGGACTCGCGTTGCCACCGCTACCCCGTTTTGGCCTCTTATAGTCAAGCCCAATATGCGTGTCCCGTCCTCGACTTGGGTCGAGCCCACAAAGATACGTTTGGGATATTGGTTGAAATGGGCCCCCACAAGCTACCCACCTAAGCTTGTCATTTCTAGTGTATACCACTTAACCCTTTAATCATGTTTTAATTACATGTTCCACTTTGGTTAAGTATTCTAATTGTATTTTCTATTGCCACCCAAGGCAACCACTAGATTTCCACATGCCACCCAAGGCACCCACTTAACCCCTCATGTCCCTCTACATGCTAATATGGTTAAGTGTTTCTTAATTAATTAATTAAGATCATGACCTCATAAAGACCTCTCACATTAGACCACCTTTTACGACTGCTGGATATGCCGGTTGGGTCCGGGCAGACTTCCGTCCTAAAAGGGTCTAACCTCGTGTCTTTACTTTAATCACGTATTTAATTTATGACTAAGACCCCTCACATTGGGCCAATCATTTGTAGCTGCTGGATTTGCCGGTCGGTTCCGGGCAGACTTCCGCTACAAAAGGGTCCAACCTCGTGTCTTAGTTGATTAATTACACCTAATTAATCACCCCCCATAATTTGTATTAATTATCCCTAATTAATTACACATTTTTAAGAATATGGGTAGACCTAACTCAATAGGTAAATTCCCAATTCCATAGTATGGGTAGACCTAACTTAATAGGTAAATTCCCAACTCCATAATATGGGTAGACCTAACTAAATAGGTAAATTCCCAATTATGTCCATTCATTTTATGTTATGCTTAAGCATACCAACTTTACACATTTCTATTAAAATGCATATTAACCCCATCGTTTCCCACGTAATTCGCTCTCATGACATGACATATAAATGGGAAGATTCACCATAAATGTAATGGGTTCAACTTAGCACAACATTGGCATTTACATGGGTTTAAAAGGTGTCAACTTGCATCATAACATTAAACCCAACTAGCAAAAATCATTAACCCAAACTTGCATATGAACTTGCATGTAAACTTGCATATGAACTTGCATATAAACTTGCATATGAACTTGCATATCATGTCATACATAGAGGCAAACTTGCATATGTTATGCATATCATAAAAAGAGACAAACTTGCATATGAACTTGCATATAAACTTGCATATGAACTTGCATATCATGTCATACATAGAGGCAAACTTGCATATGTTATGCATATCATAAAAAGAGACAAACTTGCATATGAACTTGCATATAAACTTGCATATGAACTTGCATATCATGTCATACATAGAGGCAAACTTGCATATGTTATGCATATCATAAAAAGAGACAAACTTGCATATGAACTTGCATATAAACTTGCATATGAACTTGCATAACACATCATATCATAAAAAGAGACAAATTTGCATATGAACTTATAACATATGACAACCACAACTTGCATAGATCCACATTTACATCCATAGCCTCCTAATATCATATCCTAATTAGTTTAGCAATTGCTTGCTAAAGGCATAGGAACTCACAAATAACTAATTAGCACTCCAATGAGGAAGATTAAGTTGCTAGAGTGGATTAGGACTTGATTAGAGTTGATTTGAGATGCCAACTTCCTCTCAAATTTGGTGGAGGCTCCTTCTAGTTTTGATTTGACGGCATGAGGCCCTTGAATCTATTTTTAGTATGAATTAGGGTAGTGTTAGGGTGTATTTATAGATTAGGCAAGTGTTTTAGGCCATTAGATTAACCCTAAATTAGATTAGGACCATCAGATCTCGGAAGCTTCTAGAGAATAGCCCGAAACACAACCAAACCCTAAAATGGTGCACCAGGCCAGCCAGGGTCAAACCAGAAAGCTGTGCAGGTTTCTGGCTCGACACGGGCGCACTTCCCAAGTGCGCCAGTGTATTTTTGTGTTGGCGCACTTCACAAGTGCGCCAGTGCATTCTGGCTTGTTTTCGGTTTTTCTGCCTAACTTCGTTCGTCCATATCTTCTTCATACGGACTCCGATTTTCGAAAACTCAGACTCTATTTCGCGTATTTTTCCGAGACGAACGCAATGGTGCAACCCGTTTCCCCTAATTCCCACATCTGGGATTAGTTATTCTTTAATTTGTGAATGTTAATATTAACTGAAATTCGGGGTGTTACATTCTCCCCTACTTAAAGGATTTCGTCCCCGAAATCTCCAAGATAAGGAGAATGCATCCTACCAACCAAACAACCATCTACTAAACCATCAAACACTGGCATCCATTGTCCTTAAAGTTTCTAATACTGTATGAACATATGCAAAAAGTGTGTGTATATGTTCCCTGTCTAATGCGAAATCAGGCGGTCTACTGATTCAGTTGACCTCCTTAATGCAAACCATGATAGTGCCATGCATCCATTATGTATGCGAGAGAACCCTATCGACTCATACAACATCTACATGAGTGCACAATCATTCACCAAAATGCATCATCCATATGATAACACAATCATTATACATCCATAAATATAGCTACCTACACACAATTATATGCAATATGCAATATGAAGTGACTGAGCCGATCTAGTGTCTAGAGTGTGTGTATATGCATCCACGAGCAACCACTAGCAAACACTTGCATCCACATGCATCCATCAACCATAACATGTCTCAAACACATGTTTCAACCATAGGTTTATCCTATCTAAAGGTCAAAAGTACTAACGAGAGGACATACTAAAGATAAGATAAATACTAGACAAACGATAAAGGAGGAGTTAAAAGACATACCCTAAAAAAGGAATGGGTACAATGAACGCATCTTCGCTTCCGTCTCCCAAGTAGCGTTGCCCTCATCTTCTCCCCATTGTACTTTGACTAGTTGAACCTCTCGATTCCTCAATTTCCTAGTCTCTGACCCAAGGATGCGAGTAGGAGCTCGTCGAATAGTCGCATCACGCTCTACTTCCACTTCTCTAAGCAAGCTCGGCTCTACCACCTCTGCGGTCTCATGTAGGCACTTCCTCAAATGTGACACATGGAATACATCATGTACACCACTAAGTCTGTCGGGCAACTCCACTCTATATGCCATCCGTCCTATCCTTTCCTTAATAGGAAACGACCCTACGAACCTTGGTGCTAACTTCCCAACAGATCCAAAGCGAACCACATTTCGTAACGGAGACACTTTGACAAAGACCATGTCCCCAACTTCAAACTTAAGATCCGTCCTCCTCTTGTCCGCATAAGATTTTTGCCTATCCTGCGCTGCTTTCATCCTTCTTCGAATCAAGTCAATCTTCTCAGAAGTCTCCCTAACCATATCAGGCCCAAGCAAGATCTTATCCGTAGATTCCCACCAACATGTAGGTGATCGACAAGGCCTTCCATAAAGAGCTTCGAAAGGAGCCATACCAATACTGGACTGAAAGCTGTTATTATATGCGAACTCCACCAATGGAAGATGCTCTTCCCATGTACCTCCAAAATCTAAGATACAAAGCCTCAAAAGGTCTTCTAGGACACGATTCACCCTCTCAGTCTGGCCGTCCGTCTGAGGATGATATGCGGTGCTCAAACACAACCGAGTCCCTACTGCCTCTTGCAAACTCTTCCAAAACTCGCTAGTGAAGATAGGATCTCGATCGCTCACTATGCTAGAAGGTACACCATGCAACCGAACTATCTCTCGAAGGTAAACTGAAGCTAGCCATGGAGCAGTCCTCTTACTCTTCACGGGTATGAAATGGGCGCTCTTAGTAAGTCTGTCTACCACAACCCAAATTCCCGTGTTACCCTTCCTCGATCTCGGTAATCCATCGATAAAATCCATCGAGACGCTATCCCACTTCCATTGCGGAACTTCCAATGGGTGAAGCAACCCACCAGGTTTCTTTTGCTCCGCCTTCACTTGTTGGCACACCAAACATCTAGCGACATACTTGGCCACATCTTTCTTCATACCGGCCCAAAAGAAAACTCGCTTCATGTCTTGGTACATCTTGTCCCCACCGGGATGAATGGTCATCCTAGAACGGTGTGCATCATCAAGAATAGCCTTCCTCAAACCCTCGTCTTGCGGTACACAGAGTCTACCGTCTCTACGCAAGCACCCCCTATCGTCTAGGGTGTACCTACTCAAATGGCTGGACGACTCCCCCCTTATGAGCTTCTCCACCAACTCAACCAACTGTGGGTCGTCCCTTTGTGCTTCTCCAATCCACCCCCAAAAGAGTAGGTCTGACCTCCAAGGATGCTAGCAAACCGGGTATAAAGTCAACGGAAGGTCTAAAATCAAACATCGAGATAAATTCCAAGCTTCGTCGTTCCACGAACAATGGACTCAAGGACAACCTCTTTCTGCTCAAGGCGTCCGCCACCACGTTACCCTTGCCAGGGGTATACGCTATCTCGAAATCATAGGATGCTAAGAACTCCATCCACCTTTGCTGTCTTAAGTTCAAATCCTTCTGAGAAAACAAGTACTTCAAAGATTTATGGTCGGTGAACAATTCGAACCTCTCACCAAGAAGATAATGGCGCCAAGTCTTAAGCGCAAAAACAATAGCGGCCAACTCTAAATCATGGGTAGGGTAATTTTTCTCATGTGCCCTCAACTGCCTTCCACCATAGGCTATTACCCTTCCCTCTTGCATTAAGACTGCGCCCAGTCCTGTCCCACAAGCATCGGTATAGACAACAAATGGCTTACTCCCATCTGGCAACACTAAAACTGGAGCAGTGGTTAAAGCTCTCTTTAACCGTCGGAACGCATCATCACAATCTACGTCCCATGTGAAGACTAGATTCTTCTTTGTCAAGCGAGTTAATGGGGTTGATATCTTCGCGAAGTCCTTGATAAACTTCCTATAGTAGCCAGCCAACCCCAAGAAACTCCTCACCTCGGTAGCATTCTTCGGAACCTTCCAATCTTGGATGGACACTACCTTCGCGGGATCCACAACTATCCCTTCTTTGGAGACCACGTGCCCTAAGAACCGCACTTCCTTCCTCCAAAAGTGACATTTAGAGAATTTAGCCTTAAGGCTATGCGCTCGAAGAGTCTCCAACACTTCCCTAAGATGTAGGGCATGCTCTTCTTCACTCTTAGAAAAGACCAAGATGTCATCCACAAAGACCACCACAAACTTATTAAGGAACCCCCTGAACACCCTACTCATCAAATCAACAAAGTATGCAGGGGCGTTCGTCAACCCAAATGGCATCACCATCCACTCATAGAAGCCATCCGGAGTCCTAAAGGCAGTCTTGTCTATGCTATCCTCAGCCACCCTCAACTGATGAAACCCCGTGGCTAAGTCCAACTGAGAAAATACTGAAGCGCCAACCAACTGATCGAAAAGATCATCAATCCTCGTCAATGGGTGTCTATTCTTCTTTGTGAGCTTGTTGAGTTCTCTATAGTCTACACAAAGTCTGAGGGACCCATCCGCCTTCGTAGCAAAAACTACTGGAGCACCCCACTCCGATATACTTCGTCTTATGAACCCCTTCTCAAGCAACTCCCCTACTTGCTTATGGAGTTCCCTCCTCTCACGAGGAGCCATGTGGCGCACTGGTAAAGATACAGGTTTAGCATTATCCACCAGATATATTCAGAAGTCAATCTCCCACTTCGGAGGTAAGCCCTTCACCTCCTCAAACACATCCGAGTATTCCCGGACCACTCTAACAGATTGCAAACTCTCGGCCGAAGCGTCAAGTGATTCAAGATAACTTAGCATAACAGAATCCCTGGGATTACAAGAAATCTCGAGAGTGTTACCCAAGCGGGTCATGAGCCTAACAACTCTCCTTTCGCAATCTAGAACGGCACCATTACTGGATAACCAGTCCATGCCCAAAATCAACCCATAGCCTGTGAAGCCCAAAACAAAAGCATCACATCTAAACTCAATGCCAAGTATAGAAATCTTCAAACCCAAACATATCATGGACAAATAAGTGGAGCCCCCAATTGGGTTTGAAACAACCAAGGGATCATCTACTAGACTGGTGTCTAAGTGCAGTGACTCAACTAATGAGGATGAGATAAACGAATGCGATGCGCCAGAATCAAACAATGTACGGACAGGATGATCAAATAGAAAAACCAGACTTTCAACGGAAATAGTTCTACCTCTTTCCTGAACCGGTGGAACCGCGAGAGCCTGTACTTGCCCCCTAGCTTGACCCGGTGCCATAAGAGCTTGCACCTGTCCTCCTGAGGTAGATCCCGTCCTTTGTCCCTTCTTAGGGCAATCCTTCACTAGATGCCCTGCTTCGCCACAGTTATAGCAGCCAGTCTTCTTCTTCTTTCGACAATCTTTGCTTATGTGGCCTGGTATCCCGCAATTGAAGCACTTCTTCTTCCCCTTGCCACCGTTGCCTTTCCCACCTTTGTTTTGCTGTTGTTACTGAGGTCTCTTTTGATCTCCCTTCTTCTCGGGTGCCTTATTAGCATTGGGACCCTTCTCTTCTTCATGCATGAGTGCCATGTCAACTAGCTTCTCAAAGGTGGCCCCCATAGGGATATGAGTCATAGCCAATCCATGCATCGGTTCATTCAAGCCTTTCACGAACCTCAAAGCCTTCTTCTCCGGTGTATTCACCATGTCTAGGCCAAACCTTGCCAATTGGTTAAACTTGTTGACATATTCCTTCACTGAGAGATTTCCTTGCTTTAGAGTCAAGAATCTTTCCATATACAAGTTTTCCTCCGCCCTTGAGAGAAAGTTTGCCACAAATCTTTGCCTAAAATCCGCCCAAGAGTCAACGGGGCGTTCTCCATTAGTGACCTCCCACCAGAATGAGGCCTCTCCCTTCATTAACCAAGCAGCTAACTTGACTTTCTTTCCTTCTTCCATCTCAAAGATATCTATCAACTCTTCCACCTCCTTAAGCCAATCTCTAGCCTCCACAAAAGTTTCAGATCCTTGAAAAGGTTTCCCTCCCATAGCTTTAAATTCCTTACAAGTCTTAGCAAAAGTATCCGTGCGAGGAGGAGGGGGAGGAGGAAGATCGGGTGCTACGGTTGGTGGAGGAACATTTGCTGGACCCGCAGTGGTGGCCCTAGCCTCCATCAATCTCCTATACCATACCGGTATCGTCACACCCTCCGGAAAGTTAAGATCCTCAGCCATGCTGAAACGAAAAAGGAAAGATTCAAAACGGAGAATTCGAAAGATAAAGATATGGCTATTGGGGATTATGCTTTTCTTTCAAAAACTTTTCTCTTTAAAGACATGTTTTTGAAAATATCTCTTCCAAAAATGTTTTTAGAAAAAAATAGTTTTCTAAAAAAAAATTATCTGTTCCGGTAACCTTTGCTCTGATACCACGTGTAACACCCCACTCCCGCTATGGTCACTCGCTAAGGGAATGCCATAACATCGGTGGAGTATTTTTAAGTGAATATAGAACAGAGAAATTACAACAAGACAGAGATAAGTAATATTTGAAAATTTAAAACATCATTTCATTGCAGCGGAAAGTAAAACATGTTTGGTTACATCACAAAACCATAATAAGAGTCAAGTACAAAATATCCATCCTGATAAATAAAAATACATAATCCCAATACATGAACTGATAGCCATAAAAGAAAAGGGTAAGCTGAGCTCTACATCTAGGGTCCAAGCTCCAAGAGAGTAATAAAAGCAGCCTGATCAAAGCCCACTCGTGCTGGGCCCACTCTGAGAACCTGAGGGTTGGGAAAAAGATAAAAACAACGGGGTCAGACATAAGTCTGAGCGAGTCCTATAAATTTAACAATGCAATCATTAAAGTAATTAGGGTATGATATAACTTGGTACGGTGTGACTGGGGATAAATGACTACACTGAGTAGCCAATCAGACTTAGAATGAACTAAGATAACGATAAAGACGCATTTACCCACCCAAGGATAATTACTACACTGCACCACACCAGTCATTCCTACTTAAAGGTTGATCCCTCCCAAAGACTTAGTAAATTTACCCAGTAGTTTCGTGTACCCCTAGCTGACTACATAGGTGCCGCCTGCCCCTATCTCCACTAGGTGTACCCACTACTCCCAAGCGATCGGCACCCTACCGTAGATACCCGTGCTGGCCCCACAATGGGGTGTATCACTCCCCATAGTGGCAACCTGATACAACAAATGGTGCACGGCTTATATCTACACGATGCAACAACGTCTTACCTACCAGCCCGGGTCCACACACGCATATGAAACCCGTTGGACTCGCGTTGCCACCGCTACCCCGTTTTGGCCTCTTATAGTCAAGCCCAATATGCGTGTCCCGTCCTCGACTTGGGTCGAGCCCACAAAGATACGTTTGGGATATTGGTTGAAATGGGCCCCCACAAGCTACCCACCTAAGCTTGTCATTTCTAGTGTATACCCCTTAACCCTTTAATCATGTTTTAATTACATGTTCCACTTTGGTTAAGTATTCTAATCGTATTTTCTATTGCCACCCAAGGCAACCACTAGATTTCCACATGCCACCCAAGGCACCCACTTAACCCCTCATGTCCCTCTACATGCTAATATGGTTAAGTGTTTCTTAATTAATTAATTAAGATCATGACCTCATAAAGACCTCTCACATTAGACCACCTTTTACGACTGCTGGATATGCCGGTTGGGTCCGGGCAGACTTCCGTCATAAAAGGGTCTAACCTCGTGTCTTTACTTTAATCACGTATTTAATTTATGACTAAGACCCCTCACATTGGGCCAATCATTTGTAGCTGCTGGATTTGCCGGTCGGTTCCGGGCAGACTTCCGCAACAAAAGGATCCAACCTCGTGTCTTAGTTGATTAATTACACCTAATTAATCACCCCCCATAATTTGTATTAATTATCCCAAATTAATTACACATTTTTAAGAATATGGGTAGACCTAACTCAATAGGTAAATTCCCAATTCCATAGTATGGGTAGACCTAACTTAATAGGTAAATTCCCAACTCCATAATATGGGTAGACCTAACTAAATAGGTAAATTCCCAATTATGTCCATTCATTTTATGTTATGCTTAAGCATACCAACTTTACACATTTCTATTAAAATGCATATTAACCCCATCGTTTCCCACGTAATTCGCTCTCATGACATGACATATAAATGGGAAGATTCACCATAAATGTAATGGGTTCAACTTAGCACAACATTGGCATTTAAATGGGTTTAAAAGGTGTCAACTTGCATCATAACATTAAACCCAACTAGCACAAATCATTAACCCAAACTTGCATATGAACTTGCATGTAAACTTGCATATGAACTTGCATATAAACTTGCATATGAACTTGCATATCATGTCATACATAGAGGCAAACTTGCATATGTTATGCATATCATAAAAAGAGACAAACTTGCATATGAACTTGCATATCATGTCATACATAGAGGCAAACTTGCATATGTTATGCATATCATAAAAAGAGACAAACTTGCATATGAACTTGCATATAAACTTGCATATGAATTTGCATATCATGTCATACATAGAGGCAAACTTGCATATGTTATGCATATCATAAAAAGAGACAAACTTGCATATGAACTTGCATATAAACTTGCATATGAACTTGCATAACACATCATATCATAAAAAGAGACAAATTTGCATATGAACTTATAACATATGACAACCACAACTTGCATAGATCCACATTTACATCCATAGCCTCCTAATATCCTATCCTAATTAGTTTAGCAATTGCTTGCTAAAGGCATAGGAACTCACAAATAACTAATTAGCACTCCAATGAGGAAGATTAAGTTGCTAGAGTGGATTAGGACTTGATTAGAGTTGATTTGAGATGCCAACTTCCTCTCAAATTTGGTGGAGGCTCCTTCTAGTTTTGATTTGACGGCATGAGGCCCTTGAATCTATTTTTAGTATGAATTAGGGTAGTGTTAGGGTGTATTTATAGATTAGGCAAGTGTTTTAGGCCATTAGATTAACCCTAAATTAGATTAGGACCATCAGATCTCGGAAGCTTCTAGAGAATAACCCAAAACACAGCCAAACCCTAAAATGGTGCACCAGGCCAGCCAGGGTCAAACCAGAAAGCTGTGCAGGTTTCTGGCTCGACACGGGCGCACTTCCCAAGTGCGCCAGTGTATTTTTGTGTTGGCGCACTTCACAAGTGCGCCAGTGCATTCTGGCTTGTTTTCGGTTTTTCTGCCTCACTTCGTTCGTCCATATCTTCTTCATACGGACTCCGATTTTCGAAAACTCAGACTCTATTTCGCGTATTTTTCCGAGACGAACGCAATGGTGCAACCCGTTTCCCCTAATTCCCACATCTGGGATTAGTTATTCTTTAATTTGTGAATGTTAATATTAACTGAAATTCGGGGTGTTACAAAGGCAGAGGGATACATTTTGCAGATGTAACACACATATATATACAGTATATTCGATGCCACCCCCAGGTAATTTTAAGGTACATACTAACATACATATATATTTCCTATTGCAATCGGATTTCTGCATATATATGATTCATATATATAAATGAGTAATACATTTTGCAAGTGCGGACACATGTGTACATGTTCAGAATTCGCTAAAGAATTGGCCAGGAATGGATCAGGATAATGTCCCTTATGCCGTGCACCTATTCTTGAAGTAGTTTGAGCTTACTGTATACAATGAACAAAACGGTGCAGCTGATTTTTGAGTTTTGATATTTGGATAATTAAAACAATTGCTATGGATGAGTTTCTTGTACAAAACCTGTATTGCAAAATATTTAATTAAAGCATTGTATTTCTATCAAATTAGTGTTGCATTTTCCTTCTTCTACTGTTGCGTTAGCTTTTATTGATATTGCGTTTCATTGTAATGGTGTTGCATTACATATTGTAGTGGTGTTGCATTACATTAAATATAATTGCTTACCCGTCGCACGTGGACCCCACAGCTGACGTGGATAGCTGGTGTGGCATGTGACACGTGGAGTGCTGACATGGAGAGATGACGTGTCGTGTGACACGTAGACAGCTGACGTGGAAAGCTGACGTGGCGGCACTGGAAGCCAACCCTAACTAATGCTTAAGGCAACGCTGAATAGTGTTGCATTACGTGCAAATAGTGTTGCATTATGGCTATAATGCAACACTTTCTTTCCGTGGCCGTAGATTGGCAAAAGTGTTGCCTTAGGTGGCTAATGCAACGGCCGCGGATGCCACGCCCCCTGGTGTTGCCTATTTGAAAAAATGGCCTACGGCAACGCTTTTTTGATCTACGGCCACATAAAAATAGTGTCGAATATGCCCACTTTTGTAGTAGTGGGTGAAATGCTCGAGGCAGACGAGTAGCCCCTGAACCCGGGCCAGGTATTGGGCCAAGCCGCCCCTCTTTCGCTTGATACTCCCCTATTACTTGTCGGACGACAAGCTGTGAATCGGAGAAGATGCAGACAGTCTCTAGCTTGAGTTCGATCGCGATTCTAAGCCCAACGATTAGGGCCTCGTACTCCGCGTCGTTGTTAGTAGCAGGGAAATTTAGCCTTAACGCATAGTACATCGGGCGTTCTTCAGGGGTGATGAGCACGACTCCGACCCTGGATCATTTTTTGCTGGAGGAGTCGTCTACGAACAACTTCCACTTGGCGTCGGGAATTCCGGCGTTCACTGTGGGTTCTTCCTCGGGGGCTATGAATTCTACGATGAAGTCTGCGAGGGCTTGGCCGAGGATGGCTCGTCGGGGGATGAAGGTTATCTCGAACTAGCTTAACTCTATGCTCCACTTCAATAGTCGCCCTGACGCCTCGGGTCGTTGTAGGACCGGGCGCAGGGGATGGTTAGTGAAAACTTTTATGGGATGCGATTGGAAGTATGGTCGGAGCTTTCTATAGGAAATCAATAAGCAGAATGCCAGCTTTTCTAGCTTTGGGTAGTTCTTCTCTGCCCCCGTCAGTCGCTTGCTGTTGTAGTAGACGGGCCGTTGTGTACGATCTTCGAGACGTATTAGTGCCGAGCCGATTGCCTGCGTAGAAACAACCATGTAAATATATAAGTCCTCATGGTCTATAGGCATAGAGAGGATAGGTGGTCGCTCTAAGTGGTCCAGGTGTTCTTTGAATGCGGAGACACATTCGGGGGTCCACTCGAAGTTGCGTTTCCCTTTTTGGAGTAAATCGAAGAAGGGGATGCATTTGTCGGTGGCTTTATAGATGAACTGACTTAAAGCGGCGACCTTCCCGCTCAGACTTTGGGCATCATTGATGTTCTCGGGGATTCGTATGTCCCAGATAGCTTGGATTTTTTCTGGGTTAGCTTCGATGCCTCGAGAATTGACAATGAAACCCAAGAATTTTCCCGAGGCAACCCCGAAGGAACATTTCAGGAGGTTGAGTTTCATGTCGTATTGGCGAAGGACATCGAACATCTCGAAGAGGTCGTGGACGTGATCGCTTGATATTTTAGAATTTACTAGCATATCGTCCACGTACACCTCCATGGATTTTCCGATTTGGTTTTTAAAGAGTTGATTAACCATTCGTTGATAAGTGGCGCTGGCATTTTTAAGGCCGAACGGCATAACGCGATAGCAGTAGAGCCCATGGTCGGTTATGAAAGAGGTGTGATCTTGGTTGCGGAGGATCATCGGGATCTGCTTGTAGCCTGAGTAGGCATCAACGAAGGATAGTAGCTGATATCCCGTGGTTGAGTCGACTAGTTGATCGATCTTCGGGGGCGGGAAGCTGTCCTTGGGGCATACCTTGTTCAGACCGGAGAAGTCGATGCATGTCCGCCACTTACCGTTGGCCTTTTTAACCAGAACTGGGTTGGAAACCCATTTGGGGTAGTCAGCTCCGTGGATGAAGTCGTTGTTGAGCAGGCGGTCTACCTCTTCTTCGAGTGCCTTGGACCTCTCAGGCCCTAAGAAGCGGCGCTTCTGTTTAACTAGAGGTATTCTGGGATCTAAGCCAAGGGAATGGCAAGCGACTGCGGGGTCGATGCCTTTCATGTCGGAGTGAGTCCATGCAAACACATCTAAATTGGCTTTTATGAAGCATATGAGGTCTTCTTTGACTGCCGGGTGGAGTTCTGACCCTACCACCCTCGTTGGGTCGTCGAGGTTGATGGGAACATCCACTATGGATTCGACCGGGTAGCCCTCTCGTATTCGGGTTCTTCGTCCTTCCGTGGGTCGAGATCATCGGAAAGACAGGAGTGGCGCCTGAGCCAGGGCCCAAACGCCACTGATTACTATGCCGAGATGTTCTTGGCGCAAGAAGGAGCGGGCACGGCTTTGCTCTTGTCCTTATTGCACGGATTCTTCCACTTTATGGCGTAGCATTCCCTGGCGCTTACTTGGTCGCCGTTGATGGTTCCGATCCCATTTTTCGTCGGGAATTTCATTAGGAGGGACCATATTGTCATGTAAACTCTGAATTCGGTGAGGAAGGGGTACCCTAGGAAAGCGTTGTAGGGGGAGTCGATGTCTATGACCATGAAAGTGAGAATTCGGACTCGACTTCTGTCCCAATCGCCCAGTTCTACAGGTAGGTCGATCACTCCTATGGGGGAACTAGAGGCCTCATGGAAGCCGTGAATCGCTGCGTGACATGGCTTTAAGTCATTCATTTCCAATCTCATTTGTCGTAGGCAGCCTTGAAGATGATGTTAACTGAGCTCCCTGAGTCGATTAACACCTTCCGAACGGAAGCGGCACCGATCTGGGCAGTGATGACTAGTGGATCGGTGGTTGGGATTTCCACCCTCGCCGATTCTGTTCCTTGGAAGACGATGTCATCCTGCATGGTTTTTTGCAGCTTGGATGGGATGGATTCAGGGAGAGCAGAGCAGGCTTCGTAAGTTGCATACTTTATGGAACTCACATATTCTTCCATTTTTCGAAAGCTGTCATGTGTGGGGTCAGGTCCGCCACAGATGGTGTTGATCACAATCACTCGTCTTGGGTTGGATGGTCCTGGGGCCCTCTTAGCGGCCGCTTGTGGAGCTGGCGCTGGAGGCAGCGAGTTTGCTTCAGTGGGAAAGGGCTCTTGGACATATTGCTCGAGCCGTTTCTCGCGGATAAGTTTCTCGATTGCAACCCTAAGCTGGCGGCATTCGTTTGTGTCGTGCCCGTACACGTCGTGGTATCGATAGTACCTCCCGGTGTTCTTCTCGCAGTCAGTTGATTCCCTGACGCGCGGCTTCTTGTATGGCAGGGTGTTACACATTTCCAAGTAGATCGTTTCTATGTCTTCATTCAACGGGGTATAAGTCTCGAAAGCTTGGCGAGGGTCGGGCTTTCTTAATTCTGCCGGAGCATGCCCGTTGTTTCGTCCATCCGGCCTGCCATTGTTTGGCTTTTGCCTTTGGGGACCTGACCCCCTATTTTGGTCGAAGGGCTCTCCGCCTCGCCTACCTCTGAAATGGTTATTGGCGGTATCGGCTTGGGGGTCATTGGGACGACTCGTGGTGGAAAGCCAGTTCCACCTTGCTTCTTCTTGGCATAGGTATTGATCTGTCTTCTCATAGAAGGCGTCGAGGCTCTTTGGCTGCTTTCGATCGATCCAAGCCCCGAAATCTGAAGTAGGGAGGACCCCTTTGGCTAGTTGGAAGAGCATGGTGCAAGGATCGGGATCTTGAACCTCGGCGAGAGCTGTATTGAACTGGGAAAGGTAGCTCCTAAGCTACTCGGTGGGACCTTGGTATAGGTTGGATAAGGTGAGGGCATTCTTCGGAGTTGGGATGTGCACCCTGAATTGCTTGACCAGTTCTGTTGCTAGTTGCCTAAAGTTGTTGATGGAATTGAGAAGGAGGCGGGAGAACCAAAGTAAAGTGGTACCGGACAGGAAGACCGGGAAGCATTTACATTTAGCTGGATGGCCACCCCGGCTCAAGTCCCTCTGCCATTCATAGCGGTTTAAGAAGGCACAAGGATCAGTGGTACCATCGTAGAGTGGCATTTGTGGCATGCTAAAGCGCCTTGGCCACTCGGCTTCATTTACTCTTCTTGTGAAGGGTTTACGCCTAATGTGAGCTTCCCATGCGCCATGTGCGCCTCCTCGCATTTCCCTCACGACCCTCCGTATCACGTCGGGAAGGTAAGTTGGATGGGGGTCCGCCATCGGGATCCACGGATTTTGACGCGGCTCCGGAGTCCTGTTACGAGGCCGTCGTCTATGATGGATGTCCGGATCGTCTTCCTCCATGTCCTCGACATCGATGATTGGGTCTTGTTGATGGTGAGGTGGAGAGGGGTGATGCGGATCCTGTTCTGGAGGAGCGTGGCCCGTTGGAATAGCGGGCCCTTCACCCCGATTAGCGGCTATTGGATCGTGTCGAGGAAGAGGCTGGTTCGTAGGATCAGGTCCGTCATTGATAACTAAGTGAGAGCGGTCTCGGTATTATGCCCCCTCGCTATATGTGACTGTAGTTCGGTCGCCGTTGTCGTTTCCATTCCCGTTGGCATGACCGTTATCGTTGTCGAGAGCATTGGTGCGAGCGGCGACATTGTTGATGAGGTTGAACCTCCTCCTTTGGTACAGGCCCCTTGACTCGGTAGAGGAAGTTTCCGATGCGGTTGGTCGGGGTCGAGCATTGTTCCGAGTTAATCGAAGTTGGACGACAATACGTTGACTTTTTTGAAGTTGTCGCATAAGGCCAATGTTATTCCTTAATGCTTGGTTAAGCTTGACCGCGGTGTTCTCATATCTTTCATTAAGCGCGCGGATTTGAGCTTGAGTAATGGGCGCTTCGGGGTCCACAATAGGAGGGACACTTTCATTAGGGGCCGGGACATCTATCGGTTGAGGTTGTTGAGAGGTACCGGCCTCGGATGCGGCCGAAGTGCCGACCGTTGCATTCTTTGACTTCTTTTCTATCGTAAGTGGACCCGACAGCGTGTTGAGCAAGGAACCCTATGCTTGTCGAAGTCGAGATGATAATGCGGAAGAAAGACGCAAATCTTGAATTCAGATTCTCAGTGAAAGTTCCAAATGTTGAAGGCAAAAAATGCGTAAACACCAAAGATTCCTGTTACTAGGAATAGTTAATTTGGTCGCAAGACTAAGTAAGAGAAAGCGGTAAATGACACAAGAATTTATAGTGGTTCGGCCGCGGGTTAGGCCTATGTCCACTTTGGAAGGATGCTGAACTTTTATTAATCACTCAAGAATTACAAGGCAGAGCCATGCTCTTTACATCTCATTACATTTGCTTGTAGGCTAGGTGATGTCATCATTATCATGGATGATGTCATAATTGGCATATATTAAGGAATATATGAAAAAGAATATTTAATTCTCCTTCTTCCTCAAATAGGAGATGCCATTAATGAGGCTCATGAAGCTTTATGGATGTCTTGAGTGGAGAGAATTCAACCCCTTTGAAGTGTGAGGCCATGGGCTATTTATAGGAGTGGGAGTAGGGAGGATTAGGTATAATAGGGGACCACATGCAGGAAATTCGAGCCTGGCAGCCTCGCACCTCGAAATTTCGAACCTGGGTACGGGTTCGAAATTTCGAGACCTCTGGGTTCGAGATTTCGAACCCGGTGGGTTCGAAATCTCGAACCCAGATGCGGGCGCGAGGTTTCGCGCCCGCTGGGCTTGAGACTTTGCACCCATTGGGTTCGAAATTTCGAACCCAGGCGTGGGTTCGAAATTTCGAACCCAGGCATGGTTACGAGAATTCGCACCCGGTTGGGTGCGAATTCCGCGTCATGCCCGGGTGAGGCTCTTCCAAGGGGCGCGAGGGTCCCGGGCCCGGGTGGTTGAGGCCCGTATCTCCTTCGGGGTCCGAGGCCTTGGTTTATTGATGTCTTCTGCATGCCGCGAGCCGTGGGCGGTGTAATCCTTCCTCGACCCTGTTTCCTTCACTCCTGTGCGTTCCTTTTTGGCCTCAGATTTGCGAGGTATGTTGAGTTAAGTGTGCCTCATTATATCCTGGGAACCGGACCAAAAGGCCAGTTAACACGGGCTAAATCGCACCTAGTTGATTCGTACGGGCAACAAACACAACTTTTCAATATCGGTTTTGGTGGAAGATTCGATAGAACTTTGATCCTGCAATCTTTTAATGTAGAGACTCCTATAACTCTGAATAGCGCCTGAATATTTAAGAGGGGACGATAGAGATTGAGACTAGAGATGATCTGGTTTGATTCTCTTTGAATTTTAGCAGAGTTTGATTATATAAACTTTAAATTTTAAGAGTAAAAATATAGAGGAGAAAAGAAGGAGAAGATAAATGAAAGTCGTTATGAAATTTCGAATTTAGAAGCCTATTTATAGTGGTTCAACATCCATATCTTTTCAGAAATGGATTTAAACTGATAGACACAACTTTTGAAATTTGAATTTGAAAATTAACGGTCACTATGTCAACACGGGGGGTAGTACATGTCGACATCCCTAAGACAATTTTTGAAATTTGAATTTTTTGTAAACAATGTAAATGATGTTGAAATAAATTGATGTAATTTTGGAGTTTAAACATACTATTTTCTATATAATAAAATAGTATAGCAGAATAAAAATATAAGTTCAAAACATATAATTATAATATATATATATATAATGACTATTTAAAACTTATATAAATCTATGAATATATAAGAATTGTTTTAAAACTAAAAATATATAAAACTATAACTATGAATAGAAGGAAATTAAAAACTTAAGTAAAATATATATTAATAATTGATATATAAGTAAGCACATCTAAAATATTTACATTAGTTAAAGTAATCAAATCTAAAATATTTAAATTAGGAGTTAGACTTAAAATCCAGGAAATAAATTTAAATATTAAACGAAGTAATTATGAAATCAATAAGACTAAGAAAATTATATAATAAAAATGATAAGAGATTTGAAGTAGAGATTCAGTACTATCACGGGGTTTTAACAAAAAATCTAGACTCTATAACTTATCCTGTTTTCTTGAAATCTTGTTACTCATGAGTCTTCAATCTTGAACTCTTCTTCTTTGAATTCTTTAGTCTTTAAACTATACGGTCTTCTAATCAATACCTATATATATATACACACACAATAACGTTAGTGTATATTTTGTTATAATAGTTAAAACAAGATTGTTGACATCAAAACCATCATCACCATCATCTTAGTCCCTAGTAATCTCCCTATTTTGATGATAACAATCTTTGTTTATAAAATATACAACCTTGATTCTCCAGTTACTCCTTCTTACTCTAATAACTTTGTCCGAAGCTACTAAATCCCCCTTAATCGATTCCAACTCCCTTTTACCCCCAATAACCTTCGTAGGGATCCAACCCTATATATATATATATATATTTATATATATATAAATGCCTTAGGTAATCGAATGACAGTCCGCCTCGTAGGGTATTAAGTGATCATAGAAAATTGCCCTTACATATACATAATGGCATTAAGTGACCGAAGGATAGTCCGCCTATTTAATGAATGTGTATGGCATATTTTACTGTGCGTTGGACTCACCTAGACATGACTTGATACATTCATATTTCCAAGCATAGGAAATAGATTTTCTTTAAATTTAAATCATTTCCATTCACCGAAACTGTTATTCTGACTCCCTCTTCTTAACGATATGGGTTACTAGGTGGATATTCTTGATTGGGGATACCATGAAGTCAGGAGCTTGGTAACGGAGATCTTATTTCAGTCTATTATTATTACATCTAGCGGTTGGTTGTATTTATGGGATATTATTTATGTACCATATTTGTGACATTTGAATTCGTGACGTAGTCGACATTGTTATGGTTTTTATGAAGTGGTATGTCTGTATCAATTATTATATTTTATCCCATCCACTATGAAATTCTGATTTCGCTTTAGTTTGGCTCTGTAATTTATTTCTTATATAAACCAATGACTTACTTAGAATGGCTCTATGTTCTGATGAGCCTTTTCTAGGTCGGGATTTAGGCCCATTACGGATGGGTTGTTACATGTCATCTTGGTTTCCATTCGAAAAATAAAGAATATTAGTCTAGCATCTCTCGTCAAAGAATCGAGTATGACTCGAGCACTATCATACTATTCCTAATTTGTATGACGTCTCAAGCATATATATTTTACAAATTCTCGCAAAATCAGTTACTTAACAAATATGCTTTGAAATCTGTACTTCAATATCATAACACATATCCTTTTCTTACAGATATAAGAAAGAATTATTGTACAACACAAGGAATATTTAGTTCCAAACCAAAGCAAAAAAATTCTTGAATGAGGTATTCAACTCCAGAGATGAATCGAAAAAGAAATCTTTATTGATTCTACCTCCTCTTTTTTATGAGGAGAATGAATCTTCTATTAATGGAAACCATCGATAATTATTCCCGCATCCATTTGGAACTCTCAGATAGTTATAGAAAACTATTTTATTCATTCCATTCAGCCACAACTAGCTGAAGTCGCATTCAAAATAAAATGGATGTGCAACCAAGCATTACCAAGAATCTATATAAAAATAGATTGACTCAAAAATTCACTTTTGATAAATCTTATAAAATTTTAACTTTGAGTTGTGAATTACTATATAACTTAAGTTTATACACGTATAATGTTCAAATAAAAGTCACGAACATATACAAGCAAAAACTTATCTTTCCCATAAGTGTTTTTAAAAAATTAGAAACTTATTACTTAAATTCTTTATATTCTAAACCCTCAATTGCAATGAATAATTAAATTTCAATCGCGAGCTAACTTACCGCCATTTTTCTGAAAATTTGGTTTAGAAATATCTCAAAATTTACAAGAAGAAATTCAAATCTTTTTCTTTCATTAGAAAACTATAATCCAATAGATTCGGATAATTCTTATTTCAAAGAATTCTGACCTGTATTGGGTGCTACACACTCATTTGAAATTCAAATCGAAAATTGCGAACTACCGCCATGTGACAAGCTTGTATTAATAAAATGTAATTAATTCGTTTAATGTTCAATAAGTTTATAAATTATAAACCTATGCTCTTATGTTTTCAACACAGACTAATTAGTCAATCAAATAAGGAAGTTGTAAATATCGCCTATCCAAAATCGTCGAACATTCCATATCACATTTTAGCTAGAAAATTATATCCCTTATAAAATTTCTTAAGAGTATTCTAACTTACAAAATTTTCTTACATTGAATAGGATGTATATGATGGTCATATATATTCCATTCACAAAGATAAGCGATCCCGTTGGGGAAACAAAACCATGAAATAAAAATCCGGGTTATATACCCTGAATTGGAAATATTAGAACGTTCTCTAATATTTCAAAAACAAATAAATTGGAACTTTTAAGTTTCCAATAAACCCCAAAAATCTCAAATTTGAAACATTGTCACGTCCTCTAATATTTCACGAACAACTTTTAAATCATGTAAACATGATATATGGTAGAAGTTAGAAGAATTTCATAAAACTCGTAAACTTTTGGTTTATAAATTCGCAAGGATGTTACCAAGAAGAATGAGGTCAAACCAATCGGGTTATGATCTCGAAAACTTGGTTCAATAAGATTAACAAAATATACTGGAATTATCGTTAACCCATATTCATGAGAGCCCGAAGATTCCACATTCGAAATCCAGAAACAAGAGAATAAAATAGATAAGCAAATGTAACTTATCATTTTTCGAAAGAAGATTCGAGATAATTTTTCAAATTAAAATTTGAATCACTCAAATTCTAGAAGTCACACAAAGAGATATAGAATGATCTAAAAATGGAAAGATGCTCGAATAATAATAGGTGAGAGCGTACAAATTCCATTAATAGCAAAATGATCATAAACGATCAACTGGAAAAGCGAAATTTTACATTAAGCTAGTAGATAGGCGAGTTTAGCCAAATGTCCCATAACCACTAACTTAACTCAAGTATTTATGAACAAAATTGCAAAATCCACTATAAATCATCACGTAGAGTCTTTTTGTCATTCGACACCCATGGCATACGACAAGGACGCTGACACCTCCCAAAAGCAATTTGACCAAAACGGCAAGGTCGCTAACACCACCCAAAGGCAGTTTTTTTTATAATGGCCAGGTTGTTGACACCTCCCAAAAGCAATTTTGTCAGCCATTTATCCATCATATAATACATAAGGTTCTCGTCGATGTACATAAAGATATACAACACACAAGTTCCAATGAAAATGGTCAACATCGATGTATATAAAGATATACAACACATGTGATCTCTCAAACAAAAATGATCAACTAATGTATATAAAGATATACAACACATGTGATCTTATCCTTACTGATGTATATAAAGATATACAGCACTTAAGGTTCCTGCCGATGTACATAAAGATATACACCATATGAGCTCGAACAAAAAATGATCAACATCGATGTATATAAAGATATACAACACATGTGATCCTCTCCTTATCGATGTATACAAAGATATACAACACATAAGGTTCCCGCCGATGCACATAAAGATATACACCACGCGAGCTCAAAAATGATCAACATCGATGTATATAAAGATATACAACACATGCTATCGATTCCTTACAAGTGTATATAAAGATATACAACACATAAGGTTCCCGCCGATGTACATAAAGATATACACCACACGAGCTTAAAAATGATCAACACCGATGTATATAAAGATATACAACACATATGATCCTCCCCTTACCGATGTATATAAAGATATACAACACATAAGGTCAACAAAGAAGATAAATCAAAGGAAAGTAAAAGCTCATAAAGTGAGAGCCTTAAGACTCCATCGAGTGGGGGCCTAAACTCTACAAAGTGGGAGATTGAGAACTCCACAAAATGATCATCACAATCCAAAGATTTTAACCCAAAAATAAATCCAAATCTCAACCGACTAAGACCAGAAATTAACCGACAAAGTAAACAAGTGTGTCGACCCACTCATTTTTACCAAGACATTTAATTAAATTTCTTACTCAATCGAAAAGATGAAATTACTTGTTTGAAACAAGTAACACTCAAAAGTAAATAGAGAATACTCAATTATTACCCAAATAAATCTAAAGACGTCTTGATAGCAAAATAATTATGTAACGAGAGCTCAAGGCAAATATGCAAATCCTTAACTTGTGATATTTAAGGAAAAAGCATCCACGAACCCTCATAGCCCACATAAAAGGAATCCCGAAAAAAGAAAGTTCACGAAAAATGACAATAGCACATTGGTTGAAGGAAATGTACCTTAGTCGAAAAGGATCACTTCCTCCTCTCATTCCGGAGCTCAAGGCATGTTGAAATATGATGGTTCGAACTTTTGCAATAGCAAAAAAAGAGGGATTTCGAACAATCATTAACATAATGGTCTCTAGCACCGCAATTGAAACACGCCCCATGTCTAGAGGCAGAAGTTTTTGTCATCGAAGTAGCTTGCCTCCTTTTCTTCAAAGCAAACATGGCATTACCATCACTCTCATTGTCAGCATCCTCAAGACGAAGGGCAATATCCACTAACTCATCAAAGTCTCGACCAATTTAAGAAGCAAAGACTTTATGAGATTCTTTTGAGCCCATGAATAAGTTTATGATTCTTCTTCTTTGTAGTATCAATATATTCAAGCCCATATTTGGAGAGAGAGTCAAAAGATGCAGCTACTCGACCATGGAAGAGTCGCCCTGAACAGGGTCTATAAAACGTCGGGCTAATGCCTCTTTCCCACTCTTGGGCATGAATCTAGCTTCAAAATTTTCTTGGAATTGTTTCCAAGTTAGGTCCGCTTCTTGAATTTCAGAAGTCAATATCTCATACCAATCAAGAGCTCGATCTTCGAGCATATTAGAAGCGACTTGGACTGGATGTAAGTCCAAAAGGTCCATGCGGGAAAAGATGCGGTCGCATGTCCTCAACCATGATTGGACCTCAATAACATCTCCAGAGCCTTTAAACGGCTTTCCACTAGGCTTGGTGAAATCACCACTTAATCGTGCGAACCCGAGTTTAGGATGGGTAGGCACGGAAGCAGCTCCGACAGCATGAGCATTAGTCACAAGATCCAAGAGTTGTTGAAAGGACATAAAGGCTCCTTCTTGCGGGGGATTTTCTGAAGAGCCAACACCGCGATGAGAACTCCTAACCATTCTTCTCCTTTAAAAATGAGAAGAGGAAAAAGGTTAGATTCAAGTAAAGTTGATTGGTCAAACAAAGGATCAAGATATAAGATTGGATATGATGGGCCTAATTATGATTTCCTAAGAAACTTAGGACAACGACCATCGCCATAATATCTTATATTGTTCCGAACTCGGTTTGATACCAAGTATAACTCCCCACCTCTATACTCACGATAGTCAAGGCCATTGCAAGCAACGATGTCAACTACCCGAAGAATAAGGTTGTTGTGGAGCGACCACTTGTATATTAGCTTTGAACGAGTGTCAAACATAACAGATAATGTGGTCATACTTTTTGAAATCTCATGAGGAAATCCGACATATCTAATTCAAGTTCAAATCTACTACATAGGGGCTATATATAATTCGGAAATCAATATAAAATATATAACAATAAAATCAGAGCCAGACATAGATATTCATATCATTAAGGCGGAAATAGATATGAATAATACTACAGAAGTGGTGGTCATAATATAAGTGGTCCTGGAAGATCCAGTATATCATAAAATAATAGGTACATGTACAACACAAAAGAATATGTACACATTAGAGTCACTATCTCAAATACATGAAAGATAAAACTACTAGAACAAGTGAGGTTAACCAAAAGGAAGACTAGCCCATGCTATAGTCAAGGAGAGGCACACGTAATACTCAGTCTGACCCGAGTATTATATATAAGAATAAACAATAAATGGATCAGTCTAGCTGTACACATCATAATAAACTGAGATAGAAACAAATTTATAAATAAAAAAGACATATATGAAATAACAACAATGTTCACATATAAGATGTGAAGACTCGATATGTCCAGAAAATATGCCAAAGAAATCTTGGAACTATATAAAGATATCTCAATAATAAAGAAACTAAGATTGATAAATTAATATCAATACGAGATTGATAGCACACATGTCAATAAAAATAAGACTGATAAATTAATAGCAATACGAAATTGACAGCACATATGTCAACAAAAATAAGATCGAAGAAATCAATAAATTAGAAACTAAGTCAAAGCGGGAGCCTGAAGGCTCATCAAATTCAATATGGGAGTCCGAAGACTCAACCAACTCAATATCGAAGGTGAGACGCGATCTCAAGGAACAAGCCATAGTGTTGAGCCGAAGCTCCTACGATGGTCCGAAGATTGTGGGTCAGGACCCCACAGGATGATCCGAAGATCATCGATAAAAATCAGTGAACCGAAGTTCCTCAGAATGATCCGAAGATCATCATAACGACCCAAAGGTCGGAATGATCCACAGATCTTCAAGATGTCCGAAGATCATCGATATGATCAATAATGATCAAGTATAGTGTAAACTACGTTGAGCTAGTAATTATAAGAGTTGAGCTACATGTCTCATAACCACTTGCTCTACTCGAATATTTACGAATAAGTTAAATCTTCCATTAGAAATACGAATGATCATGGAGACGGTGTTCAATCGAACGAGTCCAAGCATTAAACCGTCAAAGCAAACACACGAGTTCATAGTCCTTGTTTTTAATAAGGCGTTTAATTATATTTGTCATACGAACGAGAAGAAGGTTTACGAAATCATATACTGGTAGATAGTAAAACACTTTAGAAAATATCTTCATATAATGAAGTGGAGGTAGAAACTTTTTAGTAAAAGATTTGGTATCTGCTAATAATTTGAAACCCTGTTATATAATTTCAAAGTGGCAAATCTTGCATAATAGCGATCGAAACGACGACCGAACTAAGAATTCACATTTAAATAACGTAAACAAAATCTCACGACTATCGATTATGAATTCATTCACCACGAATAAATCAAAAGTCCATAAAAGGTCGAAAATCAAGTTGTTGAAATATATGAACCAGAGAAACTGAAAAGTCATAGAAAAATGCCGAACGGGCCGAAACTCGGCCGGGAATGACCCTGAAACAACCTAAACTGTTGACCGTGGTATCCATCGGTCAACAGCAAAAAAACAAGATTCAGACACCTGAATTATAAATTCAGACGTCTGAACTGGGTTTTCCAAATACATAAGTCTCTGTCTGAGATTTCGACATCTGAATTGGAAAATTTAGAGTTCTAAATTGCAATTTAGACGTCTGAATAACAAATTCAGACTTATGAATTGCGCTCTATCTGTTTTTATAATTATTTGAAGCAGGTCAGACGTCTGACCTATAATATTCAGACGTCTGAACCTGAGCCAGTGCATAATATTGCTTTGATAACATGATCAAAGTGATATCGACAAATGCCCGAAGTCCTATAATGTTATATAAATGATAAAGAGGCCTCTATAGCTCATCGAAACAACTCACAACACAAAAATTCACATTCATAAACATGTATACATAAGATTGCAATGATTTTGATTATGAATTCAAAAGTGAACTAAATTTTCTAATCAAAGCGATCAAATACAATTCAAGCTAGAACTCATCGGTTTGGCAATGCTAACGGGAAACTATGGGGGCATGTTTGCACACAAGAACTTAACCTAAAGCATGCACAATCCAAACATAGAACATAATAGGATTTCCATTACTCAAAAAGCAAGGAAATCATCGAATTAATCAATTAACTTAATGTGTACACTAACCTACTCAATTCAATAGCATATACAAACTCAAATAAACACTTAATTACACTTTTACAAGCTAATGGCATGTGGCATAAACGTGTGTTCATAAAAACTCACATTTGCTTGCAAGAAGTAAGAAATCAATAGTAAGTTAAGAAAAATCAACCTCTCCTCCAATATAGCTTGCTAATCTCCAACCTAAACTCATGTAAATGGATTTCCTAGGAATTAAGTTTAGGAAATTTCAGAAATTGAAGCGGAGTAGAGTTGAAGAAGATAAAGAGGAGCTTACCTAAGCTTTCCCTTGGATTTACATTTGATTTCAACAAGAATTGGAGCTCCAAGATTAGGCTAAGGCTTAAGGAATTTTAATTTCCCATTCCTTTCCCCATTTCCATTCTCTTTGAAGCGTTAGAGTGGAATTAAGAGGAGGAGGCTCATTTGGGAAATAAGGTGGGCTAGGTTTGCCAAACCAAGACCCAACCAAAGTCCTAAAATTTGCAAACTCGAAATATATCGATAATTATAGTTTTCGACCACGTAAATGGTATTTTGAACTCAGTGGATGTGGTTTCGAGTCCAAATTTATCCATATGCAAAATGTGATATTTTGGTTACACACCCAAATGATAAAACGATCAAAAATTTCACCCAACTCCAAAGGTATCGATGTTTATGCTCAAAATGTTGTATACGACGTTTTGAACTCAATGGAAGTGGTTTGAGTCCAAATTCATCCGTTTACAAAAAAGTTAAAAACCTTGGTTTGAAACCAAACTCAAGATTCGATATTACAATAAATCTCTTAATTAAATAGGCGTAAATTATGCGGGTTGTTATAGGTCCATCCACTTATTATTATTTTTACTTCTCCTTTTCACTGCCCATAGCTATAAATCCGTGAAACCCTATATACCAATTTGCCTCAATCTTCTTTGGCTTCAAATTCGACTCAATGGCGGACTTTAATTCACGTAACTTGTATTCTCACTTGTTAATCCATACAAGTCGCGTTTCGAATCAGTATGGGTTTCCTTGATTTTCCTAAAAAAACAATTTCTCATGTATCAAAGCCCATTGCCGCAGCTTAAGGTGCTGGAGTTGCCTACGGTGGCAGTCATAGCCTCCCATATCAGTGTCAAAGCACTCTCTATGGTTTGGAGGCAGCCTCCATGGAGATAGGGGGATTGGTATTGTTATAGGGTAATGGAAATTGAAAGGAAGAAGAAGAAGATAGAGGAAGGGTTTGGTGCCTCGGGTTGGATCGTTTGTTTGGGCCAAGGACATGTCATGTAGCTTGAGAGACTGCTTGAATTAGGCTCGAAAATTGTCATTTGATTTGAAAGTTTCGAATCAGAGATCTCAAACTGGAAGCTATCTGGCCGAAGCTCTTTTGACCAGAAAATTTCGATTCGAAATGATCTGATCTGAACCCTCTTCGATTCAGACTTGTTCGATTTGGAAAAAAATCGAACTGGATTCCCTTGACATGGAGCCGTTGACGTTTAAGAGACGTTCCTCTCATATTTCTTTAAGTAAATAACCAAAACAACTCCCCATGTGATAAAATGGATGAATAACTCGAAATCGGACAATCATTCTCGAATAGTTAGGATAAAGCCCTTCAAGACTTGGATCAGTATTGCATATATGAATTCAAGTGTTTTGAACATCAAGATATAACTTTTCTGCAATATCATGATGTGTGTTGAGTGACTAGTGAAGCTTAGTTGGACGGTTGGGAACAACGGTCTTCTGAGCCAAAAGGTTACACGCATTTGACGCTTCTTTTCCTTAATTTCACAATACATTCACACTGCACTCACGAATACACATATGAGTGGGGAAGGGTACAGGTTATTTTACTCTAACCATCACTATTTCTTGGATAGTACAACAAATATGTCCAAGCGATATTCTACAAGATTCCCAGAAGTTGATAAAGGTAAGTCTCACGAGACAGCACTGGACTCAAATGCTTGTTCACCAGAGTCCCGCACTAAATGCGACAACCTACAATTTGAAGTTGATGTCCTAGAGGATGTAGAGTCATCTGGAGAAGGAACTTCTTTAGACGAAGAGGTTGGAGGAGTGAGGGAAAATAGGGTTGTCGACACATTTCGTGATGATGTTTTTCTGAAAGAACCCAATGACTCCTTGGCATCAACTATAGACGAGGCAAGATTAATGCCATTACGCTTATAGCACATGATTCCCTAGGATGATGTCTAAGTTATTTATGTTTTGGGAAGGCCCCATAACCCTCTAGAAGGCTATATGGCCACCAGTCGGCAAATGTATTCAGTCGGGAGCATCCCTCATTTTCATTCTTTTGTTGTTGACTTCCTTCGATGAATGAATATAGCACCAATGCAACTCCATCCCACGACGTATTCTTATCTTTACACATTGTACGTAGTTTAGACAGAAATCTTGGGCGAGGAACCACCTTCGAAGACGTCGTCTTTTACTACAACTTCAAACATCGCTAGCACGTCACCCCGTCATTTCTCTATTTTGAATCGGTACCCAACAAGAAAATCATTACCGAGGGATTCAACAATGTAGGCGACATACGACCAAACTAGTTTTATGCTCGTTATCAAGTGGGTTGTGCCAGGAGATGGTTTTAATCCAGTAAGCTTCGAATTCTCATCCACCTTACTCAGCATTACTTGACACATTCTTTAATACTTCTTTTATTTCCAGGTTCCAGTCCAAAGTAGCCTCAAGGTTGGATGTACTAAGAACGTCTGACTGCTCTGTTAAATGCTCTAAATCACTAAGTGTCAAACATTGCCTTGTTGACGAATTTCTACATCGATACCACTTGCTCAGTCCTCAGCGGAGCATGGGAACGGACTGAGGCTGGGCTCCAGTGGATGTGCCCCGACCAATATTCCTCCGGTGCCAGTAGGACCTGAAGATGTGCCCCCAGTCGGGGGACAAATTATGACCAAGGCCAAAATCAAAGTCAAGGTAAAGGGGGACCAGAAGAGCAAGAATGCTTGTAACGACCCAGGGAATTTGCGACCTTGGATATCGTCATACAAACACCATGTCGAACATCCAAGAACCGAAAACACCGGATAGTCCATGAAAGAAATTAGAGGGTGAGAATAGATAAGATAGAACTTAGAATAGAAGAAGAAGAAGATGATGATCACAACAACAGAATCCGAGTAACACGGATCTCACAGCGGAACGAATAAAATATAACATAACTTTGAAATAAAACCAGTACATGTACACAATAACATTTATCAGAGTACAACACTTACAACACAGCAGAAATAAACAATTGCTATAAAATCCTGAAGCCGCCTGCTCCAAGCTCTACAAACATATCTGTAAAATCCTGACTACTTGACTGCCCATACAAAATTTTGCACCCAAGAGTTTAGGGAAAACAAAACAAAATAAACTCCGGGTCAGTCATGGGACTGGTGCGAGTAAACAATTTAAAACAGTTTGAGAAAATAAGCGATATCTCATAAGACCACGCCGTATAATATGGAACAGGTTTTTCCCTTATGAGAATCCAAAACACCTGATTCAACATTCTCTAATCCTTTTGAAAGAAACGATAATCTTTATATCAAAACTCTTTTGATATTGTAGTAGTGTCTATCAACCACAATATAACAATCATCTAGTAGAATGCTTTCATCTCACGTTCCACATACATAATATATAATCAAAAACCGCAGGCGCTTATTGGGTAATGAATTCCAACTAGCAAGGTATGGGACCACCTTCCGACAGTGTATCTCTAGAGAGGAATACACCGGGTTCAATAAGAACATCTTGTAACCTAGGCTAAACATGACCGGTCACTCATTTCGCTTGTGTACCGAATGTATTATCACCAACGGTTGGGATCAGCAACCGTTTCCCGAAAGGGACAACATCGAAATAGATTATAGAAGTAAATGGAATTTCTCTAGATCAGGTGACAATACACCCTAATTGGCAGCTAACCACTTAGCCATGCGACCTACCTGATTTTATACCATTTCCTGGTTGTGAGGCTAGAGGCCATAAGGTATCCTTTTACAAACCACGCTTTTCTTCACTTTGAATGTCACATCGTCTTACCCGGAAAATCACAAATTGATTTCTACAAACATACCACGGGTAAACAACTAAGAGAAACGAATTCCTCTGCCACCAAACATAAATACATTTGAAGAGATCAACTTATGCGATCTATTAAATATACTCTATCAGACATTCCATATAGGTTGTCCTGGGACTGGACAAACCGAAGGCACTATTCTGTAAATCCATCTTAGGCAATTTCTACCTAGGATCGCCAGAACAGCCCTTGCATAACTCCATCTTCAATTATCTTCATCATATTTGATTCGTAATGCTAACGCCCATACGGAGTGGTTTTCAGATAATGAATCTGCTCTCGGTATCTCCGTATTGACGATGGAAAAATGGTCAAAAACTTTGATAGTCGGTGATTTAACTTTCAAAGAAAAACATGTGTACAACAACGGTCGTATTTCCAAATGGAAATCTTACCGATCAATCATCAATCAACTTTTTCTCTTTTTAAATTAATTCATCATTAATTTATTCAGTTACCCATTTCCATATCTCCATAAATTCTTATTTTCTAAATTTAGAAAATATACCTTATTAACATTGGAAAACATTTCCATTTCTTATTCACGCTCAACTATCATTTCATGTCTATCAGTCTCTAACCCTAAATTAGTAAGAGAACAATTCCCTAAGTATTAATCCCGGAGGCCGAAACCAACATCAGATCGATACCTCGGAAATCATTCAACTTAACTAATCTCTAGTCAGTTTCTAATTTCTTTAACTCTATTTCTTATCTTTTTATCAAATCATTTCTTACGCAACTCTCGGATTTAGTTTATAAATCCTGTTCTTTTATAAAACGTTGGTTATAACGATAACGTTATAATCTCTACTTTCGATATAATCTAACTCCAATGTATAATTCTCTTTCGAATAAACTATATTCGATTTAACTCTATTTCGAATAACTAATTTCGATTAACTCCTTTCGAATAACTAATTCGATTAACTCCTTTCGAATAACTAATTCGATTATCTCCTTTCGAATAACTAATTCGATTAATTCCTTTCGAATAACTAATTCGATTAACTCCTTTCGAATAAGTAATTCGATTAACTCCTTTCGAATAACTAATTCGATTAACTCCTTTCAAACAACTAATTCAATTAACTCCTTTCGAATAACTAATTCGATTAACTCCTTTCGTATAACTAATTCGATTAACTCCTTTCGAATAACTAATTCGATTAACTCCTTTCGAATACTAATTCGATTAACTCCTTTCGATATTCACTGCTGAACTTACAATCCAAATTATCCATTAATAATTATTTTTAATTTATTTATAAACATTGTTTATAAATCACACTACTTGTTTTTATTATTAAACAAGTTATTTATTCCTAGCCATTTGAAATTCCATTTTTGTTTACATTCCTATTTCAAAAAATCCAGTTTCCTTTATAAATGTTTTTATTTATAAAAATAATTATTTAAATCCATTATTCACGTCGAATATGAATAATATTTCTTTTATAATCTTTTCTTTGCAAAATACTTGCCTTAATCCATTATTCATATTCACTATGAATAATATATCCTTTATGTAATTAAAACAGTTTGGTTTCGTATTTAAAATAATATCTTATTTTAAATATTCTATTTATACTTCTATTTATAAACAATTAATATAAAATCTTATTTTATATTCAGCACTTTAATAATTCCATCTAAAATTCTCGTTACAACTCTACGTTCATATCCCGTTTCAATTATCGATGTTAAAATCGATTCTTACTCCTCTATATAAGTTCTGACTTATATATGTCATTTATCCACTGATAAATAATTAACTTAACTTATAAAATATTATTTATAAATTCATCTGCTCCCTTTATATGTTTTACATCTTCATATAAGTTAAACTTATATATCTTTATTTATCCAATGATAAATATTTTCCTTAATTTATAAAATATTATTTATAATTTATTCTTCTCAATTCATATGTTAAAATATGTTTTTATTTAATATCTATTTGAAATAAATCATCTCAAATTTTCTTTTATAACTCGAAATCTCCTTTTTAATAATTCTATTCATTTTCCAAACATCCCTTTTTATAAAATCTGGTTATTTTATAAAAATCCTTTATTTCAATATTCACCTTGAAATCTCTCTTTTTATAAAATCCCTTGATTTTATATAATATTTTTATTTCAATATACGCATTGAAATTTTCCTTTTTACGTCCCAGGGTTTCTTATGGTATTTAAAATACCAAATAACAATGATCAATATCATTCTAACACATATAATCAATAACAGATTATTTATCACATCATATATCACAATATATGAAAAACAGTAAAATAATTGTTGAGGAATCCAGTTGGATCCCTCCAACCTGTTTCCCTGCATCCACATATGTTAAACAATATAATTAACATTGATTTCATTTCAATATGAAATACTCTGATATACAAAATCGATATTTGATTAACGATTTATATATATATATATATATCGTTATCTAAAACTTTAAAAAATACATCAACAATTCAACCAAACAATCATCACATAGCAATCAATCATCATTTATCATTACTAGATTATATTTATAAAAATATAAATTGATCAATGTTAGTGAGATTTACTTACATTGGTCGGTTATCGTTAAATAACGATAATCGATTGTCGATTCAGATCAGACAATTTATTTTGCTATAAATTGTAACGGGCTCCAATTCACTCCCTGTCAGTTCCATTGTGTAGTCGTCGTCCATACGATCCCAAGAGATCTTGTTTTGCTGAATTCCATTAACATACGAGATAGTTATTGATTTTACAAGCATTCATACTATTTACTTGTTATTAAATATAAATTAATTAACTTAAGTCCGCCTTTTAACTACTAATCAGCTGCTCATCACCCTTCTTCCCCCACGCTATTACACAGGAGCTTTCAAACTTCACCTGTGACATTTCCCATCCATCATGCTCCTTCGTTACTCCACTATCAACAAAACCGTTATCACCATTTCGCTTTTGACCAAAATCTCCATCCCTCAACATCAAAAAGGTACAGCTCGATACTCTCCTTCTCCGACATTTGTTGCACCCTCAAACCATTTCCATCCCAAAACTTTGATCTGTTCTCCCTCCCTACGCAAGGAAAACATCTACTGACTTCCCCATTCAACTTCTCGTTATAATCTACATCAACCTCTCACCCAACGATGAAACTCCATCATCTAAATGAACTTGCAATTACCAGCACACGCGCCACCCTGTACAGTAACCGGTCGATGCCTATGAACTTCAAATCCACTCAGATTTCCCCTATGGATGCTATAAGATCCCCTAAACCCAAAAATGAACTCGAATCAAACCGCTACTTCTTCAATCGAACCAAATGTGGAACCCTAGCTCATGCGTGTTCAACGCATTATATTTCCAGCGACAATAAAACACTTCGAACCCAAAATAAATCACACAGAGTTGACGAGAATTTGAAAGGGAATTCAATCATATGAATTTTATGATTTTCAGGATTTTATTTCGTTTGATTTTAATTTAGAAAGGCTCACGAATTTTTTCCTATAGAAGAATTTGTTGCGGCGGAAATTCATTGACCATTGGGGTGAAGACTTTAGGTTTAGGAGAATGGTAGTGGTACTTATAAGAGGATTTTAATATTTTTATATTCGGATATTATATTGATTTTTATTGCCCTGTTGTCTATATTCATCGTTAAAAATTTCTACGATCACATACTATATCCAGTTTCTATGAAAATGGACATGCAGCTATAGTTCGACATTACGGAACCAATGAAACTTATTTCGTCGAATTCCGACTTCGTTTGCTCATACAGCGTATTTTTAAAGTCAAATTATCGACTGTTTTTCACATTAAAATCCCGTACGGCCACATACTAACTTCAAAAATCATGAAAATTGAAATCTAGCAATAATTTAATATTCCGGATCCAACAAAATTAGTTTTGTCAAAAACGGAGGTCGTTTGCAAAACTGGCTATTTTTAAAGCTCTAAATAACCAATTTAAATATATATATTTAAAAATAATTAAATTAAATATTAATAAATTAATATTATCGTATATATTCACACAGAATATCATTTAGCTCCAGAATAAATATATCGGGATTTATAACTTGATATTTCAAAGTTCCCAGTTATATCGATATTCGATTTATATTAAAAATCCTTTTATAATATAAATAAATCGTTATAAATTATGGGTGGTGCTAAATGCAGTAAAAATTTCCTTCATGCAGTAATCAAAAATTGGTCTAATTTACTGTAATATCCTTCACTTATCAGTGTCTTTCCTGGGAAATGGTGCCGCTCAGCTGTCTACTCCAATAATGAGTCAACAGGTCATTTAATATTAGCAAGGGCAAATCTGTAATTACCGTTTACTGTATGGAGAAATTTTTTATTGCATTTAGCAGTCATGTAAATTATAAAGGAATTCCATAGTGACTTTTCGAAAATTTGATTTGGACACAACTCAAAATCTACACGACGAAATCTCGATTTTTCTTTTCCATTAGAAAAATATACTTCACCAGCTCCGAACGTTTCTTGTTTCACAAAAATCCAACTTAAAACGGATTCTGTATATTCGTTTAAAGTTCGAATCGCCAAATTGCGAACTGCCGCGCCATTTCGAGCTCGATTATAATTATAATATAATTTATACACTCTAACGCCATTTATTTAATATAAATGTTATTATAATTCAATTCTAATCTGAATTAAATCTTATAAATAATCCAATTCACACAATATTGGGAATTCCACTATTTATGATTATTTCGACAAATATATATATATATTATTTAATTATTAATATTAGTTAAATATTCAATATAATTTAATTAAACCATTTAAATCTATAAATCATTAGATAAATAATTAAATAAATTAATTATTATGTCGCTAAAAATACGGGACGTTACAATGTTGCTGGTTCTAGTCGGGAACCTCAAGCAGGGGAGAAGGAGATATCTGTAACAACCCGGAATTTTGGGGCCAATTTAAAATTTTTATTTTAGAAATTTTAATGGATTTTAATATTTAAAATAAGTTATTTTAAATAATAACGACTAAAAATTTATTTTGAAACAAATAAATTTAATTTAAATATAAAAGGAATTTAAAGCAGCGCTGCAGTTTGAAAATTTAATTTTAAAACTTTGACTAAATGTACAAGATTCAAAATAAATCAGAGTTGAGTGAAACCAGAAATATTTAAATCTTTTAAATCATATCTTTCTAACAAATCTGAAAAATTGAAATTTCGTTTTAGAAATCAAAAGTTATGCCCAGTTTAAAATATAGAAAAGTCGCTATAGAATTTATATATATTTTAATTAAATATATAGCCCTTGAAAATAGTCAATTTTCAAACGACCTCGGTTTTCGACGAAACCACTTTTGTTGGAACCGGAATGTCAAATTATTGTTAAGTTTAATTTTCCAGAATTTTTCAAATTAATATGTGAGCGTGGCAGAGGAAAACTTTTTTTGACTATTTCAGTCAAATTTAATCGAGTTAAAAATAGCCATTTTTCAAACAGTCTCAGAATTCGACGAAATTAGTCTCGTTAGAACCGTATCGTCAAAACATAATCAGAAATAATTTTTCTGTAATTTTTAGAGTCCGTATGTGGCCCCGGTTATTTAAAATGTACGTTTAAATTTAATATATATTGATTTATAATTAAATTTAAAGAAAAACATATCGTAACATCCGAACTGGGTTACAAGACATGTTCCATTGAGTCCGGGACGGGGGTTATTAGCTAAGGGCGACACTCGTTGGGTTTGGTTTGGAGTTCGTATGGTTAAACAGGTAAATTTTGGATTTTAAACGAATTAAACAATTGAATAAAATAGAAATACTATATAAATACCCCACCGTATGGTACCGTATTTCCTCAAACCCTATTCCCCAAACATACAACAGCCGCCACTGTAGAAAACAATGGCCGAAAATCATCCTCTTTGATTCGTTAATATATCTCAATCCAAACACTTTCTGTAAAAGCTTCCCACGTCAGTGATAGAGAGCATCTCGAGCTCTACGTTTCTATACGGTGATGATGATCGACCACTGCTTCAGGCGTTCAGTTTTCGACCGAGAACTCGCCGACTTTGGAGCGGAAATCGAGGTGGCAGGCGAGGCCGAGTTCGTCGGCGCTGGGGCCAGTGGATGGTGACGGCCAGACCAAGGGCATGGCGGTTCTGGATGCTGCCCCGACATCTCGAAGCTCGTGCAAGGCGGAGGGATTGAAGTCGACAGTTAATGGGTTTCGGTTTACAGATAAAGAACGATGAAGAAGGCCGCCTCTTTAATCCAAATGTAATTAGATTTTTAATTATATTAATTATTGAATTAAATTGTAAATATTTAAAATGGCATAACTTCTGCGTACAGCAACGAAATCGCCTGATTTTCGATGCGTTGTAATCAGAAATTTTAGATCTACAGCATGGAACTGACGAGAACTGAAACCGAGTACTTTGGAAATTCAGCCAAATGAATCTGAGGTTTCTTATTTTAATATAAAATTATAATTAAAATAAATTGTTATGCATTTGAAATCATTATTTGTTCGTGGTTGAGATTCACTTTGTTCATTGTTTGCGATTTGACTCGAAATATCTTGACTGTATGGATTTGTTGATTTGATTAAGTATAATAAGAATTAATTAGAAATTAAAATACCATTTTTGTTATGGAATGTAGACTAGAAATAAAACAACATTTTATCATGAAATTTTATTCATTTAGAACCAGGATTTGTAAATGAAATTTTATTCATTTAGAACCATATGTTGTAAATAAATTGTTATTCATTTAGAACAAGTTATATAAATAAAATACCACATTAGAAATATCATGTTTGTTGAATTAGAAAAAGGTCATTAAATAGAAATGTTGAATTATAAAAAAGAACATTTTGATAGAAATGTTAATTTAGGTAAAAAGGAACATTTTTACTAGAAGAGTAATCTTAGGACAAAATTTGTCATTCTTACTAGAAGAGTAATATTAGGACAAAATTGTCATTTTTACTAGAAAAGTAATCTTTGAACAAAACATCACTTTTGTATGAAATGTTTACTTTGAACAAAATCAACACTTTTGTCATATTAGAATAAAAAGCACCTTTAGTGTTAAAATGTTGATTTAGAATAAAAAGCACACTTAGTGTTAAAATGTTGATTTAGAATAAAAAGCACACTTAGTGTTAAAATGTTGATTTAGAATAAAAAGCACATTTAGTGTTAAAATGTTGATTTAGAATAAAAAGCACATTTTTGAGTAAAAAATGTCATTGGTGTTAAAAGCACATTTTTGAGTAAAATATGTCATTTGTGTAAAAATCATATTTTATAGTAAAATATGTCATTTGTGTTAAAATCATATTTTATAGTTAAATATGTCATTTGTGTAAACACATATTTTATAAAATGTTATTGTGTAATTTGTAATCACATAAAAATATCATGTTCATTGTTACATGTTAAATATGTTGCATTAGAATTAAAAAGGTCATTAGCGTTAAATATGTTGCATTAGAATTAAAATGTCATTAGCGTTAATGCATATGAAATAAAAACATATTTTGGAGTAGCGCTAATGTATATGAAATAAAATCATACTTTAGTGTAGCGTTAATGCATATGAAACATAATCATTTTTTTTTGTTATGTTAAATTAGATTAAAAATGTTTCATTTGTTGAGAACATGCTATATTGATTTAAAAACATCATCTAGTTAAGAACATGATATATCATAAAAACACCATTTTTATGTTGAATTAGTTTGTCGCATAAAAGCATCGTTTTTGTCAAAAATTGTTAGTTCAGATAAAAGCATTGTTTTTGTCCAAATGGTTTAGTTAAGATAAAAGTATCGTTTTGTCACAAAATGTAAATTTAGTATAAAAATATCGTTTTGTTACAAAATGTAAAGTCAAAATAAAAAGATCGCTTTGGCTGAAAATGTTCATTTAGAATGAAAGGATTATTTTAGTTAAAAATGTACGTTAGAATTAAACATGTCCTTTTATTAGAAATGTACATTAGAATAAATATTCATTTTAGTAAAATCGTCGTTTCGGTTAAAAATGCAATGTTAGAATAAATATTCATTTTAGTTAAAATTGTCATTTCAGTTAAAAATGTCATGATGAATAAAAATGTCCCATTATTTAGAAATGTCATGTTAAATGAAAATGTCATTTATTAAAGATTCCATGTTACTAGAATGTCATTAAATTAGAAATGCCATTTTATTAGGAAATTGAGCATGAGTTGAAAATATGATTTGTTCTAGATTTGAACATTATCATTATAATGTTCATATTAATATGGTTGTTGAAATTAACATTATAAATATTTATTTATAATTTAAACAGTGAAAGCTGGTTAAATTTATTAACCAATAGTCTATTTAGATATATTGTTGTTGTTTGAAAACCCCACACGGGTGTTGGGATGACTTACACTAGTCCCAATATTTAACTGTATGTCGATCGATGGATTGACAGTCTGTGTTGAGCGTTATTTATTTATTTATTTATTTTAACGCTCACATAATTATAAATTTCACTCTGGTTGTGAATGGATTGTTGTTTGATTATTTATCATCATCATTATATGCGGTGTATGAAAACCATACAATTGAAATTGTATGGTATTTGTTTGAGTCGCATTCCGATTCAGAATATTTTTATATAAGGGATATTCTAATATAAAGAATATTTTAATGTAAAGAATATTTTAAAATAATAATTATTTTAAAATAATATTTAGTGAAGAATAAAAATATGAAGTCGTGTTAAGTAGAAACGCCATTTTTAACCCGAACGGGTTTATCGATCGATTTATTTCATTTTATAATGAATGTAAAAAGAAGTGATTTTAAAATATAATATTTTGAAAATATTATTATTTTAATATGATAAAAATATAAAATATTCAATTTTTATTTAAAATTGAAAATGAAGTTATAATCACTTTAAAATGATTTTACAAATACTTTATAATACGATTTAAATAGAAATCGACGAAATATATAATATATATTATATATTTATATAATGGCCTGAATAGAACGCGCCGCGCAGCGACCGTTCGCGAATTTCGACCATTAACTTTAAATTGGCGTAATGGAAGATCCGACCGTCGGATTCTTCTAAAACCGGAACCGTTGGGTTCGTATCGAAAAGAGCTTTCCAATGAATATAAGAGATTTGAAATCTAACGGTTGGATTTGGAATTATGTCCAAAGCAATTTTAGAAAAGGTCGTTGTAAGTGCAGTTCGATGACCGTTATTGGAAATCGACTGTACGAGCGATAATAAAATTATTAAAAATATGCAAAAATTATGTAAAATCATAATAAATGATTTAGAAAGTTCTTGGATGAAAAATTCCCTATTTGTAAAGATAAAAATATATTTCTATCAAAATGAACTAGTTATGAACTAGAATAAATCTTGAAATTAAGATTTAATGAAGTTTTCCATTTAAATAATATTTAATTGGAATTAAAATAAGATAAAATGGATTCTTGGGTTTGTCGTGAATAGTGTCTTAAATAACACTGTTCTTAAACCCAGTATGAAAAGAATTAATCTTTTAATTAAGATTATTAGAGCTTTCAATTATATTTGATAATTGAAATAAAATGAACTGTAAATTGGATTTATCGTGAACGGTGTTTTTAACGACATTTGTTCTTTAACTCAATTTACAGTGAGAAGATAATTTGGAATATAGAAATCTTTTTATTGAGATTTAATGGAAATTTTCCAAAAGTAAAGTTTTCCAACTTAATATATTAAATTGGAATTTGATGGAATTTGATTTAATAATAATCGAGATGAGATTTTGTAGAAGAAGACCGTTACTATACATGGAATTTAAGAGGCCTTGCCGTTATTCCATTTATTTTATTGGTTGGATACAGAAATTTATATTGATTATTTATTAATTTGATTTCTGTGAAATTCCATATTTTATGGAAATGATTTTGGGTTTTGTCGTGAACAATGTTTTTGAATGACATTAGTTCTTTATCCCAATTAAAGTTAAGAATAATTTCTTAAAATTGAATAATCATTATGTAATGATTTATGTGATTAAAACCAGACTTGAGTTTTAATGAATTCCTAATTAGATTGAAATGGAATGAGATAAAAATAGGATTAAAGAATAGAGGATTTATCTTTGATAAAATAATGTGAATATTTTATTTAAAGAGTATTCTGGATTGGAATGTGGCGTATGATGTGTTTTCATAGCACTGTCTTTTGATTATAAATACACGAGTTATTCAGAAAGACCGGGTTTAAACCATTCTGAATAATTATTACGACGATCAAGAGTCGAAGATGAAGACGGTGGTTGAAGACCAGCGATCTTCACATCGAATGGATAAGGACTACTGATACAGTGGACTGGTTCGCGCCCAGGACAGGGTTGAAGTAGTAGTTGTCCGGACGTATTGTTGATTGTCCGGATATGCGAGGAATAAGGTGCCTCCGGTTTCGTTCAGACCCAGAACAGACTTGTAAATGGATTGTATGTCTGACGTTGTATTCCTTTATATTGTATTCGTTGGTCTCTGCTAAATATATATCTGTTTGGTGGTAAACACCCTTGTCTAAGACATACGAGCTTGGAGGTTATATATTTACAGAAATCAATTGTATGGTATGGATTGACAATGTGGCATGCCAAGATGCATGGATCAAGGCTTTTGTTGAAAAGCAGAGCCTTGTGGTTGAATGTCAAAGCGCAGCTTTAATTAGCATAGCTTTGTATAGCGTTACTTCGCGAGCCTCACACCTCGGTATGAACCAAAAACGGGAGTAAGGACTGCAGGGAGGACATACGTTTCTTTCTAGCTAAGGAGTGGCGTTAGTGCTTAAACTGGCTGACGAGTTTGACTCATGTGGATGTTGGAATGCGAGGCCTCGGTTATTTGAGTCCCTAGTGGCTCTATTTACGCCCCAAAGGGCGGGGAAACGTATTGTTCAGGCATTACCAATCCACCAACTTAAGTTGGGGACCGGCCCTGAAGATCCAAGGTGCAGTTGCGGCTGAGCCTGAGACATGGGCTAGATTGTCTCGAATTCGGTAGAGGAGCTTGCCCCTAGCCTCGGTTCATGATGGAAATCCAACTTCCAATACGACACCTTGCGGTTTTGATTGTATAACTAGTATGGCGACATGATATATGGTACCCATGCCATCTAGGATTGATACATTTATTTTGAAATGTTTTATATAGAATACACACTAATAATAATATCCGTTTTATATGTATCAAGCAACTTTTGATCATTATAAGGTAAAACCCTATCCTCCGGTTTACGTTGCATTGTGTGATGGGACTTGGGTCTTATAATTGTTTCATTTTTCTAAAAAGCATTGCGTTGTTTAACGATTTACTTTATTTTATGCACTGACAATCCAATGGAGTAAACCCGTTCCGCGTTAGCGGCGTGGTCCTGTGATTAGCCTTATTAATTAGTTAAGTTAGGTAGATTTCTCATACCAGTCCCATGACTGACCTGTAGTTTGTTTCACTGGCAAACTCGGGTGCACTCTTTTCCACAGGGGCAGTCGAGTAGCTTGTTTTGCAGATCATTTCTTTTAGCAGGATCCTGGATTGAAGCTTAAAGTTGTGTCCAGAGCATATAAAGTCTTCCGCTGTGAAATGTATTAAATTCATTGTAATTTATCTTCCGCTGTATTTTATCAATGTACTCTGATATTCTGTACTCTGATGTTACGTTATTATGATGTAATAAAAGTCTTCTGTTATTTGTTTTAATGTGTTGTATTCCCAAAGTTAACGTATGCGGGATTTGAACGGTCTTGGTCGATTTTACGGTCGATTAAGGTCGGGCAAAATCCGTGGTCGTTACAAAATCTCCCGAAAAGACAACCGGTGATGGAACCGGGATCCCTTCTTCCAAAGATAAAGTCATCGAGGATCCTGCAGAAAAGGCAGCTGAGGAAGGATCCAAAGCCTCTCCTCCGAAAGATACTCCTACTGCGAAGGAGCAGTCCCCTCCTAAAACTCCACCTCTAATTAAATTTCTAATCCAAGATTCTCAACCATGGGAATCCATGTCACCATTTCGAGGCTTGGGCAACCTGCCTTTGCTAGATACCATATATTCCACTTAAGATCTGGGTTTTGACACCTTCTTTCATACCTCCGAAGAGGAAATCATACATACCAAAGCAGGCCTGACCATGCGAACTAACCTAACTCGGGCTCTGGTCTATCGGGGGTCACAGCCACACACACGACATGAGCACTACACCTTACAACACCTCTTTCATCATAGGCATTCTCAGTTCTAACTGGAACTTCTTTTTTGAATCGCAAGTGTAACGACTAGGCGGAAGAAATATGCCAAAGAGTTTGGTTCATGGCTTTTCGACACTAGACCTGGTCATAGAGGCTCTTCAGACCGGGATTTTCGTGATTGCTTAGACAGGCGGGGTCAAGAAGAGTGGAAGCGACAGAGAACTTGGGAAAAGGAAAAGGAGAGGGAGAAACAAAAGGAGAAGGAAATAGCTCTTTGGCAACTCGAGAAAGAAAGGGAGCAGAAAATGGAGCTTGACTGAGAGAACCATCATTAAGACTCCAGTCATCGCTCGCATAGTAAATCTAGCCAGGGATCTGAGGACAAGCACCTTAGTGGGCAATCTCTAGCCAAGGACTCATCTCAATGCAAGGTTCCTCCCGCTTCCCAATATCAATCGTAGAAGACTCCTCCATAACCCGTGATTAGTACTCCACTAAGCAGGCGTTAAGAGAATGAGATCCAAGTTGCTCCTCCCCGAGACGAAGAATTGTTTGTAGATGAGAGAAAGAAGCTATTGGTCAAAACATTCCCAGATCTGTGCTTCGATCATATTCAATTCCTTCCATTCTTAAAAAATATCACTAAGTCATTTGAAGACAGGTACAGATCCGATTCCGACTTTATCATCTCCCAATATCGAGAGATGTACATTTATGCGAGAAGATTGTCCAGGCTATTCAGAAACTCGATATCGAGATGGCTAACATGAATCAGGAATGGGATTGTGATAAGAAGCTCTTGGGTCCACCCAAAAAGATTTGGATGTATGTGAAACTCAGCTTGTAGAGGTGAAGAAATGATATGATAAAATAGTGGTTGAGCCTAATAATGTCCGTGTCACGATGAACACCGAGTTGAGCGAGTGGTCTCTCCTGACCAAGTTGGTCAAGGATGAGTTGAAACCGGTGTCAATGTTTAATAAATTTTTGATCGCTGAGTTGCTATCATGAAAGAGTGAGAAGGATAATTTGGCGAAGGTGGCAAGGGAAAATGCCAAGCTTAAAGCCCAACTTACTGCTTCCAAGAAGGAAAGCAGCTCTTGAAATTGTATTTAGAACTTTAACCAAGTATGACGAAGAGATTCAGGAGCTAAAGGCTAAAGTGGTAGAAGCTGATGAAATGCAGGAAAATCTTAGCACCCAAATATTGACCTTTTATGTGCGAATCCTCCAATACTGGGATCTGTCATGGGCCAAAGACTATCCGCAGACCTGACCAGACACTTGAGAGATTTTCATGTAGGAAGGGAAGGATGCTTTGCAAGACGACATCATTGACGAGGCCAAACTGATGGAAACTTATTTGAGAGGTGGTGAGTCGAAAATTCTTTCTGAAGGTCGGAGACTATTGAAAGAGGAGGAAGATGCGCAGCACCTTAAGCTCAAAGGCAAACTCCCACTTGAGGGGTATTCTAGCATTGCCAATGACAATATGATTGATGCTCAGTATGGAAGCTAACATACTCTGGTTTTTGGTTCTTCTGGTGCAATCGTTGTTGCTCCACCTCCTCCCGACCAAGGAACAACTACGAATGTAGGGTATAATCCCGATGATCCAGGATTCGTAGCACACAAGCCACTTTTTCCAATACTTGAGGTTAAAACTCCTACAACCTCAGGAGACCGCTCTATCGAAGGTATTTCTATATTTTCTCCTCAATTTGCAAAAGTTGCGGTCGGGTCCCCAAACGAAAGGCCCATACTTTTTCAAAGACTAATATTCGGTGTTCTCCCTTCTTTAGGTATAAAGCCATCCCCAAGTCGTCGTGGAGAAGGAAACCAAGGCAGTTGATGAGCCTAAAGTATCTTTTGGGGGTGATGCACGAAGAGAAGAAGAAATGATAGCTGCATTAAAGGACCTTGATGGCAAGGATGGCGATGATGATAATATATATATAATCGAAAGACCAGAAAGATTGGAGAGCTGACGCTTGCGGAGATGAAGTTGAGGAATGAGGGCAAACTCATGCAAGTCAAAATTGAAGTTTTGCCATCACCTTTTCCCGTCGACCCTGTGCAGTTAAAGCACTTAGCGATTTTTTAGCGGTGGAGGTGCAAAAAGTTAGAGTGGGGATAAAGCAGGGATATAGCGGATGTGTAAAAAGGTTCATTAAATATTAAACCAGATATTTAAAATTAATTAATTATCATTTTCACATCATTTTTGTAGAAGAAACAAATATTAATTAATATTATATAACAAAATCAAATAATATAATGTTTATGCATATTAGGTTTGAAGATTATTATAGATTTTTACCTTATATAGCGCACTTTTGCCTTAAATTAGATCTTTACACTAACTTTTTTAGTTTGTTTCAGATCAGAACTGGTCAAATCGTCCTTTGTATATTAATATTTCTAAAGCGAGTGCTAAATAGCCTTGATTTAGCTGGTGCAACGGAAAATAGCGGGGCTAAAAGCGGATCTACAGTTCATCGATGCTAAATAGAAATAGCGTAGCGGTCGGAGAGTGCTATGGGCTATAGCAGGGATTTTGCAGGGCTTTAGCGGAGCTTTAACTATATAGCACCAACCCCATCAGCATGATCCTTTCTTCCGGCACAAAGGTTTCAATCGAGCTTTCCAAGTTGCCTCTAAAAGATACACGCTCCAAATATCACCTGAACCAGAAGAATATTCGACTGAGAATATTAGGAGTAAGAAGCGTATACTTACTAAGACCGAAAAGGAGGAACTAAAGAAGCCCAGGGAGCAGAAAAAGCATAAAACCCCAAAGTCTTAGGGGGTCGCTTAACTTGTTTTAGCTTTTTATTAGCATGCTGTGGTTGTTGCGAGTGCGGCCCTCGCCCTTTTTCTTTGTATATCCGTACAAAATCTATAATTAATGAAAGAACTTTGTTTATTTACTTCACTTTCAATTCAATGTACTTGTGATATTAATTTCTAACTCATAACTTGATACGCTTGAATAAGCTAGGTCATTTAGGACCAGTCATGTAAGTTTATTTTATGGAAGACATAGCGTGTATATGCCCCCAATTAACCTCGAGTCCTGAACCAAGTCAAGGGAATATTTTAGGTTAATTTATAGACTTACGTTCGTGCCCCCAGCATTGATGGGGGCCTAAGCCTGGTTTATCGGACTCCTAATCCTTGTGTTTTATACTCTCCCGTCGTGATTTCGGGTTAGAGTTATGGGTTATAGCGGTCTTTAATTGTGGTGTGCCCTTCACGCTTACCCAAATATTCCAAATTCTATCCTGAGTCGCAAAGGATGAAATTTGCTAGACAAGCGGTCGATTCACGCTTACTTTGGCATCAATTCTCTTACCCTCTTGTCCAGGGCAAAGGCTGTTGTGAGGAGTTTACTCGTTGAAGCATGAGCAAGTGAACGATGTTAGGGATTTAATTACTACCCTAGTCCAAGTTAGGCACGATCTAATCAAATCATAGTATTTAACCAAATTCACACAAATAAATATAGAGCATGGGAGGAGCTTTTATTCACAAACAACATTTTTGGCAAGTCACACCATATTACATAATCTGAAAATACAATAACAACAAAAATAAAAGCTTAAGTTAAATAATATCGCAGATGCTCGATGTTTCATGCTCTTAGGAGGTGATCACCATCAACGGTCGTTAGCCTAAAAGCTCCATTATCAAGCCTTCGTTGAATGACATAAGTCCCTTCCCATTTCGGGCCGTGTGGAGGGGGGTCAGTAAGACACACTTCAGAACACGATCGCTAGTTTCAAAGGTCCTAGGACGAACCCTCCAGTTGTAATATCAGGCAACTTGATGTGTATGCGCTAAAGCACGCAAGTCCTCTCCCTTTCACTTCTCATCTATCATATCCAATGACTCGAGGAGAGGATCTTTGTTATTCAAGGGATCATAATAAGTCGCTCTATGGGAAGGGACTTCTAGCTCTACAAGAATAACAGCTTATGATCCATACGAGAGCGTGAAAGGTGTATAGACAGTGGTTGATTTATAAGTAGTTCGATACGCCCAAATGGCTAATGGAAATTCATCGACCCACTTGGCCTATGCATGATCCAATTGTTTTTTCAGAATGGATTTGATGATCTTGTTCACATCCTCAACTTGTCCATTTGATTGTGGGTGTGCAACAGATGTATATCTCTTCTCGATGTGATATCGCCGACAGAAATTTTCGAACTCTGTGCTATCAAACTGGGCCCCATTACCAGTGATGATAATTTCGAGGTGCCCAAATTGACATACAATGTTCCTGACGATAAAGTTGATCATCATCTTCATCGTGATTGTGATTAGCTATTCAGCTTTCGCCAATTTTGTAAAATAATCCATAGCTATGATTGCATATTTTTCTTTTCCCTTAGAGATTGGAAGGCTTCTGATGATGTCTGCTCCCCATATTGCGAACAACCATGGGCTTACCATCTGGGTGAGTTGGTTGGGTGGAGCGCTAGGGATCTTCGCAAACTTCTGGCACTTGTGAAAGCATCGTGAATAATTAGCTGCATCTCAATTCACGGTAGGCCAAAAGTAGCCATAACGTAGTATCCATTTTCCCAAGGTCTACCGTCCAGTGTGGTCACTACAATCGCCTTTGTGCACTTCCCGTAACACACGCTTGTCGTCATCATTGGCGATGCGCCAGAGCAAAGGAACTGAGAGCCCTCTTCTATAAAGCGTCTCGCACTGCATGACATATCTCAAAGCTTTGCGAACTAGGGCGCACCTCGCATTTTTCGTTTCTGGAAGAGTTCCATGTAGCAAGACGTTCTTAATGGATGCCATCCATTACTCTTTTTCAGGTTCAGCTTCCAACACGTAATCAACCTCCATCTGATAAATTCTCTAAGCATTTAACTCTTCAATTGGGACCGTTTCTACTTCATCCGGGTTATCAGAGCTGGCTAGCATTGCCAACCTTTCGGCTTTCTGATTCTCTTTCCTTGGAATATGGGATATGTTATGGTAATCGAAGCTATTCAACAGCTCCTCAAGCCACTCTTGGTAGGCAGCAAGCCATGATCCCTTCGTTTGATACTCTTTCCGAACCTGGAGTACAATAATTTGGGAATCACATAAAATACCCAATCAACTACTCCCAACTCTTTTGCGAGTTTTATTCCGACAATCAAGGCTTCATACTCAGAATCATTGTTAGTAGCGGGAAAATTTAGCCTTAAGGCATAATAGATCGATCATCCCTCAGGAGTTACCAAGACAACTATGGCGCCAGAACGTCGATCATTACGAGCTCCATCCGCATAAAACTTCCAAGTGCCAAGCTCCGAATATGCTTCGGAAGGGTCTAATTCATCATCCAAGATATCATCTTCTAGAGTTGTGAATTGGGCTATAAATTCAGTCAACGCTTGCCCTCAGAATTTTTTCGTCGGAGGAAAGTGAGATCAAATTGACTTAGTTCAATGTACCACTTAAGTAATCTCCTAGATGCCTCAGGTCATTGGTGACCCATCGTAGCGGCTAGTCAGTGTATATCTCCATTACAGGAGCTTGAAAAATAGTGGCATAACTTTCTCGAAGTGATCAATAAGCTATAAATGAGCTTCTCGATCTTTGGGTAGTTGCGTTTCATCCCTGTCAACTTCTTACTTACATAATACACCAGTATCTGGACACTATCTTCCTCGTGGACGAGTGCTGAGCTAATAGCATGCAGAGATACCGCCAAATATATAAACAAGTCCTCGTGATCTATTAGTTGGGTAGTATGAGAGGTCTCTCCAGATGATTTAGCTAATTCTGAAAGGGTTCGACACAACCTGGGGTCCAAGCGAAGTTGCGTTTCCTTCTCTTTATTAAGTTAAAGAAGGAATGCATCTGTCGGTGGCCCTGGAAATGAATCTACTCAAAGCTGCCACCTTTCCTACTAAGCTCTGTACATCTTTAATCTTCTGTGGCTCTTGAATGTCCGTAATAGCTTTAACCTGATTAGGATTGATTTTGATCCCCTGTGAACTGACGATGCAACCCAAAAACTTCCCACGCAACGCTATAAAAACGTTTCAAAGGGCTGAATTTCATCCCATATTGTCGGAGAGTACTGAACATCTCTGCTAAGTCTTTAATGTGGTTGGATGACTGCTTCAACTTTACCAGCATATCACCCACAAATACCTCTATTAATCTTCAAATTTGGTTATGGAACATACAGTTAAACAAGATTTAATATGTCGCTCCAGCATTCTTCAATCCAAAGGGCATGACCACGTAGCAGTATAATCCCAGATCCGTAATGAATTTAGTATGTTCTTGGTCTGAAATATGCATTGGGATCTGATTGTACCCGGAGTATGCATCCATAAATGAAAGAAGCTCGGCTTCGCTGTTGAATCAACTAGCTGGTCAATTTAGAGTAGTCGAAAGCTGCCTTTTGGGCAGGCCTTGCGAAGTCTGAGAAATCAAATGCATGTCCACCATTTTCCATTAGCTTTCTTTACAAGGATAAGATTTGTTATCCATTTTGGGTACATTGCATCTCGGATAAATCCATTGCCCTCCAATCTCTCAACTTCTTCCTTTAGAGTCGCCAACCTTTTCAGACCTTGCATATACCTCTTCTGCTTAACAGGAACATACTTTGGGTTGATATTAAGTGAATGGCTCATATTCGAAGGAGATATCCCACACATGTCAGCATTAGACCAAGCAAACATTGTCAAGGTTTTCTCTAAGAAAATCAATTAATTCCCTAGTCCGGATGGAATGTAGATGGGATTCGATCTTCGAGACCCTAGTTGGGTTGGCGTTGTCGATCGGAACTTCTACTGTAGCCTCTTTAAATGTCTCCCTCTTACACCTCGATTCCTTGTTCTCTCTAGGATCAATGTCCTCGATCTGATGACTGGCAATATTGACTGAGATGTATCCATTATTTGCTTTGTTGCCGCCTCCTTGGCGGAGGGAGGCATCTTGTTGCTCTTCGCTTTCACCATTACGGATTGCCTTCCACTCTGCCAAGTAGCATGCTCTTCCTGTTACATGATCTCCTCTGACCATTCCCACTCCAGGCTCGGTTGGTAGTTTAAATAGCAAGCACCAGGGATCTATACAATCTCGGAATTTTGCTACGGTCGGCCAGCCTAGGAAGGCATTATAAGGAGAGTTGATATCCATTATAAGGAACAAGAGGATTCATACTCTCCGAGGATCTTTCTTACCTAACTCTACTGGTAATTCAACTATGCCAACTGGTTCAGTAGTTGAGCCATTGAAGCCATGTATCCATCCCCGCCATGGACTTAAGTTTCTTGCTTCAAATTTCATCAAGTCAAAAGCTTTCTCGAACAAGATATTAACGAGACTCCCGCAACCAACAAGGACCTTCCACACAGTTGTAAGGCCAATAATGGCCGATATGACTAATGGGTCAATACTTAGGGTCTCCACTCCCCTACTTTCTCTTTCATGGAAAACGATATTGTTAACAATATTTTCCGACAACACCGGAGATAGGTCTAAGGAAATGGACCTAAGGGGAAAATGAGATTATTCAGTTCCCACAAGCTTGAGTTAGTTCACCCTTTCCTAGATATCAAGGTCTCAAGCCCAAAAGTTAGTTACTCTTCCCTTAAGGGGTGAGTATCATGCTTTTGCGACTCAAAGACCAACAGTTATCTTGGGACAAGGGTTCCCTAAGCACAACACAAGTTAGGAAGCTAAATAGCTTGTGGAAGGGTTATGCCAGCTCGTTGCAAGCTAGGAAGCTAAATGGCTTATAGAAGGGTATTTTGGTAACCTAGGTTCAAGGATAAGGCTTGCGTATGAAGCTCTTATTGAGGGGAAAGCGTAAGGTAGTTAAGCACTCGCTGAAAGGGCTAGTTTGTAAAGCATAGTAGGACATAATATAATAATACAAAATAGTAAAGAACACACAATTTATAGCGGTTTGGTTCGGATTGAACCTACGTCCACTTTAAATGCTTTGATGATTTTATTCATATAGGAGGTTACATAAGAAATTCCCAAATTGATTTACAATTTAGGGTTAGCTCTCTTAGAAATGAAAGAAAGATTGTGAAATGAGAAAAGTGCCCCCAAAATGAGACCCATGGGGTCTTATTTATAGGAAAATTTGGCCCTTTCTATTGTGAGCCCAGCATAAGCCTCTTTTGGATGCTTTAGCAAGGTTTCGGCCGCCTTTGTGACTTTCAATTCCGGCAGAATGGTTTCGACCGACTTTCTCTCTATGGAATATCTTTATTGATGTCTTTTTGCCTTCAGAATAACAATCTCGAGCTTTCGGGAGTGGTTCTGCCGACATGCCTCGGAGGTTCATCGATAAGCTTTTGGTCTCGATTGCAAATCCTCAGTATGTTGCACATATGCTTCTGATATGCCTTCCGATGATAGGCTTTCGCCTCTGGATCCATTGGGTTTGGTCCGCCTCTGTGCTTGGCTTGGGTGGCTCTCGGTTTCGGGACCACTTGTCTCGGTCCGCATCCATACCTTTCAGTTTTGGTGTTTTCAGCTTTATTGTATGCCTTGATGCTAGATTTATCATCTTCCTTCTTTCATGCTCGACTTCTGGTATCTGAGAGCCTCACTTTGTGACACAATGCCTTCAGCATATCTCTGGGTGACTTTAAAGCTGTTTCTTGATGGCGGTTTCGTTAACCCTTTTCTTCCTCTTAGTTTAGCTTTCATCTCTGTAGCCTTCGCTTGTCGGTATAGGTATTGGAACTAAGTACATTAGAGTAGATACCCCCTTTCTTCTTTTGACAACCTATGGTTTCGATCTTAATCTTACAATAGTTTCCTCCGTGACCCCCTTTCAGATGACTTATAAACCTTCTTCTAATGTAAATGTTGGTTTTAAACTGAGTAGTGCCGACAGAATTCTGCCTTTTCTTATCTGAGGTGGCACTTCTTTTTCGTGGCCTTGAGTCTCGGTTTACATGCTCTCGGCCACCCATTTCCACTTGCTTGTAGTGTTAAGTGATATGCTTTCGGGGTTGTACCCTTGATAATTCTTTGGTAATGGTATTTCCCTGTCGGTAAAACCCTTCTTCTTCTTTTATGTTATTGTTGTTTCTTCCTCTATCCTTCTGTTGTCGTTGTCAGGCCGACACCCTTGAACCTAGGTACTAGATTTAGGGCTCTCAGGCCTTCCCTTTCATTGCATATGTAAGCCTGATGTTTCTTTTCCAATAATACTTGATGTTGATGCTTGACTACAATTTGACCCTTTTTTATGTCGGTTTTAACTTTTGGACTTTGTCCCTTCTGGTGCCTTAGCCTGCTTCAAGGTCCTTTTCTCTATGGTTTAGGTTTTTCTTCCCGAAACCCTTTGCCCTTATTGCTTCGGATCTTCTGCTTATTTATATTTGGTCGGTGCAAATTTGGGTGTTAACATTTAGCCCACCCAGTATAAAGAAGCTTTTGTTCTATAGGACAAATCTTGCGGTTCCTGTACCGTCTCTTATATAGCTTAAGAAATATTAGAAAGGTTCTAGCATTAGTCTCCTAACTTCAAAACAGTGTTGCAAGGGGAAGCATTAACTTTTCTTAACGAATAGAACTCGAATACAGACTTCAAATTATGAACTTTTATGAATCTAATTATAATATATGAACTTAAACTTGCAACCATGTGGAACCCAATGGTTTTAAAGCTTAACATCTACTAACATTGAACAAGGAATTCAATATTCTTATCTAGGCATCAGTTATCAAGAATTTGTTCTTATTCTTGGAGGTGGGAGATGATAAAATATAAACTCTTATACTTGGGTATTTCAATAGTAAATCAGGGGTTCGCTTTTGACAAGCATAGTGTGCTAAACAAAAGTAATATGACTTGCATAGTGTATGATGTGTTAAACATCATTTTGACCAAAATTTAGAGTAATGAATGTTAGGGGTAAGTATGTCATAAGTTTAGAAAACATCCCTTTATAAAATGTTGTGAGATCACAATCCTTGTTGGAAGGATTCGTATGGGCGGTCCGTAGTACCTGCTTGTGCTCTAACGTAGGAACTTCTACCTTGGAATAATAACGGTATATTTTAACTCCGTATGTGAACATGATAGAAGGAAATTAACATTATCTTTGGAAACTGACATAAGCAATTCTCAACTAAACTTGATTGTTAAAACAAGCAAAACTTAAAGGTTTAATTCCTGAATGTATGATAAGACTAGAACACTTATTAGAAAAAGCAAGAAAATGGCTTCTGGGTTAAGTCTTGAGCTTATGCAACAGAAATTTGAAAACCATAATAGGAGTCCCAAGATTTACGCTTAGTTAAGACAGAAAGGTTAAAATCTTTATCTGAAAGTAGCAGTTATCAATGATTCATACTTGGCAAGATAGAAATCATAAATCATGTAGAAACCTCAAGGCTAACACTTGGGTATGCGGAAATCAGAGAACCACATAGAAACCCCGAGACTCACACTCGGGTAAGTAGAAATCAGAAATCATGTAGAAACCGCGAGACTCACAATTGGGATAGAAGAAAACAGAAATCATATAGAAACCTCCAGACTCACACTCGGGTAAATGGAAATCATAAATCATATAGAGACCCCGAGACTAACACTCGGGTAAGTTGAAAACCAGAAATCATACGGAAACCCCGAGACTCACATCGGGTAAAAGGAAATCAGAAATCATATAAAAAGCCCGAGATTCACACTCGGGTAAGTAGAAATTCATATGGAAATCCCGAGACTCACACTCGGATTGGTGGAAATCAGAAATCATATAGAAAGCCCGAGACCTACACTCAGGTAAGCAAGAAATCATAAATCTCATAGAAACCCCGAGACTCACACTCGGGTAAGTGGAAATCCGAAATTCACATAGAAACCCCAAGACTCAATCTCTGTTAAATTAGAAATTCATATAGCAACCCCGAGACTCATACTCGGGTAAATAGGTTGTCAAAAGTCAGATATCATATCTAATAATAATAGGAACCCCAAGACTCATGTTTGGGTAAAGTGAAATCAGAAATCATATGGAAACCCCAAGACTCACACTTGCGTAACATAAATCAGAAATCATATAGAGAGCCCGAGACTCACACTCAGGTAAGTGGAAGTCGTAAATCTTATGGAAACCCCGAGACTCACACTCTGGTAAATAGAAATCAGAAATCATGTAGAAACCATGCATCGATTAGTAGTTACTGGAAAATGCTGTAAGTGGAATGTCTTAATAAGAGTATGAAGCAAACATTGAAAGTTTACTCAAAAGCCACCTAACGAAAGCATCACAAATCATCCAAGGATTATATATGTGCATAGTGTTAATCTATCCAAACATTATTGAAGGTGATCAATCAACCATAAGTTATCTTGGGTTCCTCGGAAATTTACTCAGAGGAACCACAGGACTGAAAGAGCTATAAATATACCGAGGAATCATTTCTCGGGCGCATATGTAGTGAACTTCTTTTAGAATAAATTAATCCTATCCTAAACCGAATAATCATTCGGCAGTATTTCCGTTCAATTGTTTCATCATTTAGCCATTAGGCAAGTAGTTTCATTCAATCATCCAATTATTCAATTGTTTGATCGTTCAACAAGTAGTCCTGTTTGGCTATTTAAACCCACAATCGTTAGGTGAGAAGTTCTGTTTGATTGTTTAGCTATTAGGTATCCGGCGTCTAGTCTTATTCCTAACCCCCATGATTATGCAAATAAATGAATGCTCTCTAAGGGAGTGACAGTGATCCCTCTATGGTAAGATGTATGTGCTTATTATTATTAACCCCACTTATGAGGCACTCCACTTGATGGAGATGTAAGTATTTAGCCCTTTCATGAAGGGATTCCATCAAAGGAAATGAAAGTATTTTTTATGACGCTTCAACTCTCGGAAGCTAATTTCTTTTTATGAGGTTTCCTCCTCGGAAGCGTTTTTCTCGCTTATGATGCTTCCCCCTCGGAAGCTAATTTCTTTTTATGTGGATTCCCCCTCAGAAGCTAATTGCTTTTATGATGCTTCCCCCTCGGAAGCTAATTTCTTTTTATGAGGCTTCCCCTTGGAAGCTATTTTCTTTTATGACGCTTCACTCTTGGAAGCTAATTTTCTTATTTACTCATTCACCTTTCTGCTAAAGGATTTATTCCTTTGTCTTTTCTCCTAAAAGCTTTGTTGGTTTGCCTTCTCCAATTGAGGCTTTATCGACGGGCACATTCCACACCTTTCATAGAAGTATTAAATATGTCAATATAACATGTGTGATGAAGAGAGTTTATGAAATTTAAGGATTATTGAAATAAGAGTTTTAGGGAATCTCATTCGATCCTAATAATAATTGGCATTTAATTTCTCCTTTATCGCATATCTTGTAACACCCCTAAGTCCCACATTGTGGAAGCCTGTGTGAAGTGGGTACTTATATAGTAGAGCCCATCTCTTACTAACGCCGAGGCCTTTTGAGGAACAAAGCCCCACACCTATGCGGTGGCTAAGTTGGGGACAATATCTTGTGCGAACGGAGGTGCAGACTGTTATAGTGGTATCAGAGCCAATACCCAGCCGGAATTATGGCTCTTGTGTGGACCACAACGCCTGGGTGAGGTGTTTGTGAGCCAACGGGGACGTTGGGCTCTATAGGATGGGAGAATGTAACACCCCTAAGTCCCACATTGGGGAATCCTGTGCGAAGTGGGTACTTATATAGTAGAGCCCATCTCTTACTAACGCCGAGGCCTTTTGAGGAACAAAACCCCACACCTATGCGGTGGCTAAGTTGGGGACAATATCTTGCGCGAACGGAGGTGCAGACTGTTATAAGTCCAAGCTTGTTATCTTTTGTTTAATGGCTATTTATGTAATGGGATTATGTATTTTGTTTTATCAAGATGGATATTGTACTTGACTCTGATTTATGGTATTATGATGTAATCAAACATGTTTTGACTTCTGCTGCAATGAAATAAAGTTTTAAATTTCCAAGTACTATTTTATATCTTTCTTGTTGTAATTTTACTGTTCTATACTCACTTAAAACCTCCATGGAAGTTAATGCATTCCCTTTGTGAGTGACATTAATGGACGTGGGGTGTTACAATGTAACAACCCGAATTTTAATAACATATTAAAATCATAAAACAAGGTATAATTAAATTTTAAAATAAGAATTAAGGGAAACGGGTTGCGCCATTGCGTCCGTCTCGAAATTCTGCTTGGAAACGAGTCCGAGTTTGCGAGAATCGGAGTCCGTATGAAGAAGATATGGACGAACGAAGTTAGGCAGAAAAACCGAAAACATACCAGAATACACTGGCGCACTTGTGAAGTGCGCCAGTACAAAAATACACTGGCGCACCTGCAAAGTGCGCCCATACAAATCCAGCACTGAATTCTGGAGTGTTCTGAGGTGACGTGTCTTCTTCTGAGTGGCTGGATGATGTGTATTCGAGCTGTGCGATTCTGATGACTTCTGGGCTGGTCTGAAGGCTCTAAATCACCCTATTCTCCTATAAAAACACCCTAAGACCTAACCTAACTCACACAAATCATTCTAACACCTAAATGCTGCTGGAATCTCTCTTGAGCCATGGCCGCCGTCTCCAAATTAAAGCTTAAGCATTCAAACTCAAATCAATTCAAAGAACAAAGCTTCTACAACGATTCAAGATTGTAAATCAGCAACGCCGCAACAATCCTTCAACAAATTCAGTTCTTAATTCATTAGTCGTGCTCTGTAAGTTCTAGTTACTTTCCGATCTAAATACTTAATTTTAATATGGCTATGGAATAAAGTGTAATTGGATATAAGCATGTTTATCAATTCAGATCTATTCCTGTTTACCTTTGAACCTTGAGTTTTGAGACTTGTTCATCTCCATTCTTATGTCTAGTTCATGCTCTATTCAGTCGTTGTAAATCAGTCTCTTTGATTCATGTTGATATTATTATCAAGATCTAATCTTTATGCCTATCATGACGATTTATGTTGTTTTCTATCTGATCTTGCAACTTCTACCTTTCCCCTATTTATTTTCTTTTGATGAACCTAGGTCAATTTCGGACCTAGGCCTAAACTACGGTTTGCGTACGATTGAATACGGGGGAGAATATTGGGATATTGCCTTGATGGTATATATGTGTTGGTAGAATCGAGGCATAATATGAAAATTGAATATATGGGTATTATTGCCATTAATATAAAATTTGATAATTGGGTATTGCCATTAAAATGGTAATTGCAAGAACTGGGATTGGCATATGTAATTTGGCTAGAACTTGATATGTGTAAATTGGCATAAATTTGGTATATATATAAAACGGCATGAACTAAACATATGTAAATTTGGTATGAACTGGACATATGTAAAACTGACATGTAATCTAGGACTTGGGCATATGTTAATTATGTGAGATTTGTAGTTGAAACACATATGATAATTTATGACTTGGTAAAGAGCTAATATGAACACGCCTAAGTGGGTTTTGGGTAATTTGACATGAATCATGGAATATGTAATTTGACATATTACATTTAGTATTGGTAAGTAAGCTTTGGCTATAAATTAGAATATTAAATCAGAATTGGGTTGGCTAAATTAAGTTAATTTGGCATAATAGGTATATTAGCATAATTTTGGATCTAACCATAATTGTGAATAATTGACATGTACATTAGGCTTGGCAAAAATGGTATAATTATATCTGATTTTGGGGAAATGGGCCATAATAATAAATGCTGATAATGTACATTAAGAGGGTAATTATGGAGTAAGTAAATTAGGAACAATTTACGTGTAAATAAAAGGCTATAAATTGGCATAACTTTATAGTAAATTTATGAATAGATTAATGACACATATACCTGAATGTTCTAGGGTGACAGAGAGGATAGTGTCTAGGCTTGGGTTTGGAAAATACAAGTTTCCTGCCCTCCCTGGCTATCCCTAACTGATCCAACGGACGGGATGGTTACCTTAAAAACCTAATTTGAAAATTAGATGTGTGACAACTGTATGGACACGAGGTTGGACTCATTTGTGGTATAAGACCGCCCGGACCCGCCCGGCGAATCCAGCAACCATAAATGGTAGCCCAATGTGAGAGGTCCTACAGGGTTGCGGTAGTAATATGACTAGGCTAATGACACTTAACCAATATAGTATGAATGGGTGGGTTAAGTAATATGACTAGGCTAATGACACTTAACCAATATAGTATGAATGGGTGGGTTAAGTAATATGACTAGGCTAATGACACTTAACCAATATAGTATGAACGGGTGGGTTAAGTAGTATGACCAGGCTAATGACACTTAACTGTTATGACATGAATGGTTGAGTTAAGTAAATCTTAATTAATGCCTAGGTGGGAATGATAGCTTATGGAATAAAGTAAGTTAGGCGGGACAATAGATAAGATGAGATAACTTATGTAATAAGGAAAGATGTGCTTCATTGTAGATTAAGTAAAATATAAAGACAAGAATGAATTTACAATTGAAGGCGACATAAGTTATATTATAAAAAGGAACAAAACAGTGGTTAGGTTGGATAATACTCTGAGTACCAATCTGATGTTGATTTCGGTCTTCGGGGTTGGTATTTAGGGAATTATTCTCTCTCTCCAGTGTGTGTGTAAGTCAAGGGGTACTTGGTAATAAGAACATGTTATTGTACCATAACGGGGGTTAATGTATGAATCATAGGAATAACATGTTGTGGGCTTATTAATGGACTTAATATAGTTCAAGTTAAGAAGTGAATTAATAAGCAAAGTTGAAGATTTGTATAAATGGAAATAACCAAGTTAAATGATAAGACTAATGAAATGGTACAAGCGCAAAATCAATAGGTAGACATAGGGTCTAATGGCAAATAAAGCCAGGGCGCTTGGTTAAACCCAGATGTTGGGGGTAATATGAATGACATGTAAAATATAACCTATAAGCACTTGACCAAGATAAAGCATGTATTAAGACATGAGGATGATATAGGGGTTAAGTGGAGGACATGGGTAACATGTAAGACATAACTGGTGTATACTTAACCAAAATTTAAGCATGTAAGTGGACATGAGTACGAAGGGGTTAAGTAAGAATTACTAGAGGTGGCCAAGCATAGGTGGGAAGCTTGTGTCGAAAGGGGACCCTTTTCAGACCAGTAGCCCAATACGTATCTTTGTGAGCTCGACCCATGTCGAGGACGGGACACGCCTACTGGGTTTATTTGTAAGAGGTCAAAACGGGTTAAGCGGTGGAAACGCAAGTCCAACGGGGTCATGTGCGTGCGTGGGCCCGGGCTGGTAGGTAAGACGTTGTTGCATCGTGTAGGTATAAGCCGTGCATCTCCGTTGTATCTGGTTGCCACTTTGGGGAATGATACACCCCACTGTGGGGCCAGCACGGGTATCTACGAGTTAGGGAGCCGATCGCATGGGGGTTGGTGGGTACACCTAGCGGAGATAGGGGCAGACGGCACCTATGTAGTCAGCTAGGGGTACATAAGACTAGTATTATGATTTCTAAGTAGTGGGTGGGATCACCTTATTATATAACACGGGCTACTAGTTAGGACACTAGTAGGGGGTAAGGATCCTTGTTACATAGGACACTAGTTGAAGTACTAGTAGGAATACGAAACATTCCATGTAAGACACTTGTAAAGATGCTAGTTAGGTGGCGCAGAGAAAATAGATATCGTAGAAACATTGTAACGACGAAGCAGAGAAATCTTGCTATGCTTGTTAGGAATCTTACGAAATTATACTTAGTTTATCTTAAACGAGAACCTTGCGATGTTACTTGACAAAAATTACATCATGTTATACTTAGTTATCTTACCTGTCGCTTATCTTGTCATCATGCTTACGTTTACTTTCAGTTTACTCATGCCATATTATCTTTATCTGTTTTTATGCTGAAAGTCACTAGGACTTACTCGGTCTTTATGACTGACCCGTTTTGTTTCGCCTCTTTTTCTTCCGTTCCCCCCTAGGTTCGCAGGGTGGGAATACAGCTTAGTTTGGATCTTACCAAGCTCCAAGGCTCTTTCATGCAAGGCTTAGATTTCTCTTGGCTATGGCTTGCTTTGCTTTATTGGGGAATACTATACTTTATTTTTATGCTTCTTGGTTTTTGAGCAAGACAGATATTTTAACTTTGTAATCGGGTATTGGAAGTTGATGGGCTTTTATTATAAACAATTATATTTAATAAATGATTTGAAGTTCTTCCACTTTACTTTCCGCTGTTTTATATATGTCTGTCTTGTAATATTTCTGTTCCAGTACCCATAATGCTCCATTGAAGTTAAGGCATTCCCTTTGTGAGTGACCTTAACGGATGTGGGGTGTTACATTTGGTATCAGAGCAGAAGGTTACGAGACTGGGCAAAAGTTTTCAAAAACCTTCTGAAAACTAGTTTCAAAACGTTTACAAAGAAGCAAATTTTCAAGAAAATTTTGTTTTGATTAAAAGGTATATTCCCCAAAGCCATATGCACTATCTTTTGATTCTCTCTTGAAATCTCTTCTCTCTCTTTCCACTATAGTTTCGTAGGCATCCAACATATGTCGGAGGGAAAAGAAGTGCCCAACCTCCATCTGTAGCCGCAGTAGTTCCATCTGCGTCTAATCTTATTTTAAGTTGTGTAGAATTTCCGTGCGTTGGAGGTAGCTTCGAGAGACTTGTCAACAAACTATAGAAGGATAAGTAAGAACAAGAAACTAGTTGTTATAGTTTAATCCACGAAGGAGGAAATAGGCGAAAGGAAAGAGGCCAAAGTGAAAGAATAGTAGAATCCATGACAAGAGAGAGTATCTTTAGTATGGTAAAAAGGGACATGTAGTTAAGTATAGGACAAGGACAAGGGCAAAAGGCAAGATCGTCGAGAGGACAATTGTGTACCTAAGAGAGGCGGTAACGTTTCTGTTAAAAGTTTAGTTTTCTTTTCTATCATCCCACTAGAACTTTGTTTTTGTACATCGCATCCTTTTAATTCTGCTTCGGTAGTTGAGTCTCTGCACCTTAGTACTAGCATAGTAGAGGATCCCATTTTTTGTCTCAAATCCTGTTGGGGAATCGGCTCATTTATTCATGACTTGTTAGGATTTGAAAATGTCTATGCTAAGTTTTGAGTTTAGAAGGAATGCTCATGTTTTTGTGAACTATGGGTTGATTCTAGTGATGAAGTGGTTATCCAATAAGGGTGCCATTCTTGATTTCGAAAGGATGGTAGTTAGACTCTTGACTTGCCTCGGTAATACCCTCGAAGTCTCGTGTAACCTTTAGGGTACTATCATGACTAGTTACCTAGAATCTCTTGATACATTAGTTGATCCGCTCGAGTAGTGTTCGCCACTAAGGCGGATGGGTCATTTCGCTTATGCATGAGTTATAGGAGAATCACCTTAGTGAGTGCATTGGGCAACATGGTTAACATTTGTTTATTTTCAAGAGATAATTCATCTATGTGGAATACCTTCTAGTAAGTGAACGAGATCCAAGATTCACTAGTGAATTTTGGAGAGCTTGTGTGAAATCATGAGTACGCAGTTATGTGTAAGCCGAGTATACTAGAAGGAGAATAAGTGAAAGTGGAACGAGAGGCAACAGTGAAATGAGTTCCAACTCATATTTTAGACACAAGAATTAAGAAGCTACGAAATTGTGAGGTTAAAGACGGTCAAAGCACAATGGAGTAAGCTCAAGGGAATGTGGCATAGAAGATTGAAGACTATATTCGTGCATCATATCTCTTTTTAAGAGTATATCCTTGATCCCTCTTTTCCCTGTAGAGCTAACTTGCATGCTACCTTTTAGGTATATCCTCTCGGTCCTATTCTCAAACCCATTTCTGTCGCAAACCCCATAGGGAATATGACTCATCTGTTAGTAATACATGTTGGGGCTTGAGGGTGTCCGTTGGGTTGATTAATTTTGTTTTTTGGGTTTTATAGGATATGGGTTGGTTTTAGGAAGGGATTTCTTGTGACCTAAAAGGAGTCCATCATACTTAGTTTCCTAGAAACATATATATTGGTTGGGTTGAGTAATTCTTTGGGTGCCAGTCTGATGTTGATTTCGGTCTTCGGGGCTGGTGCTTAGGGAGTTCCTCTCCTAATCAGTATATATGTGACGTAGATTTCTAGTTCTGGCATTGCCTGAAGGGCACAACAGTTTATACTTGCTTCTATCATTAGACTATATCTTTAGGTAGGAACAATTGGGTGTAAACATGTGTTTGAGACATGTTATGATTGATGGTTGCAAGTGGTTGCTAGTGGTTGCTCGTGGATGCATATACACGCACATTAGGCACTAGATCGGCTCAGTCACATCTCATGTTGCATTTGCATGAGTGTTTATACTTATTTATGGATGAAATTGAATGTGTTATCATGTGAATGTTGCATATGGATGAATGTTTGTGCACACATATAGTGTTTATGTGACTAGGACTATTTGCATACATGTTGGACTCATGGTACTAAACATATTTTGCATTTAGAAGATCAATCAGGCCTGATCATTTACATTAGATAAGGAACATATACACACACTTCCTGCATACATTCATACAGCATTAGAAATCTTTTAAGGACAATGTTTGCAAGTGGATGATGTTTTGAGTAGATGGATGATGGATGGTAGGATACATTCTTCTTAACTCGAAGATTTCGGGGACGAAATCCTTTAAGGAGGGGAGAATGTAACAACCAGAATTTTAATAACATATTAAAATCAGAAAACAAGGTATAATTAAATTTTAAATTAAGAATTAAGGGAAACGGGTTGCGCCATTGCGTCCGTCTCGAAATTCTGCTTGGAAACGAGTCCGAGTTTGCGAGAATCGGAGTCCGTATGAAGAAGATATGGACGAACGAAGTTAGGCAGAAAAACCGAAAACAGACCAGAATACACTGGCGCACTTGTGAAGTGCGCCAGTACAAAAATACACTGGCGCACCTGCAAAGTGCGCCCATACAAATCCAGCACCGAATTCTGGAGTGTTCTGAGGTGACGTGTCTTCTTTTGAGTGGCTGGATGATGTGTATTCGAGCTGTGCGATTCTGATGACTTCTGGGCTGATCTGAAGGCTCTAAATCACCCTATTCTCCTATAAAAACACCCTAAGACCTAACCTAACTCACACAAATCATTCTAACACCTAAATGCTGCTGGAATCTCTCTTGAGCCATGGCCGCCGTCTCCAAATTAAAGCTTAAGTATTCAAACTCAAATCAATTCAAAGAACAAAGCTTCTACGACGATTCAAGATTGTAAATCAGCAACGCCGCAACAATCCTTCAACAAATTCAGTTCTTAATTCATTAGCCGTGCTCTGTAAGTTCTAGTTACTTTCCGATCTAAATACTTAATTTTAATATGGCTATGGAATAAAGTGTAATTGGATATAAGCATGTTTATCAATTCAGATCTATTCCTGTTTACCTTTGAACCTTGAGTTTTGAGACTGGTTCATCTCCATTCTTATGTCTAGTTCATGCTCTATTCAGTCGTTGTAAACCAGTCTCTTTGATTCATGTTGATATTATTATCAAGATCTAATCTTTATGCCTATCATGACGATTTATGTTGTTTTCTATCTGATCTTGCAACTTCTACCTTTCCCCTATTTATTTTATTTTGATGAACCTAGGTCAATTTCGGACCTAGGCCTAAACTACGGTTTGCGTACGATTGAATACGGGGGAGAATATTGGGATATTGCCTTGATGGTATATATGTGTTGGTAGAATCGAGGCATAATATGAAAATTGAATATATGGGTATTATTGCCATTAATATAAAATTTGATAATTGGGTATTGCCATTAAAATGGTAATTGCAAGAACTGGGATTGGCATATGTAATTTGGCTAGAACTTGATATGTGTAAATTGGCATAAATTTGGTATACATATAAAACGGCATGAACTGAACATATGTAAATTTGGTATGAACTGGACATATGTAAAACTGACATGTAATCTAGGACTTGGGCATATGTTAATTATGTGAGATTTTTAGTTGAAACACATATGATAATTTATGACTTGGTAAAGAGCTAATATGAACACGCCTAAGTGGGTTTTGGGTAATTTGACATGAATCATGGAATATGTAATTTGACATATTACATTTAGTATTGGTAAGTAAGCTTTGGCTATAAATTAGAATATTAAATCAGAATTGGGTTGGCTAAATTAAGTTAATTTGGCATAATAGGTATATTAGCATAATTTTGGATCTAGCCATAATTGTGAATAATTAACATGTACATTAGGCTTAGCAAAAATGGTATAATTATATCTGATTTATGGGAAATGGACCATAATAATAAATGCTGATAATGTACATTAAGAGGGTAATTATGGAGTAAGTAAATTAGGAATAATTTACGTGTAAATAAAAGGCTATAAATTGGCATAACTTTATAGTAAATTTATGAATAGATTAATGACACATATACCTGAATGTTCTAGGGTGACAGAGAGAATAGTGTCTAGGCTTGGGTTTGGAAAATACAAGTTTTCTGCCCTCCCTGGCTATCCCCAACTGATCCAACAGACGGGATGGTTACCTTAAAAACCTAATTTGAAAATTAGATGCGTGACAACTGTATGGACACGAGGTTGGACTCATTTATGGTATAAGACCGCCCGGACCCGCCCGGCGAATCCAGCAACCATAAATGGTAGTCCAATGTGAGAGGTCCTACAGGGTTGCGGTAGTAATATGACTAGGCTAATGACACTTAACCAATATAGTGTGAATGGGTGGGTTAAGTAATATGACTAGGCTAATGACACTTAACCAATATAGTATGAATGGGTGGGTTAAGTAATATGACTAGGCTAATGACACTTAACCAATATAGTATGAATGGGTGGGTTATGTAGTATGACCAGGCTAATGACACTTAACTGTTATGACATGAATGGTTGAGTTAAGTAAATCTTAATTAATGCCTAGGTGGGAATGATAATTTATGGAATAAAGTAAGTTAGGCAGGACAATAGATAAGATGAGATAACTTATGTAATAAGGAAAGATGTGCTTCATTGTAGATTAAGTAAAATATAAAGACAAGAATGAATTTACAATTGAAGGCGACATAAGTTATATTATAAAAAGGAACAAAACAGTGGTTAGGTTGGATAATCCTCTAAGTACCAATCTGATGTTGATTTCGGTCTTCGGGGTTGGTATTTAGGGAATTATTCTCTCTCTCCAGTGTGTTTGTAAGTCAAGGGGTGCCTGGTAATAAGAACATGTTATTGTACCATAACGGGGGTTAATGTATGAATCATAGGAATAACATGTTGTGGGCTTATTAATGGACTTAATATAGTTCAAGTTAAGAAGTGAATTAATAAGCAAAGTTGAAGATTTGTATAAATGGAAATAACCAAGTTAAATGATAAGAGTAATGAAATGGTACAAGCGCACAATCAATAGGTAGACATAGGGTCTAATGGCAAATAAAGCCATGGCGCTTGGTTAAACCCAGACGTTGGGGGTAATATGAATGACATGTAAAATATAACCTATAAGCACTTGACCAAGATAAAGCATGTATTAAGACATGAGGATGATATAGGGGTTAAGTGGAGGACATGGGTAACATGTAAGACATAACTGGTGTATACTTAACCAAAATTTAAGCATGTAAGTGGACATGAGTACGAAGGGGTTAAGTAAGAATTACTAGAGGGGACCAAGCATAGGTGGGAAGCTTGTGTCGAAAGGGGACCCTTTTCAGACCAGTAGCCCAATACGTATCTTTGTGAGCTCGACCCATGTCGAGGACGGGACACACCTACTGGGTCTGTTTGTAAGAGGTCAAAACGGGTTAAGCGGTGGCAACGCAAGTCCAACGGGGTCATGTGCGTGTGTGGGCCCGGGCTGGTAGGTAAGACGTTGTTGCATCGTGTAGGTATAAGCCGTGCATCTCCGTTGTATCGGGTTGCCACTTTGGGGAATGATACACCCCACTGTGGGGCCAGCACGGGTATCTACGAGTTAGGGAGACGATCGCATGAGGGTTGGTGGGTACACCAAGCGGAGATAGGGGCAGACGGCACCTATGTAGTCAGCTAGGGGTACGTAAGACTAGTATTATGATTTCTAAGTAGTGGGTGGGATCACCTTATTATATAACACGGGCTACTAGTTGGGACACTAGTAGGGGGTAAGGATCCTTGTTACATAGGACACTAGTTGAAGTACTAGTAGGAATACGAAACATTCCATGTAAGACACTTGTAAAGATGCTAGTTAGGTGGCGCAGAGCAAATATATATCGTAGAAACATTGTAATGACGAAGCAGAGAAATCTTGCTATGCTTGATAAGAATCTTACGAAATTGTTCTTAGTTTATCTTGAACGAGAACCTTGCGATGTTACTAGACAAAAATTACAGCATGTTATCCTTAGTTATCTTACCTGTTGCTTATCTTGTCATCATGCTTATGTTTACTTTCAGTTTACTCATGCCATATTATCTTTATCTGTTTTTATGCTGAAAGTCACTAGGACTTACTCAGTCTTTATGACTGACCCGTTTTGTTTCGCCTCTTTTTCTTCCGTTCCCCCTAGGTTCGCAGGGTGGGAATACAGCTTAGTTTGGATCTTACCAAGCTCCAAGGCTCTTTCATGCAAGGCTTGGATTTCTCTTGGCTATGGCTTGCTTTGCCTTATTGGGGAATACTATACTTTATTTTTATGCTTCTTGGTTTTTGAGCAAGACAGATATTTTAGCTTTGTAATCGGGTATTGGAAGTTGATGGGCTTTTATTACAAACAATTATATTTAATAAATGATTTGAAGTTCTTCCACTTTACTTTCCGTTGTTTTATATATGTCTGTCTTGTAATATTTCTGTTCCAGTACCCATAATGCTCCATTGAAGTTAAGGCATTCCCTTTGTGAGTTACCTTAACGGATGTGGGGTGTTACATATCTCCTTAGGTAACTTCCATCAGAGCTTGTTGTTGATTAATATATTTGTCATGCTCTACTTTCTATTTGAGTTCTCCTTTTTAAGCTCCTGTTACACTCCCAATCTTGAACAGATTTTGGTTTTTACTTGTAATAGCACTCGAACTTACATTGATATTTGTTTGATCATAAGTAAAAGACAAAGTTAAACGAATAATGAAAGTAATAATATGAGATAGGAAGTTTATTGTTAAAATTCTAATCCCAGGTTGCAGCGCCTCCGACGGCTTTTCTTAACCGGCTGCCCTGCAGACTTCTCATATTAGCTTTCTTTTCTTTTTGGTTAGGATTCTATTCATCAAACCATGACATTGACTGGTTTTGTGTCCTTCTGTCTTATGATAGGAACAATAATCCCTTGATTTACCTGATTTTGAAGCGCCTTCTATAAAAGCATTAGAACCGAACTCTTTTGCCTTCTGGCTTTGTTGCAGGGTTTTCTTTGTGTTAAACATCTCTTCCATACAGATGAATTTTCCGGCTTTAGAGTAAAAATCACCTAAGCTTTCACATTCTCTTAAGGTAAGCTCTTTCAGAAAGGGGGGCGGTGCAGATAACCCTGACAGCACAGCTATTAGTTTTTCTCTATCCATTGCCCTTGGTACTTTAAGCGACTCGGTATGAAATCTCTTCAAATAATGGTTAGTGATTCCTATGGTTTATGTCTAATTATGGCTAAATCATAGATGTTAATTGTTGAGTCTTTCTGCACATGGAAGTGTGTGCCAAAGGCGGTGGATAATTGTTTCCAAGTAGTGATGATAGTGTCATAATAATGTCTACGCCATTTGATAGCTTTTCCATGAAAAGATGTCAGGAAAATCTTGCAATGAAGCATTTCAGAGGCGTTATATACATCCATATAAAATGCAATGGTGGCTTTCATGGTCCGTAGTCCCATTATGTACGAGCTTTAGCATCTTTGTACTAGATGGAACTTCAACCATCATTATCTCTCTGGAGAAGGGTATTTCCGGTAGGTCCCTATCTTCTAGCCACCTTAGGCTTTTTCTTTCTTTTGAACTGACCACTACTCTTGACGCTTGATCGTTTCTCCGTGAAACAGAACTGCTTTGTAGACTCGATGGAGATCTAGTTTGACTACTAAACTCTTGAGGTGTCATTGCCTTTGGTCCTACCTCATAAGGTTCTTCTTTTGGGGGCTGTGGTCCAAGTCTTCTTCAATAAATCTTTCTGTAGTACCAGTCTATGTAGCCATGTGCAACACCCTAAATTAATTACTTTCTCCTTTCATTTAGGTTGAAGGTCCTCCAGCTTCCAGTTTTCCTGAGTTAATGTTGTTTTCTAGAACGGACGACGCGCTGGGATCTTGCTTACGGTTTTTCCTTGGTCTAACCATCTTTAATATTCTTCAAATAACTAACCATTATTCTTCAAAGCTTAGTCCAACCGAGGAAAGAACAACATGGTTAGAAACGTGGCAAGGTTATCCAAAGGGTTAAAGTTAGGAATAGGGGACAGAGGTTCAAGCCCTCCTTTTAGCCCCAAAATGTTAATGATATTTTTCGTCAACACCGGTGATAGGTCCAAGGAAATGAACCTAAGAGGAAAATGAGATTATTCAATTCCCACAATCTTGAGTTAGTTCGTCGTTTCCTAGATATCAAAGTCTCAAGCCCGAAGGTTAGTTACTCTTCCCTCAAGGGGTGAGTATCATGCTTCTGCGGCTCAAGAACCAACAGTTATCTTGGGATAAGGGTTCCCTAAGCATAAACCAAGTTAGGAAGCTAAATAACTTGTGGAAGGGTTATGCAAGCTCATTGCAAGCTAGGAAGCTAAATGTCTTGTAAAAGGGTATTTTGGTAACCTAGGTTCAAGGATAAGGCTTGCGTATGAAGCTCTTGTTGAGAGGAAAGCATAAGGTAGTTAAGCACCCACTAAAAAGGCTAGTTTGCAAAGCATAGTAGAACATAATATAATAAGAAATCCCCGAATTGATTTACAATTTAGGGTTAGCTCTCTTAGAAATGAGAGAAAGGTTGTGAAATGAGAAAAGTCCCTCCAAAATGAGACCCCTGGGGTCTTATTTATAGGCAAATTGGGACCCCTTTCTGTTGTGAGCCCAGCAGAAGCCTCTTTTGGATGCTTTAGCAAGGTTTCGGTCGCCATTGTGACTTATGGTTCCGGCAGAATGGTTTCGGCCGCCTTCTCTCTATGGAATATCTTCATTGATGTCTTCTTGCCTTTGGAATATCAATCTCGAGCTTTTGGGAGTGGTTCTGCCGACATGCCTCTTAGAGCTTCACCGATTAGCTTTTGGTCTCGGTTGCAAGTCCTCAGTATGTTGCGAATATGCTTACGATATGCCTTCTGATGATAGGCTTTTGGCTCTAGGACCATCGGGTTTAGTCTGTTTCTATGCTTGGCTTTGGTGGCTCTCGGTTTCGGGACCACTAGTCTCGGTCCGCATCCATACCTTTCGGTTTTGGTGTGTCTTCTTCTTTATTGTATGCCTTGATGCTAGATTTGTCATCTTCCTTCTTTCATGGTTGGCTTCTGGTTTCCAAGCGCCTGACTTTGTGACATCATGCCTTCGGCATATCTCTGGGTGACTTTAAAGCTGTTTCCTGGTGATGGTTTCATTGAACCTTTTCTTCCTCTTAGTTTAGTTTTTGGCTCTGTATCCTTCGCTTGTCAGTATAGGTACTAGAACTAAGTATGTTAGAGTAGATACCCCCTTTCTTCTTCCAACAACCTATGGTTTTGGTCTTAATCCTACAATAGCTTCCTCCATGAAACCCTTTCGGATGATTTATAAACCCTCTTCCAATGTTAGTGCCGACAGCCTTCTGCCTTTTCTTACCTGACGTAGCACTTCCCTTTCGTTGGCCTTGAGTCTGGGTTTACCTGATCTCAGCCACCCATTCCACTTGCTTTTAGTGTTAAGTGATATGCTTTTGGGGTTGTACCCTTGCTAATCCTTTGGCAATGGTACTGCCCTGTCGATGACACCCTTCTTCTGCTTTTACGTTATTGTTGTTTCTTACTCTATCCTTCTGTTGTCCTTGTCGTACCGACACCCTTGAACCTGGGTACCGGATTTAGGGCTCTCGAGCCTTCCCTTTCGTTGCAGATGTAAGCCTGACGTTTCTTTTCAAACAATACTCGATGTTGATACTTGACTACAATTTGACCCTTTTTGCTCTCGGTTTTGACTTTCAGACTTTGTCCCTTCTGGTGCCTTAGCCTGCTTCAAGGTCCTTTTCTCTATGGTTTAGGTTTTGCTACCCGAAACACTTTGCTCTTATTGCTTCGGATATTCTACTTCTTTATATTTGGCCAGTGCAAATTTTGGTGTTAACAGATATCGTCCATCATCGTTTTCTGTTGCTTGATCAAGATATTATTTTTCGGGGTGCTGCATTCCCTATTTCCATATGCTTCACGGTGTTCACATATTATTCCGTCATTATCGCACTAAAACCCAACAGATGTGGTCCCCTAATAATGGTGTTGATAATAATTCCTCTGGATTTTTGCTGGGAGGTGGCTCGGGCAGCAACCTGACTTAATTCGGGGCTGGAGCCCCTACCGTTGTTTCTTAGGGTCACCTTATACTCGTCAAGCTTCCCTTCTTGCAATAACTTCTCGATCACATCTCACAAATTATGGTACTCATTCGTCAAATGACCATAAGTCTCGTGAAACAAACAGAACTTTCCCATTTTACATTCCTTTCCGTAGATGTCGCAGAGGTGGCTTCTTATATTGCATCACATTACATGTATTGAGGTATATGTTTTCCAAACTATCGCCCAATGGCGTATAACTTTTGAATGACTGGAATCGGGGCCGTTTTTAGCGTCTCCCTTCTAATTCTGGTTTCCTTTATTACTGCTCTTACCTTGCCTGCCATTCTTCTTATTCTGATTACCGATTTTTTTTTGAGGAAGATGGGTGTGTAGCGTGGTGCTACACAGCCGATTACGCATAGATATATGTAGACTGGTTGACAGGCCCAACCAGTGGCAGATACAGTCTAGACCATATAGGTCAATATAGAAAGTCCAAGCATAGCATGTAATATGTACATAAAACAACAGCGAGCATAGCATATAGATATGCAACCAAAATATGGCATAGTGATGATATATAACCCAAGCCAGTCATCAGTAAGGGAAGAGAGAGCTACTTCTGCTTATCGATATTGACTTCCACTTTTTCGAAACTATCGCCATACTGCCTTATAGCAACATTGCTCTAAATCTCTTCCTTTACAACTTCGCTAGATCTCATTTTCCGATTTAGGAATGTAACCTCTTGACATAAGCACACATTTGCTTTCTCATAAAATAACTCTATCGACGTGGGAGGTTTCCCAATTAAATATTTTCATGTCCAAACTTCGACCGTTTCCATTAAACCGTATCCGGATTAGGGTTTCTCACTTTCGTGATAGCAATGTTGTAACGATCGAGATATCCCATTAAAGTTTTTCCAGGGTCTTGTTTAACCGTGGATATCTACACTACGTGCTTAGACTATGACGCATGCAATAGAAACTGAGTCAAAAATTTCTCGCTTGGATCTTTAAAGTTGCGAACTGATCTAGGAGGGAGCCTAGTAAACCACATTAGCGCAATTTTCTCAAGATGTATTGGGAAATCTTTATAGATAATGGCATCAAGGGCTGCGACTACGTTTGTATACCATGAATAACGCATTAGATGCTGTCGTGGATCCATTCTACCTGAATAATGGATCATCGTGGGTAGATTGAATCGTCTTGGGAGCTGCGCTTCTAGAATATCATCAATAAAAGGAGTATGGCTACGATCTAAACCCCAGTCCTCATTAGTGTACCCTCTGTTATCATTCATTATTTGGCGTACCATTGATTCTACATTCGCATTGGTTAGAATATGCTTTGGTTTTGCACTCTTGCCTCGCTGTGCTTTCCCTACCTCCGTTTCAGGGAACATCGCCTGTGTCGCCGTCCGGGCAGCGCTCCCTTGCCCCTTGTTCCAGTCAATCACAGGACGAGTGGATGGAAGTACGGGTGCACAAGTAGCATGAAAAGCATCATGTTCCCTTGGAAAGGGAAGGTTTCAATTTGATGTTTCGGACGGCTTGACATGTCCTGGTTCGAAATTTTCGATCCAGGAGAGCTATCTTACTCAAGCCGCGAATCTTCCAAATTGTAATTCATCCACATCACGAGATGGTTAGAACTGATGTCGCTCATCTTAACCAATCCTTCCAGATGAGGATGAAGCTTCGTCATCCGGGTGTCGGGAAGGAGAGACAACACGCTGATTTTGGAAATCTTGTCACTGCCTTGACATCACATCCATATCGTGCCTTATCATTGCATTATCTCGTCTTTGGCATTTAGGGTAGCGGTAGTCTCATCTAATTTGTAGAGCATACGTGTGAAGTCAACAAGTGTAATAAATGCTGAGTTAGGAACCAGATCAGTTGTCGCAGCAGTAGGCCCTTTGCTAGGCCTTTCCCAATTCGAATTCGATCCGGGAACAATCTTCGAACCGGAAGTACCAAAGCCAAGGACATCCGAACCAGAAGCTACACGGTCTTTCGCTGGCTGTGAAGTCTCCTATTGTGAATCACTAGACGATGCTCTAAGAAAAGCTTGGTAGGTCCTGTCTCTCTTGGAAACCATGATTGTCAATGGTATTGAAAACATAGATTATTCCATTAGACTTGGCGATTCGAAGGTAGATAATCCAGATAAGGCTGAGAATTCAAGTTTTTTTAGTGAAAGCACCAAAACCTTTGACCAAAAAATGGCACAAACACCCAAATAGAAGATTTATATAAAAATAAAAGAAGAAAAATAAAATGAAAATGAGGAATACAACAATCACACACAATTTAGAGTGTTCCACATTAACAAGCCTACTTCCACTTGATAATTTTTGACTCAATAAGAGATTACAAATACAATTCTCACAATCTCTAAACTCTAAGCTTATAACCCACAAACTCTCGGGTTCCAATCTCGAAAGCATGGAAATACTGGAGTAGTTGACGTAGAGATAGTGCGTGATTTTCCTAAGTGTCAAAAATCCTTTAAATATCCTTAAAATCGTGTATCAATAGGCTTGTTTCTAGCCTTTGCCGGCTCACACACATGGCATGCCGGAAAAGTCATAGGATAGTGGAGGCGGTTACAGGAAAATCGTGGGTTGGTTTGTGGTTTATTGGTTCGAAGTTGAACACGGGGTGCCATATCTGGGATTGTAGGAGTTAGTGGGGAGAGTGGTGTAAGTGGTAGGAATGATCTCCTCGGGTCGAATAAGACTAGGGTCGACGATCCAGGCTCTGTTTGATTCGTATTCTGTTCGATTCAGACTCTGTTCGATCCAAACTCTTCTAATTCTCAGGCCATATTCTGTTCTATCCAGAGTAGGCTTGTACATATCATGTTTTTCGACCCGGGCTTTCTTCCAAACGAGAGTCAGTCTTCACTTTGGCATGATTTTAGGACTAAAGACCTTTTGACTATGAATATCGAGACCTTTGACGGCCTTACCAAAAGGCAGGTCAACACTTGAAATGGAGAGTTTGATCATAAAAGGAAATGATTTTAAAAAGAGAGAAAACGTCATTGTTCATGTTTTAAGCTGATAGATGAGAATAACTCTTAAAATCCATAGTTAATAAACTTGATTTGATTGTTTCAATAACCTCTTTCTAGGAAAATCTATTTAAAAGCTACTAGGAAATCAACTCTTCGCGATTAATAGAAAAAGATTTGGGTTTGAAAAGGCGCCTCTAGACAAATAATTTACCACTGAAATGGTCCAGTGGAGAAGTCTGATACTCAAGTACGTAAAATATGGCAATATAGAACATGACGTTAATAAACACAAAATTGTTAGATGGATTTGATCCCAAAATGTACGAAAATAGATTCACTTATGTTCAAACCTATTTGTCTTCCTAAAAATTTAATTTTTAAAACTAACGGTTTGTCATTAAAATAAATTTGTGTATCAATGATTTCACTCGAAAATATAAGTGATCCTACGTCCTTTGTTAGACCACACACTTCCAAATGCAGTTTCCGAGACCGGGGTAAGGAACAACTTCAAGAGAGATAAAATTAAAGTTTTTTTTTTGAGCAAACGGATATGTAGCACGAGACTACACAGCCGATTATATAATAGATAGTAGTAATTTTCCAACTGACAAACCCAGTTGGTGGTCCAAAAAATACGTCCAGTCTAACCCCTTGGGCAATACAACATCATACAACATCAAACATATACAACTTAGATACTTGGCATATTAATTATACATAGATAATGTCCAGTACTAAAGTAACATCATAAACCATCACACAAGCTCATTGCTGGAAGTTGGGTCATTGCTATCAACCGAGTCAGTTGGAGAGGAGGCCTGAGGCAAAGCAAATCTGAAAGCTGGAGCATGACTACCACCAGAACCTGTCCATGTAGTAAAAGTATGGATAATGCGATGACATATACTTGTAGTCGAGCTAACGTTATTACTAAAAATCCTTGCATTTCTTTCTTTCCACACACACCAACTATAAACAGCAAGGAAAGCATCTACTAGTGAATTTGGAGGTGAGAATTCCCAATGTTCGAAGAAGGAGGAGATGACAGGGATGAAGCCAAGTAAGAAAGAACTTGAAGCAGCCCAAATAGGGTAGGTGCATTCGCAGACAAAGAAAAGGTGATGGATGGAGATAAAATTAAAGTTGGTACATATCATTGTTGAAACAAATTATCATTGTTCCTTAGTCCAGAATGTCGAGCTGAAGATTTATAAGTTCACAACGTAAACGGTATATGATGTTTAAATTCATGTTTATATTTTTCTTTTGGTGTTGTTTCATATTGACACTAATGTAGTATTTCTGCTATATTTTAAGCTTCCTAAATTCAAATTGATAAATTCAAGATGTTCTGGGAAATATATTGAAATTTGCACAATTTTTATTGTAACAACCCGCACAATTTACAATTATTTAATTAAGAGGTTTAATTAAATATCGTATTGTGTTTTCAGTTTAAAACCCAAAATTGTTACTTTTTTAAAAAGAAGAATTTGGATTCGGCACTACTTCCATTTATTTCAAAATGCTGTTTAGGATATTTAAAACTGTAAACATTGATATGTTTGGAGTAAGTGAAATTTGGACTTCGGGTAGGGGATTGGGTTAGCCAACATAACCCATTAGCTCACTTCCTTATAACCCACTTAACCGCTTCTCCTTCTCATTCATTTGCTAACACTTAACAAAAATAGAAATGAGGGAAGTGGAATGGGAAACTAAGACTCCCTAAGCCCTAATTGATCTTAAGAATTCCAATTCTTGTAGAATTCAACGGCAAATTCAAAGAGAAGAGAGGCATGCTCAATCTCTATCTTCTCCAAGTCAACTCTCTTCAATTCTAATGATTTCCTAAACCTAAAAAATGTGAAAGGTAAGCGCAAAATTTTATTTCTCTATATGAAATGATTACAATAAGGACTATCATAATAAACAAAAACAAAAACCATCTACATGCAAATATCAATATTCACCACTCAAGAAACAAGCCAAAATGGCACTTAAACTTCCAAGTATCACTGAATTAGCTGGATTACCAAAAAGTTCCACCTGGACTATCGGATTGTATTGATCACCAGTAAATATCCACAAAATGTCTACAACATACCAGCATGCATTCCACTCCAAAAGGTTGCCTCAAACTAAGACCTGTAGGATTGCAAACCAGAACAGAAAAATCTACGAAAAAGAAGGGTCATACATAGGATTGTTCCTAGTATGCCTGCGAGAAGTTTTCAAGTTCGAGCCTAACGGAAACACATCCTCTGGCGTGTATTCAACACATTCGTCTAAATCCTCCCAAAATTTTCCTTTTAGCTTGATGCTCTTGGATTTTGAAGAGGGCATTGAACTCTTTGGGACAGCAGAAGAAAGTAAGGCTGGATCTACAACAGGAAAAGTTAATCCAGCACCTGCCACTGGATGAGGAGGTAAACGGATATCGGATGGAAGCTTCAGATGAGAGTAAGAAGAAGATTTATCCTTAGAAGAAGAAGCACAGCCAACAGGATTACTGTTAATAGAGGATTTTGCTGTAGAAGCTTTCAAAACTGTTGCTCCTTCCTTCACAATGTCTTTATAATTAAACAATGAAGATAAGCCAAATTCTCCATTAATTTCAATGCTACTGTCTTTATTCAATTGAGAAATCTTATCTTGTACTACACTACCATCGTTTTCATTAAAATCTTTACAATCTGCCTTGCCACCACTGTTATCATCTTTACCATTTGCTGATTGACCACCAGTACCATCAGCTTGTCCATTTGCATTACAAACTATTTCATCAGCAGTAACATTCCTATTCAAATCCTCATCTACTATATCCTTACCCAAATTATTCCCATCTGAATTTACTTTTGCATCATTTTTTCTCCTCCGGTACATATTCTTCTTCGAGAAAACCTTGGTCCACCCCCTGTACTTATATTCAGCTTTATTAGCTCCTCTAGACTGATTATTAAATCTGTTCCCGTGATACTCTTCACCAGTAACTCCATTTTGCATATCATTCAATTCATCAACCTTATCTCCTAAATCACACTCTGCGGTTCTATGACCAAAGCATTTACAGGTAACACATATGCTCGGCTTACATTCATAAGACAGCTTAATAGTAGGGCAATCATGTAGACAAGATAACTCTATACTATCAGGTAATTCAGCATCAGGATTGATTTCCACAAGAGCTTTCGCATATCTAATACGCTGCAACTTTTCGGTGCTATGATCAAAACATATAAGCCTTCCTACATGACACACTATCCAGTTTATACCTACCAAGGTCCACAGTAATAAAGGTATATTTGAAATTTGAATCCATACAGGAACCTTCTTAATTAACCTTTGATAATTACCTACAGTAGGATCCCACTGTGAAATGATGAAAATTCGACCCCTTATGAAAATAGGATCGGATCGTAAAATCATAGCTCGATCGAGATCATTCGTGAAAAGAAAGTAAAAGTTATATCCATCCGATTTAACACTAAAATCACCTATCAGTTTCCAGCGAGCTTTTAGAAAGCTAACAACAGCGGAGTAAGAGAGCGTACCATCAAGGAAAAATCCAATCAGAGTGTTATTCCAATATTTCAACCCCTCCTCCTTAACCAGATCTGGTAATGAGCCACCCTTCTTGATGTTAAATTGAATAGGCTCGTCGTGACAAGCATTCCTAGGAAGAGATCGAAACAGCAAAGAAAAATCCATTTTACCATTCAAATTTGAAGTCGATTTGGTAGGATCCTCTCGAGATCGATCATCATTAGCTCGAATTCCATCATTAGTTATTGAATTATTCAGATCCACTCCAGATCGGTTATTGGCACAAGTCCCATCAGCAAAATTGGATTGATTAGGATCCGCTCCAGAACCCTTAATGTTGGCATAAGTTCCATCAGAAGAAACAAAGGAGAGGGGAGGTGGAAGTGAAGATGAAAGAGGAGGAAAAGAAGAAGAACCGAAAGCAAAAGAGGATTTAGAAGTTGGAATCGCCATGTAAAATCGCCATTAGAGGATGTTTAGAGGATTAGTGTGTTATGTGTAGTTTGAAGATTAGTGTGTTATATTGAAAGAGAAGTTGGTCTTGCTTTGTTTTAGAGCATCTTCTTGCTTTTTATAATCAAAGGTGAGTTCTTAGGAACTCACATCTATGACACAAGCCTATAGTCTTGGCTAGTGTTCCCTTGGCACGTTTATGTTGAGTGTGTGCATTGTGTGATTTGGATTATTTATGTGTGAACTTTCCAATTTATGAGTTTTAAATTCGATTATATGATTTCTAGTGTAAATCCTTGTGTAGAATTGAGTTGCGAGAATGATATTATGTACAGATCAGCCGACTGAATTTTTCATTTAGCCAGATGAATCATAGTTCACTCGACTGAATGGATCAATTCAGATGACTGAATTTCAGACCTAAAACTTGTACTTCCAGAAAATAGGCTTAGTTGGCTGAATCATAAATTCAGCCGACTGGATCTTGTTTCTAGTTGTTGACCAGTGGAGACCATGGTCAATGGTTAAGGTCGATACAGGCTTCTTCCGAGCCAAGTTTCAGCTCGTTTACTCTTTTCCTGGGTTTTCTCAGTTGCTCTAATTCGTGAATTTCACCATCTCCATTTTATCAATTTTTTATGATCATTTGATTGATTCAGGATGAACAAATTTGTAATCTATAGTTGTGAGATTTAATTTATGTTATTAAAAACGTGAATTCTAGGATCGATTGTTCTTACAATAGTATTTGTGAGTTTTGTCACTTCCAAACTATAAAATGTTTTATAGATATCGATTCTTTTAACAAAATGGTTTATAACGTTATTTTCATCATGCAAAGTTGTTTTATAATTCCAATCTACTAGTATATATTATGTAAACCTTGTTCCTCATTCGTATGAGAAATCCAATTAAACGCCTTAGTGAAACAAGTGGTATGAAACACTTGCGTTTGCTTCGACAGTTGATTCTTGAACTCCTTCGATTGAAAACCTTGTGGCTATATTTGAGTGGAAACCTACAACTTATTTGCAAATATTCGAGTATAGCGAGTGGTTATGTGATATGTAGCTAAACTCTTATATTTACATGCTTGGAGTAATTTACACTACTTTTGATCAGTTGTGATCTTTTTAAGATTTAAACTATCTTTATGCTACGTCTCTGGGTTATGGAATTTATGTCACATTTTTAGGATCTTCGGATCACCTTGGCGAACTTCATTTCATTTTGTGAATACGTGCATTTTAAGATCTTCAGATCACTTTGGAGAACTTCAGTTCATTTTTTTGATGGTCCTCGTATCATCCTGAGAAACTTCGGTTCAATACTAGTAAGGTCGCGACCCATGGTCTTCGGACCATCCTGAGGAGATTTAGCTCAAATTTATAGGTCAGCTACATAGAGATCGCTACATATCTAGAATACATGTGTTGGTGAGTCATTGGGTTGCCAGGGAGTTTACAGACTCCCATTTTGAGTTAGGCCTCCCCATCTTTTTTGAGATTTTTTGGATTTCTGTTTACCGATTTTAATAATTTGGATTTTTGATATGTGATATCAATTTCGAGTTGTTTTGATACTATATTATCAAATTTTGTGTTGATTTGATAGGTAGTATATTTTCTTGTGAGAAGCTCTATAGTTTAGAATGAGATATTCTTTTATAGCACTGAGATTTACTTTGGAATATTATGTGGACATTTTTGGGAGTTCACATTTACATGTGAACATTTTTTTATTACATATATGTCATTTTCTGTTATATCTCTTATTCTATCTCAGATTATTATGACAAGTACAACTAGACTGATCTGTTAATAGTATATTTTCTTATAAATAATACTCGGGTTAGAGCGACGTATTACAGGTGCTTCCATATGATTTCTAGCGGGGACAATACCTTGAATTTTGGCAAACTACTAAGTGTAGTAGTTTTTGGTTAGATATACATGAGGTAGAGACTCCATTGTATACATATTATATTGTGTTGCCCTTGTACCTATTCTTTTGTTATATAGTAGTTCGAGTATGACCACTATCTTTATGTACACTCTTTTGAGATATATTCATTTCTATTTCCACCTTCGTGATGTGAATATTTGTGTCTGGTCTGATTATATTATTATGTTATTTTATATTATTTTCGAATTATACATAGCCATAATGGAGTGGGTTTGAACTTGAATTAAATGCACTGGATTTCCTCTTGAAATTGTAAAAGTAAGACCACATTATCCGACATGTTCAACACTCATTCAAAGCTACTATATAAATGGTTGTTCCTCAATAGCCTTATTTTTCGAGTTAGTTGACAAAATCACTTGTAACGTCCTTGACTAACACGAGTATAAAGGATGTGCTGATATTTGAAACTTTTAAATACTAAGGATTAATTGGAGATTTAAAGCTTTATTTTAATTGTTTTTGAAATATTGATGTGCTAATATTTCTGATTTAGGGTGTGTACCTCGATTTTTTTACGTGACCTTCTCTTATTCTTGTGAATGGAATATATATAACCATCATATACATCCTTTTCTTTTTAAGATAAATTTGTGAGTAAGATTATTTTTGAGAAATTTTTTTGACGGATAGATTTTCTAGTTAAATTATGGTAGGAAAATAACGAAACATTATTTCCTAGGTTCTCCTTAGGGATTTTAATAAGATAATGACTTGAGAATGGGATATAAATGACCATCATATATATCTTTTACACCTTGCATAGTTAGAATTTTAATTATGAAGCTTGGAATATCTTATTTTATAAAGAGACTAAACAAATGTAATTTATTTGTGTTTCACCTGATTAACATGAAAACATGTTTATTTTATGCCCTTATATTTTATCTTTTGTATATAAATAAATATTACTTGGGTATTGTTTTGTCACTTTTACCGATATACCGACTAAGCCATATGCAGTCAGAAAAATAGAAAATAAAGATCAAAATCTTGTGTATATACATATGAAGACTTGCAGATGAAGATCTCACATCAAATTCCTTTTTGGACAAGAGAATAATTGGTAAAAAGCATATGCATATCACAAATCAAGGAAGACTTGTCAAGGAAGCAAGAGGAAAGGCCAAAATTTAATATATTTAACTAAGGTCCATTTGTGATTGTATTAGGGTTTAGGTTGGCTAATGTATCCCAAAAATACCCATGTATTCTCATTGCAAATCTTTATCCAAGAATTGAGAGTTCATTATTTTCTATATTCCTCTTAGGTCTAGTAAATTCGTGTCATTTATTCAATTAGATTTGGTAAAGCACTGTAACAACCCGTATTTTTAATAATCTGTTATAGCATAAATTGAGGCAGAATTAAATTATAAAATGGGAATCAAGGGAAACAGGCTATGCCATTGCGTTCGTCTCGGAAAAATACGCGAAATAGAGTCCGAGTTTTCGAAAATCGGAGTCCGTATGACCCAGTTAAGGCCCATTGAAGTTTTCAGAAAAATCCTAAGTAAAAACAGATTCAAATTTAAATAATTGGGCCAGCTGGGCCAAGGCGGGAAAACTCCCGCCAGGGGCCCCATGTCGACAGGCCTGTCGACAGGGTCCCCAGGGAGTCGACTGCCCTGTCGACAGCCCTGTCGACAGGGGGTAGCCAGGCAGATTAGCCTGGCGCACCTCTTTGGTTTGGGCTTGGTTGTGTGGTCTGGTTCTAGAGAGTTCCTAAATCTGACGGGCCAAAATTCACCTAGGGTTAATCCTATGGTCTAAATCACTCTAATCTTCTATAAATAAGCCTCTAATCCTACCCTAAAACCCTATTAATCATTCTAGCAACAAAACTATGCCAAAATCTAAACTCTAATGGCCTCCACCTAAAAACCCTAGCCTCCAATCTCTTCATGAATCATTCCTATGAAGATATGATGATCATACAACCTTTTCTATGTTGTATGAATGCTTAATAACTTGCATACTTCATTAAGTTGCAAGTTTGATTTGCTAAGCTTGTGTTTTTGGGATTTTGCAAAAGGGTTTTCTTATTTGAAGCTTTGTTTTGGGTTTTCAAAGGGCTTCTTCATCTTATTTGGTGGATTTGTTTATATTGGTAAGCCCTCTTACCTTCATTTTAGAAACTCTAAAGTTAATATGTGATGCAAGTTGGGATTTATGTATGTTTATTGAGTTATGCATGTTTATGCAAGTTTGCTAAGCCTTGATTTGCAAGTTAAATGAGTTATGCATGTTTATGCAAGTTTGCTAAGTCTTGATTTGCAAGTTAAATGAGTTATGCATGTTTATGCAAGTTTGCTAAGCCTTGATTTGCAAGTTAAATGAGTTATGCATGTTTATGCAAGTTTGCTAAGTCTTGGTTTGCAAGTTAAATGAGTTATGCATGTTTAATAAGTTGTGCATGCTTATGCAAGTTTAAAATGACAAGTTGTGCATGTTTGACAAGTTATGCATGTTCATGGTAATATGCAAGTTCACTATGCTAAGTTATGCAAGTTTGACAAGTTATGCATGTTTATGGTAAAATGCAAGTTCACTATGCTAAGTTATGCAAGTTTGACAAGTTATGCATGTTTATGGTAAAATGCAAGTTCACTATGCTAAGTTATGCAAGACTAACATGTTATGCATGTTTGGTGTGATAAGCAAGTTCATCGTGTATGTGTGCCAAGTTCCCTCTTCCTATCCTTTATGCGTTATTACGAATACGTAAGCGATAGAATGACGTTGGGGGTTTGGGTAAACTTAAAATACATGAAAATATAAGATTGGGAATTTACCTATTAAGTTAGGTCTACCCCTTGGGAATTTACCTATTAAGTTAGGTCTACCCAAGCATTTGTTGACTTGTAATTATGTTTTGAAATAAAGTGGACATGACACTTAGAAAACAAAAGTGTGGCCAACTCGAGGTTGGGTTGAGTTTGTAGCGTAATTCTACCCAGAACCGACCGGCTTAACTAGTGGCTACAAACAATAGGACCCAATGTGAGAAGTTGGTCATGTGGTGCCAAAACCCAAGGTTAGACTAAGTTGTGGTGTAAACCTACCCGGACCCGCCCGGCCTAACTAGTAACCACAACAAGGTCTAATGTGAGAGGTTAAGGTGCATTAAATTAATTAATGCCTCATGATTAGGGTTAAGTCAGGGTCCACTAATACTTAACCAATTTGGGGATTCGAGGGATTAGAATGTGGTTAAGTTGTGAACCGATGGGTACACTTAACTAGTTTAATCCATTTGGGAGTTCAAGGGATTAGAATGGGGTTAAGCCACACTTAACCAGTTTAATCCAGGATTAGTGAAGGGTTAAATCACACCTAACCCTCTTAGAAACCCTAGCAACGTGGTCTGTTCCAGCAGTAATCCCAGTTTGGTATCATTCACAAACCTAGAGGCTAGGCTAGGGCGGGGCACGATTACTGGACTGATGTAAGCGACCAAAGGGCGATGGCCGAGTGGTACAGCGGTGCGGGTCCGGCGGGCTACGGACGTGCACGTAGTCCGATGTTGGACAAAACTCGAGGCACGGGTACCAGTAGGATAGGGCTGTGCATTATTGCTTAAGTGTCCGGGGTTGACACCCGAGGGCTTGATACACCCAAAGGGGGACCCAGCACAGACTAACTACAACCATATGTGGGCCATATGGACACCAACACTTGACGTGTTAGGTTTATAGGGAGCCGATCGACTAGACTGGGGGCTGGACCTTTTATTAAGGTCACTTCATGTTATTGGGCCAAAGTTTGGGCTAAGGGATCAATACCTGTTATGTTGGTTTGCTAGTACACCGTGGTGCAAGAACTTAACCTTGCTTTATGCGATGACACCTCTATCTATCTTGTAGTTGATTTATTCATGCCAGTATGTTGTTATCTATGATCACCTCAGTTTCCATCATGATGTTAACTTTATTAGTTTATAGACTGATCGTAGCAGGGCTTACTCAGTCTTTTTGACTGACCTGTTTTCTTTCGCCTCTTTTCTTCCGTTCCCCCCCCCCCCCCCCCAGGTTCTCAGGGAGGGAATACTGGAGCCTAGCTTGGATTTTAGCTGCTTCCTTGGATAGCTCAAGTATGCTTTGGACTTGAGCCGTTGTGGTTTATCACTCTTATTTGGGGATAGTACTTATGTATTCTCAGTTTATCAGATGATGTATTTATCTAGACTTGTAATTTTGGGAGAGTGACATTTTGATGTACCAGACTTGTGTTTTGAAATGGTTTATAAATCTTCCGCTGTTTTATTTACTTACTCTGTTTATTTACATATATATATATGTCATGTCCTGCCTTGCTATATCATTATGCATGTTTACCAATAATGCCCCTCCAAAGCTAGTGCATTCCTTTGCGAGTGACCCTGGCGGAGGTGGGGTGTTACATTTGGTATCAGAGCATATGGTTTACGAGAAGGGATAAAAAGGTTTTTAAAACTTTTGAAAAACTATTTTCAAAACCAAGTATTAAGTATTTTCCAAAGAAAAGTCTAGTTATTTTTAAAAGGCTATTCCCCAAAAAGCCATTAGCGCCATCCTTTGATCCCTCGTTTGAACTCTTTTCTTTTCGTTTCCAGCATGTCTGATAATCTCATCTTGCCCGAAGGGGTAGCAATACCCGATTGGTTTCGTCGGTACTTGGAAGTCACGGCGCCGGTCCCGGGTGTCTCTAGTGTTGTCTTTCCAGTCAAGGCCGCTGTTCCCCCTCCTCCTCCTTCCGTAGCTGATGTTCCTCTTCTCCCTCAGCCTCCACAAGCGGATTTTGCGGAAACTTGTAAGAACTTTAAGATGATGGGTTGCAAGAATTTCTTTGGAACCGAGACTTTAGTAGAGGCAAGGAATTGGTTGAAAGAGACCGAAGATCTTTTAGCCATCTTTGATATAGGTGACCGCAGGAAGGTTTTATTGGCGGTATGGTTGCTAAAGGAAGAAGCTGCACGTTGGTGGGTAGTCACCACCGCTACTAGGCCAATCGAGACTTGGGATGACTTTAGAGGAAGGTTTGGACTGAGGTTCTTATTACTGAAGCAAGGGGACATGACTATTAGGGAATACATAGATAAGTTTAATCAACTGGCTCGGGTCGATTTAGACTTGGTTAATACAGCTCAGAAGAAGGCCCTACACTTTGCTCTAGGATTAAACGAGCCATTACGTGATTTGGCCCTGTCTCATATACCCTTGGGGGCGACTTTCGAGAGTTTAGTGAATTTGGCCCTACTTCAAGAAGAAGGTAGCAATGACAAGAAAGAGGTCAAGGCGAATGAGTCTCAAGGCAAGAGAGTAAATTCCGGGAAACGGGGCAAGAATATGAAATGTAACTTCTGTGGTAACGTTGGACATATGGCTAAGGAATGTAGGAAGAAGGAAAGGAGAAAGCGGGGCGAATGCTTCATTTGTGGTGAGTTTGGACATTTCAGCAAGGATTGCCCAAGGAAGCAAGGGCAAGGTCAGACTCAGTGTGCAGGACTATCTGGAGGGCGAATTCATCCCCTCCACCCCGTTCTTCCAGCTCATGATAGAGGTAGTGTTTCTGTTGAAAATCTTGTTTACATTTTCTGATTTTCCCTGTTCGAACTTTGTTTGATTCTGGCACATCGCATAGTTTTATTTCATCTGATCTAGTTGAAAGTTTTGCACCTAAGTACTAGTGTAGTTGATGATCCCGTATGTGTTTCAAATCCAATTGGGGGTTCTGCCCATTTGTCTATGGTCTGAGTGGATTTGAAAATTTCTATCTTGAGTATAGAATTCTCGTGGGATGTTTATATTCTCGGTTTCAGGGGATATGGGTTGGTTTTGGGCATGGAATGGTCGTCCTGTTTTGGGCCATTCTGGGTTTTTGTATATAGGGTGTGGGGCTCATGACTCGCCTCGGTAATACCCTAGAAATTTCTAGCAACCCTATGGGTCCCGTCATGTTATGTTATCTTGAATCCCTCAACTTGTTTATCGATAGTTTGCAATCGGTGAGGGTGGTCCGAGAATATCCTGATATCTTGGGTGAAGTGAAGGGGTTACCCTTAGACGTGGGATAGATTTCCGCATTATCTGGTTGGTTATACCAAGCCAGTTTCGTGGCCGGTTAGGCACATGACCTCACGAGATGAGAGTTAAGAAAGTAAGTCAAGGAGTTGCTTGAGAAGAACTTCCTGAGACGAAGCATTTTCGAGTAGGGTGCTCCAGTAGTATTCGTTACTGATGTGGACAGTTTGTTTCGCTTATGTGTTGATTATCGTAAGATAACCGTTACCAAGGATCAATGATTTGTTTGATCAGCTTGTAGGAGCATCTGTTTTCTTTTGATCTAGCTACCGGATTCCATCAGCTTAGGATGGCTGAGGATGGAATTGACAAGACTGCGTTTAGGGCTCTAGATGGGTTTTAGAATGGCTAGTCATACTATTTGGTTTGACTAATGCACCCGCATATTACGTAAACTGGATGGGTAGGGTGTTTAGGGAGTCCTTGAACAAGTTTTGTCGTGGTCGTCATAGACGATATTTTGATCTCCTCAAAAGAACGAGGAAGAACATGCTAGACATCTCAAGGAGGAGACGGATACGCTTAGAGCCACCAGTGGAAGGTCAAGCTCTCCAAATGTCACTTTGGAGGAAAGAAGTTGGATTTCTTGGGCACGTAGTTCCTAAGTAAGGCTTAGCGGTGGATTCCGCTAAAGTAGTTGCGGTTTAAGACCGGAAAACTCTGAGGAGGGCAATTGAAGTAAGAAGCCTCCTCCGTTTGGCTAGTTAGTTAGCATTCCCGGAGCTTAGACTTACTCTTCTGGAACAAGAAGGGGGTTTCGCAGGAAGAAGACCCGCAGTTTGTCAAGAACATGGACCAGTTGATTCGAGGCGAGATGTTAAGCCACCTCGTTAGATATATTATAGATGACAAGGGATGACTAAGGCGCGATGAGAGATTATGTGTTCCTCGAGTGAAAGACTTGGTAAAGAAGGATCTTGAAGATGCGCATCACTCGAGGAGGTGACCGAGTTGGTCTTAGGATGCATGATTGTGCTACCAGGTTAAGGCCAAGTCATAGGAGCCCAGTGGGCCATTACCTCCATTGGAGACTCCGCAAGGGAAGTGTGAAAACATCTCGATAGATTACGTGGATGGACTACCTAGATCTAGATCAAAGGAAGGGAATACGGGTATGTGGGTCATAAAAGGTAGACTCACGAAGAGTGCTCATTTCAGTCCGGTGAAGAGCGAGAGGACTGCATCATGATTAGCAACGGTTTACCCTGAAGAAGTTGGCCAGTTTTGAAATAACCTACAGGAAGCCATGGGTAGGCAACCGAATCTAGGTATGGCCTATAGGCGGATGGTTCATTTCAATTAAGCATGAGTTATAGAAAATCACGTTTATAAGGGCAATTGGCAACGTGGGTTGGTATTTTCAAGAAAAGTTCTGTTGCATGGAATACTTTATAGTAAGTAGACGAGATCCAGGATTCACTGGTGAATTTTGGAAAGTTTGCATGAAACCATGAGGTTACAGGTATGTTTAGGCCGAGTATGATGAAAGAAGAATAAGTGAAAGAGAAAGATGAGAGGCGAAAATGAAATGAGTTCCAACTCGAATTTGGGAAATAGGAGTTAGGAAGCCAAGGAATCATGAAGTGAAAGATAGTCAAAGCACAATGGAGTTAAGCTCAAGGAAACGTGACTAAGAAGAGCGAAGACTAGAGACGCGCATCATATCTCTTCTTAAGAGTGCATCCTTGACCCTTGTTTTCCTGTGGAGCTTGCTTGCAAGTTATCTTTTGTATATATCCTCTCGGTCCCATTCTCGATCTTATTTCTGTTATAAACTCCATAAGGGGGTTAAGACTCATTGGTTAGTACTATATGTCAAAGTTTGAATGGATTTCTTGTAATCCAAAAAGGGGTTTATCTAGTTTATCGTGTCCATCTTGTCATGAGAACCTTAGGTAGAAACCCTTTGGATGAAACATGTATTTGAAACATGTTATGCTTGATGGTTGCAAGTGGTTGCAAGTGGTTGCTCGTGGATGCATTATACACGATTAGGCACTAGATCGGCTCACACACTCCTCATATTGCATGTGCATGAGTGTTTATGCTTATTCTTGGATGAAATTCGTATGCTATCACATGGATGTTGCATATGGATGTATGATTGAGCACGCATGTAGATATTATACATTATGTTAGGAATTTGCATACATATGGATTCATTTCACTGACATACATGTGCATTAAGGAGGTTTACTGTATCAGTAACCGCCTGATTTACATACATATGCATTAAGGAGGTTTACTGTATCAGTAACCGCCTGATTTTTGCATTAGGTAAGTACATATACACACACTTTTGCATATGTTCATCCAACATTTAGAATCTTGTAAGGACAATGATTGCTCGTGGATGATGCTTTGAGTAGATGGATGATTGGATGGTAGGATACGTTCTTCCTAACTTGAAGATTTCGGGGACGAAATCCTTTAAGGAGGGGAGAATGTAACAACCCGTATTTTTAATAATCTATTATAGCATAAATTGAGGCAGAATTAAATTATAAAATGGGAATCAAGGGAAACAGGCTATGCCATTGCGTTCGTCTCGGAAAAATACGCGAAATAGAGTCCGAGTTTTCGAAAATCGGAGTCCGTATGACCCAGTTAAGGCCCATTGAAGTTTTCAGAAAAATCCTAAGTAAAAACAGATTCAAATTTAAATAATTGGGCCAGCTGGGCCAAGGCGGGAAAACTCCCGCCAGGGGCCCCATGTCGACAGGCCTGTCGACAGGGTCCCCAGGGAGTCGACTGCCCTGTCGACAGCCCTGTCGACAGGGGGTAGCCAGGCAGATTAGCCTGGCGCACCTCTTTGGTTTGGGCTTGGTTGTGTGGTCTGGTTCTAGAGAGTTCCTAAATCTGACGGGCCAAAATTCACCTAGGGTTAATCCTATGGTCTAAATCACTCTAATCTTCTATAAATAAGCCTCTAATCCTACCCTAAAACCCTATTAATCATTCTAGCAACAAAACTATGCCAAAATCTAAACTCTAATGGCCTCCACCTAAAAACCCTAGCCTCCAATCTCTTCATGAATCATTCCTATGAAGATATGATGATCATACAACCTTTTCTATGTTGTATGAATGCTTAATAACTTGCATACTTCATTAAGTTGCAAGTTTGATTTGCTAAGTTTGTGTTTTTGGGATTTTGCAAAAGGGTTTTCTTATTTGAAGCTTTGTTTTGGGTTTTCAAAGGGCTTCTTCATCTTATTTGGTGGATTTGTTTATATTGGTAAGCCCTCTTACCTTCATTTTAGAAACTCTAAAGTTAATATGTGATGCAAGTTGGGATTTATGTATGTTTATTGAGTTATGCATGTTTATGCAAGTTTGCTAAGCCTTGATTTGCAAGTTAAATGAGTTATGCATGTTTATGCAAGTTTGCTAAGTCTTGATTTGCAAGTTAAATGAGTTATGCATGTTTATGCAAGTTTGCTAAGCCTTGATTTGCAAGTTAAATGAGTTATGCATGTTTATGCAAGTTTGCTAAGTCTTGGTTTGCAAGTTAAATGAGTTATGCATGTTTAATAAGTTGTGCATGCTTATGCAAGTTTAAAATGACAAGTTGTGCATGTTTGACAAGTTATGCATGTTCATGGTAATATGCAAGTTCACTATGCTAAGTTATGCAAGTTTGACAAGTTATGCATGTTTATGGTAAAATGCAAGTTCACTATGCTAAGTTATGCAAGTTTGACAAGTTATGCATGTTTATGGTAAAATGCAAGTTCACTATGCTAAGTTATGCAAGACTAACATGTTATGCATGTTTGGTGTGATAAGCAAGTTCATCGTGTATGTGTGCCAAGTTCCCTCTTCCTATCCTTTATGCGTTATTACGAATACGTAAGCGATAGAATGACGTTGGGGGTTTGGGTAAACTTAAAATACATGAAAATATAAGATTGGGAATTTACCTATTAAGTTAGGTCTACCCCTTGGGAATTTACCTATTAAGTTAGGTCTACCCAAGCATTTGTTGACTTGTAATTATGTTTTGAAATAAAGTGGACATGACACTTAGAAAACAAAAGTGTGGCCAACTCGAGGTTGGGTTGAGTTTGTAGCGTAATTCTACCCGGAATCGACCGGCTTAACTAGTGGCTACAAACAATAGGACCCAATGTGAGAAGTTGGTCATGTGGTGCCAAAACCCGAGGTTAGACTAAGTTGTGGTGTAAACCTACCTGGACCCGCCCGGCCTAACTAGTAACCACAACAAGGTCTAATGTGAGAGGTTAAGGTGCATTAAATTAATTAATGCCTCATGATTAGGGTTAAGTCAGGGTCCACTAATACTTAACCAATTTGGGGATTCGAGGGATTAGAATGTGGTTAAGTTGTGAACCGATGGGTACACTTAACTAGTTTAATCCATTTGGGAGTTCAAGGGATTAGAATGGGGTTAAGCCACACTTAACCAGTTTAATCCAGGATTAGTGAAGGGTTAAATCACACCTAACCCTCTTAGAAACCCTAGCAACGTGGTCTGTTCCAGCAGTAATCCCAGTTTGGTATCATTCACAACCCTAGAGGCTAGGCTAGGGCGGGGCACGATTACTGGACTGATGTAAGCGACCAAAGGGCGATGGCCGAGTGGTACAGCGGTGCGGGTCCGGCGGGCTACGGACGTGCACGTAGTCCGATGTTGGACAAAACTCGAGGCACGGGTACCAGTAGGATAGGGCTGTGCATTATTGCTTAAGTGTCCGGGGTTGACACCCGAGGGCTTGATACACCCAAAGGGGGACCCAGCACAGACTAACTACAACCATATGTGGGCCATATGGACACCAACACTTGACGTGTTAGGTTTATAGGGAGCCGATCGACTAGACCGGGGGCTGGACCTTTTATTAAGGTCACTTCATGTTATTGGGCCAAAGTTTGGGCTAAGGGATCAATACCTGTTATGTTGGTTTGCTAGTACACCGTGGTGCAAGAACTTAACCTTGCTTTATGCGATGACACCTCTATCTATCTTGTAGTTGATTTATTCATGCCAGTATGTTGTTATCTATGATCACCTCAGTTTCCATCATGATGTTAACTTTATTAGTTTATAGACTGATCGTAGCAGGGCTTACTCGGTCTTTTTGACTGACCTGTTTTCTTTCGCCTCTTTTCTTCCGTTTCCCCCCCCCCCCCCCAGGTTCTCAGGGAGGGAATACTGGAGCCTAGCTTGGATTTTAGCTGCTTCCTTGGATAGCTCAAGTATGCTTTGGACTTGAGCCGCTGTGGTTTATCACTCTTATTTGGGGATAGTACTTATGTATTCTCAGTTTATCAGATGATGTATTTATCTAGACTTGTAATTTTGGGAGAGTGACATTTTGATGTACCAGACTTGTGTTTTGAAATGGTTTATAAATCTTCCGCTGTTTTATTTACTTACTCTGTTTATTTACATATATATATATGTCATGTCCTGCCTTGCTATATCATTATGCATGTTTACCAATAATGCCCCTCCAAAGCTAGTGCATTCCTTTGCGAGTGACCCTGGCGGAGGTGGGGTGTTACAAGCACGGTTTACTATTGCAATTTACTTTTCTCGTTAGTGATTGACCATCTGATTAGATTTAACGGTAATCCGATTTTTTTTCTGTTTGTTTATTTTTTTCTACAATTTTAATTTTAGTATCCTATTTTATTTTTCTATCATTGAATTTATTATAGATCTGATTAGATTCGAATCAGTAGTAAATTCAATTGCAGTTTCAATTTGTTTCAATTGATAATTGTGATTTGGTCATCGGTTCAATTAGATTTGTTCTAAATCAAATTGCAATTTCAATTTTTTTGTTTTCAATCAAATTCTCCAAATCCGTCTAACTCGCCCACAGAATATATAATAATAAAATTTAATTTTCCTCCATGTGTTTTACCTACATACTGCACACCTGTGCGCTTGCAGTAATTTATAATAAATTTGTGCTTTTATATTCTATAGGAAAGGGTCAAATAAGTTTTTAGCGCCGTTGCCGGGGAGGCAATAATTAAATTTTATTATTTATTTAATTTTCGATTCGTGTTAGTTTTTATTTTATTTTCCTTTTGTTTCTTATACTTACAAAAAAAATTCTTAATTGGTTAGATTTGGTACTATTCAATGATACTGTAATCTTCTAAACAAGAGAAAGAAAAATCTCGCCACTTTTTCTATCAATTTTTTTTTTCTCATCTATTTCTTTCTTCTCATCTATTTCTTTCCTTTCTCTGTTCCCTTTCATATTTTTCAGTACATTTGATTTCTTTTCCAAAATTTCCTTGTGTTTCTTTCTTCTCTCTTGCCTGATTTTGTTTTGCCATGTACTATAAAATCCATCTCCATATCCTTCAAACCATATTCACTGCCATATTCCAAATCCTCTCGACAAACTGTCTCACCATCAACCTGAAACCAAACCTTCTGTCAATTCCAACTTCACTTCCACCCACATTCTGTAGCAATTACCTCGCCTACAACATATACACTCACCAATTTTTTGAACAACAACACGTAATCCAACTTTGGATACCACCAAGCCCTTCTTGCCATTGTCCTCTCCATCCAACTTCTTACACAATCCATAACCCATCAGCACACACAAACTGAGTCACACGACCGTCATCGTCACCGCAGTCAACAACAACTTCATCTTTCCACCGTCGAATCACCCCACCACTGAATCAACAAAAACCACATCAACGGAAGTAACTAGTCACATTCATAAAACCACAAAACAACTGCCACAGTTCGACCAACAATCCCACAACAAACACTCTGCCTTACCATCCTGAGACCATCACCAAGCCTAATCACCCCAAAAATCATGCACTGCCTTCATCACCAATCATCACACAACCCCCACATCGCAAAAACCACTTTTACAACCCCACTTCTGCATCAACAAATCTTCACATCATTCCTGCCTAAATCCTTCAACAACCTTCGACACCATCTTTCATAGCCACTTTCAAACCCTCAATCAAACAACTTCAAACAACCGAAACCCAAAGCTTCAACACAAGCCCAAATTCAACCGGAAACCTAATCGCATTAGCAACCCAAAGCTTCAATACCAGTCACTCCTCATCTTCATCACCTTTTCTACAATCACCAACCTCCCAACAACCTTGCAACTCATCATCACCGCGAAGCTAAAAAAAATCCCACATTGGCAGTACAAACATCCTTCAGCCCATCTTTCATCAACCAACTTCGACCTAGATCATCCATCGCATATTAATTCACAGCACCATACCCAAACCTACCCCATCTACCACACCAGAAACCACCCGCATCAGTTCAACTTCAAACGTTTTAGCATAACCACTCCCATGAAAAGCCTCATCGAGCTACAACCGCTGTCCCATCCTCCACAAACTCAAAGACGCAAGCACATCAAACCTGTATTTCAAATCACAACCTCCATTCCAACTTCAGATCAAACAACGTTCAGCAATAACCATCTCCTTCAAAAATCGATATCAATAACTCATCCAAACTCAAATCTGATCATTGAAATCCAAACCTCAAATACCCTTGGAATCCCCGAAACCCAAATCAGTTTCACACCAAGTCGCAACTTCATAAATCATCTTCGAAAATCAAAAAACCCCAGACTCTCCACAAATTTGAAAAAACCCTTCACCGAATTCGAACACCCTTGCCAAACCAAGGCAGTACATTAACCCACACATCCGAACCACTTTACAACTGAGGCCCTCCCAAATTCAAAATATGAACCCCAGTATTTGATTCAAAGAACCCCAAATCGCACCTAAAGGCAATTTAAACCCAATAAAATGAAGAAATCGGCATGATTTATTTCGAATCACAAATCCAACCCAACCTTTGCTGATTTGTTTCCAGAAAATACAAAGGGGGCGTGAGCTTTGAAATTTTTGTTTTTTTTTTGTTTTAGCACTTTGCGGTTACTAAGGAGAAATTGGTGAGTCTTTGTTTATAATAGGCAGAGGAAAACATTTGTGATTGAGGTTTGTGGAACGCAATTGACTCATCAAACAGGGGCGTATGATTTGTTTCCTATGATTAGAGCACTATTTGTCTTTTTTTGAGTTGTTTGTTTGCCTCATCTCAATTGAGTTGTTTGTAGTTTTCTATTGGGTTGTTTGTTCAACCCTCATTGATTTTCTTTTTCAAAAAAACAAAAAGAAAATCAACTCAAAGGTTAAAGGAACACAGTCAAGCAAAGCAACGAATTTGGATCCAGAGTTCAAGTTACTCAATTGCTCTGGACTGTCATACCCCATTGTAAAAAAAAATAACTCTATAGGTGCTCTGCTGCTAAAAGAAAAAATATATAGAAATTTCTTGTAAAGATTTTCTACAGGTGCTGCGACTTACTTGTAAATTTTTTATTTCTACAATTATTATTCTCTGGTTGTTGTGATTTTCTAAATCTTTCAGTTAGGAATAAATCTCCATAACTAAAATCATCTCTCATTGGATTTGAACTCTAAAATTCAATTGGACGTTGGCTTTAGGACCAAAATACGAGCTCATTGAAAAAAGTAATTATAATTGAATAGGTGTGTTTTGTGGACTTGACTGTCTATAATAATTGGATCACGGATATATAGTAGTTCAATTTATTGAACTATTAACAAAAGTGGTTGCATACTACCCATAAAACATTGGTCGTATCCCTTAGTATTTATATTATAAGTTAACAGCCATAAGACCTCTTTGCACCTTCTAATTGGGATTGTCAACTGAGTATTTTATACCATTTTTGAGATGGAAGCCACTTCTATTTTTTTCTCCGAAATGAATGAAAGCAACTATAAGTCTCCTATCTCAATAGACGTATCCTCTATGTCTTTTGAAGAGCTATCTGTGGACAAACTTGAATTTTTGAATGATGAATTAGAAGTAAAACTCGAAGAAAACCTTAATTCCGTATCGACAAAAGAAATTTTGGTTAAACGTTCTAGTGTATGGGATTATGGTAATTTTCTTCTGAATGACATGAATCATTGTCACGACAAAATTTGCTTGGGGAAGATTTTGATTACAAAATTTATAGACATGCCTCTTGTACCTCAAAATTCAAATACGAAATCATCAAGCATCAATAGGGGCAAGTGTGGGGGGATCGAACATGTAACATCACTTTTCACAAAACATTCACTATCATCAAAGATTTCATTTTTCATATAGTTGGCGCACACATATAGCGGTTAAACTTCATTTCATTTTACAAATAATTTTGCATCTCATTCACTTTTGGGTACTATCTTTCAAATTTAGGAAGCGAGTTTACAGTGTGGGCACTGTTTTGACCAAGCGTGGGGGGAGTCTGCATTACATCATTTTTTATTTTATTTTCTTTATTTTTCCTTATTTTCGTTTTCATGCATTTAGATAGGACCATCATACATTTTAGGTCATAGTAACATGCCTTTTTTTGGATATACGACTCATTTAGATTGGTACAACAAAGTAATTTTTTTGATTAGTTGATAGTAATTTTTTTCTTCTCTCAACTAATATCGAATAAGAAATATAATGAAAAGTTGAATTATGAGTGATAATAGTATAATCGGTACATAGGGAGATTCATAAATGATAGCCATAAAGTTTATTCTAAATCGTAATCTTTGTTAATGAGTGGAGGACTTAAAATGCTTATAGTGGCTTTTCAAATCTTTAAAACTAAGTTGTGTTAAGATGAAATTGCATAACTCTCTCTTCTTCTTATATTCAATAATAATAGTAATCCAAAGGTATCCAACATTTGTTGTAAATCTAGCATTGGTGTGCAAACCCGCCAAGCTCTTTCTCAACTCTCGCGTCAATCCGCAAGACAGTGCATGAGTGGTATACCTTGGTCTCATTTTATGAGTTGGACACCAAAGGATTACCAACATCTTGTTGACAAAGTCAGCGTCGGTCTTCACAATCCGCCAAGCACTGTCCCAAACTCTCACGTTAGTCCGCGAGGCGATGCATGGGTGGTATACCTTGGTCTTTAAAGTTAGGTGTGTGTAATTAATTAGAAATTTTAATCTTTATATAGAGAGAGAATAAGCGATGATGCTTATACACTTCTTCTCCTTATAGATTTGAGTAGCCATACACAAGGAAATGAGAATACCACTTTGCAAACGGTAACAAGAAAACTAAGAATTTATTTCATGGTTGCACCACGTTATCAACCGAACCAACTGGCCAAGCTAAAATTTAACGTATGGAAACTTGGATTATGTTGACAATTTGTGACGAGTTGAGGAACCATTTTTTTCTATTGATTGATTTTAAATTGTATATTGCTATGTTGCAGCTTTTCTGAAAGAAGTCGTGTTTTCATTTTTGTTTTCATTAGCATTCATGTAGTTTCACTAGAACCATAACATATTGCATCGGGATTTTGTGGGTAGTATCCGCTGAACACCCTCAGGAGACACCACTCATCCTACTAGGGACACTAGAGGTTTAATGACAAGTTGCATTCGCTTAACGCAATTGTAACAGCCCGCATTTTACGTATCGGAAAATCGTAAAGTATTTTTATTTTATTCCCTGAGGGTTGGATCATTCTCATCTTTTAATATGTTGCTTATGGGGATGCGAGACATGCCCATAATTTTTACCGATTTTGTTTGTGACCATTTTGCCCCTATCAGTCTTGTACAGGGCATAACTTTTGACTCAAGATGAATCAGAGGATGAGACCAATGCCATTGGAAAGGAATTGATGTTTGCCTTTCCGTAGAGTGGTAACATTCAAGATTTCGCTCAGCGGTTTGGGAGAAATCGTTGTTTTAAGGTTTTTCAGTTAGTTGTCCAGGTTTTGGGAGCCTAATGGGCTGATTTGGGAGAGGCCCATTAGTCGGCTGGTGGATTAGGATAATCTTTCAGGATGTTGTGAAAGTTTGAAAAGTTTGCTATGTGATGCTTCACTACTATTACCTATTGTATATGTCCTATTATATTTTATCCTTGTGCTGTGAGTTCCAAGACAGGTTTCGACGTTGTTTACCTACTCTGACGATCGTCTATAGCTGTCTGGCACACCTTTCAGCGCATTATTCTTCGTCTGGTGCAAGAGTTATGGGCGGTCATCACATTTGTTATCAGAGCTCTGGTTAACAATTTTAGACAAAGTTCTAAGACGTAATCATGTATGAGAGAAGTACTTGTAAATTTCAGTTGGATGTATGCTATATGATACTATATGTAGCATTTGTACTTCTTTAGCAGCTTATCTTATAAGTGGCTAATCATTTGAACTTGCAGATTTAGAATGAGTCAACGTTATACAAGACATGCTATTAGCGAAGAAACTGTGCCTGGAGAGGGTAATGGCGGGGCACCTGACTACACGGCCATGCTTGAAGCTATGATGGAAGCATGCATTCGAAGGAACCCCGCTACAATGGCAACTACGGTTGATGTTGGAGTCCAAATGCCTAGAGCTGTAGAATTTGCAAAGCTATGCAAAGACTTTACCTCGTTGGGAGGAAAACAGTTCAAGGGCACTGAATCGGTTGAAGAGGTTCAAAGGTGATTGGATACTTGTGTTCGAATTTTCAAGGACTTGGGCTTTGATGATGCAATAAAGAGGAAGTTTGCATCAAGGTAGTTAGTGGGTAGAGCAATGGACTGGTGGAATTCTGTCACGCTTGAGACTCGTGAAGAGGATATTTCATGGGAGTTGTTCCAAGATAAATTTGAAGCAAAGTTTATCTCAACCATGCAGAAGTCAACTCTGTTTAAGAGATTCGTGGAGCTTAAACAGAATGGTCGCCCAGTCCTTGACTATATTTCTGACTTCGAGGCTTTGTCGAAGTATGCTCATTCATATGTGGATACTCCTTATCAAAAGAACGAGAATTTTGTCTTGGGGTTGGATAAATATCTTGGGAATCAGCTTGTGGGTCACATCAATGATAGCTTTGAGAAGATCGTTGAGAAAGCTTTGAGGCATGAAAATCAGTTTCCTAAGAAGATGTCTGTTGTTGCACCTAAGGAAGAACATAAGCCACAGCAGGGTGGTAATAATAAGAAGAGGAAGTAGCAACAACAGAAAGGGAAGAATGGCCAAAAGAAGCCTAAGAGTGAGGTGGTTTGCTTTAACTGCCAACACAAAGGCCATTTTGCTAGTGAGTGCAAGAATCCCAAAGCTGAGAAGAGATGCTTCAAGTGCGGGAAGCCTGGGCATGAGAAAAAAGACTGTCCAGAGTCAGCTAAGGGTAAGCAGGTAGTGAAGGCATATGCTTTGGAAGCCGTGCCAACTTCCTCAAGAGCTCCTACTGTAGAGGAAAAGGGAAAGGGTGTCATGGTGCAAGGTACTCTTTCTATTAATGGTGTTTCAGTTCGTGTGCCTTTTGATATTGGAGCATCGCATTCATTCATTTGCAATGAGCTTGTATGTCGCTTGGGTTTGGAACCCGAGATTTGTGATAGACCATTGATCGTGACTAATCCAGTTGGGGGTTCGTTCAATCTTTGCATGATTTGTCGGGGTTTAGTGTTGTCGATTCATGGTTCCTCTTTTGTGTGTGATTACTTTGTTCTTAACTTTGCTGGGTTTGGGATCATCTTGGGCATGGATTGGCTCAAGAGGTATGCGGCAAGAGTGAATTGCGAGAAGCTAGGGGTGAGGGGCGGGGATGTGGAGGCGCGAAAGGTGTTGATTAGATGTAAGCGCGAAGATGGAGTCTTCGTGAGTTATCAATATTTGCTTGGGATTCCACAAGAAGATCTGTCACCAGTGCTGATCGTTAATATGTAGATGTCTTTGACGAGGTCAAAGGGTTGACGCTGCATCGTGAGATCGAGTTTAGGATCGATTTGGTCAAGGTTGCTAGATCAATCGTTATGCCTCTTAGGCGGATGGCGCCTAAGGAACAACGAGAGTTGGAGCTACAAGTTCGAGACCTTTGGGGAAAAGGATTCATTCGAAGGAGTGTATCCGAATGGGGTGCACCGATCGTGTTTGCAATCAAGGCAGATGGCTCGTTAAGATTGTGTGTGGACTATCATGAGATAAACAAGGTGACTAGGAAGAACAAGTATCCATTGCCAAGGATTGATGACTTGTTCGACCAGCTTCACAAAGCCAAAGTGTTTTCTTAGATGGATTTGGCAACGGGGTTTCACCAGTTGAGAGTGGCTAAGGATAGTGCGCCAAAGATTGCTTTTAGGACACCATCCAGTTTCTTTGAATGGTTGGTAATGTCATTCGGGTTGACTAACGTGCCAACGTATTTCGTGGATCATGTGAATAGGGTATTCAGAGATCAGTTGAACAAGTTCGTGCTTGTGTTCATGGATGATATTCTGGTTTATTCTCGGAATGAGGAAGAACACAAGAAGCACTTGAGAGTTGTGTTAGAGGTCTTGTGAAAACATCAACTGAGAGCTAAGTTTTCCAAATGTCACTTCTGGAAGAGTGAAGTGAGGTTCTTAGGTCAAGTTGTTTTTGGAAATGAATGGCAGTTGACCCTGCTAAAGTAGTAGCAATCCAAGACTGGGATAGACCTAAGAAAGCGACGGATGTTCTGAGTTTCCTTGGGTTGGCTGGTTATTACCAACGGTTTATCAAGTATTTCTCCAAGATAGCTGCACCGTTGACAGGACTAACGAAGAAGAACCAAGTGTTCACATGGGATACAAAGTGTGAACAAGCGTTCAGAATCCTGAAGGAGAGATTGGCGAGTGCACCTGTGTTGACCATTCCAAGTGGGAATGAAGAGATGGTAGTGTACACCGATGCATGTGGTACTGGACTTGGAGCGGTACTAATGCAGAAGGATAAGGTTGTGGCCTATGCGAGTCGACAGCTGAAGCCGCATGAGAAGAATTACCCAACTCATGATTTGGAGTCGGTTGCAATTGTGTTTGCTCTGAAGATGTGGAGACATTACTGTTGGCAATTTATAATAAGTTTGCGCTTTACTATTCCACAGGAAAGTGCCAAACATCACCCATTGTAATGCGATTTAATTTATCAGGAAAATTAACTTCAAGATATATTAGTCCATTTCCCGTCACCGAGCGTGTCAGCTTTGTAGCTTGTCACCTTTTTGTTACCGGCTAAATTTTCTACTATTCATGATCTATTTCATGTTTTATGAGTTCTGTAACATCTTAGAAATTTTGATTTTAATTTCTAAGTCGAATTTGGTAAAATAAATCGAGATTTTACCTAATCTATTCTTGTATATAGATTTTATTGATGCTTCGTTGTTATTGTTTAGGGTTTTCTTAAGTAAGGGAGGGGACGCAATTTCTTTATTGGGAAAGTCTGTAACAATCCGCATAATTTACGACTATTTAATTAACAAATTTAATTAAGTATCGTATCTTTGGTTTAAAACCCAAAATTATGACTTTTAATAGACGAAAGAATTTGGACTTGGGACTACTTCCATTGAGTTCAAAATGGCATTTAAGATATTTAAAACTTTAAACATCGATATGCTTGGAGTTAGTGAAATTTGAGACTTAATGTAGGGCCTTGGGTTAGCCAACTAACCCGTTAGCCCACTTCTTTATAACCCACTTAACCCCCTCTCCTTCTCATTCATTTCCTAACACTTAACAAAAACAGTAATGGGAGAAGGGGAATTGAAAATTAAAACTCCCTAAGCCCTAATTGATCATAGGAATTCCAATTGACGTAGAATTCAAGTGCAAATTCAACGAGAAGAGAGATAAGCTCAATCTCCATCCTCTACAACTCAACTCTCTTCGATTCTTATGATTTCCTAAGCCTATGTCTTAGGAAATTTGTGTGTTTTTGTGTACATTGAAGATTAGTATGTTATATTGGAAGAGAAGTTGATCTTGCTTGGTTTTAGAGCATGTCCTTGCTTCATATAATCAAAGGGGAGTTCTTAGGAACTCACTTCTATGACACATGCCTATAGGCTTGGCGATTGTTCCCTTGGACGTTTAGTTGAGTGAGTGCATTGTGTGATTTGGATTTTTGTGTGTGAACATTTTAGTTTATGAGTTTTGAATTCGATTATACAAATTCTAGTGTAAATCCTTGCATAGAATTGAGTTGTGTGCTCTTGAGATGTTTCGGTGAGTCTTAGAAGCTTCACTGTAAAGAGCCCGAACTTCCCCGTAAAGGAAAGCACGGATTGCTTTGAGGACAAGCCACATCGGAACACAAACAGAAGAACATTTCATTGCTTATTACAACAATTCCATCAGAATACAAGAATATACAGAGTATGAATAAATATTATACATTTGAAAATTATCAGAGTTTTAAATATATAACTGTAGCGGAAAAATAATACAAAACATAGCTGAAAGAAATACACGGATACAGAGCTTTCCGAATATCACTTCAGCTATAAACCAGGATCGTGTGAATATAAATCTACAAGACCAAAACTACTAGCTGCCCGTGCGGAAAATATGGGCACACAGAGTTTAGGTTAAAACAATAAACTCCAGGTCAGTCATGTGATTAGTGTGAGAACTAAACAGTTATTAATCTTTTATTTTAAAGTTAGGTAAATCAAGGGACCACGCCGTATAACACGGAATGGGTTTCCTCCCAAGAATACCAGTGCATAAAACAAACAGCGCAGTGCTAAATAAAGAACAATGAAGCTATTATAAGACCCAGGCCACATCACATATTTGCAACGCAAGCCGTATGATAGGGGTTTCCCTTATAATAGCCAAAGAATGCTTGATACGCGAAATTTAATCTTTTATTATTACTATAAGTGAAGAAAACACTTCAAATATAAACGTATCAGTCATAGGCGGCATGAGCGCCCCATCCCATTATGTCGCCATATATAGGTTTACAATCAAAACTGAAATGTCGTGTATTGGAAGTTGGATTTCCATCTGTGAACCGAGGCAAAAGATAGTCCTCACCGATTCGTTAGACTCTCTAGCCCGAGCCTAGGATAAGTTGTCAAGTGACCCTTGGATCCCCAGGGCCGGTCCACAAGGAGTGGATTAAACTTAAACCCTGAACATGCGTTTCTCCGCCCTATGGGACATAAAACTGGTCATATACCGACCAGACTATCGGTCCCAGTTCGACCGATATATCCGAGGCGTCTCGCATTCCAACAACCACATGAGTCAAACTTGCCAGGGCTTGTAAACCACTGACACCACTCCTAGCTAGAAAGAAACGCATGCCCTCCCTGATGTCCTCTCCCGTTTTTGGTTCACACCGGAGTGTGAGGCTCGCGAATTAACGCAACACAAAGCGATGCCACAAAGGCCGTGCTTTGATCATCAACCACAAGACTCTGCTTTTCAACAGAAGCCTAGATCATTTGCATCTCATCATGCCACACAGGCAATTCACGCTATGCAACTGATGTCTATCAATCACATAGAATGAAATCCAATGTCAGACACACTGTCCATTTACAAGTTCGTTCTGGGTCTGAACGAAACCGGAGGCACCTTGTACCTCGCATATCCGTCGATCTTCAAGTACGTCTGGACGATCACCAACTTATTCCCTCCTCTTGGGTGTACAGCCCAATCAAGATTATCAGGAATCGTCCAAACGATGTGAAGACCTCCGGTCTTCAACCACCGTCTTCATCTTCGAAATATCGTCGTATCAGTTATTCAGAATGGGATAAACCCGGCCTTTCAGAATAACTCGCGTATATAATAAATAAGTGCTACACAAACACATCATACGCCTCATTCCAATCCAAAATATTCTTTTATTCAAATACACTTTTCACATTTTAAACCTTATTTTCTTGAATTGATAATTTTAGTTATCACATTCCATCAGTCTCTAACCGTAAATTAGTAAGAGAACAATTCCCTAAGTATTAACCCCGAAGGCCGAAACCAACATCAGATCAATACCTAGGAAACCATTCAACTTAGCTAATCTCCAGTTAGTTTTTAATTTTCTTAACTCCATTGGGTTTAAGAACAGTATTATTAAAGATACCATTCACGACAAACCCAAAATCTTATTTCATTAATTATGGAATCTTTACGGAAAACAGATCAATATATACAATCGTTATAAACTTCCGTATCCAACCAATAATATAAATGGAATAATGGCTAAGCCTTTTAAATTCCATATAATAACGGTCTTCCTCCACAGAAGCTCACTTTGATTATTACAAAATCGAATTCCATTCCATTCCAATTTATATATTGGAAAACTTTACTTTGGAAAATTTCCATTAAATCTAAATAAAAAGATTTATAAATTCCAAATCATATTTCACTGTTAATCGGGTTAAAGAACGAATGTCGTTTAAAACACAGTTCACGATAAACCTAATTCACATTCCATCAGTCTCTAACTGTAAATTAATAAGAGAACAATTCCATAAGTATTAATCCCGAAGGCCGAAACCAATATCCGATCAATACCCATAAAATCATTCAACTTAGCTAATCTCCAGTTAGTTTCTAATTTTCTTAACTCCATTGGGTTTAAGAACAGTATTATTAAAGATACCATTCACGACAAACCCAAAATCCAATTTGATATTAAATACAAGGCTCTGAATAGAAAATATATCGGCTTATATTCAATACCAAATTAGAAACCAACAAATATCATATTGGAAATAACGATATTAACATATCTTTCAAATTTCCATTACAATATATGTATAATCACGAAATCCAATATCGAAACATCCCGAAGATAATTTCGATTCAAATCCATTCCAATTTATATATTGGAAATTCTGGTTATATTAAAACCATTCACAAATCCAATTTATTTTATTTAAAAATATTGGATTATTTTTCTAGTTATAAACTAGTTCATTTCGATAAAAATATATATTTATCTTTACAAATGTGGAGTTTTTCATTCCAACTCTTTTCAAATCATTTATTACGATTTTAGACAAATTAGTAATATTTTTAATAATTTTATCAAGGCCTGTACAGTCGGTTTCCATAAACGGTCATCGAACTGCACTTACGGCGACCTTTTCCAAATTTGATTTGGACATAATTCCAAATCCAACCATTAGATTTCAAATCTATTATATTCGTTGGAAAGCTCTTTTCGATACGAACCCAACGGTTCCGGTTTCAGGAGAATCCGACGGTCGGATCTCCCGTAATGTCAATTCGAAGTCAATGATCGAAATTCGCGAACAGTCGCTGCGTGGCACGTTCTATTCTGGCCATTAAATATATATAATATACATATTATATATATTTCGTCGGTTTCAATTCAAAACGTATTTATAAATCGTTTTAACTCCGTTTTAAAACCGATTCCAACTTCATTTTCAATTTTAAATCAAAATTGAATATTCTATATCATTAACATATATATGATAATATTTTCAAAATATTAGATTTTGAAATCACTTCCTTTTCTATATTCATTATAAAAACGAATATAATCGATATAAATATCGCTCACATCAAAATGACGCATATCTAATCAACACGGCTTTATATATTTCAATAATTCGTGTCCATCCAAAATCGGACAATAAAATCAGATTTAATCCTTTACAGAATATTATTTTAAAATATTCGTTATTCTAAAATATTCGTTATTTTAAAGTATTCTTCAGTTCTGAACTGGATCAGACACAGCCAATTACCATATAAAGTGATTTATATGGATTTTATACAACACATGTATTCAACAAACATTATAATAATCATCCAAAGTGCACCACACAACTGCATAAGCATTAATTATAAATAATTAACGCTTACATCAGCCTGTCAACCCATCGATCGACATACAACTAAACAATTGGGACTAGTGTACGTCAAATGTCATCCCAACACCCGTGTGGGGTTTCAACCAACAATTACTGAATATTATTTGTGCAGTTGGGCGATGTGTAAAATTTATCGTCCCAACCCATATCGGTCAAATGGGTGTACATACACGAATCGTCTGATTTGTAAATGAATATTTTATTTTATTCATTTATCTAATAAAAATGATATTTTTATTTTTCTAATATATTTTAGAAAATTTCGGTGGCATAACGGCGCGATACTAGAACCGGGATAAGGTCTAGCCTTATCCCTTGCCTCATAATGGCGCACGTCATACACAAACCAAATTAACTCAATTCATTTGGTTTTCCAAATCAAACTCAACCAAATAATTCAATCAACCAAACAATCAAACAAACAAGCAAACAAGTCGTCCATGGTCTGTGGACGACGGGGAACAGTTCATATATGCAGTTATGAAATAAATAACTGTATAAGAAAATTAGAGTGAGAAGTTCTCACATTAGGTTTCCACTCCGCCATTCTTTCAAAGAAAAGAAGATGAACACCTCGCCGACTACAACCTTAAGCGAACCCGATATCCTACATGATTGATTTTTGTTAATAACATTCATAAGCTAAAAATCATATTTTTATATTCTCCTCTTCATGATAAAAATAATATTTTTATCACTCTGTTACATATATAAAAATCATATTTTTATATCGCTAACTTCATAGTAAAGATCGTATTTTTATATTGCTAACTTCATAGTAAATATCTTATTTTTTTATTATAAAAATCTAGTCTTTCTTTAAATAAAAATCAACTCTTTTCTTTTTATAAAAAAATAAACTTTGCTCTATTAAAAACATAAACTTTCTCTTATTAAAAATGTAATCTTTCTCATATTAAAAATATAGTCTTCTTAAACAAAAATCATATTTTTACTTGATTAAAAATCATACCTTTGTCACCTTAAAAATCGTATCTTTACCTATATATAAAACCATTCTTTATAATGCTTCTTATATAATAAGAACCCAATTTTTATAACTCTAAAACTAAGAATAAATTCAACGCTTTATACATATAGGTCGAATATATATATATATATATATATATATATATTTCAAAGATTATTACTTATAAAAACTGAAAGAAAATAAAATAGATAAAAACTTACTGTATCTTTGAGGGTCAGGGGGTTTTCGGCGCAACTTGTAACGCCCCGCCTCTATACCCTCCATAGTCAAGTTCATTTCGTGTGAAATGTCGTCGGCCACAACGGAGAATTAGGTTGGTTAGGAGCGACCGTTAATATATTTACTCTTGCTTGGAAAGTAACGTCGAATGGCACGGCCGTACCAAAAATTTCGACTTGACCATTCCAGGCGAAGGGCATCTACACAACGACATAATAGCCTCAGAACACATACAGAATAATATAACACAGATAGTCACAGATATTCACATCATAAGCAAATAAACTGATATGAATATAACACCATAAGTGTTTACATTAATTAGGGGTCATACACGATGCTCTAACTCCAAAATAATAAGTACATGTATCAAATCCCATACTAATAATGATACATGTCATAAAGGTAGTCAACTACATATATCCAAAAAGACTGCAACTATAAAGCAGTTAAGCTAAGAGTCAGCATAAGGTCCCAGCAGGAATGTCACCTAAACACCTGTAACACTTGGGTCTGACCCGAGTATTATTTAAGAAAATAAACAATAAACGGATCAGTCAAACCATTCTTATATATAACATGAGACAATATTAAGAGAAATAACATAAATGACATGATAAGAATAACAGGGTGACTCATAAATAATATGAATGCATGATGTCAACATATATAAAATCTCAATAAATCTCATGACAAGTAAAGAGCATATAGCAATAAGAATTGACAAATAAATGCCTAACATAAATCAAATTGATGCACATCGCGTCAAAATAATCGTAAATCCAGAAATCACTAGAAATCCAGAAAGCATCATAAAAAGGCAGGCCCGTTCATAGATGAGATACGATCTCTAGGTAGCGAACCCATTTGTTTGAGCCGAAGCTCCCCACGAAGCTGGGTCGTGACCCCGATAGAGGAAAACATCATAAATCATAGAGAATCATAGAAAGTTGGACCGAAGTCCCATAGATATCATAAATTGTAGAGAATCATAGAAAGTTGGACCGAACTCCATAGATTTCATAAGTCATAAAGCGGATACCAATAATCCAGGTGAATAGAAATTACTCCGAGCTAGTTAATATAAGAAAATGGCAACATGTCCCATAACCACATGCTATTCTCGAATATTTACGAACCCGTAATTGGTAACTATTCAAAACCGAGGAAATCACTACATATGTTCAAACGAACGAGTCCGGTAGTTATTCGCCAAAATAAACATATAAGAGGTCATAGTCCTCAGTTTTATTAAGGTGAATAAACTAAATTTCTAGTCCGTTCGAGAGGATAAGGAATTGTATATAAATCAATAGTATCAGAACCAGATTTAGAAATCGAATTTATTTTAAAAGGATTTGTATCTAAAAACCGTTTAAGTGTTGGTTCGATGCCCATTGACAATATAAAACCCCATAATCCATTGTGGTTCAATATTTATAAAAACCCGTCGCCGTAGCGAATGGGACACAAAAGAAATCATATAATATAAATCCACATTTCATGGTTTTAAAACAATTTGGAAAACAAATGAGACGGCGAGGCAACGACGATCTAAACGAGCTCAAGATCGCCGCGATACATGAGGGGGAAGGTCAAAGAAGGAGGTCGGACGAACAAGGAGTCGCGCACCTCGGCGCACGACAAAAAGGGGGGTGACCGAACCTGGGCAACGCCCAGGTTGTTCACCGGTCGACCGGCCCAGGGGGGCCGGTCGACCGGCTTGTGCCTGGGCGTAAGCCTAGGCACAGCCCAGACCTGTCGACCGACCCACTTGGGCCGGTCGATCAGTTTTGCCTGGGCATGAGCCCAGGCACCGGTGACGGTGGCTTTTGTCTCCCGACGCGACCACTCCTTCTCCGCACTCCTCTCCGGCCCTGTGACGACACTTTCTAGTATGTGTACAACTCCCATTCAGGGTCGGAGGCGAGTGTGGTTCAACTCATATACACATGAAGATTTTCAAACCAAATTTCAACAAAACTTGAAATCAACATAAATGCAAACCAATTCAACAAACATAAACATCACAAATAGTCTACAACTACACTTGTACAAGCTTAAAGCTTATGGCATTGATGTGAGTTCACAAAGAACTCACCTTGGTGTTAATAAAGCAATCAACGAGAAGGAATCCAAGCTAAAGGTGCCATCTTCTCACAAGAATCAACAAAGACCACCCTACACATATGAAACCCAATAAACCTATGCATAAGGAACATAGAGATTCTCAAATAGCATAGAGGAGGTGATGGAGAAGACAGAAATCAGCTTACCTAAGCTAGAAGATGAAGAAACCCAACAAAGATTGGATTTTTATGAAATTCTAGGGATTAGGATTTTAATTTCCCATTCTCTAAGCTTAGGAATTAAGAGGGAGAGTGAATGAAGATGTAAATAAGAGAGGGAGGAGGTTGGGTGCCTATTTGTGCTATCCAAATAGGTTTGGGTGCACAAATTTGCACTTTAGCCCCTCCAAACAACTCCAATTATTCCGAATTCGAAACGTATCGATGCTTATACTCAAAAAGATTGTAAACGACGATCCGGAACCAATGGAAGTGGTCCCAAGTCATAATTCAATCGTTTACAAAAATTCACCTTTTTGGGGACATAACTAATATATCGACTCGATATTCGAATATTGACTTAAATAATCTATTGTGAATTTTACGGGTTGTTACAGACTTCCCCCTTAAAGAAATTGCATCTTCGCAATTAATCAAAATAGAATACTAGAGTAACAACTGCTAAAATTTCAAATCCCAAACAAGATCATAAATAAATTTTCACCTTATGAGAATAGGTCCGGATGAGAATGCTCCATGGACTCCTTAGTTTCCCAAGAGCAATCATTCGGATTAGCGGACCATTGGACTTTAACAAGGGGAATTTCTTTATTGCGGAGGCGTCTTACTTCCGTGGAAACAATTCGAAGAGGTTGTTGTTCATAGGTAAGATTCGGTGAAATTTCTATCTCTTCGAGAACATGAGGCTCAATAGCAATGTGAGATCTCCCCAATTTCTTCCGTAGTTGAGAAACATGAAACACATTATGAATGAAGGAAAAACGATCCGGTAGCTTCACACGATATGAAACAACCCCAACGCACTCGGTGACGGGAAATGGGACAATAAACCTTGGTGCTAATTTTCCCGATTTGCTAAATCGCATAACACCCTTCATGGGTGACACACGAATAAAAACCAAGTCCCCCATGGAAAATTCTAACTTTCTCTTCTTGCTATCGGCATAGGACTTTTGCCGAATTTGAGCTTCTTTTATGCGGTGACGTATAAGCTCAATTTTCTCCGTGGCATCCTGAACAAGATCGGGGCCTGTAATCAACTTCTCACCGGTTTCGAGCCAACAAGAAGGAGATCAGCATGGCCTTCCGTAAAGGGCTTCAAAAGGTGCCATGCCAATACTCGATTGATAACTATTATTGTATGAGAATTCCACAAGGGGAATGTGGTCTTCCCAACTTCCTCCAAATTCAAGAATGCAAGCGCGGAGGAGATCCTCAAGAACTTGATTTACCCGCTCCATTTGCCCATCGGTCTGCGGATGATAGGCAGTATTAAGGTTAAGCTTTGTTTCCAAGGCTCCTTGGAGACTCCTCCAAAATCCGCTAGTAAACAACGAATCACGATCACTTACAATGGGAAGAGGGATTCCATGTAGTCGAACGATCTCCTTAACATAAAGCTTAGCTAAAAGCGGAGCGGTGCGATTAGATCGAACGGGTAAAAAGTGTGCGGATTTGGTGAGGCGATCCATAATTACCCATATACTATCATGGCCTTGACGAGAACGGGGCAATCCGTCAATAAAATCCATGGAAACATTCTCCCACTTCCATATGGGAATCTCTAGTGGTCGAAACAACCCGTCAGGCCTTTGGTGTCCGGCTTTCACGAGTTGGCAAGTTGTGCAACAACTAACAAAGTTAGCAACATGTCGTTTCATCCCCTCCCAATAATAGAGTCGCTTCATGTCCGCATACATTTTGCTACTCCCGGGATGGATAGAAAATTTAAAATGATGAGAATCCTCCAAAATGGTTTTGCGCAAATCATCTTGATTTGGAACGATAAGTCGTCCGAACTTTCGAGCGGCTCCTCTTGAATCGAGACTATAATCACCATTTCTTTCAACATAAGATTCATTTCTAAGATCATGACTGATGCGGGCCAATTCGGGATCTTGCTTATGTGCTTCATAGATACGGTCAAAAAGGGATGGATGAGCCATGAGGCAACATACTATGGGAGTGGAATCCGGGATTAAGTAACAACTTCGGATCTCGCACGAAGATAATAATTCAAGATCCTTCCACTCCGATACCAACTGTAACGCCCCGCCTCTATACCCGCCATAGTCAAGTTCATTTCGTGTGAAATGTCATCGGCCACAACGGAGAATAAGGTTGGTTAGGAGCAACCGTTAATATATTTACTCTTGCTTGGAAAGTAACGTCGAATGGCACGGCCGTACCAAAAAATTCGACACGACCATTGTAACGGCCCGAAAATCCGTACCGATTTGAGCTGACTAATATTCTACACATTCAACTCAAATAGCACGAAAATTCAGATCATTAATAGAAGAATTTAGAGGGTGAGATAGAAAAGATAGAACTAATATAATAGAAGAAGAAGAATACCACTGAACATAATAAGAGTAAACACGAAAATCACAGCGGAACGAATAAAATGTATTACATAACATAACTTTGAAATACAAATCTGTATTGTATATACATACCATTATCAGAGTACAATACATCATATCACAGCGGAAATACTCTCCAAATATTAATGGTGAAGCCTTCTGCTTTGAGCTCCTCCAAGTGAATCTGTAAAATCCTGAAACACTTGATTGCCCGTACAAATTTGGGCACCCAAGAGTTTAAGGAAAACAAACAAAAATAAACTCTGGGTCAGTCATGGGACTGGTGTGAGTAAATTCCAACCATACTGTTTAATTATTGAAAATCCTTTTTAAACAAACGGATAATAGTAAGACCAGCCCACACATAAACATGGACGGTTTTTACCTTACTATAACCCAAACTATTCTTGATATCAAAACCCAGTGATATTATAATAATGTCTAAGCAAATAAATATCCAAGTAGCAGAACGCTTGCATCTCACGTTCCACATATATATAGTATAAAATCATAAACCGCAGGGCGCTTATTGGAGAATGGATTCCAACAGACAAGGTATGGGAGCACCTTTTAATCAGTGTACTCTAGAGGGGATACACTCAGGGTTCAACAAGAACGTCTTGCAACCCGGCCACACAAGACCGACCACTCATTTAGCTTGAGTGTATCGAATATACTGCCACCACGGTTGTAGGCCATCCAACCGTCATCCGAAGATACAGAATCGAAAGAAGTATAAATATGAATTTTCTCTAGATCGGTGACAGTACACCCTGCTTGGGGATGACCCAACTAGCCATGCTGCCTAGCCCAACTTTTGTTACTTCCTGGTTGTGAGGCTAGAGGCTACGTCTATCTTCAGAACATCTGATCACCATTCACTTTGAATGCCACATCGTCAAATCCGTAATCACATATTGATTACACAAATGCACACTGGGTGTAGAATAAAGAGAAGTTACCTTCTCCCCACCAACTTGGTATATTTGTAAAAATCAACGGCGTGACCGTTGGAAATACTCTGTCAGACACTCGTCCATACGAGTTGTCCTGGGACTGGACAAACAAAAACACCATTATAGAATGAGACGACCCTTGCATTTAACTCCGTCTTCAATTATCTTCAGCATATCTAATTCGCAGCGCTTATGCCTATACGGAGTGGTTTTCGGATAATAAATCCAACCGGTCTCTCCGTATTGACAACGATGGTCAAAACACTTCGATAGTCGGTTATTTAGCTATCGAAGTAAAAATAACATCCATTTAAATGATCAACTAAACACACACAACCACGGGCACTTTTATTTAACATTCATTTTTATTATTTGCATTCTGATATCTTACTAGATATTTCTCAAACCCTGTTTAGCCCTTTCACACTTCTTGGAAAACATTTCTTGTTATTATTAACTCTTATTCTCCCATATTTTAGATGTATACGTTATTAATGTTTGAAACATTTCCATTCTTTTCACGTTCTTTATTTTCTACACTTGGATAATATACACTATCTACATTGGAAAAATATTCCAAGTTCATTATAAACATTTTAGTATGTCCAACGTTCATTTTTTTAAAACATTGTTCACTTTAAAAGGTGAATAGCATACTATTATAGAAATCTGAACACCTTTATCAAATAACCCTTTATTTAGAAAATCAATACCATTATCTCGTTTACCGAAATCTCTTTCATACTTTATATTCCCAATCCACTTTTAAAAACTCTGTTCTCTAAGACAACTTCTTATCAAGTTTATAACTAAAACTGATTACACATCCTATTATAATTTATTGGTTTAAGCTAAGTATTAACGATCCTATCAGATTATAATTCCTAAAAATAATTTTCTTTTAATACATTCGACAACGTCGAATTCTAGTTCCAATTCCTAATGGTTTAATTCTAATCACATTTCGAACATCGAAATGTTGTCATCGTTCTCTAACACGATTCTCCAATTTCTCTTTCTAACTTTATTCTTACATTTTGGACAAACGTTGTTATTTATTACTTCCAAATAAGTGGATTTCAAACTAACTGTTTCATTTCCTAGGAAGTGCTGCCATATATAAAAATCACGCTTAAGTTTGGTTAACAGCGTTAATTTATCGCTATAGTTCTAAACTTGTCATACGCTGTAATATTCTCCTTTATAACTAATCTTGACATAACAGTCACGCTTAAGCCTGATCAACAGCATTTATTTTATTGCTATATTTCTAAGACTTGCAATACGCTGCCATATTCCCTTTATACTAATCTCGACATAACAGTCGCTATTCAGCCTAGTCAACAGCGTTTATTTCATCACTATAGTTTTTAAGACTTGCAATACGCTGCCATATTCTTTTTGTAACTAATTTTGACATCTCTTTCCGTTACAAACTGATATCGTTCCTTGATAATAGTGAAGCCGTTCAAGTTGGGGTATTTTAATTACCTCTCAGACCTTGATCAACAACGTTCTTATCTTAGAACAGATATAAGTCTGTATTCTAATCCCTTATTTCTTATAATATTTATTAAATCGTATTTCCTTATTTTATTTTGGAATATGGTTTTATAACACCATATTCATACTTTGAAATCTTCGTTGTTTATGATTATTTATTTTAAGCATTAACTCTTCGCTTTAACTTATTCCACAGTTCTATTTATAACTTCATTACAAGGGCCCGTTTCATCTAATAATCATTTTTCAATTAAACAGTTGATTTAACTCGACTTCTTTCCATCAGTAAATTCGTTAACTGATTTTAATTACTTCTTACCCTTAGATTAATATATTTAATCTAATAATATTTCTAAATTGTTTGTCTTAAAATAATTATCCAAATATTTAATCATCGGATAATTTCTGCTTTATAAACTTATTTAAATGTCAACAATCGTTTTTATTTACTTTATAAAAACGAACTCTAAAATACTGGTTTATAATAGAACTTCTATTATAATTCAAAACTTTACTTTAATTATAAAAATATAATTTTTATAATTAACTTCGCTAATTTGCCTGACGGCCAATCCACTTCTTAACAAAATGATGGGTTTACGGTTGACTGTTACCCCTTTCTTAATCGATATCGTTTATTTATTTATCAAAGCAAATGCTGAATTTTCATTGAACATCAATTATTCACACGGGGGTTTTAAATGTAATTCGGGTTCGAATAGTGCATACAGAACAAACAGTACATATAAATATCGAGGAATCCGGTCGGATTCCTCCAACCGGTTTCCCGCATCCACAGATGTTAGTCAAACAATTTACACTGATTCCTACTAGGTAATATTATAATTAATGGAATCAGTATCCAACCGATGTGTATGTATACGACGATATTTAATCAATTTAATTATAAGTTATCTAAACGACCATCACACAGCATTCAACGAACATTAAAATATAATTATAATATTTTAAAATAGATCAGAGTGAGTGAATTTACTCATCTTGGCGCGTTAACCGTTAAATAACGATTTGCGTCAACTCTAATCAAAACATCTTTACTTTAAAGTGCTCGCCATACGGTCTGGATGCTTCTCGGTTGGTCCTATTTTGCCTCACTTCCATACAGTCCAGACTGCATGTATCGTCCGTTTCCACAGTGTATTTAACTATAGTTAAAACCCATAAGACCCGCATCGCAATTGTTCTTCGACATACTCCCTTCCCTTTATTTCTTCACATAACGCCACTTCATTGTTCAAAAATAAATGCACACTCTCCTGTACAATTCAACTTCATGCCCATTTTGGATTTACCAATCTATACATCTTCTTGTTGGCTCACGTGTTATACTTTTTCTTCTTTGTTATATTCGGAACGCAACCTTCTAGTAACAAACACTTTGTTCCCTTAATCATGGTTTTTGGCTTAATCCATCTCAAATGAAAATAACCCGTAAGGAGCTCTCATGTACCCGAAATTCCATATGATCTCCTCACTGACCTACTACAAACTAAATGCATTGACCCTTTTCCCTTGTTTTGAATCGCCTGCACAAGCTTTTACATCATCCTCGTCTCCTCCTCAAGACATCACGTCTTCATTCATATTGGGACTTCCACCTCCCGAAAACAAAATGCCGCGAGCCCCTAGTTCTCATCCAAATACAAAAACATCCTCTTCCCAATGAATGAGACCCATGCACATGCTTCCAAAATGATCGGACTTCATTGTTTTCAATGGAAAAACCACACAGCGTGCTCCCCCTTAACTCCCGTTACTCTCTTTTCACCACTTAAAGGTTTTACAGTCCCTTTTTCTAGAATTTGAACAGCAGCTCCAGTGCTTTGCGTCCCTATCACATGCAACAACTACTACATGGGTACGTACTCTCTCCAACATCCCGATGAAACCTTTTCACATAGTACAAAGTAAAAATATATACGTACCATGCATGTTTAGTCCATCTTCTCAGTTCCGCTCATATCACTTCATACTTCCCACTTTAAACGATACCGCACTCCATCCCCTTCACTACTCCATTCACTCTTCACGTCTCCTTGCTCCCTTCATGCTAAACTTCTCCATGCATACACTACTTCACGTCGGAGCAGACCACCTCCTCTTGTTTAAAACCCGCTTGCACAGTTCACGAGCCATGCATGCATACAGTCCACAACCAGACTTCAACCGCGCCTGCAAGCTCCATCTTTCCCCCTGCCAAACTTCGGTACTTGGCATGCCATCACCCTGACACTCCAGTAGCAATTCACTCCACCGGAAGAAAACAAACATTAACATCTCTCCTCCACTAAGTTTGTTTCAGAATTTTCAAACTGTTTAAAACAGCATCTCGACGCTTCTTTCGTTTGGGTTTTGTGTTTTTGGATTTGAAAATGGTGAACTTCGATTTGTTGTAGTATATATATTGTTTAATGCCTTGGCTATGAAGGAATAGAGGTTATAGGGTAGTCTGCGTAGGTGTATGGGTTTTGAGAAACTTCATCGGGAGGGAGTAGGGAATTGTAATGTGTAGAGCAGGGGTGCAGAGGGTATAGCGGTATGGTTTTAGGCTTTTAGCATGTGCGGTGGTATACCTTAGTGGCTAAGTCTTGAGAAATATAAATATTATACTTGAATGCTTAACTACTAAGGAATGGATAGCCAACGTGCAAATACTCAGTGAAGGTCGAAAAGTTTCAGGTCAAGCTAAGGAATTGATATAGGGTTTGAAAAATAATATATATATATATATATATATGTTCATCTACGGACAGCCACGAACAGATGTAAGAGTACAATCGTGTTCAACGAGGTATCACGATCCTAAAAATATAATAATATCGGTAGATTGACTCATATTTTTAAATCCCGAAATACCGATACAGGGTGCAAAATACTCCAAATAAAAAAATTGCATATTTAATGAATTAAAAATTACAGAAAAATTCTAAAAATTAAATTATCGCTGCGCCTCAAAAGAACCCTGTCCAAATTCGAATCCGATATCAAGTTATTTTAAATAAACTATTACGGTCGATATACGATTTCATAGCGACTTTCTGAATATTTGATTTGGACATATCTTGCAGTCTGTACGACGAAATCTCCATTTTCCACTTCCGTTGGAAAAATATAGTTCAACGGATTCCAATGTTTCTCGTTTCGAAGAAATCCGATTCAAAACGAGTTCGGTACATTCAGTTGAAGTTCAGAACATTAATTTACGAACTGCCGCGATATTATGGGCTCGATTATATTTAATATATATTTTTATACGTTCAACTCTGTTCTAATTAATATATAAATCCATTTATATTATGAATTAAATATTTAAACTGTTTAAAATATTCAAATACAACCCGATAAAATGCGGGACGTTACAACCATTCCAGGCGAAGGGCATCTACACAACGGCATAATAGCCTTAGAACACATACAGAATAATATAACACAGATAGTCACAGATATTCACATCATAAGCAAATAAACTGATATGAATATAACATCATAAGTGTTTACATCAATTAGAGGTCATACACGACACTCTAACTCCAAAATAATAAGTACATGTATCAATTCCCATACTAATAATGATACATGTCATAAAGGTAGTCAACTACATATATCCAAAAAGACTGCAACTATAAAACAGTTAAGCTAAGAGTCAGCATAAGGTCCTAGTAGGAATGTCAACTAAGCACCTGTAACACTTGGGTCTGACCCGAGTATTATTTAAGAAAATAAACAATAAACGGATCAGTCAAACCATTCTTATATATAACATGAGACAATATTAAGAGATATAACATAAATGACAAGATAAGAATAACAGGGTGATTCATAAATAATATGAATGCATGATGTCAACATATATAAAATCTTAATAAATCTCATGCATGACAAGTAAAGAGCATATAGCAATAAGAATTGACAAATAAATGCCTAACATAAATCAAATTGATGCACATCGCGTCAAGGTAATCATAAATCCAGAAATCACTAGAAATCCAGAAAGCATCATAAAAAGGCAGGCCTGTTCATAGATGAGATACGATCTTTAGGTAGCGAACCCATTTGTTCGAGCCGAAGCTCCCCATGAAGCCGGGTCGTGACCCCGATAGAGGAAAACATCTTAAATCATAGAGAATCATAGGAAGTTGGAACGAAGTCCCATAGATTTCATAAATCGTAGAGAATCATAGAAAGTTGGACCGAAGTCCCATAGATTTCATAAGTCATAAAGCGGATACCAATAATCCGGATGAATAGAAATTACTCCGAGCTAGTTAATATAAGAAAATGGCAACATGTCCGATAACCACAAGTTATTCTCGAATATTTGCGAACCCGTAATTGGTTTCTATTCAAAACAGAGCAAATCACCACATATGTTCAAACGAACGAGTCCGGTAGTTATTCGCCAAAATAAACATAGAAGGGGTCATAGTCCTCAGTTTTATTAAGGTGAATAAACTAAATTTCTAGTCCGTTCGAGAGAATAAGGAATTGTTTATAAATCAATAGTATCAAAACCGGATTTAGAAATCGAATTTGTTTTAAAAGGATTTGTATTTAAAAACCGTTTAAGCGTTGGTTCGATGCCCATTGAAAATATAAAACCCCATAATCCATTGTGGTTCAATATTTATAAAAACGCATTGCCGTAGCGAATGGGACACAAATGAAATCATAGAATATAAATCCACATTTCATGGTTTTAAAACGATTTTAAAACCAAATGAGATGGCGAGACAACGACGATCTAAACGAGCTCGAGATCGCCGCGATACGCGAGGGGGAAGGTCAAAGAAGGAGGTCGGAAGAACACGGAGTCGCGCGCCTCGACGCGCGACAAAAAGGGGGGTGACCGAACCTGGGCAATGCCCAAGTTGGTCACCGGTCGATCGACCCAAGGGGGCCGGTCGACCGGTTTGGGACAGAGACCAAACATGTCGACCGACCCCCCAGGGCCGGTCGACCGGCTTGACAGCTCAGACCTGTCGACCGGCCCACTTGGGCCGGTCGACCGGTTTTGCCTGGGCATGAGCCTAGGCACCGGTGACGGGTGCTTTTGTCCCCCGACGCGACCACTCCTCCGCACTCCTCTCCGGCCCTGTGACGACACTTTCTAGTACGTGTACAACTCTCATTCAGGGTCGGAGGCGAGTGTGGTTCAACTCATATACACATGAAGATTTTCAAACCAAATTTCAACAAAACTTGAAATCAACATAAATGCAAACCAATTCAACAAACATAAACATCACAAATAGTCTACAACTACACTTGTACAAGCTTAAAGCTTGTGGCATTGATGTGAGTTCACAAAGAACTCACCTTGGTGTTAATGAAGCAATCAATAAGAAGGAATCCAAGCTAAAGGTGCCATCTTCTCACAAGAATCAACAAAGACCACCCTACACATATGAAACCCAATAAACCTATGCATAAGGAACATAGAGATTCTCAAATAGCATAGAGGAGGTGATGGAGAAGACAGAAATCAGCTTACCTAAGCTAGAAGATGAAGAAACCCAACAAAGATTGGATTTTTATGAAATTCTAGGGATTAGGATTTTAATTTCCCATTCTCTAAGCTTAGGAATTAAGAGGGAGAGTGAATGAAGAAGTAAATAAGAGAGGGAGGAGGTTGCGTGCCTATTTGTGCTGTCCAAATAGGTTTGGGTGCACAAATTTGCACTTTAGCCCCTCCGAACAACTCCAATTATTCCGAATTCGAAACGTATCGATGCTTATACTCAAAAAGATTGTAAACGACGATCCGGAACCAATGGAAGTGGTCCCAAGTCATAATTCAATAGTTTACAAAAATCCACCTTTTCGGGGACAAAATTAATATATAGACTCGATATTCGAATATTCACTTAAATAATATATTGTGAATTTTACGGGTTGTTACACAACTGGACAGAGGAGAGGCGGAGGTTGGCGCGCGGCGGTCGAAGGCTGGCGCATAGTGGCGAGGTCAGGCGGTTTAGGGTTGGGCTGATGAATTTGGGTGCGGTTTTCAATGAATGAGGGGGGGACTTCGGTGATGAGGTTCGCCAGGGGGATGGCGTCGCACTAACGTTCGTGATGGGGGTCTGGTGGAGGCGACTTGCAGTGGGGTTGGAGGGCGACGGGGGTTTCCCCCTTTTCTTTTTTTTCTTTTTTTATTTCGATCAGAACTGATCGTATAAGGAAGGGGGGTTGACCGAGAATAGAGAGGGAGAGGGGGTCTTAAGGAATTATATTTTCATATTTAATTTATTTTAAAATCCATAAAGTTACCTTTTTAATTCGAACTCCGAACTGAACCCAACGACTGTTGTCCATAGCTAATTACCCCCATTCCGAACGCAATGGGATATGTTTCGTAACCCAATTCAGCTATTACGAACAGTTTCCATTAAATTGAAATATAAATCATTATATTGAATTTTAAATGTACATTTCAATTTATGGGGGTCACGTATGCACTCTAAAAATTCCAGAAAAATTATTTCTAGCTTCGTATTGACGATACGGTCCTAACAAAACTAATTTCGTCCAATTTGAAGACCGTTTGAGAAATGGCCATTTTTCCAGCCGATTAAATTCAACTGAAATCGGTCAAACGCATTTAAATCCACCACACTCACATATTGATTTCAAAAATTATGAAAATTGGAATCTAGCAATAAAATGACATTCCGGATCCAACAAAAGTGGTTTCATCGAAAACGGAGGTCGCTTGCAAAATGGCTATTTTTAAGGGCCATATATTATATTAAAATATATATAAATTCCATAGCGACTACTCTGAATTTTAAACTGGACGTATCCTATCATTTATAAAACGAAATATATATTTTTCACATCCGTTAGAAAGATATTGTTGAGCAGATTCAAATATTTCTTGTTTCGTCCAATTCTTGTATTGAATTCTGTATATTCATTTGAAAATAGAAATCGAATTTTCGAACTGCCACGCTATTTCAGGCTCGTTATATAATTAAAATAAATTTATATGTTCTAACTTCGTCGAAAATAAATTTTTAGTCGTTATTATTTAAAAAAAATCGTTTTAAATATTAAAAATTCATTAAAATCGCTAAAGTAAAATTTTTAAATTGGTTCTGAAAATCCGTGTTGTTACAATCTCCCCCACTTAAAATCTTTTCGTCCTCGAAAAGGAACAGAGTTGAAAGTTGTTTTACTAATCAACTCAACTTTCATTCTGGCTCAAATTCTTCAACTTTTCAGTTTCTAAGAATTTCTAATTTTTCAAAAATTTGGCTAACACCCTAAATTTTCGAAAAATTTCGCCATAACCTCCTTTGTACAGGGAGCATCGAGAAAATCCCCAAACCGCCACACAGGCCCTCTCATCTCAAAAAGAAAAAGAAAAAACCAATCGGCTCATAAAATCATCCAAACCCAATAAATTAGTAAACATGTACCTATTTGTCGGGCATACAATTTTATTCCTCTTCTCTAGCCTTCTTGCTATGACCTGTTCAATGTATATACATGTATATATATATATATATGCAAATGCAACCAAGTTTCAATTCAGTTCAATATTCGACACAATTTCATTATATTCACCGTTAATTTACAAAATGGTTTAAAGGAATAATCATACAACACAATCAGCAATCAATTAGTTGATTATCGTTTCAAATTCATAATTTTGATATATATACAGAAAATCATGTTTTTGATGCCAAATCACAGCAATATACCCTATCTATGTTTTGGTTCTCACACCAGTCTAATGGAAATATATAGATATCCCACTTTCGAGACTCGAACATACACTTCGATGATGCTCGACCAATCACCAGTATCATCAGAGTCATCTCCGGGCGACTAGAGTGTGATTCTATATCTATCTAGTATATTTGAGGCTTCAAATACACGCTAGCTAGACGTATACACAAAATCTCTATATACTCGATTGTCCAAATCAATATAAAAATAATATTCAAATACGTATAACAAGGTTTAGATTTTCAAAACAAAATTTGTTTTCAATTTTATTTTAAAAACAACACTCTTCGGACTCATTCTAGGATACTACTGATCCTATCTCTAACGAGTCATTCTCCTTGGATATTACTAATCCAATCTCCGATGAATTCTTTCGTTTGGTTCTAACGTTTCTTGTTATCGAGCTCTATAAACCAAAGCTTTGATACCAAATGTAAAGAACCCGAACTTCCCCGTAAAGTAAAGCATGGATTGGTTTGAGGACAAGCCACATCGGAACACAAACAGAAGAACATTTCATTGCTTATTACAATAATTCTACCAGAATAAAAGAATATACAGAGTATGAATAAATATTATACATTTGAAAATTATCAGAGTTTTAAATACATAACTGCAGCGGAAAAATAATACAAAACATAACTGAAAGAAATACACGGATACAGAGCTTTCTGAATATCACTTCAGCTACAAACCAGGATCGTGTGAATATAAATCTGCAAAACCAAAACTACTAGCTGCCCGTGCGAAAAATAAGGGCACCCAGAGTTTAGGTTAAAACAAAAACTCCAGGTCAGTCACGTGACTGGTGTGAGAACTAAACAGTTATTAATCTTTTATTTTGAAGTTAGGTAAATCAAGGGACCACGCCGTATAACACGGAACGGGTTTCCTTCCAAGAATACCAGTGCATAAAACAAACAGCGCAATGCTAAATAAAGAACAATGAAGCTATTATAAGACCCAGGTCCCATCACACAATGCAACGCAAGCCGGAGGATAGGGTTTTCCCTTATAATAGCCAAAGAATGCTTGATACGCGAAATTTAATCTTTTATTATTACTATAAGTGAAGAAAACACTTCAAATATAAATGTATCAATCATAGGCGGCATGAGCGCCCCATCCTACTATGTTGCCATATATAGGTTTACAATCAAAACCGAAATGTCACGTATTGGAAGTTGGATTTCCGTCTGTGAACCGAGGCAAAAGATAGTCCTCACCGATTCGTTAGACTCTCTAGCCCGAGCCTCAGGATCATATCTCGAGTGACCCTTGGATCCCCAGGGCCAGTCCACACGGAATGGACTAAACTTAAACCCTGAACAAGCGTTTCCCCACCCTATGGGGCGTAAAACTGGTCATATACCGACCATACCATCGGTCCCGGATCGACCGATATATCCGAGGCGCCTCGCATTCCAACAACCACATGAGTCAAACTTGCCAGGGCTTGTAAACCATTGACACCACTCCTAGCTAGAAAGAAACGCATGCCCTCCCTGACGTCCTCTCCCGTTTTTGGTTCACACCGGGGTGTGAGGCTCGCGAATTAACGCTATAGAAAGCGATGCCACAAAGGCCGTGCTTTGATCATCAACCACAAGACTCTGCTTTTCAACAGAAGCCTTGATCATTTGCATCTCAGCATGCCACACAGGCAATTCACACTACGCAATTGATGTCTATCAATCACACAGAATGAAATCTAATGTCAGACACACAGTCCATTTACAAGTTCGTTCTGGGTCTGAATGAAACCGGAGGCACCTTGTACCTCGCATATCCGTCGATCTCCAAGTACGTCTGGACGATCACCAACTTATTCCCTCCTCTTGGGTGTACAGCCCAATCAAGATTATCAGGAATCGTCCAAACGATGTGAAGACCTCCAGTCTTCAACCATCGTCTTCATCTTCGACATATCGTCGTATCAGTTATTCAGAATGGGATAAACCCGGCCTTCCCGAATAACTCACGTATATAATAAATAAATGTTATACAAATACATCATACGCCTCATTCCAATCCAGAATATTCTTTTATTCAAATATTCTTTTCACGTTTTAAACCTTATTTTCTTGAATTGATAATTTTAGTTATCACATTCCATTAGTCTCTAACTGTTAATTAGTAAGAGAACAATTCCCTAAGTATTAACCCTGAAGGCCGAAACCAACATCAGATCAATACCCAGGAAACCATTCAAATTAGCTAATCTCCAGTTAGTTTTTAATTTTCTTAACTCCATTGGGTTTAAGAACAATATTATTAAAGATACAATTCACGACAAACCCAAAATCTTATTCCATTAATTATGGAATCTTTACGGAAAACATATCAATATATATAGTCGATATAAACTTCTGTATCCAACCAATAATATAAATGGAATAACGGCAAAGCTTTTAAATTACATATATAGTAACGGTCTTCCTCCAATGAAGCTCACTTCGATTATTACCAAATCGAATTCCATTCCATTCCAATTTATATATTGGAAAACTTTACTCTGGAAAATTTCCATTAAATCTAAATAATAAGATTTATAAATTCCAAATCACATTTCACTGTTAATCGGGTTAAAGAACGAATGTCGTTTAAAACACAGTTCACGATAAACCCAATTCACATTCCATCAGTCTCTAACTGTAAATTAGTAAGAGAACAATTCCATAAGTTTTAATCCCGAAGGCCGAAACCAACATCAGATCAATACCCAGAAAATCATTCAACTTAGCTAATCTCCAGTTAGTTTCTAATTTTCTTAACTCCATTGGGTTTAAGAACAGTACTATTAAAGATACCATTCACGACAAACCCAAAATCCAATTTGATATTAAATACAAGGCTCTGAATAGAAAATATATCGGCTTATATTCAATACCAAATTCTGAAACCAACAAATATCGTATTGGAAATAGCGATATTAACATATCTTTCAAATTTCCATTACAATATCTGTATAATCACGAAATTCAATATCGAAATATCCCGAAGATAATTTCGATTCAAATCCATTCCAATTTATATATTGGAAATTCAGGTTATATTAAAACCATTCACAAATCCAATTTATTTTATTTAAAAATATTGGATTATTTATCTAGTTATAAACTAGTTAATTTCGATGAAAATATATATATATTTATCTTTACAAATGTCGAGTTTTTCATTCCAACTCTTTTCATATCATTTATTATGATTTTAGACAAATTATTGATATTTTTAATAATTTTATCAAGGCCCGTACAGTCGATTTCCATAAACGGTCATCGAACTACACTTACGGCGACCTTTTCCAAATTTGATTTGGACATAATTCCAAATCCAAACGTTAGATTTCAAATCTTTTATATTCGTTGGAAAGCTCTTTTCGATACGAACCCAACGGTTCCAGTTTCAGGAGAATCCGACGGTCGGATCTCCCTTAATGTCAATTCGAAGTCAATGGTCGAAATTCGCGAACGGTCGCTGCGCGGCGCGTTCTATTCAGGCAATTAAATATATATAATATATATATTATATATATTTCGTTGATTTTAATTCAAAACGTATTTTATAAATCGTTTTAACTTCGTTTTAAAAACGATTCCAACTTCATTTTCAATTTTAAATCAGAATTGAACATTCTATATCATTAATATATAAATGATAATATTTTCAAAATATTAGATTTTGAAATCACTTCCTTTTCTATATTCATTATAAAAACGAATATAATCGATATAAATATCGTTTGTGTCAAAATGGCGCATATCTAATCAACACGGCTTTATATATTTCAATAATTCGTGTCCATCCAAAATTGGACATTAAAATCAGATTTTAATCTTTTACATAATATTATTTTAAAATATTCGTTACTTTAAAATATTCGTTATTTTAAAATATTCTTCAGTTCTGAATTGGAATCAGACACAGTCAATTACCATATAAAGTGATTTATATGGATTTCATACAACACATGTATTCAACAAACATAATAATGATCACCCATCATCCAAGGTGCACCACACAACTGCATTAGCATTAAGTATAAATAATTAACGCTTACATCATCCTGTCAACCCATCGATCGACACACAACAAAACAATTGGGACTAGTGTACGTCAAATGTCATCCCAACACCCGTGTGGGGTTTCAACCAACAAATACTGAATATTATTTGTGCAGTTGGGCGATGTGTAAAATTTATCGTCCCAACCCATATCGGTCAAATGGGTGTACATAAACAAATAGTCTGATTTGTAAATGAATATTTTATTTTATTCATTGATCTAATAAAAATGATATTTTTATTTTTCTATCATATTTAAGAAAATTTCGGCGGCATAACGGCGCGATACTAGAACTGGGATAAGGTCTAGCCTTATCCCTCGCCTCATAATAGCGCACGTCATACACAAACCAGATTATCTCAATTCGTTTCGTTTTCCAAATCAAACTCAACCAAGTAATTCAATCAACCAAACAAACAAGCAAACAAGTCGTCCACGGTCTGTGGACGACGGGGAACAGTTCATATATGCAGTTATGAAATAAATAACTGTATAAGAAAATTAGAGTGAGAAGTTCTCACATTAGGTTTCCAATCCGCCATTCTTTCAAAGCAAAGAAGATGAACACCTCGCCGACTACAACCTTAAGCGAACCCGATATCCTACATGATTGATTTTTGTTAATAACATTCATAAGCTAAAATTCATATTTTTATATTCTCCTCTTCATGATAAAAATCATATTTTTATCACTCTATTACATATATAAAAATCATATTTTTATATCGCTAACTTCGTAGTAAAGATCGTATTTTTATATTGCTAACTACATATTAAATATCGTATTTTTTTATTATAAAAATCTAGCCTTTCTTTAAATAAAAATCAACTCTTTTCATTTTATAAAAATATAAACTTTTCTCTATTAAAAATACAAACTTTCTCTTATTAAAAATATAATCTTTCTCATATTAAAAATATAATCTTTCTCATATTAAAAATATAATCTTTCTTAAACAAAAATCATATTTTTACTTGATTAAAAATCATACCTTTGTCACCTTAAAAATCGTACCTTTACCTATATATAAAACCATTCTTTATAATGCTTCTTATGTAATAAGAACCCAATTTTTATAAATCTAAAACTAAGAATAAATTCAACGCTTTATACATATAGGTCGAATATATATATATATATATATATATATATATATATATATATCAAAGATTATTACTTATAAAAACTGAAATAAAATAAATAAAAACTTACTGTATCGTTAAGGGTTAGGGGGTTTTCGGCGCAACTGGACAGAGGAGAGGCGGAGGTTGGCGCGCGACGGTCGGAGTTTGGAGCACGGTGGCGAGGTCAGGCGGTTTAGGGTTGGGCTGATGGATTTGGGCGTGGTTTTCAACGAATGAGGGGGGGGGGACTTCGGCGATGAGGTTCGCCAGGGGGTGGCGTCGCGTTGGCGTTCGGGATGGGGTCCGGTGGAGGCGACTTGTAGTGGGTTTGGAGGGCGACGGGGGTTTCCCCCTTTTCTTTTTCTTTTTTCTATTTTTTTTATTTTGATCAGAACTGATCGTATAAGGAAGGGGGGTTGACCGAGAATAGAGAGGGAGAGGGGGTCTTAAGGAATTATATTTTTATATTTAATTTATTTTAAAATCCATAAAGTTACCTTTTTAATTCAAACTCCGAACTGAACACAACAACTATCGTCCATAGCTAATTACCCCCATTCCAAACGCAATGGGATATGTTTCGTAACCCAATTCAGCTGTTACGAACAGTTTCCATTAAATTGAAATATAAATCATTATATTGAATTTTAAACGTGCATTTCAATTTATTGGGGTCAAGTATGCACTCTAAAAATGCCAAAAAAAATATTTCTAGCTTCGTATTGACGATACGGTCCTAACAAAACAAATTTCGTCCAATTTGAAGACCGTTTGAAAAATGGCCCTTTTTGCAGTCGATTAAATTCAACTGAAATCGGTCAAACGCGTTTAAATCCACCACGCTCACATATTGAATTCAATAATTATGAAAATTGGAATGTAGCAATAAAATGACATCTCAGATTCAACAAAAGTGGTTTCATCGAAAACGGAGGTCGTTTGCAAAATGGCTATTTTTAAGGGCCATATATTATATTAAAATATATATAAATTCCATAGCGACTATTCTGAATTTTAAACTGGACGTATCTTATCATTTATAAAATAAAATTTATATTTTTCACATCCGTTAGAAAGATATTGTTGAGCAGATTCAAATATTTCTTGTTTCGTCCAATTCTGACTTGTATTGAATTCTGTATATTCATTTGAAATTAGAAATCGAATTTTCGAACTGCCATGCTATTTCAGGCTCGTTATATAATTAAAAAAAAATTATATGTTATAACTTCGTCGAAAATAAATTTTCAGTCGTTATTATTTAAAATAAATCATTTTAAATATTCAAAATTCATTAAAATCACTAAAATAAAAAATTTAAATTGGTTCTGAAAATCCAGGTTGTTACATTCACTATCCTTTGATAATGTTCTAAACCTTCACTATTCATGTGTGCTTGTACGAAATCATCAGATATTCATTTTTTTTCTTTGAAATAATGAAATCAGCCTCCGTCAGCGGATTCAGCTGACTGAATGGAGTCGTTCATTAGATTTAATCCTTAATTTCTCTTAGGGATGAAATTGTGTGTAGGTCAGCCGACTGAATCCTAGTTCAGTCGACTCAATGGATCAATTCAACTAGCCAAATTTAGAACAAAAACTTGTATTTCTGGAAAATAGAATCAGTCAGCCGAATCATTGATTCAGCCAATTGAATCCTATTTTCTGATGTTGACCAGTGGAGACGATTATCAACATTCTAGGTCGATCCAGGCTTCTTCCAGCCGATTTTTGGCTCATTTGTTTTTTCCAGTGTATTCTTATTTGCTCTAATTCGTGGATTTCAACAGTTGGATTTTTGATGATCATTTGATTTTATTCATGATGAATGAATTTGTAATCGATATTTGTGAGATTTAATTTACATTATTAAAATGTGAATTCTGAGATCAATTGTTCTTACAATCTTATTTGTCGGTTTTGACACTTCCAAACTATAAAAGGTTTTATATTATTAGTAGATATCAAATCTTTTATCAAAAGGTTTTATAACTCTATTTTCATCATGCAAATTTTTTTTTATAAATCGTCTTCCAATCTACTAGTGTATATTTATGTAAACCTCTTTCCTCATTCATATGAGAAGTCCAATTAAACGCTTTAGTAAAGCATGTGATATGAAACGCTTGCGTTTGTTTCGATGGTTAATTCTTGAACTCGTTCGATTAAAAGCCTTGTAGCAATTTTTAAGTGGAAAAATACAATTTGTTTGTAAATATTCGAGTATGGCGAGTGGTTATGGGACATGTAGCTAAACTGTTATATTTAAACGCATGGAGTAATTTACACTACTTTTGATCAGTTGTGACCTTTTTGAGATATAGACTAGCTATTTGCGACGTCTCTAGGTTGTGGAATTTATGTCACATTTTTTAGGATCTTCGGATCACCTTGAGGAACTTCTGTCCGTTTTGTAAATATGTGCATTTTATGATCTTCGAATCACTTTAGAGAACTTTGGTCCATTTTGTTTTGATGTTCCTTGCATTATCCTTAGAAACTTTGGTTCAATACGAGTGGGGTCACGACCCGTGGTCTTCACACCATCCTGAGGAGCTTCGGCTCAAATTTATAGGTTAGCTACCTAAAGATCGCATCTTATCTAGGATACACATATTGGCGAGTCTTCGGGCTGCCAGGGACTTTACAGGCTCCCATCTTGAGTTAGGCCTCCCCCCATTTTTTGAGATTTTTTAGATTTTTGTTTATTGATTTCTAAAATTTAGAGTTTTGATATGTGATATCAATTTTGAGTTGTTTTTGATACTATCTTATCAAATTTCAAATGGATTTGATAGGTGATATCATTTTCTATGAGAAGCTATATAATTTAGAGTCAGATATTTTTTATAGCACTAAGAATTCCTTTTAGATATTATGTGGTCATTTTGGGATTTCACATTTACATGTGAACATTTTTTATTACATACATGTCTTTGTCTATTATAACTCTTATTCTATCTTAGTTTTTTATGATAAATACAGCTAGCCTGATCCGTTTATTGTTTATTTTCTTATAAATAATACTCAGACCAGACCGAGGTATTACAGGTGCTTCCATATGACTTCTAACGGTGACCATTCCTTGACTTTAGCAAACTACTTTAGTGTAGTAGTTTTTGGTTGGATGTACATGAGATAGGGCCTCCCTTATACACATATTACTTTATGTATCTCTTGTACCTATTCTTTTGTTGTATAGTGGATCGAGTATTACCACTATCTTTGTGTACACTCTCACGAGATATATTCATATCTATTTCCGCCTTTGTGATGTCAGTATTTATGTCTGACTCTGATTATATTGTTATGTTATTTTATATTGTTTTTGAATTATATATAGCCACTGTGTAGTGAGTTTTAACTTGAATTAGATGTGTCAGACTTCCTTTTGTGATTTTAAAAGTAAAACCACATTAACTAGCATGTTTAATGCTCATTTAAAGCTATTATACAGATGATCACGCCTCAATAGCCTTATTCTTTGGGTTAGTTGACAACATTACTTGTAATGTCCTTGGCTAATCTGAGTATGGGGGGCATCAATTTATGTTTTGTGTTTTTTCGAAATCTGAACTTAAACTGTTGAAAACCTGCATTATATATGAAGTGATGGTTGTAGACAGTTTTCATAATCTTGACATAGCTGTAGTGTTTAGTCATATCTTGAACACTATTATTTCAAAATTTAAATTTCTTAAAGTTCAAAAATGCTAACAAATCATTCCACAACTTTATTGTTTTGAGTTCTTGCTAAATCATTTTGGAAAGTCCTGAAGATCTGCACTCAGTTTAGCATATTACTCAACAATTTTTTTAAACTAGTTGTGATAATCACATATAGCTTTTGATTGACTTGTTAAGCTTGATTTGAAATCATCTTTAATTGTTATCTTGTTTGAATATCGAGAACTTTCATCTTTTAACTCAATTTACATTTTGAAATTTAAGATTTCATATAACTGCTTCAAATGAACTAATTCAGAAAATTGATTTGAAACATTAATTAACACTCATATTACATCATTGTGGTCGATAAATTGTGATTTAAAATTTTCTTATATGCTTTTATCTGATATAAACAATGTAGCCTTGCTTGGTATAATTAAATTGATTAGAAATTTTGAGTAAGTATGAGGATTGCACAGTAAGTTGAAAGAAAATTAAGTATTTGACATATCAATATATATCACTTGAGGCAATCAGAGTAATTAGTATTATATATCATTTCATTGAATTCAACTGATTGGTTTTTGAAGTTGATTTTCAACTTGCACATTTTTCACGAAACCCCTATTACAAAAAATTGGTCTTCGCATTGTTTTAGTTAAAGTATTCGTGATTTTTTTTCTTATAAACTAAATTGTTGACCAATTGAACTATTTTGAAACTTGTCGAAATTATTTGTAGATTTTGAAGTTATGATGAGTAGTGATTATATTATATTTCAAAACAAGAGGAAATTTTATTTTAAAATTTTATGAAAATTGAGCAGATCTTATAATATTTTTGAAATTAGTACTTATTTCATGATCATTTCTTTCACTACCATTTCTATTTCATATATTTTAGTTTTACATAATGTGACAAGTTTGAATTTTTTGGGAAATAAGGATTTTTTTTGGAAATGTATTTATTGTCCTTAGGTATTTACTCTCATTTAAAAGTCCTCGTGGTTATGCATGGGTGAATAATCTATATCTCTGTATATGTGCTTCCATTCTCATTTAAAAATCCTCACGGTTATGCATGGATGGAACTCATATAAGAGAAGGATAAAAGTCAAAGTATTATTCTAATCTCATTTAAAAGTACTCACAATTATGCGCGGATAGAAAATTCTTGATAATTTTTAAATCATACCAACCTCATTTAAAAGTCCTAACGGTTATGCTTGGTTAGAAAGTGCTTAAAATGTTTAATACATGCTTAAATTTGTATTTAATATTTATTTGAAAAATATGGAACTCTCATTCCTTTATTTGAAATTTACAAACTCTCTTCATTATATAAAATTTATCGTAATCCTACCGCCATTATGAAAAGTGGAATTTATTTCTAACTAATGAAATATTATGATTTTTTTGGCAAAGCCAGCTGGTTTTTATAGTGGACCATACCACTTTCATTATAACAAATAATGAGTACAAAATGAATCTGGAGATAGGCAGATCGCCTATCTGCTATATTCATGATTGCCTTAGCTACGTTCTAAACTATCATCTATAACCACACAAAGTGAGATGAGTTACGTAAATTAGCTATAAAGAAAGTACAAATCAATTCACAATACAACACATACATTACATTACTTATGATATTACAAGTTGCTTGCAGTCCTTGAATAACTCAGAGAACTTGTAATCCTCACGGCGCATAGGCCATACTTGCCACCAGAAACAGCAACAAAGATAATGTGATGCAGAAAATTGAAGAGGGGGAAGGTTCAGAAGATTGAAAGCACGGCTTTACGACCATCCAACATAACAATGCACCAATAGGCTACACATGAAACAAGCTACACTATACGACACTATGCCATACCAGCAACACTTAAAGGCATAGATGTACCAAATTAAGTTGAGATCTTCTATGCTATGAACTCCAATATAAACATATTGATAAGAAATAAAATTTAACATCATCTCCACTCAGAATAACACTCAAGGATAGAAACCACCAAGAAATTACACACTCATAGGTAGCACATCTAGCAACAAGAAACCACAAACAATACCAACCATCACCAAGTTAAAAATCAAAACCCAATGCTAACCATATAGGGAGGCAGGCTTCAAACAGTAAGACACGGGCGACAGGCTGAATGGAAGAGGAAGCAGCCTTAAGGGGTAGTAGTAAAGGGAAACATCAAACACCAGCAGTCTCGAGCAACTAGCCGATAAGAAGAGAATGCAACCTTAAGGAGAATCCATGTATATAAAGTAAGAATAGGGGGGAAATGTTGGTGATACTGGAGAAAGAAAGGGAGATCTTGAAACCAAGGAAGCAAGAATTAGGTTTACTTAACGAGGCGGCAACTAGAAGGAGGATTAACGAAGAAATTTTGCTAAATACCATAGATAGCAAGGGGATGAAGCTGAAGGTAGGATCAAGTTCATATCTGGCGGTAAAGCTCCTAATCCAAGATGACGAAAGCTAGGGTTTTGGGGATAAGGATGGAGAGTGGAGATGGGTTAAAGAGAGAAGACAAGTTAGTGGATAATCAAAGAGGGAAAACAAGATGTGGGAGACATATCTGAAAAAGAAGGTGAAGGCGGAATCCTAGTCGTCATGGTAGAGAAGGAAGCCCATTCCTTTTCTTTTTAAATATTATGATTTTTGTTTGATTTATTGGAATTTATGATATATATTTTCCCTCTTGATTTGAATTTATAATTTTTTAGTCAAAATTCGTCACTAATTTTATTTATATTATTATTTTGATGATAAATGTTAATGTCAAAAAGTGATCACTTACACCCCGGAAGATGTATGCACACTTTCAAATAGTTTAGATCTATAATATGGGAAACCACAAACACAAAAGCAGTAAAAAAAATTAGGGATTTATAGTGGTTTAGCCTAGATCTGGCCTACGCCCACTTTAAAGAGAGCTTTCATTATCACTTTCAATGTTACAGGGTATATGATTTCTACAACTTTGCTCATTTTCTCTCTTTACAATGATTTTCTCTATTTTCTTCTCTTTAATCACTTGATTCTCTCGATTTCACCATGGAAATGGTTAGATCTCTTTGATTGTGATGATTGTTGGCGTAGATCTTCAACAATTGAGCACTTAGACGATCTTCGATGATTTCATGATGACTGAGATGTTGGATCGAATCTTGAAAGAGGTTTAATGGAGGTTTGAATGATTTGGAGTTGTTGAGAAATGAGTTTGATAGCACTTCGTGGTTCGAGAAATCCATCCTACCAAATGTGGGAAATGTGGGGGCAATTTGCTTCCAATTTTGATTGAAACTAGTTTATGAAGCGGATTCAATGATTGAAACTTGCTTCCAATTTTGAGTTAAACCCGTCAAGCTTAACGTCTCCTCAATGTTTAATTTCATAGGCTCTTTGGTGCTTGGTCTTTGGAAGAATTTGGTTCGATCCAATGTAATTTGATGGTGATCTGTACTCCGGTATTTACCATATGCTTAGAATGAATCTTCCCTAAATTTTATGCTTGATGTCGGGTTTGAATTTTGCGTTAAGCTTTTGGCAGCTTTCCAGATTGGTTTTGGGCAAATTTACATTGTAATTGGAATGAGCAACTTTGATGCTCGTTGTTCACAATATCTGGAATGGTTTCATTAACCCTCTGTCTTGATGCTGTAGCACGCTTGAGACTTGTATCCCTTTTAATGCGTGAGTCTGTACTTCACTTTTGAATTCGGTTTGGATCCAAAAGTATACAATGTACTTCAACAAGTTTTCTGCTCGAATTTGATCATAAGCATTGTATGCATCTACCCAGATTTTGTATAAATAAACCAAACTTTTGTATACACTTTATAACTCGGTTGCTGTTGTATGATAGTTTGGCATCAATCTGACTTTCTACACATGGATTTTGTGCCGCTGTAAATTCTTGTATCAATTGTTATACTTTGATGAATTTTGCAGCTTGAATACATTGCTGTTGTTTGTCATTCTTTTGATTTGTTGTACTCCAAAATTTGTGCTCTGGCTTATACTTGGAGAATTATTGTTTGATGTTGAACACTTGTAAGAATTTCCTTAAGCCTTTGCACTTTGATTGGGATTCAAGCTTTTGCATTTTGATGACCAATGCTCTGAATTTGATGTGCTGAACCGATTTTCACTGTTTTGCAACTTGAATGGCTCGCTCCTTGATGTACGCATGAAGTCTGGGTGACCCATCACCTTCGAGTCAGTGGACTACCTGAAACTTCGGATCGTTTGATGTCCTGAGCCTTTGGGTCGTTTGACGACCTGATCGTTTGGGTCGTTTAACGACAAGAGCTTTTGGGTCGTTGATCTAACTTGATTTCTAGGGATGGTGGCGCACTCTCTTGACCCATGGTTATCAAATGACTCGACATATTTGCGGCCCAAAACTTGAAAATTGAGTACACAGTCTTTGTGCTACCTATTCTGTAATAACAACAAGCGTTCACACGTTTTAGACTTATACTTCACCATCAATCGCCCACATCGACAGCGGATCAGTTAAATCATTAAGAACAAACTATAACAAATTTTATAACTGAGTGTAAATGAAGTGCCTATACAGAACTATTTTGATTAACTGTTTATAACTCGTCAAACATCGTCTGCATAGATACGATATTCTAATCCGAATTCGCAATGAAACTTGAGCTTTGCTAATGGTATATATACCAACTACAGATTTCAAGCCTCTCTTTTTAATGACTTGCATGTTTTGCATGACGGTTCATAGTTTATGAAACGAGTACCTATTATTTTTTGAAAAATGAAGTTCCATGTGCAGAGTGATTACCAGATAGAAGACTAGTTATCGTTATGGAAAGGGGATCACTTGTCCTTAAACTAGAGCTTCGATTTGAATTTCTAAGGCTACAGCGACTGTAGAGTTTCTGAATTGTAAATGAATCAGTCCTTGGCTATTCCCCGTCCTTCTGACAATACACCAGAGAGATGTCATTCTGTGCTAACTCAATATGTTTTTAATCAAGCGCGCATTCAGTTTGACATCCTCGAGTTTGACGCAAAATTGTAGGGGAAAGAAGAATTTGTTGATCGTCCGCCTTGCGACGTTGTTGCAGTTGCCTCATGGTACTGTTGTCTCTTCCAACAATGTTTGTTACCGTGGATCATCTCGAGCTATATAAACCTTTGAATCTCAACCTTATAACGGCTTGCCCCAATGCATGACTATTGCTCAATCTTCTTTTTATATCTCATATTGACACCATTGATGGATGATAGCTTCAATTCCTTAGGAAGCATTATTGCTTTATTGGATTCGAACCATGCCATATTCGCATAGCCGCCTTTTAAGCATCGCTTATCCACTGATTTGAAGCAGAATACCATCGGGTTCTTTGAATTATTTATGACTGGATCTTTGCAAATGAGGAAGCTTTTGCATTAAGATATTCTGATTGGGTTTCCAAGGTTGATCTTTATCGGTGTATTGAGTATTATCGACACATTAAGCGTATCGATTTTATCAAAATTTTCAAACGGCCCATTTTTTGAAGGCAAGTTCATATTTTGCCAAGCTTTTCCAAGGCGAGATCTCATGTTTGTTGCACTCCAGCTCACTTATTTCCAAGTGTATTGGCTTCTTTGTCAAGTGCTGGTTAGTTTTTGGCTCATTGCGATATCGTGATGGACACCTGGTATGTTTTCCGAGCATTATCCAATCCTTATGTGGTTGTGTTGCCCCTATACCATAGGTGCTCACGAGCTTGTCGAGTTTCCTTGATTGTGGTTGACGTGCTAGAAGCTTCAACTTTGCCGGTGAGAGTTCTTTAAACTTGCCAATATGCTTGAATCCTCTAAGCTTGTCAATACAATGGGAATCCCAGCTTTATTGGTTGTTCCAGTGCTTCTTCTTGGATAAGCTTTTATATCTTTGTGCCCCCGCTCGGGAAGGACCTTGGACTCTATGCCCTAGCTCGGGGAGGACTCTGGATTCAATCCCAACATTTATGGCATCCGAGATGATCAGAAGTTATGCGAACTAATTAGACGCCTCTGGAAAGGTTATTAAAGCCCAATCATCGCATTTGAGATGATCAGACATAATGAGAATTGAAGGACGCCCCCGAAGAGGTCATTAAAGCCCAACACTCATTTCATCGCATCTAAGATGATCATACACAACGCGAATTGATGGATGCACCCGAAGATGACATTAAAGCCCAACACTCGTTTCATCGCATCTGAGATGATCAGACACAACATGAATTGATGGATGCCTCTGAAGAGGTCATTAAAGCACAACACTCATTTCATTGCATCTGAGATGATCAGACATAACACGAATTGATGGACGCCACTGAAGAGTTCATAAAAGCCCAACACTCGTTTCATTGCATCTGAGATGATCAAACACAACGCAAATTGATGGACGCCTCCGAAGAGGTCATTAAAGCCCAACACTCATCTCATCGCATCTGAGATGATCAGACACAATGCAAATTAATGGATGCCTCCGAAGAGGTCATTAAAGCCCAACACTCATTTCATCACATCTGAGATGATCAGACACAACGCGAATTGATGGACGCCTCAGAAGAGGTCATTAAAGCCCAAAACTCGTTTCATCGCATCTGAGATGATCAGACACAACGCGAATTGATGGACGCCTACGAAAAGGTCACTAAAGCCCAACACTCGTTTCATCGCATCTGAGATGATCAGACACAACGTGAATTGATGGATGCCTCCGAAGAAGTCATTAAAGCCCAGCACTCGTTTCATTGCATCTGAGATGATCAAACACAACGCGAATTGATGGACGCCTCCGAAGAGGTCATTAAAGTTACCCCAATGTTTATCGCAATCGTGTCAAGTACTCCCTGACATTGATGATCTCATTGGGTTCTCCTCTTCGGCTGGGACTTTTGTAAGGATTCACTATGAGAGGCTTTCTATTGTTGTATCATTCCGCGGGGCAGACGCCAATTCCTTGACCAGATGCTCGACTTGGCAAGATATCTCAATTAAAGAACTAGGACCTTGGACCTCTCACTTGGGGAGGTGCCCCTTCGGTGAAGCCTACAACCCTTTCGTTTATTTGTTGTGGCGCTTGTTCATCGTCGACTCTGTGCAACTCTTTCCATTCACTTTTCAAGGCGGTGCTCTTCATCTTTGCACTTGTGCATATTGACATTTATCGCACTCGGCGCTTGATTTAGTGTTGCTGGGGTTGTGGCGTCTCATTGGATTTTAAAGGAACAAGCGCCCATCGGATAACCTATAATATAAATCGTCTTAGCAAATTTTAAACTAGTGAAAATCTTGCAAGTAAGAGATTTTACTTAGGCAGGCATTATTCATAGAGCTAATGTTTAGTACAATGCATGTAAAATATTACAGACTTTTTGCAAGAAATTTTGAACATAACACTAAGTAAAGTAGCAACGAAGATGATTATTATTCCAAGGCTTCGGGGTTGGAGTTCCATCAGCTATTGTCAGTTAATCACCGTCCTTGCATTAGTCCATGCTAGAGTTTGGTTACTTGGACCGGTTTGATTAGTGGGTGCACTTTGCCCTTGAAGAGCTGTAGCAGAGTTTGAGGCTTGTGGGTTCTTCACATACTCTTGCAGCCCGTTCTTTTAAATCAACTCCTTAATCAAGCTCCTTAGATGTCTGCATTAATTCGTGTTATGACCGGGCTGATTGTGGAAGCGGCAAAACCTTCCAGAGTTTTCCTGGCTATCACTGATCCTTTGCGGTTTCAGTGTTGGATAATATTTGGTGTCATTAGTAGCAGTAAAGATGTTCTCCGGGGTTTATTCCAGTGGAGTGAATTCGAAATTCTTGAAAAAGCGGAGTTTCTTGCCGTTTCGATCATCCTTCCCATCATTTCCTCTCTTCTAACCTCCGGCATTCTTCTAATTGACCTGAACACCATTATCATTCCTCTCTGACACCACACTACTTTTAGCAACAACCAGAGCAGGAGAAGGGTCATCATCCACATTGACGAACTCTTCTTCTTTTTTATAAAACCTCTCTAGGGTATTAGGTTTCTTCATCTTAATCCACCTTCCGAACTCGGACTTCTTGTCAATAACCTAGTTCATTGCCATCAAGACTAATCGAGGTTCTGGATTCCCCACCTCTGCGGCAGCAGCATTAAATCAAGTAAGAAAGGATTTTATCAATTCTCCCGATCTTTGTTCCAAGTCATTTAATGACATCACATCCTTAACTTTGGTGGTCTGCAGCCTAAACTGCTCTCTAAACTTCTTTGCCAAGACAGAAAAGTTATCCACAGATTTTGGTGGATTCTTGGTGAACCAGAGCGATGCTACTCCTTCCAAATAGATAGGGAAGTATAGGCATTTGATCTCATCTGTAGCTCATGCACCAGTTATGTGATGATCGTATTTGTATAAGAAAAAATTAGGATCACCAGTCCCACCATAAGCTGAAATCGTTGGCGGAGTAAACTTTTTCGAAAACTTGGCCTTACGAATTCTTTTAGTGAGTGGAGTCTTACTAGGAACAAAGTCCCACTCCTTCTCATCATCATTTCTTTCCATGCTTTCCTTCATGATCTGCCTCACTATCTCTGAAAGACGTTCGTCTTCACCGTGTTGACTCATGGAGTGGATGCCATCATCTTTGCCAGATGTTCGTTTAAGTGAATGATCTCGGTTCAGGATCCGGGGCCTTGGACCTCCCTCTTAGGGACGTGCCCCTTTGGTGGGACTAACCATGGTTCGAGAAGATCCTCTTACGAAATGGCTTTTAACAACTAGCTTAGATTCTTCATCATCAACAGTAAATGACTCATCAATCTCTTGAATAAAGCGATCATGATTAGCACTTGCGGAGGAGGAGTTGGCATTCTCTTTTAGAGTAACGTTGGCATTCACCTTTGTCGCGATGGACTGAGTAGCAAAAAGAGCTTCTAATTTAGCGATCGTAGCGTTGTTTGAGATTTACATTTGTTGTGTCAAACCGGCAACGTCCTCATTAACGATTTCATTCAACTCACTCCTAGTCACACCAGCTCCTGCTCCTGAGGATTGGCTAACTTCATGAAGATTAGTTTGCGGAGTAGTAGGATTATCTGCAACATTTCCCGAGCCCGAAGATCTTGCGGACTTACTAATCATTTTCTTCGGTGGCATTATCTCGGACGAACTCTTTAACTTTGAAGACAATCTCTCAACTGGCTTGGATTTTAGATTTTGAGAATCTACAGTAAAAAACAAGCCTTAAACTTTGAAGTCTCTCACAAAGCACTTGACCTTTGGATGTGGATGTGGCCCCACGATGGGCGCCAAAAATGTTAATGTCAAAAAGTGATCACTAATATCCCGGAAGATGTATGCACACCATCAAACAATTTAGATCTATAATATGGGAAACTACAAACACAAAAGAGGTAAAAAGACAGGGATTTATAGTGGTTCGGCCTAGATCTGGCCTACGTCCACTTTGAAGAGAGCTTTCATTATCATTTTCAATGTTACAAGGTACATGATTTCTTTAACTTTGCTCATTTTCTCTCTTTACAATGATTTTCTCTATTTTCTTCTATTTAATCTCTTGATTCTCTCCATTTCACCATGGAAATGTTTAGATCTCTTTGATTGCGATGATTTTTGGAGTAGATCGTCAACAATTGAGCACTTAGATGATCTTAGATGATTTCATGATGACTGAGATGTTGAATCGAAACTTGAAAGAGGTGCTACGACCTCCTTGGTGCTCGCAATCATGCTGAACGACCTAATTGTTAAACCTACAAATGACCCATCGGATTTTCTCATGAACGACCCATCGTGCGACAGCTGGCCTCCATACACGTGGCCCTTAGCATGCATTCACGGCCCAATATATTGCCTTTACTGATAGTCCAACCCATGTTATATGAATGTTGGCAATCCAACGTATCTTCTAAACAATTGTTCCATTCATATTTATATTGTGCCACATGGCACAACTTCCAGCTGCATAGCTCATCGTTATGTTCTGTGTATTTTATATCACAACCGACCCAATGTTCAAACATACATCGCATTCCATATTTCATAGCTTAGAACGACCCATCAGGTCGTGTATACGACCTGACCATAATACACATGCCACAATCCATATTTCTGAACGTCCCAAAAAGTGTTCTTATGTCACGTGGCTTCATAGGTACGATTGATCCATGTCGCGCCTCATACATTTTCCAACGATCTGATCTAATGAGCAAATGACCTAAGATATTGTGGACAACCCAAATATGGGCGAATTGAACGATCCATGCACTTCAGCACGATTCATTACATCATTTTTGTGCGTTACTTTTGAACCGCGTGTTAACAACGGGGTTAACAATAACAAAAGAGGGAGAATAGTTAAGTTTTCGATGGATGAGTAAATATTAAAAATGTTTTCAACCATAGTTTTCATGGCTGGACCACGTGTCGAATCGTGGCGACTTATGGTTTTAAGTTTTGAAGGTCGGACCGACTGAATCGTCAGAACCGTGCGTTTTTTTGTAGTTGTTTATACACTTGATTTGTTACTAACTCTAATTAAAATGATCTATTTCCAATAATTTTAATTATCTAGATATATACATGTGCTTTGGATTATGAAATAAATAATTAAGTAGCTATAGAAATTTTACATAAGCAGCTCCATTATTAATTGTCTATTCACATAAAAAGCTCCAATATTAATTATCTATTCACATAAGAAGCTCCATTACATGCTTTGGATTTAATGAAAGCTTGGAATAACTAACAAGTTATTTATATGCTAAAGCTTCAAAACAAGAAAACGTTCTACAAAAATTAAAGTTACAGCATTTGCTGATGAACAAAAGAAGACACAAAATTGAATGAAATGTCCCACATCTTAAACTAAATAGAAATGCGATGTCCGCTCACCTATACAAAAAAGTAGCTTTTGTTGTTGAAGTATCAGGCAAGTGGTGTTGCAATGGGCTAGGCCTTCAAAAGCAAGGCTAGGCTAAAAACTGAGTTTTATAGGAAAAGCTTCAATTTAATTCGTTTTTTTATATTATAAAACCGCGGTTTGGACCGGTTCTCACGGCTTTTGGTCGGTTTGTAAGAATTAACGCTTTATCTTTTTTTGGACCGTATAGCATGGCGGCCCACGGTTAGCCACGGTTGGACCGCCGGCTTGGTCCGGTTATGAAAACGGTGTTTTCAACATTTGAAATTCAAAATATGATTAATTGAAAAGCGGGAGGAAGGTTAAATTATTATTATCAAATACATGAATTTTCATAGAGGGAGTTCACTTGTAGGGAGGGCATCTAAATAAGGGGAGCATAGTCATATCTCGTTGAACACATTTACTTAAATTTCAAAATCTTAATATATGTTTGTCATCATCAAAAGAGAGGATATTGTTGAATATATTGATGTGATTTTTGTTTGATGATAATAAACATATATGTTTTTAATAAACTTGTTTGTAGTTGCAAATATTTAATTGAATTTTTTTTATTTTGAGTAGATATTTATTTAAACAAATATTTTATTATATTTTTGAATAGTACACATTTTTGTTTCCACTATTTTACAATCACTATACAAACACTCATATTTGTACATACATATTCTAGCTACACACTCATACACTCTTGTACAATAAGACACACTCACTAATTTTTTTATTTTATTGCATGCTCTAGAGTAGTCCAGTCGGCCATCATACCTATCAATATAAAATAACAACGTAAACTGAAAAAGAAATAGTTTAAATTGCAAATATAAATATGATTTAAATTTGTTTTAAATTTTTTGTTTGTCTCAAGTTTTCGGTTGTTTCTCTTCATCTTTCTAGACAGAGTCATATATATATATATATATATATATATATATATATATATATATATATATATAGAGAGAGAGAGAGAGAGAGAGAGAGAGAGAGGCAGGTTCAATGGCACCCCAATTAGTGAGCACCCCTTTAGCCTACCACTTTTCCACCACTCATTTCCCACTAACTCCTCTTCTCTCTCCTTCCGCTGACTCTCTCACTTCCCACTCACATTCTTTAATATAAATGAGAGGTGAAAATCAGGTGGCTTTTGGGGTGCTCCATTTTTGGGATGCCACGGAACGCTTGTCATATATATATATATGCGCGCGCGCGCGCTCAAACAACTTATAATATTTACAGTAATGTAATGTAAATACTACAAGGTCCAAGCTCGTATTACCATCATGGACAACTGCAAAGGTCAAGCCATGTGGCTCAACTCGGTGTAGTACAAGAGAACACAATCAAAACGGTCTGACAAATTCAAAATGCATAAACAACTCAAATTTGTGCATGACCAAATACAATTAAGAACATGTTCCAGCCTCGACACCAAACAGTTCAAAGTTCAGTATGTACACCAAACTGCACAGGGTCAAAGCAACATGAACAACATGCACAAAAGTGTACAAGTTCAAATTTCATATCTGCTCCAAGCAACTCGACACTAGCAAGGAGACATAGTCAAGCCAATTCAACATCAAACCGTTTTAAACTAAAACCAGAAAACACAAATGTGCACAAGCAACAAAGTCAAGTACAAGAGGGTGCAATAAGATCAAATCCACCTGATAGTTCAGTTCTGACACAAGTGCAAATCAATGCAACAAGATCAAAACCAACGTACATGATGGTATAATTCAGACTTAGCTTGTGCACAATCAAACAAAAAACCAAGTTTGCTTTCAGATCAGGTACAAGGCAGCAAAGCCAGTGCAACATAATCAAAGTTAAATTCAACGTCAAACTGGAAAACCTCGTTCTGGTATTTCAAAATTCAAAGGACACAAGTGCATAAGCACTTGATTTATTTAATTTGAAATTTATAATTTGAAAATAGTGCGTCCTTTAACTTTCATAAATTTAGGCATAATACTTTGAAAATTAACCAGTACAAAGTATATTACACAGACGAATTTAATTTGTTAATAAGAAAATGTATAAACATGTATTACACATTTACCAACTTAAATCTTTATAATCCTTTGTTCAGGTGACGCACACAGCCAGTGCAGTAGTACAGTGTGTGTGCACGCAACACAGAATTGGCAGAAAACTCCTTTGCTAATAAGTGATATTGTTCGAGGTTGACTTGTGAATTACAATGTGATTTTGTTCATGTTTTTTTTGAAGTGTGAACAAAACACTTTCTTTTTATTGAAGGAATTTGATGATCACACGTGGATCTCCCGAATTCCTCTAACAGAAACCGAGTGTTTTGTTTACACTTTAGAGTGAATTTTAGTTTTTTGTGAATTAATGCAATTTACAGTAAATTTTAGTTTTTTGTGCGGTTACCAGTTTTTATAGCTAATAATATTGTAGTATATTTATTGTACTTTGGACCGATTATTCAACATCTACAAGAGGACACTTCCTATGTATTCTTTGTTTACACAGAAGCTCTTGTTCTGTTAACCAACGGGAAAGGAGCCGAGAGCATTATCCCAACTTTTAGGGAGGTAAACAATTTACTACTAGAATGGAAAGTTGAGCAAAAGGACCAGACGGCACTTTTCCTTTCTATACGTAACATTTTCAAGGACAACAAAAGGTGTGTAATTTGCGGTATTTCTCTTTGGTATGTTTTGGTTATATGTTTATCTCATGGTGAAAGCAGATTTACCAAAGATTTCCTTGCATTTTTGACCACGTATTAGCCACATTTCCAGTCAATCGCGACGAACCGAACATAATGAAGCTAAAGAAAAAGCTGTAAGGGCCACAATGAGTTTGTGATATCTCTATGTATATTTCAGGTATTAAATTGATTTGATAGAACTTTCATGGGCAGTTCTATCTATGAAATTTTCTTGCTAGACATAAGTTCTTTTTCTTCCGTAAATTAAAAAATTATCAGATTAAATCTAGCAGATTCCCCTTCATATCAGCAAGCGTCAGTTATCAGTTATTTTGGGTTTGATAGAGCTTTCATGGGTTCTATCAATGAAACTTGATTCCATTCTTTTATATTTTTTTCAAACTGACGTACTATGCTGATGTCATCTTTGAATAAAACTTCGTAAGATAGATGCTATTTTATCGGGTTTCAGTGAGATTATTTTGGGTTTGACCAACTATGTAAATGCAAGTTTTCGGATTCAACGGGGATATATATTTAGAAAAGTAGGCTATAAAATATGATTTCATGATATAAAAATACTGTTTGATGTACAACAAGTTTATTTTAAACCAAGTATTCACTGCTTATTCTAAATAATACTGCTTAATCTAGAACAATTCTATTTTAAACTAGTATTTACTGCTTAATTTAAATACTGTCGCGGATGCTCAAGGAAATGGAAATATGGAAAAATCTCCCAATCATATCAGAAGAAGATAAAAACATGGAAGATTATACCATAACAAAGGACAACTTTCCAATGGAAGATGGACAAAGCTTGCTGGAGCAACATGAAGGAAGACAAACAATGAAAAATGAGAAGGCGAGTACATGTAAAAAAGGAAGAAAGAAAAAGGGTGGCAAGAAAACAACGAAATTCTCAAATAAGGAGAGGAAGGTGTGGGCATTGCTGATGAACTTGCTGTAGGAGTCATGTAAAGAAGGGTACCATGTACGTGTAAGTACACATGAGTTAGCAGAAAGAACAAAAAACAAGGATCGGATGGATAGGGTTACAGATAGGGCGGTGTTGTATACAACTTTAAAGAGCACAGCGGGTAATGAAATAAACGAGAGAGGCTATATTTTTAAGAGAGTTTACAGGGAGGATGAAAACGAGATGGAGTATTGGATTCAAGGGCCCAATGGTGAAGGAAGCACAGATTGGATTATAAAAGTGTACGCAAGCATGGAAGTGCAAAACGTGAAGTTGCGAGAAGATAACTTGATAATTAAGGAAGAAAATGAAACGTAGGAAAATAGAGGAGAGAAACCAATATCTTCGATATCAATTACATGAACATAAGCGCTTGCTAGCAGCCTTAAGCCAATAAATATGCATCCAAGCTTCAAGATTTACATGGCTGGGGGCCTGAAGTGGTGGCAGCTCTTGTTTATGGAAACTGCTATTTTACATCTCTATTCCATGTTTTTTTAGCTTTGATTATAATGATTTTATTTTGTTTTTCAGTTAATCTGAATCTAGGCTTGTTTCTTTACCTTGAATTTTCACTTATTACAAGGTGATCTGTTATGCTTGTTGTTGGATGGCTAGAAAAGAATGAGCACTATTAATATTTCTTGGTAGAAGGCTTGATGTCTATGTAAAATTTCATGGATCAAATCCTCATTTGCATTGACTGATTACGGTACTAAAATTATGAAGATTTAATTTCCTGATGAAACAACAATATTGAATACGTAGGCGGTGTTCATGAACACAGCTTTAGGAAAATGCGATTGATGATCTTGGTTGATCAAGAGAGTGAGGTGAAATTCTATATTCCAGTATCAAGGAGTCTCTCAAGATAATTCTATCTTATTAGTGAACTCTTTGTTTAGTCTTCATGCACCGTGTGCACCATAAATCCATTTTTTTGCTACAAAATCATATTTGGAAATGTTATGTTTTACGCACATTGGTAAATATTCGTGTTTTGGAATGTAATTTCATAGTCAGTTTAACACTCGACAAAATGGTACTGTATATAAGAGGGGTAGTGTTGTTCTGTCTCTGTCCAAAAGTAGCATCGTCTGATTATACGAAGTAGTGTAAATTGTGCCAGCACTCACCAACGATAGTGAAAATTTGAGCATTTTGGATTCTTAGGATGCTTTCGCGAAGTCAAAATGGCCCGTTGAGTTTCGGATACATCCGAAACTCAACCTGTCATTTTGATCCGTTTGGCCAACAGCTCGAAATTGAGCTATTGGGCCCCGACACGTCGATGCCAACAACTCAATATTGAGCTTTTTGATATATTTATATATTATTAATTTATTTAAATTGTAAATTTAGATTTTTATAAATTAATAACTTATGCAAATTAAGATCCATTTGGGGCGTGGTTTTTTGCGTTGCGATCGTATCGCAGTGCTTTACGTAGTGAAGTTGGTTTGAACTGAATCAGAGTAATTTAAAATAAAAAAAATTTGTATAAATTATTGATACATATTATTTATTAAAAATAATAATTAAATTTAAAAAAAAACAAGATGGTCCGTTTAAAAAGTTCGTTTGAACTCACAAACACATTTTCCGCTAATTAAAATACCCCACTGAAATACCCCGCTATAATACTACGCTTCTGTTACACTCAAATGCACATTTGAGACTAAGATCTGAAATAAAAGCTGAAAAGAGAACCAGATTCTTTGTCAATTATATTTATCAAATTTCGTTGCTTTTAGGAATTTAAGAAAAAACCGTTGGGTTAGCGCTGAAAAATTGTACTGCATAACGTGCACAATATCTATTTCCATCTTGTCCATTTCTTCGTATGTAAATTTACTATTAGGTATAGTTATAGAATGATTTAGATGTGCAACCTTTGCATCTACACATTTCCAAGCACTATGACAGTTCTATATCCAATCAACTTAAGCTTATTACTTATGCACTGTCTTTACTGACAAACACCGATCAATTGTACTCATAGCCAGGGCCGGTCATAGAAGCTTTGATGCCTAAAGCGAATTATATAACTGAGGCCCTTATAATGGAAATAATGCAAGTATCATTATAAATTATCACAAATATATACCATGGGAATCGATGCTAAAATTCTTTCTAAATAATATATTCGACTAAAAAACATTAAATACAAAAGCAAAATTAATTATTTATGGATAAATTTTACATTAACTAACTATTAAAAAATCCACTAATAATTATCGAATCATGGTATATTAAACATTTATTTCAAATAACAAACCAACATACCAATTTTGATTTAATTTTTATTACAAAAAAGAATCCATATTTTATAATTAATCAACTCAGAATTAAAACATATGGAGTATGAATCAAAATTGAATAGTTGAACCATTTGGAATCTTGTACACAACAATTACGTTTGCAAATCTAAAACTAAAACATACGGAATAGGGAACAAAACTGAATACTTGAGTTGTCACTATAATCTAAAACATAACACATTTATTTTGGTGTTTGCAATATAAAAATAAAGACATATGGAATAAGAATCGCTTACTAACATCTAGAACACTAATAGCAGCTTTAGCTACTTGTTAAATTACAATACCCACTTCATTGAAATAAGGGAAAAAGTTAAAACTTAAATAAAGCAATATCCAAAATCAGTCAAAATTGAACTGATATATAAAATATCTTTCAGAAACAGACAGCAGGCCATGGTAGTAAACAATCGTGAATCATTGAATCTAATATTAATCAATCAGTATGATATGCGGCCCAGTGGGGCAGTGCGACTGGGCTTTTGAGTTATCTTTGTCGATAAATAGTTGTTCGGCATGCCATTCGAGTAGCACTTCTGTCGTAGTCACTTCAATTTTGTAAATCGATCGTCATGGATTTCGATTCAAGGATAGCGGCTATGTGCCCTAGCTTCATTTTTTTACTTTGAAGGCGTGCGAGAATTTGTGCCCTGACTTTTGATGAGGCCCAAAGCAATGGCTTCAGCTGCTTTGGTGAAGGGCTGACTGTGCTCATAGCAAGATGGAGTGTTTTATTTGCAAGCTTAAGTTGCTTTTAAGTATTGTGGAAGCTGTGCAGTATAAGTTTTCATCACCAACTCTAATGGGCTTTCCAAGAATGCTCCATCTGTAGAAGCAACATAATTTGATAGGGAATATATACATACGTACATAATTTTACCTTTTTCCAACAACTTACTTTGTCCAAATATTACCTTTTTCCATCAACTTACTTTGTCCGTTTATGCTGCTTCTTTACCTAGGCTTCATTTTTATGTAAATCTGACAAAAAACTAACATGATGACGCGCTCCATTGTAGGCCATTGTGAAAATTGATAGAGAATTACGTCTCTCGTAAGCCTATTTATATAATGTTAAACCTTTCCTAAAATATGCAATTAGAGATTCACACTGTCAAAATCCATAGAGATTTTCGTCTATTTGACCTTTTGACATATAGCGCATGATAATAGTAGGTATAAACTCAGGGACATTGTTGCTATTATTTTAGTTAAGATATCCTTCGCATGGAAAGGGGCAGTATTGCTTGACCATTTATTCTTTCATAAACTAATTTAATAACTATTTTGATTTAAATATTTCATCCCAAAGAAACTAATTTTTATTCTTCAACTGTGCTCCATGAGTTCATTTTTTGGTCAAAATACCAAAGATAATAACCTTGAATGAAAGTCGATGTTTCCATATTTCCTGCTAATCACGATAGTTGAAATTTTATAGGAAAAAACTAGGATCTTCTTTTGTTTAATGGTTTTTTATGCAAAATAAATGATGATTATGTTGCAATAAATGGTACTCATGGGATACTAATGTTTGGTTCAAATGATTTGTTCATGCGTAAAAAATTCTTACTCTAATTTAAAGCCCTTAAACCAATCGAATGATTCCCATTTCTTTATCTCGACCAATAATAACTTACAAATAAATTGAGTCAATCAAAATATGTAATAATATGAATTTTTATTCTTTCATAAACAGAAATATATTAGTTTTACGAGTTATGATTCAAGTTTTGAAGACAAATAATATAGATCAACAATATAGGTGCTCAGGTTTTCGTTTGCATGAGGTAAATTCTTTGAATTTGAATTATTAGGATTTCTTTCATACTTTTAGCATCAGATTTGTTAATCCGTGGTTATTTCAATGTTACATTCAATTAGGGAGACCATGGGGTAACCGATTTGAATTGGATTTAATATTTGAAAATCAGTCCGGTGATTGGATTTAGATTATACTTTTTGGTAGCGGTAGATTTATCGTTTAAATTCCTTGTAATTCTTAATATATTGAATAATTGAAATTGTGGTAATTGTGATGTAATTCATTCCTTAACTACGTTAAGAATGTTATTGCTGTATAAATCTATCCCCATAACTTTCTATTTGGGTTTGAGAATTACTATAATATTATAGTTGTGAATTTGACAGTGATTATGCGTATATTCTTAAGACTGTAATTCGACGGTAAATTATGTACGTTTTAAAAAGAATTACAATAAATTGTGAAAATAATGGAAAATGGAATCAGTATGCCTAATTTTGCAAGGAAATTTACAGTAATTGGAAATGACGTATGAAAAACATGAATTAATATCTAACCCAGAAAAACGAATTAGTAGTGGACTGAATTAGATAGGGATGGAAAAAGGGATGCATATACATAACTACCATTACAGTAAATTATAGAGAACCTAGTTGTAAGAAAAGGAAGGTAATAAGGATTAGTGTGAAATAGGGTTTCTTTTGCCATATTGCACATTAAACAAATATATCTATGCACACGATGTAAATAAAAGAAATAGCTTGCAACTACAGATCTTTATTAATGTGTATTATGGAAATAGATTTTTATACATTTTCACCAACCAATTTAATGAAGTGCATGAAATATTTTCCCGTAATAATAAAAATGTACTAGATAGTAAATAATGAATGATTACAACAATAAAGGTGTTAACAATATTTTTCGTCAATGTTAACCCATAAAATTATGGATATATAGCATAGGTTGTTTGCATAATGAAAGAATGGATCGTTGAGGAGTCAGGATGTTCGAACTACCACAGTAGCCAGGTCGTTATTGTCTTGGGTCGCCAATCTCTAGGTCGTTGCCATATGTAAAGTTCAAATCGTTCTGCTATCTTAAGGGGAATTAGTCATCTATTATATGTTGAGGATCGGGTCGTGGACCAGCAAGTCGTTCAACAACCAACATAAATACTAAGGCAAAGTCAGACTGCGTCATGGTCAGGTCGTTCGTACCTTGATGAGTCGGGTCGTCCTCTGTATACTAAATCCAGAGCACAGGTCATTCGTGTACATTCCTCAACAACCTACTCAGATGGTTTCTTGGAGAAAGGTGCAGTGTTAGGTCACACACGACCCAAGAGGGCAGGTCGTTCTATGGACCTGACTTAAGCTTATTACTTATGCACTGTCTTTACTGACAAACACCGATCAATTGTACTCATAGCAAGATGGAGTGTTTCATTTGCAAGCTTAAGTTGCATTTAATTATTGTGGAAGCTGTGAAGTATAAGTTTTCAGCACCAACTATAATGGGTTTTCCAAGAAAGCTCCATCTGTAGAAACAACATAATATGATAGGAAATTTAGTTATGAAAAATTATGTAGAAGCACTGTATTTGATATTAAGCCTAGTGTTACTTTTTATTTTGTAGCTCAGTCTTTAAGAATCTTGAATGCTAGCGTTTTAACCATCGTTGGTAGTTTTTGTTGCAATTTACACTGCCTTGTGTGTTGTCAAACGATTCAACTTGGAATGAGACAAAAGAACAATACACCTCATATATTCAACATTAATTTGTGCAACATGTACAGCTGATGATTAATTTCATTTCAGTGCACAAAAATTTACCAGTATATGCATAGAAAATATAACGTTTTCAAATATGACTTTGTAGTAGAGATGCTTGGACCTACTTATCTCTTGTCTCTTACCAAATTTTAGAGAAACCATCGGCTTATATGCTTATATCTCTTCAGTTTTTTTAAATGTCAAATTGAGCGATTCAACGATATGATGTGTATTTTTATATGTAACGTTAGCCTCCTTGATAATGGTATTAATTTCAAATGATATAATCTTTATTTCTTTAGTTTTATAAGAAAATATAATCATATAAGTACCTTTATGATTAAAAAATGCACGTTTAATGCTTGATTGTTCGACGGTGAGAATTAAATAAGTAGTTTGTGATATTGGTAGTGATGCATATTATTTGTTGTTCGTATGGTGATAAATTACGTGGAATTTACAACAATTTCTTTTTTTAATAAAATTGGTTTCAACAGCTAAACCAGAGTATTTTTTGCCAAGTAGATTTGTTGGTCTTTGCTTCCCACCTGTTATATAAAAGACTAACTATTGACATGCTTTTCGTTTAAAACTGTCACACGTCAAGATTTTGGTAAACGACGCGTTCAAGTGTCGAGAAAGTCATTGGAAAACAATAAGCGATTTTGTCAAAGTGACGACGTATTCGGAAAAGATTAGAAATAACGTAGATTTGTAAAACCATCGTTAATAAACATGTAAAAACTAGCATGGTAAAAATACGTGATCGACTAAGTCCGATCAGCTCAAAATCCTTGAACATCCCGGTTCATTCACGTCTGACTCTTTGTTATCATGCCTTTCTTCCTCTATTTTTTCTTCCCTCCACTCAAATCTATCCACTTCCTTTCAGCTCTTCTCTTCACTTCCTTTATCCAACTTTGTTTGTTGTGGGAAAAGTTTTTTCCTTTCTCCAGATCTACACCCACACCCAATTTGCCCCTTTTATTTTATGTCTGCTTGGCCGATCCCTCTTTCCTCCAAACGGATCTGGCCTAGCTAACCGTTTCTGAGATCCAAGACACGAAATTCCTTACTTTGGCTTTTGGTAGTGACTTTACGCGACTCCTTTTCTTCTCCAGCCTCGCCGCTTAAGGGTTTAGTTCATTCATACTCTTCTGAAAAGCAGACCTTCGCGATGTGAATTGAAAGCTTTTCAATGTGATGGTGAGTTCATCTATTAATGGTCTTTTTGTGTGCATTGTTGAGTCTAACTGTGTGTTTGGATTGTTGTCTGTGTTTGTTGTTTGCGAGGTTCGACTTGTTCTGTGTGCTTTCCTGTTGAGGTTAGTAGTTTTGGGTTTGTTGATGGTGGTTGTGGGTTTTTGCTTGGAGACCTTTTTTCCTTTGTTGTGTGAGGTGTTCTTGCTGGAGTTTGGAGGAGTCAGATGGTCTCTTGCCACCATAATGGTGGTGAGTTTCGAAGGTGAAGTTGGTTGTGGCATTCCTGACTCCGTATACTGCATTTGGTCAATATGCTTCTTCGTGAGCAAGGAATTTCTACAATTTGTGATTTTGTTGTCTTGGTCGCTGCTCTGGCAACTAAAATAGTTGGTTATTCTGTTTTATCCCGGTGATAATTGTTGCTTTAGTTTTTCTGTAAGTTGTGGACTACTTTGCAGTCCGTTAAGTGATCTTGTAAGTTTTTTCAGCTTGTTGTTGTTGTCTAATTTTCTACCTTTCTAGCATTGATGTATTATATTGATTAATCACCCTGCATGGTGTACTAGATCGGATTGTACTAGCATTTGCTAGCGCTTGGAATTATGTCTGTAGCAAATAGTTTTTCTGCCTATCTCTTGTATTATTATGTACTCGTTATTTGTTGTAATGAGAAAAGTGTTATGGATCACTGTAAAAAAACTGGTTAGTCTTGCCAAAAAATAATATAATTGATATTAGAATTCTTCCAAATTTCAATTAAACTTGAAGTCATATTCCCATTTTAAATCAATTCAACTTCAATGTTTCAATTCGATTCAACTTCAATATTAAATTCAATTTGACTTCCAATTTAAATTCAATTCAAATCAAACAATTCGATTCAGATATTTGAAGTTTTAAATTACAATTCTCACTTTGAATTATAGCAATTTATAATAATCTCAAGTTCAAAATTCAAGAATCACTTTCAATCAAATCAATTTAAAGTAAAATTCAAAGTTAGATAAACAATTCAATTTCAGTAGATTCAATTCATATACAATGTCATTTTCATGTTTACCACATTAAATAAATTCCTTTTGCTTTTATATTACAAAATCCAAAATTCAAGTACAAAGGAATGATTTATAAAACATCATCTATATAATCTTAAGCAATATTTCAAGATTCAAGGTTGAAACAAATTTAATTTAAGCAACCGATATCCGTATATAATTTTCTGTCCTATGGCCAAGTGATACCTGTATGTTGGTGTTTTAGGAAAGGATATATATCCCTTTCAATCCAAGTCATGGTTACAGGTATTTATCATTTCAACCTACATTCTTAATTTATTTTAATGGTTAATGCCGGGTTTATTTGATTCTGGTAACATCTAGGGTAATCGGTTAGGATTAATCAACACAAACAGGAAGACATACATAATAAATGTAAATAATGGGTAAATTCACACAATTAACACCAATATACCAAACATATCAATCCAATGCGTCCATCAAATCAATACATCTAAACAGATCAGTATCACATCAATTTAATAGTTATCAGATGTCGGTTTTAAACTAGCAACTAAATGTCAAATTTAACTGAATTGTAAAATTTAAGCTAACACTCAATTTAAATTACACTATCGATGCCAATCAACGTAAATATATAATTTTAACTACCAAACATCAATCAATACAATCATATCATAACATGGTTTTAATTTAACTGACTATGGAATTTTCTAGCTAAGCGTGGGTCGATTTCAACCAAACCAACCCCATATTGTCTGGAAATCCAATACGATCCAAACGAAACAAGCCATGACTCAATTTGATTTCCTATCAAGAAGTTATACACGTTTGAACATACGAATTTTAAAATATATAAAATAATAAAAAGAAACCACTCACCAACAATCATATGCCACGCAAGCATTCCCTTTCTTCTCCCTCATTCGTGTTTCACATTACAGTAAAGAGCACCCAACCCAAACACGCAATCTCCCATGTTTTGCGCACCACACCATGAGCCACTGAACCACGATCCAACACCACCACTGCACGTCCCACCTCATACTCCTCTTGCACCTAAGATCAGACCTCCCTTGGCCTTGCCATCCTCGTCTGAAACCCATAAAACCGTGATACCTTCCAAGAGGAATTCCAGTGATTCCTGACATTGTCAGCATCGATCCACGATATGGATCTGAAGATCTCGTCAAGCTTTGCGGCTTTGTAGTTGAAACTTTCTTGAATCATCGCCCGGATTGAGAGAGATTAATAGAGGAAATTTCAAATTTTTGTGACCATGCGACGAATTTTAGGGCCGACATTAGGATTCGTGGAATATTTTAATATTAGTTGTCTCGGTTAGCATGTTTTAAAGCCAAAAACGGAAAAGAATCCAAATCAGATCTGTTAACAGCTAAACTGTAGGTGTAAAGGCCTCGTGAACGCAATGGACTAGTGGCGAGGACCAATTTGGAAGTCCGTAGCAGTTGCACTTAAAAATTTGATTATTCAAATTAAATTGCTCATATAAATTTCTATGTGTTTTAAATTCACACGATCAAACGATAAGTCTGATGACTACGAAATTTGAAAACTTACAATAATTTAATAGGGATAGTTTGGCTCAGGTCCCTGTTATGTTTTAAAATACAAGAAAACTCTGTGTCTAAAAAAATTATAAATTAGGTCCCTATTTTTCAAAAATCATCAAAAATTCAAAAAAAAAAAAAAACAACGAATTTTTTTATGAAAATTCAAAATTAAATTCGATGCGTAATCGTCGTCGTATTCATGCATTAAAAATTAAAAAGAAAATGAATCAAACAGAAAAAATTGCAATGCTGCAGAATTTTTATGCAAATTTACATATAATTCCTGAAATTGCAGCAATTATTTCAAAAAGTTGCTGAAATTCATGCAACTTTTCCTTAAAGAATATAATACAATTTTAGTAAATTGCTGCAAATGTTGAAACTGTTTGCAATATTCGCTGATATTTCAGCAACTAATGATCCGCCTTTGAACTATAAATTATATAAATAATTGCTGGAATATCAGCAATAATTCATTAAAATTGTTGATATTTCAGCAAAATTTTTAGTAATTTTGCATCAATTGTTAAAATTTGCTGAAATATCAGCAATAATTCACTATAATTGCAGATATTTCAGCAAAAAAATTAAATCCTTTCATTTAAATTCACTATAATTTCTATATATCCTTTCTCACTTAATAATTCCAACTTAAAATAATATTAAAATATTTCAAAATGTAGAATTTTATTTTCATAGCAATAAATATTGAAATATTAGCTTCTTAACATATTTCATTTAAATTATAGTTTCATACTAAACCGAATTTAAATATCCTTTCTAAAAATTAATCATTTTAATAAAATTTGACATGGTCAAATTCCCATTATAAATCACTTTGAATTTACCTCTACTAAATTTACATTTCGATCATCGAAATAGAATTCATCGTTTCTTTTTAAATTGGTTTTCAAGTTCCCTTTTAAATTCAAATTTGAATTCTAAATTCCTGAATTATCGAATGATAATTATTTTACTTCATTTATAAACTTCGTTCATAATCAACTTCTTGCTTTATCAATTTAAACAAGTTTTTATTTTCAAGTCTATTCGAAATTTAATTTTTATTTTGGAAATAAATTTCCTTTTTAAATATCAAATTCCTTTTCTACATTCAAAAATACTCTATGGTATTTAAATACCAAAATTCTATAGCCAGTGTTATTCAGACATAATCAATCACAGATTATATATCACATCATATATCACAATAAATGAAAAACAATAATATAAATGTTGAGGAATCCACTGGATCTCTCCAACCTGTATCCCTGCATCCACAGATGGTAATCGACGTAAATAACATCAATTTCATTCCAATATGAGATACCATGGTAAATAGAATTAGTAATCAACCAATGATTTATATATATAACTATATCTCTCATTTCAACATATTTATCAACTATTCATCCAAACAAGCATCACAAGGCATTCAATCATCATTAATCAATTCTAAAATATGTTTGTAAATTTATAAACTGGACAGAGTTAGTGAGTTTACTCACATAGTTTTGTAGTTGATGTTTCTGCTTTTGTTTCACTTAGAAATGAAACAGGCATTTAATTAACAAACATATCATTAAATTTTTAATTACCATGATCGATGAAAATAAAATACGGCCTAATCATCCTTCTTCCATTTACCCAGGGAAATCATGATTCCCTCCTTGAAACAAAACCACAGTGTGCCACTCGGGAAGCAACCCACCACTGTGTCGATTAAACTCCACCAACGTGCTCCTCCACTTCACAGGCCCTGATCCGCCCTTAGTTCCTTCCAAACACAGTCCAGCTTTAACGCCACTCCCTGTAGAAAATTTGAACCAATATAAGCAACCTCTTAAAGCTAAGCTTCATCATCTCCCAATAGTATTTTCATTCCATCTTTCTTCCCCGATTCTATGATTACGTTCCAGAGAAAAATACAACCAACAACAGAACTTTGCTCCATAGCTGCAACTTCTATGCTTCACTGTTCTCAAAATAGAAACCACTATGCTACTCCTCTCACCTTCCTCTACACAACCCTCCTCAGCATATACAACTCACAATCATCCAACATATACCGACCTCGGTCTGGAACCACATTGCCAGTGAAAATAGCGACACCAAATATGTCTATATTTCTCCATAAAATCAAAACAGAGGATTCTCAATCTCACAAGCCCAAAACTCAACTTAATACCAAGTAATTCCTCACCAATCGACCTATATTGACTACCTTAGGGTACGTTGCTTGTTTTTCCAGCGAACCAGAAGGCGTTTGAACCAGATAAATCAATCGTATGCTGATTCAATTCGCTATTCAATTTTTCTTCTTCTTCCTTTTTTTCAACTTGTTTTCGGATCTTAAAATCACGTAATTGTAAAAGAAGAAATAGCAGTAGTGTGTTACTGTTGTTTTTAAAGGGAAAAGAACGAAAGGATTAGGTGTTTCAAAGTCAGAGTGCTAGGATGTGTTTTGAGACCGACATGTTTAATCGTACCCGATATTTTTGACTGAAGGACACGAGAATCCTTATGTAACAACCCGTATTTTTCAACTAATTAAAAATTTGGATTTAACATGAATTTTTTGAATAATGGTAAGAGTTTAAAATTTTAATGAGTTATTAATGTAAATGAACCTATAGAAATTATGTAGCAGTAGAATTTGACAAATTAAAATGGTAGTAATGTACATTTGGATGTGAATGAACAAGATACTTGAATTCAAACGTTAGCATGGAAACGAGAATTAAATATGGGATTAATAGATGAGAAATAAGTTAATTGTTGTAATTAAGATTCAATTGAAATATATGTAGATTTATATGATACAAGCTTTAGTAAATTCATTAACGACAATTTCAAGAGGTTATTAAGGTAATAACTTACACTTAATTTTGAATGAATAGGAAGATGTTTCAAAATGGTTAACTAAGTGATACTGTCATTAAACAAAATGAATAGCGTTGTATTATTACTTAAAATACGCTTATTACTTGAAAAGACTGGGATTGAACGCTTCGGCGGTAGATCTACTTTGAAACTTGCGGAAAAAGGGGTATGTTCAGTGTCCGTGTCTAGATGTTAACCGGTGATTTACCTGGTGTTTGTTGTCCGAACCTGGATGAAAACCATGAACCGTGAGGTTGCACCTAGTTCCGGATTGATCTTTCGTGTCCGGAACCATCATATTAGAACCCAACAACCAATATGAGCCTTCCGTTTTGTTTGTAAACTATGTATGTGGGCATAGTCACTATGCTTGATAAGATTAATATATTTATTTGCGGAATGGTTTTCAACACTATGCAGTAATAATAGTATTAAAAGAAGATTTTCATGTATGAAAGCATGTTTGGTTATCATAAGACAAAACTCGCCCATTTGGTGTGCGCTTGCATTGTGTAATGTGGGACGAGCTTATGATAGCTTCAATTTTCCAAAATCATATGCGAATTTTCCATAATACTTGTTTAGATTACTACACCCATAACACTCATGTTATTTCATATTTTAATTTGACTAATATGTGAATGATATAGTTCTGATCCAAGTGTTTGTTGTGTTTCTTTTTATGCAATACGCTCGGGTCAGCCGAAGTTGCAGTTAGAGAAGATTACCTTGCCTTGAAGATGCTATTATGAAGATGAAGATGGAGCACAACAGACGTATTATTATTACTATTCTGCTGCAAAATTATTGGTATGTTGTATAATAGTTAACTCTGATAATTGTTGTAAAATATAATCAAATATATGTTTTAACAGCTTCATGAACTGTTATTTATTGTTTATATGTTGTCCTTCCGCTGTGAGATTCTGTATTTGTTTTCTTCTTCCATTCTTTTTCTTATATAAATCCCAATAACTTTCCGTATTTTTGATTTGTTTAACTTGATAATTGAGGATCATCGCCAATTTGAACAGCCAAAAATCCCGGATGTTACATTTGGTATCAGAGCTTTAGTTTAGCGAAAATCTCGGCTCTATTTGTGATTAACTCATTAGAGATAGGGTAGTAATACCCTAGAATGAGTTTGAGTGTATATGAGAGAGCGTACTAGTAATTTTGATATATAATGATTTCGTATTGTGTCGGTTTGTTCCGTTGAGTATTTATGAATTTTGGTCGATACTTGGGACGCCAAGGCATCGATAGGGATTTCTAAACACTTTAATATAACTCTTTGACATAATATTGTTGTGAATTATATTGTATATATATATATAAAGTTTTTTTTTTTGAATATCTATGAAATTTGATTTTGTTGATGATAATATTAGATTTTCATCGTTTGTTATTCGATTAATCAATAGTTAAAACTATTGGTTATTGAATGGTTTAAGAAAAATCATATATTGAAAATTTATTGGTAATGAAATATAAAGTTAACTATGAATTTGAGAATTTAATTTTGGGTAGTTTTGCAATATTGATTTAAAAATGATTTTTTTATGTCATTATATTTTAAAAAGTCGTTTCATATAGAAATTATTTTCAAATGAATTTAAAACTAAGTGTATGCTCCCATCTTGTCTTTCGAAATTATTTCGGTGATGAGTGCACACATCATCGATGCTCATTTTCAAGAGTTTTAGTGGGGAGACCGCTTAGAAGTTTATACCTTGTTTTTGAGAAATTGAAATTCATTTAAATTGTTTATAATATGGTTTATATAAAGATATAATATATATAATATTTTAAAATTTTATTTGGAAATGAACCTGAAGTTGAATTCTTATGTCTTAAATAATCAATGATTCCAAACCGTTGAAATGAAATAAGAATTTTAAAAACATATGAATTATGTAGAAACAAATGAGTCTAAGGAAGATATTAACTTTAAAATAGAAGCTCTTAGAAACATGAAATTTAATGCACAAATTGAAAATTTGAGCTTGGGTGAGATTTAATTGTTTTTCCTGTAGCACATATAACTTACCTAAAAACTTAAGAAGTTAAGGGTTATAGGAATAAGAAATTTTCAATACGCAAGTAGTGTTTTAGACAATAAATTGTGAAATTAAATTGACGGCTTATGAAAATGAATAAAACATGAATCACGATTATATAACGGTGTATACCTAATTTGTTATGAAATTGAATTCGACTAAGTAAGGATGATAAGCAGAATCAATGAAGAAGTGAATTGTAATAAACCCATTGGAATTAAGAAGAAAAGATATGGGAATGAATTTATAAGTATAAAATTAGTAAAGGTCAAAATGAATTAATTTATTTAATTAAAACAAGTTCGTCGCAAAGCGACAGTTCGTAATTTTCGTTGAAACAAGAATTTTCCGGAGCTGTTTGAATATATTTTTCTAATGAAAGAGAAAATTTAAATTTCGACTTGTAGATTTTAAGATATGTGTAATTCAAACTTTTAGAAAAATCATAATTTGATAATTCGCGATCTAGAACTAGAGTATTAATGAAATTATTTAAGTAAACTAACGAACGAGACAAGTTGAATAAGAAATCATATGATTTAATATATAAATTGGCAACTTTCTGACTACGCCTTTTCGTGGACGAAAAGTTTTAAGTGGGGGAGAGTGTAACAACCCGTATTTTTCAACTAATTAAAAATTTGGATTTAACATGAATTTTGGTGAATAATGGTAAGAGTTTAAAATTTTAATGAGTTATTAATGTAAATGAACCTAGAGAAATTATGTAGCATTAAAATTTGACAAAATAAAATGGTAGTAATGTACATTTGGATGTGAATGAACAAGATACTTGAATTCAAACGTTAGCATGGAAACGAGAATTAAATATGGGATTAATAGATGAGAAATAAATTAATTGTTGTAATTAAGATTCAATTGAAATATATGTAGATTTACATGATACAAGCTTTAGTAAATTCATCAACGACAATTTCAAGAGGTTATTAAGGTAATAACTTACACTTAATTTTGAATGAATAGGAAGATGTTTCAAAATGGTTAACTAAGTGATACTGTCATTGAACAAAATGTTCTATTTATGTAACAACGCGGAAAATCTGAGCCAGTTTAAAAAATTTAATTTGGCTATTTTAGTGGATTTTAGATATTTAAAATAAAATATTTTAAATAATAATGACGAAAAGTATGTTTGAATCGATGTTTGAAAATAAAAATAATTATTTTAAATTATAAACAAGGCTTGAAATGGCGCGGTAGTTTCAAAATCTCATTTCAAACTTTGACTGGCTATACCGGGTTGAAAATAAAACTGATTTTAGTGAAACCAAAAATATTTAAATCTGTTAGTGAATTTCTTTCTAACGAATCTGAAAAATCGAAGTTTCATAGCGGGAGTCAAAAGTTATGGCCTAATCAATTTTCAGAAAGGTCGGTATAGAGTTTATATAGCCCGTGAAAATGGCCATTTTGCAAACGACCTCTGAATTCAACGAAACCACTTTTGTTGGATCCGGGATGTCAAATTATTGCTAGATTTCAAATTTCATAATTTTTGAAGCTAGTATGTGAGCGTGGCAAAGGAAAATGTGTTTTGTCGATTTCTACTAAATTGGATCGACCAGAAAAGGGCCATTTTTCAAACGGTCTCAGAATTCAACGAAACTAGTTTTGTTAGGGCAGTATCGTCAAAACATAGCTAGACTTATTTTTCTGGAATTTTTGGAATCAGTATGTGGCCCCGGCAAATTGAAATGTACGTTCAAATCAAATATTGAATGTTTTATATTTTAATTTGAAGAAAAACTGACTGAAACAGTCGAATGGGCCTACGAAACATATCCCATTGTGTTCAGAATGGGGGTATTTAGCTAGGGACGACAGTCGTTGGGTCTGGATTGGGGTTCGTGTGTGAAAGAGGGTATTTTCGAAATTTAAAAATATATAAATAAATGGAAAAATCTCATTGGCCCAAACGACTTTCTCTCTCCCCGATCTTCTACTGCGCGACAACGGAAAGGGGTTCTTCCCTTCTCTCCCCGCTTTTTCCTCCTACACGCATCGATAGCCTTCGAACCCGTTGGGGTTTTTGAAGAGCTCCCCTCAAGCTTCAAATCCATGGTCGTTGCACCCTCTTTCGTCAAGTGAATCGCGAGATTCAGGCCTCCAAAGTCGGAGCCTTTCAACCGCCGCTGACAGCACCTGGAGCCACCGAACTGGACCCCCTCCCTGGCGCACGTGCGCCTCTCCAGGCCCTACCCCGTGGTGAAATCCGATCGAGCAACCGCTACACGGATTTCGAGAAAAGTTGAAACCTAGTTTTGAACAAATGAAAGAGGTAACGACTTGTATTTCATTTTATAGTCTATAGCACTTCTAAACGCTATAGATTTTGATTTCACTATAAAAATCATATCTTTTTCGTTTGTTGACGAAATTCAGTGAAACAAGAGACAGTGAACTCGTGTGGACGTCTTCTACATTCTAGAAGAGACGGCATATTTTTCTGAGCCTTCTGCTATTTTTGGTGGAGTGGAACCCAATGTGAGATTTATAATTTATAAACGATATGGAAAACAATGGTTTTTAAATTATATGGTCGATATATGAGTTATATAAGTGTTGTACACCTCATGTATAAGCGTTGTATAAGTTGTATGTTCGATGTATAAGTTATATATGCATTGTAAAATTGATATATGTGTTGAAATAAAATGAAATGATATTGAAGTGAGATCAATATATATATATATATATATATATATATATATATATATATATATATACTCCCCTCGTCCACAGACCATGGACGATATATATTGGTTGTGATATTGTTTGGATTATTGGTTGATGTGAAATTTGGTGAATATCATGAATGGTTGAATTGAAATGATTGATTGTGATTGAAATCCCAATAGGGTTAGTATATGGGAAAATTTTCCTGCGTGCGAACTAGATATTGAAAATCACCATTGTAAAAAACCGCGAGGTTTTAAGGTAGAGCGAGGAGCCATACTAGGGACGGTGCAGGTTTTAACTACCCTGTTGTTATGCTACCGAATTTTTCAATAATATTCATGTGTTAGAATCATTTTCATGTGTTGAAACTATATTCGAGTGTCGAAAAGAAATTCATGTGTTGAATGAAGTTCATGTGTTGAATAAATTATTTAAAAGATAAAAATCACTTTTTTATTATATATACAGGCTATATAAAATACTAGCATTTTAAATAAATTGTTTTAACACCAAAAATAACATTTTTACCTTATGTATAGACTATATAAAATAATCATGTTTTGAGATAAATTGTTTTACAATAAAAATCATATTTTAATTATACATATAAACTATAAAAAATATTCATGTGTTGAATAAATTATTTGAAAGATAAAAATCACATTTTTATTATATATATATAGGCTATATAAAATACTAGCATTTTAAATAAATTGTTTTAATAGCAAAAATAACATTTTTACCTTATGTATAGACTATATAAAATAATCATGTTTTGAGATAAACTATTTTACAATAAAAATCATATTTTTATTATATATATAAACTATAGAAAATATTCATGTATTGAATAAATTATTTTAAAGATAAAAATCACGTTTTTATTATATATATATAAGCTATATAAAATACTAGCATTTTAAATAAATTGTTTTGACACCAAAAATAACATTTTTACCTTATGTATAGACTATATAAAATAATCGTGTTTTGAGATAACTTGTTTTACAATAAAAATCATATTTTTATTATATATATAAACTTTAGAAAATATTCATGTGTTGAATGAAGGACTAGAAGGATAAAAATTATATTTTTACCATATTTGTGAAGTTGAAAACGTTCATGTGTTGAATATATAGATTGAACAATAAAATCTACCTTTTCATTGGGAATATGAAGTGTTAAAAATATTCATGTGTTGAATAAATGTTTTTGATAATAAAAATATCATTTTTATCATGTGAACGACTTGTTAAAAATGGTGATGTGTTGAATAAATATTGTTGATGATAAAAATAGCATTTTTATCAAATATATAAAGTGGGTATGGTTTTGAAATTGAAGAAGGAAATATATATATATAATATATTGAATAACGACGCTGTAGTTCGTGGTTTAAAACCGTGATTTCAAACGATTAGTGTGGGAGATCCGACCGTCGGAATTTCCCAAAACTGCAACCGTTGGATTCGCCTTGGAAATATCTTTCCAACGACACCCACTGTGTGAAGATCCAACGGTTGGATTGTCTGGAACGTTTAATTCAAATCTGAAGAAAAACAACGCCAGAATCGATTATATTTATATATAAATATAAATATAATTAAATTAAATCGAATAACGATGCTACAGTTCGTATTTTGAAATCGTAACTTCAAACGACTAGTGCGGGAGATCCAACGGCCGGATTTTCCCAAAACTGAAACCGTTGGATTCATTTTGAAAAGATCTTTCTAATGATATAAAATTTGTGAAGATCCAACAGTTAGATTTTCAGAGATGTGTAAATCAAATATGAAGAAAAACAGCGCCACGGCCGCGTTATGGCCTGAAGCGTTGTTTTGAATGAATTAGCTATTTTTAAATAAATAAAAATAGCGATAAATCGTGATAAAATATTATAAATGATATGGAATGGAAATAAACTGAATTTTCTCAGTTTATGTAATATTTGATGGTTGAATGTATTTGGCGTGAAAATTACATTAATGAGTGATATCGAATAATTTAACCATTGAAATGAATTGATTTGAAATTCTAAATGTACGTGAATTATTTGAAAAGGCCGAGTTAATTATCATTTCAAATAATTGATCGACGAGTGAAAGTCGAAGAGATGAAGACGGTGTCAGACCGATAATCTTCACGTCGAATGGAGGGGTGCTACTGATGCTCATGATGGGATTAGCTACCTTGTAGGGGTTGAAGTAATAGCCGTCCGGACGTACTTGTGGATTGTACGGATGTGCGAGGTATTGAGTGCCTAAGGTTTCGTTCAGACCCAGAACGAACTTGTAAATGGACTGCGTGTCTGACATTGGATTTTGTCCTGTGCTGGTTGATCTCTATTAAATATATATCTGTTTGGCGGCGGAGAATTTATTCTCTTGCTTAACTCCTTCTCTGAGACGTACGAGCTTAGAGGTTATATATCGATAGAAATCATCCGCATGGAGTGAATTGCCTGTATGGCATGCCTAAGTGGCAAATGATCAAGGCTTCTGTTGAAAAGCAAGGTCTTGAGGTGGATGATCAAAGCACGGCCTGTGTGGCGTAGCTTTGTGTATAACGTTGATTCGTGAGCCTCACACCCCAGTATGGACCAGAAACAGGAGAAGGATCCAGGGAGGATGAAACACCCCACCTCCGTTAGGGTCACTCTCAAAGGGAATGCCCTAATTTTGGTGGAGGTTTATAAGTATAAGTCACAGATATACAAGACAGATATAAGAACACATATTTGTAAACAGCAGAAAACAGCAACTTTTATTTCATAAAAGCAAATACGTGTTACAACAACATTACCATGATTGTCTTACATCCTTTCCAAAAACATAACATAACACTTTCATAATCTGTCTTGATTACATCATTTAAAGAAGCATAAAAAAAACATAAATAAACTGCAAAAGCCCTATAGTGGTTGTCCAAAGCCATAGTTCAAAACGAAAAGGTCCAAGCAATACATTTTTCCTCTTCAAGCTGGATATGAAGGCTGGTCAAGCTGCAGTGTTCCCTCCCTGTGGACCTGGGGGGGGGAACGGAAGAAAAGGAGACGAAAGAAAAGTAGAGTCAGACATAAAGCCTGAGTAAGTCTAGGACTATTCTGTCTATGAATAAAGAACTGGGTATGATAAGTATAAACTAGAAATGGGGAAAGCACTATAAACTTGGTTATGTTGTCTAGGGTCGAATATACTATCGTACCCCATATTAATCTCTGTACCCATATAAACTAGTTCCCAATAGGCACCCCATAATCAGGGTGAAGTGATCCATTCTATGATGATCGGCTCCTACTCGCATAGTTACATGTGTCTTACGGCCCCCGATGTTGTAGTTACCTATGCTGGTCCCACCATGGGTTGTATCAAGTCCCATGGTGGCGGCCCGACACAATTCTAGAATGCACAGGTATGCTACTGGTGCCCAGTGCCTTATTTTTCTGCGCCGGAGTGTGTGCACGCCCGCACCCCGTTAGAACCTACACTGCTGCACCACCGCCGTCGAGTTGACCTCTTACAATCAGCCCAGTAATCGTGCCCCACCCTGCCTAGTTTCAGGGTATCATGATACGCCTTGTAGGGTTACTGCTGAAAAGGGTCCCCCGCTACTAGGTTTTCTATTTCTAGCCAACATGCTAAGTTGGTTAAGTGTTTATAAACCTAACCCCCAATCAGTCTGTTTAGTTTAGCATGTTCCATTTTGATTAAGTATTAATATAATCTACTTAATCCTATCAATCCTGACTCAGCCTTAATTGTCTTATTAAAGCCTTGACCTCTCACATTAGACAGGTATTGTTGTGGCTGCCTGTTGCCGGTTGGGTCCGGGCAGTCTTACGCCACAACTCAGTCTAACCTCGGGTCCTTATTGGGCTCCATGTTTAACCACCCACATTGGATAGGTATTGTTGTGACTACTGGACAGCGAGGCGGTTCCGGGCAGGTTTACATCACAACTCAATCCAACCTCGGGTTAAACACATCGTATTTTCTACATTTACATATTTTGTCTTTCTTCTTTATTTTTCTTATATGTAAATATTTGCGGCCCATTAAAAATCAATGGTGTGAAGGTTACACCAATCATGGGCCCAACCCATACTTGAATTTGGGCCCCTTTTCTTTATATTTTCATTTATTAATAAATTTAACCCAACGTTATTTTCCCCCGTTTAATACGTCCGTTTATTATATATATGTTGGGCTTAGCCTTTTTAAGCCCAACCTAGCCATGCGAAAAGTGGAGGCTTAAAGCGTGATTACATACACAAAAAGGGGAATGTGAACGCATGAACTTGCAACGTGACGTTGGAACTACAAAATAGAAACTGGTGTACTTGCATAGTGGTAACATATACTTTGGTCATAAAGCATAAGTGACATGAATCAAACCATGTAAACTTGTAGTTAAGTTAAGAATATCACTATTGACACATAGGCTTAACTACAACATAAACCTATATTTTATTTAGGCATAATATCAAACATAAGCAAATCATGTTTATAAGATTACTACATGTTTACAAAGGTGCTTACTTTTGTGACTAATACAAAAGTATAATTCAACTAGAATTAATCCAACTTAATAATGATTCTAAATCTATTCACATAACCATGGCACACATATACTTATGGCATAAATATTTCTAACATGAAATCATGATTTTTACTTTAGTCATGCAAACTTGCAAATGGGATTTTGAATCTAACCTAGCTATGTACCACATATGTCATCATATAATTCTTGTTAACAATATAGACCTATCATGGTTTTCAATTATGCAAAATATCAATTATAGCCTAGTCATATTCATAAGTTCACAAAGAGGTTTTTTAGTACAAAAGTATGGCTTAATACATAAATCATGATGCCAAATTTTCAACATAATTTCATATGGATTATAATAACCCAAATTTGCTCCAATTACTCACAAAATGATTTTTGTATAAAAATACACATTATGATGGCATAGTAGCAAAACCCCAAACTTGCATGAATTTCAATTAAACAACTACATACATGTAGCTTCAACATGGATTACATAATTTGCGAATATTCCAAACGTATACTTGCATAAAACTACCGCAAACATGTAGTTTTTATAACGAATAACATGCTTTGCGAATATCCAAACGTATACTTGCATAAAACTACCGCAAACATGTAGTTTTTATAATGAATAACATAATTTGAGAATATCCAAACGTATACAATATTCCAAATCGATAAGAATCATAGTAACGCACAAATATGGATTACTTTATCACCACAAATCAAGTATACAAACCAACACAGTTATCTGTTCATACCAAAATAATACTCTACTTACAATCGTGTGGTGAATTCTCCAATTCAGGAATTTGGAGATGCGACTCCTTGTTGATTTGATTTGTTTAAGTTGCTTAATGCTTTAGAATTTGCCTCCTAATCTTCTCTCAAATTGGTGGCTACTCCTAGTCGCTCCTCTGCAGCATGATGGCCTCGTTCTTATTTTTGAATGAATAGATTAGGTAGAGTCTAGGGTCATTTTTATAGAGTTTATGAACTGATTAGGACCATCGATGTTGCTTGGATTGATCGTAGCCATTCATTCGAAAGAGAGACCAATTAGAGCCTGCCACCTAGCCCTAATGACAAAGCAAGCTTCTGAAAATCGACCAAACACAGATCTGGCCAGCCAGGACTAGACCAGACCTGGCCAGCAGGTCATTTTTGACCTGGGCGCACTTGGCAGGTGCGCCAGGTCAAAAATGTAATGGCGCACTTCCCAAGTGCGCCAGTGCATTTTTGTTCTGGCGCACTTCCCAAGTGCGCCAGTGCATTCTGACCCGTTTTCCGGTTTTTCGCCCAACTTCGTTCGTCCATAACTTCTTCATACGATATCCGTTTTACGCAAACTCAGACTCTATCTCAAGCAGAATTCCGAGACGAACGCAATGGCGTATCCCGTTTCCCTTAATTCTTTGATTAAAAATTATTTATTGTTTAATTTATGAATTTCACAGTTATAAAATACATGGGGTGTTACATTCTCCCCCACTTAAAAGGATTTCGTCCCCGAAATCTTCAAGTTCAGGAAGAATGTACATCTTAACGTCCAAACATTCATCTACTCATCCATCAAACACGAGAATCCATTGTCCTTAAAATACTTCTAATGCTTCATGATCATATGCGAAGTGTGTGTGTACATGTACTTATCTAATGCAAAATCAGGCGGTCTACTGATTCAGTTGACCTCCTTAATGCGAATTATGTAAGTGCTATGAATCCATTATGAATGCAAATCCCCATATTCATGATTCTACATGAGTGCACAATCATTCATACACATGCAACATCCATATGACAACACATTAAAGTTCAACCATATACGAATGCAAACATATATGCATATGCAATATGAAGTGACCGAGCCGATCTAAAACCTAGATTGTGTGTGTATATGCAACCACGAGCAACCACTAGCAATCACTTGCAACCACTTGCAACCATCATCCATAACATGTTTCAATTACATGTTTTCATCCAAAGAGTTTCTACCTAAAAGATAGGGTCGAGGAGATATACCTAAAAAAAAAGATAGATAAAAGCGCAACTTAAGGAAAAAGAAAGATCAAGGATGTACCCTCGAAAAGAAAAGGGTAGGCAGTGCGTATTCTAGCTTCAGTTTCCCAAGTCGCGTCTCCCTCGGCGTCGCTCCACTGAACTTTGACGAGTTTGACTTCGCGGTTGCGTAGCTTTTTCACTTCCGTTCCTAATATGCGGGTTGGAACTTTCCTTATGGTTGCTTCGCGTTCCACCTCTGCTTCTTCTAGGATATTTGGCTCTACCACTTCAGCAGACTCATGTAGACATTTTCGGAGATGTGAAACGTGAAAAACGTTGTGAACTCCGGCAAGTTTCTCGGGTAGCTCTAATCTATAGGCCATTTTCCCAATTTTCTCGATGATAGGGAATGGCCCTACGAACCTTGGCGCTAGCTTTCCTGTGGTTCCAAAACGAACAACGTTCCTTAGCGGAGATACCTTAAGAAAAACTCTGTCCCCAACCTCAAATTCAAGGTCGGTTCTCCTCTTGTCGGCGTAGGACTTTTGTCTGTCTTGGGCCGTCTTCATCCTTCTTCGTATTAAGTCTACTTTCTCTGAAGTCTCTCGGATCATATCTGGTCCAAGTATGAGCTTATCAGTAGACTCCCACCAGCAAGTGGGCGATCGACACGGTCTTCCATATAAAGCTTCGAAGGGCGCCATTCCGATGGTTGCTTGATAACTGTTGTTGTAGGCAAATTCCACCAAAGGAAGGTGGTCTTCCCATGTCCCTCCGAAGTCAAGAACGCACAGTCTTAAAAGGTCCTCCAAAACTCTGTTCACTCTTTCTGTTTGGCCGTCGGTTTGGGGATGATAGGCTGTGCTCAAGCATAACTTCGTTCCTACTGCTTCTTGCAGACTCCGCCAAAACTCACTGGTGAAGATGGGGTCTCGGTCACTAACAATGCTGGATGGTATTCCATGGAGTTGAACGATTTCTTTGAGGTAAAGTGATGCTAGGGATGAGGCAGTTCTTTTACTTTTAACAGGTAAAAAGTGGGCGCTTTTAGTAAGCCTATCCACTATTACCCAAATGCTAGTGTTGCCTCTCCTAGACCTAGGCAGCCCATCGATGAAGTCCATTGAGATGCTATCCCACTTCCACTGCGGGACCTCCAGAGGATGTAGCAGTCCGCCAGGCTTTTTCTGTTCCGCCTTAACCTGTTGGCACACCATACACTTAGAAACGAATTCTGCCACGTCCTTTTTCATGCCGTTCCAGAAGAAAGTCCTTTTTATATCTTTGTACATTTTATGTCCGCCTGGGTGTATCGTCATCTTGGAGTGATGTGCTTCCTCGAGAACCTTCTTTATTAAATCTTTTGTCTGTGGGACGCACAGTCTTCCGTCTCGTCTTAGCAAACCTTTATCGTCGATGGAGTATCTGTTGAGGTGACTTGAAGTCTCAACCCTAATTAGCCTATCAATTATTTCCACAAGCTGAGGGTCTTCGCGTTGCGCTGTCCCTACTGAATCCACTAAAGTTGGGCGCACTTCGAGAGATGCTAGCAAGCCTGGTACAAAATCGGAATAAGGCCTAAAGTCGAAGCTGACTATAAACTCTAGGCTTTGTCTTTCAACAAACAACGGGCTTAGGGTCAATTTCTTTCGGCTCAATGCGTCTGCCACTACGTTGCCTTTGCCCGGAGTGTAGGAGATTTCGAAATCGTACGAGGCAAGAAACTCCATCCATCTCTGTTGCCTCAAGTTAAGATCTTTCTGCGAGAAAAGATATTTCAACGATTTATGGTCAGTGTAAAGTTCGAACTTCTCACCTAGGAGATAGTGTCGCCAAGACTTGAGTGCAAAGACGATGGCGGCCAACTCAAGATCGTGGGTCGGGTAGTTCTTTTCGTGCACCTTTAACTGCCTCCCGCCATAAGCTACTACCCTTCCTTCTTGCATTAAGACGGCGCCTAGCCCTGTCCCACATGCATCCGTATAAACAGTGAACATCTTGCTCCCATCTGGCAGCGTCAAAACTGGGGCTGTTGTAAGAGCCCTTTTCAGTCGTTGGAAAGCAAACTCGCAATCCAAGTCCCAATTGAACACTAGATTCTTCTTGGTTAATTTCGTGAGCGGAGCTGAGATTTTCGCAAAATCCCTTATGAACTTTCGATAGAAACCTGCTAGTCCTAGAAAACTTCGGACCTCAGTTGCATTCCTTGGTGTCTTCCAATCCTGTACCGCCACTACCTTAGCAGGGTCCACTGCTAACCCTTGTTTGGATACTATGTGCCCAAGGAACCTCACCTCTTCTCTCCAAAAGTGGCATTTGGAGAATTTGGCTTTTAGTTGATGGACTCGCAAAGTTTCCATGATTGCCCTTAAGTGTTGAGCATGTTCCTCTTCACTCTTTGAGAAAATAAGGATATCATCTACGAAGACCACTATGAACTTGTTGAGGAAATCTCTGAATACCCTACTCATCAGGTCCACGAAGTAAGCAGGTGCGTTTGTCAAGCCAAAATGCATGACAAGCCATTCAAAGAAGCCGTCTGGGGTTCTGAATGCCGTTTTATCGATGCTATCTTCAGCCACCCTTAGCTGATGAAAACCGGTCGCTAAATCGAGTTGGGAGAAAACAGACGCTCCTACAAGCTGATCAAACAAATCGTCAATTCTAGGGAGAGGTTGCTTATTCTTTTTCGTTAGCTTGTTGAGCTCCCTATAGTTAACACATAGACGGAGTGAACCATCCGCCTTTGTAGCGAACACTACTGGAGCGCCCCATTCTGAAATGCTCCTCCTAATGAACCCCTTTTCTAGAAGCTCTTTAATCTGTTTACTGAGCTCTTTCCTTTCTCGTGGAGCCATGTGTCTAACGGGCAACGCAACGGGCTTTGCATTATCTACAAGATATATGCGGAAGTCTATTTCCCGCTTCGGAGGCAAGCCCTTCACCTCTTCGAAGACATCCGGATATTCCCGAACCACTCTAACTGATTGCAAATTTTCAACAGAGGCATATAGCGATTCAAGATAACTAAGCATAACCGCATACGAGGGATTACAAGAAATTTCCAAAGTATTACCGAGCTGGGTTAGGAGCCTGACAACCCTTTTCTCACAATCAAGGATGGCCCCATTACCGGATAGCCAATCCATACCCAAAATCAAACCATACCCCGAAAAGCCCAAAACAAAGGCACTACATTGAAATTCTACGCTTAGAATAGAAATTTTCAATCCCAAACAGATCATAGACAAATGAGCTGGGCCCCCAATTGGGTTTGAAACAATTAAGGGGTCCTATACCATACTAGTTTTTAGGTGCAGAGATTCTACTAAAGCAGACGAGATAAAGGAGTGTGATGCGCCAGAATCAAATAAAGTGCGAACGGGGTGATCATAAAGATAAACTACACTTTCTACAGAAGTATTTATACCTCGCTGTTGCAAAGGTGGCGCTTCTAGCACATGAACTTGTGCCCCTGAGGTGGATCCAGCCCTCTGCCCCTGTCCTCGTTTCTTTGGGCAGTCCTTAGCCCTGTGGCCCGACTCACCGCAAGAAAAGCACCCACCATTCTCCTTGGCCTTCTTTTTCCGGCAGTCCTTTACTAAGTGCCCCACTTTGCCACAGAAATTGCACTTCCTCTTCTCTTTGTTGCCTTTCCCGCCCTTCTTAAAGTCTGTCTTCTTAGGCTGCAAACCCTCTTTCTTCCCTTGAGAGCTTTCTGCCTTTGTCTCCTTCTTGCCCTTATCCTCTTCATTCAGCAATGCCATTTGCACCAGTCTTTCATACGTGGCTCCCATGGGTATATAGGTCATGGCCAAACTGTGTAATGGCTCATTCAACCCTTTGACGAAACGGAGAGCCTTCTTGTGCGGGGTGTTGACTAGGTCCAGCCCAAACCTAGCCAGCTCATCGAACTGATTCACATACTCTCTGACTGTCTTGTTCCCTTGCTTAAGAAATAAGAATTTTTCCAACTACAAACTCCTTTCCGCATCTGAGAGAAATTTAGTCTCAAACCTTGCCCTAAAGTCCTCCCATGTCTCCACTGGTCTTTCAGCATTAGTGACTTCCCACCAGTAGGAAGCCTCGCCCTTTAATAGCCACACTGCCAGTTGTACTTTCTGTCTATCTTCTACCTCAAAGATGATGAATAGGTCCTCAGTTTCTTTCAGCCAATTTCTAGCTGCCACGAAGGACTCAGTTCCATGGAAATCCTTTCCTCCCATAGCTTTAAAATCTTTACATATCTTAGCAAACGTGTTTCCCCGTGGAGGAGGTGGAGGAAGAGGTGCTGCTGCAGCTGGATGATTTCCTGCAGCTGGGGGAGGAGGAACGGTAGGACCTGGCTGAGTGGCCCTTGCTTCTAAGAACCGTCTAAACCAACCAGGTATTGGTACACCCTCTGGCAAGTTAAGTTCTTCGGACATGCTGAAACAAAAAGGATAGATTCAAAACGAAGGATAAGAGATAGTACCTATGGCTTTGGAGGGACTTTGCCTTTTAAAGCAAAATAATATTTTATCTTTTAAAAATGCTTCTTTAAATTTCCTTTTTGAAAATAAATTTTCCAAAACTTTTTATCTTATCAGGTAAACCTATGCTCTGATACCAAGTGAAACACCCCACCTCCGTTAGGGTCACTCTCAAAGGGAATGCCCTAATTCTGGTGGAGGTTTATAAGTATAAGTCACAGATATACAAGACAGATATAAGAACACATATTTGTAAACAGCAGAAAACATCAACTTTTATTTCATAAAAGCAAATACGTGTTACAACAACATTACCATGATTGTCTTACATCCTTTCCAAAAACATAACATAACACTTTCATAATCTGTCTTGATTACATCATTTAAAGAAGCATAAAAAAAACATAAATAAACTGCAAAAGCCCCATAGTGGTTGTCCAAAGCCATAGTTCAAAACGAAAAGGTCCAAGCAATACATTTTTCCTCTTCAAGCTGGATATGAAGGCTGGTCAAGCTGCAGTGTTCCCTCCCTGTGGACCTGGGGGGGGGGGGGAAACGGAAGAAAAGGAGACGAAAGAAAAGTAGAGTCAGACATAAAGCCTGAGTAAGTCTAGGACTATTCTGTCTATGAATAAAGAACTGGGTATGATAAGTATAAACTAGAAATGGGGAAAGCACTATAAACTTGGTTAAGTTGTCTAGGGTCGAATATACTATCGTACCCCATATTAATCTCTGTACCCATATAAACTAGTTCCCAATAGGCACCCCATAATCAGGGTGAAGTGATCCATTCTATGATGATCGGCTCCTACTCGCATAGTTACATGTGTCTTACGGCCCCCGATGTTGTAGTTACCTATGCTGGTCCCACCATGGGGTGTATCAAGTCCCATGGTGGCGGCCCGACACAATTCTAGAATGCACAGGTATGCTACTGGTGCCCAGTGCCTTATTTTTCTACGCCGGAGTGTGTGCACGCCCGCACCCCGTTAGAACCTACACTGCTGCACCACCGCCGTCGAGTTGACCTCTTACAATCTGCCCAGTAATCGTGCCCCACCCTGCCTAGTTTCAGGGTATCATGATACGCCTTGTAGGGTTACTGCTGAAAAGGGTACCCCGCTACTAGGTTTTCTATTTCTAGCCAACATGCTAAGTTGGTTAAGTGTTTATAAACCTAACCCCCAATCAGTCTGTTTAGTTTAGCATGTTCCATTTTGATTAAGTATTAATATAATCTACTTAATCCTATCAATCCTGACTCAGCCTTAATTGTCTTATTAAAGCCTTGACCTCTCACATTAGACAGGTATTGTTGTGGCTTCCTGTTGCCGGTTGGGTCCGGGCAGTCTTACGCCACAACTCAGTCTAACCTCGGGTCCTTATTGGGCTCCATGTTTAACCACCCACATTGGATAGGTATTGTTGTGACTACTGGACAGCTGGGCGGTTCCGGGCAGGTTTACATCACAACTCAATCCAACCTCGGGTTAAACACATCGTATTTTCTACATTTACATATTTTGTCTTTCTTCTTTATTTTTCTTATATGTAAATATTTGCGGCCCATTAAAAATCAATGGTGTGAAGGTTACACCAATCATGGGCCCAACCCATACTTGAATTTGGGCCCCTTTTCTTTATATTTTCATTTATTAATAAATTTAACCCAACGTTATTTTCCCCCGTTTAATACGTCCGTTTATTATATATATGTTGGGCTTAGCCTTTTTAAGCCCAACCTAGCCATGCAAAAAGGGGAGGCTTAAAGCGTGATTACATACACAAAAAGGGGAATGTGAACGCATGAACTTGCAACGTGACGTTGGAACTACAAAATAGAAACTGGTGTACTTACATAGTGGTAACATATACTTTGGTCATAAAGCATAAGTGACATGAATCAAACCATGTAAACTTGTAGTTAAGTTAAGAATATCACTATTAACACATAGGCTTAACTACAACATAAACCTATATTTTATTTAGGCATAATATCAAACATAAGCAAATCATGTTTATAAGATTACTACATGTTTACAAAGGTGCTTACTTTTGTGACTAATACAAAAGTATAATTCAACTAGAATTAATCCAACTTAATCATGATTCTAAATCTATTCACATAACCATGGCACACATATACTTATGGCATAAATATTTCTAACATGAAATCATGATTTTTACTTTAGTCATGCAAACTTGCAAATGGGATTTTGAATCTAACCTAGCTATGTACCACATATGTCATCATATAATTCTTGTTAACAATATAGACCTAACATGGTTTTCAACTATGCAAAATATCAATCATAGCCTAGTCATATTCATAAGTTCACAAAGAGGTTTTCTAGTACAAAAGTATGGCTTAATACATAAATCATGATGCCAAATTTTCAACATAATTTCATATGGATTATAATAACCCAAATTTGCTCCAATTACTCACAAAATGATTTTTGTATAAAAATACACATTATGATGGCATAGTAGCAAAACCCCAAACTTGCAAGAATTTCAATTAAACAACTACATACATGTAGCTTCAACATGGATTACATAATTTGCGAATATTCCAAACGTATACTTGCATAAAACTACCGCAAACATGTAGTTTTTATAATGAATAACATGCTTTGTGAATATCCAAACGTATACTTGCATAAAACTACCGCAAACATGTAGTTTTTATAATGAATAACATAATTTGAGAATATCCAAACGTATACAATATTCCAAATCGATAAGAATCATAGTAACGCACAAATATGGATTACTTTATCACCACAAATCAAGTATACAAACCAACACAGTTATTTGTTCATACCAAAATAATACTCTACTTACAATCGTGTGGTGAATTCTCCAATTCAGGAATTTGGAGATGCGACTCCTTGTTGATTTGATTTGTTTAAGTTGCTTAATGCTTTAGAATTTGCCTCCTAATCTTCTCTCAAATTGGTGGCTACTCCTAGTCGCTCCTCTGCAGCATGATGGCCTCGTTCTTATTTTTGAATGAATAGATTAGGTAGAGTCTAGGGTCATTTTTATAGAGTTTATGAACTGATTAGGACCATCGATGTTGCTTGGATTGATCGTATCCATTCATTCGAAAGAGAGACCAATTAGAGCCTGCCACCTAGCCCTAACGACAAAGCAAGCTTCTGAAAATCGACCAAACACAGACCTGGCCAGCCAGGACTAGACCAGACCTGGCCAGCAGGTCATTTTTGACCTGGGCGCACTTGGCAGGTGCGCCAGGTCAAAAATGTACTGGCGCACTTCCCAAGTGCGCCAGTGCATTTTTGTTCTGGCGCACTTCCCAAGTGCGCCAGTGCATTCTGACCCGTTTTCCGGTTTTTCGCCCAACTTCGTTCGTCCATAACTTCTTCATACGATATCCGTTTTACGCAAACTCAGACTCTATCTCAAGCAGAATTCCGAGACGAACGCAATGGCGTATCCCGTTTCCCTTAATTCTTTGATTTAAAATTATTTATTGTTTAATTTATGAATTTCACAGTTATAAAATACATGGGGTGTTACAGAGGACATGCGTTTCTTTCTATCTAGGGTGGTGTCAGTGACCTACCAGCCCTGACATTTATAGTATTTTCACCTGTGTGGTTGTTGCTGTTGCGAGGCGCCTCGGATATATCGGTCGATCCGGGACTGATGGAGTCATTGGGCTCATTTACGCCCCAAAGGGTGGGGAAACGCAGTGTTCAGGCATTTTAATCCACATCGGTGGACCGCCCTGTGGCTCCTAGGTGCAGTTGCGGCTGTAGCTTGAGACTCGGGCTAGACAGTCTCGAATTCGGTAAGGACTATCTTTTGCCTTGGTCCATGACGGAAATCCAATTTCCAAATATGATACCATGCGGTTTTGATTATATATATATATATACATATATATATGGCGACATGATATATGGTACCCATGCCGTCTATGAATAATAGTTATGACTGAAATTGCTTTTGAAACATATATACACTAGCAATAATATCAAATGATTTGTTTTGCTCGTATCAAGCATATTTTGGCCATTATAAGGTAAAACTCTATCCTCCGGTTTGTGTTACATTGTGTGATGGGAACTGAGTCTTATAATGGCTTCATTTTTATAAAAAGCATTGCGATGTTTAAAAGACTTATTTGTTTTAAAGCACTAGCAATCCAATGGAGTAAACCCGTTCTGCGAAAGTGGCGTGGTCCTGTGATTAACCATATTGTAAAGTGTGCTAAGTAGATTTTTCATACCAGTCCCATGACTGACTCGTAGTTTGTTTCACTTGCAAACTCGGGTGCCCCTCTTTTCTACACGGGCATCCTTGTATTCAGGTTTTAGCAGGCTCTTTCTTGATAGCTAGAGCTGACGATGGATTCTATCATTTATCTCTTTTATGTTGTTCAGCTCCTATTGTACATATTATGTTTTCTTTTCCGCTGTAAACATTTACGTATAGCTGAACTGTATTTGTACTAAGTATGATCCTGTATACTGTGTAACTCTGATGATTATGTTTATCCAGTGTATTCTATTGTACATTATCTGGTGTATTTATTTATTTATTTTTGTTCTGTTATTATCTGTTTATGTGTTATATTCCAAAGATTACCCTCGCCACCGTCTCATCGAGGTTTAGGGTCGTCACAATTTAAAAGAGTTGATGAACATAAATATAATTTAATGTGAAATTGAGTACTAAGCGTGGTTGTAAACAAATGGAAATAACGAAATTACAATAAATGTTGAATTAATACAATGAAACGAACAAATCAATTTTATAATTGAAATACAATGTAAAGTTAATGTGAGTTTGAACCATAACGGATTAAATATAGAATTTAATTATTTGTTTTTTAACTGTTAAGATATAAACTTTACTTGGTTTGTTAAATAACGAATTGCGATAACAATGTACGATAATAACTTGTGTTTGGTAAGTTACTTATATTGAGATTTGAAATTAGTATTAAATTAACAATATATAAAATAGATTAACTAATTTTGGGATTCCTTACATATTGAAAATTTTGATGTATCGAATATGGTAATAATATAGATACGTTGGTTACAATGAATGTCAACTAGATATAATTGTAATTTTCTGCATAGATTTAAAATATAGTTATATTTGTAAGCAATGATTAATGAAAGTAAACTAATTGCTTTAAAATAAAAATGCTCACTCAAGATTGTTGAATAATTGAATTTGGGATTTATGATATATGTAATTGATTCCTGTAAATAATAAGCCTTATTTTAAGTTACCAACATTTGGAACTGAATTAAATGTGAATATGAAAGGATTGGATGTTTTATTTATTTCCTTAAACCATTGAAATTATATGTGTATAAGTAATCAAAACTGGAAACTAAATTATAGGTGAATATAAGGAAATTGAAATTTTAATAAATCAATTTACCATTGGGATTCCATTGCCTATAAATTATCTTAAACATTAACCTAATTAGCTAATCACATTCTTCCTATAAGTGAAAATTCACCTCCCTTCTAATATCTTATTTAAATTAAATAAAATTCATTTCTCTAAGGAATCGAGTATTGTTTGATTTATTGGGTTCCGTTGTTCGTTCTGGCACCTACAGATTGAGATATGATCGAATATGAGAGGTGAGTTTTATTTTGTTTATTAGTTATATTAATTAATGTATTTCATTATTCTAATGCACTTTTCTTTTACATACGGACTCTGTTTTGGATGCGGACTGTTGCGTTGGGATCATGATGAAATTGCGGACATTCTAGTATTGATTTGGCTGCATTTGAAGATAGTAAATTTTGGGGATTGGGTTGGGCGTTTGACTGACTAAAGAATCAAGGTAAGTGAATTTCTCGCTCATAATTAACTGAATTATTCCTGAATTTATTGAATTTAATTATGAAATAAGTTTGGGTTGTATGGTTGTAATTGATTGTTGGTTGTCTGCTTAAAATTGACATGCAAGTGAGAACATTTATTTAAAATTATTTTGAATAAGTAGGAACAACAATATTATATTTAGTTGATAATTATAATCATTTACTCAACATTGTTGGCTGAAGAATGGTTGCTATTGCTATGAAGTTTAATGGATGTTTCTTTTAAACACAAAACACTTGTGACACATACATATTTATATACCAGAACGTTCTAGGGTGACAGAGAGGATAGTGTCTAAGGCTTGGGTTTGGAAAATACAAGTTTCCTGCTCTCCCTGGCTATCTCTAACTGATCCGACGGACGAGATGCTTATTTTCAAAATCTAATTTGGAAGTTAATTAAAACCCCTTGAATTTAGAACAAATTTTCGAAGCTTACAAGCATCATTCATTATTTAAAATAATTTGAGTAAAAGATTTGAAACCTTAAATGATGTTAAACCAATTTGGTAAATAGATAATCAATAATAGTTATGAAACGTTTTACCATTCCATGAAAGTGATTAAATTTGAGAACTACTTTGAAACTTGTGGAAAAAATGGGTATGTTCGGTGTCCGTGTCTGGATGTTATTGAAACAACTCGGAAAATCTGAACCAGTTTAAAATTTTTAAATTGGCTATTTTGGTTGATTTAAATATTTAAAATAAATTATTTTAAATAATAATAACGAAAAGTATGTTTGAATCGAGGTTAGAAAATAAATATAATTATTTTAAATTATAAACAACGCCTGAAATGGCGCGGCAGTTTCAAAATTTCAATTCAAACTTTGACTGACTATACCGGGTGCAAAATAAAACACATTTTAGTGAAACCAAAAATATTTAAATCTTTTAATGAATATCTTTCTAATCAATCTGAAAAATCGAAGTTTCATAGCGGGAATCAAAAGTTATGGCCAAATGAATTTTCAGAAGGGTCGCTATAGAGGATATATAGCCCTTGAAAATAGAGATTTTGCAAACGACCTCAGAATTTGACGAAACCACTTTTGTAGGATCCGGGATGTCAAATTATTGCTAGGTTTCAAATTCCATAATTTTTGAAGTTAACATGTGAGCATGGAAAAGGGAAACGTGTTTGATTGATTTCAGTTAAATTGGATCGACCAGAAAATGGCCATTTTTCAAATGGTCTTAGAATTCGACGAAACTATTTCGTTGGGACTGTATCATCAAAACATAGCTATATTTATTTTTCAAGAATTTTTAGAATCAGTATGTGGCCCTGGCAAATTGAAATGTACATTCAAATCAAATATTGAATGTTTTATATTTTAATTTCAAGAAAAACTGACTGAAATAGTCGAATGGGCCTGTGAAACATATCCCATTGTGTTCGGAATGGGGGTATTTAGCTAGCAGCGATAGTCATTGGGTTTGGATTGGAGTTAGTACGAGAAGAAGGGTATTTTCGAATTTTTAAAAATATATAAATAAAGAAAAAACCCCATTGGCCAATCACAACTCGACAACCTCGCTTCTCACTCCCCGATAATCCACAGCCGACGACGATAAATCGTTCTTACCTTCTCTCTTCTTTTTCTCTTAATCCACTTAATAAAAACGAAAGCCACAGTTATGGTTTTTGTAGATCAAGACTCCATCTTCAACTCCATATAGGATTCATGATTTTTCATTGAGTATTTCGTTCGTTTGAAGCCTCCAAAGTCCAAACATTCCTTGCACCGCCCAGCCTTCAGACCGCCGTCGAGTTCATCGGCGTGGGTCCCCTTCGGCGTGCGACTCCGAGTACTTCAGCGTAGTGCCATCTAATTCCGGCCTCGAGCAACGAATTTCATGAATTTGGCAAACCTAGTTTTGAATCCTTTTTGAAGAACACGGCTGGTATATTCTATACTATTTTAAAACACTAAAAACCATTGCAAATCTAATTATAACCGTAAAAATCATATCTTTTTTCTATGTTGACGAAATCCAGTGAAACAAGAGACAGTGGACCCGTGAGGACGTCTTCTACATTTTAGAAGAGACCGGATATTTTTCTGAGCCTTCTACAATTTTTGGTGGAGTGGAACCCAATGTGAGATTTCTGAATTATAAATGATATGGAAACGACGATGTATAAATTATATAGTCGACGTATGAGTTATATAAGCGTTGTACACCTCATGTATAAGCATTGTATAAGTTGTATGTTCGATGTATAAGTCATATATGCGTTGTAAAAATTATATATGCATTGAAATGAATTGAAATGAAATCGAAATATATTTATATACGAATATCTCTCTCTCTTTATATATATATATATATATACACACACACACACACACTCCCCTCGTCCACAGACCATGGACGATATATATTGGTTGTGATATTGTTTGGATTATTGGTTGATGTGAAATTTGGTGAATATCAAGAATGGTTGATTGGAAATGGTTGATTGTGGTTAAAATCCCAATAGGATTAGCATATGGGAAATGATTGGTCTGCGTACAAACTAGATATTGAAATCCCCATTGTCAAAAACTGCAAGGTTTTAAGGTAGAGCGAGGACTCGTACTCGGGACGGTGCCGGTTTTAACTACCCTGCCGTTATGCTGCCGAAATTTTCTGAAATGTTTCAGTGTTTGATTTATTTTCATGTATTGAAATATATTCATGTGATGGATGAAACAAATGATTTGAACGATAAAAATGACATTTTTATCGAAGGATTGAAATAAATTGTTTTACAATAAAAATCACATTTTTATCATCTATATAAAATAATCGTGTTTTGAAATAAATTGTTTTACAATAAAAATCACATTTGTATCATCTATATGAAGTATATAAAATAATCGTGTTTTGAAATAAATTGTTTTACAATAAAAATCACATTTTTATCATCTATATGAAGTATATAAAATAATTGTGTTTTGAAATAAATTGTTTTACAATAAAAATCAGATTTTTACCTTATGTATGAGCTATATAAAATAATCGTGTTTTGAAATAAATTGTTTTACAATAAAAATCACATTTTTACCTTATGTATGAACTATATAAAATAATCGTGTTTTAAAATAAATTGTTTGACAATAAAAATCACATTTTTATTATATATATGAATTGTTAAAAATATTGATGTGTTGAAATAAATATCTATTGGATAAAAATATCATTTTTGGCAAATGTATGAAATGAATATGATTTTGAAATCGAAGGATGAATTATATATATATAATCAAAATAAATCGAATAATGAAGCTGCAGTTCGTACTTTGAAACCGTGATTTCAAACGATTATTGCGGAAGATCCGACCATCGGATTTTCCGGAAACCGAAACCGTTGGGCTCGCTTTGGAAATATCTTTCCAACGACACCAACTTTGTAAAGATCCAACGGTTGGATTGTCTGGAATGTTTGATTCAAATCTGAAGAAAAACAGCGCCAGAATCGATTATATATATATATATATAATTAAAATAAATCGAATAACGATGCTGTAGTTCGTATTTTGAAATCGAAATTTCAAACGATTGTACCAGGAGATCCGACCGTCGGATTTTCCCAAAACTGGAACCGTTGGATTCGTTTTGAAAAGGTCTTTCTAATGGTATAAAATTTGTGAAGATCCAACGGTTAGATTTTGAGATATGTGCAAATCAAATCTGAAGAAAAATAGCGCCACGGTCGCGTTATGGCCTGAAGCATTGTTTGAATGAATTGGCTATTTTTAAATAAATAAAAATAGCGATAAATCGTGATAAAATATTACAAACGATATGGAATGGAAATAAACCGAATTTACTCAGTTTATTGGATATTTGATGGTTGGATGTGTTTGGCGTGAAAATTACATTAAAGAACAGAATTATTGATGTCGAATAATTTAACCATTGAAATGAATTGATTTGAAATTCTAAATATACGTGAATTATTTGAAAAGGCCGAGTTAATTCTCATTTCAAATAATTGATCGACGATTAAAAGTCGAAGATATGAAGACGGTGCAAGACCGATGATCTTCACGTCGAATGGAGGGGTGCTACTGATGCTCATGATAGGAGTAGCTACCTTGAAGGGGATGAAGTGGTAGCCGTCCGTACGTACATGTTGATTGTACGGATGTGCGAGGAATAAAGACCCTCCGGTTTCGTTCAGACCCAGAACGGACTTGTGAATGGATGTGTGTCTGACATCGCATATTGACAACGTGACATGCAGAGATGCTATGATCAAAGCTTTTGTTGAAAAGTAGAGCTTTGTGGTTGATGATCAAAGCAGGGTTTTGAATAGCTAGCTTTATGTTTAGCATTGTTTCGCGAGCCTCACACCCCGGTATGGACCAGAAACGGGAGAAGGATTCAGGGAGAACATGCGTTTCTTTCTAGCTAGAAGTGGTGTCAATGTTTTACACGGCCTGACATATTACTTATGTGGATGATGGAAAGCGAGGGCTCGTTTAGATCGGTATCTTCGAAGCCGAAGATTTGGTCGGATATGACCATTTTACGCCCCATAGGTCGGGGAAACGTAGTGTTCAGGGTTTAAGTTTAATCCACATCGAGTGGACTGGCCCCGAGGCCCCTAAGGCTTGACAGAGTACTTGCCTGAGACATGGGCTAGATTGTCTCGAAGCGGTAAGGACGATCCCTTGCCTTGGTTTATGACAGAATCCAATTTCCAAACACGACATCGTGCGGTTTTGATTGTATACCTATATATGTCGACATAGTGGTATGGGGCATTAATGTCGTCTATGATTGATAGTTATGATTGAAATTGTTTTTGAAACATATAAACACTAGTAATAATATCAAATGCTTCTGTTTTTATTCATATCAAGCATATTTTGGCCATTATAAGATAAACCTCTATCCTCTGGTATGTGTTGCATTGTGTGATGGGAACTGAGTCTTATAATGGCTTCATTTTTATGAAAAGCATTGCGATATTTAAAAGATTTACTAGTTTAAAGCACTGGCAATCCAATGGAGTAAACCCGTTCCCCGTTAGCGGCGTGGTCCTGTGATTGGCCATATTGTAAAATAAGTTAAAGTAGTTTTCTCATACCAGTCCCATGACTGACTCGTAGTTTGTTTCACTTGCAAACTCGGGTGCCCCTTTTTCTACATGAGCAACCTTGTATTAAGGTTTTGGCAGGCTTCTTCTGGATAGCTGAAGCTGAAGATGGATTCTATCATTTATCTCTTTTTATGTTGTCCAACTCTTGTTGTACATATTATGTTTTGTTTTCCGTTGTTGACATTTATGTAAAGTTGAACTGTATTTGTACTGAGTATGATCCTGTATACTGCGTAACTCTGGTGATTATATTTATCCAGTATATTATGTTGTACATTATCTGGTGTATTTATTTATTTATGTTCTGTTGTTATCTGTTTATGTGTTATATTCCAAAGATTACCATTGCCACCGTCGAACGGGGTTTGGGTTGTCACAAACATGGTATCAGAGCTTTGGTTAAGCTTAGCTCAGGAATATAACATATTAACGAACTCGTCAGAAATAGAACTAGTAGTGTTCTAGGACGAGTAACTCACTACAGATAGGATCAGTAGTATCCTAGTATGAGTATAGCAGAACGAAATACACCCCAGTAGATGCATTTACATTCAAGTATATGTTTCTATGCTTTATAATATCTTTTCTGTTGACCTAACACTTGGTCTGCTATTTGCAGAAGTACTAGAAAATGAGTGTCAGAAACAGAAGAAGGAATGCAGAACCAGATATTGAAGCTCTATTAATCAGATATCGAAATCTAGGTGGAATACTGTTCTCAGGCAATGAATCTATTATTCAAACACAGGCATGGATGCGCTCTACTGAGAAAATATTTGAAGGCTCAAACATGAGAGATGACTAGAAAATATTACTGACATCTTGGGCACTCAAAGACGAAGCTTTGTTCTGGTGGGATTCGATTATTAAAGATAATCCAGAAGGTGATATCACCTGGGATAGATTTAAAGAGATATTCAGTTAAAGTTTTATTCCTCCAGAAGCAACTGAGCGTTATGTGATGAATTCTATTATCTGATATAAGGAGATATGACCATTCCCGACTATCAGAAGAAATTCAATGAACTTTCTCATTTTACCCCACATCTGATTCAAGATCCAAAGAGAAAGAATCTGAGGTTTATTAATGGTCGTCAAAGAAAATACCAAAGTAGTGTAATGGGGCATGTGAATCTTCCTTTTTCTGAAATTATTTACATGGCTTATCAGTATGAAGATCTAGATAAGCGAGGAATTTTTGACAACGAAGAGGAAGTCAGTTCAAGCAACAAAAGGAAACTGTAACTGATAGCCCAGAGACAAGTACACAGCCAGAGTCAAGCACGATGTCTAGAGTCAGAAAGAAGCCTAGATTCGATTGGGAAAAGGCTATATCTGAGAAAGGACCAGTAACGATTGCAATATGCAATAACTGCAAGAAGCCAGGGCATTTCCAGGGGAATATCCTCAAAGAAAGAAAGAAATGTCAGATCTAAACCTAATAAGGAGAAAAAGAAATCTCATGGTACAAGGGAATGCTATAAGTGTCACCGGGTGGGTCATCTTGCTAGAAATTGCCTGCTATAAGGAAAATCTGAAGTAGTGCAGGTAAATGAAGTAGTAGAAACTTCTGAACCCTCAGCTAGTCAGGGAAGATCAGAAGTTTTAGAAGGCACGCTCATTGTCAAAAACATCTCAGTTAAAGTACTGTTTGATACAGGCACGTCACGAAGCTTTATAGCAAAGAATGAGGTTAAGAAACTGGATTTGAATTTGAAAAAGCTTAAAGAACCGATGACTGTCCATAATCTGGTTTGGGGTTCCCTCAATCTTAGTTGGATTTGTGGGGTGCCAGTTTCTTTTTCCCATTATCGATTTCCTTGTATCTCGATTGTAATGAATTTTACCGAATTTGATCTTATTTTAGGATTGGATTGGTTAACCAAATATGAAGCTGAGGTCAAGTGTGCAGAAAGAGTTGTTAAGGTTAAAACAAAGCTTGCCAATATAGTTATTCCTTATGAAGGTCCGAATTCTGATAGAAAAGATTTTTGGTCAGCTTTAGATGTTTCTCCTGCTCAATTAGAACCTATTCTGGTCGATACGGAGAATACTCCGGTCGGCATTGATAATATCTAGTTGTCAAGAACTATGCGGATGTGTTCGAAAAAGTTGTTAGCTTACCTCCACAGAGAGAAATTGATTTCAAAATCTCTTTGGTTCCAAATGCAAGGACAGTAGTTCACGCTATTCGAAGAATGACCTTAAAGGATAAAGATGAGTTAGATAATCAAACTCGACATCTTATATGGAAGGGTCTGATCAGGCCTAGTTTCTCTGATTGGAGAGCAGCAGTGGTATTTGTCCCGATGTCAGACGGTACTCTCAGACTATGTGTGGATTATCGTGACTTGAATAAGCAGACATTGAAGAAAAAATATCCATTGCCGCGGATTGATGATTTGTTGGATCGATTGAATGGCGCACAAGTGTCTTCACGAATGGACCTAGCTATAGGTTTCCATCAGCTTCGTATTGCCGACGAGTGTGTTCCTTTGACAGCATTTAGAGGTCCATACTTATTCTACGAGTGGTTAGTAATGTCGTTCGGCTTATGTAACGCTCCAGCATATTTTGTCGATCTAATGAACCGAGTATTCAGAGGAGTTTTGAATAAATTAGTTCTGATTTTCATTGATGATATACTGATCCTCTCTAAGTCAGAAAGCGAGCATGAAAAGCATTTGGAACAAGTGTTACAAATTCTCAGAAAGAATGTCTTAAAAGAAAAAGTTTTCCAAATGTATATTCTGGCAGGAAGAAGTCAAATTTCTTAGCCAAGTCGTGTCAAAACAAGGAATTTCAGTAGATCCCAGTAAAATCACTGCTATTCAGAATTGGAAACAACCTCGTACACCGATAGAAGTCCGAAGTTTTCTCGTATTAGCCAGTTATTATCGGAAATTCATTAAAGATTTCGCGAGAACATCTAGTTCCTTAATGAAACTTACTAAAAAACATTCGAGATTCAATTGGACTCCAGAATGTGAGGCAGCTTTCCAGAAGCTAAAGTTAAAACTGACGACTGCTCCAGTGTTAACAATAACTGATGGCAATCAAGACTTGAAATTCTGGACAGATGCTTCTAAAGAAGGTCTTGGTGCAGTATTAATGCAAAGAGGCCAAGTAGTCGCTTATGCTGGCTGTCAATTGAAACCACATGAAAAGAATTATGTAACTCACGATCTTGAATTATTAGGTATCGTGTTTGCAATGAAAATCTGGAGAGATTATTTATTGGGTGAGAAGTTCGAACTATATACTGACCATCAATCTTTGAAGTACTTATTCACCCAGAAAGATCTGAATATGAGGCAGCAGCGTTGGTTTGAATTTCTCGCAACATATGATCTAGATATTTTATATACTCCGGGGAAATCCAATGTTGTGGTTGATGCGCTTAGCAGGAAAAATGTGATGATTGCTAGTATTATCATTACACCATCGTTGATTGATAAAATATCTATTCTTCAGAAAGACGATAGTTTTGTTAAAGAGATGATCAGAAGAATTCAAAGGGGCGAAGTCTCCAGTTTCCAAGTCGATGGCGCAGGAGTTCTGAGATTGAAAGGTAGAATTTGTGTTCCCGACAATCTTGAGCTCAAGAGAGAAGTAATGGACGAGAGCCATAAGTCCAAACTGAGTATCCACCCAGGGGTTAGTAAAATGTATAATGACCTCAAGCGAACTTTCTGGTGGAAGGCGATGAAAAGAGGCATCTCTATATAAGTTAGCCGGTGTTCCACCTGTCAGTAAGTCAAAAGCGATCAGCAGAAGCTCGCTAGATTGTTGCAACCTTTAGAAATTCCAGGTGGAAAGTGGGAACAGATTTCTATGGATTTCATAGATGGTTTTCCCGGAACTAGGAAAGGAAATGACAGTATTTGGGCGATTGTAGATCGTTTCACGAAGACCGCCTATTTCATACCTGTTAGATCGAATAGAACTGCTCAGAGTCTGGCGCAGATTTATTTCAAGGAAATAGTTAGACTCCATGGAGTTCCCATGAGTATTGTTAGTGATCGTGACCCGATTTTTGCTAGTAAATTCTGGGAAGCATTCCAGGAAGAATTGGGAACGAAACTGAATTTGAGCACCGCTTATCATCCTCAAACAGATGGTCATACTGAGAGGGCGAACCGTATCCTAGAAGATTTATTGCGGGCTTTTATTATTGATTTTGGTGGATCATGGGAAGACCATTTGTAATAGGCCGAATTCTCATATAACAACAGCTACCAGGCGAGCCTGAAAATGTCTCCATTCGAAGTATTGTATGGCAGACCGTGCCGATCCCCTGCTTGTTGGGTAGAACCTGGAAATAGGCGTGTATTGGGGCTAGATATGATTCGCGATGCTATAGATAAAGTCGATTTCGTTAAGAAACGATTACTAGCCGCTCAAAGCCGACAAAAGAGCTATGAAGATAAAAAAAGGAGAGATATATCATTTGCTGTTGGAGACTATGTTTATTTGAAGGTATCTCCGATGAGAGGAGTAATCCGGTTCGGTAAAACAGGGAAATTGGCACCTAAATTTATTAGTCCGTTCCCTATTCTTGAACGGATTGGAACTCTTGCTTATAGGGTCCAATTACCTAATTGGTTGCCTGGAGTACATGATGTATTTCATGTATCTCAACTTCGAAAGCATGTACATGATCCAGACTTGATCGTGGAAGAAGCAGCGCAATGGGATATAGAAATTACTCCAGAATTGGCTGTAAGAAGAGAGCCGATCAAGATAATTGGCAAAGAAACCAAAGAGCTGAGGAACAAGAAGGTTCACTTAGTCAAAGTGCAATAGAGTGGAGATCTACGAGATTGTACTTGATAAACGGAGGTAAGCATTAAGAAAGCCTATCCTAAGTGCAGGGTGGATATCTCTGATTGACTCTGGTACAAGGTACATTTACTGTGTTTTACAATTTCCATTATGTTCTCTACTTTGTTGTTGTTTTCTTTTCATGGATAGAAAATTTTAATCGTATAGTATGAATGATTTAAAAGAGTATATGAATTAATTAGTATATTTTTGAAAGGTTAAAAATAAATTGATTCATGTTGTGTTGTGTGATTGTGGATTTGATTAATTAAATTATTAGAATGATAGTTAATTTAATCAATAAGAGAATGAATGGTAGAATTATTCGATTGAATCAAGTATTGAACTGATTTAAAAATAGATTAGAAATATATATATGTGCATTATATATGGTTGAACAGGTAAATGGATTAGCGGTTGAGTAAAGAATTTATTTGCGTGCCTGACAAATAGGTAAACCTTAATGAGTTGGACGCGCAATTTTATTATTATATCAACTCCTGTGAATGCCATTGGATGTGGAGTGCTGGTTATTCTGTGTGTAATTAATAAATGTCACCATAGGATAGTAATAATTAATTTTGAACTACACTACATGGCATACTTCTTGAAGATAGGCATACTTCATCATATACCACATAGGCATTTGGAGCTTGTGTGACAAGGTTGAAGATTTACCATACGAGCGAGAGGCTTGTATGGCGATGACTATATTTTACAGGTTGAACTGATGACTGATATGGACCATATAAAAATATAACGATAAATCGCCAGATTAATAAAAAACCCACACGGGTCTGGAGATGATAATAAACACGTCTCTCTAGTCTTTTAAGGCACAAAAACTATTTATGGGGTGACAAGAATTTATTCTTTGGAGTTATTATCTATACACACTCCCTTGTGGAGACTAGAATATATCACTATAAATATGTGTTTGCTTATTAGGATTTATTGGGTACCTAATACGGCCCAATAAATTACGAACCCCTCCCCGTACAAAGGAGGTTATGGCGAAATTCTTCAAAATTTTAGGGTGTTGGCCAATTTTTTGAAGAATTTGAAAATTCTTAGAAACTGAAAAGTTGAAAAATGGAAGCCAGATAGAAGGTTGAGTTGGTTTATTAAACCACTTTCGTCTTCGTTCCTTTTAGGGGACGAAAAGTTTTAAATGAAGGAGATTGTAATAACCCGGAAAATCTGAACCAGTTTAAAAAATTTAAATTGGCTATTTTAGTGGATTTAAATATTTAAAATAAATTATTTTAAATAATAACAACGAAAAGTATGTTTGAATCGAGGTTTGAAAATAAATGTAATTATTTTAAATTATAAACAAGGCCTAAAATGGCGCGGCAGTTTCAAAATTTCAATTCAAACTTTGACTGGCTGTATCGAGTGCAAAATAAAACAGATTTTAGTGAAACCAAAAATGTTTAAATCTGTTAATGAATATCTTTCTAACGAATCTGAAAAATCGAAGTTTCATAGCGGGAATCAAAAGTTATGGCCAAATGAATTTTCAGAAGGATCACTATAGAGGATATATAGCCCTTGAAAATTGACATTTTGCAAACGACATCATAAATCGATGAAACCACTTTTGTTGGATCCGGGATGTCAAATTATTACTAGGTTTCAAATTCCATAATTTTTCAAGTTAATATGTGAGCATGGAAAAGGAAAATGTGTTTGATTGATTTTAGTTAAATTGGATCGACCAGAAAATGGCCATTTTTCAAACTATCTCAGAATTCAACGAAACTAGTTTTGTTGGGACCGTATCATCAAAGCATAGCTAGATTTATTTTTTGGGAATTTTTAGAATCAGTATGTGGCCCCGGCAAATTGAAATGTTCGATCAAATCAAATATTGAATGTTTTATATTTTAATTTGAAGAAAAACTGACTGAAACAGTCGAATGGGCCTACAAAACATATCCCATTGTGTTCGGAATGAGGGTATTTAGCAAGGGGCGACAGTCGTTGGGTTTGGATTGGAGTTAGTACGAGAAGAGGTGTATTTTTGAATTTTTAAAAATATTTAAATAAAGAAAAAACCCCATTGGCCAATCACAACTCGACAACCCCGCTTCTCTCTCCCCGATAACCCCCAGGCGACGACGATAAAGAGTTCTTACCTTCTCTCTTCTTTTTCTCTTAATCCACGTTCCTTGCGCCGCCCAGCCTTTAGACCACCGTCGAGTTCATCGGCGTGGGTCCCCTCCGGCGCGTGACTCCGAGTACTTCAGCGTGGTGCCGTCTGATTCCGGCCTCGAGCAACGGATTTCACGAATTTGGCAAACCTAGTTTTGAATCCTTTTTGAAGAACATGGCTGGTATATTCTGAACTATTTTAAAACACTAAAAACCGTTGCAAATCTAATTATATCTGTAAAAATCATATCTTTTTGCTATGTTGACAAAATCCAGTGAAACAAGAGATAGTGGACTCGTGAGGACGTCTTCTACATTTTAGAAGAGACCGGATATTTTTCTGAGCCACCTACAATTTTTGTTGGAGTGGAACCCAATGTGAGATTTCTGAATTATAAACGATATGGAAACGACGATGTATAAATTATATAGTCGATGTACGAGTTATATAAGTGTTGTACACCTCATGTATAAGCGTTGTATATGTTGTATGCTCGATGTATAAGTTATATATGTGTTGTAAAAATTATATATGTGTTGAAATGAAATCAAAATATATTTATATACGAATATATATATATATATATATATATATATATATATATATATACATACTCCCCTCGTCCACAGACCTTGGACGATATATGTTGGTTGTGATATTGTTTGGATTATTGGTTGATGTGAAATTTGTCGAATATCACGAATGGTTGATTGGAAATGATTGATTGTGGTTGAAATCCCAATAGGATTAGCATATGGGAAAATTCGTCTGCGTACGAACTAGATATTGAAATCCCCATTGTCAAAAACCGTGAGGTTTTAAGGTAGAGCGAGGAGCCGTACTCGGGACGGTGCCGGTTTTAACTACCCTGCCGTTATGCTGCCGAAATTTTCTGAAATGTTTCAGTGTTTGATTTATTTTCATGTATTGAAATATATTCATGTGATGGATGAAACAAAATGATTTAAACCATAAAAATTACATTTTTATCGAAGGATTGAAATAAATTGTTTTACAATAAAAATCACATTTTTATCATCTATGTGAAGTATATAAAATAATCGTGTTTTGAAATAAATTGTTTTACAATAAAACTCACATTTTTATCATCTATATGAAGTATATAAAATAATCGTGTTTTGAAATAAATTGTTTTACAATAAAAATCACATTTTTATATTTATATGAAGTATATAAAATAATCGTGTTTTGAAATAAATTGTTTTACAATAAAAATCACATTTTTACCTTATGTATGAACTATATAAAATAATCATGTTTTGAAATAAATTATTTTACAATAAAAATCACATTTTTACCTTATGTATGAACTATATAAAATAATCGTGTTTTGAAATAAATTGTTTTACAATAAAAATCACATTTTTACCTTATGTATGAACTATATAAAATAATTGTGTTTTGAAATAAATTGTTTGACAATAAAAATCACATTTTTATTATATATATGAATTGTTAAAAATAGTGATGTGTTGAAATAAATATCCGTTGGATAAAAATATCATTTCTATCAAATGTATGAAATGAATATGATTTTGAAATCGAAGAATGAATTATATTTATATATATATATATATAACTAAAATAAATCGAATAACGAAGCTGCAGTTCGTATTTTGAAACCGTGATTTCAAACGATTATTGCGGAAGATCCGACCATCGGATTTTCTCGAAATCGAAACCGTTGGGCTCGCTTTGGAAATATCTTTCCAACGACGCCAACTATGTAAAGATCCAACGTTTGGATTGTCTGGAATGTTTAATTCAAATCTGAAGAAAAACAACGTCAGAATCGATTATATTTATATATACATATATATATAAATATAATTAAAATAAATCAAATAACAACGCTGCAATACGTATCTTGAAATCGAAACTTCAAACGATTGTACCGGGAGATCCGACCGTCGGATTTTCCCAAAACTGGAACCATTGGATTCGTTTTGAAAAGATCTTTCTAATGGTATAAAATTTGTGAAGATCCAACGGTTATATTTTCAGATATGTGTAAATAAAATCTGAAGAAAAACAGCGCCACGGCCGCGTTATGGCCTGAAGCGTCGTTTGAATGAATTGGCTATTTTTAAATAAATAAAAATAGAGATAAATCGTGATAAAATATTATAAACAATATGGAATGGAAATAAATCGAATTTACTCGGTTTATTGGATATTTGATGGTTGGAAGTGTTTGGCGTGAAAATTACATTAAAGAACAGAATTATTGATGACGAATAATTTAACCATTAAAATGAATTGATTTGAAATTCTAAATATACGTGAATTATTTGGAAAGGCCGAGTTAATTCTCATTTCAAATAATTGATCGACGATTAAAAGTCGAAGATATGAAGTTGGAGCAAGACCGATGATCTTCACGTCGAATGGAGGGGTGCTACTGATGCTCATGATAGTAGTAGCTACCTTGAAGGGGCTGAAGTGGTAGCCGTCCGGACGTACAAGTTGATTGTACGGATGTGCGAGGAATAAAGACCCTCCGGTTTCGTTCAGACCCAGAACAGACTTGTGAATGGATGTGTGTCTGACGTTGTATATTGACAACGTGACATGCAGAGATGCTGTGATCAAAGCTTTTGTTGAAAAGCAGAGCTTTGTGGTTGATGACCAAAGCAGGGCTTGAAAAGCTAGCTTTGTGTTTAGCATTGTTTCGCGAGCCTCACACCCCGGTATGGACCAGAAACGGGAGAAGGATCCAGGGAGAACATGCATTTCTTTCTAGCTAGAAGTGGTGTCAGTGTTTTACACGGCTTGACATTTTACTTATGTGGATGATGGAAAGCGAGGCCTCGGTTTGGTCGGTCTCTTCGGAGCCGATGATTTGGTCGGATATGACAAGTTTACGCCCCATAGGGCGGGGAAACGCAGTGTTCAGGGTTTAAGTATAATCCACATCGAGTGGACCGGCCCTGTGCTCCTAAGGCTTGATAGAGTACTTGCCCGAGACATGGACTAGAATGTATCGAAGCGGTAAGGACGATCCCTTGCCTTGGTTCACGACGGAATCCAATTTCCAAACACGACATCGTGCGGTTTTGATTGTATACCTATATATGTCGACATAGTGGTATGGGGCATTAATGTCGTCTATGATTGATAGTTATGATTGAAATTGTTTTTGAAACATATAAACACTAGTAATAATATCAAATGCTTTTGTTTTATTCGTATCAAGCATATTTTGGTCATTATAAGATAAAACTCTATCCTCTGGTTTGTGTTGCATTGTGTGATGGGAACTGAGTCTTATAATGGCTTCATTTTTATGAAAAGCATTGCGATGTTTAAAAGATTTACTTGTTTGAAGCACTGGCAATCCAATGGAGTAAACCCGTTCCGCGTTAGCGGCATGGTCCTGTGATTGGCCATATTGTAAAATAAGTTAAAGTAGATTTCTCATACCTGTCCCATGACTGACTCGTAGTTTTTTCACTTGCAAACTCGAGTGCCCCTTTTCCTACATGGGCAGCCTTGTATTCAGGTTTTAGCAGACTCTTTCTGGATAGCTGGAACTAAAGATGGATTTTATCATTTATCTCTTTTCATGCTGTTCAGCTCCTATTGTACATATTATGTTTTGTTTTCCGCTGTTGACATTTATGTAAAGCTGAACTGTATTTGTACTACATATGATCCTGTATACTGTGTAATTATGATGATTATATTTATCCAGTATATTCTGTTGTACATTATCTGGTGTATTTATTTATTTCTATTCTGTTGTTATCTGTTTATGTGTTATATTCCAAAGATTACCCTTGCCACGGTCGAACGGGGTTTGGGTTGTCACAGTTAACCGATGATTTACCTGGTGTTTGGTGTCCGAACCTAGATGAAAACCATGAACCATGAGGTTGCACCCAGTTCTGGATTGATCTTGTGTCAGGAACCATTATATTGGAACCTATAACCAATACAAGCCTTCCGTTTTGTTTGTAAACTATGTATGTGGGCATAGTCACTATGCTAGATAAGATTAATATATCTATTTGTGGAATGGTTTTCAACATTATGTCGTAATAATAGTATTAAAAGAAGATTTTCACGTACGAAAGCATGTTTGGTTATCACAAGACAAAACTCGCCCATTTGGTGTGCGCTTGCATTGTGTGATGTGGGACGAGCTTATGATAGCTTTATTTTTTCAAAATCATTAGCGAATTTTCCATAATACTTATTTAGATTACTACACCCATAACACTCATGTTATTTCATATTTTAATTTGACTAATATGTGAATGATTTAGTTCTGATCGGAGTGTTTGTTGTGTTTCTTTTTATGCAATACGCTCGGGTCAGCCGAAGTTGCAGTTAGCGAAGATTACCTTACCTTGAAGATACAATTATGAAGTTGAAGATGGAGCTCAACAGACGTATTATTATTACTATTCCGCTGCAAAATTATTGGTATGTTGTATAATAGTTAACTCTAATAACTGTTGTAAAATATGATCAAATATATGTTTTAACAGGTTCATGAACTGTTATTTATTTTTTATATTTTGTCCTTCCACTGCGAGATTCTGTATTTGTTTTCTTCTTCTATTCTTTTTCTTATATAAATCCCAATAAGTATCCATTTTTTTGATTTGTTTAACTTGACAATTGAGGATCATTGCCAATTTGAACGGTCAAAAATCCCGGATGTTACACCTTATCCAAAATCTTTTCCAAATATTTATACGAACCGAGTATGTATATTTGAAGAGATCTTGAACATGACGCATCACATGTGAAAGGATTATGTATTAGGATATGAAAGTGACTAAGGATATTTATATATGTAATAATATTCGTGATCGACGTTTTAAGTTCTTATGAATCCATACGAACTCTGATCGTGACGAAATTAAAAATTATACAATAACTTGATATTCAGACATGATGGAACTACTTTCATTAAATTCCGAGATTGTGTGTAAAATCACTATTTTAATTTCAAATGGTTAATCGATATGCGTTTATATCTTGCACGATCACGTAATAACCCCATTGATTTGAAACTGGAAGTCTTACTTTAATTAATCACTACAAATTTAATAAAATTAGTTTCATTGAAATTTCATTTCGTTTGAAAGTTGGTTATTCTTAAACTCCATATTAAATCGATAAAGCAATTAACAAAAATCTAGGCGTTTACCATTCGCACGATCAAACGATAAGTTCGATAGATACGAAATCGAAATCCTGCACTAACTTACTAATACAAGTCCAATGGCACAAGTTTCACCGTATTCCGAGGCTGTTTCCTGGGAATGATATTTTGCACGTAAAACGACGTTATTTTGGGCACCAAAATATCTTATCTCCAAAAATGATGAACTATACATATCCTGACACTAAACATCAATACAAATTAAAAGGAATTGGTTTTGCATCTAAATTCGATCGTTTTCTTAAGTTATATACAAAATCGTTTTAATTCAAATTAAATTCATTTAATTAATCCTTACGCAAACTAGTTGCACGTTTATGGCTACCGCGGTCACATATGATATTGAATCACTATGAAATTTATCTTCATACAATAATTTAACATTACTGATCCAATGAAACTGATTTCATTGAAATCCGTGACTGCTTCAGAATTGGCTATTTTCTAAGCTTAAATAAAACGATAAAATATTAATTAATTCCAAAACAATTCAATATAAAAATAAATAATCACTATTATCGTATATATTCTAATAGAATATCAATGGCCCCAAAATATACATACTTGGATTTTAAACTCGATATTTCAAATTTCAAGTTAAAACGATATTCAATCATTTAAAACCCTTTTATTTTATTAAATAAATCGTTATGATTTATAACCAATTCCATAGCTACTTTTTGAAAATTTGATTTGGACATAACTAAAAATCTATAATATGAAATCTTGATTTTTCTCTACCATTAGAAAAATATAGTACAATAGATTTGATCGTTTCTTGTTTTAAAGAAATCTGATGTATATCGGATACTTTATATCCATCTAAAGTTCAAAACCGAAAACTACAAGCTACCCCGATGTTACGAACTCATTTTAAATTTAATTATAAATTATACGTTCAAATTTCGTTTATGAATAAATTCGCTAGTATAACTCGAATCTAAACTCCATTAAATCTCTTAAATTATCCAATTCACACAGTATTATTGGAAATTTAAATAATTCCCAACTATTTCGAAGTTCAATTCATTATTCCACTATTTATAATTTAAATATACGAAATTATTGATTATAAGTCATTTAAATCTCCAAATCAACCTTTCGAACAAATAAATAAATTATCAAGTCACAAAAAAACTAGGTCGTTACATGGTGGCTCTAGAAGGGGTAATTTGAGGTATGATTTGTTATATTTTGTTGTCATGTACATATACACTTTGAGTGATTGAAGATTTGGTTGATACATTGTGATGGATTGTAAATATTGTTGCTGGTTTGGACTGTTGTTTTGGACGATGATTTATGTTGATCTGACATTGGTTTGTTATGTTTTGTTGGATGTTGTAAATATTGGTTTATGTTGTGTATATTAGATTGTATGTATATTATTTTGATTCAACATTATGTTTAGGCATATATGCGAGTATTGTTGTTATCCATATTCTTGAAATGGAGATGTTATGTTATATATGAGATTCTGGGTAGCTGAAAGTAAGTACATCAAAATTATGAAAAAAATATTCAGATTTTCAACGGCCTGCAAAGGCTTATAGGTCATTGGAAATCAACGGCTTCCAATGACTTCCAATTGTATATTCCAATGATTTGCAATGGGTTCCAATGGCAAATTGGTTAATAATTTCTTTCACGTATTCATTCTTAACGTTGGAAGCCATTGGGAAAATCTCGTTGATGACGTTGGAAGGCGTGATGCATATACCAACAGAGTTTCTAACGGCGACCAACGACTTTCCAACGGTTGCCAATGGCTGATAGCCATTCAAAACTGTTGTTGTTTTTGTAGTGTGTTAACCATATTTAATAGTTCTAACAGTTATGCATCGTTAGAAATTTCTTAAATTGTTTAATATGTGCTTTAATTTATATAATTAGACACTACCACTGGTAATCAATTGAATTCTTTTATTGCGTGCTTCAAATTAGTCAAGTCGTCCGTTATATCTGTGAAAATAGAATAACACAGTAAGCTGAAAAAGAAACAGTTTAAATTGCAAATTTAATTTTAAAAAAAAAAATCATCTTAAATTTTTTTGTTATTTCTCTCCATCTTTCTAGACAGAATTAGATAAACGTATATATATATATATATATCTGTGTGTGTCTGTGTGTGTGCTTGAATAACTTATAATATTTACAGTGATATACTCTAAATACTACAAGGTCCAAGCACGTATTACCATCATAAACAACTGCAAAGGCCAAGTCATGTGGCTCAACATAGTACAGTACAAGAGAACACAATCAAAACGACCTTGACAAATTCAAAATGCATAAACAACTCAAATGTGCTAATGACCAATTGCAATTAAGAAGATATTTCTGCTTCGACACCAAACTGTTCAAAGTTCAGTATGTACACAAAGATGCAAGGGTCAAGGCGACATGAACAACATGCACAAATGTGACAACCCCAAACCCCGTTCTGACGGTGGCAATGGTAATCTTTGGAATATAACACAGAAACAGATTATAGCAGAACAGAAATAAGTAAATACACCAGATAATGAACAAATAATCACTGGATAAACAATAATCATCAGAGTTACACAGTATACAGGATCATACTTAGTACAAATACAGTTCAGCTATACATAAATGTCTACAGCGGATACAAACATAATATGTACAATAGGAGCTGAACAACATAAAAAGAGATAAATGATAGAATCCATCTTCAGCTCCAGCTATCCAGAACAAGCCTGCTAAAAACCTGAACACAATGCTGCCCGTGTAGAAAAAGGGGCACCCGAGTTTAAAAGTGAAACAAACTACAAGTCAGTCATGGGACTGGATTGAGAAATCTACTCAACACATTTAAAATATGGCTAATCGCAGGACCATGCCACTTTCGTGGAACGGGTTTACTCCATCGGATTGCCGGTGCTTTAAAAAAAAATCTTTTAAACTTCGCAATGCTTTTTATAAAAATGAAGCCATTATAAGACTCAGTTCCCATCACACAATGCAACGCAAACCGGAGGATAGAGTTTTACCTTATAATGGCCAAAATATGCTTGGTACGAATAAAACAAAAGCATTTGATATTATTACTAGTGTTTACATGTTTCAAAAACAATTTCGAATCATAACTATCAATCATAGACGGCATGGGTACCATATATCATGTCGCCATATATATATACAATCAAACCCGCACGGTGTCGTATTTGGAAATTGGATTTCCGTCATGAATCGAGGCAAGGGATCATCCTCACCGAATTCGAGACACTCTAGCCCGCCCCTCAGGAACAACCGCAAATGCCCCTTGGATCGTCAGGGCCGGTCCGCCAATGTGGATTATTATGCCTGAACACTGCGTTCCCCCGCCCTTTGGGGCGTAAATGAGCCAACGAATGGCTCCTTCGGCTTCACATAGTCACCGGTATATCCGAGGCGCCTTGCAACAACAACAACCACATAGATGAAAATAATATAAATGTCAGCCAGTTTAAGCACCGACACCACCTCTAGCTAGAAAGAAACGCAGGCCCTCCCTGATGTCCTCTCCCGTTTCTGGTTCATACCGTGGTGTGAGGCTCGCGAATTCACGTTATACACAAAGCTACGCCACACAGGCGGTGCTTTGATCATCTACCACAAGACTTTGCTTTTCAACAGAAGCCCTGATCACTGCATCTTAGCATGCCACATAGGCAATTCACACCATGTAACTGACGGTTACAAATCACACAGAATGAATTCCAATGTCAGACACACAGTCCATTTGCAAGTTCGTTCTGGGTCTGAACGAAACCGTAGGCACTATATACCTCGCAAACCCATCGATTTCCACGTACGTCTGGACGATCACCACTCATTATCCATATTTCGGGATGCCTCCCAATCAGGACATCAGTTACCATCCAAACGAGGTGAAAATCTCCGTTCTTCGACCACCGTCTTTGTCTTCGATTTCTTATCGTCGATTCAGTTATTCAGAATGGGATAAACCCGGTCTTTCTGAGCAACTCACATATATAATAAACAAATGCTACACAAACACGACATGCGCATTATTTCAATTCATTAGTCACTAACCGTAAATCAGTAAGAGAACGATTTCCTAAATATTAACCCCGAAGGCCGAAACCAACATCAGATCAACACCTAAGAAACCATTCGACTTAGCCAACCTTCAGTTAGTTTCTAAATTTCACATCCATATCGTTTATAATATTTTATAATGATTTATCGCTATTTTTATTTATTTTAAAATAGGCAATTTATTCAAAACGACGCTTCGGGCCATAACGCGGTTGTGGCGCTGTTTTTCTTCAGATTTTATTTACACATATCTGAAAATCTAACCGTTGGATCTTCATAAAATTTACATCATTAGGAAGATCTTTTCAAAACGAATCCAACGGTTCTAGTTTCGGGAAAATCTGACAGTCGGATCTCCCGGTACAATCGTTTGAAGTTTCAATTTAAAAATACGAACTACAGCGTCATTATTCGATTTAATTTAATTATATTTATATATATATATAAATATAATCGATTCTGGCGCTGTTTTTCTTCAGATTTGAATTGAACATTCCAGACAATCCAACCGTTCGATCTTTACAAAGTTGGTGTCATTGGAAAGATATTTCCAAAGCGAACTCAACGGTTTCGGTTTCAGGAAATTCCGATGGTCGGATCTCCCGCACTAATCGTTTGAAATCACGGTTTCAAAACACGAACTACAGCTTCGTTATTCGATATATTTTAATTATCTATATATATATATATATATATATATATATATAAATATAATCGATTCTTCGATTTCAAAACCATTTCCTTTTCACACATTTGATAAAAATGATATTCTTGTAAAACTAACTTCTTTTAAACACTTCACTATTTTTAACAATTCATGTATATAATAAAAATATGATTTTTATTATAAAACAATTTATTTCAAAACACGAACATTTTATATAGTTCGTATAGATGGTAAAAATATATTTTTATTATAAAACAATTTATTTCAAAACACGACTATTTTATATAGTTCGTATAGATGGTAAAAATATGATTTTTATTAAAAACAATTTATTTCAAAACACGAATACCATTCAACACATGAATTCCCATTCAACGAATGAATTTCAATTCAACACATGAAGGTTTTCTATAATTTATATATATAGGTAAAAAGGTGATTTTTATATTTAAAAACACGAATACCATTCAACACATGATTTTCTATTCAACGAATGAATTTCAATTCAACACATGAAGGTGTTCTATATTTTATATATATCAATTAATAAAAATGTGATTTTTATTGCAAAACAATTTATTTCAAAACATGAATGTCGTTCAATAGATGAATTTCTATTCAACACACGAATATAGTTTCAACACATGAAAATAATTCTAACACATGAATATTATTCAAAATTTCGGCAGCATAACGGCAGGGTAGTTAAAACCGGGGTCGTTCCTAGTACGGCTCCTCGCTCTACCTTAAAGCCTCGCATCTTTTGACAATGGGGAATCATGCATCTAGTTCGCACGTAGGCGGCATGTATATATTTTTCATTTCCACAAACTAATCCTATGAGTTTTCAACCAAATAATTTTCAACCACAAACGGGTATTTTTCAACCACAATCAATCAATTTCAACCACAAACAATTATAATCAACCATTCGCTATCAACCAATTCTCACATCAATCACAACCAATAAATATCGTCCATGGTTTGTGGACGAGGGGCGTATATATATATGTAAGCATTTCACTTCTATTTCGACACATATATAATTTTTACAATGCATATATAACTTATACATCGAACGTACAACCTATACAACGCTTATACATGAGGTGTACAACGCTTATACAAGTCATACATCGACTATATAATTTATACATCGTCATTTTCCATATCGTTTATAAATTAGAAATCTCACATTGGGTTCCACTCCACCAAAAATAGCAGAAGGCTCAGAAAAATATGTGGTCTCTTCTAAAAGGTAGAAGACGTCCACACGAGTCCACTGTCTCTTGTTTCACTGAATTTCGATCACACATGAAAAAGATATGATTTTTCAAAGTTTGCAACACTTAAATGTGTAAAAACAGTTCAAATCTATACACAGCCGTACCTCTCTATTTTTTCTCAAAACTAGGTCTTCGATTCTTGCAAAGACCATTTAACTTTGTTGAAATCGGGTGGTGCCACGGCCTGGAGCCTGGCGAGGCGCGCACGATGAGGTAGGCGGGCCCCCACTCGGTGGCCGTTCGGCGGAGCAGGACGGCGCGACGTGGGTGAACTTCCCGGAGGTGATTCCGGTGCTATAGGTGACGATAGAAGGTGTTCTTGCTATGGATTTGTAGAGGGGAGGAAGATCTACCAGAAGTTGCAAAGGAGGGGGGTCAGCGACGAGCGGTTTGACCAGAAAGTGGATGGGAAGTGGCGAAGGAGGTTTCCGCCGTCGAGAGCAGCTGATACGGGGGTTTTCGATTTTTTTTTTTAAAATAATTATGAAAGAAAATTTCCTATTGGTTCATACTTTATTAAATTTTAAAATAGGGTTTTTGCACATGAACTCGGAATCAAACCAAAATACTGTCGCCCCTAGCTAATTACCCCCATCTCGGACACAATGGGATATGTTTGGTAACCCATTTCGGCGGTTACGATTAGTTACTCTTCAAATTAAAATATAAAACATTCAATTTCTGATTTGAACGTACATTTTAATTTGCCGGGCCCACAAATTGACTCTAAAAATTCCAGAAAAATTATTTCTAGCATCGTATCAACGATACGGTCCTAACAAAGCTGATTTCGTCGAATTCTGAGACCGTTTGAAAAATGGCCATTTTCTGGTCGATCAGATTTAACTGAAATTGATAAAACACGTTTTCCTTTGCAACGCTCACATACTGATTCAGAAAATTATGAACTTTGGAACCTAGCAATAATTCGATGTCCCGGATCCAACGAAAGTGGTTTCGTCGAATTCCGAGGTCGTCTGCAAAATGGCCAATTTCACGGGCTATATAAATTCCATAGCGACATTTCTGAAAATTCATTTGGCCATAACTTTTGATTCCCGCTATGAAAATTCGATTTTCCAGATTCGTTAGAAAGGTATTCACTAACAGATTTAAATATTTTTGGTTTCACTCAAATCCGTTTTGTTTTGCACCCGGTACAGTCAGTCAAAGATTGAATTCAATTTTTGAAACTGCCACGCCATTTCAAGCCATGTTTATAATTCAAAGTGATTATATTCAATTTCAAATATCGATTCAAACTACTTTTTCCTCCTTGTTATCTAATATATTTATTTTAAATATTTAAAATTCACTAAAATAGCCAATTTAAACTTTTTAAATTGGTTCATATATTCCGGGTCGTTACAATCTCCCCCACTTATAACTTTTCGTCCTCGAAAAGGAACTAAGTCGAAAGTGGTTTGATTAATCAACACTACGTTCAATCTGGCTTCCATTCTCCAACTTTTCAGTTTCTGAGAATTTTCAAATTCTTCAAAAATTTGGCTAACACCTGGAATTTTCGAAAAATTTCGCCATAACCTCCTTTGTACGGGGAGGGGTTTGGAAATTTATTGGGCCGTATTAGGTACCCAATAAATCCTATAAAGCATACACATATATATAGTGATATATTCTGGTGTTTTCAGGGGAGCGTGTATAGATAATAACTCCAGAGAATAATTCTCGTCACCCTGTCAAAGCCTGAGGGAGTGTGTATTTTAATTGCTCCGGAGAATAAATCCTCGTCACCTCGTCCCGTGTGGGAAATAAATAATCCATGTGCCGTATCTAATAACTAGAGAGGCGTGATTATTGTCAACTCCAGACCCGTGTGGGTTTTTTTATTAATCTGGCAATTTATCGTTACAATTTTTAAATAGTCCATATCAGTCATTAGTTCAACCTGTAAAATATACTCATCACCATACAAGCCTCTCGCTCATATGGTAAATCTTCCACCTCGTCACACAAGCTCCAAATGCTTATGTGGTATATGATGAAGTATGCATATCTTCAGAAGTATGCCATGTAGTGGAGTTCAAAATTAATTGTTACTATCCTATGGCTACGTTTATTATTACACACAGAATAACCAGCACTCCGCATCCAATGGCATTCACAGGAGTTGATATAATAATATTTCGCATCCAACTTATTAAGGTTTACCTATTTGTCGGGCACGCAAATAATTTCTTTACTCAACAGCTATTCATTTACCTGTTCAAACATATATAATGCACATGTATATATTTCTACCTATTTTTAAATCGTTTCAATGTGTGATTTAATTAAATATCATTCTAATAATTTAATTAAACAAATCCACCATCACACAACTCAAACAACCCGCAATTTGTTTTTAACTTTTCAAAATCATACAAATTAATTCATATACTCTTTTTAAATTAATCAGACTATAGAATTAAAAGTGTACATCCATGGAAAGAGAATAACAACAAAGTAGAGAACTAAACGGTAATGCAAAGTATGGTAAATGTACCTTGCACCGGGGTCAATCAGAGATATCCACTCGACACTTAGGATAGGCTTTCTGAATACTCTCCTCAGTTTCCCAAGTACAATCTCGTGGATCTCCCCTCCATTGCACTTTGACTAAGTGAAATTTCTTGTTCCTCAGCTCTTTGGTTTCTTTGCCGATAATCTTTAGCGGCTCTCTTCTAACAGCAAATTCTGGAGTAATTTCAAATTCTTGTTGAGCTGCTTCTTCCACGATCAAGTCTGGATCATGAACGTGCTTTCGGAGTTGAGATATATGAAATACATCATGCACTCCAGGCAACCAATTCGGCAACTGAACCCTATAAGCGAGATTTCCAATCCGTTCAAATAGGAAACGGACCAATGAATTTAGGCGCTAATTTCCCTGTTTTACCAAACCGGATAACTCCTCTCATCGGCGATACTTTCAAATATACATAGTCGCCCACTGCAAATGATATGTCTCTTCTTCTTTTATCAGCATAGCTCTTCTGTCGGCTTTGAGCGGCGAGTAATCGTTTCTTAACGAAATCAACTTTGTCGGCAGCTTCTCGGATCATATCAGGTCCCAGTACAAGTCTATTACCGGGTTCGACCCAACAAGCAGGAGATCGGCACGGTCTACCATACAACGCTTCGAATGGTGACATTGTCAGGCTCGCCTGGTAGCTGTTGTTATATGAGAATTCAGCCAAATGCAGATGGTCTTCCCATGATCCACCAAAATCTAGAACACAAGCCCGCAATAGATCTTTTAAAATACGATTCACCCTCTCAGTTTGACCATCTGTCTGAGGATGATAAGCGGTGCTCAAGTTCAGCTTCATTCCCTGTTCTACGTGAAATGCCTCCTAGAATTTGCTAGTGAATATTGGATCTCTATCACTAACTATACTGATCCGCTGTAACAACCCGTATTTCAATAACATGTTAAAACAAGAATCAAGGCAGAATTTAATTTTAAATTCCGAATCAAGTGAAACAGGCTATGCCATTGCGTTCGTCTCGGAAAAATACATGAAATAGAGTCCGAGTTTTCGAGAATCGGAGTCCGTATGACCAAGTTATGGTCCGTCAAAGTTTTCGAGGTTTTCAAGTTTGAAAATCACCTAGGAAGTTCAAGTTTTGGGGTAGGCGGGAATTTTCCCGCCAAAGCCCATGTCGACAGGGGAGTCGACAGGGCTGTCGACACCCCTGGACCCCAAGTCGACAGGGCTGTCGACTTGGGTGTCGACTGGGTCCAAAAACACAACTCCGTGTTTTGTGGCCTGGTGCACCTGGATGCAGTCTTGGTCTGGTCTGATGGGCCTGTGACGATTTCTGTGGTCTAGATTAATCCTAGATCTAATCCTAGGGCCTAAAACTATCCTAATCTCTATAAAAAGACCCTAAACCTAACCTAAATCCCTAAAAATCAAACCTAGCAACTAAGTGCTGCCAAAATCAATATTGATCATGGCCTCCATCTCAAATCCCTAGAGCCTATGCACTCAAATCAAGTTCAAATCAAAAGGTGCAAGCTTGCTACACCAAATCAAGGCCAAATCAACGTTGCTATGCGAGTTTCATGGCGGATCTTCGTCAAAGGAGCCACCTTTCATCGCCAAAACGATTCATGCTCCTAGTCCTCTTGCCATGCTATGTAAGTTCTAGCTACTTTTAGATGGAAACGGTAGTTTTGATAATGACATGGGATAAAATGAGGCTAAACATGATTATGCGAACCTATATGAACCTTACCTTGCCTCTTGTGTTCATGTTTATGATTTTAGGCCATGTGAGTGACTTAATCATGCCTCTCATGCTATGCATAACCTAGTTTAACTTGCAAGTTTGGATCTTTATGCATGAAATGCTAGCATGAAACTTTAGGAACCACTTTATGTGTGAAACATTGGCTAAGACAAGATTTTGGGGCTTATGCATGTTTATGAACCCAAACCCCTTATGGTAACATGCAAGTTTGTGGCCAAATCCTTTATGAGATTATGCATGCTCGTGGCCAATCCCCTCTTTTAAGTTGTGCATGTTTATGGCTAAACCCTTTTTGATGATATGCATGTTTGTGGCCAAATTACCTTATGACACTATGCATGTTTATGGCCAATCCCTTTATGATGTTATGCATGTGGAAGCCAAGCCCCTTTTTGGCATCATGCATGTTTTGAGACCAATATGTGACAATAGTATCCTTACTATGTTGACTCGCTTTGCTTGCGTTAGGAAGACACGATTTTGGGTAGTTAGATAAACATGAACATGTCGCAAAATCTTAACTTGAATATGACATGTGTTTATACTTGAAAGATAACATGGAAGTTGACATGTAAGTATGCATAAAAACATGAGCTTGGGAATTTACCTATTAAGTTAGGTCTACCCTTTGGGAATTTACCTATTAAGTTAGGTTTACCCAAATGCTTGAAAAACTTGTAACATGTTTTGGAAACATGATGAACTTAGATAATATGAGTGTGGCCAACTCGAGGTTGGGTTGAGTTTGCAACGTAAAACTACCCGGAACCGACCGGCCTAACTAGTAGTTGCAAACAATAGGACCCAATGTGAGAAGTTGGTCATGTCGCGCTTAAGACCCGAGGTTAGACTAGGTTGTGGTGTAAATCTACCCGGACCCGCCCGGCTTAACTAGTAACCACAACAAGGTCTAAAGTGAGAGGTTGAGGGTGCATTAATTAAATTAATGCCACATAATAGGGTTAAGTTAATTTGATTAATGAGGCTTAACCAAATATGATATGGACAAATGGGTTAAGTAATTTGATTAGGCTAATGATACTTAACAAAACATGATAAGCTTGGGTAGGTTAAGTAACTTGATTTGCCTAATGACACTTGACCATTTTTATACGACTAGTGGACGAGATTAAGTTAACCAACACTTAATCAATCCAACACGATAACGTGATAAGGTTAAGTAAATTTTCTTAATGACACTTAACCGTATAATACAGTTAATGGATGGGGTTAAGATTAGGCTTAACTAATCTAAACACAGTAATTCGATAGGGTTAAGTTAAACACTTAACCAATTTAAACTTGGTAATTCAATGAGGTCAAGTAACCCATACTTAACCGACTTAACTTGGTAATTTAACGGGGTTAAGTTAAACACTTAACTAATTTTAACACGATGATTTGATGAGGTTAAGTGACCTATACTTAACCAATCTAACTCGTTAATTTGATGAGGTTAAGTTAACCTATACTTAACCAATCTAACGTGAAAACATGATAAGGCTAAGTCACGAATCGTTTCGAATACGCTTGACCGATTTGACTCGGTAATTTGATGGGGTCAAATTAATATATACTTAACCAATCTAAAATGATAATTAGACGAGGTTAAGCCATGGATTGCTTGATATACTTAACCAACTTGACACATGGTCTGTAGGGTTAAGTCTTGGACTTGGATACTTAGCCAGTTTCGACATGTTTTGTAGACGGGTTAAGTTGTGAACTTAAGTGACCCTTAACCCATTAGATAAACCCTAATTCGGAGGATTAGGTAAATAACCATAGTTAACAAGGATTATGGAAATAAGGCTAAGTGGTAAACCTTAGTTAAGGGAAACTAAGTAATAATTCTTAGTCAAGGAAATTTGGACCATTTCTTAGATAGATCAGTAACCCGATACGTTAGAGTATGCGTGTAGGAGCAGGCTATCTGATTCGGATAAAGGCTCCAACGAACTGGGTAATGAAGCAGCGGCTTCGGGGAACGTGAGGATATTCTTGGGATCCCTCTGTGAGCTGTCAGGTCATTATACTAGGCTCACGAGAGGTTGAGGTCTGCGGTAGAAGAACCAAGAATATGCCTTGGTTGCTATGCGAGCGACCTAAAGACTGGGGTGGATAGCAGTGAGTCGGCGGATACATAAGGTGCCCGAGATAGCAAGTTCGTCTATCATCTACCATCTTGAGTCAAGCGTGTACGTACGGAAAGGCAGGGAACACCCAACAGACCATAATTGCTATCTAATTATGGGTGAGGTAGGCCGTAGGATGTGGGCTGGTCGGAGTGTAGTTCTCATGCAAGATTTTCTCTTGTGCTGCCTTTCACTAGTTGAGGGAGGGGTCTCGTGGGACCATAGCCACGTATAGAAAAGCAGACCTTAGTATCTGCATCGGCAGATAAATCTAAAGCTCCCGACCGAGTCCTGTATTTCTTGTTTTGGCCGGTGGCAGGACTCGGATGGCACGATGTGATACATGTGCATCCAATTATAGAAAAACGATTCACGATGAATGCGTGGGAAAAAGGGCGTGGTTGAGGGTTAGCGTAATCCCTAGTGGCCTAGGTGGTTTAACCCAAACCGAAATACGAAAGCGTGCAATAGGTAAGCGTAATCCCTAGTGGTGCTAGGTGGCGTAAGTCCTAGTAGTTCAAACGATGATTCATATGGAAGAGCCTAGCTAGAACAAGGGTGACAGTCCAAACGATTTCAAGGATAATACGACATGCGGAAGCCCGTACGAAGTACGGCAAAGGACTGAACTTATATATACATGGAAAGAAACATATGATTTGAGTAATCTATATATGAGATATATTAGGTCGACATGGACCATTACACGACTTTGAGCAAGAGACATTCATGGTTAACACATGACGCGGGTAGGGATACTAGTACGAGAGGTGCAGAGCAAATATACATGTTAGAACTAGGAAGAATATACATAATAGATACCGTGGGATGTTAGATGGGGTAGATACCTTGTGAAAATGTACTCGATAGAAATCTGACGATGTGATACCTTGACTTATCATAACACCTTAGTTTTCATGATACCTTAGTTTACCTTGCCGCAGTAGTTTAACCGGCTACTCTGGTTTATCTATCTTGTAGTTATCCTTATGTTTACTTTCAGTTTATGCATGTCATGTTACCTTTACCTGTTTTTATACTGGAAGTAGATAGGACTTACTCAGTCTTTTTGACTGACCCGTTTTGTTTCGCCTCTTTTCTTCCGTTTCCCCCCCCAGGTTTCAGGGAGGAAACACTGCTGTTTAGTTCGGACTTCTTCTGCTTGAAGGTCATCATGGATGGCTTGGACTTCTCTTGGCTATGGCTACTTTACTGTTTTACTTGGGGAATAATTTATTAAAAAGTCTTTATGCTTCTTTACTATTGCAAGACAGGTTTTGATGTACTCTGATGTAAAAGGCTTTAGACCTTATTTATTCATGTTATGAAAGTTTGATTTTACTTCCGCTATTTATATATGTTCTGTCTTGTGATATTTCTGTGCATGTTTACCAATAATGCCCCTCTAAAGCTAGTGCATTCCTTTGCGAGTGACCCTAGCAGAGGCGGGGTGTTACATCGGCACTCCTTGTAGTCTAACAATTTCCTTGAAGTATATCTGCGCCAGACTCTGAGCAATTCTGTTTGATCTGACAGGTATGAAATGGGCGGTCTTCGTGAAGCGATTACGATCACCCAAATACTGTCATTTCCTTTTCTGGTTCTGGGAAAACCATCAATGAAGTCCATGGAAATATGTTCCCACTTCCATCCTGGAATGTCCAGCGGTTGCAACAATCCAGCCAGTTTCTGTTGGTCCCTTTTGACTAGTTGGCAAGTAGGGCATCGGCAAACATATAACGAAATGTCCCTCTTCATCGACTTCCACCAGAAAGTGTGTTTGATGTCATTATACATTTTGCTTACTCCCGGATGGATACTAAGTTTTGACTTGTGGCATTCATCCAGTACATCCTTTCGGAGCTCAGAAATGTTAGGAACACATATTCGACCTTTTAGCCTTAGAATCCCCTCATTATCAACTTGAAAACTCGAGGGATCGCCTTTCTGAATTATCTCTCTGATCTACTGAATGAAGTGATCATCCTTCTGAAGAGCAGATATTTTATCAATCAATGAAGTCGTGATAATAAAACTGGCGATCATTACATTCTTTCTACTCAGCGCATCTGCCACGACATTGGCTTTCCCTGGAGTGTATAGAATCTCAAAATCGTATGCTGCAAGGAACTCTAGCCAACGTTGCTGCCTCAGATTCAAGTCTTTCTGGGTGAACAGATACTTTAACGACTGATGATCTGTGAACAGTTCGAATTTCTCACCCAGAAGATAGTGCCTCCATATTTTCAAAGCAAATACTATAGCCAACAGCTCAAGGTCATGGGTGACGTAGTTTTTCTCGTGCGGCTTCAGCTGACAGCTAGCATAAGAAACAACTTGACCTCTTTGCATTAACACTGCACCAAGGCCTTCTCTAGAGGCATCTGTCCAGACTTTTAAATCCTGATTGCCGTCGATAATCGTTAACACTGGAGCCGTTGTTAATCTTAACTTAAGCTCTTCAAAAGCCTCCTCACATTCAGGAGTCCACTTGAATTTTGAGTGCTTCTTTTTAAGCTTCGTTAAGTGGCTAGATATCTTCAAAAAATCTTTAACGAACTTCCGGTAATAACTAGCCAATCCGAGAAAACTGCGGACTTCTGTTGGAGTACTAGGCTGTTTCCAATTTTGAATAGCTGTGATTTTACTTGGATCCACAGCAATTCCCTCTTTTGATACGACGTGGCCCAGAAACTTTACTTCATCTTGCCAGAATATACATTTGGATAGTTTAGCTTTTAAAACATTCCTTCTCAGAATTTCTAGAACCTGTTCCAAATGCTTTTCATGTTCGGCCTTTGATTTCGATAAGATTAGAATATCATCAATAAAAACCAGAACAAATTTATTCAAGACACCGCGGAACACTCGATTCATCAAATCGACGAAGTAAGCTGGAGCGTTACATAAGCCGAACGGCATTACTAACCACTCATAGAATTAGTCTGGACCTCTGAATGCTGTCACAGGAACACACTCTTCGGCGATACGAAGCTAATGGAAGCCTGTAGCTAGGTCCATCCTTGAAAATACTTGTGCTCCATTCAGACGATCCAATAAATCATCGATTCGCGGCAATGGATATTTATTCTTTATTGTCTGCTTATTCAAATCACGATAATCCACACATAGTCGCAGAGTACGGTCAGATTTTGGGACAAACACCACTGCTGCTCCCCAAATCAGAGAAACTAGGCCTGATCAGACCCTTCCATACGAGTTGTCGTGTTTGATTGTCTAACTCTTCTTTCTCCTTTAGGGTCATCCTCCGAATGGCATGCACTACTGGCCTTGCGTTCGGAATTAAAGCGATCTTGAAATCAATTTCGCTCTGAGGAGGTAAGCTAACAACTTCTTCGAACACATCTGCATAATTCTTGACGACAGGAATATCTTTGATGAGGTCTGAAATATTCTCTGTGACTACAGGGATATTTTCTATTTGAGCAGGAGAAACATCCAGAGCTGACCAGAAATCTTTTCTATTTGAATTCGGGCCTTCACAGGGAATGGTTATATAATCTCCTCATTTCATCTTGGCCCTAGCCACTCTATCGGCGCATTTAACCTCTGCTTCATATTTGGTTAACCAATCCAATCCCAAAATAAGATCGAATTCAGTAAAATTCATGATGATAGAGATGGTAGGGAATTTATAACAAGAAAAAGAGACAGGCGACTCCTGTCTTGGGTCTGTATTTGGATATTTGTATCACGTTGTTTTATTTTATATATGTGTGCTCTCTTCCTTCTGGAAGATCACACATCTTTTTCTCAAAAAAAAGAAAAAGAGACAGGCACCGCACAAATCCAGCTAAGATCGAGAGAACCTCCAACCGGATTATGGACAGTCATTGGTTCTTTGAGCTTTCTCAATTTCAAATCTAACTTCCTAACTGCATTCTTTGCAATGAAGCTTCGTGACGTGCCTGTATCAAACAATACTTTAACTGGAATGTTTTTGACAGTAAGCGTTCCTTCCAAAACATCAGCCCTTCCCTTACTAGCTGGGGGTGCTGCGGTTTCTGCCACTTCATTTACTTAAACCACATTGGTCTTTTTTAACATCCAGCAGTCTTTCTTTATGTGACTAGCCTGATGACAAAGATTACATTCTCGGGCTGAATGAAACTTGTTCTTGGATTTAGATTCATCCTTTCTTCGTTTGTTCGAAGACTTACAACTTATCGCCAAATGTCCCTGCCTATTGCAGCTGGAGCATGTGGCAGTCATTACTGGTTCTTTCTCAGATCTAGTCCTCTTCCTCTTGGCTCTAGGCTCCTTACTAGCCCCAGGACTATCAGTCATCGACTCCATTTTGTTACGCGAACTGACTTCTTCTTCGTCGCGCAACATACCTTTCTTATGGAGATCTTCGTACTGATAAGCCATATAAATCATTTCTGATAAAGGAAGCTTCACATTTTTCATTACACTATTCTGGTATTTTCTTTGCAGGCCATGAATGAACCTCAGATTCTTCCTCTTTGGATCTTGAATAAGATGCGGGGCAAAGTGAGAGAGCTCATTGAACTTCTTGTGATATTCTGGAATGGTCATATCTCCTTGTATCAAATAAGAGAATTCATCACATAATCGCTCAGTCACTTCAGGAGGAGTAAATCTTTCTAGGAAAATCTCTTTGAATCTATCCCAGGTGATATCACCTTCTGGATTATCATTGATGATTGTTTCCCACCAGATTAAAGCTTCTTCTTTGAGCGCCCAAGATGCTACTAATCTTTTCTGATCATCTCTCAGCTGGATACGTTCAAATATTCTTTTAACAGAACTCATCCAAGCCTGAGTTTGAATAATAGATTCATTGCCCGAGAACTGTGCTCCGCCCAGATTTCGATATCTCTTTAATAGAGCCTCTAGATCGAGTTCTGCATTTCTTCTATTTCTGACACTCATTTTCTAGTACTTATGCAAATAGCAGATCAAGTGTCAGATCACAGAAAAGATATTTCAAAATATAGAGACAAATACTTCAAATGTAAATGTGTCTATTGGGTGTATTTCATTCTGCTTTACTCATACTAGGATATTACCGATCCTATCTGTAATGAGTTTCCCGTCCTAGAACACTACTAGTTCTATTTCTGACGAGTTCGTTAATATGTTATATTCCAGCACTAAGCTTAACCAAAGCTCTGATACCACATTGTGACAACCCCAAACCCCGTTCTGACGGTGGCAAGGGTAATCTTTGGAATATAACACAGAAACAGATAATAGCAGAACAGAAATAAACAAATACACCAAATAATGAACAAATAATCACCGGATAAACAATAATCATCAGAGTTAAACAGTATACAGGATCATACTTAGTACAAATACAGTTCAGCTATACATAAATGTCTACAGCGGATACAAACATAATATGTACAATAGGAGCTGAACGGCATAAAAAGAGATAAATGATAGAATCCATCTTCAGCTCCAGCTATCCAGAACAAGCCTGCTAAAACCTGAACACAAGGCTGCCCGTGTATAAAAAGGAGCACTCGAGTTTGAAAGTGAAACAAACTACGAGTCAGTCATGGGACTGGTATGAGAAATCTACTCAACACATTTAAAATATGGCTTATCGCAGGACCACGCCACTTTCGTGGAACGGGTTTACTCCATCGGATTGCCAGTGTTTTAAAACAAATAATTCTTTTAAACTTGCAATGCTTTTTATAAAAATGAAGCCATTATAAGACTCAGTTCCCATCACACAATGCAACGCAAACCAGAGGATAGAGTTTTACCTTATAATGGCCAAAATATGCTTGGTACGAATAAAACAAAAGCATTTGATATTATTACTAGTGTTTACATGTTTCAAAAACAATTTCAAATCATAACTATCAATTATAGACGGCATGGGTACCATATATCATGTCGCCATATATATATACAATCAAAACCGCACGGTGTCGTATTTGGAAATTGGATTTCCGTCATGAACCGAGGCAAGGGATCGTCCTCACCGAATTCAAGACGCTCTAGCCCTCCCCTCAGGAACAGCCGCACATGCCCCTTGGATCGTCAGGGCCAGTCAATCGATGTGGATTATTATGCCTGAACACTGCGTTCCCCCGCCCTTTGGGGCGTAAATGAGCCAACGAATGGCTCCTTCGGCTTCACATAGTCACTGGTATATCCGAGGCGCCTCGCAACAGCAACAACCACATAGGTGAAAATAATATAAATGTCAGCCAGTTTAAGCACCGACACCACCTCAAGCTAGAAAGAAACGCAGGCCCTCCCTGATGTCCTCTCCCATTTCTGGTTCATACCGGGGGGTGAGGCTCGCGAATTCACGTTATAAACAAAGCTACGCCACACAGGCGGTGCGTTGATCATCTACCACAAGACTTTGCTTTTCAATAGAAGCCCTGATCACAGCATCTTAGCATGCAACACAGGCAATTCACACTATGTAATAGACGGTTATCAATCACACAGAATGAATTCCAATGTCAGACACAAGTCCATTTGCAAGTTCGTTCTGGGTTTGAACGAAACCAGAGGCACTATATACCTCGCAAACCCATCGATTTCCACATATGTCTGGACGATCACCACTCATTATCCATATTTCGGGATGCCTCCCAATCAGGACATCAGTTACCATCCAAACGAGGTGAAAATCTCCGGTCTTCGACCACCGTCTTCATCTTCGATTTCTTATCGTCAATTCAGTTATTCAGAATGGGATAAACCCGGTCTTTCTAAGCAACTCGCGTATATAATAAACAAATGCTACACAAACACAACATACGCATCATTTCAATTCATTAGTCACTAACCGTAAATCAGTAAGAGAACGATTTCCCAAATATTTACCCCGAAGGCCGAAACCAACATCAGATCAACACCCAAGAAACCATTCGACTTAGCCAACCTTCAGTTAGTTTCTAAATTTCACATCCATATCGTTTATAATATTTTATAACGATCTATCTCTATTTTTATTTATTTTAAAATAGTCAATTTATTCAAAACGACGCTTCGGGCCATAACACGGCCGTGGCGCTGTTTTTCTTCAGATTTGATTTACACAAATCTGAAAATCTAACCGTTGGATCTTCATAAAATTTATTAGAAAGATCTTTTCAAAACAAATCCAACGGTTCCAGATTCGGGAAAATCCGACGGTCGGATCTCCCGGTACAATCGTTTGAAGTTTCAATTTAAAAATACGAACTGCAGCGTCGTTATTCGATTTAGTTTAATTATATATATATATATATATATATATATATATATATATAATCGATTCTGGCGCTGTTTTTCTTCAGATTTGAATTAAATATTCCAGACAATCCAACCGTTGGATCTTTACAAAGTTGGTGTCGTTGGAAAGATATTTCCAAAGCGAACCCAACGGTTTCGGTTTCGGGAAAATCCGATGGTCGGATCTCCCGCAGTAATCGTTTAAAATCACAGTTTCAAAACACGAACTGCAGCTTCGTTATTCGATATATTTTAATTATATATATATATATAAATATAATCGATTCTTCGATTTCAAAACCATTTCCTTTTCACACATTTGATAAAAATGATATTTTTATCAAACTAACTTCTATTTCAACACTTCACTATTTTTAACAATTCATGTATATAATAAAAATATGATTTTTATTATAAAACAATTTATTTCAAAACACGAATATTTTATATAGTTCGTATAGATGGTAAAAATATGATTTTTATTATAAAACAGTTTATTTCAAAACACTACTATTTTATATAGTTCGTATAGATGGTAAAAATATGATTTTTATTAAAAAACAATTTATTTCAAAACACGAATAACATTCAACACATGAATTTCCATTCAACGAATGAATTTCAATTCAACACATGAAGATTTTCTATAATTTATATATTTTGGTAAAAAAGTGATTTTTATATTTAAAAACACGAATACCATTCAACACATGAATTTCTACTCAACGAGTGAATTTCAATTCAACACATGAAGGTTTTCTATATTTTAAATATACAAAGTAATAAAAATGTGATTTTTATTGCAAAACAATTTATTTCAAAACATGAATGTCGTTCAATAGATGAATTTCTATTCAACACACGAATATAGTTTCAACACATGAAAATAATTCTAACACATGAATATTATTCAAAATTTCGGCAGCATAACGGCAGGGTAGTTAAAACCGGGGTCGTTCCTGGTACGGCTCCTCGCTCTACCTTAAAGCCTCGCAGCTTTTGACAATGGGGAATCATGCATCTAGTTCGCACGCAGGCGGCATGTATATATTTTTCATTTCCACAAACTAATCCTATGTGGTTTCAACCAAATAAATTTCAACCACAAACGGGTATTTTTCAACCACAATCGATCAATTTCAACCACAAACAATTATAATTAACCATTCGTTATCAACCAATTTTCACATCAATCATAACCAATAAATATCGTCCATGGTTTGTGGACGAGGGGCGTGTATATATATATATATGTATATAAGTATATATAATTTTTGGCGAGTAATAATGGCAACCACCTCTAGAGAGAACCCTAACCCTAAGCTTTTGGGGAAAACATCAAACCAGGGCTGGAAAGAAGTCAGAAAGAAGAGGATAAGTTTCGCCCAAGCTGTATCTGGTGGGCGCGCTGCTTCAGGACCAGCTCCAGGAGTTGCAAACGTCAAAGATCAAACCTTTAAGCCAGGAGTGAGAAACTGGAGTGAAGTATTGGATGGTAATACAAGGATCGAAGGGGAGGTTCAGAGATTTGAAGCATTGAACGACGAAGAGGAAGAGGGAGAGTTTGCTGAGCTAGATGATCAGATCTATACGGAAGCAGTCGATATGTGGACGAACTCGATCTACATATACTTGATAGGTAAAAGACCTTATTATGTACATCTAAACGCCTATATCAGAAGGGAATGGAAACCGACAGGGAGCTGGAATGTATTTGCCAAAGAGAATGGCTTATATTTAGTCAAATTTACAAATGCTGCAGATTGTACTAGGGTTCTAGAGACTGGCCCTTGGTTTATGGATAGCAAACTCATTTTCACCAAAAGATGGGAGCCAAATCTGAAATTGGAGCGTGACATGCTTGAAACGCACCCAGTTTGGATCCGCCTTCGTAACCTAGATCTAACTTTATGGAATGCGAGAGGCATCAGCAAGATTGCCAGCCTCATCGGCAACCCCCTAACCATGGATGAATGTACTAAGAGAGTTTCAAGATTAGCATATGCTAGAGTACTAGTAGAAATCAGAGCAGACAACAATATCAGAAAACAGGTACGAGCAAAAGATAAACATGGGAATGTTTACATCCAAAGCGTAGAGTATGAGAATCTACCTCCCATATGCACCACCTATAGGTGCTTTGGGCACCTGGAGAGCCAGTGCTCCATCACTGTTCAGCAACAGTGGCAAAAAAAACCTGTAGAGGATATGACAGAGGAGCACAACAAAACATCAAGCGATACTTTGCTTGATAAGCTAGCTACTAGTGAGACATATATACAAATATCTACAACTACTGACACTACATCAACTACTTGCGAGGAGACTCAACACCACGACCAGCCTGTGGAAGAAGAACAACATTTGTTGGCGACACCTGAGACACAGCAATAGCAGGTGGGGGGACAGCAAACGTCAGACCTGGCAGAAAGCCCTCGCACTTCGTCCAGTCAACAGGACCGGGTTCCTGAAACAGTGGAGCAGCTGGAAGAGTTAGACATTAATCTTAACAATAATGAGGAGGAAGAAAAAATGCAAACATGGGCAACTTTACAAAAACCAATGCAGAACATGATGAGCAATTCAAAACAGGGGCCAAGAAGGCAAAGAACTTGTGCACACAAGTAGTTTCTCCTAAGAACTTGAGGAGCAATGCTCTCAAGTCTAAATGTCCATAATAAGATGGAATGTAAGAGGTCTAAACAACGATACCCGTGCTTTAGACCTCTATAATCTAAGAAGGACCCTGTCTCCTTCAATTATGGGTATACTTGAGAGTAAGATGAATGATGATAACATTAACTATTTTAAAGAGCAGCTAGGAGGGGAATGGGAACTCATGAGTAACAATAGTGCTGGAACTAAAGGCAGAATTATTATTTCCTGGATAAAAACTATTTGGAGCATGAATATGACTGACATGGATGACCAGCAATTAACTGTTAAAGCGTCAAATGCAGGGGGACTTTGCACTTACATCACGACAGTTTATGCCAGTAACCTTGCAAGTCAAAGAGTGTCTCTATGGGAAAAGATTAATCAACTATCAAGAAGCATAACTGAACTCTGGCTTATCATGGGTGATTTCAATGCTGTGCTACGAGCTGAAGAGAAACAAGGAGGTATTACCTTAAGAGCAATGCAGCTGTCAGAATTTAATAACTGTGTCGTGGCAGCTGGATTGATAGAACCTGTCCATGGATGCCTGAAGTTTACATGGAAGAGTGGTGAAGTTAGGAAAATTATGTGCAAACTTGACAGGGCACTAGTCAATGTACAATGTATGACAAAATTTGCAGACATCAAAGTAAATATCCTGCCAAACTCGACAAGTGACCACTGCCCTTTGCACATACTTCTTAAAGAAACAGATAAAAATGGGAAAGGAAAGCCTTTCAGATATTCAAATGAGTGGCATCTAATAGAGGGGTATCATGCAGCTACTAACGCTACTGATCTGAAGCAATCTGAGGACAGCCATCTCTTTCACCTAGTGAAATTCCTCAAAGGTGTCAAGGACAGACTTAAAAACTGGAATAAACTGAGGCCCAAGACCCATGATGAAATCACTAATCTAGAGAATCTTAATGAGGAGCTTCTAAAGAAGATTGATGAAGGGGACAACACTGATGACACTTGGAACCAATACTACGCAGCACAGTCAATGCTGAAAAACCTCTTACATACAAAGGCCATTGAATTAAAACAAAAGGCTAAAGAGAAATGGTTGACTGAAGGAGATGAGTGTACGAAATTCTTCTACACTAAGATGTCAGTTAGGAAAAACATCAACTACAACATGCAAATGTATGATCAGGATGGTAACATTTGCATTGACATGCACAAATTTGAAGAAGAAGCCATCACATACTTCCAAGCTTTATATAATGGTAGCCCAGAGACGGACAATTTACCTCATATTGTTATGAGAAGACTGGTTAATGCTCGAGGCAGATGTCTGTTGTTGAGTGCCGTCACCGAGAATGAAGTTTGGGATGCTATAAGATCCATCCATATTGACTCTTCGCCGGGTCCCGACGGTTTTGGATCTGAATTCTTCGTAATCCACTGGAACCACCTGAAGAATAATCTCACTTTAGCCATCCAAGAAACTTTCAGAACAGGTTTGTTTCTAAAAGAAATTAATCATACTTTTATATGTCTTATACCAAAATGTGATAAACCTACTAGTGTTGACCTATTGTGTGTTGCAATGTAATTTACAAGATCATTAGCAAAGTGCTATGTAATAGGTTAAAAATGATTCTTCCTGACCTAATAGCTGAATGTCAGAGTGCATTTATTAAAGGTCGTAGCATATCAGAAAACTCATTGCTTGCCCATGAGTTGATCAGAAACTTCAATAAAAAAGGTGCAGATCGCATGTGTCTAAAGGTGGACTTGCAAAAGGCTTATGACAAAATCAATAGGCACTTCATCATTCACATGCTAAAGTGTATGGCCTTCCCAGAGCAAACAATTAAGCTAATTAGTGAGTGTTTACATACACCAACATTTTCTATTCTAATTAATGGTGTTCCTAAAGGTTTTACTAGCAGCAACAGAGGTATTAGGCAAGGGGATCCTCTCTCCCCCTACTTGTTTGCGGTTGCCATGGAATTTTACACTTTACAAATGGAGATTGCCACCTATAACCAAATGATTCAGACTATTCACAATTTTCATCCCAGAATAAATCACTTATTATACATTGACGACTTGCTAATCTGTGTCAAGGCAAATAGGGGAACGGCTGTGCAGATCAAGAAGATATTTGGCAGGCTGGAGAAATACTGTGGGCTTAAAGTTAATGAAATGAAAACTAAGTGCTACTTTAACAAAACCTGCAGAAGTAAGGCTGATGTGCTGGAGGTTTTACAAGTTCAAGAGGGTGAACTCCCAGTGAAATACTTGGGTGTCCCACTGTCATCAAACAAAATTACTGACAGGGAATGCAGTACACTCATCACAAAAATAAGGGAAAGACTTTATGGGTGGAGCTCAAGACTGCTAACCTTTGCTGGCAGAGTAGAACTGGTTCACACTGTAATCCATGCAAAGGTCAACTTCTGGTTACAAACTTTTCAATTACCTGATGCTTCTATTGAGAAAATTGAAAGAGTGTGTGCAGACTTCATATGGAGAGGGGGACTACACAAAATCAAGTTTGAAGATCTTTGCAAACCAAAACAGGAAGGAGGAGTAGGGCTCAGGAACATCAAAGTCATGAGAGAGGCTTTTACACTCAAGCAAGCTTGGAAAGTGATAAATAAAGAGGGGCTTTGGGCAAGATGGTTGAATGCTAGATACAAAAAAGATAATTTCTGGGTGATAAGAGAAGATAACAATGCATCTACTACATGGAAAGCTATTCTGCGTGTAAGGGATGTATTAGCAAGACATTGCAGAAGAGAGATAACAACTGGCAATGAAACAGATTTGTGGAAAGACCCATGGGTGGATGGTAAATCATTCATTGACATGCTGGGGTGGGATACTTTCTCTGCATATGGATGTCCAGACAGGAGAGTGAGTGGCATAATAGATGAAAATAGATGGAGCCCAGACATACCATGTACTCAGGAACAAAGAAGAAGCATTGAAAACACTCACATACATAATGACCACAGCTACGATATTTGGAACTGGTCAGGGGGTCAATTTAGCATCAAGCAGGTGTGGGAGGACATCAGACCTAAATTTGACACCAAACCTTCGAGCAAAATTGTGTGGAGGAAACGTAACATCCCTAAAATGGCCAGTTGCACTTACAAAGCTATATTGGGAAGATTATCAACTAAAGATCGGCTTTTCAAGTGGAATATCATACAGGAAGACACATGCATGTTGTGTAAAAATGAGGTTGAGTCTCATAAACACATATTTTTTGAATGTCCTTTCTCAAGACGCGTGTGGGAAAACTGCTGTAACTTTGTAAAATTCAACACAAACAAAAGGCAAATCCAAGAGATCCTGGCTCACCTTGAAGTCGTCAGGCAGAGCGTAAGTCAGATAACCGAAGTGCACGGCGTCGCTCTTACAGTTGCTGTATGGTCCATTTGGAAGGAAAGAAACAGCAGAATTTTTCAGAAACAAGAAAAAACAGTTGAGTTAGTTAGCAAGATGGCCATTCAAAACATCAAACTGGCGTTGATGAGGAAGAGCAAGTTCAAAGGGAATACCAGTAGAACGGCACCTGGAGAAGACGATAATAGAGACGTGGATCTGTAGTGGCCATCGGTTCCGCTCCAAGGTACAAGCACGAGCTTTTTTGCTTTCCAGCCGCCAAGACAGAAGTTGGAGAAGAAGAGAAAGCGAGTGAGGAGTTTAGATCTGAAACTTTAGAGAATAATCTCGCTGTGTAATAAAGTAAATCGTTGTCGGTTTGTGAATTGTAGTAACGAAGCCGTGGGCTTCCAAGCCTTAAATAAAATCTAAACCCATTTCCAAAATATATATATATATATAAGCATTTCACTTCTATTTCAACACATACATAATTTTTACAATGCATATATAACTTATACATCTAACGTACAACCTATACAATGCTTATACATGAGGTGTACAACGCTTATACAAGTCATACATCGACTATATAATTTATACATCGTCATTTTCCATATCGTTTATAAATTAGAAATCTCACATTGGGTTCCACTCCACCAAAAATAGCAGAAGGCTCAGAAAAATATGCGGTCTCTTCTAGAAGGTAGAAGACGTCCACACAAGTCCACTGTCTCTTGTTTCATTGAATTTCGATCACACACGAAAAAATATGATTTCTCAAAGTTTGCAACACTTAAAAGTGTAAAAACAGTTCAAATCTATACACAACCGTACCTCTCTATTTTTGCTCAAAACTAGGTCTTCGATTCTTGCAAAAACCGTTGAACTTTGTTGAAATCGGGTGGTGCCACGGCCTGAAGCCTGGCGAGGCGCGCACGATGAGGTAGGTGGGCCCCCACTCGATGGTCGTACGGCGGAGCAGGACGGCGCAACGCGGGTGAACTTCCCAGAGGTGATTCCGGCGCTACAGGTGACGATAGGAGGTGTTCTTGCTATGGATTTGTAGAGGGGAGGAAGATCTACCAGAAGTTGCAAAGGAGGGGGGGTCAACGACGAGCGTTTTGGCCGGAAAGTGGATGGGAAGTGGCGAAGGGGGTTTCCGCCGTCGAGAGCAGCTGATACGGGGGTTTTTTGATTTTTTTATTTTTAAAATAATTATGAAAGAAAATTTCCTATTGGTTCATACTTTATTAAATTTTAAAATAGGGTTTTTGCACACGAACTCGAAATCAAACCCAACGACTGTCACCCCTAGCTAATTACCCCCATCCCGGACACAATGGGATATGTTTCGTAACCCATTTCGGCTGTTACGATCAGTTATTCTTCAAAATAAAATATAGAACATTCAGTTTCTAATTTGAATGTACATTTTAATTTGCCGGGCACACACACTGACTCTAAAAATTCCAGAAAAATTATTTCTAGCATTGTATCGACGATACGGTCCTAACAAAACTGATTTCGTCGAATTATAAGACCGTTTGAAAAATGGCCATTTTCTGGTCGATCAAATTTAACTTAAACTGATAAAACACGTTTTCCTTTGCCACGCTCACGTACTGATTCAGATAATTATGAACTTTGGAACTTGTCAATAATTCGACGTCCCGGATCCAACAAAAGTGGTTTCGTCGAATTCCGAGGTCATTTGCAAAATGGCCAATTTCAAGGGCTATATAAATTCCATAGCGACCTTTCTGAAAATTCATTTGGCCATAACTTTTGATTCTCGCTATGAAACTTCGATTTTTCAGATTCGTTAGAAAGGTATTCACTAACAGATTTAAATATTTTTGGTTTCACTCAAATCCGTTTTGTTTTGCACCCGGTACAGTCAGTCAAAGTTTGAATTCAATTTTTGAAACTGCCGCGCCATTTCAGGCCATGTTTATAATTCAAAGTGATTATATTCAATTTCAAATATCGATTCAAACTACTTTTTCCTCCTTTTTATCTAAAATATTTATTTTAAATATTTAAAATTCACTAAAATAGCCAATTTAAAAATTTTAAATTGGTTCAGATATTTCGGGTCGTTACAACAAAGGTGCACAAATTCAATTTTCATATTAGTTCCAAGCAACACGACACGAGTAAGAAGGAAACATAATCCAACAAGTTCAATGTCAAAATGCTTCAAACTCAAACCAGCAAACACAATTGTGAACAAGCAACAAAGACAAGTACAAGAGGTGCAACAAGGTCACGTCTAACCTGATGGTTCAGTTTGACGCAAGCGCAAAACAATGCAATAAGATCAAAACCAGCTCGATGGTACAGTTCAAAATTGTGTACAAAAAAAAAGCCAGGTTCACTTTTAGATCAAGTGAAAGGGGCCAAGGCAGCAAAGCCAATGCAACATAATCAAAGTTAAATTCAACATCAAACTAGAAAAACTCATACTGGTTTTTCAAAATTGAAAGAACATAAGTGCACAAGCACTTAATTTATTTGATTTGAAAACAGTGTGTCCTTTAACTTACATAAATTTAGGCATAGTACTTTGAAACTTAACCAATACAAATGATATTACACAGACGAATTTAATTTATTAATAAGAAAATGTATAAACATAAATTAAATGTGCATTGCACATTTACCAACTTAAATCTTTAATCCCGTGACACACACGGCCAATGTAGTATCAAACATGTGTGCGCGCGCACGCAACACGGAATTGACCAGAAAACTCCTTTGCTGGTAAGTGATATTGTTCTGAGGTTGGCTTCTGACTTAATGCAATTTACAGCAAATTTTAGGTTTTTGTTCAGCTACTAGATTTTATAGCTAATAATATTATAATATATTTATTGTACTTTAGACAGATATTCAACATGTAGAAGAGGACATTTTCTATGTTTTCTTTGTTTACACGGAAGCTCTTGTTCGGTCAACCAATTGGAATGGAGCTGAGAGTTATCCCAACTTTTAGAGAGGTAAACAATTTACTTATAGAATGGAAAGTTGAGCAAAAGGACCAGATGGAACTTTTTCTTTCTATAGGTAAAATATTCAAGGACAACAAAAGGTTTGTAAATTGCGGTATTTATCTTTGGCATGTTTTGGCTATATGTTTATCTCACGGTGAAAGCAGATTTACCAAAGATTTCCTTGCGTTTTTGACCACGTATTAGCCACATTTCCAGTCAATCGCGACGAACAAAACATGATGAAGCTAAAGAAAAAGCTGTAAGGGCTACAATGAGTTTGTGATATCTCTATTTATATTTTAGGTATTAAATTGATCTGATAGAGCTTTCATGGGCAGTTCTATCTATGAAATTTTCTTGCTAGATAAAAGTTTTTTTTCTTCCGTAAATTAAGAACTTATCGGATTAAATCTACTAGATTCCCCTTTATATCAGTAAACGTTAGTTATCAGTTATTTTGGGTTTGATAGAGCTTTCATGGGTAATTCTATCTATAAAACTTGATTCCATTCTTTTATATTTTTTTGAACTGACGTACTATGCGGATGTCAACTTTAATTTGAATAAAACTTCGTAAGATAGATGTTAGGGAAATTTGAAATAAATGAAAAAAGGAAAGAACAAAAAAGAAATTTTGATTTGTCCCAAATCATGAGATATAATATAGTATGCCACTGTATATGTAAAAGCATGATGTGTTATATCAAAAGTAAGAGGAGAAGAGATAAGGCAAGAACATAAGCACATGACATTGGCATGATAATATTTAAAGGTCAAAAGATGGGCCTTGGGGCTCTTGGAGTCTCATGATCAGATGGGCCTTGGAACGCCAATAAGCTTACTGTGTAACAAACCATTTTGTTTTGCTCATAGGAATTCCAATCGTTACCAGTCGACTGGTGCTGTTTGCACTAATCAGCTGATGCAGGATTTTATCATTACTAGTCGACTGGTATTATACAAACCAGTCAACTGGTTAGGCCTGAACAGACAGAATTTTTTTAAATTTCAAACAAACGGACACGATTATTTAAAAAGTTGTTGTTTTATACACTGACCGGTCGACTGGTCCTATAGATACCATTCGACTGGTACGGAAGGTTGCGACTGTTTCTAAATAGAAATAGTCGCTGCTGTTTGAAGAGTTGCAATTTTTTTAATAGAAGGAACCGTATCTCCTCACTGCTATATAAACTGGACCGGACTTCAGTTTTAAATCAATGGAATTCCTTCTTTAACATCATCTTCTCTCCGATCTACCAAGTTTCTAATAAATTATAAAAGTTATAGTTCTGCAGCCTATAATTCTATTATCTTGTTACTACAGCAATAAATCCAGACAGTGAATCGTCGTGTTTGTGCAACCACGCCAATTAAAGATATTGAATATCTGCTCCGTTGTATCTTCGAACAGATTTGCCATTACTCGTGCACACAAAATAAGAGGGCAAATTCTGTTTTAGGATAGCAATCACCACATTGTGCCTCAGAGATTTTAGAGCATCAGCGACGAATCTAGTCCAACAATCTAAAACAGTATTTCGTTAATGGCTCCTCACAGTCTTAAGGAATTTGCCGCTAATTTTACAAAGCTAGATAGATTCGATGGTGTTAATTTTCATTGATGGCATAAAAAGATGCATTTCTTGCTGACTGGAATGAAAGTGGTATATGTTCTAACTACGCCAAAACCAGCGGTGATTGAAGATTAAACGATTGCACAAACAGATGAAAGGATCAAATGGGAACAAGATGATTATATTTACAAGGGGGCATAAATGCAATGCAATGACGGATACACTCTTCGATATGTATTACAACAAGCACACTGCAAAAGACGTTTGGGACTCATTAGAAGCAAAGTATCTTATGGAGGACACAACTAGTAAGAAATTTCTACCCACCAAAATTTTGAATTATAAAATGACTGATGATCGTTTAGTGGTAGAGTAATTCAATGATATCATGCACATACTTAACCAATTCAGTTAACATAACTTAAATATGGATGAGGAGATTAAGGTCCCATCTATAATAGACAAATTACCCCCTTCTTGGATAGTTCAAAGGAAACTACTTAAACACTATAAGAAGGAAATGAGTCCAGACATCCTCGCACAGCAATTGCAGGTTGAACAACAGCTGAGGCAAAAAGATGCTCAGGATGAAACAGTTGTTGATACATCAAAAGTCCATATGGTGGAAGAAAAGAAAGCAAATAATGCTTCGAATAACTCTTCTAATAAGAAGAGGTAAGGGCAGAACAACAATAATTCCCAGAAAAAGAAAAGCAAAAATGGTTGCTACTTTTGTGGTAAAAAGGGAAATTTCAAAAGGGATTGTCGCTTCTGGAAAAAGAAGCAGCAATCTGAAAAAGAAAAGTTTGCAGAAGTCATATCAGAAGTGAATATGATTGAATGAGACAATTCTTGGTGGATCGATTCTGGTGCTACTAAGCATATCTTCATAGACAAGAATCAATTAAAGAAACATGAACCGACCAAAGATGAAGAATACCTATACATGGGAGATTCAACAAGGGTGGAGGTCAAAGGGAAAGGGATTGTGGATTTGGAATTCACATCCGAAAAAGTTTTGACATTGAATGATGTATATTATGTACCCGAAATTAGGAAGAATCTTGTTTCGGGAAGTCTTCTTAATAAGTATGGTTTCAAACAAGTCTTTGAGTCTAACAAATATGTGTTGACCAAAGGCGGTGTGTTTGTAGGAAAAGGGTACATGTGTGATGGTATGTTTAAACTGAATGTTGATATTAATAAAAGTATGAATTCTGCTTATATTGTTGACTCATTTTTATTATGGCACAATAGACCAGGACATCTTAATCATAAACGTATGCTTGATATGATATCATTGAATTTGATTCCAAAACACCAAAATGATAAGCTAGATAAGTATAGGATATGTTCATTAACTAAGATCACTAGAAAACCATTTCCTAATAAAAACGGAAAGTGCAACAAACTTGTTACAACTTATTCATAGTGATGTATGTGATATGCATAGTATTCCTACTAGAGGTGGAAGGAAATATTTTGTCACATTCATAGATGATTATTCAAAATATTATTATGTTTATCTTATACATGCTAAAAATGAAATGTTAAATTCATTTATGTCTTATAAAAATGAAGTAGAAAACCAGTGTGATGCTAAAATAAAAACACTTAGATCTGATAGGGGAGGCGAGTATCAATTTCCTGAATATTGTTAATCAATAGGAATTATACATGAAAAATGTATTGCTTATACTTCACAACAAAATGGAGTAGCTGAAAGGAAAAATAGAACACTTACCGGAATGTTAAATGCAATGTTGTGTAATTCTGGACTGAATACTAGTTTCTGGGGTGAAGCTTTACTTATCGCATGTTATATTCTGAATAGAATTCCTCATAAGAAAAGTAAAATTACTCCTTACGAACTTTGGAAGAAAAGAATCAAATCTTGATTATTATCGAGTTTGGTGTTTTAGAGCGATTTTCCGATTACCTGAACCAAAAATAAGGAAATTGGGACAAAAGGCTATCGATTGCATATTCTTAGGATATGCTCAACATAGCAAAGGATATAGGTTTCTAGTAATTGAACCTAACAACTCTATTGAAGTAAATACAGTAATAGAATCAAGGGATGCAGTGTTTTATGAGAATAGATTCACATCTATTCAAAATAAACCGATTCATGAAACGGTGGAGGTCAATACACCTATTAATCAAATGGTGGAGGTTAATGTACCAACTATTGAAACTGTAGAAAACACTGATGGATATATCGACGAAAATAGTGATTCTCTTAGGAGAAGTAAACGAAGAAAGATAGAAAAATCTTTTGGTCCTGATTTTTTCGTATATTTGGTTGAAGGATCTAGAAATAATGTAGAGCATCAATTAATGATATCGAGAAATATAGAATCTGATCCTTTAACATATAATGAAGCAACGAAATCTCAAGATTCATCATTTAGGCAAGAAGCCATAAATGATGAAATGGATTCTATTACGGGAAATAAAACATGGAAACTAGTAGTTTTACCTCCTGGTTCTAAACGAATAGGATGTAAAGGGATATTTAAGAAAAAGTTAAAAGCAGATGGCACAATCAAAAAAATTTGAAGCTAGATTAGTTGCCAAAGGATTCACACAGAAAGAAGGAATAGATTATTTTGATACATATGCCCTAGTAGCAAGAATTTCAACTATTAGGACTTTAATTGCGTTAGCTTCTATATATAAGTTCAAAATTCATCAAATGGACAACAAGACTGCATTTCTAAATGGAGAACTTGATCAAGAGATATATATGTCTCAACCAGAAGGTTTTGTAATACCTGGAACGGAGCATAAAGTATATAAACTTATCAAATCACTTTATGGTCTCAAACAAGCACCAAAGCAATGGCATGAAAAGTTTGATAAAACTATTATATCTAATGGTTTTAGGATCTTTGAATCTGATAAATGTGTCTATAGCAAGTTTTATTCAGGTAAAGGTGAAATTATATGCCTTTACGTGGATGATATGCTTATATTCGGAATGGATACTTCGAGTATCGAAGAAACAAAAAGATACCTATCTTCATGTTTTAACATGAAAGATATGGGAGTAGCTGAAATGATTCTTGGAATAAGAATCATGAAAACAAAAGATGGGTTACCAATTTCCTAGTCTCATTACATTGAGAAAATTTTGAAAAGGTTCGATATATTCGATTGTAAACATATGTCTACTCCGTTTGATCCAAATATGCAGTTATACACTAATACTGGAAGAGCTATAGAACAATTGGAATATGCTAGAGTTATTGGAAGTTTGATGTATGTAATGACATGCACACGACCAGATATTGCCTATGCTGTTGGCAAAATGAGTAATATAATAGTAACCCTAGTCATATCCACTGGAATGCAATACATAGAATTTTAACGTATTTAAAAGGTATTGTAAATTATGGTATACATTACAACGGTTATCCGAGTATAATAGAAGGATGCACATATGCTACTTGGAACACTGGAAGTGAAGATTATAAATCACCTAGTGGATGGATATTCACTCTAGATGGGGGAGCAATATCCTGGGCCTGAAAGAAACAAACATGTATTGTTGATTCAACCATGGCTGCTGAGTTTATAGCACTGACTTCTGGTAGTAAAGAAGCGGAATGGTTAAGGAATTTATTATTAGAAATTCCTATATGGACAAAACCTATGCCACCAATATATGTGCATTGTGATAGTCAATCTACATTATCACAAGCTTACAACCAAGTTTATAATGGTAAATCTATACATAATTGTCTAAGGCACAGTTTGGTTAGGCAAATGCTCACTAAAGGGGTAATTACCATAGATTTTGTGAGATCTAGGCTGAATTTGGCAGATCCATTTACTAAAGGACTTGCAAGGAACTTAGTGATAAAAACATTACAGGGAATAGGTTTAAAGTCTATACAGTAAAATCGCGAATGAAAGAAACACAACACAACATAATAAAGAAATTTGTTATCTTGAGTTCAAAGAGCAAAAGTAATTCATATGTTTGTGGTTGGAAGCACTATAATATTTAGTCTGAAAAACAAAATATTATCATACATTCCAATGAAAAGTGCTTGATACAGATATTGGAACTTAATAGGTTCGAACAAAAGGAAATCACCATTCAAGAGATTTTGAAACAACCGATGGAGGTTATGGGAAGAGCAAAGGAAACTAGAACAGGGGAAGGGAGCCAGCAGCGACACAATCACACTTGGGGGTACAACCAACGGACCATCCTCGGCTCGACCAAGGTAGGCAGGAAACTCGGTTTGACCTAGTCGAACCGAGAGTCCGACTCGGCAACATTAAGCCGAGCTGACAGGGTAGTGAGCTCCCTACTCCTTCTCGTGCTCCACAGGTCCCAGTGGTGAAATTGGAAGTGAATCAAGCTTTAGGCTAAGGCATGAGGATTATGTTGCAGGAACTCGAGCTCCCAAAAGAAGCTCGGATGGACAAGGGGCAATGACCGCCCTTAAGAATGTGCATAACATCTGTCCAAACCTAACGATCGATGTTGGAAATTTCAGGTTGCGAAATATCAATGCCCTGGTAGCAGGCAAACAGCAGGGTGCGTGAACATGAGTTAGGTTGGGCCAGGAAGTTAAGCTTATTGGGCTAGAACGAAAATGGAAATAATAAAAGAAAGAAAGAGAAATGGGCCGAGCTGGTAGGATGATATGGCCAAATGAAAGAAGGGTTAAAAATAAAAGGAGGTGTTAAAAGAAATTAGGAAAAGAATGTTAAAAAGGAAAGTAATTAGAAGAGAAATTAGAAATAAATCAAATATAAAGGAGGTGGGCCAAGGATACTGGGCCAAGTTTGAAAGAAAATTAAGGAGAGAAGCAAGCAGGTCGAAGTGGAATTAGGTCGAGGGTTTTGATAAGTGAAGTTCAAATGAAAATAAATTATAAAACAATAAAGAAGGTAAGTAAAACAAAAGGAGATTTGAAAAGTTTATAAGATTTAAGAGAAAAATGAATCAACATGTTGAGTCAATGTAAGAAGGAGGGACCAAAGTAATTAGGCCTCAAGGGTTTTAGCAAGCAACTAAATAAAAAGAAGATAAATTAGGAAAGAAAATATAAAACAAAGAAGGGGACAGTATCGGGTAAGCAAGGAAGGCAAAGCAGGAAGATATGATTTAGGCCTGTTCGGGCCAAGAGAAGAAGAAATAAAAGTTTTAATTAGAGAAGGAAAATAAAGAGAAGGAAGAAGGATAATAATATAAAAAGGAGATCCTATGTTTATTAAAATATTTAAATAAAATAAATATACCATGAGAATAAAGACTTGCTATAGGCACCTAAATAAAGTAAAACGACGATTTACAAAGTGAAACAAAGGAATAAATTTCAAATAATGGTCATACAAACGAACTAACATTATTTTGTTAATGGCCGTGTGCGAAGCATGTACATTCTAGTTAGATAATTAAATGTTGTGTATGAAGCTGTTATTTACAAGTATAAGGTACACATTAAAATGCCTGGATTCTAAACAGTACAGAATGATTAAATTCTGTTTAATCAAAGTCATTTTAAGGATATCTAGTCTGTTTATATATATACATACATATATATATATATATATATATATATATATGAAATGAATCATAATTCAAAAACAATAGAGTATAAATTGATCGCTTATTTATGTTAAGCCAAGTAGTAGAAAATATTGAATTCATCTTCAAATTCAATCGACTTAAGTGTGTTCCGTTTCTTTAAAAACAAGAAATGTTTTGAGATAAAATATTGAAATCTATCCTTAAGTATCGACTAGCTGTAAAAGACATTACGCTAATTATTTTGAAGAGTCCGTAATTAATATTCCACTTCGATTTGATTTATACGTCGCGGGTCAGAGATTGTTGAAGATTTATTGAAGACGTAGAAACACAAAGGGTGTTCGGTTTGTCCAGTCCCGGGACGACTTGTATGGACGGATGTCTGACAGAGTATTTCCAAACGAGTCGTGTATGTTGATTTCCTCAAACGTATTTCTGTGGTGGCGAGAAGGCACCTCCTCTTAAACTCAACGTAACAGCCCGATTATTTTTGTGGAGATCAAATAAGTCATCTCTAGAGGATTTGACAATGTGACATTCAAAGTGAACAGGTGATAGATACTAGAAGAAAACGTAGCCTCAAAGCCTCATCAACCAAGAAAGACAGAAGTTGGGCTAAGTAGCATGGCTAGTTGGGTCATTCCCAAGCAGGGTGTGTTGTCACCAATATAGAGAATATTAATATTTATTACTTCTTTTCAATTCTGTATCTCCTGGGAAAACGGTTAGCTGCTCAGCCGTAATGGGTGGCAATATATTCATAACACTCATGCTAAATGAGTGGGCGGTCATATATGGCCGGGTTGCAAGACGTTCTTGTTGAACCCCAGTGTATCCCCTCTAGAGTACACTGATCGGCAAGTGCTCCCATACCTTGTCAGTTGGAATCCAATCTCCAATAAGAAACCACGGTTTTTTATTATAATATATATATATATATATATATATATATATATATATATATATATATGGAGCGTGAGATGCAAGCATTCCGCTAGATGGTTATTTATTTGGTAAAAACTATTATAATATCAGATGAGTTTGAAATCAAAAATGTTTGGAGTTATAGTAAGGTAAAAACCGTCCATGTTTATGTGTGGGTCGGTCTTACTATTATCTTTTATTTCGAAAAGTTTTTTAACGTTAAATCAATCTGATCTTGTAAGGAGATAACTCGTTATCGTTTCAAATCCGTTTTAAATCGTTTACTCACACCAGTCCCCTGACTGACCCAGAGTTTATTTTTCTGTGTTTTTCTAAACTCTTGGGTACTCATAACAATTGTTATGGGTAGACAAGCAGTCCAGTTAGCTAATGGAAATCTTCTGGAGTATTTTTGAATTGGGAATTCCGGAGTCAGCTTTTTAGTTATACCTATATCTAAGAATGAAGTGTGTACGTTGTATTGGGTCGTAACCATGTATTAAAATGTTATATTATGTAACAGACTCTGATATGTAATATATTATGTGATATTATGATTTGTTAAATTCCACTAGGAGATTCTGATGTTCTTCTTATTCTCCTATTATATTAGTTCTATCTTTTCTATCTCATCCTCTAACTTCTTTCTCCTAACAGTCAGAGTTCGATATTTGGTTTTCGACAAGTAATGCAGAATTTTGTGTTATTTTCTAAAATTCGAGCATCGAAATTTTCCGGTCGTTACAGAACCTATACAACCCGGTCTAACCCGAGCATTACAAACACCGGGTCAGTCTGGTGGACCAGAGTGAGAAAAACTCACGAATTTTATAATATCATCCAACTTGATTTTAAAGTTCAAAATCCTTTTGAAAGAAAAGCACAATCGTAAGACCAAATCCACGCATAAATACGGACGGTTTTTACCTTACGATAAACCAAAATAGTTTTGAAATCAATATTATTCTGATATTACAATAGTGTCTAAATATAAATAAATAAAATCTAGCAGAACGCTTGCTTCTCACGCTCCACATATATAGTATACAAACAAAACCGCGGGCGCTTTTTGGAGATTGGATTCCGACTACGACAAGGTATGGAACCACCTGCCGATAGTATATCTCTAGTGGCGAATACACTGGGTTCAACAAGAACGTCTTGCAACCCGACCGACACATGACCGACCACTCATTTCGCTTGAGTGTATCGAATGTATATCATCAACGGTTGGGAGATACCCATCGTTTCCCGAAAAGGAACAACATCGATAGATTAAAGAAGCAAAAGGAATTTCTCTAAATAGTGATTATACACCCTCATGGGTGCGACCCACATAGCCATGTTTCCCGCTCGATTTTTGTCATTTCCTGGTTGATGAGGCTTAAGGTTATAATTCTTCTTTTTAGAACATCTGGTCATCATTCACTTTGAATTCCACATCATCAGATCCGCCAAATCACTAATTGACGTCCACAAAACTATTCTGGTCGTTAAGATAAGAGAAGTGCCCCTCTCTACCACTAACAGAATTACGTTTGTAAAGATCAATATACGTGATTCTTATGAAATACTCTGTCAGACATCCATCCATTCAAGTCATCCAGGCACAGGATGAACCGAAGGTATCCTCTTACCACATCCTAGGAATCACCCTATAGATTAGTAGCGAGTAGCCATTGCAATCCGTATATTTCAATTTCGACAAAATCACTATTGAAATATCTCCAGGGATCAGCAAGAGAATTTCAACAATATTTCACCTACTTCTGACGATCCATGGTCTTCAATTGCTCCATCTCGAACATCATCAGATATCTTCATTTACATATTTGTTGGTCGGAATGGTTTTTGAATATAAATTCGATCCCGGTCTTTCCATACCAACAACGCGTTGGGTATGATTTTGATAGTCGGTTATTTAACTATAAAAAAAACATATAAATAAAACGAATCCATTGGTTTATATAGCATCACTTGGCCTTTAGAAATAATATATCGGTTTTTATATAATATTTTCAAATCATTTTAATAGTAAATATTCTCAAATCATTTAATTTTTACACTTAGGAGAAATATCTTAAAATCATATCCAGTTTTCCGTTAATTACCATTTCAATACATTTGTTATCACATTACTTATTATCTTTAATGGCAGACTCGATTCAACTTATGATAGTGAAACCATCGTTACAAAATCTCCTTTTTTCCGTTATTTGAACACCATAATTGTCACCTTGCTTTTTCGAATAAACTCGTTCCAAAACTCTCCTTCTTTGGAAATATCGTTATATTTTCACAAATCCTTTTTGTCTCTTTTGTTATGGAAATATCATTTATTATTCTCAAGCTTCTTTTAAATTCCTTTATTTTAGAATCCCATTTATATATTTCTAAACTCTTCAAATAACATTACACTATTACTTTTCAAAATAAATTACACTAACATCTTTACCATCACAACCAATACCATCCTCCGATAAACCCGAAGTTGTTCAAGTTGGGGTATTTAATTACCTCTCAGACCTTGATCAAGAACGTTCTTATCTTAAGATGATATCAGTTGTAATACCAAACTCGATATTCATTTCCAATATCAAAACAAATCCCCTTTGGTTATATTTTGATAAAAACTCACCTCTTCTTTAATATAGCGTATTTAAATCGCATTTTTTTAACTCAGCTCACCTCACCACTTTAATTCAAACCTGGGTTTCATTTTTTATTTCCATTTCAAACCTTCATCAGATCCTAACCGTAAATTAATAAGAAAATAATTTCCTAAATATCAACCCCGAAGGCCGAAACCAACATCAGATCAATAGTTAGAAAAATCATTTATCTGAACTAATCTCCAGATAGGGTCTATATTCTTAATTTCATATAAAGGTTTTTTTTTTTTTACATTTATAAACCATTTCTAATAACTCGTTCTAGTAACACATTCAATAAATCTTGGGTTTTATAACTTCGTCCAACTTGGATTTTATAAAATAAAACCTCAATAAGGATTTAATTTAAATTTCGAATTAAACTTAAATTATATTATTATTTATATAAACTTTCTTAAAAACATTACTTTACTATAAACAATGGTTTAAACTTCCTAACCCTTCATTCATACGTTTTAAATTCCATGATACCACTTTGATCATCATTTAACAAATATCAGTATTTAAAATGGTTTAATTATCCATTAACTATTTTCATTAAATTAATAACTAATTACGTAATTCAATTTCGAGTAATACAATTGACTTAGTCAACTCTACACATGGTTAACTCATTAATCAAATCTCAGTTCGTCTTTCCATTTAATTTAGTTTTAAATTAAATTAAATTAAATAATTCCATTTGATTATTATTAAGTAAATAGTAATCAAATCAATATAATCTCATTTTAAACAATTAACCATGGTTATTAAACATCACATTAATATCCGCTTACTTGCTTATCAGTTTTGTAAATATAAGAATCATCTTTATAAGATCAGTTAATTATTGATATGAGGCACGTGCTTCGCACACGGATAGATTTTAGTACCAAAAATGGTGATTGGTGGTTAAAATAAACAATATATATATGTGGTCGGTTTATTTCCTTTTTATAAACTTCATTTTAAATAATACATTTAAAAAAAATCTATATTAAGTTATAAAATAATTTCATAACTTCATTTCTATCGATTCACCTGACGGTAAATCAATCTTTATAAAACCGTTTGTATTTTGGCCATCTACTATAAATTCCTCCACCAATATCACCCATTGGTTAATACCAAATAAATGTTGAATTTGGGTTTTACAATCAACAACCAATTCAATAATCCAATCAAATGGGTTCAACAGTTAATATAATGATCATATGCAAATAAATAATCAATTCAACTGATAGCGGTCAATCAATAATAATAATTCAAGCATACATCTTAATTTAAACACATTTATATTATTATAAATGTAACCAACAAGGTAAGTTACCCCATTTGGAAATCATCGTTAAAAATAACGATGTCTTTCCATTTAAATTAAACAACCGTTTAATTCAAATAATATATATAAAATAATTAACAACCATCCAAACAATTACCAAATCAACCAACAGTTAGCAAACATGGCATACAAATAATAAACCCGACTTATAATAATTATAAGTGGGAGAACTGAGTAAGTTTAACTCACCTCGGTTTTATTTTGACGTTATACGCTTGTTTTTTAATTAAATTAAACTGGAGTTTAATTTAATTAAAATTCTCATTGCTTCCGATGCTGACCAAAGCAGCTCCGTCTCGTAGCTTCCGTCAACACGGTTTTCACGAAATCGACAACACACGATTCTGATCATATATGGTCGAGATATTGAATTAATACCATCGTATAAACATTTTATTTTAATTTAACTCTATTTTTAATTGTAAACGTATCTTACAAAAAGAACAATCCGTCCACACTTCCCCGAAATCATTCACAAGAGTAAGTGTAATTGCTGAGGCTTCCCCTCCATGCATGGTTTCAGTCTTCAAACATATTCCCTTTAGTACTCACGCGTTCATAAAATACCCAGAAGACTATTCCCACCTGCATGCAGTCTAACTTCACATCCTTCTATTTTCCCTTTTTATAATGACATCCCAAAGTCCACTCAAAAACTAAGCCCACCTTAAACACCAAAGCCCACTTGCCTAATGTAACACCCCACACCCGCTATAGTCACTCACTAAGGGAATGCCATAGCATCGGTGGAGTATTTTTAGTGAGTATAGAACAGTAAAATTACAACAAGACAGATATAATGTAATACTTGAAAATTTAAAACATCATCTCATAGCAGCGGAAAGTAAAACATGTTTGGTTACATCATAAAACCATAACAAGAGTCAAGTACAAAATATCCATCCTGAATAAAATAAGTACATAATCCCACTACTCATAACAAATAGCCATAACAGAAAAGATAAGCTGAGCTCTACATCTACGGTCCAAGCTCCAAGAGATAGATAAAGAAAACTGATCAAAGCCCACTAGCACTAGGCCCAACCTGAGGACCTGAAGGAAAAAGATAAAAACAACGGGGGTCAGACATAAGCCTGAGTGAACCCTATCTCCTTAATAATACAATTATTAAAGTAATTAGGGTATGATATGAACTCGGTATGGTATCTTTGGGGATAATGACTACACTAAGTTGCCCACGAACACAGGACGAACTAAGATAACCGTAAAGACGCATCTACCCACCCAAGGATAATTACTAACTGCACCACACCAGTTCTACCCACCAAGAGTAATTCCTACTTAAAGGTTGATCCCATCTAAAGACTTGGAAAATATAACTAGTAGTTTCTGGTACTTCTAGCTGACCACGTAGGTGCCGTCTGCCCCCTACCTCCACTAGGTGTATAACTGACCACGTAGGTGCCGTCTTCCCCTACCTCCACTAGGTGTACCTAGTAATCTTACCCAGTAGTTTCGTGTACTCCTACATAGGTGCCGTCTGCCCCTATCTTTACTAGGTGTACCCACTACCCCCCCATCGATCGGCTCCCTACCGTAGATACCCGTGTTGGTCCCACAGTGGGGTGTATCACTCCCCTAAAGTGGCTACCCAATACTAACGGTGCACGACTTTATATCTACACGATGCAACAACGGCTTATCTACCAGCCCGGGCCCACACACGCATATGAAACCCGTTGGACTTGCGTTGCCACCGCTACCCCGTTTTGGCCTCTTATAATCAAGCCCAATATGCGTGTCCCGTCACTCGACATGGGTCGAGCCCACAAAGATACGTTTGGGATATTGGTTGAAATGGGCCCCCACAAGCTACTGCTTAAGCTTGTCATTTTATCTAGTGCATCCCACTTAACCCCTTTTTATAATCATGCCCCCTTACATGTTAAGGTTTGGTTAAGTCATCCAATTATATTACAATTGCCACTTAAGGCACCCACTAGATTTCCGCATGCCACCCAAGGCACTTACTTGATTCCCCCATGCCACCCAAGGCACTTACTTAACCCTTTAATCATGTTTAATTACATGTTCCGCTTTGGTTAAGTATTCTAATCGTATTTTCTATTGCCACCCAAGGCAACCCACTAGTTTCCTCATGCCACCCAAGGCACCCCCACTAGTTCTACATGCCACCCAAGGCACCCACTTAACCCCTCATGTCCCACTACATGCTAATATGGTTAAGTGTTTCTTAATTAATTAAGACCGTGATTCCCCATAAAGACCTCCCACATTAGACTGGCTGTTATGACCGCCTGGTTAAGCCGGTAGGGTCCGGGCAGTCTTACGTCATAACAGAGTCTAACCTCGTGTCTTTACTTTAATCACGTATTTAATTTGTGCCTAAGACCTCTCACATTAGACTGGCTGTTATGACCGCCTGGTTAAGCCGGTAGGGTCCGGGCAGTCTTACGTCATAACAGAGCCTAACCTCGTGTCTTAGTCGATTAATTACACCTAATTAATCACCCCCATATTAATTATCCCTAATTAATATCAATTTATTCATAACATGGGTAGACCTAACTCAATAGGTAAATTCCCATGGGGTAGACCTAACTCAATAGGTAAATTCCCACTTATGTTAATTAATTTTTTATGGTATGCTTAATCATACCCATTTCAACATACTTTTAATTAACATATTAATTAACCCCATCGTTCCCCACGTAAATCGTCATTATGACATAACATAATAAAGGGAAGATTTACCACACATAACATGTGTTTAGCATATAACTTTATCATGGGTTAAGAGGATGTCAACTTGCATATATGAGCATGTATTAACCCAACTATATTCAACCCAAACTTGCATATTATCAAACATGTGTCTTACATAACATGTTGCATATGAACTTACATATCATCAAACATGTGATTTGCCTAACATGTAGAACTTGCATTTTAGCATATACTTAACTTGCATAAGCACTCACATACTTGCATAAGCATTCATATACTTGCATAAGCTTGCATATCATGTTAAACTTGCATTTCAACATATACATAACTTGCATAAACATTCACATACTTGCATAGGCTTGCATATTATGTTAAACTTGCATTTCAACATATACATAACTTGCATAAACATTCACATACTTGCATAGGCTTGCATATTATGTTAAACTTGCATTTCAACATATACATAACTTGCATAAACATTCACATTCTTGCATAGGCTTGCATATTATGTTAAACTTGCATTTCAACATATACATAACTTGCATAAACATTCACATACTTGCATAGGCTTGCATATTATGTTAAACTTGCATTTCAACATATACATAACTTGCATAAACATTCATATACTTGCATAAGAAGTTAAACATGCATATAAGCATATACATGACTTGCATAAGTACTCACATACTTGCATAACATGTTTGCATAATGGATCCATATTCACTTAGTGTTTTGCATCATAAACATCATGAAACAACTTGCATAAAAATATCATGATTACATATTATGAAACTTGCATGACATAAGGCATATAACTTGCAAAACACATAATATTCACTACATCAAGCTTGCATAAATATATGGATCCACAAACATAGCCATACTTTATCACATCTTATCATAATCAATTCAATAATTGATTATTAAGGGGATAGAAGCTCACCAAAACAAGATTAGCAAGTTAAATGAAGCAAATCCCAATGATTAAGTAGAAGAAGATGTAGATTAGCTTGCAAACCCTCTTAGGATTTTTAGTGGAGGCTCTCCAATTTTCTAAGTGGTGGCATAATGGCCTTAGATCTATTTATGGTAAGGATAAGGGGGGTATTAGGGTGTATATATAGATTAGTTAGATGTTTTAGGACCATAGGATATACCCTAGAACCAATCCTAGCCTTTAAAGCATGTCTTGGGGAAGAAGTCAAGTGTAGGAACCATTTAGGGCCCAAAAAAAACAGCCCAAAACTCATCCCGGGCCTCAAAACATGAGCAGTTTTCGTTTTTGATTTTTCGTGAAACTTTGACGGGCCATAACTTGGTCATACGGACTCCGATTTACGAAAACTCGGACTCTATTTCGCGTATTTTTCCGAGACAAACGCAATGGCACAGCCCGTTTCCCCTGATTCAGAATATTAAATTTAATTCTGCTCTGATTTATGTTATAACAAGTTATTTAACATACGGGGTGTTACATTCTCCCCTACTTAAAGGATTTCGTCCCCGAAATCTCTAAGTCAAGAAGAACGTATCCTACCAACCAAACAACCATCTACTCAACCATCAAACACTGGCATCCATTGTCCTTAAAGTTTCTAATGTTGTATGAACATATGCAAAAAGTGTGTGTATATGTTCCCTATCTAATGCAAAATCAGGCGGTCTACTGATTCAGTTGACCTCCTTAATGCAAACCATGATAGTGCCATGCATCCAATATGTATGCGAAAGAACCCTATCGACACATACTATTTCTACATGCGTGCACAATCATTCACCGAATAAATGCATCATCCATATGATAGCACAACCATCATACATCCATTAATATAGCTACCTACACACATTTATATGCAATATGCAATATGAAGTGATTGAGCCGATCTAGTGCCTAAAGTGTGTGTATATGCATCCACGAGCAACCACTAGCAAACACTTGCATCCACTTGCATCCATCAATCATAACATGTCTCAAACACATGTTTCAACCATAGGTTTACCCTATCTAAAAGGTCAAAGGTGCTAACGAGAGGACATACTAAGGACAAGATAAGTACAAGATAGGCAATAAAGGAGAAGTTAAAGAACATACTCTCGAAAAGAAAAGGGTACAAAGAACGCATCTTCGCTTCCGTCTCCCAAGTAGCATTGCTCTCGTCATCTCCCCATTGCACTTTGACTAGCTGAACCTCTCTGTTTCTCAACTTCTTAATCTCTGACCCAAGGATGCGAGTAGGAGCTCGTCGAATCGTCGCATCACGCTCTACTTCCACTTCTCTAAGCAAGCTCGGCTCTACCACCTCTGCGGTCTCATGTAGGCACTTCCTCAAATGTGACACATGGAAAACATCATGTATACCACTAAGTCTGTCTGGCAACTCCACCCTATATGCCATCCGTCCAATTCTTTCCTTGACAGGAAACGGTCCTACAAACCTCGGTGCTAACTTCCCAGCGGATCCAAAGCGAACAACATTCTGTAATGGAGACACTTTGACAAAAACCATGTCCCCAACTTCAAACTCAAGATCAGTCCTCCTCTTATCTGCATAAGATTTCTGTCTGTCTTGCGCTGCTTTCATCCTTCTTCGAATCAAATCAACCTTCTCTGAAGTCTCTCTAACCATATCGCGCCCTAGCAAGATCTTATCCGTAGATTCCCACCAACATGTAGGTGATCGACAAGGCCTTCCATAAAGAGCTTCAAAAGGTGCCATGCCAATACTAGACTGGAAGCTGTTGTTATATGCAAACTCCACCAAAGGAAGATGCTCTTCCCATGTACCTCCAAAATCCAAGATACAAAGCCTCAAAAGGTCTTCCAAAACACGGTTCACCCTCTCGGTCTGGCCGTCTGTCTGAGGATGATATGCGGTGCTCAAACACAACTGAGTCCCCACCGCCTCCTGTAAACTCTTCCAAAACTCACTAGTGAAGATAGGATCTCGATCACTCACTATGCTGGAAGGTACCCCATGCAATCGAACTATCTCTCGAAGATATACAAAAGCTAGCCATGGAGCAGTCCACTTACTCTTCACAGGTATGAAATGGGTGTTCTTAGTAAGTCTGTCTACCACCACCCAAATTCCTGCATTACTCTTTCTCGATCTGGGTAACCTGTCAATAAAATCCAACGAGACGCTGTCCCACTTTCATTGCGGAACCTCCAATGGGTGAAGCAACCCACCTGGTTTCTTTCGCTCCGTCTTCACTCGTTGGCACACCAAGCATCGAGCGACATGCTCGGCCACATCTTTCTTCATACCGGCCCAGAAGAAAGTCCTTTTCATGTCCTGGTACATCTCGTCCCTATCGGGATGAATGGTCATCCTAGAACGGTGTGTATCATCAAGAGTAGCCTTCCCCAAACCCTCGTCTTGCGGTACACAAAGTCTACCATCTCTACACAAGCACCCCCTATCATCTAGGGTGTACCTACTCAAATGGCTGGACGACTCCCCCCTTATGAGCTTTTCTACTAACTCAACCAACTGTGGGTCGCCCCTCTGTGCTTCTCCAATCCGCCCCAAAAGAGTAGGTCTAACTTCCAAAGAAGCTAGCAAACCGGGTACAAAATCAACGGAAGGTCTAAAGTCAAACTTAGAAATAAACTCTAAGCTCCGTCGTTCAACGAACAATGAACTCAAGGACAACCTTTTTCTACTTAAGGTGTCCGTTACCATGTTACCCTTACTCATAGGATGCTAAGGATCCCATCCACTTTTGCTGTCTTAAGACTATGCGTTCGAAGAGTCTCCAACACTTCCCTAAGATGTAGGGCATGCTCTTCTCCACCAGAATATCATCCAAAATCATCACAACTGTCTCCCACGCAGACCACCCTAGTCGAATTCGGCATCCCCCAAATGTAAGCCCCAAAGGCCTAAACCAATATCAGACAAACACCCAAGGGATACCTCCTTCGAACTCAGACGACCTACGTGAGACGATACTAGTAAAAATGGCTAAATAATTAAGCCCTTGACCAATTCTGGATGTTCTCGCCAGTCTCGCTCCAAAACCGTCGTTTATCCTATACTGGCCCTGCTCAGCCTATTGCGCACATACGAAAACTTATTTCGCTCCTAGAAAAGACCCATATGTCATCTACAAAGACCATCACGAACTTATTTAGGTACTCCCTGAACACCCTTCTCAACAAAGTATGCGGGGGCGTTCGTCAAACCCAATGGCATCACCAGCCACTCATAAAAGAAATCATCCGGAGTCCTAAAGGCAGTCTTCTCTATACTATTTTCAGCCACTCTCAACTGATGAAATCCCGTGGCTAAGTCCTACTACAAAAATACTGAGGCGCCAGCCAACTGATCAAGGAGATCATTAATCCTCGGCAATGGGTATCTATTCTTCTTTGTGAGTTTCTTTAGTTCCTTTTAGCCTACACAAAGTCTGAGGGACCCATCCGCCTTCATAACAAAAACTACTGGAGCACCCCACTCCGATATACTTCGTCTTATGAACCCCTTCTCAAGCAAATCGCCTACTTACTTATGGAGTTCCCTCCTCTCACTAGGAGCCATGTGGCACACTGGCCAAGATACTGGTTTGGTATTATCCACCAGATATATTCGGAAGTCAATCTCCCGCTTCGGAGGTAAGCCCTTCACCTCCTCAAACACATCCGGGTATTCCCGGACCGCTCTAACAGATCGCAGACTCTAGACCAACGTGTCAGGCGATTCTAGAAACCTTAGCATAACAGATTCTATGGGATTATAAGAGATCTCGAGAGTGTTACTCAGGCGGCCCATAAGCCTAACAACTCTCCCTTCAAAATGAAGAACAACACTCCTACTGGATAACCAGTCCATGCCCAAAATTAACCCATAGCCCGTGAAGCCCAATAAGCATCACATCTAAACTCAACGCTAAGTATAGAAACTTTCAAACCCAAACATATCATGGAGCCCCAACTGGGTTTGAAACAACTAAGGGATCATCTACCAAACTGGTGTCTAAGTGCAGTGACTCAACTAACAATGGTGGGATAAACGAACTCGATGCGTCAGAATCAAATAAAGTTCGAATTGGATGATAAAGAAATCCAACCTCCAATCTAGACGGTCTTATCCCCATCTGGTACCCTAGTCGTGAGGGAATACAACTACCTTCCAGAAGATTCCATACCTTGCCCTTGCTTCTTTGGACAATCCTAATAAGGTGTCCTATTCCTCTCAAAAGGATAACCACTTGCCTTCTTCTTCCTTATTCCCACTCGTAACTTCCCACCAATGAGGTTTCATCCTTCATTAACCAAACAACTATTTGAGCCTTCCTCCCATCGTCTATCCAATAGATACCTACCAGTTCTCCTCCTTCTTGAACCAACTTCTAATCCGACTAACGTCTAAGTCCCTTGAAGTGGTTTTCCATCCTTATCTATCTTAGAGAGATCATCTATACGCGGAGGGGAAACTCAAAACGAGAGAAAGGAAGAGATTCAAAATGGAGAATTCGAAAGATATAGATATGGCTATTGGGGATTATGCTTTTCTTTCAAAAACTTTTCTCTTAAAAGACATGTTTTTGAAAATACTCCTTTCCAAAAATATTCTTAGAAAATAGTTTTTCTAAAAATTTTATCTGTTCCGGTAACCTTAAGCTCTGATACCACGTGTAACACCCCACACCCGCTATAGTCACTCACTAAGGGAATGCCATAGCATCGGTGGAGTATTTTTAGTGAGTATAGAACAGTAAAATTACAACAAGACAGATATAATGTAATACTTGAAAATTTAAAACATCATCTCATAGCAGCGGAAAGTAAAACATGTTTGGTTACATCATAAAACCATAACAAGAGTCAAGTACAAAATATCCATCCTGAATAAAATAAGTACATAATCCCACTACTCATAACAAATAGCCATAACAGAAAAGATAAGATAAGCTGAGCTCTACATCTACGGTCCAAGCTCCAAGAGATAGATAAAGCAAACTGATCAAAGCCCACTAGCACTAGGCCCAACCTGAGGACCTGAAGGAAAAAGATAAAAACAACGGGGGTCAGACATAAGCCTGAGTGAACCCTATCTCCTTAATAATACAATTATTAAAGTAATTAGGGTATGATATGAACTCGGTATGGTATCTTTGGGGATAATGACTACACTAAGTTGCCCACGAACACAGGACGAACTAAGATAACCGTAAAGACGCATCTACCCACCCAAGGATAATTACTAACTGCACCACACCAGTTCTACCCACCAAGAGTAATTCCTACTTAAAGGTTGATCCCATCTAAAGACTTGGAAAATATAACTAGTAGTTTCTGGTACTTCTAGCTGACCACGTAGGTGCCGTCTGCCCCCTACCTCCACTAGGTGTATAACTGACCACGTAGGTGCCGTCTGCCCCTACCTCCACTAGGTGTACCTAGTAATCTTACCCAGTAGTTTCGTGTACTCCTACATAGGTGCCGTTTGCCCCTATCTTTACTAGGTGTACCCACTACCCCCCCATCGATCGGCTCCCTACCGTAGATACCCGTGCTGGTCCCACAGTGGGGTGTATCACTCCCCTAAAGTGGCTACCCAATACTAACGGTGCACGGCTTTATATCTACACGATGCAACAACGGCTTATCTACCAGCCCGGGCCCACACACGCATATGAAACCCGTTGGACTTGCGTTGCCACCGCTACCCCGTTTTGGCCTCTTATAATCAAGCCCAATATGCGTGTCCCGTCACTCGACATGGGTCGAACCCACAAAGATACGTTTGGGATATTGGTTGAAATGGGCCCCCACAAGCTACTGCTTAAGCTTGTCATTTTATCTAGTGCATCCCACTTAACCCCTTTTTATAATCATGCCCCCTTACATGTTAAGGTTTGGTTAAGTCATCCAATTATATTACAATTGCCACTTAAGGCACCCACTAGATTTCCGCATGCCACCCAAGGCACTTACTTGATTCCCCCATGCCACCCAAGGCACTTACTTAACCCTTTAATCATGTTTAATTACATGTTCCGCTTTGGTTAAGTATTCTAATCGTATTTTCTATTGCCACCCAAGGCAACCCACTAGTTTCCTCATGCCACCCAAGGCACCCCCACTAGTTCTACATGCCACCCAAGGCACCCACTTAACCCCTCATGTCCCACTACATGCTAATATGGTTAAGTGTTTCTTAATTAATTAAGACCGTGATTCCCCATAAAGACCTCCCACATTAGACTGGCTGTTATGACCGCCTGGTTAAGCCGGTAGGGTCCGGGCAGTCTTACGTCATAACAGAGTCTAACCTCGTGTCTTTACTTTAATCACGTATTTAATTTGTGCCTAAGACCTCTCACATTAGACTGGCTGTTATGACCGCCTGGTTAAGCCGGTAGGGTCCGGGCAGTCTTACGTCATAACAGAGCCTAACCTCGTGTCTTAGTCGATTAATTACACCTAATTAATCACCCCCATATTAATTATCCCTAATTAATATCAATTTATTCATAACATGGGTAGACCTAACTCAATAGGTAAATTCCCATGGGGTAGACCTAACTCAATAGGTAAATTCCCACTTATGTTAATTAATTTTTTATGGTATGCTTAATCATACCCATTTCAACATACTTTTAATTAACATATTAATTAACCCCATCGTTCCCCACGTAAATCGTCATTATGACATAACATAATAAAGGGAAGATTTACCACACATAACATGGGTTTAGCATATAACTTTATCATGGGTTAAGAGGATGTCAACTTGCATATATGAGCATGTATTAACCCAACTATATTCAACCCAAACTTGCATATTATCAAACATGTGTCTTACATAACATGTTGCATATGAACTTACATATCATCAAACATGTGATTTGCCTAACATGTAGAACTTGCATTTTAGCATATACTTAACTTGCATAAGCACTCACATACTTGCATAAGCATTCATATACTTGCATAAGCTTGCATATCATGTTAAACTTGCATTTCAACATATACATAACTTGCATAAACATTCACATACTTGCATAGGCTTGCATATTATGTTAAACTTGCATTTCAACATATACATAACTTGCATAAACATTCACATACTTGCATAGGCTTGCATATTATGTTAAACTTGCATTTCAGCATATACATAACTTGCATAAACATTCACATTCTTGCATAGGCTTGCATATTATGTTAAACTTGCATTTCAACATATACATAACTTGCATAAACATTCACATACTTGCATAGGCTTGCATATTATGTTAAACTTGCATTTCAACATATACATAACTTGCATAAACATTCATATACTTGCATAAGATGTTAAACATGCATATAAGCATATACATGACTTGCATAAGTACTCACATACTTGCATAACATGTTTGCATAATGGATCCATATTCACTTAGTGTTTTGCATCATAAACATCATGAAACAACTTGCATAAAAATATCATGATTACATATTATGAAACTTGCATGACATAAGGCATATAACTTGCAAAACACATAATATTCACTACATCAAGCTTGCATAAATATATGGATCCACAAACATAGCCATACTTTATCACATCTTATCATAATCAATTCAATAATTGATTATTAAGGGGATAGAAGCTCACCAAAACAAGATTAGCAAGTTAAATGAAGCAAATCCCAATGATTAAGTAGAAGAAGATGTAGATTAGCTTGCAAACCCTCTTAGGATTTTTAGTGGAGGCTCTCCAATTTTCTAAGTGGTGGCATAATGGCCTTAGATCTATTTATGGTAAGGATAAGGGGGGTATTAGGGTGTATATATAGATTAGTTAGATGTTTTAGGACCATAGGATATACCCTAGAACCAATCCTAGCCTTTAAAGCATGTCTTGGGGAAGAAATCAAGTGTAGGAACCATTTAGGGCCCAAAAAAAACAGCCCAAAACTCATTCCGGGCCTCAAAACATGAGCAGTTTTCGTTTTTGATTTTTCGTGAAACTTTGACGGGCCATAACTTGGTCATACGGACTCCGATTTACGAAAACTCGGACTCTATTTCGCGTATTTTTCCGAGACGAACGCAATGGCACAGCTCGTTTCCCCTGATTCAGAATATTAAATTTAATTCTGCTCTGATTTATGTTATAACAAGTTATTTAACATACGGGGTGTTACACCTAAACTCTCCCCTTTCTTTACGTCAGCCACCTTATTTCACCATTGCTTTCATTGCTTCTTACACGTACCCTATTTCTCCATTTCATGCTTTAGTTACGTTTTCTTTCTGTCCTTTTCCCTTTTTTTTTATTAAAGCCCATTGTTTGTTAAGGCTCATGTACCACACACCCAACCTCAGAAGCTACAGTATGCTTCTCCTTCATTCGAGATTTATAACATGCTGAAGCAAGACAAAAACTACCAACCCTCTTCACATATATCTACGGCATCACTCCATTACCTCCCCTCGCAACTCGCACGTTCCCCCTTCATCATAGTTTCAGCTACACCACGCTGCTACACGCTTCTTCACCGAACAAAACACGCCTCACCACCGCTTTGCAGTGAAACCGCAACTGTATCATCCATAACATCAGATCTCCCCCATTATAGTAAACTTCCTCCAATGCTCTCTCACTCCACACTCACCGAGAAGACCCGTTGTCAACACCGTTGAACTCATCTTCGAGGACTCCATCCCCCCTTACTCAGAAGGACCAGCTCGCGGCACCCTTCGACGTCACGTTCTTGAACCACCCATCATCTTTTTCGAACCCATCTAACACTCCCCATCCTTCCCATTTAACAAAAACTCACGCATTCGGCCATCTTTGAGTTGCTGTTGGTATATACTTGGATGAGAGTTTGTATTTTAAGAGTTATATAATTTACTTGCAACCCCTGACAGTTACTGTTCGTTTGCGGAGGAAAGAAGATGAAAGTTTGTGTGTTTATTTTAGAAGAAGAGGAGTCACTGTGTTTTGGGTTTTTGGCAATGGAGATTAATGCGTGTCTCCTATATATATACGCAGAAGCTCCTTGACAAGCATGGAAATAGTTTTCCACACACGCAACTATTTTAGATAGTAGGGGAGCTGTCTTCTTTCATCTTTATAGCTGTTGACTACAACAGGGTAGGAGACAGTGCTTCATTAGGCTTGCGTGTTGATTAGAAATAGCATGGACATAGCTTGTGAAAGCTGCACATATCATGTGCATGTTGATTGGATAAGGACTTGCTGAAGGATAGGTAAATTAGAGCAGGGATATGCGTGCGTGTAGAAATAGGTATGCAGTGCTCAAACTTCTTATCCAAGCCGTTGATTGCGACTTCACTGTATAGCGCCTATGGTAGGAGAAAAAGGGCAAGTTGTGTTTGTACGTGATTGATAGACGTGTATGTTTGAAAACGCAAGTCATACGCTAGGGTGTCCTTGGTTCTGGATTAGCTGGATAGTGTTTTGGATTGACAGGAATGGGTAGAGCTTCATTATATTTTTATGAAACAGGCCCTGCAATCAGGTTGGCTTGCATGCTTCATTTATTTGATTAAACCCCATCTAGTCGTGTTCATGTACAAATGGAAGGTACAAAACTAGGATAGGCTGAAAATTTTATCTAGCTTTTTAGGTCATTTTTCCTTTGTTTTATTTCAATTCGCTTGTTACAACACTGTGGTAGAAGCTAGGGTGACTAGAAAATGGTGTTACTTGGCTTGAAAGGAAAGATATTGATTTTAATTATATTTTAATTTGCTTAGGATTCAAGATTTCTTTTATTAACATTTTATTTTACACGGTTAATAAGTTCCTCCGCCATTTAGCGTTGAACATTAACCGTACGTACCACCTCACATGAACCGCAAAAAAACTAAAAATGGATGTACTGATTTCGATATTAAATCCATTAATATACCAAATAAAAATTTAAAATAGGTTTAAATAACCAAATCAAATGATCGAAAAATCCGGGTCGTTACATTCTTCCCCCCTTAAAAGAATTTCATCCCCGAAATTACCAAGTCAGAAGAATGCTTCAAACCAAATTGATTTCAAAATAATTATAGTAAAAAATGTTATTAAAAATATTTAAGTCTAAAAAAGTTGAGAAAAATTTGCCAGCACCTCCTCTGTACTATTTGATCAAAACAACAACAACTCGCCACTCCGGGCCTCACATCGATCAAAATAAAATAAACACCAAGCGGCTACCCAACTCAGTGGTATAAAATCAAATAGCCAATAAATATAATTAAGGTTTACATATTTTTTGGGCAACCAATACTCTAGTCATGCGGCAAATCAACTAACGGCTCTTCCTTTTTCCAATCTGCACTTAACTCAATTCTCCAAGCCAATAAGAGATACAGGGTTAAATCATTTCAATTTCACTACTCAGTTTTCATTCAATTGTTGATGAATTTTATTATTCATCCAAATAAACAAACAATCAACAATCAATATACCCAAATCATTCCATTTTATTTAACTTATTTTAAGTTGAATCCCGATTCACTTAATTTTATATTTAATATTCTACTTTACCAATCCTTCAAGTCATATTAACTTATTCAAATTTGCAATTTTATTCGAATTCTCAGTTAAATCAATCAATAAACCAATATCCATAATTTAATAAAATCATTTCTTTTCCATATGAAAATATAGTTTGGGAAAAATTATTTCATTTACACTTTTTACAAAACAATATTGTATCAATGGCCAGTCCAACTTGAACCGATCAACCAACACAATACAAAACATTTGTATATAAAATTTATAAATACGCTCTCATATATATATATACACACACACTCAATCTCAATCTAGGGTTTTACTAACCCCATCTCTATCGAGTTACACCATAGAGCCAAGGTTATTCCTAAACGATTTCTCTGATACCAACTGTAGTGTCCCAGGAATTTCAACACTCGAATCTAGACATTTATACATCACGTGTCCAACTCAAGTATCAAAAACCCAGAAGCTAGGACAAAGATGTTAGAGGATGATAAAAGAAAGAAAGAAAGTTAGAACAGAAGAATAAGAAGAAGGACCATCCCGACACAGAGTCACACATCGCAGCGGAACAAAATATAATATATATAAATAAATTTTATAGAGAGCTTTGAAATAACAACTTACAATCATCAGAGTACATCAATACACTGGGACAGTTATAATAGTCCATCCTAGTATAAATCGCACATCGGAATACTACTGGATAAAATCATACGTCTGAACACCTTCAGCTCGTCTTTGGACTTCACAGCATCCAATAACTTGAACCTGTACAACCCGGTCTGACCCGAGCATTACAAACACCGGGTCAGTCTGGTGGACCAGAGTGAGAAAAACTCGCCAAGTTTATAATATCATCCAACTTGATTTTAAATTTCGAAATCCTTTTGAAAGAAAAGGATAATCGTAAGACCAAATCCACATATAAATATGGACGGTTTTTACCTTACGATAACCCAAAACAGTTTTGAAAACAATATTATTCTGATATTATAATAATGTCTAAATACAAATAAATAAAATCTAGCAGAATGCTTGCATCTCACGCTCCACATATATGGTATACAAACAAAACCCCGAACGCTTGTTGGAGATTGGATTCCGACTATGACAAGGTATGAAACCACCTGCCAATAGTGTACCTTTAGAGGCGAATACACTGGGTTCAACAAGAATGTCTTGCAACCCGGCCCACACATGACCGACCACTCATTTCGCTTGAGTGTATCGAATGTATATCACCAACGGTTGGGAGATACCCACCGTTCCCCAAAAAGGAACAACATCGATAGATTAAAGAAGCAAAAGGAATTTCTCTAGATAGGTGATTATACACCGTAATGGGTGCGACTCACATAGCTATGCTGCCTGCCCGATTTTTGTCATTTCCTAGTTGATGAGGCTTGAGGTTATAATTCGTCTTTTTAGAACATATGGTCATCATTCACTTTGAATGCCACATCGTCAGATCTGCCAAATCACTAATTAACGTCCACAAAAATATTCTGGTCGTTAAGCTAAGAGAAGTGCCCCTCTCCGCCACTAACAGAATTGCGTTTGTAAAGATCAATGTAGGTGATTCTTAAGAAATACTCTGTAAGACATCCATCCATCCATACAAGTCATCCTGGTACAGGATGAACCGAAGGTACCCTCCTACCACATCATAGGAATCACCCTAAAGATCAGTAGCGAGTGGCCCTTGCAATCCATAGATTTCAATTTCGACAGAATCACTATTGAAATATCTCCAGGGATCGGCCAGAGAATTTCAACAATATTTCTCCCATTCTGACGATCCACGGTCTTTAATTGCTCCATCTCGAACAACATCATATATCTTCTTCGTTTACATATTTGTTTGTCGGAATGGTTTTCGAATATAAATTCAATCCCGGTCTTTCCATAACAAACAACGCGTTGGGTATGATTTTGATAGTCAGTTATTTAACTATCAAAATAAACAAACATATAAATAAAACGAACCCATTGGTTTATACAGCATCACTTGGCCTTTAAAAATAATATATCAGTTTTTGTATAATATTTTCAAATCATTTTAATACGTAAATATTCTCAAATCATTTCATTTATACAGTTAGGAGAAATATCTTAAAATCATATCTAGTTTTCCGTTAGTTACCATTTCGATACATTTGTTATCACATTACTTATTATCTATAATGGCAGACTCGATTCAGCTTACGATCGTAAAACCATCGTTACGAAATCTCCTTTTGTTTTTGTTATTCGAACACCATAATCATCACCTTGCTTTTTCGAATAAACTCATTCCAAAATTCTCCTCCTTTGGAAATATCGTTATATTTTCACAAATCCTTTTTATTTCTTTTGTTATGGAAATATCATTTCTTATTCTCAAGCTTCTTTTAAATTCCTTTATTTCGGAATCCCATTTATATATTTACAAACTCTTCAAATAACGTTACACTATTACTTTTCAAAATAAATTACACTAACATCTTTACCATCACAACTAACACCATCCTTCGATAATCCCGAAGTTGTTCAAGTTGGGGTATTTAATTACCTTTCAGACCTTGATCAACAAGGTTCTTATCTTAAGTTGATATCGGTTGTAATACCAAACCTGATATTCATTCCCAATATCAAAACTAATCCCATTTGGTCATATTTTGTGAAAACTCACCTCTTCTTTAATATTGCGTATTTAAATTGCATCTTTTTAACTCAACTCACCTCACCACTTTAATTCAGACCTGGGTTTAAGTTTTGATTTCCATTTCAAACCTTCATCAGTTCCTAACCGTAAATCAGTAAGAAAATAATTTCCTAAATATCAACCCCGAAGGTCGAAACCAACATCAAATCAATAGTTAGAAAAATCATTTATCTCAACTAATCTCCAGATAGGTTCTATAATATTAATTTCATATCCTGGGTTTTTATTACATTTATAAACCATTTCTAATAACTCGTTCCAGTAACACATTTCAATAAATCTTGGGTTTTATAACTCCGTCCAATTTGGATTTTATAAAATAAAACTTCAATAAGGATTTAATTTAAATTTCGAATTAAACGTAACTTATATTATTATTTATATAAACTTGCTTGAAAACATCACTTTACTATAAATAATGGTTTAAACTTCCTAACCCTTCATTCATACGTTTTAAATCCAAAGATACCACTTTGATCATCATTTAACAAATATCAATATTTAAAAATGGTTTAATTATCCATTAACTATTTTCATTAAATTAATAACTAATTACGTAATTCAATTTTGAGTAACACAGTTGATTTAGTCAACTCAACACATGATTAACCCATTAATCAAATCTCGGTTCATCTTTCCGTTTAAATAAGTTTTAAATTAAATTAATTTAAATAATTCCATTTGATTATTGTTAAATAAATAATAATCAAATCAATATAATCTCATTTTAAACAATTAACCTAGGTTATTAAACATCACATTAATATCTGCTCACTTGCTTATCAGTCTTGTAAATATAAGAATCATCTTTATAAGATCATTTAATAATTGATATGAGGCACATGCTTCGCACACGGATAGATTTTAGTACCAAAAAAGGTGATAGGTGGTTAAAATAAACAATACATATATATGGTCAGTTTATTTCCTTTTTATAAACTTCATTTTAAATAATACATTTAAAAAAATCTATATTCAGTTATAAAATAATTTCATAACTTCATTTCTATCGATTCACCTAACGGTAAATCAATCTTTATAAAACCGTTTGTATTTTGGCCATCTGCTATAAATTCCTCAACCAATATCACCCCTTGGTTAATAACCAAACAAATGTTGAATTTGGGTTTAAAAATCGGCAACCAATTCAATAATTCAATCAGATGGATTCAACGGTTAATATAACGATCATATGCAAATAAATAATCAATTCAACTGACAACGGTCAATCAATAATAATAATTCAAGCATCCATCTTAATTTAGATACGTTTATATTATTATAAACGTAGCCAATAAGGTAAGTTACCTCATTTGGAAATCATCGATAAATATAACGATGTCTTTCCGTTTAAATTAAACAACCGTTTAATTCAAATAATATATATAAAATAATTAACAACCATCCAAACAATTATCAAATCAACTAGCAATTAGCAAACACGGCATACAAATAATAAACCCAACTTATAATAATTATAAGTGGGAGAACTAAGTGAGTTTAATTCACCTCGGCTTTATTCTGACGTTATACGCTTGTTTTTTTTAATTAAATTAAGCTAGTGTTTAATTTAATTAACATTCCAGTCGCTTCCAATGCTGACCAAAGCAGCTCCATCTCGTAGCCTCCGTCAACACGGTTTTCACGAAATCGACCGCGCTCGATTCTAATCATATACGGTCGAGATATTGAATTAATACCATTGTATAAACATTTTATTTTAATTTAACTCTATTTTTAATTGTAAATGTATCCTACCAAAATAAAAATCCGTCCACACTTCCCCGAAATCATTCACAAGAGTACGCTTAATTGCTGAGGCTTCCCCTCCATGCATTGTTTCAATCTTCACACATGTTCCCTTTAGTACTCACGCGTTCATAAAATGCCCAGAAGACTGTTCCCACCTGCATGCGGTCCAACTTCACGTCCTTCTATTTTCCTTTTTATAATGACATCCCAAAGCCCACTCCAAAACTAAGCGCACCTTAAACCCCAAAGCCCACTTGCCTAAACTCTCCCCTTTCTTTACGTCAGCCACCTTGTTTCACCACTTCTTTCATTGCTTCTTTCACGTACCCTATTTCTCCATTTCATGCTTCAGTTATGTTTTCTTTCCATCCTTTTCCATTATTATTTTTATAAAAGCCCAATGTTTGTTAAGGCTCATGTACCACACACCCAACCTCAGAAGCTACAGTATGCTTCTCCTTCGTTCGAGATTTATAACATGCTGAAGCAAGACAAAAACTACCAACCCTCTTCACATATATCTACGGCATCACTCCATTCCCTCCCCTCACAACTCGCACGAGCCCCCTTCATCACGATTTCAGCTACACCACGCTGCTACACACTTCTTCACCGAACAAAACACGCCTCACCACCTCTTTGCAGTGAAACCGCAACCTGTATAATCCATCACACCAGATCTCCCCCATTACAGTAAACTTCCTCCGATGCTCGCTCACTCCACACTCACCGAGAAGACCTGCCGTCACCGCCGTTGAACTCACCTTCGAGGACTCCATTCCCCCATACTCAGAAGGACCAGCTCGCGGTACCCTTCGACGTCATGTTCTCGAACCACCCATCATCTTTTTCGAACCCATCTAACACTCCCCTTCCTTCGCATTTAACAAAAACTCACGCATTCGGCCTTCTTCGATTAGCTGTTGGTATATACTTGGATGAGAGTTTGTATTTTAAGAGTTATATAATTTACTTGCAACCCCTGAAAGTTACTGTTCGTTTGCGGAGGAATGAAGATGCAAGTTTGTGTGTTTATTTTAGAAGCAGATGAGTCACTGTGTTTTGGGTTTCTGGCAATGGAGATTAACGCATGTCTCCTATATTTATACGCAGAAGCTCCCTTGCAAGCACGGAAATAGTTTGCCATACACGCAAGTATTTTAAATAGTTGGGGAGCTGTCTTCATTCATCTCTATAGCTGCTGACTGCAACAGGATATGAGACAGTGCTTCATTAGTCCTGCGCATTCATTAGAAATGGCATGGACATAGGCTTGTGAAAGGAGCACATATCATGTGCTTAATGGTTGGATAAGGACTTGCTGAAGGATAGGTAAATTCGAACAGGGATATGCATGTGTATAGAAATAGGTTTGTAGTGCTCACACTTCTTATCCAAGCTGTTGATTGCGACTTCACTGTATAGCGCCTATGGTAGGAGAAATAAAGCAAGCTGTGTTTGTACGTGATTGATAGACGTGTATGTTTGAAAATGCAAGTCATACACTAGGGTGCCCTCGGTTCTAGATTAGCTGGACAATGTTTTGGATTGACAGGAATGGGTAGAGCTTCATTATATTTTGATGAAACAGGCCCTGCAATCAGGTTGGCTTGCATGCTTCATTTATTATATTAAACCCCATCCAGTCATTTTCATGTACTGATGGCAAGTTCAAAACTAGGATATGCTGAAAATTTTATCTATCTTTTCAGGTCATTTTTCCTTTTTTTCTTTCAATTTGCTTGTTACAACACTGTTGTAGAAGCTAGGGGGACCAGAAAATGGTGTTACTTGGCTTGAAAGGAAAGATATTGGTTTTGTTTATATTTTAATTTATTTAGGATTTAGGATTGCTTTTATTAACATTTTATTTTACATGGTTAATAAATTCCTCCGCCATTTAGTGTTGAACATTAACCGTACGTACCACCTCACATGAATCCCGAACAAAATGAAAAATGGACGTACTGAATTCGATATTAAATCCATTAATATACAAAATAAAATATTTAAAATAGATATAAATAACCAAATCAAATGACCAAAAAACCCGGGTCGTTGCAACAAATCTATAAGATATTTATACTTATGCACAAATTTTCCTGCATATAAAATAACAAGAGGAATTTATTTATAATTTGGTGGAGGATTGTTAGAGGAAATTTGAAATAAATGAAAGGAGGAAAGAACAAAAGGGAAATTTTGATTTAACCCACATCATGAGTTATAATATAGTATGCCACTATATATGTAAAAGCACGATGTGTTATATCAAAAGAAAGAGGAGAAGAGATAAGGCAAGAACATAAGCACATGACATTGGCATGATAATATTTAAAGGTCAAAAGATGGGCCTTGGGGCTCTTGGGGTCTCGTGATCAGATAGGCCTTTGAATGCCAATGTGCTCACAGTGTAACAAACCATTTTGTTTTGCTCACAGGAATTGCAGTCATTACCAGTCGACTGGTGCTATTTGCACCAGTCAACAGATGCTGGATTTTATCATTACTAGTCGACTGGTATTATACAGAGCAGTCGACTGGTCAGGCCTGAACGGACAAAATTTGTTTAAATTTCAAATAAACGAACACAGCTGTTTAAAAAGTTGTTGTTTTATAAACTGACCAGTCGACTGGTCCTATACATACCAGTCGACTGGTACGAAAGGTTGGGACTGTTTCTAAACAGAAACAGTCACTACTGTTCGGAGAGTTGCAATCTTTTTGAATAGAAGCAACTATATCTCCTCATTGCTATATAAACTGGACCGCACTTCAGTTTTAAATCACTGCAATTTCTTCTCTAACATCATCTTCTCTCTGATCTACCAAGTTTCTAATAAAATATAAAAGTTATAGTCCTGCAGCCTATAACTATATTATTTTTTTACTACAGCGATAAATCCAGATAGTGAATCATCCTGTTTGTGCAACCACGCCGATTAAAGATATTGAATATCTGCTCCGTTGTATCTTCGAACAGATTTTCCATTACTCGTGCACACAAAATAAGAGGGCAAATACTGTTTTAGGATAACAATCACCACACCGTGCCTTGGAGATTTTAGAGAATCAGCAACGAATTTAGTCCAACAATCTAAAACAGTGTAACCACCCTGAATTTTGGGGTAAATTTAAAAATTTATATTAAGTAGTTTTAATGAGTTTTTAATATTTAAAATAATTTATTTTAAAATAATAATGATTAAAAATTGATTTAAATCAAAGTTAGGATGAATAATTTAATTTTAATTATAAAAGGAATTAGAAATAGCGCGGTAGTTTGAAAAGTCAAACTTGAAATTTGACTGACCATACAGGATGCAAAGTTTAACGGATTTTAGTTAAACCAAAAATATTAGAATCTATTTAAAAATATCTTTCTAACGAATCCGAAAAATTGAAATTTCATAGCAGGAATCAAAAGTTATACCCAAATTAAAATTTAGAAAGGTCGCTATGAAATTTACAAAGGACAAAAATGCTACTTTTTACATACGAAGGAATTTGGACTCGAAACAACTTCCATTGAGTTCAGAATGACGTTTCTGCATTAAAAAACAGTAAACACTTACATATTTCTAGTTTCAGAAATTATTTGTTTAGAAATGTATTTTTAATGTTTAATATATACGCCTTGAAAATAGTCATTTTTCAGACGACCTCTGTTTTCGACGAAACCAATTTTATTGGATTCGAAATGTCAAAATATGGCTAAGTTTAATTTTTCATAATTTTTTTAATTAATTTGTGGCCCTGGCAAAAAGATTTCAGTTTTATCAATTTCGGTCAATTTTAAACGACTTGAAAAATGTCATCTTTCAAATGGGCTCAGAATTGAACGAAATTAATTTTCCTAGGTCCGCAGCATCAAAACATAGCTAAATATATTTTTTGGGACTTTTCGAAGTTAATTTGTGACCCCGGTGAATTTATTCGTATGGTTGAATTAAAAATAAAAGAAAATATTTTTAAATATAGAAAACTGGGTCAAGACAGTCGTTTGGGCCTGCGGGACATAGCTAGATGAGTCCGAAATGGGGATTAATGGGTAGGAACGACAGTTGTTGGGCTGAAATCTGACAAAGTGGCTAAACGGGCTTTAATGGATAATTAGTGAATATAATAATATAAATAATAAGCAAATTAGGACCCTCAAACCCTAATTTCGAAATGCTCCAGCCGCGACCTTCATTTTCAATGGCCACATTCATCCGAAACTTCATTCTTTAATTTCATCCAATCCGCTCAATGAAAATCAACAAACCAAATACCAAATCGAAGCTCTCTTCCTCCTCTTCGATTCTATATGGATATGATTGGATTAAATGAAGTATTTTGCCCGGAATCCCCTCCTCAACCCGCATCCAAACAGCACCCACCGCACCCCGTAGGCCCCACCGCCTCCTCCATCACTTAGGGTGCTGACACCCCTCTCCTCCCTCTTCGATTTGCCACCTTCCGATCGACTTCTAGCTTCACCAATCTCGAGAAAAAAGGAAACCTAATTTTGAAGGCTATGGGTTCATATGGATGGCTTGGAACGTGATGGAGGAGGAAGGAGGAAAGGTTGACTTTTTTAACCTTTGATTATTTAATTAATTTAATTCAAAATTTTACCAATCTTAATTTAACCATATCTCACTCATACGAACTCGGATTCGAACGATTTCAGGTGCGCCACGATCGTGAGACCGAGATCAACGCGATGAAGCTAACCGGACCTGATTCTAAGCAAGTTGAAATTTGGCCAATTTTTGGATCTGAACGGCTCAGAAATTCAAATGATGTGAGATTTCTATTTTAAAAATTAAAATTACTTATTTATTTTATTGAGTAATATATATATTCATTCAGTATGAGATTCATGTTGTATGTATGTATTTATTTCAATGTTGATTGTGCTGCGATTGTGATGAACGATTGATTGTGATTGTATATTTATGATGGTTAGGATTTTGTGAATATGATAAAATCATATATTATTGTATATAAAGAATATTTTATATTCATGTGTGTTAAACTGTGAAATATAAAATAAAAACAATATTTTTATTTTCATGTATGATTTAAATAAATAAAAAGATTAGAATAAATTGTCATTCTGTTTTAACATATCATATTAGAACAGAAACATACATTAAAATAGAAATCACTTTTTTTTGTCATTAAAGTTTATTATTTTATTTGCATTTACAAATGCAAATATACATTAAAAATAGAATTTGTTCTTTTACTTGCATTTCTTGTATCAAACAAAACTTAGAAGTAGGAGCTCACCTTTTTATTTGCATTCCACATGCAAATATGACATAGAAATAAAAGTGCATCTTTTTATTTTTGTCCTCTAATGAAAAAAATAAGAATTAAGAAAAGTTTACATTTTTCTTACTAAAAATAAGAGGAAAGTTAATATTGATTTTTAATATTAATTAAATTAAAATAAGTTAATATTGATTTTTTTAAGTATTAATGAAAGGAAATCATTTTTGATTTATAATGAAAAGAATCACTTTTGTTTGAAAAGAAAAGAATGACATTAACATTGATTTTAGTTGAAATAATAAAAACTACATTTTCCACTAATTTTAGTTGAAATAATTACAAGACATCATTTTGGTTAGTGAATAAAAAGAGACTTCATTTAGTTGAATTAGAAGTGACATTATTCACACCGTTATGTATTAATGTAAAAAATGAATATTCACACCGTTATGGATTAATGTAGAAAATGAATATTCGCACCGTTATGTATTAATGTATAAAATGAAACTTATTTGCATTGGAAAGAAATTACATTTTATATGTAATGAAAGAATGAGAATTGGCATTATAAAGAAAAATGGAAATAAAGTTAACGTCATTTAATTTTAAGGAAAATGGAAGTAAAGTTAGCGTCATTTAATTATGAGAAAAATGGAAGTAAAGTTAGCGTCATCTAATTTTATGAAAAATGAAAATAAAAACTAGAGTATTCTTGAAAGGTGAAAGTAATTATATTTTAGTGTCGTTATAAAATATAAAAAAAATTATTAGCATTTGTGTTGAATTTTGAAAATAGGTAGCATGCCAATTAATGTTAATTTATTATTATTTATGATAATTCAAATATGTTACACTGCCATATAGAAGTTGCCTGACTTGTATATGTTGATTGGGCTGATATTTTCACACATCGCCCATGTGCACAAATAATATATTATTATTTGGATTTTGTTTGAATGTTGTGTGAATGTTATCTGAATGTTATTGGAATGTTAATTTGGTGATAAAGTAATGTCTATCATTATTTCACAAATGCGTTGTATGAATCCATTAATTAATGGTATTTGATTTGAGTCTCATTCCAATGCAGAATTTTCTAAAGTTATCAAGAATGGTTAATGCAGTAATAAATAATAAATAATAAATTAATATTTCAAGTTTGAATTTCAAAATTATACATTTTGAAAATATTATTATAATATTATTTCAAATATTATAAGAATAAATGTAGCAATAAATGACTAATTAATATTTCAAGTTTGAATTTCAAAATTATACATTTTTAAAATATTATTATAATATTATTTTAATACTATAAGAATATGGAAAGTTACAATTTATATCAAGATACTTGAGAACAAGATATTTAGAAATAAAGAATATCTTAAAATTAAGATTCCTTAATGGAAAGGATAATTTCAAATAATATGTTTTTGGAAAAATTAATGATAATTATAAATTATGATTGTGCTTGGACACGAGGTAAGGTTACATTTGTGGTGGAAGTCTGCTCGGACCCGACTGGCATATCCAGCAGCCACTAATGTTGAACCTAATGTGAGAGGTCCATGTGCACAAATACGAAACGGGCCATGACACGAGGTTAAGCCCAACTTGTGGAATAAGTCTGCCCGGAACCGACCGGCACATCCAGCATCCACAAGTCGTAGGCTTAATGTGAGAGGTCTAGCCCATTGTAAAATACAAATGGATAAGAAATGAGCAGGGCTATTTAATCCGTTTTAAAAATAGCAATGCATTTTAAAAAAAAAAACATGAGCGAGTTTATCGATTTATTTTATCCATTTTATAATGAATATTAAAAGAGAAATTTCAAAATTAATATTTTGGAATATAATATTATTATAAAAGGATAACCTATAGAATAATCAATTTTTAGATTATAGTTGGAATAAAGGTTGGAATCGTCTTGGAAGCGAATTTACAAACGTTTTAAAATACGTAAAAATAAGGAAAATATTTTTATTTAGATTTAAATGAGATTCTCAATTATTAATTATAATTGAAATAAAAAGGAAATTGATTATGGGTTGTTTGTGAACAATGTTTTGAAGGACATTAGTTCTTGAAACTCAAATCGATAGTGAAATTTTGATTTGTTATTAATTAATCTTTTAATTAAGATAAAATGAAATTTTCTAAAAGAAGAGATGCCTAATATTGTATATTAAATTAGGAATTAATGAAACATGAAATGGGGTCTCTCGTGAACTATGTTTTAAATAACATCAGTTCTTAAACCCGGATTAAAAATAAGATTAATTCCAGAAAAGTGATTAGTCATTTAACAATGATTTTAGCGGACTAAAACTTAATAAAGTTTTAAATAAATCTTTAATTAGATTGAAGGTGAATAAAGAAAGATTAAAGAATAAGTTGAAAGATTTATCTTTGATAAAATTTATGGGAACCTTTCCCTAATAATGTGAATACTTCATTAAAAGGATATTCTGAATTGGAATGAGGCATTGATGTGGTTTATGTATAGCACCTAATTTTAAATCACGCGAATTATTCGGAAAGACCGGGTTTAACCCATTCCAAATAATGATACACGTTCGAAGAATTGAAGACGAAGATTGAAGACCGACGATCTTCGCATCGAATGGGTAACTAGTGTTGAGGCCCTTGATTGATTTGCTCCCAAGACGGGACTAAGATGGTAGTTATCTGGACGTAGTGTTGATTTGTACGGATTTGGCTTTCGCTCAGACCCAGAGCATAAGCTTTTAAATGGAATGTGTGTCCGACATTGTACTCCTTTATATTGTATTTATTGATTTTCTGTCGAATCTATGAATGTTTGGTGGCGGAGAATTTATTCTCTTGCTTAACACCCTTTAATATATTTCGGCAAAGGATTGGTAGTGTGATATGGAGTGACTGTGTGGCATACTAAGATGTAATGATCAAGGTTTCTTGTTGAAAAGCAGAACCTTGTGGTGACGATCAAACCACAGCTTGAATAAGCATAGTTTTGTGTATTACGTAGCTTCATGAGCCTCACAACCCGGTGGAGTCTAAAACGGGAGAAGGGAACGCAGGGAGAGCATCACATTTCTTTCTAGCTAGAAGTAGTGTCAGTGCTTAAACTGGCTGATATTTTACTTATGTAGATGATGGAATGAGGCGCCTCGGATGATAGGTCCTATAGGATCGGGAATCGTGTGTTCAGGAATAACTAATCCACACACCGCAAGTGTGGATCGGCCTTGCAGCTTTCCAAGGGTTCTCTGCGGGGGATCCTGACACATTAGCCAGAGTGTCTCGAATCGGTAAGGAGATCCTCCCTAGCCTTGACTCATGTTAGAAACCAAATTCCAAATACGACCCGCCGAATTTGATTGTATTACTAGTACGGAGGCCCTCTTCTTCACACGGGTAGTTGAGTAGTTTTTCTACAGGTTCTTATCTCAAGCAGGATTCTGGATTGAAGCCTAAAGCTGTGTCCAGAGCATCGAAGTCTTCCGCTGTTTATTGTATTTAATATATTGTAATTTATCTTCCGCTGTAATTTTATTCAATGTACTCTGATATGTTATGTACTCTGATGTAACATTATTGTAATGTTTATAAAAGTCTACTGTTATTGTTCTGATGTTGTTGTATTCCCAGAGTTAACGTATTCGGGTTTTGAACGGTCTTGGTCGATTTTTCGATCGATCGGGTCGGGAGAAACCCGGGTCGTTACAGTTGGTATCAGAGCTCTGGTTAGCTCAAAATCTTTGGGGTACAACTCGTTAGAACTGAACAAAAGACTCATCAGAGATTGGATTAGTAATATCCAATAAGAATACTCATTAGAGATAGGATCAATAGTATCCTAGAACGAGAAGACTCATTAGAGATAGGGTTAGTAATGCCCTAGAATGAGTTGAGAGTGCCCAGTTTATAATTAACGTATTTTTGATTATATATAAACCGATTTTAGAAAAATATGATTTTTGAATATATAAAAGTTATATATTTTAAAAGTTAATCAACCAATTGGTTGATGATTGTGTAGTGTAATTATTAGTTCGACTAATAAAATTATAGAAAAAATTTGAGAAAAATGAAAAGATGAGATAGGATACTTAAACAACTTTTTAGCTTCGTTCCTTTTCGTGGACGAAAAGTTTTTTAGTGGGGGAGACTGTAACAACCCTGAATTTTGGGGTAAATTTAAAAATTTATATTAAGTAGTTTAAAAGAGTTTTTGATATTTAAAATAATTTATTTTAAAATAATAATGATTAAAAATTGATGTAAATCGAAGTTAGGATGAATAATTTAATTTTAATTATAAAAGGAATTAGAAATAGCGCGGTAGTTTGAAAAGTCAAACTTGAACTTTGACTGATCATACAGGATGCAAAGTTTAACGTATTTTAGTGAAACCAAAAATATTAGAATCTATTTAAATATATCTTTCTAACGAATCCGAAAAATTGGAATTTTATAGCAGGAATCAAAAGTTATGCCCAAATTAAAATTTAGAAAGGTCGCCATGAAATTTACAAAGGACAAAATGCTACTTTTTGCATACGAAGGAATTTGGACTCGAAACCACTTCCATTGAGTTCAGAATGACGTTTCTGCATTGAAAAACAGTAAACACTTATATATTTCGAGTTTCAGAAATTATTTGTTTAAAAATGCATTTTTAATGTTTAATATATACGCCTTGAAAATAGTCATTTTTCAAATGACCTCTGTTTTCGACGAAACCACATTTATTGGATTCGGAATGTCAAAATATGGCTAAATTTAATTTTTCATAATTTTTCGAATTAATTTGTGGCCGTGGCAAAAATATTTCAGTTTTGTCAATTTCGGTCAATTTTTAACGACTTGAAAAATGTCATTTTTTAAATGGGCTCAGAATTGAATGAAATTAATTTTCCTAGGTCCGCAACATCAAAACATAGCTAAATATATTTTTTGGGATTTTTCGAAGTTAATTTGTGGTCCCGGTGAGTTTATTCGTACGATTGAATTAAAAATAAAAGAAAATATTTTAAAATAAAGGAAACTGGGTCAAGACAGTCATTTAGGCCTGTGGGACATAGCTAGATGAGTCCAGAATGGGGGTTAATGGGTAGGAACGACAATCTTTGGGCTGTGAAACACCCCACCTCCGTTAGGGTCACTCTCAAAGGGAATGCCCTAATTTTGGTGGAGGTTTATAAGTATAAGTCACAGATACAAAAGACAGATATAAATACACATATTTTTGAACAGCGGAAAACCACAGCACTTTTATTCAATCAAAATACGTGTTTACACAAACCATGCCATAATTGTCTTACAATACTTCCAAAACCATTACATTTTCATAACTGTCTTGATTTCATAACTTAAAGAAGCATAAAAACAAAAGTAAACTGCATAAGTCCCCATAGTTTCTATCCAAAGCCATAGTCCAAAACGAAAGAGATCCAAGCAATACATTCTTTCTCTTCAAGCTGGATGTGAAAACTGGTCAAGCTGCGGTATTCCCTCCCTGTGGACCTTGGGGGGGGGGGGACGAAAGAAAAGAAGACGAAAGAAAAGTAGAGTCAGACATAAAGCCTGAGTAAGTCTACGACTCTTCAGTCTATGAATAAAGAGTTGGGCATGATAAGTATAAACTGGAAATGGGAAAGCACTATAAACTAGGTTATGTTGTCTAGAGTCGAATATACTATCGTACCCCATATTAATCTCTGCATCCATATAAACTAGTTCCCAACAGGTACCCCATAATCAGGGTGAAGTGATCCATTTCTAATGATCAGCTCCTACTCGTATAGTTACATGTGTCTTATGGCCCCCGATGTTGTAGTTACCTATGTTGGTCCCACCATGGGGTGTATCAGGTCCCATGGTGGCGTCCCGACACAATTCTAGAATGCACAGGTATACTACTGGTGCCCAGTGCCTAATTTTTCTGCGCCGGAGTGTGTGCACGCCCTCACCCCGTTAGAACCTACACTGTTGCACCACCGCCGTCGATTTGACCTCTTACAGTCAGCCTAGTAATCGTGCCCCACCCTGCCTAGTTCAGAGTATCCTGATACACTTTGTAGGGTTACTGCTGAAAAGGGTCCCCCGCTACTAGGTTATCTATTTCTAGCCAACATGCTAAGTTGGTTAAGTGTTTTGTAAACCTAACCCCCAATCAGTCTGTATAGTTTAGCATGTTCCATTTTGATTAAGTATTAATTCAATTTACTTAATCCTATCAATCCTGACTCAGCCTTAATTGTCTTATTAAAGCCTCGACCTCTCACATTAGACATGTATTGTTGTGACTAGCTGTTGCCGTTGGTTCCGGACAGTCTTACGTCACAACTCAGTCTAACCTCGGGTCTTTATTGGGCTCAATGTTTAACCACCCACATTGGATAGGTATTGTTGTGACTACTGGACAACCGGGCGGTTCCGGGCAGGTTTATGTCACCACGCAATCCAACCTCGGGTTAAACACATTGTATTTTCTAAATTTACATATTTTGTCTCTTTTCTTTTCATATGTAAATATTTGCGGCCCATTATTCAAATTCATCTTTATTGGGTAAAATTAATTTATACCACTTAATTGTTTTCAAGGTCGTTGGCATGCGTCAAACATGCCAACACATATGTTTATATTTTTAACCCAACGTCACTACCCCCGTTTTATACGTTCGCTATAATATAACATATGTTGGGTTTAACATTTAAGCCCAACTTAGCCACATGAAAAAGGGGAGGCTTAGAACATAGTGTTTATATATTCTAAGTAACATCAAAAAGGGGAGTGTGAACGCATGAACTTGCAACATAACGATCTAATTAACATAAATTAGACACTTGTAAACATGCATTGTAATAGCATATAATCCTGACATGAAACATACCTAACATGAATCATGGTTTTAATCTAGTCATGTAAACTTGCATTTAAAAATGTGAATCTAGCTTAATTATGTGTCACATATATTATCATATGATTTTGATAACAACATAGGCCTGAAACATGTTTTCAATTAGGCATAACACCAAACATAGTCTAGTCATGTTCATAGAGTCAACACAAGTTCACAAAGATGCTTACTTTTGTCTCTAATACAAAAGTATGGTTTTACACTTGAATCATGATGCCAATTCCAACATAAATTCATATGAGTCATAATACCCAAATGGATCCAACTACACTAAAAGTGATATAAAAAAATATACATCATGTTGGCATAATAGTGAACCATATACTTGCATGAATTTCAAATAAACTACCACAAACATACAGTCGTTAACTTTCAACATGAATCATATACTTGCAATTATCCAATAGGTGTTGTAATAAACTACCACAATCATATAGTTGTTAACTTTCAACATGAATCACATACTTGCAAATATCCAATAGGTCTAACATCGTTATACCACAACATCCCAAATCGATTAGAATCATAGCAACATATAATTATGAATTTTTATCACCACAAATTAAGTACAATTCCATTTCTCATTTTACACAAATCAAAACACAATTATTCATTCACATCGGAATAGCACTCTACTTACAACGTATGACGAATCTTCAATTCAGGAATCTGAATTCTGAATTTGGAGATGCTATCCTTTGTTGTAGGCGTTTTTTTGATTTAGTTGTCGTTGCTTTAAGCTTTTGAATTGTCTCCTAATCGTCTCTCAATTTTGACGGCTACTCCTAGTCTTTCCTCAGCAGCATGACGGTCTCATTCTCATTTTTATTTGTATGAATTAGGTGGAGTCTTAGGTCCTTTCTATAGAGTTTGTGAATTGATTAGAACCGTCGATGGAGCTTGGATTAATAATATCCATTCGTTTGAAGGAGAGACCAATCAGGAGCTGACACCTAGCCCTAGTGACAAGGCAAGACTCATAAATTCGGCCAAGCACAGACTAGGCCAGCCAGGAGGGGCTGGGTTCGACCTGGCTCAGGGGCCAGGTCGACTCCCCAGTCGACCCCCAGGTCGACTTGGTAGTCGACCTGGGTGCCCCAGGTCGACTACCCAGTCGACCTGGGTGCCACTGGGCGGGAAAATCCCCGCCCAGCCTACTCTGGTCCGATTTTTTGAAATTTGAATTTGTTCTGAGCAGTTTCTGTCAGTTTGAATTTTAAACTGAATTCTGAAACTTCCGGAGGTCATATCTTCTTCATACGGAGTCCGTTTTACACAAACTCGGGCTCTATCCCAAGCAGAACTCTGAGACGAACGCAATGGCGTATCCTGTTTCCCTTAATTCTTTGATTTGAAATTAATTATACTTTAATTTGTGAATTTCACTGTTATAAAATACACGGGGTGTTACATTCTCCCCCACTTAAAAGGATTTCGTCCCCGAAATCTTCAAGTTCAGGAAGAATGTATATCCTAACATCCAAACGTCCATCTACTCATCCATCAAACACTAGCATCCATTGTCCTTAAAAGACTTCTAATGCTTTATGATCATATGCAAAGTTTGTGTACATGTACTTATCTAATGCAAAATCAGGCGGCCTACTGATTCAATTGACCTCCTTAATGCAAATTATGTAAGTGTCATAAATCCATTATGTATGCAAATTTTACTATTCATGATTCTACATGAGTGCACAATCATTCATATATAAATGCAACATCCATATGACAACACATTAAACTTCGACCATATACGAACATAAATACATATATGCATATGCAATATGAAGTGACTGAGCTGATCTAAAACCTAGATTGTGTGTATATGCAACCACGAGCAACCACTAGCAATCACTTGCAACCATTTGCAACCATCATCCATAACATGTTTCAATTACATGTTTTCATCCAAATGGTTTCTACCTAAAAGATAAGGTCGAGGAGATATACCTAAAAAGATAGATAATAGCGCAAATTAAGGAAAAAGAAAGATCAAAGATGTACCCTCGAAAAGAAAAGGGTATGCTGCGCGTATTCTAGCCTCAGTTTCCCAAGTCGCGTCTTCCTCGGCGTCACTCCACTGAACTTTGACGAGCTTGACTTCGCGGTTGCATAGCTTTTTCACTTCAGTTCCTAAGATGCGTGTTGGAACTTTCCTCATGGTTGCTTCGCGGTCCACTTCAGCTTCATCTAGGATGTTTGGCTCTACCACTTCAGCAGATTCATGTAGACATTTTCGGAGGTGCGAAACATGAAAAACGTTGTGAACTCCGGCTAGTTTTTCAGGTAGCTCTAATCTATTGGCCATTTTCCCAATTTTCTCGATAATAGGAAATGACCCTACGAATCTTGGTGCTAGCTTCCCTGTGGTTCCAAAATGAACAACGTTTCTTAGAGGAGATACCTTAAGAAAAACCCTGTCTCTAACCTCAAATTCAAGGTCGGTCCTCCTTTTGTCGGCGTAGGATTTTTGTTTGTCTTGGGCTGTCTTCATTCTTCTCCGTATTAAGTCTACTTTCTTTGAAGTCTCTCGGATCATATCTGGTCCAAGTATGAGCTTGTCAGTAGACTCCCACCAACAAGTGGGCGATCGGCACGGTCTTCCATATAAAGCTTCGAAGGGCGCCATTCCGATGGTGGCTTGGTAGCTGTTGTTATAGGCAAATTCCACCAAAGGAAGATGGTCTTCCCACGTCCCTCCGAAGTCAAGGACGCACAGTCTTAAAAAGTCCTCCAAAACTCTGTTCACTCTTTCTGTCTAGCCGTCGGTTTGGGGATGATAGGCTGTGCTCAAGCATAACTGTGTGCCTACCACTTCTTGCAGACTCCGCCAAAACTCACTTGTGAAGATAGGGTCTCGGTCACTAACAATGCTGGAGGGTATTCCATGGAGTCGAACAATTTCCTTGAGATAAAGAGATGCTAGGGATGAGGCAGTTCTTTTACTCTTGACAGGTAAAAAGTGGGCGCTTTTAGTAAGCCTATCCACTATTACCCAAATGCTAGTGTTGCCTCTTTTAGACCTAGGCAGCCCATCAATGAAGTCCTTTGATATGCTATCCCACTTCCACTGCGGGACCTCTAGAGGATGGAGCAAACCGCCAGGTTTTTTTTTGTTCCGCCTTAACCTGTTGGCAAACCATACACTTTGAAATGAATTCTGCCACGTCTTTCTTCATGCCGATCCAAAAGAAAGTTCTCTTTATGTCCTTGTACATTTTATCTCCGCCTAGATGTATCGTCATCTTGTAGTGATGTGCTTCCTCGAGAACCTTCTTTACTAAATCCCTTGTCTGTGGGATGCATAGTCTTCAGTCTCGTCTTAGCCAACCCTTATCGTCGATGGAGTATCTGTTGAGGTGACTTGAAGTCTCACCCCTAATTAGCCTATCAATCGTTTCCACAAGCCGAGGGTCTTCGCGTTGTGCTGTCCCTATTGAGTCCACTAAAGTTGGGTGTACTTCGAGAGATGCTAGCAAGCCCGGTACAAAATCGGAGGAGAGCCTAAAGTCAAAGCTGGCTATAAACTCTAGGCTTTGCCTTTCAACAAACAGCGGGCTTAGGGTCAGTTTCTTTCGGCTCAACGCGTCTGCCACCACGTTGCCTTTGCCCGGAGTGTAGGTGATCTCGAAATCGTATGAGGCAAGAAACTCCATCCATCTCTGTTGCCTCAAGTTAAGGTCCTTCTGCGAGAAGATATATTTCAACGATTTATGGTCAGTGTAAAGTTCGAACTTCTCACCTAGGAGATAGTGGCGCCAAGACTTAAGCGCAAAGACAATGGCAGCGAACTCAAGATCGTGGGTCGGGTAGTTCTTTTCGTGCACATTCAACTGTCTCCCGCCATAAGCTACTACCCTTCCTTCTTGCATTAAGACAGCGCCTAGTCCTGTCCTACATGCATCTGTATAAACTGTGAACATCTTGCTTCCATATGGCAACGTCAGAACTGGGGCTGTTGTAATAGCCCTTTTTAGTCATTGGAAAGCAAACTCGCAATCCAAGTCCCAATTGAACACTAGATTCTTCTTTGTCAGCCTCGTGAGTGGAGCTGATATTTTTGTAAAGTCTCTGATGAATTTCCGATAGAAGCCTGCTAGCCCGAGGAAGCTTCGGACTTCTGTTGCATTCCTTGGTGTCTTCCAATCCTGTACCGCTACTACCTTAGCAGGGTCCACAGCTAACCCTTCTTTGGGTACTATATGCACAAGGAACCTCACTTCCTCTCTCCAAAAGTGGCATTTGGAGAATTTGGCTTTTAGCTGATGGACTCGCGGAGTTTCCATGATTGCCGTTAAGTGCTGAGCATGTTCCTCTTCACTCTTTGAGAAGATCAAGATATCGTCTATGAAGACCACTACGAACTTGTTGAGGAATTCTCTGAACACCCTACTCATCAGGTCCACGAAGTAAGCGAGTGCGTTTGTCAAGCCAAAATGCATGACAAGCCATTCAAAGAAGCCGTCTGGGGTTCTGAATGATGTCTTATCGATGCTATCTTCAGCCACCCTTAGCTGATGAAATCCGGTCGCTAAATCGAGTTAGGAGAAAACAGACGCTCCTACAAGCTGATCAAACAGTTCATCAATTCTGGGGAGAGGGTGCCTATTCTTTTTTATTAGTTTGTTGAGCTCCCTATAGTCAACACATAGACGGAGTGAACCATCCGCCTTTGTGGCGAACACCACTGGAGCGCCCCATTCTGAAATGCTCCTTCTAATGAACCCCTTCTCTAGAAGCTCTTTAACCTGTTTACTGAGTTCTTTCCTTTCCCGTGGAGCCATGTGTCTAACGAGGAACGCAACGGGCTTTGCATTATCTACAAGATATATGTGGAAGTCTATCTCCCACTTAGGAGGTAAGCCCTTCACCTCTTCGAAGATATCCTGATATTCCCGAACCACTCTAACCGATTGCAAACTTTCAACAGAAGCATCTAGCGATTCAAGATAACTAAGCATAACCGCATACGAGGGATTACAAGTAATTTCCAGAGTGTTACCGAGTTGGGTCAGAAGCCTAACCACCCTTTTCTCATAATCAAGGATGGCACCATTACTGGATAGCCAATCCATGCAAAAAATCAAACCATATCCCGAGAAGCCCAAAACAAAGGCACTACATCTAAATTCTACGCTTAGAATAGAAATTTTCAATCCCACACAGATCATAGACAAAAGAGCCGGGCCCCCGATTGGATTTGAAACAATTAAGGGGTCCTCTACCATACTAGTTTCTAGGTTCAGAGATTCTACTAAAGCAGATGAGATAAAGGAGTGTTATGCGCCAGAATAAAATAAAGTGCGAACTGGGTGATCATAAAGATAAACTACACTTTCTATAGAAGTATTTATACCTCGCTGTTGCAGAGGTGGCACTTCTATCACATGAACCTGTGCCCCTGAGGTGGATCCAGCCCTCTGCCCCTGCCCTCGCTTCTTTGGGAAATCCATAGCCATTTGGCCTGTTTCACCACAAGAAAAGCACCCACCATTCACCTTGGCCTTCTTTTTCCGGCAATCTTTCACTAAGTGCCCCACTTTGCCAAAGAAATTACACTTCCTCTTCTCTTTGTTGTCTTTCCCGCCCTTCTTAAAGTCTGTCTTCTTAGGCTGTAAACCCTCTTTCTTCCCTTGAGAGTTTTCTGCCTTTGTCTCCTTCTTGCCCTTATCCTCTTCGTTCATTAATGCCATCTGCACCAACCTTTCATACGTAGCTCCCATGGGTATATGGGTCATGGCCAAATTGTGTAATGGCTCATTCAATCCTTTGACAAAGCGGAGAGCCTTCTTGTGCGGAGTGTTGACTAGGTCCAGTCCGAACCTTGCCAGCTGATCGAACTGATTAACATACTCTTTGACTGTAATATTCCCTTGCTTAAGAAATAAGAATTTTTCCAATTGAAGGCTCCTTTCAGCTTCTGAGAGAAATTTAGCCTCAAACCTTGCCCTAAAGTCCTCCCATGTTTCCACTGGTCTTTCTGTATTGGTGACTTCCCACCAGTAGGAAGCCTCGCCTTTAAGTAGCCATACTGCCAGTTGTACCTTCTGCCTATCTTCTACCTCAAAGATGACGAATAAGTCCTCGGTTTCCTTCAGCCAATTCCTGGCTTCCACGAAGGACTCGGTTCCATGAAAGTCCTTTCCTCCCATAGCTTTAAAATCTTTACATATCTTAGCAAAAGTATTACCACGCGGAGGAGGTGGAGGAAGAGGTGCTACTGCAGCTGGATGATTTCCTACAGTTGGGGGAGGAGGAACAGTAGGACCTGGATGATTGGCCCTTGCTTCTAAGAATCGTCTAAACCAACCAGGTATTGGTACACCCTCTGGCATGTTAAGTTCTTCGGACATGCTGAAACAGAAAGGATAGATTCAAAACGAAGGATAAAGGATAGTACCTATGGCTTTGGGGGGGACTATGCCTTTTTAAAATAAAATAACATTTTATCTTTGAAAATGCTTCTTTAAATTTTCTTTTGAAAATAATTTTTCAAAACTTTTTATCTTATCTGGTAAACCTATGCTCTGATACCAAGTGAAACACTTCACCTTCGTTTGGGTCACTCTCAAAGGGAATGCCCTAATTTTGGTGGAGGTTTATAAGTATAAGTCACAGATACACAAGACAGATATAAATACACATATTTTTGAACAGCGGAAAACCACAGCACTTTTATTCCATCAAAATACGTATTTACACAAACCATACCATAATTGTCTTACAATACTTCCAAAACCATTACATTTTCATAACTGTCTTGATTTCATAACTTAAAGAAGCATAAAAACAAAAGTAAACTGCATAAGTCCCCATAGTTGCTATCCAAAGCCATAGTACAAAACGAAAGAGATCCAAGCAATACATTCTTTCTCTTCAAGCTGGATGTGAAAATTGGTCAAGCTGCGGTATTCCCTCCCTGTGGACCTTGGGGGGAGGGGGAAACGAAAGAAAAGAAGACGAAAGAAAAGTAGAGTCAGACATAAAGCCTGAGTAAGTCTAGGACTAATCAGTCTATGAATAAAGAGTTGGGCATGATAAGTATAAACTGGAAATGGGAAAGCACTATAAACTAGGTTAAGTTGTCTAGAGTCGAATATACTATCGCACCCCATATTAATCTCTGCATCCATATAAACTAGTTCCAAACAGGCACCCCATAATCAGGGTGAAGTGATCCATTTCTAATGATCGGCTCCTACTCGCATAGTTACATGTGTCTTACGGCCCCCGATGTTGTAGTTACCTATGCTGGTCCAACCATGGGGTGTATTAGGTCCCATGGTGGCGGCCCGACACAATTCTAGAATGCACAGGTATACTACTGGTGCCCAGTGCCTAATTTTTCTGCACTGGAGTGTGTGCACGCCCGCACCCCGTTAGAACCTACACTGCTGCACCACCGCCATCGATTTGACCTCTTACAGTCAGCCCAGTAATCGTGCCCCACCCTGCCTAGTTCAGGGTATCCTGATACACCTTGTAGGGTTACTGCTGAAAAGGGTCCCCCGCTACTAGGTTTTCTATTTCTAGCCAACATGCTAAGTTGGTTAAGTGTTTTGTAAACCTAACCCCCAATCAGTCTGTATAGTTTAGCATGTTCCATTTTGATTAAGTATTAATTCAATTTACTTAATCCTATCAATCCTGACTCAGCCTTAATTGTCTTATTAAAGCCTCGACCTCTCACATTAGACAGATATTGTTGTGACTACCTGTTGTCGGGTGGTTCCGGGCAGTCTTACGTCACAACTCAGTCTAACCTCGGGTCTTTATTGGGCTCAATGTTTAACCACCCACATTGGATAGGTATTGTTGTGACTACTGGACAACCGGGCAGTTCCGGGCAGGTTTATGTCACAACGCAATCTAACCTCGGGTTAAACACATCGTATTTTCTAAATTTACATATTTTGTCTCTTTTCTTTTTATATGTAAATATTTACGGCCCATTATTCAAATTCATTTTTATTGGGTAAAATTAATTTATACCACTTAATTGTTTTCAAGGTCGTTGGCATGCGTCAAACATGCCAACACATATGTTTATATTTTTACCCAACGTCACTACCCCCGTTTTATACGTTCGCTATAATATAACATATGTTGGGTTTAACATTTAAGCCCAACTTAGCCACATGAAAAAGTGGAGGCTTAGAACATGGTGTTTATATATTCTAAGTAACATCAAAAAGGGGAGTGTGAACGCATGAAATTGCAACATAACGATCTAATTAACATAAATTAGGCACTTGTAAACTTGCATTGTAATAGCATATAATCCTGACATGAAACATACCTAACATGAATCATGGTTTTAATCTAGTCATGTAAACTTGCATTTAAAAATGTGAATCTAACTTAATTATGTGTCACATATATTATCATATGATTTTGATACCAACATAGGCCTAAAACATGTTTTCAATTAGGCATAACACCAAACATAGTCTAGTCATGTTCATAGAGTCAACACAAGTTCAAAAAGATGCTTACTTTTGTCTCTAATACAAAAGTATGGTTTTACACTTGAATCATGATGCCAATTCCAACCTAAATTCATATGAGTCATAATACCCAAATGGATCCAACTACACTAAAAGTGATATAAAAAAAATATACATCATGTTGGCATAATAGTGAACCATATACTTGCATGAATTTCAAATAAACTACCACAAACATATAGTCGTTAACTTTCAACATGAATCATATACTTGCAATTATCCAATAGGTGTTGTAATAAACTACCATAAACATATAGTTGTTAACTTTCAACCTGAATCACATACTTGCAAATATCCAATAGGTCTAACATCGTTAAACCACAACATCCCAAATCGATTAGAATCATAGCAACATACAATTATGAATTATTATCACCACAAATTAAGTACAATTCCATTTCTTATTTTACACAAATCAAAACACAATTATTCATTCACATCGGAATAGCACTCTACTTACAACGTATGACGAATCTTCAATTCAGGAATCTGAATTCTGAATTTGGAGATGCTATCCTTTGTTGTAGGCGTTGTTTTGATTTAGTTGTCGTTGCTTTAAGCTTTTGAATTGTCTCCTAATCGTCTCTCAATTTTGACGGCTACTCCTAGTCTTTCCTCAGCAGCATGACGGTCTCATTCTCATTTTTATTTGTATGAATTAGGTGGAGTCTTAGGTCCTTTCTATAGAGTTTTGAATTGATTAGAACCGTCGATGGAGCTTGGATTAATAATAGCCGTTCGTTTGAAGGAGAGACCAATCAGGAGCTGATACCTAGCCCTAGTGACAAGGCAAGACTCAGAAATTTGGCCAAGCACAGACCAGGCCAGCCAGGAGGGGCTGGGTTCGACCTGGCTCAGGGGCCAGGTCGACTCCCCAGTCGACCCCTAGGTCGACTTGGTAGTCGACCTGGGTGCCCCAGGTCGACTACCCAGTCGACCTGGGTAGCCCAGGACGACTACCCAGTCGACCTGGGTGCCTTGGGCGGGAAAATTCCCGCCCAGTCTATTCTGGTCCGATTTTTTGAAATTTGAATTTGTTCTGAGCTGTATTTGTCTGTTTGAATTTAAACTGAATTTTGAAACTTCAGGAGGCCATATCTTCTTCATACGGAGTCCGTTTTATGCAAACTCGGACTCTATCCTAAGCAGAATTCCAAGATGAATGCAATGGCGTATCCTGTTTCCCTTAATTCTTTGATTTGAAATTAATTATACTTTAATTTGTGAATTTCACTGTTATAGAATACACGGGGTGTTACAGGCTGAAATCTGACAAAGTGGCTAAACGGGCTTTAATGGGTAATTAGTGAATATAATAATATAAATAATAAGCAAATTAGGACCCTCAAACCTAATTTCGAAATGCACCAGCCACCACCTTCATTTTCAATGGCCACATTCATCTGAAACTTCATTCTCTAATTTCTTCCAATCCGCTCAATGAAAATCAACAAACCATATACCAAATCGAAGCTCTCTTCCTCCTCTTCGATTCTATAAGGATATGAATGGATTTATTGAAGTATTTTGCCCGGAATCCCCTCCTCAACCCGCGGCCAAACAGCCCCACCGCACCCCGTAGGCCCCACCGCCCCCTCCATCACCTAGGGTGCCGACATCCCTCTCCTCCCTCGTCGATTTGCCACCTTCCGATCGACTTCTAGCTTCACCAATCTCGAGAAAAAAGGAAACCTAATTTTGAAGGCTATGGGTTCATATGGACGGCTTGGAACGTGATGGAGGAGGAAGGAGGAAAGGTTGACTTTTTCAACCTTTGATTATTTAATTAATTTAATTCAAAATTTTAGCAATCTTAATTTAACCATATCTCACTCATACGAACTCAGATTCGAACGATTTCAGGTGCGCCACGATCGTGAGACCGAGATCTACCCGATGACACTAATCGGACCTGATTTTGAGCAAGTTGAAATTCGGCCAATTTTTTGATCTGAACGGCTCAGAAATTCAAACGATGTGAGATTTCTATTTTAAAAATTAAAATTACTTATTTATTTTATTGAGTAATATATATTTTCATTCAGTATGAGATTCATGTTGTATGTATGTATTTATTTCAATGTTGATTGTGTTGCGATTGTGATGAACGATTGATTGTGATTGTGTATTTGTGATGGTTAGGATTTTGTGCATACGATAAAATCATATATTATTGTATATAAAGAATATTTTATATTCATGTGTGTTAAACTGTGAAGTATAAAATAAAAACAATATTTTTATTTTCATGTTTGATTTAAATAAATAAAAAGATTAGAATAAATTGTCATTCTGTTTTAACATATCATATTAGAACAGAAACATACATTAAAATAGAAATCACTTTTTTTGTCATTAAAATTTATTCTTTTATTTGCATTTACGAATGCAAATATACATTAAAAATAGAATTTGTTCTTTTACTTGCATTTCTTGTTTCAAACAAAACTTAGAAGTAAGAGCTCACCTTTTTATTTGCATTCCACATGCCAATATGACATAGAAATAAAAGTGCATCTTTTTATTTGTGTCCTCTAATGAAAAAAATAAGAATTAAGAAAAGTTAACATTTTCTTACTAAAAATAAGATGAAAGTTACATTTTTGCATTGTTTTATTATTAATATTGATTTTTAATATTAATTAAATTAAAATAAGTTAATATTGATTTTTATTTTTTAGTATTAATGAAAGGAAATCATTTTTGATCTATAATGAAAAGAATCACTTTTGTTTGAAAAGAAAAGAATGACATTAACATTGATTTTAGTTGAAATAATAAAAATTACATTTTCCACTAATTTTAGTTAAAATAATTACAAGACATCATTTTGGTTAGTGAATAAAAAGAGACTTCATTTAGTTGAATTAGAAGTGACATTATTCATACCGCTATGTATTAATGTAAAAAATGAATATTCACACCGTTATGGATTAATGTGGAAAATGAATATTCGCACCGTTATGTATTAATGTAGAAAATGAAACTTATTTGCATTGTAAAGAAATTACATTTTATATGTAATGAAAGAATGAGAATTGGCATTATAAAGAAAAATGGAAGTAAAGTTAGCGTCATTTAATTTTGAGGAAAATGAAAGTAAAGTTAGCGTCGTTTAATTTTGAGAAAAATGGAAGTAAAGTTAGCGTCATCTAATTTTATGAAAAATGAAAATAAAAACTAGGGTATTCATGAAAGGTGGAAGTAATTATATTTTAGTGCCGTTATAAAATATGAAAAAATAAAATTACTTTAGCATTTGTGTTGAATTTTGAAAATAGGTAGCATGCTAATTAATGTTAATTTATTATTATTTATGATAATTCAAATATGTTACACTGCCATATAGAAGTTGCCTGACTTGTATATGTTGATTGGGCTGATATTTTCACACATCGCCCAAGTGCACAAATAGTATATTATTATTTGGATTTTGTTTGAATGTCATTTTAATGTTGTGTGAATGTTATCTGAATGTTATTGGAATGTTAATTTGGTGATAAAGGAATGTCTATCATTATTTCACAAATGCGTTGTATGAATCCATTAATTAATGGTATTTGATTTGAGTCTCATTCCAATGCAGAATTTTCTACAGTTATCAAGAATGGTTAATGCAGTAATAAATAATAAATTAATATTTCAAGTTTGAATTTCAAAATTATACATTTTGAAAATATAATTATAATATTATTTTAAATATTATAAGAATAAATGTAGTAATAAATGACTAATTAATATTTCAAGTTTGAATTTCAAAATTATACATTTTGAAAATATTATTATAATATTATTTTAATATTATAAGAATATGGAAAGTTACTATTTATATCAAGATACTTGAAATCAAGATATTTAGAAATAAAGAATATCTTAAAATTAAGATTCTTTAATGGAAAGGATAATTTCAAATAATATGTTTTGGAAAAATTAATGATAATTATAAATTATAATTGTGCTTGGACACGAGGTTAGGTTACATTTGTAGTGGATGTCTTCCCGGACCCGACCGGCATATCCAGCAGCCACTAATGTTGAACTTAATGTGAGAGGTCCAAGTGCACAAATACGAAACGTGCCATGACACGAGGTTAAGCCCAACTTGTGGAATAAGTCTGCCTGAAACCGACCGGCACATCCAGCATCCACAAGTCGTAGGCTTAATGTGTGAGGTCTAGCCCATTATAAAATACAAATGGATAAGAAATGAGTTGGGCTATTTAATCCGTTTTAAAAATAGCAACGCATTTAAAAAAAACGAACTAGTTTATCGATTTATTTTATCCATTTTATAATGAATATTAAAAGAGAAATTTCAAAATTAATATTTTGGAAAATAATATCATTATAAAAGGATAACCTATAAAATAATCAAGTTTTTGAATATTGTTGGAATAAAGGTTTGAATCGTCTTGGAAACGAATTTATAAACGTTTTAAAACACGTAAAAATAAGGAAAATCTTTTTATTTAGATTTAAATGAGATTCTCAATTATTAATTATAATTGAAATAAAAAGGAAATTGATTATGGGTCGTTTGTGAACAATGTTTTGAAGGACATTAGTTCTTGAAACTCAAATCAATAGTGAAATTTTGATTTGTTATTAATTAATCTTTTTAAAGATTAAATGAAATTTTCTAAAAGAAGAGATGCCTAATATTATATATTAAATTAGGAATTAATGAAACATGAAATGGGGTCTCTCGTGAACTATGTTTTAAATAACGTCAGTTCTTAAACCTGGATTAAAAATAAGATTAATTCTAGAAAAGTGATTAGTCATTTAACAATGATTTTAGAGGGCTAAAACTTAATAAAGTTTTAAATAAATCTTTAATTAGATTGAAGGTGAATAAAGGAAGATTAAAGAATAAGTTGAAAGATTTATCTTTGATAAAATTTATGGGAACCTTTCCCTAATAATGTGAATACTTTATTAAAAGGATATTCTGAATTGGAATGAGGCATTGATGTGGTTTATGTATAGCACCTAATTTTAAACCACGCGAGTTATTCGAAAAGACCGGGATTAACCCATTCCAAATAATGATACGACGTTCAAAGAATTAAAGACGACGATTGAAGACCGACGATCTTCGCATCGAATGGGTAACTAGTGTTGAGGCACTTGACTGATTTGCTCCCAAGACAGGGCTAAGTTGGTAGTTATCCGAACGTAGTGTTGATTTGTACGGATTTGGCTTTCGCTCAGACCCAGAGCATAAGCTTATAAATGGAATGTGTGTCCGACATTGTACTCCTTTATATTGTATTTACTGATTTTCTGCGAATGTATGAATGTTTGGTTGCGGAGAATTTATTCTCTTGCTTAACACCCTTTCATATATTTCGGCAAAGGATTGGTAGTGTGATATGGAGTGACAGTGTGGCATACTAAGATGCAATGATCAAGGTTTCTTGTTGAAAAGCAGAACCTTGTGGTGACGATCAAAGTATAGCTTGAATAAGCATAGCTTTGTGTATTACGTAGCTTCATGAGCCTCACAACCCGGTGGAGTCTAAAACGGGAGAAGGGAACATAGAGAGAGCAGCACGTTTCTTTCTAGCTAGAAGTAGTGTCAGTGCTTAAACTGGCTGATATTTTACGTATGTGGATGATGGAATGAGGCGCCTCGGATGATAGGTCCTATAGGATCGGGAACCGTGTGTTCAGGAATAACAAATCTACAAACCGCAAGTGTGGACCGGCCCTGCAGCTTTCCAAGGGTTCTCTGCGGGGGATCCTGAGACATTAGCTAGAGTGTCTCGAATCGGTAAGGAGCTCCTCCCTAGCCTTGACTCATGTTGGAAACCAATTTCCAAATACGACCCTCCGAATTTGATTGTATTACTAGTACGGAGGCATAGTATATGGTAGCTATGCTTCCTAGGATTGATGCATTTACTTTGAAATGTTTTTGAAACATATATAAACTAATAATAATATCAAATTTATTTTTAACGTATCAAGCATTTTTGACCATTATAAGGTAAAACTCTATCCTCTGGTTTGCGTTGCATTGTGTGATGGGACTTGAGTCTTATGATGGTTTCATTTTTCTAAAAAGCATTGCGTTGTTTAACGATTTACTTTTAATTTATGCACCGGCAATTCATTGGAGTAAACTCGTTCCGCGTTAGCTGCGTGGTCCTTGGATTTTCCTGATTACTATTAGTTAAATTAGTTTAGAATTCTCACACCATTCCCATGACTGACCCGTTGTTTGTTTCCACCTTTACAAACTCGGGTGCCCTCTTCTCCACATGGGCAGTCGAGTAGTTTGTCTACAGGTTCTTATCTCAAGCAGGATTCTGGATTGAAGCATAAAGCTGTGTCCAGAGCATCGAAGTCTTCCGCTGTTTATTGTATTTAATATATTGTAATTTATCTTCCGTTGTAATTTTATTCAATGTACTCTGATATGTTCTGTACTCTGATGTAACATTATTGTAATGTTTATAAAAGTCTACTGTTATTGTTTTGATGTTGTTGTTTTCCCAGAGTTAACGTTTTCGGGTTTTGAATGGTCTTGGTCGATTTTTCGATCGATCGGGTCGGGAGAAAACCGGGTCGTTACAAACAGTACTTCGGCAATGGCTCCACACAGTCTTAAGGAATTTGCCGCTTATTTTACAAAGCTAGAGAGATTCGATGGTGTTAATTTTATTTGATGGCAGAAAAAGATGCATTTCTTGCTGGTTGGAATGGAAGTGGTATATGTTCTAACTACGCCAAAACTAGCGGAGATTGAAGATGAAACGATTGCGCAAACACGTGAAAGGATCAAATGGGAACAAGATGATTAAATTTGCTAGGGGTCATATATGCAATGCAATGACAGATACACTCTTCGATATGTTCTACAACAAGCCCACTGCCAGAGACGTCTAGGATTCATTAGAAGAAAAGTATCTTATGGAGGACACAACTAGTAAGAAATTTCTAGCCACCAAATTTTTTAATTATAAAATGACTGATGATCGTTCAGTGGTAGAGCAATTCAATGATATCATGCACATACTTGACCAATTCAGTCAACATAACTTAAATATGCATGAGGAGACTAAGGTCTCTGAAAAGAGTCGATGTGTACGACTTAAAGGATCTATATGGATAATGCAAAAATATACGTTATATACTAGCTAAATAATGTGCAGTAGCATATGCAAATAAAATCTAAGTTACCGAGACATATAATAAGTAAAAAGAAGCGGTAAGTAAAGTAAAAGAGACACCAGGAGTTTTATACTAGTTCGGACTTCCCGCCCTACGTCCAGTCCCGAAGCTCCTCTTCGGAATTCACTAACAACACCCTCTCTTAACCCGGAGGAATAGGTTAGTACACCCGAGCCCCAACAAGGATGCCTCTCGCTTGAGCAACTACACAGGTCTTCAACAATTACAAGAGTTTGACTTCTGATTTGTATTCTTGAATCAACACGGATAGCAAATATTTTAAGTACAACCTTCCTATAATCTGATCCTCTAGTATATACTTTGAATGCGGAGATTTAAGGAAGTGAAATCGCTTGTTGAATCAAAAGATGTTAAATCAATTCAGGGATTCAACAAGTATTTGAATTGGAGAGCTTTTTGTTTACAAAGAATAGGAAAATGCAATTCAGAGATTAGATAAGAGAATAGAATGAATTCAGTCATTGTAAAACATGATTGAAGTTGTTTATATAATAGTATAAGAGTAGCAATCTTTCACGAAAATTTTCCATAAAAAGATACGTCCATTAATGAAGAGGAATCTCTTCATGAATGGAAGCAACTCTTCAGAAAATAAGTTCTGGGTCGAATCAGTCGACTGGTTAAAAATCATCAGTTGACTGGTAAAATTATATTATATTTATAAAACTCTTAAAAACTAGCCGTTATGTGCAGGAATTGCTTCACCAGTCCACTGGTGGATTTCCTACCAGTCGACTGGTAGGTAATTTCCTGCACAGTCTGGCTTTTTGAAGGTTTTAATTATATATATATATATATATATATATATATAAAAAAAAAAACTTGATTAGAACGTTCGTGTATACTTGAGGATAGATTTCAACATAATTCTAACACGATTCAATGTACATATATATATATATAAAACCTTATCTTTATGATTTGATTACTATAGTAGCTTCATTTGTTGGAATCGATCAAAATCTCGTTATTCAACATTCTCCCCCTTTTCGATTGATGACAACACTTTGGATTTTCTCCCCCTGAATGTTAAGCTCCCCCTAAATTTCTGCATGAATTCGTTAGTTCATAATTTTATAACCTTACCATTTGATTCCTACATAACCAAGTGTTAGCACAAATTTTTCCAATAATATGGAAAATATAAGAATATATTTGCATGGGAACATAAGAATGGTGTAATATATAAATAGTATAAGAGATATTTCTCCCCCTTTGTCATCGATTAAAAAGAATAAGTACCATGATAAACACTGTAATCGAGAGTAGTAGAGAATACAAATAATTATAACACCTTTAGGAGATATTGAATCATGTGCTTTTTTGATAAACTGAGTTTTCATAGATATTTAGAGATACTGAATAGCCTTCTCTTTGTTGCGGTGTACCTACAAAAAATATGACATATATACTTTGGTACCTACTTGCTTTGTTTGGGTCCATGGGTTAGATGAAAGGTAACCATACCCAAGAGGGTTTAATGGAACCTTCAAAGATATAATTTTCATCATTAACTACTGAATCAAAATATTCATCGATATTTTTTTCTCTACTTCTCCAATTTATTGGAAACCAAATACTTAAGTAATCTCTATTGATATTTCTTTTCGTACATCTACATTTATTATAAACATCTCTAGTCATAAAAGTATTCGAATAATAACTGGATCTAGGCTGTGCATTAGTACTAGCAGTGATATTCTTATTGTACATAAAAGCATATCTAGTACTTTTTCTATGATTGGTTTTATTATATCCTAAACCATATTGTTCATGTAAAGCTCAAGATCTAGACGAAATCATATTTAAATCATTTTGACTTTTATTAACTTTCGCGAACTTACTTGTACATTTGTCAAATTTGATTCCAAAATCGCGATAGACATTTTCACAAGAAATTTTGTTATTATTTTCTAAATCATCAATTTCTTTATTTAATTCAGAATTCTTTGTTTTTAAAGTATCATTCTCAGCTTTGAGACCAAAAATTTGATATTCTAAATTATCTAAAGAAGATTGTAATTTTTCAAAATTTTCTTTAGAGTCATAAATTTCATTTTGCAAAATTTCACATTCTTCAGATAATTCTAAATTCTTTTCAGTTAAAGCTCCATTCTCTTTATCAAGAAACGAAATTAAAGAACTAGAATTATTTAAAGAATCTTCTAAAGATGAATTTTTATTTTGCAAAAGATCAATTTCCTTCAATAGAACATTGTTTTTATCTTTTAGCCGCTCATTTTCTTTTTGAAGGAAATCTTTTTGAAAAACAAGCTCTTCCAAGGTATTTTCAAACCATTTGGCCTGTTTTACTAAAAAATTGTTTTCCCCTTTCAATTTGGAATTTTCTTGCTCACTACCTTTAAACTTGTCCAAAATAATTGAATTAAGTTTACCTAAGCTTTTAAAATCTTTCAATAATTTTTCATGGTCTAACAGAAGATCTTTATATAATGAAGCTACACATACCGATTGTGATCCGACTTTAGCCATGAGACATTTGTTTCCTTGCTTTCTTGATTCTGCTTTATTGTCCTTCCACTTTCTAATGCCTTGACAAGATTTCTTCATTGCCATTTCCTCTAGGATGTTGTTGTTGCAATCACTAGAACGCCAGGCTCTGATACCAATTGAAAAGAGTCGACGTGTACGACTTAAAGGATCTATATGGATAATGAGGAAATATACTTGATATACTGTCTAAATAATGTGCAGTAGTATATGCAAATAAAATCTAATTTACCGAGATATATAATAAGTAAATAAAAGGGTAAGTATAGTAAAAGAGACACCAGGAGTTTTTATACTGGTTCGGACTTCCCGCCCTACGTCCATTCCCGAAGCTCCTTTTCGGAATTCACTAAAAACGCCCTCTTTTAACCCAGAGGAATAGGTCAGTACACCTGAGCCCCAACAAGGAAGTCTCTTGCCTGAGCAACTACACAGGTCTTCAACAATTACAAGAGTTTGACTTCTGATTTGTGTTCTTGAATCAACACGGATATCTAATATTTTAATTACAACCTTCTTATAATTTATTCCTCTAGCATATACTTTGAATACAGAGATTTAAGGAAGTGAAATCGCTTATTGAATCAAAAGTTGTTAAATCAATTCAGGGATTCAACAAGTATTTGAATTGGAGAGCTTTTTGTTTGCAAAGAATATGAAAATGCAATTCAGAGATTAGATAAGAGAATAGAATGAATTCAGTCATTGTAAAACATGATTGAAGTTGTTTATATAATAGAATAAGAGTAGCAATCTTTCACCAAGAGTTTCCGTAAAAAGATATGTCCATTTCCATTGATTAATGAAGAGGAATCTCTTCATGAATGGAAGCAACTCTTCAGAAAATAAGTTCTGGGTCGAATCAGTCGACTGGTTAAAAATCATCAGTTGACTGGTAAAATTAAATTATATTTATAAAACTCTTAAAAACTAGCCGTTATGTGCAGGAATTGCTTCGCTGATCGACTGGTGGATTTCCTACCAATCGACTGGTAGGTAATTTCCTGCATAGTTTGGCTTTGTGGAGGTATATATATATATATATATATAACTTGATTAGCACATTCGTGTATACTTGAGGATAAATTTTAACATAATTCTAACACGACTCAATGTACATATATATATAAAACCTTATCTTTATGATTCGATTCCCATAGTAGCTTCATTTGTTGGCATCAATCAAAATCTCGTTATTCAACAGTCTCATCGATAATAGACAATTTACCCCCTCCTTGTAAAGTTCAAAGGAAACTACTTAAACACAAGAAGGAGGATATGAGTCTAGAAAGCCTTGCACAGTATTTGCAGGTTGAACAACAACTAAGGCAAAAAGATGCTCAAGATGAAAAGTTGTTGATATGTCAAAAGTCCATATGGCGGAAGAAAAGAAAGCAAATAATGCTTCGAATAAGTATTCTAATAAGAAGAGGGAAGGGCAGAACAAGAAAAGAAAAAACGGTTGCTACTTTTGCGGTAAACCGGGACATTTCAAAAGGGATTGTCGCTTCTGGAAAAAGAAGCAGCAATCTGAAAAAGAAAAGTTTGTAGCAGTCATATCAGAAGTGAATATGACTGAATAAGACAATTCTTGGTGGATATATTCTGGCGCTACTAAGCATATCTGCATAGACAAGAATCAATTCAAGAAACTGGAACCGACCAAAGATGAAGAATACCTATACATAGGAAATTCAACAAAGGTGGAGGTCAAAGGAAAGGGGTCGGTGGATTTGGAGTTCACACCCGGAAAAGTTCTGACATTGAATGATGTATATTATGTACCCGAAATTAGGAAGAATCTTGTTTTGGGAAGTCTTCCTTATAAGTATGATTTCAAAAAAGTCTTTGAGTCAGATAAATATTTGTAGACCAAAGGCGGTGTGTTTGTAGGAAAAGGGTACATGTGTGATGGTATGTTTAAACTGAATGTTAATATTAATAAAAGTATGAATTTTGCTTATATTGTTGACTCGTTTTCATTATGGCACAATAGATTAAGACATGTTAATCATAAACGTATGCTTGATATGATATCATTGAATCTGATTCCAAAACACCAAAATGGTATGCTAGATAAGTGTAGGATATGTTCATTAACTAAGATCACTAGAAAACCATTTCCTAATGAAACGGAAAGTGCAAAAAACTTGTTACAACTTATTCATAGTGATGTATGTGACATGCATAGTACTCCTACTAGTGGTGGAACGAAATATTTTGTCACATTCATAGATGTTTATTCAAAATATTTTTATGTTTATCTTACGCATGCTAAAAATGAAGTGTTAAATTCATTTATGTCCTATAAAACTGAAGTAGAAAACCAGTTTGATGCTAAAATAAAAACACTTAGATCTGATAGAGGAGGCGAGTATCAATTTCCTGAATATTGTGAATCAGTAGGAATTATGCATGAAACATCCATTGCTTATACACCACAACAAAATGGAGTAGCTGAAAGTAAAAATAGAACACTTACCGAAATGGTATATGCAATGTTGTGTAATTCTGGACTGAATACTAGTTTCAGGGGTGAAGCTTAACTTACCGCATGTAATATTATGAATTGAATACCTCATAAGAAAAGTAAAATTACTCCTTACGGACTTTGGAAGAATAGAAAACCAAATCTAGATTATTATCGAGTTTGGGGATGTAGAGCGATTGTCCAATTACCTGAACCAAAAATAAGGAAATTGGGACAAAAGGCTATCAAGTTCATATTCTTAGGATATGCTCAACATAAGAAAGGATATAGGTTTCTAGTAATTGAATCTAATAGCTCTATTGAAGTAAATACAGTAATAGAATCAAGGGATGCAATTTTTATGAGAATAGATTCACATCTATTCAAAATAAACCGATTCATGAAACAATGGAGGTCAATACACCTATTAATGAAATGGTGGAGGTTAACGAACCAACTATTGAACCTATAGAAAACACTGATGGATATATCGACGAAAATAGTGATTCTCTTAGTAGAAGTAAATGAAGAAGGATAGAAAAATCTTTTGGACTTGATTTTGTCGTATATTTGGTTGAAGGATCTGGAAATAATGTAGAGCATCAATTAATGATATCTACAAATATAGAATCTGATCCTTTAACATGTAATGAAGCAATGAAATCTCAAGATTCATCATTTTGGCAAGAAGTCATAAATGATAAAATTGATTCTATTATGGGAAATAAAACATGGAAACTAGTAGATTTACCTCTTGGTTCTAAACCCGTAGGATGTAAATGGATATTTAAGAAAAAGTTAAAAGAAAATGGCACAATCTAAAATTTTTAAGCTAGATTAGTTGCCAAAGGATTCACGCAGAAAGAAGAAATAGATTATTTTGATACATATGCCCCAGTAGCAAGAATTTCAACTATTAGGACTTTAAATGCGTTAGCTTCTATATATAATTTTGAAATATGTCAAATGGACATCAAGAATGCATTTCTAAATGGAAAACTTGATTAAAAGATATATATGTCTCAACCATAAGGTTTTGTCATGCCTGGACAAGAGCATAAAGTATGTAAACTTGTCAAATCACTTAATGGTCTCAAACAAGCACCAAAGCAATGGCATGAAAAGTTTTATAAAACTATTATTCTATTGGTTTTAGGATCTCTGAATCTGACAAATTTGTATGTAGCAAGTTTCATTCAGGTTAACGTATAATTATATGCCTTTTCGTGGATGATATGTTTATATTTGGAACAGATACTTCGAGTATTGAAGAAACTAAAAGATATATATCTTCATGTTTTGACATGAAAGATATGGGAGTAGTTGAAATGATTCTTGGAATAGGAATCATGAAAACAAATGATGGGTTATCAATTACCCAGTGTCATTACATTGAATTTTTTTCGAAATGGTTCAATCTATTTGATTGTAAACATATGTCTACTCCGTTTGATCCAAATATGCAGTTGTTCACTAATACTGGAAGAGCTATAGAACAATTGAAATATGCTAGAGTTATAGGAAGTTTGATGTGTGCAATGACATGCACACGACCAAATATTGCCTATTTTGTTGGCAAAATGAGTAGATATACTAGCAACCCCAGTCATATCCACTGGAATGCAATACATAGAATTTTAAAGTATTTAAAAGGTACCATAAATTATGGTATACATTACAACGATTATCCGAGTGTAATAGAAGGATACACAAATGCTAGTTGGAACACTAGAAGTGAAGATAATAAATCAACTAGTGGATGGATATTCACTCTTGGTGGGGGAGCAATTTTCTGGGCCTCAAATAAAAAAACATGTATTGCTGATTCAACCATAGCTGCTGAGTTTATAGCACTGGCTTCTAATAGTAAAGAAGTGGAATGTTTAAGGAATTTATTATTAGAAATTCCTGTGTGGCCAAAACCTATGCCACCAATATTTGTGCATTGTGATAGTCAATCTACATTATCACAAGCTTACAACCAAGTTTATAATGGTAAATATAGACATATTGGTCTAAGGCACAGTTTGGTTAGGCAAATGTTAACTGAAGGAGTAATTACCATAGATTTTGTGAGATCTAGCTAGAATGGCAGATCCATTTACTAAAGGACATGCAACACTACAACAAAAACACCATATTACAACTTTAATTTTACAACGGTGGCAAAAGCACCGTTGTAATAAATGTTTTTTTACAACTTTTTTCCAGAATAGTTGTAATAAACTTATTTTTAACAACTCTATTATTTTGACAGTTGTAATAAAAGCCTATCACAACTTTTATTTTTTGGCTGTTGCAATATATGACTATATTTAAATATAATTAAAAACCAATAATTAATATTTAAAACATTTATATTGATAATTTATAATTAATAACTAATAATTACTATTAATAATCAATTAGGAAGTAATAATCAATAATTAATCTGATGTCTTAATATATATATATATATATATATATATATATATATATATTTGAAATTTGGTATTTGAGAATTGTTAGTTGTTTTAAATTTGAAATCTAATCTATTTTATTTTGGTTTTAACTCAAATTTTGTATGTATAAACTAAATTTTCTTTTATAACCGTTTAAATATTTTTGTTGAATTTAATATTAGTGATATTTGAACTAATTGATATTTATGTAATGAAAATTTTAAATTTGTGCTATTTGTCAAATTTTATACGATATTAATATTTGAAATTTGAATATGTGGCTTGAAAAATTATAAATTTACTTTCCAATTTAATTTGAGAAGCGTACTTGTGTTTAAATTAATTCTGTTTAGTTTTGAATTTTGGTTTTTAAATTTACTTATGTTGTATTTGAAAATATTAAATATATACGTATGGTTGTATATTCTTGGTATTAAAATGGTATATACATTTGAAAAATAAATATTGGTTTAATGTAAGTTTTTACACTTGTTTGATCCTTGTAACAAGCAGGTGCACCTGTTCATTTTGCTGTAAAATGGAACCACGTGGTTCCTTTGTTCTGAGAATGACCACGCGTCGCCTTCTATTACCTTTTCTTTTGTATTTCACCGTGCCCTTCATTTTTTTCTAGCCAAAAAACTAAATCCCTAAAACTCGAAATTAACGGTTGTCGATCCCCTTTTGTCTTTTCCCAAATCATTCCCAAAAATCGAAGCATGATAACGGCAGCAGCTGAAATCGAACCGCCTCCTTCACTACTCACGTCCTGGCTACCAATTCTTCCTTGCTCCACTACTGGCTCAAGACGCTTGCCCTCCTCTCCGTACTCTATCGAATCTGCTCCGCGCGCCTGAAAACCCACCAACAACGTTCGCCCTTGCCTTCATCAAAACCGCACCGACAACCTGATGCCTCCGGTCTACCATTTTGCTTGCTGACCGAACCCCTAGCCATTGTGAACCGAAGCTTGACCAACGCAACTGCCACGTCCAGCAACCGCCTGCGTTTCAGCCGTTCAAGGTGAGTTTGTTACTCACGATTCATTTATTTTCAAGAAGATTAACTCCAAATTTAAACTATAATATAATAACTAATACTTGGGGGCTTTGTTGGCTGACATATGGTTGTCGTTTGAGGTTATTACTGCTTGTTTCTTGTTCCCTTTAATTCTTTGTATGGCCGCACCTTGCCCTGTATTCTTGGATGTATGTTTTTAGATTTTAAAATCTAAAACGTAGGCAAGTTCTGTTTCAAAATTTTGGTACTGTTATAAGCCGAATTAGGTTCCATTACCCGCAAGTTCTGTCCTATTTCTACCTTAGTTTTGCTTGCAGCAGTTACAAATGTTAGCCCATTGTCTTATTATCAGATATCAATGGTAAAATGTGAAGTTTAATTAGTACATATCCGATTTGGTAGCTGCTACCACCGCAGCTACTCCGAACATACTTCTAGGCGTTATATCACATGTTGTTAAACATTAGTATCATACTCACTCATCAATATACAACCAGCTTATGTATTATGATATAAACACTATTTAGTGGATAAGGATGTGAGGTTGTAGAATGCAAAGTCAAGGCTATTGTTAAAAAAAAGATATTTTGCTAAGTTTTGTTGTACCGTTGGTTTGCAAGCTAGAATTACTAGCCTCTTCTTCCGTTCGTCGGTTATGTAATGACATATATATCAAAGTCTTGAATAGTAGCTATACTTGTTGTGTGTGTGTGTGTATATATATATATATATATATATATATATATATATATATATATATATATATTAGGGGAGAGTAATAAGGTGGCCTTGTATTGTTCATGCATGTTGAATTTTTGAGGAATGAAAACCAAATTTTTTACTTGGTATGTGTGTTTATGTTGAAAAAAAAAAGAGCATGGTGATGTAAACGAGAACATGTGCAGAATCTTGCTTATAAAGTGGGTATATAACATGTGTAAGAAGTTAGACAACATTAGTTATAAGTAGCATATATCTTTTGAAGTAAAGGGAAATGCCTAGTTTGATTGTTGTATCTTCCATACAAATGAAACTTTTGATGAGAATGAAAACAAACTTTTGTTGAAAAAAAAAATTGTCATTACAGAGGGAGGAAAATGTGTAAATAACTTCAAACTGGAAGTTGAGTTATTAGAGTGGCTTTTTCAATGAATTGTTTGAAAATTTGATTAATCAAACCTTTTACCAAGCATATCTCTGTTTTTGGATATCTAATTTGAATGCACCACATCCTTGAGGTTTCCTATTGTTTTCAGTGTAAAGGTGTTTAGTTCCAGCCGGTTTTCCCTCTGCTAGCATGAATTATATATTACTGATAGTTATGACCGGTTCTGGGATTTGGAGATGTTTTGAGGATTGGAGTATAAAATCCATATATGCTATTTCCATGATGCACTCCTAAACGCTTCCCAAAAGAAACGGTTTGTGATTATACTTTGGTGACTCAAACCATTTATATGCTATGAGAAATTATCAAATTATAACAAAAAAGTATGATCCTGCAGGAAGAGGATTCAGAGGAATATGGAAGCCCAATGGTGTTGGCATCGACAATAGCTGATACAATAAAATCACGAACGAAGGCATACTTAAAGAAGATTAAAGCTGCTATATCAGCAAAGCCAATTGTGATGAGAGCAGAATATGCACACTGCCCTAACCTGATAATCATAGACACTCTACACTCCTAGTTTTGTTCTTAAGGTGCATAACCTTTCTACTCCTTTTATATTTTGCAGCACGTTTAAAATCCCTTTTATATTCATGACTCAGCTTAAATCCCTTTTGCAGCACATTTATTAATTACTTGATTGAACGTAGAATACATAAGCTGGAATACTTCATGTAATAGTTTGATTGTTATGCTAATGAACTAAATTGGTTAGATATATAAGGAAAAACACTATATTGCTTTACCAATTGTGTTTAGTTTAACTTTTTTTTTGATTCAAACTCATGCTCCTGATTTTGAATACCAAAGGGTAACAGCATAATATAATCAACCATTTATATGGATATAGCTGATGTTTGTTTTATACTCATAGTTGAAGAAGGAAGTGGTATTAAATGAGTAATACACGCATAAATGCATCTAGCCATTGTTTAATATATTTTGTATTTCAGATACTAGGTACTGAGGTGAATGATCAGAGCGCTTCCGTAACTTTTGTCCCGCAATTTTGAGCTAGGCTATTGGAAATGACTGTTGTTTGGTTAGCGTTTTCCCCCTTCTTTTTACATATATGTTTATATAACATACGATGAGTAACTTAGTTAGTTTAGACATTGCAGAAATAGCAGACTCCCATCCTAGGAAGTTTCAACTCCTCATCCAACTTGGAAGAAAAGTACATATCCACCATTTTATGTTTACAACAAGCTAAAGGTTATGTTTATGTATATGCATATTTTGTGATTGTGCAGGTGGTGTGTCTTGTGGTGGTGGGGATGTTGAGGAAGTGCAAAGATGAAGCAGGCTGATAGTTGAAGCAGAGTTTTTGGATGGTACTGATTTGTAATCATTATTTGTAATGAAGAATTGAAATATTACTGTGATGATGTATGATTCATTAGTTTTGTATTTCAAATATAAAGTTGTAACGTTTTTTGTATAAATGGATCTATTGCTTTGAATTTATATCTATTTGTTTTCTGTTTATTCTGCTTTTGTTGCATTTGCAAAATTTATTCAATTAAAGTTATAATAAAGTTTATTACAAATCAACAGAAATAGATGTATTAATAACGAAGTGACAATGGTGCATAAGAGTTGTAGTAGGTATCACTACAACAATGCATAAAAGTTGTAGTAGGTATTACTACAACGGTTCATAAAAGTTGTAATAAAGTTTATTATAACAGTGAATAACAGTTGTAAAATATACGAAACTACAACGGTGCTGCAACGGTGCGAAAAAGTTGTAAAAAATATTTATCTATTACAACTTTTTAATACACGACGATTGCATCACCGTTGTAAAAGGTATATTACAACGGTGTTCCACCATTGTAATATGGTCAGTTTGTTGTAGTGCAAGGAACTTAGTGATAAAAACATCACATGGAATGGGATTAAAGCCTATACAATACAATCGCCAATGAAAGAAACTCAACTCAGCATAATAAAGAAATTTGTTATCTTGAGTTCAAAGAGCAGAAGTACTTCATATGTTTGAGGTTGGAAGCACTATAATATTAGTCTAAAAAACTAAATATTATCATACATTCCAAAGAAATGTGCTTGGTACTTATAATGATAAAGAGAGGATGTTCTAATTAGAAATTAATAGGTTTATAACAGATATATTGTTGAAGTGTGTGTTATAAGGCACTTCTGTTAAACCTACCTATATGAATGCAACGAAGGTGATGCCACCTTCTGCGAGATTTTGGCTTGATCCCTAAGGGCATTTCATGAAAGAAGATACAGACCCAAGGCCAATCCACGCGTCGGGCAAACATACTATCTGGAAAATATGAAAATGAGTGTGTGATAATCACATCCGGTAGATCATATAGGATCGATGGTTCAATGCTTAGTCAAACACTCCATCCTGATATACTTTGATGGGTTTTCACTACATATAGATTCAAGTCTATAAGACATCTATACATATGCACAAATTTTCCTACATATAAAATAACAAGAGGAATTTATTTATAATTTGGTGGAGGATTGTTAGAGGAAATTTGAAATAAATGAAAGGAGGAAAGAACAAAAGGGAAATTTTGATTTGTCCCACATCGTGAGATATAATATAGTATGCCCGTATATATGTAAAAGCATGATGTGTTATATTAAAAGGAAGAGGAGAAGAGATAAGGCAAGAAAATAAGCACATGATATCGGCATGATAATATTTAAAGGTCAAAAGATGGGCCTTGGGCCTTGGGTGTAACACCCCGTATATTCTATAACAGTGAAATTCATAAATTAAAGTATAATTAATTTCAAACCAAAGAATTAAGGGAAACGGGATACACCATTTCATTCGTCTCGGAATTCTGCTTGAGATAGAGTCCGGGTTTGCGTAAAACGGACTCCGTATGAGGGAGATATGACCTCCGGAAGTTTCAGAATTCAGATTAAAATTCAAACAGGCAGAAACAGTTCAGAAAAACGAATTCAAATTCAAAATTGGACCCAGATTGGGCTGGGCGGGAATTTTCCCGCCCAAGACCCAAGCCGACTGGGCAGTCGACCTGGGGTGCCCAGGTCGACTGGGCAGTCGAACTGCGTGTCGACTGGGTAGTCGACTTGGACCCTGAGCCAGGTCGAACCCAGCCCCTACTGGCTGGCCTGGTCTGTGCTTGGCCGAATTTCTGGGCTTTGTCTTGTCACTAGGGCTTATGTGTCAACTCTTGATTGGTTTCTCTTTAAAACGAACGTCTTATATTAATCTAAGCTCCATCGACGGCTCTAATCAATTCACAAACTCTATAAAAAGGACCTAAGACTCCACCTAATTCACACAAATAAAAATGAGTATGGAGCTGTCATGCTGCTGAAGAAAGATTAGGAATAGCCGTCAAGTTAAGAGACGATTAGGAGTTGATTCAAGAGCTTAAAGCCACGACAATTAAATCAAAACAACGCCTACAACAAAGGATAGCATCTCCAAATTCAGAATTCGGAATCCTGAATACAAGATTCGTCATACGTTGTAAGTAGAGTGCTATTCCGATATGAATGAATAATTGAGAATTGATCTGTGTAAAATAAGAAATGGGATTGTACTTTAATTGTAATAATGTTAATTCATAATTGTATGTTGTTATGATTTGCTATGAATGGACTTGGGATGTGGTATTGTAATTAACATGATGATGGACCTATTGAATAGTTGCGATACAAGTATATAACTCATGTTGGAAATTTGTTACGTTGTGGTTAATGAGAAGTTATATATTTCGTTGTAACCAAGTTAAGACTTATGCAAGTATATGATTCACTATTATGCCAACATGATTTTAAGATCCTTCTATGTATACATTTATGATCATTTTTAGTGTAGTTGGATCCATTTGAGTATTATGATTCATATGAATTTATGTTGGAATTGGCATCATGATTCAAGTGAAAAACCATACTTTTGTATTAGTGACAAAAGTAAGCATCTTTGTGAACTTGTGTTGACTTTATGAACATGGCTAGTTTATGTTTAACTTTATGCCCAAACAAAATATGTTTTAGGCTTAGGTTGTTGTTAGAAAACATATGATAATATATGTGGCACATAATTAAGTTAGATTCATACTTTGAATAAAAGTTTACATGATTAGATTAAAACCATGATTCATGTTTAGGTATGTTTTATGCCAAGATTTTATGCTATTACAATGCAAGTTCACAAGTGCCTAATTTATGTTAATTAGACCGCTATTTTGCAAGTTCATGTGTTTACACACCCCTTATTGATGTTACTTAGAATATATATGCATCATGTTCTAAGCCTCCCCTTTTTATGTGGCTAAGTTGGGCTAAAATGTTGAAGCCCAACGTATGTTATATTATTACGTACAAACGAGGGAATACGTTGGGGTTAATTAAAATATATGTGTTGGCATGTTTGGCACATGCCAATGATTCATGACATTTAAAATGGTATAAATACCCAAGAATAATGAATTTGAATAATGGGCCGCAAATATTTACATATAAAAGAAAAAGAGACAAAATATGTAAACTTAGAAAATACGACATGCTTAACCCGAGGTTGGATTGCATTGTGACATAAACCTGCCCGGACCCGCCCGACTGTCCAGTAGTCAGAACAATACCTATCCAATGTGGGTGGTTTAGCATTGAACCCCATAAAGACCCGAGGTTAGACTGAGTTGTGACGTAAGACTGCCCGGACCCAACCGGCAACAGGCAGTCACAACAATACCTGTCTAATGTGAGTGGTTGTGTAACAACCCGGATTTTTACAACGTGTTAAGACAAGAATCAAGGCAGAATTTAAGTATAAAATCTGAATCAAGGGAAACGGGCTATGCCACTGCGTTCGTCTCGGAAAAATACGCGAAATAGAGTCCGAGTTTTCGAAAATCGGAGTCCGTATGACCAAGTTAGGGCCCCTCAAAGTTTTCAGAAAATTTCAAGTTCAAAAACAGTTCAAATTTGAATTCAGATTTCAAACTCATCCAAGCAGAAGAGGCGGGAAAAATTCCCGCCACCCCCAAGTCGACTGGGGAGTCGACTTGGGAGTCGACACACCCCAGGTGGTGTCGACTGCCCAGTCGACCCCCCTGTCGACTTGGGTGGTCGGCCAGTTGGCCTGGGTGTGCCTGACTTGTTCCTCAAGACATGCTATTGGGTCTAGACTATTGGCCTGTGACGGGTTTTGAGGGTTCAGATCTATCCTAGGGTTAATCTAAGGGCCTAAACTACTCCTAATCTCTATAAAAACACCCTAGGACCTAACCTAAATCACTAAAAATCAATCCTACAACTAAGTGCTGCCAAAATCTATCTTGATCATGGCCTCCATCTCCAACTCCAAGGGCTTATGCATTCAAATCGGGTTCAAATCAAAAGGTGCTAGCTTGCTACATCAAATCAAGGGAGTGGATAAACATTGCTAGGCCAATTTCACGATGATTCTTCAACAAAGGAGCCACCTTTCTTCGTCAAGACGGTTCATACTCCTAGCCCTCTTGCCACGCTATGTAAGTTCTAGCTACTTCTTGATCTAAACGGTAGTTTTAATGATGGCATGGAATAAAACGAGATTAAACTAAGTATGCTAGCCTATATGAACCTTGTCATGCCTCTTTTGCTTGAACCTATGGCTTTTGGCTATGCTTAGTGACTAAAACATGTTATTCATGTTATGATTAACCTAGTTTAACTTGCAAGTTTGAATCTTTATCTATGGAATGTTAGCATGAACCTTTGGGAACCATTTGACTTATGAAACATTGGCATAGATTTGACTTTGGGGCTTATGCATGTAAATGAACCTAAACCCCTTATGTTATCATGCATGTTGGTGGCCAAATTCCCTTATGATAATATGCTTGTTTGTGGCCAAATTCCCTTATGATAATATGCATGTTTGTGGCCAAACTCCCTTATGATACTATGCATGTTTGTGGCCAAAAATCCCTTATGATGCTATGCATATTTTGAGGCCAAACCCACTTATGATACCATGCATATTTGTGGTCAACCCATTTTTGGCATCGTGCATGTTTTGAGGCCAATATGTAGCATAGTATCCTTACTATGTTGACTCGCTTTTACTTGGGTTGGAAACACGATTTGGGGTAGGATAGACGAGCGTGATTATGACATGATAATTTGACATGGGATTTCATGAAGAAATGACACTCATGATACACCTAAATGGGGACATGACATGTGGGGTAAACATGGGACTTGAAACTAGACACGTATGGGTTGTAAGCGTAATATGACACTAGACCAAACATGAAAGTGGCCAACTCGAGGTTGGGTTGAGTTTGTAGCATAAATCTACCCGGACCCGCCCGGCTTAACTAGTGGCTACAAACAATAGGACCCAATGTGTGTAGTTGGTCATATAGCACTTAAAACCCGAGGTTAGACTAGGTTGTGGTGTAAATCTACCCGGACCCGCCCGGCTTAACTAGTAACCACAACAAAGTCTAATGTGAGAGGTTGGGGTGCATTAATCTAATTAATGCCACATGAAAAGGTTAAGTAATTTTGACTAATGACACTTAACCGATATGACACGAATGGGTAGGTTAAGTGGAACCGGACTTGATTTCTTAATGACACTTAACTATATAAGACGATTAAGGGATGGGGTTAAGTAATTTACACTTAACTAATCCGACTTGGTAATTAGATGGGGTTAAGTAACCTACACTTAACTAATCTAAACACGGTAATTAGATGGGGTTAAGTAACTGTTGGCTCGCTTTTTGACCAAGCCACCAAGGATCATTCATAAGAAGAAAGCATGAAACCACATTTTCTAAGAATATGAAGGAATGGATCGCATCATCGACTCGCCCAATGACGGATCGCACGCTATCGACTCGCCCACCATCGGATCGCGTCTCGACGGATCGCCACTATTTCATCAGCGTAACGACATCTCTATGCGATCCGATCCATGCATATGTTGTTGCCCAGTATTGATCGATCTGATTCCCTGATACGTGGCGAACCCTCTGACCCGTTCAAGCGTGAGCTAGTCTTCAGCGATCCGAGACGCACGGATCTGGCGACACGTGTCCCTAACAGTCATTTGGACCAATTCTCCCCATCTGCACGATCCGATTTTCAAGCAGATCGCGACACCTGTCCACAACGGCGAATTTGACTATTTCCTCAACGGTGGCGATGCGATCCGATGTTCTCGGGATTCGTGCCACGTGTAACCACGACCCGCCTGACAAAATCAGCTATAAATAGCCCGGAGCTTGGCATTTTTTGGGATATTTTTGGCAATATTGAGTACTGAATCCGCCATTGTTGTTAAAATACTAAAATATTGAGAGAAATCCTTGATTGTATTAGCTTTCAAAGTATAATCAATAATATATAAAGTGGACGTAGGCTCGTTAACGCCGAACCACTATAAATTCTGTGTGTTATTTCCTTTTTTCTCATTCTTCAGTTGAAACTCTATAAGCTTTAGAACAATTTGGGTGTTAGGTCCAAATTTTGATCTAACATTTTGGTGCTTTCACTGAGAAGACAATCCTAAAGTTTCACTATTCGGTTCCTTGAAGATTCCAGGGATTCGGATCTCATGGCAGGAAAAAGATCTAAGGAAGCACGAGCTTCACAGACCAACGAAACAATTGAAGAAAGTGTGCACGAGCTGGGCAATGAAGAAACTCTGGATCGCAGGGCGTAGGGGGCGAACCTATCCGATGAGGACACCACGATCCGAGTCGACGAAAACGAAACGATCCGGACTGCTGAAGGGGTTGTTACTCGATCCCGAGGGAACGCCTCGCTCCCTCCGCACACTGCGACCGCGAATCGACCTCAAGGGGGCGCTGCGAGCCACCACCCACGAACCGCAGCGATCCGAATTGATGATCAGACTACAACTCGACCTGGAAAGGAGCCTATGGCTCGCTCCTACCGTCCTGGCCCCTCTGCTCGACCCGGCTCAAGCTCTTTGCGCATAAGAGAAGGTGATGACGATCAATATGATCCTGCTGCTCCCGTTACTGAGGGGGATCTCTCTCGCTTTTCTGAAATGTGGGAGAGGTTGTTTGATGAATTGGCTGCCCAAAGGCAGGAAAGTTCCGTCCTGCGACAAAATTTGACTGCTATGGATAGAAGACTTGATGAGCTTGCAAGGCAAAGAACATCGCCGGTTCGTCCACTCACTCCAGGATATTTTTCTTCGTCTGAGGAATCGCCGAGACCTCCGCGACGACCGTATGAAAGAGCCAAAAACATATAGCAGCTTCGGTTCGGAACCCTGCCATCACAGGAAGAAGAAGCGCTGGGGGCGGGGCCCTCAAACCGTAACATGAACGATCAAGCCGCAGCTCCCAGGGCTCGAGATGTAGGCAGTCCTGTACGTAACAGACTACCTCGGCCCCGTCGTCGCACACATACTCATGATAACAGGGGGCAACGAAGCCCTATCCGAGCCTCAGATTTCGTGACTGCTCCCGAAAGAGAGATTAGAGAACCCCGCCGAGCCAGAGGCACTGACCCTGAACCTCCTTTGACCAGCGCAAATGTTGCAGCCATGATCCACCAGATCCTAGCAGATAGTCGTGGTCAACGGAATGAAGATTGGGGGATCGACCGCAGTCACACCACTTTCACTGATGATATTTTGGATGCGACTTTTCCAAGGCGTTTCAACATGCCACAAATGAACCGAAATGCGGGTAGGTCTGATCCTGTCCAGCATCTGATGAGATACTCTTGGTCAATGACCGCTGCCGCAGCCTCTGACGCTATTAAGTGCAAAGCGTTTCCAATATTCCTGGAGGATGTGGCTTTGTTATGGTTTACTCGCTTGCCGGCGAGATCGATTTCTAGCTTCAGGGAGTTGAGTGAGAAGTTCGTAGAACAATTCCGTATCTACACACAGAAGACAAAAGTGTGATCGATTTGTTCCTTGTCAAGCAGCGACCAGGCGAGAGTTTAAGGGTGTACCTGGATCGTTTCAATTTGGCTGCTACTGAGGTTAAAGATCCCCATGAACCGACCGTTGTCGCAGCACTGATTGACGGAGTAGATAAGGACACTGAATTTGGGAGGTACCTGGCAGGCAAGCCGCCCCACACCAGAGAGTTATTCTACGAGAAAGCCAACGTACATTTACGCCGGGAAGAGGTATATGCTAACCGAAAGGCTAAAACAACTGATAAGGAGGAAATCCAGAGCAATGTCGCCATCAAACAGATGGGAGACAGCTCGGGGAAAGTTGAAGTTAATGTTGGGAATCAGAATCAGGGTGGTCGTCAGCCAGATAACAACAATAATAATGGTAACGGCAACAACCGGAAGAGGAACCGAGGGAACGACTCCCAGAGAAGAACTCGTCCCAGGACCTTTGAAAGTTATACACCAATAAATGATACTCTGGAAAATATCTTCATGGATGCGTATGAAGTCCTCCAAAATAAGAGGCCACCTCCCAGAGAGTCGACAGAGAAAGAGCGTGAAACAGGGAAGTTTTGTCTCTTTCATCAGATTCACGGCCATTCGACAAATGAATGCCGTCACCTAAGAGATGTAGTCGAAAGGCTGCTTCGAGAAGGAAAGTTAGATGAATACAGAGTGATGCCCAAAGACAGGGGGCAAGCAATACATGCCCCAAATCAGAACCAGAATCAACTTGCTGCTAGTCCGACTGCCCAGCAAAAGGGAAAGAACATTGTTATCAATACCGTAATCGGAGGACTTTATCTCGCCGGGGATAGTTCCAAGGCATTGGATCAATACGTCAATACAACCAAACAACACCTTGAAGTAGGGGAGTGTAGCAACCCGAGGACAGTATCCCGGTGAAGCAACAAAAGATGATGACCGACGATGTCGTCTTCCGAGAACGAGAAAGCATCGGAGTTCATGCTCCGACTGAAGATCCGTTTGTAATTACAGTACCTATTGGACCAGCCACTGTTCATAAGGTTTTAGTGGACAACGGGAGTTCTGTCAACATTCTTTTCAAAAGGACATTTGATCAGATGAATCTCGAAATAAAAGACTTGAAGCCCTGCCAAGGATGGATCCGTGGATTCAGCGGAGCATCCACCGCTCCAATGGGTTATGTAGAGTTACCAGTTACACTTGGGGAAGGAGAACGCCAGAGAGTGAAAATCCTTCCCTTCGTGGTTTTGGATGTTGAATCGCCCTACAATGCCTTCTTGGGCCGACCAGCCCTCGCAAAGTTTAGAGCCTGTATAGCCCCCTGGTGCTTGTTATTGAAATTCCCCACCGAAGATGGCATTGGTATCGTCAGAGGGGATCAAGTTGTTGTGCGAGCATGTTATGTTGCCGAACTAAAGTTACTTCGCAATGGAGGGGATATTGAAACTAAAGGCACTTCTCCCCCTAGGGTGGCGGAGACCTTATAGCAACCAAAGAGGATAGTCGTTGGAGAGTCGCCCAGAAAGATGCCCGAGGATATAGATCCCAGAGAGGATCAAGAACCCGGGGGCAGAATGGCGACTCCCAACGAGACAACTGTGGATGTTCCAATCGATGACAGTGACCCGGAGAAGGTCCTTAAGATTGGATCCCAGTTAAATCCGAATCTCGCTAAAGAATTGACGGATTTCTTAAAAAACAACTTGGATGTATTTGCTTGGACCCACGCGGACATGTGTGGGATATCCCCATCAATCATGAGCCATTCCTTAAGCATTGACCCTAAACATCCTCCAGTAAAGCAAAAAAGGCGAATGTTGGGCCCGGAGAGGTCCGCTGCCTTGAAAGAAGAAGTTGTAAAGCTAAAGAGTAATGGATTTATCAGAGACTCGACCTACCCAGACTGGATTTCGAATCCAGTCCTGGTAAAGAAGGCCAACGGGAAGTGGCGAACGTGTATCGACTTCTCGGATTTGAACAAAGCTTGTCCAAAAGATAGTTTCCCGTTGCCCCGGATTGACCAGTTGGTAGACTCGACGGCAGGTCATGAGCTTCTCTCATTTATGCATGCTTACTCAGGATACAACCAGATTCCGATGCATGTTCCAGATCAAGAGCACACTAGTTTTGTCACGGATCTGGGATTATATTGTTATGTGGTGATGCCCTTTGGCTTGAAGAATGCGGGCGCTACATATCAACGTTTAGTCAACAGAATGTTTTATAACCAGATCGGGAAAACAATGAAAGTATACGTCGATGATATGTTAGTTAAGTCCAAGCAATCTTCTCAACACACTACTGACTTGGCAGAGATGTTCGGCATTCTTCGAAAGTACGGAATGAAACTCAACCCAACCAATTGTTCGTTCGGTGTTGCTTCTGGAAAATTCTTGGGATTCATCGTCAGTTCCCGTGGTATTGAGATTAATCCAGACCAGATCGCGGCAATCAGAGACATTCAGGAACCTAGGCAAATTAGGGATGTGCAAAGCCTTGCCGGAAAAGTGGCTGCATTAAGCAGATTTATCTCCAGGGCTACGGATAAGTGTATCCCATTCTTCGAATTAATAAAGCGAGGAAATCGCCACTTCAAATGGACACCCGACTACGTAGAAGCGTTTCAGAATTTACTCAGGCACCTGGAGAAACCTCCGATATTATCTAAGCCAATAGATCACGAGGACTTATTCGTGTATTTGGCAGTGTCCTCCCATGTGATCAGCTCAGCATTGGTAAGGGAAGAGGATAAGGTCCAAAGACCTGTGTATTACGTGAGCAAAAAATTAACAGCGGCAGAGCGTAATTATCCAAGGATAGAAAAGTTGGCGTATAGTTTATTTATCGCCTCTAGAAAGCTTCGACATTATTTTCAGGCACATCCCATTACCATATACACCGATCACCCGCTCAAGCAAGTCCTACAAAGACCAGAGGCATCTGGAAGGTTACTCAAATGGAATATTGAGCTAAGTCAATTTGATTTGAACTTTCAGCCCAGACGGTCAATTCGGGGGCAAGTGATAGCTGACTTCATAGCAGAGTTCACTGTCCCTGAGGAAGATATAGCAAACGAAGAAGTTGATCCTTCAAAATTACTTTTCGATCCCAATGCCTGGAGATTGTATACTGATGGCGCTAGGAATGACGAAAGATCCGGCGCTGGAATAGTGCTTGGAACCCCCGAGAAACGATTGATAACCTATGCAATCCGAATAGAGTTTCATGCCACTAACAACGATTCCGAATATGAAGCTCTGATAGCCGGATTAAAGATTGCAAAGGAACTAGAAGTCACAAAGCTGAACATCTTCTGCGACTCCAAGTTAGTTGTGAACCAAGTTACTGGAAAATTCCAAGCTAAAAGTGCAAGATTGATTTTATACTTAAAGAAAGTGAAAGAATTGCTGAACGATTTTGATCACTACAGCATATCTCATATTCCGCGGTCAGAGAATCAGCAGGCAGACAAGTTGGCAAAGATGGCTAGTTCCGACGATCCTGAAGTGACTGGGCGAGCCCCCGTTGAAGTACTTCGGTCCCCTAGCATAGATCAAATGGAAATCGACCTAGTACTAGAGACGGAACCAGAAAGGGAGTCCTGGATGACCCCTCTAAAAAATTTCCTGATGAATGGAACACTTCCGACCAAGAAAAGCGAGAGGCGTAAAGTAATTCGTAAAGCCGCCCGATACATTCTGCAAGGCGGAGTTCTTTACAGACAAGGCTTTTCAATGCCCCTCCTTCGGTGTGTAGCCCACGATGACATCAAACGTGTGCTGCAAGAAGTCCATGAAGGCGAATGTGGCGACCACACTGGAGGGCAAACTTTGGCAAAAAAGGTGTTGCGGCATGGTTATTTCTGGCCTACCATAAACAAGGATGCAGCAAGATACGCACGACGGTGTGATGCATGCCAGAGATTTTCAAAGATACCTAGAGCACCTCCTAATCAGTTAAAAACGATGATGAGTCCATGGCCTTTCGCTATGTGGGGAATTGATATCATTGGAAGTCTCCCCATAGCAAGGGGCGGAGCAAAGTTCGCTATTGTGGCCGTAGATTATTTCACTAAGTGGGTCGACGCTGAACCACTAACTACAATCACAACCAAACGAGTGATCAACTTTATCGTGAGAAACATCATCTGTCGATTTGGGATTCCAAAGATTGTAATAACAGATAACGGAACTCAGTTCGATAGCGCTGAATTCAGAAACTTCTGCCAAAAATACCACATCGAGAATCGATACACCTCTGTGGCGCACCCGCAATCGAACGGACAAGTCGAAGCGGAAAATAAAGTAATTAAGTCCATTCTGAAAAGAAGAGTGAAGCGGGCTAGAGCCATGTGGGCTGATGAATTGCCCTTGGCACTATGGGCCTACAGGACGACATATAAGTCAGCAACAGGACATACCCCGTTCTCCCTTGCTTTTGGAACGGAAGCAGTCATCCCAGTTGAGATAAAGGTACCTTCTCACCAGGTGACTTATTACGATCCAATGACCAATAATGAATTGCTCCTTGAGTCCCTAGATATGATCGAAGAAAAGAGGGATGAGGCAGACCTGCGTGCCTTGAGATGCAAACAACAGGTCGCCCGATATTACAACAAAAAGGTTCGAGCCCGAACCTGGGAACCCGGAGACTTGGTTCTGAAACATGTCTTCCCACCCCCAACTCATATGGGAGCGAAGTGGGAAGGACCGTACTCTATTCTGAGCAAGCTTGATAATGGAACCTTCAAGCTGGCAACCGTAGATGGAAAGGAAATCCCCAGAGTGTGGAATGCCCAAAATTTACGGCCATATTTAACATGAAAGTTTCAAGTTTATTCTTTTGCTTTGTTTAAAAAAAAACCATGTACAAGGCATGACTTGCCTAGAATAGTCTGATTCCTTAAAGCAAAAGATTATAAAGTGGACGTAGGTCATGATTCGACCGAACCACTATAAAATATTGTGAGTCATTTACTTTTATTGCATCTTTATTTATCTGCCTATTTATTTTTATGGAAATCAAAAGAATAATGCAGGTACCCGAAGTTTGTTGCCAACCGTTCCTCCCGTAGACTGTTTGGGGGAACTCAAAGCCTTGGCAAGAGCTCAAACTGCTTGTCCGACTGGTTTCAATCCTCGGAGCTTGGGTTAAAATATACACCTAGGACGAGTTTGATGAACATACAGGATTGCAGACTGCTTGATCCGTGACTAACTCTCCAGAATAGAGAGAGTATAAAGGACGCGAAGATGACGTCCACGAAACATGGCGGTGTACTATGATCGGAGCCGCCTGAGCAAAAGTTTAACCTCGGCAACCGCCAGGAGAATATAAAAGCGTCTCCGATTGAGCGCTGAGAAAGAGCTCCTTCCCCGCTGAAGGATCGGGGAGCGAATGGATCGCTGAGCTCGAACTCTAACTCACCAGAGAGAGAGTATAAAACCGTCTCCGATTGAGCACTGAGAAAGAGCTCCTTCCCCACTGAAGGATCGGGGAGCGAACGGATCGCTGAGCTCGAACTCTAACTCTCCAGAGAGAGAGAGAGTATAAAAGCGTCTCCGATTGAGCGTTGAGAAAGAACTTCTTCCCTGCTAAAGGATCGGGGACCGACTGAACTACTGAATTCAAACTCTAACCTTGGCAACTGTCAAGAGAGTACAAAGAAGTCTATGATTAAGCACTGCGAAAGGTGCCAAAAATTCGGTACCATTCGAACAGTCATCCAATGAAATCTTCTAAGTCCCCCATATTCAGAAATAGGGGGCAACCTGCCGACAAAACTAACCAATCCTTAGTAAACCCTAGTCAGGTGACATGATAACAACTGACTGGGGGCACATATACTCATACACATATACTGAACTTTAATACAGCAACGCAGCACGAATATTTTTCTTTCTATTGCTCGACTGATTTGTAATTAGATGGCCTATGACTAAACATGAAAAACTTATTTGAATACAGGTACATAAGGATGCAAAAAGAGATAAACTTTCATTTATATACTGTGAACCAACAAAGTGAAAAATAGCCTAGAAAAGAAAGTGAGGGCCAGTCTCACAATTACACTTCCTGGCCAGTGGAAAACCTAAAGACAAAATATCAACAAACATCCTATTTACGCTTTGGCCTCTTCTCTTGCTTCTGCCTCTCCAGCCTTGCCTTGTCGGCATCAGATGAATCCCCTTTCTTCTTCTTCCTTTTGTCTATGAGGGGAACATCCGATTCCTCTGAAGATTCCTCTTCCACCTCTTTTCTCTTACTTCTACCAGAGAAGGAAGCCGAGAAGTCATCGGGGTTTGCAAAGTGAAGTTGTCGGCTGATGGATTTGGGTTGGATCTTCACAATCATCCCAGTTTTGGGATCGAATTCTGCAAGAGGGACTACGTCCAAAGCCTCATCTCCCACCTTCTTCGAAGCCAACTCTTTCTCCTGTCTGGCTTTTCGGCTGGCCAAGGTTTCCTCGTCATCATCATCGGCCTTTTTGGCACCGATAATGTCTTCTTCATCATCTACATGGCGTCCATCCATGTCTTTCAGGGCTTCGATGGTCTCAGCATCTTTGGGTACATCAGTGATAGGTGTCGGGATGCTTCTTTCTGCCGTTGTGACCTCGGCCTGCTTTGATACATCAATACCAGCACCTGGCAAGACAGCCTCCTTCTCCACTTCCTTTTCTTTTTCAGCGCCCTTGTCGACGGGCTCGCCACCTGTATCAGGAAGAACACACATTACTAATTCAATTGGTTGTTCTACCAGACGACGATAATTCACAATTGCATTGACAAATTGTGGGGAAGAGAGAGAAATACCTTCAGCAGATGCTCCTTCTTGAGTAGTTGCAGAGGCTCCAATGACCATGGGAGTTCGACCCAAAGGGATTAATGGATCATCGGGATGGTATTCCTCAACCCCGGAGGTCTTGGGTTCCACAGCCGAACTCGAGCCCTCATCAGCTTTGCCTTTACCCTTAGCCAGGGCCCTCTCCTTTTCCATCTCCGCCAGAATCAGGTGACGACCCTTTGCCAGGTCCTCAGGCTCATTGTCTCTTAAGATGCTCTTCATCAATTCATCCTCATCGATTTCTTTAACCCCCAATCTATGTTTTTCACCCTCCACAATGGCATCCCACAAATTGGCCAAAGTAACATGGTAATCCGGGATCCACGAGATGTTGCGAGTTTTGAGAACCTAGCCAAGTAAATCGAAAATCATCTCTTCAAACCCCTCGATCTCCTTTTCTCTTGCGAGGAGCTTATTGTTAGAAGCAGTGGCCAATTCGATGGCACTTTCAACATTCTTTTCAGCAAGGGCTGCCCGTCTCTCCGTGTCCGCGACCTGGTCATTCAAAATCACCTTTTCTGCTTTAGCCAAAGCCAAACTTTCTTTTAAACTCGCTTTTTCTGCCTCCCAAGCAGCCCTCTCAGCTTCAAAATGGCCTTGTGCTGTTTTCAACTCGATGTTGGCCATTTTGAGATCTTCAACCTCCTTCTTTAAGGCCATTTTCTCTTGGCTATTGGAGTCCAGTTCCGAATGGAAGCGCTGCTTGGCATTCTCTAATTCAATCTTATAATTTTCAACGTCCCTCCATGCTAAAGCAAGCTGGGATTGAGCATCTTCCAGGTCCTTCTCCATCTTGGTCCTAGCCCTTTCGTTGTTCTCAAGTTTCGCCTTGGATCTGTGTGCTTCTATTTCAAGCGATCGGATGACTTCAGAAAGGTTAACGGCATGTTTTTTCATCATCTCATATTGCCTGGCAACATGGCGGATATGCCCGATAACTTCGCTATCCCATTTCTTGGGGACCGGTTCCAAGGCTGGAACAAATGTCATCCGGTCAAAGAATATGTCTGGGAATTGTTCCCGTAGCTTTTCCAGCCTGCCTTGAATCTCGGGACCGTGCATATAATCCCGTGACCCTGGAGCAGCCAACTCTGGCTGGCTGGAGGGGACGATGTCACTCCTCTCTTTTTCAGATTCTTTGGATGCATCCTTGCCCTTATCTTTAGATTCGTAATGCCTTTTTGACGACCGGCTGTGGGAAGGTGCACTCTTTGGAGGAGTTAACTCTTTAGGAAGTTTCTTTCCCCCTGTAGAAACTGCCGGAAAGCTGGAAGGCTTGGTAGAAGTCGATTTAGGTGGAGACCGAGGTTGCGAGGAAGTCGGCCTGTGAGAAGGACCACGAGAGCGCTCAATATCCGGACGAAGGCTGGGTGTGCCCTCACGAAGAGAATGATACGAGTAAGATTTCCTGCGAGACATCGTTCCTGCAAAAAATAAAAGAGCATATTAAAACTTTGAATAACCACAACATAAGAGTGCAGGGTCAGATATTGTGTGTGATGTGTGCATCCCATATAATTCCCCCTAACAGACCCGGGCCTAAAGACAGGCTCATCTGACCAGTTTCTCGTCCTCTAGTTGGAGCGATGGTCTCTTCAGAAGCAGGGAAGAAAGGCCCCTCTCCAAAGTCCTTCTCCGTATATACATCATCGGGTAGAGGGATTTTATTCAGCTCGTCAAATAATTGCTCTTCTGTCAAATCACCGGGAGCAACGGTTTCAATTGGAGCAGAAATAGGAATTTCCTTGGACACGTTACCGCGGACCTCATCTCCTCTGTATATGTTCAGGTCTTCATCGTCTTGGATGACTATCGGAGAAGGACTCTTGCGAAATTTAGTTGTTTCTATCGCTTGTGAAGTTCCCTCTCCCTCTGTTGGTGGCACGTACTTATAAGGTTTGCCGCCAGTGCCAAGTCCAAATCTTCTATCCATAAGACGATGCTTATGAAGATTGTCATCAGTAATGCATTTTTTGATTCTTAGAAAGTCGGATCTGCTTTGTAAAAGAATGGATAATCGATTGTTTTATAGTGGACCCTCCGTTTTCGGGAAGACATGATCTGTTTGAAACAAAGAAAAAGGGGGGAGAATGTTAACGCCTAAACTTCTTGAACAAGATATTCGATTAGAAGCTTAGAAGTTTACTTGATTTGAGCCATCTTCGTGAGCATCCGGCCTGTTTCCTTATATAAAACCAATCAGACTTAGGATCCCCTATATTGCTTTATCCATCGTACAGAACCTTCCTATTCGCCACAGATTCAAAGAAAGAGAAATTTGGAGTTGCCGAAGAACGGTGCTTGAAAAGAAAGAAGAATGTCAAATCTTTGAATTTAAGTTCGGCATGTAAGATCTCCGCGTATGCAATGTATAGGGTATATAGTGATGCATAGGCGTTCGGATGGAGTTGCATCGGAGCAATTCCCAGTTGTCTTAAAGTTTCGATGGCAATCAGAGGGAACGGAGGGATAGCTCCTACCAAGCACATGGTTCGGCTAATCGCCATATATCCTTCCGGAGCTAGGTGGGGTCTATCTTCGCTTCCGGGTGTCAAGACATCATCCCAAGGAATCCCGTGCCTTAAGCAGATTCTTTTAAGCTTTATATCATCGAGCTTAGATTCTAAAGAATCGGAAAATTTATCTATCCCGAGCGCCCCAAGAATCTCGTCGGGGGCTCACCCATCTATCTCAGAATCGTCGCTAGACGAAGTACTTTCGGACAGATCTGATTCCGTGGCCTCGTACTCAGATCCAGAATCTTCACCTCCTGGATTAGTGGGAGGAATTTCAGGGTTGTATTGCTTAGGAACCTCGGATTCCGCTTCTGTTGCGGATCTTGAAGATGAGTGATCATTCGACATTACTGCTACGACGAGAAAACATGAACAATGAGATTAATACTACCCGATCCCCGTGTGTGCAAGTGCCGGTGTGTGTACTTGTGTGTGCATTGAAAATAAAGCATGAAAACAATCGAGATCATCAAAATATTAGTCGTCATATGCAGCCGAATTATGTAGTCATTTAGTCCAGAAAGTTCAACATCAGGGCCCCAGCCTAACTGTTCAGAATTTTATGGTGACAAGGCGTAGATTAAAGTTTGAAATTTCTTCGCATCGTCAACTATGAGTCGGATCGCAAGGCAGGGGAATCGCCCCATTTCGGATCGCAAGGCAGACGGGTCGCCCCTCATCGAATCGCAGGGCAAAGGGATCGCTCCTTCACGAATCGTTGCAACCCCCACGATACGCGCCTTTGCTGCCACCACGATCTTCCGTCTCGCCACTCGGCTTCATCTTCTCCTCTCCTTGCCCACGATCCGAACCGGCCTCCCCTCTTCTTCTTCCTCCTTCGTTTTCCACCTCTCCTTCCCATCCTCGAACTCCGAGCTCTACGCCCGTCAGCCATGACAACTTGATGATTCTTTCAGAAAATCGCAAATTTCCATTGTTTCTCCCTCAAATTAGTCGAAAAAGTTCAGGAAAGAGCAGCGTTCACGAATAAGAATGCTTTTTGTGGAGTTACCTTTCTAAAAATTGAGGGAATGCTCGGATTTTCGAAGGTTTGAAAAACTTGGGTTCGTTTTTCGACAGTGCAGGCGAAACGATACGGCAGAAAGAAAGAAGAAGGAAAGTGAAGAGGGGAGGGTCGGCTTAAATAGACAAAGAGGGCGACCGTTTGTCTCCCCTCCTTTGTCCTATTCGATCCACGAAAGACCGGCGGGCCGTGAACCAAAAGCCCACCACGACTCGAGGAGGAGCCCGTTTCGTTCTGAGGCCCAAGTGCACACCCAAGAACGGAACGAATGTCTCGCTAACGGACCACGACTCGAGCCCGCGATACGAATCGATAAATTCAGGAATGGGGATTCTGAAAAATCCCAGAAAGAGAATCATTCTCTGATCCGCGACTCGTTGAGAAAAGACAATTCTATAGCTTCGAAGCATGTTCCATCATCGATAAAACATACTTCGAGGGGGCAAAATGTTGGCTCGCTTTTTGACCAAGCCACCCAGGATCATTCATAAGAAGAAAGCATGAAACCACATTTTCTAAGAATATGAAGGAATGGATCGCATCATCGACTCGCCCGATGACGGATCGCACGCTATCGACTCGCCCACCATCGGATCGCGTCTCGACGGATCGCCCCTATTTCATCAGCGAAACGACATCTCTATGCGATCCGATCCATGCATATGTTGTTGCCCAGTATTGATCGATCCGATCCCCTGATGCGTGGCGAACCCTCTGACCCGTTCAAGCGTGAGCTGGTCTTCAGCGATCCGAGACGCACGGATCTGGCGACACGTGTCCCTAACCGTCATTTGGACCAATTCTCCCCATCTGCACGATCCGATTTTCAAGCAGATCACGACACCTGTCCACAACGACTAATTTGACTATTTCCTCAACGGTGGCGATGCGATCCGATGTTCTCGGGATTCGTGCCACGTGTAACCACGGCTCGCCTGACAAAATCAGCTATAAATAGCCCGGAGCTTGGCATTTTTTGGGATCTTTTTGGCAATATTGAGTACTGAATCCGCCATTGTTGTCAAAATACTAAAATATTGAGAGAAATCCTTGATTTATTAGCTTTCAAAGTATAATCAATAATATATAAAGTGGACGTAGGCTCGTTAACGCCGAACCACTATAAATTATGTGTGTTATTTCCTTTTTTCTCATTCTTCAGTTGAAACTCTATAAGCTTCAGAACAATTTGGGTGTTAGGTCCAAATTTTGATCTAACAGTAACCTACACTTAACTAATCTAAACACGGTAATTCGATGGGGTTAAGTTAAACACTTAACCAATCTAAACTTGGTAATTCAATGTGGTTAAGTAACCAATACTTAACCAACTTAACATGATAATTTAATGGGGTTAAGTAACTTATACTTAATCAATTATACATGATGATTGGATGAGGTTAAGCAACCATACTTAACCAATCTAATATGAGAACTTGATAGGGTTAAGTCACGAGACCGTTTAAATATACTTAACCATTATAATACGATTAGTGGATGGGGTTAAGTTAACCTATACTTAACCAATCCGACTCGATAATCCGATGAGGTTAAGATAATCTATGCTTAACCAATCTAACACGATAATCTGATAGGGTTAAGACAAACAAATACTTAACCAATTTGACTTGATAATTTAATAGGGTTAAGTCATGAGCTTCTTGGTATACTTAACCAACTCGTAGGGCCAGGTCTTGGACTTGAATACTTAGCCAAATCTTGACATGATTCGTAGGCAGGTTAAGTCATGAACGTTAATGGCAATACTTAACCCATTAGACAAAACCCTAGTTCAGGGGACTAGGTGGAAAGCCGGGATTAACAAGGATAACGGGAAAAGAAGCTAAGTGGTGAACCTTAGTTAAGGATAACTAAGTAATAATTCTTAGCCAAGGACATGGGACTAGTTCATAATTAGATGAGTAACCTGATACGGTAGGTCATCGCTTAGTATACGAGGAGGAGCAACTTATCTGACTTGGATAAAAAGCTCCAACGAACTGGGTGACGAAGCGGTAGCTTCGGGGGACGTGAGGGTACTCTTGGTATCCCTCTGTGAGGTGGCAGATGGTCCATGAAACCCGGCCTCACAGAGGTTAAGGTCTGCGGTAGAAGAGCCAAGGGTATGCCTTGGTTGCTATGCGAGCGACCTAAAGAGGGGGATGGATTAGCGTGGAGTCGACAATACTTGATTTTTTCCCTGGATAGCACGTCGTCGACTACCTACCATCTTTAGTCAATCGTGTACGAATGGAAAGGCAAGGAACCCCCAACAGACCTTGTTCTTGCTATCGAGTCATGGGTGAGGTTGGCCCATAGGAAAGTGGGGCTATAGTGGGGACGGGATGTGGTTCTCATACATGATTTTTCTTGGATTGCCTTTCAGTAGTTAAGGGAGGGGTCACGTGGGACCATAGCCACGGGTACAAAAACAGACCTTGATATCTGCATCAGCAGACGACTTAAAGCTCCCGACCGAGTTCCTATTTCTTGATTTGCCCTGGCACGGAACTCGGATGGCACATTGAGGAACATGTGCGTCTAGACATGGAAAACGATTCATGATACATACGCGGGATATAGGGCGCGGTTGACGGGTGGCATAATCCCTAGTGGTCCTAGGTTGCTTGAACACAAACCGAGACACGGAAACGTTCATTAGGTAGCATAATCCCTAGTGGTCCTAGGTGGCGTAAATCCTAAGTGAACACGCGATAGTTCATGGTAAGAAAACATAACCAGATCAAAGGTAGCAGTCCAAAACAACTTCAAGGATAAAATGGTACTACGTTGAGGTGCTATAGATTTACATGGGAAAGCCCGTACGGCCTACGGCAAAGGACTGAACTTATACATGGAAAGAAACATACAAGTTGGGAAAACCTACATATGTTATATATTAGGTTGACATGGACCATTACATGACATTGGGCAAGGGACATTCATAGTTAACACATGACGCGGGTTGGGATACTAGTATGAGAGGTGCAGAGCAAATATACATGATAAATACCTTGGGATGTTATGCATGATAAATACCGAGGGATGTTATACATGATAGATACCTTGGAATAGTATACTTGATAGAAACCTGACGCCGTGATACCTTGATTTATCTTGACACCGTAGTTTATCATGATACGTTAGTTTATCTTGCTATAGTAGTTCATCCAGTTATCTTGGTCTAGCTTATCTATCTTGTCGGCATCCTTATGTTTACTTTCGGTGTATGCATGCCATGTAACCTTTACCTGTTTTTATACTGGAAGTAGATAGGACTTACCAGTCTTTATGACTGACCCCGTTTTCTTTCGCCTCTTTGTCTTCCTTCCCCCCCCCCCTAGGTTTTCAGGGAGGAAACACTATTATTTAGTTCAGACTTCTTCTGCTTGAAGGTCATCATGCAGTGCTTGGACTTCTCATGGCTATGGCTACCTTAATGTTTTATTTGGGGAATAATTTATGAAAAAGGTTTTATGCTTCTTTACCATTGCAAGACAGCTTTTGATGTATTCTGATGTAAAAGGCTTTAGACCATATTTTATAAGGTAATGAAATTTGTTTTACTTCCGCTGTTTTATATATGTTCTGTCTTGTAATATTTCTATGAATGTTTACCTCGATAATGCTTCAACAAACCTAGTGCATTCCCTTTGTGAGTGACCCTAGCGGAGGTGGGGTTTTACATTTGGTATCAGAGCAGAAGGTTACCAGACTGGGCAAAAGTTTTTAAAACCTTCTGAAAACTATTTGAGAAACCGTTTACAAAGAAGCATTTTTCAAGAAAAGTTTTTAAAGGCTATTCCTCAAAAGCCATTAGCACTATCCCTTGTTTCCTTGATTGAACCTCTTTTCCTTTCTTTCCTCCATCTGTAGTCACAGTAGTTTTAACTGCGACTAATCCTTGTCTAGCTACGTAAGTGTTTTCCCGTGCAATGGAGGAAGTTCTCGAGAGACCTGTTACCGAAGTCATAAGAAGGGATAATAAGAGCAAGGATAGAGGACACGCGCTTAAGAATAAGCAACTTGTTGGTATGGCTTGATCCACAATGGAAGATAAGGACAAGATCAGCGAGAGGGCAATTGCATGCTCTCATTTCTAGCGTACCTAAGAGGAATGGTACCGTTTCTGTTAAAGGTTTAGCCTTTCTTTTCTATCATCCCGTCCAGACTTTGTTTTGATCATCGCATCATTTAAGTCTGCTTCGATAGTTAAGTCTCTGCACCTTAGTACTAGCATGGTAGAAGATCCCACTTTAGTCCCAAAATCTGGTTGGAGAGTCGGTCCATTTATTCATGACTTGTTTGGAATTGAGAGTGTAAATGCCAAGTGTTGAGATTAGAAGCAATGATTCTATTGTTGGGCTATGGATGGGTTCTAGGGGTAAAGTGGTTATCCAGTAAGGGATACCATTCTCGGTTTTGAAAAGAGGGTAGTCAGACTCTTGGCTTGCTTTGGTAATACCCTCGCAGCCACGTGTAACCTTTTGGGCTTCGTCATGGTTAGTTACCTAGAATCACTTGATGTATTTAGCGGAAATCTCTTATCCGATCAAGTAACGTTCGCCAATAAGGAGGATGGTTCATTCCTATTAAGCATGGGTTATAGGAATCACCCTAGTAGGTACGCTTGGTAACATGGATTGACATCGGTAGACGAGATCCAGAATTCACTAGTGAATTTTGGAAAGCTTGCATGAGTACGCAGATATGGTTGGGTCGAGCATAGTAGGGAAAGAATAAGTGAAAGTGGAACGAGAGGCGACCGTGAAATGAGTTCCAACTCATACCTTGGAAATAGGAATCAAGGAGCTACGAAATCATGAAGTCAAAGGTGGTCAAGGCACAATGGAATTAAGCTCAAGGAAATGCGGCTTAAACACGCGCATCACGTCTCTTTTTAAGAGTATATCGTTGATCCCTGGTTCTCCTATAGAGCTTGCTTGCATGCTATCACTTGGGTTGGATATCCTCTCGGTCCTGTTTCTGTTGCAAACCCCGTAAGGAGTTTGTCTTGTTTATCTTCTCGATCCTATCTTGGGAACCTTAAGTAGAACTCTATGGATGTAAACATGTATTTGAAACATGTTATGATTGATATGGTTGCAAATGGTTGCAAGTGGTTGCAAGTGGTTGCTCGTGGATGCGCGAATACACGTTAGATACTAAATTTACGCGGTCACGTTTCATGTTGCATATGCATGAGTATTTATACTTGTTTATGGATGAAATTGAATGTGTTGTCATGCGGATGTTGCATATGGATGAATGTTTGTGCACACATATAGTACTTATATGACTAGGACTATTTGCATACATGTTGGACTCATGGCACTAAACATATTTTTCATTAGAGAGATCATTCAGGCCTGATTATTAGCATTAGCTCAGGAGCATATACACACACGTTCTGCATATGTTCATATGGCATTAGAAATCGTCTAAGGACAATGGTTGCCTGTGGATGATGTTTTGAGTAGATGGATGATGGATGGTAGGATACGTTCTTCCTAACTTGGAGATTTCGGGGACGAAATCCTTTAAGTTGGGGAGGATGTAACAACCGGGATTTTTACAACGTGTTAAGACAAGAATCAAGGCAGAATTTAAGTATAAAATCTGAATCAAGGGAAACGGGCTATGCCATTGCGTCCATCTCGGAAAAATACGCGAAATAGAGTCCAAGTTTTCGAAAATCGGAGTCCGTATGACCAAGTTATGGCCCGTCAAAGATTTCAGAAAATTTCAAGTTCAAAAACTGTTCAAATTTGAATTCAGAATTCAAATTCAGCCAAGCAGAAGAGGCGGGAAAAATTCCCGCCACCCCCAAGTCGACTGGGGAGTCGACACACCCCAGGTGGTGTCGACTGCCCAGTCGACACCCCTGTCGACTTGGGTGGTCGGCCAGTTGGCCTGGGTGTGCCTGACTTGTTCCTCAAGACATGCTATTGGGTCTGGTCTAATGGCCTGTGATGGGTTTTGAGGGTTCAGATCTATCCTAGGGTTAATCTAAGGGCCTAAACTACTCCTAATCTCTATAAAAACACCCTAGGACCTAACCTAAATCACTAAAAATCAATCCTACAACTAAGTGCTGCCAAAATCTATCTTGATCATGGCCTCCATCTCCAACTCCAAGGGCTTATGCATTCAAATCAGGTTCAAATCAAAAGGTGCTAGCTTGCTACATCAAATCAAGGGAGTGGATCAACGTTGCTAGGCCAATTGCACGACGATTCTTCAACAAAGGAGCCACCTTTCTTTGTCAAGACGGTTCATACTCCTAGCCCTCTTGCCACGCTATGTAAGTTCAAGCTACTTCTAGATCTAAACGGTAGTTTTAATGATGGCATGGAATAAAACGAGATTAAACTAAGTATGCTAGCCTATATGAACCTTGTCATGCCTCTTTTGCTTGAACCTGTGGCTTTTGGCTATGCTTAGTGACTAAATCATGCTATTCACGTTATGATTAACCTAGTTTATCTTGCAAGTTTGAATCTTTATCTATGGAATGTTAGCATGAACCTTTGGGAACCATTTGACTTATGAAACATTGGCAAAGATTTGACTTTGGGGCTTATGCATGTAAATGAACCCAAACCCCTAATGTTATCATGCATGTTGGTGGCCAAATTCCCTTATGATAATATGCATGTTTGTGGCCAAATTCCCTTATGATAATATACATGTTTATATGCATGTTTGTGGCCAAATTCCCTTATGATACTATGCATGTTTGTAGCCAAAAACCCCTTATGATGCTATGCACATTTTGAGGTCAAACCCACTTATGATACCATGCATATTTGTGGCCAACCCCTTTTTGGCATCGTGCATTTTTTGAGGCCAATATGTAGCATAGTATCCTTACTATGTTGACTCGCTTTTACTTGGGTTGGAAACACGATTTGGGGTAGGATAGACGAGCATGATTATGACATGATAATTTGACATGGGATTTCATGAAGATACGACACTCATGATACACCTAAATGGGGACATGACATGTGCGGTAAACATGGGACTTGAAACTAGACACGTATGGGTTGTAAGTGTAATATGACACTAGACCAAACATGAAAGTGGCCAACTCGAGGTTGGGTTGAGTTTGTAGCATAAATCTACCCGGACCCGCCCGGCTTAACTAGTGGCTACAAACAATAGGACCCAATGGTGGTAGTTGGTCATATAGCACTTAAAACCCGAGGTTAGACTAGGTTGTGGTGTAAATCTACCGGGACCCGCCCGGCTTAACTAGTAACCACAACAAAGTCTAATGTGAGAGGTTGGGGTGCATTAATCTAATTAATGCCACATGAAAAGGTTATGTAATTTTGACTAATGACACTTAACCGATATGACACGAATGGGTAGGTTAAGTGGAACCGGACTTGATTTCTTAATGACACTTAACCATATAAGACGATTAAGGGATGGGGTTAAGTAATTTACACTTAACTAATCCGACTTGGTAATTAGATGGGGTTAAGTAACCTACACTTAACTAATATAAACACGGTAATTAGATGGGGTTAAGTAACCTACACTTAACTAATCTAAACACGGTAATTCGATGGGGTTAAGTTAAAGACTTAACCAATTTAAACTTGGTAATTCAATGTGGTTAAGTAACCAATACTTAACCAACTTAACATGATAATTTAATGGGGTTAAGTAACTTATACTTAATCAATTATACATGATGATTGGATGAGGTTAAGCAACCATACTTAACCAATCTAATATGAGAACTTGATAGGGTTAAGTCACGAGACCGTTTAAATATACTTAACCATTATAATACGATTAGTGGATGGGGTTAAGTTAACCTATACTTAACCAATCTGACTCGATAATCCGATGAGGTTAAGATAATCTATGCTTAACCAATCTAACACGATAATCTGATAGGGTTAAGACAAACAAATACTTAACCAATTTGACTTGATAATTGAATAGGGTTAAGTCATGAGCTTCTTGGTATACTTAACCAACTCGTAGGGCCAGGTCTTGGACTTTAATACTTAGCCAAATCTTGACATGATTCGTAGGCAGGTTAAGTCATGAACGTAAATGGCAATACTTAACCCATTAGACAAAACCCTAGTTCAGGGGACTAGGTGGAAAGCCGGGATTAACAAGGATAACGAGAAAAGAAGCTAAGTGGTAAACCTTAGTTAAGGATAACTAAGTAATAATTCTTAGCCAAGGACATGGGACTAGTTCATAATTAGATGAGTAACCTGATACGGTAGGTCATCGCTTAGTATACGAGGAGGAGCAACTTATCTGACTTGGATAAAAAGCTCCAACGAACTGGGTGACGAAGCGGTAGCTTCGGGGGACGTGAGGGTACTCTTGGAATCCCTCTGTGAGGTGGCAGATGGTCCATGAAACCCGGCCTCACAGAGGTTAAGGTCTGTGGTAGAAGAGCCAAGGGCATGCCTTGGTTGCTATGCGAGCGACCTAAAGACGGGGATGGATTAGCGTGGAGTCGACGATACTTGATTTTTCCCTGGATAGCACGTCGTCGACTACCTACCATCTTTAGTCAATCGTGTACGAACGGAAAGGCGGGGAACCCCCAACAGACCATGTTCTTGCTATCGAGTCATGGGTGAGGTTGGCCCATAGGAAAGTGGGGCTATAGTGGGGCCGGGATGTGGTTCTCATACATGATTTTTCTTGGATTGCCTTTCAGTAGTTGAGGGAGGGGTCACGTGGGACCATAGCCACGGGTACAAAAACAGACTTTGATATCTGCATCAGCAGACGACTTAAAGCTCCCGACCGAGTTCCGTATTTCTTGATTTGCCCTGGCACGGAACTCGGATGGCACATTGAGGAACATGTGCATCTAGACATGGAAAACGATTCACGATACATACGCGGGATAAAGGGCGCGGTTGACGGGTGGCATAATCCCTAGTGGTCCTAGGTGGCTTGAACCAAACCGAGACACGGAAACGTTCATTAGGTAGCATAATCCCTACTGGTCCTAGGTGGCGTAAATCCTAAGTGAACACGCGATAGTTCATGGTAAGAAAACATAACCAGATCAAGGGTAGCAGTCCAAAACAACTTCAAGGATAAAATGGTACTACGTTGAGGTGGTATAGATTTACATGGGAAAGCCCGTACGGCCTATGGCAATGGACTGAACTTATACATGGAAAGAAACATACAAGTTGGGAAAACCTACATATGTTATATATTAGGTTGATATGGACCATTACATGACATTGGGCAAGGGACATTCATAGTTAACACATGACGCGGGTTGGGATACTAGTACGAGTGGTGCAGAGCAAATATACATGATAAATACCTTGGGATGTTATGCATGATAAATACCGGGGGATGTTATACATGATAGATACCTTGGGATAGTATACTTGATAGAAACCTGATGCCGTGATACCTTGATTTATCTTGACACCGTAGTTTATCATGATACCTTAGTTTATCTTGCTATAGTAGTTCATCCAGTTATCTTGGTTTAGCTTATCTATCTTGTCGGCATCCTTATGTTTACTTTTAGTGTATGCATGTCATGTTACCTTTACCTGTTTTTATACTGGAAGTAGATAGGACTTACCAGTCTTTATGACTGACCCCGTTTTCTTTCGCCTCTTTGTCTTCCGTTCCCCCTCCCCCCCCCCCCCCCCCAGGTTTTCAGGGAGGAAACACTGTTATTTAGTTCAGACTTCTTCTGCTTGAAGGTCATCATGCATGACTTGGACTTCTCTTGGCTATGGCTACCTTACTGTTTTATTTGGGGAATAATTTATGAAAAAGGTTTTATGCTTCTTTACCATTGCAAGACAGGTTTTGATGTATTCTGATGTAAAAGGCTTTAGACCTTATTTTATAAGGTAATGAAATTTGTTTTACTTCCGCTATTTTATATATGTTCTGTCTTGTAATATTTCTGTGCATGTTTACCTCGATAATGCTTCACCAAACCTAGTGCATTCCCTTTGTGAGTGACCCTAGCGGAGGTGGGGTTTTACAGGTTGGAGCTTTAATAAGACAATTAAGGCTAAGACAGGATTGGTAGGATTAAGTAAATTGAATTAATACTTAATCAAATACAACATGCTAAACTATACAGACTGATTGGGGGTTAGGTTTACAGAATACTTAACCAACTTAGCATGTTGGCTAGAAATAGAAAACCTAGTAGCGGGGGACCCTTTTCAGCAGTAACCCTACAAGGTGTATCAGGATACCCTGAACTAGGCAGGGTGGGGCACGATTACTGGGCTGACTGTAAGAGGTCAAATCGACGGCGGTGGTGCAGCAGTGTAGGTTCTAACGGGGTGCGGGCGTGCACACACTCCAGCGCAGAAAAATTAGGCACTGGCCACCAGTAATATACCTGTGCATTCTAGAATTGTGTCGGGCCACCACCATGGGACTTGATACACCCCATGGTGGGACCAGCATAGGTAGCTACAACATCGGGGGCCGTAAGACACATGTAACTATGCGAGTAGCAGCTGATCAATAAAAAGCATCACTTCACCCTGATTGTGGGGTGCCAGTTGGGAACTAGTTTATAGGGGTTGCAGAGATTAATATGGGGTACGATAGTGTATTCCACTCTAGACAACTTAACTTAGTTTACGGTGCTTTCCCATTTCCAGTTTATACTTATCATGCCCTTTTCCTTATTCATATACTGAATAGTCCTAGACTTACTCAGGCTTTATGTCTGACTCTACTTTTCTTTCATCTTCTTTTCTTTCGTCCCCCCCCCCCCAAGGTCCACAGGGAGGGAATACCGCAGCTTGACCAGTTTCACATCTAGCTTGAAGAGAGAGAATGTATTGCTTGGATCTCTTTCGTTTTGGACTATGGCTTTGGATAGCAATTATGGGGACTTATGCAGTTTACTTATGTTTTTATGCTTCTTTAAGTTATGAAATCAAGACAGTTATGGAAATGTAATGTTTTTGGAAGTATTGTAAGACAATTATGGTATGGTTTGTGTAACACGTATTTTGGTGAAATAAAAGTTGCTGTTGTTTCCGCTGTTATAAAAATATGTATATTTATATCTGTCTTGTGTATCTGTGACTTATACTTATAAACCTCCACCAAAATTAGGGCATTCCCTTGGTGAGGGACCCTAACGGAGGTGAGGTGTTTCACTTGGTATCAGAGCATAGGTTAACCAGATCATATAAAAAGTTTTTAAAATTTATTTTCAAAAGAAAATTTAAAGAAACTTTTTTAAAGATAAAATGTTATTTTATTTTAAAAAGGCATAGTCCCCCAAAGCCATAGGTACTATCTTTTATCCTTCGTTTTGAATTTGTCCTTTTTGTTTCAGCATGTCCGAAGAACTTAACTTGCCAGAGGGTGTACCAATACCTGGTTGGTTCAGACGATTCTTAGAAGCAAGGGCCAATCAACCAGGTCCCACTATTCCTCCATCCCCAGCTGCAGGAAATCATCCTCCTCCCCCAGCTGCAGCAGCACCTCCTCCTCCACCTCCTCCGTGTGGTAATTCTTTTGCTAAGACATGTAAAGATTTCAAAGCTATGGGAGGGAAGGACTTTCATGGAACCGAGTCCTTCGTGGTAGCCAGGAACTGGCTGAAGGAAACCGAGGACTTATTCGTCATCTTTGAGGTAGAAGATAGGCAGAAGGTACAACAGGCAGTATGGCTACTTAAAGGCGAGGCTTCCTACTGGTGGGAAGTTACCAATGCAGAAAGACCAGTGGAAACATGGGAGGACTTTAGGGCGAGGTTTGAGTCTAAATTTCTCTCAGAAGCTGAAAGGAGCCTTCAATTGGAAAAATTCTTATTTCTTAAGCAAGGGAATATGACGGTCAAAGAGTACGTTAATCAGTTCGATCAGCTGGCTAGGTTCGGACTGGACCTAGTCAAAATTCCACACAAGAAGGCTCTCCGCTTTGTCAAAGGATTTAATGAGCCATTACACAGCTTGGCCATGACACATATACCTATAGGAGCTACGTATGAAAGGTTGGTGCAGATGGCATTGCTGAACGAAGAGGATAAGGGCAAGAAGGAGACAAAGGCAGAAGGCTCTCAAGGGAAGAAAGAGGGTTTACAGCCTAAGAAGACAGACTTTAAGAAGGGCGGGAAAGACAACAAGTCCCAAGAGAAGAGGAAGTGTAATTTCTGTGGCAAAGTGGGGCACTTAGTGAAAGACTGCCGGAAGAAGAAGGCCAAGCTGAATGGTGGATGCTTTTCTTGTGGTGAGATAGGCCACATTGCTAAGGATTGCCCAAAGAAGCGATGGCAGGGGCAGAAGGCTGGATCCACCTTAGGGGCACTGGCTCATGCGCTAGAAGCACCGCCTCTGCAACAGCGAGGTATAAATACTTCTGTAGAAAGTGTAGTGTATCTTTATGATCACCCAGTTCGCACTTTATTTGATTTTGGCGCATCGCACTCCTTTATTTCATCTGCTTTAGTAGAATCTCTGCACCTAGAAACTAGTATGGTAGAGGACCCCTTAATTGTTTCAAATCCAATTGGGGGCCCAGCTCATTTGTCTATGATCTGTGTGGGATTGAAAATTTCTATTCTAAGCGTAGAATTTAGATGTAGTGCCTTTGTTTTGGGCTTCTCGGGATATGGTTTGATTTTGGGCATGGATTGGCTATCCAGTAATGGTGCCATCCTTGATTGTGAGAAAGGGTGGTTAGGCTTCTGACCCAACTCGGTAACACTCTGGAAATTACTTGTAATCCCTCGTATGCGGTTATGCTTAGTTATCTTGAATCGCTAGATGCTTCTGTTGAGAGTTTGCAATGGGTTAGAGTGGTCCGTGAATATCCGGATGTCTTCGAAGAGGTGAAGGGCTTACCTCCGAAGCGGGAGATAGACTTCCGCATATATCTTGTAGATAATGGAAAGCTCGTTGCGTTGCACGTTAGACACATGGCTCCACGGGAAAGGAAAGAGCTCAGTAAACAGGTTAAAGAGCTTCTAGAGAAGGGGCTCATTAGAAGGAGTATTTCAGAATGGGGCGCTCCAATGGTGTTCGCAACAAAGGCGGATGGTTCACTCCGTCTATGCGTTGACTATAGGGAGCTCAACAAACTAACGAAAAAGAATAGGCACCCTCTCCCCAGAATTGACGATCTGTATGATCAACTTGTAGGAGCGTCTGTTTTCTCCCAACTCGATTTGGCGACCGGATTTCATCAGCTAAGGGTGGTTGAAGATAACATCGATAAGACAACATTCAGAACCCTAGACGGCTTCTTTGAATGGCTTGTCATGCCTTTCGGCTTGACAAACGCACCCGCTTACTTCGTGGACCTGATGAGTAGGGTGTTCAGAGAATTCCTCAACAAGTTCGTAGTGGTCTTCGTAGACGATATCTTGATCTTCTCAAAGGGTGAAGAAGAACATGCTCAGCACCTAAGGGCAATCATGGAAACTCTGCGAGTCCATCAGCTAAAAGCCAAAATCTCCAAGTGCCACTTTTGGAGAGAGGAAGTAAGGTTTCATGGGCATGTAGTATCCAAGGGAGGGTTAGCTGTGGACCCTGCTAAGGTAGTAGCGGTACAGGATTGGGAGACACCAAGGAATGCAACTGAGGTCCGAAGTTTTCTAGGACTAGCAGGTTTCTACCGAAAATTCATATGGGATTTTGCAAAAACCTCAGCTCCACTCACAAGGCTGACAAAGAAGAATCTAGTGTTCAATTGGGACTTGGATTGCGAGTTTGCTTTCCAACGACTAAAAAGGGCTCTTACAACAGCCCCAGTTCTGACGTTGCCAGATGGAAGCAAGATGTTCACAGTTTATACAGATGCATGTGGGATAGGGCTAGGCGCTGTCTTGATGCAAGAAGGGAGGGTAGTAGCTTATGGTGGAAGGCAATTGAAAGTTCACGAAAAGAACTACCCGACCCACGATCTTGAGTTAGCCGCCATCGTCTTTGCACTTAAGTCTTGGCGACACTATCTCCTAGGTGAGAAGTTCGAACTTTACACTGACAATAAATCATTGAAATATCTTTTCTCGCAGAAAGATCTTAACTTGAGGCAACAGAGATGGATGGAGTTTCTTGCCTCGTACGATTTCGAGATCTCCTACACTCCGGGCAAAGGCAACGTAGTGGCAGACGCATTGAGCCGAAAGAAACTGAACCTAAGCCCGTTCTTTATAGAAAGGCCAAGCTTGGAGTATATAGCCAGTTTTAACTTTAGGCCCTCCTCCGATTTTGTACCGGGCTTGCTAGCATCTCTCGAAGTACGCCCGACTCTAGTGGACTCAATAGGGACAGCACAACGCGAAGACCCTCAGCTTGTGGAGACGATTGATAGGCTAATTAGGGATGAGACTTCAAGCCACCTCAATAGGCACTCCATCGACGATAAGGGTTGACTAAGGCGAGACGGAAGACTATGCGTCCCACGGACAAGGGATTTAGTAAAGACGGTTCTCGAAGAAGCACATCACTCCAAGATGACGATATATCCAGGCGGAGATAAAATGTACAAGGACATAAAGAGAACCTTCTTTTGGAGCGGCATGAAGAAGGACGTGGCAGATTTCGTTTCTAAGTGTATGATTTGCCAACAGGTTAAGGCAGAATAGAAGAAACCTAGCAGTCTGCTCCATCCTCTAGATGTTCCACAGTGGAAGTGGGATAGCATTTCAATGGACTTCATTGATGGGCTGCCTAGGTCTAGAACAGGCAACACTAGCATTTAGGTAATAGTGGATCGGCTTACTAAAAGCGCCCACTTTTTACCTGTCAAGAGTAGAAGGACTGCCTCATCCCTAGCATCTCTTTATCTCAAGGAAATTGTTCGACTCCATGGAATACCTTCCAGCATTGTTAGTGACTGAGACCCTATCTTCACAAGTGAGTTTTGGCGGAGTCTGCAAGAAGCGGTAGACACACAGTTATGCTTGAGTACAGCCTATCACCCCCAAACCGACGGCCAGACAGAAAGAGTGAACAGAGTTTTGGAGGACCTTTTAAGACTATGCGTCCTTGACTTCGGAGGGACATGGGAAGACCATCTTCCTTTGGTGGAATTTTCCTACAACAACAGCTACCAAGCCACCATCGGAATGGCTCCCTTCGAAGCTTTATATGGAAGACCGTGTCGATCGCCCACTTGTTGGTGGGAGTCTACTGACAAGCTCATACTTGGACAAGATATGATTCAAGAGACTTCAGAGAAAGTAGACTTAATACGGAGAAGAATGAAGACAGCCCAAGACAGACAAAAATCCTACGCAGACAAGAGGAGGACCGACCTTGAATTTGAGGTTGGAGACAGGGTTTTTCTTAAGGTATCTCCTTTAAGGAATGTCGTTCGTTTTGGAACCATAGGGAAGCTAGCACCAAGGTTCGTAGGGCCGTTTCCTATTATCGAGAAAATTGGGGAAATGGCCTATAGATTAGAGCTACCTGAAAAACTAGCTGGAGTTCACAACGTCTTTCATGTTTCGCACCTCCGAAAATGTCTACATGAATCTGCTGAAGTGGTAGAGCTAAACATCCTTGAAGAAGCTGAAATGGAACGCGAAGCAACCGTGAGGAAAGTTCCAACCCGCATATTAGGAACGGAAGTGAAAAAGCTACGCAACCGCGAAGTCAAGCTTGTCAAAGTTCAGTGGAGCGACGCCGAGGAAGACGCGACTTGGGAAACTTAGACTAGAATACGCGCAGCCTACCCTTTTCTTTTTGAGGGTAGGTCTTTGATCTCTCTTTTTCCTTCAGTTATGCTTTATCTATCTTTTAGGGTATATCTCCTCGACCTTATCTTTTAGGTAGAAACCCTTTGGATGAAAACATGTAATTGAAACATGTTATGAATGATGGTTGCAAGTGGTTGCAAGTGATTGCTAGTGGTTGCTCGTGGTTGCATATACACACACAATCTAGGTTTTAGATCAGCTCAGTCACCTCATATTGGATATGCATATATGTGTTTGCATTCTTATATGGTTGAAGTTTAAGGTGTTGTCATATGGATGTTGCATTTATATGAATGATTGTGCACTCATGTAGAATCATGAATAGGAAGGTTTGCATACATAATGGATTCATGACACTTACATAATTTGCATTAAGGAGGTCAACTGAATCAGTAGACCGACTGATTTTGCATTAGATAAGTACATGTACACACACTTCGCATATGATCATGAAGCATTAGAAGTCTTTTAAGGACAATGGACGCTCGTGTTTGATGGATGAGTAGATGGATGTTTGGATGTTAGGATATACATTCTTCCTATACTTTAAGATTTCGGGGACGAAATCCTTTTAAGTGGGGGAGAATGTAACACCCCGTATAGTCTATAACAGTGAAATTCATAAATTAAAGTATAATTAATTTCAAACCAAAGAATTAAGGGAAACGGGATATGCCATTTCGTTCGTCTCGGAATTCTTCTTGAGATAGAGTCCGAGTTTGCATAAAACGGACTCCATATGAGGGAGATATGACCTCTGGAAGTTTCAGAATTCAGTTTAAAATTCAAACAGGCAGAAACAGTTCAGAAAAACGAATTCAAAATCGAACCCAGATTGGGCTGGGCGGGAGTTTTCCCGCCCAAGACCCAGGTCGACTGGGCAGTCGACCTGGGGTGCCCAGGTCGACTGGACAGTCGACCTGCGTGTCGACCTGGCCCCTGAGCCAGGTCGAACCCAACCCCTCCTGGCTGGCCTGGTCTGTGCTTGGCCGAATTTCTGGGCTTTGTCTTGTCACTAGGGCTTATGTGTCAACTCTTGATTGGTTTCTCTTTAAAATGAACGGCTTATATTAATCTAAGCTCCATCGACGGCTCTAATCAATTCACAAACTCTATAAAAAGGACCTAAGACTCCACCTAATTCACACAAATAAAAATGAGTATGGAGCTGTCATGCTGCTGAAGAAAGACTAGGAATAGCCGTCAAGTTAAGAGACGATTAGGAGTTGATTCAAGAGCTTAAAGGCACGACAATTAAATCAAAACAACGCCTACAACAAAGGATAGCATCTCCAAATTCAGAATTCAGAATCCTGAATACAAGATTCGTCATACGTTGTAAGTAGAGTGCTATTCCGATATGAATGAATAATTGAGAATTGATCTGTGTAAAATAAGAAATGGGATTGTACTTTAATTGTAATAATGTTAATTCATAATTGTATGTTGCTATGATTTGCTATGAATGGACTTGGGATGTTGTAGTGTAATTAACATGATGATGGACCTATTGAATAGTTGCGATACAAGTATATAACTCATGTTGGAAATTTGTTACGTTGTGGTTAATGAGAAGTTATATATTTCGTTGTAACCAAGTTAAGACTTATGCAAGTATATGATTCACTATTATGCCAACATGATTTTTAGATCCTTCTATGTATACTTTTATGATCATTTTTAGTGTAGTTGGATCCAATTGAGTATTATGATTCATATGAATTTATGTTGGAATTGGCATAATAATTCAAGTGGAAAACCATACTTTTGTATTAGTGACAAAAGTAAGCATCTTTGCGAACTTGTGTTAACTTTATGAATTTGGCTAGTTTATGTTTAACTTTTTGCCCAAACAAAATATGTTTTAGGCTTAGGTTGTTGTTAGAAAACATATGATAATATATGTGGCACATAATTAAGTTAGATTCATACTTTAAATAAAAGTTTACATGATTAGATTAAAACCATGATTCATGTTTAGGTATGTTTTATGCCAAGATTTTATGCTATTACAATGCAAGTTCACAAGTGCCTAATTTATGTTAATTAGACCGCTATTTTGCAAGTTCATGCGTTTACACACCCCTTATTGATGTTACTTAGAATATATATGCATCATGTTCTAAGCCTCCCCTTTTTATGTGGCTAAGTTGGGCTAAAATGTTAAAGCCCAACGTATGTTATATTATTACGTACAAACGAGGGAATACGTTGGGGTTAATTAAAATATATGTGTTGGCATGTTTGGCACATGCCAACGATTCATGACATTTAAAATGGTATAAATACCCAAGAATAATGAATTTGAATAATGGGCCGCAAATATTTACATATAAAAGAAAAAGAGACAAAATATGTAAACTTAGAAAATACGACATGCTTAACCCGAGGTTGGATTGCGTTGTGACATAAACCTGTCCGGACCCGCCAGGCTGTCCAGTAGTCACAACAATACCTATCCAGTGTGGGTGGTTAAGCATTGAGCCCCATAAAGACCCGAGGTTAGACTGAGTTGTGATGTAAGACTGCCCGAACGCAACCGGTAACAGGCAGTCACAACAATACATGGCTAATGTGAGTGGTTGGAGCTTTAATAAGACATTTAAGGCTAAGACAGGATTGGTAGGATTAAGTAAATTGAATTAATACTTAATCAAATACAACATGCTAAACTATACGGACTGATTGGGGGTTAGATTTACAGAACACTTAACCAACTTAGCATGTTGGCTAGAAATAGAAAACCTAGTAGCGGGGGACCCTTTTCAGCAGTAACCCTACAAGGTGTATCAGGATACCCTGAACTAGGCAGGGTGGGGTACGATTACTGGGCTGACTGTAAGATGTCAAATCGACGGCGGTGGTGCAGCAGTGTAGGTTCTAACGGGGTGCGGGCGTGCACACACTCCAGCGCAGAAAAATTAGGCACTGGGCACCAGTAGTATACCTGTGCATTCTAGAACTGTGTCGGGCCACCACCATGGGACGTGATACACCCCATGGTGGGACCAGCATAGTTAGCTACAACATCGGGGGCCGTAAGACACATGTTACTATGCAATTAGGAGCCGATCAATAAAAAGCATCACTTCACCCTGATTGTGGGGTGCCAGTTGGGAACTAGTTTATAGGGGGTGCAGAGATTAATATGGGGTACGATAGTGTATTCGACTCTAGACAACTTAACTTAGTTTACGGTGCTTTCCCATTTCCAGTATATGCTTATCATGCCCTTTTCCTTATTCATAGACTGAATAGTCCTAGACTTACTCAGGCTTTATGTCTGACTCTACTTTTCTATCATTCCCCCCCCCAGGTCCACAGGGAGGGAATACCGCAGCTTGACCAGTTTCACATCCAGCTTGAAGAGAGAGAATGTATTGCTTGGATCTCTTTCGTTTTGGACTATGGCTTTGGATAGCAATTATGGGGACTTATGCAGTTTACTTATGTTTTTATGCTTCTTTAAGTTATGAAATCAAGACAGTTATGGAAATGTAATGTTTTTGGAAGTATTGTAAGACAATTATGGTATGGTTTGTGTAACATGTATTTTGGTGAAATAAAAGTTGCTGTTGTTTCCGCTATTATAAAAATATGTGTATTTATATCTGTCTTGTGTATCTGTGACTTATACTTATAAACCTCCACCAAAATTAGGGCATTCCCTTGGTGAGTGACCCTAACGGAGGTGGGGTGTTTTATTGGGGCTCTTGGGGTTTCATGATCATATGGGCCTTGGAATGCCAATAGGCTTACTGTGTAACAAACCATTTTGTTTTTCTCATGGGAATTGCAGTCGTTACCAGTCGACTGGTGCTATTTCCACCAGTCAACTGATGCAGAATTTTATCATTACCAGTCGACTGGTATTATACAGACCAGTCGACTGGTCAGGCCTAAACAGACAGAATTTGTTTAGATTTCAAAAAAACGGACACGACTGTTTAAAAAGTTGTTGTTTTATACACTGACCAATCGACTAGTCCTATACATACCAGTCGACTGGTACGAAAGGTTGCTACTGTTTCTGAATAGAAATAGTCGCTGCTGTTTGAAGAGTTGCAATCTTTTTTAATTGAAGCAACTGTATCTCCTCACTACTATATAAACTGGACCGCACTTCAGTTTTAAGTCACTGGAATTCCTTCTCTAACATTATCTTCTCTCTGATCTACCAAGTTTCTAATAAGTTATAAAAGTTATAGTTCTGCAGCCTATAACTCTATTATCTTGTTACTGCGGCGATAATTCCAGATAGTGAATCGTCGTGTTTATGCAACCTCTCTGATTAAAGATATTGAATATCTGCTCCATTGTATCTTTGAACAGATTTGCCATTACTCGTGCACACAAAATCAGAGGGAAAATACTGTTTTAGGATAGCGATCACCACATCGTACCTCGGAGATTTTAGAGAATCCGCGATGAATTTAGTCCAACAATAGATGCTATTTTATCGGGTTTCAGTGAGATTATTTTGGGTTTGACCAACTATGTGAATGAATGTTTTCGGATTCAACGGGGATATATATTTAGAAAAGTAGGTGGTAAAATATGATTTCAGGTTATAAAAATACTACATGATGTACAATAAGTCTATTTTAAACCAAGTATTCACTACTTATTCTAAATATTCACTGCATTTTCTAAATAATACTACTTGATCTAGAACAGTTTTATTTTAAACTAGTGCTTACTGCTTAATTTAAATATTGTCGCGGATGCTCAAGGAAATGGAAATATGGAAAAATCACCCAATCATATCAGAAGAAGATGAAAACATGGAAGATTATACTACAACGAAGGACAGCTTTCCAATGGAGGATGGACAAAGCTTGCTGGAGCAAGATGAAGGAAGACAAACAATGAAAAATGAGAAGGCGAGTACGTCTAAAAAAGGAAGAAAGGAAAAGGGTGGCAAGAAAACAACGAAATTCTCGAATAAGGAGAGGAAGGTGCGGGCATTACTGATGAACTTGCTGCAGGAGTCAAGTAAAGAAGGGTACCATGTACGTGTAAGTAGACAGGAGTTAGCAGAAAAAGCAAAAAACAAGGATCGGAAGGATAGGGTTATTGATAGGGCGGTGCTGTATACAGCTTTAAAGACCGCAGCGGGTAAGGAAATAAACGAAAGAGGCGATATATTTAAGAGAGGCTATAGGGAGGACGAAAACGAGATGAAGTATTGGATTCAAAGGCCCAATGGTGAAGGAAGCACAGATTGGATTATAAAAGAGTACGCAAGCATGGAAGTGCAAAACGTGAAGTTGCGAGAAGATAACTTGATGATTAAGGAAGATAATGAAACGTAGGAAAATAGAGGAGAGAAAACAATATCTTCGAAATCAACTACATAAACGTAAGCGCTTGCTAGCATCCTTAAGCTGATAAATATGCATACAAGCTTGAATTAGAGTTACATGGGTAGGGGGCCGAAGTGGTGGCTTTTGTTTATAGAAAGTGTTGTTTCACATTTCTATCCCATGTTTTTTAGCTTTGATTACAATGAAATTTATTTCATTTTTCAATTAATATGAATCTAGGTTTGTTTCTTTAATTTGAATTTTCACTTATTGCAATGAGATCTGCTATGCTTGTTGTTGGACAGGTAGAAAAGAATGAGCACTGTTCATATTTCTTAGTAAAAGTCTTGATGTCTATGTAAAATTTCATGGATCAAATGCTCATTTGCATTGACTGATTATTGTACTAAAATTCTAAGGGTTTAATTTTCTGTTGCAACAACAATATTTAATACATAGATGGTATTTAGGGCTGTTATGGCAATGATTACTATTACCATTTGGCAAATACCATTATCGTACTGTTTTTACTGGTAATCCGGAATTACTACCGTTACCGATTGACTGGTATACCGAAGACTAGTATACCGGTAACCTAGTAAATGTTGCACTAGTAATGGTAAATTACCGTTTGTCCATCAAAGTTTCTATTTTGACATACTTTTTTAACACAATGCATTTTTATTATACTATATGTAGAGTTAGTTAATAAAAACATAAGTTAAGAATAAAATAAGTATACATGGAATTATTTCACCTAATTATTGAACTAAATTCAATCATTCATTTGGTTTTAAATGCAAGTAATAAAGCATATCGAATGAATATACATATGATTTAAATTGACTGGTAAAATTACCGTTCCCGCTGGTATTGAAGAAAGGTTACCAATAATTTACCGTTACCATACCAACCATTTTAACTGGTATATTAAATTCAATAAAAAATGATAACCGGTCGACTGGTAATGGTATGGTAATGGTAAACTTACCGTTACCATAACAGCCCTAGTGGTATTCATGGAGACCTCTTTATGAAAATGCGATTGATGATCTTGGTTGATCAAGTGAGTGAGGTGACATTCTATATTCCAGTATCAAGGAGTATAATGCTATATTCCTTGTGAACTCAAGGCCGGTCCTAGAAGCTTTGATGCCTAAAGCGAATTACAATACTAAGGCCCTTATATTAGAAATAATGCAAGTATCATTATAAATTATCACAAATATTTACCATGGGAATTCGATGCTAAAATTCTTTCTAAATAATATATTCAACTAAAAAACATTAAATACAAAAGCAAAATTAATTATTTATGGATAAATTTTACATTAACTAACTATTAAAAAATCCACTAATAATTATCGAATCATGGTGTATTAAACATTTATTTCAGATAACAAACCAAACATACCAATTTTGATTTAATTTTTATTACACAAAAGAATCCATATTTTATAATTAATCAACTCAAAATTAAGACATATGGAATATGAATTAAAATTGAATAGTTGAACCATTTGGAATCTTGTACACAACAATTATGTTTGCAAATCTAAAACTAAAACATACGGAATAGGGAACAAAACTGAATAGTTGAGCTGTCACTATAATCTAAAACAACATGTTTATTTTGGTGTTTGCAATATAAAAACAAAGACACAAGGAATAAGGATCGCTTACTAACTTCTAGAACACTAATAATAGCAGCTTAAGCTGCTTGTTAAATTACAATACCCACTTCATTGAAATAAGGGCAAAAGTTAAAACTTAACAAAATCAATATCTAAAATCAGTCAAAATTGAATTGATTTATAAAATACCTTTCAAAAACAGCCAGCATGCCATGGTAGTAATCAATCGTGAATCGTGAATCATTGAATCTACTATTAATCAATCAGTATGACATGTGGCCCTGTGGGTGAGGAGTGAGATAGTGCGACTGTGCTTTTGTGTTATCTTTGTCAAGAAATAGCTGTTCAGCACTCCATTCGAGTAGCGCTTCTGTCGTCACTTCAATTTTGTAAATCGATCGTCATGGAGTTCGATTCAAGGATAGTGGCTATGTGCCCTAGCTTCGTTTTTTAACTTTGAAGGCATGCCAGAATTAGTGCCCTGACTTTTGATGAGGCCCAAAGCAATGGCTTCAGCCGCTTTGGTGAAGGGCCGGTTGTGCTTCAAGCAATTCCAACTATCATTGCTGATAATGCTGGACTGGATAGCGTTGAGTTAATTTCACAACTTTGGGCAGAGCATCATAATCAGAGCAGTAAGGCTGGGACTGATGTCATATCAGGCAGCCTAAGTGATATGGAAAAGCATGCTTGAAATGATGCTTCTAGAGTTGGTGCAGAAAAACCATTAGGGAATTTTTCATATCCAAATTCCCGGCCTTATCATATTATACTTGGGAATTTACGCTTAAAATTAAATTTCTAGCTCCAACAACAAGCAGATCACACTGCAGCAAGCGAAACTTCAGATAAGAGAAACAAGCTGAGATTAAAGTAAACAGTAGCGCTTTTATGTGTAAAGAAATCTACGGTTGAAAGGATAAATTGCTAATAATCAGTCAAGAAATGTACAATGTTTCTTTATGGTGCGTATAGTGCATGAAGACTATACAAAGAGTTCACACACAGCCGGCCCTTCACCAAAGCAGCTGAAGCCATTGCTTTGGGCCTCATTAAAAGTCAGGGCACTAATTCTGGCATGCCTTCAAAGTAAAAAAACGAAGCTAGGGCACATAGCCACTATCCTTGAATCGAACTCCATGATGATTGATTTTCAAAATTGAAGCGACGACAGAAGCACTACTCGAATGGCGTGCTGAACAGCTATTTCTTGACAAAGATAACTCAAAAGCACAGTCGCACTGTCTCACTCCTCACCCACAGGGCTGCATGTTATACTGATTGATTAATAGTAGATTCAATGATTCATGATTCACGATTGATTACTACCTTGGCCTCTGCCTGTTTTTGAAAGGTATTTTATAAATCAATTCAATTTTGACTGATTTTGGATATTGCTTTTGTTAAGTTTTAACTTTTGCCCTTATTTCAATGAAGTGGGTATTGTAATTTAAAACGCAGCTTAAGCTGCTATTAGTGTTCTAGAAGTTAGTAAGCGATCCTTATTCCATGTGTCTTTGTTTTTATATTGCAAATACCAAAATAAACGTGTTGTTTTAGATTATAGTGACAGCTCAACTATTCAGTTTTGTTCCCTATTCCGTATGTTTTAGTTTTAGATTTGCAAACATAATTGTTGTGTACAAGATTTCAAATGGTTCACTATTCAATTTTAATTCATATTCCATATGTCTTAATTTTGAGTTGATTAATTATAAAATATGGATTCTTTTGTGTAATAAAAATTGAATCAAAATTGGTATGTTTGGTTTGTTATCTGAAATAAATGTTTAATATACCATGATTCGATAATTATTAGTGGATTTTTTAATGGTTAGTTAATGTAAAATTTATCCATAAATAATTAATTTTGCTTTTGTATTTAATGTTTTTTAGTTGAATATATTATTTAGAAAGAATTTTAGCGTCGAATTCCCATGGTAAATATTTGTGATAATTTATAATGATACTTGCATTATTTCCAATATAAGGGCCTTAGTATTGTAATTCGCTTTAGGCATCAAAGCTTCTAGGACCGGCCTTGCTTGAAGTTCCCTTAAAAATGATTCGATGGCATGGGACTTGTTTCCTAGTTTTTTCCGTGCAAGTTTATCCACTTCTATTGACATCACCATTTCAGGTCATCCACCACCAAGTAATACACATGTGTCATTTACAGTTTGAGAAAGTATAAGCATACTTGTCTTTAAACACCTAAATGATGAACATGGATTAATCGATATATATAAGGAATGTCAATTAATTTCATTAATCATGGGAATACATTTGAAGACAGATGACTAGAAGAAAAAAATTCATTGCATAAACACCCCTCTCAAATACATTAATCACTGGTACAAACACACTTGGAAAAGTTCAAACTATTAACGTTAAATTGATGTATAGATAATGACATCAGGTAATACATTTATTGTCATATTCTAATTAAAACAACTTTGAAACCCAAGCAAATAGGAATATAGAAGCAAGTAAGGATGCACATGACAATATGCTAGTGAACATAAGACTATGAGCATCAGGCTAAATCAGTAGTAGAAAAAGAAGCTCACTTTTACCTCAGCCTTCTTAATGTTTTAATCATGAACTTATCATCATTTGTCAAGTAAAAAAAAGGCTTCCACTCTTTCCAGGAGATGAGAGCTCTAAGCACACACAGTAAAGTCAAAGTAGAAACATAAGCTTTTACAATAATAATAAAATAGAGCTTCACTTGTAACTTTTGGTTTGTCTTTGTAGTCGGTAAAAGTGCAATACTTCCAGACAACAACAGAGGCAATAATCCAAATAAATCCATAGTTCTAAAAGATGTTGCTAGCTTAATCTTATATCTTCTTAAGCTATTCTAGATTCCACAGCTTCAAAAATCCACACATTCACATATTTTCGGTCTCCAAGCAAGGCAAAACCATAGACAAACTAGAATGAATAGACAAAATATTGAATGGCCTTATTACATAATTTAACAAATAATGAATACATAGGTGATTGGTAGACCTTGATCTTATTGATTAATCCTCAAAGACGACAACCAAACAAAGTACAACAAAATCAAAATTAATCATCTAAAATGCCTTCCCTTCAAATTGATTATATTCCCTTTTTTATCATAATGTACAACCTGAATTAGACATGACATGCAGGCTGTCATTATAAGATAAAAGTGTGTCACCACATTTCAAATTTATTCTGTTTCATAAGTTGTGCTAGCAAGCAATTTAAGCACAATGTAAAATGAAAGTAGAACATGATTTTAATTTAATTGGAAATGGAAAAAAATTAGATCATTTCTATTACCACCCCACTTTTACCGTTCCCACCCCGCTATTTTAAAAAAATCAACCTCATCACACTTTTTATCGTTCTTACCCCGTTTTCCCTCTAATTAATCGAGGGAAAAATGGTCAAATAATTTTAGAACAGTTTACTGGGTGGGAACAGAAAAAAACGTGGTGGTAATAGAAATTATCAAAAAATTAACAGTAATATAGAAAACCAATTTCAGGCAAAAAATACAGAGTATTATTGTTAATGTCACTCCAAAAATGGTTAAGGAGGTCACTTTTTTTTCTACTAAGGGGAGGATCATTTAACATAGCTTCCCCTTAACAATTTATAAAATATTGACTAAAATGTCCTTTTATTATTTTACTCTAATTACATTTTACATTACATTCTACTGATCGTTAAAACCTAATCATCTTCTTCCCAGAGTAAACAATTAATCATGTTTTCCATGGAGGAACCAATTTCTAACGAAATTTCTAACTTTGAAAAAGTAGACAACATGTTTTTTACTCAAAAAAGCAAATGACATGTTGAATTTGTTAAAGAAATTACAGAAAATGTAACAAATTACTGGAAAAAATGGAGGTCTGTTTTCGATCATCTATTTTTGGCATGTTATTTCCAAATTTTGTACTTAATTTCAGTATGTTCTTGACGATTTTTACCGTGTTTTGTGTATTTGAATGGAGAGTAAAATTGATTTATTTTATTTATTTTTCCATTGTGTTTGGCCCCCCTTAACAATTTAATTTTAAATGGAGTGAAAATAAAATATGACCCCGCCTTATCCGTTTTTGGAGTGACATTAACAATACTCAAACTATATAAATCAAGACGAGAGAGAAGAGTAAATTAACACAACTTCATCAAATCAACAAGAAAAAGAAAAGAACAGTCGAGCCAAAAAAGGGGAAAAAATACCGAACAAACTTTAAGGATAAATTACAATGCCACTGGTTTCTTCCAACATTAGCTTTTTTGCATCTATCAAGTGGATATTTGACCAAATTTAGCATCTATTCATTGAAATACTACCAAATTGAAAATACAAACCTGAGTAAAGTAACATATAGATCTGGGGCTACACAAAGACATCCTTTAAATCGACCGTAGCCACCTTGTTGACTTCATCTAGAAATCTAGGTTTTCAAACTGTGCAGCTATGCAGCCATTGGAATGTACGTATACCAACATTCGAAAAAAATAGGAAAAAGGTTAAAAACTCGGGGATGTGAATAAGATTAGAGATTAAAAGCGGATAATCAGATCGAGATGGATGGAGAAAATCAAGGCCCTATCGACTTGGGGGCAAATTGAGATATTTTGCGCAAGAGAGACAATTCACAGAAAATGGCGATGTTGTCGGGCTTTAGACGGACGGAAGTTTTCTAAGGTAGAGCTGAATTAAGAAATACCGACAAAGTCGGGTTTGATTAATAATTTTTTTAATTTGTAAAATTAGATTTTTATAAATTAATAACTCATACAAATTAAGATCCGTTTGAGACGCGATTTTTTGCGTTGTGATGGTATCGCAGTGCTTTAAATAATGAAGTTGATTTGAACTGAATAAGAGTAATTTAAAAAAATTCAATTTATTTATTAGAAACAAATTACAAATTAATTAAATTAAAAAATAAGATGGTCTGTTTAAAAGGTCCGTTTGAACCCGCATACGCATTCTCCGCTAATTAAAGTAACCCACTGAAATATCTTATATAATACTCCGGTTCCGTTACACTCAAACGCACCTTAGAGACTAAGCCCTGAAATAAAAGTTGAAAAGGGCACCAGATTCTTTATCAATTATATTTATTAGATTTCGCTGCTTTTGGGAGCTTCAGTAAAACCATTCGAGTTAGCGCTGAAAAATTGTACTGTATAACTTGCATAATATCTATGTAACACCCCGAATTTCAGTTAACACTGATATTCACTAATTACAGAATTAATAATCTCAGATGTGAGAATCAGGGGAAAACGGGTTACGTCATTGTGTTCGTCTCGGAAAAATACGCGAAATAGAGTCCGAAATTTTGTAAATCGGAGTCCGTATGACCCGGTTAAGGCCCGAAGAAGTTTTCGGGAAATTTGAATTTCGAAACATGCAGAAATGGGGGTCAGGCGGGAAAACTCCCGCCCAGCCAAGTCGACTTGGCTATCGACAGGGCTGTCGACTTGCCTGTCGACATGCCTGTCGACTTGGCAGTCGACAGGGCTGTCAACTTGCCCTGTCGGCTGATTCTGGCCTGGGTGCACCTGGTTGAGTTTTGGGCTGGGTTGGAGGGCTTGGGACGAAATCTGACGGACCTAAACTAACCTAGGGTTAATCTAAGGGTCGAAAACACATCCTAATCCTATAAATAAGACCCTAAGATAGCCCTAAATGATCATAATCCTATCCTCTAACTAAAATATGCCAAAATTTTCTATGATCATGGCCTCCACTCAAAACCCTAGCCTCCATCCTCTTTCTAAACTATTTCTATGAAGGCTTTCATGTTCATACAAGCATTTTTAAGTTGTATGAGTGATCATTAGCTTGCATTCATCATCAAGTTGCAAGCTTTATTTTCAAGGCTAGAGTTTTTGGGTGATTTTTGGCAAGGGTTTGCTTATTGGAGTTTAGTGGTGAGTTTCTATAGCCTTAATAATCAATTGTTAAATTGATTATGATAGGATATGATAAGATATGGCTATGTTTGTGGATCAATGTGTTTATGCAAGTTTAGTATAGTGTATGTTGTGTGTTTTGCGAGTTTTATGCTATATGTTATGCAAGTATAATGCTATGTTTTATGATGCTCATTATGCAAAACACTATGTTGAACATTGATTCATATGTAACATGTTATGCAAGCTATATGTGAGGTTATATGCAAGTTCATATGTAACATGTTATGCAAGCTATATGTGAGATTATATGCAAGTTCATATGTAACATGTTATGCAAGTTATGTGCATGATTATATGCAAGTTCATATGTAACATGTTATGCAAGTTATGTGTTAGGTTATATGCAAGTTATGTGCATGATTATATGCAAGTCCATATGTAACATGTTATGCAAGTTATGTGTTTGGTTATATGCAAGTTATGTGCATGATTATATGCAAGTTCATATGTAACATGTTATGCAAGTTATGTGTTTGGTTATATGCAAGTTAACATGTGACATGCTATGCAAGTTCACACCTTTGTATGACATAAGAATCATATGCAAGTTACCCCCTTTGTGACATATGTGCTTCATGCAAGTTTGGGTTAAATGCTAGTTGGGTTTAATGTAAGCTCATATATGCAAGTTAACACCTTTTAAACCCATGATAAAGTTATATGCTATGTTGGTTAAACCCATGATATTTGTGATGAATCTTCCCTTTATTATGTCATGTTATGAGAACAAATTACGTGGGGAACGATGGGGTTAATATGCATGTTAATAAAATGGTGTGAAATGGGTATGCTTAAGCATAACATAAAGTGAATGGACATAATTGGGAATTTACCTATTAAGTTTGGTCTACCCATATTATGGAATTGGGAATTTACCTATTAAGTTAGGACTACCCATATTATGGAATTGGGAATTTACCTATTGAGTTAGGTCTACCCATATTCTTGAAATTTGTAATTAATTAGGGATAATTAATACAAATTATGGGGGTGATTAATTAGGTGTAATTAATCGACTAAGACACGAGGTTGGACCCTTTTGTAGCATAAGACTGCCCGAAACCGACCGGCAAATCCAGCGGCTACAAATGATTGGCCTAATGTGAGAGGTCTTAGTCATAAACTAAATACATGACAAGTGTAAAGACACGATGTTAGACTCTGTTATGGTGTAAGGCTGCCCGGAACCAACCGGCATATCCAGCTGCCATAAAAGACAGTCTAATGTGAGAGGTCTTTACAAAGGTTACGATCTTAATTAATTAAGAAACACTTAACCAAATTAGCATGTAGTGAGGCATGAGGGGTTAAGTGGGTGCCTTGGGTGGCATGTAGTAACTAGTGGGGGTGCCTTGGGTGGCATAAGGAAACTAGTGGGTTGCCTTGGGTGGCAATAGAAAATACGATTGGAATACTTAACCAAAGTGGAACATGTAATTAAACATGATTAAAGGGTTAAGTAGGTGCCTTGGGTGGCATGTGGGAATTAAGTAAGTGCCTTGGGTGGCATGTGGGAATCAAGTAAGTGCCTTGGGCGGCATGTGGAAATCTAGTGGGTGCCTTAAGTGGCAATTGAAATATGATTAAATGACAAGCTTAAGTAGTAGCTTGTGGGGGCCTTAAGTGGCAATTTAAATATAATTAAATGACAATCTTAAGTAGTAGCTTGTGGGGGCCTTAAGTGGCAATTGAAATATGATTAAATGACAAGCTTAAGTAGTAGCTTGTGGGGTCCTTGAGTGGCAATTGAAATATGATTAGATGACTTAACCAAACCTTAATATGTAAGTGGGCGTGATTTTAAAAAGGGGTTAAGTGGGATGCACTAGATAAAATGACAAGCTTAAGTAGTAGCTTGTGGGGGCCCATTTCAACCAATATCCCAAACGTATCTTTGTGGGCTCGACCCAAGTCGAGGACGGGACACGCATATTGGGCTTGACTGTAAGAGGCCCAAACGGGGTAGCGGTGGCAACGCAAGTCCAACGGGTTTCATATGCGTGTGTGGACCCGGGCTGGTAAGTAAGACGTTGTTGCATCGTGTAGGTATAAGCCGTGCACCGTTGATATTATCAGGTTGCCACATTGGGGAATGATACACCCCACTGTGGGGCCAGCACGGGTATCTACGTTAGGGAGCCGATCGCTTGGGGAGTAGTGGGTACACCCAGTGGAGATAGGGGCAGACGGCACCTATGTAGTCAGCTAGGGGTACACGAAACTACTATTAAAAATTACTAAGTACACTTAGTGGGATCAACCTTAAGTAGGAATTACCCTTGGGTGGGAAGAACTGGTGTGGTGCAGTGTAGGAATTACCCTTGGGTGGGTAGATCTGGGATGGTGCAGTGTAGTAATTATCCTTGGGTGGGTAAATGCGTCTTTTCGGTTACCTTAGTATATCCTGTGTTTAGTTGGCTACTTAGTGTAGTCATTATCCCCAGAGGTACCGTACCTTGTTTATATCATACCCTAATTACTTTAATGATTGTATTGTTAAGGTTATAGGACTCGCTCAGACTTATGTCTGACCCCGTTGTTTTTATCTTTTTCCCAACCCTCAGGTTATCAGAGTGGGCCTAGCACTATTGGGCTTTGATCAGACTGCTTTATCTATCTTTTGGAGCTTGGACCGTGGATGTAAAGCTCAGTTTATCTTTTCTATTATGGCTATTAAGTTATGTAGTGGGATTATGTACTTTTGTTTTATCAGGATGGATATTATGTACTTGACTCTTGTTTATGGTTTTGGTGTAACCAAACATGTTTTACTTTCCTCTGCAATGAAATGATGTTTTAAATTCTCAAGTATTACTTATATCTGTCTTGTTGTAATTTTTCTGTTCTATATTCACTTAAAATACTCCACCGATGTTATGGCATTCCCTTAGTGAGTGACCGTAGCGGGTGTGGGGTGTTAGACGTGGTATCAGAGCTTAAGGTTACCAGAACAGATAAAATTTTTAGAAAAACTATTTTCTAAGAATATTTTTGAAAGGAGTATTTTCAAAAAATGTCTTTTAAGAGAAAAGTTTTTGAAAGAAAAACATATTCCCCAATAGCCATATCTTTATCTTTCGAATTCTCCGTTTTGAATCTCTTCCTCTCTCGTTTTGAGTTTCCCCTCCGTGTATAGATGATCTTTCTAAGATAGATAAGAATGGAAAACCACTTCAAGGGACTTAGACATTTGTTGGATTAGAAGTTGGTTTAAGAAGGAGGAGGTCTTGTAGGTACCTATGGTATAGACGATGGGAGGAAGGCTCAAATAGTTGTTTGGTTAATGAAGGACGAAACCTCATTGATGGGAGGTTACGAGTGGAGAATGGGAAGAAGAAGGCTAGTAGTTATCCTTTTGGGAGGAATAGGACACCTTATTAGGATTGTCCAAGGAGGCAAGGGCAAGGTACGGAATCTTCTGGAGGGTAGTTGTATTCCCTCACGGCTAGTGTACCGGATGGGGATAGGACCGTCTAGGTTGGAATTTGGATTTCTTTATTATCCGGTTCGAACTTTATTTGATTCTGACGCATCGAGTTCGTTTATCTCATCGTTGTTAGTTGAGTCACTGCACTTAGACACCAGTTTAGTAGATGATCCCTTAGTTGTTTCAAACCCAATTGGGGGCTCCATGATGTGTTTGGGTTTGAAAGTTTCTATACTTAGCGTTGAGTTTAGATGTGATGCTTTTTGGGCTTCACGAGCTATGGGTTAGTTTTGGGCATGGACTGGTTATCCAGTAGTGGTGCCGTTCTTGTTTGTGAAAGGAGAGTTGTTAGGCTTATGACCCGCTTGGGTAACACTCTCGAGATCTCTTGTAATCCCATGGAATCTGTTATGCTAAGTTATCTAGAATCGCTTGACACGTCGGTCGAGAGTTTGCGATCTGTTAGAGTGGTCCGGGAATACTCAGATGTGTTTGAGGAGGTGAAGGGCTTACCTCCGGAGCAGGAGATTGACTTCCGAATATACCTGGTAGACAATGCCAAACCAGTATCTTGGCTAGTGTGCCACATGGCTCCTCGTGAGAGGAGGGAACTCCATAAGCAAGTAGGCGATTTGCTTGAGAAGGGGTTTAGAAGACGAAGTATATCGAAGTGGGGTGCTCCAGTAGTTTTTGCTGTGAAGGCGGATGGGCCCTCAGACTTTGTGTAGACTATAGAGAGTTTAACAAGATAAAAAGAAAAATGGACACCCATTGCCGAGGATTGATGATCTCTTTGATCAGTTGGTTGGCGCCTCAGTGTTTTCGTAGTAGGACTTAGCCACGGGGTTTCATCAGTTGAGAGTGGCTGAGGATAGTATAGAGAAGACTGGCTTTAGGACTCCGGATGATTTTTTTTTATGAGTGGCTGGTGATGCCATTTGGTTTGACGAACGCCCCGCATACTTTATTGATTTGATGAGAAGGGTGTTCAGGGAGTACCTAAATAAGTTCGTGATGGTCTTTGTAAATGACATCTTGGTCTTTTCTAGGAGTGAAATAAGTTTTCGTATGTGCTCAATAGGTTGAGCAAAGCCAGTTATGGGATAAACGGTGGTTTTGGAGCGAGACTGGCGAGGACACCCAGAGTTGGACAAGGGCTTAATTATTTAGCCGTTTTTACTAGTATCATCTCACGTTGGTCGTCTGAATTCGAAGGAGGTATCGCTTGGGTGTTTGTCTGATATTGGTTTAGGCCTTTGGGGCTTGCATTTGGGGGATGCCGAGTTCGACTAGGGTGGTCTGCGTGAGAGATGGACAGTTGTGATGATTTTGGATGGGGGAATATCCCGGTTTCCTCTAAAAGTGGAGAAGAGCATGCCCTACATCTTAGGAAAGTGTTGGAGACTCTTCGAGCGCATAGTCTTAGGACAGCAAAAGTGGATGGGGTTCTTAGCATCCTATGAGTTTGAGATAGCGTATACCCATGGCAAGGGTAATGTGGTAGCGGACGCCTTAAGTAGAAAAAGGTTGTCCTCGTGTTCATTGTTCGTTGAACGACGGAGCTTAGAGTTTATTTCTATGTTTGACTTTAGACCTTCCGTTGACTTTGTACCCGGTTTGCTTGCCTCCTTGGAGGTTAGGCCTACTCTTTTGGGATGGATTGGCGAGGCACAGCGAGACGACCCACAGTTGATTGAGTTAGTAGAGAAGCTCATAAGGGGGGAGTCGTCCAGCCATTTGAGTAGGTACACCCTAGATGGTAAGGGGTGGTTGCGTAGAGACAGTAGACTTTGTGTACCGCAAGACGAGGGTTTGAGGAAGGCTATACTTGATGATGCACATCGGTCGAAGATGACCATTCATCCCGGTGGGGACACGATGTACCAAGACATGAAGCGAGTTTTCTTTCGGGCCGGTATGAAGAAAGATGTGGCCGAGTATGTCGCTAGATGCTTGGTGTGCTAGCAAGTGAAAGCGGAGCAGAAGAAACCCGGTGGGTTGCTTCACCCATTGGAGGTTCCGCTATGGAAGTGGGATAGTGTCTCGATGGATTTCGTCAATGGATTACCAAGATCGAGGAAGGGTAATAAGGGAATTTGGGTTGGGGTAGACAAACTTACTAAGAGTGCCCATTTTATACCCGTGAAGAGTAAGAGGACTGCTCAATGGCTAGCTTCAATCTACATTCGACGGATTGTTAGATTGCATGGTGTACCTTCCAGCATAGTGAGTGATCGAGATCCTATCTTCACTAGCAAGTTTTGGAAGAGTTTGAAAGAGGCGGTAGGGACTCAGCTGTGTTTGAGCACCGCAAATCATCCTCAGACTGACGGCCAGACCGGGAGGGTAAATCGCATTTTAGAAGACCTTTTGAGGCTATGTATCTTAGATTTTGGAGGTACATGAGAAGAGCTTCTTCCATTGGTGGAGTTGCCCGACAGACTTAGTGGTGTACATGATGTATTCCATGTGAGGAAGTGCCTACATGAGACCGCAGAGGTGATAGAGCCGAGCTTGCTTAGAGAAGTAGAGATAGAGCGTGATGCGATTATTCGACGAGCTCCTACACGCATCCTTGGGTCAGAGATTAAGAGGTTGAGAAACAGGGAGGTTCAACTAGTCAAAGTGCAATGGGGAGAAGATGAGAGCAACGCTACTTGGGAGACGGAAGCAAAAATGCGTTCATTATACCCATTCCTTTTTGAGGGTATGTCTTTTAACTTCTCCTTTATCGTTTGTCTAGTACTTATCTTATCTTTATTATGTCCTCTTGTTAGTGGCTTTGACCTTTAGATAGGGTAAACCTATGGTTGAAACATGTGTTTGAGACATGTTATGATTGATGGATGCAGGTGGATGCAAGTGTTTGCTAGTGGTTGCTCGTGGATGCATACACACACACTCTAGACACTAGATCGGCTCAATCACTTCATATTGCATATTGCATATAATTGTGTGTAGGTAGCTATATTTATGGATGTATAATGGTTGTGTTATCATATGGATGATGCATTTTGGGTGAATGATTGTGCACTCATGTAGATATAGTATGTGTCGATAGGGTTCTTTCGCATACATATTGGATGCATGGCACTATCACGGTTTGCATATGTTCATACATTAGATAGGGAACATATACACACACTTTTTGCATATGCTCATACATCAGTAGAAATTGTTTTAAGGACAATGGATGCCCGTGTTTGACGGATTGAGTAGATGGTTGTTTGGATGGTAGGATATGCATTCTCCTTAGCTTTGAGATTTCGGGGACGAAATCCTTTAAGGAGGGGAGAATGTAACACCCCGAATTTCAGTTAACACTGATATTCACTAATTACAGAATTAATAATCTCAGATGTGAGAATCAGGGGAAAACGGGTTACGTCATTGTGTTCGTCTCGGAAAAATACGCGAAATAGAGTCCGAAATTTTGTAAATCGGAGTCCGTATGACCCGGTTAAGGCCCGAAGAAGTTTTCGGGAAATTTGAATTTCGAAACATGCAGAAATGGGGGCCAGGCGGGAAAACTCCTGCCCAGCCAAGTCGACTTGGCTGTCGACAGGGCTGTCGACTTGCCTATCGAAATGGCAGTCGACAGGGCTGTCGACTTGCCCTGTCGGGTGATTCTGGCATGGGTGCACCTGGTTGAGTTTTGGGCTGGGTTGGAGGGCTTGGGACGAAATCTGACGGACCTAAACTAACCTAGGGTTAATCTAAGGGTCCAAAACACATCCTAATCCAATAAATAAGACCCTAAGCTAGCCCTAAATGATCATAATCCTATCCTCTAACTAAACTATGCCAAAATTTTCTATGATCATGGCCTCCACTCAATACCCTAGCCTCCATCCTCTTTCTAAACTATTTCTATGAAGGCTTTCATGTTCATACAAGCATTTTTAAGTTGTATGAGTGATCATTAGCTTGCATTCATCATCAAGTTGCAAGCTTTATTTTTAAGGCTAGAGTTTTTGGGTGATTTTTGGCAAGGTTTTGCTTATTGGAGTTTAGTGGTGAGTTTCTATAGCCTTAATAATCAATTGTTAAATTGATTATAATAGGATATGATAAGATATGGCTATGTTTGTGGATCAATGTGTTTATGCAAGTTTAGTATAGTGTATGTTGTGTGTTTTGCGAGTTTTATGCTATATGTTATGCAAGTATAATGCTATGTTTTATGATGCTCATTATGCAAAACACTATGTTGAACATTGATTCATATGTAACATGTTATGCAAGCTATATGTGAGGTTATATGCAAGTTCATATGTAACATGTTATGCAAGCTATATGTGAGATTATATGCAAGTTCATATGTAACATGTTACGCAAGTTATGTGCATGATTATATGCAAGTTCATATGTCACATGTTATGCAAGTTATGTGTTTGGTTATATGCAAGTTATGTGTATGATTATATGCAAGTTCATATGTAACATGTTATGCAAGTTATGTGTTTGGTTATATGCAAGTTATGTGCGTGATTATATGCAAGTTCATATGTAACATGTTATGCAAGTTATGTGTTTGGTTATATGCAAGTTAACATGTGACATGCTATGCAAGTTCACACCTTTGTATGACATAAGAATCATATGCAAGTTACCCCCTTTGTGACATATGTGCTTCATGCAAGTTTGGGTTAAATGCTAGTTGGATTTAATGTATGCTCATATATGCAAGTTGACACCTTTTAAACCCATGATAAAGTTATATGCTATGTTGGTTAAACCCATGACATTTGTGATGAATCTTCCCTTTATTATGTCATGTTATGAGAACGAATTACGTGGGGAACGATGAAGTTAATATGCATGTTAATAAAATGGTGTGAAATGGGTATGCTGTAACACCCCGCAAATTCTATAACTGTGAAATTCACAAATTAAAGTATAATTAATTTGAAATCAAAGAACTAAGGGAAACGGGATACGCCATTGCGTTCGTCTCGGAAAAATACGCGAAATAGATTCCGAGTTTTCGAAAAACGGAGTCCGTATGAAGAAGATATGGCCTTCGGAAGTTTCTGAATTAAATTTAAAATTCAAACAGAATAAAATAATCAAGTTTAAAATGGGGCCCAATGGGCCAGGGCGGAAAAATCCCGCCTGACGCACCCAGGTCGACTGGGCTGTCGACCTGGTCTAACCAGGTCGACTGGGCTGTCGACAGGCATGTCGACCTGGTCCAGGGCCAGGTCGAACACAGTCTAACCTGGCTGGCCTATTCTATGTTGGTCGATTTTCTGTGGTCTGCTTTGTCATTAGGGCTAGGTGGCAGGCTCTAATTGGTCTCTCCTTAGGATGAATGGCTACGATCAATCCAAGCAACATCAATGGCCCTAATCAGTTCATTACCCCTATAAAAACAACCCTAGACTAACCCTAATCTATTCATTCAAAAATAAGAACAAAGCCGCCATGTTGCTGAGGAACGACTAGGGGTAGCCACCAATTGGAGAGAGGATTAGGAGGCTAATTCTAAGGCATAAAGCAACTCAATCAAATCAAACCGCATCTTCAAATCCCTAAATTTGAGAATTCGCCTCACCATTGTAAGTAGAGTATTACTTTGGTATAAACAAATAACTGTGTTGGTTTGTATACTTGGTTGTGGTAATAAACAATTCATAATTTGTGCGTTACTATGATTCTTGTCGATTTGGGAATTATGTTATTCATTATAAAGAACTATATGCGGTAGTTCTATGCAAGTATACATTTGGAATATTTCGCAAATTATGTAATCCATGTTGAAGCTACATGTATGTAGTTGATTTAAATTCATGCAAGTTTGGGGCTTTGCTACTATGCCATCATAATGTGTATTTTTATACAAACATCATTTTTGTGAAGTAATTGGAATAAGTTTGGGTTATCATAATCCATATGAAATTATGTTAAAAATTGGGCATCATGTATTAAGCCATGGTTATGTGAACAAATTTAACTATACTTATGCCATGTTTGACATTATGCCATGCTTATGTTTGACATTATGCCATGCTTATGTTAGAAATATTTATGCCATGCTTATGTTTGACATTATGCCTAAATAAAAATATAGGTTCATGTTGTAATTATGACTATGTGTCAATAATGATATCCAATTTAGATTCTTATCTCAACTACAAGTCTACATGTTTTGATTCATGTCATCTAGGCTTTATGACCAAAGTATATGTCACCACTATGCAAGTACACCAGTTTCTATTTTGTATTTCCAACGTCATATTGCAAGTTCATACGCTCACCTTCCCCTTTTTGTGTATGTAATCACGCTTTAAGCCTCCCCTTTTCGCATGGCTAAATTGGGCTTTAAAAGGCTAAGCCCAGTATATATATAATAAACAGACGTGTAAAACGGGGGAAAATAACGTTGGGTTAAAATTACTAATGAATGAAAATATAAAATAGAAGGGCCCAAATTCAAGCATGGGTTGGGCCCATGATTGGTGTAACCTTTACACCATTAACTTAATAATTGGCCGCAAATATTTACATATAAGAAAATAAAGAAGAAAGACAAAATATGTAAATGTAGAACATACGATGTGTTTAACCCGAGGTTGGATTGAGTTGTGATGTAAACCTGCCCGGAACCGCCCGGCTGTCCAGTAGTCACAACAATACCTATCCAATGTGGGAGGTTAAACATGGAGCCCAATAAGGACCCGAGGTTAGACTGAGTTGTGGCGTAAGACTGCCCGGAACCAACCGGCAACAGGCAGCCACAACAATACCTGTCTAATGTGAGAGGTCAGGGCCTTAATAAGACAATTAAGGCTGAGTCAGGATTGTTAGGATTAAGTGAACTAAAGACTTAATCAAAATGGAACATGCTAAACTAAACGGACTGGTGGGGGTTATGTTAGGAAACACTTAACCAACTTAGCATGTTGGCTAGAGATAGAAAACCTAGTAACGGGGACCCTTTTCAGCAGTAACCCTAGAAGGTGTATCAGGATACCCTGAAACTAGGCAGGGTGGGGCACGATTACTGGGCTGATTGTAAGAGGTCAAATCGACGGCGGTGGTGTAGCAGTGTAGGTTCTTACGGGGTGCGGGCGTGCACACACTCCGGCGCAGAAAAATAAGGCACTGGACACCAGTAGCATACCTGTGCACTCTAAGGTTGTGTCGGGCCGCCACCATGGGACTTGATACACCCCATGGTGGGACCAGCATAGGTAACTACAACATCGGGGGCCGTAAGACACATGTAACTATGCGAGTAGGAGCCGATCATTGTAAAATGGATCACTTCACCCTGATTATGGGGTGCCAGTTGGAAACTAGTTTATATGGGTTCAGAGATTAACATGGCGTACGATAGTATATTCGACCCTAGACAACTTAACCAAGTTTATAGTGCTTGCCCACTTCTTGTTTATACTTATCATACCCAGTTCTTTATTCATAGACAAAATAGTACTAGACTTACTCAGGCTTTATGTCTGACTCTTCTTTTCTTTCGTCTTCTTTTCTTCCGTCCCCCCCCCCCCCCAGGTCCACAGGGAGGGAACACAGCAGCTTGACCAGCCTTAACATCCAGCTTGAAGAAGAGAAATGTATTGCTTGGACCTTTTCATTTTGAACTATGGCTTTGGACAATCACTATGGGGGCTTTTGCAGTTTATCTATGTTTTATTTATGCTTCTTTAATAATGTAATCAAGACAGATTATGAAGGAGTTATGTTATGTTTTTGGAAAGGATGTAAGACAATCATGGTGATGTTTTGTAACACGTATTTGCTTTTGAAATAAAAGTTTGTTGATTTTCCGCTGTTTACAAATATGTGTTCTTATATCTGTCTTGTATATCTATGACTTGTACTTATAAACCTCCACCAAAATTAGGGCATTCCCTTTGAGAGTGACCCTAACGGAGGTGGGGTGTTTCACTTGGTATCAGAGCCTAGGTTTACCAGATAAGATAAAAAGTTTTGAAAAATTATTTTCAAAAAGGAAATTTAAAGAAGCATTTTTAAAAGACAAAAATATTATTTTTATTTTAAAAAGGCAAAGTCCACTCCCCAAAGCCATAGGTACTATCTCTTATCCTTCGTTTTGAATCTATCCTTTTTGTTTCAGCATGTCCGAAGATCTTAACTTGCCGGAAGGGGTACCAATACCTGGTTGGTTTAGACGGTTCTTAGAAGCAAGGGCCACTCAGCCAGGTCCTACCGTTCCTCCTCCCCCAGCTGCCGGAAATCATCCAGCTGCAGCGGCACCTTTTCCTCCACCTCCTCCTCGGGGAAACACTTTTGCTAAAATATGTAAAGATTTTAAAGCTATGGGAGGAAGGGATTTCCATGGAACTGAGTCCTTCGTGGCAGCTAGAAATTGGCTGAAAGAAACTGAGGACCTATTCATCATCTTTGAGGCAGAGGATAGAAAAAAAGTACAATTGGCAGTGTGGCTATTGAAGGGTGAGGCTTCCTACTGGTGGGAAGTCACCAATGCTGAAAGACCAGTGGAGACATGGGAGGACTTTAGGGCAAGGTTTGAGACTAAATTTCTCTCAGATGCGGAAAGAAGTTTGCAGTTGGAAAAATTCTTATTCCTTAAGCAAGGGGACAAGACAGTCAGAGAGTATGTGAATCAGTTCGATGAGCTGGCTAGGTTTGGGCTTGACCTAGTCAACACACCGCACAAGAAGGCTCTCCGTTTCGTCAAAGGGTTAAATGAGCCATTACACAGTTTGGCCATGACCCATATACCCATGGGAGCCACGTATGAAAGATTGGTGCAAATGGCATTGCTGAATGAAGAGGATAAGGGCAAGAAGGAGACAAAGGCAGAAAGCTCTCAAGGGAAGAAAGAGGGTTTGCAGCCTAAGAAGACAGACTTTAAGAAAGGCGGGAAAGGCAACAAAGAGAAGAGGAAGTGTAATTTCTGTGGCAAAGTGGGGCACTTAGTAAAGGACTGCCGGAAAAAGAAGGCCAAGGAGAATGGTGGGTGCTTTTCTTGCGGTGAGACAGGCCACAGGGCTAAGGACTGCCCAAAGAAACGAGGACAGGGGAAGAGGGCTGGATCCACCCCAGGGGCACAGGTTCATGTGCTGGAAGCGCCACCTCTGCAACAGCGAGGTATAAATACTTCTGTAGAAAGTGTAGTTTATCTTTATGATCACCCCGTTCGCACTTTATTTGATTCTGGCGCATCACACTCCTTTATCTCGTCTGCTTTAGTAGAATCTCTGCACCTAAAAACTAGTATGGTAGAGGACTCCTTAATTGTTTCAAACCCAATTGGGGGCCCAGCTAATTTGTCTATGATCTGTGTGGGATTGAAAATTTCTATTCTAGGTGTAGAATTTCAATGTAGTGCCTTTGTTTTGGGCTTTTCGGGTTATGGTTTGATTTTGGGTATGGATTGGCTATCCAGTAATGGGGCCATCCTTGATTGTGAGAAAAGGGTTGTTAGGCTCCTAACCCAGCTTGGTAATACTTTGGAAATTTCCTGTAATCCCTCGTATGCGGTTATGCTTAGTTATCTTGAATCGCTAGATGCCTCTGCTGAAAATTTGCAATCAGTTAGAGTGGTCCGGGAATATCCGGATGTCTTTGAAGAGGTGAAGGGCTTGCCTCCGAAGCGGGAAATAGACTTCCGCATATATCTTGTAGATAATGCAAAGCCCGTTGCGTTGCCCGTTAGACATATGGCTCCACGAGAAAGGAAAGAGCTCAATAAACAGATTAAAGAGCTTCTAGAAAAGGGGTTCATTAGGAGAAGCATTTCAGAATGGGGCGCTCCAGTGGTGTTCGCTACAAAGGCGGATGGTTCACTCCGTCTGTGTGTTGACTATAGGGAGCTCAACAAGCTAACGAAAAAGAATAGGCACCCTCTCCCTAGAATTGACGATTTATTTGACCAGCTTGTAGGAGCGTCTGTTTTCTCCCAGCTCGATTTAGAAACCGGTTTTCATCAGCTAAGGGTGGCTGAAGATAGCATCGATAAAACGGCGTTCAGAACCCCAGACGGCTTCTTTGAATGGCTTGTCATGCCTTTCGGCTTGACAAATGCACCTGCTTACTTCGTGGACCTGATGAGTAGGGTATTTAGAGATTTCCTCAACAAATTCGTAGTGGTCTTTGTAGATGATATCCTTATCTTCTCAAAGAGTGAAGAGGAACATGCTCAACACTTAAGGGCAATCATGGAAACTTTGCGAGTCCATCAACTAAAAGCCAAATTCTCCAAATGCCACTTTTGGAGAGAAGAGGTGAGGTTCCTTGGGCACATAGTATCCAAACAAGGGTTAGCAGTGGACCCTGCTAAGGTAGTGGCGGTACAGGATTGGAAGACACCAAGGAATGCAACTGAGGTCCGAAGCTTTCTAGGACTAGCAGGTTTCTATCGAAAATTTATAAGGGATTTTGCGAAAATCTCAGCTCCGCTCACGAAATTGACCAAGAAGAATCTAGTGTTCAATTGGGACTTGGATTGCGAGTTTGCTTTCCAACGACTGAAAAGGGCTCTCACAACAGCCCCAGTTTTGACGCTGCCAGATGGGAGCAAGATGTTCACTGTTTATACGGATGCATGTGGGACAGGGCTAGGCGCCGTCTTAATGCAAGAAGGAAGGGTAGTAGCTTATGGCGGGAGGCAGTTGAAAGTGCACGAAAAGAACTACCCAACCCACGATCTTGAGTTAGCCGCCATCGTCGTTGCACTCAAGTCTTGGCGACACTATCTCCTAGGTGAGAAGTTCGAACTTTACACTGACCATAAATCGTTGAAATATCTTTTCTCGCAGAAGGATCTTAACTTGAGGCAACAAAGATGGATGGAGTTTCTTGCCTCGTATGATTTCGAAATCTCCTACACTCCGAGCAAAGGCAACGTAGTGGCAGACGCGTTGAGCCGAAAGAAATTGACCCTAGGCCCGTTGTTTGTTGAAAGACAAAGCCTAGAGTTTATAGCCAGCTTCGACTTTAGGCCCTCCTCCGATTTCGTACCAGGCTTGCTAGCATCTCTCGAAGTGCGCCCAACTTTAGTGGATTCAGTAGGGACAGCACAACGCGAAGACCCTCAGCTTGTGGAAATAATTGATAGGCTAATTAGGGGTGAAACCTCAAGTCACCTCAACAGATACTCCATCGACGATAAGGGGTTGCTAAGGCGAGACGGAGGACTATGCGTCCCACAAACAAAAGATTTAATAAAGAAGGTTCTCGAGGAAGCACATCACTCCAAGATGACGATACACCCAGGCGGAGATAAAATGTACAAAGACATAAAAAGGACTTTCTTCTGGAACGGCATGAAAAAGGACGTGGCAGAATTCGTTTCTAAGTGTATGGTGTGCCAACAGGTTAAAGCGGAACAGCAAAAGCCTGGCGGACTACTACATCCTCTGGAGGTCCCGCAGTGGAAGTGGGATAGCATCTCAATGGACTTCATCGATGGGCTGCCTAGGTCTAGGAGAGGCAACACTAGTATTTGGGTAATAGTGGATAGGCTTACTAAAAGCGCCCACTTTTTACCTGTCAAAAGTAAAAGAACTGCCTCATCCCTAGCATCACTTTACCTCAAAGAAATCGTTCGACTCCATGGAATACCATCTAGCATTGTTAGTGACCGAGACCCCATCTTCACCAGTGAGTTTTGGCGGAGTCTGCAAGTAGCAGTAGGAACGCAGTTATGCTTGAGCACAACCTATCATCCCCAAACCGACGGCCAAACAGAGGGAGTGAACAGAGTTTTGGAAGGCCTTTTAAGGCTATGCGTCCTTGACTTCGGAGGGACATGGGAAGACCACCTTCCTTTGGTGGAATTTGCCTACAACAACAGCTATCAAGCAACCATCGGAATGGCGCTCTTCGAAGCTTTATATGGAAGACCGTGCCGATCGCCCACTTGTTGGTGGGAGTCCACGGATAAGCTCATACTTGGACCAGATATGATCCGAGAGACCTCAGAGAAAGTAGACTTAATACGAAGAAGGATGAAGACGGCCCAAGACAGACAAAAGTCCTATGCCGACAAGAGAAGGACCGACCTTGAATTTGAAGTTGGAGACAGAGTTTTTCTCAAGGTATCACCGCTAAGGAACGTTGTTCGTTTTGGAACCACAGGAAAACTAGCACCAAGGTTCGTAGGGCCATTCCCTATCATCGAGAAAATTGGGAAAATGGCCTATAGATTAGAGCTACCCGAGAAGTTGGCCGGAGTCCACAACGTTTTTCACGTTTCACATCTCCAAAAATGTCTGCATGAGTCTGCTGAAGTGGTAGAGCCAAATATCCTCGAAGAGGCCGAAGTGGAACGCGAAGCAACCATAAGAAAAGTTCCAACCCGCATATTGGGAACGGAAGTGAAGAAGCTACGCAACCGCGAAGTCAAGCTCGTCAAAGTTCAGTGGAGCGACGCAGAGGGAGACGTGACGTGGGAAACTGAAGCTAGAATACGCACTGCCTACCCTTTTCTGTTCGAGGGTACATCCTTGATCTTTCATTTTCCTTAAGTTGCGCTTTTATCTATCTTTTTAGGTATATTTCCTCGACCTTATCTTTTAGGTAGAATCTTTTTGGATGGAAACATGTAATTGAAACATGTTATGTATGATGGTTGCAAGTGGTTGCAAGTGATTGCCAGTGGTTGCTCGTGGTTGCATATACACACACAATCTAGGTTTTAGATTGGCTCAGTCACTTCATATTGCATATGCATATATGTTTGCATTCGTATATGGTTGAACATTAATGTGTTGTCATATGGATGTTGCATTTGTATTGAATGATTGTGCACTCATGTAGAATCAAGAATAGGAAAATTTGCAAACATAATGGATTCATGGCACTTACATAATTCGCATTAAGGAGGTCAACTGAATCAGTAGACCGCCTGATTTTGCATTAGATAAGTACATGTACACACACACTTCGCATATGATCATGAAGCATTAGAAGTCTTTTAAGGAGAATGGATGCTCGTTTTTGATGGATGAGTAGATGGATGATTGGATGTTAGGATATACATTTTCCTCCTAACTTGAAGATTTCGGGGACGAAATCCTTTTAAGTGGGGGAGAATGTAACACCCCGCAAATTCTATAACTGTGAAATTCACAAATTAAAGTATAATTAATTTGAAATCAAAGAACTAAGGGAAATGGGATACGCCATTGCGTTCGTCTCGGAAAAATACGCGAAATAGAGTCCGAGTTTTCGAAAAACGGAGTCCGTATGAAGAAGATATGGCCTTCGGAAGTTTCTGAATTAAATTTAAAATTCGAACAGAATAAAATAATCAAGTTTAAAATGGGGCCCAATGGGCCAGGGCGGAAAAATCCCGCCTGACGCACCCAGGTCTAACCAGGTCGACCTGGTCTAACCAGGTCGACAGGGCTGTCGACAGGGCTGTCGACAGGCATGTCGACCTGGTCCAGGGCCAGGTCGAACCCAGTCTAACCTGGCTGGCCTATTCTATGTTGGTCGATTTTCTATGGTCTGCTTTGTCATTAGGGCTAGGTGGCAGGCACTAATTGGTCTCTCCTTAGGATGAATGGCTACGATCAATCCAAGCAACATCAATGGCCCTAATCAGTTCATTACCCCAATAAAAACAACCCTAGACTAACCCTAATCTATTCATTCAAAAATAAGAACAAAGCCGCCATGTTGCTGAGGAACGACTAGGGGTAGCCACCAATTGGAGAGAGGATTAGGAAGCTAATTCTAAGGCATAAAGCAACTCAATCAAATCAAACCGCATCTTCAAATCCCTAAATTTGAGAATTCGCCTCACCATTGTAAGTAGAGTATTACTTTGGTATAAACAAATAACTGTGTTGGTTTGTATACTTGGTTGTGGTAATAAACAATTCATAATTTGTGCGTTACTATGATTCTTGTCGATTTGGGAATTATGTTATTCATTATAAAGAACTACATGCGGTAGTTCTATGCAAGTATACGTTTGGAATATTTCGCAAATTATGTAATCCATGTTGAAGCTCCATGTATGTAGTTGATTTAAATTCATGCAAGTTTGGGGCTTTGCTACTATGCCATCATAATGTGTATTTTTATACAAACATCATTTTTGTGAAGTAATTGGAATAAGTTTGGGTTATCATAATCCATATGAAATTATGTTAAAAATAGGGCATCATGTATTAAGCCATGGTTATGTGAACAAATTTAACTATACTTATGCCATGTTTGACATTATGCCATGCTTATGTTTGACATTATGCCATGCTTATGTTAGAAATAATTATGCCATGCTTATGTTTGACATTATGCCTAAATAAAAATATAGGTTCATGTTGTAATTATGACTATGTGTCAATAATGATATCCAATTTAGATTCTTATCTCAACTACAAGTCTACATGTTTTGATTCATGTCATCTAGGCTTTATGACCAAAGTATATGTCACCACTATGCAAGTACACCAGTTTCTATTTTGTATTTCCAACGTCATATTGCAAGTTCATACGCTCACCTTCCCCTTTTTGTGTATGTAATCACGCTTTAAGCCTCCCCTTTTCGCATGGCTAAATTGGGCTTTAAAAGGCTAAGCCCAATATATATATAATAAACAGACGTGTAAAACGGGGGAAAATAACGTTGGGTTAAAATTACTAATGAATGAAAATATAAAATAGAAGGGCCCAAATTCAAGCATGGGTTGGGCCCATGATTGGTGTAACCTTTACACCATTAACTTAATAATTGGCCGCAAATATTTACATATAAGAAAATAAAGAAGAAAGACAAAATATGTAAATGTAGAACATACGATGTGTTTAACCCGAGGTTGGATTGAGTTGTGATGTAAACCTGCCCGGAACCGCCCGGCTGTCCAGTAGTCACAACAATACCTATCCAATGTGGGAGGTTAAACATGGAGCCCAATAAGGACCCGAGGTTAGACTGAGTTGTGGCGTAAGACTGCCCGGAACCAACCGGCAACAGGCAGCCACAACAATACCTGTCTAATGTGAGAGGTCAGGGCCTTAATAAGACAATTAAGGCTGAGTCAGGATTATTAGGATTAAGTGAACTAAAGACTTAATCAAAATGGAACATGCTAAACTAAACGGACTGGTGGGGGTTAGGTTAGGAAACACTTAACCAACTTAGCATGTTGGCTAGAGATAGAAAACCTAGTAACGGGGGACCCTTTTCAGCAGTAACCCTAGAAGGTGTATCAGGATACCGTGAAACTAGGCAGGGTGGGGCACGATTACTGGGCTGATTGTAAGAGGTCAAATCAACGGCGGTGGTGTAGCAGTGTAGGTTCTAACGGGGTGCGGGCGTGCACACACTCCGGCGCAGAAAAATAAGGCACTGGACACCAATAGCATACCTGTGCACTCTAAGGTTGTGTCGGGCCGCCACCATGGGACTTGATACACCCCATGGTGGGACCAGCATAGGTAACTACAACATCGGGGGCCGTAAGACACATGTAACTATGCGAGTAGGAGCCGATCATTGTAAAATGGATCACTTCATCCTGATTATGGGGTGCCAGTTGGAAACTAGTTTATATGGGTTCAGAGATTAACATGGGGTACGATAGTATATTCGACCCTAGACAACTTAACCAAGTTTATAGTGCTTGCCCACTTCTTGTTTATACTTATCATACCCAGTTCTTTATTCATAGACAAAATAGTACTAGACTTACTCAGGCTTTATGTCTGACTCTTCTTTTCTTTCGTCTTCTTTTCTTCCGTTTCCCCCCCCCCAGGTCCACAGGGAGGGAACACAGCAGCTTGACTAGCCTTAACATCCAGCTTGAAGAAGAGAAATGTATTGCTTGGACCTTTTCATTTTGAACTATGGATTTGGACAATCACTATGGGGGCTTTTGCAGTTTATCTATGTTTTATTTATGCTTCTTTAATAATGTAATCAAGACAGATTATGAAGGAGTTATGTTATGTTTTTGGAAAGGATGTAAGACAATCATGGTGATGTTTTGTAACACGTATTTTCTTTTGAAATAAAAGTTTGTTGATTTTCCGCTGTTTACAAATATGTGTTCTTATATCTGTCTTGTATATCTGTGACTTGTACTTATAAACCTCCACCAAAATTAGGGCATTCCCTTTGAGAGTGACCCTAACGGAGGTGGGGTGTTTCATATGCTTAAGCATAACATAAAGTGAATGGACATAATTGGGAATTTACCTATTAAGTTAGGTCTACCCATATTATGGAATTGGGAATTTACCTATTAAGTTAGGTCTACCCATATTATGGAATTGGGAATTTACCTTTTGAGTTAGGTCTACCCATATTCTTGAAATTTGTAATTAATTAAGGATAATTAATACAAATTATGGGGGTGATTAATTAGGTGTAATTAATCGACTAAGACACGACGTTGGACCCTTTTGTAGCATAAGACTGCCCGGAACCGACCGGCAAATCCAGCGGCTACAAATGATTGGCCTAATGTGAGAGGTCTTAGTCATAAACTAAATACGTGACAAGTGTAAAGCACGAGGTTAGACTCTGTTATGGTGTAAGGCTGCCCGGAACCAACCGGCATATCCAGCTGCCATAAAAGACAGTCTAATGTGAGAGGTCTTTACAAATGTTACGATCTTAATTAATTAAGAAACACTTAACCAAATTAGCATGTAGTGAGGCATGAGGGGTTAAGTGGGTGCCTTGGGTGGCATGTAGTAACTAGTGGGGGTGCCTTGGGTGGCATAAGGAAACTAGTGGGTTGCCTTGGGTGGCAATAGAAAATACGATTAGAATACTTAACCAAAGTGGAACATGTAATTAAACATGATTAAAGGGTTAAGTAAGTGCCTTGGGTGGCATGTGGGAATTAAGTAAGTACCTTGGGTGGCATGTGGGAATCAAGTAAGTGCCTTGGGTGGCATGTGGAAATCTAGTGGGTGCCTTAAGTGGCAATTGAAATATGATTAAATGACAAGCTTAAGTAGTAGCTTGTGGGGGCCTTAAGTGGCAATTGAAATATAATTAAATGACAAGCTTAAGTAGTAGCTTGTGGGGGGCCTTAAGTGGCAATTGAAATATGATTAAATGACAAGCTTAAGTAGTAGCTTGTAGGGGCCTTGAGTGGCAATTGAAATATGATTAGATGACTTAACCAAACCTTAACATGTAAGTGGGCATGATTTTAAAAAGGGGTTAAGTGGGATGCACTAGATAAAATGACAAGCTTAAGTAGTAGCTTGTGGGGGCCCATTTCAACCAATATCCCAAACGTATCTTTGTGGGCTCGACCCAAGTCGAGGACGGGACACGCATATTGGGCTTGACTGTAAGAGGCCAAAACCGGGTAGCGGTGGCAACGCAAGTCCAACGGGTTTCATATGCGTGTGTGGACCCGGGCTGGTAAGTAAGACGTTGTTGCATCGTGTAGGTATAAGCCGTGCACCGTTGATATTATCAGGTTGCCACATTGGGGAATGATACACCCCACTGTGGGGCCAGCACGGGTATCTACGTTAGGGAGCCGATCGCTTGGGGAGTAGTGGGTACACCCAGTGGAGATAGGGGCAGACGGCACCTATGTAGTCAGCTAGGGGTACACGAAACTACTATTAAAAATTACTAAGTACACTTAGTGGGATCAACCTTAAGTAGGAATTACCCTTGGGTGGGAAGAACTGGTGTGGTGCAGTGTAGGAATTACCCTTGGGTGGGTAGATCTGGGATGGTGCAGTGTAGTAATTATCCTTGGGTGGGTAAATGCGTCTTTTCGGTTACCTTAGTATATCCTGTGTTTAGTTGGCTACTTAGTGTAGTCATTATCCCCAGAGGTACCGTACCTTGTTTATATCATACCCTAATTACTTTAATGATTGTATTGTTAAGGTTATAGGACTCGCTCAGACTTATGTCTGACCCCGTTGTTTTTATCTTTTTCCCAACCCTCAGGTTATCAGAGTGGGCCTAGCACTATTGGGCTTTGATCAGACTGCTTTATCTATCTTTTGGAGCTTGGACCGTGGATGTAAAGCTCAGTTTATCTTTTCTATTATGGCTATTAAGTTATGTAGTGGGATTATGTACTTTTGTTTTATCAGGATGGATATTATGTACTTGACTCTTGTTTATGGTTTTGGTGTAACCAAACATGTTTTACTTTCCTCTGCAATGAAATGATGTTTTAAATTCTCAAGTATTACTTATATCTGTCTTGTTGTAATTTTTCTGTTCTATATTCACTTAAAATACTCCACCGATGTTATGGCATTCCCTTAGTGAGTGACCGTAGCGGGTGTGGGGTGTTACAATCTATTTCCATCTTGTTCGTTTCTTCGTATGTAAATTTACTATTAGGTATAGTTGTAGAATGATTCAGATGTGCTACTCTTGCATCTACACATTTGCAAGCACACTAACGATTGTTTATCCAACCAACTTAAGCTTATTACTTAGGAATTTTTTTTGATTTTGGCCACTTTCGAAAACTTATAACATAAATAGGCCAGTTTCAAAACTAATTATAGAAATAGACCACTTTTGTACATACTAGCGTTATCCTAGATATCGCTAGTACATTTGTTTTAATTTTTTGAAAGTGTTATCCCAGATAATGCTACTAAGACAATAACCCATCGGTCCTTTTCTTCTTCTTCAATTTCCTCCTTCCAAACTTATTTCACCATTCCACTATTGAAATAAAGCTTTCCCCTTTTTAAAACTTGAAAAATATTAGAGCCAAAATTGTGTTAGAAGTCTACCCATCACTCAAGAAGTTAAAGGTCTCATTTTTTTGTTTAAGGTATGGCTATTTACATATGAAATATATAATATGTGATTTTAGGTTTGTTGTGAAAGTAGGTTTGTTGTGAAAGTAGGTTCGTTTTAGGTAGTTAAATTGTTGTTGTTTTGTATGTAGAATGACTTCTAAATGTATTCCTACCATTTGTTATTTTGATGGGGAGTAGGCGGTAGATGATGACAAATTTGGCAAATACGTTGGAGGGTCATATAAACCGGCTAAAGTAGTTCGAGGATGTAACTTGGAACAGTTGAAAGATTCGGTATATAAAGCGACTAAGATTAAATCCGAAGAATTTGACATTGATTTGGTATGTAACTGGCCTACGGATTCTGGATCGAAAGCCATTAAAATAGCCGATGATGATGATGTGGATATAATGTTTTCAACGGCAACAAAATCCATTGAGCTTTATGTTATAAAGAGTGAACGGGTTCTAGTCAAAGACGATACATCTCCAGTAGAAGATAACATTGAATGTCAAAATACCGATGATAGAATTGGTCATCAGAATGATTTGTTGAGCTTTAATCCATCAACCTTTAATACTACATCCTTTGGTTTTCCACCGTGTTCAAGCTATAGACTAGATATTGGATACAATGAACCCAATTTAACGCAAGAAAGTTTCATATATATGATGGAAAGGTTGGCTGCATTTTCGTTATTTCTTGAATGTATAAGCATATGTTATTTTGGTAGTTCGTAATTACTCTCTTTTCTATGCAACATTGTTACTCAACAATCAAATCAATTTTTCTCCGCTGGACCGTCAAATAATTACAAGTCCCCTTTCATGCATCCTATGCAATCTGAGTTACTACATTTAAGTCAGAGGTATGTGAAATATTTACAGTTAACTCGTTGATTTTGAATGTGAAGTGATACATTTAGTTCTTATGGTTATTTTATTTGTACCCGCAGTGCTCAAATCCACGGCATTGCTACACAATCAAATACCCTAGTAGTGAACGAGGTGAATGAGGTAGTAGACAATGTTGAGAAGGCAAGGGGTGGAATAGATTTAGGGGACTACGAGAATCCCCCTATTAATAGTATGGATGTATTGAGCAGACCAGAGAATGACATTTCCTAGAGAGGGCATGAGAATAAATAACAAACCGTTAGACTTTGATTTTGCTAAGTTGGAAGTTGGATATGCTGAAGAAAGTGATGAGAATGAAATGGAATTTCCCCCTGATGATGACTTATGTACGGACCAGGTAATGGCGAATTCAAATGTTACAGATATGCAATTTAAAAATGAGATTTTTTTTCCACATTAAGTGTCCAAAAAGGTTTCAAAGTCGGTATGTTTTTTGAAACGAAATAATAATTCAAACAACAATTAAGTGAATGGTCAATTCTTCATGCTGTCTCCTTCAAACCTATTAAGTCCAATAAAACCAATATACTGCCATCTGCAATGTCGATGTCAATTATCCATGGAGAATTCATGCGATTATTTCAAAAAAAGCCAAGAAAAGTTGGTGGATTGTAAGAAAATATCCCAGCGAACATAAATGCGTGAATCCAATGGTTAACACAAACCACAAGCAAGCAACATCGTCATTTCTAGTTTCGAAGATCTTGTCGTCCGTAAAATCTGATTTGAATATAACTGCTGAGACTGTACAAGTTTTAGTGGTGGAACAATAGTTTGTGAAAATTAGTTATATGAAGGCGCGGAGAGTGTTGATAAGGCCCCCAAAAAAGTATATGGAGACTGGGCAGAATCGAATGGCACGTTAAGGAAATATTTCATAGAAATTACAAGAACGAATCCGGGAAGCGTAGGGTATGTTGTTACGTACGATATTGGAGTGTTTGAACGTGCTTTTTGGGCGTTTGGACTGTGTATTGAAGGATTTGCGCACTGTCATCTGTTATTGTGTTTTAATGGTACACATTTGTACGGAAAATACAAAGGAACATTGCTAGTGGCTACCGCTGTTGACGCGGATGACCATCTATATCCTTTGGTTTATGTGATTGTTGAGTCAGAATATATGGATAGTTGGAGTTGGTTTTTCTCTTGCATGCGCCACTACATCCGTACCGTTAACGATCATCAATTTACTTTTATTTTAGACCGAATGAAAGGCATACCGATTGCGTTGGAAACAAGGTGTTGTTTACCTCATAAGCATTGATCTTGTGCCAGACATCTCAAGGCTAACTTTCAAGCAGCTGGTTTTAAAGACAATAGGCTGACAGGGCTATTTTATGCTGCAACTTGTGCTTCGGAGGAGGTTGAATACCAAAAATTTCGGGATGAAATAAAGAACGTTAGAGAAAAGATGCATAATTGGATTGAAAAAATTTTACATGGGAAAGAGGAAAACTGGGCGCTTTGTCGACCACAAATGCTTCAGAGAGTTTTAACGGTGTATTGAAAGGGGCTCGATCATTACTCGTGAAAACATTGGTTGCTCGTACCCTTTTTTGATCGGTAGATTACTTCTGTCAACGAAGAGAAACATCGCACAGTCTTAAAAGCAAATTTACACCTAAATGGGAAGCAAAGATTGCTGAATGAGCTGACGAAGCAAAACGCACAAAGATTATTCGGTTTAAACCAGTAGAATGGTCTGTGGTGCATAATTTTGTGATGAATTCAACGTGATTATCAACGACGACACTTGCTCTTGTACGTGCAATATTCCTTTACTACAGCATTTACCGTGTCTACATGTAATGGCGGCTTGTTCATTGGTTTCAACTGGAGCCGATAGAGCTCATCATGATTTTGCTTCACCATACTATACGGTCGAAAAATACATAGTTGTGTACAAGCCGGAATTTCACCCCGTCAGGGATAGGCGATATTGGTCGTTAATGGATAATCGGTTGGTCCTACCTCCAGTAGTGAAAAGACCGCCTGGACACCCGAAGTCCACCAGATTCAAAAATACTATGGACGAACGTCTGACATCAAAAGGCAACAGGTGCAGCAAATGCAGTGGTGTGGGTCATAAGAAGAATCGTTGTACTTCAGTTATTTAAATTTGTGTAATTTAGATACGATTATGTTTTGTCGCTGAATATCTTGTTGTCATGTTGATTGCTTAATCATTTCATAGCATAATCTGGGATAACGCTCAAAAGCGCTATCCTAGATAACGCTACAAAATGTAGTAACTGACTCTTCTCAAACCAGAGAGAAATTTTCATATTGTTGTCTTGGCTTGTCCTAGTAGTGTTATCTGGGATAACGCTTTCAAAAAAATGAAACAAATGCACTAGCGATATCTGGGATAACGCCTGTACGTACAAAGTGGTCTATTTCTGTAATTAGTTTTGAAACTGACCTATTTGTGTTATAAGTTTTCGAAAGTGGCACAAATCAAAAAAAATCCTGTTACTAATGCACTGTATTTACTAACAAACACCGATCAATTGTACTCATAGCAAGATGGAGTGTTTCTTTTGCAAGCTTAAGTTGCTTTTAAATAATGTGGAAGCCGTGCAGTATAATTTTTCAGCACCAACCCTAACAGTTTTTCTAAGAAAGCTCCATCAGTAGAAGCAGCAGAATATGATAACAAAATTGAATATGAAAAATTATGTAGAAGCACCGTATTTGATATTAAGTCTAGTGTTCCTTTTACTTTTTTTTTTGAAGCTCAGTCTTTAAGAATCTTGAATGCTAGCATTTTAACCGTCATTGGTGGTTGTTGTTGCAATTTACGCTACTCTGTGTGATCTCAAACGATTCTACTAGGACTGAGACAGAAGAACAATACGCCTCTTATATTCAACATTAATTTGTGCAGCGTGCAAAGTTAATGATTAATTTCGTTTCAGTGCACAAAAATTTACCAGTATACATAGAAAATATAACGTTTTCAAATATGACTTTGTAGTAGAGATGCCTGGACCTACTTATCTCTTGTCTCTTACCAAATTTTAGAGAAACCATCGGCTTATATGCTTCTCTTCAGTTATTTTTAATGTCAAATTGAGGGATTCAACAATATGATGTGTATTTTTATATGTAACATTAGATTCCTTGATAATGGTATTAATTTAAAATGATATAATCTTTATTTCTTTAGTTTTATAAGAAAATATGATCATTTAAGTAACTTTATGATAATAAAAAAAATGCACGTTTAATGTTTGATTGTTCGATAGTGAGAATTAAATAAGTAGTTTGTGATATTGGTAGTGATGCATATTATTTGTTTTTCATATGGAGATAAATTACATAGAATTTACAACAATTTGTTTTTTTTTAATAAAATTGGTTTCAAAAGCTAAACCAGGCTATTTTTTGCCAAGTAAATTAGTTGGTCTTTGCTTCCCACCTGTTATATAAAAAACTGGCTATTGAAACGCTTTTTGGTCAAAACTGTCACACGTCAAGATGTTGGTTAACGACGCGCTCAAGTCTTAAGAAAGTCATTGGAAAACACAAAGCAATTTGGTCGAAGTGACGACGTATTCAGAAAATGTTAGAAATTACATAGATTCGTAATACCGTCGTTCATAAACTTGAAAAAACTAGCATGGAAAAAATACGTGATCGACTCAGTCCGATCAGCTCAAAATCCTTGAATGTCTCGGTCCGATCACGTCTGGCTCTTTGTTCTCATGCCTTTCCTCCTCTGTTTTTTCTTACCTCAACTCAATTCTATCCACTTCCTTTTAGCTTTTCTCTTCACTTCCTTTACCCAGCTTTCTTTGTTGTGGGAAAAGTTTTTCCTTTCTCCAGATCTACACCCAATTTGTCCTTTTTATTTTATGTCTGCTCGGTCGATCCCTCTTTCCTCGAAATGGATCTAACCTAGCTAACCCTTTCTAAGATCCAAGACGCGAAATTCCTTACTTTAGCTTATGGTAGTGACTTTACGCGACTCCTTTTCTTCTCCAGCCTTGCAGCTTAAGGATTCAGTTCATTCATACTCTTCCGAAAAGCAGACCTTCATGGATGTGAATTGAACGCTTTTCAATGTGATGGTGAGTTCACCTTGTAACGTCCAGATTTTTGAACGTTAATTACGAATATTAAAATCTAGTTTAATATTGGTTTGGGGATATTAGTGAATTATATATCGAATTTATTATCAAAAAATGGAGTTTGAATTTATATATTTATAAATTAATTAAAACGAGCTCGAAATGGCACGGTAGTTCGTAATTTACGATTTGAAATTCAATTGAATATACAGGGTCCGATATAAGCCGGATTTCTGTGAAACAGGAACCGCTTGAATCTATGTGATTATATTTTTCTAATAAAAGAGAAAAATCAAGATTTCGTCATATAAATTGTAAGATATGTCCAATTTAAATTTTCAAATAATCGCTGTGGAATCATTTATGGACCATAACGGTTTAACTAGTATAGCTAAATATTGGTTTCGATTTTGGACAAACTCTTTGAGACGTAGTTATAATTTAATTTTTAGAATTTTACTATAATTTTTAATTGGGAAAATAAGCAACTTTTTATTTGGAGTAATTTACACCCTATATCAACACTGTTGGAATTTCATAGAATTAATTAACTGGTCTATTTTATTATATATTTGTGATCGTGGCACACTGCTGGACGCGATGGTATTTTTATTCTTGTCGATAGCAAGCCATATGCAGACAGAATTTTATATAGCAGGGTACGTTAATTTTAAAACTAAAAATCCTTAGTCATTGTCACCGGAATCAAATCAAACTAAAAGTAAATGTAAACCCCTATAAACCTAAGGAATACCTAAGTAAGAAAATCATTCATTCGTTTTTGAAAAACTTTGTCGGCTATAATTAAAGGAAAACACTGTAGCGATGTGCAAATATATTGTCAACAAACCATGTGCAAATTTCTCAGCACATAGGAATCTAGCTTTAACTTCTACGCAAAACCCTGTCCTATCCTACTCTCTAAAGAAATCACGTGTTTTGCCAACTCAAACACAGCCTGTCATGTTCATTTCTTCTATTATAAGCCATTTGCCACTTGTGTATATAAACAAAGTGTAACAACCCGGAAATTCTGAACCAATTTAAAAAATTTCTTTTAGAAATTTTAATGGATTTTTGAATATTTAAAATGATTTAGTTTATATAATAACTACTAAAAATTTAGTTTAATTGAAGTTGGAATGTATAAATTTATTTTAATTATAAAACGAGCCTGAAATGGCGCGGTAGTTCGAAAATTCGATTTTAAATTTCAATTTAATATACATAATTCAATATAGGTCAGAATTGGACGAAATAAGAAATATTTGAATCTGTTTAATAATATCTTTCTAACGAATGTAAGAAACTAAGATTTCACTTTGTAAATAATAAGTTATGTCCAGTTTAAAATTCAAAAAAGTCGTTGTAGAATTTATATATTTTTTAATATATATATATATATGGCCATTAAAAATGGTCATTTTGCAAACAACCTCCGTTTTTGAGGAAACCACCTTTTTTGGATCCGGAATGTCAAATTATTGCTAGATTCCAATTTTCATAATTAATATGTGAGCATGGAAAAAGAAAACATGTTTTGTCAATTTCAGTCAAATTGGATCGACCAAAAAATGACCATTTTTCAAATGGTATCCAAATTCGATGAAATTAATTTTTTTAGGACTGTGTCATCAAAACATAGCCAGACTTATTTATCGGGAATTTTTGGATTCAGTATGTGGCCTCGGTAAATTAAAATGTACGATCAAACTTAATAATTAAATGTTTTATATTTTAATTTAAAGAAAAATGGTCTGAAACGATCAAATGAACTAATGAGACCTAGTCCATTGTGTCCGAAATAGGGGTATTTGACTAGGGGAGACATTAACTGGGCGGGGTTGGGGTTATTAAGAGTTAACGGGCCTTTTTGAAAATTAAAGAATTAAATAATTATAATATTATAAATACCCTAACTAATTAAACCCTAAAGCTAATTTCCATTCAAACTTACAGCCGCCATCTCTTCTTTGAATGGTCGAAAACCACCGAATTCAACTTGATAAAATCTTTCAATCCCTTCAATAACTTCAGAAATTTATTAAACGATAATCGAAGAGCATCCTCTGATCTTTAATTTCAACGGAGGAGATTGGGTATAATTCTCGGTGGAGGCCGTAATCGGTGCTCAAAGGGGCCGACTTTGACCTCGATTTCGTGGCCAATGGTGGGGCCGAGCTTTGCGAGGCTCAGGGCGTCGGTGGAGGGAGGTGGCGGCGTCATTGCGACATGGGCTTATGTGGGTCCGGTGATGGTGTTTGGCGGGGCGACGGCGGTTTTCAGATCGATGGTTTTGGGTTCGGTTCGACAGTAAACAATGAAGAAAGGAGGAAGGTTAATTAATTTCAAACCTTAATTAAATTAAATAATTATCCAATTAAGTATATTCAACTTTAAATAGCCATAACATTTTCAAACAGAAACGAAATTGAATGATTTCAGAAGCGTTGGATTCGCCTTGACCGGATCTACACAATGAAACATACCAGAGCAGAAACGGAGCTTGCTACAAATTCAGAAGGAGAAAAATCAATGTGAGAATTCTTTTTAAATAATTAAAATGAATTAATTATGATCGTGTTTAGAAATCTTTACAAATCCGCTGTAATTTAGTTTGATGTTTTACGCGATTTGATTTTGATTGATTGATGCTGTTTGGTGTGAGCTGTTTGATTAAATTGTATATTATGGAATTATGGAAATTTGACAACAAAAATATAAAAATGTCATTTTTGTTGAATTAGAATTGTCAAATACAAAGTTGTCATTTTTGTTAAAATAGATTTGTATGAAACAAAGTTGTCATTTTTGTTAAAACAGATTCAAGTTACCATTTTTGTTAAAATAGATTTGTATGAAACAAAAATATCATTTTTGTTGAAATAGAATTGTCAACAAAATAAAGTTATCGTTTTAATTTGTTTTGTTGAAATAGAATTGTCAACAAAATAAAGTTGTCATTTTTATTTGTTTTGTTGAAATAGAATTGTCAATAAATAAAGTTATCATTTTTATATGTTTTGTTGAAATAGAATTGTCAACAAAATAGAAACATCATTTTTATATGTTTTGTTGAAATAGATTTGCATACAAATAAAAATATCATTTTTATTTGTAATATTAAAAATATCATTTTTATTTTATATATTAAAAATATCATGTTTATTTGACAGGTTAAAAGTAGGAATTGTATACATAAATAAAAATATCACTTTTATTTGTTATGTTAAAAATAGATTTGTAAACTAATAATGGTAGTCATTTTATTTGTCATATTAATGTAAGAATTTGTATACGTACGAAAATATCATTTTATGTGACATGTTAATGTAGGGATTTGTATACAACATTAAAATATTACTTTTATTGGCTATGTTAAAAATAGATTGTATACAAATTAAAATAGACATTTTTATTTGTTATGTTATACATTAAAATTTGTATACGAATTAAAATGAACATTTTTATGTGTCATGTTATGTTATACATTAGAATTTGTATACGAATTAAAATGAACATTTTTATGTGTCATGTTATGTTATATATTAGAATTTGTATACGAATTAAAATGAAAAATTTCATGTGTCATGTTATGTTATACATTAGAATTTGTATACGAATTAAAATGAACATTTTTATGTATCATATTATGTTGTACATTAGAATTCGTATACGAATTAAAATGAATATTTTTATGTGTTATGTTATACATTAGAATTTGCATACAAAATAAAAATAGACATTTTTATGTGTCATGCTATACATTAGAACTGTATACAAATTAAAATAGATATTTTTATTTGTCATGTTATACATTGAAATTGTATACGAATCAAAATTATCTTTTTATTTGTCATTAACGACATAGAAAATGACTTGTAAATTTAATTCTTCTTTTATTTGGCACAAGATTATGTAGCAAATAAATTCTTCTACTTGTCATTAGAAATGTAGAAAATGTATGCAAATAAACACATTTTTATTTGACATTAGAACCATGTAGTGAAGTATGCAAATAAAACACATTTTATTTGACACTAGAACCATGTAGTGAAGTATGCAAATAAAACACATTTTTATTTGACATTAGAACCATGTGGTGAAGTATGCAAATAAAAAACATTTTTATTTGACATTAGAACCATGTAGTGAAGTATGCAAATAAAACACATTTTTATTTGGCATCAGAATCATGTAGTGAAGTTATGCAAATAAAAATACATTTTTATTTGACAATAAAAACATGTAGATAAGTTATGCGAATAAAATACATTTTTATTTGACATTAAAATCAAGTAGTAAAGTTATGCAAATAAAATACATTTTTATTTGACATTAATAACATGTAGATAAGTTATGCGAATAAAATACATTTTTATTTGATATTAGAAAACATTGGAAATGTATGCAAACAAAACCTCTTTTATTTGCTATTAGAAAATATAGGAATTTGTTTGCAAATATAATATCTTTTTATTTTGTCATTAAAAACATTTAAATGGTTATGCAAAATAAAACATTCTTTTATTTGGCATGTTAAACATGTTAGTGGAATCGTCCAATAAGTTATATTTATATATAATTATATATATATATAAATAAATTTAAATTTAAATTAAATGAATCGCGCGCAATAGTTCGTGTTTCGAAATCGTAACTTTAAACGATTATACCGAAAGATCCGACCATCGGATTTTCCCAAAACTGAAACCATTAGGTCCTTTTTGGGAATATCTTTCCAACGATAAAAAAGTTTTTAAAATCCAACGGTTAGATTTCGAGAATTATGTAAGTCAAATTTGGGTAAAAACAGCGCCAGGACCGCCTACTGACCCGAAGCGTCGTTAAATTAAATTGGACAATTTTTGTATAAATAAAAATAGCGATAAATCGTTATAAAATAATATTAACGATATGAAAGTATTTAAATTATATATATTCGAGAATTATTTGAAAAGACCGAGTTTAATCTCATTTCAAATAATTATACGACGATTTAAATCGAAGATATTGAGGACGGTGCTTGAAGACCGGCGATCTTCACATCGAATGGACAACTACTGATGCCTTTGATTGGAGTTACTGCCTTGAAAGGGTTACAATGGTAGTTGTCCGGATGTACTTGTTGATTGTCCGGATAAGCGAGCACCTCTCTTCCGTATTGGACATACGGGAAGAGGAATAAGGTGTCTCTGGTTTCGTTCAGACCCAGAATGGACTTGTAAATGGATGTGCGTCTGACATTGAATTTCATTCTATGTGAATTGATTTTTATTTAATATATATATGTTTGGTGGTGGAGAATTTATTCTCTTGCTTACCACCCTTCTCTGAGACGCACAGGCTCAGAGGTTATATATTGATAGATATCAGTCACATGGCTTGAATTGTCAGTGTGGCATGCCAAGATGCAAATGATCAAGGCTTTTGTTGAAAAGCAGAGCCTTGTGGTTGATGATCAAAGCATAACTTATTCAGGTATAGCTTTGTGTATAGCGTTGCTTCGGGAGCCTCACACCCCGATATGAGTCAAAAATAGGATAAGGATCGTAGGGAGTGCATGTGTTCCTTTCTAGCTAGAAGTGGTGTCATGGTATGGAGCCCAGACATTTTTACTTATGTGGATGATGGATTTTGTGAGGCCTCCTATATTGGTCGCTACTGGCCAAGTGATAGGTCCAATAGGACCGGGAAACGTATTGTTCAGGAATAATTAATCCACTAAAGTATTTTTGGACCGGCCCTACCGCATCCAAGGGTTGCCTGTAGGTGTGATCCTGAAACATTTGCTAGAGTGTCTCGAATTAGTGAGGATCCATCCCTAGCCTCAACTCATGATGGAAACCCAACTTCCAATACGACATTACGAATTTGATTGTAAACCTATATATGGCGACATAGTATATGGTAGCTATGCCGTCTAGGATTGATACATTTACTTTGAAAGTATTTCTAAACTGATTAGACACTAATAATAATATTAAATATTATTTTATACATATCAAGCATGTTTGATCATTATAAGGCAAAACTCTATCCTCCGGTTTGCGTTGCATTGTGTGATGGGAATTGAGTCTTATAATGATTTCATTTTCTTAAAAAGCATTGCGTTGTTTTTTAAAAGATTTACTTATTTCATGCACTGACAATCCAATGGAGTATACCCGTTCCGCGTTAGCGGCGTGTTCCTGTGATTAGCCTTATTATTAGTTAAGTTAAGTAAAAAAGATTTCTCAAACCAGTCCCATGACTGACTCGTAGTTTGTTTCACTGGCAAACTCGAGTGCCCATATTTTCCACACGGGCAGTCGAGTAGTTTATTTTGCAGATTAATTGAGCAGGATTCTGGATCGAAGATTAAAGCTGTGTCTAGAGCATTGATAGTCTTCCGCTGTGTTGGTTTATTTGTTGCGCTGCATTGTATTAAATTTATTGTAAATTATCTTCCACTGTATTATATTCGATGTACTCTGATATTCTGCACTCTGATGTAACATTATTATGATGTTTATAAAATTCTTTTGTTATTTGTTCTGATGTGTTGTATGCCCAAAGTTAGCGTATGTGGGATTCAAATGGTCTTGATCGATTTAGCGATCAATTATGTCCGGGCGAAATCCGTGTCGTTACAGCTGGTATCAGAGCTTTGGTTAACTGAAATCTTTGGGGTTAGAACTGAACAAAAGATCATCAGAGGTAGGATTAGTAATATCTTATAAAAGAATACTCATTAGATATAGGATCAGTAGCATCCTAGAATGAGAAATCTCGTTAGAGATCGGGTTAGAATTGCCCTAGAATGAGTTGAGAGTGACAAGTTTATAATTAACGTATTTTTGATTATATATATAACCCGATCTTAGAAAATATGATTTTTGTAATATATAAAAGTTATATATATTTGAAAAACTAATCAACAAATTGATTGATGATTGTGTTGTGTGATTATTAGTTCAATTAATAAAATTATTGAAACCAATAAAGGAATGAAAGTTGAGTTGGTTAGTTAAACAACTTTCAGCTCCGTCCCTTTTCGAGAATGAAAAGATTTTAAGTGGGGGAGATTGTAACAACCCGGATATTCTAAACCAATTTAAAAAATTTATTTTAATTTTTTTAATGGATTTTGAAAATTTAAAATGATTTATTTTAAATAATAACTACTAAAAATTTATTTTAATTGAAGTTGGAATGTATAAATTTATTTTAATTATAAAACGAGCCTAAAATGGCGCGGAAGTTCGAAAATTCGATTTTAAATTTCAATTTAATATGCAGAATTCAATATAAGTCAGAATTGGACGAAACAAGAAATATTTGAATCTATTTAATAATATCTTTCTAATGAATGTAAGAAACTGAGATTTCACTTTGTAAATAATAAGTTATATCCAGTTTAAAATTCAGAAAAGTCACTATAGAATTTATATATATTTTAATATATATATATATATATAGCCATTAAAAATAGCCATTTTGCAAATGACCTCCGTTTTCGATGAAACCACTTTTGTTGGATCTGGAATGTCAAATTATTGCTAGATTCCAATTTTTGTAATTTTTGGAATTAATATGTGAGCGTGACAAACAAAATGTGTTTTGTCAATTTTAGTCAAATTGGATCGACCAAAATATGAACATATTTCAAACGGTCTCCAAATTCGACGAAATTAATTTTGTTAGGACCGTGTCATCAAAACATAGCCAGACTTATTTTTCGGGAATTTTTGGAGTCAGTATGTGGCCTCGATAAATTAAAATGTACAATCAAGCTTAATAATTAAATGTTTTATGTTTTAATTTAAAGAAAAATGGGTTGAAACGATCAAATGGGCTGATGAGACCTAGTCCATTGTGTCCGGAATAGGGGTATTTGGCTAGGGGAGACATTCACTGGGCTGGATTTGGGGTTATTAAGAATTAACGGGCCTTTTTGAAAATTAAATAATTAAATAATTATAATATTATAAATTCCCTAACCAATTAAACCCTAAATCTAATCTCCATTCAAACCTACAGTCGCCATCTCTTCTTTGAATGGCCGAAAACCACCGAATTCAACTGGGTAAAATCTTTCAATCCCTTCAGTAATTTATTAAACAATAATCGAAGAGCATCCTTTGATCTTTAATTTCAACGGAGGATATCGGGTATAAATCTCGGTGGAGGCCGTAATTGGTGCTCAAAGGGGTCGACTTTGACCTCGATTTCATGGCCAGCGATGGGGCCGAGCTTGGCGAGGCTCACGGCGTCGTTGGAGGGAGGTGGCGGCTGTAACACCTCGTATTTTCTATTAATATTGAAGTAAAAAATTAAAGAATAATTAATTTCAAATGTGAGAATTAAGGGAAATGGGTTACGCCATTGCGTTTGTCTCGGAATTCTACTTGAGATAGAGTCCGAGTTTGCGTGAATTGGACTTTGTATGAAGAAGTTATGACCTTCAGAAGTTTCAGTAATTTAAATAAACAGCTTAGAATAAAGTTCAGAAATTCAAATTTCTAATTCAGAAGCAGAAGCGGGCTAGGCGGGAAATTTCCCTCCTAAGGCCAGGTCGACCTCCCCCCATACAGGTCGACCTGGGTGTCGACCTGGGAGTCGACCTGCCCCTTCGGGCAGATCTGGAAAACAGATGATTCTGACTCCTTGCTGAGTCATTAGGTCTGATGTAGCTATTTTATCTTGTCTGGATGGCCTTGATTGATTCTAGGGTTAATCTGACGGCTCTTAATCAATTAAACCTCTATAAAAATAACCCTTACCCTCAATCTAAAATCACAAATATTCATACCAAGAGCCGTCATGCTGTCAACGGGGGACCTAGAGTAGTCGTCATCTCTTTCAACTCAAAGACAAGATAAAAGCTACATCAAAATCAAAACAAATCTAATCTAATTCAGAGTATTCAACGATCTACATCAAAGGCGAGCAATTCAGTTTTAGAATACAGAACCCAAAAATCAAGTTTTTCCTTTTGTTTGTAAGTGTAGTTACCTTTCGGATGCGAATAAATTAAAGACATGATTTGTAATGAATTGTAAAATAGAATTTGAACCAAGTTGTATGTGATGCTGATTCATGTCTATTCTATCATGTTTGCTTATGAACTATTGTGGTTTATCATGTTAAATTTGCGATCTTGTTGTATGTAATTTGATGATAAAACTACCATTGTTAAAGGCTTGGCAATGAACCTATGTGTTGTATCTTAATTAGGCGATGACATATCATGTTGTATAATTTGGTGATGACATCTATATGTTGTATGTCAATTCGGAAATTTTGCCATGTTTATGCAAGTTAGATAATGCTATCATGTTATAAATACATGCAAGTTTATAGGCTTAAAACATGATTATGTAAACCTATATGTTTAGATCTACAACTTTATATGTTAGATCTATATGCCTTTATATTAGATCTATTTTAGCTTGATTCAACCCCTATGCAAGTTCACCACTACATGTCTAATTATGTTTTGGTAGTAAAACTCTTATTTTATGAGTCATGTTGCATAGATCTAGTTTGCAAGTTTATAATTAAAAGTATATTATGCCAAGTTCATGTGACACCTGTGTAGTGAGATCCATATTTTTGTATGATGTTGGAATGTTGCAAGTTCCTCTTTTACCCTTTTTGTTTTATAAGTTAGGCTAAAATATCGAGCCTAACATTCTATGATATTTTGTGAACGTACAACGGGGGTAACGTTGGGGAAAAACATGAAACTGCATGTAATTGACATATTTGGCTCATAATCATGAAAATGGTTTATGGCATTAACGGTATAATTTTTATACCTAAAATTATGAACTTGATTTAGAAGGAAAGTGGGCCATGACAATAAATTGTTGACAAATTTACATATAAGCATAAAAGGATAAATATGTAAATTTAGAAAAGATGAATGTGCCTAACCCGAGGTTAGATTGAGTTACGGTATAAGACTGCCCGAAACCGCCCGGCAAATCCAGCAACCGTAACAATACCTATCTAATGTGAGCGGTTAGTGCATGGAGCCAAAAAGAACCCGAGGTTAGACTGAGTTGTGGTGTAAAACTTCCCGGAACCGACCGGCACATCCAGTGACCACAACAATACCTGTCTAATGTGAGTGGTTGGTGCTTTAATGAATGAATTAAAGCTAAGTCAAGATTGGTAGGGTTAAGTCAATTAAGGAAACACTTAACCAATTCAACATGTTAACTAAACTGATGGGTGGGGTTAGGTTAATTTGGACACTTAACCAATTTAACATGTTGGCTAGGAAACCCTAGTAACGGGGACCCATTTCAGCAGTAACCCACATAGATGTACCATGGAACCCTAAACTAGGCAGGGTGGGGCATGATTACTGGGCTGGTTATAAGCGGTCAAAAAAACGGCGGGTAGTGCGTCAGTGTAGGTTCTGACGGAGTACGGGCTTGCACGTACTCCAGTGTGGAAAAAGCAGGCACTGGGCATCAGTAGTCATACACTGTGCATCTTGAATCGTGTCGGGTTGCCAACATAGGATTTGATACATCTCGTGGTGGGACCAGCACAAGTATCTACAATCAAGCGGGGGCCGAATGACATACGTGACATATACATGCGAGTAGGAGCCGATCGTTAGAGGGGATCATTTCACCGTGAACATGTGGTGCTAGTTTGACAAGTACAAATAGGTGCAGAGAAGTAGAAATGGGTGCGATAGTATTTTCGGTTTAAACTGCTTTATCTAGCTTTATGTTAGTTTGTTATTCTGGTACTGTCCTATTTTCAGTTTATTCCTTTCATAATTCTTTTCCTTATTCACACACTGAAAAGTCACTGGACTTACTCAGACTTATGTCTGACCCATTTTTCTTTCGTCTTCTTTTATTCCGTTTCCCCCCCCCCCTCAGGTAGCCGGGGAGGGAATAGCTCAGCTTAATTTGGACCGTTCATCTTTCCAAGCTTGAAGACTCTGTGATGTATTGCGTGGAACCTCTTACCTTTGGCTTTGGCTTTGGACACATTATACTTGGGGATTTATGCGGTTTTATTTATGTTTTATGCTTCTTTATTTAAATCAAGACAGAGATTTTGATGTAATGATTTGGAAGTTGTTTTGAGACAGTTTGTTGTAATGTTTTGTTATGAACCACGTATGAAATAAATGCTGTTTTCCGCTGCTTATATTTCTGTCTTGTAAAATTTCTGTGTCTTTTACCTATAGTGCTCCACCAAAATTAAGGCATTCCCTTTGTGAGTGACCTTAACGGAGGTGGGGTGTTTCACTTGGTATCAGAGCAAAGGTTTACTAGATCAGATAAAAGTTTTTGAAAACTGTTTTTCAAAAAAAAGTATAAAGAAGCATTTTTCAACAAAACATGTTATTTTATTTTGAAAGGCATAATCCACCAAAACCATATGAACTATCTTTCTATCCCTTGTTTTTGAATCTTTCCTTTTTCGCTTCAGCATGCCTGGGGATCTTAACCTTCCAGAGGGTGTACCAATACCTGGCTAGTTCAGGAGGTACCTAGAGGCTAGGGCCAATGATGCAGGCCCAGCAGACATTCCTCCTCCCCCAGCTGTAGCGGTTCGTCCTCCTCCTCCTCGTGCAAATGCTTTCTCAAAGATATGTCGAGACTTTAGAGCCATGGGTGGAAAGAATTTTAATGGAACTGAATCATTCGTGGAAGCAAGGAACTGACTCAAAGAAACTGAGGATTTATTCGTTATCTTCGAGGCGGACGATTGGCAGAAGATACAGTTGGTGGTATGGTTGCTTAAAGATGAAGCTTCTTATTGGTGGGAAGTTACCAATGCTGAGAGACCGGTTGAAACTTGGGAGGATTTCAGAATGAGGTTTGAGATGAAATTCCTCTCACAAGCTGAACGAAGCCTACAGGTGGGGAAGTTCTTATCTCTTAAGCAGGGAAGTATGACGGTCAAGGAATACGTCAATCAATTCAACCAGCTGGCCAAATTCAGACTGGATTTAGTGAACACTCCTCATAAGAAGGCTCTCTGTTTTATTACAGGGTTGAATGAGCCACTACACAGTCTAGTTGTCACCCATGTACCTATGAGTGTGACTTATGAGAGATTGGTGGACATGGCACTGTTACACGAGGAAGACAAGGGCAAGAAAGAGGCAAAGGTGGAAGTGCCTCAAGAAAAGAAAGTGGAGGGATCACTGAATAAGAAGACGGATCCAAAGAAAGGCGGGAAGAACAACAAACCTCGTGAAAAGAGGAAGTGTAATTTTTGTGGCATTCCTGGACATCTGGTCAAATACTGCAGGAAGAAGAAAATTAGGAAGATGGGTGGTTGTTTTCATTGCGGTGAGATAGGACACATGGCCAAGGACTGCCCAAGAAAGCAAGGGCAAGGGTAGAGGACTTGGTCTACTTCTGGAGGGCAGGTTAACGCTCTCATAGCACCTCCGCAAGAACGAGGTAGAAATATTTCTGTTCAGAGTTTAGTTTATCATTTTGATCATCCTGTTAGTACACTCTTTGATTCTGGCGCATCGCACTCTTTTATATCTACTGCTTTAGTTGAGTCTCTGCACCTAGAAACCAGTATAGTAGAGGATCCCTTGGTTGTTTCAAATCCAATTGGGGGCTCATCTTATTTGTCAGTGGTTTGTTTGGATTTGAAAATTTCTATACTAAGTGTTGGGTTTAGATGTAACGCCTATGTTTTGGGCTTCACGGGCTATGGGTTGATTCTAGGCATGGATTGGCTATCCAGTAATGGCGCCGTCCTCGATTGCGAAAAGAGAGTGGTTAGACTCATGAATCGCCTCGGTAACACTCTCGAAATCTCTTGTAATCCCTTGAACTCTATTATGCTTAGCTATCTAGAATCTCTTGATGCATCTGTTGAGAATTTGCAGTCTGTTAGAGTAGTCCGTGAATACTTGGATGTGTTTGAAGAGGTGAAGGGCTTACCTCCGAAGCGGGAGATAGACATCCGCATATACCTCGTTGATAATGCAAAACCCATCGCCTTACCCGTTAGACACATGGCTCCTAGGGAGAGAAAAGAGCTTAACAAGCAAGGTAAAGAGCTGCTAGAAAAGGGGTTTATAAGGCGGAGTATTTCTGAATGGGGTGCTCCAGGAGTATTCGCAACCAAAGCGGATGGTTCGCTTCGCCTATGCGTTGACTATAAGGAGCTAAACAAGCTGACCAAGAAGAATAGGCACCCACTTCTAAGAATAGATGACTTGTTCGATCAGCTTGTAGGTGCATCGGTTTTCTCCCAACTCGATCTAGATACCGGGTTTCATCAGGTAAGAGTGGATGAAGACAGCATTGATAAGACCACGTTCAGAACTACGGATGGTTTCTTCGAATGGTTGGTCATGCCTTTTGGCTTGACAAACGCACCCACTTAGTTCGTCGATTTGATGAGCAGGGTGTTCAGGGAGTTCCTCGATAATTTTGTGGTAGTCTTCGTGGACGACATTTTGATTTTCTCAAAGAGTGAGGAAGAGCATGCTCTGCATTTAAAGGAATTCATGGAAACTCTCCGTGCACATCAGCTGAAAGCCAAATTCTCCAAATGCCATTTCTGGAGAGAAGTAAGATTCCTTGGACATGTGGTGTCCAAAGAGGGGTTAGCTATGGACCCCTCAAAAGTAGTTGCAGTGCAAGATTGGAAGGTTCCTCGGAACGCAACCGAAGTCCGAAGATTTCTCGGGCTAGCGGGCTTTTACCAAAAGTTCATCAAAGACTTTGGGAAAATCTCAGCTCACTTACAAGGTTGACAAAGAAGAACCAGTTTTCGCTTGGATTTGAATTGCGATATTGCTTTCCAGCGCTTAAAAAGGGCTCTGACAACAGCCCCAGTTCTGACATTGCCTGATGGAAGCAAAATGTTTACAGTATACACAGATGCATTCGGTACAGGACTAGGCGCTGTCTTGGTACAAGAAGGGAAGGTAGTACCTTATGGTGGGAGGCAGTTAAAAGTACATGAGAAAAACTACCCAACCCACGATCTAGAGTTGGCTGCCATCGTTTTTGCGCTTAAGTCTTGGCAGCATTATCTCCTAGGTGAGAAGTTTGAACTGTATACTGACCATAAATTGTTGAAGTACCATTTCTCGCAGAAAGATCTCAACTTGAGGCAGCAAAGATGGATGGAGTTTCTTGCCTCATATGATTTTGAGATTTCCTATACTCCTGGCAAGGGCAATGTGGTAGCAGACGCCTTGAGTAGAAAGAAGCTGACCCTAAGCCCTCTCTTTGTAGAAAGGCAAAGCTTGGAGTACATAGCCAACTTTGACTTTAGACCCTCCTCAGAATTTGTGCCTGGTTTGCTAGCGTCGCTAGAGGTGCGGCCTACTCTTTTGGACTCAATAGGGACCGCACAACGTGAAGACCCTCAGCTAGTTGATGTGATAGATAAGCTAATTAGGGGTGAGACTTCTAGTCACCTCAATATATACTCCATTGATGATAAGGGTTGGTTGAGACGGGACGGAAGACTATGTGTCCCACAAGTAAGGGATTTGGTGAAGAAAGTTCTTGAAGAAACACACCATTCCAAGTTAACCGTACACCCCGGTGGAGACAAAATGTACAAGGACCTCAAAAGGGTTTTCTTTTGGAATGGCATGAAGAGGGATGTAGCTGAATTCGTTTCTAAGTGCTTGATATGCCAGCAAGTCAAGGCGGAGCAGAATAAGCCTGGTGGTTTGCTTCATCCTCTAGAGGTCCCATAGTGGAAGTGGGATAGCATTTCGATGGACTTTATTGATGGGTTGCCTAGGTCAAGAAGGGGCAATACCAGTATTTGGGTAATAGTGGACAGGCTCACAAAAAGCGCTCACTTTATACCCGTCAAGAGTAGAAGGACTGCCTCATCCTTAGCATCCATTTACCTTAAAGAGATAGTTCGAATCCATGGGATACCCTCCAGCATAGTGAGTGACCGAGATCTTATCTTCACGAGTGAGTTTTGGAGGAGTTTGCAAGAGGTTGTAGGCACACAGCTATGCTTAAGCGCGACCTATCACCCCCAAACCGACGGTCAGACGGAAAGGGTGAATAGAGTATTAGAAGACCTCTTGAGATTGTGTATTCTTGATTTTGGAGGAACATGGGAGGATCACCTTCCTTTGGTGGAATTCGCTTACAACAATAGCTACCAATCCACCATAGGCATGGCACCCTTCGAAGCTTTATATGGAAGACCATGCCGATCACCAACTTGTTGGTGGGAGTCTACAGACAAGCTCATACTTGGGCTAGACATGATTAGAGAAACTTCAGAGGAAGTGGACTTAATACGAAGAAGAATGAAGACTGCCCAAGATAGACAGAAGTCCTACGCAGACAAAAGAAGGATCGACCTTGAGTTTGAGGTTAGAGACAGGGTTTTTCTTAAAGTATCTCCTTTAAGGAACGTCGTTCGCTTTGGATCCGCAAGAAAGTTAGCACCAAGATTTGTAGGGTCGTTTCCTATCATCGAGAAGATTGGGAAGATGACTTATAGAGTAGAGCTACCGGTAATATTGGCTAGAGTTCATAATGTCTTTCATGTTTCTCACCTACGGAAGTGCTTACGTGAGTCTGCGGAAGTGGTGGAACCAAGCATACTAGAGGAAGTAGAAGTAGAACGAGAAGCAACTGTGAGGAGAGTCCCAACTCGTATCTTGGGGACAGAAGTCAAAAAGCTACGCAACCGTAAAGTCAAGCTTGTAAAAGTTCAATGGAGCGACGCCGAGGAAGATGCGACTAGGGAAACCGAGGACAAAATACGCCCAGCCTACCCTTTTCTTTTTTGAGGGTACATCCTTGATCTCTTTTTTCTTAAGTTTATGCTTGTACCTATCTTTTTAAGTATATCTCCTCGGTCCTATTCTTTATCCTTAGGTAGAAACCAATGGATATAAACATGTATTTGAAACATGTTATGATTGATGGTTTCAAGTGGTTGCTCGTGGATGCATATACACACACATTAGGTGTTAGATCGGCTCAGTCATTTTCATATTGCATATGCATATGTGTATTTGCATATGATTTAAACTTGATGTGTTATCATATGGACGTTGCATTTGTATGAATGATTGTGCACTCATGTAGAAAGTATGAATAGGAAGAATTGCATACATCATGGACTCATGACACTGACATAATTTGCATTAAGGAGGTCAACTGAATCAGTAGACTGCTTGATTTTGCTTTAGATAAGGACATGTACACACACTATGCATATGATCATGAAGCAATAGAAGTCTTTTAAGGACAATGGACGCTTGTGTTTGATGATTGAGTTGATGGACGATTGGATGGTAGGATATACGTTCTTCTTGACTTGAAGATTTCAGGGACGAAATCCTTTAAGGAGGGGAGAATGTAACACCCTGTATTTTCTGTTAACATTAAAGTAACAAATTAAAGAATAATTAATTTCAAATGTGGGAATTAAGGGAAATGGGTTACGCCATTGCGTTCGTCTCGGAATTCTTCTTGAGATAGAGTCTGAGTTTGCGTGAATTGGACTTCGTATGAAGAAATTATGGCCTTCAGAAGTTTCAGTAATTTAAATAAAAAGCTCAGAATAAAGTTTAGAAAATTCAAATTTCTAATTCAGAAGCAGAAGCGGGCTGGACGGGAAATTTCCCGCCCAAGGCCAGGTCGACCTCCCCCCATACAGGTCGACCTGGGTGTCGACTTGGGTGTCGACCTGCTCCCTCGGGCAGATCTGGAAAACAGATGATTCCGACTCCTTGCTGAGTCGTTAGGGCTGATGTAGCTATTATATCTTTTCTGGATGGCCTTGATTGATTCTAGGGTTAATCTGACGGCTCTTAATCAATTAAACCTCTATAAAAACAACCCTAACCCTCAACCTAAAATCACAAATATTCATACCAAGAGCCGTCATGCTGTCAATGGGGAACCTAGAATAGCCTTCATCTCTTTCAACTCAAAGAAAAGATAGAAGATACATCAAAATCAAAACAAATCTAATCTAATTCAGAGTATTCAACGATCTACATCAAAGGCGAGCAATTCAGTTTCAGAATACAGATCCTAGAAATCAAGTTTTCCTTTTGTTTGTAAGTGTAGTTACCTTTCAGATGTGAATAAATTAAAGACATGATTTGTAATGAATTGTAAAATAGAATTTGAACCAAGTTGTATGTGATGTTGATTCATGTCTATTCTATCATGTTTGCCTATGAACTATTGTGGTTTATCATGTTAAATTTGCAATCATGTTGTATGTAATTTGATGATAAAACTACCAATGTTAAAGGCTTGGCAATGAACCTATGGATTGTATGTTAATTGGGCGACGACATATCATGTTGTATAATTTGGTGATGATATCTATATGTTGTATGTCAATTCGGTAATTTTGCCATGTTTATGCAAGTTAGGTGATGATATCATGTTATAAATACATGCAAGTTTATAGGCTAAAAACATGATTATGTAAACCTATATGTTTAGATCTACAACTTTATATGTTAGATCTATATGCCTTTATGTCAGATCTATGTTAGCTTGATTCAACCCCTATGCAAGTTCACCACTACATGTCTAATTAAGTTTTGGTAGTAAAACTCTTATTTTACGAGTCATATTGCATAGATCTAGTTTGTAAGTTTATAATTAAAATTATATTATGCCAAGTTCATGTGACACCTGTGCAGTGAGATCCATATTTTTGTATGATGTTGGAATGTTGCAAGTTCCTCTTTTCCCCTTTTTGTTTTATAAGTTAGGCTAAAATATCGAGCCTAACATTCTATGATATTTTGCGAACGTACAACGGGGGTAACGTTGGGGAAAAACATGAAACTGCATGTAATTGACATATTTGGCTCATAGTCATGAAAATGGTTTATGGCATGTAACGGAATAATTTTTATACCTAAAATTATGAACTTGATTTAGAAGGAAAGTGGGCCATGACAATAAATTGTTGACAAATTTACATATAAGCATAAAAGGATAAATATGTAAATTTAGAAAAGGCGAATGTGCCTAACCCGAGGTTAGATTGAGTTACGGTATAAGACTGCCTAGAACTGCCCGGAACCGCCCGGCAAATCCAGCAACCATAACAATACCTATCTAATGTGAGTGGTTAGTGCATGGAGCCCAAAAGAACACGAGGTTAGACTGAGTTGTGGTGTAAAACTTCCCGCTACCGATCGACACATCCAGTGACCACAACAATACCTGTCTAATGTGAGTGGTTGGTGCTTTAATGAATGAATTAAAGCTAAGTCAAGATTGGTAGGGTTAAGTCAATTAAGGAAACACTTAACCAATTCAACATGTTAACTAAATTGATGGGTAGGGAGATTAACTTGGACACTTAACCAATTTAACATGTTGTCTAGGAAACCCTAGTAACGGGAACCTATTTCAGCAATAACCCACATAGATGTATCATGGAACCTTGAACTAGACAGGGTGGGGCACAATTTCTGGGCTGATTATAAGCGGTCAAAAACAGCGGCGGGTGGTGAGTTAGTGTAGGTTCCGACGGAGTACGGGCGTGCACGTACTCCGTAGTGGAAAAAGCAGGCACTGGGCATCAGTAGTCATACACTGTGCATCTTGAATCGTGTCGGGTTGCCACCATAGGATTTGATACACCCGTGGTGGGACCAGCACAGGTATCTACAATCAAGCGGGGGTCGAATGACACATGTGACATATACATGCGAGTAGGAGCCGATCGTTAGAGGGGATCATTTCACTGTGAACATGTGGTGCTAGTTTGACAAGTATAAATAGGTGCAGTGAAGTAGAAATTGGTGCGATAGTATTTTCGGTTTAAACTGCCTTATCTAGCTTTATGTTAGTTTGTTATTCTGGTACTGTCCTATTTTCAGTTTATTCCTATCATGATTCTTTTCCTTATTCACGCACTGAAAAGTCACTGGACTTACTTAGACTTATGTCTGACCCATTTTTCTTTCGTCTTCTTTTCTTTCGTTCCTCCTCTCAGGTAGCCAGGGAGGGAATAGCTCAGCTTAATTTGGACCGTTCATCTTTCCAAGCTTGAAGACTCTGTGATGTATTGCGTGGAACCTCTTACCTTTGGCTTTGGCTTTGGCTTTGGACACATTATACTTGGCGATTTATGCAGTTTTATTTATGTTTTATGCTTCCTTATTTAAATCAAGACAGAGATTTTGATGTAATGATTTGGAAATTGTTTTGAGACAGTTTGGTGTAATGTTTTGTTATGAACCACGTATGAAATAAATGTTGTTTTCTACTGCTTATATTTCTGTCTTGTAAATTTTCTGTGTCTTTTACCCATAATGCTCCACCAAAATTAAGGCATTCCCTTTGTGAGTGACCTTAACGGAGGTGGGGTATTTCAGCGGCGTCGTTGCGGCATGGGCTGATGTGGGTCCGATGATGACGTTTGGCGGGGCGACGACGGTTTTCAGATCGATGGTTTTGGGTTCGTTTCGACTGTAAACGATGAAGAAAGGAGGAAGGTTAATTAATTTTAAACCTTAATTAAATTAAATAATTATCCAATTAAGTATATTCAACTTTAAATAGCCGTAACTTTTTCAAATAGAAACGAAATTGAATGATTTCAGAAGCTTTGGATTCGCCTTGACCGAATCTACACAATGAAACAGACCAGAACGGAAATGGAGCTAACTACAAATTCAGAAGGATAAAAATCAATGTGAGAATTCTTTTTAAATAATTAAAGTTAATTAATTATGACCATGCTTAGAAATCTTTACAAATCCACTGTTAAATTCAGTTTGATGTTACACGCTATTTGATTTGGATTGATTGATGTTGTTTGGTGTGAGCTGTTTGATTAAACTGTATATTATGAAACTATGGAAATTTGTCAGCAAAAATATAAAAATGTCATTTTTTTTTGAATTAGAACTGTCAAATACAAAGTTTTCATTTTTGTTAAAATAGATTTGTATGAAACAAAGTTGTCATTTTTGTTAAAATAGATTGGTATGAAACAAAGTTGTCATTTTTGTTAAAATAGATTTGTATGAAACAAAGTTGTCATTTTTGTTAAAATAAATTTGTATGAAACAAAGTTATCATTTTTGTTAAAATAGATTTGTATGCAACAAAAATATTTTTGTTGAAATAGAATTGTCAACAAAATAAAGTTATCATTTTTATTTGTTTTGTTGAAATAGAATTGTCACAAAATAAAGTTATCATTTTTATTTGTTTTGTTGAAATTGAATTGTCAACAAAATAAAGTTATCATTTTTATTTGTTTTGTTGAAATAAATTTGTCAACAAATAAAGTTATCATTTTTATATGTTTTGTTGAAACAGAATTGTCAACAAAATAGAAACATCATTTTTATATGTTTTGTTGAAATAGATTTGCATACAAATAAAAATATCATTTTTATTTGTCATATTAAAAATATTATTTTTATTTGTTACATTAAAAATATCATGTTTATTTGACAGGTTAAGAGTAGGAATTGTATACACGAATAAAAGTATCACTTTTATTTGTTATGTTAAAAATATATTTGTAAACAAATAAAAGTAGTCATTTTATTTGTCATATTAATGTAAGAATTTGTATACATACAAAAATATCATTTTATGTGACATGTTAATGTAGGGATTTGTATACAACATTAAAATATCACTTTTATTGGCTATGTTAAAAATAGATTTTATACAAATTAAAATAGACATTTTTATTTGTTATGTTATACATTAGATTTTGTATACGAATTAAAATGAACATTTTTATGTGTTATGTTATGTTATACATTAGAATTTGTATACGAATTAAAATGAAAATTTTATGTGTCATGTTATGTTATACATTAGAATTTGTATACGAATTAAAATGAACATTTTTATGTGTCATGTTATGTTGTACATTAGAATAGGTATACGAATTAAAATGAACATTTTTATGTGTCATGTTATGTTATACATTAGAATTTGTATACAAAATAAAAATAGACATTTTTATGTGTCATGCTATACATTAGAACTGTATACAAATTAAAATAGACATTTTTATTTGTCATGTTATACATTGAAATTGTATACGAATCAAAATTATCTTTTTATTTGTCATTAGCGACATAGAAAATGACTTGTAAATTTAACTCTTCTTTTATTTGGCACTTGAACATGTAGCAAATAAATTCTTCTACTTGTCATTAGAAATGTAGAAAATGTATGCAAATAAACACATTTTTATTTGACATTAGAACCATGTAGTGAAGTATGCAAATAAAACACATTTTATTTGACACTAGAACCATGTAGTGAAGTATGCAAAAAAAAAAAGAAATTTTTATTTGACATTAAAACCATGTAGCGAAGTATGCAAATAAAACACATTTTTATTTGACATTAGAATCATATAGTGAAGTTATGCAAATAAAAATACATTTTTATTTGACATTAAAAACATGTAGATAAGTTATGTGAATAAAATACATTTTTATTTGACATTAGATAAGTATGCAAATAAAACACATTTTTATTTGACATTAGAACCATGTAGCGAAGTATGCAAATAAAACACATTTTAATTTGACATTAAAAACATGTAGATAAGTTATGCGAATGAAATACATTTTTATTTGACATTAGAATCATGTAGTGAAGTTATGCAAATAAAAATACATTTTTATTTGACATTAATAACATGTAGATAAGTTATGCGAATAAAATACATTTTTATTTGACATTAGAAAACACTGGAAATGTACGCAAACAAAACCTCTTTTTTTTCTATTAGAAAATATAGGAATTTGTTTGCAAATATAATATCTTTTTATTTTGTCATTAAAAACATTTAAATGGTTATGCGAAATAAAACATTATTTTATTTGGCATGTTAAACACGTTAGTGGAATCGTCGAATGATTTATATTTATATATAATTATATATATATATATAAATTAAAATTAAATGAATCGCACGCGGTAGTTCGCGTTTCAGAATCGTAACTTTAAACGATTATACCGAAAGATCCGACCATCCGATTTTCCCAAAACTGAAATCGCTAGGTCCGCTTTGGGAAGATCTTTCCTACGATATAAAGATTGTTAAAATCCAATGGTTATATTTCGAGAAATGTGTGAATCAATTTGGGTAAAAACAGCGCCACGGCCGCCTATTGACCCGAAGCGTCGTTAAATTAAATTGGACTATTTTTATATAAATAAAAATAGCGATAAATCATTATAAAATAATATTAACGATTTGAAAGGATTTAAATTATATATATTCGAGAATTATTTGTAAAGACCGAGTTCAGTCTTATTTCAAATAATTATACGATGCTTTAAATCGAAGATATGGAGGATGGTGGTTGAAGACCAGCGATCTTCAAATCGAATGGACAACTACTGATGCCTTTGATTGGAGTTGCTTCCTTGAAAGGGTTACAGTGGTAGTTATCCGGACGTACTTGTTGATTTTCCGGATAAGCGAGCACCTCTCTTCCGTATTGGACATACGGGACGAGGAATAAGGTGTCTTCAATTTCGTTCAGACCCAGAACGGACTTGTAAATGGATGTGCGTCTGACATTGAATTTCATTCTATGTTAATTGATTTCTATTTAATATATATTTGTTTGGTGGCGGAGAATTTATTCTCTTGCTTAACACCCTTCCTTCAGACGCACGAGCTCAGAGGTTATATATTGATAGATATCAGTCGCATGGCGTGAATTGTCAGTGTGGCATGCCAAGATGCAAATGATCAAGGCTTTTGTTGAAAAGCAGAGCTTTGTGGTTGATGATCAAAGAACAACTTATTTAGGTATAGCTTTGTCTATAGCGTTGCTTCGCGAGCCTCATGCCCCGATATGAGTCAGAAATTGGATAAGGACCATAGGGAGTGCATGCGTTCCTTTCTAGCCAGAAGTGTTGTCATGGTATGGAGCCCAGACATTTCTACTTATGTTGATGATGGATTTTGCGAGGCCTCGTATATTGGTCGCTAGTGGACAAGTGATAGGTCCAATAGAACCGGAAACGTATTGTTCAGGAATAATTAATCCACTAAAGTATTTTTTGACGCCTAAAATTGTCGTCAACACCAGAGAGTTCCAAAATTTTGAAACTTTTTGTCCAGAGCGAAGAATTATAAGAAACGCAGTAATAATGTACGGGAAAGTATAAGACACAGTTATTTATAATAGTTCGGCCTATCAGGGCCTACGTCCACTTTAAGGGCTGTACTGATTTTATTCCATTACAACAAAGTACAACAAGGCTATACAAAGTACAACAAGGCTATTACAAGAAGCTATAATGATTAACAATACCCTCCTAGTCCTTGTGATTGATCTTCCTTGCTGGGCGAGAGCAGTCGAGGAGTTGTCGATGTTGTAGCGTGGCCGAGTGAGGTAGAGTCGAGGCCGAGGTCCGCAAGAGGCGGAGTCGAGGCCGAAGTTCGTAGGGGGCGGAGTCGAGGCCGAGGTAAGGCGGATTCGAGGACGAGGTCCTTGGGAGGAGGAGTTGAGGCCGAAGTAAGGTTGAGTCGGACCCCTTGGGGCTTGAGGTTCTGAACCCGGTGGGGTTCGCGGAGTCGAGGACGAGCTAAGGTTGGGTCGGGGCCGAGGTCCGCGAGAGGCGAAGTCGAGGTCCGTGGGAGGCGGTGTCGAGGCCGAGGCAAGGTTGATTAGGGGCCGAGGTCCGCGGGAGGCGGAGTCGAGGCCGAGGCAAGGATGATTAGTGTAACACCCCACCTCCGCCAATGCCACTCTTGAAAGGACATTAGCTTTGGAGGGGCGTTAAACAAGGTAAACATGCATGCAGATATCACAAGACAGAACATATAAGTAAAACAGAGTAGTAAAGCAGCGGATAAAACTTAGCATTTCAAAACCATAGTCATGTTACAACAAAGTACTTGGTCATTATTTTCCAACAACAAAGTCTAGATAAAAGCATAAACTGAAAAACTGAAATACATAAAGTACTATCCCCAAAATGAAGTGATAAACCATAGCTAGCTCAATGTCCAAAACCGTACATGAGAAAATCCAGTAAGCAAGCTGTAAAGATCCAAGCTAAGCTCCAATGTTCCCACCCTGAGAACCTGAGGGGGGGTGGGAAACGGAAGAAAAGAGGCGAAAGAAAACAGGTCAGTCAAAAAGACTGGTAAGCCCTACTACTATCTGTCTATGAACTAGTAAAGTTAACTGGCATGAGAAGCTGAGATGAACATAAGGATAACAACATACTGGCATGATGATTAACTAACAAGATAGATAAAGGTGTCATCACATAATTAAGGTTAAGTTTTGCACCACGGATGTACTAGCATTCTAACATGTCAAGTAAACACAAGAATTGATCCCTTGGCCCAAGATTGGCCCATCATCGTGAGGTGACCTAAATTAAGGTCCAACTACACGGTCTAGTTGATCGGCTCCCTATAAGCCTAACTCGTCAAGTGTCGGTGTCATACGGCCCAAACATGAAATGTAGCTAACTGTGCTAGGTCCACCCCAGGGTGTATCAAGTCCTAGGGTGTAGACCTCGGACACCAATCAAGTATGCACAGCCTAGATCTACTGGTACCCGTGCCTGATTCTCCAACGCCGGACTATGTGCACGATCATAGTCCGCCTGGACCTACACCGGCGTACCTACACAGCCGTCGTTTTGGTCGCTTACATGTCAGCCCAGTAATCGTGCCCCACCCTAGCCTAGTCCTAGGGTCTTATGATACTATCAAGAGGGTTACTGCTGCAAAGGACCACGCAACTAGGGTTTCCTTAACGGGTTAAATGTGGTTAACCCGATCCAAACGTGGATTAAATTGGTTAAGTGTAACCAAGGTTCATGACTTAACCCCGATTAACCCATCTAGCCCAAATTGATTAAGTATTAAGTGGGCCATGACTTAACCCTAATCAGGAGGCATTAATTAACTTAATGTGCTTTAACCTCTCACATTAGACCTTGTTGTGGTTACTAGTTAAGCCGGGCGGGTCCGGGTAGCTTTACACCACAACTTGGTCTAACCTCGGGTTCGAGCACAACATGACCAACTTCTCACATTGGGTCCTATTGTTTGTAACCACTAGTTAAGCCGGGCGGGTCCGGGTAGATTTATGCTACAAACTCAACCCAACCTTGAGTTGGCCACACTCATATTTTCTAAGTGTCATGTCCATTATGTTTCCAAAACATAATTACAAGTTAACATATCACGTTATATTATAAAAACCATGTTTTTGTCATAATGTTGCCCAACCCCAACGTAATCCCATCGTTTACATAATCGCAACAACGCATAAAGGGTAAAATAGGGAACTTGGCATAATCATGACAAAAAGGTGTTGAAGTCACAAGTTTATCATGGTGGCATATGAGATGTACATATGTTCATATACTTGCATATTGCATCATTAGGCTTCAAAAGCATGCATAAAACCAAACTTAGCATATGAGTGATACATGGTGATAAATGACATGTAGAAGTTGCTAGAAGTTCGCATTTAGCATCACATGCAAGTTATCATAAGGGGTATGATAACTTTCATGTTGCCAAAATGCAACCTTTAATATAAAGCTTAGAGCTTTATGCTCACAACATCAAGTTTAACTTGCATAACATGATAACATGATCAACCCAAACTTGCATAACATAGCAACATGTGTCATACATAATGGTTAAACCAACTTTCATAATGATCATCCAAACTTGCATATAATGATCAACCAAACTTGCATATAATGATCAACCAAACTTGCATATAATGTTCAACCAAACTTGCATATCATAATGATCAACCCCAAACTTGCATCATTCATTTAACTTTAGAGTTCAAAGAAAGAAAGTAGAAAAGGGCTTACAATGCTATGAAGACACAAATATATATTTATTATAAAGATTGAGACGAAGCCCTTATGCAATCACCAAAAAGACCCAAATATGAATGCTCTAATGAAAAACCCTTGTGCCAAATCAAATAAAAATCCTTGTTTTGAAATAGAAATGTTGCAACTTGACTTGAATGCAAACTAAGAACACTCATACAAATTTGAAAGCACTTGTATGAACTCACAATCTCTCATAGAAATAGGCTTAGGAATTTTAGCATGAGAGTGGAGGCCATGAGAGGAACAAATTTGACATAGTTTAGTTGTTGGATTGAATAATGGTGATTTAGGCTAGGTTTAGGGGTCTTTTTATAGAGGATTAGGATAGTATTAGCCATAGGAATAACCCTAGATTCAATCCAAGCCATCAAAGCATGTCTTGGGGAAGAAGTCAAGTGTAGGAACCATCTAGGGCCTTTAGATTAAAGCTGAACCATGAGAACCATTCAAATGCAAAATCTGCATTTGAGCGAATCGGCCCACGGGTTGACAGCCAAACACCCTGGATTAACCCCTAGTCGACCCAACGTGCTTGGGTCGACCTCAAAAATCGGCCGGTTCGGTTATTCCCCTCTCCCAATTCGCTGTTTTGAACATTTTTGCATATTTATTTATTTAATTTTCAATTATATATATATATCAATATATATATATTTCTCTGCGCAACCCATTTCACTAAATTAAGTATACTTTAATTTGTGAATTTTTATGTTCAAATTACGGGGTGTTACATTCTCCCCTCCTTAAAGGATTTCGTCCCCGAAATCTCCAAGTTAGGAAGAACGTATCCTACTATCCATCATCCATCTACTCAAAACATCATCCACGTGCAGTCATTGTCCTTAAAGGATTCTAAATGTTGTATGATCATATGCAAAGGTGTGTGTATATGTACTTATCTAATGCAAAAATCAGGCGGTTACTGATACAGTAAACCTCCTTAATGCAAAGCATGTTAGTGAAATGAGTCCATATGTATGCAAATTCCTAACATAATTTATAATCTCTACATGAGTGCACATAACATTCATCCATATGCAACATCCACGTGATAGCATAACAAGTTTCATCCATGAATAAGTATAAGCACTCATGCATATGCAACATGAAAGTGTGTGAGCCGATCTTAGTGCCTAATGTGTATCATGCATCCACGAGTATCCACGTGCAAACACTTGCAACCACTTGCAACCATCAAGCATAACATGTTTCAACCAAGGGTTTCTACCTAAGGTTCTCATGACAAGATCTACGAAACAAGATAAACTAGATAAACGCGGATAAAAAGAAAGATATGCTAATTAGGAAAAGAGATCGAGAATGTACCCTTAAAAAGAAATGGATAAAGCCCACGCATCTTCTCCTCGGTTTCCCAAGTTGCATCTTCGTCGGCTTCACCCCACTGAACTTTCACCAACTTGACCTCTCGATTCCTTAGCTTCTTGATCTCTGTTCCCAAGATACGAATCGGAGCTCTTCTCAAGGTTGCTTCTTTCTCTACCTCAATGTCTTCAAGAATGCTTGGTTCAACCACCTCAGCGGTCTCATGTAGGCACTTTCGGAGATGCGAGACATGAAAGACATTATGCACTCCGGCTAGCTTCTCGGGCAATCCCACCTTATAGGCCATCTTTCCAATTCTCTCTATGATAGGGAAGGGTCCTACGAACCTTGGTGCCAGCTTCCCCGCTGCTCCAAAACGTACCACATTTCGCAAAGGAAAAACCTTCACGAAAACCATGTCTCCCACTTCGAATTCCAAATCTGCCCTTCGCTTGTCAGCATAGGATTTCTGTCTATCTTGGGCCGCTTTCATCCTTCTTCTTACTAATTCAACTTTCTCGGATGTGTCTCGTATCATATCGGGCCCAAGTATAAGTCTATCTGTTGTCTCCCACCAACAAGATGGTGACCTACACGGCCTCCCATATAAAGCTTCAAATGGTGCCATCCCTATGCTGGCTTGATAGCTATTATTATAAGCAAATTCTACAAGAGGAAGGTGGTCTTCCCAAGTACCACCGAAGTCGAGAACACAAAGCCTCAAGAGATCTTCTAGCACTCTATTCACCCTTTCGGTTTGGCCATCCGTCTGGGGGTGATAGGTTGTACTCAAATTCAATCGCGTACCCATCGCTTCTTGCAAACTGTTCCAGAACTGGCTAGTGAAAATCGGGTCACGATCGCTAACTATGCTAGAAGGAACTCCATGCAACCGCACTATTTCTCGGAGATAAATAGACGCCAGCCCTGATGTGGTCCTCTTGCTCTTTACTGGGATGAAGTGAGCACTCTTCGTAAGTCTGTCAACTATGACCCATATGCTTGTGTTCCCTCTCCTTGACCTAGGCAATCCATCCACAAAATCCATAGAAATACTCTCCCACTTCCATTGTGGGACCTCCAATGGATGTAATAGCCCACCTGGTTTCTTTGACTCGGCCTTCACTTGTTGGCACACCATGCACCTTGAAACATACTCTGCCACATCTTTCTTCATTCCATCCCAAAAGAAACTGCGCTTCATATCTCTATACATCTTATCTCCTCCCGGATGTATAGTCATCTTCGAGTGATGTGCTTCTTCAAGAACTCTATGGACCAAATCTCCCACCCGAGGAACACATAATCTCCCATCACGCCTTAGCGATCCTTTATCATCAATAGTATATCTGGCAAGGTGACTAGACGTCTCACCCCGAATCAACTTGTCCATAACTTCGACTATCTGTGGATCTTCCCTCTGCGAAGCCCCAACTTGATCAAGAAGTGTGGGTCTAAGCTCAAGGGATGCTAATGAACCCGTCATCAACTCAACAGCCGTCGTGAAATCAAAGGTTGCCAAGAATTCCAAGTTCTTCATCTCAATGAACAAGGGGCTTAAAGTCAATCTCCTTCTGCTTAGTGCATCCGCCACAACATTACCCTTGCCAGGGGTATAAGCTATCTCGAAGTCATAAGATGCCAAAAATTCCATCCACCTTTGCTGCCTTGGATTCAGATCTTTTTGCGAGAAGAGGTATTTGAGTGACTTGTGATCAGTATACAACTCAAACCTTTCGCCTAGAAGATAGTGGCGCCAGGATTTGAGTGCAAAGACGATCGCCGCTAACTCCAAATCATGAGTGGGATAGTTCTTCTCATGAACTTTAAGTTGCCTACCCCCATAACAAATCACTCTTCCCTCTTGCATCAGAACAGCTCCTAATCCCGTGCCACATGCATCTGTGTACACGGTAAACATCTTACCACTATCGGGTAATGCCAAAACTGGAGCTGAGGTAAGGGCTCTTTTGAGCTTTTGAAAAGCAAGCTCACACTCCAAGTCCCATGCAAAGACTAAGTCCTTCTTCGTCAACTTAGTGAGAGGGGCTGAAATCTTAGCGAAGTCTCTGATGAACTTCCTATAGTAGCCCGCCAAACCGAGAAAGCTTCTTACTTCGGTCGCATTCCTAGGAGTCTTCCAATCTTGAACCACAACCACTTTCGCGAGATCCACCGCTATGCCTTGCTTAGAAACTATATGTCCAAGAAACCGAACTTCCCTTCTCCAGAAATGACATTTGGAGAACTTGGCTTTCAACTGATGCGCTCTAAGCGTATCCATCACTTCCTTGAGATGTCTGGCATGTTCTTCCTCGTCCTTTGAGAAGATCAAAATATCATCCACGAAGACAACAACAAACTTGTTGAGGAACTCCCTGAACACCCTACTCATCAAGTCTACGAAGTAGGCGGGTGCATTAGTCAATCCGAATGGCATGACAAGCCATTCAAAGAATCCATCCGGAGTCCTAAACGCAGTTTTATCAATGCTATCCTCAGCTACTCTAAGCTGATGGAATCCGGTGGCTAGATCGAGCTGAGAGAAAACAGAAGCACCTACAAGCTGGTCAAAGAGATCATCAATCCTCGGTAACGGGTGCCTATTCTTCTTTGTCAGCTTGTTCAACTCTCGATAATCAACACATAGACGAAGCGAACCATCCGCCTTAGTAGCGAATACCACCGGAGCACCCCATTCGGAAATGCTTCGTCTAATAAAACCCTTCTCAAGCAGCTCCTTGATTTGCTTGCTAGGCTCCCTTCTCTCACGAGGGGCCATGTGCCTAACGGGCAATGATACTGGCTTGGCATTATCGACTAGATAAATGCGGAAATCTATCTCTCGTTTAGGGGGTAACCCCTTAACTTCTTTAAAGACATCAGGATAGTCTTGGACCACCCTTACAGATTGCAGATCATCGATGGACGAGTCGAGAGATTCAAGATAGCATAACATGACGGGACCTCTATGGTTACAAGAAATTTCTAGGGTATTACCGAGGCGAGTCATGAGCCTCACCACCCTATGCTCATAGTCAAGAACGGCTCCACAACTGGACAACCAATCCACACCCAAAATCCACCCGTATCCCATAAACCCGAGAGCCTAAACATTACACATGAATTCTATGCTCAAGATAGAGATTTTCAAATCAACACAAATCACAGGTAGATGGGCGGAACCCCCAATTGGATTTGAAACACTAACGGGACCTCAACTAGACTAGTACTTAGGTGCAAAACTTTCAATAAGATCAGAAATAAAACTATGCGATGTGCCAGAATCAAATAAGGTATGAAAAGGGAAATCAGAAATGTAAACATGACTTTTTACAGAAACACTACCTCGACCAAAAGCTGGAAGAGTAAGGAGAGCCTGCAACTGCCCTCCAGAGGGTCCTACTCGCTGAGTTCGTTCTTGCCCTTGTCCTTGCTTCTTGGGGCAATCCTTGCTAAAATGTCCAGATTCTCCGCAATGGAAACACTCGCCTAACTTCCTCTTCCTCTTCCTGCAATCTTTGGCTATGTGCCCAACGATCCGACAGAACTTGCACTTCCATGTTTCCCTGTTCTTGTTGTCATTGCGATTGTTGTTGCCCTTGTTCCCCTTCTTGTTGTTCTTGTCTCTTTTCTCAGTATCTTCCTCTTGGAGTAGGGCCATATTCACCAAACTCTCGAAGGTCGCCCCCAGGGGTATATGAGACATGGCCAAACCGCGCAATGGCTCATTCATTCCTAGAGCAAAGTGAAGGGCCTTCTTCCGAGCTGTGTTAACCAATTTTAGACCGAACTGAGCAAGTTGATTAAACATATCCACGTATTCCCTAACTGTCATGTCCCCTTGCTTTAGAGATAGGAACCTTTCCATCTGAAGGTTCTCTTCTGTCGATGATAGAAACTTTTGTCCAAACCTTCTCCTAAAGTCATCCCAAGTCTCAATTGGTCTAGTAGTGGTGGTGACTACCCACCAATAAGCAGCTTCCCCTTTCAATAGCCATACTGCCAACAGAACTTTCTTACGATCTTCCACATCAAAGATAGCAAAGAGGTCTTCAGTTTCCTTTAACCAGTTTCTTGCCTCCACAGAAGTTCCGTTCCGACAAAATTCTTGCAACCCATCGCCTTAAAGTCTTTGCAAAGCTTTGCAAAATCTTCTTGCAGATGCTGAGGGTGAGGAGGAACCTCAGCTATGGGAGGAGGAGAGATGTTAGCAACCGGGGAAGGAGGAGGAATGTTCGCGGGGCCGGCTTCATTCGCCCTTGCCTCCATAAATCTCCGGAACCAGACTGGTACTTGCACGCCTTCCGGGATGTTAAAGCGATCGGCCATACTAAAATGAAGAAAAAGATAGATTCAGAACGAAGAAACGAAGGATAGTGCTATGGCTTTTGGGGAATAGCCTTTTTAAAATAACTAGACTCTTCTTGGAAAATACTTAATTGGTTTTGAAAATAGTTTTTCAAAAGGTAAGTTTTAAAAACACTTTTGCTCAAATCTTGTAAACCTTATGCTCTGATACCAAAATGTAACACCCCACCTCCTCCAATGCCACTCTTGCAAGGACATTAGCTTTGGAGGGGCGTTAAACAAGGTAAACATGCATGCAGATATCACAAGACAGAACATATAAGTAAAACAGAGTAGTAAAGCAGCGGATAAAACTTAGCATTTTAAAACCATAGTCATGTTACAACAAAGTACTTGGTCATTATTTTCCAACAACAAAGTCTAGATAAAAGCATAAACTGAAATACATAAAGTACTATCCCCAAAATGAAGTGATAAACCGTAGCTAGCTCAATGTCCAAAACCGTACATGAGCAAATCCAGTAAGCAAGCTGTAAAGATCCAAGCTAAGCTCCAATGTTCCCACCCTGAGAACCTGAGGGGGGGAAACGGAAGAAAAGAGGCGAAAGAAAACAGGTCAGTCAAAAAGACTGGTAAGCCCTACTACTATCTGTCTATGAACTAGTTAAGTTAACTGGCATGAGAAGCTGAGATGAACATAAGGATAACAACATACTGGCATGATGATTAACTAACAAGATAGATAAAGGTGTCATCGCATAATTAAGGTTAAGTTTTGCACCACGGGTGTACTAGCATTCTAACATGTCAAGTAAAAACAAGAATTGATCCCTTGGCCCAAGCTTGGCCCATCATCATGAGGTGACCTAAATTAAGGTCCAACTACATGGTCTAGTTGATCGGCTCCCTATAAGCCTAACTCGTCAAGTGTCGGTGTCATACGGCCCAAACATGAAATGTAGCTAACTGTGCTAGGTCCACCCCAGGGTGTATCAAGTCCTAGGGTGTAGACCTCGGACACCAATCAAGTATGCACAGCCTAGATCTACTGGTACCCGTGCCTGATTCTCCAACGCCGGACTATGTGCACGATCATAGTCCGCCTGGACCTACACCGGCGTACCTACACAGCCGTCGTTTTGGTCGCTTACATGTCAGCCCAGTAATCGTGCCCCACCCTAGCCTAGTCCTAGGGTCTTATGATACTATCAAGAGGGTTACTGCTGCAAAGGACCACACAACTAGGGTTTCCTTAACGGGTTAAATGTGGTTAACCCGATCCAAATGTGGATTAAATTGGTTAAGTGTATACAAGGTTCATGACTTAACCCCGATTAACCCATCCAGCCCAAATTGATCAAGTATTAAGTGGACCATGACTTAACCCTAATCAGGAGGCATTAATTAACTTAATGTGCTTTAACCTCTCACATTAGACCTTGTTGTGGTTACTAGTTAAGCCGGGCGGGTCCGGGTAGCTTTACACCACAACTTGGTCTAACCTCGGGTTCGAGCACAACATGACCAACTTCTCACATTGGGTCCTATTGTTTGTAGCCACTAGTTAAGCCGGGCGGGTCCGGGTAGATTTATGCTACAAACTCAACCCAACCTCGAGTTGGCCACACTCATATTTTCTAAGTGTCATGTCCATTATGTTTCCAAAACATAATTACAAGTTAACATATCATGTTATGTTATAAAAACCATCTTTTTGTCATAATGTTGCCCAACCCCAACGTAATCCCATCGTTTACATAATCGCAACAACGCATAAAGGGTAAAATAGGGAACTTGGCATAATCATGACAAAAAGGTGTTGAAGCCACAAGTTTATCATGGTGGCATATGAGATGTACATATGTTCATATACTTGCATATTGCATCATTAGGCTTCAAAAGCATGCATAAAACCAAACTTAGCATATGAGTGATACATGGTGATAAATGACCTGTAGAAGTTGCTAGAAGTTCACATTTAGCGTCACATGCAAGTTATCATAAGGGGTATGATAACTTTCATGTTGCCAAAATGCAACCTTTAATATAAAGCTTAGAGCTTTATGCTCACAACATCAAGTTTAACTTGCATAACATGATAACATGATCAACCCAAACTTGCATAACATAGCAACATGTGTCATACATAATGGTTAAACCAACTTGCATAATGATCATCCAAACTTGCATATAATGATCAACCAAACTTGCATATAATGATCAACCAAACTTGCATATAATGTTCAACCAAACTTGCATATCATAATGATCAACCCCAAACTTGCATCATTCATTTATCTTTAGAGTTCAAAGAAAGAAAGTAGAAAAGGGCTTACAATGCTATGAAGACACAAATATATATTTATTATAAAGATTGAGACGAAGCCCTTATGCAATCACCAAAAAGACCCAAATATGAATGCTCCAATGAAAAACCCTTGCGCCAAATCAAATAAAAATCCTTGTTTTGAAATAGAAATGTTGCAACTTGACTTGAATGCAAACTAAGAACACTCATACAAGTTTGAAAGCACTTGTATGAACTCACAATCTCTCATAGAAATAGGCTTAGGAATTTTAGCATGAGAGTGGAGGCCATGAGAGGAACAAATTTGACATAGTTTAGTTGTAGGATTGAATAATGGTGATTTAGGCTAGGTTTAGGGGTCTTTTTATAGAGGATTAGGATAGTATTAGCCATAGGATTAACCCTAGATTCAATCCAAGCCATCAAAGCATGTCTTGGGGAAGAAGTCAAGTGTAGGAACCATCTAGGGCCTTTAGATTAAAGCTGAACCATGAGAACCATTCAAATGCAAAATCTGCATTTGAGCGAATCAGCCCACGGGTTGACAGCCAAACACCCTGGATTAACCCCTAGTCGACCCAGCGAGCTCGGGTCGACCTCAAAAATCGGCTGGTTCGGTTATTCCCCTCTCTCAATTCGCTGTTTTGAACATTTTTGCATATTTATTTATATAATTTTCAATTATATATATATATATCAATATATATATATATATTTCTCTGCGCAACCAATTTCATTAAATTAAGTATACTTTAATTTGTGAATTTTTATGTTCAAATTACGGGGTGTTACAATTAGGGGCCGAGGTCCGCAAAAGGCGGAGTCGAGGCCGAGGCAAGGATAAGTCGGGGCCGAGGTCCGCGGGAGGCGGAGTCAAGGCCGAAGTAAGGTTGAGTCGGACCCCTTGAGGCTTGAGGTTCTGAACCCGTAGGGGCTTGAAATTGGAACCCGGTGGGGCTCGAATTTCGAGCCCGGAGGGGGTTCGAATTTCGAACCCGTAGGGAGGCTCGAGGTCCGAGGAGAGTGAGTCGAGGCTATCTTCTTCTTCCTCGAGTGGAAGAGGTGGTGACTTGACCAAAGGTGATGTGAATACATGAAGGTATCCTCATGGGTTTAAGCACGTTCATCTTCTTCCTTGTATGAAGAAGGACGTTGCCTAGGAGGCTTTGGGGAAGATGATGGAAGCCATTAAAGCTTGAGAGAGAGCTTAGACCAACCCCTTTGAAGTGGGAAGTGAGGGGGTATTTATAGTGTAGTGGTTAGGTGGGAGTAGGTAGGAGTAGGTAGAAATAGGGGCCACCTACAAAAAATTCGCACATCTGCATTCTCTCTCTAGAAATTCGCACCTCCCCTTGCCTGCGCCTCGGAATACTTCGCACCCCTCACTAGGTTTCGAATTTCAAACCCGGGGGGGGTTCGAATTTCGAACCTGGGTGGCATGAATTTCGTACCCCTTGGGGGTACGAAATTCGTATCCTGAGGGGTACGAAGATTGTATAAACGTGCGCTGCGGGTTCGAGACTTGGGCTTGTGGCTCCTTGGTGTTTGAGGTCTTGGTTTGGCAATGTTTAGAGGAGCGGCGAGGTTCACGGAAGTTGTTGGTTGGAACCCGACTTCGAGTTGATCTGGTAATTCTGGGCAACACACTTGTTGGCGGAAATTGGACTGTAACACCCCGTATTTTCTATGAACGTATAAGTAACAAATCAGAGGATAATTAATTTTTAAAATAAGAATCAAGGGAAACGGGTTGCGCCATTGCGTTCGTCTCGGAATTCCGCTTGGAAACGAGTCCGAGTTTGCAAGAATCGGAGTCCGTATGAGGGAGATATGACCCTCCGAAGTTTCAGAAATTTTCAAAATCGAAAACAGCTCGAAATTCGAATTCAAACCCAGAAGCGGGCTGGGCGGGAAATTTCCCGCCCAGGACCCAGGTCGACTGGGGAGTCGACCCCCCAGGACCCAGGTCGACTGGGGAGTCGACCCCCCAGACCAGGTCAGCTGGGCAGTCGACCTGGGGGTCGACCTCCCTGGTCGGACCTGATGCGTGTGTGTGCGATTTTGAGGGATGTGACGTGTTTGGACAGACCTGATGAGTTCTAGGGTTAATCTGAGGGCCTAAATGAGTTCCTACACCTATAAATACATCCTAAGACCTAGCCTTCTCTCCACACAATTCTATTCTGCCTCTACTCTACTTCTGTTCTAATAAAAATAAAAATGGCATCGTTACTCTGCTGGAATCAAAACTAGAAGCTAACCAACATCAACCTAAGAAACTCAATTCAAATTAGAGATTAAAGATTCTGCAACGATTCTACAACAATTAAAGTTCTTTCTTTAATCCAACCAAGGCAAGTACAGTTATTTTCCGATATAAACGTTAATTCTGATTTTGACATGAATTGTAATTCTGAGTCTGAGGTTATATCTGTTCAGTTTAGATCTTATGTTTTATCTCTTTCCTCTTTCTGTTTTATAGCCAGGCTACCACGAGCCTGAGCCAATCTCATAAGAGATTAACATACGCTAAAATGTTTTGGGATAGAAAAATGAATGATGCATAAATTGGGCATGACCAATAGGTGACTGATTTGAGGAGTGAACATTGACTGTAGCTAGAACATAAATCTGAGACATATAATTGAACATAAATATAGACTGTATTGAACATATGACTTGGGATAAAGAGAATATGGCTTAGGTATAAAGATTTACATTAAAGTAGGATATCTATTAAATGTAAATAAACACCTAAGTAAGGGATCATTGGGATATATGACATGCATAGTAATCGATGGCTATATTTGGTATAATTTATATGGAAATCTTTTAGGCAAGTTGAACTAAATTGGGACATGTAAATTATGACCATAATCTGTGACATGTAAATTCAATGCAATCGTGGGGTATATGATCATAGTGTGAATCATGACAACTATTTAGGCATGCAAACTTAGGTCAAATTTATAATTAGACAGGATATGTTTGTGAAACGTTAAAGAAATGATTAAATCTGTTATATTTGCCTAATTTGCTAGTTCTGCTATATTGGCCTAATCTGCTAGTTCTATTATATTGCTTAATCTGCTAGTTCTGCTCTATTGCCTGGTCTGCTAGATTTGTTCATCTGCCAAATCTGTCATCTGTTAAGTCTGTTGAAAATGCTAAATCTGCTAAACTAAATCTGTTGAGATGCCTAATCTGTTATCTGCTAAATCTGCTAGTCTGCTTAATCTGCTGAATCCGTTAAGTCGCCTAATCTGCAAAATTTGTTATCTGCTATATCTGTTGAGTTGATATAATTAGTCCGATATTGACATAATCTCAATTGCCTATGTTTATGAATAATTGACATGTATATTAGGCGTGGGTATAAATGGTAAATCATTAATTAATTGGCCGCAAAGATGAAAATGGCTAACTCGTGGTTAGAATGAGTTTGCGGCGTAATTCTGCCCGGAGCCGCCAGGCATATTCCAGTGGCCGCAAATAATAGGTTCTAATGTGAGAAGTTAGTCATAACGTGCTTGAAACCCGAGGTTAGACTCAGTTTGCGACAGAAACCTGCCCGGAACCAACCGGCCTAACCAGTAGCCGCAAACTATCAGTCTAATGTGAGAGGTCTGGGCATTAATATTAAATTAACGAAAATCTAGGATAAGTATGATGTCTAAAACGTGTTGGGTGGGTAAGGTTAAACCAATTGGACCAATGAATCTGATAAAACCGTTTCGTGAATCTGTAGGCCCAATGCAAAGTTAGACAATCTATAACCGGTTAATCTGTAACCGGTTAACCTGTAAGTCTGCTAATCTGAAACCAGTTAATTCGTAAGCCTATTAATCCGAACATCTGATCTGTTAGTCTGGAAACCTGTTAACTTGATTGTCTGATCTATGAACTAGTTGATCTAAACTCTGTATGTCTGAAACTTGTAAACAAGTTAATCTGAAATCTGTTAGTCTAGGGAGACAAGGTTATGAGGGGAATTACTTGTGTCATATGTTGTTTGTGACCCATATTAGTCAGTAACCCTTTCTGGTATCAAAACTTTGACCAAACAGTAGGTAGGGTCCGGGCACGCTTACTGAACTAATTATAAGCCGTTCATTCTGATAATGGCGAGGGGTGTTGATGGTGCGTTCCAACCGGGTCATGTGCGTGCATGGATCCCGGTCTGCCTCAGAGGATGTAAGACGCCGTGACATCTGTAAATAGGTCTGTGCCAATTGGTTGTCACTTTAGGGAGTGATACACCCTACTGTGGGGCCGATACAGGATATTTATGTATTAGGGAGCCGATCGCTTGGGGGAGGGTTTTAGGGTACACTTAGTTCTGTCTGTTTCTGTTGGTACCATCTGTTTCTGTTGGGTGGCAACACCTATCTGTTTCCGCGTGGTACCGTCTGTTCGGGTGGTAAAGGCCCAATTACTAGTGTACACCCAATTCTACATTCTGTTTCCGTAGGGATTAATCTGTTTCTGCTTCTGTCTATTTCTGTTCGGGTGGTAAAGGCCCATTACTAGCATTCTCTTCTGTGGAAATTATTCTGTACCCATTTCTGTTTCAGTTTAGACATTAGGGTGACACCTAATTCTGTTAAAGTAGTATTAGTGTAGAGAAGTGTAAAGAAATAGCTTATGTCATTTTGTTCTTCTATTATATCCGCTACACCTGTTACAGTTATCTCTCATCCAGTATTATGTTCATGCCATGTTATTATTATCTGTTCATAACTGAAAATCACTGGACTTGCCAGACTTTTTGTCTGACCCTTGTTGTTTCGTCTCCTTTCTTCCGTCCGCCCCCCCCCCCTCCCCCAGGTTTTGTAGAAGGGAATACTCTAGCTTGATCCAGATTTCTTCCGCTTGCAATGCTTAAAGTATGGCTTGTCTTCTTCTGTGGGGATTATGATTTTAAACTATGCATTCTGAAGGCTTTTGTACAAGACTGATATTTTGTACTTGAATTCTGATATTGTGATTTGAAAGGATGTAACCAAGTTTATTTCGGTTCTGTTGAAGTAAAGTTATAAATTTTTCAAGTACTGTTCTATCTGTCTTGTAAGTTTCTGTTCTGTTTACTAAAATGCTCCACCAAAGTTAAGGCATTCCTTTTGTGAGTGACCTTAACGGAGGTGGGGTGTTACACTTGGTATCAAAGCTGAAGGTTACCAGATTGGGTAAAGTTCTCAAAAAGGTTTTGAAAAGAAGTATTTTCAAAAATAAAGCTTATTCTGAAAAACATAATCCCCAAGAGCCATATACCTTTCCTTCAGTCTTTTTTGTAATTGAATCTTTCCTTTTTTCGTTTCAGCATGTCTGAAGCATCTGAGATACCAGAGGGTGTTCATGTACCCGGTTGGTTTCGTCAATATCTTGAGGCTAGGACCGCCGCCGCAGGTCTAGCAAATGATCCCCCTCCTCCGCCCCCTCCTCGTGCGATTGCTTTCTCAAAGATCTGTAGAGATTTTAGGGCCATGGGTGGGAAGGATTTCAAGGGAACTGAATCATTCGTAGAAGCGAGGAACTGGCTCAAAGAAACTGAGGATCTATTCGTTATCTTCGAGGTGGACGATAGGCAGAAGGTACAGTTGGCGGTATGGCTACTCAAAGACGAAGCTTCCTACTGGTGGGAAGTCACTAACGCCGAGAGGCCAGTTGAGACATGGATGGATTTTAGAACAAGGTTTGAGACAAAATTCCTCTCGCAAGCTGAACGAAGTTTACAACTTGAAAAGTTCTTATCTCTTAAGCAAGGAAGTATGACGGTCAAGGAATACGTCAACCAGTTCAACCAACTGGCTAGGTTCGGATTGGATTTAGTCAACACTCGACATAAAAAGGATCTCCGCTTTGTTAAAGGATTGAACGAGCCACTGCACAGCCTAGCCATGACCCATGTACCCATGGGAGCGACTTACGAGAAATTGGTGGACATGGCACTGCTGCACGAGGAAGACAAGGGCCCGAAAGAGACAAAGAAGGAAGAACCACAGAATGAGAAAGCAGAGCCCAAAAAGGAAATACAAAGGAAGGATGAGAAGTCTGAAGATAAGAAGGGGAAAAAGTGCTTTACTTGTGGAAGCTCGACTCATCTGAACAAGGATTGCAGAAAAAGGAAGGGCACTTGCTTCAACTGTGGTGAGATAGGACACTTCACTAGGGACTGCCCGAAGAGACGAGGGCAAGGAGGGCAGGCGAGCACTCTTGAGGCTAGTGGCTAGGATAGAAATAGGAAAATTCCTATAGTAGGTTTAATTTCTTTATCTGATTATGGAGTTAAGACTCTTTCTAGTTCTGGTATTTTGATTTTGTAATCGATACTCTGCACTTTTATACTAGTATTATTTCTGATTCCACTGTAGACTCAAACCCATAAGGGTTATGACTCATCTGTTGTGATAGATTGGGGTTTGAGAGATATCTGTGTTAGGCATCGAGTAGGACGCATACATTCTGGGTTTTATCATGCTTAGTTCGGTAACCTGATCTGTACCAGTAATCTGTAAATATCTGAATATTCCCGATAAGGTTAAGGTTTCTAGTTTTGACATTGTCTAAAGAGGGTAATCCTCTGGGTGTCAATTTGATGTTGGTTTCGGTCTTCGGGGCCGATACTTAGGACCCATGTCTAATGGGAACCATGTTTTTGTTTTATCTGTACTCGCTTCCATCATTCGACTGTATCCTATCGATCGAATCTTCGAACTTTAGGTAGAAACTAATGGGTGTAAACATGTTTTTGAGGCATGTTATGTTTGATGGTTGCAAGTGGATGCAAGTGGTTGCTAGTGGTTGCTCGTGGATGCATATACACACACTAGGCATTAGATCGGCTCGAAAACACTCTCATACTGCATATGGATGTGTGGGCATTTTCAATTTTTGTGGATGCAAAATGATTGACTCAGCACATGGATGTTGCATATGACTGAATGGTTGTGCACTCATATAGAAATGATATGTATCGAGTAGGAAAATTGCATACAGGTTGGGCTCATGGCACTGGCATAATTCACATTAAGGAGGTCAACTGAATTAGTGGACCGCCTGATCTTTGCATTAGATAAGGAACATATACACACACTTCTGCATATGTTCATACAACATTAGAAGTTTCTAAGGACAATGGACGCCAGTGATTGATGATTGAGTAGATGGATGTCTGATGGTAGGACACATTCTTCTTAAACTTGAAAATTTCGAGGATGAAATCCTTTAAGGAGGGGAGAATGTAACACCCCGTATTTTCTGTGAACGTATAAGTAACAAATCAGAGGATAATTAATTTTTAAAATAAGAATCAAGGGAAACGGGTTGCGCCATTGCGTTCGTCTCAGAATTCTGATTAGAAACGAGTCCGTGTTTGCAAGAATTGGAGTCCGTATGAGGGAGATATGACCCTCCGAAGTTTCAGAAATTTTCAGAATCGAAAACAGCCCGAAATTCAAATTCAAACCCAGAAGCGGGCTGGGCGGGAAATTTCCCGCCCAGGACCCAGGTCGACTGGGGCGTCGACTGGGCAGTCGACCCCCCAGGTCCCAGGACGACTGGGGAGTCGACTAGGGAGTCGACCCCCCAGACTAGGTCGACTGGGCAGTCGACCTGGGGGTCGACCTCCCTGGTCGGACCTGGTGCGTGTGTGTGCGATTTTGAGGGCTGCGACGTGTTTGGACGGACATGATGAGTTCTAGGGTTAATCTGAGGGCCTAAATGAGTTCCTCCACCTATAAATCCATCCTAAGACCTAGCCTTCTCTACACACAATTCTATTCTTCCTCTAATCTAACTCTGTTCTAATAAAAATAAAAATGGCGTCGCTACTCTGCTGGAATCAAAACTAGAAGCTAACCAACATCAACCTAAGAAACTCAATTCAAATTAGAGATTAAAGCTTCTACAACGATTCTACAACAATTAAAGTTCTTTCTTTAATCTAACCAAGGCAAGTACAGTTATTTTTCGATATAAATATTAATTCTGATTTTGACATGAATTGTAAATCTGAATCTGAGGTTATATCAGTTCTGTTTAGATCTTATCTTATATCTCTTTCCTCTTTCTGTTTTATAGCCAGGCTACCACGAGCCTGAGCCAATCTCATAAGAGATTAACATATGCTAAAATGTTTTGGGACAGAAAAATGAATGATGCATAAATTAGGCATGACCAATAGGTGACTGATTTGAGGAGAGAACATGGACTGTAGCTAGAACATAAATCTAAGACATATAATTGAACATAAATATAGACTGTATTGAACATATGACTTGGGATAAAGAGAATATGGCTTAGGTACAAAGATTTACATTAAAGTAGGATATCTATTAAATGTAAATAAACACCTAAGTAAGGGATCTTTGGGATATATGACATGCATAGTAATCGATGGAAATATTTGGTATAATTTATATGGAAATCTTTTAGGCAAGTTGAACTAAATTAGGACATGTAAATTATGACCATAATCTGTGAGATGTAAATTCAATGCTAACGTGGGGTATATGATCATAGTGTGAATCATGACAACTATTTAGGCATGCAAACTTAGGTCAAATTTATAATTAGGCAAGATATGTTTGTGAAACGTTAAAGAAATGATTAAGTATGTTATATTTTCCTAATTTGCTAGTTCTGCTATATTGGCCTAATCTGCTAGTTCTGTTATATTGCTTAATCTTCTACTTCTGCTCTACTGCCTGGTTTGGTAGATTTGTTCATCTGCCAAATCTATCATCTGTTAAGTCTGTTGAAAATGCCAAATCTGCCAAACTAAATCTGTTGAGATGCCTAATATGTTATCTGCTAAATCTGCTAGTTTGCTTAATCTGCTAAATCCGTTAAGTCGCCTAATCTGCAAAATCTGTTATCTACTATATCTGTTGAGTTGATATAATTAGTCCGTTATTGACATAATCTGAATTGGCTATGGTTATGAATAATTGACATGTATATTAGGCGTGGGTATAAATGGTAAATCATTAATTAATTGGCCGCAAAGATGAAAATGGCTAACTCGAGGTTAGAATGAGTTTGCGGCGTAATTCTGTCCGGAACTGCCCGGCATATTCCAGTGGCCGCAAACAATAGGTTCTAATGTGACAAGTTAGTCATAACATGCTTGAAACCCGAGGTTAGACTCAGTTTGCGACAGAAACCTACCCGGAACCAACCGGCCTAACCAGTAGTCGCAAACTGTCAGTCTAATGTGAGAGGTCTGGGCATTAATATTAAATTAACGAAAATCTGGGATAAGTATGATGTCTAAAACGTGTTGGGTGGGTAAGGTTAAACCAATTGGACCAATGAGTCTGATAAAACCATTTCGTGAATCTGTAGGCCCAATACAAAGTTAGACAATCTATAACCGGTTAATCTGTAACCGGTTAACCTATAAGTCTGTTAATATGAAACCAATTAATCCGTAAGCCTGTTAATCCGAACATCTGATCCGTTAGTCTGGAAACCTATTAACTTGATTGTCTGATCTATGAACTAGTTGATCTAAACTCTGTATGTCTGAAACTTGTAAACAAGTTAATTTGAAATCTGTTAGTCTGGGGACACAAGGTTAGGAGGGGAATTACTTGTGTCATCTATTGTTTGGTACCCATATTAGTCAGTAACCCTTTCTGGTATCAAAACTTTGACCCAACAGTAGGTAGGGTCTGGGCACGCTTACTGAACTAATTATAAGCGGTTCATTCTGATAATGGTAAGGGGTGTTGATGGTGCGTTCCAACCGGGTCATGTGCGTACATGGATCCCGGTCTGCCTCTGAGGATGTAAGACGCCGTGACATCTGTAAATAGGTCTGTGCCAATTGGTTGTCACTTTAGGGAGTGATACACCCTACTGTGGGGCCGACACAGGATATTTATGTATTAGGGAGCCGATCGCTTGGGGTAGGGTTTTAGGGTACACTTAGTTTTGTTTGTTTCTGTTGGTACCGTCTGTTTTTGTTGGGTGGCAACACCTGTCTGTTTCTGTGTGGTACCGTCTGTTCGGGTGGTAAAGGCCCAATTACTAGTGTACACCTAATTCTACATTCTGTTTCCGTAGGGATAAATCTGTTTCTGCTTCTGTCTGTTTCTGTTCGGGTGGTAAAGGCCCATTACTAGCATTCTCTTCTGTGGAAATTATTCTATACCCGTTTCTGTTTCAGTTTAGACATTAAGGTGACACCTAATTTTGTTAAACTAGTATTAGTGCAAAAAAGTGTAAAGAAATAGCTTATGTCATTCTGTTCTTCTATTATATCCGCTACACCTGTTATAGTTATCTCTCATCCAGTTATATGTTCATGTCATGTTACTATTATCTGTTCATAACTGAAAATCACTGGACTTGCCAGACTTTTTGTCTGACCCTTGTTGTTTCGCCTCCTTTCTTCCGTTTCCCCCCCCCCCTCCCAGGTTTTGTAGAAGGGAATACTCTAGCTTGATCCAGATTTCTTCCGCTTGCAATGCTTAAAGTATGGCTTGTCTTCTTCTGTGGGGATTATGATTTTAAACTATGCATTCTAAAGGCTTTTGTACAAGACTGATTTTTTGTACTTGAATTCTGATATTGTGATTTAAAAGGATGTAACCAAGTTTATTTCGGTTCTGTTGAAATAAAGTTATAAATTTTTCAAGTACTTTTCTATCTGTCTTGTAAGTTTCTGTTCTATTTACTAAAATGCTCCACCAAAGTTAAGGCTTTCCCTTTGTGAGTGACCTTAACGGAGGTGGGGTGTTACACTGACGAATCGGGTTGTGCCCGCAGTTTCGACCTAACCGGCTAGGTCGATCGCCGCCGAGACTGTGGGGCCCCGGACCCCCACCGGCGCTGCACCCGGACCCGCTGGGCGGCTCGCCTTCGGCTCGACGGTAGATGGATGCTGACGGATGTCGCACCCAAGTGATGCGACATCCCGTTAGTAGCCTGGCTCAAGTCTTATGATGTTGGACCCCTTGATCTTGTTGGCAACACATCCGGGCTAGTATCACACGATATGTTGAGTCGAGCGTGTCTTGTGAACTTTTGGTAACCTGACCAAAAGGCCGGTTAACATTTGGCCCCCAAAGTACGTCTTGTCTTGATGTCTTGTCTTGACATGATGTGCTTTGGAATGATAGTTGGGTTGAAGTTTTATCCTGTTAGTTATAGGAAAAAAACATGTTAGTTAGCGGGCTCGCTTGCCGTGGGATCATGATCGAGCCATTGTTGGTTTGGTGTGCATATTTGAACCCTTAAGGCTTGTGGGCGCGCATTTGAATCGAGTTGGTCTGCTCGGTTGAGATTCTCAAAGTGTGTATGCATGGTCATTGCCATGTCTTAGGTGCATTATTGCCCCCAAGTGGTTGCTGAAACGTCATTGGGATGGAGCTTCGAAGTTAAGTGAATATGATCGTAGCTTGGCGTACGATCCCGAATTCCGATCCCAGAACGTTTTTTTGGGGTATGTCGATTCCCTGATTGTAGTTGCTTCCTTTCTTCTCTTCTCCGGTTGAGATTCTCAAACCGTGTATGCACTTTGGATGTTCGAGGTGTCGTTAGGTTTTTGGGAGAAGGGAAGAGATATGGAAAGTAAGAGGGCTTTTGGATTCGGTATTCAAGAACGTGGAGCGGTGGACCTTGGGAAACAGGATTAGGAATTTGAATAAAGGTTGCCAAGCATGTGTGAATATAGGATTGGTGTGTCCTAAATGCTTATTAAATCTTTCATGCTCTTCGGGAGTTTGAATCTTGGTTGAGGAGATGACAACTAAGCCGGGGCGCGGGAGCACGAGACATAACTTAGCACTCCCATGACTTTGTCGAGCCTTGTATCCGATCTTAAGTTTGTAAAATTGACCCTTGTCATGGCGCCATATGAGTGGGTGGTGATTAGTGATTTTTGGTCTCGCGACGCGATCCTCAAGGAATGGACCTGCTGGGATTGTCAGCTTGAATGCTTATGTAAGATATCGACACGTAGTTAAGCTATTAGTCTTGGAATCTGATCAATAACCTAACCACGATGCGGTTGCATCTTGACTTAGGTGTTGCATTGGTGGTTGGTAATGGCCGTGGCGTTAGTTGTTGAAGCTAAAGCCTGCCACCATGCTCCGGAGTGTCAACTTTTTGTGGAGTCCGGCTACTGATGGAAGCCGGGAAGCCTCTATGGCCTGAACTTTGGCTTCGAATTTATTTCATTGCGAGGCGAAGGTGCTCTAAAGATGGTGGCAGTGCAGTGACTTAAGGGGATTTGATCGGGTCTTGAGATTGCCAGGCCAGTGCAACAATCCGTAGAGGGTTGCCCCAGGCCCGGGTGTCTGCTATATTCTGGTCGACATCAGAGATGAGCTAGCAAGCTCGAATCGTTGCTCAATGTTTCATGTCCTGTCGATAATTGGAGTTGAACGTAACATGATTGGTTGGCGAATGATTTTGGAAATGAACTTATTTGGACTGATCGCTCGGATATGCGCACAAGATGCGGGCGTACGGTCGAGTCGTTAGTCTCCCACCCAATTATGTCGGGATCATTATCCGATTCGAAAAATGGTGCTGACGTATACCAGTAACTACTGCCATAGTTATCCAAACTAGGTGTCGTCGCCACGTTTTGATGCACTTGTAGATATGCCTCGAGGGGTGTGAGTTAGCTTCATGTTGCGTTTAAGTATGAGTTTGTTGGCAGGGCGCTGAGACTTTGCGAACCCAATGAACCGGCCATGGAAACCTGAGAACTTGCACTGAAATATGGATTTTTTTACTTTGCGTATTGAGAATTTATCTAAGTTCTCTAGTTTCTCGGGGAATCGGTGGTTATATTCCTCCCTCTGTCCTTTGGTCCGAGCTTCTAAGCCTGATCTTCCTAGTATTGGCGGGAGGTTAGAAGTTTCTGAGACCCGAGCTTTTGGGTCTGGATCATCCTTGGGGCGAGGCATTTGTTCTTCTTTAGAATGGTTTCCCCGAGGGCTGTGGCGATGGAAATGCCAATGCGGAAGCTGGTGGGGATCCTACTCAGGTCTTGCGATAAGTAAGTTGGTGCAAGGATAAGCAGGGGACTGCCCCCAAGCTTGAGTACTTGCTAACTGAAGAGGATGCGAGTGATGAACCCTCAGAAGTCAAGTAGTTGCTTCTTGTGTTAAGAAGCCCCGCTTGGAGCGGAGGCGACACCAGGCTTTGCCCCCGTGCTTCCTCAAGCGTCCGCGTCCCAGTTCTGGTTAGAGTTACAGCAGGGGCAATTTGGAGTAATAGGAGAACCCGTGGCTTCGGGATCCCATATTCGTATGAGCCTCTTTGGAGGAGGAGAAGTAGGTGGTTGACCGAAGTGCTCATACGATGGGCGTAGCCGATGTAAGCGTGCAAGCAATGCAAGCTGAGGTGGAAGATCAGGAAGCCCGGCTGGTGGCAAAGTCGGAGGAGCCGGAGAGAAATCTGCTGCCGTGGTGGCGAAGATGTAGGCCGATGCTGAAGCGGAGAAGGAGAGGGCCTCTGAGTAGGCTAGGAAAAGGGAAAGACATCGATGATGCCCACCAAAAGAGGGCGAGAGGACCCTTAGCAACTTGAACCGGATGCAATTATGCGACTCCAGGCCAGGGAGCTAGCTGATCAGAAAGCCGCCGAAGATATCGAGAAGAGAGCAGAGCTGGACGCCAGGAAGGCTTGGGGATAAACCCAGGCTGCATTGGTCCTTGCTTCTTACATCGCACCTAAGCCGTTACCATGTATTGCTCTCGGGGAGGTTATGATCATCACAAGCGGCGAGGATGATGGCAGACGGCGCGCATCGATGCCTCATGAATCCGTTACTCCTGTGTTGGGTAGAGGAAACGGTTCTGGAAGGAAAGGGCCGATTACTGGTGGTGACCTGCCTGTGTCAAACCTGCATAGAAAGAAGGAAAAGAGAAGGAAAGGATGAGCAACATCAGTAATTATTAAAGGAATTAAAGATACTTTGGGTTAGGTAAACCAATAGTATGTGCGATTGTGACCCTCGCTTTTGGTCCCTAAAGGTATGATGTGGTTTTCATGTACACCTGTCATCAGAGAAAAGAGATGTTAGACATGTAGTTTGTCTTAATGTGTGTGTGTGTGTGTTGAAATGAAATATGAATTAGCAAAGATTGCCATTTGTATTAAATGTTTGGATGTTCTTCCTATGTTTTCAGGCGTCCCTTACTTGAAAAGGCATATTTATCGTTACACTTAACAAAAAAGCGATTGTGTATTCCGCGCCCTGGGTTGATCATTCTAGGGGGGTGATAGTGTACCGCGCTCTGGGTCGTTGTTCCAGAGGGGTGTGATAGAGCGCAGGCTTCTAGTAGGTTTCCCTCAGCTCAGGAAACCCGTAGTTTGCGAAGCCAGGCTTGAGCGCCTGCTGTTTTTTCTTGGGTTGTCTGGGGTTAATATCAAGAGTAGCGAAGGCGCATGATGTCCCGTTGTGTGGTCCGTCCGGTGTAGGCTCTCCCGTCGTTCATCGAGTTGAGGCGAGCCTGTAGGCGCAGTCGTTCGCCAGGAAAGAGAAGCCCGGATCATCAGCCTGTAGGGTCCGATCGTGGCCATGGGCTACCCCTTAGCCTTGAGAGGTTCGGGGAAGAGACGATTTAAGGTCGGTCTCGGTATTGTGCCAAGATTCGACCATCGCCCGTATTTCCAGGGGAGTTTGTATCGCCCCGTCTGGCTGTTGGGTGGTTGAACGATTTTTCCTCGGCCTCGGCACTGGGCCGAGGTTCGAGGTTATTTATACTCGGTCGCGCCACGGGCCGGAGACTCGAGTAGCGTGGTCGGCTCTCGTGTTTGGGGTGCCGGTCGTAGCCAATGTTGTTTGGCCTCGATGTCGGATCGAGGTTCGGACGGCGGCACCGGCTCCCGTGCTCGGAGCGCCGATGCGGCGATCGAAAGTTTGAACGCAAGCTGGTTGTCAGGATTAATCAAACACGTCATGCACGGAGCAAACATGGAAGGGAGACAGGAAACTGAACATCACTCCCACGGATATCTCTGGTACGAGTAGCCTTTGCAATGCCTCGAATTGAAGGAATGCAAAACATCGTTGGAAGGCCTGAATTGATTGTACACTAAGTTATGTAGAGTAGAGGTGAAGATGTTCGTTGCTCCATGCCCTTGGGAGTTCGGCTCCGTCCATGGTTGAAAGTTTGAAAGTTCCATCGCTGAGCTTCCGTTGTATGAGTATTGGCCTTCCTAACGAGAGGCGATGCCTGCTAGTGGAGGAAAGACCCGTTGTAAGACGAGGTTGCCGATGTCGAGGTCCTTATGGCGGACTCTAGAGTTGAAGTATCGGGCTACTCGTTGTTGATTTGAGGCTTGATCTAGGGGACTGGTTTCTGGGTCGGAGATGTTGATCCAGTGTAGCACGCTCGTGTATACGAATTAGCAATAATGGTTGACTGCAAGTCGGACAGAAGCCATTCGGAAGGCTTACAGCACTTGAGGCCTGATATCAACTAGATCGGTGCAAAAGGCGACCTATGTGAGGCGAGTTGTGAGGCATGGATGCTCATTGTTGCCATAGCCCTGACAAGCCGGGGTGATGATCTTATGGGATTAATTGTCGGTCGAAGTTTTGTTTAGTGGGAGTCTTTGATGAGCATCGAGTGGCTCGGAGATCCCATGCAGTGCGGATCTCCGATGAGCGTCGAGTGGCTCGAAGGTCCCACGAAGTAGGAACCCTCGATGAGCATCGAGTGGCTCGGAGATCCTATGCAGTAGGAATATTTGATGAGCAATGAGCAGCTCGGAGTTACCATGCGGATGAGTTCCTCGATGTTGTTTTGCGAGTGGCGAAACATGTTTGTGTTGTGTCCGCGGATGTTGTAGAACCGACAATATCCTGTAGAGTCCCTTGGTGCGCTCGTTGGACTTTCAGGACTTGGCCTTTTGCATGGTGGGGAACTGCAGGCTACGATATGGATTTTCCCGGGGATGTCCCTGAAGGAAGTATAGCTGCGGAAAGAAGGAAGCTTAAGGCACTTCCCTTTATTACTGAGACTACCTTTGCCGGCGCGAGCAAGATTGCGCAGAGCAATGGGATTAGAGTCGTTGTAGCTCTGGGTGTCTCCACGAGGCAAGATGTTGAGGGTAGGAGCTTGATTCCTCTATGCTACGTTTTGGCATAGGAAGTAGTCGACATTCATGCAGAAGATCTCCTAAACCTTTGATTGCTTTTGATCGGTCCGTGCTCTGAGCTCGGAAGCAGGTGGTATGCCATTTGTAAGCTGTACGAGTGTGATTCGAGGAGTAGGTTTCTAGACCTTGGCCAAGGCGGTGTTGGATCTTTCAAGGTAGTCTTTGAGAGTTCTCACGGGTGCCTTAGCAGATGTTCGAGGCCGAGGGGATGTCCCTGGGCCTCGTGACGGGCATCCTGGATTGCGCGGCCAACTTCCTAACGAGTTAGTCGAGAGTAGTGATAGTTCAAGTTGGAAGTTGAGAGATCCATAATAGAGCCGTCTTGGACAAGGATAGGGTAGCACTTGCAACTTATGGCATTGGCGACATGTAATGAACCCATGTACCATTTATGGTGGCTAATGGAGCTTGGAGGATCATTGCCTCTTTGAGTAAGGAGTGAGTGTTGACATGCCGAAGTATTTGCACCATTCGGTATTAAGGATAGCTAAAGTGAATAGGCTATGCCTCATACTGGTTTTGCAGATGTCATAGGCGTGCCCTCGTGATTCTCTAACGATCTCACGGACCATGTCGGCAATAAGTGGAGGTCGGGATCACGCTACATTATAGAGGTCGTGATCTAGTTGAGGAGTTTGGAGCCTAGCGAGCCTTCTAGAAGGAAGGTCTTCGTCATCCCGTTAGTCTTCATCCTCGGTTATACTTCGCCGAGGTCATGTGAGGTGAACGTGTGCCCAGTCGGATGCTAGAAGCATAGGCGACAAGTTCGGACTCCTAGTAGTTTGAGTCCAACTAGCGGAGGCTCTAGCGTCAAAGCCGGAAACGGCCGGGATGACGTGTTCCATTTCTGATGGTGATTCTGACATTGCCGAGATTAGAGGTTATTCGTGCCGTCATAGGACGCTACATGTGGCATGTTGAATTGTCGGGATCACTCGGCTTCGTGTATGGTCCTAGCTAATGTATAATGCATTGAGTGTTCCAACGGATGACAACCGCGGTCTCTGACCCATTTCTGAAAGCAAACAGTCGATAATAATTGTCTGGAGTGGCATTGGTGCCCCTAGTGTTTAAGTCCAAACTGGGAATTGGTTGATCAAGAAAGTTCGATTGGATTCCAACTTGGGGGGCTACATCGGTCGTAATTCTGACTCGCGGAACCATGGGAGCAGCGCCATCCAAGGCTACGCGTGTTGGCGCTTGAGTAGCATTTCCAACTGCGAAGCCCGCAAACTGACCGAACAAAGCGCTACAGGTTGGTGGCGACGTCGGGACTAGGGGTGCCCCCGAGTGTAGCGGGACTGGCACCGTTCCGAGGAGCGGTTATTAGTCGGCTGGTTAGTTTCCGGGGTTTCCCCCAAGTCCCGAGTCACGGGTGGACGAACATTGGTACTCGTCTCAATAGTGTATGCCATGACAGTCGGCGATGATGCACTTCTTATTCTACTTTTGATTCCGGCGAGGAAGGTTTCGAAAGTTTCAACCTGCCGCTCAAGTCGAGCTTTCAAATCTGCAACAAGATTCTTATTTATTCCATCGACATCTGTGATTGAGCCCTGGTGTGGACGATGAGGCGGAGCGGGCTGGTGTGGATCCTGTTTTGTTGGAGCGCGGGTCACTGGAATAGCGGGCCCATTACTTTGATTAGCGGCCGCTGGATTATGTCGAGGAAGAGGTTGGTTGGTAGGAACTGGTCCGTCCTTGATGATTAAGCAAGATCGGTCTCAGTACTGTGCCCCTCGCTACATGTGACTTGTAGTTCGGTCGCCGTTGCCATTGTCGAGAGCGTTGGTGCAAACGGCGACGTCGTTAATGGGACTAAACCTCCTTTTTTGATGTGGGCCCCTCGATTCGGAAGAGGAAGTTTTCGAGATAGTTGGTCGCGGTCGAGTGTCGCTTTGAGTTGGCTGAGGTCGAGCGAAGACGCGCTAATGTTTTTGAAGTTGTCGCATAAGGTCGATGTTATTCCCCAATGCTCGGTTGAGGTTGACGACTGTGTTCTCATATTTTTCATTAAGTGCACGGATCTGAGCTTATGTCGCAGGTGCTTCGGGGTCCACAATAGGAGGGACGTTTTCATTAGTGGCTGGGATACACGACGGTTGAGGGTGTTGGGATGTACCGGCCTCGGATGCGGCTGAAGAGCCGACCATTACGTTCTTCAGTCGCTTTGCCATCGTGAGCGAACTCCACGGCAGGTTTAGCAAGGAACCTTAAGCTCGCCGGGGGTCGAGATGACAATGTGCGACAAAGAAACAAACCCGAGTTCTCTCCCTGATGTGCTTCTCCTTATTGTGAGTCGGGCGATGCCTTGCTGAGCATGTCGCTAGACTAATTCCCTGTTTTGCCTGAATTAGGCTTCGAGCCATCGCTCAGTTTCTTGTAATCTTTGGGTAAGCATGAGAAGCTACACTTGAGTTACCAATGCCTCGGGGGCCGAAGGCAATGCCACATCAGCAGTGGCTAATATGTCGGAAAGAAATCGCCGACGGACCGGAGCGACTTGATTATCATTAGATGGTCTACCAAGGATGGATTTTCCCCTTTCTCTCCACTATCGAGATATCTGTTTGGTGAACAAGATGGAATTTTAGTAGCATAAACAAACTTACGGTTTGAGAATTGGTGGGAAGAATCGGCTTCGTCGAGTTTGGGCGAAGGCGTTGTTTGATGGGGGTTGAGGGGGGAATTCCGAATGAGGATCAATGGGGGAAGGTCCGACTATGGGGTTCTTTCCTTAGTTCACCATTGCCGATGGGCTCGGTTCATAAGTCTGGGAAAACTTAAGTAGCATCCAAAGTCTCCTTGACTGAGTAGAAGGAAAGACGAGGTTTCGATTCCTTGAAGGAAGTGACAGAAAGTCGACCGTAGTTGCGCGCTTTACTTCCCTCTACCTGGCACGCCAAATGTTGACGCCTAAATTGTCGTCAAATCCAGAGAGTTCCAAAATTTTGAAACATTTTGTCCAGAGCGGAGAATTATAAGAAACGTAGTAATAATGTGCGGGAAAGTAAAGGACACAGTTATTTATAGTGGTTCGGCCCATCGGGGCCTACGTCCACTTTGAAGGCTGTACTAATTTTATTCCATCACAACAAAGTACAACAAGGATATACAAAGTACAAAAAGGCTATAAAAAGTACAACAAGGCTATTACAAGAATCTATAATGATTAACAATATCCTCCTAGTCCTTGTGATTGATCTTCCGTGTTCGGCGAGAGCAGTCGAGGAGTTGTCGATGTTGTTGCGTGACCGAGTGAGGTAGAGTCGAGGCCGAGGTCCGCGGGAGGCAGAGTCGAGGTCGAGTTTCTAAGGGGGCGAAGTCGAGGCCGAGGTCCGCGGGAGGCGGAGTCGAGGCCGAAGTAAGGTTGAGTCGGACCCCTTGGGGTTCGAGGTTCTGAACCCAGTGGGGTTCGGGGAGTCGAGGCCGAGCTAAGGTTGAGTCGGGGCCGAAGTCCACGGAAGGCGGAGTCGATGTACGTGGGAGGCTGAGTCGAGGCCGAGGAAAGGTAGAGTAGGGGCCGAGGTCCACGGGAGGCAGAGTCGAGGCCGAGGCAAGGATAAGTCGTGGCCGAGGTCCGCGGGAGGCGGAGTCGAGGCCGAAGTTAGGTTGAGTCGGACCCCTTGAGGCTCGAGGTTCTGAACCCGGTGGGGTTCGAGTTTCAAACCCGTAAGGGCTCGAAATTCGAACCCGGAAGGGCTCGAATTTCGAGCCCAGAGGGGTTAGAATTTCGAACCCGGAGGGAGGCTCGGGGTCCGAGGAGAGTGAGTCGAGGCTATCTTCTTCTTCCTCGGGTGGAAGAGGTGGTGACTTGACCAGAGGTGATGTGAATGCATGAAGGTATGCTCATGGGTTTAAGCACGTTCATGTTCTTCCTTGTATGAAGAAGGACGATGCCTAGGAGGCTTTGGGGAAGAAGATGGAAGCCATTAAAGCTTGAGAGAGAGCTTAGGCCAACCCCTTTGAAGTGGGAAGTAAGGGGGTATTTATAGTGTAGTGGTTAGGTGGGAGTAGGTAGGAGTAGGAAGAAATAGGGGCCACCTACAGAAAATTCGCACCTTTGCAATCTCTCTCCGGAAATTCGCACCTCCCCTTGCTTGCACCTCGAAATACTTCGCACCCCTCCTTAGGGTTCGAATTTCAAACCCGGGGTGGTTTGAAATTCGAACCCTGAGAGGCACGAATTTCGTACCCCTTGGGGGTATGAAATTCATATCCCGAGGGGTACGAAGATTGTAAAAACACAGGCTGGGGGTTCGAGACTAGCGCTTGCGACTCCTTGGTGTTTTAGATCTTGGCTTGGCAATGTTTAGTGGAGCGGCGAGGTTCACGGAAGTTTTTGGTTGGAACCTGACTTCGAGTCGATCTGGTAATTCTGGGCAACACACTGCGAGTCGAGGTCGATCGCCGCCTGGACTGTAGGGCCCCGGACCCCCACCGGCGCTGCGCCCGGACCCGCTGGACGGCTCGCCTTCGGCTCGGCGGTAGATGGATGCTGACGGATGTCGCACCCAAGTTATGCGACATCCCGTTAGTAGCCCGGCTCAAGTCTTATGATGCTGGACCCCTTGATCTTGTTGGCAACACATTTGAGTTAGTATCACGCGATATGTTGAGTTGAGCGTGTCTTGTGTACTTTTGATAACCGGACTAAAAGGTCGGTTAACAGTATTTGTGGACCGGCCCTAACACATCCAAGGGTTGCCCGTAGGTGTGATCCTAAGACATTTTCTAGAGTGTCTCGAATCGGTGAGGAGTCATCCCTAGCCTCGACTCATGATGGAAACCCAACTTCTAATACGACATTACAAATTTGATTGTACACCTATATATGGCGACATAGTATATGGTAGCTATGCCGTCTAGGATTGATACATTTACTTTGAAAGTATTTCTAAACTGATTAGACACTAATAATAATATTAAATATTATTTTATACGTATCAAGCATGTTTGATCATTATAAGGTAAACCTTTATCTTTCGGTTTGCGTTGCGTTGTGTGATGGGACTTGAGTCTTATAATTATTTCATTTTCTTAAAAAGCATTGTGTAGTTTTTTAAAAGATTTACTTATTTCATGCACTGGCAGTCCAATGGAGTAAACATGTTCTGCGTCAGCGGCGTGGTCCTGTGATTAGCCTTATTATTAGTTAAGTTAAGTAAAGATTTCTCATACCCGTCCCATGACTGACTCGTAGTTTGTTTCACCGGCAAACTCGGGTGCCCATATTTTCCACACGGGAAGTCGAATAGCTTATTTTGCAGATTTATTAAGCAGGATTCTGGATCAAAGCTTAAAGCTGTGTCCAGAGCAATGATAGTCTTCCGCTGTGTTGGTTTATTTGTTCCGCTACATTATATTAAATTTATTGTAAATTATCTTCCGCTGTATTATATTCGATGTACTCTGACATTCTGTACTCTGATGTAACATTATTATGATGTTTATAAAAGTCTTCTGTTATTTGTTCTGATGTGTTGTATGCCCAAAGTTAGCGTATGCGGGATTCGAACGGTCTTGGTCGATTTACCGATCGATTAGGTCCGGGAGAAATCTGTGTCGTTACACACAGCATGCTCCCTCCCTATATTTCGAACTCCCTCATCAAGTGAAACAATAAGATAAAGAAAGAAGAAGAAAAAGAGAAAAAAAAAGAGGAAGAAAAAGCATAAAATATATATAACGAAATAGTTCTCCATCGAAACAGTTCCTCCATCAAGATAAACAACCATTTTCTTTTGAAACAAGGATCCATCCAATCTCCGAAATGAAGCAACATGCGGCAGTGGAGTCAACTGAGATGTTCTTCATCTAGGCGAAGTCCATACATAGATGGAGTCGCTGGCACTCCAGCGTGGTGAGGAGGCAAGTTCGGTGACAGCAAGAACGGTGAAGTCTTTGTGGATTTTGAATGAACAGAGGACGCGGAAAGTTTAAGGAGCTGGGTGTACAAATACATGCAAGGTTGTTGGTTATCACGGAGAATGATGGAGTGGGGTAAAACCAAGGTCGATGCCGAAGCATGTTATCAAGCTGGGGAAGTACAACGATATTGGAAATGAAACAAAGGAGGTGTGAACGGGTCAGGATGGGTGAACTCGAGTCTAGATGTGAGGAGACCGGGTTCGTTCATGCATGTTTCTGGAAGCGTTGGGGAAGATCATGGAAAAAAGGATGGCAGACGTGAGTGGTGTTCAGGTGGGAAATATCGCTGATCTCCCGTAGCTTGTGGGAAAGCTTTGTGCGTGACTTGGTCAGGGAGGTCACCGGTGATCGGCGGTGTTGAGATCTTGATGGCGAAAATGTTTGTGGTGTTGGCGTAAGTGTGTTTTAGGGTCTGGTTGCTTGGGAATACTGGCTTAAGGGTGACGAAGTCATATAGATGTTTGAGTTGTTGAGGCAAAAGTGTGTGAAGGTTATGGGTTATTGCACGTACTATAGTCGTTTGTTGCGTAAAGGAGAAAGTGATGAGGGTGTCTGAAGAAGGTTAGGTGGGTTTGGGACTCACGTATCACATAAATAAGAAGAAAAAAAGGAGGCATCTTGTTTTGTCTAGAACATGGAGAAGCAGGAGAAAAACTCCGTGTAGAAAGAAAACAGAGGGGAGCAACGCATGGGAAATCGGACATGGAAAATGCATAGCAGGTACATATAAAGAGGAGATGATGAACCGGGTAAACGTGGCATATTTATATATATACATATATACATACATACACACACATATATATATATATATATATATTAATATGGCCTGATCGGGGATAGAAGAAGAGTTTAGCAGTGCCAATCATAATTAAGGGAGGTGCTTAATCGATAAATAAGAAGTAACGCATGGATTAAGGTTTACGTGGATTATGGGATAATCATTGGGCTAATGACTATTTCAGGGTAAAATATTCTTTATTAAATAATTAATAAAATTTAGTTTATAAACATGCGTTAACTTGAAATTGTGATAAATCCTTCGTTCGTGCACAGAATCGCGTGAAACCGGAAACGTTGGAATTACACAGAGGAGTACTACGCTGCTATGGTAGTTCGAAAAGGATTGAAAGCAATCGAGTTTTCGTTAATTTTAAACGTCTGTTCAAAATTATATGAAACCATGCGACGATCGTCAATCGAAATAAAATGTGAGTTAACTCTCACACCTTCTGAAATCCTGTGATGTGATTAAATTCATATAATTAAATTTAATCGTTGATAATTGGATGTTTGGTTGCCTTGGATGCCCATTGTTGATTTAATGGTTGCCGTTAATTATATTTTAGTCGGTTAAAATATTGAATTTAAATTATATGTTGTTATGAAATATTATAATGATCTGTGATGCAGGGAAGAACAGGTTGGGGGAATCAAACCGGATTCCTCAAATATTTAATATGTTGATTATTTCATATGAACCGATTGAACCCCGTTGACCTTAAAACCTGTTGGTTGTAGAATGTTGTTGTGATTTGAATCAATAGACGGTATTGATTTAGGGATAGGCAGCAAATGGCCTGAAATCCGCCTTTTTGTTAATAAATTAATTTTCCGTCAAACGATAGTGACGAGTTTAAGTTACAAAATATATTTTATAAATGAAGCAGGATTTTTAATTATAGTTTATAATCAAATCGATGGTTATAATTAAGTTTTATTTAGAATATTATGAAATGATAGGAATTGGACGTTTTAATAATTACGTATTAAGCGAATAAAGTTGTATTAACCTATGGGTTAATAATTTGAGAATAATTATTTTTAAGCAAACAATTAAGCAATATTATTAGATTAATTATATTAATCTAATAAGAAGAAGCAACTGAAAACGGGTAACGAGTTAGCTGATGATTTAAAGTTGACTGAGTCAACTGATTTACCAAAAGATATTATTAATAAATAGTTGTTTAATTTTAATAAGATTCTTCAATGTAATTTATTTTAATTAACAATGTATAAGGATTAATAATATAATTTGTTGTTATTATTTAATAATCCCAAAAGTGGTTAACTAAGCTAATTAGTTAATGGAGAAATAAACTGTTTTACTTCAGTAAATTATGTTGAAGTGATTTCTTCTTAAATGAAATTAATTTAAGAAGGTAATCAAATATGTAAAAGATTGGTAGGTCTTGAAGAAGATTTGATTAATAATATAGGTTGAGTTACGAACTATTATTCATATTGAGATAAGAATGTTGTCAACCAATGTCTGAGAGGTAAATAAAATACCCCAACATGGATGGCTTTACTATTATCGAGAGATGGTATTAGTTTGTGGTGGTAATAGATGTTGATATTAAGTTTATTATTCCCTAAAAGAATATTGCGACGGTATTTACTAGATTATTAAAAGATAATAAATATATTTGGTTTTGATGTAATGATGTATATTTTAAACATTGTTTGGCCGACTGTGAAGTATAATGATAGGTATACCATTTAATTTACTAGAAAATGAAAGAATTTTATATAGGAATAGGGTGATATTTCCGAAGTAACGATAAATGGATGGGAGATTAGAAACTGTGTTATTTTAAGAATTTAAAAATATAGTTGATGTTTCCAAACTAACGGAAAACAAATATGATGTGTCAAGGATTGTGGAATTGATTTTAATCGAAGAAATGGGTATTGAGAATTTGATAAAAGAGTTAAGGAATGATCTTGAATAATAAGACCTGAGCTGCCAATATACTTGATCGTACTGTTCTGACATTGATAGTTAAAACACCGACTATCAATGAAATATTTTTGGACCCTTTTGACGTGTTGTTCGAAGAAATCGGGATGGGAACTAGACCCAAAACCACTTCGAATCAATGTAGCGCTCTAAGCTAATCAATAAGGATGAAGATGGAGCATTGAAGACCATATATCTTCATAAAACGGAAGAACTACTTAAAATATCTAACTGATACCTAGAGATATACTGTGGTTCTGTCTCGGTTGAAATCTGTGGATTGCAAGGACTACTCGCTACTGATCTATAGGGTGTAACAACCCGTATTTTCAATAACCTGTAATAACATAAATCGAGGCAGAATTTAATTCTAAAATGGGAATCAAGGGAAACGGGCTATGCCATTGTGTTCGTCTCGGAAAAATACGCGAAATAGAGTCCGAGTTTTCGAAAATCGGAGTCCGTATGACCAAGATATGGCCTCGCGAAGTTTCACGAAAATTCCCAAATTAAAGTATACTTAATTAAGTGAAATGGGTTGTGTAGATATATATATATATATATATATATATTGATATATATATATATATATATATATAATTGAAAATTTAATAAATAAATATGCAAAAATGCTCAAAACAGCGAATTGGGAGAGGGGAATAACCGAACCGGCCGATTTTTGAAGTCGACCCGAGCCCGCTGGGTCGACTAGGGGTTAATCCAGGGTGTTTGGCTGTCAACCCGTGGGCCGATTCGCTCAAGTGCAGATTTTGCATTTGAATGGTTCTCATGGTCCATCTTTAATCTAAAGGCCCTAGATGGTTCCTACACTTGACTTCTTCCCCAAGACATGCTTTGATGGCTTGGATTGAATCTAGGGTTAATCCTATGGCCTAAAACACTTGCCTAATCTATAAATAAGACCCTAACCTACCCTAATTCATTCATAATTAAACCTAGTGACTAAACTATGGCAAAATGCTAGCTCTCATGGCCTCCACTAATTTTATGAAGAGGGTTGCATACTAATCACTCTCTAATCAACTTCTAATCCCTTCTTAGCATCTTAATCTTCTTCATTTGGTGTTCAAAGTTGCTAGTTGTGAGTTTCTATCACTTTGATGATCTTTTGGTAAACTAATTAGATGAGATGTGATGAGATTTATGGTTTTGTATGTGGGTTAATGAGCTTTGAATCACATGATATGATGTTAGCATTAATCTTATGTTTATGCATGTTGAGTATGTAAGCTTATGCAAGTTTAATATGATGTATGTTATGTTTGCATGATGCTAAATATGCAAGTTGTGGGCTATGTAATCATATGCATGTTATGCAAGTTCATGGTAATATGCTATGCAAGTTACATGTTTGTTAATATGCAAGTTACATGTTTGTTAATATGCAAGTTACATGTATGTAAATATGCAAGTTACATGTTTGTTAATATGCAAGTTACATGTTTGTTAATATGCAAGTTACATGTTTGTTAATATGCAAGTTACATGTTTGTTAATATGCAAGTTACATGTATGTAAATATGCAAGTTACATGTTTCTTTATATGCAAGTTACATGTTTGTTAATATGCGAGTTACATGTATGTAAATATGCAAGTTACATGTTTATTAATATGCAAGTTCATGATGACACATTATGCAAGTCTATAAGCTAATATGCAAGTTTGTTATGCAAAATGAATATGTAAGTTATGTGACATATTATATGCAAGTTATGTGACATGTTATGCAAGTTCATATGCAAGTTATGTGTTTGTTAATATGCAAGATGGCACCTTTGAAACATGTTCATTCATATGCAAGTTGACACCTTTTATATGTGTTATATCATGAACGAAATTACGTGGGAACGATGGGGTAATTAAATGCATAAGTTAATAAGATTGTGTGAAATTAATATAATTATGCATAACACAAAATAAATAAACATAGTATGGGAATTTGCCTATTTGGTTAGGTGTACCCATACTATGTGTTGGGAATTTACCTATTGAGTTAGGTCTACCCCATGGGAATTTACCTATTAAGTTAGGTCTACCCATGTTAAGAAAACTTGATTAATTAGGGATAATTAATATAAAATTATGAGGGTGATTAATTAGGTGTAATTAATTGACTAAGACACGAGGTTGGACTCAGTTGTAGCGTAAAACTGCCCGGACCCAACCGGCTTAACCAGTTGCTACAAATGTTAGCCCAATGTGAGAGGTCTTAGGCACAAACTAAATACGTAATTAATGTAAAGACACGAGGTTAGACTCTGTTATGACATAAGGCTGCCCGGACCCAACCGGCTTAACCAGCGGTCATAAAAGACAGTCTAATGTGAGAGGTCTTTACAAAGGTTACGTTCTTAATTAATTAATTAAGAAACACTTAACCACATTAGCATGTAGAGGGACATGAGGGGTTAAGTGGGTGCCTCGGGTGGCATGAGAAAATCTAGTGGTTGCCTTGGGTGGCAATAGAAAATACGATTAGAATACTTAACCAAAATAGAACATGTAATTAAAACATGATTAAAGGGTTAAGTGGGATATACTAGAAAAAGGGACAAGCTTAGGTGGGTAGCTTGTGGAGGCCCATTTCAACCAGTAACCCATACATATCTTTGTGGGCTCGACCCATGTCGAGGACGGGACACGCATACTGGGCTTGACTGTAAGAGGCAAACGGGTTAGCGGTGGCAACGCAAGTCCAACGGGCTTCATATGCGTGAGTGGGCCCGGGCTGGTAGGTAAGCCGTTGTTGCATCGAGTAGATATAAGCCGTGCACCTTTAGTTTCATCAGGTTGCCACATTGGGGAATGATACATCCCACGGTGGGGCCAGCACGGGTATCTACGTTAGGGAGCCGATCGAATGGGAAGTAGTGTGTACACCTAGTGGATTGTAGGGCCCCGTGGCGCCTACTTGGTCACCTAGGGGTACGCAGGTACTAATTAGTAAATTTTATAAGTCCTTGGGTGGGATCAACCTTTAAGTTAGGAACGACTGGTGTGGTGCAGTTTAGTAATTTACCTTAGGGAGGGTAGATGCGTCTTTATCCTTTATCTTCGTTTAGTTGACTGCTTAGGGTAGCCATTCATCCCTATATGTTACCGTATATCAGCTTATGTCTTCTCTGGTTACTTTAACAATTGTATTGTTAAAGTTATAGGACTCGCTCAGACTTATGTCTGACCCTGTTGTTTTTATCTTTTTCCCAACCCTCAGGTCCTACGGTGGATCCTAGCAGTAGTGGAGCTTGATCGGATTGCTGTTCCAGTCTTTAGGAGCTTGGATAGATGTAAAGCTCCAGTTATCCAGTTATCTTTTCTTTTGTTTGGCTATTGTATGAGAGTGGGATTATGTACTTCTTTATTTTGATGGATATTGTACTTGACCTTTATTGTGGTTTTATGATGTAACCAGACATGTTTTACTTCCGCTGTTATGAGATGATGTTTTAAAATTTCAAGTACTATTTATATCTGTCTTGTTGTAATTTTTCTGTTCTATATTCACTAAAATACTCCACCGATGCTATGGCATTCCCTTAGTGAGTGATCATAGCGGGAGTGGGGTGTTACACGTGGTATCAGAGCTTAAGGTTACCAGAACAGATAAAATTTTTGAGAAAAACTACTTTCTAAGAGTATTTTCGAAGAAAGTATTTTTAAAAGCATGTCTTCTAAGAGAAAAAGTTTTTGAAAAAGAAAAGCATAATCCCCAATAGCCATATCTTTATCTTTCGGAATCTCCTTTTTGAATCTTTCCTCTTTCGTTTCAGCATGGCTGAAGATCTTAACATCCCGGAGGGTTTAGTTATACCACTATGGTATAGGAGGTTGCAAGAGGCTAGGGCCGCGGCTGCGGGTCCGGCCAATGCTACTACACCAGAGACAACCGCTCCTCCTCCTCAGCCTAGAGTGGATAATTTTGCTAAGGTTTGCAAGGAGTTCAAGGCTATAGGAGGAAAACCTTTTCTTGGTTCAGAGACTTTCGTAGAGGCTAGAGATTGGCTTAAGGAAGTGGAAGAGTTGCTAGATATCTTTGAAGTGGAAGAGGGAAAGAAAGTCAAGTTGGCGGCTTGGTTAATGAAGGGAGAGGCCTCATTCTGGTGGGAGGTCACTAATGGAGAACGCCCTGTTGACTCTTGGGCAGATTTTAAGCAAAGGTTTGGGGCTAAGTTTCTCTCAAGGGCGGAAGAGAATCTGTTTATGGAGAAGTTCTTGAATTTGAAGCAAGGGAATCTCACGGTGAAAGAATATGTCAACAAATTCAATCAATTAGCAAGGTTTGGCATAGAGTTGGTGAATACACCGGAGAAGAAGGCTTTGAGGTTCGTTAGAGGCTTGAACGAACCATTGCAAGGAATAGCTATGACTCACATTCCTATGGGGGCCACTTTTGAGAAGCTTGTCTACATGGCACTTATGCATGAGGATGATAAGAATTCTAAGGCACCAGAGAAAAAGGGGGATCAGAAGAAACCGCAACAGCAACAACAAGGCAAGGGCGGAAAAGGCAATGGTGACAAAAAGAAGACGAAGAAGAAGTGCTTCAATTGTGGAACACCAGGACACCTCAGTAAGGATTGTCGCAAAAAGAAGAAGACCGGTTGCTTTCATTGTGGTGAAGCAGGGCATCTTGTGAAAAACTGCCCAAAGAAGGGGCAGAAGACGGGGTCTACCTCAGGAGGCCAGGTGCAAGCTCTTATAGCACCACCTCAGTCAGGGGGGCAAGTTCAGGTTCTCTCAGTTCCACCGATTCAGCAGAGAGGTAGAACTATTTCCGTTGAAAGTCTGGTTTTTCTGTTTGATCATCCAGTTCGTACTTTGTTTGACTCTGGCGCATCGCATTCTTTTATCTCATCATCGTTAGTTGAGTCACTGCACTTAGACACCAGTCTAGTTGATGATCCCTTGGTTGTCTCAAACCCAATTGGGGGCTCCATATATCTGTCTATGATATGTTTGGGTTTGAAGATTTCTATACTTAGCGTTGAGTTTAGATGTGATGCTTTTGTATTGGGCTTCACGGGCTATGGGTTGATCTTGGGCATGGACTGGTTATCCAGTAATGGTGCCGTTCTTGATTGCGAAAGGAGAGTTGTCAGGCTCATGACCCGCTTGGGTAACACTCTCGAGATCTCTTGCAATCCCATGGAATCTGTTTTGCTAAGTTATCTTGAATCGCTCGATGCTTCGGTCGAAAGTTTGTGTTCTGTCAGAGTAGTCCGGGAATATCCGGATGTGTTTGAAGAAGTAAAGGGTTTGCCTCCGAAGCGGGAGATAGATTTCCGAATTTATTTGGTGGATAATGCCAAACCAGTGTCTTTGCCAGTACGCCACATGGCTCCTCGTGAGAGAAGAGAACTTCATAAGCAAGTAGGGGAGTTGCTTGAGAAGGGGTTCATAAGGCGAAGTATATCGGAGTGGGGAGCTCCAGTAGTGTTTGCCACGAAGGCGGATGGGTCCCTCAGACTTTGTGTGGATTATAGGGAACTTAATAAGCTCACGAAGAAGAATAGACACCCATTACCGAGGATAGATGATCTCTTTGATCAGTTGGTTGGCGCGTCAGTATTTTCGCAGATGGACTTGGCTACAGGGTTTCATCAGTTAAGAGTGGCGGAGGACAGTATAGAGAAGACTGCTTTCCGGACTCCGGATGGTTTTTATGAGTGGCTAGTGATGCCATTTGGGTTGACAAACGCCCCCGCATACTTTGTTGATCTCATGAGTAGAGTGTTCAGAGAGTATCTGAATAAGTTTGTAGTAGTTTTTGTGGATGACATCTTGGTCTTTTCCAAGAATGAAGAAGAGCATGCCTTACATCTCAAGGAAGTGTTGGAGACTCTTCGAGCGCATAGTCTTAAAGCTAAATTCTCTAAATGCCATTTTTGGAGAAGAGAAGTGCGATTCTTAGGGCATGTGGTCTCTAAGGAAGGGATAGCTGTGGATCCCGCAAAGATAGTATCTATCCAGGATTGGAAAGTTCCTAGAAATGCTACCGAGGTAAGAAGTTTCTTGGGGTTGGCAGGATATTATAGGAAGTTCATCAAAGACTTCGCGAAGATATCAGCCCCATTAACCCGCTTGACGAAGAAGAATCTGGTTTTCTCATGGGATGTAGATTGTGATGATGCTTTCCGACGGTTAAAGAGAGCTTTGACCACCGCTCCAGTTTTAGTGCTTCCAGATGGGAGTAAGCCGTTTGTTGTTTATACCGATGCTTGTGGAACAGGATTAGGCGCAGTCTTGATGCAGGAGGGAAGGGTAATAGCCTATGGAGGGAGACAATTGAGAGTGCATGAGAAGAATTACCCTACCCATGATCTAGAGTTGGCCGCGATTGTTTTCGCACTTAAGTCTTGGCGCCATTATCTTCTTGGTGAGAGATTCGAGTTGTTCACCGACCATAAATCATTGAAGTACTTATTCTCTCAGAAGGATTTAAACTTAAGACAACAAAGGTGGATGGAGTTCTTAGCATCCTATGATTTCGAGATAGCGTATACCCCTGGTAAGGGTAACGTGGTGGCAGACGCCTTAAGTAGAAAAAGGCTATCTTTGAGTCCATTGTTCGTGGAACGACGAAGCTTGGAGTTTCTTTCTTTGTTTGACTTCAGACCTTCTGTTGATTTTGTACCTGGTTTGTTGGCATCCTTGGAGGTTAGACCTACTCTTTTGAGACGGATTGGCGAGGCTCAGCGAGACGACCCACAGTTGGTTGTGTTGGTAGAGAAGCTTATAAGAGGGGAGTCGTCCAGCCATTTGGGTAGATACACCATAGATGATAAGGGATGGTTGCATAGAGACGGTAGACTTTGTGTACCGCAAGATGAGGGTTTGAAGAAGGCTATTTTGGATGATGCACATCGTTCAAGAATGACTATTCATCCCGGTGGAGACAAAATGTACCAAGACATGAAGAGAGTTTTCTTTTGGGCCGGTATGAAGAAAGATGTGGCCGAGTATGTGGCTAGATGCTTAGTGTGCCAACAAGTTAAAGTGGAGCAAAGGAAACCCGGTGGGTTGCTACACCCATTGGAAGTTCCACAGTGGAAGTGGGATAGTGTCTCGATGGATTTCATCGACGGGTTACCGAGATCGAGGAAGGGCAATACGGGAATTTGGGTTGTGGTAGACAGACTTACAAAGAGTGCCCATTTTATACCCGTAAAGAGTAAGAGGACCGCTCCATGGCTTGCTTCAGTCTATGTTAGAGAGATTGTTAGATTGCATGGCGTACCATCCAGCATTGTGAGTGATCGAGATCCTATTTTCACTAGTGAGTTTTGGAGAAGTTTGCAAGAGGCGGTAGGGACTCAGTTGTGTTTGAGCACCGCATATCATCCTCAGACGGACGGTCAGACCGAGAGGGTGAACCGTATCTTAGAAGATCTTTTGAGGCTTTGTATCTTGGATTTTGGAGGTACATGGGAAGAACATCTTCCTTTGGTGGAGTTCGCATATAATAACAGCTTTCAGTCCAGTATTGGTATGGCTCCTTTCGAAGCTCTTTATGGAAGGCCTTGTCGATCTCCTACATGTTGGTGGGAATCTACGGATAAGATCTTGCTTGGGCCGGATATGGTTAGAGAGACTTCAGAGAAGATTGATTTAATTCGAAAAAGGATGAAAGCAGCGCAAGATAGACAGAAATCTTATGCGGATCGGAGAAGGACGGATCTTGAGTTTGAGGTTGGGGACATGGTTTTTGTCAAAGTATCTCCATTGAGAAATGTTGTTCGCTTTGGGTCCGTAGGGAAGTTAGCACCGAGATTTGTTGGGCCGTTTCCTATTAAGGAAAGGATTGGACGGATGGCATATAGGGTGGAGTTGCCCGACAGACTTAGTGGTGTTCATGATGTATTCCATGTATCACATTTGAGGAAGTGCTTACATGAGACCGCGGAGGTGGTAGAGCCGAGCTTGCTTAGAGATGTAGAGGTAGAGCGTGATGCGACGATTCGACGAGCTCCTACTCGCATCCTTGGGTCAGAAACTAGGAAGTTGAGGAACAGAGAAGTTCAGCTAGTTAAAGTGCAATGGGGAGATGACGAAAGCAATGCTACTTGGGAGACGGAAGCAAAGATGCGTTCTTTGTATCCATTTCTTTTTGAGAGTATGTCTTTTAACTTCTCCTTTATTGCTTGTCTAGTACTTATCTTATCTTTAGTATATCCTCTCGCTAATACCTATGACCTTTAGATAGGGTAAAACCTATGGTTGAGACATGTGTTTGAAACATGTTATGGTTGATGGATGCATATGGATGCAATTGTTTGCTAGTGGTTGCTCGTGGATGCATATACACACACATTAGGCACTAGATCGGCTCAGTCACTTCATGTTGCATATTGCATAAATGGATGTGGTAGTTAGATTGATGGATGTATCATGGCTGTGTTATCATATGGATGATGCATTTTTGTGTATGGTTGTGCACGCATGTAGAAATTTGTATGTGTCAATAGGGTTTCGCATACATATTGGATGCATGGCACTATCATGGTTTGCATTAAGGAGGTTTACTGTATCAGTAACCGCCTGATTTTCGCATTAGGTAAGTACATATACACACACTTTTGCATATATCCATCCAGCATTTAGAATCTTGTAAGGACAATGATTGCTCGTGGATGATGCTTTGAGTAGATGGATGATTGGATGGTAGGATACGTTCTTCCTAACTTGAAGATTTCGGGGACGAAATCCTTTAAGGAGGGGAGAATGTAACAACCCGTATTTTCAATAACCTGTAATAACATAAATCGAGGCAGAATTTAATTCTAAAATGGGAATCAAGGGAAACGGGCTATGCCATTGTGTTCGTCTCGGAAAAATACGCGAAATAGAGTCCGAGTTTTCGAAAATCGGAGTCCGTATGACCAAGATATGGCCTCGCGAAGTTTCACGAAAATTCCCAAATTAAAGTATACTTAATTAAGTGAAATGGGTTGTGTAGATATATATATATATATATATATTGATATATATATATATATATATAATTGAAAATTTAATAAATAAATATGCAAAAATGCTCAAAACAGCGAATTGGGAGAGGGGAATAACCGAACCGGCCGATTTTTGAAGTCGACCCGAGCCCGCTGGGTCGACTAGGGGTTAATCCAGGGTGTTTGGCTGTCAACCCGTGGGCCGATTCGCTCAAGTGCAGATTTTGCATTTGAATGGTTCTCATGGTCCATCTTTAATCTAAAGGCCCTAGATGGTTCCTACACTTGACTTCTTCCCCAAGACATGCTTTGATGGCTTGGATTGAATCTAGGGTTAATCCTATGGCCTAAAACACTTGCCTAATCTATAAATAAGACCCTAACCTACCCTAATTCATTCATAATTAAACCTAGTGACTAAACTATGGCAAAATGCTAGCTCTCATGGCCTCCACTAATTTTATGAAGAGGGTTGCATACTAATCACTCTCTAATCAACTTCTAATCCCTTCTTAGCATCTTAATCTTCTTCATTTGGTGTTCAAAGTTGCTAGTTGTGAGTTTCTATCACTTTGATGATCTTTTGGTAAACTAATTAGATGAGATGTGATGAGATTTATGGTTTTGTATGTGGGTTAATGAGCTTTGAATCACATGATATGATGTTAGCATTAATCTTATGTTTATGCATGTTGAGTATGTAAGCTTATGCAAGTTTAATATGATGTATGTTATGTTTGCATGATGCTAAATATGCAAGTTGTGGGCTATGTAATCATATGCATGTTATGCAAGTTCATGGTAATATGCTATGCAAGTTACATGTTTGTTAATATGCAAGTTACATGTTTGTTAATATGCAAGTTACATGTATGTAAATATGCAAGTTACATGTTTGTTAATATGCAAGTTACATGTTTGTTAATATGCAAGTTACATGTTTGTTAATATGCAAGTTACATGTTTGTTAATATGCAAGTTACATGTTTGTTAATATGCAAGTTACATGTATGTAAATATGCAAGTTACATGTTTCTTTATATGCAAGTTACATGTTTGTTAATATGCGAGTTACATGTATGTAAATATGCAAGTTACATGTTTATTAATATGCAAGTTCATGATGACACATTATGCAAGTCTATAAGCTAATATGCAAGTTTGTTATGCAAAATGAATATGTAAGTTATGTGACATATTATATGCAAGTTATGTGACATGTTATGCAAGTTCATATGCAAGTTATGTGTTTGTTAATATGCAAGATGGCACCTTTGAAACATGTTCATTCATATGCAAGTTGACACCTTTTATATGTGTTATATCATGAACGAAATTACGTGGGAACGATGGGGTAATTAAATGCATAAGTTAATAAGATTGTGTGAAATTAATATAATTATGCATAACACAAAATAAATAAACATAGTATGGGAATTTGCCTATTTGGTTAGGTGTACCCATACTATGTGTTGGGAATTTACCTATTGAGTTAGGTCTACCCCATGGGAATTTACCTATTAAGTTAGGTCTACCCATGTTAAGAAAACTTGATTAATTAGGGATAATTAATATAAAATTATGAGGGTGATTAATTAGGTGTAATTAATTGACTAAGACACGAGGTTGGACTCAGTTGTAGCGTAAAACTGCCCGGACCCAACCGGCTTAACCAGTTGCTACAAATGTTAGCCCAATGTGAGAGGTCTTAGGCACAAACTAAATACGTAATTAATGTAAAGACACGAGGTTAGACTCTGTTATGACATAAGGCTGCCCGGACCCAACCGGCTTAACCAGCGGTCATAAAAGACAGTCTAATGTGAGAGGTCTTTACAAAGGTTACGTTCTTAATTAATTAATTAAGAAACACTTAACCACATTAGCATGTAGAGGGACATGAGGGGTTAAGTGGGTGCCTCGGGTGGCATGAGAAAATCTAGTGGTTGCCTTGGGTGGCAATAGAAAATACGATTAGAATACTTAACCAAAATAGAACATGTAATTAAAACATGATTAAAGGGTTAAGTGGGATATACTAGAAAAAGGGACAAGCTTAGGTGGGTAGCTTGTGGAGGCCCATTTCAACCAGTAACCCATACGTATCTTTGTGGGCTCGACCCATGTCGAGGACGGGACACGCATACTGGGCTTGACTGTAAGAGGCAAACGGGTTAGCGGTGGCAACGCAAGTCCAACGGGCTTCATATGCGTGAGTGGGCCCGGGCTGGTAGGTAAGCCGTTGTTGCATCGAGTAGATATAAGCCGTGCACCTTTAGTTTCATCAGGTTGCCACATTGGGGAATGATACATCCCACGGTGGGGCCAGCACGGGTATCTACGTTAGGGAGCCGATCGAATGGGAAGTAGTGTGTACACCTAGTGGATTGTAGGGCCCCGTGGCGCCTACTTGGTCACCTAGGGGTACGCAGGTACTAATTAGTAAATTTTATAAGTCCTTGGGTGGGATCAACCTTTAAGTTAGGAACGACTGGTGTGGTGCAGTTTAGTAATTTACCTTAGGGAGGGTAGATGCGTCTTTATCCTTTATCTTCGTTTAGTTGACTGCTTAGGGTAGCCATTCATCCCTATATGTTACCGTATATCAGCTTATGTCTTCTCTGGTTACTTTAACAATTGTATTGTTAAAGTTATAGGACTCGCTCAGACTTATGTCTGACCCTGTTGTTTTTATCTTTTTCCCAACCCTCAGGTCCTACGGTGGATCCTAGCAGTAGTGGAGCTTGATCGGATTGCTGTTCCAGTCTTTAGGAGCTTGGATAGATGTAAAGCTCCAGTTATCCAGTTATCTTTTCTTTTGTTTGGCTATTGTATGAGAGTGGGATTATGTACTTCTTTATTTTGATGGATATTGTACTTGACCTTTATTGTGGTTTTATGATGTAACCAGACATGTTTTACTTCCGCTGTTATGAGATGATGTTTTAAAATTTCAAGTACTATTTATATCTGTCTTGTTGTAATTTTTCTGTTCTATATTCACTAAAATACTCCACCGATGCTATGGCATTCCCTTAGTGAGTGATCATAGCGGGAGTGGGGTGTTACATAGGGTGACTCCTAGGATGCAGTAGAAGGGTGCCTTCGGTTCATCCTGTTCCTGGATGACTTGTATGGATGAATGTCTGACAGAGTATTTCCTGAGGGTCACTTACGTTGATTTTTACACATAGACCAAGTTTGGTTGCGGAGAAATTCTCTTGCTTAACACCTAGAGTATATTTATGGGCGTCAATTAGTGATTTGACGGATCTGACGATGTGGCATTCAAAGTGAATGATGACCAGATGTTCGAAGAAGATATTCATGACCTCAAGCCTCATCAATCAGGAAATGACAAAAATCGGGCAGGCAACATGGCTAGGTGGGTCATACCCAAGCAGGGTGTAGTATCACCAATCTAGAGAAATTCCTTATTTGTTCTTCTTTCGATTCTGTATCTCCGCGGATGAGTGGTGGGCCCTTAAAACCACAGAGGTGATAATATAATCTCTACACTCAAGCTAAATGAGTGGGCGGTCATGTGTGGCCGGGTTGCAAGACATTCTTGTTGAACCTAAGTGTATACCCTCTAGAGTACACTGATCGGAAGGTGGTCCCATACCTTGTCTAGTTGGAATCCAATCTCCAATAAGCGCCTTGCGTTTTTTTTTTTTTGAATTTATATTATATATGGAGCGTGAGATGCAAGCGTTCCGCTAGATTATTATTTATTTGTGATTTGATAGACACTATTATAATATCATACAAGATATTCATTTCAAAAATGTTTTGGGTTATAGTAGGGTAAAAACCGTCCGTGTTTATGTGTGGGCTGGTCTTACTATTATCCTTTTCTTTCAAAAAGGATTTTCAAAGTTAAACAAGTTGTTTGCCATATGAATTTATCACTGAAAGTATTCCAGACTGATCCGGGTGAATTTTGCTTTGCTTCAAATGTGCTCGAGTTAGACCGAGTATATTTACAGGTTAGATTTTGCTTGGAGTTCCAGAGAAGGAGTTGAAGTCGAGACGTATTCCGTATATACACTGGTACTAGTTTATTTCCGTTGTGTGTTGATATAAATGTATACTCTGATGTTGCAATATATACGGTTCTTTTGTAAAGTATGTTAATATATTATATTATGTCCATTCCGTTGTGAGACTCCGATCTTCTTATTCTTCTATTCTAATATTTCTTTCTCTTCTCATCCTCTAATTTCTTTCTATTAGCTTTTTGGGTTTCTGATACTTGGATTTGGACACGGTTTGTATTAGTGTCGAGATTCGAGTGTCGAAAATTTCTAGGACGCTACAGTTAGTATCAGAGCTATTGGTTGAGTAGTAACCTTGGCTCTGTGACGTAACTCGATAGAGATGGGGTTAGTAGTACCCTAGATTGATTTTGAATATATATACGAGAGTGTGTATTTGTAATTTGAATATAAAATTGTTTTAAATTGTTTTGTAAATCGGGTAAATGAAATAATTTTGCCCAAATTATATTTTTGTATAAAAATGAAATAATTTGCTATAGTATAGTAACATTGGGTATTTGGTTATATTACTTGATTTGATTGAAATTTGAATTGAATTATGAAATAAAATTGACCCAATTGGTTAATTGAATATGGAAAAGAAATTTAACCCGGTTAAATGGAATTAAATAGTTGAATTTAACAAAAAAATAAATTTAATTTGAATTATTAAGATAATTGTGTATTGTGATTGATTGGATGTTAGTTTGGTTGAACTTATTAACAATTAATAAAGAAATTGAATGAATTAGGACTAAATCCCAGTATAATGAATTTGGAAAATAAAATCGATTACGAAACGAAACGGAAATATTTAACCTTGAATTGTTACTTGTATTGTAAGTGGAATTAAGTGCAGAAACCAGAAGGCTATGGAATTGATTTAGTTACAGAGATGGAAGTACGGATTGGAAGATGAAGAGCAGTTAATTGATTTGCTTCGAAATTGGAATTGAGTTGTCCGAGAAATAGGTAAACCTTAATATATTATTGGTTGTGATTAATTTTACCCCTAAGATGGGAAGCCATTTGGCATTTGGTTTTTCTTTTGGAGAAGTTGAGGCCCAGAGTGGGAGTTGTAGTTGTACCGATCGAACCATGTAGAGGAGGTGCTAGCGAAATTTTCGAAAAGTTTAAAGAGTTGAATTTATTGTGATGATAATTCTATAATAATTATTTCAAATTAACTGGATTCGGAGCATTTTCTTACCTTATAATTTCGGGGACGAAATTCTTTTAAGGGGGGAAGAATGTAATGTCTCAAATTTTTGAACGTTAATTACGAATATTAAAATCTATTTTAATATTGATTTGGTGATTATATATCGAATTTATTATCAGAAAATGGAATTCGAATTTATATATTTATAATTTAATTAAAACGAGCTCGAAATGGCGTGATGGTTCGTAATTTAAGATTTGAACTTCAATTGAATATACATGGTCCGATATAAGCCGGATTTCTGTGAAACAAGAACCGCTTGAATCTATGTGATTATATTTTTCTAATAAAAGAGAAAAATCAAGATTTCGTCGTATAAATTGTAAGATATGCCCAATTTAAATTTTCAAATAATCGCTATGGAATCATTTATGGACCATAACGATTTAATTAGTATAACTAAATATTGGTTTCGATTTTGAACAAGCTCTTTGAGACTAGTTATACTTTAATTTTTAGAATTTTATTGTAATTTTTAATTTGGAAAATAAGCAACTTTTTATTTGGGTATTTTACGCCCTATATCAGCACCGTTGGAATTTCATATGATTAATTAACTTGTACGCAAAACCCTATACTATCCTACTCTCTAAAGAAATCATGTGTTTTGCCAATTCAAACACAGCATGTCATGTTCATTTCTTCTGTTAGAAGCCATTTGCCACTTGTGTAGATAAAATAGCAAGCTTCCTCCCTATACTTCGAACTCCCTCATCAAGTGAAACAATAAGATAAAGAAAGAAAAAAAGAGAGAGCGAAAAAAAAGAGTAAGAAAAAGCACAAAATATATATAACGAAATAGTTCTCTATCGACACAGTTCCTCCATCAAGATAAACAACCATTTTCTTTCGAGATAAGGATCCATCCAATCTCCGAAACGAAGCAACATGCGGCGGTGGAGTCAACTGAGATGTTCTTCATCTAGGCGAGGGCCATAAATAGATGGAGTTGCTGGTGCTCCAGCATGGTGAGGAGGCAAGTTCGATGACAACAAGAACGGTGAAGTCTTTGTGGATTTTGAATGAATAGAGGACGCGAAAAGTTTAAGGCGTTGGGTGTACAAATACATGCAAGGTTGTTCGCTGTCACGGAGAATGGTGGAGTGGGGTAAAACCAAGGTCGACGCTGAAGCGTGTTATCAAGCTGGGGAAGTACAATGATATTGGAAATGAAACAAAGGAGGTGTGAACGGGTCAGGATGGGTGAACTCGAGTCTTGATGCGAGGAGACCGGGTTCGTTCATGCATGTTTCTGGAAGCAATGGGGAATATCATGGAAGAAAGGATGGAAGACGCGAGTGGTGTTCAGGCGGGAAATATCGCGGATTTCCTGTAGCTTGCGGGAAAGCTTTGGGAGTGACTTGGTCAGGGAGGTCACCGGTGATCGGCGGTGTCGAGATCGTGATGGCGGAAATGCTTGGGAGTACTGGCTTAAGGGTGACGAAGTCATGCAGATGTTTGAGTTGTTGAGGCAAAAGTGTGTGAAGGTGATGGGTTAACGCACATACTGTAGGCGTTTGTTGCGTAAAGGAGAAAGTGACGAGGGTATCTGAAGCAGGTTAGGTGGGTTTGGCACTCACGTATCACATAAATAAGAAGAAAGAAAGGAGGCATCTCGTTTTGTCTACAACGTGGAGAAGCAAGAGAAAAAACTCCATATACAAAGAAAACAGAGGGGAGCAACGCGTGGGAAATCAGACATGGAAAATGCATAGCAGCTACATATAAAGAGGAGATGATGTACAGGGTAAAACGTGGCCAATATATATTAATATGGCCTGATCGCGAATAAAAGAAGAATTTAGCGGTGTCAATCATAAATAGTGTGTAACTCGTGTGTTGCACACGATAATATTATAAAATATAGTTTTTAAAATTTTAATGTTAAAATCGAAACTTTATTTTACAACATACAATGAATCCAAAAAAGTAAATATATAATATAAATTATTATCTTTGTTGTTGTTTATATATGGTATGTGTTATGTAACTTATATTTCTTTTAAATAAATAATTTTATTGTCCTCGCTACTCTGAGAAAGTATTCTTGTTGAAATTGGCATGTTATGATCATTTTTTTTGGCAAGGCTATTGTAATCATTTTAGATGAATTAACAAAAATTATTTAACTTATTTCTTTTATATATGTTAAATTTGAAAGTATGCAATTAGTTAAAATATATTGACTTAATCAAGAGTAAATAATATGAATAAATTGAGAAAGATTTTATAAAAAGATTACAGAGATTTTAATGCAGAGTTATTTGAAATAAAAAATAGAATTTTTTAACGTTGTATGTGATAAATTTTATTATTTATATACAAAAATAATCATAGTTCATTTACAACTTAACTTTGTTATTATTGTTTAGGTACATAAATATATGTATGTGATATATATATATATATATATATATATATATATATATATAGTTAAACACAAACTGTTTTTAATAGTATGTGTGTGAATACATATACAACTGATAGATAGATTGTTAAAATATTTTAAATTTGAGATTTCGCAAGCAATTTAAATACATGGCTAAACATGAAAGATTGAAAATAATCAATGACGTTGTATATAACTATAGAAATGTCAAAATATGGAAGTTAAAAACAAAGTGATACAATGTAGATAAATTTATTGAGGTAAATAAATAATAAATTAGTTTTGCTAATGTGATTCATGTATATTATTTATGATATCTGAATTATATATCTTTATATTTAAATGAAAAACCTATTTGATTGCTTTTTATAAATACGAATGAGATTTACAAATTGAAACCATCACATTTAAGAATTTATTAAATGAATAAAAAATGTTTATTAATTAAATTAACTTAAATAAATTAATACCAGGATCGCCGTGTTAATTAAAAATATATTGATGTAATTGTACAAAATTATATGATAATGAGGTGGGTTTTGTAAGCAACCGTAGAAATTTCAAAACGTAGACGCTTTAGCTAAAATAAGAACCTTACAATGTAACACATCAATGCATCGATATAGATGAATCATATGCAATCATTGCTTAAATACATGATTATGTTATGTGGGTGATGTATTCGTGTAAATGAAATTTATACCTTTTTTATTAGTATGAGTACTGTGCAAATATTGAAAATTTCATAATTTTTTGATTTAGTTGACACATCAACGACTAATATTTTACTGAGTTTAATTATAGTTTTAAGTTCTTGATTAACTCTTATATATGAAGTCAAATATAAAATATTGAAAGATAATTGAATATCTCTATATGAGGTTGTAGAAATTTTAAAATTAACGTTTTTTGTAAAAAAAAAGGTAAGATTTTAATGCATGAAGAATTTATTCATCATTTTTCTGATATTTTTTGCTATTATTTTTTATCTCAAAAATTAAATTTGTACTTAATCTCACGTTCCTATAAAAAAAATATTGCATTTTCTTTGCTAAAGTGGTTTTTTTATTTTTTTTGCAAAAGCAATTTTTTTACTATTTTTATTGCAGTTATTTACATGTTGGCTGGGGTGTTTCTTAGTAATTTATTATTTTAATGTTAAAATGACAACGTAAAATTTTGAGTTTATTTAACATTAAGACATTTCCTTAACAATAAAAAAATGCAACAGAAAAAAAAACATGAGTCGATAAGCTTTTGTGTTAAAAAAAGTGAAACACAAATATTATCATTTAAATAAACACGACTGGAAAAAAAATTGTTTTAAATAGTTAATCTTAGAATCAGCATCATATTGGACAGGCAGAATGCAAAAGCAAAGTAGTCAATGATGGTACATCATCTAGTTTTAGAATACACATTAATATACAACACGAAAAATCAGGACTATCATGTTATATGTCAAGCTAATGCCTTCTTTGCTGCCCCCAGGACCCCAGTCTTCCTGTAAAACAATAGCAGGCATAAAATGGTCTCGGTGTAATAGACCATGGAGTAAAAAATGAAACAGGAAATAGTTAGCAATTGTTTAGGATATTATCTAGTTTGAACAATGGATTCAATGATAATAAAATGAGGGCGATAGGTCCGCAAAATGGGAATCTTTGATTGATTTACCTAGTCAACGATTTGAAAAAGGAACTCGAAGATATTACCTAGCAATTTTGAATCCTTTACCGATTTGTACTTAATGTTTCTCAAAGGAAAGGTACTAAAACTTAAAATTAGAATCATGTTGAATGAATTAAATGGGACGCTTATTTTGGTCTACCCTAATTTTTAATTGGAAAAAAGGAGGTGTAATGCTCAAAGTGAAGGGGATGAGATTTTTGATAGTTTTAGCTTAGCGATGAACTAAAACAAATGGCTAACAGTGGGACAGTACCATCTAAATAGCATTTGGAAATTGGAATGAGTGAAATTTTATCCTTCGTCCAAACTATTATAAATGTGATCCATAAATATGGAAATAATTACTATTTTGATTTAAATACCCATAGTGGAAGATGTCCCAAAAGCAGGATCTATTACAAAACCACTTAATCCATGAATTGCTCTCACAGCCTAGTTGAAATTGTAGCAATATTTCTTTCCCACTTATTTTTAGAAATATTGAATATATTACTTCATACAATTTGATAAATGAACATAGGTTAATAAGAGACCAAGTTGAAAATCCATTTATTTTTTAAGTTCAGACAAAATAATATTTGTATGTAAGAGTGGAAGATGAAAAGTGGTAAAAATATATTGTAGGCAGTAAAATTTAAAGTGTATGTAAGAGCTTAAGTTATAAATAAAAACTTTAACACAAAACCTGCACCACTCTAGAATAACCTACCAAAAGAAGGTTAAAAAAATTCATCTGAAAATATAATACTTCAATTTCATATTTAAATAAAATTGCTAATACAAATATGAAAATTTATCTACGGTCGAAAAGGTTACTTTTCGAGTATTCAAATTTATAAAACATAATAATTGTACATTCCTTTTGGAATGAAACCAACTCTGCCAATACATGATGTAAAAAGCTTATTTATAACTTATTGATCCAAAATCAATATGCAATCCAAGATTCCAAATATAAATTTTACCAGTAGTTGAGAAACTTCAAAGTATGATGGAATGTCTACATTCAAGGTCCAGACCATCCTTCACCAAACCAAGTAGAAAATTTACCACTTTCTAATTTGTTGGCCTGTTCAACGCATCGGAAATTAGAATTCAATATGCAATGAATCATTATCCAATATAAAGAAACAGACTTAGACTTCAACAAATGGAATGAGTAGTGCCAACCTTATTTAGGATGAGAGTGGCACTCAGAGTGTGCTACTATGTCTGGTTTTTGTCTACAATGCATAGTACTATAGTATGTAGCAATGATATCCACAACGACTACATGTTCTGAATTATCTTAGTTGTTCCGAATAAACCATCCAAATCTTACTTAAACTCCTTAATCAATTGCAACATTTTACGGGGGCTCGTTCTATTTACCAAATACGTGAGAGTACTCATTAGAATTATATTCTGGGGTATCAAAATAAAACCTCTTAGGCTTTGGGAAATGAACCATAAACATGATGTACCTTGCAAAATTGTAAAGCAGCTACTTTCAAGGAGGAAAATGGAAACGCCAATAATATATATTTTCTTGAAACAATCAATGAATCCTTAATCTTTCTTAGACGGTTGAATAAAGCATTTAATTCAAACCATTTGTTTGAAGCAAAGAGAATAAATCTGTTAGAAACTTTAAATATGCTGGTATGGAAATCAGTTTGGTATGACATTGCCTTATTGAAGTACTGTATAAAACATTTCATGTTGTGTGACAAATTACATATTTGATTATTTTTTAGAACATAAATTGCAAATAAAACATGACATATAGGTGTTTGAAAGACGTCATTTAGTTTAGTATGAACAATGTAGCATGCAAAAGCAACATATGCTAATGATATAAGCCAAAAAAAAAAACCGCAGAACATCATAAATAAATCATCTGTTTCATTTTATTCTATTAAATTTAGAATGAAAATTAAAACATATACATAAAAAAGAAGAAAGATAAAGCAAGCTTCAACCTAAAGTTGAAAAATAATGCTGAAGCATTTAACTTCTACGTATTCCATATTCATTTAGTTAAAAAAGATAATATGTCCGCAAACATATAAAGTAACAAATAAGACAAATTCTCAAAATACATAATAGTCGCTTTAATGAATTATCATTCATTCTTTCCCCACTTTTCATTCATATCAGTAAATCTCAATGTTAAATTCTAAGAGCAAACGAATCGTTAAATTATAGCAGATTTTACCAGCAAATTACAATGAATCACTAAATTATAGTAGATAGTATCAGCAAGTTGCAACAAATTATCTGATAATGACCCCAAAAATGCAAATTCACCGCTATCATAGCATAAGTCCCTAATTTAAAGAAATTCAAACCATTTTTGGCAATGGTAAATAAAACTCAAATTTTATTTTTATGAAGTAACATTTAATCTAAAGCATATATAATGAGTTGGCAGGGACAAATATTTGAGAGACTGCAAACCGTTGAGAAGAGAATGGATGGGTATTGGCCAATAAATCCTTTAAACTTTATGTGGTTCAAAAATACGTTCCAGTAATGCATTACGACTTACGAGGCAAATATGGTAACAAAGAGTGCTCCTAAAGCAAGACAGAATGTTCCATAAGCTGTTTCAAGAGTCAAGCCACAGCCACGACAGTCAAATTCCTAATTTAAATTCCAAATATAAGTTTTATTGTATTTATTATTTATTTAGCTCTCTACCCAGGCGTTACACAGATAGATTTACATTATATAAGAAGATGTGCCTAAAACCGTGTAGGCAAAAATTAGAACTAAGCAGTACTTTAATAGAGATGACAAATGATAGCATGGATGGGCTAGTACTGGGAAGCAAAATTACCAAAAAAAAAAAAAAAAAAGGTAATCCAAAGATAAGAAACACTTCAAACAATATTGCATTCCTAACGGAGTCATTGCTCTAATTTAGTAAAAAGCATATTAATAGGCCAAGTAAAACATAAGAATAGAAACATAAAGTTCCAATAGTAATATTCTGTACTTATCAAAATAATTTTGGAAAACAAAGCCTATCAAAATTCATGTACGAATTATCTGAATCCTGACAGTACCATCCATAATATACTTCTATTCCAATAATACACCTTCATAATATTGCTTTATCTGACAACCATCTTGTGAATAATATTTAGTGAATGTAGAATTTTTCCTTATCATACAATTCAATCACAATTGAAATATTCCATATCATAAATTAGTTCAAATATGCGATAACATGTTATTCGTTTATTTGGGTAGTTTACTATAGCAAATATTAACTACAACATTGAATATTATAATAAAATTACAAATATTTGATGTGGGTAGACATCTGTTGCATAACAAAAAAAATTTGCTTGTCCATTAAAATAATATTATTTAACATTATACTAACATATCTCATACTTTATTATAAATATCTAAATCATGGTGGATAGTCCATACATTTAAACATGTTCCTCTTCATATTTTATTAAAATAACATGAATTTTTTTAACCAGACATGAAACGACTATTACTGAAAAACTACGAAGTCTCCATAATATCAAAAATATGTAGTTAATATGCTAACTGATTTTATATACATGGTTACTATTTACATATGATTTTATGATATTGGTTACTATTTTTATTTTTGTTTTATAACAATTGTCTATAGTTACAAAGGAGACTTAAATTTTATACTTATCAAGTCAGAGACTTTGTTTTAGCAACACATATAAAAGGAGAGGTCAGATTTGTTTAATTAATTTGAGTCAATTTGAGTCAATTTGAGAGTTTATGCAACCAAAGCATTATATGATGATATTCAGTATTTTATTACGTCAGGTACAAAGGATGGAAGAAAATCACGTACCTTGCTTATTCTCCTGTATTTGTATATGTGTGAACTCCAATACACTTCTCCAAGGTATATAGATGCTTGACATGCTCCATGCTTTCATAGTTAGGTTAAATGATTTTTGACCCATACCTATTAACCTGGCATTCTTGTCCAAAACTGGGATGTGAAGGTAAATATATCTAAGGACAGACAATGGGAAAAGGATATGAGAATACGATCACATTGAGACCCATAAAACCAATAACTAATATTACCAAAATACAAATGAGCAAAACTTTCTTTATGCTTTGATTTGCACCAAACCTTCCTCTCCTACAAATGTAGAATCAGCCACAAACTGGAACATATTAAAGGCGTAGTATACAAACAATTAAAATATGGAAAAATATCCAAATTCGAAAAAGGAAACCTGAATTTATACATTAATTTCATAATATATCTCAAATTTTCTAAAAAGTGAAATGAGAATTTGAAACAATTGGTACCTAGTGGGTAGTGGATTGATTACAGTCGAAAGGGAGCAGGTTTAGCCATGGTCTGGTCGACTACGGCTTTGAATTGACAAAAGACGCAGCGGGTCTCGAGCGAAGAGTCAAAGATGACCTTGCAGTGGATGTTTGAGAAGAACGAAGGGTAAGGTAGTTAAGAATTAGAAGGGGGTAGGGTATCAATATTATCAACATGCTGAAATGTAAAGTATTTAAAAGATTAAATATTTATATAAATATTTGCAGCAACTCTTCTTTAGTCCCTATTTAATACTACATATATGAATCTCATTCACAAAATATAAGCCATATACTAAATAGTTTATGTGGACGATACTAAACCACGGTTAACGAATCCAACCATGACCAAACAATCGACTACACTAAATGGCTACCATTGTACGTCGTTGATCATTATTTAAAATGACAATTGTGATACACTTTAAAACTATATTATATTAGTTAAGTATCTGTCCATCAATAAAAGACTGCATCATCATATGAACCAAAAGTAAAATAAAATAAGAAATGGTACTTGTAAAGAATACAGTTCAGAACTTACAGTTAAAAGCTCAAGCTTGATCTTCGCTCTTTAAAAGTTGTGCTAATGTTGCTGGAAAACAAAAGGATGAAAGTAGATATTTAAAGTTTAGATGTGTCGAATTTATGCATATTTCATTATAATGCATTTCCAAATATAACTGAAAAGTGTGTTACAGCCTTTTGAGGTTGTATTTATGATTCATGTCAATTAGATGATAAGCATGTTTGAATGAATACAAAATTTACCATGTGAAATTCACAAAGTAGGTAAAATTCACAAAATTTACCATGTGGAATTTACCATATTTGAATAAAGACAATAAACATTTCACTCAAATATTTTCATATCAATAAACAATTTTTGTGAATCCTAAATAACCCAAAACCCAACGTAACTGCATGCTGAACAATAACAAATTGAACTTGTTAAAAATGAACATATATTCAAATCTAATCCATGGCAAAATAATCGAACATTCTACATATTGCATATGAATGTATCCGCTGGCTACTCAACTGCCATCTAGAAATCAACACAGCAATGTAGTATCCTCTTAAACCCTACAAATTACACCACTAAATATCTTTAGACTTATAAAACCTATATAAAAAAACAGCATTATATATAGAGATGATGAATATTCTAAAATTCTAAGAATATTTCTCACTGCTAAAGCGCGTATTAGGAATATTTGGTTTGTTTAGGAATATTTGTAATAAAGCACGTAAAGCTACAACAGCGTGGAGATTGTTAAAGAACTTATTAAATGTATATTAAATTTAACCAACCAATATGTTGTTGTGTGGCTGCCTCTTGCTGAATAAACCACTTATGCAAAGAAATTTTACAATTAGGCAAAGGAGATTATATAAATGAATGGAAAAACCAGTGGAACCCATAGAAAACTCATGCGGAAATCCAAGAATTGTTGTGAAATGCAAGTTAATACACACTATATGTATACCTTATTTTACTCTGGACAAACAGATGTAGTCATAGACTGAGTGATATTCATTTATGGTATTACAGTAGAAAGAAATATATTTACAAAAACATATATTCAAGGAATAGGATTGAAGAGAGCTACGGTTAATTTTCTAGCACATAATCCTATCTCCGCATATATAACCTGAAAGGAAATGAAACAAAGGCAACACACAAATTAAAACTTTGAAACTTTGATGGTCAAAGATGGGCAATACATTCTATAAAAAAATTAATCTAACCCCACACAAATTTCATAATTTGTTGCTTAAAGAACATACGAAATGAGCAGAATATGAGAATAACGTATAGAAACACCGACCTAGAGAAAAATAAATTTTAAACGAAGAACATACAAAATCTAGTTGTATACCTTGCTCTTGATCAGAAGTTTGAAACAGGACTTTAAAACAGCATAGTAAATTAATGACAATTAGAAGCAAAAGATGCAAATTCACGAAAACCAAATGCCATTTCCACTTTAACATATCGTAAATGAACAATGACACAGTAAGAAGATAATAAAAGAAAGAAGAGATTTTTAACCTCAAACAAATGACATCCGGATCAGTAGTATCCTCATGATTAAAAGTCAAAGAAACCCGTGTTTTAAATTTCTGAAAATTAATACATAATGGACATTAAAAGTTGTAAAGTTAACAATCATATTAACTTTAAAGCTAGGATTGCACTTAAAGTAGGAGCAATTGGTTGATCACTTACTCAAAATTAAAACAAAATCGACATTATAGGCCGTAGAATTAGAGAAAACGTCTACTTTAAAGCTGGGATTTCACCTTAAAAAGGAGCAGCCGATTGATCAACCAACGCAAGTACCGCGTTAACGTCAGTCAATTAATCCTTGCCATGCACTGAAGGATCGAATCGTAGAACGTAATTCAGTATTTCTGGCGGAAGAACAAAGATACAGAAAAATGATAGAGGAGATTACCTTGATATGATGACCATTAGACCCCTCGGTGAGAGACTGGAAAGAGGATGAAAAAGTGGCGGAGCGAAGGTTGGAGAGGCTGACGAAAAATGATGTACAGATCCATTTATTAAATAATAATCTATTAAATAATAACGCTGGATAATATTTGGATCTGTAATATACTTATAATTTATTATATTATTTTGATTTAATAAAAGTATCTTCAGAGTTTTAAAAAGAATTGAGAGAATTGAGAGAATTAAGGGAAATTGAGAGAATTGAGAGAATCAAGGAGAGAGCCAGAAATTCTTCTGCTTTACTATTATTTAATAGATTAAGGGAGGTGCTTAATCAATAAACAGGAAGTAACGCGTCGATTAAGTTTTACGTGGATTAAGGATTAATCATTGGGCTAATGACTATTTCAAGGTAAATTATTCATTATTAAACTATTAATAAAATTTAGTGTATAAACATGGGTTTACTTGAAATTCGGATAAATCCTTCGTTCGTGCACAGAATCGCGTGAAACCGGAAACGTTAGAATTGCACTGAGGAGTACTATGCCGCTATGGTAGTTTGGAAAGGATTGAAAGCAATCAAGTTTTCGTTAATTTTAAACATCTATTTAAAATTATACGAAACCACGCGACAACTGTCAATCAAAATAAAAGGTGAGTTAACTCTCACACCTTCTGAAATCCTGTGATGTGATTAAATTCATATAATTAAATTTAATCGTTGATAATTCGATGTTTGGTTGCCTTGGATGCCCATTGTTGATTTAATGGTTGCCGTTAATTATATTTTAGTCGGTTAAAATATTGAATTTAAATTATATGCTGTTACGAAATATTATAATGATCTGTGATGCAGGGAAGAACAGGTTAGGGGGATCAAACCGGATTCCTCAAATATTTAATATGTTGATTATTTCATATGAACTGATTGAACTCCGTTGATCTTAAAACCTGTTGGTTGTAGAATGTTGTTATGATTTGAATCAATAGACGGTATTGATTTTGGGATATGCAGCAAATGGCCTGAAATCCGCCTTTTGTTTAATAAATTAAGTTGCCGTCAAACGATAGTGACGAGTTTAAATTCCAAAATATATTTTTTAAATGAAGCAGGATTTTTAATTATAGTTTATAATCAAATTGATGGTTATAATTAAGTTTTATTTAGAATATTATGAAATGATAGGAATTGGACGTTTTAATAAACGTATTAAGCGAATAAAGTTATATTAACCTACGGGTTAATAATTTGAGAATAATTATTTTTAAGAAAACAATTAAGCAATATTATTAGATTAATTATATTAAACTAATAAGAAGAAGCAACTGAAAACGGGTAACGAGTTAGCCGATGATTTAAAGTTGACTGAGTCAACTGATTTACCAAAAGACATTATTAATAAATAGTTGTTTAATTCTAATAAGATTCTTCAATGTAATTTATTTTAATTAACAAAAGATTAATAATATAATTTGTTGTTATTATTTAATAATTCCAAAAGTGGTTTACTAAGCTAATTAGTTAATGGAGAAATAAACTGTTTTACTTCAGTAAATTATGTTGAAGTGATTTCTTCTTATATGAAATTAATTTAATAAGATAATCAAGTATGTAAAAGATTGGTAGGTCTTGAAGAAGATTTGATTAATAATATAGGTTGAGTTACAAACTATTATTCATATCGAGATAAGAACGTTGTCAACCAAGGTCTGAGAGGTAAATAAAATACCCCAACTTGGATGACTTCACTATTATCGAGAGATGATATTAATTTGTGATGGTAATAGATTTTGATATTAAGTTTATTATTCCCTAAAAGAATATTGCGACGGTATTTACCAGATTATTAAAAGATAATAAATATATTTGGTCTTGAAGTAATGATGTTTATTTTAAAAATTGTTTGGCCGACTGTGAAGTATAATGATAGGTATACCATTTGATTTCTTAGAAAATGAATGAATTTTATATAGGAATAGGGTGATATTTCTGAAGTAACGATAAATGGATCGGAGATTAATGAATGTGTTATTTCAAGAATTTAAAAATATAGTTGATGTTTCCAAACTAACGGAAAACAAATATGATGTGTCAAGGATTGTGGAATTGATTTTAATCGAAGAAATGGGTTTTAAGAATACGATAAAAGAGTTAAGGAATGATTTTGAATAATAAGACTTGAGCTGCCAATATACTTAATCGTACTGTTCTGACATTGATAGTTAAAACACCGACTATCAATGAAATATTTTTGGACCCTTTTGACGTGTTGTTCGAAGAGACTGGGATGGGAACTAGACCCAAAACCACTTCGAATCAACGTAGCGCTCGTAGCTAATCTGTAAGGATGAAGATGGAGCATTGAAGACCATAGATCTTCATAAAACGAAAGAACTACTTAAAATCTCTAGTTGATCCCTAGAGATATACTGTGATTCTGTCGTGGTTGAAATCTATGGATTGCAAAGACTACTCGCTACTGATCTATAAGGTGACTCCTAGGATGCAGTAGGAGGGTGCCTTCGGTTCATCTTGTTCCTGGATGACTTGTATGGGCGAATGTCTGACAGAGTATTTCCTGAGGGTCACATACGTTGATTTTTACAAATAGACCAAGTTTAGTGGTGGAGAAATTCTCTTGCTTAACATCGAGAGTATATTTGTGAGTGTCAATTAGTGATTTGACGGATCTGATGATGTGACATTCAAAGTGAATGATGGACAGATGTTCGAAGAAGATATTCATGACCTCAAGCCTCATCAACTGGGAAATGACAAAAATCGGGCAGGCAGCATGGCTAGGTGGGTCATACCCAAGCAGGGTGTAGTATCACCAATCTATAGAAATTCCTTATTTGTTCTTCTTTCGATTCTGTATATCTGCGGATGAGTGGTGGGCCCTTAAAACCATAGCAGTGATAATATATTCTCTACACTCAAGCTAAATGAGTGGGCGGTCATGTGTGGCTGGGTTGCAAGACGTTCTTGTTGAACCCCAGTGTATACCCTCTAGAGTACACTGATTGGAAGGTGGTCTCATACCTTGTCTAGTTGGAATCCAATCTCCAATAAGCGCCTTGCAGTTTTTATTTTATATTATATATGGAGCGTGAGATGCAAGCGTTCTGCTAGATTATTATTTATTTGTGATTTGATAGACACTATTATAATATCAGAAAAGATATTCATTTAAAAAATGTTTTGGGTTATAGTAAGGTAAAAACCGTCCGTGTTTATGTGTGGGCTGGTTTTACTATTATCCTTTTCTTTCAAAAAGGATTTTCAAAGTTAAACAAGTTGTTTTCCATATGAATTTATCATTGAAAGTATTCCAGACTGATCCGGGTGAATTTTGCTTTGCTTCAAATGTGCTCGGGTCAGACCGAGTATATTTACAGGTTAGATTTCGCTTGGAGTTCCAGAGAAGGAGTTGAAGTCGAGACGTATTCCATATATACACTGGTACTAGTTTATTTCCGCTGTGTGTTGATATGAATGTATAATCTGATGTTGTAATATATATAGTTCTTTTGTAAAGTAATGTTAATATATTATATTTTGTCCATTCCGCTGTGAGACTATGATCTTCTTATTCTTCTATTATAATATTTCTTTCTTTCTCTTCTCATCCTCTAATTTCTTTCTATTAGCTTTCTGGGTTTCCGATATTTGGATTTGGACATGTGTTGTATTTGTGTCGAGATTCAAGTGTCGAAAATTTCTGGGACGCTACACATCTATTACTGTCTTTTTTGTGTGCGTTGTTGAGTCTAACTGTGTTGTTGGATTGTTGTCTACGTTTGTTTTTTGCGAGGTTCGACTTGTTCTGTGTTCTTTCCTGTTGTGGTTAGTTGTTTTGGGTTTGTTGACGGTGGTTGTGGGTTATTGCTTGGCGACCCTTTTTCCTTTGTTGTGTGTGATGTTCTGGCTGAATTTTGGAAGATTCAGATGGTCGCTTGGCACCATGATGGTGGTGAGTTTCGAAGGTGAAATTGGTTGTGGCATTCCTGACTCCGTATGCTGCATTTGGTCAACATGCTTCTTTGTGAGTAAGGAATTTCTACAGTTTGTGAGTTTGCTGTCTTGGTCGCTGCTCTGGCAACTGAGATAGCTGGTTATTCTATTTTCTGCTTGTGATAATTGTTGCTTTAGTTTTTCTGTAAGTTGTGGACTGTTTTTGCAGCCAGTAAGTGATCTCGTAAGTTTTTTCAGCTTGTTGCTGTTGTGTAATTTTTCTACCTTTCTAGCATTGATGTATTATATTGATTAATCACCCTGCGTGGTGAACTAGATCGGATTGTAGTATTTGCTAGCGCTTGGAATTATGTTTGTTGCAGATAGGTTTTCTGCCTATCTTTTGTATTATTATGTACTTGTTATTTGTTGTAATTAGAAAAGTGTTACGGAACGCTATAAAAAGAGGTTGGTCTTGCCAAAAATAATAATACTATAATTGGAATTATAATTCTTCCAAATTTCAATTAAACTTGAAGTCATATTCTCATTTCAAATCAATTCAACTTCGATGTTTCAATTCGATTCAACTTCAAAATTAAATTCAATCTAACTTCCAATTTAAATTCAATTCTAGTCAAATAATTCGAATCAAATATTTGAAGTTTTCAATTACAATTCGCACTTTGAATTATAACAATTTATAATAATCTCAAGTTCAAAATTCAAGTACCACTTTCAATTAAATCAATTTAAAGTAAATTTCAAAGCTAGATAAACAATTCAATTTCAATAGATTCAATTCATATACAATTTCATTTTTTTGTTTACAACATCAAATAATTTTCTTTTGCTTTTATATTCCGAAATCCAAAATTCAAGTTCAAAGGAACGATTTATAAAATATCATTTATATTATCTTAAGCAATATTTCAAGATTCAAGGTTGAAACAAATTTTATTTAAGCAACCGATATCCGTATATAATTTTCTATCCTATTGCCAAGTGATACCTATATTTAATATTTTGGGAAAGGATACATATCTCTTTCAATCCAAGTTAGGGTCACAGGTATTTATCATTTCAACTTACGTTCTTAATTCATTTTAATGGTTAATGTGAAGTTTATTTGATTCCAGTAACATCTAGGGTAATTGGTTTGGATTAATTAACACAACAAACAATATTACATAATAAATGTGAATAATAGGTAAATTCATACAATAACACCAATATACCAAACATATTAGTCTAAGGCGTCCATCAAATCAATACATCTAAACAGATTGGTATCACATCAATTTACTAGTTATCAGATGTCGGTTTTAAACTAGCAACCAAACGTCAAATTTAACTGAACTGTAAAATTTAAGCTAACAGTCAATTTAAATTACACTATCGATGTCAATCAATGTAAATATGTAATTTTAACTACCAAACATCAATCAATACAATCGTATCATAACATGGTTTTAATTTAACTAACTGTGGAATATTCTAGCTAAGCCTGGGTGGATTTCAACCAAACCAACTCCATATTGTCTGGAATTCCAATACGATCCTAATGAAACAAACCATGATTCAATTCGAGTTCGTATGAAGAAGTTATACGCGTTTGAACATACGAATTTTGAAATATATAAAATAATAAAAAGAAACAACTCACCAAACATCATACGCCACGTCAACGTTCCCTTTCTTCTCCCTCCTTCGTGTTTCACATTACAGGAAAGAGCACCGAACCCATACATGCATTCTCTCATGTTTTGTGCACCACACCATGAGCCCTTGAACCACTATCCAACACCAGCACCGCGCGTGCGCCACCTCGAACTCCTCTTGCGCCTAAGATCAGGCCTCCCTCGGCCGTGCCATCCTCGTCTGAAACCCATAAAACTGTGATGCCTTCCACGAGGAATTCCAGCGGTTCCTGACATCGTCAGCATCGATCCACCATATTGATCTGAAGATCTCGTCAAGGTCTACAACTTTGCAGTTGAAACTTTCTTGAATCGTTGCACGAATTGAGATAGATTAAGAAAGGAAATTTTGAATTTTCGTAGCCATTCGAAGATTTTTAGGGCCGGCATTAGGATTCATAGAATATTTTAATATTAATTGTCTCGATTAGCGTGTTTTAAAGCAAAAAACGGACCGAAATCGAAATCAGGTCTGTTAACAGCTGAACTATAGGTGTAAAGGCCTTGTGAACGCAATGGACTAGTGGCGAGGACCAATTTGGAAGTCTATAGCAGTTATACTTAAACATTTGAATATTCAAATTAAATTGTTGCACACATAAATTTCTATGCGTTTTAAATTCGCACGATCAAACGACAAGTCCGATGACTACGAAATTTAAAAACTGACAATAATTTAATAGGGACAGTTTGGCTCAGGTTTCTGTTATATTTTAAAATACAAGAAAACTCCCTGTCCAATTTTTTTATAAATTAGGCCCCTGTTTTTCGAAAATAAACAAAAAATCAAAAAAAAATGAAAATTCCAAATTAAATTCAACGCATAATCATCATCGCATTCATGCATTAAAATTTAAAAAAATAAAAAATGAATCAAACCAAAAAAAATTGCAACGCTACAGAATTTTAATGCAAATTTACGTATAATTGCTGATATTGCAGCAATTATTTCAAAAAGTTCCTGAAATTCATGCAACTTTTGCTTAAAGAATATAATACAATTTCAGTAAATTGCTGCAAATGTTGCAACTGTTTGCAATATTTGCTGATATTTCAGCAAGTAATGATCCGCCTTTGAACTATAAATTATATAAATAATTGCTGAAATATCAGCAATAATTCAATAAATTGTTGATATTTCAGCAAAAATTTTAATAATTTTGCATCAACTGTTAAAAAGTTGCTGAAATATCAGCAATAATTCACTATAATTGTTGATATTTCAGCAAAAAATTTATATACTTGCATCAACTGGTAAAAAGTTGCTGATATATCAGCAACTATATGTGTATAAATGCTGATATATCAACAATTATTCTTCCGCTTTTCAACTAAATTCAAGATGACTAATTGCTGATATTTCAGCATTTTTTTTGCAGAATTCTTTCACGAATATTTACATTTTTATTATTTTTTTGAATACAGCAGCGCAAAAAAGTTGATAATTGCATTGGCTACAGAAACAGGGACCCGCTTTAAAATAAACTTTAAGGAGGGAGCCGCTTTAAGACAAACTTAGAAATAGGGATGCATAACAAATTTCCACAATTTGAAATTCCGGATTCGATGAAGCTTTACAATTTAAAATCTTGAATCTGATTCAAATCGGTTACCCCATGGTCTCCCTAATTGAATCTAACATTCAAATAACCACGGATTTACAAATATGATGCTAAAAGTATGAATGAAATCCTAATAATTCAGATTCGCAAAATTTACCTCATGCAAACGAAAACCTGAGCGCCTATATCGTAGATCTATATTATTTGTCTTCAAATCTTGAATCATAACTCGTAAAACTAATATTTTCTATTTATGAAAGAATAAAAATTCAGATTATTACATGTTTTGATTGACTCAATTGAGAATAAGTTATTGTTAGTCGAGATAAAGAAATGGAAATCATTCGATTGGTTTAAGGGCTTTAAATTAGAATAAGAATTGGAAATATGGAAACATCGACTTTCATTCTAGGTTATTATCTTTGTATTTTGACCAAAAAATGAACTCATGGAGCATAGTTCAAGAATAAAAATTAGTTTCTTTTGGATGAAATAGTTAAATGAAATAATTATTAAATTAGTTTATGAAGGAATAAACGGTCAAGCAATACCGCCCCCTTTCCATACGAAGGATATCTTAACTAAAATAATAGCAACAATGTCCCTGAGTTTATACCTACTATTATCGTGCGCTATAAGTCAAAAGGTCAAATAGACGTAAATCTCTATAGATTTTGACAATGTAAATCTCCAATTCCATATTTTAGGAAAGGTTTAACATTATATAAACAGGCTCAGGAGAGACGTAATTCTCTATCAATTTTCACAATGGCCTACAATGGAGCGCGTCGTCATGTTAGTTTTTTGTCAGATTTACATAAAAAATTGAAGTCTAGGTAAAGAAGCAGTGTTAACGGATAAAGTAAGTTGATAGAAAAAGGTAATATTTGGACAAAGTAAGTTGATGGAAAAAGGTAATATTATGCACGTATGTATATATTCCCTATCAAATTATGCTGCTTCTACAGATGGAGCTTTCTTGGGAAACCCATTAGAGTTGGTGCTGAAAACTTGTACTGCACAGCTTCCACGATACTTAAAAACAACTTAAGCTTGCAAATGAAACACTCCATCTTGCTATGACCGCCGTTTTATTGAAAAGCTGATATCTATCAAGCACAAGGCTTTGCAATACAACATAGATGCAGTAAAAGCAGATATTAAGCATATGATCAGAAAAATAAGCATAACATAAATGAAAATATATGTTTATGGCCATTTATAAAAAAATAAGTGCATGTACAAGATGAAATAAATAACTTTTTGAAATTCATCTCAGTTTAAAGTATGCACCGAAACAGTATGCACAGGAACTCAAACAAATAGGAACACAAAGCAATGCCAAAGAAAGGATTATCGTGCATATTTTAAGAAGATGAGAAGTACCTATAGATGAAAATATCCTTACCATGCCAAGCCTTCGTTTGGAAAAGGACACAGGCTTAAGAAAGGCTACAGTTTTGACAACCCAAAAATCAGCCTACCTGCAATGAGAGGAAAATTCATGAATAAACGAAAATTATACTACAAGTCATCCAGGCGATCAGGTGACCAGAACAAGTATCATTCGAGTTTAACGTTAAAAGTGACTTGATATTAAATAAATCCATTGATCTGTTGACTTTTTTCATCTGTTCGGCCTTAGGGAGAAATGCTCTTAATCCCTGAAAAGATATAGATACAGCAAAGATCAACTACTGCTGCAAGAACAAAACCGTAATTTAAAAAAACAATACTCACTTCTATTCTTGTTAGGATTCCACCAGTATTCCATTCAAATATATTAACTTCGATAGGCTCATTGAATTGCCTTATCTGCATATGGAAATACAGACAAGCTTGTCATTAACAGCAAATTTGTACTATATTATCATCTCACATCATTGTGCATATCTATTTTTGTATATCAAAAGGGATTATTATCGAACTACATGAATTGAAGACAATTCTGAAAGTAACCCAATATTCTCAGAAGCAACTATGATAAATCCACATTCACACACCACGTCGAACTGAAGAAGTAGAACATGCATTCAGATAGTCGTAACTGTTAGAGAATGATTCGAAGTGTTATTTTAAATTAGATCTAGTCTTTCTTTTTTAGTGGACTAGTTTAAATTATTTTAACTTGAGTTTAGGGAAAATTAAGATATTTTATTTTATTTATTTAAAGCTTTGTAATTTCATTTTATGATAATGAAGAAATAACAATGTAGTCCTTCAATTATTCTACATTCAATCTCTCTCATCCTATCTATATCAAATTTCAATTGTAACTGGGTTATTAGGTGATCAGTGCAGATTTTAGATTTGTACATATTTATAAATTAGTATACCTTAAATTTGTAAACAAAAATATATTGCATTATTGGGTGATTAGCGCATATTTTAAATTATGGATCTCAAGTAAAAACACCATTACAAGCCTACAGTGCAAGTCACCATTAGAACAAAATTTCACCTCTAATTTTAAGTACTGTCATCTTAATGCCCCTTATATAAGTTAATAAATAAAAATCTGTAACCTCTATTGATGTGCATCTTTTTTTAAGGGAAAAAAATCAACTTATAAATGGAAGTACACACATAAAACAACAACAGAGAGAAAATATTCACAAAGATCAATTACAGTCTCATAAATAATAATCACACATGTCAGTGAATCCAAATGTTGAAAATAATAACTTATACAACATAAAAGTATAAATAAACATCAAATCAGTAAAAAGATTATTTGTGGATGATAAGAAATGAGAAATAAACATAAAAGTATTCAGTTTTTTGTGGACGCAGAATGAGGTCTGCATTTGCTAGAAGATTACAAGGGCTTCGTATTCACAGGAGTTCACGTTTTACCCTGCTTTTGTGATTATGTCCCCTCTGCGTTTTTCTCCACTAAGCTAACTATGGTCCATTTTTCAGCTATAAATCATTATAGTATTGTAAATTATAATGTTAGCTAGCAAGGTTTGAAATGAAAATATAAGCCATGTCATGTTCTACTTGTGTTTTCTGATCTCAACCTTTGTACCATATGATTTGGCACGGGCGTAAAATATATATCTGTAATGTTCGTCTGATATTTTAGATTATTATGCATGTTTCCATTCAGTTGGTTTAGATCTTTATTGGCACTGGTCATGAAATGTATACAAATTACCAAATACGTTATTACTTATCAATAGAGATTTTTTTTTTTTTTTTTTTTAATATATATAACATAGCTGTCTCATGACTCTCATCATCCTCATAGGACTCCAATCCTCCACATCGCAATGCAGTACCCCACTGCATCCTGCTCCAATACCCCTTCAATCTTGGGTTGAAATGCAGAATTTTAGGTGCATCCTCCGCATTACAACCTCTCTTAATCCTAACGGCTCCACACAAACACGGTCTGTATTTACGCGTTTGACGCTACAAATCGAGAATTCCCACCAAATAATTTAAGACAAAATGAAAATTGGAATTATCCTGGTATATCGTATAGGAAAAAAAGTTGAATTTTAAACCTTTTAATTTTTCAACAGAATTTCAAATGTTGACAAGTTTGACTATAAATCCATTTTTTTTTAACAATTTTCTTATTTCGATATATTTGATCAAATATGATATCCTGCATCCTAAATTCGATATTTTAAATGCATATTTCAAGTTTGTTAAAATTCAGAATTTTAAGTTATATGAATTCACGAGTTGTTACGAACCCAACACCATACAATTTTTCATTATAGGTTACATGAAAGTGGCTATTCTAATCAATCAATATTAACTTTATTTTTGGATTAATAATTGCTATATTTTCCATGAGATCTCGGTTGCTAATACCTTTAGTGTCAGTGACCGTTAACTTATATGAAGACTTAGTCCGCAACTTTGCATGTGTAGGAAGTTTATTAAATTAGTTTGCAAACTAATTGTCCCACGACCATCTTTTCTGTCACCCTTGATTTCTCTTCTCACTAACTTGTGATATTTTTTCTTTACTTTTATTCATTTTTGATTTTCCGAATTTTGTATTGATGAATCCCAAGATGATTTGTTACCATGATTGCTAAATGCAAATCAAAATTACTCAATGCAAATCGAGGAAATTACACTATTATTCTTCCTTCTTTTTTGTGCAAATACTGTATAGATGCATAACCCTAGTTTTTTGTGTAGTTATTTAATATACTGTACAGATGCATAATCCTAGCTCTTTGTGTAATCATTAAATATACTCACATTAATTATTGCACCTACTTATATATATGAATTTATTCTGATCAGTTGTATCTTTTCATTTTCATGTATGTGTGTTTATATACACACACACAACTTATTCCAGTTTCATTATATTTTAAAAATTAACATCATCATACATCCTCCTCAAGTAATCTAAAAATAAATTCGTCAACTTATCATTCTTTTCTTGCAAGCTAACGTGATCTAAAACAACTCATCAACTTAGTGTGTTCTGAAGGCAACTTCATCCTCCTTATCTTATCTACTCGTCAACTTCATCTACTACGTGACTTGACTGTATGCAAACATTACTTTTTTATTCTTTTTATGTGACCAACTACTTTTTTATTCTTTTTATGTGACCAATTGTATATGTTGAGAGCATTGCTTTTTTATGTGACCGACTGTATATGTATGTGAGCAATACATTTTTTTTATTTTTTTTATATGACCTGGATGTATGTTTGTGAGGCATTACTTTTTTATACATTTTATGTATAGATGTCCATATTTTCATCATCATGAAAATATTGGTTTGTCATATTATCTTAAAACAATAGTTTATAAATATTCTCTACTAAAAATTATTAGCCTAATAATAAAAATATTTTTTTAAGAAATAATCATGGGCGGAGATTGACCTGAGCTAAATTAATTATATAAATATTCAAAAATTCAAAATTTCATAAAATGAGCTATACATTTTTTATATATATTATAATTTTTTCGGGATCACAGAATCTACTAAAATTACTATTCAATACTAAAAATATCTATCTTTAAGAAATAACCTAATAAATAATAATATGTTTTTTCTTTAGATTTTAATCTCTTACTTTACAATTTATGCTAGTTAAATATCTAAAAATATTGACTTTTAAAAAAAAATACAATATTATTAATAACAGGAAAATATCCTAAAGGACAAAATGAACAATAAATTGTTCCATAAAGACAAAGGGGAAAATTTTTGTCCATAAGGACAAGTTTTAATGTAAAGGGATGAATTATAGTGGGCCCCTGAATTCCTCCCTTTACACTAAATTTTGTCCTTGAAGATAAATTTTTGCCCCCTTATCCTTATGGAAAAATTTATTGTTCCTTTTGTCCTTGAGGGTAAAAACCCCTATTAATAATACGTATATTAATTCAACAAGATTCAAATTTCTTGGATGGAAAAAAAGAATTTTGCGGTGAGTTCAAATTTATTTTTTTCTAAAAATTTTCTCATTATTCTTTTTTATAAAAAATGTGAAAATCTAAACTTAGAATTATAGGAGTTAACTCAGTCAATTATTACTAATATTTTTCTATTCCTAGAAACCTTACCATATAACTATGGATGGAAAAGAAGAATTTTCGGTGAGTTCAAAATTAATTTGTTGAAAATTTTCTCATAATTCTTTTTTATAAAATTTATGAAAGTCTAAACTTAAAATTTTATCAGTTAACCCAATTAGTTATTACTATTTTTTTTTTATGAAAGTCTAAACTTAGAATTATAGGACCGCATTAAGCAAGGTGAACTATTGTAAAAGTCCTTGTGAGCAAAAGTATTGGATGTCTATGGATGAAATGGGTCCAGTAATTGCGACTATGTATAATGTGATTTTAGTCGCTTTAGACCCGATACAAATGGGTACTTTGACATATTTGCCATTATATGTTCCAGAAGGAATTATTAGTCCAGAGAAATTAATCTGCATTGCATTTCTAAGAAAATATAACCACTTTGTCTCGGTATGTATATATTATTTTTAATATGATATTGCTTAAATTATTAACTCATATGAAGATACTTTACTAACATTATAATATTTATTTACAGGTTCCTTTGCTTGACAGTTGTTCTATTTCTAAAATTTATGGATTCTGGTTAAGATTTCATGAAGATTCTGTACAAGGATGGGATGCTCCTTTGATGTCTAGGATTGAGAAGTGGAAATTGATACGTGGATAAATGATAATATGTAATTTATTCAAACATATGTAATATTTAATATATATTTGATACTTATTAAATGTTTTTATTGTGTGCATAATACTAAATATTTTTATTGTGTGTTTAATATATGTAATTTTGTATTTTTAATTTAAGGCATACTTATTAGTATTAATTAGTCAAGTTATATCTTAGAATAAATTATTTGTTTTCTTATCTTTATAAATAACATTCTTTAAAATATTTTCTATAAAAATAAAATCATATATTTTATTGAATAAAATATAAAAATAAATATTAATTTATAGAAAAAATAAAATCATATATTTTATAAATTAATATTTGTTTTTATAATTTTATTCTATAAAATATATGATTTTATTTTTATAGAAAAATATTTTAAAGAATGTTATTTATAAAGATAAGAAAACAAATAATTTATTCTAAGATATAAATTGACTAATTAATACAAATAAGCATGGCTTAAATTAAAAATACAAAATTACATATATTAAACACACGATAAAAATATTTAGTATTATGCATACAATAAAAACATTTAATAAGTATCAAATGTATATTAAATATTACATATATTTAAATAAATTACATGTTATCATTTAGCCACGTATCAATTTCCACTTCTCAATCCTAAACATCAAAGGAGCATCCATCCTTGTACAAAATCTTCACGAAATTTTAACCAAAATCCATAAATTTCTGGAATAGGACAATTGTCGATCAAAGGAACCTGTAAATTAAGATTATAATGTTAGTAAAGTATCTTTATATGAGTTAATAATTTAAGCAATATCATATTAAAAATAATATATACATACCATAACAAAGTGGTCATATTTTCTTAGAAATGCAACGTAGATTAATTTCTCTGGACTAATAATTCCTTCTGGAACATATAATGGCAATATGTCAAAGTACCCATTTGTATCGACTTTAAAGAGACTAAAATCACATAATACATAATCGCAATTACTGGACCCATCTCATCCGTAGACATGCAATACTCATGCTCACAAGGACTTTTACAGTAGTAAACCTTGCTTAACGTGGTCCTATAATTCTAAGTTTATACTTTTATAAAAAAATATTAGTAATAATTGATTGGGTTAACTCCTATATTTCTAAGTTTTCTCTTTCATAATATTTATAAAAAAGAATTATGAGAAAATTTTCAATAAATTAATTTTGAACTCACCGAAAATTCGTCTTTTCCATCCATGGTTATATGGTAAGTTTCCTACGAATAAAAAAATATTAGCAATAATTGATTGGGTTAACTCCTATAATTCTGTTTAGATATTCATAACTTTTATAAAAAAGAACTATGCAAAAAATTTTAGCAAAAATTAAATTTGAACTTACCGCAAAATTCTTTTTTTCCATCCAAGAAATTTGAATCTTGTTGAATCAATATACCTATTATCAATAATATTTCTAATATGTTGTTTTTTAAAAAAGTAAATATTTTTAGATATTGAACTAGCGTAAATTATAAAGTAAGAGCTTAAAATTTAAAGAAAAAACATATTATTATTTATCATGTTATTTCTTAAAGATAGATATTTTTAGTATTGAACTAGTAATCTTAGTAGATTCTGAAATCCCAAAAAAAATATAAAAAATATATAGCTCATTTTATAAAATCTCAAATTTTGAATTTTTGAATATTTATATAATTAATTTAACCCAGGTCAATCTCTGTCCATGATTATTTCTTAAAAAAATATTTTTTAGTATTGGACTAACAATTTTCAGTAGAGAGAATATTTATAAACTATTGTTTTAAGATAATATGACAAACCAATATTCTCATGATGATGAAAATATGATAATCTATACATGAAAAGTATAAAAAAGTAATGTCTCATATACATACATCCAGGTCATATAAAAAAATAAAAAAATGTATTTCTCACATACATATATACAGTCGGTCATGTAAAAAAGCAATGATCACATACATATACAGTTGGTCACATAAAAAGAATAAAAAAGCAGTTGGTCATATAAAAGAATAAAAAAGTAATGTTTACATACAGTCAGGTCACGCATGGCGCAACAAACGAAGTTGACAAGTAGATGAGATGAGGAGGATGAAATCACCTTCAGAACACACTAAGTTGATGGAGTTGTTTTAGATCGCGTGAGCTTGCAAGAAAAGAATGATAAGTTGATGAATTTGTTTTCAGATTACTTGAGGAGGATGTATGATGGTGTTAATTTTTAAAATATAATGAAACTGGAATAAGTTGTATATGTATATATATATATACACACACATGAATATGAAAAGATACAACTGATTAGAATAAATTCATGTATATGAATAAGTGCAATAATTAACGTGGGTATATTAAATGATTACACAAAAAACTAGGGTTATGCATATGTAAAGTATATTAAATGATTACACAAAAAACAAGGGTTATGCATCTGTACAGTATTTGCACAAAAAGTAGGAAGGACAGTAGTGTAATTTTCTCGATTTGCATTGAGTAATTTTGATTTGCATTTAACAATCATGTTCTTCACCTGCCAAATCCCAATTTATAAGTCAAGATGAGATATGATGCGCCATGTTTTGAAGTAATATTTACTTGGACAAGCATGCAAAAAGGCAGAATTGTAAGTTCCTTCTCTTGTTATTCTGCTGGTACATATGCTACGGAGTATAATTTAGGCCCCAAACCGACAAATATGGCTAATATATACAATAAATTAACTTTTGAGTTCAAGCGGATGGTTGCCGATCTGTAAACCACTAGTCCAGTTTCAAGTGTGAAACACAAGAAATATAAATACGCGAGAGAGTGCTGATACAATGCGAAGTGAGATGTGATTTCCAGTATTGCAACAAGGAAAATGTAATTTTAGCATATATTATACAAAAGTAAAAAACAATAATTACCTAAATAATAATTAGCATTTAACCAATCTTGTGTGCATACCAGTGACTCTACAGTCATGTATCAAACTGAATGCTATGTTGGTTGATAAGTCTCTGGCATGAGCTGAATATATTAGGGTGCGTTCTTAACGAACGTGAGCGTGGCATTTGAGCGTGCCATTTGAGTGTGGTACTGTAGCGAAGGGGAATTGTGTTTTTAGCTACGAACGGGGTATTTGAGCGTGGTATTTTTAAAATAAGATTTAAATAGAGATGGTTTGGCAAATTCGAATACAAATACAAATACAGTTTCTAATACAGATACAAGTACAATTACAAATACAAACACAAATTAGTGCAGACCCGCAGCAACCAACCGATCTCTAATGGTATCTCGAACTAATGGCATTTCTCGGAATCCTTCTGCTTGAACACGTTCCGTGCCTCTATTTGTCGTATTTCTCATACTATAATATTCCATCAAGTAATTATCGGGTATTCGTTCAGGATCATCATCAAAAGCCATAAAATCTGGGTCACCACTATTGTATTTGCATATGAAGTTGTGTAAGGCCATTGTAGACACCACAACTTTCACTTGAGTTTGAAACCGATATGTAGGCAACTTGTTGAGAATGGTAAATTTTTTCTTCCAAATGCCAAATGTTCGTTCTACGGCCATCCGTAAACTCGAATAGTAGTAATTAAACACTTCATTGGCCGACTTTGGTTGATTCATTGTATCACGGAAATGCGGAATATGATATCTCATATTTCGATATGGTGGTAAATATCCAGTCTGTAGTGGATAGCCCGAATCAACAAAATAATACTGTCCAGCTGGAGGGTAAGGAAAGTTATAGTTTCTATCATTTGTAACAGCATTAAAAATTCTGCTATCATGTGCAGTCCCTTCCCAACTAGCCATAACATACGTAAACTGTAAATCGAAATCACAAACTGCTAATATATTTTGAGTTGCAAACTCTTTTCTTCCAATATAAGGGATAATTTGATCAGCGGGTAAATGTGCAGATACGTGGGTACCGTCTATAGCGCCAATACAGTTTTTGAAATACGGGTAATACCGGGTGGAAGTTCTGATGTGATGTGGAACAGTATTAAATTGTTGTTCTGCTGGCTTTATTACATCAGCAGCGAGTAATTGAAAAGCGTTTAGGACATCATGAAAACAAACGGAAATTGTGCTACCTGATCGTTGAAATCTTTCTTGTAGTTGTCTATTTGAAAGCCTAGTAGCCATTGTATAAATGAATATTCCAACCATTTCGACGACACAGATTTCTGGTCTGGAAGCGAGACCATGATGTTGCAGTTTCTCACATAATGCGTAGAAACAAAGCCTTTTCATCCGAAAATTATTTTGACAACGGCTTTGATGGCCATTCAAAATTTCGTTGATCCAAGATAAGCCAGTGAACTCCGAAGTATTAATCCGCGTCATATGATTTCTCCTTTCATTCTGAACCAGATAAACCCCGTAGAGCTCCATCAAATCGTCGTTCTCGGAGGATGAATCGGAGTTTGACATTAGTCGAATAAGTAGAAAGAGTTGAAGAAGTAGTATTGTGTAAGGTGTTAAGATAGAGGGGGTTATATATAGGGAGGAAGAGAAGTTGGAAAAAAAGCCGTTGGCGTCCGACGCGTCGGACGCCAACGGCTTGATTTCCAACATCCAGCGATCGTTCCATTTGGAAGTGGAAAAAAGTGCTCGCGTCCGACGCGTCAGACGCGAACATAGAGTTGAGCGTGCCAAAACTTTGCTGCGAACGCACCCTTAATTTGGATGCAGCTGTAGATATTGGAATACGTAATACATACCTGGCCATCTTTGATAATATACGATAATTTATAGTGTTAGTCTTCCACCACTTTAGGGCATCAAATTCTTCATCTTCTGCAGTTACATATGCATCAACATCCAAGTACGTGTCCAAATCATTCTTACTTTACTTTCTTTTAACCTTTTTCGAGGGAAATTCTGCAAATTCAGTTTCGATTCTTCTTTTGCCTATACATTGTGAACTGTTAGTGCTGCCTTTAACTTGGTTATGATCAGGTATGATTGTACTTTCCTCTTTTTCATAACCATGATAAATCTTGTAAAGGTAATCATGAATTCTATCAAGATTTTGCTTTGCATTACACTGACCAAAAGAATTTTCATAGATGGATCAAATAAACAAAAGTTTGTATCGAGGATCTAAGATAGCTGCAACAGCAAGAACCAAACTGTATTCATTCCAAATAAACATTGAATTTTTGTTGCATGTTCAATGTTAAGATCCTCATCTTACCATCACAAATGGCATATTCCTCGTATAACAGTGGTGGAACCAGGATTGCAAAGATGAAGGGGTCAAAACTTTAGGGGGGCAATATATACTAGAGTTTAATGAAATTGTCCGTTTTTCTTTAAATTTCTTCCTCATTTATTTTATTTTTTCTCTTTTGAAAAGCTGATTTTTTTTTGGTTGGGGGGGGGGGGGGGGCTGTGGCCCCTACCGGCCCTAAAGTAGTCCTGCCTCTGTCGTATAACAAACTCTGTATGGTCCAGACTTCCTTGAAATATAAATTTGCAGTGGGCTTGGTATTTGATATTACTTTATTTGCATTAACCAAGACTTTTAAGGCGTTTGTTAAGATCTCAAGCTTTTACCCATCATGATCGCGAAGTGAATAAATGCCATTGCAATAAACTTGATCACATCTATTGATTGCATTCTTGTAAGGAAACTCCCATTGAAGCATGTCTGCTGTGTCATCCCATTTTCTAGAAACATCTGTTATGAGTCTTATACTAATACCAAGCCCAAATTCTTATGCAATTTTTTTGAACTTCTGCAAGTTAGATGCACTTGGTTGCATAAACAATGATCCTTTTGATGCACTCAATTTCACGATTTAAAACGTTAATACAGTCTAAATCCATAATGCTAAATACATTTTCACAGCATCTAACATTAGAGTATTTTTCAATAATACGCAGTTCCTCATGGAAAGTTTCACCCAACCTTTCTGCAAAGAAACTATTTATTGTAGAACCATCAAAAGTCACTGCAAAAACCTCCTCGTGTAAATCCCTCAGCTATGCACCTCTCAATTACTTCATTAAATACCTGAGGTGTGTTCAAACACGAGATCTACATGAAGTTTAACAAATTATTTTCAAATTAAATTCATCATCAGTATAGTATACAGTTACAGCCATGTATATTACATTCTTGTCATATGACCATAAACAAAAAGAAATGTTCAGGTGAGAACTGAGATTTTTCTGCATATCTTTAACCTTTTCATGTGCTCCATGGTTGTTAGCCGGCAAGTCAAGTCGAGTCGACTTGTCGGACTATTCATAGACTAGTCGGTAAATAGTAAATATATACATATACATTAATACACAACTGCAGTATATAAATAAATAAATACAACTTTGTAGTGTATTAATAGATAATTGTAGTTTATAATAAAATAGCGTTCGGCTTCGGGTTAGTTCTTTTCCAGATTAATTTTCTTTCTGAAATTTTGACTTCGTGTTCGACTTCGTAAATGGGTTCAAATTCATGTTCACGTTCGACTTCGTAAACTGGAGTCAAATTTCAAATTTCAGAATGGGTTCGTCTTCATGATTTGGGTTCGACTTCGTGATTTAGGGTTCAAGTTCGTGATTTCGACTTAATGATTTAGGGTTCGAGCTTGACTAATGGCAAGTCGACTCTTCCAATCGATGATCCAATCTAGACTGATCGACGACTAGTCGAGCACTGTAATAACAGTGTTATGCTCTATGTATAAAATAATGCAATCATTTCTAACAGTTTCCTGGTCGAATGACTCAAAGGAAGGCTGTAAATATTTAATGAAATTGATAAATGTTGGGTGCTCAACTACGTTGAAGGGTAGTCCAATACAAATCAAAAATTGTGCGAATAGCCTTTGAATTGCATCTGGATTAAACTGGATCCCTTCACTATCACAAGAATCACATCTAGCACTAGTAGAACCATTAAAACTGTTTTCTAGGGTAAATTTATTCCAAACTTCTGGCCATTTTGCTTAATTACTTTCTTTGTTCCAAGTAGTACCATTCTCATTTCTCACTATCAGAGTCAAGAAGCATCCGCAATATGATTATATAATGCATTATATTGCACCATTAGCTTTTTGCTAAATAGTATAATTTAAATATCTGAATGTATTCCATGAAAAATTATGCTATGGGATGTGGATATTAGTTTTTCTGAGTTCTAATAAATACTTTTGATCCTTCATGCTTTTTACCGAGTAGCAATAGCTATTTTAGTATTTCCAAATGATCAATTTAAAGTATGAGTTCAGTACTTACATTTTGGTCTACATGAAATCTTTTATGGACACGCAACAGTAAAATAGCAAAAAAATCTAGGAGTAATTAATTAAGTTTATCTCTGCAATCATACTGGAAAATGACAAAGTTCAGTTTCATGTATCAAAATTATTATCAGAAGGAGCATGTGAAAATTTCTTAAATTTGGCCAACTGACCAACTATCAAGGATTGAGATAAAACATCACTAAACAAAATTACTTCCTTACTATGTATGTTACATAAGCAATATTATTGCAATCATAAATTGCTTATGTCATATGCAAGAAGTTTCTAAATTTAATATCTAAATTCCTTGTTTTAAACAACTAAAAAATGTTCCTGCTATATGCAAATTAGGCAGAATGTAGTGGAAAACCTGTAGTGGTTGGGTAGTCCCACTTATATCACCATGTTGTCCTTATTTGTAGTAAAATACAAATAACCATTTTAAATAGAAGTGGAACTCCCCAACCACTACAGGTTTTCCACAACATTCTTCCTAATTTTCATATAGCAAGAACATTTTTAGTTGTTTAAAACAAGGAATTCAGATATTAAATTTAGAAACTTCTTGCATACGACATAAGTAATTTATGATTACAATAATATTGTTCATGTAACATACATAGTAAGAAAGTAATTTTGTTTAGTGACGTTCTATCCAAATCCTTGATGGTTGGTCAGTTGGCCAAATTTAAGAAATTTTCACATGCTCCTTGTAAAAATAATTTTGACATATGAAACTGAATTTTGTCGTTTTCCAGTATGACGGCAGAGATAAACTTAATTAATTACTGCTAGAATTTTTTTGCTAGTTTACTGTTGCGTATCCATAAAGATTTAATGTATAGAAAAATGAAAGTACTGAACTCATACTTTAAATTGATCATTTGGAAATAACGAAATAGCTTTTGCTACTTGGTAAAAAGCTTGAAAGATCAAAAGTAGTTATTTGAATGGTATGCTGTTCCGAACGGAACCACGAGATTCCGACCAACTCAAATCGGTTCCGGCCGGTGTCGGGACAAAATTATGGCAAAATCCCATCCCGGTCAAAAAGAAGAAGAAAAATCCGTAGATTCAATTGCAGAAAGAAAAAGAAAATAGATAATAAAAAACACAAAGCATCCATAAAAGTAAAGCTAGAGTCTATGAAAACGTGATTGAACAGTAAGAAGAGAATCATTTTGCTCTTATAAATACATGGTTCGAAGAGTAAATCACCACAATCAATCTCTGTTAAAACCCCCAAATTCGAACATAGCTTAATCGAACTAATAGCTCAGTTGTATAGAATTAAAAAACATCACAAAACTAAATAATTTTACCACTGGATGAAAGCTATATTATGACAAGAAAACTCAATTTAGCACTAAATAATTCACCTACTTAGAAGATCGATTGAATAAATGGCCAAATGAGAACTCAATTTAATGCAACTTAACTCATACCTAATTCCATTGTGGCCTGAGGCAACATTGCCTTCTTTGGTTTGGCAGCTGCCCTCTTTACCCTTACCATAACAACAGACTTAATTGTACGTAGTATTTGTTATGGGATGCGATTCAACTGATGATTCGTGTGTTTTCTGTGATGATAACGACGATTTATGTAGGGTCCACTACACCATAATGGTCATTTGGTGACACTTTTTTTTTTCAGTTGCCAACACTTACTTGTGTTGCACTGTAGTCACTATAATAAGTGTTGTTACATTAAAAAAGTGTTACCGAAAATACATAATTAAATTCTCTTTTTTCCCAACACTTATTTGTGTTTGCAAGGCCGGTTTCGAAGGGTAAAATGGTAAACTAACGTGTGTAAACCTGATTCCCATTTCACAATCCTTTGGCCAACGCTTGTACACAAATCGGCCGCTAAATCACGATTTCAGAAGAGAGAAAAAGAAAAAAAACACGCATCATGGTAATGGTTGAAGACTTCAAATTTGTTCCTCTCTAATCGGATTTTAGGAATCTTTGTTCAATTTGTGCTAGAATTTCAAATCCGTTCCTCTCTAATCCGTTCCTTTCTAATCGATTTCAGGTATAAATTTTGTAACACTTATACTTTTAAACTTTAGTGTTAACTTTTGGACTGGGATCTACTCGACAACAGGTGCTCGATTTTAGATGTTTTCTACTTTTATTTGGATTATTTCTTCTTGGCAGGTTTAGTTTTGAAATTAGCTTATGAGCAATAATGTTGAGTTAGGGTTATGAGGATTTGCCGATCCATTTTATCTAACATTGATGTGGTACTGTCAACTCACTTGTATTTGCTTTTACTTTGGTTAGATGGTGTTGCCGTTTTGATAGTTGCCTTCATCTATCTCCTACAAATTGTTAGCTACTGCTTGGTGGATATCTTGATTTCTTCCCTTAGACTTTTAGAAAATTAAATTTGTTATGTAAGAGTTCCTTAGGCAGCTAGCCAGCATATTTTTCGCACCCTCAGTGGTGCTTGTCCCACAGAGCTTCAGTATATATGCCGTTTGATAGCTGTTTAGGTCAAAGTGTGAGTGGGATTGCCTCAGGCAGTCGTAGACAAATGTTTTCCCCATACTTGGTGCAATGTAAGGTTACAAGGGATGTGCTTGAGAGTTAAGTAGAACAGTAGACTGTCCACCTCAAGAGCCAGAGGTGCTACGACATATATGCTTCTTCATGTTAAAATTTCCAAAGTGTGTTTTTAGCTTCATAATTTTCTAAGCAAGTATTTTTTTCTTTATCGTAGTCTACTTTTTTGCTTGCTCAAATTCATATCTACTTCACAGTATGCAATGTGTAAACACATTATTCTGAGCAATATTTATGAAAACTTTTTATGCACAAATATTAACATTAGCAACCAATAATTTCAGATGGTCATAAATACTAAAGTTATACACTCGTGTAAAGCCATAATTTTGTTTCAGAAATGACTGAATGCTCAAAGATATGGTAATCAACATTCATCATTTATTTAGTAGGTTCAAATAGTTAAATACTTTCTGCTGAGATTGGACGGATGAACACATTTCAATAGTTTAACTCCATTCTTTTAAATTATTCCTTTCAATACTCAAATGTAAGTAATTTTATACATTCAGCATATACCCTATATCTTGAAATGAATAACGGCTAGCTCTTTAATCCTGGTCTTTATACATTCTCACTATCACTACTTTTAGAGAATGCATGTAGACGTCTATGAGTACATCATTCCCCTCTTAACTTTGATCTGCAAATTATTCATATATTGAAAAGTGCAAGAAGCGTGGCATGTAAAACTATATAAATGACAGTTGTATACAGACCATATATATAATGCTTTAATAAGTTCTGGTATTGTTTATAGACAACCCAAATATACTAATTACTTTCCTCTGTCATTGCTAGCTTCTGTGCCATGGACCCTAGCTTGGTTGTTGATGACTATTCGCTGGGACTAGGATTCTTCTTCACGTACTGTGGTCCTTCTGCCTTCTGCGACAAAGGCTGTTTTTCACCATTTGCAGAAGAGACAAGGACAGGTCTTTGTTGTCATCTTACTAGATCTTTATTCGTGTCCTTTTTTGAAAAGCAATGGCAACATATGCCTCAATATTCTCAAGGATCAGTGGAGTCCTTCCCTAACAATTTCAAAGGTATGCTATTTATTCCTTCCATGACCTACAAGCTTGAACCATATATGACTACACTACGCAGTTAGTTAATAGTCTTGTAACAGCTGATACTCGATCTTAAATCAATCAGTTATGAATCGTATATGTTGTAAAAAGGGTAGGATGCAATGTAATTTCTGCTAACAGTCCGGTTTTCATTTCATACAGGTTTTGTTATAGCCAAATTCTATTAGTAGCAATCACATGCTTGACTAGCATTTTTCAATATTATGTTGCAATTTGGGCAAAGTGGGCAAAGCTTTCTGATGCGTCTTGAATTGGTAGGCAATTTTCAATATTATGTTGTCAGGCTTGTTTTAGTGTCCATGCCATATATTTATTTTGATTCCTAAAGTAGACCGAATGCTACAAATGATTATGGGGCCTTGACGGTATCAGTTTTTGATTTTCAGTGGACCAAAAATTTCAATGAATCTTCAGCTGTTTGCGAGGATGAATTGAGTAATCCGTTGTTTTAGTCATTCTCCATCCGAGGTTGATAAAATAAAATATACAGTGGATGCAAGAACAAATACTAATAAATCATATTGTACTTAAATATTGTTTCATGTTGCACTTATTGCAAAAGCAGTTCAAATTGAGCGGAAGCACAGGAAAACATAATTTATGAAATGTTTAGTAAAATATACAGTCTAGAACATTAACTAGTTCTATTATTATAAATGAACATTCAAATAATGCATCCAACAAAATCAACACTATCAGTAAATTCAAAAAGGTTAGCTATCAAGATGTTATATGTCACTATTGGCATATACATATTCAACTTCTAATGCTAACAGTACTTTCTAATTAATTATAACCTTTTCTGATGATATATCATGCAATTTATTGGTAGCATTAACATTACATAACTTTTCATTTTTATTGAAGATACAAATCCTTTTGTGCATGCTTTGACCTGCTTCGCTTTGCTAGTCATGTGATGGTTCTTTCTTCTGAAACTACTTTACAAACTTCAGATCGTCAGTCCCCGGTTCAGTGTGCAGGTTCATAATGTACACCAATGTGCATAGGGTCTTGATTCTCCCATTCTTTCTGCAACTGTTTCTAATCTCTCTTTGGATTCTTTTCCCGCAGGTGCACTCTCTGGTGTTGGCACGTCTAATACCTCCAATGTTGCTGCTTGTGACGGTTCGGCTATTGTCAATCCTGTTAGTCCACTGCTAGTCTTACTGCCAATTTTTTACTCTTTTGTTGATGCCAACTTTGCTTCACCACATCATAAGGCTTTGCCTCTTTTTGCTTAGACTCTTGGAGTACCCCCAACACATTCAATCACCCTGTCGCCTAATACTGCTATTACCCATGCTTTTTTGTCTGGCCATGCGGCTGCTATCGTTGATACATGTAGTGCTAATGCCATTCCGGCTGTTTATGTAGTTTGTTCTGCGCTTATTGCTGATAAGATGACTTCATATGCAAAATCTAACTATACTGACAGTGTAAGAAGCATTTTTGATAAAAAGCGTTCTACTTTAAGGGTCTTCAGAATGGGGGTATGGCTACTAGTGCAATCAAGCAGGTACACACATTTGCTTATTTGAAAGTATTTTGATGGTTTATCAGTACTGTTTTGCTTTTGTTCAATACTTGTATTCATATATTCCATATAAGTGAATTCTGCAATTCAAAATATTTCATAATAATATTTATTTACGTTGGATCTCATTGTGTTCACATATGAGAAATAATCAAGAGAATTTAATGGTTGAGATCCATCTTATCAATTTAAAACTGAGCATTTGTTCGAAATGATTCAAGACTGAGCATTGCCATTAAGGATACCAAATACATTAGTTCCCATTTTATATACAGGAAATGCAATGTTTGACTTTTCATTGAACTCGTTGTGCTCATGTTCTTAGTAAGAAACGTGTGGATTTTTTTAAACCAAAAGCCAGAAGCCATACAGCATCATAACTCCATTACAAATTGAAGAACTATGCTCCAATATAATACTTAGTATCATAACAGTTATCTTTTGAACTCAAACATACTAAATCAATTATATACTTTTTGTCCAAATTTCAATATGGCAGTGTTCAAAATAGATACTCGGCTATCGCCTTCACATTTATTCATATTTTTAGTTCTTTTCAACCAAAAAAGTTTGTGGGTTTGATGAGGTTGGTGTACCTATTAGACCAACTGATTACAAAATATTCATGGAGTCATCAAACATAGGAGGTATTCTCTCTACTTTAGATCACAGCACTTTCTAAAGATGTGCTTGTTCCTTATTTTTTTCACAATGAAATGCTAAGTCTCTGCTGGCATGCTTCATCCAAACATCAAGGAAATTAGGTGGTGCTATTCCTCTGTAGAACCTGCTGATCATTGTAGATTCAACAGACATAGTGATACATCATGGATTTTAGATGTAATTGAATTTATGAAAAATGGGGATGTTAGCTTTTAATATCAAAAACTAAATTATCATCATTGCTCAGTTTCGAGAAACTGAGCATATGCCCAGTTTTTTGAAACTGAGCATTACTCAGTTTTTTTCGAAACTGAGCAATGCTCAGTTTCTCGAAACTGGGCACAATAATTGTCTTTAGATGAACCAAGTTAAGATTTTGAATTGCTTATTTTATTGTAATTTTAAGAATTTTAGGTAGCATGTTTGAGCATAAATGGGAATATTGACACTAGATTGCAGCACTTTCAAAAGATGTGCATGTTCCTTATTTTTTTCACAATGAAACGCTAAGTCTCTGCTGGCATGCTTCATCCAAACATCAAGGAAATTAGGTGGTTCTATTATCAGGCGAACCTCTGTAGAACCTGTAGATCATTGTAGATTCAATAGACATAGCAATACATTATGGATTTTAGTTGTAATTGAATTTATGAAGAATGGGGATTTTAGTTTTTAATATCAAAAACTAAATTATCATCATTGCTCAGTTTCGAACAAAACTGAGCATTGCTCAGTTTCGAGAAAAACTGAGCATATGCTCAGTTTTGTTGAAACTAAGCAATACTCGGTTTTGCAAATATGTTTGATCAGTTTCGCAAAAAAATAAACAAATCCTTGTTCAGTTAGTTAATACAAGATGTTATTTATCAGTTTTGCAATTTGTTATTTCTGTAAAAATGAGTGCGTTTATATTTTGTAGGCACTTGTGGAGGAGAAGGAAAAAACAGAATTTGGAATGTAATAGCAACGAGAATGCAAACATTTTGATCTTGACAATGATCCTATTGCTAAAGTTTTTGGTTCTGATAAAAGGAAAAATTATTGTCATGCAATTAGCTCCTCTTCTTCCATAAAACAAGTAAAGATGATGCAAGCATCAAAAGCAATTGCCGACAAGAATAAAAAGGACGATTTTCGTCAATGGTATATGGAATTACAAAATCAAATTGCAAGTCAAGTGTTTGGATAACAGAAGTTTTTGATCTGGAAGCACCAATTTACGATGGTCCTCAAAATGGATATTACAAGCTTTGTGAATTTTCGGATGGAGGCTTTATGATATGGTCCATGTTTCGCCTTCATAATATCTAAAATTCTATGTATCATTAGTAAAACTTTGTATTGTTTTTTGTAATTTGAACTTGATATTATGGTATTTTGAAATTGGAAGTATTATGCAAAAGTGACATTATTGAATTTGAAATATGGAAGTGTACCAAATACTTTTATTTGAATTGATATGTTGAATTATATATGTGATTGAAAATCATAAAAACATGTTATATAAGTGTTAGCAATTTATGTATGCCAACATTTATAAGAGTTACTAGGATTATGATACTGACATTTATAAGTGTAACCATATCTTACGGTTTCAACATTTATAAGTGTTGGCAAGGAATATGTTTGTAACTCTTATAAGTATTAGCTTATCTTATGGTTCCAACATTTATAAGTGTTAGCAATGAATATGTTTGCAATTCTTATAAGTGTTACTATATCTTATGGTTCCAACATTTATAAGTGTTAGCAATGAATATGCTTGTAACACTTATAAGTGTTAGCAATAAATATGTTTGTAACACTTATAAGTGTTAGCAGTTACTCTGTTTGTAACACTTATAAGTGTTACAGGAAATACCTCACAGGCCGTTGGTGACACTTAAAAGTGTTACTGAAATTATTTGTAACACCTATACTTGTTGGGAATCCCCTGTTTTGGTGTAGTGGTCTAAGCCTTCAAGACAAGTGTTTTTCCAATTTAAGAGACATACAATGGAAATTTAGTAAAAAAAAAGGTGGTAATTTTAAAATAATATAATTTGTAAAAGAGAGCACGGAGAAAAAAATGTATTGAGTAAATGAAATAATACCTGTTATTGGATGCATTTAGCACCACTCCGAAATCTACTTCTTGATAATAAGGAAATGCATTAAAAGTTGTTCAAGGTTGAAAGCAGATACATGCACGAAAATATTTGAAAGTCAAAAATGAATAATAACAAAAGTATTGCAGAAATTTACACTGCACAGTCTGATATGACCGAAGAATTATTAAATAAAGAGTCAATTTGGCTATGAAAAATACATTTCAGAGGAAAAATCAAAAAGAGTTAAAAAATTATAAAAGGAAAAATTATTGTTGCTAATATTATTTTTCCATTAAAAATTAACTGTTCCTGCCCCTTCCCATTTCTTTCTTCTCTGTTTCTTCCACATCATTATATTACTTGTCTACCTCCTTCCGACTTCCTTATTGGCCAAGAAAAATTAGATAATTATATTTCTTAGTTGGAAATCGATCAAAATATAAAATTGTATGCACGTTCCATAAAACTTCATTGGAAATTTGAGTGCAAGAAAAGTAAATTATATTTGTATCATCTTGTGTTAGAGCACATTTAGGAGGTGACTGAAAAAAATAAAGATTTAAATGTGTTCCCCTACATTAACCAATATTTTAACCATCTTTTTGCTGAATTAGGCTTTTGAGTTTGGAGATAAAGAGGAAGAAAAAAGTTTTCGAGAGGCAAATGCAAGTTAAAAAATTATGATTATAGAAATGGTAGTTTAGTTATTTTGCTTTGTTTTGCAGAGAAAAACCAAGTACTTCCTTCCCTTAACAATTTTCTTAATTAAATAAACCTTTTTCTGACCTCTAATCCAAATTGATTACTCTTTAAAAATTTCCTATAACTAAACAAGAGCTGAGATAATTCAAAATGAATAATCTATCAGTTTGCCAACAGTAAAAAGGTAAAACAAATTCAGTAAGAATTTAGAGATTAAATAGTAGTAAATAATAATTGAATGGTATTAACTGAATTGAAATTTTAAAAACACTTGTTATAATTAAACCATCAGTAACATAATTATCACTTATTTTGTTTAACATTCTGTTGTAAATTTTACCAAACAAACGAAAATAGCTCTTGAACAACTCAAGCGACAACAAAAATAATCCGAAACTTCATAGAAACCCGAAGCACAAGATTCAAAGCAATCTAAAGCAATTAAAAGCATATGTAATTTCATTTCTTGTAAAATAACCTAGAAAGTAAAATGAATCAGCGAAAGCCATACCTGAATCCGTAAATGTTTATAAAGAGAAGATTAACCTAATTAAGACATGATTTTAATTATCAAACCTGACATAAGCTTTAGATCTAAATCGATAGTTGTTGCTTTCATCAACTGGATCCATGAGCGTTTGTTAAAGAGGATCGATTTGGTTTTGGATCTTCCAAATTGAAACAAGTACATATGTAAATGATTTCTTCAAAGGGGATAAAGAGAATACGCTGAAAACTTGTGTAATTTGTGGATCATATCCCCTAATTATAACAGTATAATATTTCAGTTTGGCCCTTCAACAAACTGAAAAATATTCCGGTCTCTACGCATTCCTTCCATAACAACCGAATATTTATGCCAATAAATATTGTTATCTTATTTGACCACTTTAATTGGCATTCACACCTAAATAGTGTTATACATTATATTTAAATGTGTGGCCCGCATAATTGAAATATTCCAACAATCTCCCAATGGGACACATATTTAATAATCGTAAACGTGTTTAACTTTATGAGCTCCAAATTCTGCTTTTTATGCCATAAGGTGTCTTATGAAACAATCTCGCCCATTAACTATGCTGACAAAGGATCAAAGCGGTCTTCGTTATCTTCAATTTAAATAAACACATCAATGGTCACATATACCAATACGATCAAATGACATAGATCAATCAAGTATGTGTAGCATGAAAATTACATGCGATGTGATCATTACATGACTATTCCCAACTGTCCAACTTTAATTATTGAGATCAAAATGTTCAATATTTAAACACCTTGGAATGCAAAAAACACTTTGTTACTTTATTTCTGCTCAAAAAAAGAACTTGATATATATATATATATATATATGTGTGTGTGTGTGTGTGTGTGTGTGTGTGTGTGTGTGTATCCAAAGTATAGAGCAATGAGTCATATGACAATACCAAATACAAACTCCCCCTGAACCAAAATATCCTTACATAAAAAATTACACCGATTGAGCTACATGCTCATGAAAGACCATAGGTGATAATCTTTTGGTAAGAGGATCCACCATAATGAAGTTTGTCGAAGTATGCCCTATGAATTACAATATATTTTGCACACTTCCCTTATTCGAAAATAATATATTCTTTACAGTCACAATGTTACTTTAATGGTCTTTCAAAACTTTGTTAATAACCCACAGTCCTGTGACATAATTTTATAATTATTTTCCATAGTTGGATGTCTTGTAATTAAAACTAAACAATATTTTCATTGTAGTGGAAGTCATAAATGTTTGCATAAAACTTTCCTTATATAGTTCCATTCTATATTGTCATTATCTTAAGTGGATCATTTGCAGTAATGACATCTAAAAATTATTCAAATCGTAATTCTTTATGATCTCCTACTGATTCAATCTTTTATCTACAAGCATATAACCTTTTTTATTTTGTTCCTCAAAGATACTTCATAACCATTTTGGCTACTAATAGGTGATCTACTTTCAATGTCAATAAGATATCTACCAAATAATATACACGATACCCATATGTGTATATAGTTTAGTATGCATTAGAATCCATACTACAAATGCATGAGGAATCACTTGCATTTCTTTAGTTTTAAGAATGTTAAGACTTATTTGTTTTGGTAAAAATATATAACTAAATCGCAGTTTCCATACCAAACCTTTTAGGACTTATCTTCTGAATTCTTTTGTAATCCAAATATCACTCCATGATCAATAATGGTGTATTTGAATCCCAAATACAAAAGACTAATCCATAAGTTGATTTCTTTAGTTACATCAATGTCTCGATTGAGAAAAATAAAATTAATCTCCATTAGATAGTGCTCAAAAGTACCTAATGCAATATGCTTCAAAGTGATTATAAAGAGTCCTCTACGAAGTTCAAAAGGAACTTTCTTTAAAGAAAACAAATTTTCCTTTTAAGAACAATGTTTTCAAAAAAGTCCCTTATAAGATTCCATATTACCCACTTGTTCCCTTTTGGCTTTGAGTAGTTATTCATAACCAATAATCTTGTTACTTAAGTTAGAGGGAAATTTCAAACTTTATTATCCATATAGATTTATAATATATGTACTTTTCTTAAATCCACATTTTTAGTTAGTACCTTGCCTGGATTGATGCAGGCCCATAGAATTATTTTTATCAATTCATTATTTATATTTATGGAGAAATACTACATGGTAATCTGAAATAACATTTCTTCCCTTTTAGGTGGATTTTCTTAGTGATCTTGCAATTTAAGGTTGTTGAGTCTGTTTTCTCAAAACATTAAACCTTAACTTGAAGAACAATTTCTTTAGCATTGTCTTATTATGCTTCATAATTTACTTCTTGTTAATGAAAGGATACAAACCCTATACATTATTGGAAGATGTAACTATAATTGAATCAAAAACAATGATTCTCCTAAAAACAATGTTTTATACTTAATTGAAAATCTATTTAACATTGTATAATTTTTGTTCTTAATTCATTTATTGTTAATGAAATTAAACAAATCATAAAATTACCCAAAGAAGAAATTGTAGTTGATCAGAGATGATTCTCTTTAAAGACAATGATTACACTTTATTTCTCCCCCAAATTCAACATCCTCAAAAAGTTGTTGCATTTCCCATCATTAAACTTTTCTTTAATGTGGGTTCATAAATTTATACCTTTAAAATTGCTTAGAATATCAACAAAGTAATTTCCACCTTTTCGATATCTAAGTTTAGAATTCCCTAATAAGCTAAAATATATAATTATATCGATCACCAAAGAGAATTGATGTAACACCCCGAATTTTAGTTAATACTAAAATTCACTAATTATAGGATAAATAATCTCAGATGTGGGAATTGGGGGTAACGGGCTGCGTCATTGCGTTCGTCTCGGAAAAATACGCGAAATAGAGTCCGAGTTTTCGAGAATCGGAGTCCGTATGGCCCAGTTAAGGCCCAATGAAGTTTACAGAAAAATTAAAGGTAAAAACAGATTTAAAAATTCAAATTCAGATTTCAAAATCGAGCCAGCGGGGCCAGGCGGGAAAATTCCCGCCCTAACCATGTCGACAGGGGGGTCGACTTGCCTGTCGACTTGCCTGTCGACACGGCGTGGCGAGCCAGAGGGCTTGGGTGCACCAGATTTGGTTTTCTGGCTAGGGCTGGGCTGGGTTCTAGAGATTTCCGAAATCTAAGGGTCCTAATCTAACCTAGGGTTAATCTAAGGGCCTAAAACACTCACCTAATCTATAAATACACCCTAAACCTACCCTAATCCATACTAAAAATAGAAATGATGGCCTCATGCCGCCAAATTAAATCTTAGAAGGAGCCTCCACTAATTTATGAAGGAAGTTGCAAGCTAATCAACCTCTAATCATCATCTTCTTCATATTTAGCAACTAATTCCACTTCATAAGTTTGCTAATCTTGGGTTTGGTGAGTTTCTATCACTTTAACATCAATTGCTAAAGTAAGTAGATTGGGTGTAATGAGACTTATAGTCTTAAATGCGGATTAGTGAGTTTGAATCATTTGTAATGATATGCTACTCTATGTTTTCCTATGTTTATGCATGTTTAACAAGTGGGTTTATGCATGTTTAGTAAGTTGGTTTATGCACGTTTAACAAGTGGGTTTATGCATGTTTAATAAGTGGGTTTATGCATATCTAATAAGTGGGTTTATGCATGTTTAACAAGTGAGTTATGCAAGTTCATATGCAAGTTATGTGTATGATGTTATGTAAGTTATGTGTAGGTTGTTATGCAAGTTCATATGCAAGTTATGTATATGCTTAAATGCAAGTTTAACATGATATGCAAGTTATGCATGCTTATGCAAGTATGTGAATGCTTATGCAAGTTATGTATATGCTTAAATGCAAGTTTAACATGATATGCAAGTTATGCATGCTTATGCAAGTATGTGAATGCTTATGCAAGTTATGTATACGCTTAAATGCAAGTTTAACATGATATGCAAGTTATGCATGCTTATGCAAGTATGTGAATGCTTATGCAAGAATGTGAATGCTTATGCAAGTTATGTGTATGCTTAAATGCATGTTTAACATGTTATGCAAGTTATGAGAATGCTTATATGCAAGTTCAACATGTTATGCAAGATATGTGTATGATAATATGCAAGTTTGGGTTAAATGTAGTTGGGTTAATATATGCTCATATATGCAAGTTGACATCCTCTTAACCCATGACAAAGTTATATGCTAAGATTTGGTTAAACCCATGATATTTTTGATGGATCTTCCCTTTATTATGTCATGAAATGAGAACGATTTACGTGGGGAACGATGGGGTTAATAAATATGTTAATAAAAGTATGATTGGGTATGATTAAGCATACCATAAAAATGAATTAACATAAGTGGGAATTTACCTATTGAGTTAGGTCTACCCCATGGGAATTTACCTATTGAGTTAGGTCTACCAATGTTATGAAAAACTTGATATTAATTAGGAATAATTAATATGGGGGTGATTAATTAGGTGTAATTAATCAACTAAGACACGAGGTTGGACCCTTTTTGTAGTGGAAGTCTGCCCGAAACCGACCGGCCATCCAGCGGCTACAAATGATTGGCCCAATGTGAGAGGTCTTAGTCATAAATTAAATACGTGATTAAAGTAAAGACACGAGGTTAGACCCTTTTTATGACAGAAGTCTGCCCGGAACCAACCGGCTTATTCAGCAGTCATAAAAGATGGTCTAATGTGAGAGGTCTTTACGAGGTCATGATCTTAATTAATTAATTAAGAAACACTTAACCATATTAGCATGTAGAGGGACATGAGGGGTTAAGTGGGTGCCTTGGGTGGCATGTGGAAATCTAGTGGGTTGCCTTGGGTGGCAATAGAAAATACGATTAGAATACTTAACCAAGTGGAAACATGTAATTAAACATGATTAAAGGGTTAAGTGGGATACACTAGATAAGTGACAAGCTTAGGTGGGTAGCTTGTGGGGGCCCATTTCAACCAATATCCCAAACGTATCTTTGTGGGCTCGACTCTAGTCGGTTGACGGGACACGCATATTGGGCTTGACTATAAGAGGCCAAAACGGGTTAGCGGTGGCAACGCAGGATCAACGGGTTTCATATGCGTGTGTGGACCCGGGCTGGTTGGTAAGTCGTTGTTGCATCGTGTAGATATAAAGCCGTGAACCGTTGATATTATCAGGTGGCCACTTTGGGGAATGATACACCCCATTGTGGGACCAGCACGGGTATCTACGTTAGGGAGCCGATCGCTTGGGAGTAGTGGGTACACCTAGTGGAGATAGGGGCTGACGACACCTATGTAGTGAGCTAGGGGTACGCGAAACTACTGGGTAAATTTTCTAAGTTCTTGGGTGGGATCAACCTTTAAGTAGGAATGACTGGTGTGGTGCAGTTAGTAATTATCCTTGGGTGGGTAGATGCGTCTTTACAGTTATCTTAGTTTATCCTAAGTCTACCAAGCTGCTTAGTGTAGCCATTCATCCCCAGACATTACCGTAGGTCAAGTTTATGTCTTCTCTGGTTACTTTAATGATTGTATTGTTAAAGTTATAGGACTCGCTCAGACTTATGTCTGACCCCGTTGTTTTTATCTTTTTCCCAACCCTCAGGTCCTACGGTGGATCCTAGCAGTAGTGGAGCTTGATCGGATTGCTGTTCCAGTCTTTAGGAGCTTGGATAGACGTAAAGCTCCAGTTACCCAGTTATCTTTTCTTTTGTCCTGGCTATTGTATGAGAGAGTGGGATTATGTACTTCTTTATTTTGATGGATATTGTACTTGACTTTTATTGTGGTTTTATGATGTAACCAGACATGTTTATTTCCGCTGTTATGATGTTTTAAATTTCAAGTACTATTTATAACTGTCTTGTTGTAATTTTTCTGTTCTATATTCACTAAAATACTCCACCGATGCTATGGCATTCCCTTAGAGAGTGACCATAGCGGGCGTGGGGTGTTACACGTGGTATCAGAGCAAAGGTTACCGGAACAGATAAATTTTTTAGAAAGCTATTTTTCTAAAACATTTTTGGAAGAAATATTTTCGAAGACATGTCTTTTAAGAGAAAAGTTTTTGAAAGAAAAGCATAATCCCCAATAGCCATATCTATATCCTTCGAATTCTCCGTTTTGAATCTTTCCTTTTTCGTTTTAGCATGGCTGAGGATCTTAACTTTCCGGAGGGTGTGACGGTACCAGTATGGTATAGGAGATTGATGGAGGCTAGGGCCACCACTGCGGGTCCAGCAAATGTTCCTCCACCAACCGTAGCACCCGATCTTCCTCCTCCCCCTCCTCCTCGCACGGATATTTTTGCTAAGACTTGCAAGGAATTTAAAGCTATGGGAGGGAAACCTTTTCAAGGATCTGAAACTTTTGTGGAGGCTAGAGATTGGCTTAAAGAGGTGGAAGAATTGATAGATATCTTTGAGATGGAAGAAGGAAAGAAAGTCAAGTTAGCTGCTTGGTTAATGAAAGGAGAGGCCTCATTCTGGTGGGAGGTCACTAATGGAGAACGCCCCATTGACTCTTGGGCGGATTTTAGGCAAAGATTTGTGGCAAAGTTTCTCTCAAGGGCGGAGGAAAACTTGTATATGGAAAGATTCTTGACTCTAAAGCAAGGAAATCTCTCGGTGAAGGAATATGTCAACAAGTTTAATCAATTGGCAAGGTTTGGCCTAGATATGGTGAATACACCGGAGAAGAAGGCTTTGAGGTTCGTGAAAGGCTTGAATGAACCGATGCATGGGTTGGCTATGACTCATATCCCTATGGGGGCCACCTTTGAGAAGCTAGTTGACATGGCACTCATGCATGAAGAAGAGAAGGGTCCCAATGCTAATAAGGCACCCGAGAAAAAGGGAGATCAAAAGAGACCTCAGCAACAACAACAGAACAAAGGTGGGAAAGGCAACGGTGGCAAGGGCAAGAAGAAGAAGTGTTTCAATTGTGGGACACCTGGCCACCTAAGCAAGGATTGTCGCAAGAAGAAGAAGACTGGCTGCTTCCACTGTGGCGAAGCAGGGCATTTAGTGAAGGATTGCCCTAAGAAGGGGCAAAGGACGGGGTCTACCTCAGGAGGACAGGTGCAAGCTCTTATGGCACCAGGTCAGGCTAGGGGGCAAGTACAGGCTCTCGCAGTCCCACCGATTCAGGAGAGAGGTAGAACTATTTCCGTTGAAAGTCTGGTTTTTCTATTTGATCATCCTGTCCGTACATTGTTTGATTCAGGCGCATCGCATTCGTTTATCTCATCATCATTAGTTGAGTCACTGCACTTAGACACCAGTCTGGTAGATGATCCCTTGGTTGTTTCAAACCCAATTGGGGGCTCCACTTATTTGTCCATGATATGTTTGGGTTTGAAGATTTCTATACTTAGCATTGAGTTTAGATGTGATGCTTTTGTGTTGGGCTTCACGGGCTATTGGTTGATTTTGGGCATGGACTGGTTATCCAGTAATGGTGTCGTTCTGGATTGCGAAAAGAGAGTTGTTAGGCTCATGACCCGCTTGGGTAACACTCTCGAGATTTCTTGTAATCCCATGGATTCTGTTATGCTAAGTTATCTTGAATCGCTTGACGCTTCGGTCGAGAGTTTACAATCTGTTAAAGTGGTCCGGGAATATCCGGATGTGTTTGAGGAGGTGAAGGGCTTACCTCCGAAGCGGGAGATTGACTTCCGAATATATCTGGTGGATAATGCTAAACCTGTATCTTTACCAGTACGCCACATGGCTCCTCGTGAGAGGAGGGAACTCCATAAGCAAGTAGGGGAGTTGCTTGAGAAGGGGTTTATAAGACGAAGTATATCGGAGTGGGGTGCTCCAGTAGTTTTTGCTACAAAGGCGGATGGGTCCCTCAGACTTTGTGTAGACTATAGAGAACTCAATAAGCTCACAAAGAAGAATAGACACCCATTGCCGAGGATTGATGATCTTTTCGATCAGTTGGTTGGCGCTTCAGTATTTTCTCAGTTGGACTTAGCCACGGGGTTTCATCAATTGAGGGTGGCTGAGGATAGCATAGACAAGACTGCCTTTAGGACTCCGGATGGTTTCTATGAGTGGCTGGTGATGCCATTTGGGTTGACGAATGCCCCTGCCTACTTTGTTGATTTGATGAGTAGGGTGTTCAGGGAGTTCCTTAATAAATTCGTGGTGGTCTTTGTGGATGATATCTTAGTATTTTCTAAGAGTGAAGAAGAGCATGCCCTACATCTTGGGGAGGTATTGAAGACTCTTCGAGCACATAGCCTTAAGGCTAAATTCTCTAAATGTCACTTCTGGAGGAAGGAGGTGCGGTTCTTGGGGCACGTGGTCTCCAAGGAAGGGATAGCTGTGGATCCCGCGAAGGTAGTATCAATTCAGGATTGGAAGGTTCCGAAGAATGCTACCGAAGTAAGAAGTTTCTTGGGGTTGGCGGGTTACTATAGGAAGTTTATCAAAGACTTCGCGAAGATATCAGCCCCATTAACCCGCTTAACGAAGAAGAATCTTGTTTTCGCATGGGACGTAGATTGCGATGATGCGTTCCGATGGTTAAAGAGAGCTTTAACCACTGCTCCAGTTTTAGTGTTGCCAGATGGGAGCAAGCCATTTGTTGTCTATACCGATGCTTGTGGGACAGGACTAGGCGCAGTCTTAATGCAAGAGGGAAGGGTGATAGACTATGGTGGAAGGCAGTTGAGAGTGCATGAGAAAAATTACCCTACCCATGATTTAGAGTTGGCCGCTATTGTTTTTGCGCTTAAGATTTGGCGCCATTATCTTCTTGGTGAGAGATTCGAATTGTTCACTGACCACAACTCATTGAAGTACTTGTTTTCTCAGAAGGATTTGAATTTGAGACATCAAAGGTGGATGGAGTTCTTAGCATCCTATGATTTCGAGATAGCGTATACCCCTGGCAAGGGTAACGTGGTGGCGGACGCCTTGAGCAGAAAGAGGTTGTCCTTGAGTCCATTGTTCGTGGAACGACGAAGCTTGGAATTTATCTCGATGTTTGATTTCAGACCTTCCATTGACTATGTACCCGGTTTCCTAGCTTCCTTGGAGGTTAGACCTACTCTTTTGGGGCGGGTTGGAGAAGCACAGAGGGACGACCCACAGTTGGTTGAGTTAGTGGAGAAGCTCATAAGGGGGGAGTCATCCAGCCATTTGAGTATGTACACCCTAGACAATAGGGGGTGCTTGCGTAGAGACGGTAGACTGTGTGTACCGCAAGACGAGGGTTTGAGGAAGGTTATTCTTGATGATGCACACCGTTCTAGGGTGACCATTCATCCCGGTGGGGACAAAATGTACCAAGACATGAAGAGGGTTTTCTTCTGGGCCGGTATGAAGAAAGATGTGGCCGAGTATGTCGCTCGATGCTTGGTGTGCCAACAAGTGAAGGCGGAGCAAAAGAAACCAGGTGGGTTGCTTCACCCATTGGAAGTTCCGCAATGGAAGTGGGATAGCGTCTCGATGGATTTTATTGACGGGTTACCCAGATCAAGAAAGGGTAATACGGGAATTTGGGTGGTGGTAGACAGACTTACTAAGAGCGCCCATTTCATACCTGTGAAGAGCAAGAGGACTGCTCCATGGCTAGCTTCAGTATATCTTCGAGAGATAGTTCGATTACATGGGGTACCCTCTAGCATAGTGAGTGATCGAGATCCTATCTTCACTAGCGAGTTCTGGAGAAGTTTGCAAGAAGCAGTGGGGACTCAATTGTGTCTAAGCACCGCATATCATCCTCAGACGGACGGCCAGACTGAGAGGGTGAATCGTGTTCTAGAAGACCTTTTGAGGCTTTGTATCTTAGATTTTGGAGGTACATGGGAAGAGCATCTTCCATTGGTGGAGTTCGCATATAATAACAGCTTTCAGTCCAGTATTGGTATGGCTCCTTTCGAAGCTCTCTATGGAAGGCCTTGTCGATCACCTACATGTTGGTGGGAATCTACGGATAAGATCTTGCTTGGGCCTGATATGATTAGGGAGACTTCTGAGAAGATTGTCTTAATTCGAAGAAGGATGAAAGCAGCGCAGGATAGGCAAAAATCTTATGCGGACAAGAGAAGGACGGATCTTGAGTTTGAAGTTGGGGACATGGTCTTTGTCAAAGTGTCTCCGTTACAAAATGTGGTTCGCTTTGGATCTGATGGGAAGCTAGCACCAAGGTTCGTAGGGCCATTTCCCATTAAGGAAAGAATTGGACGGATGGCATATAGAGTGGAGTTGCCCGACAGACTTGATGGTGTACATGATGTATTCCATGTGTCCCATTTGAGGAAGTGCTTACATGAGACCGCAGAGGTGGTAGAGCCGAGCTTGCTTAAAGAAGTGGAAGTAGAGCGTGATGCGACTATTCGACGAGCTCCTACCCGCATCCTTGGGTCAGAGACTAGGAAGTTGAGAAACAGAGAGGTTCAACTAGTCAAAGTGCAATGGGGAGAAGAGGAGAGCAACGCAACTTGGGAGACGGAAGCGAAGATGCGTTCATTGTACCCATTTCTTTTTGAGGGTATGTTTTTACTTTCTCCTCTATCGTTGTCTAATACTTATCTTATCTTTAATATGTCCTCTCGTTAGTACTATTTGACCTTTAGATAGGGTAAACCTATGGTTGAAACATGTGTTTGAGACATGTTATGGTTGATGGATGCAAGTGGATGCAAGTGTTTGCTAGTGGTTGCTCGTGGATGCATATACACACACTCTAGGCACTAGATCGGCTCAATCACTTCATATTGCATATTGCATAAAATTGTGTGTAGGAAGTTATATTTATGGATGTATAATGATTGTGTTATCATATGGATGATGCATTTTGGTGAATGATTGTGCATTCATGTAGATATTGTATGTGTCGATAGGGTTCTCTCGCATACATAATGGATGCATGGCACTATCATGGTTTGCATATGTTCATACATTAGATAGGGAACATATACACACACTTTTTGCATATGCTCATACATCATTAGAAATTGTTTTAAGGACAATGGATGCCCGTGTTTGATGGATTGAGTAGATGGTTGTTTGGATGGTAGGATATGCATTCTCCTTAGCTTAAAGATTTCGGGGACGAAATCCTTTAAGGAGGGGAGAATGTAACACCCCGAATTTTAGTTAATACTAAAATTCACTAATTACAGGATAAATAATCTCAGATGTGGGAATTGGGGGTAACAGGCTGCGTCATTGCGTTCGTCTCGGAAAAATACGCGAAATAGAGTCCGAGTTTTCGAGAATCGGAGTCCGTATGGCCCAGTTAAGGCCCAATGAAGTTTGCAGAAAAATTAAAGGTAAAAACAGATTTAAAAATTCAAATTCAGATTTCAAAATCGAGCCAGCGGGGCCAGGCGGGAAAATTCCCGCCCTAACCATGTCGACAGGGCTGTCGACAGGCCTGTCGACAGGGGGGTCGACTTGCCTGTCGACTTGCCTGTCGACACGGTGTGGCGAGCCAGAGGGCTTGGGTGCACCAGATTTGGTTTTCTGGCTAGGGCTGGGCTGGGTTCTAGAGATTTCTGAAATCTAAGGGTCCTAATCTAACCTAGGGTTAATCTAAGGGCCTAAAACACTCACCTAATCTATAAATACACCCTAAACCTACACTAATCCATACTAAAAATAGAAATGATGGCCTCATGCCGCCAAATTAAATCTTAGAAGGAGCCTCCACTAATTTATGAAGGAAGTTGCAAGCTAATCAACCTCTAATCATCATCTTCTTCATATTTAGCAACTAATTCCACTTCATAAGTTTGCTAATCTTGGGTTTGGTGAGTTTCTATCACTTTAACATCAATTGCTAAAGTAAGTAGATTGGGTGTAATGAGACTTATGGTCTTAAATGCGGATTAGTGAGTTTGAATCATTTGTAATGATATGCTACTCTATCTTTTCCTATGTTTATGCATGTTTAACAAGTGGGTTTGTGCATGTTTAGTAAGTTGGTTTATGCATGTTTAACAAGTGGGTTTATGCATGTTTAATAAGTGGGTTTATGCATATCTAATAAGTGGGTTTATGCATGTTTAACAAGTGAGTTATGCAAGTTCATATGCAAGTTATGTGTATGATGTTATGTAAGTTATGTGTAGGTTGTTATGCAAGTTCATATGCAAGTTATGTATATGCTTAAATGCATGTTTAACATGTTATGCAAGTTATGAGAATGCTTATATACAAGTTCAACATGTTATGCAAGATATGTGTATGATAATATGCAAGTTTGGGTTAAATGTAGTTGGGTTAATATATGCTCATATATGCAAGTTGACATCCTCTTAACCCATGACAAAGTTATATGCTAAGATTTGGTTAAACCCATGATATTTGTGATGGATCTTCCCTTTATTATGTCATGAACTGAGAACGATTTATGTGGGGAACGATGGGGTTAATAAATATGTTAATAAAAGTATGATTGGGTATGATTAAGCATACCATAAAAATGAATTAACATAAGTGGGAATTTACCTATTGAGTTAGGTCTACCCCATGGGAATTTACCTATTGAGTTAGGTCTACCCATGTTATGAAAAACTTGATATTAATTAGGAATAATTAATATGGGGGTGATTAATTAGGTGTAATTAATCAACTAAGACACGAGGTTGGACCCTTTTTGTAGCGGAAGTCTGCCCGGAACCGACCGGCCATCCAGCGGCTACAAATGATTGGCCCAATGTGAGAGGTCTTAGTCATAAATTAAATACGTGATTAAAGTAAAGACACGAGGTTAGACCCTTTTTATGACAGAAGTCTGCCCGGAACCAACCGGCATATCCAGCAGTCATAAAAGATGGTCTAATGTGAGAGGTCTTTATGAGGTCATGATCTTAATTAATTAATTAAGAAACACTTAACCATATTAGCATGTAGAGGGACATGAGGGGTTAAGTGGGTGCCTTGGGTGGCATGTGGAAATCTAGTGGGTTGCCTTGGGTGGCAATAGAAAATACGATTAGAATACTTAACCAAGTGGAAACATGTAATTAAATATGATTAAAGGGTTAAGTGGGATACACTAGATAAGTGACAAGCTTAGGTGGGTAGCTTGTGGGGGCCCATTTCAACCAATATCCCAAACGTATCTTTGTGGGCTCGACTCTAGTCGGGTGACGGGACATGCATATTGGGCTTGACTATAAGAGGCCAAAACGGGTTAGCGGTGGCAACGCAGGATCAACGGGTTTCATATGCGTGTGTGGACCCGGGCTGGTTGGTAAGTCGTTGTTGCATCGTGTAGATATAAAGCCGTGCACCGTTGATATTATCAGGTGGCCACTTTGGGGAATGATACACCCCATTGTGGGACCAGCACGGGTATCTACGGTAGGGAGCCGATCGCTTGGGAGTAGTGGGTACACCTAGTGGAGATAGGGGCTGACGGCACCTATGTAGTGAGCTAGGGGTACGCGAAACTACTGGGTAAATTTTCTAAGTTCTTGGGTGGGATCAACCTTTAAGTAGGAATGACTGGTGTGGTGCAGTTAGTAATTATCCTTGGGTGGGTAGATGCGTCTTTACAGTTATCTTAGTTTATCCTAAGTCTACCAAGCTGCTTAGTGTAGCCATTCATCCCCAGACATTACCGTAGGTCAAGTTTATGTCTTCTCTGGTTACTTTAATGATTGTATTGTTAAAATTATAGGACTCGCTCAGACTTATGTCTGACCCCGTTGTTTTTATCTTTTTCCCAACCCTCAGGTCATACGGTGGATCCTAGCAGTAGTGGAGCTTGATCGGATTGCTGTTCCAGTCTTTAGGAGCTTGGATAGACGTAAAGCTCCAGTTACCCAGTTATCTTTTCTTTTGTCCTGGCTATTGTATGAGAGAGTGGGATTATGTACTTCTTTATTTTGATGGATATTGTACTTGACTTTTATTGTGGTTTTATGATGTAACCAGACATGTTTATTTCCGCTGTTATGATGTTTTAAATTTCAAGTACTATTTATATCTGCCTTTTTGTAATTTTTCTGTTCTATATTCACTAAAATACTCCATCGATGCTATGGCATTCCCTTAGAGAGTGACCATAGCGGGCGTGGGGTGTTACAATTGAGATATGATTACAAAAGCTATTCAACATAAGCAGACAGAACTTATATATCAGACATTAAGAGCTTTAATTACATAAATGTTTGAATTTATTCATAAATCAACATTAATATTTCTTAATGAACAATAAATAACCTATTTTATTTATTAGAAATATAAAACCGAAATTTCTCAAACAATTCCACTAAAATCTCAATAATTACTTGAAGAAAATATAATATACTTTACCTTATATATCTGCATATTTCATTAGAGAAACAACCGTAAATATATCCATATGTCATTTCTTTTTCTTCTAAATTCTTAGTGACTTCATTATCATCATTTATGTACATTTGTTTACAATGTATGTCAAATGAGTATTTCCAACATTATCATGCTTTATGTTTCTAATTCTTACCACAGACCTAAATAAACTCAATAAGGGAATACTTTGTACTTAAATTATTATTTTACAATAATCATATTTTTAAAAAAGCTATTGCATCAAAAATTAATAATAATTTGAGTGATTTAGACCTTTGAAGCAAGATTTTTCTATACAGTACTCATTTATGTTTCTTTTACTTTTACTTTATGGAATCAAGCGCAACAAATTATGCTTATTTCTCCTTATTGTTTCTGTAAAGTGCTTTCCATTCTTAATATTATCAAAATTAGTTATCTTTATACACATCAAACCATTGGAAAATTTCTAAAATACTTTAGAATATAATCCTTTTACTCTTGCTGTTTGAGTTAAACCACCTTTCAATATTCCTTTTAATATCAAAAGAACATTTAACTGTAATAGTGTTGAATAAGCCCCTCTTAGTTGCAATAGCTAGATCTATGAATTTAAGAAAAGACAACATATCATCTTATTATTCCTTATAGATAGTCTAATACAAGACGGGAATGCACTTAAAATTGGAAAATACTTTAGCCAAATAATCGGTTAGTCTCTTATCAAGATACCTAGTACATACTGATATCGAGTCTTTGGACAATAATGTCAATTATAAGTGGTACTCTTATTGTAACAATCAAACACTGACAATAAAAAGTTAAATAACATGGGCCGATTAATTATTCACTCGAAAAAACTTTATAATTGTCACATATTTATCATCACACATGTGTAATTGATTCGGTCATACATTAGCCTTCCTTTGGGCCGACTAATATTCACATGAATAACTACACACAAACATCAAACATTTTTTATGAACAACCAAAATAAGAGAGGACACTTTGGTGATATGTTATACCAATCGGATCACTATGAATGTAGGATATTTACAGTTATAAAGAGACATATTCATTATATTTGAATTTATTTCTTACTTTTTGTACAGCACACCTCAAGTGCCATAAAACATTCAAAAGATGTTTTATGTCCATGTAAGAGCTAAAAATTCCAGAGCAAAACTCTTACTATAGCATAAAATGTGTTTATCATAGCTATTTTAATCTTTTTTCTTTAGGTATGTGGCTACATTCTTGTCGTTCCCTTGATAAATATGATATAATTCATCATAAATAAATTACATAACAAATGTTATAAATTAATGCCATATAAAAAATTACATATAAATGACACAACAAATGTCGTGTTAAATAACATTAATGAACATAATAGCTATGATGTATGTCTGACCATAATATAGCTACATAAATGCTACCATAATATAACAAATGTTTTATGCTGACCGAAACATGAAAGTGCAACATATCTTTTATGTGCGCCATACATATAAAATATATGTATCTATTAAACATACATGCATTAAATAAAAAATGTCTTTTATTATTCCTAATAGAAACAAGCTAAATTATTTAATTTCCATAACCAAAGCAATAAATGCAATTATGATATTAGCATAACAAGCAAATTAATGCATTTATAACAAAAAAAATGCAATGGATCGTTATGTGGCCAAACAATGTAAACCAATATTATAGCAAATTGATTTAATTGCATATATATATATATATAACAATGAAACGAAATCATTTCATCTCAGATCTAGGCGTGCATAATATCTCAAAAGGAGCATATTTGATTCAAAATTTTTAAAATATCCCAAATATCATATATATATATATATATATCTGTATGTGCAAATTATTTAAATCAAGGTGCCAGATTCATATTTTCTTGCCTAAATGGCTCTAGATTATTCAAACCATTCTATATCATCAATAAACATTAAAGGAAAACAACTGTACATAACATATCCAAAATTTTCTTTCATATTGAAATGCATAAGTATAATACGCGAAAACTTGAGGTGTTACGACGGACAAAAGTTGTTTTACAAATTTAGAGCGATTCAGATTGTTTTCTAAAAATTTAATGTGTGACGACCCAGACCCCGTAACACGAAGGCAAGGGTAATCTTTGGAATATAACACATAAACATATAACAACAGAACAGAAATAAATAAATACACCAGATAATGTACAACATAATATACTGGAAATAATAATCATCAGAGTTACACAGTATACAGGATCATACTTAGTACAAATACAGTTCAGCTATACATGAATGTCTACAGCGGAAAACAAACACAATATGTACAATAGGAGCTGAACAGCATAAAAAGAGATAAATGATAGAATCCATCTTCAGCTCCAGCTATCCAGAAAGAGCCTACTAAAACCTGAATACAAGGCTGCCCGTGTAGAAAAAGGGGCACCCGAGTTTGCAAGTGAAACAGACTACGAGTCAGTCATGGGACTGGTATGAGAAATCTACTTTAACTCATTTTACAATATGGCCAATCACAGGACCATGCCACTTTCGCGGAACGGGTTTACTCCAGTGATTGCCAGTGCTCTAAAACAAGTAAATCTTTTTAACATCGCCATGCTTTTTATAAAAATGAAGCCATTATAAGACTCAGGTCGCATCACACAATGCAACACAAACCAGAGGATAGAGTTTTACCTTATAATGGCCAAAATATGATTGATACGAGCAAAACAAATCATTTGATAAAATTGCTAGTGTTTATATGTTTCAAAAACAATTTGAATCATAACTATCAATCATAGACGGCATGGGTACCATACATCATGTCACCATATATATATATACAATCAAAACCGCATGATGTCGTATTTGGAAATTGGATTTCCATCATGAACCAAGGCCAGAGATCGTCCTTACCGCTTCGAGACTGTCTAGCCCGAGTCTCAGGAACAGCCGCAACTACCCCTTGGATCGTCAGGGCTGGTCCACCGATGTGGATTATAATGCCTGAATACTACGTTTCCTCACCCTATGGAGTGTAAACTGGTCATATCCGACCAAATCATCGGCTCCAAAGAGACCGATCTAACCAAGGCGCCTCGCAATCCATCATCCACATAAGTAAAATGTCAGGCCATGTAAAATCTGACACCACTCCTAGCTAGAAAGAAATGCTGGTCCTCCCTGATGTCCTCTCCCATTTCTGGCTCATACCGGGGTGTGAGGCTCGCGAAACAACGCTAAACACAAAGCTAGCTATTCAAAGCCGTGCTTTGATCATCAACCACAAAGCTCTGCTTTTCAACAAAATCTTTGATCACTGCATCTCAGCATTCCACACAGGCAGTTCACGCCATGCAACTGACGGCTATTAATCACACAGAATGAAATCCCATGTCAGATACACAGTCCATTTACAAGTCCGTTCTGGGTCTGAACGAAATAGGAGGATCTTTATTCCTCGCACAATTGTACAATCAACACGTACGTCCGGACGGCTACTACTTCAGCCCCTTCAAGGTAGCTACTTCGATCATGAGCATCAGTAGCACACCTCCATTCGACGTGAGGATCATCGGTCTTGCACCGTCTTCATATCTTCGACTTTTAATCGTCGATCAATTATTTGAAATGAGAATTAACTCGGTCTTTTTAAATAATTCACTTATATTTAATATTTCAAATCAATTCATTTCAATGGTTAAATTATTCGACATTAATCATTCTGTTCTTTAATGTAATTTTCACGCCAAACATATTCAACCATCAAATATCCAATAAACCGAGCAAATTCAGTTTATTTTCATTCCATATTGTTTATAATATTTTATATCGATTTATCGCTATTTTTATTTATTTAAAAATAGCCAATTCATTCAAACGACGCTTCAGGCCATAACGCGGCCGTGGCGCTGTTTTTCTTCAGATTTGATTTACATATATCTGAAAATCTAACCGCTGGATCTTCACAAATTTTATATCATTAGAAAGATCTTTTCAAAAGGAATCCAACGGTTTCAGTTTTGGGAAATTCCGACGGTCGGATCTCCCGGTACAATCGTTTGAAGTTTCAATTTCAAAATACGAACTGCAACGTCGTTATTCGATTTAATTTAATTATATATATATATATAATCGATTCTAGCGCTGTTTTTCTTCAGATTTGAATTAAACATTCTAGACAATCCAACCGTTGGATCTTTGCAAAGTTGGTGCCATTGGAAAGGTATTTCCAGGGCGAACCCAACGGTTGTGGTTCCGGGAAAATATGAAGGTCGGAACCCCCGCATTAATCGTTTGAAATCACGGTTTCAAAATACGAACTACAGCTTCATTATTCGATTTATTTTAATTATATTTATTTATATATATATAATTCATTCTTCAATTTCAAAATGATATTCATTCCTTACATTTGATAAAAATGATATTTTTATCCAATAGGTATTTATTTCGACACATCACTATTTTTAACAATTCATATATATAATAAAAATGTGATTTTTATTATAAAACAATTTATTTCAAAACACGATTATTTTATATAGTTCAAATAGGTGATAAAAATGTGATTTTTATTATAGAACAATTTATTTCAAAACACGATTATTTCATTTACATCAAATAGGTGATAAAAATGTGATTTTTATTATAAAACAATTTATTTCAAAACACGATTATTTTATATACTTCAAATAGGTGATAAAAATGTGATTTTTATTATAAAACAATTTATTTCAAAACAAGATTATTTTATATACTTCATATAAATGATAAAAATGTTATTTTTATTTTTCAAAGAATTTATTCTATATATGAATGTCACTCAACACATGAATTTCTATTCAACACATGAATATAGTTTCAACACATGAAAATAATTCAAACACAGAAATATTTCAGAAAATTTTGGCAGCATAACGGCAGGGTAGTTAAAACCGGCACCGTATCGATGTACGGCTCCTCGCTCTACCTTAAAACCTCATGGTTTTTGACAATGGGAATTTCATGCATCTAATTCGTACACAGATGAGCATGTTTATTTTTCTTTTCCACAAACTAATCCTATGTGGTTTCAGCCAAAATAATTCTCAACCACAAACCAACAATCTTAAGCCACAAACAATTCTATCAACCATTCACATTATTCACCAAATTTCCCATCAACCAATGTCCAAACAATATCACAACCAATATATATCGTCCATGGTCTGTGGACGAGGGGAGTATATATATATATATATATATATTCGTATATAAATATATTTCAATTCACTTCAATTCATTTCAATGTCATTTCATTGCATATATAATTTTTACAACGCATATATAACTTATACATCGAACATACAACTTATACAACGCATGTACATGAGGTGTACAACGCTTATATAACTCATACATCGACTATATAATTTATACATTGTCGTTTCCATATCGTTTATAATTCAAAAATCTCACATTGGGTTCCACTCCTCCAAAAATTACAGAAGGCTCAGAAAAATATGCGGTCTCTTTTAAAATGTAGAAGACGTCCTCACGGTCCCGGTATCTCTTGTTTCACTGAATTTCAACTACATAGCAAAAATATATGATTTTTATCGTGAAATCAAAAACCGTAGCGCTTAGAAGTGCTATAGAACAGTTTAATATAATTTAAACCGTTACCTTTCAAAATTCTTCCAAACTAGGTATCGGATTTGCGATCAAACGAGGTAGCGTTGCGTCGATCAGGTAGTACCATGAGGTAGGGCTTGGAGTCACGCACCCGCGCCTGGAGGCAGCGCTCAGATCGATCGCCTGTACAGGAGGCGGTGGCGATGTGAAGTCGTCGACTTCCCAGCTGTCGTTCTCCTCCAACACTCAACGATAAATGATGCTCCTTATATGGATTTGAAGAGGAGAGAGAGTTCATCAAAAAGTTCAACTGGGTCGGGGTGTAATTTTCGTGGTTTGGTCGGAAAGTGGTCGGGAAGGATGGAGCTGCTAATCGTTGTCGATCGCGATGAGTTACGGGGAGAGAGAAAATGGTGATGGCCAATAGGAATTTTTTATATTTATATATTTTAAAAACCCAAAAATACCCCTTATCTCATATGAACTCCAATCCAAACCCAACGACTGTCGTCTCCAGCTAAATACCCTTATTCCGAACATAATGGGATATGTTTTGTAGGCCCATTCTACTGTTTCAGTCAGTTTCTCTTCAAATTAAAATATAAAACATTCAATATTTGATTTGAACGTACATTTTAATTTCCCGGGGCCACATACTGATTCTAAAAATTCCAGAAAAATAAATCTAGCTATGTTTTGAGGATACAGTCCCAACAAAACTAGTTTCGCCGAATTCTGAGAGCGTTTGAAAAATGGCTATTTTCTGGTCGATCCAATTTAACTGTAATTGACCAAACACATTTTCCTTTGCCATGCTCACATATTGTCTTCAAAAATTATGGAATTTGAAACCTAGCAATCATTTGACATCCCGGATCCAACAAAAGTGGTTTCGTCGAATTCTGAGGTCGTTTGCAAAATGTCTATTTTCAAGGGCTATATATTCTCTATAGCGACCTTTCTAAAAATTCATTTGGCCATAACTTTTGATTCCCGCTATGAAACTTCGATTTTTCAGATTCGTTAGAAAGATATTCATTAACAGATTTAAATATTTTTGGTTTCACTAAAATCCGTTTTATTTTGCACCCGGTACAGTCAGTCAAAGTTTTAATTCAAATTTTGAAACTGCCGCGCCATTTCAGGCCTTGTTTATAATTTAAAATAATTATATTTATTTTCAAACATTGATTCAAACATACTTTTCATTGCTATTATATAAAATATTTAATTTAAATATTTAAAATCCACTATTTTAGCCAATTTAAAATTTTTAAATTGGTTCAGATTTTCCGGGTTGTTACTTAATGACTATAAAACTCTAATCATTTAGATATATCTTTCGAAACCTGAAGGTTGTAATAAGTCAGCCTTTAATTTTCAATACAAAAAAGGTAAAAATCAAATCCAATTCTTCTAAAAAATGGTAATTTTCCCAACGAAATCAACAATGGGTGGCTCTGATACCACTCGTTGGAATTTCTATATACTTTATGATTGAAAAATCATGGAATTCCATATTTGAATTGATGAACCTATATTGATTTAATTGAGAAGAAATCATAGAACGTAAAATGAATTAGTGGAAGTCATACCTGAATCCATAGATGTTTACAGAGAGATCGGTTGTGCTTGAAGATTGCGCGAATGCGGAAGCACAATAAACAGGATCTAGATTTGCTAATTGAACATCAAACTAACCTGATAGCAATTATTCTATTATATCAACAAAATAGTAAATAACTATAATAGAGAAATAAAGAGACACACAATATTTATACTGGTTCCACTATCATCGAGATAGTGTACGTCTAGTCCAAAAGAGAGAGATTTTATTCCACATGAGAGAATTACAAGAGATTACAAAAATAAGAGTTTACATATGAACCTCAAACAGGCTTAACAAGATGGGTTTACAAAGAAGTTTACCCCTCAATATATAGCTAGTGCAAATCTATGTCAGTCATCAATTAAATTGCCAACATATGGTAATAACATTATGGAGGCAAATTACCATAGCAACAAATGTGCAAACATAGAAACTAAATCAATCCGTTTCTTTAACATAGATGAAAGAAATTAATCCCTTCATTTATTTCTCTACCATCTCAACAAATGCAATCAATGCATTCCCATTATAAAAATATTTACTTTCCATTCTTTGCAAATTTGTTCCAATCAATTTGTGATTTTGTATCCCTAGATTTAACAAAGATTAACCTAATTAAGACAAGATTTTGAGCTTGCTGCAAACTTTAGATCTGAATCGATAGTTGGTACTTTCATCAAATGAATCCATGAGCGTTTGTTAAAGATGATTGATTTGGTTTTGGATCTTCCAAATTGACACAAATTCATATGTAAATGTATTTCTTCAGGGGATAAAAAGAATATGTTGAAAACTTATGTAACCCCTAATTTACAACAGTGTAATATTTTCAGTTTGGCCTTTCAACAAACTGAAAAATATTCTAGTCTCTATGCATTCCTTCCATAACAAATGAATATTTATGCCAATAAATATTATTATCCTATTTGACCACTTTAATTGGCATTCACACCTAAATAGCGTTACACATTATATTTAAATATGTGGCCCACATAATTGAAATATTCTAACATTTCCTATTTGGGATATATCGAGTATATGAAGTATAAAGGAATATTTGATCAATCCAATAAAGTTTTAAATAAAATCGTAATTTATTTAAATAAGGAATCCATTCGTTTCTCTCTCTCTCTCTATCTAGAATTAATGCAATTAGGCCATGGTAGATTTTTATTATTCAGCAAGTTTAGTTTCTCTATCCGATTAAATCTAAAAATGTATTGAATATCATTAATGAGTAATTAATTTACACATAGTATAGCTACGAACACATTGGGATGTACCCTAATGAATATTGTGCAAATGTAATAAATAAAAAGTGTACACAATTAATGAAAACATACGTAGGTGTTGCGATTTATACCAAAACAAAACAAATTCCTCTTTACATATGCCTTTTTTCCAAAATTTTGAATTTAGAGTATTTATACATCATACAGGTGGAGTAGCATGAATATACATATATTAAAAACCTGTTGGACAATCCGATAGGATTTGAAATCTAAAATAAATAGTAATGAGTCTAGTTTTTAATTATTTAGGAATGTTTTGCATGCCTAGGTGTATGTATGTATGTATGTTTGTATGCATGCGTCTACTCATTTATTTTCAGTTCTCAAATGTGCCTGCCTATAGATAGTTGTTTCAAACCTGAAACATTAATTAAAACTTATATATACATTGTAGCATACATGTATTAATCTATTCCGAAATCGAAAGGTGGATCTTGTGTTATATTTAAATCGGTCCTTTAGTTTAGAAATGGAACACATAAAACTTTGAAATTGAACAAAAACGTTGGATTTAGAATTTAAACAAAAATTTATATGTAAATTCTAGATTAAAAGGTTTTTTCCAAGCAACGACACAAATATTCATACTAGAAATATTAATTATTTAACAAAAGAAATTAATCTTTAAGGTCAAATTAACTTGTCAACAACAATATTCTACTTGATTTATGTATATAAATAATATAAAATTACAAAATCAATCGCAATCAAAATTTGTTTTTTTTACAAACTTTCGATGCATTAGAAAAGAACTGGACAAGTTATGCATATATGAATTCATAATAGGAATAAACAAATCAAAGTCAAATAAATAAGTAAACAAGTTAAAATGGAAAAAAATGTGGAATAAATCTTATAAATAAGATGAACATATTTTTTTAGATGATATGAAGAGAAAATTAGGTTTAAATTAAATAAGGTTAATTAACATTCTTTCAACAAAGATAAAGATAAATTGGTTTAAACAACTTGTAACAAAATGAACCATAAAACTACGCATAAAATCATATGACATACAAACACACGAGTAATGGAAATGAATAGAATTTGACAACTACTTATCGATGTTGTCCAAATTCACACCTTGAATGAAGTTATCTCCTCAAATCTTCAAGATACATCAAAATCTTGCAAGAGAAGGATAAACCACTTATGCTTCAATATATTATGTTGCTTGTATTTGAGCTGGAGCGGAATATTTTTAAATTTTTTTGTTTTGTTTTGTGCTGTGGAAAGTTAAGAGGAGAAAAGATAAAATTTTAATGATAAAAGGATTTTGCCATGCATACATATCTTAACTTTATGTAGTGACATTTAAATATGAATTAAAATTAATTGTTAATACCGCTTAAGTTAGTTATGTAAAATCAAGTAAAGAAATACTCTCACATTTTGCATAACGTTAAGATGTGAATTTTAAAAAAGAAAACCCTGACTGTATAACACATTACTAACTTCTGTTTTCGTCAACTAATGGAAAAACATACAAAAATTAATAACGTACATATAACCTCATATTTTCTTTTGAACGAATTGATTGTTTTTATTACTTCTCAAAATTATGCAAGTTATCTATTTTTTATTTAAACCCATAAAATTCAATGTTGAGTTTACTGTGTCTATTTTAATTTTTTGCATTAAGATGGTAATATTACAAATATGCTTCACATAGCAGTTCTATATTTCTGATGTTACTACAAGAAAAGCCTATATAGAAGTTAGTATGCAAATTAGATTATGTTTTTTTTAAATCATGGAGTGTAAACTAACTTGAAATTTCCTAATAGAAAATGCAAGTTAACCTGCACTTTTCTAAAATTTTAAAATGTTTATAGAAAACTCTAAATTAGAAAACTGCAAGTTACTTTACATTTTCTATCAGAAAAGTGAAAATTACTTTAGTTTTCAATTTTTCAAAAATAGGGACCAAATTTACGTTTCTACTTTCGAAGAGACTTTTTCTATAATAACATAAAAAACATGGAACTATAGTTTTTTTTTTGTGAAAATAGGTTAAATTTCTATTTGGCAGTTAGCCTAAACTATTTTGATTACATTAGCAAAATCAATGTACCTACTACCGGTATTAAACCGACAACTCATATCACATAAAACAAATGCAACTCAAGACTTTCCCAAAATAAACCTAATTAACACATCCTCTTCTTCATCACCAACGAGTTTTCATGGTGGCTAAACGTGTTGGAGCTTGGTTATAGAATTCCTCCCCGTGCCTCCAACAGATCCACCTGCAATATCATTGTCTCTTAATCCCCAATTATCGGTGAGCTTCTTGATTTTCCTTTTGCTTATTTTCACTTCTCAAATAGCAAGTTTGCTAATTACTAATGCTTTTTTCTTCTTTTCCTTGCATATATGGGCATTTCTTTCTCTTTAAATCGCTGCCACAACAATTGTCAAGGCAATCGTGTTCAATTTGGATATCAAGTTTGTAACACCCCACACATTCGTAGTAGAGTCGTGTGTAAATATGTACAAGGTTAGGCTAAAATCACTAATCTTGGTAGGCATATATCTTGGGTTGAACCAAACGGGATACAGCTATGTATTATAATATGTGTTGTACATTTCCTGTTCAATAATCTTGTTGTGCTGATCCCCCTCCTCATTACAACCTCCTAGGTTTTCTAGAGAAGGTCGTGTTCTCACAGGTGTTTAAGTTTGGCTTTCAGTTCTCGTTCTCTCTCATGCTCGATATTGGAAAAGTGACTTACTCTAAAAAAAGGTAGTTACTTGAGTTAATACTAGTTTATCCTATTTTGTTTCCGCTACGAGTTTCCTTATCGTACTCTTATTATGCTCATGCTCATTTATTGCAGGTACCAGATATACACGCTCCATGCTTGGATATGTTCAAGTTTTGATTATTTTTGAAATTTGGGTGTAGAAAAGTGTGGGGTGTTACAAAGTTTTTGCCATCTTTGTTCCTAGATAGGTACTCCGCATTAACCCTTAAATATTATTCATTAGAAATAATATCGCATATACTAATTTTATTCTAGGTAAAATAAAGGATTCTATGACACCCCACGTCCTTTAGTGTCACTCATATGAAGGTGCATTAAGTTATGTGAAGCGCAACATTAATACAGAGACTAATTTTAACAAGACACAATAAAGAATGCAGCGAAAAAACTTTTCAAACTTTTTTCAAACCAAATACACCATTACGTTTTTAAATGTCAGAAAGCCATAATCATCTGTCTCATAAACCATTAGAGTACAAAACCATAAAATAATCTCCCTCATAAGCCATAACAATAAACATAGAAAAGAAATCGAAGTAATACATAAAATGAGAAATAATCCAAGTCCAAGCAATGTCAAGAAATCATGGTCGCTGCTACTGTCCACCACCATGAGAACCTGAGGTAGGGAAAGGAAGAGAGAGAAGGAAAAAATATGTCAGACATAAAGCCTGGTGAGTTCCAGTGATTTTTAGCATAAGCATAAAGTAAGAAGTATCAAGACAGATCGACAATGTTGGATAAGAAAATATAGTAAAATATGCAAGTACGAGACAAACGAGACAACGTAAAGATCAAGTAAGCTTCTCATTCATATCGTAAAAACAAGTTTATACACCAACTATCAGAATAATAGGATTAGGTTTTACTGTAATTACTACCCAACGATCGGCTCCATAAAGACACGAATAACATGTGCCAGTCATGATATTAAGGGGTATCAGTCCCTAACCCGTCAACTTTAAAGACAAAACCCTATTCATTAGTTTTATAACATCTTAGTTTCCACCATCAAACCCATGCATGCTCATGATTCTGCTGGAACATGCCCATACCCACCTCCAAGATTTTGAACCTCTCACAATCCAGATCAGTAAAGCGTGCCCTGACCCCTACCTAGTGCGAGATCCTGATATGATACCAACAGGGATACTAATTGATACGGGTTCCAAACAACAGCAGAATTGACACAATCCACCCCTAGGCTTGGTCTCCCAAGTAAACTAAGATTTTAAGAGCCCTAAAACTGGATATAAACAACAGATGCAGAACCTCTTAGCTTATTAATTAACAGGTTTGACTTATCAGGTTTAAGTTCAATAATAAGCGTGGTTGTAAATGACATTTCTTGTTAAATGTATTTCTACGTAAAAGCCTTCCCCAAAATAGACAGGCACCTGCTCAGATGTATATAGATTACAGTGACTTGTTTTACTTAATTACATCTGATTCACATATCGTTTTCATAACATATTCTACTTAATAACAAATTAAGTTTAATCGATTCAGATTAACATGTCTTGCATATCATCCCAATTATACAGTCAATGGTTCTCATGTTCCAATATGCCTAATTCTCCTTTTTACTATTATTAAAAGTTATTCCAAATTTAACCCAATTTTACGCAATTCTAGCGAAAATAGCCTAGGCACTCGATGGCCTAGGCTTAGCGCAAAATAAAAAGGAAAAGGAGAAAATAGGTTCGGCTCAGAAATAGATATAATGAATAAAGAGGCATAAGACTGTAAATAAGACTAAGACAGGAAAGGAGATAATAAGGATGTACAAATAACATGTAATAATTGAAATGTGAATAGATAATTGATAGTAAAAGAGCAATAGCATAAAAACTTGTAAGCACTGTTTCTTTTCAAATCCAAATCATTTATTATCAAAATATTTTTTAAATATCAGATCTAAAAATAACTAGAACTCACCGTGATTTGATTTAGATCCAAAAAGAGTCTTTGAAATAGTTGTTGTAGAATAAAAGCATGAATTATCCCTTTAAAGCTCCGGAAACAACTCGATATTCTTTTAATATTTATTCAGAATTGGCTTGGAGGGGGAAGAAGACGAAGAATGTTTATGTGTAAGAAAATGGTGAGGCTGCTAGCCTATTTATAGACAAGTTAGGATAAATCTAAACCATGGGGTATTAGGTTATTAAATCAAACCATACACCTCAAGCTGAGTCAACAAAGAATATAACATATAAATCAGTCCAGGTTAAGGCCTAGTTAACTGCCTTGTTCTAAGGTGGGTCGACCCACATTCAGCATGGGCCGACACCAATGTTGAATAATGGGTCGACAATGGCTCGACCCGTGTGCTGTTGGGTAGCTCAGTGACTTTTGTTTTCTACGTTTAGTTATTTTAAATTATATACTATATCACTTCAAACTTCTTTATATTTAATATGATTTACGAAAACCAAGAGTCTATCTGAATCATAATTTCGTAACGAACACAACAGTAAAGTCTTTTTTACCAAAATTTGAAAATTTTATTATTTGATATTTATTTTATTATATTTTTTATATATTTATTGTGTATTAAAATATAGGGTGTTACAGTTTCAGAATTGAAAGTAAAACTATTTTTCTGTGTTCCAAAGTAGGATGGAAACCATTCACAATATTAAATTTTGGGAGAACTATGATTTGAGGAAGGGAAAATTGTTTAGGGCGATGTTGCATATTCTGTATTTGGCATAGCTGTGACTCCCCACCTCGAGACCCACATTAGCAAAAAGCATTAATGAGTAATGTCTTCTATTAATGCAGAGAATAGGGCTGGTTAGAAGCGAACAACCATAAGTTTTGTATTAAATAAACATTAAGGATGTCGGTTAGTACTATATTCTTTTTTTCTTTTGTGGATCAACACCCTTAATCTCTATTTAATGCAATACTATGGCGGCTCAACATAATTAAGAACAAAAGCGAACAAATGTAACATCACGGGTCACAAAACAGTGATCCCAATATATATATGTTGATTCAGGTTCATATAACATATATAGTGTCACAAAATATGGTGTACAACAACCACAGTATATTCATCAAACCAAAATCGTAAGATACAACATCAGAGTACATGGATCCATCACAAGTGTCTACAAGTTAGCCTACTTTGTGAACTAGGCCACACAAAGACAAAAGATTAAAAGATCAAATGACGAAAACATTCACTCAATAAAGTCGGTTCGGATAGGAGGCTCACTAGCCAAGACAAAGTGATTTGATGCAAAGGAGGAAAGAAATCAAATCGGATCAGATCGGATTCCCATTGCCCAGTCCAAACAGAAAAGAGGAAGAGCTTTTCCCGGATCGGATCGGTCTGGATGGATAAATCCGACCCCATCACCTGTAGTGCATCTGATCCGATCCCAAATTGACAACAACTCCAACCCACGTCCTCCTTAATATTCGGAACGGTTATGCCCACTTTCTACCCACGATGGCCACTAACCAGATGAGTTGTCTTCACCAGATTTCACCCGATCCCGAAAGCGGCGGAATGGAGGCCACGTGTACCCGATCCGATCCGAATCCAAGAAGAGATTTCACCTATAAATACCCTACTAAGAAGCCTTTAAAGGGATCTTTTGGCACTTTAAGAGTTGGAGTATCCTTGAGAACCGATTTTCAGTACTCCCAAACAATCCAAATCATCATTCAAAGTGTATTTTGAATATAATTGAGTGAAAGTATATGAAAAGTGAGTGAGATTGAGTGAATATCTTGTTGTACTTTCATCTACATCATCAAACAAAATGATATAAAGTGGAAGTAGGCTCTTTAACGCCGAACCACTATAAATCTCGTGTCTCTTTTCTATTTTTAATCTTATTTCATTAGAATTTTAGTCAATTTGGGTGTTAGAACCACTTTTTGGTCTAACATTTTGGTGCTTTCACTGAGAATCATTTGAATTCTCTGTTTTTCTGGATTATCGTTCTACTTTTTGGACCGTTGAGTTCAAAGAAGTTAATTCCGAATTTTCGACGCTGTTAAGTACTTGTTGGTTGATTGTTGAAGAATTATGGCCAAAGGAAAGGCAAGGAAGTTCAAACTAGTTGAGGGAACGAAGTTGGTGAAGATCAGCAAAACGCAGTTGTGACGAGGTCTCGTGGGCAAAGCTCGGGAGCGGATCGGATCGGCTCAGGAAATCCGAACTGATCGCAGAGGGAGAGCTCCGATCCGAACCAAGTTGGAGATGTTGAAGAAGTGCGCTCCCCCAATCCGAACCGATCCGACCAGGTCACATTGCTCCGATCTGACCCGACTCTAGGTGATGCTGGAACCTCTACTCGAGCCCCTCCAAATGCTCCGACTCCAGCCACCAGGACCAACGACCAGATCAATCAGTCTGCGCCTGTCACGCAAGGAGATTTTTCGCGCCTTCTCGACATGCTTGAGAGCACTAGGGAGGCTATGAGAATCCACGAGCGCACCAACCTTATGATGCAAGAGAATATGAGAACCATGAGTAGGGAGATTGGTGAGCTTCGCAGGCGAAGGACCCCTTCCCTAGTTCATCACACTATAGTGGATCAGTCTTCTTCTTCAGAGGAAGAGCGACCTCGTGAAAGAAGGCCGCTTGAACGACCTCAGAATTTTGAAAAAATGACTTTAGGATCACTAGGATCCCGCGAAGATACTGCTCGTTTGTTAGGACCTAATGACCCGAGCTTGAGAGAGCCTATGCTGTTACCAATGCGAGGATCTCATGTTCTGCCTAGAGATCCTAACCTTACCAATCCCACTCAAGAACAGATGCTTCAGCCCCTTCCTCCCGAGATCGACCGGGAACATAGGGAGAAAAGCAGAGCAGAAGCCGTTAGAAGAAGGAGGGTGTCCCCTGATCAGGAGCCCAGAGGAAACCCGAATATCAGGGCCAGAGAGCCTGAACAACCTTTGACCAATGCTGACGTATGGGCTATGGTGCGCCAGATCATGTCTGAGAGTCGAAATTACACCAATGAAGATTATGGTATGGAGCGGAGCCATACTCCCTTTACTGATGACATTCTTGACTTTCAGTTTCCCCGACGATTTAATTTGCCGCATATGGACAAATATAACGGGAGGACTGACCCGGGACAACATCTGATGCAATACGCATGGTTTATGAATGCTGCAGCTGCCCCTGAAGCTATGAAGTGTAAGGCTTTCCCAATTTACTTGGAAGACGTAGCATTACTATGGTTCACCCGACTTCCTGCTCGATCGGTATCGAATTTCACAGAATTGATGAACGTTTTATGAATCAATTCCGACTTCACGCTCGAAAGTCTAAGACTGTTATCGAATTATCGAGAATTAAGCAAGCACCGGATGAGTCCTTGAAGTCGTATCTAGACCGTTTCAATTTAGCTGTAACAGAAGTCAGCGACCCTCATGAGCCTACCATCTTGATGGCTTTAATGGAGGGAGTTGATCCTGATTCAGAGTTTGGAGATTATCTTTCTGGGAAGCCGCCTCCCACAAGAGAGTTGTTTTATGAGAAGGCCAATATTTGTTTAAGACGGGAGGAAGCACGGGCAAATAGAAAGAGGAAGTCCGAAGCGGCTTCAAAAGAAACTGTTCAGTGTAATGTTGCTATAAAGCAGTCTGGAGAAAGTTCTGGGAAAGTCGAAGTGAATGTTGGAAACAAGAATGGAAACAATAATAATGGAGACGGGGGCAACAACAACCGTAATGGGAATGGTAATAGGAGAAACAGGAACCGAGGAAGTAGTTCTGACAAAAGACCCCGGTTTCAGACTTTTGAAAATTATTCGCCTTCGAATGATACGTTGGAGAACATCTATTTGGACGTATAATGTTTTGCAATACAAAAAGCCACCGCCACGAGATTCGACAGTGAAAGAAGTTGCTACCGGAAAATTTTGTTTATTTCACGGAACCCACGGACATTCAACGAACGAATGTCGACACTTGAGAGATGTGGTTGAGAAGTTGTTGCGTGAAGGGAAGTTGGATGAATATAATGTTGCCCCAAGGGACAGGGGGCAAGGAGGATAGGCCCCAAACCAGAATCAGTCTGCTCCCAAGCCTACAGCGCAACAAAAGGGCAAAGGGATTGTCATTAACACCATAATAGGTGGACCTCATCCAGCCATCCACAGTTTTAGAGCGATGGATCAATACGTTAATGCAGTTAAGCACATAGATGTGGATGAGTGTAATGATTTGGAAGATATCACCCCTGTGAAACAGCAGAGGACAATGTTTGATGATGTGGTGTTCCGTAGCAGAGACGATACCGGAATCCAGTCACCTACCGAAGATCCGTTGGTTATTACCACTACCATTGGGCCGACATTGGTTCATAAGGTACTAGTAGACAATGGAAGCTCTGTCAACATTCTATTTAAGAAGTCATTTGATCAGATGGGACTCGAGTCTGGAGATTTGAAGCCCTGTGAAGGTTGGATCTGTGGCTTCAATGGGGGCAACGACAGCTCCAATGGGGTATATAGAGCTACCCATAACTTTGGGACAAGGGGATCGCCGAAGAGTACGAATGCTTCCGTTCGTAGTGCTAGATATCGATTCGCCCTACAACGCTTTCTTAGGAAGGCCTGCCCTTGCAGAGTTCATAGTTTGTATCGCACCATGGTAGTTATTGCTAAAGTTCCCAACTGAAGCCGTAACAGGAGTAATGAGGGGAGAGCAAGTCTCCGGGCGAGCTTGTTATATTGTTGAATTAAAGATGCTGATGAAGGGACTCAACATCGATACTAAAAGTACTTCACCTCCTCCAAACGAGGGTTAGGCGTAGCAATTAGAGGGATCAGCCCCGAAGGAGTTGCCTAAGGGAATGCATGAGAACCTAGATCCCAGAGAAGATGAGGAACCTGAGGATAGGAAGGCAACTCCTAACGAAGCAACAATGGATATACCCATTGATGAAGCTGATCCAACAAAAGTTTTGAAGATAGGATCCCAGTTGATCCACACCGAGCTAAAGAACTGGCTGACTTTCTGAAGGCAAACCTGGATGTGTTTGTCTGGACCCACGCTGACATGTGTGGGATCTCACCATCCATCACGAGTCATTCGCTGAGTATAAACCCGAAACACCCGCTTGTAAAGAAAAAGAGACGTATGTTGGGCCCAGAGAGGTCGGCGTCTCTAAAAGAAGAAGTGGAGAAGCTAAAAGAGAACGGATTTATTAGAGATTCGACATATCCCGACTGGATATCGAATCCCGTTTTGGTAAAGAAGTCAAACGGAAAGTGGCGGACGTGTATTGATTTTTCAGACTTGAACAAAGCCTGTCCGAAAGATAGCTTCCCACTCCCCAGAATAGACCTGCTAGTGGATTCGACGGCGGGACATGAACTCCTTTCTTTTATGGACCCATATTCCCGGTACAAACAGATTCCAATGCATGTGCCCGATCAAGAGCACACGAGCTTTATTACAAATTTGGGGTTGTACTGCTATGTGGTCATGCCTTTCGGATTGAAAAATGCTGGAGCTACCTATCAACACTTGGTAAACACGATGTTTTATAACCAAATAGGGAAGACTATGGAGGTTTATGTGGATGATATGCTTGTCAAATCGAGACAGTCCTCTAGCCATATGCAAGACTTGGTAGAGATGTTCGGTATCCTGCGAAAGTATCGAATGAAGCTAAATCCTTTGAAGTGCTCGTTTGGGGTGGCATCTGGAAAGTTTCTAGGTTTCATCGTGAGCTCTCGAGGAATTGAAATTAATCCCAGTCATATAGCAGCGATAAGGAATATCGAGGAACCACGAAGAATCAAAGATGTCCAATGTCTTGCGGGGAAAGTGGCTGCGTTGAGTAGATTTATCTCCAAAGCAACATACAAATGAATTCCGTTCTTTGACCTAATAAAGAGGGGAAAGAAAAATTTTGAATGGACTCCGGACTGTTTTCAGGCCTTTCGAAATCTATTGGACTTACTAGAGAGACCACCGATTTTGTCGAAGCCAGTGGATCATGAATTGTTGTTTGTTTACCTAGCAGTATCGGCCCATGCCGTTAGCACCGCCTTGATCAGGGAAGAAGACAAGGTACAAAGACTGGTATATTACGTAAGTAAGAAATTGGCAGCTGTAGAGCATAACTACCAAGGATTGAGAAGCTCGCTTACAGCCTTCTGATCGCCTCCCGAAAACTTCGCCATTATTTTCAAGCTCACCCAACAATCATATATACTGATCAGCCTCTAAGACAGGTGTTGCAAAGACCTGAAGTGTCAGGACAGTTGATCAAGTGGAATATTGAATTAAGTCAGTTTGATTTGAACTTTCAGTCGCGGAGATCAATCAGGGGGCAAGCTTTGGCTGACTTTATAGCAGAGTTCACAATTCCGGAGGAAGAGACGATCGATGACATGGTGGTCAAATTGGAGGAAGAATTAGAGTTAGATCCATGGAAGTTATACACAGACGGAGCCAAGAACGACCGAAGGTCCGAAGCCGGAGTCGTCTTAGTTACTCCTGAAGGACGATCTTTATATTACGCTCTACGACTAGAGTTTTCAGCGACCAATAATGACTCTGAATATGAAGCCCTGATTGCTGGGCTGAAACTTGCTAAGGAATTCGGAATAAAGGTACTAGATATATTCTGCGATTCCAAAATAGTCGTCTACCAGGTACGAAAGGAGTTGTGGCCCGGGGACCTCGACTTATTTCCTATCTTGGGAAGGCGGAGGAGCTATTGAGCAACTTGGCACGGTATAACATAACACATATCCCAAGAGCTGAAAACTAGAAGGCAGACCGACTGGCGAAGTTGGCAAGTTCCGATAATCCAGAGGAAATTGAAATGATTCCAATTGAGACGTTGGGATCGCCTAGTTTTGAATTGATGGAAATAGAGTTGGTCTTGGAAGTAGAACCAGAAAGGGATTCATGGATGACCCCGATCAAGAATTTCCTTCGCGATGGAGTGCTTCCGTTAAAGAAAAGTGAAAGGCGGGCTGTAGTTCGCAAAGCTACCAGATACGTCCTCCAAGACAATATCCTTTATCGACAAGGATTCTCTATGCCCCTGTTTCGGTGTATAGCGCACGACGACATCAGGCGTGTACTAAGGGAAGTACACGAAGGTGAGTGTGGAGACCATACGGGGGGTCATACGTTAGAAAAGAAGATGCTACGGTATGGGTATTTCTGGCCCACTATTAATAAAGATGCAGCTGATTACTCACGACGCTGCAACAAATGCCAGAGGTTTGCCAAGATCCCCAGAGCACCGCCGACCCACCTCAAGTCGATGGTGAGTCCGTGGCCATTTTCCATGTGGGGAATTGACATCATCGGAGTTCTACCGATTACAAAAGGAGGAGCGAAGTATGCAATAGTCGCCGTGGACTATTTTACGAAGTGGGTGGAAGCTGAGCCCTTAACCAAAATCACAGCGAGAAAGGTGATAAGTTTCGTGGTTAGAAATATCATATGCCGATTTGGGATCCCAAGGACCATTATAACTGATAATGGAACCCAGTTCAATGGCACCGAATTCAGAAATTTCTGCCAGAAATACAAGATTGACAAGCGGTACACTGCAGTTGCCCATCCACAGTCGAACGGGCAAGTAGAAGCAATAAATAAAGTCATAAAATCCATCCTCAAGAAGCGGTTGGAGCGTGCAAAAGCAAAATGGGTGGATGAATTTCCCTTGGCTTTGTGGGCATATCGGACGATGTTTAAGACAGCTACCGATCATACTCCTTTTTCTCTCTCATTTGGTTCAGAAGCGGTAATCCCGGTAGAGCTTGAAGTTCCTTCCCACAGGGTGACATATTATGACCCGATGATGAATCGGGCACTCCTCCTCGATTCCCTTGATGAAGTTGAAGAGAAAAGGGACGAGGCAGACTTGCGTGCGTCAAGACATCGACGTCAGATGGCACACTATTATGACAAGAAAGTTTGCTTTAGAACCTTTGAGCCAGGGGATTTGGTGCTAAAGCGAGTTTTTCCATCCCTTCTTCATCTCGGTCCAAAGTGGGAAGGACCATTCGCCGTCCAACGGAAACTTGAGACAGGAGCCTTCAAGTTAACGACCGTAGATGGTGTAGAAGTGCCTAGGGCTTGGAATGCCTAACACTTGATGCGATATTTGAATTAAGAATGTTGTATTTTCTTTTGTTTTTTTATGAACACTGTAAAAAGGCATGACTTGGCTAAAAAAGTATGTTTATATTAACAAAAGATTATAAAGTGGACGTAGGCTACGACTTAGCTGAACCACAATAAAAATATCTTGTGTCATTTACTTTCCTACATTGTTTTATGTGACTTGTCTGTCACAATCATGAAGTTGCTGAATTTTGAAATGAAACTTGAATTTACATGCAGGACCAAACGAAACGACCGTTTGAATAATTTGACAAAAGGAATGAGAAGATGACATTCCTAACTCTAACTCCCGTGAAAAGAGAGAGAGTATAAAGGATGGGAAGACGACGTCCTCTGAGGCGTGAAGGTGCACCCCGATAATAAACCGCCTATAAGATGACTCTAACCTGATAACAAGACAGGAGAGTATAAAGATGCTAAAAGAAATGATCATCAATGACAAAAGAAAATTGTCCTCACTAGGGAATCGGGGGCAATTAGATGATTATATTTAATCAACCGTGGATAAGCCTTGGTCGGTTATCCAAGATTGATTGGGGGCATATATGTGTATACATGTTGTTCCCCTTTAACAGCGACTTTATTATATAACTGTAACACGATATAATGAACTTATAACTATCTGACATTGCAGGAAACGTACTTTTTATTCACAAATGCATGAATTTGTATAGGGAATTCAAGTAAAAGATGCAAGGGCTACGCTCACTACAACAATAGCGGGCCAATGAAACATCAAGATAACAAAGCACATTATCACTTAGGATTTGGAGTGGACTTGGATTTTTTAGCACCCTTAAGAGCCTTTTTTGCTTCCTTCTTGGCATCAGACATAAGGCGCTTTGTCTTCTTCTTTTCTGTGATTGAAGCTCCAGAATCAATAGACTTCTTCCCAGTAGTTTGAGCGCTGGAATCAAGAGAAGATTTTTTAGCAAGCTCTTCGGTAATCGACCTAGTTGAAAGCTTAACAACTAACCTCGACCCATCATCCATCATGGCAAGAGGTTTAACGCTTTCGGGATCTACATCCTCGGCTTTGAGTTGCAGACGCTTGTCGTGTTTGGCCTTCATTTCAACCAGAGTCTCATCGTCAGGATTCTTTGAGTCCCCAATGATAGAAACGTCAGGTTCTTCTTCATGCCCGTTGTTACCATCATCGTCTTTCAGAGCATCTATTATCTCATCATCATGAGAAGTATCGACGTTAAGCGGCAGGGGAACCTTATCGGCAGTCTCTTCCTTCTTACCTTCAACCCTTCCTCCTGATTCAATAATCGTAGCCTTATCCAGTTCTCCTCGAGTTTTTTCCACAGATTCTTCCCTAGTGGTGGTTCCTTGATGTATGTCAGTCTTCTCGATCGGTTCAACACCTACAGAATGAGAAGCAACAGTTATCAACTGAGGGGAAAACAAAGAATCCTCGATGGACCGCCTAATGATATGACGAAAGGTAGAAACTGCACTGACAAACTGAGGTGAAAAGGTGGAAATACCTTCTGAGGATTTCTCAATTGGGGTGGCTACTGCTTCAGATGCTGATTCAGGTATTGGAGATAGAAGAGGCGCTCTAGGAATTCCCGGGTGTTCAGGATCGTATTTCTCTACTCTAGCAGCTTCAACAGAAACGGAAGAGGAACCAACTTCAGGAATATTTTCTCCTTTGTTTCGGCGTCTTTCTTCCTCCATGGAAGCAGCAATAAGGCGACGCCCCTCAGCTAGGCGTGCTGGCTCATCGTCTTTCAAATACTTCTCCATGAGCTTATCTTCATCAACAAAATCTACCTTCAGTTCATCTTTTTCCCATTCGACGATCTGATTCCATACATGAACTAAGGTAGTTGGATAATCTTCGATCCAGGAAATGTTTCGGCGACGGATTATATGTGCAAAGAACTCTATCATCAGTTCGCCAAAGCCATGCAATTCTTCTTGAGCTTCTGACAGCTGTTTATGGGCTTCTTCAGCGGACTTGATAGCGTTATCTTAATTCCCCTCAGCTAAGGCAGCTCTAGTCTCAGCCTCTAGTAATTTGGGTTCCAACTCAGCATTTTTTCTCGCTAACTCAGCTTTCTCTTGCTCAAGAGTACTATACGCTGATTGCATTCTGACACTTTCCGATTTAGCGTCCTCAGCTTGTTTCTTCAACTCTAAGCGTTCTTGACTATGAGATTCCAATAAGTCATGATAACACTTTTGCAACTCTTCGAATTGTTTTTTGAAATTGTTGGCATCCCGCTGAGCAATGGCGAGTTCACATTGTGTATCATCCAGGTCCTCAAGATTTTTCAAAACTTCTTCATCAGAATCTGCAATCTTCTTCATTGCATCAACGTCTGTGATCAAGTTTTGAATGATTCTGGAAAGATTGTGTGAATACTTGTACATCTCTGAGTACTGTTTTTCTACCGCATCAATCTTTGCCTTAGCTTCATCTGCTCATTTTGAAGAGATAGGCTCGAGTGCAGGTAAGAAAGTTAGGTTTTCGAAGTAATGCTCCGGGAACTGTTTCTCCAGGTAAGCTAATTTTGTTTGGGAATTGGCATCCAGTGGTGGAGGTCTGCAATATGATAATTCAAAGTGTTTTCGGTAGAGACGATGGATGTGCCTCCTTTTCCAGGTCATTTCTCAGAAGTTTTTTGCTTGTCTCGCGGATCAGTGCGCTTCTTTGGACTTTTTTCTTGATTATGTTTCTCTTGGGGAGGAATTGAGTCTTTGGGTTGTGGTGTGTCTCCCCCGCGACGACTCTGGTGGCTCTTATATATGTCAGAATCCGATCGAACTGGAGAACGAGAGCGTGAAACGTGGGGCCGATAGGAATCATGATGGCTTCTGTCGTCTCTGCCTCGACTCTCGCATCGATCATGCTCAGACTCAGCAGGATGTTTGGACATACAACGACGAACCTTTCCAACATCGTAATAAGGACGTGACATAGTACCTGCGCGACAATACAAGTGAAGTTCAGAGTCGACATTAGCATAGAATATAAGTGCTGTGACGTGCAGTGTTAATGTGCAAAGTGCATCCTAAGTGGTATTCCCCCCAACAAACCCGAGCCTGAAGTCAGACTAGCACGTGTAGACTCCTTGGTCTTTACGGGAGTAGTCTCTTCCGAAGAGGTAGAGATAAGAGGATTAGTCGGGAAGTCTGCATCAGAATAGAAGGTTTCAGGCAAGGGAAGATCTCCCATACCCCGCAGTGTGGACTCATCGGCTATAGGAGTATGTCCTAAAGGGATAACGGCTGGCAACCCTTTTGGGGAGATTGGCCTCTCAGGAGTTGCTGTATCTTCAGGAGAAATATATTTATCCCTCTCATCGGTCGGTATGTTCGCTAAAACATCATCTCGAGTTGAGGAGGATGTTGGAGAAGGAATTTTTGCTGGCAACGGTGGATCCCTTGAACTTTCACCTGTCTCGAGAATAACATCAACTAGGGGAAAGTATACATAAGGAACTTTCCCATGACCTATGCTACGAGTGATTGACAATAATCCATGGCAATGGAGATATTCGTCCTTGAGAACTTCATCGATGGTTACAAATTTTTGATCACCATTAAGTATTCGGTGTAGGCGGTCGGATTATGCCTCACCCGTCACTTGTTTTGGGTTAGGAACTGTGAATGAAAATGAAAATCAGTCAATGAAATGGTTAAAATATTTGAGGTTGAATCTCGAGAGAATTGATGCCTTACTTGACTTGGTCCATCTTCTTGAGCACCCTAGCTGTTGTCTAATATAAAACCATTCTGGTTTTGGATCCCCAGCCTTGCTACTAAATGGAACGGTGATAATTTTTCTTTTCGGAACTGATTCAAAGTATGAGAAAGAGGGAGTCTCTTGAGTCCGATGCTTGAAATTATAAAAGAAGTGAACATCTTCGAAGGTCAGTTCTTCCCCAAGAACCTCTCTGTAGGCTATGTATAAAGTATATAGATAGGCATAAGAATTGGGGAGAAGTTGCATGGGGGCAATCCTTAATTGTCTCAAGAAGTCGACAACGAATGGTGGAAATGGAGGAATCGCCCCGACTAAACACATCAACCTAGTAATAGCCATATATCCTTCAGGAGGGTTGTGAGGACGATCCATCTCTGAAGGCAATAGAGTGTTTGCTTTGGAAATTCCATGCTTTAAGCGTATTTGTAGTAACCTATCATTGTCAATTGTCGATTTCACTGAATCTTTAACCAGATTCAAAATCTTGATATTTCCGAATTCGTCTGGAGCTCGATTATCTCCTACCCCTCCTTCCTCTTCGTCACCAAGAGAGGCACCACTTCCTGAAGAGATTTCACTGCTGCGAGTTTCCATGTCATAGTCTGGACCCTCACTGTCCCAGCCTGAACATGAAGTAGAGGATATATCTTCGACAGGCAAATCCTCGGACAATCCAGCGGTACTTTTCTTTTCTGCTAATCTAGATGAGCATCTATCGGTCATGTTTGATGAGCTATTGATGAAATGGTAGCAAGAGTTAGAGCAAATTAGCCCGCGTCCCCCCCCCCCCCCCGTGCATGTGTGTGAACTAAAGTGTGTACGGTGTGTGCAGAAGATGCAAAGTGAATGCTTAAAAATGTAACGCAAAGCTTTGACAAAGCAATGACATTCAGAATAGTTCTTGATGTTCATTTATGCTCGCAAGGCACTATCCTAAATGTTCATTAAGTTGAAGGTTATGTCAAGTATTGATTAAGTTAGTTGGGAAGGGTCTTGTGCATAGCGTTGGGAAGTTTTCGGTTCAGGTCGGATGTGCATAATTGTTGGGTTCGGATCGGAGAGTAAAGCAACGTGTTGGCCTAGAGGAGACATTCACACCTAGTAGTTTAAAACCGGATCAGTTCGGAGGTAAGTATTCGAAGCGGTTCGGTTAACTCAAGGATCCATGCATCTTTTCCTTTTTGTTTCTCCCTCTGACCAGACCCGGTCAAGCAAGCGTAGTTTTTCCACATTGCTTTTTACTCCGATCCGATCCGAATGTATGAACATCTCCCCCTTTTCATCACTCTAGCGCTTCTTCACCCGAACCGAACCCAGTTCTCATCCTCCTTTTCTTCTTCTCCAATTTTTATCGGTCCCAAATCCATCTCGAAAAAACCCAATTAAGGCCAAGTGTCTATGTGCTTAAATATTCGACAGTGGATCCTAACATCCCCCATTACTGCCTCGAGATGGCATGGACGCCACCAACGACGATGGCGGAGAGTGGAGGAGGTCCAGACACCGGAGTTAAACAAACACCATGCTCGAATCACTCCAATTGACAGCAAATTTCAACTGAAACCGGTTATTACAAAGTTAACTGAAGTTTTAAACCTACCGAGGTGTTTAATTTGAAGATCAACGCGAGAATTTTAAGAGTTTTTTCTTGGAACTTAGGGTTTCGGTGTAGAATTTATTAAACGAGAGCAGTAAAAAAGAAAGAAAGGAAGAAGAAAGTAGGCAATGGATTTATATAGGTATATGGTGACCACTAGTATTCCCTTCCTCTTTTCCCACTTGGACCGGAATGTGAGCGCACCAACGTATTCTGGCCTGCTAACCCAGTGCTAAGCAAAAGAAGAGAGAAGGCCGTTCGGGTCAAGGTCCGAACCGAATGCGATTTCATACATCGACTTGGCATTTAAATTGAATTGAATCCAAAGAAAAATAAAGAAAAAATTTACCTGTAGGAATCACTGGAGTTCTGAAAGAGGTCTCAAAATTATTCAAAAATGAAGAAAATAATTCGCAATTTGTATGGTGTATATATATAAGTGGCGAGAGATGCGACTTTATGAAGTGACACATCTCAACAAGTGAATAGAAGCAACCATCCAGCGATTCAAGTTCAAAAGCTAATAGATAAATATTGTCAAAGCACGCTTCGTCTTAAGCAGAAACATCCTTTTAGGGGGCAAAATGTTAGCCTACTTTGTGAACTAGGCCACACAAAGACAAAAGATTAAAAGATCAAATGACGAAAATATTCACTCAATAAAGTCGGTTCGGATAGGAGGCTCACTAGCCAAGACAGAGCGATTTGAAGCAAAGGAGGAAAGAAATCAAATCGGATCGGATCGGATTCCCATTGCCCAGTCCAAACAAAAAAAGAGGAAGAGCTTTTCCAGGATCGGATCGGTCCGGATGGATAAATCCGACCCCATCACCTGTAGTGCGTCCGATCCGATCCCAAATTGACAACAACTCCAACCCACGTCCTCCTTAATATTCGGAACGGTTATGCCCACTTTCTACCCACGATGGCCGCTAACCAGATGAGTTGTCTTCACCAGATTTCACCCAATCCCGAAAGTGGCGGAATGGAGGCTACGTGTACTCGATCCGATCCGAATCCAGGAAGAGATTTCACCTATAAATACCCCACCAAGAAGCCTTTAAAGGGATCTTTTGGCACTTTAAGAGTTGGAGTATCGTTGAGAACCAAATTTCAGTACTCCCAAACAATCCAAAACATCATTCAAAGTGTATTTTGAATATAATTTAGTGAAAGTATATGAAAAGTGAGTGAGATTGAGTGAATATCTTGTTGTACTTTCATCTACATCATCAAACAAAGTGATACAAAGTGGAAGTAGGCTCTTTAACGCCGAACCACTATAAATCTCATGTCTGTTTTCTGTTTTTAATCTTATTTCATTAGAATTTTAGTCAATTTGGGTGTTAGAACCACTTTTTGGTCTAACACTACATAAAACCACTAAAACTGCCAAGCCTAAAAAGCAGAAAGATCCATAGCAAAAGTGGGAGCATGTCAACAATAACTAATAAGGATACTTGAAAGGCTCGGTTTGACGCGAGCAACAACACACACGGCTCAGTCTTGTTAACAGTGAGTAATGGTATGTGGTAATTTCGTAAGAAACGAGAAGTAACCCTTCACTCCGAAGAGTTAGAATGTGTCATCAAGGAGTGTGGAACAGTACAATTAATAACAGAACAATAAAGAGTTCCATCTAGGATATGTACTAACCTATAAGCTGAGTACACGGTATCATCATTCATAAACAACAAGCTTAATATTTCAATTTCGTCTAGGGTGACATATATAAACTCAAAGAGTTAAAGGATTCAAATGAAATCTTAATCAGTAAACACCGGAAATCGCCAATAGATAAGGATAAGGATCCAATATCACCCAATCACCAACATGGTCATAAGATCAAAATCATCAATACTATACATAATGACCAATTAAAATGGTGAAACATAGTAATCACGGAAATTTCAAAATCATCACATGCTGGATCCAACCACCGGAGCGGCAAGCCGAGGCTATACCTGCACGTACTCAAACACCATATTGACTCAAGGCCTTACCAGTACTAATAATATATAGAAGGTGCATTATCAGACGACTAAATAGGTCATTATACACCAGAAACAACATAATCAACAACTTGACCCAAAGTTCCACCGGATTAACCAGAAGGTCTAGTACTGGTAATAACATCGGAATGCGTAACTGACTTACAAATAGTAACCTGAATATTGTTAACTACGTGTCCCATACCACACATTTCCAACTAGGATGTGCTATTCGTTCGTCAATTCCACACCAAAAATCATCAGAAGCATCAATTGGTAGAAACCAAAACATCAGCTTCAATTAGACGAGTCTGGAATTAACTGATTTCATTGATCATCATGTCCCATACCATAGGGTTTATGATATGGTTTAACCTCCATTACATCTTCTCGAACGATGCAGACAATGTCGATTTATATAGAAAATATTTGGTAATCAAAAGCGAGTTCATAAAACGATTTTCGAAAGCTGATTGATTTCTTTCTTAAAACCTTTTATATTTATAAAAATAGATTTATACTATTTCATTGCGTCCTCTTCTTATCGAGAATGAAAACTATAAAATTATTTTAGCCTCAAAGCTATAAGGAAAACGATATTTACGTATATATGAAATCTAGTTTAGAGTAGTGCACATGTGTTCAGCTCCATCAAAATTCATTTTAAAACTCAACAACGAATTATCAAAATTCTCGAAATCGGATATTCGAATTAACCAAGATTTGGATTTGGATTGCCATGTTAATGTAGTAATAAAACCAAGTAGGAGAGCTTCCGGAATTCACTTGGAAACCAAATGCATGCTTTAGGAAAACAAGGCACATGGACTTCAGAAGCAAGCACATCCGGCAGGAAAAATGCCTGCGCAAATCTACAATAGGGGATGGGTCAATCCTCGGGTCGACCAACTTACAGGAGAATTGGCGGATGATGATCCTACTCCGATTATAGCTTCAGTGACCTATTTGATAGAGTTTATAGCTCCAATTAGCTTGAAATTTTAAACATTGACACAACAAGGACTCAACATCAACATGCAACAAGAATCAAATGAAAAAGGCAAGGTATGGAAGAAATAAATTAGCCTAAAGTCAATTTTGTTGTGTTTTACACCAACAATAAAAATTATCATCACAACTACAGGTTTTCATTGAAACAATCACGATTTCAATAGAGAAAAATCTAAACTCTACTATAACTAGAATGTATGAGTGAACACTCACCTTAGATGCCAACTACTGCCAGGATTGAAGCAACTTGAGGCACTACTACTTGAAAAGGTAGATTTATCACTTGTAGAAGAAGCTACAACTACATGTAGAAATAATATTTCAACACACAGTGATATCTCGACAAGACAGAGAAGTCGATGGATGCTTTTGAATGAATTACATGCACTTGATGTTTATTATCAACTATAGTTAACTAATTAGGAGAGTTTAGAAGCTTGGTGTTCATATCCATGGAATTATTTTAATTTTAGTTTTGCCGAGTTTTAACAAATGATGTAGAAGAAGGTTTCTCCAGAAAATGAACGTACTGCAATAGTTTTTAGGCTACTTTTCCTTAATTACCTTATTAGTGGTCTAATAGGGTAATTAGGCCCAAAACACTTATGTAGTGAATAATTAGGCCACTAAACACACATTTAGCCCAATTAAGCTCAATTAAACTGTGTTTTACATTTATTCATCACATCATAATCATTTTTTAACATCTTACAAATACTTAATATTGTAAATAACACTTATAAACATTTTAAAAGCTTTTTACCCTTAGTATATTTGTTTTACAAATAAATTCACGTTTTACACAAAGTGTGAAAACTTCTTTAAATTTACGTAAAACTCATATAACATGTTGGATTCTAACATCCAAATCACCAAGGACATATAGAATTCTTATTTTACAACAATTTTCACACTTACAAAAAATATATGGGCATTCTATTTCAGTCTTGTGAAATTTCATATAACATTAAAGATTACAACATTTAATTGAAACTATTTTACAAAACTTTCATTTGTGGCACTGAATACAACATTCGTTATTAAAATTCACAAGCCACATCTATTAAGCGTAAATTATATGTATGAGTATTTTAAATAATGGTTTGCAACATATTATATTTTCAAGTCTACTTTATACTATCCAAACTATTACTTTCATTCATTATGTTAATATTCAAAATCAAGATTTATTTTTAACATAATAAGCTTAAGTTTCGAGTTTTCTCATCCCTCATGATCAAATGAACGGAAGTTTGGATGAGACTGCTTGGGAAAATTCTTTAATTTCCCATGAGTGACACATTCCTAACTCTGCAAGTACGCCCTCTGGAGCAAGGTTACAATCTATAATGCATGAAAAAACTTAGGTATGATTTCAAGCTTCTCTAACGCACCAGAATTAAATTCCAGACCAAAATCTCGATAACATTCCCACAAATGAAAAGCATGATACACATTGATCCAGGACTTCAGGATCGACTCAAATAAATAGCTAGCTTATGTAGAGCGAATAGAAATAGGCTTTGTACTTAGAGTGCTTCTAAAGATTTTAACAACACTCATCGATGACAACGTATTTTGACAATGGCAACATAAAAATAGATTATGCAGCAGTTCTTTGGTTCCTCAAATTAAAACAACAAGAAAAGAAAGAATCCGATTCGATTCGATCGGAAAGGAAGATCAAGTTCAAAGGATAACTACTCGATTCTTTCCGTAAAGACAACAAAGGATAATAATACTGAAAAGCCTAAACACAAAGTCTTGGGCTTCAATTCCAATTAACGAGGGGAGGCAAGCAAATTCTTGATCTTGTCTTAAAGGATTTTCCATTATGATCCAACGACCCAAACGAAACTTCAAATAAATAAAATTTATTCAAGAAATATTACCTAACTAAGCATGTAAAACACCTTTAAAATTTTACTTTAAGTTCTTAATTACCCAAGATCTCAAACCCTTTAATATATATTCATAAAGGTCATACAGTCTTTGAAAACTTGGTTTACTCAATCCTTATATATCCACTTTTTAATTCAAAATTTAAATTTAAAGCTCGCACTTAAATCCAATTCCATTATCATTTATTTGGTCTTCAAGCTTTAACAAAAGGTATATTATAAGTCAAACCACTAGAAAATTGCAAAATGACTTCTTATTACTCATAAAAACCAAGGTTCAAAATTCTGCCTCCGTTTCTGTTCCGGTCATCGATAAATTTTAAAATTTCAGTTCCATTCCGGCAAATTTGGAAATTCCGCTTTAATTCCGTTTTGGTAATTTGTTTTGTAAATACACTGTAATATGTTGTAATATTGCTAATCAATATGATAAACAATACTTGTACAAATTTATGCAGTCAATATTTCTAGCTTGTAAACTCCATAAATGCAAACAAATTTATACAGCTAATAATTACAAATTTATACAACCCATAATTATTTAACTAGCTACAAACTTTAAAGCCCATCATTATTTAAATATAGTTACTAATCACAGAAGTTTATAACCAATTTTCATCAGTAGCCCAGGCACCTTTACCTTTCTCTTCACTTAATTAACCCATGCTTTTGGATGGCTTCTGCAAACCGCTGCATGAGGAAGAAACCACGCCGCCTTCGCTCAAGGATATTGACTTCAGTTTAGCTGCCGATGAACATGGTAAATCAAAATATCTCCTTCGACAACACCTTCCAACTGCTCTAAAATTTTGGTTTTAAGTCCTAAATCCAACAGAAATATTTTCATATTCCGTTCCGGTCCATGCCGGAACTGGAACGGAACCACCGAGATTCCGGCGTGCCGAACGGAAAATGGAACCTGGATAAAAACTCAAATTTCATTAACTCAGTTAATTAGAATAGTTATCGAAATCAACTCTTTTGTATAAAGTGCATCTTAATCAATAATATGTCATACGTTGCTTTGGAACTTCCATCGACTTAAGTCATCCCTGCTCTCGACAAGAGAAATTATTTTAATTGACAAAATCATTTAGTAGCTTTATTTTCTAACATTTACAATTCAAAACCTTGCTTCTTACCATTTTACTAATTATAGAAAATGAGCTTTAAAATATTCCAAAAATATATTTTAATTAAGTGCTTAGCTGCAACGATCAATTAGCTTCCGTGACGCACTCTGATTAATCTTCCATTATCCATAACAAGCTGAGTTCGAATGTCTCGTACCAATATTTAAGAGATTCCTATCGACAACGTTGATCAAGCGTATTGACCTAAATTCTTAAAATACTCCACAAACAGTCCAAATCACTAGATTAAATATGAGAGTAGAGATTTGAATTTAATCCCTGAGTGGCATCACACTGACTACACAACCAAAAATCGTTTACTTATTAGGACGACTATAAGACAAGCTTACATAAGAATAGACCAAAATATCATACTGTGGTTAAATTCACAAAGACATTGTGAATTCCAAAATTCTCCATGTTAGACATAATTGTGGGAAGTTTATTAACAACTAGATTCAGGAGATAGGATTACTGCCAAAATCAACTGTTTGTGCAGACTTTGAACCCAAACAGACCCAACATGAGAAGAGGTTCACACATGACAAGAGTTTGAGATACAGTTACATTATCTCGAGATTTATGGAAAGTAAGAGGTTCACGACCACCATCAACACTTAAAAGAAAATCGACCGATTACTCGATTACTAATACAAAAGATATGTACTTCGTATTTAATGACATGACTTCAAATTGAGTGAGTCAGCTACCCTATGAAATCCCATAAAGAATATACATGCCAACATGAAGAAGAAGAAAAAACATAGATCAACAAAAATATGAGATGTATTTTTTATATCTCATACATCAAGAGAGAACGAGGATGCTTAATAACCACGATCAACATCACACAATTCTAAGGATAAAAGAACAACAAAACCAAAGCACGAAAATTTTAACAACAAAAATTTCAGGTTTCGGGACGATTACGACACTCCGTCCCAAAAACTTTCACAAACACAATTGAGAGTGACATGTCAATCTATAAGAAAGGAGAGTTAAAGATCAACCGACAAGATTTGCAATAGGAAGTGTTGTTTTACAATGAAAAGGATACTAGAAAGAAACCGTTCATGGGTTTCTTTTAGTACGGAAGAGTACAACGCCCCCGTACCAAAGAAATCTCGAATAGTATGATCCCAGGATAAGACATAATGTTAAACAATAGGAGGAGTACCTGAAGGTTGAGATGGATCACTAGAAGCTCTTGCCACAATTGATTCCTTTTGGCCTCCTAGGACAAGAAAAGACCTCATGACCCTCTTTCTTACAATAACGACGCATATGAGGCATCAGAAAAACTCTAGCAAAATAATCGGGTGATCCGCAATTTAAACAAGCCTTTTCCTAGACTGAAGGAAGTGCTCCAATAGATTGGGATCTAGATCGACTTAGTTTATTTTTCTTATTCTGATGGAAGGACTTACAAAATGAAGAATTATTGCTTGGGTTCTTGCGAACATCACCATCATCACCATTATCCCTCTTATAACAACCCGGAAAATCAGAACCAATTTAAAAATTTTATTTTAGTTATTTTTACGAATTTTGAATGGTTAAAATAATATATTTTAAATAATAACGACTAAAAATTTATTTTAAATAAATTTAGAATGAATATATTTATTTTAATTATAAAAGGAGATAGAAATAGCGTGGTAGTTTGAATATTTGAATTTGAACTTTGGCTGAATGTACATGATTCAAAATAAAGCGGATTTTAGTAAACAAAAAATATTAGAATCTATTTAAATATATCTTTCTAACGGATCTAAAAAACTTGAAATTTCATACCGGGAATAAAAAGTTATGGCCAGTTAAATATTCAGAATAGTCGCTATGGAATTTAATATAATACATACCCCTTATAAATAGCCATTTTGGAAACGACCTCCGTTTTCGATGAAACTACTTTGGTTGGATCCAGAATGTCAAATTATTGCAAGATTCCAATTTTCATAATTTTTGGAATTAATATGTGAGCGTGGCAAAAGAAAACGTGTTTTGTCACTTTTTAGTCAAATTGGATCGACCAGAAAATGACCATTTTTCAAACCATCTCCAAATTCAACGAAATTAATTTTGTTAGGACCGTATCATCAAAACATAGTTATATTTATTTTTCGAGAATTTTTGGAATCAGTACGTAGCCCTGGTAAATTAAAATGTACGATCAAATTAAATAATTAAAAGTTTTATATTTTAATTTAAGGAAAAATGGGCTGAAACGATCAAATGGTCTGATGAGACCTAGTCCATTGTGTCCGGAACAAGGGTAATTAGCTAGGAGCGACAGTCGTTGGGCCTCGTTTGGAGTCCGGACCAATAAACAAATGATTTATAAATTAAAATTATATTAAATAATATATATATACTAAAATAATAAAATCACTTTGTCGTTATCTTCCCAAACCCGACAATCTTCAAATCGATGGCGGCTAGATTTCAAATCTTCCTCTCCAAATAACTTCCAATCCTCTCAACGAAATTCGAAGCTTCTTTGGGAGATTTTGTAGAGGGTTTTCTTATCTCCAAATCCATACCAAGTTTGTATCATATCGTCGCGAGTTGAGGGAGATCTGGGCATGGAAAGTCGCTCCGTTCTGATTGCCTCCGCGCCGCCTGTCTGCGATCGAAGCGGGCCCTACCACCATCGACGGGAGAGCGCTTACTAGCCCCATGACATGACACAATCCGATCGACGCCTAGCTGTTCCAATTTGAAGCAAACATAAACCCTAGTTTCGAACAATTAAGGTGAAGGTCGGCCTTGGTCTTATTGTAGAAGAAAGGGTATTTTTTATTTATTTAATTAATTTATTTAAATTATCATCAACATTAAAAACCTTATCTTGTTCATACTGAATCAGAATTTGATGAAACTGAAAGCGTTGGGACAGTAAATTCAAGATCTACATTTCAGAACAGACCAAAGCAGAAACAGAGCTTTCTACAGTTTTAGAAGAAATAAAAAGCGTTGTGAGATTTTTGAATCCAAAATGAACAAATAAAATTATATTAGGTTGCAGATGGAGTTTAGAAACTCCCGACAACATCGTCCATAGACCATGGACGACTAATTGATTGTATTGTGGTGTGAAATTGACTGTGATTGATTGATTGTGGTTGGAAAAAATCGATTGTGTTTGTCGAAAATTCATTGTATAGTGAAAAGAAATTGTATTGGGAAAATTAAACCCTTGTATCGCCACGAGGCCTAGGTTAGCAGAAGAGTCGTACTAGGCATGGTGTCGGTTTTAATTACCCAACCGTTATGCTGCCGATTTTTTTTGGAATATTCATGTGTTATAAAATATTCATGTTATGATATAAAATTGTTTGAACAATAAAAATTAGATTTTTATTGTACACATAAAATTTAAAAAATGATCATTATTTAGAATGATAATTGTTTAACAATAAATTCACATTTTTTTATTGTAAATTAAAAATGATCATTAGTTGAAATAAAAATGTTTTTACATTGAAATTTACATTTTTAATGTAAATGAATCATTTAAAATGATCATTGTTAAATAAAAATGTTTTTACGTTGAAATTGACATTTTTAATGTAAATGAATTCTTAGGAAAAGATTCATTTTTTAATAAATATGTTGTCACATTGACATTTACATTTTTTTAAGTAAATAAATCATTAGAAAAAGGACTCATTGTTTAATGAATTGATTTAACACTGAAATTTACGCTTTATTGTAAATTGAATGACTAGAAAGATTACAATTTTTTTATGTAAGATAGAACGATTAAAAAGATTCAAGTTGTATAAAATTGTGTATACATTAAAAAGATTTCATTTTACTGTATAGATGAATCATACAAAATGATTCAAGATTTATTGTTTGGAATTATGTTGTAACATTAAAAATTACATTTTAAATATAAATAATGATTCATTTACATTAAAAATCACATTTTTAATGTAAAGTATGAATCATTAACAAGATTCAATTTTTTAATGTAAAGTATGAATCATTAACAAGATTCAATTTTCAATGTAAAGTATGAATCATTAGCAATATTAATTTTTGAAAAAGAAAGGTTAACATTAAAAATTTACATTTTAAATGTAAAAAGAATTCATTATTCATAGTTTGATGAAAGAGTTAAACATTAAAAATTTATATTTTTAATGTAAAAAGGATTCGTAAAAATATTTATAGTTTGATGAAAAAGTTAAACATTTAAAAATTTACATTTTTTTAATGTAAAGAGGATTCATATAAAAAGACTATGATTTGATAAAAAGGTATGACATTAAAAATTACATTTTTAATGTAATGTATGATTTCATATAAAAGATTCAATGTTGAAATGAAAATGTTTACGACATTAAAAATTACATTTTTAATGTAATGTATGATTTCATATAAAAGAGATTCAAGATGGGTAAAAATAATTTAACATGAAAAAATTACATTTCTAATGAAAGTATGATTCCTTTAAAATATTCATAGTTTGATAAAATGTTGAGACATAAAAAAATTACATTTCTAATGTCAGTATGATTCATTAAAATAATGTTAACTATATGTTAGGGAATATATGGTGTTGAAAACATCGAACGGATTAATATATATATATATATATATATATATATATATATATATATATATATATATATATATATATATATTAAAATAAAATGAATCGCGCTGCTGTAGTTCGCGATTTGGAATCGTAACTTCAAACGTTTATGCCGAAAGATCCGACCGTCGGATTTTCCCAAAACTGGAACCGTTGAGTTCGCTTTGGAAAGATCTTTCCAATGATATAAAATTTGCTAAGATCCAACAGTTAGATTTTGAGAAATATGGAAATCAAATTTAGATGAAAACAACGCCATGGCCATGTAATGACCTGAAGCGTCGTTTAATTAAAAATAGCTATTTTTATATAAATAAAATTGCGATAAATCATTAAAAAATATTATAAACGATATGGAATGAAAAGAAAGGATTTTGAATTATATATATTCGCGAATTATTTGAAAAGGCCGAGTTAAATCTCATTTCAAATAATTATACGACGACTAGAAGACGAAGAATCGAAGACGGTGGTTGAAGACCAGCGATCTTCACCTCGAATGGATGATGACTGATGCCTTTGATTGGAGATGCTGCGTTGAAAGGGTTACAGTGGTAGTTGTCCGGACGTACTTGTTGATTGTCCGGATATGCGAGAGCCTCTCTTCCGTATTGGACATATGGAACAAGAAATAAGGTGTCTTCGGTTTCGTTCAGACCCAGAACGAACTTGTAAATGGATGTGTGTCTGACATTGGATTTTATTCTATGATGATTGATTTCTATAAAATATATATCTGTTTGGTAGCGGAGAATTTATTCTCTTGCTTAACACCCTTCTCTGAGACGTATGAGCTCAGAGGTTATATATTGATAGACATCAGTCGCATGGCGTGAATTTCCAGTATGGCATGCCAAGATGTAAATGATCAAGGCTTATTATTGAAATACAGAACCTTGTGGTTGATGATCAAAGCACAGCTTTATTTAGCATAGCTTTGTGTATAGCGTTACTACGCGATCCCCTCACACACCGGTATGAACTAGAAACGGGAGCAGGACCCCAAGGAGGACATGCGTTTCTTTCTAGCTAGAAGTGGTATCATGGTATGGAGCCCAGACATTTTTACATATGTGGATGATGGAAACTTAGGTACCTCGAATATTGAGTCCCCAGTGGCTCAGATTTACACCCCAAAGGGCGGGGAAACGTATTGTTCAGGCATAACCAATCCACTAAAGTATTTGTGGGTCGGCCCTAGCGCTCCTAGGTGGAGTTGCGGATGTATCCTGAGACATGTGTTAGATTGTCTCAAATTCGGTAAGGACGATCCCTTGCCTTGATTCATGATGGAAATCCAACTTCCAATACGACACTGTGTGGTTTTGATTGTAAAACTAGTATAGCGACATAGTATATGATGCTATGCCGTCTATGATTGATACATTATGATTGAAAAATGTTTTTGAAACATATAAACACTAATAATAATAATATCAAATTGTTTTATACGTATCAAGCATATTTTGGCCGTTATCAGGTAAAACTCTATCCTTCGGTTTGTGTTGCATTGTGTGATGGGACTTGAGTCTTATAATGGTTTCATTTTTCTAAAAAGCATTGCGTTGTTTAACTATTTACTTTATTTACACACTGGCAATCCAATGGAGTAAACCATTTCCTCGTTAGTGGCATAGTCCTGTGATTAGCCTTATTATTAAATAGGTCAAGTAAGATTTCTCATACCAATCCCGTGACTGACTCGTAGTTTGTTTCACTTTGCAAACTCGGGTGCCCTCTTTTCCACACGGGCAACCTTGTATTCAAGTTTTAACAGACTCATTCTGGATAGCTATGGAGCTGAAGATGGGTCCTATCATTTCTATTATGCTGTTCAGACTTCATTTAGTATATTATGTTTGATTCCGCTACAAATATTTTATATTAAGCTGAAACTGTATTATGTACTAAGTATGATATATTATTCCCAGTGTAATTTGATGCACATTATCTGCTGTAATTCTATATTTCTGTTCTGCTGTTATTGTTTATGTGTTATATTCCAATGATTATCCTTGCTTTCGTACTACGGGAGTTTGAGGTTATCACAGTTGGTATTAGAGCATTGGTTAAACTTAGCTCCGGAATACAACATATTAAAGAACTCGTCAGAAATAGAATCAACAGTATTCTAAGACAAATAACTCATCATAAATAGGATTAGTAATGTCCTAGAATGATTATAGCAGAATAAAACACACCCTCATAGATTCATTTACATTTAAATACATGTCTCTATGTTCCATAATATTTTTACTGTTGGCCTGATACTTTGTCTGCTATTTGCAGACATAGTAGAAAATGAGTGGCAGAAAAAGAAGAAGTAATTCTATGGTTCAGCAATCTAATGAACCAATTGTGCTCCCACAACCAGAACCAGATCTAGAAGCTCTAGTAATGAAGTATCGAAATCTGGGTGGAGTATCATTCTCGGGCAAAGAATCCGTTATTGAAACAAAAGCGTGGATGCGTTCTTCTGAGAGAATTTTTGAAGGCTTAAAGCTGAGAGATGATCAGAAAAGATTACTGGCATCTTGGGCACTCAAAGACGAAGCTCTAATCTGGTGGGAAACTGTTACTGAGGAAAATCCAAAAGGTAATATTACCTGGGATAGATTTAAAGAAATTTTCAAAGAAAATTTATTCCTCTAGAAGCAACTGAGCGGCTATATGATGAGTTTTACGATCTGAAATAAGAAGATTTGACCATCCAGGAATATCAGAAGAAATTTAATGAACTTTCTCGCTTTTCCCTAGAACTAATTCGAGATCCTATAAGGAAGATTCTGAGATTTATCAACGGACTTCAAAAGAAATACAAAGGTAGAGTACTTGCTCATGTGAATCTTCCTTTTCTGAGATGATACAAATGGCTTATCGCTATGAGTATCTTGATAAGCAACATGGTTGGGTAGATGAAGAGGAAGGCAACTCTAGCAGCAAAAGGAAGTTTGAAACTGATAGCCCTGAGGCAAGCACAAAGCCCGAGGTCAGTAAGAAGCCAAAAGCTAATAAGAAAGGGGTTAAATCTAAGGAAGAACTGTTAACGACTGCCATATGCAATAACTGCAATAGGCAAGGGCATTTGTTAAGGAATTGCAAATCTTCGAAGAAACGAAAGAATGACGGATCTAAATCCAATAAAATATTTCAGGAGGATAGAGAATGCAATCTTTCCATCAGAATGGTCATGTAAAGCAAGATTGCCCGCTTTTGAAAGCGACCAAGGTGGCTCAAGTCAATAAGATAACAGAAACTGCAGCACCCTCGGCTAGTCAGCAAAGGCCAGATATTTTGGAAGGCACTCTCACTGTCAGCAATATTCTAGTTAAAGTATTGTTTGATACGCGCGCGTCACAAAGCTTTATTTCAAGCAATACGGTCAAGAAGTTGAAGTTAAAACTAAGGAATCTTAAGGAATCGATTAGAGTTCATAATCCGATAGGAGGTTCTCTTGTTCTCAGTGTGTATTATAGAGTGCCTATTTCCTTTTCCCATTACTGGTTTTCTTTTGATTTTATTGTTATGTATTTTTCTGAATTTGGCATCATTCCTGGGTTGGATTGGTTAACTAAATACGAGGCTGAAGTTAAATGTGCAGAAAGAGTTGTTAGAATTAAAACGAAGCTTGCCAATATTGTTATACCCTGCGTAAGCACAGATTCAGATAGAAAAGAATTTTGGGCTGCTCTTGAGGTTTCTCCCACTGCTATTGAAAATATTCCTGTCGTTAAGAATTATGCGGATGTGTTCGAAGAAGTTGATAGCTTACCTCCACGAAGAGAAATTGACTTCAGGATTGATCTAGTTCCGAATGCAAGGACAGTTGTGCATCCTATTCGAAGAATGACATGGAAAGAGAAAGAAGAATTGGGTAATCAAACTCGATAGATTTTATGGAAAGGTCTGATCAGGCCTAGCTTTTCGAATTGAGGGTGCAGCAGTAGTGTTTGTTCCAAAGTCTAATGGTACTCTCTGATTATATGTGAGGCCTAGCTTTTCTACAGTTTAATTGGATGCCTAAATGTGAGGCAGCTTTCCAAGAGCTGAACTTAAGGTTGACTACTGCTCTAGTGTTGACCATTATTGATGGCAATCAAGATTTGAAAGTCTATACAAACGCTTCTTTTGAAGGTATTGGCGCGGTATTAATGCAGAGAGGCAAAGTAGTTGCTTATGCTAGCCATCAGTTGAAGCCGCATGAGAAAAGATATCCTACTCACGATCTTGAGTTGTTAGCCGTCGTGTTTGCTCTAAAAATATGGAGGCACTATCTTTTGGGTGAGAAGTTCGAATTATATACAGATCATAAATCATTGAAATATCTGTTCACCTAGAAAGACTTGAATTTGAGGCAGCAGCGTTGGTTAGAATTTCTTACGGCGTACGATCTTGATATTTTGTATACTCCAAGGAAAGCCAATGTTGTAGTAGATGTGCTTAGTAGAAAGAATGCCATTATCGCTAATCTCATTATTAGGCCTTCATTGATTGATAAAATCTCTTCTCTTTACAAGGATGATGAATTTATTCAGAGAATTTGTAAAAGAATTCGAGAAGGCGAACCCTCGAGTTTCCAAATTGATAACAAAGGAGTTAGAGGTTATTAGGCCAAATTTGTGTTCTGAATATTCCTGAGCTCAGAAGAGAAGTAATGGATGAATGTCACAAATCCAAGCTTAGTATTCATCCAGGGGTGAGTAAGATGTATCATGATCTCAAGTGGAAATCTATGAAAAGGGACATTTCCATATATGTTAGCAGGTGTTCCACTTGCCAACAAGTCAAGAGTGATCAGCAGAAACCTGTCAGATTGTTACAACCACTAGAGGTTCCAAATTGGAAGTGGGATCAAATCTCCATGGATTTCATTGATGGCTTGCCCCGAACTAGAAAAGGCAATGACAATATTTGGGTGATCGTAGACCGTTTCACGAAGACTGCCCATTTTATTCCTGTCAGATCAACTAGAATAGCTCAAAGTCTGGCAAAAATTTATTTCAAAGAAATCATTAGACTTCATGGAGTTCCCAGTAGCATTATTAGTGATCGTGATATGATATTCGCTAGTAAATTCTGGGAAGCATTCCAAGAGGAGCTGGGGACAAAGTTAAATCTGAGCACCACATATCATCTTCAAACAGATGGCCAAACTGAGAGGGTGAACCATATATTGGAAGACTTGTTGCAGGCATGTATTCTTGATTTTGGAAGATCGTGGGAAGATTACTTGCATTTGGTTGAGTTTTCTTATAATAAGAGTTACCAAGCAAGCTTTAAAATGTCGCCATTCGAAGCATTTTGTGGAAGGCCATGTAGATCTCCCGCATGTTGGGTGGAACCAGGCAATAGGCTAGTATTGTGTCCCGACATGATTCGAGAAGCTTCGGACAAAGTTGATTTTATTAAGAAGCGACTTCAGACTGCTCAAAGCCGATAAAATAGCTATGCAGATTCAAGAAGAAGGGATTTAGAATTTGCTGATGGTGATTATGTGTACTTGAGAATTTACCCATTGAGAAGAGTAGTTCGTTTCGGGAAGACTGGGAAGTTGGCGCCGAGATTCATTGGTCCATTTCCTATTCTTGGAAGAATTGGAACTCTCGCTTACCGCGTTCAGTTGCCTGACTGGTTGCCAGGCGTACATGATGTATTCCGTGTGTCTCAACTTCGAAAGCATGTACATGACCCAGACTTGATTGTGGAGGAAGCTGCACAACAAGATTTGGAGATTACCCCGAACTTAGCAGTAAGAAGGGAGCCAGTAAAGATTATTGGCAAGGAAACCCGAGATATGAGAAACAAGAGAATTCATTTAGTCAAAGTGCAGTGGAGCGAAGATCCTACAGAATGTACCTGGGAGACCGAAGATAGCATTAAGCAGGCTTACCCCCAGTGTAGAGTGGATATCTCTGATTAGCTTTGGTGCAAGGTACATTTAAAATACTTTACATTTTCCGTTTTGTTTCCTACTTCACTGTTGTTTCCTTTTTAGGGACGAAATTTTTTTAAGTGGGGGAGATTGTAACAACCCGGAAAATCAGAACCAATTAAAAACTTTTATTTTAGTTATTATTATGAATTTTGAATGGCTAAAATAATTTATTTTAAATAATAACGACTAAAATTTTATTTTAAATAAAGTTAGAGCGAATATATTTATTTTAATTATAAAAGGAGTTAGAAATAGCGCGGCAGTTTGAAAATTTGAACTTGAACTTTGACTGAATGTACATGATTCAAAATAAAGCGGATTTCAGTAAAACCAAAAATATTAGAATCTATTTAAATATATCTTTCTAACAGATCTGAAAAATTGAAATTTGAGAGCGGGAATAAAAAGTTATGGCTAGTTAAATATTCAGAATAGTCACTATGGAATTTAATATAATATATAGCCCTTATAAATAGCCATTTTGCAAACGACCTCTGTTTCGACGAAACCACTTTGCTTGGATCCGGAATGTCAAATTATTGCAAGATTCTAATTTTCATAATTTTTGGAATTAATATGTGAGCGTGGTAAAAGAAAACGTGTTTTTTCAATTTTCAGTCAAATTGGATCGACTTGAAAAAGACCATTTTTCAAACTGTTTCCAAATTCGACGGAATTAATTTTGTTAGGACCGTATCGTCAAAACATAGCAAGATTTAGTTTTTGGGAATTTTTGGAATTAGTATGTGGCCCCGATAAATTAAAATGTACGATCAAATTAAATAATTAAAGGTTTTATATTTTAATTTAAGGAAAAATGAGCTGAAACGATCAAACGGGCTGATGAGACCTAGTCCATTATGTCCGAAACAGGGGTAATTAGCTAGCGGCGACAGTCGTTGGGCCTCGTTTGGAGTCCAGACCGATAAACAAATGATTTGTAAATTAAAATTATATTAAATAATATATATTAAAATATTAAAATCACTTTATCATTATCTTCCCAAACCCAACAATCTTCAAATCGATGGCGGCTAAGGTTCAAATCTTCCTCTCCAAATAACTTCTAATCCTCTCAATGAAATTCGAAGCTTCTTTGCGAGATTCTGTAGAGGGTTTGCTCATCTCCAAATCCATACCAAGTTCGTATCGTATCGTCGCGAGTTGAGGGAGATCTGGGCCTGGAAATTCGCTCCGTTCTGATTGCTGCCGCACCGCTGATCTATGATCGAAGTGGGCCCCACCACCATCGACGGGAGCGCGCTTACGTGACACAATCCGATCGACGCCTAGGTGTTCGAATTTGTAGCAAATATAAACCCTAGTTTCGAACAATTAAGGTGAAGGTCGGCCTTGGTCTGATTATAGAAGAAATGGTATTTTATTTATTTATTTATTTAATTTAAATTATCACAACACATTAAAAGCTATATCTTGTTCAAACTGAATCAGAATTTGATGAAACTGAAAGCGTTGGGACCGTTAATTCAAGATCTACATTTCAGAACAGAACAAAGCAGAAACGGGGCTTTCTACAGTTTTAGATGAAATAAAAAGCGATGTGAGATTTCTGAATTCAAAATAAATAAATAAAATTATGTTAGGTTGCAGACTGAGTTTAGAAACTCCCGACACCGTCATCCACAGACCATGGACGACTTGATTGTATTGTGGTGTGAAATTGATTGTGATTGTGGTTGATTCATTGTGGTTGATTGATTGTGGTTGAAACGAAATCGATTGTGTTTGTGGAAACTTCATTGTATAGTGAAAAGAAATTGTATTAGGAAAATTAAACCCTTGTATCGCCGCGAGGCCTAAGTTAGCAGAGGATCCATACTAGGGACGGTGCCGGTTTTAATTACCCTGTCGTTATGTTGTGAAATTTTCTGGAATATTCACGTGTTATAAAATATTCATGTTATGCTATACAATTGTTTAAACAATAAAAATTAGTTTTTTTATTGTATATATAAAATTAAAAATGATCATTATTTAGAATGAAAATTGTTTAACAATAAATTCACATTTTTTTATTGTAAATTAAAAATGATCGTTAGTTGAAATAAAAATGTTTTTACATTGAAATTTACGTTTTTAATGCAAATGAATCATTAAAAATGATCATTGTTAATAAAAATGTTTTTACATTGAAATTGACATTTTTGATGTAAATGAATTTTTAGAAAAAGATTCATTGTTTAATAAATATGTTGTCACATTGAAATTTACATTTTTTTATGTAAATAAATAATTAGAAAAAGGACTCATTATTTAATGAATAGGGTTAACTTTGAAATTTACATTTTATTGTAAATGAATGATTAGAAAGATTACAATTTTTTTATGTAAGATAGAATGATTAAAAGATTCAAGTTGCATAAAATTGTGTATACATTAAAAAGATTTCATTTTTAATGTGTAGATGAATCATACAAAAAGATTCAAGATTTATTGTTTGGAATTATGTTGTAACATTAAAAATTACATTTTTATTGTAAATAATGATTCATTTACAATATTCATTTTGATAAAAATGTTTTTACATTAAAAATCACATTTTTAATGTAAAGTATGAATCATTAACAAGATTCAATTTTTTAATGTAAAGTATGAATCATTAACAAGATTCAATTTTTAATGTAAAGTATGAATCATTAGCAATATTCATTTTTGAAAAAGAAAGGTTAACATTAAAAAGTTACATTTTTAATGTAAAAAGAATTCCTAAAAATATTCATAGTTTGATGAAAGAGTTAAACATTAAAAATTTATATTTTTAATGTGAAAAGGATTCGTAAAAATATTTATAGTTTGGTGAAAAAGTTAAACATTAAAAAATTTACATTTTTTTTAATGTAAAGAGGATTCATATAAAAAGACTATGATTTTATAAAAAGGTATGACATTAAAATCTACATTTTAAATGTAATGTATGATTTCATATAAAAGATTCAATGTTTAAATGAAAATGTTTATGACATTAAAAATTACATTTTTAATGTAATGTATGATTTCATATAAAAGAGATTCAAGATTGGTAAAAGTAATTTAACATAGAAAAATTACATTTCTAATGAAAGTACGATTCATTTAAAATATTCATAGTTTGATAAAATGTTGAGACATAAAAAATTACATTTCTAATGTCAGTTTGATTCATTAAAATGATGTTAACTATATGTTAGGGAATAAATTGTGTTGAAAACGTCGAACGAATTAATTTATATATGTATATATAAAAATTAAAATAAAACGAACCACGCTCTTGTAGTTCGCGATTTGGAATCATAACTTCAAACGATTATACCGAAAGATCTGATCGTCGGATTTTCCCAAAACTGGAACCGTTGGATTCGCTTTGGAAAGATCTTTCCAATGATATAAAATTTTCTATTATCCAACGGTTAGTTTTGAGAAATGCGTAAATCAATTTTTGATGAAAACAGCGCCAGGGCCATGTAATGACCCGAAGCGTCGTTTAATTAAAAATGTCTATTTTTATATAAATAAAAATAGGGATAAATCATTATAAAATGTTACAAACGATATGGAATGAAAAGAAAGGATTTTGAATTATATATATTCTCGAATTATTTGAAAATGCCGAGTTAAATCTCATTTCAAATAATTATACGACGACTAGAAGTCGAAGGATTGAAGACGGTGGTTGAAGACCGGCGATCTTCACATCGAATGGATGACTACTGATGCCTTTGATTGAAGTTTCTTCCTTGAAAGGGTTACAATGATAGTTGTCCAGACGTACTTGTTGATTGTCCGGATATGCGAAAGCCTCTCTTCCGTATTGGACATATGGAACGAGGAATAAGGTGTCTCCGGTTTCGTTCAGACCCAGAACAGACTTGTAAATAGATGTGTGTCTGACATTGGATTTTATTCTATGATGATTTATTTCTATTAAATATATATCTGTTTGGTGGCAGAGAATTTATTCTCTTACTTAACACCCTTCTCTGAGACGTATGAGCTCAAAGGTTATATATTGATAGACATCAGTCGCACGGCGTGAATTGTCAGTGTGGCATGCCAAGATGCAAATGATCAAGGCTTATTGTTGAAAAGCAGAGCATTGTGGTTGATGATCAAAGTAGAACTTTATTTAGGATAGCTTTGTGTATAGCATTACTTCGCGAGCTTCACACCCCGGTATGAACCAGAAACGGGAGAAGGACCCCAGGGAGGACATGCGTTTCTTTCTAGCTAGAAGTGGTGTCATGGTATGGAGCCCAGACACTTTTACTTATGTGGATGATGGAAAGCGAGGTACCTCGGATATTGAGTCCCTCGTGGCTCATATTTACGCCCTATAGGGCGGGAAAACGTATTGTTCAGGCATAACCAATCCACAAAAGTATTTGTGGACCGTCCCCGACGCTCCTTGGTGCAGTTGCGGTTGTATCCTGAGATATGGGCTAGATTGTCTCGAATTCGGTAAGGACGATCCCTTGCCTTGGTTCATGATGGAAATCCAACTTCCAATACGACAACGTGTGGAAAGCTAGTATGGCGACATAGTATATGGTAGTTATGCCGTCGATGATTGATACATTATGATAGAAAAATGTTTTTGAAACATATAAACACTAATAATAATATCAAATTGTTTTATGCGTATCAAGCATATTTTGGCCATTATAAGGTAAAACTCTATCCTCCGGTTTGCGTTGCATTGTGTGATGGGACTTGAGTCTTATAATGTATTCATTTTTCTAAAAAGCATTGCGTTGTTTAACGATTTATTTTATTTATGCACTGGCAATCCAATGGAGTAACCCCGTTCTGCATTAGCGGCGTGGTCCTGTGATTAGCCTTATTATTAAATAGGCTAAGTAAGATTTCTCATACCAATCCCATGACTGACTCGTAGTTTGTTTCACTTTGCAAACTCGGGTGCCCTCTTTTCCATACGGACAGCCTTGTATTCAGGTTTTAGTAGACTTATTCTGGATAGCTATGGAGATGAAGATGGGTCCTATCATTTCTATTATGTCGTTCAGACTTTATTTAATATATTATGTTTGATTCCGCTGCAAACATTTTATATTAAGCTGAAACTGTATTATGTACTAAGTATGATCCTATTATGCTATGTAACTCTGATGATATATTATTTCCAGTGTAATTTGATGTACATTATCTGCTGTAATTCTATATTTTTGTTCTGCTGCTATTGTTTATGTGTTATATTCCAATGATTATCCTTGCTTTCGTACTATGGGAGTTTGGGATTATCACACCTCTCATTCTCGACTGCCTCGAGATGAAGGGCATCATCAACTAACTCCTCAAATGACAACTTTGGCTGCAACATCAAAGACTTCTTTAGGTACTTCTGCCAATCAAAGACAAACTTGAGGTTCTTCTTATAGGGTGGGATCATATGCTCTGAACCATATTTAGAAAGAGCCTCAAATGAAGATACATACTCTAAAACAGTCGACTATCCTTGTTTGAGATTAAGGAAGCGACAAGTGAGGATATTCTTCTCGGATTCTGGGATGAACTTGAGCTCGAATCTCTCATGGAACTGCTTCCATTCCAAGATAGCTTCATCAACTACAACAACAACTCATACCAATCTATAGCATGCCCTTGTAACATATTAGATGCAACAAAAACACGATGATGATCAGAAATCTCAATACGAATGAATATACACTCATACGTATGGATCCAAGCCTGGACCTCAAGAATGGACTCTATGCCAAAGAATGGCTTTTCCCCACGATGGGAGAATTCACTGCATATGCGAGCAAAAACGGACTTTAGGGGAGGATAAGTATGAGGTAGAGTAGGAGGCTTATGTGCTCTAATAAGCTCTAATATCTGGTCAGTGGACAAATAAACTCCCTCTGGGCATGAGCCACTGATCGGCTCAACCCTCTCCTCGGAAGTCGGGTCACTAGACGGTTCAACACCCTGATAACGGCATCTACCAAGACCAGCCATCAGCTAAATGAGAAGATACGATATGATTAAAACATAAGAGTAAGATATATTCACTCATTTAATAATAAGGAATACTACAGAATTTTCAAAATAGTCAACATTCCTAGATGCATTCCTATTTTATATCCACCCCAAAGGTAAAGACAAAGTTAGAAGGATACAACTTAGGCTCGAACTCAACTCAAGGTAAAGACACAAGGGATCGATGTCAAGACTCATATTGTATTTGTTTGTTTACAGCTATGTATTAATCACTTTTGTTCTAAATTCAGCACTGATACCAAGTTACGAAGCCCCACCCTGAGACCCATATTAGTAAAAACATTAGTGGGAATGTCGCCTATTAATGTAGAGAATACGGCTCATTAGGAGCGACCAACCATAAGTCTTGTATTAAATAAACATTAACAGTGTCGGTTATTACTTCATTCTATTTTTTCTTCTATGGATCAACACCTTTAATCTCTATTTAATACAATATTTTTGTGGCTCAACATAATTTAGAACAAAAGCGAATGAATGTAACATCATAGTCCATAGAACAGTCATCCCAACATATACACTGATTCAAGGTTATACAACATATATAGTGTCAAGAACTGTGGTATATGACAACCACAATATATACATCGAGTCAAAGTCATAAGGTACAACATTAGAGTATATGGATCCATCACAACTATCTACATAAAACGAATAAAACTGCCAAGCCTGAAAAGTAGAAAGAACCATACTGGAAGAAAAAGCATGTCAACGACAACTAAAAAGATTACGTGAAAAGATCAGTCTGACCGGAGCGTTAACACACATAGGTCAGTCTAGTTAATATTGAGTAATGGTATATAGTAATTTCATAAGAAGTGAGAAGTAACTCTTCACTCCGAAGAGTTAGTTGTCATCAAGGGGTATGGAACAGTACAAGTTAATAAGGCAACATTAAAGAGTTTCATCTGGGATATGTACCAAGCTTTAAGATAAGTACACAGTACCATCATCCATAAGCAAAAGATTAATATGTCAATTTTGTACAAGGGTGACACATGTAAAACTCAAGGAGTTAGAGGATTCAAATGAAATCTTAATCAACAAACACTATAAATCACTAATAGATATGAATGAGGATCCAATATCACGCAACCACCAACATGGTCATGAAATTAAAATTATTAATACAATACATGATGACCAATTAAAATGGTGAAAACACAATAATCACAAAAATCTCGATATAATCACATGTTGGATCCATCCACTGAAGTGGGAAGCCAAAGTTACACCTGCACGTTTTAAAGCACTAGATTGGCTCAAGACCTTACCTATACTAATAATATATAGAAGGTCCCATATCAGATGACCGAGTAGGTCATTATACACTAGAAACAACATAATCAACAAATTGACACGAAGATCCACCGGATTGACCCGAAGGTCTAGTACTGGTAATAACATTAGAATGTGTAATCAACTTACACATAGTACTCGAATAGTGATAACTATATGTCACATACCACACATTTTCACTAGTGGTTTACCAATTGTTCGTCAATTCCACATCAGAAATCATACGAAGCATTAATCAGCCGAATAACGAAACATTAGCTTCGATTAAATGAGTCTGGAATTAATAGATTCCGTATACTGTCGTATCCCATACCATGGGCTTTACAATATCGTTTAACCTCCATAGTCTTCTCGAAGGATGTAGAAAAAAATATGGTTTTATATTGAAAATACTTGGCACTCAAAAGCGGGTTTATGACGATTTTCGGAAACCAATTGATTTCTTTCTTAAAACCTTTTATATTTCTAAAAATAAATTTATAATATTGCTTTAAATCCTCTTTATATCAAAAATGAAAACTATAAAATTATTTCAGCCTTAAAGCTATAAGAAAAGTGATATTTACCTATATATACAAAGTCTTCTTTAAAAAGGCGTATGTGTGTTCAGCCACATCGAAATTCATCTTAAAACCCAACAACGAATCATCAAAAACCGCGAAATCGAATATTCGGATTAACCAAGATCCGAACTTGGATTGCCAAGTTAATGTAGTAATAAAACCAAAAAGGAGAGCTTCAGGAATTCACTTGAAAACCAGATGCATGCTTCAGGAATCAACAAACAAGGCACAATGACTTCAGAAGAAAGCGTAGCAGACAATCAAAATGCCTGCACAAATTTGCAATAGGAAGGTCGACGCATGGGTAGACCTCCCTTCATTGGTGTCGACCCCTAAGTCGACAACTTAAGGGAGTGGGTCAACCTCTAGGTTGAGCCAACCTACTGGATAATTAGCAAGTGATGATCCTGCTCCAATTGCAACTCCAGTGACTTATTTGATAGAGATTTACAACTCGGATTGCTTGAAATTTTTAACATTGACACACCAAAGACTCAACAACAACATGCAACAAGAACCATATGAATATAACTACGTATGGGAGAGATGCAACAACCTAAAGTCACAATTCAGCTATGTTTTACACCAACAACAAAAATTGTCATCACAGCTAAAGATTTTTACTGAAGCAATCACGAATTCAATAGAGAAAATCTAAACTCTAATGTAACTAGAATGTGTGAGCCAACATTCACCTTAGATTCCAGATACAACAAGGATTGAAGTAGTCTGAGGCACTATTGCTTGAAAATACGGATTTATCACCTATAGAAGAAGCTACATCTACATGCAGAAACAACATTTCAACACACTGTGATATCTCAACAAAACAAAGAATAGATCAAAATAAACTATGCTTTTGAATGAACTACCTGCTCTTGATGTTGAGTATTAACTAGAATTAGCTAATTATGAGTTTAGAAGCTTGGCGTTTATAACCATGGATTTCTCTTAATTTTTGTTTTGTTGTGTATTAACAAATGACCCCAGAAAATGAACATGCTGCAATAGTTTTTTTTTTCTTCTAGCGGCTTCTTTTCCTTCATCACTTTATTAATGGCCTAATAGGATAATTAGGCCCAAAACACTTTAGTTAAGCTATTAATTGAATAATTAGGCCACTCAACACATGTTTAGCCTTAATAAGCTTAACTAGTTTATGTTTTACATTTCTTCATCACATCATATTCATGTTTTAACATCTTACAACTACATGAAATATTAAACAAAACATATAAACATTTTAAAACCTTTTTTCCCTTAATATTTATATTTTACAAATAAATTCACATTTTACACAAAATGCGAATGTTTCTTCAAATTTGCATAAAATTCATATAATATTGAATAAATGATTACAAATATATTATTTTAATACGCTAATCGCCAAGGACATACACAATTCTTATTTTACAGCAATTTTCACCCTTACACAAAGTACATAGACACTCTATTCAGTCTTATGAAATTCCATACAACATAAAAGACTACAACATGTAATTGAAACTATTTCTTACAAAACTTGCATTTGTGTAACAGAATAAAACATTTGTTATTAAAATATACAAGCCATATCTATTAAGCCTATATTATATGTACAAGTATTTTAAATAAAGGTTCGCACCATATTATATTTTCATGCTATTACTTTATACTTTCCAAATTTTTATTATTCATTATTGTACTATTCAAGGTCAAGATTTATTCCTAAAATATAACATTAAGAACAAACTTTGGCTGTAGGTAAATTTATTCACCTCGACTCCAACATTACAATTTACCAATTTTCACCATTTTACACCAAATCCACCATGCCTCACTTTAACCATCAAAACAACTATACATCCTTTTACCACAACTAAATCCCAAGACTAATTTATGTATCAAGATATGAACTTAATTAAGTCAAATAACCAAATTAATGATATATTTAACTTAATTACTGCCTTAATATTTATTCTATAAGCTGTTAATAATTATGGCATGTAATCAACAAAAACCCTAGTTGTTACAATAGTTATCTTCTCTTTGCAACAAAAGATGAGCAACCACTCACAATTGACAATTTTATATTAAGTTAATTGGCACAATAAGAAATGTTGATAAGATTATGATATATGACACGTAACATGCTCTGTTATGTATATGATATGTGATACACGTCATACTATGATAAGTGACACAAGCTATGCTATATTTTGGATTTTGATATGCTACATGTGAACTGATATATTATGTTGTTACGATATGATTCACACTACAAGTTCCCTATAGACAAAAAAAAACATTACAAGTTAAAACAATACATACCTGAATAGTTTTATTTTTTTTGACACATATTTGGGATACGGGTTGAAATGACATATACCCGGATTTTAAAGCACAATGGATTGAAATAATACATACCGAATCACTTGACCACATGACAAAAAATTATATATGGACACTTTTGGTCAAATTAACTATTTTCTAAAATTTTAAAGGTATGTATTGATTTTTAAATTTGATTCAAATATTTTGTTTACACAAAACTAATTAGAGAAGGTGGATAAAATTTTAAATTGAGAAATAGGGGAACAAATTAAAAAAATGATTGAAAAACTCGAAATACAGAAAATTCATCCTTTAGTTCCCAAAATTTAAATTTTTGTCTCAAGAATTGAAAAACTCAAATTTTAAAAAAAAATCCAAATTCGAAAGTTTGTAAGCATAGAAGTTTTGATAACTCAAAATTTGAAGATCAAAGAATTTTGGAATCTCAAATTTTAAATTTGAAAACTTAAAATTTTGTTAGTTCAAAATTTGAAGATTTAAATGTTTTTGATTTAAAATCTGGAAACTTAAAAATTCAATGTAATAAACTAAAAAAATATAAGTTCAAAAATTTTGGTCTCTAAATTACAGAAATCAAATTTTAAATCTGAGCAAATGAAAATATAAATTTCAAAATGTCAAACGTGTATGTTTAAACTTTGAAAATTGTAATATATGAACTGGTAAAATTCAATTTTAATATTTATGAATTTGTATATTTTAAGCTTTTAGGAATTTAAATTCTAAAATTTGAAAAATTAACTATTCAAATTTGTAAATTTCAATTTTTTTAATTGCAGTTGTTAATTTTTAATAATCAAACATTGGTAGATTGGTTTCTTTGGAAACTACATATTTCACTTTTTATTATTTCAAAATGTGAAGTCAAAATTGGAAATTAAAAATATATAAACTAGGGAAAATTATATTTTAATTTCTAAGTTTGAAAATTTGCGTTTTACAAGCTTGATCATTTCAGTTTGGATATTTAAAATTTTGAATTTTGAGCGATAAATCTTAAAATTTTGATCATTTCATTTTTTATTCTTAATATCTTAAATTGTGTCTGAATTTATATGTTTTAGTTAAAAAATTTAGTTTTATAATTTTTCAATTCATTTTTTCAGTTTTGATGGGTTTTTTATTTATTTTCAAAATTACTTTTGCTAGTCAAAAAGCAAGAAAGGCTTTTCAATTAAGTCGAAATGTAACATTTTAAATTGTTAAGTTTTGCCTAGAAAACATTTTTGGCTTCGCTTTAAAAAGCAAAAAAGGATTGACCCATCCGAAGGGTCCTCTTGTGTAACAAAGGTATATAAATGGTAAACAAACATACGAGAGTAATAACTACTGTTGGGAAATGCGGATCACAGATCTTAAAGCAATCTTAAGGCTAGAGGAGGGGTGAATAGTGTTTAATGGAATTTATGAATTTTTTTTCGATGTACCAGAAAAAAATGTAAATCATAGATATGAAACAATCACAAATGCAAAATGAAAAGTAAAAATAGTAAAGGAAAGAACATACTGGGATTCTTATACTGGTTCGGAGTTACCCTTCATCCAGTCCTACACAACTCTGGGTTGATGCGAAATTCTTTTCATATAATCTTCAAATTACAATCCTCGATTTCACAGGACATGAGGTCAACCCCTTATGTTTTCGAGTACAGTAGGACTTAATTTATTTCCCGAGCTATAATCACACTCAATTGATTTTCAGGATACAATCACACCTAGTTGATTTGAACGGGCTACCACTAAACTTTTTTATTGTCAGTTTGAAAGAAAGGCTTGATAGAATTTTTAACTTGCGAAATTTATTACAAATACTACTATAACTCTGAATAGCACTTGATTCTTTGATAGAGAATGGTAGAGAATCAACCTAGAAATGAATTGGTTTACTTCTTTTTGAAATTCGGCAGAGTTTGATTATAAGAACTTGAAATTTAAGAGTTTAAATGGAAAGGAGAAAAGAAGATAATGAAAGTAGTTAAAAAAAACTGAATTTAGATGGGTAATTGTAGCATACCAATAGTTTTACCCTTTCAGGAAAAGATTTAAACAAATAGTTACACCTTTTGAAATTTGAAAACAATGGCTACCATGTCGACATGCCTTAGGAAATTTTGAAATTTAAAATTTTGAAAATAATGTGCAAATATGTAATGACCGATAGAATTCTACGCTCGAATTTCAACAATAATACATAAACATGTATTAGTCGCCAAAACTCAAATATTGAAAACACCAGATAGTTAATAGAAAGAAATTAGAGGGTGAGATAAGAAAGAAAGAGATATTAGAATAGAAGAAAACAAAGAAGAATAACAACACATAGAATCAGAGTCTCACATCGTAGTAGAACAAAATAAAATATAGAAATATATCTTTATTGAAAGCTTGAAATAAAAATTACAATCAATAGAGTACATTAACACATATGGACAGTTATAATAATCTGTCCTTGTATACAACTCACAATAGAATAAATACTAATGTGTCTGAATTCCTCCAGTTAACACTAGACTTCACAACATCCGATAACTTGAACTTGTAAAACTCGGTCTGATCCGAGTATTGCGAACACTAGTATTAGTTTGGGGACTAGATTGAGAAAACTCACTAAGTTCATAGGTATCATCCAACTTGATTTTAAAGTCAAAAACATTTATTTTTGAAAGAAAAGGATAATCGCAAGACCAGCCCACACGTAAACACGGATTGTTTTTATCTTACGATAACCCAAAACATTTTGAAATCATATATATTTTGAAATTATAATAGTGTCTAAATAAAATAAAAAACCATCTAGCAGAACGCTTGCATCTCACGCACTACATACATAGTATACAATCAAAAACCGTGAGCTCTAATTGGATAATGGATTTCGACTATGACAAGGTATGGAACCAACTTCCGATAGTGTATCTTTAGAGAGGAATACACTGGGCTCAACACGAACATCTTGCAACCCAGCCACACATGAACGACCACTCATTTCGATTGAGTGTATCGAATGTATATCACAAACGGTTGGGATCAGCTACCATTTCCAGAAAGGGACAACATTGATAGAATAAAGAAGTAAAAGAATATTCTATAGATAGGTGATAATACACTGTTATTGGGAGCGACCCATTTTTCCATGCTTCCAACCTGATTTTTTTCTTTTCCCGGTTGTGGAGCTTGAGGTTATAATTACCTTTTTAAGATAGCACGCCACCATTTAGCTTGAATGTCACATCATCAGATCCGTCAAACCACTAATTAATGTCCACAAATATATTCTGGGTGTTAAGCTAAATAAGTTTCCTTCTTTACCACCAACTTGGTATATTTGTAAAAATCTATGTACGTGACTCTTAAGAAATACTCTGTAAGACATTCGTCTATACAAGTCATTGAGGAACAGGATGAACCGAAGGTACCCTCCTACTACATTCTAGGAATCACCCTATATATCAGTAGCGAGTAGTCCTTGCAATCCGTGGATTTCAATCACGATAGAATTACAGTATATCTCTGGCTGCTAAACCAGAAATTATAAGTAATTCTACCATTTTTTGAAGATCCACAATCTTCAATTGCTCCATCTTGATCAACATCTAATATCTTCTACATTTCGTATTTGCTGGTCGAAATGGTTTTCGAATATAAATTCGATTCCGGTCTTTCCGTACCACCAATCGTATAAGCCAAATTTGATAGTCGGTTATTTAACTATCAAATAAAACAATCATTCAATCATAAAAATAAAATGAAATCACGGGTTCAGTATTCAACATCACTTGGCCCCTTTTTATAAAAATAATTAATGAATTGTTAATTTAAACTTCTAAAACTTTAAATTATTTAAACACAGATTCACTTCTTATTTTTATATAACAGTCTTCTCAAAACTATATAATTTTAATACTTAGATCAATATATTAAAGCTATATCCAATTTTCTATTTTACTATTACTTCAAAACATTAATTAAAACATTTTCATGCATCCATTAGTCCCTTGACCGTAAGTTGGTAAGAGAATAATCGCCTAAGTATCAACCCCGAAGACCGAAATCAACATTAGATTAACGCATAGAAAATCACTTAACTCAACCAATCTCCAGTTAGATTCTAATTGTTTAATTTCTTCACTTATCAACCCATATTATTCCATTTATAATCCATTTAACCATTTTCCACTTTGAAAATCTTCTTTCAATTCCATTATTAAGTAACGTTAATTTAAACTTGATGTTTTAGCCTCACACTCGAGTCTATAAACCTTGTTTATAAAATCAGATTTAATATAAAACCCATTTTCTCCCGAATTCTTTTACTAAATTCAAATATTATAAACCTTTATTTTAAGCTATTGTATTCACTTAAATCCTCTTTTTGTAACTTCATTTATAAAACTCATGTTTTCCAATAAAATCCGTTCATACTCTCCTTTCAAAATTCAACTATATAACATTACGCACTTTGATTAGTTATGCAAATGAAATAAATTAAAGAAGTAATCACTTAAATTATTATTAATTAAAATAATAATTTACTTCATTGTTAATTGAAATTAATGTTATATTTCTTTTTAAAATATTATTAACTTAAAACAAATATTCGTTAAACTATTAATTTGTTTATTTGACAATAAACTGATTTAACAATCAATTTTAGTTAAACCGGTTGATCAGTCGATTCAAAACATGGTTATCTTGTCAACCAATTCAAATAGTCCTTCCTTTAAATTAATTAATAATAATTAATTTAAATAATCTCATTTAATTGTTTCTTGAAAATAATTAATCCTGTTGGATCTAGATTAACCCTAGAGGGGGGTGAATAGGGTTTATCACAGTTTTTAACTGAATTAAAATTTTAATAATAAATAGATCACGGAAAATTGCAGAAACAGAAATGCAGGAAATAAATCACACACAGATATACCCAGCTTCGGCAAAACCCTGCCTACTGCTGCATTCCTAAGATTTCTACTAGGTGATAGAACAGATCCCGCATACAAGACCATGTACACTCGCAAACCCTGCTCCTATTCTAACCCTATGCTCAAAATCCTAGACTGAACGATATCCCCTCGATCAGATTTCCCGTATTACAAACCCGTAACACGTAACCCAGATTTTACAGACTCTGTCAACTGTCAGTCAACACCCTGACTGATTCCCTAGAATTTTACAGACTTCTAGAAACTGTTCGTTTGACGGTTCTACAAAAACAAATTAAAATACAACAAAAAAATAAACAAGAAAAACCCTATAATAAAAACAATTTAATTTCCCCTTTTAAATATAAGCTTGGCTTAGCCAAGTGAAACATAGGCCGGCCTCCTCCTATTCTTTGGCCTGATGCTTTTCTCTTTTGCTCTGGAGATTAAAAAAATGGTGGCGCTGAAAATTGGGGATTAGGGTTTCTCAATCTTCAAATCACAGTCTTGAATTGCTGGAAAGATTGATTCACTGATGCTCAAACTCGTTTGTCTCTTTGCTTGGCGATTTGGAGAGTTTGCGATCGAAAAAGAATGTGAGTATCTTCAATTTGATTTTTTTTGGATTTTTTGTTGTTGTTGTTGCTTGTTTCGATCTACATTGCCAGTGATGATAGGTGTGTATAAATAGGGTAATTCGATCCCTAATTCACTCTGATTTCAAATGAATGACTCGATCTGATTTTATTGCTTTCCCTCTTTTGGCTGGTTCCTTGATTGTTGCCTGCGTGATTTTGGCTTTGAAAAGCATGTGAAAATTGTTGCCTTTTGTTCTCCTTAAAATGATACTGTCGAGATTCAAAAACAGGAAAAAAAATGTTTTCCTTGCGTGATATTTCTTACCAAAAACAGATTTGCCATTTCTGGAATCCCATGCACTGAATTGTTTTTCAAAAAATGTTTCTTGCCTTTACAACACTTTGTGCAAAAACTGGATCAATCTTGTATGCTTGAAAAACAGGAAAGAAATAAGTGATTCCTTTGCAGATCACATTGATTTCATTCTTGTAAAAAAAATGTTCCTTGCTTGAACGAATTCATTTCTGGAAAACAATATTATCTTGCCTAAAAAGAAATTTCTTGCATGATTATATGTTGTCATGTATGCCCTCCATTAATTCTTGTTCATGTAGAAAAATATTTTCTTGCCAAATTTAATTCTTTGCAGAAAATTACTTGCTCAAATTTGGAGTGCTTTAAAACTTGCCAAACATTGTTTCCTCGCGAGATTACTAAATGAATCTTTCCCCAAATTGGTCACGTGCATTTCAAAAAATGGTTTGGTCATAAACTGGAAAGAGATATTCAATGAATTTCCAAATTCGATGAATTTAATGTTTTCCAAAAATCTTTCTCTTAGAATAAAGAAATGAATGTTAAGATTAAAACAGGAAACAACAAATTTGTTTCCAATAGCTCCTTGCTTGATTTCTGGAAAACATATTAAGTTTGCCATTTTTTTTTTTTTTTTACTCGAGATTGATTTGTGCTAATCTGAAATCAACACTAAGCACTTGCCAACATTGTAAAAAAAACTTGGAAACAATTTGTGTCCTTCAAAAACAGATTTGTTGCCAAGTTTTAATTTTGCTTAGTCACCACTATATTGCCATTAGTTGCTGCCATGTTTGTCAAAATATATATTTGCATGTGTGTCTCCAAAACACATTCATGTGTGTTGGCCTGATCTGCACCATTGTGTACTTGCCTGGGTTAACCTGAATATGACTTTACTTGTACCTTCTATGATTTGTGGTCATGCAATGGCTTGTACATGTCATGCATATTCATTTGTTGTCTTGAGCACTTCAGTTTCATTTACTTCACATTTGTAAGAAGCTGCTTGTACACTTTGTAAATTGAACCACTAGCTTGATTCTTTTTGTACTCATGAAACATGTGACCATCTGAACTATGCTGAACCTTTGGCTTGACCATTTCTATGTCGAGCTCGCTTTGCTGATAAAAAAATAAATAAATAAATGTTGAAGCTTGTTGCACCATGTTTGAACTTTGAGCTGTTTTGATCTTTCACTTGAATGTTTGCTGTGGCACTGAGTCGAGTTGGTCCTCGCGGCTGCTCCCCAGTTGCTCCCTACATTCTGATTGGCGAGGCAGTGCACACGTGTATATTCATGCACGTGTGTACATGCAGCCATCAGACGAGTTTTCCTGTCCCTATACTATATATACAAATTGACTAGACACAGATGAATCAGATCAAGTCATGAAAAATGATGAGAAACACACCAAAATTCTGAGGAAAATAAATTTTAAAAATAAAAATTTATATTCGCATGTGTACAGTTTTATTTCTATTGCAGTGTGTGTGTTTCTGTTTTATGTGACAGGTGAGCAGATGGTGACTGGACTGGCTGGAAGCTGTGAAAACTGGACTAACATAAGATAAAGAATACAAAGATAAAGAATGCAGAGTGTATATGAGTCAGTGAATGTAAAAAAGTTTGTACAAATGAGTGTGTGAGTAAATCTGTAGTGAAGAGCAGTGTATGAGAAAAAAAATGTGAAAAAGTATTGAAATATCGTGTGTTGTGCAAATTGTGGAGTTATAAATTTGTACTGTTTAAATGTTGAAATAAAATATTATATTTAAATAAAATACTGTTTGAATTTCTAATTCTTGTGCAATAGTATTCATTTCAATATTAATATTATATTTGTGTTCTGAGATGTAGATATGAAACAGTATAGTAACAAACACATTTAAAATAATATACACTTGTTTGTTATCATCAAACAAAAATCATATAATTGTGTATACAACACCATTATATACAACAATCTCCCCCTTTTGATGATGACAAACAAATGTTAAGATTTTGAATATAATAAATGTTTTTTCAGTAAACAACAAAAACTCCCCATATTTGAAAGCTCCCCCTAGAACAGAGACTCCCACTATAACTGTGCATGAGTGAAATGAATAATAATGAATTTTCAAAATTAAAAATATTTATAAAATATTCACTCATAAATTTCATAAATTTTCAAAAATTAAAAATATTTATAAAATATTCACTCATAAATCAAAATCTCAACCCATTCTCCCCCTTTTGTTATCATCAAAAGGATATAGAATTTAAAATATAGATGAAAAATGACTAAAAAAATGTAATTTCAGTATAAGAGGAAGGACAGTTATAAATCTCAATCAGTCAAACAAAAATCATAATATTCTGAGAACAGGTGGCATATTTCACATTGTAGAAAATGACGGATTTACGATGAATTTTATATAAAATGGAGAGAGTTAAAAAAATGATTTTCAATTATTTTCCAATAAGATTTTTTATAAAAATAAAGCACAAAAACAGTGATGGATTTGGACTATAGTTAATAATTCAATTTAAGTGACAAAATCGAATAATCTCAGATCTCAATATCTATCAATCAACAAATCATAATACGTCATAAGATTTCAACACATTTCACAAATTAGAAAGATGGATTGATAGGCTGGTTTTTTAAACACCAAGGAGAATTTCATATTAATTTTAATTTATAGCACATTATTTCCTTTTTCTTTTTATTTTATTTAAGAGCACACTGACCATGCATAACCAGAGCTTGGATTTTTAAATGAGGTCAGTCGCAGCTGAAATTATAAGTGTCTCATAACCATGCATAACCAGAGCTTATATTTTTAAATGAGATTAGAGACACACTTATGTATTTATTATATATGTTTATTGTTTTCAACTTCAAAAGAAAAACTCCTCAGTATGTAAAACCAATATGAATGATAGAAAAGTGGTAGGTACAGAAATGGACTTGTGAAATAAATTTCTAAATTAATTATATTATGAAATATGCTCGACTGTACTGGGATTATTGAAAATTTTCAATTATCACTAATTCTGAATAATAATAACGTAGTCCAATTTCTATCACAAGTATTACATTGTTTATTCAAGATGATTTTTTAAAAAAAAAATAAACTCTCCACATTAATATAAAAAAATCTTGATGGATGGCAGAATAACGGTAGATAAAGAAGGTGGTCGTGAAATAATTGCCAATTCAAAGATATTATAATAAATGTTCAACCATCATGAAAATCTAAATATATTCTCCTCTTGTTGTGAAACATACTGCAGTCACAATTCATCACAATTTCAAAATCTAATAATAATTTTGATGAATTATAAATACAGCTCAATTTGGGTATTGATTTCAATTTCTGAATGAATAAAAAGTAAATAATTTAAAATTGAAAATCAATTACAAGAGGAATATGAAGAGCTATACAGGACAAGAGGAGTTAAAATATATAAAACAACACTTCTGATACCAATTGGTGTCTCTATTAATGAGGAATGAAACAGGATACTGGAGACAAACAAGAATATCATAGACAAAAGAATTATAAGTACAAAGCTCAAGCAGACAAGATAACAGATTATGCACATGTATCAAAGCAGCAAACAGATGATTCCAAAACAACCATTTTTCAAAATAGTATCAGAGCAGCACAAAGAATGGTTTCAAAGCAGACTTGTCAAATAGATGGTCAGAAAAAATGATTCATGATCCAAGATAAAAAATATTGTTTATTTTAAATCATTTGAAGGAATATGAAAATATCAGAATTTAATGAATCAATCACACCAGATTATAAATTTTTGATTCTAGATATGTGTGTGATTCAGTAAATCAATAAATTCAAATGATTTTAAACAAACAAATGTTTAAATCAAATAACCATGAAATAATAGAGAGATTTAAGACCATTTTTTCAAAGATTTTTTCAAAATTATTTCTGACATGCACAAGGAATTTTTCAGAATATTTACATCAAGTTTGAAGACATATTCATGATCCCAAAAAAAAATTATTTATTTGAAATCACTAGAATGGATGTTGATCATGAGATACAATGAATCAATCACACAGAATTAATAATTTCAGATCTGAGAGGTGTGTGAGATTCAACATATCAGAAATTTCAAATGATCTCAAATAAACAAAGATCTAAACCAGATGATCATGAATAACAATGAATATCAAGGTATAAGCAATGATTCAAAACAGATCAAAAATATCCAAGCCAATCTGAAAATCAATGAAATTATCACGACTGAGGAGTAATAGTGTGCTGTAATGAGTATAATATTTCAAACTTTTCTAAAATGAATTAGAAGAAACTCAAAATAGCAGTGGTGTGTGAAACTTCATCAAATTTTCAGATCTTCAAGAATTTAGAATTCTAATTAACAGTGTTTAAGATATTACAAGAATACATCAGCACTGTTATGAATTCAGCAATTAGAAAATAAACTTCAAAACGATTGCAGATATTTACAAATTTAAATTCAAGATCTGGAAATGATTAAAACGTTAGAGTTTCATACAAATGAAGTGAATTTCCATAAAATATGAATTCTACAATTGGAAGTTTTAGAAAGCACATTTTTTTTACAATGATATGACAGTGACAAACCAAACAGACAAAGAAAGATAAACAGATGAGATAAAGAAAATAAACAGAAGGGGTAGAAGGAGCAATACACAAAGAAAAAGATTTTTTTTTACAAAGGTTGAGTTTAGAGGTAATACCTGAAATTGACGTGAGTAAATAAATCTCTAGCTCAACAAGCTTGGCCAAGGAACTCTGAAAGATACAGAAAATATACAACAGCTTGAAAACATCCTCTTTTCACCACAATAGTTCCTCAGCCATCCTTTGGTACCTATGAATTTATAGAATCGAGTGGTCTAACTAAATTAGTAAAACCACTCACAGTTGTGTTCACGGCTTTAGGTACCAAAACTTGTTTATATAACAATCCATCAGAATTTACCAAAGTACCTTTAGGGACCCAAATCTGTTTGAAATTAAATGAATTCACTGTATTTCTTTTTGGGGCCTGGAATGATTTAAATGGATTGTTATCAAACAAATTCACATCACGTTTATGATTTAAAAATCCTTTGAATTTATCAGAGTTCAAATTATCAAGTTTATTCTTTTGAAAGAAGTTTGAAGGAATTTTCAAATCATTTGAATTTTGTTTTTCAAAAACATTAATTTTCCCAAAGCCAAGACCACATTTATTTCCAACAGAAACCTGGTTTTGCAATAGCATATTCAACGATTTTTCCCCATTAGAAAATTTATCCAAAGCAGATTCTAATCGTTGAATTTTGGATTTTAGATCGCAATTTTCTTTTATTAAATTTGAGCAATTATTTATAGCGATCTTCTGTTCAGCATTGGACTGTTTCAAAACCAAATTTTCAGTTTCAAGTAAATTTATTTTGGCTTGGGACTCAGCAATCTCAGACTCAAACTTAGTTTGCTTTTCAAATTCGGATTTTTCAAAATCTTTGAATTTTCAATCTCCTTTTCAAAATCTTTCAAAATTGACTCACTTTTCAGCAAACATTCTTTTTCAAAAATTTTATGTTTGGAATTAATACTATCCAACTCTTTTTGCAAAGCGTTATTTTTATGAATTAGCTCACCTTCGTGATTTTTCAAAATCAAAAATTCATTTTCAAACTTTCTCGAATTTTCATTAAGTTGAGCTCAGTTTTCAAATTAAAACAATTCTTGCACTCAGAGTTTTCAATTTTTAATTTCAACATACTGTTATTGTAGGTTAACTCAGAATTTTCAGATTTCAAAGACTTGTTTTTCCATTTGAGACGATCAACAGTTCTTGTTAAATTATTACAAAGAGATAACAAATCTTCATATGATAAGTCCCCATCGTCTGAATCGACATGAATAGCATCAAGTTAAGCTCCGATCTGAATCTGAGTTGACAGTTGAGGGTTTTGAGAAGTTGTTGTCATTTCCATATCTTGTATTGAGAGCTGTCCAGATTTCCTGCGCAGTCAAACAATGGGAGATAAGACAGTATCGATCATCATCAAGATGTGAATATAAAATATGCGTAGCACGATTATTAAAACATATATCTATCATATCAAATCCATTAACAACAACATCCCAACATTTAAAATTGACAGATTTCAAATAGGATTCCATTTCAGATTTCCAATTCAAAAAATCTGTACCATTAAAAATAGTTGGAATACGACTGGACTGACTCTCTAAGAACTGACAACTAGGATTACCCATGTCTCTAGAGTTAAAAATACCTGCTCTGATACCACTTGTTGGATCTAGATTAACCCTAGAGGGGGGTGAATAGGGTTTATCACGGTTTTTAACTGAATTAAAATTCTATTAATAAATAGATCACAGAAAATAGCAGAAACAGAAATGCAGGAAATAAATCACACACAGATATACCCAGCTTCGGCAAAACCCTGCCTACTGCTGCACTCCTAAGATTTCTACTAGGTGATAGAACAGATCCCGCATACAAGACCATGTACACTCGCAAACCCTGCTCCTATTCTAAACCTATGCTCAAAATCCTAGACTGAACGATATCCCCTCGATCAGATTTCCCGTATTACAAACCCGTAACACGTAACCCAGATTTTACAGACACTGTCAACTGTCAGTCAACACCCTGACTGATTCCCTAGAATTTTACAGACTTCTTGAAACTGTTCGTTTGACGGTTTTACAAAAACAAATTAAAATACAACAAAAAAATAAACAAGAAAAACCCTATAATAAAAACAATTTAATTTCCCCTTTTAAATATAAGCTTGGCTTAGCCAAGTGAAACATAGGCCGGCCTCCTCCTATTCTTTAGCCTGATGCTTTTCTCTTTTGCTCTGGAGATTAAAAAAAATGGCGGCGGTGAAAATTGGGGATTAGGGTTTCTCAATCTTCAAATCACAGTCTTGAATTGCTGGAAAGATTGATTCACTGATGCTCAAACTCGTTTGTCTCTTTGCTTGGCGATTTGGAGAGTTTGCGATCGAAAAAGAATGTGAGTATCTTCAATTTGATTTTTTTTGGATTTTTTTTGTTGTTGTTTATTTCGATCTACATTGCCAGTGATGATAGGTGTGTATAAATAGGGTAATTCGACCCCTAATTCACTCTGATTTCATATGAATGACTCGATCTGATTTTATTGCTTTCCCTCTTTTGGCTGGTTCCTTGATTGTTGCCTGCGTGATTTTGGCTTTGAAAAGCATGTGAAAATTGTTGCTTTTTGTTCTCCTTGAAATGATACTGTCGAGATTCAAAAACAGGAAACAAAAAAAAAAATGTTTTCCCTGCGTGATATTTCTTACCAAAAACTGATTTGCCATTTCTGGAATCCCATGCACTGAATTGTTTTTCAAAAAATGTTTCTTGCCTTTACAACACTTTGTGCAAAAACTGGATCAATCTTGTATGCTTGAAAAACAGGAAAGAAATAAGTGATTCCTTTGCAGATCACATTGATTTCATTCTTGTTAAAAAAATGTTCCTTGCTTGAACGAATTCATTTCTGGAAAACAATATTATCTTGCCTAAAAAGAAATTTCTTGCATGATTACATGCTGTCAAGTATGCCCTCCATTAATTCTGGTTCATGTAGAAAAATATTTTCTTGCCAAATTTAATTCTTTGCAGAAAATTACTTGCTCAAATTTGGAGTGCTTTAAAACTTGCCAAACATTGTTTCCTCGCGAGATTACTAAATGAATCTTTCCCCAAATTGGTCACGTGCATTTCAAAAAATGGTTTGGTCATAAACTGGAAAGAGATATTCAATGAATTTCCAAATTTGATGAATTTAATGTTTTCCAAAAATCTTTCTCTTAGAATAAAGAAATGAATGTTAAGATTAAAACAGGAAACAACAAATTTGTTTCCAATAGCTCCTTGCTTGATTTCTGGAAAACATATTAAGTTTGCCAATTTTTTTTTACTCGGGATTGATTTGTGCTAATCTGAAATCAACACTAAGCACTTGCCAACATTGTAAAAAAAACTTGGAAACAATTTGTGTCCTTCAAAAACAGATTTGTTGCCAAGTTTTAATTTTGCTTAGTCACCACTATATTGCCATTAGTTGCTGCCATGTTTGTCAAAATATATATTTGCATGTGTGTCTCCAAAACACATTCATGTGTGCTGGCCTGATCTGCACCATTGTGTACTTGCCTGGGTTAACCTGAATATGACTTTACTTGTACCTTCTATGATTTGTGGTCATGCAATGGTTTGTACATGTCATGCATATTCATTTGTTGTCTTGAGCACTTCAGTTTCATTTACTTCACATTTGTAAGAAGCTGCTTGTACACTTTGTAAATTGAACCACTAGCTTGATTCTTTTTGTACTCATGAAACATGTGACCATCTGAACTATGCTGAACCTTTGGCTTGACCATTTCTATGTCGAGCTCGCTTTGCTGATAAAAAAATAAATAAATAAATGTTGAAGCTTGTTGCACCAAGTTTGAACTTTGAGTTGTTTTGATCTTTCACTTGAATGTTTGCTGTGGCACTGAGTCGAGTTGGTCCTCGCGGCTGCTCCTCAGTTGCTCCCTACATTCTGATTGGCGAGGCAGTGCACACGTGTATATTCATGCACGTGTGTACATGCAGCCATCAGACGAGTTTTCCTGTCCCTGTACTATATATACAAATTGACTAGACACAGATGAATCAGATCAAGTCATGAAAAATGATGAGAAACACACCAAAATTCTGAGGCAAATAAATTTTAAAAATAAAAATTTATATTCGCATGTGTACAGTTTTATTTCTATTGCAGTGTGTGTGTTTCTGTTTTATGTGACAGGTGAGCAGATGGTGACTGGACTGGCTGGAAGCTGTGAAAACTGGACTGACATAAGATAAAGAATACAAAGATAAAGAATGCAGAGTGTATATGAGTCAGTGAATGTATAAAAGTTTGTACAAATGAGTGTGTGAGTAAATCTATAGTGAAGAGCAGTGTATGAGAAAAAAAACGTGAAAAAGTATTGAAATACCGTGTGTTGTGCAAATAGTGGAGTTATAAATTTGTACTGTTTAAATGTTGAAATAAAATATTATATTTAAATAAAATACTGTTTGAATTTCTAATTCTTTTGCAATAGTATTCATTTAAATATTAATATTATATTTCTGTTCTGAGATGTAGATATGAAACAGTATAGTAACAAACACATTTAAAATAATATACACTTGTTTGTTATCATTAAACAAAAATCATATAATTGTGTATACAACACCGTTATATACAACAAATCCGACTCTTAACCGTTAGGTTAATTTTTGCTCACTTGCTTATAAATCTGATTAAGAAAACACTTTATAATTACTTATAGCTTAAGTAATAAATATTAATTACTTATTTCCTTTCAATAAACTTTTATTCAAAATATTAGATTTGAAAATCTATCTTTGGTTATAAAATAATTTTTATAACTTCATTTCCGTCGATTTACATGATGGTAAATCATCATTTATAAAATGATTATATGCTGCCAATTAGCCAACCAATACTGCCCATTGGTTAACAACATAACAAATGTTGAATTTAAATTCAACAAGCAATAATCAAATTAATCATCCAATCATATTGTTTAAACAATTTATATAATTGTAATATAAAAGTAAACAATAAATTTGAGTAATCCAGTTGGATCCTTCTAACTTGTTTTTCCCTGCCTCCAAATAGGTTACCTCCAAATAACACCATTCAATTCAATATACAGATATAATATTCAACAATCAACAAATAAAAGCAATCCAAATATCTATCTTTGAATTTAACATGTCTATATTATTATAAACATGACCAACAAGGTAAGTTGCCTCACTTGGAAATAATTATTAAAAATAACGATTGATTTAATTAAATTAAACAAACATTTAATGCAATCAGTTCAGTCAACACATGTAAATTTATATATTTTGCATCCATCAAACCAATTAACAATCATAGGTTTAGTAAATAGTTAAATATAGGTTAGTTAATAAAATATTACGTAAGTACTTATAATATTAATTTAATTAAGTAAATAACTTGTGTAATTTATAACATTGTCATACAATAACAGAGTGGAACAGTTGGGACCGTATTGACGGACGAAATATTATGGAGCTAGTTTGGACAGAAGAGATCTCGTCTATATATATAGTGGAGGAATTAAGAGGATATGAACAATTTCTTTTCAAAGGCATGTGCGTAGGCTCAGTTTTAAAATAGGGTAGTTGATGTTTTCGCATGGGATATGCAGAAGGGGAAATCACTTCATCTGCGTAGGCTCTTGTCACTACACCATAATAGCTAATTTCGCAGTGCTTTGGACCGTATCAAATGGTCTTAGGCAGTGCTCTGGACCATATCAAATTTTGGCATCTTTAATTGTTTGATATGGCTTAAGGCCGTATCCAATTGATACGGCCTTAAGCCGTATCAAATAATTAAGGACGCCAAAATTTGATATGGCCCATAAGGCCGTAGCTATTTGAAAAAATATATATAAAAATATATAAAAAATACAATAAGCTACGTAGATTAATACAAAAATAAACTACATCAGAACAAAATCTCACATAACTGATCAACAATCTTATATTTAAATATTGAGTACATACTACATACACAAACCAACCCATGCACTAGTAAAGATTCAATTGTATCGACATTAATACTATTCTGGCAAACAAAAACTTATCTATCTCAAATAAATTTGGATATATAGGACACTGGATCAAAAGTAAAAATAACCTGTAACATGGAAATTGAGAAAACCACTCTATGCACTAAGCCAACGACTGGATTTCTCCATAGTCCATCATTAATCTCATCTTCATGCATTCATCGCCTTATTTTGGCTACATTTTGCCGCATCACTCCTAAGGAAGCTTCACATGCACTACTCATCTAAGAAGACTCATAGTGCACCACATTCCTTTACAAAACCAACAGCTATTTGCATATTACAAAAGAGAACAACAATTCAAAAAAATTCAAATTGGTAACAACATTATACCATAAAACATGGCATATAATAGAATACGAACATCAAGTTCATAACTAATGGTAAAGCGTCTAAGAAGTACAAATTCACAGTCGTAAAGATATTTTTAATTGGCTCGTTTGATTAATGCTACAAGATGAGAGAAATTAACTTGTTTCGTCTCTCTGGAAAGGATAAAAACAAATGCAATGATATCCTAGTAAACATATATGGCAACATGTTGGCAGAAACTGTGTGATATCGTTTAAATTATGCTATATCGTTTGAATGCAATGTGATATGAAAGCATTACCTTCGTCATATCCTTTCCATGTTCATGCCTGTAAGCTTTGGTCCATTTGACCGTCAAAGTTGCAATAAATCAACAGATACGATTACAAGGCAAGCAAATATCAGATTACATTATATATAAGTTGGTATTCATTCCTAACCCGAATTGCTTAAGAATAAAGTGGAAGATTTGGCTGGCGTAGGCTACAAGATGATGTAAATATCCCAAGCCTTTTCATACTAGCTGTAGCTTATATTATAAGTCCACTAAATGCTACATATATTCCTTCTGCAGATTTATAAGAAAAAGCTAAGGTGCTATAGTTGTGAGCCCATTTTTTAATTTAGAAAAGATTATAATAAAACACCAACCTATTCATGCAACTGATATAGTCTGTAAAGCTAAACTAGATGTATATTTATTCCTAATTAAGACCAAAAGGAAAGAAAGAGCACATGTTTGTAATTTATTGTTAGCCAGTGTCTTAGCAAAAGTATGTATGTTACCTGCATCATCCTTCCATCATTACTAATTCAGGCACTACAGCAGGACCGAGCTTCCTGGTGCAATATTGTTTTTGCAATAGTTAACATTGGGTAAAACCTGAACTCCCAACATAATGTTTATTTTCAGAAAAGCTGAAACCAACCATTGATCAAATAGTTGAAACGAAACAAAACGAAAATCCAAGTAAAACACAAACTCACATATGCCGAGTCAAACTTCTCACTGTGAGCAGCAGCTGAGTGCTTCAACACCTGTAAAAGAGAGTTTATGTGAAGAAGATAGGAGTTGAAATAAACAATTCAACACCCAAAAAAGCAAAAGTAATGACAATACAGTTGCTAGAGTGTAACTCCCAAACATCTGTTGGGCAAAACATAGCTTGCCAGCGCAATTCAAGAACAGTAATGCATCAAAAATTAATTTTCAAAACAAAGAATTTAGCATTTGTGCATCCCTGGTAAATTTGTTAAGTTGAATCAAACAACTTCAGATTCACGTTAGTCAGTCGAGCATGAATTGCACAAACAAGTCATAGTTCAAACTACAAATAATTCAACTATAAAACTTACCTTAAAAACCACTTTTTCATATGCCAACTATATCATATTCGTGTACATGAACTACACAAACAAGTGTATTATCCAATGAAACAACAAATAAAACATACTTGAAGTGTATTATCCATACATCATCTATGAATAGAATATCACACCATGCTACCTCAATCTGCAAAAGCCTGCTTCATGGTTGTATAACAACAAAATATTTTATAAGCTATGAATAGAATATCACACTGAGCTACCTCAATCAGCTATGAAGTAATTTTCAAATAATTTGAACCAAAAATAAAATCGCTCAACACTCCACAGCAAGCCTTTTTTCGTTTTTTTAAATAATATGAATAGAACTGCTGAACTCATATCTTCAAATAGGAGTGATTGAAGCAGTAGACGCAAGAACTCAATTAACTAGATTTGCAATTTTGAACACTGATTAAGCTCGCGGTTAAGAGGAATCACTCGGGTTCGAAGTTAGGGTTGTCGAACGTATCAATATACTCATCAAATCGTGAAAATTGGAAATTAGGGTTGTTGATTGAATGAAGTGGGATCGCCTATTTTCGTTTTTTTGTGTTTTAGGGTTGAATGGTTAGGAGTTTGAAAAGATTTTTATTTCGGCCGAAATGAAAAAGCACGGAAGGAGAACGAAAACTAAAAAGAAGAAGTACAGCGAAGGATTTGATACGACTGAGAAAATGAACTGATATGAAAGTTTCATGATGTAGGGTTAGATTTTAAAGTTTGGGGTTGACGCGGATCACAACAATAATTTGATACAGCTGGGAAAATGAACTGATCCAAAACTTTCAAGATGTAGGGTTAGATTTTAAAGTTTGGGGTTGACGCGGATCGCAAAAGTAATTTGATACGGCTATGAGCTCTATCGAATTTGATACGTCTAAAACCCACATCAAATCTCCGCATCCTAGTGTGTCAAATTTGCTGTTATTATGTAGTGTATAGGCTGTGGGTTTGTACTTGGTTCAACATACTTAAGAATGAAGAGATGGGATATATAGGTAGGTTGCAGCTCGAAATTTCATGTCATTTCCGAATGTAGGTGGGGCATGTTTTTGTACTTGGCGTGTATGAATATATGGAGTAGTTTTGACTTAGGGTAGGTTTATTTAGCTTAGGAGTTAAGTGTGTGAGTATATATAAATATTATTAATACGGTTATCGCTATTTAACACAGTACACTAAATTCGTACCGATACCCACGAACTCCAAACACAACGAAAATGGACCTATTGCTACGTCTTAACGTTCCGAACCCAACGGAACTTGTTTGGTCGAAAACCGGCTCCGTTTTCACAACAACTTTATTTTAATTTCAATTTATTTGTCAGTTCCCAATTTAAATTATGTCTGCTCACAAAACAACTCTGATTGGCTCCAAATTGAAAATCTAACAATAATTAACTATACGTATTCCAATAAAATTCGTTTCGTTGAAAACTGAAATTGTTTGAAAATTAGGTATTTCTAAAGCTTATATAATATCGCTAAACTATAATTAATACCAAACCAATTCTATAATAAATAATTATTAATTATTAATCTTCAAATAAAATTTTATACAGCTTCAAAATGAACTAGTATAGATTTTAAACTCAATATCAAAAATCCCAGGTTAAACGATATTCAAGTTGCATAAAAATCTCTTATATTTATTAAATAAATTGTTATAATTATAAACTATTTCCATAGCGACTATTTGAAAATTTGAATTAGGCATAACTCACAATCTATAATATGAAATCTCCGTTTTCCTCTTATGTCAGAAAATTATAATCAAATAGATTCAAACGTTTCTTGTTTCACATAATTCCGACTTAAAATGGATTTTGCAAATTCAGTTGAAGTTTAAAATGTAAACTACGAACCACGCGATGTTAACAGCTCGTTTTATAATAAAATATAAATTATACGTTCGAACTTTGTTTAATAAACGAAATATATATTATAAATCCATTTATAATTCCAAACAATATTTAATATAATAAAGTATATTGATACTTGACTGCCAAAAATACGGGACACTACATTCCTTCCTCCTTAAAAGAATTTCATTCCTAAAATTATATTAAGGTAGGAAAAATGCTACAAATCCCATTAACTTTCCGAAAATCGACTTTATTTTAAATCGTAAACCAATTCATTCAACTCTTTCATTAATCCATTAATGAATTTTTTATTCAACCAATTCTAACATCCAATTAAACAAACAATGCACAACAATAATCAATACACAACCAACTTTAACCATATCAATTGATTTTATATTTATCCAATTTCCAAATTCCAATTTTAAATTCCAATATCCATTCTTAACTCCACTTAACCAAGTTAATATCCATTTCCATATTCAATCAACTAATTGGTTTTCTAATTAGTTCGCTTCCATTTCACAACCCCAAATCCTGATTTTATTTCAAAAATCATCAATTCTAGTCCAATCTGTTTTTATTCAACTTAGCTCCAATTTAAATTCTGATTTATACATTTCTATTTAAATCTCATTAGTTAAATTCTAATCCATTCAATAAAATTCTCGTTTACTAATTTCAAATGTGAAATTTTCTAGTTTTATTAAACTATTTCAAATTCCAATCCAATTTGAATTCCATTCAATCAATCAAATATACCAACATCTCAATAATTTGATAAAATTATTTCATTTGCCCACTTTACAAAACAATATCGTGTCAGTTACCAGTTCAAAATCGAATCGATCAAATAACACAACATAAAACATTTTTGTTAAATTTACAAATACGCGCTCTTAAATATATACACTCAAACTCAATCTAGGTTATGGCTAAGCCCATCTCTATCGAGTTACGCCACAGAGCCAAGGTTATTGGTTTATGCTCTGATACCACTTTAATGACCTGGTACAATACCAGTAGGCATTTCAACCATCCCTTTATCCTAAGGCAGCGGGCTAACTTCCCACCGTGTCTTACAGAGGTACCTCAGAACTGCTTTTACAGCCAGCCTCTCGATCCGCAACTAACCCACATTTTCGGGATATGTAGGGGTAAGAATCTCTTGTTCGTCACCTAACGCGAAGCGAGAACCCCTTATCATTGCATACACAGAAATGACTAAGCAAGCAATTATAATATTATTTAGTGTCTAAATCAAATATATAACCATATAGCAGAATGCTTGCATCTCACGCTCTACATACATAGTATATAATCAAAAATTGTGAGCTCTTATTGGATAATGGATTATGACAATGACAAGGTATGGAACCACCTTCCGAAAGTGTATCGTTAGAGAGGAGTATACTGGGTTCAAACAAGAACTTCTAACAACCCGGCCACACATGACCAACCACTCATTTCTATTAATCATTCTTTTCTCAGTTTGCCTCCATAAATTGATAATCAAACTATTTTTTCACTCGTGTTTCCAAATTTCCACTTCTTTTCATGTTACTTCGGAACATTTTAGGTACATCGTTTTTGCATTTAAGTTGTACAATTCAAATTCCGTGGATATATAATTGAGCCAAACAGTGTGAATTTATTATACATCAAACTGCGATTAGGAAAAAAGACTTCATTGTTGTTCACTCTATCAAAATGGAAATATATGTCTTTTATTACCCGTTCAAACTTGATTAAAGAAAATAATTTCTTAACAAGTTGATGTTTAATTGCATGTTTAGGAATTAGGAAAAGTGTAATAACCCTGAAAATGCGAGCCAATTTAAAATTTTTAATTTGGTTATTTTCAAAGAATTTAGACAATTGAAATAGAATATTTCAATGAAATAATGAATTGGAAATAGTGTGGCAGTTTCAAAAATTAAATTTGAACTTTGACTGATTGTACCGGGTGCAAAATAAAATGAATTTTAGTGAAACCAAAAATATTTAAATCTGTTAGTAGATATCTTTCTAACAAATCTGAAAAATCGAAGTTTGATTGCGGAAATCAAAAGTTATGGACAAATGAATTTTCAGAAAGGTCGCTATAGAGAATATATCGCCCTTGAAAATAGACATTTTGCATACGACCTCGGAATTCGACGAAACCACTTTTGTTGGATCCGGGATGTCAAATTATTACTAGGTTTCAAATTTCTTAATTTTTGAACCTGGTATGTGAGTGTGGCAAAGGAAGATGTGTTTGGTCGATTTTAGTCAAATCGGGTCGACCAGAAAAGGAACTTTTTCAAACGGTCTCAGAATTCGACGAAATCAGTTTTTTTGGGACTGTATCGTCCCAATATAGCTAGATAAATTTTTCGGGAATTTTTAGAAGCAGTATGTGGCCCCAGCAAATTAAAATGTACGTTCAAAATAGAATTTGAATGTTTTATACTTTAATTTGAAAAATAACTGACTGAAACAGTCGAATTGGCCAACGAAACATATCCCATTGTGTCCGGGATGGGGGTATTTAGCTGGGGGCGATAGTCGTTGGGTTTGAATTGGTGTTCGTTTGGTCAGGAAGATATTTTTGAATTTAAAAAAAAAATATAAGGGCCAATCCCTTTCTTTCTCTCTCATTCCCCTTTTGACCCAGTCAAACCCGATTAGCCTCCCTCGCGATCGACGATAACCCGCTTCTCCCCTTCCCAGCCCAATCGCCGCCGCCTCAGTCGCTTTCAGACGCCGCCGCCACCTGATCTCGACAGCCCTTCCTCCCCTCTTCAAATTCGACCAACCCCTGCCCTCCCTCGTCGCCGCATCGTCGAGCACGAGCCCCACGAAGTTCATGACTTCACGCCGCTGCACAGACCAGATCCGACCACCGAACACCCTCCTTCGACCATCGACAGCAGCACCTCGCCCCCCTCTGTCACGCCGCACCACCTGATCGAAGCAACGCTTCACGGATTTGCCGCAAAATCCAAACCCTAGTTCGAACTAAATTTGAAAGGTATCAGCTTTATTTTCTTTGAACTGAAAATAACACTTTTAAGTGTTGCAAAACTTTGAAAAATCATATCTTTTTCGTGTGTTGATGAAATTCGATGAAACAGGAAACATCGTGACCGTGTCGACGCTCCTTACCATCTAGAAGAGACCGCGGATTTTTCTGAGCTATCTACGATTTTTACCACCTCGAAAACCAATGTGAGAACTCTAAATTCAAAACTGAAATGAAAGCGTGTTGTATAAGTTATATAAGCGAAGTGTAAATTATATACGCATTGTATACCTCATGTACATGTGTTGTATAAGTTATATGAGCGATGTATAAATTATACAAGCGTTGTATGAAACATATATGCTTTGAAATAGTGTTGAAATGAAATGAAATGTTTATATATATATATATATACATACATATATACTCCCCTCGTCCACAAACCATGGGCGATATTTATTGCTTGTGATTGGCGTGAAAATATGTGGTATGACGAATGGTTGAAAATAATTGTTTGTGGTTGATACTGTTGTATTGTGGTTGAAAAATACCTTTGTGGTTGAAAAATACCCTCTTGTGGTTGAAACAAATTAGAATAGGATTGTGGAAATGAAAATAAAACATGCCGCCTACGTGCGAACTAGATGCATGAATCCCCATTGTCAAAAACCACAAGGTTTTAAGGTAGAACGAGGAGCCGTACATTGATACGGTTCCGGTTTTAACTACCCTGCCGTTATGCTGCCGAAATTTTCAATAATATTCATGCGTTAGATTTATTTTCATGTGTTGAAACCATACTCATTTGTTGAAACGGTATTCATGTGTTGAGAAAATATATTCAAGTGTTGAAAATAAAATTCTTGTGAAGAGTGCATTCGTGTGTTGAATAGAAATTTATTCGTTGAGTAGAAATTCATGTGGTGAATGACATTCGTATTTAAATAAATTCTTTGAAAATAAAAATCACATTTTTTATTTCATACATGAACTAGATAAAATATTCGTGTTTAAAATAAATTGTTTTAACAATAAAAATCACATTTTTATTATATATATGAACTGTAAAGAACATTCATGTGTTGAATAAAGGACTAGAATGATAAAAATCATATTTTTATCGTATAAGTGAAGTTGAAACATTCATTCGTTGAATATGTGAAGTGAACAATAAAAATTACACTTTTATTGAGAATATGAAGTGTTAAAAACAATTATGTGTTGAATAAATATTTTTGAAGATAAAAATATCATTTTTATCATGTATGTGACTTGCTAAAAATATACAAGTGTTGAAATAAATATTTGTGTGGTATGAATATTAATTTTTAACATATAAAGAACACCAAATAGAATAGAAATGTGTTGAAATATTTTTATTTCGCTAAAAAGATCATTTTTATATGAAGTGTGAAGTGTCAAAATGACCACTTGTTCGAATAGATATGCATGAGTGAAATTATTCATTAATTAGCTAAGAATATGATTATTGCTTATGTTTGCAACATTGGAATAAATGGTAACTTTAAACCAAATCGAATCAAGTATGGAATTGAATTGAAATTTGAAAAGTGATTAGAATTACACACATGTACATGCATATTTATTTGAACAGGTTATGGCAAAGAGGCTAGAGAAGAGGAATAAAATTTTGTGCCCGACAAATAGGTACACATTTACCGTTTTGCTTGGGTGATGATTTTATGAGCCGATTGGCTTTTTCTTTTTCTTTTTGAGATGAGACGCCTGTGTGGCTGTTTGGGGATTTTCCCGACCCTTCCCGTACAAAGGAGGCTATGGCGAAATTTTCCTAAATTTAAAGACGTTAGTGAAATTTTAGAAGTGAAAACGATATAGAAATCGTCGAATGAATTATATATATATATATATAAATTAAAATTAAAACGAAATAGGGCCATTGGATTATACCTAAAGATCCGACCATTGGATTTTGACGAAACTGGAAACGTTGGGTTCGCTTTTGAGAGATCTTTCCAACGATATAAACTTTGTTAAGATCCAACGGTTAGATTTTCAGATATGTGTAAAACAAATTTAGAGAAAAACAGCACTAGTGGCACGACGCGACCAGAAACGTCGTTTAATTAATTAAGGCCATTTTTAATTAAATAAAAATGGTGAAAAATCGTTATAAAATATTATAAGCGATATGAAGTGAAAATAAACCAACTTTACTTGGTTTGCTTGATATTTGATGGTTGAATGTGTTTGACATGAAATTTATACTATAGAACTGAACGTGAATGTCGAATAATTTAACCACAGAAATAATTGATTTGAATTTTAATATACGTGAATTATTTGAAAGGGCCAAGTTAATTCTCACTTCAAATAATTGATCGACGGTTCGAAATCGAAGATGTGAAGATGATTCAAGACCGACAATTTTTATATCGGATGGATGGGCGATACTGAGGTTCCTGATTGGAGTAGCTACCTTGAAGGGACTGAAGTAGTAGTCGTTTAGACGTGTGTGTTAATTGGATGGATATGCGAGGAGTTGTGGCTCCGGTTTCGTTCAGACCCAGAACGGACGTGTAAATGGACTGTGTGTCTGACATTGGATTTTAGTCTATGCTGATTGATCTTCGTTAAATATATATCTGTTTGGCGGCAGAGAATTTATTCTCTTGCTTAACGCCCTTCTCTGAGACGTACGAGCTCAGAGGTTATATATCAATGGAAATCAATCGCATGGAGTGAACTACCTATGTGGCACGCCTAAGTGGCATATGATCAGGGCTTCTGTTGCAAAGCAAAGTCTTGTGGTTGATGATCAGAGCATGGCTTACGTGGCCAAGCTTTGTGTATAACGTGGATTCGCGAGCCTCACCCCCAGGTATGAGTCAAAAAGGGGATACGGACCGTTGGGAGAACACGACGTTTCTTTCTAGCTATGGATGGTGTCGGTGCTTAAACTGGCCGACACTTATATACTTTTCACCTGTGTGGTTGTTGGAATGAGGCGCCTCGATTTTTAGGTCTGTTAGGACCGGGAAACGTGTGTTCAGGAATACTAATCCTCAAACGTAATGGAGGACCAGCCCAACCGATTCCAGGGATCGCAGTGATGATCCTGAGGCATTTGCTAGAGTGTCTCGAAACGGAGAGGAGCTTGCCCCTTGCCTCGACTCATGATGGAATCCAATTTCCAATACGTGACATTGCCGATTTGATTTGTAACTTATATGTGGCGACATATTGGTATGAGGCACTTATGCCGTCTATGATTGATATTTATGATGGAATTTGCCTTTGAAACATATATGCACTAGTAATAATATCAAGTGATTTTTCTTTACACATATTAAGCATATTTTGGCCGATATAAGGTAAAACTCTATCCTCCGGTTTGCGTTGCATTGTGTGATGGGATTTGAGTCTTATATCGGCCTCATTCTTTTTAAAAAGCATTGCGTTATTTAAGAATTTACTTTGTTTTAGTGTAGTGGCAGTCACTGGAGTAAACCCTTTCCACGAAAGTGGCGTGGTCCTATGATTTGCCTTGTTGTTGTTATTTAACCAGTTAAGTAGATTTCTCATACCAGTCCCACGACTGACTCGTAGTTTGTTTCACTTTGCAAACTCGGGTGCCCTTATTTTCACACGGGCAGCCTAGTTGACAGGTCAGGATATTTTGGCTTTAGCACTGCAGCATGGGGTGCGTTTTTGGCTTGATGGCGAGGATTGGATTTATTTATATTTTGGCTATTGACTTTCCGCCATCCTCATATTATGTATATGATTCCGCCTCTGGCGATGTAGACTGATTTATTTCCAGCATGTATTACATTATGTATATGTACCGCCTCAGGCGATGTAGACTATACTCCTATTATGTCCTACTGTATGTATATATTCCGCCTCAGGCGATGTTGACTGATCATTTCCTTTTTATGCACTAAGTTATATCCTACTCTGTGCTACTCTGATATTGTTACGTGTTATGATTCCGCTGTCATATTTATGTAAATTACCCTATTTTATGTTCATGATATTATCTGTACTCTGCTAATGATGATTATTGTGTTATAGTCCTATGATTATCCTTAACACCGTCCGTACAGGTTTTGGGATCGTCACAAAAAGCTTCACTATGAATTTTGATGCTGTGTCCAAATTTTTGCACCTTAAGTAAAATCCATTTTACAAATGTTAACTGGAGACCATAATACAGTAGTTTTTGTTTAATGTTCTGAATTTAGATCCAAAAATAAACAAAATATTGTTTCCTCTACAAAACTGAAGACATTGAGATATCTACATATTAGCTTTTACATACGAGAATGAATACAAATCATATAATTGATCAAGATTGTTTCATTAAAATTCAATTTCAGATGTTATAAAACTTGATTTTTTGACCATCTTCTTCCTTCCTTTTCTACAAACTGCTTAGGTTATCTACTACAATGCAGTTTAGTTCAACTTTATTATTATAGAATTTATCTAATTATGCCCACTGCATATGAAAATCCTGGTTAAGTCCATGTACTAACAAAATCAATTCTTTGTCCACATCTTACATGTTCCGATGTGCTATAAAAAATCAAAGTCATTCATCAATTCAAAAATAATAAATTAGCGGGATCCACCATAATAAATAAATGATCGGTAATCAATGGTTGAGATGCGTATGACACACCACACAGACAAGTAAAAGGGAAGTAGAAGATTTGAGTTGTGTAGTGACCTCTAAAAGTTCTACATTAAATAGGTGCTCTCTATAATTGTTTACATAAGCCATGAAGATGTTCTTGGTCCACCGCCCATAAATCACATAATAGGAAGCCTCTCCAGAGAAAGTTACCAACGATTTGTCATTAAAAACTTCTCTTCCAGTGCTCCTATGTACATTATTATAAACGCCTAGAAATACTTCTTACAGAGATGGCATTTAGTGTTCAAAACATATTAGTCGATACCTTCGTAAGGACACCAAAAAAGGTGGTCAAAACGTACAGCTTAAAGACTAAGTATTGAAGAATCAGTCGTCAAAGAACAAGTATCAAAAGGTAGACAGTTCGAAGAATATGTGATCAATGTCAAGGTGTCTAAAATATTGGGCTGAAATTCCTTAAGCACCTTCTTCCACTGGACATAATTTAAGCCATGAAAGGGCATTCCCCGCAAATTAGTTTTGGCAGAAAATGCATCTTCAATCGACCGTAATCAATGCGAATCAAAATTGCAATCTCATAACATCCAGCCATAACAAGACATGTAATCAAACACCTAAAAGAAACGATAAATTTACCACATGCAGCATTTTTGGTACAGGCCTCTTCATATAAGTTGTTTATTTACATGCTATTATTGTGTTGGCTCCTCTATTAATTAAAAACCTTATGATCTATTTGGTTTGAAAACTATAGTTTTGTAGTTTTCAACATTTACATCAAAAATATAAGAAAAGTAAGAAAAAGGGTTTTTAAAAAATCAATTTAGAATTGGTTTCAGCACTAAAAATGAATTTTTTTTGTCGTTTTTTATGAAATATGAAAAACAACTACCTCCCTTCTCATTCTTGCCCTGCTGAAGACAACCTTAGATTCTTAGCAATCCTGAATTCAAAACATGTTTTTTGTTTTTTTCTCAGTTGACAAAGGCCATAAGGTGACAAACTATCATAAGCTGTGCACAAAACACTGTAATATCATATTGAATTTTCTAGGTTTACGAATCTATTATTGAAAAATTATCACAAAAAGTGGTGCTACTTCTAATATCCCGATGTGTATATATTATATTGTATGCCATATCCTACATGGTATTTATGATGAGCTAAGTTTCCATGAATCCTAAGATGATTTGTTATAAAAAACGTATTGGTTCTATCATGTCCTCCTCGTTATTATACCCATTTGTAAAATGGAAAAAAATTAGCATTACAAATCTTCTGAGCTTCCGGTAACTGATGAGAACTTTGACGCAGAAACAAGCAAATGTTAGGAAAAAAAACTGAATAGGAAAGGATTGATGGTGAGGCAAAACAAACAAAGATAGTCACCAGCAAAATAATCACAGATTAAGCAATAAAAGAAAGAACACAAGAGGTTTATAGTGGTTCCACTAATGTTTTGTTAGTGTACGTCCACTTGGGGAGAGGAGATTTTATTACTTTTCTCAATAAGAAAAAATTACAAGACTGATAGTAGGGAAGAAGAAGAACCTTTTTAGAGATAATAATACATTCAGCTAATCTCTATCCTTATATACGGATTAATGCTTGGGGTTGAAGTAATTGATTTATGATATAAATCAATACCTAAATAATTCTTCAATTCTCCTGATAGGCTTCCTCGTTTAACCAACCAATTAGGTAATTAATTCCTTACTTTACTATCCCAAAAAGAAACCTTCTTCAAATCCTTCCACTTATGTAGGTAATTTATTGTCTATCCCTTTTACAAATAAAAGAGCAATAAGTTTTTGATATCTTCAAAATCTTCTGCAAATTGGAAATATTATATTCCCAAATTAACAATATTTTCCAAAACTTTTCTTAATGAAAATATTGTATCACCATAAATAATATATTCCAATCTTTAGCAAATGGAAATATTGTATCACAAATTCTAACAATCTCCGCCTTGATACTATATTTTCTTAAAAGCATACCAACTCCACCTACATCCTCTTACTCTATGCATCTTCTCGGACAAGACAACATGATTACTTCCCCCAATGAGCTTCGGCATGGCCATCACCCATTGCGCTTTGTCAACAAACTCCGGCAACGCCACCGCCTACCAACAAAGTGTTAAAAAAGTACCCCCTTCAAGTAAGACCTATCAATCTTCACCATGAGAACAAACGCCTTCATGAACCATCTCACCTCTTTCACCACACCATGCCACCGTGTGGCACCTAGCATTTTGTTAAGTGAATCCAGTTCGAGAACCGCTCGAACTTAGCAGTCTGCAAAGGCTTATACATATCCACTGCTTTCTCCTTTGATCTCTGACCATCTTCAGACGTTCCCTTCTCCGCTTATCAAGTACATCCTTTTGGCATAATCCCATCTTGTTGAAGCTTTCCCCTTTGATCATATTCTGCGTATGAAGAAAATCAAAGTCTCTTCTCGTATGACTAGCTTTGACACCTTCTCCACGAGAACTGTAGGCTCCAACCCTTGAATCTCAAAGTACAGTGCTTCCCCTCAGGAGATACAAATTATGAAACATATCTCCTTTCAACACTACAAGTGCACCCTTATAAACCCTTAGACTGTCCTTATCAATAGTCATCTCGCATCCTTTCGATGCCAACTGCCCAAGAGATATCATTGACGTCCGAAGACCTGGAACATAACGAACACATGTCAAGGTGCGTATTGCCCCGTCATACATTCGAATCTGCATAGTACCTTCACCTATAACTCTACAACTAACATCAATTCCCATAAGAAACAGTTTCCCTCTTTTTCTTTTAAAAGAATTAAAATAATTCTTATTAGGTGTCATATGAAAAGACGCCCCCGTATCTAGAACCCAATGGTCTGATACATACGATACTACCGCTGTCAACAAGTCATCGGACAAAAATTTCTCCACCACAACCGATGAATTTCCAGTTTCAATCTTTTTCTTCAAGTCCGGAAAATCTCTCTTCCAATGGCCTAGTTTCTTGCAAATGTAGCACTTCCCATCTCTTGACTTTATGTAACAACCCGCCTTTTCGACCATTTCAAGTCGGTAATTAAACCAACTCAGAACGTTCAAAATGACGGATAGTTATTTAGCTTAGCAGGTTTAAATAGAATAATACAGAATCACAGACAAATTAAACAGTTTGCAGTGGAAATAAATTTTATACAATAATATTAGAGTTTTTTTTTACAAAATTTGTACAGTGGAAAATATTAAATATATATTAATGCAAATTTTTTTCAGTTTTGACGAGTGCGCGCCGTATGCGTCTTAACATTCCTCTCCAGTTTTGCGCTGAATCTTTAAATCTGGAACACTTAGGACCTGGCCCGAGCATTCCATGCAAAACACAAAACACCCGAGTCAGGATTAAACTTATTTCAAGTTAGCACACTTCGATAAACACATAAATATAATCATTATATTTCCTAATAATATACTCCCTCCTATCCATATTATATGACGTTTTGTATCAAAGAACTTTTTGCTTAATATATGACGTTTTAGATAAAAAGCCATTTCATTTCCTTTTTTATGCTTTATTGATGTGCGTCTGCAGCTGTAAATATTGAACTTTTCCAATGCATTCATTTACTTTTATTGGTTATAATTGCTTTGGAAAGCTCCATGGACTGGTTAAAGATCATTTTTTAATGAAAAGGGATGTTAAAGATGCATGGACAATCATTAATTAAAGGCTAAGAGTGTCAATTTTCCACTGTTCTTAATTTGTGTGTAATAGACCAAAACGTCATTTAATCAGAACAGGAGGGAGTATTAAATAACTTGAGTATACCAATGCAGTGAACTACCGAAAATAAATGGAACAAACATGGCATCCAATGTGGCACACATCTATTTCCAAATAGTAGGAAACGGGTGTAGCAAAAATAGTATAGTAATTATTTTTATGGCCACAATGAGTGGGACACATGCCATAATTAAACATCAAGTGAGGTAATAAATGGCAGACAACAACTTGAGTTAAGGGTGCAACATGAAAAGTAGAGGCATATGAAAATCACCCTGTTCAAATATATGCAATGACAGTAACCCCAAATAGCAACAGTATATAGTCAAGCGAAATAGAAAGTTAACATGAAGACAAAGTACAAGTGTACACATTTTCCAAGCATGTTTTCATACAGAAAAATGCATGGCAACCAAAGGTGGAACGTGCAGGGAAATTTCAAGTGTAGCATGTATGCGGAGTAAATTCCATGCGCAAAGAATTCTGGAAGAAACAATGCAACTTGACTAGGCAAACATGAATTATAAGACATGCATGCGACATGCAAAATGAGCGAGGGTTTCAAGCCTAAGGAACAGGGTATTATTTCATATGCTAAATCTCAAATGAACCCATTCGCCCAAAATATAAATGAATGCGCCACCAGACTCCTGTATGCATGTGTATTTCACAAACACGTGCAATTTATGTCAGGCATAAAATGCAAAAGTTTGTGACTTTTCATAGCAAATGGTTTATTTAATTTCCAACGGTTTGGAAATCTCATGCTAAATCAAAATCAAATGACTATAGCACGCTGTTTCCTTTCTTTTTTCATTATACTTTATTTTGTAGACACTAAGAGTTATCCTTAAGAAATTATTTGAAAGCCAGATTCACATTCTAACAAAAATGGATATGATGCTAACACATAAAGAAGAGGTGAAAATACCAAGGGATAAACGGTTTTAGTTCACGAGTTAGATCCTTTACATGAGTATGATGCTAACACGACCACTAAAATGTTTCAGATAAGCACATTCGTTATGTTGATGCTCGTATTCAAGAGTAAACCATTGAATGAATTAGTCTGACCAAAATATTCACAAATTGTCAATACAGATCCTATACATCATTACCGTACCCTTGCATCAAAACATTTTCCGATTACAAATTTGCAAACATATAATAAAAAGAACATGCATTGATAAATCAATTCCAGACAGCTAAAGACAACTGATAAACTAATAATATCAGTGCAAAACCGAAGTCATACGCTTGAAATATTTTTAATCGTAAGAGTACTTACAATAGATCAGTGGAGAAAAGGGACTTGGCAATCATTATGGGTGCAGCAGGCGACATCGAACAGAGGTTCAACGTAGTGGCGTTGGTGAGCAAAGATAGGCGGTGACGCTTCCATTTGGTGACACGCTGGCTGTTATGAACGACATGAGGGATTCAGACTTTGAGAAGAGGCGGGGGTGGCTCCAGGTGTTAAAGGCGGACATTGAATCATTCGAGGAGGAAACGATGGGACAAGGTCAAGGCGATTTCGTTGGAAGGCGAAGTGGATTGATTATTTTGGAGGATGGAGCTATTATTTCTGAATTGGGAAAAATGTGACGGCCTGGAATTTCGCTCGATCTGAATCAGTCGTTAAACCGATCTAGACCGTTCGAAACCCCTGACTGTTTGAGAATAGGACAAATCAGAACTCAAACAGAAGAACATTTCATTGCTATTACAACAATTCCATCAGATTACAAGAATATACAGAGTATAAATGAATAAATATTACACAGAAATATCAGAGATTTAAATTACATAGCAGCGGCAAAATAATACAAAGCACAACTGAAGGTGATATACGGATACAGAGCTTTCCGGATATCATTCCAGCTGCAAACCAGGATCTGTGAATATAAATCTGCAAAACCAAAACTACTAGCTGCCCGTGCGGAAAATAGGGGCACCCAGAGTTTAGGTTAAAACAATAAACTCCAGGTCAGTCATGTGACTGGTGTGAGAACTAAAACAGTGATTAATATTGGTTTTAAAGTTAGGTAAATCAAGGGACCACGCCGTATAACACGGAACGGGTTTCCTCCCAAGGATACCAGTGCATAAAACAACAGCGCAATGCTAAATAAAGAAAAATGAAGCTGTTATAAGACCCAGGTCCTATCACACAATGCAACGCAAGCCGGGGGATAGGGTTTTCCCTTATAACAGCCAAAGCATGCTTGATACGTTTAAAACAAATCATTTGATACTATAATAAGTGTATAGTGTCAAAACATTTCAATCATAAATATAAATCATAGGCGGCATAGCTAACATCTACTATGTCGCCATACTAGTTCTACAATTAAAGACGAATTACACGTATTGGAAATTGGATTAATTATGCCTGAACACACGTTTCCCGGTCCTTACAGACCTATAATCGAGGCGCCTCATTCCAACAACCACAAAGGTGAAAAGTATATAAATGTCAGGGCTGGTAAGTCACTGACACCACCAAAGCTAGAAAGAAACGTCGTGCTCTCCCAGCGGTCCCTATCCCGTTTTTAACTCATACCGAGGTGTGAGGCTCGCAAATACACGTTATACACAAAGCTGCCACGTAGGCGTGCTTTGATCATCAACCACAAGACTTTGCTTTTCAACAGAAGCCTTGATCCTTGCATCTTAGCGTGCCACACAGGCAATTCATGCCATGCGACTGATGTCCATCGATATACAACCTCTGAGCTCGTATGTCTCAGAGAAGGGCGTTAAGCAAAAGAATAAATTCTCCGCCGCCAAACAGATGTATATTTAATAGAAATCAATTGACACAGAATAAAATCCAATGTCAGACACACAATCCATTTACAAGTCCGTTCTGGGTCTGAACGAAACCGGAGGCACTTTCCTCGCATATCCATCCATCTCCAAGTACGTCTGGACGACCACCAACTATTTCCATCCTCTTGGGTGTACAGCCCAATCAGGATCGTCAGTAATTATCCCTACGATGTGAAGACTTCCGGTCTTCGACCACCGTCTTCATCTTCGACTTATCGTCGAATCGGTTATTCAGAATGGGTATAAACCCGGACTTTCCGAACAACCCGCGTATATTGAAAACAAATGTTACACAAACACAACATACGCCTCATTCCAATTCATTAGTCACTAACCGCAAGTTAGCCAGAGAACAATTTCCCAAACATTAACCCCGAAGACCGAAACCAACATCAGATCAATACCCAGGAAGCCATTCTTCTTAGCCAACCTACAGCTAGTTTCTAAATTCCATATTCTTAGGGAAAGGTTCCCATTAATTTTATCCAAGATAAATTCTTTAAAATTTATCCTGTAATCTTCCTTTGGATGTCATTTAAAACCAAATTATGGTTTTTCCAACTAGTCGAGATTAGTGAACCGTAACGAAGTAATTATTTATTTTGTTTCCCAATCCCAACCTATTCATCCCATGAAGCAAAACTGGTAATACTCCATATCTAACACCGTGGTGTTATCGGTAAAATTAATTACCATTTCACGTTCAAATCCAATTAAAGATTTAACTATCGCTTTGGAGAAAAACTGGTGATACTCCATTCTCGCTCGATTTCTAAATTTGATAATTTAGATTATCAATTCACATTTCAATCTAATTGCAGATTCGTTAGAACTCCTTTTACTGGGTTAAAGAACTAGGTGTTATTTAAAACACAGTTCACGACAAACCCAAATCACATTCTATTTGTTATCGGGTTAAAGAACTAGTGTTATTTAAAACACTGTTCACGATAAACCCATTTCAAATTTAATCAAATATATTAGAAATCCCGATTATTTAAAACCCCCTTTTAAATCTAATTTATTTATTTAAAAATAATTAGGTTTTAAATTTAGTTCAAAACTAGTTCATTTCGATAAAAATCTATTTTTATCTTTTCTAATGTGGAGTTTTTCATCCCAAATTTTCCCAAATCATTTCTTATGATTTTACATAAATTATTACTATTTTTAATAATTTTATCAAGGCCCGTACAGTCGATTTCCAACAATGGCCATCGAACTGCACTTACAGCGACCTTTTTCGAATTTGATTTGGACGTATCTCCAAATCCAACCGTTAGATCTTGAATTTCTAATATTCTTTAGAAAGCTCTTTTCGATACGAACCCAACGGTTCCGGTTTTAGGAGAATCCGACGGTCGGATCTCCCGTAATGTCCGTTTGAAATAAATGGTCTAAATTTAAGAACTGCCGTGGCGCGGCGCGTTCTATTCAGGCCATTATATTATATATATAATATATATAATATATATTTCGTCGATTTCTATTTAAAACGAATTATATAATTAGTTTTGAATTCGTTTCAAAAGCAAATTCAACTTCCAGTTCAATTCAAATCAAAATCGAATTCTTCTTTATAAATTCGTTTTAAAATTCATTTCTATTCAATTTCAAATTTCAATTCAATTTGAATTCATTTCACTTCGTTTTCAATTCAATTCAATTCAAATTGGTTTTATATTCGATTCAAATTCATTTTCTATTCAAATCAAATTCGTTTCGTTTTCTATTTGAATCAAGTTCATTATATATTCAATTTGAAATCAAATTGGTTTTCTATTCCATTCAATTCGAAATCGTTTTATATTCAATTCAAATCGAAATCGTTTTATATTCAATTCATTTCGAAATCGTTATATATTCAATTCATTTCGAAATCGTTATATATTCAATTCATTTCGAAATCGTTATATATTCAATTCATTTCGAAATCGTTATATATTCAATTCAATTCGAATTCATTATATATTCAATTCATTTCGAAATCGTTATATATTCAATTCATTTCGAAATCGTTATATATTCAATTCATTTCGAAATCGTTATATATTCAATTCATTTCGAAATCGTTATATATTCAATTCATTTCGAAATCGTTATATATTCAATTCATTTCGAAAACTTTATATATTCAATTTCAAATATTTCTTTTTGTCAACACACGACTAATCTCAACGAATGAGTACCGTCCATGTGTGACTATTTTTGTTAAATTATTTCATTCAACACATGACTAATCTCAACGGATGAGTACAGTCAACACATGAACCTTTATTTTATATTGATAAAGATGTAAATTTTTATTATAAAAATAATTCGTTCAACACATGACTAATCTCAACGGATGAGTACAGTCAACACATGAACTTTTATTTTATAATATACTTTATTTTTCAAATTGGAATGAGGCCCAATCAATTACCATATAACGTTAATTATATGGATTTTCATACAACACATGTATACGATAGCATTGAAAAATAATCAACCATCAACCAAAGTGCACTACACTGTATAAGCGTCAAATATAGATATCTAACGCTTATAACAGCCTGTCAATCAATCGATCGACATATTTAATCAATCAGGGTGAGTGAACTTCATATTTCATCCCAACACCCGTGTGGGGTTTCAAACAATCAAACACAGATTTTATTCGTGCAGCTGGGCGATGTGTAAAATTTATCGACCCAATCAATGTCATTCAAATAGGTGTACATAAACAAACCATCTGGCTTGTAAATGAATATTTTATTTTATTCGCATTCACTATATTCATATCCACGTTAAAAATTATATTTTTAACGATAAAACATTTTATTTAACCTATGCATATTCCATTCGATTCATTTATTCAATAAAATGATATTTTTATTTTTCTAACATATTTTAGAAAATTTCGGCGGCATAACGGCACGATACTAGAAACCGGACGAGGCCTAGCCTTATCCCCGGTCTAGTGAAGGCCCACGCCATTCACACATCAATCAAATCACTTTCGTTATGTAAACCACAAAGTTTGGAGTAAGAGTCTAACCTAGCCTTATTCCTTCGCCTTATAACGGCGCACGTCTAATCCTAACCAATTTATCGATTCGATTTTTCACACCACAAACTACATTCATACCAATATCGCAATCAATCACCAAACAGCCAAACAAACAAGTCCATGGTCTGTGGACGATTGTGTCGGGTGCTACTAAACACCGTCTGCATCCTAGTATATATATATATAACTAGAAATAAAATTGAAGAGTGAGAATTCTCACCGAAAGCTATCCAACTTCACTGATAGAAATCTTCATTGCTATCGCATCTTCGTCATCTTCGTTGCCCGTAGTCACTATATACACAAAAATCACATTTTTATATTTTGATCTTTTTAAAATAAAAATCATATTTTTATTTATTCACTTTCAATTTAAAAATCATATTTTTATAATCACTTCATATATTTAAAAATCGAATTTTCCACAACGCTACTGCATGGATAAAAATTATATTTTTATCTCGCTATTTTTCATATAAAGATCTCGCCTTTTCAAAAATATAGATTTCGCCTTTTCTAAAATAAAGATTTCGCCTTTATAAAAATCATCACTTGATTTCAACGTATATAAAATAAAAATTAGATTTTTATTTTGCTACATATACAAAGATGATATTTTTATATTCTCTATCCTATAAAGATTATATTTTTAATACTTTAAAAATATAAAAATCATATTTTTATTACTTTAAAAATATAAAGATCGTATCTTTATCACTTCTACTCAATAAAAATTCCGTCTTTTCTCTCTTTAAAAATATAATCTTTATCTTTGCAAGTTCAAATCTTTTTCTTTTAAAAGATTAAACCTTTTTCTTTTTCAAAATTTAAACCCTTTTTTTCTATTTTAAACCTTAAAATAAAATCAGTTTTTATTTCTTTTTTAAAAAATCAGTTTTAAAAATAAATAAAAATCAGTACTAAAAATAAATAAAAATCAGTACTAAAAATAAATAAAAATCAGTACTAAAAATAAATAAAAATCAGTAAACTTACAGGGGGGGACTTCGCAGCACTGGTGGCGCAGGGAGGGGGCGCTCAGGTGGTCGGGCTGTGGGGGTTGGCGCGGTGCTGGGTACTTCGGAGGAGGGAGGCGGTCTGTCGCTCACCGGCGCTGAGACCTCCTACGATCTCGATTTGGGTGCGAGGGGCGGAAGGTGGGACGTCGTCGAGGTGGAGGGTGATTTGGCGAAGGGAGGAACGAAGGTGGAGGCGGTGGAACGATGGTGATGGAGGGCGCGATGGTGATGGGCGACATCGGGTTTTCTAGGTCACGGGGGCTTTCCTTTTTTCTTTTTTTTTTCTTTTTTTCTTCTGGAATGAGTTGAAGAATAAACGGGGGGGGGGGGGTATATGCAAAAGAGAGTTTTAATTTATTTAATTAATTTATATTTTTTAAAAAGTTGACTTTTACATACGACCTCGAAACGAGGTCCACCACCTGTCGTCCATAGCGTTTAACCCCCATTCCGAACACAATGGGATATGTATCGTCAGCTGATTCGGCTGTTACAATCTGTTTCCGTTAAATTTACATTTAAATCACTATATATTGAATTTTAAACGTACATTTAAATTACCGGGGTCACATACTAACTCGAAAAATATTTTCTAGCCTCGTATTGACGATACGGTCCTAACAAAACTAGTTTCGTCGAATTCTGAGACCGTTGGAAAAATGGCCAATTTCCAGTCGATTAAAATCAACTGAAAATGGTCAAACGCGTTTTCCTTTGCCACGCTCACATATTGATTCGAAAAATTATGAAAATTGGAATCTAGCAAAAATTTGACACTGCGGATCCAACAAAAGTGGTTTCGTCGAAATCCGAGGTCGTTTGCAAAATGTCCATTTTTAAGGGCCTGAATTCCATAGCGACTATTCAGAATTTTCAACTGGACATATCTTTTGATTTCCGCTATCAAATCTTGATTTGTCGGTTTCGTTGGAAAGATATCATCAATTAGATCCCATCATTTTTGGTTTCACTAAAATCCGGATTGTTTTGCTCCCGGTACATTCAATTGAAGTTTGAAATCGAATTATCGAACTACCGCGCCATTTTCAATTCTATTTATAATTATATATAAATATTTATATTCTAACGACGACGCGTATAATATATACGTTCGAATTCTATTCAAAATAGATTTCTCGTCGATATTATTTAAAATAATCTATTTTAAATATTCAAAATCCGCTAAAATTGCCAAAATAAAAATTTTAAACTGGCCCAGATTTTCCGGGTTATTACAATCTCCCCCACTTAAAACTTTTCGTCCCCGAAAAGGAACAAAGTCGAAAGTGGTTTGATTATTCAATTCTACGTTCGATCAAGCTTGCATTCTCCAACTTTTTAGTTTCTGAGAATTTTCAAAATTTCAAAAATTTGGCTAACACCCTAAATTTTCGAAAAATTTCGCCATAACCTCCCCTGCACCGGGAGCATCGGGGAATTTCAAATAGCTTCCCCGGTCCTTCAGATCTCAAAAAGAAAAAGAAAAAGCCAAGCGGCTAGCCAATAGGCTCACAAAATCATCATCACCCAAACAAAACAGTAAATTATGTAGTAAACATGTACCTATTTGTCGGGCAAACAAATTTTATTCTCTGCTCTAGCCTCCTTGCTATGACCTGTTCAATGTAAGTATATGTATATGCAAGCAAATGCGACCAATTTTCAATACAATTCAATATTTGGTTATATTAGGCATAATGGTTCAAAATTAGCAAACAAATAGGCAAACTACACAAACATCAATCAATTAGTGGATTAGAGTTTCAAATTCATAATTTTGATATATATAAAGAAAATCATGTTTTTGATGCCAATTCACAACAATGTGTTCTAGCTATATTAGTTTTGGTTCTCACACCAGTCGAATGGAAATATATAGATATCACACCTTCGTCACTCGAATATGAATACTAATGACAACTAGTCAATCATCAGAATCATCTTCGGGCCACTAGAGTATGATTCTATATCTATCTAATATATTAAAACTTCGAATATACGTTCATGACGCGTATATGCAAAACCTTTATATACTCGATCGTCCATATTCAAAACAAATAAATAATCAAATACGTTTTAAAATGGTTTAAATTTTCAAAACAAAATTGTTTTCATTTGAAAAATATACTCTTCACACTCGTTCTAGGATACTACTGATCCTATCTCTAACGAGTCATTCTAATTGGATGTTACTAATCCAATATCTGATGAATTCTTTCGTATGGTTCTAATGTGTCTTGTTCTCGAGCTCTGTAAACCAAAGCTCTGATACCAAATCTGACGGCCTGGAATTTCGCTCGATCTGAATCAGTCGTTAAACCGATCTAGACCGTTCGAAACCCCTGACTGTTTGAGAACAGGACAAATCAGAACTCAAACAGAAGAACATTTCATTGCTATTACAACAATTCCATCAGATTACAAGAATATACAGAGTATAAATGAATAAATATTACACAGAAATATCAGAGATTTAAATTACATAGCAGCGGCAAAATAATACAAAGCACAACTGAAGGTGATATACGGATACAGAGCTTTCCGGATATCATTCCAGCTGCAAACCAGGATCTGTGAATATAAATCTGCAAAACCAAAACTACTAGCTGCCCGTGCGGAAAATAGGGGCACCCAGAGTTTAGGTTAAAACAATAAACTCCAGGTCAGTCATGTGACTGGTGTGAGAACTAAAACAGTCATTAATATTGGTTTTAAAGTTAGGTAAATCAAGGGACCATGCCGTATAACACGGAACGGGTTTCCTCCCAAGGATACCAGTGCATAAAACAACAGCGCAATGCTAAATAAAGAAAAATGAAGCTGTTATAAGACCCAGGTCCTATCACACAATGCAACGCAAGCCGGGGGATAGGGTTTTCCCTTATAACAGCCAAAGCATGCTTGATACGTTTAAAACAAATCATTTGATACTATAATAAGTGTATAGTGTCAAAACATTTCAATCATAAATATAAATCATAGGCGGCATAGCTACCATCTACTATGTCGCCATACTAGTTCTACAATTAAAGACGAATTACACGTATTGGAAATTGGATTAATTATGCCTGAACACACGTTTCCCGGTCCTTACAGACCTATAATCGAGGCGCCTCATTCCAACAACCACAAAGGTGAAAAGTATATAAATGTCAGGGCTGGTAAGTCACTGACACCACCAAAGCTAGAAAGAAACGTCGTGCTCTCCCAGCGGTCCGTATCCCGTTTTTAACTCATACCGAGGTGTGAGGCTCACGAATACACGTTATACACAAAGCTGCCACGTAGGCGTGCTTTGATCATCAACCACAAGACTTTGCTTTTCAACAGAAGCCTTGATCCTTGCATCTTAGCGTGCCACACAGGCAATTCATGCCATGCGACTGATGTCCATCGATATACAACCTCTGAGCTCGTATGTCTCAGAGAAGGGCGTTAAGCAAAAGAATAAATTCTCCGCCGCCAAACAGATGTATATTTAATAGAAATCAATCGACACAGAATAAAATCCAATGTCAGACACACAATCCATTTACAAGTCCGTTCTGGGTCTGAACGAAACCGGAGGCACTTTCCTCGCATATCCATCCATCTCCAAGTACGTCTGGACGACCACCAACTATTTCCATCCTCTTGGGTGTACAGCCCAATCAGGATCGTCAGTAATTATCCCTACGATGTGAAGACTTCCGGTCTTCGACCACCGTCTTCATCTTCGACTTATCGTCGAATCGGTTATTCAGAATGGGTATAAACCCGGACTTTCCGAACAACCCGCGTATATTGAAAACAAATGTTACACAAACACAACATACGCCTCATTCCAATTCATTAGTCACTAACCGCAAGTTAGCCAGAGAACAATTTCCCAAACATTAACCCCGAAGGCCGAAACCAACATCAGATCAATACCCAGGAAGCCATTCTTCTTAGCCAACCTACAGCTAGTTTCTAAATTCCACATTCTTAGGGAAAGGTTCCCATTAATTTTATCCAAGATAAATTCTTTAAAATTTATCCTGTAATCTTCCTTTGGATGTCATTTAAAACCAAATTATGGTTTTTCCAACTAGTCGAGATTAGCGAACCGTAACGAAGTAATTATTTATTTTATTTCCCAATCCCAACCTATTCATCCCATGAAGCAAAACTGGTAATACTCCATATCTAACACCGTGGTGTTATCGGTAAAATTAATTACCATTTCACGTTCAAATCCAATTAAAGATTTAACTATCGCTTTGGAGCAAAACTGGTGATACTCCATTCTCGCTCGATTTCTAAATTTGATAATTTAGATTATCAATTCACATTTCAATCTAATTGCAGATTCGTTAGAACTCCTTTTACTGGGTTAAAGAACTAGGTGTTATTTAAAACACAGTTCACGACAAACCCAAATCACATTCTATTTGTTATCGGGTTAAAGAACTAGTGTTATTTAAAACACTGTTCACGATAAACCCATTTCAAATTTAATCAAATATATTAGAAATCCCGATTATTTAAAACCCCCTTTTAAATCTAATTTATTTATTTAAAAATAATTAGGTTTTAAATTTAGTTCAAAACTAGTTCATTTCGATAAAAATCTATTTTTATCTTTTCAAATGTGGAGTTTTTCATCCCAAATTTTCCCAAATCATTTCTTATGATTTAACATAAATTATTACTATTTTTAATAATTTTATCAAGGCCCGTACAGTCGATTTCCAACAATGGCCATCGAACTGCACTTACAGCGACCTTTTTCGAATTTGATTTGGACGTATCTCCAAATCCAACCGTTAGATCTTGAATTTCTAATATTCTTTAGAAAGCTCTTTTCGATACGAACCCAACGGTTCCGGTTTTAGGAGAATCCAACGGTCGGATCTCCCGTAATGTCCGTTTGAAATAAATGGTCTAAATTTACGAACTGCCGCGGCGCGGCGCGTTCTATTCAGGCCATTATATTATATATATAATATATATAATATATATTTCGTCGATTTCTATTTAAAACGAATTATATAATTAGTTTTGAATTCGTTTCAAAAGCAAATTCAACTTCCATTTCAATTCAAATCAAAATCGAATTCTTCTTTATAAATTCGTTTTAAAATTCATTTCTATTCAATTTCAAATTTCAATTCAATTTGAATTCATTTCACTTCGTTTTCAATTCAATTCAATTCAAATTGGTTTTATATTCGATTCAAATTCATTTTCTATTCAAATCAAATTCGTTTCGTTTTCTATTTGAATCAAGTTCATTATATATTCAATTTGAAATCAAATTGGTTTTCTATTCCATTCAATTCGAAATCGTTTTATATTCAATTCAAATCGAAATCGTTTTATATTCAATTCATTTCGAAATCGTTATATATTCAATTCATTTCGAAATCGTTATATATTCAATTCATTTCGAAATCGTTATATATTCAATTCATTTCGAAATCGTTATATATTCAATTCAATTCGAATTCATTATATATTCAATTCATTTCGAAATCGTTATATATTCAATTCATTTCGAAATCGTTATATATTCAATTCATTTCGAAATCGTTATATATTCAATTCATTTCGAAATCGTTATATATTCAATTCATTTCGAAATCGTTATATATTCAATTCATTTCGAAATCGTTATATATTCAATTCATTTCGAAAACTTTATATATTCAATTTCAAATATTTCTTTTTGTCAACACACGACTAATCTCAACGAATGAGTACCGTCCATGTGTGACTATTTTTGTTAAATTATTTCGTTCAACACATGACTAATCTCAACGGATGAGTACAGTCAACACATGAACCTTTATTTTATATTGATAAAGATGTAAATTTTTATTATAAAAATAATTCGTTCAACACATGACTAATCTCAACGGATGAGTACAGTCAACACATGAACTTTTATTTTATAATATACTTTATTTTTCAAATTGGAATGAGGCCCAATCAATTACCATATAACGTTAATTATATGGATTTTCATACAACACATGTATACGATAGCATTGAAAAATAATCAACCATCAACCAAAGTGCACTACACTGTATAAGCGTCAAATATAGATATCTAACGCTTATAACAGCCTGTCAATCAATCGATCGACATATTTAATCAATCAGGGTGAGTGAACTTCATATTTCATCCCAACACCCGTGTGGGGTTTCAAACAATCAAACACAAATTTTATTCGTGCAGCTGGGCGATGTGTAAAATTTATCGACCCAATCAATGTCATTCAAATAGGTGTACATAAACAAACCATCTGGCTTGTAAATGAATATTTTATTTTATTCGCATTCACTATATTCATATCCACGTTAAAAATTATATTTTTAACGATAAAACATTTTATTTAACCTATGCATATTCCATTCGATTCATTTATTCAATAAAATGATATTTTTATTTTTCTAACATATTTTAGAAAATTTCGGCGGCATAACGGCACGATACTAGAAACCGGACGAGGCCTAGCCTTATCCCCGGTCTAGTGAAGGCCCACGCCATTCACACATCAATCAAATCACTTTCGTTATGTAAACCACAAAGTTTGGAGTAAGAGTCTAACCTAGCCTTACTCCTTCGCCTTATAACGGCGCACGTCTAATCCTAACCAATTTATCGATTCGATTTTTCACACCACAAACTACATTCATACCAATATCGCAATCAATCACCAAACAGCCAAACAAACAAGTCCATGGTCTGTGGACGATTGTGTCGGGTGCTACTAAACACCGTCTGCATCCTAGTATATATATATAACTAGAAATAAAATTGAAGAGTGAGAATTCTCACCGAAAGCTATCCAACTTCACTGATAGAAATCTTCATTGCTATCGCATCTTCGTCATCTTCGTTGCCCGTAGTCACTATATACACAAAAATCACATTTTTATATTTTGATCTTTTTAAAATAAAAATCATATTTTTATTTATTCACTTTCAATTTAAAAATCATATTTTTATAATCACTTCATATATTTAAAAATCGAATTTTCCACAACGCTACTGCATGTATAAAAATTATATTTTTCTCTCGCTATTTTTCATATAAAGATCTCGCCTTTTCAAAAATATAGATTTCGCCTTTTCTAAAATAAAGATTTCGCCTTTATAAAAATCATCACTTGATTTCAACGTATATAAAATAAAAATTAGATTTTTATTTTGCTACATATACAAAGATGTTATTTTTATATTTTCTATCCTATAAAGATTACATTTTAAATACTTTAAAAATATAAAAATCATATTTTTATTACTTTAAAAATATAAAGATCGTATCTTTATCACTTCTACTCAATAAAAATTCCGTCTTTTCTCTCTTTAAAAATATGATCTTTATCTTTGCAAGTTCAAATCTTTTTCTTTTAAAAGATTAAAACTTTTTCTTTTTCAAAATTTAAACCCTTTTTTTCTATTTTAAACCTTAAAATAAAATCAGTTTTTATTTCTTTTTTAAAAAATCAGTTTTAAAAATAAATAAAAATCAGTACTAAAAATAAATAAAAATCAGTACTAAAAATAAATAAAAATCAGTACTAAAAATAAATAAAAATCAGTAAACTTACAGGGGGGACTTCGCAGCACTGGTGGCGCAGGGAGGGGGCGCTCAGGTGGTCGGGCTGTGGGGGTTGGCGCGGTGCTGGGTACTTCGGAGGAGGGAGGCGGTCTGTCGATCACCGGCGCTGAGACCTCCTACGATCTCGATTTGGGTGCGAGGGGCGGAAGGTGGGACGTCGTCGAGGTGGAGGGTGATTTGGCGAAGGGAGGAACGAAGGTGGAGGCGGTGGAACGATGGTGATGGGCGACATCGGGTTTTCTAGGTCACGGGGGCTTTCCTTTTTTCTTTTTTTTCTTTTTTTCTTCTGGAATGAGTTGAAGAATAAACGGGGGGGGGGGGTATATGCAAAAGAGAGTTTTAATTTATTTAATTAATTTATATTTTTTAAAAAGTTGACTTTTACATACGACCTCGAAACGAGGTCCACCACCTGTCGTCCATAGCGTTTAACCCCCATTCCGAACACAATGGGATATGTATCGTCAGCTGATTCGGCTGTTACAATCAGTTTCCGTTAAATTTACATTTAAATCACTATATATTGAATTTTAAACGTACATTTAAATTACCGGGGTCACATACTAACTCGAAAAATATTTTCTAGCCTCGTATTGACGATACGGTCCTAACAAAACTAGTTTCGTCGAATTCTGAGACCGTTGGAAAAATGGCCAATTTCCAGTCGATTAAAATCAACTGAAAATGGTCAAACGCGTTTTCCTTTGCCACGCTCACATATTGATTCGAAAAATTATGAAAATTGGAATCTAGCAATAATTTGACACTGCGGATCCAACAAAAGTGGTTTCGTCGAAATCCGAGGTCGTTTGCAAAATGTCCATTTTTAAGGGCCTGAATTCCATAGCGACTATTCAGAATTTTCAACTGGACATATCTTTTGATTCCCGCTATCAAATCTTGATTTGTCGGATTCGTTGGAAAGATATCATCAATTAGATCCCATCATTTTTGGTTTCACTAAAATCCGGATTGTTTTGCTCCCGGTACATTCAATTGAAGTTTGAAATCGAATTATCGAACTACCGCGCCATTTTCAATTCTATTTATAATTATATATAAATATTTATATTCTAACGACGACGCGTATAATATATACGTTCGAATTCTATTCAAAATAGATTTCTCGTCGATATTATTTAAAATAATCTATTTTAAATATTCAAAATCCGCTAAAATTGCCAAAATAAAAATTTTAAACTGGCCCAGATTTTCCGGGTTATTACAATCTCCCCCACTTAAAACTTTTCGTCCCCGAAAAGGAACAAAGTCGAAAGTGGTTTGATTATTCAATTCTACGTTCGATCAAGCTTGCATTCTCCAACTTTTTAGTTTCTGAGAATTTTCAAAATTTCAAAAATTTGGCTAACACCCTAAATTTTCGAAAAATTTCGCCATAACCTCCCCTGCACCGGGAGCATCGGGGAATTTCAAATAGCTTCCCCGGTCCTTCAGATCTCAAAAAGAAAAAGAAAAAGCCAAGCGGCTAGCCAATAGGCTCACAAAATCATCATCACCCAAACAAAACAGTAAATTATGTAGTAAACATGTACCTATTTGTCGGGCAAACAAATTTTATTCTCTGCTCTAGCCTCCTTGCTATGACCTGTTCAATGTAAGTATATGTATATGCAAGCAAATGCGACCAATTTTCAATACAATTCAATATTTGGTTATATTAGGCATAATGGTTCAAAATTAGCAAACAAATAGGCAAACTACACAAACATCAATCAATTAGTGGATTAGAGTTTCAAATTCATAATTTTGATATATATAAAGAAAATCATGTTTTTGATGCCAATTCACAACAATGTGTTCTAGCTATATTAGTTTTGGTTCTCACACCAGTCGAATGGAAATATATAGATATCACACCTTCGTCACTCGAATATGAATACTAATGACAACTAGTCAATCATCAGAATCATCTTCGGGCCACTAGAGTATGATTCTATATCTATTTAATATATTAAAACTTCGAATATACGTTCATGACGCGTATATGCAAAACCTTTATATACTCGATCGTCCATATTCAAAACAAATAAATAATCAAATACGTTTTAAAATGGTTTAAATTTTCAAAACAAAATTGTTTTCATTTGAAAAATATACTCTTCACACTCGTTCTAGGATACTACTGATCCTATCTCTAACGAGTCATTCTAATTGGATGTTACTAATCCAATATCTGATGAATTCTTTCGTATGGTTCTAATGTGTCTTGTTCTCGAGCTCTGTAAACCAAAGCTCTGATACCAAATGTGACGGCCTGGAATTTCGCTCGATCTGAATCAGTCGTTAAACCGATCTAGACCGTTCGAAACCCCTGACTGTTTGAGAACAGGACAAATCAGAACTCAAACAGAAGAACATTTCATAGCTATTACAACAATTCCATCAGATTACAAGAATATACAGAGTATAAATGAATAAATATTACACAGAAATATCAGAGATTTAAATTACATAGCAGCGACAAAATAATACAAAGCACAACTGAAGGTGATATACGGATACAGAGCTTTCCGGATATCATTCCAGCTGCAAACCAGGATCTGTGAATATAAATCTGCAAAACCAAAACTACTAGCTGCCCGTGCGGAAAATAGGGGCACCCAGAGTTTAGGTTAAAACAATAAACTCCAGGTCAGTCATGTGACTGGTGTGAGAACTAAAACAGTCATTAATATTGGTTTTAAAGTTAGGTAAATCAAGGGACCACGCCGTATAACACGGAACGGGTTTCCTCCCAAGGATACCAGTGCATAAAACAACAGTGCAATGCTAAATAAAGAAAAATGAAGCTGTTATAAGACCCAGGTCCTATCACACAATGCAACGCAAGCCGGGGGATAGGGTTTTCCCTTATAACAGCCAAAGCATGCTTGATACGTTTAAAACAAATCATTTGATACTATAATAAGTGTATAGTGTCAAAACATTTCAATCATAAATATAAATCATAGGCGGCATAGCTACCATCTACTATGTCGCCATACTAGTTCTACAATTAAAGACGAATTACACGTATTGGAAATTGGATTAATTATGCCTGAACACACGTTTCCCGGTCCTTACAGACCTATAATCGAGGCGCCTCATTCCAACAACCACAAAGGTGAAAAGTATATAAATGTCAGGGCTGGTAAGTCACTGACACCACCAAAGCTAGAAAGAAACGTCGTGCTCTCCCAGCGGTCCGTATCCCGTTTTTAACTCATACCGAGGTGTGAGGCTCACGAATACACGTTATACACAAAGCTGCCACGTAGGCGTGCTTTGATCATCAACCACAAGACTTTGCTTTTCAACAGAAGCCTTGATCCTTGCATCTTAGCGTGCCACACAGGCAATTCATGCCATGCGACTGATGTCCATCGATATACAACCTCTGAGCTCGTATGTCTCAGAGAAGGGCGTTAAGCAAAAGAATAAATTCTCCGCCGCCAAACAGATGTATATTTAATAGAAATCAATCGACACAGAATAAAATCCAATGTCAGACACACAATCCATTTACAAGTCCGTTCTGGGTCTGAACGAAACCGGAGGCACTTTCCTCGCATATCCATCCATCTCCAAGTACGTCTGGACGACCACCAACTATTTCCATCCTCTTGGGTGTACAGCCCAATCAGGATCGTCAGTAATTATCCCTACGATGTGAAGACTTCCGGTCTTCGACCACCGTCTTCATCTTCGACTTATCGTCGAATCGGTTATTCAGAATGGGTATAAACCCGGACTTTCCGAACAACCCGCGTATATTGAAAACAAATGTTACACAAACAAAACATACGCCTCATTCCAATTCATTAGTCACTAACCGCAAGTTAGCCAGAGAACAATTTCCCAAACATTAACCCCGAAGGCCGAAACCAACATCAGATCAATACCCAGGAAGCCATTCTTCTTAGCTAACCTACAGCTAGTTTCTAAATTCCACATTCTTAGGGAAAGGTTCCCATTAATTTTATCCATGATAAATTCTTTAAAATTTATCCTGTAATCTTCCTTTGGATGTCATTTAAAACCAAATTATGGTTTTTCCAACTAGTCGAGATTAGCGAACCGTAACGAAGTAATTATTTATTTTATTTCCCAATCCCAACCTATTCATCCCATGAAGCAAAACTGGTAATACTCCATATCTAACACCGTGGTGTTATCGGTAAAATTAATTACCATTTCACGTTCAAATCCAATTAAAGATTTAACTATCGCTTTGGAGCAAAACTGGTGATACTCCATTCTCGCTCGATTTCTAAATTTGATAATTTAGATTATCAATTCACATTTCAATCTAATTGCAGATTCGTTAGAACTCCTTTTACTGGGTTAAAGAACTAGGTGTTATTTAAAACACAGTTCACGACAAACCCAAATCACATTCTATTTGTTATCGGGTTAAAGAAATAGTGTTATTTAAAACACTGTTCACGATAAACCAATTTCAAATTTAATCAAATATATTAGAAATCCCGATTATTTAAAACCCCCTTTTAAATCTAATTTATTTATTTAAAAATAATTAGGTTTTAAATTTAGTTCAAAACTAGTTCATTTCGATAAAAATCTATTTTTATCTTTTCAAATGTGGAGTTTTTCATCCCAAATTTTCCCAAATCATTTCTTATGATTTTACATAAATTATTACTATTTTTAATAATTTTATCAAGGCCCGTACAGTCGATTTCCAACAATGGCCATCGAACTGCACTTACAGCGACCTTTTTCGAATTTGATTTGGACGTATCTCCAAATCCAACCGTTAGATCTTGAATTTCTAATATTCTTTAGAAAGCTCTTTTCGATACGAACCCAACGGTTCCGGTTTTAGGAGAATCCGACGGTCGGATCTCCCGTAATGTCCGTTTGAAATAAATGGTCTAAATTTACGAACTGCCGCGGCGCGGCGCGTTCTATTCAGGCCATTATATTATATATATAATATATATAATATATATTTCGTCGATTTCTATTTAAAACGAATTATATAATTAGTTTTGAATTCGTTTCAAAAGCAAATTCAACTTCCATTTCAATTCAAATCAAAATCGAATTCTTCTTTATAAATTCGTTTTAAAATTCATTTCTATTCAATTTCAAATTTCAATTCAATTTGAATTCATTTCACTTCGTTTTCAATTCAATTCAATTCAAATTGGTTTTATATTCGATTCAAATTCATTTTCTATTCAAATCAAATTCGTTTCGTTTTCTATTTGAATCAAGTTCATTATATATTCAATTTGAAATCAAATTGGTTTTCTATTCCATTCAATTCGAAATCGTTTTATATTCAATTCAAATCGAAATCGTTTTATATTCAATTCATTTCGAAATCGTTATATATTCAATTCATTTCGAAATCGTTATATATTCAATTCATTTCGAAATCGTTATATATTCAATTCATTTCGAAATCGTTATATATTCAATTCAATTCGAATTCATTATATATTCAATTCATTTCGAAATCGTTATATATTCAATTCATTTCGAAATCGTTATATATTCAATTCATTTCGAAATCGTTATATATTCAATTCATTTCGAAATCGTTATATATTCAATTCATTTCGAAATCGTTATATATTCAATTCATTTCGAAATCGTTATATATTCAATTCATTTCGAAAACTTTATATATTCAATTTCAAATATTTCTTTTTGTCAACACACGACTAATCTCAACGAATGAGTACCGTCCATGTGTGACTATTTTTGTTAAATTATTTCGTTCAACACATGACTAATCTCAACGGATGAGTACAGTCAACACATGAACCTTTATTTTATATTGATAAAGATGTAAATTTTTATTATAAAAATAATTCGTTCAACACATGACTAATCTCAACGGATGAGTACAGTCAACACATGAACTTTTATTTTATAATATACTTTATTTTTCAAATTGGAATGAGGCCCAATCAATTACCATATAACGTTAATTATATGGATTTTCATACAACACATGTATACGATAGCATTGAAAAATAATCAACCATCAACCAAAGTGCACTACACTGTATAAGCGTCAAATATAGATATCTAACGCTTATAACAGCCTGTCAATCAATCGATCGACATATTTAATCAATCAGGGTGAGTGAACTTCATATTTCATCCCAACACCCATGTGGGGTTTCAAACAATCAAACACAGATTTTATTCGTGCAGCTGGGCGATGTGTAAAATTTATCGACCCAATCAATGTCATTCAAATAGGTGTACATAAACAAACCATCTGGCTTGTAAATGAATATTTTATTTTATTCGCATTCACTATATTCATATCCACGTTAAAAATTATATTTTTAACGATAAAACATTTTATTTAACCTATGCATATTCCATTCGATTCATTTATTCAATAAAATGATATTTTTATTTTTCTAACATATTTTAGAAAATTTCGGCGGCATAACGGCACGATACTAGAAACCGGACGAGGCCTATCCTTATCCCCGGTCTAGTGAAGGCCCACGCCATTCACACATCAATCAAATCACTTTCGTTATGTAAACCACAAAGTTTGGAGTAAGAGTCTAACCTAGCCTTACTCCTTCGCCTTATAACGGCGCACGTCTAATCCTAACCAATTTATCGATTCGATTTTTCACACCACAAACTACATTCATACCAATATCGCAATCAATCACCAAACAGCCAAACAAACAAGTCCATGGTCTGTGGACGATTGTGTCGGGTGCTACTAAACACCGTCTGCATCCTAGTATATATATATAACTAGAAATAAAATTGAAGAGTGAGAATTCTCACCGAAAGCTATCCAACTTCACTGATAGAAATCTTCATTGCTATCGCATCTTCGTCATCTTCGTTGCCCGTAGTCACTATATACACAAAAATCACATTTTTATATTTTGATCTTTTTAAAATAAAAATCATATTTTTATTTATTCACTTTCAATTTAAAAATCATATTTTTATAATCACTTCATATATTTAAAAATCGTATTTTCCACAACGCTACTGCATGGATAAAAATTATATTTTTATCTCGCTATTTTTCATATAAAGATCTCGCCTTTTCAAAAATATAGATTTCGCCTTTTCTAAAATAAAGATTTCGCCTTTATAAAAATCATCACTTGATTTCAACGTATATAAAATAAAAATTAGATTTTTATTTTGCTACATATACAAAGATGATATTTTTATATTCTCTATCCTATAAAGATTATATTTTTAATACTTTAAAAATATAAAAATCATATTTTTATTACTTTAAAAATATAAAGATCGTATCTTTATCACTTCTACTCAATAAAAATTCCGTCTTTTCTCTCTTTAAAAATATGATCTTTATCTTTGCAAGTTCAAATCTTTTTCTTTTAAAAGATTAAACCTTTTTCTTTTTCAAAATTTAAACTCTTTTTTTCTATTTTAAACCTTAAAATAAAATCAGTTTTTATTTCTTTTTTAAAAAATCAGTTTTAAAAATAAATAAAAATCAGTACTAAAAATAAATAAAAATCAGTACTAAAAATAAATAAAAATCAGTAAACTTACAGGGGGGACTTCGCAGCACTGGTGGCGCAGGGAGGGGGCGCTCAGGTGGTCGGGCTGTGGGGGTTGGCGCGGTGCTGGGTACTTCGGAGGAGGGAGGCGGTCTGTTGCTCACCGGCGCTGAGACCTCCTACGATCTCGATTTGGGTGCGAGGGGCGGAAGGTGGGACGTCGTCGAGGTGGAGGGTGATTTGGCGAAGGGAGGAACGAAGGTGGAGGCGGTGGAACGATGGTGATGGAGGGCGCGATGGTGATGGGCGACATCGGGTTTTCTAGGTCACGGGGGCTTTCCTTTTTTCTTTTTTTTTTCTTTTTTTCTTCTGGAATGAGTTGAAGAATAAACGGGGGGGGGGTATATGCAAAAGAGAGTTTTAATTTATTTAATTAATTTATATTTTTTAAAAAGTTGACTTTTACATACGACCTCGAAACGAGGTCCACCACCTGTCGTCCATAGCGTTTAACCCCCATTCCGAACACAATGGGATATGTATCGTCAGCTGATTCGGCTGTTACAATCAGTTTCCGTTAAATTTACATTTAAATCACTATATATTGAATTTTAAACGTACATTTAAATTACCGGGGTCACATACTAACTCGAAAAATATTTTCTAGCCTCGTATTGACGATACGGTCCTAACAAAACTAGTTTCGTCGAATTCTGAGACCGTTGGAAAAATGGCCAATTTCCAGTCGATTAAAATCAACTGAAAATGGTCAAACGCGTTTTCCTTTGCCACGCTCACATATTGATTCGAAAAATTATGAAAATTGGAATCTAGCAATAATTTGACACTGCGGATCCAACAAAAGTGGTTTCGTCGAAATCCGAGGTCGTTTGCAAAATGTCCATTTTTAAGGGCCTGAATTCCATAACGACTATTCAGAATTTTCAACTGGACATATCTTTTGATTCCCGCTATCAAATCTTGATTTGTCGGATTCGTTGGAAAGATATCATCAATTAGATCCCATCATTTTTGGTTTCACTAAAATCCGGATTGTTTTGCTCCCGGTACATTCAATTGAAGTTTGAAATCGAATTATCGAACTACCGCGCCATTTTCAATTCTATTTATAATTATATATAAATATTTATATTCTAACGACGACGCGTATAATATATACGTTCGAATTCTATTCAAAATAGATTTCTCGTCGATATTATTTAAAATAATCTATTTTAAATATTCAAAATCCGCTAAAATTGCCAAAATAAAAATTTTAAACTGGCCCAGATTTTCCGGGTTATTACAAAAATGATATGGATTCTTTTTTTTTTTTGGATTTGGATCTAATATAATGAGGAAAAAGGCAAAAGAGATAAAAGAGGAGAGAGGCAGTAGATTTGAAATGGATCAGGAAAGACACATTGGTTTACTATATATAATATTAGAAGGAATAGAAAAGGAACGTAGAGAAAATGGTAGGTAAATCAAATGATTCACTTTCCTTTATTTCATTTATTAAATGAATGAACGTGACCTGATTCAGAGAGAGGGACGACATTAATTTCAAAGAAACCATAGACTTATATTACTGGTTCAAACTAGGTGTGACGTTTCCAATCCAAATGTTTACTGTTTCAATTGCTATATTATATTCAATTTATTGTTAACGGTCTAATTTATTTTAAATTTTCTCTATATTACAAATGAAACGAACTTTTGTACATTACTACGAAAATTCCTTCATTGCTATATTAAATCAATTTATTGGTAACGGTCTAACTTATTTAAAATTTTCTCTATATTACAAACGAAACGACCTTTTGTACATTACTACGAAAATTCCTTTATTGCTATGTTAAATTGCACGTACTCCTAATATCAATTTTTTGTAATTAAATTTGACTGCAAATTTTACATAATATTTCGAGTAACTGCACCATTTAAATCGTACATTATTAAAATCGTTGAAAGATCCATTATTAATGTTTAATTTAAATTTACTTAAATTAAACAAACATATGTATTCTAATGTACGGAATTAAAGTTTGAATTTAAATTCTAACGCCAACCATTTCAATATTATTATGGTTATTATTTCACGATTGACAACTATCTTTCCTTTTATAAATAATACTTCAAAGTTAATAATTCCACAAAATTTAATAATTGTTTCCATTGTAATAAACCAACATTCATCTAATCATAAATTGTTGTTTATTAGAACTAAATTTGAAATCATTTATTAATAATATCCTAAAATTTATTTTCAACCATTTTAAATTCATTCAATAATTAAACAATCTAAATTTACGGGATGTTACATTCTCCCTCACTCAGAACTTTTCGTCCTCGAAAAGGAACGTAGTAAAGAACTAGTAATTTATCGATATATAATTCTTTCGCTTATCAACCTCAATTGCTTGTTTAAATACAAAATTGTGCTTCCAATTAGTATTGATAACCCAATCACTCTAGTGCGAACTTCAAATTTGACTTCTTGACAAGAAACTTCTATTCTCCTTGCATAGTAATAAGTTATGATTGAGAATTTTAGATTCATAACAAAATTCTTTATAGAAATTCATCGTCGAAAATTTGAAAAAACAATTCTATTTAGAATCCATTTTATACTCAAACTAAATCAAAATTGTTATGCGAATAGAATGATTTATGTTTAACTACATATTCATTCTGTTAGACCAAAAATTGGCACCAACACCCAAATGCCAATCACAAATCACAGAATGCAATAAACAGTAAAATCAGAGGAGACACACGAGATTTTTATAGTGGTTCAGTTGTAGATGTAGCCTACGTCCACTCTATAATCTTATTGTTATACTGACAGATTACAGGAATCAGTTACATGCAGACACACAATCTGTGTGTTAAATTGAGATTGCAGGAAGGGAATTTATGTGTAAAAAGGTGCAAAATCCTTGCACACAACAATGTTGGAGGCCATAGAGATGTAGGAGAAAGGCCTTAGCTAAAAGTCAGAGAGAATCCATCTAAAATTCCATGTAGATGTGTATTTATAGCTGCAGGAGGGCTTCTGGGAAGTCCGGTTCGTGACAGGGCACGTGGCAGCCGATCCGGGAAAGTAGGAGCAGGAGTAGCCTTGACAACAGGTCAAGATCTACGCATGTATCAACAGGTGCAGGGATCGGTTCGTGGTCATGGGGTCGGGTCGTGGTAATGGGGGTCGTGACCCATATATACTCCACGAGACGGAGCTGGTTCACGAGCAGAAGAAGAGTGCTTCACGAGCCGGGGGGTGCGAGCCAAGGAGGAGCCCATAAACCAAAGGGGGTGACCCGAACAGAAATGTCACCAATTCTCAAAATCCAAGTTCTGTGTGCGTTTACAGAAACGGGCATAACTTTCAAACCGTAAGTCCGTTTTGACCAAACAAAAGCTCAACCTGAAGCTAATTCAGAGGGCTACAAGACTTACCGAGCTCAGCTTCGTAATTGTTGTTTTCGGGCCCAAAAGAGGTCGTCTGATAGGAGTTTCGGGCCATTTTACATTGATGGTGTGATTTCAACCAAATCGCTCTATGTAGTCTGACGTTGTTTCCACTGACTGAGCATGTTACTATTCATAATTTCCATGTGTGATAGCTTTGACCAAAAAGTGTGTCAACAAGTTTCCCCCCCCCCCCCCAGAACATATCTTGCTGATAAGAAAGATGTGTTCTGGATAATCTGTGAAATCCATAATCCGTACCTGCAAAAAGTAAGACAAACAATGCAAAAATGGTTCCAAGACGGCCTTACCGGAGTAAAATGACCAAGAAAGTGCTATGTGGTTCCAAGACAGCCTTACCGGGGTAAGACGACCAAGGAAATGCCGTGAGGTTCCAAGATAGCCTTACCGGAGTAAGACGACCAAGGAAAAGCTAATGATGTTCCAAGACGGCCTTACCGGGGTAAGACGACCAAGGAAATGCTAATGTAGTTTGTTTATACTGGACGGATCCAATTCGGAGCCGGACCTCGTGTCTGTTTATACTGGACGGATCCAGTTGGGAGCCGGAGCTCATTTATGATCTTTATTGATTCATGAAAGTTAAGCGGCCGTTATTCTACCCCTGAACACATTCCATTAGTTCTTTTCCTTTCTAGAGACGAAAATTTGTATTTTGATTTATTTCAAAGCTGTGAACTTTTAAAACATTTAAAATATCTTTCTTATTTTACTATGTTGAGGTGATACAATGTTAAATATATATGTCATTAATTTGTTAGTTAACGTCAAAATACTTTATAACTCGAAGGCTTAACAAGTTTATTTTCGTTCTTAAAAGTTTTAGACATACGTTGATCAGACGCACGACTAAAAATCTCCAAGTGCTCAATATACTTGTTTCCACTTCCAGTGAAAATACTTAAAACTTTTAAAATATATATGGAAAATACATCCCCCCATGGATCGCGAACACATGGCGGTTACGCCACTATCATAGTAGAATCGCTTGTGCCCGTAGGTATCACACCCATCGAATTTCGCCATGTTTGTTGCCATACATCACAGTTACGCGGCGGTTACACCACTATCCCAGTGGAATCGCTTGTAACTGTAGGCATCTCGTCCCTTGAATTTCACTATGGTTATAGATCACAGTTATGCAGCGGTTACACCACTATCCCAGTGGAATCGCTTGTAACTGTAGGCATCTCGCCCCTCGAATTAGCTATGAAACATCAAGTAATATAAATAAATCAAAGTGACCCCACTGAGTGGGATTCCAGTACGTGTTCCTACCGAGTAGGACCCCGATTTCCGATGGACACTCCCGTTAGGTGGAGTTCCAACACAGCCCCTACCGAGTAGGTTCGCGATTTCTGATGGACACCCCGTGTGGAGTTCCAATGCAACCCTATCAAGTAGGATCACGATTTTCGATAGAAAGTACTTTCCATATCTTCGACTTCAAAACAGATAATACTACATATAATATTTTTCATTTCGTACATCGCATATATCATGCTTATATAAAATTCCATTTACAAAAGTTTTTCTTCCTTTCTAATCGGGATTCGTTCAAATCAGTAATATCAAATTCACCACATACATATATAACTTCCATATTTTTATATAAGAATCAAATTGTTCAATTTCGAATCTTTGTCGAATTCAAATTTTTTAATATTCGTAGCTTTCAGAACTATTTCATTTCCACACTTATATAAATATAAGATTATCAGTTTTCAAATTCTAACATTTTAGAATTAATCGTTTGGATTTTGTTTCATGTTCGAATAACATTCGTTCTTGATATTTTCAAATATCTCTCATAAATCATTTTCCATATAACTCAACAGGTAAATTTCAACATAGCTCGTACGAATTCCGTTTTATCAAGTCGCAATTTTGAGTTCAACGTACTTACATAGTTATTTGTAAGATTTCTCAATTCCATGAAGTAAGTTTCATTTATAAATGATATTTCCATATCTTCATTTCAAACATACATACTATATATATAATACTTCATTTCAGGTTTCGCATATACCGCACTTACATAACTATCAATTTTCATAAGATTTTCTGTCCCAATCACGTTTCAACATATCATTCTTATATTAATTCCATTATATAAGATTTCACAAAATTCCATTTTAGTACCAATTTAGTTTTGATTTCATAATTGATTCGAATATTCAATTTCATTTCAAATCTAGTTCATATTCACAAATTAATCAAATTTCAAAATTCACATTTGATTTAGGTTATACGTCACAAAATATCATTATTCAGTTGAATCTTTACATTCTATTACTTCGGACTAAATTGCTCGGATCGAAAATAAATAATTTATCTCAAATTAGTTTTAAAATAGTAAGCTTGAAATAAAATAGGTTCGAATAAATAAGTCTTTAGAAAAATAGAATTTGAATAAATTAGATAAGTTATGATATAAAATAGTTTAAGTAAATTAAATAGGTTTGAAAAATAGGTTTGAATTAATTAAATATATTTTAATACAAAATAGTTTGTAGAATAGTTTGAAAATCAAAATAGATTTGGTAGAGAATAATTAAATACGATAGATAAAAGTTATACTTTAGTTCACATAAAACAATAATAAAACATATAATAGTTATAAAATAAAAACTAGTTTTAGGAAATATTCCAATCCGAACTAAATTTCCTAAACTTTACAAAATTTAGCTAACATCGATTTCAATGTCGTAATCAAACTCAAATTTAACTAAAAGTTCAATTGGAAACCTTTCAGTTTGAACTAAATGTTCAAGTTAGATAACAACCCAAATTTCTCATTTTAAAATTTCATTTGTTTGATTTTTTCTTTCATTCCGTGTTCTTTGTTTTAAACCAATTTTCAAATTTCAACTTGTCCATAGATTTTGTTAAAGCAATTCAAAGGATGAGGATAAGATTTGGACAGTTTCAAAATTTTAAGCATGAATGGTTCGGACGATAGGCGAACGATAACGGCAGGTTAAGGCCAACAAACACAACAAGTGAAACGACTAAATTATATTTTTAAACATTCATTTCTATTTGAATCTTTATTCAAATTATTCCCAATTTCATCGCAATTCATTTGCAATTTCAGTTTATACTTTACAAAATATTTAATATGTCGCTTATTTAAATTTCGCTTATCTATTTCAGTTTATATTAGTTTATCAAAACATTTTATTAAATTTTATCCAAACTTGCTTATCTAATCGGTTTCAAGTATTTCTCGATGTTTAAATCAGAACCATACAGTCATCCCATTTTCGAAACTCGGAAATGAATAGTAGTGATGTCGCGATCATCCCCAGAATTATTTCTAAGCAACTAGAATGTGATTCTATTTCATTCTGTATATATTGGACTTTGTATATATGTTAGCTAGGCGTATATTCAAAATCTGTACATACTTGACAGTCAAACTTCGACGTCGATAAAATACGCAAAAGCTCTAGTCAAAGATTATATTTCAAAATAATTACGCATTTCGAATTATTTATTAAATTTCAAAATAATTTATAATTTCAAAATACGCTCTCTCTACGGTGATTCTGGTGATAATTCCACTAATTCTAGAGTATTTCTACTCTATCTCCAATGAGCTTTTAAACTTGATAAGCTAAGCTTTGTATGAACCAAAGCTCTGATACAACTTGTAACAACCCGCCTTTTCGACCGTTTCAAGTCGGTAATTAAACCAACTCAGAACGTTCAAAACGACGGGTAGTTATTTAGCTTAGCAGGTTTAAACAGAATAATACAGAATCACAGACACAAAATAAACATTTTGCAGCGGAAATGAATTTTATACAATAATATTAGAGTATTTTTTTATAAAATTTATACAACGGAAAATATTAATATATATACATGCAATTTTTTTTTTTCAGTTTTGACGAGTGTGCGCCGTATGCGTCTTCACATTCCTCTCCAGTTTTGCGCTGAATCTTTAAATCTGTAATACTGAGGACCTGGCCTGAGCATTCCATGCAAAACACAAAACACCCGAGTCAGGATTAAACTTATTTCAAGTTAGCACACTTCGATAAACACATAAATATAATCATTATATTTCCTAATAATATATTAAATAACTTGAGTATACCAATTCAGTGAACTACCGAAAATAAATGGAACAAACATGGCATCCAATGTGGCACACATCTATTTCTAAATAGTAGGAAACGGTTGTAGCAAAAGTACTATAATAATTATTTTTATGGTCACAATGAGAGCGACACATGCCATAATTAAACATCAAGTGAGGTAATAAATGGCAGGCAACAACTTGAGTTAAGGGTGTAGCATGAAAAGTAGAGGCATATGAAAATCACCCTGTTCAAATATATGCAATGATACTAACCCCAAATAGCAACAGTATATAGTCAAGCGAAATAGAAAGCTAACATGAAGACAAAGTACAAGTGTACACATATTTTACAAGCATGTGTTCATACAGAAAAATGCATGTCAACCAAAGGTGGAACGTGCAGGGAAATTTCAAGTGTAGCATGTATGCGGAGTAAATTCCATGCGCAAAGAATTCTGGAAGAAACAATGCAACTTGACTAGGCAGACATGAATAATAAGACATGCTTGCGAGATGCAAGATGAGCGAGGGTTTCAAGCCCAAGGAACATGGTATTATTTCATATGTTAAATCTCAAATGAACCCATTCGCCCAAAATATAAATGAATGTGCCACCAGACTCCGGTATGCATGTGTATTTCATAAACACTTTCAATTTATGTCAAGCATGAAATGCAAAAGTTTGTGACTTTTCACAGCAAATGGTTTATTTAATTTCCAACGATTTGGAAATCTCATGGTAAATCAACATCAAATGACTAAAGCACATTGTTTTCTTTCTTTTTTCATTATACTATATTTTGCAGACACGAAGAGTCATACTTAAGAAATTATTTGAAACCTGATTCACATTCTAACAAAAATGGGTATGATGCTAACACACAAAGAAGAGGTGAAAGTACCAAGGGATAAACGGTTTTAGTTCGCTAGTTAGATCGTTCACATGAGTATGATACTAACACGACCACTAAAATGTTTCAGATAAGGACATTCGTTATGTTGATGCTCGTATTCAAGAGTAAACCACTGAATGAATTAGTCTAACCAAAATATTCACAAATTGTCACTACAGATCCTATTCATCACTACCGTACCCTTGCATCAAAACATTTTCCAATTACAAATTTGCAAACATAATAATAAAAAGAACATGCATTGATACATCAATTCAAGATAGCCAAAGATAACTGATAAACTAATAATATCAGTGTAAAACCGAAATCATACGCTTGTAATATTTTTAACCGTAAGAGTACTTACAATTGGTCAGTGGAGTAAAAGGACTCGGCAATAATTATAGGTGCAGCAGGCGGCATCAGACAGAGCTTCGGCGTAGTGGCGTTGGTGAGCAGAGATAGGCGATGGTGCTTCCGTTTGGTGACACGCTGGCTGTTACGAGCGACATGAGGGATTCAGACTTTGAGAAGAGGCGGACCACGGTGGAGCAAAGTGGCGGTGGCTCCAGGTGTTGAAGGCGGACGTTGATCATTCGGGGAGGAAACGATGGGACAAGGTCAAGGCGATTTCGGTGGAAGGCGAAGGAGATTGATTATTTTGGATGATGGAGCCATTATTTCTGAATTGGGAAAACAATTTGGATTTTTTTTTTGGATCTGGATCCAATCTAATGAGGAAAAAGGCAAAAGAGATAAGAGAGGAGAGAGGCATTAGATTTTAACTGGATCAGGAAAGACATTGCTTTACTATATATAATATTACAAGGAATATAAAAGGAACGTAGAGAAAAGGGTAGGTAAATCAAATGTTTCACTTTCCTTTATTTCATTTATTAAATGAATGAACATGATCTGATTCAGAGAAAGGGACGACATTGTTTTCGAAGAAACCATAGACTTGTATTACTGGTTCAAACTAGGTGTGACGTTTCCAATCCAAATGTTTACCGTTCAATTGCTATATTAAATTCAATTTATTGGTAACAGCCTAATTTATTTTAATTTTTTTCTATAGTACAAACGAAACGAACTTTTGTACATTATTACGAAAATTCCTTCATTGCTATATTAAATTCAATTTATTGGTAACAGTCTAACTTATTTAAAATTTTCTCTATTTTACAAACGAAACGAACTTTTGTACATTACTACGAAAATTCCTTCATTGCTATGTTAAATTGTATGTATTTCTAATATCAAATTTTCGTAACTAAATTTGACTACAAAATTTTACATAATATTTCGAGTAACTGCACCAGTTAAATCGTACATTATTAAAATCGCTGAAACTTCCATTATTAATGCTAATTTAAATTTACTTAAATTAAACAAACATATGTATTTTCATGTATAAAGTATGAATTTAAATTCTAACGCCAACCATTCAATATTATTATGGTTATTATTTCACGATTGACAACTATCTTTCCTTTTATAAATAATACTTCAAAGTTAATAATTCACAAAATTTAATAATTGTTTCCATTGTAATAAATCATCATTCATCTAATCATAAATTGCTGTTTATTAGAAATAAATTTGAAATCGTTTATTAATAATATCCAAAAATTTATTTTCAAACCATTTTAAATTCAAGGATTAAATTCAATTAATTCAATAATTAATCAATCTAAATTTGCGGGATGTTACACTTTATTTTCTTCTCCTTCTCCCCTCTCTCCGTACCAGCTAATAAGGCTTTCGTACTACTTCCTTCTCTACCTTCACTCAACCCCTTCATCTGATCCCTCAAATCCTCAGAAGACCTGCCTTCACATCATCTACTGTTAATGTATCTCTGGCATAGATAAAAGTGTTAGCGAAACCTCTGTATCGCTCTGGAAGAGAACACAAAAGAATCATTGCTATTTGCTCCTCATCCACTTTCAAGTCATCAGTCTTCATCTTCATTACGAAATCATCAAAGAAGCTTAGATGTGCCTTCACTGAAGTACTCTCTCTCATCCGCATGGTGAAAAACTTCTTCAGTAAAATCAAACGGTTGGTTAGTGACTTCTTTAAATAGAGTTTTTCCAGCTTGGTCCAAATGTCCTTAGCAGTGGTCTCATCGCTAATCTCTGAAATGACATTGTCTCTCATTGCCAATTATAAAGTAGTAAAAGCCCATCGTTCCATCTCCTTCCTTTCCACGGCTGAAATATCATCTGTCAACTCCTCAGGAGTAAATACCACAGGATGAACATTATTCCTCATCAAAACAGCTTTCATCCTCCATTGCCTCTTCTCGAAGTCTTTATCGCAATTCCATCTTTCTATTGCTAACTGGGATCCTGCTTCCATATATGTCCCTTTGACATATGACCTTGATACAATTGCTGAATTCTTCTTATCTCCTGCCATAATGCCTAACACCCTTTCTCAATCAACCTCGTAGCTCTGATACCAGTTGTTGGGGGAAAAAACGGAATAAGAACGGATTGATGGTGAGGCAAAATAAACAAAGATAGTCACCAGCAAAACAATCACAGATTAAACAATAAAAGAAAGAACACAAGAGATTTATAGTGGTTCCGCTAACGTCTTGTTAGTGTACGTCCACTTGGGGAGAGGAGAGTTTATTACTTTTCTCAATAAGAAAAAATTACAAGAGTTATAGTAGGGAAGAAGAAAAACTTTTTTAGAGATAATAATACATTCACCTAATCCCTATCCTTATATAAGGATTGATGTTTGCGGTTGAAGTAATTGATTTATGATATAAATCAATGCCTGATTAATTCTCCAATTCTCCTGATAAGCTTCCTTGTTTAACCAACCAATTAGGGAATTAATTCCTTACTTCACTATCCCAAAAAGAAACCTTCTTCAAATCCTTCCACTTTTGTAGGTAATTTATTGTCTATCCCTTTTACAAATAAAAGAGCAATAAATTTCTGATATCTTCTCCAAATCTTCTGCAAATTGGAAATATTATATCCCCAAATTAACAATATTTTCCAAAACTTTTCTTAATGGAAATATTGTATCACCACAAATAATATATTCCAAACTTCATCAAACGAAAATATTGTATCACAAATTCTAACAGTAAATGCCTTATTGTACTTTATTAAACACCAGTGTGAACCCGTGCTTCACACATGGTCATCGTAAAAACACTGCTTTTATTCATGAAAGAACAAAATTGGAAGAATTTGTATGACAACGAATTTGCATTACGCATAGAATTTGATTTAAATGATTTGATATCCAATTAAGTAGGAGGCGCCTGTGCAATAGCTGAAAAGCTAGAGTGGTTTTACAATTGAAAGTAGTATTAGCTAATTAATAACTGAGTAGACATATTTAATTGATATTTGTTTCAATTAACTAATTATCATAATACATGAGTGAATATATAAATGACTATTGAAGTGCATCTTGTTTGAAGGAAAATGGAATTAAATCGGTATTTGTTACTGTGAAAAGCCAAAAAAAATTTAATTTTTGGTAAACCGTTGTAGCATAATGAATCTTAAATGCATGTGGAACTAAAGTCTCACTCAGTTTGATAAAGCAATTCCTTTATTTCCTTTTATACGAGTTAAAACCGATAATTCTTGAAATCAACTAGTGTCGTATGCGTGCACAACAATGCTTTAGTAATATCCCTCTAGATATATAATTTTCAATCGATAAAAGGAAATATAACTTTATAAAATTTACTTTTACATCTGAAACCTTATACATCATAAACTAATAATTTGATCATTTTTTATTTCTATCATATTCAGATAATCAACAAAAGATATTAATTGTGAAATATACAAAATACTTTTTAGTTGTATGGAAAAAATTAGATCAATAAAAGATGTCAAGTGGATATTAAATATTGTATAAAGGACATACCATCCCATTGACACACATATTCAGATAATGCACGGTAACATGATATAAATGGCTATTATTATATAATCCATAAATTTCAAAATTACAAAAAATTTCATATATAAACAAAACAATTTTGAAAGGCAATTAAATTATATTCACGCTAGAACAATTACAATAGTATAAATTACAACATAGTACATTGTTATACAATTGTATCCCACGACCATGTAGTGATGAGAAAAAAAACAAATGAAAAAATACAAAGAAGACCTAGGAAAAAAACTCATCACTGCAAGTCTAACAAACAAAAACTAATGTACATCTTCATGCTAAAACTAGAGAGGTAGCTTATCTACATGCATCAAACAAGGGATGGTCATATCTAACTATTTGCTTATTTACATGGTCTACAAATCTGTATATCTTTTTTTTTGAAACCAAAAATGTGTGATCTTCTGTAAGGAATAAATCTATATATCTTCTTATCTGCTAGTACCCACTAACCAGTCATCATAACTCCTTATCACTCACTCAACAGCTTAACAGTACATATATCTAATCACCTCAAAACTTCAAAATGAATTAGAATTCCATCTCCAATTACCGAAAAGCTGACTGAACCATTAAGCATGCAAAACACAACTAGCTTCCTATCAAATATTGTTAAGACCAAACTAGAAAACCCAAACAAGCAACAAATTAGGTAATGGAAGGGTCGAATAAAGGTGAAGGGTTGCGTCTGATTTCACCTTAAGACCTGCAGGCATAACTTCCTCTGCCGTGTAATCATGGCCGTCATCAAGGTCCTTCCAAAGTTTTCCTTTCATCTTTTTTTCCTTAGAACTTGAAGAGGGGATGGCACTAGTAGGAACAACCGATGATAAGCAAGCCGATATATATTCACAACTGGGAAAGTCAATCCAGAGCCTGAAACAGGTGGAAGTATAATTTGTGATGGATGCTTTAAACTTGCATAAGGAGATGACTTAGTCTGGAAAGATGAGTTCAATGCAGAATCAGTACAAGAAGAAGAGATACTTGTTGTAGAAGGAACATTGAAACTCTATGTGGAAGAACAGGACGTAGTGGCATATGCAGATGAACTAGTTGAAGCATTACTAATTTTTGATGAAGAACCAGAAGGAGCCGAGCTACTCAAACTAGATGAGGAAGAAGCAGCATTAGATGAAATGAATACACCTGATTTATCCCCATTTGTACTGGTGTTCAAATTTTCAATTTGCTCATCGAATAAATTTCTAACTAATGTATCAACATCATTATCAGAATTATCCGCATGATCAGAATTATCCATTACCTTAATTTGGTCTGTTTTATCACTATTAGAATTCTTGATAGAACATCATCAGCTCTAGGAGCGAAAACGTCGTTTAAACCATTAACATAATCTGCATTGATATCCTTACTCCCTGAGGCCAAAACATCGAATTGATTGGCACCCACAGAATTTACTATATACTCTTGATTGATATTAACATTCTTCTTTTTCCATATTTTCTTTTCCTTAGGATTAACAAAACTCCAAGCATTCAGTTTAACATTAGCTTGAGTTTTTCTTTGCTGATTACCAGCAAGGATAAACTGCTCTTCATTAATCTCCTTCATGTTAACATCACATTGATAGACATCATCCATAGAATTATATTCACAAAAAGATGTATCATGACCAAAAAATTTATAGGTAGTACATATCTTAGGCCTCCAATCATATCCTATTTTCACTAAAGGGAAAAAATCACCCAAACCGTCAATTTCAATAAAATCTAGGAGCTCAAAATCAAGAGAAACCTCCACCAAAGCCTTCGCATATCTAAATCAATTTAGTCTTTCAGTGCTAGTGACATAACAAATTAGCCTACCTACATGATTCACCAGCCAATTAATGCATATCAGCGTCCATAAAACCATTGGGATTCTATACAAATGGATCCAAATAGGTACTTTTTTGATCAAAGATTGAGAACATCCAATTGATGGATCCCATACCGTAATGATGAACATTATTCCTCGAATAAAGATCGGGTCAGAATGGAGTATTTTCTCTCTGTCTAAATCATTAGAGAATTAGAAGTAAAAATGAAAACCATCCTATTTAATATCAACCTCTCCATTTAAGGCCAATGACGTTTGAGGAAATTAGAAATAGCAAGAAACGATAAAGAACCATCAAGAAAGAAATCAACCAGAAAATTACCTCAATATCTTACTCCTTCTTGCTTGACCAGAAATGGAATAGGATTCTTCGAACAAACTCTGTCAATATCGAATTGACATGGCTGATATGAACCAGCGTTACGTGGAAGGGCATTGAACAAAGAAGCATAATCTGATTTCACAAAGGATGGAAAGGATGCTTTGGAAAAAGTAGTATCTAGAGGTTGCATATGAGGATGATTGATGCTGAAGGGAGGTGGATCTGGGGGTTTAGAAAGAGAGGGGCACGATGGAAGAGGGGGGAAGCAGAATCAAAGGCTGAGGCGGAGGATGAAGAAGAAGAAGTGGGAATTATCGTTGCCACCGTTATCGAAGGTCGTGATTTGTTGTAGTAATTTCTAATAAACAAAACAATTATTGTTGAAGAATGGAGTTTTGATGACAACAACCTTATTTCAATATTAGTTGATTATAAAATATATACTAACACTTCTGTCTAGAATATATATACACACACATATGCAGGATTTATATACAGGAAATATTACTGAAGACTACACAGTTTAAAGATGTTAGAGATTCAGAACTCACGGATATTTCAAGACTTATGAGTATTCAAGATTCCAAGAGTTCAAGATTTAAAGATAAATATAGTTATAGTGTCTAGATTATGTAAGACTCTGAATAGCACTCCAGGTTCAAATTCAAAATAATTTCAAATTTTGTTTTTCAGTTTATGTTTTCAAACTCTATTTTCAATCTCTTTCTTCTCTATTTTACTTTCTATTTTTATTTGATTTTAAACTTATGTTTTATAGATTTATAAGTTTTTATATACTTTATATTTATACAATTTTAAATTTTATAATTTAATAAATATGTTTATATAGTTTATATTTATGTTACCATGTGATTTCCTTCTTTATAATATTCATTTATTACACTATATTTTAATTCAAGAATTTCCAAAACTATATTTATATCAATACACTTGAAAAATGCTCAAAAATCAATTTTGTACTAAGGGTATGTCGACATACAAATAACCCCATGTCGACATATAACTGTCATTTTTTCAATTTTGAAAGGAAGTGTCTTTTCACTATTTGTGACGGTTCTGAAGCATTGCCAACTTTCACGCATTATAAAAAGGGGTTGATTTCGAATTTTTAATCAGTTCTTCTTCTCCACTTACACTCTCTTTCATTACATCATTATTTCTTATCATTTTTATGATTTCTACACCTATACTTTGCCGAATTCAATTCTGTTTTCATTAATCTTCTTCTCTTTACGCTCTTTACTCATTACTCTCTAAATCAAGTGCTATTGAAGAGTTATAGGGTTGTTTGTAATTGTTTGGGTTGATTAAAGTAACCGGTGGTATCCCTTGTAACCAGTAAATCAAGGTGGTACGAATCGGTGGTATCCCTCGTAGCCATTAAATCAAGGTGGTTAGAATCGGTGGTATCCCTTGTGGTCATTAAATCAAGGTGGTTGGAATCAGTGATATCCCTTGTAACCGTGAAATCAAGGGGGTTGTACTTGACTATTGATATAGTAATAAAACTCTGTGCTTTTACTTTTGTTTATCTTTGCATTTGTGTTTGATTTTGTGTCTGTGATTGTCTCTATGGTGTTTGATTCATATAGTTTATCACATAAGTTTTAGATTTTGTTTAAATTCTCGAAAACACTATTCACCCCCTCTAGTGTTTGTTTTGCCTTAACTATCCATTTTGAAATCCCTAACAATTGGTATCAGAGAAAGGTCTTTCAAAAAGTTCATAATCTGATTTTTGAAAATAGTGATAATGGCAACCAACATTGGTAGCAATAATAGTTCTTTTGTAGAGGGTCAGTCCACTGTTAAACCACAATTATTTAATGGCAGTAATTATTTATATTGGGCATGTAGAATAAAAATATATTTACAGTCAGTAGGATTAGACACATGGAATAGTACACAAAATGAATTTGTTGAACCCACAACTGCTTTTGCACAATGGACAAATAAACAAAAGACTGCTGCACAAAGCAATTCTAAAGCCATGAATATGTTATTCTGTTCATTAGATATGAATGAGTTTAATAGAATGTCTGTATGTAAAACTGCTTATGAAAATTGGAGAACTTTACAAGTTACTCATGAAGGAACTAGTAAAGTTAAACAAAGTAAAATAGCAATGTTAGTTAATCAGTTTGAATTATTCAAAATGAATGAGAATTGGTCAATTTCAGATATGTATTGCAGATTTCAAGAGATAGTGCATTCATTAAAAACACTTAGAAAAACTTATCCTGAAGCGGATCAAGTCAAAAAAATATTAAGTTCATTAACTCCAGAATGGGATCAAAAAACTTTGGCAATTGAAGATGCCAATGATGTCAATGAAATGAAGATTGAGGTGTTAATCGAAAATCTGATGTCTTACGGAGTCCAATTGTAGAAGAGAAAAGAAAATAGGTCAACTGAGAAGAAATCTATTGCATTAAAAGCAATAGCAAATGATTCTGACTCAAGTAGTGAATATGATGAAGAAATAGCTCTTATGACAAAACATTTTAGAAGATTTCTGAGATATAGAAAAAAAAATTATAACCAAGGAAGTTCAAGAAGTAATGATGGTCGACGTTATAACTAGAATAGACCAGGTCATATAACGAAAATGTGTCCATATCTAGATAAATCAACTCAACAAACAGACAACAACAATTCATCGAAAAAGAGAAAGAAAGCATACACAGCAACATTAGATGATTCAGATTCATCATCAAGTGATGAAGAACCAGAAACCAGAAATACGAATATATGCTTTACGGCAATTCAGAGTTCAGAAAATTTCGAAGAAAAGGACCTAAAAACCGGGTATGCTTTAATTAATTTCTAATTTTATTTGGTTGAATGGTTGCATTGATTTCTTGCTTTGATTTGAATTTAAAAACTTTAAAATTTAAACTTGAAATTTGAATTCAAAATAATAATAAATAATAAATAACAAATAAAATAATAAAATAAATTGTTTGTGTGTTTACTAGGATTAGAATTATTTTAGGAAATCGTTAAACTTTAAATATAACTCAATAATACAGACTACATTTCACTAACAACAAAAATTCTCTTGAAATTGAGTACATATGTCGACATACATATATGTATATGTCGACATATATGACCAGTAATTTGAAATTAAAATTTTGAATTTCAAAGGCTTAAACTTTCAAACTTCCCTCCAATTTTTCACCAAATCGCAAGGTCTGAAAAGGTGTCATTTAAGTCTGAAAAGTTGTGCCTATTCAATTCATATACATTCAATTTCTATGTATACATCTATTCTCTCTATGTTTCATTCACAATTCAAAACAATATTCTTCATATCTATTCTCTTCAAAATTATCAACTCAATGGCTTCCTAAAGTTCATCTCAAAAACTGAAAATAACCTAAACTATCAAAAGTTATCTTCATAATGACAAAGAGGCTATCAAAACCTATGCTAACTATTTAGCAAATGTTAAACTTAACACGGGGACATTCTCCATCTTTGGAGATTTTCCTTCCAACGATCTTACCTCTCTCTTTCAACACAACGAAGTCTCGAGTCTATTTAACTCTCGTGATAATGACGAAGTGTGATATCCCAAACTTGTCAAGATGTTCTATGTGAATCTCAATCGCGGATTTTACGAAGGTAACGAAAACAAAATTTGTAGTAGCATCAAAGGCCTGCAAATTGTTCTCGATGCCGAAATCTTGGGTACTATTCTAAATTGTAGAAGCACGGGATCGTATTTTTCGGATTTTATTATCGAAGAAACCGATTTAGAGACCTACCACGGCATATTTGAAGACGATACTCCAATGGAGTTCAAAAATCACAATTCGTCCAAAAACAAGAATTGTCAACCTTCTCCTCCAACATACCATCATTCCCCATTACAGAAATTTCAACAATCCAACTCTCAAAGTCCAAAAGACTTTCTTTGCTATTATGGGTGGCTATACTATTAATTGGACTGAAATGATTTTAAATGAAATTAAACCCATAGAATTATTGTCAAGAGAAAACACTTTATATTATGGTATTTATCTCACTCGTATTTTTAAATATTTCGAAGTTGATCTTCATGGAGAAAAGTTTGTGTCTAGAAAAGTGTTTGACTCATCAAACATCCATCTCATGCAAATTCCTCTCACTTTCAAACCATATGCGACATTTGAAGCCAAACAAGCTCGAATGCAACAAGAATAAGAGCCAATGGAAGTCGAAGAAGAAGAAGAAGATGAGACTTCTTTAGAAAGTGTTGAGTGTCCAACCGACACTAGATGCATTTTCAAAGAGACAATTGTTAAAAATCAAGTGAAAATCGTGAACAATCAAAAGAAGCTCAACAAGAAACTTTCCAAAGTGTCCAAATTCATGGTTAAGATAGGATGAAAACTTGGAATTTCATCTTCCTCATCATCATCCGTTAAGAACTAGCTTATCTAGTTTATTCTATCTCTATGTATTTGCTTATATTTCCTTGTATTTGCTTTTGAATCTTGTATTTAGTGTGTCTTTACTAGTTGGATGTACTTGCTTTCTAATAAGTAATGAATGGAATTCTATATATGTTAAAAACTATCTATACGTTTCTGTAAAAACCTTAGAAATAAATATTGTTTAATATAAGTTGAAAGAAATCAAAATTTGAAAATTTTCAAACTTTTCAATACGGTATGTCGACATATAACTGCCCGATTTTCAAAATGTTTTTAAAATTAAATAACTACTCATGTTCATTCAAAATCCAACGAATTCCGGACCTTATTTAATCCTATTTCTTCCATAAAATTTCATTATTCTATTTCTCCTTTTTCCTTATTCATTTCTTATGAAATCCTTGGCAAACCCTATCCATAACATAAGAGAAAATCTTGATGATTCTTTGAATTCATTCAAGAAAATTCTCCTCATAGTATTACGCAATCAGCGCAAACTAGAGTTAATTCAGATGAGAATGGTGGAATATCAAGAGAAACATTTTGACATAATTCGTTAGTCAGTTTCTTCTCATTTCAGATATGAAAACAACAAAAACTCATTCAACAATGAAGAAGAACGGAAGGACATCAAGAAGAACCCAATCAATGGACAAGATGAATGGGTTGAAGTTCCAACAAATGTTTAATTGATGGGTATGGTTGATTTGATTGATTTGTTTGAATTTGATTTGGATTTTATAACTTAAAACTTTTATATATTAAGACATATGGTGTGGAGAGCTTCGATTTGATTTGGTTTGTATGTATATAACATCAAACATATGTAATTATAATACTTGGATTGGTTTGTATTTGTTCATCATGATGCTAGGAATTACTGACATAGGTTTATATAGATTAATGGGGAGTATCTACTTTGAATTACTTATAAATTAAGGGGGAGTATCATAATTGGATTAGTTACTTAGTTTCTTATATGATAGTTATACAATTTAGAGGGAGTAGTTTTAGAATTTCTTTTTGATAATGCCAAAGGGGGAGAAATTATAAAATATAGACATACTTTATAGGATTCATATAAACAGGGGGAGTATTTGAAGGATCATCATCAACAGGTATATACAGCTATGATATTTTATAAACTAAGGTTGTCATCATCAAAAAGGGGGAGATTGTTGCAGAATGGAGTTTTAATGACAACAACCTTATTTCAACGTTAATTGATTATAAAAATATATACTAACACTTCTGTCTAAAATATATTTATATATATATATATACATATGTAGGATTTATATACAAGAAATATTACTGAAGACTGTACAATTTAAAGATATTAGAGATTCAGAATTCGGAGATATTTCAAGACTCATGAGTATTCAAGATTCCAAGAGTTCAAGATAAATATAGTTATAAAGTCTAGATTATGTAAGACTCTGAATAGCACTCCAGGTTTAAATTCAAAATAATTTCAAATTCAATTTTTCAAATTCTGTTTTCAAGCTCTATTTTCAATCTCTTTCTTCTCTATTTTACTTTCTATTTTTATTTGATTTTAAACTAAGGTTTTATAAATTTACAATTTATAAGTTTTTATAATTTTATATACTTTATATTTATATAGTTTTAAACTTTATAATTTTATAAATATGTTTATATAGTTTATATTTATGTTTTCAGATGATTTCATACTTTATAATATTCATTTATAATACTATATTTTAATTCAATAATTTTCAGAATTATATTTATATCAAACACTTGAAAAATCAATTTTGTACTAAGGGTATGTCGACATACAAATAACCCCATGTCGACATATAACTGTCATTTATTCAATTCTGAAAGGAAGTATATTTTCACTGTTTGTGACAGTTCTAAAGTGTTGCAACCTTTCACACACTATAAAAAGGGACTGGTTTCGTATTTTTAATCACTTCTTCGTCTCCACTTTCACTCTCTTTCATTACACCATTATTTCTTATCATTTTTATGATTTCTACACCTATACTCTGTCGAACTCAATTCCGTTTTCATTAATCTATTTCTCTCTACACTCTGTACTCATTTCTCTCTGAATCAAGTGCTATTGAAGAGTTATAGGGCTATTTGTAATTGTTTCGGTTGATTAAAGTAATCGGTGGTATCCCTTTTAGCCGTTAAATCAAGGTGGTTGGAACCTGTGGTATCCCTTGTAGCCATTAAATCAAGGTGGTTGGAATCAGTGTTATCCCTTGTAGCCGTTAAATCAAGGTAGTTGGAATCGGTTGTATCCCTTGTATCCGGGAAATCAAGGAGGTTGTACTTGACTATTGATATAGTAATAAATCTCTGCGCAATCCAGCGTTGTGCGGGACTTGACGTAGTAGCAATCCGAACCAGTATAAAATCCTGTGTGTTCTTTCATTTTCTGCACCTTTACTTTTGTTTATCTTTACATTTGTGTTTGACTCTGTGTCTGTGATTGTCTCGGTGGTGTTTGATTCATATAGTTTATCACATAAGCTTTAGATTTTGTTTAAATTCTCGAAAACACTATTCACCCCCCCTCTAGTGTTTGTTTTGCCTTAACGATCCATTCCGCAATCCTTAACATTCATTACCAGAGTTTATATAGTTGGATCTTGCATCGTATATAAGCTTAACACTTGCAACAAAAATGTGGATACTTTATGGTGGAATTTGGATCCTTTATCTTTCTTAGTTTAGCTACGTATTATACATGCTGCAAACTTAGACATAAAGGTAACTTGATATTAACAATGAAAACTAAATGGCAACCATAAGATTGAGAAAAACATTAACAATACATTGTTATCTAATGTGAATCTGTGTTCTAGAAATCAAGAAAAACATAAATATAAAATGTAGACCATTAGTGGGGTCTGCTTGTTCTGCTTCCTTTCTTCCTCCTACCCTTTACTGCTCGTCTTCGCTTTCTCTTCCCTCCACTTCGATCTTTATCTTCCATCTTTCTTCCCTCTCCCGCATCCCCTTTAGGCTTCCTTGTTTCTTCGTATTTTAGGTCTCCCTTTTCTGTCGCCTAAACCTAGTTTTTGTTTCTATTCCTTTTGACTTGCATTTATTTTTAGCCGTCATCAATCCCTAACCAACATCGTTCGAGTTCCTTTCCCACTTCCCAACTCTTTCGGGTTCCCTGTATGTTTCTCGTAGGGGTTGAGCTTTCCATATCTAGTTTGATTCGGTTTTTTGTCTTATCGTTTATCACCATCTCCTCCTTTCTTAATTGCTGAGTTTCCCATTCTATTATCCTCTTTTAATCTACAATCTTCACCTCATTCTCTTTATGTTGTGAATCCGTCTATTACTGGCAACTCCACATCTATCCTCAATTCAGATCCTGTGTCGAGCTCTCCAATGGAGTTGCAGGTGCTCATGTTTGGTCTCGGGGGTGGGATTCAACAGTAGCAGACGGGTTCAGCTTTTGTCTTACAACTCAGTATTATGTGTTTGATTGGGCGTCGAAGATTATTTGAAGGGTTTAGTAGGATGGTGGTTCTGTCTGATATTTGGGAGATGATTGTTGCTGGTGCTTGTGTGTTGGATGGTCAAGCTCCCATTTTCTATTGTACCCTAGTCGCATTGCCTACTATTCAGTACAAGCTTCAGATTTCACCTCCTTTCATTGGGTGGGGGCCGCTTTTGGTAATTTCGGGATGCTGTCCTTTTCCACTATCGGATTTGGAGTGTTTTGTCTGATCTTCAACTGGTGGCTCTATTGTGCTATTGGCCTAGAGTGTTTTGTGTTGGCAACGATTTGTTTGATTGTGCAGCAATACCATCCTCCATGACTTGTCTCGTGACTAGCCCTTCCATGTCTCGTAAGCTGAGTTTCTTTCCCCGAGTTTTGCATTCTTCGCCTAGCTCGGTGGGCTTTGTTTCAGGACTCGGTTTCAACAGCGATTCGGTTCTCTGTGATGGTTCAAATTGTGGTGATATGGTTTTAAATGTACAGTATGATGTTGTCTATTTCATTACAAATGGAGGTCTGTTCTTTGTTGTTGGACTTTTTTGTGTCTTGGGTTGTTTCTCTTAAAGATTGGTTCCATCTGATTTTGGCTTTGGTGCTAGGGTTGTTTGTTTGTTACCTTGTTCAATTGGTGGTGGGTTGGGTATTGTAACAACCCGGAAAATCATAACCAACTTAAAAATTTTATTTTGGCTATTTTATTGAATTTTGAATAGTTAAAATAATTTATTTTAAATAATAACAATTAAAAATTTATTTAAATCGAAGTTAGAACGAATATATTTATTTTAATTTTAACAGGAGTTAGAAATAGCGCTGCAGTTTCAAAATTTGAATTCGAACTTTGACTGAATGTACATGATGCAAAATAAATCGGATTTTGGTGAAACCAAAAATATTAGAATCTTCTTAAAAATATATTTTCAACGAATCCGAAAAATAGAAATTTCATAGCGGGAATCAAAAGTTATGGTCAGTTGAATTTTCAGAATAGTTGCTATGGAAATTAATATAATATATAGCCTGTATAAATAGCCATTTTGCAAACGACCACCATTTTCAATGAAACCACCCTGATTGGATCTAGATTGTCAAATTATTGCAGGATTCCGATTTTCATAATTTCTGGAATCAATATGTGAGTGTTGCAAAAGAAAATGTGTTTTTTCAATTTCAGTCAATTTGGATCGACCAGAAAATGGCCATTTTTCGAACGGTCAACAAATTCGATGAAAATAGTCTTGTTAGGACCGTATCGTCAATACATAGCTTCAGGAATTTTAGGGGTTAGTCTGTTGCCCCAGTAAATTAAAATGTACGATAAAATTAAATAATTAAATGTTTTATATTTAAATTTAAAGAAAAACCTATCGAAACAATTGAATTGGCTTACGGGACATATACTATTGGGTCCGGATTAGGGGTATTTAGCTAGGGCGACTATCGTTGGGTTTCGTTTGGAGTTCGAATGGCTTAGACAAGTTATTTCTGAAATTCAAAAATTAAATAATATATAATATACACTATAAATACTAGTATATACGGTAAACCCTAATTTCAATATACTGTAGCCGCCATCCTTATTAATACACGACCAATTTTCTCCCAAATCAAGACCTTAATTTCTTGCAACTATCTTCGAATCAACTCCTGATTTTAAAACCAAAGCTGAAGAGATTTTCATGCTCTTCATTTCTGTAAGGTGGTGATCGGATTCAGGTGGTCGTAGGAGCTGAATTTTTGCCTCGAACAACCAACGTTCGGAGGAGTTTTTTGGTCACCTGGGAGTCTCGAATACAGCACCGCCACTGGAGGAGAAGGAGGAAAGTCGAGGCGTCAGGGTGGTGTGGTCTGATCGGGGTCCAGCCCCTCCGTGGTGTGTGCGACGGTAATCATTCACCGTGAAAGTTGGGTTCGCGATTCCTGAAAGAAGAGGAGTGTCGGTCTTGTTGATTAACCAAAGTATTAATATTTTGTTAATTATTTTTAATTAATTATTAATGTATAAAAGTTTAAAATTTTAAAAACTGTGTATCTCATTCAAACAGAAACGAAATCAGGAAATTCAAGAAGCGTTGGGACCGTAAATTCAAGATCTACATTTCAGAACTGACTGGAGATTTTTTGGAGCCTTCTACAATTTTAGAAGAAATAGAAAGCAAAGTGATATTTCTGAATCTGAATTAATTAAATAAAATTATATTAGGATGCAGACGGAGTTTAGAAACTTCTGACACCCGTCGTCCACAGACCATGGACGACTTGATTGTTTTGTGGTACGTAATTGATTGATTTTTAGGTGATTGATTGTGGTTGAAATGAATTGATTGATATTGTGGCATTAGATTGCCGAGAAAAATGTATTAGGAAATTAAACCCCTTGTAAACGCCGTGAGACCTAAGGTGGTGTGAGGAGTCGTACATCGGGACGGTGCCGGTTTTAATTACCCTGCCGTTATACTGCCGAAATTTTCTTATGTTGTAAATATTCATGTTATTATATATTAATTGTTTGAATAATACGAAAATTATATTTTTAATATATGTATGAATATGAAAATGATCATTGTATGTCAACATGAAATTTATATTTTTGTTGTAAATCAAAAATGGTCATTGGTTAGATAAAAATGTATTTACATTGACATATACTTTTTAATGCATATACTACATTAAAAATAAAACATTGATAGATAAAAATGTATTTACATTGACATTTACTTTTTAATGTACATACATCATTAAAAATTTAACATTGAGAAATAAAAATGTGTTGACATTTACATTTTAATGAAAATAAAACATTTAAAAATAGACATTGTTAAATGAAAATGTATTTACATTGGAATTTTACATTCTAATGTATATGAAAACATTAAATAAAACATTACTATATGAAATGTATTTACATTGGAATATTACATTTTAATGTATATGAAAACATTTAAAATACCACATTTCTATATAAAATGTATTTACATTAGATTTTACATTTTAAATGTTTTACATTAAAATGAACATCGTTATGATAAAAATGTTTTACATTAAGTTTTACATTCTAATGTAAATTAACCTTTTTAAAATGGTATTGCAATAACAAAAAGTGTTTTTTTTGAAATTTTCATTTTTAATGTAAACAAAACATTGAAATTGACCATTGTATTACTTTAAAAAAAAAATTAATGTAGCCCAACATTAAAAATAGTCATTTGTTAAATAGAGATGCATTTATATTAGAGCATATATTTTTAATGTAACCTAACATTAAAAATAGTCAATTGTTAAATAGAAATGTATTTATATTGAAATATACATTTTTGATGTAATGCAACATTAAAAATAATCATTTATGAAAGAGAAGTGTATTTATATTGAAATATACATTTTTAATGAAAATGCAACATTAAAAATAAATAGTTTGAAACAGAAATGCATTGATTTTGAATTATACATTTTCAATGAAGATATAACATTAGAAATTAACATTTTGAAAATAAAAATGTATTGATGTTGAAATTTACATTTTTTATGTAAAAGAAACATTAAAAATGTCTTCTCTTTGAAAATTTACATTTTATTGTAAATGAAATAAAAATGACCATTGCTATTTAAAATATGTTTATATATGAAATTTACATTTTTTTTTCAATGTAATAAAAAGATTACATAGAACTTTTACATTTTTTTATTGTAAGAAGGGATTACATAAAGATTTCATTTTACAATGTTATAATACATTGAAATAAAAGATTTAATTTTGCAATGTTATAATACATTGAAATAAAAGATTTCATTTTTCAATGTAATAATACATTGAAATAAAAGTTTACATTTTACAATGCAAAGATACATTGAAATAAAATATCATTTTACAATGTTATAATACATTGAAATAAAAGATTTCATTTTGCAATGTTATAATACATTAAAATAAAAGATTTCACTTTTCAATGTAATCATACATTGAAATAAAAGTTTACATTTTCCAATCTAATGATACATTGAATGTAATGACCCGTATTCTACACATCATAGGATCGTAGAATATTTATTTCTTTCCCATATGAAGTCGTATGGTCATGTAACTTTGGGAAACATCTATTAGAGTCATTTCCCATGCTTATAATTTTTGTCAATTTTTAAATGACCATTTTGCCCCTAGTTGGTACTGTTTTGGCCGTAACTTTTGATTGGGAAGGAATTTTTACCTGAAACCACTTCCATTTGATTCATTTGATGGTTTCTCTTTCCGTAGAGTGGTCACATTAGCCAAACGGACTTACCGTTTGGGAGATATGGCTGAAACAAGGTTTGGAGTGTGAAAAACTGCTTAACCGGGCCAAATCGGGTGATTAGTGAGTAGGCCCATAACCCATTTCGGTATTAGGGTTATGGGAGGGCTGAAATGAGATGGAGAATCATTCCACTTCAGTTTTCTAGCCTCCACATATCACCAAGGATCCCTAAAAATGGCCTCCAACCTCTAAATCACCTCCAAATCACTTTTAGGTTAAGGATTTGGATTAGCAACCCCTAATCAAGAAGGATCTTCACCAAATCAACAAAGGAGCTGCTGTTTGGTATTGAAATTCGCATCAAATCAGAGAATCATTTCATATCTTAGTTTATTTTGTGGCTAAGGTGAGTGATTTGCTTAGTTTTGCACTAATTACGGCTAATTAGGGTTGATTAGTGTTAATTAGCGAATTTAAACATGATAAAATTCTGGAAAAATATTTATAAAATTCGGAATGATGTTTTAGACCTCTGATATGAATTTGGGTTAATTTGGTTAAGTTTTGATAATCCTATTATTAGTTTCACCTAAGTATGCTTAAGGGGAAATTTGGGATTTTGGGTATGTTTGATCCATTTTATATGTTATGATTTATGTTTTGATGTTTGGGATCGACACTACATGTTGCTATGACTGTATGGTATGCTTTTTGGTTGTTTAGAAGTGTTAGATTGGTCAAAAACGCTGTCGAATGGCGTAAAAACAGTCGCAGGAAACATGCAGAAAATGACCCAGAATCCGGATCGAATCGGTGGAGGGGAGCGCGACCCGAACCGTTCCAGCATGGGCGTTACGATCCGTTTGAAGGAGTTGGTCACGACTCAGCTAGGTGGCATGATCCGGTGGTAGAAGCACGATCCGAACCAACAAGTATTTCCGATCCGAACCAGAGGAGGGTGGGGAGCTCACGAGTCGATGGGTACTAGGCGAGACGATCCGACCCGATCAGAAGATACGACCCGACCCGGATGAAGCAAACCGATCCGATCCGAAGTGGTGACGCCGATCCGAATCAGGAAGAGGAGCCACGAGCTGGAGGACCACGACCCGATCCGATGCAAGAGGCGCGACCCGATCCGAATGCAAAGGCCGATCCGATCCGATGAAGAATGTGAAGGCTGATCCGATCCGATTGTGATGACCAAAAACCCGAGATGCAAAGGTAGTCCAAATGGAAGTTATAGCTCAGGATCTCGGAACCAGTTGGGAACCAATGAATTCACTTCATGGTTGGACTTTGCTGCGGGACGTGTGCTAAGGAGTTGTCGACGTTCATAACTTCGATTCACCACTAAGAATGGATGATGGCTACTTATCAGTGCAGTAGGGTCATTACGACCTGAGGGGCAAAGTGACGGTAGCAAGACTACGTTATCAGTGCAGTAGGGTCATTATGACCTGAGGGGCAAGGTGATGCGTAGTAAGACTATGAGCCAGCGCAGATGGGGTGAATAACTCCGTGGGGCAAGTGGACATAGTAAGGATTTGTAAGGCTATGAGCCAGCGCAGATGGGGTGAATAACTCCATGGGGCAAGTGGACATAGCGAGGAATTAGTGGCTACGTTATCAGTGCAGTGAAGCCATTTATGACTTCATGGGGCAAAGTGATCGTAGCAAGGAATGTTGGGTGATCAAAGTGGTGAATATCGTATGCTTTATGAACTGAGTGAGAGATGTGAGGATGGATGCTATGCTTGATTGTTTGCCATCATTATAACATGCACACCTCCCCCACCTCCTTATCTTTACACTGTTTAATATGATACCTTAGAGTGTTGTACAGTATGTAGTGCTAACTCTTTGGTTGCAGGTCAAGGTTCAGGTATGTTTTAGTCTACCTGTTATTGTTCACTTTAGACGCTTATCGCTCATACCAGGCTTTATGTTTGACCCAGAGTTTTATGTCTCCTCTTATTACTCTGGGTGCTCACACGAGCAGACTAGAGACAGGTTAGCTGGTGATGTGCGAGTAGCTGATCCGGAGGCGGGCGGGAGGCTTCCACGTATTATATATATACACATTCTCCCTGTGTCGTTGGTGGTCGCTACTTGGGCATTAGTAGTGTACCTCCTTTATCTTGTTTTGCTTTGAGACAGTTTGAATGTTGTAATAAGCTGTATTCTGAATTTCCGCTGCTATGATGTTTAGTTCTGATTTTCAGCTTATGCACTGTCTCTCCTGTTTTATGTCAAGTATGTTACTATTATATTTTGTTCTATGCACTGTGAGACATTCTACAGGTTCTTTGTATGTTCATTTCCTTCTTCCTTTTCCTTCTGGCGACCCGTTCCGTGCCAACTGGACATGTGTACAGCGCACTTTTGGAGTAAATGTCGGTTGGTGCGGGGCGGACCGTCACACTTGGTATCCGAGCTCCAGGTTGCGTAGTTAACCTAGGGAAAGACACCAGGGAGAGATAGTACGTATAAGAGAGCGCGTATTTGTGATTACTTTGGTTTTCAAAAGCTATGTATGCATATACTATTAGTAGTATAAAGATGAAGTCGCACTGCACTAGCACCACTGTGGAGTCGGTAATCATTTCCCTTTTACAGATTAACGATGAGCCGAGAAACGAGGGGTGCTAGTAGAGGGACCAACCAAGGGAATGCTGCTGACATGAGGGCTATGTTTACTAACCTCATGAGAGACATGATTAGAGAAGTGCAAGGGGCAATTCCCAATCCCGGAGTTGGTGCTGGCCCAGTAGTGCAGGCGCCTAGGGTCGATTTCGCCAAGTTGTGCAAGGATTATGCTAATCTTGGTGGGAAGCCGTTCAACGGAACGGAGTCGGCCACGGATGTTCAGGACTGGATGGATAGCTGTGACCGTATTTTTGATGACTTGGGTCTTGAGGATGCGATGAAGAGAAGGCTAGCGTCTCGTCAGCTGCAAGGGCGAGCGATGAATTGGTGGAATTCCATTAGAACAGCTACTCCAGAGGATCAAGTTACTTGGGATCAGTTCAAGGCTCGCTTTAGCGAGAAGTTTATCCCAGCTGCCCAGAAATCGGTGTTGTTCAAGAGGTTCTTGGAACTCAAGCAGAATGGGAGGGCAGTTTCTGATTATATTGCTGAGTTCGACACTTTGTCGAAGTATGGACTGTCTCTCATTGATACCCCTGAAAAGAAGAATGAGAAGTTCATCACTGGTTTGGATTGGTACTTGGGGGAGAGGCTCATTAACCACATCGATGAGACTTTTGAATCGATCGTGGGGAAAGCTTTGAGATCAGAGAGCCTTTACCCTAAGTCAAAGACTGAGGCTGCATCTGCAGAAGGGCCAAAGTCGCAAGCGGGCGGTGGAGGCAAGAATAGCTCTCAGAATAAGAGGAAGCAGGACCAATCAAAAGGTGGCCAGAAAAAGAGCAAGAAGGATGTTGAGTGCTTCAGCTATGGAAAGAAGGGCCATTATGCTAAAGAATGTCGGGCCAAGCCAGCGGAAAGGAAGTGCTACAACTGTGGTCAAGTGGGACATCAGAAGGACAAGTGTCCGCAACCTCTTAAGGAGAAGCAGATTGTGAAAGCGTATGCTCTTGATGCAATTCCTTCTTCGTCGAATGCCCCAACTGCGGCGGAGAAAGGAAAGAATGTAGTTATTCAAGGTATGCTTTCTATTTATGATATACCAGTTCGAGTTTTGTTTGATACTGGGGCTTCCCGTTCCTTCATATCTAGTGACCTGGTAGATAGGTTGGGACTGGAACCCGAGATAGTCGATAGACCATTGATAGTGACGAACCCGATTGGTGGTTCGACTAGCCTTAGTATGATTTGCAGGAATTTGGTCTTATCGAGTCATGGATGTATGTTTGTATGTGATTGCTTTGTTTTGGGCTTTACTGGGCATGGCATTATATTGGGAGTCGATTGGCTCCAAAGATACGGGGTGGTGGTATACTGTGAGGGCTTTTTGGTGACAGTGAGGGCGGATGATGGGCGGAGGGTAGTGTTTGGTAGTCTACCTAGTGATGGGGTTATGGCTAGTTTTGTAAATTCCCTCGACATCCCGCAGGATGAGTTGTCAGATGTGCCCGTGGTTGGCCAGTATCCTGACGTCTTTGAGGAGGTGACCGGGCTTCCACCACACCGAGAGATTGAGTTCCGTATTGATTTAGTGAAAGATGCCAGACCTATAGTGATGCCACTTCGTCGTATGGCACCAAGGGAGCAGCGAGAGCTCGGGGTGCAAGTCAGCAATCTTTTGAAGAAGGGATTTATTAGAAGGAGTGTCTCCGAGTGGGGAGCACCAATTGTGTTTGCCACTAAGGCAGATGGTTCCCTTCGTTTGTGTGTGGACTATCGCGAGTTGAATAAGGTGACGAGGAAGAATAAGTATCCTCTACCGCATATAGATGATTTGTTTGATCAACTGGAAGGAGCTAGAGTGTTCTCCCAGTTGGACCTCGCGACAGGATTTCATCAGCTTCGAGTAGCAGATGAGAGTGTTCCGAAAACGGCATTTAGGACGCCGTCTGGATTTTTTGAGTGGTTGGTTATGCCGTTTGGGTTGACCAATGCACCAGCCTACTTTGTGGATCTTATGAATCGAGTATTCAGAGATCAGTTGAATAAGTTTGTTCTTGTGTTCGTGGATGATATCCTTGTTTACTCAAGGACAGAGGAGGAACACAAGGGGCACTTGAGGATAGTGATGGAGGTGTTGAGGAAACACCAATTGAAAGCGAAGTTCTCTAAGTGTCATTTTTGGAGAAGGGAGGTAAGATTCTTGGGTCATGTTGTTTCCGAGAGTGGTATTGCTATGGACCCAGCGAAGGTGGCTACGGTACAGGATTGGCCTACACCCAAGAATGCAACAGATGTAAGAAGTTTCTTGGGATTAGCTGGATATTATCGTAAGTTTATCCAAGACTTCTCCAAGATAGCAGCACCGTTGACTCAGTTGACTAAGAAGAATCAGTCCTTCGTCTGGGACGGAATGTGTGAGGATGCCTTCAAAAGTCTAAAGGAGAGGTTGACGCATGTGCCAGTGTTAGTCATTCCTAAAGGGAATGAAGAGATGACGGTATACACAGATGCTTGTGGTACCGGACTGGGTGCTGTATTGATGCAAGGAGGTAGGGTTGTAGCTTATGCTAGTCGACAGCTATAGTCGCATGCGAAGAAGTACCCTACCCATGATTTGGAATTGGCAGCGATTGTATTTGCGTTGAAGATGTGGAGACACTATCTCTTGGGAGAAAGATTTGAGCTGTTTACCGATCATAAATCGTTAAAGTATCTCTTCTCTCAAAAAGATCTGAATCTCCGTCAGCAGAGATGGTTAGAGTTCTTGGCTTCGTATGATATTGATATCGCATACACACCTGGGAAGGGTAATGCGGTAGCCGATGCCTTGAGTAGGAGACATGCCAGCTTAGGGGCAATGTTTCTTGAATGGAAGCAACTGGAGTTTATCGCGGGGTTTGATTTCAGACCAAGGTGCGAGTTGGATCCAGTTATGCTAGCTAGTTTGACGATCAGACCCACTTTGATGGAGCGGATTGGTTCCAACCAGAGGAACGATCCTAATCTACTAGAAATCATCTCCAAGTTAGAAATGGGAGTTGATGAGGAGATGAATGTGTATGCGCTTGATCAAGATGGATGGCTTCAGAAGGATAGAAGACTAGTTGTGCCCAACGTGAATGGTTTGAGAGATGAAGTGCTTAGAGAATATCATCACTCAAAACTGACTATACATCCAGGTGGTAATAAGATGTATCGAGACATGAGACAGACTTACTACTGGGAAGGGATGAAAAAAGACGTTGGGAAGTTTATATCCAAATGTATGAATTGTCAGCTAGTTAAAGCCGAGCAAAAGAAGCCTAGTGGGTTGTTACAACCATTAGAAATTCCCGAATGGAAATGGGAGCAAGTTTTGATGGATTTCATCGATGGCTTACCAAGGACTAGATCGGGATATGATAGCATTTGGGTAATTGTGGATCGATTGACTAAGAGCGCAAAATTTATACCAGTCAAATCGACCAGAACGGCAGCCAAGTTGGCAGAATTGTATATGAAGTGGGTAGTGAGATTTCATGGAGTACCCAAAAGCATTGTGAGTGACCGAGACCCGTTGTTCACTAGTGGGTTTTGGAAGAGCTTACAAGAGGCCCTAGGGTCAAGATTACATCTCAGTACCGCATATCATCCTCAGACCGACGGTCAGACGGAGAGGGTGAATCGTATATTGGAAGATCTCTTGAGAGCTTGTATATTGGATTTTGGTGGATCATGGGATGATCATTTGCATCTAGTAGAGTTTGCATATAATAATAGCTACCAATCCAGTATCGGTATGGCTCCATATGAAGCTTTGTACGGAAGACCGTGCAACTCACCATCATGTTGGATAGAGACTGGCGAGAAGTTTGTGCTTGGACCGGATGTGGTGAGAGAAACTTCCGATAAGATCAAGATCATTCAGCAACGAATGAAAGCTGCTCAAGATAGACAGAAAAGCTATGCTGATAAGAGGAGAAGAGACTTGAAATTCTCCGTTGGTGACTTGGTGTTCGTCAAGATCTCCCCGTTGAAGAGCGTGATTCGATTTGGCAGGAGAGGCAAGTTGGCACCAAGATTTGTTGGGCCATTCCCTGTTCTTGAATTAGTCGGGAATTTGGCGTATAGAGTTGGCTTATCAGAGAAGATGGCGGGAGTTCATAATGTATTTCATGTTTCCCAACTAAGGAAATTCGTTCATGACTCAGATGTGACTATTTCACCTGATCAGTTAGAGGACTTCGAAGTAGAACCCGAGGCGGTTGGGAACCGCAAGCCGATTCGTATTGTGGGGCATGATACAAAGCAACTACGAAGGAAGGCGGTGAAGCTAGTCAAGGTTCTGTGGGGCGAGAACGAGAATGATTGTACTTGGGAAACAGAGGAGAGCATTAGGAAGGCTTATCCAGAACTCTTTGCCTGGTAAGATTTACTTTGCAATTTAGTTTTCCGCATGCTAGGATAGACTTGCTTTGCTTGTTTGCATGTTTGATTGTTGTTTTATGATTGATAGGCATGCGGGAACCTTTGTGTATGTTTGGATTAGGGAATTTCGGGGGCGAAATTTCTTAAGGGGGGGAGAGTGTAATGTCCCGTATTCTACACATCATAGGATCGTAGAATATTTATTTCTTTCCCATGTGAAGTCGTATGGTCATGTATCTTTGGGAAACATCTATTACAGTCATTTCCCATGCTTATAATTTTTGTCGATTTTTAAATGACCATTTTGCCCCTAGTTGGTACTGTTTTGGCCATAACTTTTGATTGGGAAGGAATTTTGACCTGAAACCACTTCCATTTGATTCGTTTGATGGTTTCTCTTTCCGTAAAATGATCACATTAGCCAAACGGACTTACCATTTGGGAGATATGGCTGAAACAAGGTTTGGAGTGTAAAAAACTGCTTAACCGGGCCAAATCGGGTGATTAGTGAGTAGGCCCATAACCCATTTCGGGATTAGGGTTATGGGAGGGCTGAAATGAGATGGAGAATCATTCCACTTCAGTTTTCTAGCCTCCAGTTATCACCAAGGATCCCTAAAAATGGCCTCCAACCTCTAAATCACCTCCAAATCACTTTTAGGTTAAGGATTTGGCTTAGCAACCCCTAATCAAGAAGGATCTTCACCAAATCAACAAAGGAGCTGCTGTTTGGTATTGAAATTCGCAACAAATCAGAGAATCATTTCAAATCTTAGTTTATTTTGTGGCTAAGGTGAGTGATTTGCTTAGTTTTGCACTAATTATGGCTAATTAGGGTTGATTAGTGTTAATTAGCGAATTTAAACATGATAAAATTCTGGAAAAATATTTATAAAATTCGGAATGATGTTTTAGACCTCTGATATGAATTTGGGTTAATTTGGTTAAGTTTAGATAATCCTATTATTAGTTTCACCTAAGTATGCTTAAGGGGAAATTTGGGATTTTGGGTATGTTTGATCCATTTTATATGCTATGATTTATGTTTTGATGTTTGGGATCGACACTACATGTTGCTATGACTGTATAGTATGCTTTTTGGCTGTTTAGAAGTGTTAGATTGGTCAAAAATCCCGTCGAATGGCGTAAAAACAGTCGTAGGAAACATGCAGGAAATGACCCAGAATCCGGTTCGGATCGGTGGAGGGGAGCGCGACCCGAACCGTTCCAGCATGGGCGTTACGATCCGTTTGAAGGAGTTGGTCACGACTCAGCTAGGTGGCACGATCCGGTGGTAGAAGCACGATCCAAACCAACAAGTATTTCCGATTCGAACCAGAGGAGGGTGGGGAGCTCACGAGTCGATGGGTACTAGGCGAGACGATCCGACCCGATCAGAAGATACGACCCGACCCGGATGAAGCAATCCGATCCGATGTGGTGACGCCGATCCGAATCAGGAAGAGGAGCCACGAGCTGGAGGACCACGACCCGATCCGATGCAAGAGGCGCGACCCGATCCGAATGCAAACGTCGATCCGATCCGATGAAGAATGTGAAGCTGATCTGATCCGATCCGATTGTGATGACCAAAAACCCGAGATGCAAAGGTAGTCCAAATGGAAGTTAGAGCTCAGGATCCCGGAACCAGTTGGGAACCAATGAATTCACTTCATGGTTGGACTTTGCTGCGGGACGTGTGCTATGGAGTTGTCGACGTTCATAACTTCGATTCACCACTAAGAATGGATGATGGCTACTTATCAGTGCAGTAGGGTCATTACGACCTGAGGGGCAAAGTGATGGTAGCAAGACTATGTTATCAGTACAGTAGGGTCATTATGACCTGAGGGGCAAGGTGATGCGTAGTAAGACTATGAGCCAGCGCAGATGGGGTGAATAACTCCATGGGGCAAGTGGACATAGATAGGATTTGTAAGGCTATGAGCCAGCGCAGATGGGGTGAATAACTCCATGGGGCAAGTGGACATAGCGAGGAATTAGTGGCTACGTTATCAGTGCAGTGAAGCCATTTATGACTTCATGGGGCAAAGTGATTGTAGCAAGGAATGTTGGGTGATCGAAGTGGTGAATATCGTATGCTTTATGCACTGAGTGAGAGATGTGAGGATGGATGCTATGCTTGATTGTTTGCCATCATTATGACATGCACACCTCCCCCACCTCCTTATCTTTACACTGTTTAATATGATACCTTAGAGTGTTGTACAGTATGTAGTGCTAACTCTTTGGTTGCAGGTCCAGGTTCAGGTATGTTTTAGTCTACCTGTTATTATTCACTTTAGACGCTTATCGCTCATACCAGGCTTTATGTCTGACCCAAAGTTTTATGTCTCCTCTTATTACTCTGGGTGCTCACACGAGCAGACTAGAGACAGGTTAGCTGGTGATGTGCGAGTAGCTGATCCGGAGGCGGGCGGGAGGCTTCCACGTATTATATATATACACATTCTCCCTGTGTCGTTGGTGGTCACTACTTGGGCATTAGTAGTGTACCTCCTTTATCTTGTTTTGCTTTGAGACAGTTTGAATGTTGTAATAAGCTGTATTCTGAATTTCCACTGCTATGATGTTTAGTTCTGATTTTCAGCTTATGCACTGTCTCTCCAGTTTTATGTCAAGTATGTTACTATTATATTTTGTTCTATGCGCTGTGAGACATTCTACATGTTCTTTGTATGTTCATTTCCTTCTTCCTTTTCCTTCTGGTGACCCGTTCCGTGCCAACTGGACATGTGTACAGCGCGCTTTTGGAGTAAATGTCGGTTGGTGCGGGGCGGGCCGTCACATTGAAATAAAAGATTTCATTTTACAACGTTATAATACATTGAAATAAAGGATTTCATTTTGCAATGTTATAATACGTTGAAATAAAAGATTTCATTTTTCAATGTAATAAGACATTGAAATAAAAGTTTACATTTTCCAATGTAATGACATTGAAATAAAAGATTTCATTTTACAATGTTATAATACATTGAAATCAAAGATTACATTTTCTAATGTAATGATACGTTGAATTAAAATTTCACATTTTTATACAAGTGTGAAATCATATGAAAGATTCAAGATGTAATAAGATTTGTTTTAACATCAAAATTTCATTTTTAATATAATATATGATTTCATATATAAAAGAAATTAATGTTAAGTGGAAATGGTACTGAAATCGTTGAATGATTTATATTTATATATAATTATATAAATATATATTAAAATAAAACTAATCATGCTGCTGCAGTTAGCTGCTGCAGTTAGCGTTTTGAAATCGTAACTTCAAACGATTATACCGAAAGATCCGACCGTCGGATTTTCTCAAAACTGGAATCATTGGGTTCGTTTTGGAAAGATCTTTCCAACGATATAAAATTTGATAGGATCCAGTGGTTAGATTTTGAGAAATGTATAAATCAAATTTTGATGATAACAGCGCCAGGGCCATGTAATGACCCGAAGCGTCGTTTAATTAAAAATGGTTATTTTAAAATAAATAAAAATAGCGATAAATCGTTATAAATTACTATAAACGATATGGAATAAAAATAATTGATTTAAATCATATATATTCGAAAATTATTTGAAAAGTCCGAGTTAAATCTCATTTCAAATAATTATACGACGATTGGAAGTCGAAGATTTAAAGACGGTGATTGAAGACCGGCGATCTTCACATCGAATGGATGACTACTGATGCCTTTGATTGGAGTTGCTTCCTTGAAACGGTTACAGTGGTAGTTGTTTGAACGTACTTGTTGATTGTCCGGATTAGCGAGCACCTCTCTTCCGTATTGGACATATGGGACGAGGAATAAGGTGTCTCCGGTTTCGTTCAGACCCGGAACGGACTTCTAAATGGATGTATGTCTGACATTGGATTTTATTCCGTGCTGATTGATTTCTATTCAATATATATCTGTTTGGTGGCGGAGAATTTATTCTCTTGCTTAACACCCTTCTCTTAGACGCACGAGCTCAGAGGTTATATATTGATAGTTATCGATCGCATGACGTGAATTGTCAGTGTAACCTGCCAAGATGCAAATGATCAAGGCTTACTGTTGAAAATCAGAGCCTTGTGGTTGATGATCAAAGCACATATTTATTGTAGCAGAGCTTTGTGTATAGCGTTACTTCGCGAGCCTCACACCCCGGTATGAACCAGAAACGGGAGAAGGACCCCGGGGAGAACATGTGTTTCTTTCTAGTTAGAAGTAGTGTCTGGGTTTTACAAGCCCATATATTTTTACTTATGTGGATGATGGAAAGCGAGGTACCTCCGATTTGAGTCCCTAGTGGCTCTATTTTACACCCCATAGGGCAGGGAGACGTATTGTTCAGGCATTACTAATCCACTAACTTTATTTGTGGACTGGCCCTGGCACTCCTAAAGGCTCACCTGAGTCTGAGTCCTGAGACATGAGCTAGATTGTCTCGAATTCGGTAAGGACGATCCCTTGCCTTGGTTTATGATGGAAATCCAACTTCCAATACGACCTATACGGTTTTGGTTGTAAACCTATATTTGGCGACGTTGTACGGTAGTTATGCCGTCTATGATTGATACATTATGATTGAAATGTTTTTGAAAACATATATACACTAATAATAATATCAAATCCGTTTTATCGTATCAAGCATTTTTGACCATTATAAGGTAAAACTCTATCCTCCGGTTTGCGTTGCATTGTGTGATAGGACTTGAGTCTTATAATGGTTTCATTTTTCTAAAAATCATTGCATTGTTTAACAATTTACTTTATATATGCAATAGAAATCTAATGGAGTAAACCCGTTCCGCGTTAGCGGCATGGTCCTGTGATTAGCCTTATTATTAAATAGGTTATAGTAGATTTCTCATACCAGTCCCATGACTGACTCGTAGTTTGTTTGACTTTGCAAACTCGGGTGCCCTCTTTTCCACAAGGGCAGCCTTGTATATAGGTTTAGCAGACTCATTCTGGATAGCTATGGAGCTGAAGATGGATCCTATTATGTCTATTATGTCGTTCAGACTTCATTTAGTATATTATTTTTGATTCCACTACAGACATTTTATATTAACTTGAAAAATGTATTATGTACTAAGTATGATCCTATTATGCTGTGTAACTCTGATGACATATTATTTCCAGTGTAATTTGATGTACATTATCTGCTGTAATTCTATATTTCTGTTCAGCTGTTATTGTTATTTGTTATATTCCAATGATTATCCTTGCTTTCGTACTACGGGAGTTTGGGGTCATCACATTTGGTATCAGAGCTTTGGTTAAACTTAGCTCGGAATATAACATATAAATTAACCGGACAGAAGTAGAATCAATAGGATTCTAAACTGAATAACTCATCATAAATAGGACTAGTAATGTCCTAGAATGAGTATAGCAGAATAAACACCCCCCATAGATTCATTTACATTTAAATATATGTCTCTATGCTTTACAACATCTATTTTGATGGCCTGACTCTTTGTCTGATGTTTGCAGACATAGTAGAAAATGAGTGGCAGAAACAGAAGAAGCAATTCTATGGTTCGACAATCTAATGAGCCAATCGTGCTCCCACAACCAGAACCAGATCTAGAAGCTCTAGCGATGAAGTATCGAAATCAGGGTGGTGTACAATTCTCGGGCATAGAATCATTATTGAAACATAAGCGTGGATGCATTCTGCTGAGAGAATTTTTGGAGGCTTAAAGCTGAGAGATGATCAGAAAAGATTACTGGCGTCTTGGGCACTTAAAGACGAAGCTCGAATTTGTTGGGAAACTATTACTAAGGAAAATCCAGAAGGTAATATTATCTGGGATAGATTTAAAGAAATTTTCAAAGAAAGATTTATTCCTCCAGAAGCAACTGAGCGACTATATGATGAGTTTTACAATCTGAAAAAAAGGAGATATGACCATCCAAGAATATCAGAATAAATTCAATGAACTTTCTCACTTTGCCCCAGAACTAAATCAATATCCTGTAAGGAAGAATTTGAGATTTATCAAAGGACTTCAAAAGAAATACGAAGGTAGAGTACTTGCTCATGTGTATCTCCCATTCTCTGAAATGATACAAATGGCTTATTACTATGAGTATAATGATAAAAACATGGTTGGGAAGATGAAGAGGAAGGCAGTTCTAGCAACAAAAGGAAGGTGGAAACTGATAGCCCAGAGGCAAGCACAAAGCCCAAGGTCAGTAAGAAGCCTAAAGTTGATAAGAAAAAGGTTGAATCTAAAGAAGAACCGTTAACGACCGCTATGTGCAATAACTGTAATAAGCCAGGGCATTTGCTAAGGAATTGCAAATCTTCGAAGAGGAAAAGGAATGTTGAATCCAAATCCAATAAGAAGTTGCAAGAGGGCAGAAAATGCCATAAGTGCTACTAGTCTAGTCATATTGCGAAGAATTGCCAGCTATCAAAGGAGTCTGTAGTAGCTCATGTGAATGAAGTAGCAGAAACTCCAACACCCTCAACTAGTCAGCAAAGTCCAGATGTCTTGGAAGGCACTCTCACTATCAAAAATATACCAGTTAAAGTATTGTTTGATACGGACGCGTTACAAAGCTTTATCTCAAGCCATACAGTTAAGAAGTTGAAGCTAAAGCTAAGGAATCTTAAGGAATCAATTAGAGTTCATAACCCGATAGGAGGTTCTCTTATACTCGTTGTGTATTGTAGAATGCATATTTCCTTTTTTCGTTACTAGTTTTCTTTTAATTTAATCGTCATGGATTTCCCTGAATTTAACATCATTCTTGGGTTGGACTTGTTAACCAAATATGAAGCCGAGGTTAAATGTGCAGAAAGAATCGTTAAGGCGAAGACCAAGTATAAAAATTTTACAACGATACCATGCATAGGTCCGAATTTAGATAGAAAAGAATTTTGGTCTGCTCTTGATGTTTCTCCTACTGCTGTTGAAGATATTTCCGTTGCTAAGAATTATGCGGATGTGTTTGAAGAAGTTGATAGCTTACCTCCGCGAAGAGAAATTGACTTCAGGATTGATCTAGTTTTGAATGCAAGAACAGTCGGGCATCCTATTCGGAGAATGACATGGAAAGAGAAAGAAGAGTTGGGCAATCAAACTAAACAGCTTTTATGGACAGGTCTGATCAGGCCTACCTTTTCAAATTGGGGTGCAACAATAGTGTTTGTCCCAAAGTCAGACGGTACTCTCAGACTATTTGTGGATTACCGAGATTTAAATAAGCAGACACTCAAGAATAAATATCCATTTCCCCGTATAGATGATTTATTGGATCGTTTGAATGGAGAAAAAGTATTTTCTAAAATGGACCTAGCTATAGGTTTCCATCAACTGCGTATTGCTGAAGAATGTGTTCCTTTGGCAGCTTTCAAAGGTCCGGACATATTTTATGAATGGTTAGTAATGCCGTTTGGCTCATGCAATTCTCCAACTTACTTTGTCGATTTAATGAATAGAGTATTCCGTGATGTCCTAAATAAATTTGTGCTAGTTTTCATTGATGACATCTTAATCTTCTCTAAGTCAACTGCCGAGCATGAAAAGAATTTGGAACAAGTTTTGGAAATTCTGAGAAAAAATGTACTAAAAGCCAAATTTTCTAAATTTGTGTTCTGGCAAGAAGAAGTGAAGTTCCTCGGTCATGTAGTATCGAAGGAAGGAATTTCAGTGGATCCTAGTAAAATCACAGCTATTCAAGATTGGAAGCAGCCTAACACTCCTATTGAAGTCGGAAGTTTCCTAGGATTGGCTGGCTATTATCTGAAATTCGTTAAGGATTTTTCGGAACTATCTTGTCCATTAACGAAGCTTACAAAGAAGCACACAAAGTTCAATTGGACAGCTGAATGTGAGGCGGCTTTCTAAGAACTGAAATTGAGGTTGACCACTGCTCCCGTATTGACCATTATTGATGGCAATCAAGATTTGAAAGTCTGGACTGATGCTTATATTGAAGGTATTTGTGCGGTATTAATGCAGAGAGACAAAGTATTTGGTTATGCTAGCCGTCAATTAAAGTCGCATGAGAAGAAATACCCCACTCATGATCTTGAGTTGATGGCCATCGTGTTTGCTTTAAAGATATGGAGGCACTATCTTTTGGGTGAGAAGTTCGAACTATATAAAGATCATAATTCTTGAAGTATCTGTTCACCCAAAGGGACTTGAATTTGAGGCAGCAACATTGGGTAGAATTTCTTGTGGCCTATGATCTGGACATCTTGTATACTCCAGGGAAAGCCAATGTTGTAGCCGATGCGCTCAGCAGGAAGAATGCGGTCGCCGCCAATCTTATCATCGCCAACCTTATCATTACACCTTCACTGATTGATAAAATCTATGATCTTCAGAAAGACGATGAATTTATTCAGAGAATTAGTATAAGAGTTTGGGAAGGCGAACCCTCCAGTTTCCAAATTGATAACAAAGGAGATCTGAGGTTAAAAGGTCGAATTTGTATCCCGAATATTCCTGAGCTTAGAAGAGAAGTAATGGATGAATGTCACAAATCCAAGCTTTGTATTCATCCAGGGGTGAGTAAGATGTATCATGATCTCAAGCGCACATTCTGGTGGAAATCTATGAAAAGAGACATTTCCATTTATGTCAGCAGGTGTTCTACTTTCCAGCAAGTTAAAAGCGATCAGCAGAAACCTTCCAGCTTGTTACAACCACTGGAAGTTCCGAGCTGGAAATGGGATCAAATTTCCATGGATTTTATAGATAGCTTGCTCCGAAGCAGAAAAGGTAATGACAGTATTTGTGTGATCGTTGATCGTTTCACGAAGTCTGCCCATTTTATTCCTGTCAGATCAACTAGAACAGCTTAAAGTTTGGCGAAAATTTATTTCAAAGAAATTGTCCGACTACATGGAGTTCCCAGTAGCACTTTTAGTGACCGTGACCCTATATTCGCTAGTAAATTCCGGGAAGCTTTCTAAGAAGAGCTGGGGAAAAAATTAAATTTGAGCACCGCTTATCATCCTCAAACAGATGGCCAGACTGAGAGGGTGAACCGCATATTGGAGGATTTGTTGCGGGCCTGTATTCTTGACTTTGGCGGATCATGGGAAGATCACTTGCACTTGGTTAAGTTCTCTTATAATAACAGTTACCAAGCAAGCTTGCAAATGTCGCCATTCGAAGCATTGTATGGAAGGCCTTGTAGATCTCTCGCATGTTGGATAGAACCAGGCAATAGACTAGTATTGGGTCCCGATATGATTTGAGAAGCTTCAGACAAAGTTGATTTCATTAAGAAGCGATTACCAGTAGCTCAGAGCCGATAGAAAAGTTATGCAGATTCAAGAAGAAGGGATTTAGAATTTGTTGTTGGCGATTATGTATACTTGAGAGTTTCTCCATTAAGAGGAGTAGTTCATTTTGGGAAGACAGGGAAGTTGGCTCCTAGATTCATTGGTCCATTCCCTATTCTAGAAAGAATTGGAACTCTCACTTATAGGGTTCAGTTGCCTGACTGGTTGCCAGGGGTACATGATGTATTCCATGTGTCTCAACTTTGGAAGCATGTACATAATCCAGACTTGATTGTGGAAGAAGCTGCACAACAAGATTTCGAGATTAACCCGAGCTTAGCAGTAAGAAGGGAGCCGGTAATGATCATTGGCAAAGAAACCCGAATTCTAAGGAACAAAAGAATTCATCTAGTCAAAGTGCAGTGGAGCGGAGATCCTAGAGACTATACATAGGAGACCGAGGATATCATTAAACAGGCTTATCCCCAGTGCAGTGGATATCTCTGACTAGCTCTAGTGCAAGGTACATTTACAATATTTTACATTTTCCATTTTGTTTCCTACTTTACTGCTGTTTCCTTTTCGGGGACGAAAAGAATTTAAGTGTGGGAGATTGTAACAACCCAGAAAATCAGAACCAATTTAAAATTTTTATTTTGGCTATTTTATTGAATTTTAAATAGTAAAAAATAATTTATTTTAAATAATAATGATTAAAAATTTATCTAAATCGAATTTAGAACGTATATATTTATTTTAATTTTAAAAGGAGTTAGAAATAGCGCGGCAGTTTGAAAATTTGAATTCGAACTTTGACTAAATGTATAGGATCCAAAATAAATCGGATTTTAGTGAAACCAAAAATATTAGAATCTGTTTAAAAATATTTTTCCAACGATTCCTAAAAATTTAAATTTCATAGCAGGAATCAAAAGTTATGGTCAGTTGAATTTTCAGAATAGTCGCTATGGAATTTAATATAATATATAGCCCGTATAAATAGCCATTTTGCAAACGACCTCCGTTTTCGAGAAACCACTCTAGTTGGAACCGGAATGTCAAATTATTGCAGGATTCCCATTTTCATAATTTTTGGAATCAATATGTGAGCGTGGCAAAAGAAAATGTGTTTTGTCAATTTCAATCAATTTGGATCGACCAGAAAATGGCCATTTTTCAAACGGTCTCCAAATCCGACGAAATTAATTTTGTTAGGACCGTATCGTCAAAACATAGCTACATTTATTTTTGGAGAAATTTTTGGACTCAGTCTGTGGCCTCGGTAAATTAAAATGTATGATAAAATTAAATAATTAAATGTTTTATATTTAAATATAAAGAAAAATCTATCGAAACAATTGAATTGGCTTACGGGACATATCCCATGGGTCCGGAATGGGGGTATTTAGCTAAGGGCGACAGTCGTTGGGTTTCGTTTGGAGTTCAGATGGTTTAAACAAGTTATTTCTGAATTCAAAAAATTAAATAATATATAATATACACTATAAATGCTAGTATATACGGTAAACCCTAATTTCAATATATTGTAGCCTCCATCCTTATTAATACACGACCAATTTTCTCCTAAATCAAGACCTTAATTTCTTGCAACAATCTTCGATTCAACTCCTGATTTCAAAACCAATGTTGAAGAGATTTTCATGCTCTTCTTTTCTGTAAGGCTGTGATCGGATTCAGGTGGTCGTAGGAGCTAAAATTTTGCCTCGAAAAGCCAACGTTCGAAGGAGTTTTCTGGTCGCCTAGGAGTTTCGAACGCAGCGCCGCCACTGGAGGAGAAGGAGGAAAGTTGAGGCGTCGGGGTGGTGCGGTCTGATCGGGGTCCATTCCCTCCGTGGTGTGTGCGACGGTGTTCATTCACCGCGAAAGTTGGGTTCGCGATTCCTGAAAGAAGAGGAGTGTCGGTCTTATTGATTAACCAAAGTAATTAATATTTTGTTAATTATTTTTAATTAATTATTAATGTATAAAAGTTTAAAAATTTAAAAACTGTGTATCTCATTCAAACAGAAACAAAATCAGGAAATTCAAGAAGCGTTGGGACCGTAAATTCGAGATCTACATTTCAGAACTGACCGGAGATTTTTTGGAGCCTTTTGTAATTTTAGAAGAGATAGAAAGCAAAGTGAGATTTCTAAATTCGAATTAATTAAATAAATTAAATTAGGATGTAGAAGGAGTTTAGAAACTCCCGACACCTGTCGTCCACAAACCATGGACGACTTGATTGTTTTGTGGTATGTAATTGATCGATTTTTGGGTGATTGATTGTGGTTGAAATGAAATTGATTGATATTGTGGCATTAGATTTCCTAGAAAAAATGTATTTGAAAATTAAACCCCTTGTAAACGTCGCGAGGCCTAAGGTAGTGCGAGGAGTCGTACATCGGGACGGTGCCGGTTTTAATTACCCTGCCGTTATGCTGCCGAAATTTTCTGAAATATTCTTGTGTTATAAATATTCATTTTATTATATATTAATTGTTTGAATAATATGAAAATTGTATTTTTAATACATATATGAATATGAAAATGATCATTATATGTCAACATGAAATTTATATTTTTGTTGTAAATCAAAAATGGTCATTGGTTAGATAAAAATGTATTTACATTGACATTTACTTTTTAATGTATATACTACATTAAAAATAAAACATTGATAGATAAAAATGTATTTACATTGACATTTACTTTTTAATGTATATACATCATTAAAAATTTAACATTGAGAAATAAAAATGTGTTGACATTTACATTTACATTTTAATGAAAATAAAACATTTAAAAATAGACATTGTTAAATGAAAATGTACATATATTGGAATTTTGCATTCTAATATATATGAAAACATTAAAATAAAACATTACTATATAAAATGTATTTACATTGGAATATTACATTTTAATGTATATGAAAACATTTAAAATACCACATTTCTACATAAAATGTATTTACATTAGATTTTACATTTTAAATGTTTTACATTAAAGTGAACATTGTTATGATAAAAATGTTTTACATTAAGTTTTACATTCTTATGTAAATGAACCTTTTAAAAATGGTCATTGCAATAACAAAAAGTGTTTTCTTTAAAATTTACATTTTTAATGTAAACAAAACATTGAAATTGACCATTGTTATATTAAAATGTCTTTACTTTAAAAAAAATATTTTTAATGTAACCCAACATTAAAAATAGTCATTTGTTAAATAGAGATGCATTTATATTAGAGAATATATTTTTATTGTAACCCAACATTAAAAATAGTCAATTGTTAAATAGAAATGTATTTATATTGAAATGTACATTTTTAATGTAATGCAACATTAAAAATAATCATTTGCGAAAGAGAAGTGTATTTATATTGAAATATACATTTCTAATGAAAATGCAACATTAAAAATAAATAGTTTGAAACAGAAATGCATTGATATTGAATTATACATTTTTAATGAAGATACAACATTAAAAATTAACATTTTGAAAATAAAAATGTATTGATGTTGAAATTTACATTTTTAATGTAAATGAAACACTAAAAATTTCCATTGTTATATAAATGTCTTCTCTTTGAAAATTTACATTTTATTGTGGATGATGATCAAAGAACATTTTCAAGTCGATCAGATTTGACTGAAATTAACAAAACACATTTTTGTTTGCCACACTCGCATATTAATTCCAAAAATTATTGAAAATTAAATCTAGTAGTAATTTGACCTTCCGGATCCAACAAAAGTGGTTTTGTCGAAAATGGAGGTCGTTTGAAAAATGGTCTTTTATATGGGCTATAAATTATACTATAGCGACCATTATGAATATTCAACTGACCATAACTTTTGAATCCCACTATGAAATTTCGATTTTTCAGATTCGTTGGAAAGATATTTTCAAATACATTTAGATATTTTTGGTTTAACTAAAATCCGTTAAATTTTGAATCCGTTACATTCGGTCAAAGTTCAAGTTTGACTTTTCAAACTACCGTACTATTTCTGATTCCTTTAGAAATCAAAATAAATATATTCGCCCTAACTTTGATTAAAAAAAATTTGATCGTTATTATTTAAAATAAATTATTTTAGCTATTCAAAATTTACCGAAATAGCCAAAATAAAAATTTTAAATTGGTTTGGATTTTCCGGGTTGTTACAGTCTCCCCCACTTAAAAGCTTTTCGTCCCCGAAAAGGAAATAATAGCAAAGTAGGAAACAAAACAGAAAATGCAAGGTATTGTATAACACAAGAGCTACTCGGAGATATCCAATCTGCACCAGGGATAGGCATGTTTGATGCTATCCTCAGTCTCCCACGTACAGTCTCTAGGATCCCCGCTCCACTGCACCTTGACTAAGTGGATCCTCTTGTTCCTCAGCACTCGAGTCTCTTTGCCAAAAAAATTCACTGGCTCCCTTCTTACTGCTAGGGTCGGGGTAATCTCCAAATCTCGTTGTGCTGCTTCCTCCACAACTAAATCTGGATCATGAACATGCTTCCGAAGTTGGAACACATGGAATACATCGTGGACCCCCTGGCAACCAGTCAGGCAACTGCACTCTATAAGCGAGAGTCCCAATCCTTTTGAGAATAGGAAATGGACCAATGAAACTCGATGCCAATTTCCCAGTCTTCCCAAATCGAATCACGCCTCTCAGTGGGGAAACCTTTAAGTATACAAGATCACCAACAGAGAATTCTAAATCCCTTCTTCGAGTGTCTGCATAGCTCTTCTGTCGGCTTTGGGCAGCCAGTAATCGCTTCTTAATAAAATCAACTTTATTTGATGCTTCACGAACCATGTCGGGACCCAATACTAATCGATTGCCGGGTTCCACCCAACATGCGGGATATTTGCATGGCCTGCCATATAATGCTTCAAATGGCAACATCTGCATGCTTGCTTGGTAGTTGTTATTATAAGAGAATTCGACCAAGTGCAAATGATCTTCCCATGACCCACCAAAATCTAGGATACATGCTCGCAGCAAGTCCTCCAATATGCGGCTCACCCTCTCAGTCTGGCCATCCGTCCGAGGGTGGTAATCAGTGCTCATATTCAGCTTTGTCCCTAGCTCTTCTTGGAAAGCTTCCCAGAACTTGCTAGCAAATATCAGATCGCGGTCACTGACAATGTTGTTGGGAACTCCATGCAGTCTGACAATCTCCCTGAAATAAAACTGTGCCAAACTTCGGGCTGTTCTATTGGATTTGACAGGGATTAAATGGGCAGTCTTTGTGAGGCGATCTACAATCCCCCATATACTGTCATAGCCTTTCCTAGTCCGGGGTAAGCCATCAATAAAGTACACAGAAATTCCGTCCTATTTCCAGCTTGGAACTCTAGTGGTTGCAATAGACCTGCTTGCTTTTGCTGATCGCTCTTGACTTGCTGACAGGTGGAACATCTAGCAACATATATAGAAATGTCTCTCTTCATAGATCTCCACCAAAATGTACGCTTGAGGTCATGGTACATCTTGCTCACACCCGGATGAATGCTGAGCTTAGACTTGTGACATTCGTCCATTACTTCCTTTCTGAGCTCAGGAAGATTCAGAACACAAATTCGGCCTAATAGCCTCAGAACTCCTTTGTCATCAATCTGAAAACTCGTGGGTTCACCTTCCCTGACTCTTTTACTGATTCTTTGAATAAATTCATCATTTTTCTAAAGAGTAGAGATCTTGTCGATCAAGGTGATGTAATAATGAGATTAGCAAGGATAAGGTTGGTGCTGGCCTTATTCTTCCTACCGAGAGCATCTGCCACTACATTGGCTTTCCCTGGAGTATATAAGATGTCCAGGTCATAGGGTGCAAGGAATTCAACCCAATGTTGTTGCCTCAAGTTCAAATCTCTTTGGGTGAACAGATACTTTAAAGATTTGTGGTTAGTATATAGCTCGAATTTCTCACCCAAGAGATAGTGCCTCCATATCTTTAAAGGAAATAGGATGGCCATTAGCTCAAGATCATGAGTGGCGTAATTCTTTTCATGCGATTTTAACTGGCGACTAACATATGCGACAACTTTGTCTCTCTGCATTAGCACCGCACCAATACCTTAAAATAGAGAAAAGAATAACATGCTAAAAATAAGATTTGACATTAGAAAATTGTCATTTCTGACATGTTTATTTGGATGAAAAGAATAATCTTCTCTAGAAGCGTCTGTCCAGACTTTCAGATCCTGATTGCCATCAATAATAGTCAACACAGGAGCAGTTATCAATTTCTGTTTCAGCTCTTGGAAAGCTGCATCACACTCGGGTGTCCAAATGAACTTGGTATGCTTCTTAGTCAACTTCGTCAATGGACAAGATAATCTCGAAAAATCCTTAACGAATTTCCGATAATAGCCGGCCAGACCTAAGAAACTTCTGACTTCTATGGGTGTGGTAGGCTGCTTCCAATCTTTGATGGCCGAGAACTTTCCTGGATCTACTGAGATGCCTTCCTTAGAGACAACATGGCCGAGGAATTTCACCTCTTCTTGCCAGAATATGCACTTGGAGAACTTGGCTTTCAGCACATTTCTTCGCAAAATCTCCAAGACTTCTTTCAGATGCTTTTTGTGTTCAGTAGTGGATTTAGATAATATTAGAATATCATTGATGAACACCAGCACAAATTTATTTAAAACATCGTAGAAGACTCTATTCATCAGATCAACGAAGTATGCTGGAGCATTGCATAGGCCGAAGGGCATCACTAGCCATTCATAAAATAAGTCAGGTCCTCTGAAAGCTGTCAAAGGCACACATTCTTCGGCAATGCATAGTTGGTGGAAACCTATAGCTAGGTCCATCCTAGAGAATACTTTGCTTCGTTCAAGCGGTCCAACAGATCATCAATGCGGGGCAGTGGGTATTTATTTTCCAGAGTTTGCTTATTTAGGTCATGGTAGTCCACACATAGCCTGAAGGTACCATCTGACTTTGGGACGAAAACCACTGCTACACCCCAGCTTGAGAAACTAGGCCTGATCAGACCCTTCCACAAAATCTGCTTCATTTGATTGCTCAGCTCCTCTTTTTTTTCCAGTGACATCCTCCGAATAGTGTGTACAACTGGCCATGCATTAGGAACTAAGTCAATTCTGAAATCGATTTCTCTATGCGGAGGTAAGCTGTCAACTTCTTCGAACACATCCGCATAGTCTCTGACGTTGGAATATTCTCAATAGTAGCAGGAGTGACTTCTAGAGAAGACCAGAATTCTTTCCTATCTGTGGATGAGCCGTGGCATGGAATAGCGATAATATATCCAAATTTGATTTTGATTCTGACTACTCTTTCAGCACAAAGTAACTCAGCCTCATATTTTGTTAGCCAATCTAGCCCAAGTATGATATCGTATCCAGAAAAACTCATAACGATCAAGTCAAAAGGGAATTGGAAATAAGAGTAAGAAACTGGCACTCTACAATATTGATCGAGAATAAGCAAACCTCCTATCGGGGTGTGGGCTCTAATTGGTTCTTTAAGTTTTCTGGGTTTCAATTTAAGCTTTTTAATCGTGTCAACAGATATGAAACTTCTAGACGCACCTGTATTAAACAAAACTGTAATAGGAATATTCTTAATGTTAAGAGTACCTTTTAAAACATCAGGCTTACCTGTTCCTTTGGAAGAAGCCGGTGCAGCCGCTCCGTCATAAACATGTGCCACTTCAGATTTCTTGAGCAGAGAACAATTTCTGATAAAGTGTCCAGTCTTGTGACAGTTAAAGCATTCCTTTAGGCCACGGGGGTTTTGTCCACTGCTCTGACTCGATCCAGACTCGTTCCTTTTTGGCCTCTTCGGGGCTCGGTACTCATAGTCAAAATGCCCTATCCTCTGGCAATTGAAGCACTTGACCTTAGATTTGTCCCTCTTCTTCTTCTCTTGGGGCTTGGCGGTGGAAGAGCTTCCCGCCTCAGCTTTCTTGTCCGACTCCTTTTTCTTGTTGTTGGCTTGATTTTTTCTCGCTCTTGTTGAGAACCCTTCTGATCAATCTCCTCATATTTGCCGGCCATCTTGATCACTTTAGTAAATGGATGCTCGATGTGTGCAGTCACCCTATTATGATACCTCCTCACCAGACCATTGATAAATCTCTTATTTTTCTGAAGCGGGTCTTGGACTAATTCAGGGGCATATCTGGAAAGCTCATCAAATTTCTTTACATACTCAGCAATAGTCATACTCCCTTGTTGGAGGTGGGTGAACTCATCATGGAGACGTTCAACTTCGTGAGGTGGAATGAACTTCTCATTGAATAGCTCTTTGAATTTCTCATAAGTCACATCAGCTTCATTACCACCCACCATAGCCGTTTCCCACCAAATCTGGGCCTGGTCCTTTAGGAACCAAGTCGCCATAAACCGCTTCCTATAATCCTCTAGCTCCAATCCTCCCAAGATATTCTCAATTGTCTTCAGCCATGCTTTTGCCTCTATCACCGTTTCTTGGCCTATGAAATGCACGCCACCTAAATTCTTGATTTTCTTCGCCACCTTATCTAGATCAAAAGCACATGAGGGTGGTGGTGGTGTTTCAACTTCTGGAGTGTCCTGTTCCTGGGTCACAGGAGTCTCATCTCTGGTGGGTCCTCTTGCCCCACCTCCACCACGGGGTCTCATACGTGCTCTGGTACTCTTTTCTCAATCAGTCTGTATCATCAAGGAAAGAGTCAGACTAAGAGAAACGATAAATTTCAAAGGAAAGATTTAAAAAATAGAGACATATGATAAGATGATAATGATATAATGACTTGATTAATATGTGCTATTCTGTTGTGCTCATTGCAGGAAATTACTAATCCTATCTCTAATGAGCTACTCATCTTAGAATACAACTGATTTTATCTAGACAAATTGTTCTAAAAATGTTATACTCCATAGCTAAGGTTAATGTAACGACCCGAAATCCCCCTTATGGGAAATCATGGATTGAGTTGAGGACAAGACGAATCAAAACACAAACAGAAGAACATTTCATTGTTAATTACAACAATTCCATCAGAATACAAGAATATACAGAGTATGAATCAATATTATACATCATAAAATATCAGAGATTACAATACATTACATAGCAGCGGAAAATAATACAAAACACAACTGAAGGAGATATACGGATACAAAGCTTTCTGAATATCATTCCACCTATAAACCAGGATCCTGTGAATATAAATCTGCAAAACCAAAACTACTAGCTGCCCGTGGAAAATAGGGGCACCCAGAGTTTAGGTTAAAACAATAAACTCCAGGTTAGTCATGTAACTGGTGTGAGAACTAAAACAGTTATTAATCTTTATTTTAAAGTTAGGTAAATCAAGGGACCACCCTGTATATCACGGAACGGGTTTCCTCCCAAGAATACCAGTACATAAAACAACAGCGCAATGCTAAATAAAGAATAATGAAGCTATTATAAGACCCAGGTCCTATCACACAATGCAACACAAACCGAAGGATAGGGTTTTACCTTATAATAGCCAAAGAATGCTTGATATGCTAAAATTCATCTTTTAATATTACTATAAGTGTATAGTGTCAAAAAAATTCAATCATAAGTATCATTCATAGGCGGCATGAATGCCCTATACCACTATGTTGCCATATATAGCTTATACAATCAAAAGCGCAAAGTCACGTATTGGAAGTTGGATTTCCATCTTTGAAATGAGGCAAGGGATCGTCCTCACCGCTTCGAGACGCTCTAGCCCGCCCCTCAGGAAAAGCCGCAACTACACCTTGGATCGTCAGGGCCGGTCCACACGATGTGGATTATAATGCCTGAACACTGCGTTTCCCCGCCCTATGGGGTGTCAATGAGCGAAATGACTCCATCAGACCCGGATCGTCCGATCTAAACGAGGCGCCTCGTTATCCATCATCCACATAAGTAAAATGTCAGGCCGTGTAAAACAATGACACCACTCCTAGCTAGAAGGAAACGCATGTCCTCCCTGAAGTCCTCTCCCGTTTCTGGTTCACAACCGGGGTGTGAGGCTCGCGAGTTAACGCTACATAAAGCTACGCCACAATGGCCGTGCTTTGATCATCAACCACAAGACTATGGTTTTCAACAAAAGCCTAGATCATTTGCATCTCAGCATGCCACACAGGCAATTCGCGCTATGCAGCCGATATTAATCACACAGAATGAAATCCGATGTCAGACACACATCCATTTACAAGTCCGTTTTGGGTCTGAACGAAACTGGAGGAAACTTATTCCTCGCATATCCATCGATCTCCAAGTACGTCTGGACAATCACCAACTGATTCCCTCCTCTTGGGTGTATAGCCCAATCAAGATCATCAGTAATTATCCAAACGATGTGAAGACCTCCGGTCTTCGACCACCGTCTTCATCTTCGACTAATCGTCGTATCAGTTATTCAGAATGGGATAAACCCGGTCTTTCCGAATAACTCGCGTATTTTATAAACAAGTGTTACACAAACACAACATACGCCTCATTCCAACTCAGAATATTCTTTTATTCAGTTATTCACATTATTAGGGAAAGTTCCCATTAATTTTATCAAAGACAAATTCTTTTAAATTTATTCTTTAATCTTCTTTTGGATTTTAATTTAAACCAAATTATAGTTTATCCAAATTAGTCGGGATTAGTGAACCTTACCGAAGTAATCATTTGTTTTAAATTCCCCAATCCCAACCTATTCATCCCGTGAAGTAAAACTGGTAATACCTCATATCTAACACCACGGTGTTATCGGTAAATTCAATTACCATTTAACGTTCAAATCTAATTAAAGATTTAACTATCGCCTGGAGAAAAACTGGTGATACTCCATTCTCGGTCATTTCAATCTAATTAAAGATTCATTAAAACTCCACTTGGTTTTAATCTTCCCAAAAAATCAATATCCTGTCTTTAACTGGGTTAAAGAACTAATGTCATTTAAAACAAAGCTCATGATAAACCCAAAATCACCTTCCATTAACAATGGAATTTTCATGGAAAACAGATCAATATATATAATCGTTATGAACTCCCATATCCGACTAATAATATAAATGGAATAACGGCAAAGCCTTTTAAATTCCATATATATATCAGCAGTCTTCCCCCACAGAAATTCACTTCGATTATTACGAAATCGAATTCCATTCCATTCCAATTTATTTTATTAAATTGGAAAACTTTACTTTGGTAAAAATCTTTTAAATCTTATCAAAAAGATTTATAAATTCCAAATCACATTTCAGTATAAATCGGGTTAAAGAACGAATATCGTTAAAACACAGCTCACAATAAACCCAATTCACATTCCATTAATTATCGGGTTAAAGAACAAGTATTTTTTAAAACACCGTTCATGATAAACCCAAAAATCAATTCCAATTCAATTCCAATTAAATATCATTTAATTGGTGTACTTCATTAAATCTAAATAAAAAGATTTAATCTTTTCTCAACTAGGTTTTTAAGAACAGTGTTAATGAAGATACCATTCACGACAAACTCAAATTCCATTTGATATTAAAAACAAGGCTCTGAATAGAAAATATATCGGCTTATATTCAATATCAAATACTATTACCAACAAATAATGTATTGGAAATAACGATATCAATATATCTTTCAAATTTCCATAACAATATCTGTATAATCACGAAATCAAACATCGAAATATTCCAAAGACGATTTCATTTCAAATCCATTTCCAATTTATATATTGGAAAATCTGGTTAATTTCAAAACCATTTCAAATCCCCTTTATTTATTTTAAAAATAAATGGATTATATTTCTAGTTCAAAACTAGTTCATTTCGATAATAATCTATTTTTATCTTTTCAAATATGGAGTTTTTCATCCCAATTCTTTCTAAATCATTTCTTATGTATTTACACTAATTATTGATATTTTTAATAATTTTATTAAGATTCGTACAGTCGATTTCCATCAACGGCCATCGAACTGCACTTACACCGACCTTTTCCAAATCTGATTTGGACATAATTCCAAATCCAACTTTTATATTTCTAATCTCTCATATTTGTTAGAAAGCTCTTTTTGATACGAACCCAACGATTCCAGCTTTAGGAGAATCTGACGGTCGGATCTCCCGTAATGTCCATTCGAAGTCAATGGTCAAAATTCGCGAACTACCGCAGCGCGACGTGTTCTATTCAGGCCATTATATTATATATATAATATATATAATATATATTTCATCGATTTCCATTCAAAACGTATTTTATAAATCGCTTTAAATTCATTTTCAAAAAGATTTCAACTTCCATCTCAAATTCAAATCAAAATTGAATTTTCCAATATAAATTCGTTTTAAATTCATTTCAAATCGATTTCAATTCAATTTCTATCTGTTTTAAATTCAGTTCAAAACGATTTCAATTCTATTCAATTTAATTCTAATTTCAAATCATTTCAGTTTAAATCGAATTTCAAATCTATTTCAATTTAATTCGAGTTTCAAATCATTTCAATTTAATTCAAATTTCAAATCATTTCAATTTAATTCGAATTTCAATTCATTTAAATTTAATTCGAATTTCAATTCTATTCAAAATATCATATTTTGAAATTGCTTGCGATATTCGGTGTAAAATGAACAAAATCGACAAAATTCCCGTTCGTGTTAAAATGATGTTTAACTACTTAATACGACTTTATATATATTTAAATATATTCGTGTCCATCCCAAATCGGACATCAAAATCATATTTTGATTCATTTCTGAATATTATTTGTAAATATTCGTCATTTTAAAATAATCGTTATTTAAAAATATTTATTCTTTCTGAACTAGAATCAGACACAGTCAATTACCATATAATGTGATTATATGGGGTTTCACACAACAAATGTGTATAACTACAATGAAAACAGCAATCCATCATCCAGAGTGCATTCTACAGTGTATAAGCATCAAATATAAATATTTAACACTTATAAAAGCATGTCAATCAATCGATCGACATACAACTAATTATCGGGATTAGTGTATGTCCAATATCATCCCAATACCCGTGTGGGGTTTCAATCAATCAAACGCATATTTTATTTGTGCAGTTGCGCTATGTGTAAAATTTATCGTCCCAATCAATATCAGTCAAATGTGTGTATATAAACAAATCGTCTGATTTGTTTATAAATATTTATTTTATATACACGTTAAAAAATATTTTTAACTATAAAATATTTATTCATTCCACATCACACAATCAATTTTCACAACAGATCAATCAAACATACAGGTCATCCATGGTCTGTGGACGACCGGTGTCGGGTGCTGCTAAGCACCTCTACATCCTAGCATATATTTCAAACTAGAAATTAAAATAAAAGTGGGGAGTTCTCACCTAAAAGCTAAACCAAACGCCACGAATCTTCATATGTAGAAAATTTTCGCCGTCTGCCACTTTCGTTGCCTGTATTCACTACATATATAAAAATCACGTATTTTTACTTCGCTTTCAAGATGATAAAGATTATATTTTTAATACGCTACTTCATATACAAGAATCTTATCTTTCCAAATATAAAATCAAATCCTTATCCTTGCTACTTCATAATAAAAATCGAATCTTTATACTTGTTGCTTCATAACAAAAATCGAATCTTTATACTATATAAAAATCATAGCTTTACATATAGAAATGCTCTTTTTCATATATAGAAAAATCATATCTTTTTATTATTAAAAACCATAACTTTCATATGAATAAAAATCTAAACTTTCTTATTTAAAAATCAAGCCTTTTTTATTTAAAAATCTATGCTTTTCATAACCAAAATTCTAATCTTTTTATAAACAAAAATCTAATCTTTTAACGCTATTTAAACCAATAAAAATCACATTTCAAATCGCTATTCGAACATACACAAATCAAATCTTTTCCCTATATAAAAATCATATTTTTATATGATTAAAACCTATTCTTATATAAATAAAATCATACTTTTTAAAATGCAAATTCATAAAACAAAACTGATTTTTTTTCACAACATTATATATATAAATTAACTAAAAATACATTTCACCGCGAAGAGAAGGGGTTTGGCAGTGGGGTAAGAGGCCAAAGGAGCGCGCAGGTGGTCGGGGAGGGTGTAGGCGGCGGCGGAGGGCGGGCTTGGGGCTGTGGCGACAGGGTTGGACTCAAATGGGGGATAGGGTTTCAGGGGGTGCGGTTTTTTCGTCAGAGAGAGAAGAGGGGAGAGATGAGAGGGGTGCGACAGGTAGGCCGGCGGTGGCTAGCGCTGGTGGCGGTCGATGTGGGGGTGGGAGGCGCGATGGAGATCGTCGTCGGTTTTTTTTTTCTTTTTTTTCTTTCGATCAAAAGTCTGGAGAGAGAAGAGGGAAAAGAGGGGAGGAAGGGTTGACCGGTAAGAAAGGATAAAGGGTGTGGGTCATTTTGTTTATTTAATTTATTATATATTTAATTTCCAATAAAAAGATCACCTTTTCATTTGGTCTCCAATTTGAACCCACCGACTGTCGTTCCGTGCTAATTACCCCCATTCCGAACACAATGGGATATGTATCGTATGCTGATTCAATCGTTTCGATCAGTTTTCATCAAAATCAAAATATAAATCTATATATTGAATTTGAACGATCATTTCAATTTACCGGGGCCACAAACGGACTCTAAAAATTCCCCAAAAATATTTTCTAGCTTCGTATTGACGATACGGTCCCAACAAAACTAATTTCATCAAATTCTGAGACCGTTTGAAAAATGACCATTTTAAAGGGCCAGAATTCCATAGCGACTATTCTTAATTTTCAATTGGACATATCTTTTTATTCCCGCTATGAAATTTTGATTTTTCTGATTCGTTGAAAAGATATTTTCAAATAGATTCTAATATTTTTGGGTTCGCTAAAATCCGGTTTTTTTTGAATCCTGTACATTCATTTGAACTTTGGAATGGAATTTTCGAACTACCATGCCATTTTCAGTTCCTTTTATAATTAAAATAAAATATTTATATTCTAACGTTGATTCAAATAAATATACCCATTCTAATTCTATTCAAAATAGATTTCTCGTCGCTATTATTTAAAATAATTCATTTTAAATATTCAAAATTCATTAAAATTGCCAAAATAAAAATTTTAAATTGGCTTAGATTTCCGGGTTATTACAATCTCCCCTACTTAAAACTTTTCGTCCCCGAAAAGGAACGAAGCTGAAAGTTGTTTTACAAACCGACTAAACTTCGATTATTTTCTCTACGGTTTAAGTTCTTCAACTTTTCAGTTTCTAAGAACTTTTCAAATTTTTCAATAATTTGGCTAACACCCTAAATTTTTGAAAAAATTCGCCATAACCTCCCCTGCACCGGGGAGCTTCGGGATACTTCAAATATCCTCCCATGGCCCTCACCAATCCAAAAAGAAAAAGAAATAGCCAAGAGGCTAGCCAATCGGCTCATAAAATCATCCAAACCCAAAGAAAAACAATAAACGTGTACCTATTTGTCGGGCAAACAATTTTATTCCTCTTCTCTAGCCTCCTTGCTATGACCTGTTCAATGTAAGTACATGTATAAGCATGCAAATTCGACTAATTTTCAATACAACTCACTATTTGGTTCAATTTGGCTAAAGGTTCAACATTTAATTAATCAAACAATAATCATACAACACAACCAACAATCAATTAGTTGATTATCCTTTCAAATTCATAATTTTGATATATAGTCAAAAATCACATTTTTGGTGCCAAATCACAAAAATAGACCCTATCTAATTTTGGTTCTCGCACCAGTCAAATGGAAATATATAGGAATCCCACTTTCGAAACTCGAACACAAACTGCTGATGATACGTAGTCATCAACAGAATCATCTCCGGGCAACTAGAATGTAATTCTATATCTATCCACTATATTAAAACTTCAAATACACGTGGATCAGACGTATATGCAAAATCTTTATATATTGGATTGTCCAACTCAATATAATAATAATATTCAACTATGAATACTTGATTTAAATTTTCAAAACGAAAACCATTTTCATTATAAAAGTATACTCTTCACACTCGTTCTAGGATACTACTGATCCTATCTCTAACGAGTCATTCTCATTGGATATTACTAATCCAATTTCTGATGAATTCTTTCGTATGGTTCTAATGTGTCTTGTTCTCGAGCTCTGTAAACCAAAGCTCTGATACCCCGATGTAACGACCCGAAATCCCCCTTATGGGAAATCACGAATTGAGTTGAGGACATGATGAATCAGAACACAAACAGAAGAACATTTCATTGTTAATTACAACAATTCCATCAGAATACAAGAATATACAGAGTATGAATCAATATTATACATCATAAAATATCAGAGATTACAATACATTACATAGCAGCGGAAAACAATACAAAACACAACTGAAGGATATATACGGATACAAAGCTTTCTGAATATCATTCCACCTGTAAACCAGGATCCAGTGAATATAAATCTGCAAAACCAAAACTACTAGCTGCCCATGGAAAATAGGGGCACCCAGAGTTTAGGTTAAAACAATAAACTCCAGGTCAGTCATGTGACTAGTGTGAGAACTAAAACAGTTATTAATCTTTATTTTAAAGTTAGGTAAATCAAGGGACCACTCTGTATAACACAGAACGAGTTTCCTCCCAAGAATACCCATGCATAAAAAAACAGCGCAATGCTAAATAAAGAACAATGAAGCTATTATAAGACCCATGTCCCATCACACAATGCAACACAAACCGGAGGATAGGGTTTTACCTTATAATAGCCAAAGAATGCTTGATACGCTAAATTTCATCTTTTATTTTTACTATAAGTGTATAGTGTCAAAACAATTTCAATCATAAGTATCAATCATAGGCGGCATGAATGCCCCTTACCACTATGTCGCCATATATAGGTTATACAATTAAAACCGCAAAGTCACTTGTTGGAAGTTGGATTTCCATCTGTGAACCGATGCAAGGGATCGTCCTCACCGCTTCGAGACGCTCTAGCCCGCCCCTCAGGAACAGCCGCAACTGCACCTTAGATCGTCATGGACGGTCCACTCTATGTGGATTACAATGCCTGAACACGGCGTTTCCCCACCCTATGGGGTGTCAATGAGCCAAATGACTCCATCGGACCCGGATCATCCGATCTTACCAAGGCGCCTCGCCATCCATCATCCATATAAGTAAAATGTCAGGCCGTATAAAACACTGACACCACTCCTAGCTAGAAGGAAATGCATGTCCTCCCTGAAGTCCTCTCCCGTTTCTGGTTTACAACCTGGGTGTGAGGCTCGCGAGTTAATGCTACACAAAGCTATTCCACAAAGGTCGTGCTTTGATCATCAACCACAAGACTTTTCTTTTCAACAAAATCCTTGATCATTTGCATCTCAGCATGCCACATAGGAAATTCACGCTATGCAACTGATATCAATCACACAGACTGAAATCCGATGTCAGACACACATCCATTTACAAGTCCGTTCTGGGTCTGAACGAAACCGGAGGAAACTTATTCCTTGCATATCCATCGATCTCCAAGTACGTCTAGACGATCACCAACTGATTCCCTCCTCTTGGGTGTACAGCCCAATCAAGATCATCAGTAATTATCCAAATGATGTGAAGACCTCCGGTCTTCGACCACTGTCTTCATCTTCGACTACTCGTCGTATCAGTTATTCAGAATGGGATAAACCCGGTCTTTCCGAATAACTCGCGTATTTTATAAACAAGTGTTACACAAATACAACATACGCCTCATTCCAACTCAGAATATTCTTTTATTCAATTATTCACATTATTAGGGAAAGGTTCCCATTAATTTTATCAAAAGATAAATTCTTTTAAATTTATTCTTTAATATTCTTTTGGATTTCAATTTAAACCAAATTATGGTTTATCCAAACTAGTCGGGATTAACGAACCTTACCGAAGTAATCATTTGTTTTAAATTCCCCAATCCCAACCTATTCATCCCATGAAGTAAAACTGGTAATACCTCATATCTAACACCACGGTGTTATCGGTAAATTCAATTACCATTTCACGTTCAAATATAATTAAAGATTTAACTATCGCCTGGAGCAAAACTGGTGATACTCCATTCTCGGTCATTTCAATCTAATTAAGGATTCATTAAAACTCCACTTGGTTTTAATCTTCCCAAAAAATCAATATCCTGTCTTTAACTGGGTTAAAGAAATAATGTCATTTAAGACACAGCTCATGATAAACCCAAAATCACCTTCAATTAACAACGGAATTTTCACGGAAAACAGATCAATATACATAATCGATATGAACTTCCATATCCAACTAATAATATAAATGGAATAATGGCAAAGCCTTTTAAATTCCATATATATATCAGCAGCCTTCCTCCACAGAAATTCACTTCGATTATTACCAAATCGAATTCCATTCCAATTTATTTTATTAAATTGGAAAACTTTACTTTGGAAAATCCCTTTTAAATCTTATCAAAAAGATTTATAAATTCCAAATCACATTTCACCGTAAATCGGGTTAAAGAACGAATGTCGTTAAAACACAGCTCACAATAAACCCAATTAACATTCCATTAATTATCGGGTTAAAGAACAAGTGTTATTTAAAACACCATTCACGATAAACCCAAAAATCAATTCCAATTCAATTCCAATTAAATATCATTTAATTGGTATACTTCATTAAATCCAAATAAAAAAATTTAATCTTTTCTCAACTGGGTTTTTTTTAGAACAGTGTTAATGAAGACACCATTCACGACAAACCCAAATTCCATTTGATATTAAATACAAGGCTCTGAATAGAAAATATATCGGCTTATATTCAATATCAAATACTATTACCAACAAATATTGTATTGGAAATAATGATATCAATATATCTTTCAAATTTCCATAACAATATCTGTACAATCACGAAATCCAACATCGAAATATTCCAAAGACGATTTCGATTCAAATCCATTTCCAATTTATATATTGGAAATTCTGGTTATTTTCGAAACAATTTCAAATCCCCTTTATTTATTTTAAAAATAAATGGATTATATTTCTAGCTCAAAACTAGTTCATTTTGATAAAAATCTATTTTTATCTTTTCAAATATGGAGTTTTTCTTCCCAATTCTTTCTAAATCATTTCTTATGATTTTACACTAATTATTGATATTTTTAATAATTTTATCAAGGCCCGTAAAGTCGATTTCCATCAACGGCCATCGAACTGCACTTACAACGACCTTTTCCAAATTTGATTTGGACATAATTCCAAATCCAAACATTAGATTTCTAATCTCTCATATTCGTTAGAAAGCTCTTTTCGATACGAACCCAACAGTTCCAGCTTTAGGAGAATCCGACGGTCGGATCTCCCGTAATGTCCATTCGAAGTCAATGGTCGAAATTCGCGAACTACCGTAGCACGGCGCGTTATGTTCAGGCCATTATATTATATATATATATATAACATATATAATATATATTTCGTCGATTTCCATTCATAACGTATTTTATAAACTGTTTTAAATTCATTTTCAAAACGATTTCAACTTCCATCTCAAATTCAAATCAAAATTGAATTTTCCAATATAAATTCATTTTAAATTCATTTCAAATCGATTTCAATTCAAATCGAATTCAATTCAATTTCAATCTGTTTTAAATTCAATTCAAAACGATTTCAGTTCTATTCAGTTTAATTCGAATTTCAAATCATTTCAATTTAATTCAATTGCAATTCTATTTCAATTTAATTCGAGTTTCAAACCATTTCAATTTAGTTTGAATTTCAAATCATTTCAATTTAATTCGAAATTTAATTCATTTCAATTTAATTCGAATTTCAATTCTATTCAAAATATCAGATTTAGAAATTGCTTGCAATATTCATTGTAAAATGAATAAAATCGACAAAATTCCCGTTCATGTTAAAATGGCGTTTAACAACTTAACACGGCTTTATATATATTTAAATATATTCGTGTCCATCCCAAATCGGACATTAAAATCATATTTTGATTCGTTTCTGAATATTATTTGAAAATATTCGTCATTCAAAAATAATCGTTATTTTAAAATACTCATTCTTTCTGAACTGGAATCAGACACAGTCAATTACCATATAATGTGATTATATGGGTTTTCACACAACAAATGTGTATAACTACAATGAAAACAGAAATCCATCATCCAAATTGCATTTTACACTGTGTAAGCATCAAATATAAATATTTAACGCTTATAACAGCATGTCAATCAATCGATCGACATACAACTAATTATTGGGATTAGTGTATGTCCAATATCATCCCAATACCCGTGTAGGGTTTCAATCAATCAAACACATATTTTATTTGTGCAGTTGGGCGATATGTAAAATTTATCGTCGGAATTAATATCAGTCAAATGTGTGTATATAAACAAATCGTCCAATTTGTTTATAAATATTTATTTTATATGCACGTTAAAAATTACATTTTTAACTATAAAATATTTATTCATTCCACATCACACAATCAATTTTCACAACAGATCAATCAAACATACAAGTCATCCATGGTCTGTGGACGACGGGTGTCGGGTGCTGCTAAGCACCGTCTGCATCCTAGCATATATTTCAAACTAGAAATTAAAATAAAAGTGGGGAGTTCTCACCTAAAAGCTAAACCAAACGCCATGACTCTTCATATGCAGAAAATCTTCGCCGTCTGCCACTTTCGTTGCCCGTATTCACTACATATATAAAAATCACATATTTTTACTTCGCTTTCAAGATGATAAAGATTATATTTTTAATACGCTACTTCATATACAAGAATCTTATCTTTCCAAATATAAAATCAAATCCTTATCCTTGCTGCTTCATAATAAAAATCGAATCTTTATACTTGTTGCTTCATAACAAAAATCGAATCTTTATACTATATAAAAATCCTAACTTTACATATAAAAATCCTCTTTTTCATATATAGAAAAATCATATCTTTTTATTATTAAAAACCAGAACTTTCATATGAATAAAAATCTAAACTTGCTTGTTTAAAAATCAAGCCTTTTCTTATTTAAAAATCAATGCTTTTCATAACCAAAATTTTAATCTTTTTATAAACAAAAATCTAATCTTTTTACGCTATTCAAACCATTAAAAATCACATTTCAAATCGCTATTCTAACATATACAAATCAAACCTTTTCCCTATATAAAAATCATAATTTTATATGATTAAAACCTATTCTTATATAAATAAAATCATACTTTTTAAAATGCGAATTCATAAAACAAAACTGATTTTTTTTCAAACATTATATATATAAATTAACTAAAAATACCTTTCACCGCGAAGAGAAGGGGTTTGGCAGTGGGGCCAGAGGCCAGAGGAGTGCGCAGGTGGTCGGGGAGGGTGTAGGCGGCGGCAGAGGGCGGGCTTGGGGCTGTGGCGACAAGGTTGGACTCAAATGGGGGATAGGGTTTTAGAGGGGTGCGGTTTTTTCGTCAAAGAGAGAAGAGGGGAGAGATGAGAGGGGTGTGACGGGTAGGCCGGCAGTGGCTAGCACCGGTGGCGGTCGATGTGGGGGTGGGAGGCACGATGGAGATCGTCGACGGTTTTTTTTCTTTCAATCGAAAGTCTAGAGAGAGAAGAGGGAAAAGGGGGGAGGAAGGGTTGACCGGTAAGAAAGGATAAAGGGTGTGGGCCATTTTGTTTATTTAATTTATTATATATTTAATTTCCAATAAAAAGATTACCTTTTCATTTGGTCTCCAATTCGAACCCACCGACTGTCGTTCCTAGCTAATTACCCCCATTCCGAACACAATGGGATATGTATTGTAAGCTGATTCGATTGTTTTAACCATTTTTCGTCAAAATCAAAATATAAATCTGTATATTGAATTTGAACGCGCATTTCAATTTACCAGGGCCACATACGGACTCTAAAAATTCCCCAAAAATATTTTCTAGCTTCGTATTGACGATACGGTCCCAACAAAACTAATTTCGTCAAATTCTGAGACCGTTTGAAAAATGACCATTTTAAAGGGCCAGAATTCCATAGCAACTATTCTGAATTTTCAATTGGACATATCTTTTTATTCCCGCTATGAAATTTTGATTTTTCAGATTCGTTGGAAAGATATTTTCAAGTAGATTCTAATACTTTTGGTTTCGCTAAAATCCGGTTTATTTTGAATCCTGTACATTCATTTGAACTTTGAAATCGAATTTTCGAACTACCGCGCCATTTTCAATTCCTTTTATAATTAAAATAAAATATTTATATTCTAACGTTGATTCAAATAAATATACCTATTCTAATTCTATTCAAAATAAATTTCTTGTCGCTATTATTTAAAATAATTCATTTTAAATATTCAAAATTCATTAAAATTTCCCAAAATAAAAATTTTAAATTGGCTCAGATTTCCGGGTTATTACAGTTAACCTTTAGCTCTGATACCAAATGTGACGACCCATACTTTCGTGGAACGAAAGTAAGGATAATTGTAGGAGCATAACATAATTAAAACAATAATAGATCACAGATACATAACACAACATATAAATCATTGCAGCGAAAGGAAATGTCATCACAAACATCATCGTAGAACATCAGAGTATGCAGTACAGGATACACTTAGCAAAATAGATGCCTGAAATAGGGAAAGAAACAAAGTCTCAATCTCCCAAAATACATCAATATTCAATACTGTCTCAATATCTCAAGAAGAACATAAAAAGATAAAAAGAAAATATCCTCCATCATCATCATCAGCAAGCTCTAGTCCAGAAAACATCATTACCTGAAACTTGTCAATTGGCTGCCCGTGTGGAAAGACGGCACCCGAGTTTGGAAAGTGAAACAAACTACGAGTCAGTCATGGGACTGGTATGAGAAATCTTACTAAGCTAATAATATGGCAGATCACTGGACCACGCCGCTAACGTGGAACGGTTTCCTCCATTGGATTGCCAGTGCATAAGATTTATAAATTTTAGGTCACAATAACGCAATGCTTTTTAGAAAATGAAATCATTATAAGACTCATGTCCCATCACACAATGCAACGCAAACGGAGGATAGAGTTATACCTTATAATGATAAAAAATGCTTGATACGTAGAAAATAATATTTTTAATATTATTATTAGTGTCCAATATGTTTTCAAAAATACTTCAAAGTAAATGTATCAATCCTAGACGACATAGCTACCATATACTATGTCGCCATATATAGGTTTTCAATCAAGAACGTAATGTCGTATTGGAGGTTGGTTTCCATCATGAGTCAAGGCTAGGGACGACTCCCAATCGATTCGAGACACTCTAGCAATGTCTCAGGATCACACCTACGGGCAACCCTTGGATTCTGCAGGGCTGGTCCACAAATAACGTTAGTGGATTGGCAATTCCTGAATATACGCTTTCCGATCCTATTGGACCTATAAATTGTCCATTGGTGACCAATAAAAATCTGAGGCGCCTCATTCCATCAACCACATAAGTAAGAATGCCGGGCCTTGCAAAAACCCAAACACCACTTCTAGCTAGAAAGAAACGTGTGCACTCCCTGCATTCCCCTGTCCCGTTTTTTGACTCTACCGGGGTGTGAGGCTCGCGAGGTAACGTAATACACATAGCTATGCCTAAATAGGCTATGCTTTGATCATCATCCACATGGCTCTGCTTTTCAACAAAAGCCTCGATCAATTGCATCTTAGCATGTCACATTGACAGTCCATACCATGCGATCAATAACTACCAATATATAACCTTCGAGCTTGTGCGTCTCAAAGAAGGGTGTTTAGCAAGAGAATAAATTCTCCGCCACCACAGAAATATATTAATAGATATCAATTTAATTACACGGCATGAAATTCAATGTCGGACACACATCCATTTACAAGTCTGTTCTGGGCCTGAACGAAACCGGAATCACCTTATTCCTCGTCCCGTATGTCCAATACGGAAGTAAGGTGCTCGCGTATCCGGACAATCAACAAGTACGTCCAGACAACTACCACTTTAACCCTTTATTGGTGGCTAGCCAATGCCAGGCATCAGTAGTTATCCTTTCGATATGAAGATCGCCGGTCTTCAATCGCCGTCTTTAAGTTCTTCAATTTAGATCGTCGTATTATCATTTGAAATGAGTTTTAACTCGGTCTTTTCAATTGATCCTCATATATATATAAAATTTAAAATCATTTAATCGTTAGTGGTGTTTAATAACGATTAATCAATATTTTTATTTAAATAAAATATCCAAATTTAATTAACGACGCTTCGGGTCAATGGGATGCCCTAGCGTTATTTTTACCAAAATTTAATTTACACATACCTTGAAATCTAACCGTTGGATTTTAACAAAATTCATATCGATGGAAAGATCTCCCCAAAGCGGTCCTAACGGTTCCAATTTTGGAAAAATCTGACGGTCGGATCAAATAGTATAATCGTTTAAAGTAACGATTGCTGAAACGTGAACTACCATGCTCGATTCATTTTAATTTTAATTTATATATATATATATATTTATCGTTTGGCGATTTCCACTACTTTCAAACAATCACATGCAAGCCACATACAGTCTATATTCATGTTAGAGATTTTATATGTGATTTTCATAATCCTACTAACATGATAAAAATGATGATTTGAAATAAATCATGTTTTAATGACTAATTATTTCCAATGATAACTGTTACATTGAAAGTATGTATTCCTAATGTGCACCCCCTTTGGTCAAAACCAAATGATGATAAAACATGATTTTTAATTTTTCTATTTTTATTGCTTCTACAATGACGATAAAGATGTGACATTTAAATCTGTTCTTTTAATTGCATATAAAATGACGATAAATGTGTAACCTTTGATCTTATTCCTTTTATTGCCTCTAAAGTGGAAAAAAATGTAATTTTTATTTCTTTTCTTTTTATTTCGTTTGACATGACAATAAAAATGTAACTTCCAATTTTGTTCTTTTTATTGTCTCTAAAATGACAATAAAAATGTAACTTAAAATCTATACTTTTCATTACATCTAAAATGTAAATAAAAATATGACTTTTTAATTGTATGCTTTTTATTGCCTCTAGTTTGATAATAAAAATATAGCATATATTTCTAATCCTTTATTTACAACTAACATGTCAACAAAATTGTCATTTTTGATTTATTCTTTTTATTGTCTCTAACTTGGCAATAAAAATATAACATTTAAAACTATACTTTTTATTACATCTAAAAAGATGTAACCTTTAAATTCGATTCTTTTTATTTCCAACTAACATATAAATGGAAATGTAACTTTTTCTATGTTTTTATTTGCATCTAATATGCAGATAAAAAAATGCAACTTTTTAATCAATGTTTTATTTATATCTAAAATGCAAATAAAAAAAGTAACTTTTCATTCTATGTTTTATTTGTATCTAAAATGCTAATGAAAAATTGTAACTTTTATTCTATTCTTTCATTTGCATCAAAAATGCAAATGAAAAATGTAACTTTTATTCTATTCTTTTATTTGCATCAAAAATGCAAATGAAAAATACAACTTTTTTTATTCTATTCTTTTATTTGCATCAAAAATGCAAATGAAAAGTACAACTTTTATTCTATTCTTTTATTTGAACCAAAAATGCAAATGAAAAATACAACTTTTATTCTATTCTTTTATTTGTAGCAAAAATGCAAATGAAAAATACAACTTCTTAATCTCATGTTATATTTGCATCAAAGAGTGCAAATAAAAATTCAACTTTTAATTTCATGTTTTATTTGCATCAAAGAATGCAAATAAAAATGTAACTTTTAATTTCATGTTTTATTTTCATCAAAGAATGCAAATAAAAATGTAACTTTTAATTTCATGTTTTATTTGCATCAAAGAATGCAAATAAAAATTCAACTTTTTCTATGATGTTTATTTGCATCTAAATTTGCAAAAAAAAAAGTAACTTGCATACTACAATCAAACAACAACATATGTGATGTTTTTATTAATCAACACACAAAGTGATATATTTTATATGAATTGAAAGTTCTAATTCAATTCAATAATACAAACAAAAAGATATATTTTATTGAATTGACAATTCTAATTCAATTCACTAATATAGGCAAAATGATATTTTTCAATGAATTGACCATCCTATTTCAATCCAAAAATATAGACAAAAATAATATTTATCATTGAATTGACAAACAAATTCAATTCAATAAGTATGACCACAATGATATTTTTTAATTGAATTGACTAACAAATTTAATTCGATAAATATGAAAACAATGATATTTTTTAATTGAATTTATAAATAAATTCAATTCAGTAAATATGACCAAATGATATTTTTTTTAATTGAATTGGCAAACAAATTCAATTCAATAAATATGACCAAATGATATTTTTTTAATTGAATTGACAAACAAATTCAATTTAATAAGTATGACAAAATGATATTTCATTTTTGATTAATATACATGATTCACAAATTATTGGCAAAGAAAAGAAATGATTTATTTTAATTTAACCGACATATACAGATCTACAATTTAACTAACAGATCTATCATACATACACACAAAATAAACAGATCAATCATCCAAAATTTCATCACATCGCATAACTAATTCATTAACATACATACAATTATTTAACAGCGAGAAAAATAATTAAATTGATTAATTAATTAAAATCAGAAATCTCACAGTCGTGAATCTGAACTGTTTGGATCCGCAAATTTGGCCAAAATTTTATCAGCTTGGAATCGCTTCTAGTCAGAACCGTAGCGTAGGTCTCGTCTCTACGATCGCACAGAATCTGAAATCGTTCATTTTCGATGTCTTATGAATTAGTTAGGAACAAAACAAGATCAATAATAGTTTTTAATTTAAATTAATAAAATATTTAAAAAGAATTAACCTTCTTCTTCCTCTTTCAGAAAACAGCCGTTAGTTTTCAAAATGGTTCAAAACTTCAGATCAATTTTGCACAAAATCCGAAGCACCAGAGGTCGATCGGAAGGGGGCACGTCGAAAGGCTACAGGCGATGCACCAGGGGGCCTGCTTTGGCTCAGCTCGATCGAGCCTAGGGGGGCGGCAGTGGTTTTTGACACGGTTTTAGGGTCGTGGATCTCAGAGTTCGGGCCACCAGAGAATGATCAAGCCGTATGAAATTGAGGAGGATGAAAATCTCTACAGAAAAGCCTAAAGGAGTGGAGTCTGATATGCAGAGGAGGAGAATTTATTGGAAGAAGGTGGAGGTGTTCTCAGCCATGGATAGATGGTCTAGGCGGCGGCTACAGTAGATAGGTTTAGGGTTTGAGTAAAAACATGCATTTTTATATTATTTTAATGCTAATTTTACAAATAAATCCAAAAGTTTTAAACCAATCCAATTTCAGTCCAACCTGAGTTGAGCACACCCAATAGCCCCCGTTCCAGATCCAATGGGCTAGGTCTCGTCAGCCCAAACGACTGTCTGTGACCTGAAATCTTTAATTTAATATTTAAATCCTTTAATAAATTAATTTGATCGTATATTTAGATTCACCGGGGCCACATATAGACTCAGAAAAATCCAAAAAAATTATTTTTGGCTTTGTTTTGACGATAAGGTCTAACAAAATTAATTTTGTCGAATTATGAGACTGTTTGAAAAATGGTCATTTTCAAGTCGATCAGATTTGACTGAAATTGACAAAACACATTTTTGTTTGCCACACTCACATATTAATTCCAAAAATTTCGGAAAATTAAAATTAGAAATAATTTGAGATTCCGGATCCAACAGAAGTGGTTTCGTCGAAAACGGAGGTTATTCGAAAAATAGTCTTTTATACGGGCTATAAATTATACTATAGCGACCATTCTGAATATTCAACTAACCATAACTTTTGATTCCCGCTATGAAATTTTGATTTTTCGGGTTGTTGGAAAGATATTTTCAAACAGATATGGATATTTTTGGTTTCACTAAAATCCGTTAAATTTTGAATCCGGTACATTCGGTCAATGTTCAAGTTTGACTTTTTAAACTACCATACTATTTCTGATTCCTTTAGAAATCAAAATAAATATATTCGCTCTAACTTCGATTAAAATAAATTTTTAATCATTATTTTTTAAAATAAATTATTTTAACTATTCAAAATTTGCTGAAATAGCCAAAATAAAAAAATTAAATTGGTTCGGATTTTCCGGGTTGTTACACAAATGATCAAGGCTTATTGTTGAAAAGCAGTGCCTTGTGGTTGATGATCAAAGCACAGCTTTATTGTAGCAGAGCTTTGTGTATAGCGTTACTTCGCGAGCCTCACACCTCGGTATGAACCAGAAACGGGAGAAGGACCCCAGGGAGAACATGTGTTTCTTTCTAGCTAGAAGTGGTGTCTGGGTTTTACAAGCCCAGATATTTTTACTTATGTAGAAGAAGGAAAGCGAGGTACCCCGGATTTGAGTCCCTAGTGGCTCTATTTTACGCCCCATAGGGCGGGGAGACGTATTGTTCATGCATTACTAATCTACTAACATTATTTGTCGACCGACATTGGCGCTCCTAAGGGCTCACCTGAGTCTGAGTCCTGAGACATGGGCTAGATTGTCTCGAATTCGGTAAGGATGATCCCTTGCCTTGGTTCATGATGGAAATCCAACTTCCAATACGACCCATATGGTTTTGGTTGTAAACCTATATTTAGCGACATAGTATATGGTAGCTATGTCGTCTATGATTGATACATTATGATTGAAATGTTTTTGAAAACATAAATACACTAATAATAATATCAAATCTGTTTTATCGTATCAAGCATTTTCGGCCAATATAAGGTAAAACTCTATCCTCTGGTTTGTGTTGCATTGTGTGATGGGACTTGAGTCTTATAATGGTTTCATTTTTCTAAAAAGCATTGCGTTGTTTAACAATTTACTTTACATATGCACTGGCAATCTAATGGAGTAAACCCATTCCGCATTAGCGGCGTGGTCCTGTGATTAGCCTTATTATTAAATAGCTTACAGTAGATTTCTCATACCAGTCCCATGACTAACTCGTAGTTCGTTTCACTTTGCAAACTCGGGTGCCCTCTTTTCCACACGAGCAGCCTTGTATACAGGTTTAGCAGACTCATTCTGGATAGCAATGGAGCTGAAGATGGATCCTATTATGTCTATTATGTAGTTCAGACTTCATTTAGTATATTATGTTTGATTCCACTACAGACATTTTATATTACGTTGAAAAATGTATTATGCACTAAGTATTATCCTATTATGATGTGTAACTCTGATGACATATTATTTCCAGTGTAATTTGATGTACATTATCTGTTGTAATTCTATATTTCTCTTTTGCTGTTATAGTTATGTGTTATATTCCAATGATTATCCTTGCTTTCGTACTACGGGAGTTTGGGGCCATCACAGGTATGCTCCTTCTGCAGCGTGGGTTATTGCCGTGATCTGTGGTGTACCAGTCATTAGTGTTGGTGAGGAGCTTTTGATTGGTGATGGTTGTTGTCTTATTTACATTGTCTTTGCTATATTTGTTTTGTTGGTTGTTTGTTTGTACTTCTATTTTATAGTAGTTTCTATTTTGTACGCCATTGGAGAATGGCTTGATTCTCCCTATTGTAATATATTTCATTTTTCGTTGGAAAAAGGGAATAATTGACACCAATCATTCGAAATTTGACGTGTCTTCCTATATTAGTCCCGAGTTTGGATTATTTTTAGTTAATCCCAAGTTTTGTTGGTTCCTTCCCGTATTGACCCTGCTTACCTGAATACCTGTTTAGCCGGTTAACTTTCCCAAATCAAAATTATCTTGTTGACTTCAACTATATTTCATTTCAAATCATTATTTTTGATTCATTCATGACCAAAATTTCGATCATGTCCTTTTGCTATCAAAGCAGATAGAGGAATCCTTGAAACTGCCAAAGAAAACCAGATCTACCAAAGTGAAAACATGGACGCTGGAAATTAGTCTGTCGACGTTGTCACGTCAAAGGCAGGTCTGCCGCCTTCAGCAGGTTTGCAACCAGGCATGGAAAGCATATCTCTACTCTTAGAGATGGCAGAAGATTCATTCAATACAACCTGTTTGGTTGTCATTGGAACTCCAGATGATACTAACCTTCATCAAATAATTAACGAATCCCATTGGAACCCCAAAGGATATACGATTTAGGATTTGTGAATGAAAATGCGAAAAGATACATTCGCCAACTTGAGTGCTGCATTCAGCGCTAGTTTGGTGGTGTTTTGCGCATTTGGTTATTGTATCATTGTTGAAAATCATTTGTTACTTAACAGTTGGTAATGCACTAGTTGTTTGTTTGATGTGAATGACGAACTGTTGTCTTGAGGGTATGTGAAATGAGTTTGAAGTGAAGTTTTGTGGTACGTGATGACTAGTTAATGTGTTACGTCATAGGTGAATGGTTGAATGATACAATGGCTTGTCGATGATGGGTGTGTATAATGAAGAAATTTTTTTTTTTGTAGAAGTTACGTGAGGTTCAGGGAAGTAAATGGAAGGTAAAGGGGAGGAGTACTGATCTTAAGGGAGAGGTGGTGTTGTTCGATTGCGCATAAGAGAAAGTAGAAGTAACGTGCAAAAAGAAGAAGTAGACATTGTTTTTTGAAATGTAGAATCTGGTTTGGTAACTATGAGAGGGTTTAACTTGTGTTATAGAGGTGCTCGAATTAGGTTTAAATATTCCTGTATTAGCTAGAGAAGCGGTGTGAAAAATCTGAAAGTAATTCAATTCATTTCTTACCATTTCCAATTGCAATTTTATTTCCACTTCATATCCTTTAAACTTGTTCTTAGATAACTTGTGCTAGAGATATTTCCAGTTGCATCCATACCAATTCTACTGTTGCTTGAATTCTTGATTCCAGTGCTTATTTTCATGCATATTTAGTCCATAATTTGTGTCTACATTTCATCATGCCCGAACTTTGGAAAAAGAATTAAGAAAAATAATCAAATCTACTTGAACTTCTCAGATTCGAACTTTGGGAAAAGAATTAATAAAAATAATCAAATCGTTCCTCTCTTCCCTTAAAAATCGAAACTCCATCATTTCCTATCGATGTTGCCCAATTTCTCTCAGGCTTCGACAAAATTCATGTTTGGGGTTTTAGGAGAAAAAAATCATTGTGATTAGCGTTCAAGCCATGGATGTGAAGCTGTCCTCATCTCTCACGCATGCAACAATAGCAATTCGAATTAGGGTTGGCTATCCAGGGGAGGCCCGAGGAAGTTTGTTTCCCAAGACGAACTACTGTTTTTTACATTTTTGTTGCCCTAGTTTTACCTTGAATGTATTCATGAACAGTTACTATTTCTATCATAACAATAAATAAGCAACTCCTAATACTTCATCAAAATGCTTAATATCATTCATGAAGAATGTCTATTTCAATATTTCCATAAAATCACATGAAAATATATTTATAACATATAACGTTGATCACAAAATATTGTTAAACTAAATCATTAGTTTACATGCCAAAATATTAAAATGTTAACATGGTATCAAACAAAAAAACTAACGAAAACATTTCTACTGTTGCTGCAAATTGATTGAAGTTGAACAAATGAATTGCTTATCCAACCATGCTCCTACAAATGAAGTCCTGTAAATAATGAACAAACTCATATTTCATAACATGAAAAAAGAGTTTCATTTGTGCTTCATTTTACATTTAAACTCAAATTCGTTATTAAGACAGCAGAAAAAGAAGATATATCTAGGCATTTGTAATTGGCAATAAAAAAGTCATAAGGTATTTACTGCCCAATTTTGATCAACTTGCAGCTTTACCTTAATCTCTAGCATCAACTGAATAATCAAAAGGTATTTACTGCCCAATTTTTACACCCAATGACTACTGCCAATTGTCACTGGCAACAGGAAAAAAAATTGAGTTTCCACTTTCTAGTCGATCATGCTGGATAGTCATAGTTCTCCTCAGCCAACTATAGTCTTTTGCTCTTTGTAGCATAATTATTTCAACCCAATTCCAATTCGTTGTTTTTGACAAAAATTGCAAAATCGAAACTAAATTGCAAAATCGAAATAAAATTTATCGCACCTGCCTTGTTGCGCTGAAAGTGAACGTCGTCGTCGTTTCCCCCCTTGTCGTTGTCGAGCTGGCGTCGCCTCCGCCCCCTTACCGAGCTGGAGATCTACCGCGGTTGCCGAAGTGGCACAAAGTCGCTCGGAGTGTCAGATTAGAATGGAGCGAATATTGATTTTTGCGTGAATAATTTTCGTCTGATTTCTGTTGCCCCATTCGCCAACGATGCCCTAGACAAATATCTCGTTTGTCTTGGTCATGGGTCGTGCCTGTGGCTATCATAGGGATTACTGGCTGAGAAAAATAAAGTGGAATGAGGATGTGGAGACCGGAAGACAGTTATTTAAGGTGGAAATAGGGAGAAAATGAAAGAAGAAATGTAGACCAGGAGTAGGGCTGGCAATTAGAACTGAGAACCGAAAAACCGAACCGACCCGACCTGAAAAGACCCGAACTCGAACCGAACCGAACCCGATGGGTCTTGGGTTGGGTCTAGGTGATGAAAAATGCAATAAAGACCCGACCAAAATTGACCCGACCCGAAGGATCCGACCAAAAAATATTGAATTATGTTTCCCAAAATATTTGAAGCACTCCATTCCTTCATTTATTTATTTTGAAAATAGGTTTCTTGGAGATGGTTGATATTTTTTTTACTATTGCGAGTTTAGAAAGTTAGGTGAATTTTTTACACTTATAAAATTATTATTGTGTATGAATGTTTCTAACATTTTAAACATGTTTTAAGATCTCTTTTGTTTTTTAAATTTCAATTTTGGATCTTTAAGCATTTTTGAATTTTTTAACATAAGTATTAAAGATTTTTGACTATAACAAACTCTTAGACATTATAAAAAAGTAAAGTACATTTTGGATATATTAATGTTACCAAAATATCATATTAACATAGACTTTTTAACTTCTTTAATAGTGAAAATTGATTAGGACTTCCTGATACCTCCGATCCATCGAAATCTCTTATCTATGGAAGTTTTCAAATTTTCTTTCGTATGGATATTTACATAAATATTAGAAATTCTTATACATTTGGTTTTTTTTCTTTTTTTGTTTCATTCGAGATCCAACTTTCAATATATTCAAAATTATCATTTTGTCTTTTTTTTATAAATTTTAAGATTTCAAAGTTTTCAAACTTATTAGGTTTTGGGTTTTTCTAATTTAAAATCATGAAATTTGCAAATTCGAGTGCCTTCGATATTCTCTAAAAAGTGAGTTCTTTTTTTGGTTTCATTTTGGCATTTCTTTTTTGGGCCTTGAAATGGTTAATATTTTCAAATTCTTTCGACCTTTCGAAAATGCTCTTTTTTTAAATCCAATCCAAAACATGTAGGAAATAGCTATTTTCGAAACCAAAAATGGCCACAACACCAAAGGTGCTTTTAAAGCACTTCACCAAATGGTTAGATTTTAAAATGGAGCCACGTAAATCAAAATAAACGATAAAAAGTAGAGAACATAAAATTTAGAGTGGTTCAGCCTAATGTCGGCCTACGTCCACTATGGTATCACTTATCATTATCATGGAGAAATTTACAAAGTGCATTGCTTCATACATTTCACTTATATCACTCATTCTCTCTCTCATAATGCTCTTCTATTTTTTACTCTCTTTTATCTTTTAAATCTCACTTGAATTTGTAGAGGAATGGATTAGATCTTGCAAATAGTGATACTTATTTTGCAGATCTTCAATCACTTAGGCATTTAGATGATCTTCCTTGATTCCATAGTGAAATTTTTGTTAGATCCTAGTTTTAGAGAGAATTAATAGCGGTTGGAGATCACTTGAATTGAGTTAGAGGGATTTCTCAGGGAGCATGAAGGAGATTATATCCATTTGTTGTTGGAGAAATGTTGATTGATCTTTGGAAGCCATCAGTGGAGCTTGGAATGGAGCTTAAAGTGTTGGATAAATGATTTGGTGGCCCTTTGGGGTAGAATTTTCGGTCCGTTTTCATGTGAGTGGTATGGGGTTATTTATATGTGGTCTTGGACGGGTGTGGCAAAGTCATAAATACGGGTGTACGGCTGGTAACCACGCTCTACAGTTGTCATACACCTATAACGTACATTCTGTTTTGATCCCCACGACATGAGTATGCATGCAGTTTGGCTTCATAGCAGGGACGACTTGCTTTTTTTCTTTTATGGGGTCTACGTCGTGAATATTAAGTAGAACAATCCACGTGGCACTCACATGTACAACAATCGCCTCCTAATTTGTTTGAATAATAATATCCATAATTGAGTAGGACTATAGCAAGAGCGAACGTGACATGCTCTACTTTTAAATAGCTAGCGCATTCTTCTTACAGTTGTTGACAACTATTATCATATGCTCACGACGTGAGTCATTTGTGACATGGGTTCCCCGAACGATATGAATGGGAACGACTTGCTTTATTATATAATATGTTTTCACATCATGAATCTTCTATATTATTGGTCTAATAAAAGCTATATAAAATGTGGCCACGTCATCACTGCATGGGTCTCAGGATACCATCAATCTATTGTAGTGTATTAAGTTACACGGTCTAATTATTGTGCACGACTTGACAATGGAAGCACGTGAACTTCCAATGACGTGACTTATGGCTTAGGGAGAAAACCCGTGTATGCTTATTATGAATAAGCTAATACTTCTGCTGACCATCTTAAATCATGTCGTTATATCGGCTTGGTACCATGTATCTTCATATCATTGACGATCTGATGAGTAAAACATTGTACAGGGCTTTGTCTTTCTGGTCTATATATTACGACATGATTCATATATTGGCGGTCCAAGGATCATTCAGTTCGTAAGCCTCTTATTCCATGTGTCCTTCCTTTTATGCGACGGTGTACGAATGAGAACAACTTGATATCATGGCGTGTTGAACGCCTTAACTCCATGTCGTGAGACAATCTACATCATGTCAGGTTAACGACTTGCACCATGTCGTACTGACGACTTTATTCCAAGACGTGTGAATGACTTTAAGTTGTGGCCGGCATGAGTCATCGATGGACGACCTGGCGCTTCTTCATGAGTTGAACGACCTGGGCATGTTGTGTTAACAACTTGAACCGCGTTGAACTAATGGAGTTAACATTTGCCCATCGAAGCTTGTATTTTTTGCTTGTGAAAAATGTTGGCTTCGAAATGGACGTTGTTGTTGATACATCTTTTCTTGTTTGATTCGCATATGGAACTTGCATTCTGATCCAAGTTTTGTCGATTACCTAAAAGCTTGTTAGTGATAATTCGAACTCACAACCACCTTTTGCACAAATTTGATTGCACTAACAGATGCCACGGGTTTGAATTCAATTGCTTGTCGTTGATAACATCGTGCTGGCATGTGAATGCCCAGTTTTTAATTTGAGCTCGAGGGCGTAGAACAAGCAAAATTCGCGATGGATTGATTGTGTCCGATTCCATTGAAATGGCTATGGCCAATCCATGCAAAATTACTTGTTTCATGAACTCGTTTAGCCATTGGACTTTACTAAGGTGAAGCACACTTTCTGAAGTGAATGACAGTCATGCCTTCTTTCATTGCTACAACCTGCTTTGCAACAACAAAAACATTGCGAGTTTCTAGGCTAATATTTTGTTATTGATTACTCATATCGACAACAGATTAGTCAGTTAAAATTTTCAACTATGGCAAATTATATTTTGAGTTGAATGAAGTGTCTGCACAAAATTATTTTATTCAACGGTTTACAACTCATCGAATATTGTCTACATAGACATGATATTCTATTTCGATTTCGCGCAAACGCTTAAGATCAACTAATCGATATAAAACGATTGTGAATTTCAAGCGTCATTGTTTTAATGACTTATATGATGGTGTTGTATGATTTTTCACATTTGGGAAAAACGTATTGTGATTTATTTTCTGCTTCTTCCTGAAGAAACTTTGGATATTCGTTCTCTCACTTAGGAGGTCCTTTAGCCTTTACTGTAGGAAGGACTTTGAATTTCATGCTCCTGCTTGGGCTAAAATCTAACACTTGTCACGTCTGGGGTATTCACGCGAGTTAATTGGAGGCCCAACATTCTTCACATCTGAGATAATCAGATGCTACGCAAATGGATTGACATTCTTCACATCTAATACTTTCAGATGCTACGAAAACGATTTACATTCTTCACGTATGATATTCCAGATGCTATGCAAATGATTTATATTCCTCACATCTGATATTTCAGATGCTATGCAAATGATTTACATTCTTCACATCTGATATTTCAGATGCTATGCAAATGAATTGACATTCTTCACATCTGGTATTTCAGATGCTACGCAAATGATTTACATTCTTCACATCTGATATTTCAGATGCTACGCAAATGAATTGACATTCTTCACATCTGATATTTCAAATGATACGCAAATGATTTACATTCTTCACATCTGATATTCCAAATGCTACACAAATGATTTACATTCTTCACATCTGATATTTTAGATGCTACGCAAATGAATTACATCTTCACATCTGATATTCTAGATGCTACAGAAATGATTTACAATCTTTACATCTAGTATTTCAGATGTTACGCAAATGAATTGTCATTCTTTACATCTGATATTTCAGATGCTACGCAAATGATTTACATTCTTCACATCTGATATTGCAGATGCTACGCAAATGAATTGACATTATTCACATCTCATACTTTCAGAAACTACGCAAATGATTTACATTCTTCACATCAGATATTCCATATGCTACACAAATGATTTATATTCTTCACATCTGATATTTCAGTTGCTACGCAAACAATTTACATTCTTCATATCTGATATTTCAAATGCTACGCAAATGAATTGATATTCTTCACATCTGATATTTCAGATGCTACGCAAATGATTTACATTCTTCACATTTGATATTTCAGATGCTACGCAAAGGAATTGACATTCTTCACACATGATATTTCAGATGATACACAAATGATTTACATTCTTCACATCTGATATTTCAGATGATACGCAAATGATTTACATTCTTCACATCTGATATTTCAGATGCTATGCAAATGAATTGACCTTATTCATATCTGATATTTCAGATGCCACGCAAATGATTTACATTCTTCACATCTGATGCTACACAAATAAATTGACATTCTTTACATCTGATATCCAGATGCTACGCAAATGATTTACATTCTTCACATCTGATATTCCAGATGCTACGCAAATGGTTTACATTCTTCACATATGATATTCCAGATGTTACGCAAATGAATTGACATTCTTCACATCTGATATTTCAGATGCTACGCAAATGATTAACATTCTTTACATCTGATGTTCCTGATGTTGAGCAAACGATTTACATTCTTCACATCTGATATTCCAGATGCTACGCAAATGATTTACATTCTCCACATCTGATATTCTAGATGCTACACAAATGAATTGACATTCTTCACATCTTATATTCCAGATGCTACGCAAATGATTTACATTCTTCACATCTGATATTTCAAATGCTACACAAATGATTTACATTCTTCAGATCTAATATTGCAGATGCTACGCAAATGATTTGACATTCTTCACATCTGATATTCCAGATGTTACGCAAATAATTTACATTCTTCACATCTGATATTCCATATGCTATGCAAATGATTTACATTCATCACATCTGATATTTCAGATGCTAAGCAAATGATTTACACGGTCATTGCGTCGTTCCATGGGGCAGGCACCAGTTCCTTTATCGGACGTTTAACTTGGCGAGCTGTCTTAGTTTATGAACTCGGGCTTTGAACCTCTCATTTGGGGAAGTGGCCCTTCGGCGAAATTTAAAACCCTCTTGCTTGTTTGTTGTAGCGCTTGTTCTTCGTTTGAATCTTTGCGACTCTTCCCATTCACTTTCCAAGGTAGTGCTTTTCTATTTTTGCATTTGGCACTTGAACTAGCGTTGTGGGGGTCACCATGTTTCATCAGATTTCAAAGGAACAAGCACTCGACAAATAGCCTGCAATATGAAATCATCTTTTAAGCAAGTTTTTAACATAAAATTTTGCAAGAAAGGAATTTATTAAGGTAGATATGCTCTTATTCAGAGAACTAATGTTCAGTACAACGTTTATAGAATATTACAGACTGTTTTTCGAGAATTTTGAATACAACATGAACAAAAGTATGAAGTAAAGAATAAAAGTAAAGTTGCGACGATGATGATCGCTTATTTCGAGCCATTGAAATTGGAGCACCACCATTGGTCATCGGTTGACCACCAACCTTGCATAGGTTTGAGAGGGAGCTTTGTTGCTTGGGCCGGACTGATAATTTGATGTTCCTTGCCCCAGAGGAGCTGAAGAAGGATTCATGGTTTATGGATTTTTTACATTGCTATAGCCTATTTTTCCTGATTAATTCCTCGATGAGGTTCTTCAGGTGTCGGCACTCATTAGTGTTATGACAAGGCGGGTTTGTGAGACCAACAGAACTTTCCCGAGTTTGCAGCTTTATCGCTTATCCTTATCAGATTTGGTTCCACATATTCTTCAGAATTCTTTGTTGCAACATAGATATTTTCAGGAGTTTCATTTAAAGGTGTCGTCTCTGATGAGCTGAAAAGGCGAGACTTCTTATTAGCCTTGTTGCCGTTTTGGTCATGGGCTCGCTTTTTCCCCTGAGTTCTCTGTTGATTAACTTGAGCATTAACACTTTTCTTATCTTCAGCAACACTGCTTGCGCTTGCAGGAGGATCGTCATCCACTCTCATGTACTCTTCCGCTTTTTTATAGAACTTGCCAAGCATATTTGGTTCTTTCATTTAAATCCATCTACCAAATTCGCTCTTGTCTTCTATGGCGCCGATTAGAGACAAGAGAATTAAGCGAGCCTCCGGATTCTTCTCTTCGGACAAGACAACATTGAATCGACTGAGAAAAGCTTTGACAGATTCCCCTGGATTCTGCTTCATTGCTGAGAGTGTTATGGCATACTTGGCTTTAGTAGCATATAGGCGGAATTGCTTCTTGAACTTTTTGGTCAAGTCAGAGAATCAATCTACGGACTTAGGTGGCAGCTTTGTGAACCATATTGACGTAGCACCTTCTAAGTAGAGAGGAAACTATAGGAACCTCATTTCGTCAGTTGATTTTGCTGCACTCATACTCCATTCAGACCTGAACATAAAGTAGTTAGGATCAACAAGGTTGTTGTACGGAGGCAAGGTGGGAGTCTGCTTCTCGGATTCTCTCGGTAAACGAAGTCCTATCGGGAGAGAAGTCCCATTCTCTTTCATCGTCATTGTGAGCTTTATTCCTCTTCATGATTTGTTTTATCATATCTGAGATGTATTCCTCGGTGTTGTGTTGTTCTGCAAAGCATAGTTCTTTGCCAAATGTTCGTCAAGGCAAGCGATCTTGATTAGAGAACTTAAGTCCTTTACCTTCCCGGCGAGGAGGTTCCCCCTTGGCAGGATTAGTAACCCTTTGAGCGTTTCCCTCGGAGTGATTTTTAGCTTTTGGCTATAAATCTTCGAAGTTAGCCTTGTATCTGTTGCTCAACCATTCATTATCATCTTCCATGTTGTCGTTGTGGTTTTGATCAGAAGAAGACGAATTGTCATTTTCTTCGAGATCAACATGGAACTTTTGAGGGGCTGAATTTGGTAGAGCATTGAGAACAACATCTAACTTGTCCATCAAAGCCTTGGTGGAATTATCCATTTGATGGTTCATGTTGGCTATGGCGGCGTTCAACTCATCCCTTATCACACCGGCTCCACCGACCGAGTTTTCACCGAGTTCAAAGCGGTTAGCTAGAGGTGTACCCTCATTATTAGCAACGTTGTTGGTTTCTCCAATGGTTTTAATACTTCATAGATTTAGCCATTATTTCAGACAAGGCTTTGAATTCTGAAGAGAATTCGTCAATTGGCCCAGATCTTAGATTTGTAGACTTTACGGTAGAAGTAGACTTAGAACTTCAATAGAAGGCTCTTAAATTTGAGAGAAGTAGTGTGAACGTGGCTCCACGGCGGGGGCCAAATGTTGAAACCAAAAATGACCACAACACCAAAGGTGCTTTTAAATCACTTCACCAAATGATTAGATTAATAAATGGAGCCACGTAAATCAAAATAAACAGTAAAAAGTACAGAACATAAAATTTAGGGTGGTTCGGCCTAATGTCGGCCTACGTCCACTATGATATCACTTATCATTATCATGGAGAAATTAACAAAGTTCATTGCTTCATACATTTAACTTATATCACTCATTCTCTCTCTCATAATGCTCTTCTATTTTTTACTCTCTTTTAGCTTTTAAATCTCACTTGAATTTGTAGAGGAATTGATTAGATCTTGCAAATTGTGATACTTATCTTGCAGATCTTCTATCACTTAGGCATTTAGACGATCTTCCTTGATTCCATAGTGATATTTGTGTTAGATGCTAGTTTTAGAGAGAATTAATGGCGGTTGGAGATCACTTGAATTGAGTTAGAGGGATTTCTCAGGGAGCATGAAGGAGATTATATCCATTTGTTGTTGGAGAAATGTTGATTGGTCTTTGGAAGCCATCAGTGGAGCTTGGAATGGAGCTTAAAGTGTTGGATAAATGATTTGGTGGCCCTTCGGGGTAGAATTTTCGGTGCATTTTCATGTGAGTGGTATGGGGTTATTTGTATGTGGTCTTGGACAGGTGTGGAAAAGTCATAAATACGGGTGTACGACTGGTAACCACGCTCTACAGCTGTCATACACCTGTAACGTATATTCTGTTTTGATCCCCACGACATGAGTATGCATACGGTTTGGCTTCATAGCAAGGACGACTTGCTTTTTTCTTTTAAGGGGCCTACGTCGTGAATATTAAGTAGAACAATCTACGTGGCACTCACATGTACAACAATCGCCTCCTAATTTGTTTGAATAATAATATCCATAATTGAGTGGGACTATAGCAAGAGTGAACGTGACATGCTCTACTTTTAAATAGTTGGCGCCTTCTTCTTACAGTTGTTGACAACTATTATCATACGCTCACGACATGAGTCATTTGTGACATGGGTTCCCCGAATGATATGAATGGGAACGACTTGCTTTATTATATAATATGTTTTCACGTAATGAATCTTCTATATTTTTGGTCTAACTAAAGCTTTATAAAATGTGGCCACGTTATCACTGCATGGGTCTCAGGATACCATCAATCTATTGCAGTGTGTTAAGTTACACGGTCTAATTATTGTGTATGACTTAACAATGAAAGCACGTGAACTTTCAATGACGTTACTCATGGCTTGGGGAGCAAACCCGCGTATGAATAAGTTAATACTTCAGCTGACCATCTTAAATCGTGTCATTATATTAGCTTAGTACCTTGTATCTTCATTTCATTGACGACCTGATGAGTAAAACATTGTACATGGATTGGTCTTCCTGGTCTATATATTACGACATGATTCATGTATTGGCGGTCCAAGGATCATTCAATTCGTAAGCCTCTCATGCCACGTGTCCTTCCTTTCATGCGACGATGTACGAATGAGAACGATTTGATATCATGGCGCGCTGAACGCCTTAACACCATGTCGTGAAACGATCTACATCATGTTGGGTTAACGGCTTGCACCATGTCGTACCAACGACTTTATCCCAAGACATGTGAACGACTTTAAGTTGTGGCCGGCATGACTCATCCACAGATGACTTGGCGCTTCTATATGAGTCGAACGACATGGGCATGTTGTGTTAACAGCTTGAACCGCGTTGGACTAACGGGTTAACAACTATAACATCATTTACACATCATGTTTTGAAATACAAACCTAGACCAATAAAACATAGAACTTGCAGTGCGAAACACGGTAATAATGCGGATACAGGCCTAGTAGTTTCCAACTACTTCCAAGTTAGGCAGCGAAGGCAATTAACTCTTGTAATCTACCTTTGATTTCCCCGTCCATTCACATATAGAGTTTTATCATTGTATCTTGGTCTAATTTGAGCTCTTTAAGGTGTCGGCTCATCCCCCCTTTGTCTCTCTGGCAATCTTTGAACTATCACCCCATTATCATATAGCTCAACATCATAGCCCTTGTTCTCAACATCCACATAAGAATCTGGAAGAACAAAAAAAAAACTTGGAAGACCTTCAGGTTTGTTAGATGTTTCCTCATCAATTGCACATCTAAAACCATAGTAACGCTCAAAAGAAACCTTTTAAAATTTTCTTCTTTGCTTCTTCTTCACTTCTTCACTTCCCACAATTTTAGCTAGAGTCTGGACATAGCAGTCAATCATCTGCTACCTTGTGGCACCCTCAACACAGGCCTATACACTACAACCAGTCGATGTTCATAATCGCATCTCAGAAAAAGAGGCACCATCTACGTCTTTGGCCGATCACTACAGCCTCCATCACCCAATCGCATTCAACAAGTTTTAGAGTAACATACGTTTGGTATATACAAAGAAACTAAAAAATAGAAATGACAAGCACAACTTAGGTTAGATGACAAATTAAATATTGTTGAAGTTATTTCAATGTTATGCCAACATAAATAAACCTGGCCACATAAATTATGACAGCATATATTAATCATAACCAGGGTTACAACTTGAAAGAATGCGTGCACCCTAAGTATGAAAAGGTAAAAAATTAAAGAAAAAAAGAGAGAGACATACATAAAGATAATATTGGTAAAAAAAAGTCTTGCAAAATAATAACCTACTGCATTGGCAACCACAAAATCACTTATTGCACTATAACAGGTGAAGAAGAGGTGTAGGATCTCAAGTGTTATTCTAATATCATAATAAGTTCTGGAGAACAAAAATGATAGGTATTAGGCATATAATTGAGGTTTGGAAATATGAAGGGCATGAAAAACGAAACTAATTGAATTAATTGTCGCAATTAATTGTTAGAATTATATTGGCTCAAAAGGATTATACAACATATGGACCAAAAATTAAATATTTAAACAAATGAATGAATAGGATCAAAACTACAGGCTGCCTTGTATTAATAATTCAATAATCAAATAAATGAAAGTAAAATGTAAACATAAAACAAACACTTTTGATAAGACCTTATATTATGAGTTACATAAAGTAATAGCACACCTTTTAGTTTAATGTCCGCGAACAAAGATGACCAATTATTAGCTGTTTCTTACCTCCACCCGCCTCTCGTGGCCTGTCATATTAGAGAAAATTCCGTTGCCGTAACTCGTCATCTAAGTTGATGTGGGTTGTTGCAGTTTTGGAGTCACTGCCACTGCCTATTGGACTTGTTGTGCCTACTGTGCTGCAGTTGTTCTGTAGTACCTTCATTCTGGATTTGGAATTCTATGTCGGATTGCCTTATTTTATGTTTGGCTACTCTTATAGAAGTTCTAATGGTGCCCTAGACTTCAACGTGGCCCAATGCAAATGATTTCCGTGCTTTACCCAAAGGCCAACCTTAATAAAAACTAATGAACAAATATAAATGAAACAAAAAAAATCAGTAAAGAATGCTTCCAAAAAGAAAAAAAATATAAACCACAAATCTTTTATGCAAAGTCAGTAAAAATGAAAATCAACTTGAGAAATTTATTGTATTCCTTTGTTAACATGATATGTTAATCTAGTTTTAATGCTTAATTTTATTTTCTAGTCATTATTTCTCGATGGCATTATTAGGAATGCTACTGGAAGATTTTGATTTCCTACTTTAACATTTCATTTATTTGGTGGCAAACTAATTGGAGCATGTGAATTCAACAATTAGAGAGCTACAAATAGAAGGAATGGAAGGAAGCACTTCTAGGAAAAAGAAACAAATAGTATGGACTTAAAAATAACAATGTTTGTACCTTTTCTATGGTAAAGCTGAAGCTGGAAAGGAGCAACACAATATAATACCCTTGAGAATTTTGCGCTTTGCTCTTTAAGATTTTTGAATATGCTTTCTAAATATCATAAGTGGAAATACTTGGACTTAAAGATTCTATTCGCATATCTCAAACGGGAAACATCATTTGTTTTATTTCAAATATCATTTGCAGTTCACTATAGGTATCTTTGGGATATCACATCTAAATCAAATCAGATTCACTATGTGCTTGCTAGGTTAAGTTTAAATGAATGAGAAAATCATATTTCCTTCTCATAGGCACTTTATATGCTAAAGTCATGTTCAATTATACTACAACAATTTAGTATAAAACAATAAATTAAAATAGAAAGAAAGATTTTTACATATGGTAAATTCATGGAATACTTTTAAAATCATGAATGTTCTTTAGAGAGAACCCTACTTTCAGCCTTTCCCAATAAACTAATTGTCAAGTCGCTATTACCAATCATGACTCTCTATCCACATCAAACTCCCATTGTTAGTAGGATGAAAGTAAAACATGCTTGAGGAAAAAAATATGGGACACAATTAATGGAACGATTTTTGTAAGGCCCCGTAATTTCCCCATAAGGAAAGAGCGGATACTTTGAGAACAACACACAAAAGAACGCAAACAGAAGAACATTTCATTGTATATTACAACAACTTCACCAGATTACAAGAATATACAGAGTAATGAATAAATATTACACAATATAAAATATCAGAGATTACAATACATTACTGTAGCGGAAAAATAATACAATACACAACTGAAGGAGATATACGAATACAAAGCTTACCGAACACCATTCCAGCTATAAACCAGATTCCTGTGAATATAAATCTGCAAAACCAAAACTAATAGCTTCCCGTGTCAAAATAAGGGCACCCAGAGTTTAGGTTAAAACAATAAACTCCAGGTCAGTCATGTGACTGGTGTGAGAACTAAAATAGTTATTAATCTATATTTTAAAGTTAGGTAAATCAAGGGTCCACGCCGTATAACACGGAATGGGTTTCCTCCCAATAATACTAGTGCGTAAAACAACCGCAATGATAAATAAAGAACAATGAAGCAATTATAAGACCCAGGTCCCATCACACAATGCAACACAAACCGGAGGATAGGGTTTTTACCTTATAATAGCCAAAGAATGCTTGATACGCTAAATTTCATCTTTTATTATTACTATAAGTGAATAAATCAATTTAAATCATAAGTATAAATCATAGGCAGCATGAATGCCCCATACCACTATGTCGCCATATATAGGTTTTACAACTAAAATCGCAAAGTCACGTATTGGAAGTTGGATTATCATCTATGATATGAACCGAGCCTAGGGATCGTCCTCACCGATTCGAGACAATCTAGTCTACCATGTCTCAGGATCAGAGCTCGAGTGACCCTTGGATCATCAGGGCCGGTCCACCGATGTGGATTAAAATGCCTAAAAACTGCGTTACCCCGCCCTATGGGGCGAAAATGAGCCAACGAATGACACCATCGGACCCGGATCACCCGATCTAACCGAGGCGCCTCAAATTCCATCATCCACATAAGCAATGTCAGCCAGTTCAAGCACTGACACCACTTCTAACTAGAAGGAAACGCATGCCCTCCTTGATGTCCTTCTCCCGTTTCTGGTTCACACTGGGGTGTGAGGCTCGCGAATTAACGCTACACAAAGCTACGCCACAAAGGCCGTGCTTTGATCGTCGACCACAAGACTCTGCTTTTCAACAGAAGACTTGATCATTTGCATCTCAGCATGCCACACAGGCAATTCATGCTATGCAACCGATATCAATCACACAGATTGAAATCCGATGTCAGACACACAATCCATACAAATTCGTTCTGGGTCTGAACGAAACCGGAGGCACTTTATATCTCACATATCCATTGATCTCCAAATACGTCTGGACGACCACCAACTATTTCCCTCCTCTTGGGTGTACAGCCCATTTAGGATCATCAGTAATTATCCAAACGATGTGAAGACCTCCGGTCTTCGACCACCGTCTTCATCTTCGGCTTATCGTCGTATCAGTTATTCAGAATGGGATAAACCCGGTCTTTCTGAATAACCCACGTATATAATAAATAAGTGTTACACAAACACAACGTACGCCTCATTCCAATTCATATGTCACTAACCATAAATTAGTAAGAGCACAATTCCCAAAATATTAACCCCGAAGGCCGAAACCAACATCAGATCAATACCCAGGAAACCATTCATCTTAACTAATCTTCAGTTAGTTGTTAAATTTCACATTCTTAGGAAAAGGTTCCCATTAATTTTATCAAAGATAAATTATTTAAATTTATTCTTTAATCTTCTTTTGAATATCAATTCAAACCAAATTATGGTTTATCCAAACTATTCGGGATTAATGAACCTTACCAAAGTAATCAATTGTTAAATTTGCCAATCCCAACCTAATCATCCTATGAAGTAAAACTGGTAATACTTCATATCTAACAACACAGTGTTATCGGTAAATTCAATTACCATTTCACGTTTGAATCTAATTAAATATTTAGCTATCGTCTGGAGTAAAACTGGTGGTACTCCATTCTCGATTATTCCTTGAATTTGATAATTTTAATTATCAAATTCACTTTTCAATTTATTTAAAGATTCATTAAAACTCCACTTAGTTTTAATCTTTAACTGGGTTAAAGAACCAATGTCATTTAAAACACGGTTCACGATAAACCCAAAATCGCATTTCATTTCCACCAACCTTTAACCGTAAATTAGCAAGTGAACAACTCCCTAAGTAATAACCCCGAAGGCTGAAACCAACATCAGATCAATACCCAAGAAACCATTTAACTTAACTAATCCTTAGTTAATTTCTCATTTTATTAACTCCATTAGGTCTAAGAACAGTATTATTAAAGATACCGTTCATGGCAACCCAAAATCACATTCCGTTAATTGTTGGGTTAAAGAACAAATGTTATTTAAAACACAGTTCACGATAAACCCAAAAATCAATTCCAATTCAATTCCAATTAAATATTATTTAATTGGTACACTTCATTAAATCTAAATAAAAAGATTTAATCTTTTTCTCAACTGGGTTTAAGAACAGTGTTAATGAAGACACCATTCACGACAAACCCAAATCCCATTTGATATTAAATACAAGGCTCTGAATAGAAAATATATCGGCTTATATACAATATCAAATACTACAACCAACAAATATCGTATCGGAAATAACGATATAAATATATCTTTCAAATTTCCATAATAATATCTGTATAATCACAAAATCCCACATCAAAATATTCCGAAGACAATTTTGGTCCAAATCCATTTCCAATCTATATATTGGAAATTTTGGTTATTTTCAAAACCATTTCTAATCCAATTTATTTATTTTTCAAAATAATTAAATTATAATTCTAGTTCAAAACTAGTTCATTTCGATAAAAATCTATTTTAATATTTTCAAATATGGAGTTTTTTATCCCAATTCTCTCCAAATCATTTCTTATGATTTTACATTAATTATTGATATTTTTGATAATTTTATCAAGGGCCGTACAGTCGATTTCCATCAATGGCCATCGAACTGCACTTACAAAGACCTTTTCTAAATTTGATTTGGACATAATTCCAAATCCAACCATTAGATTTCTAATTTCTTGCATTCGTTAGAAAGCTCTTTTCGATACGAACCCAACAGTTCCAGTTTTAGGAGGATCCGACGGTCGGATCTCCCTTAATATCCATTCGAAGTCAATGGTCGAAATTCGCGAACTGCCGTTGCGCGGCACGTTCTATTCAGGCCATTATATTATATATATAATATATATTTCGTCGATTTCCTTTTAAAATGTATTTTATAAATCATTTTAAATTCGTTTTCAAAACGATTTCAACTTCATATTCAATTTCAGATCAAAATTGAATATTCCACTCTAAATTCGTTTTAAATTCATTTCAAATCGATTTCAATTCAAATCGATTTCAATTCAATTTCAGTTCGTTTTAAATTCAATTTAAAACGATTTCAATTCTGTTTCAATTTAATTCAAATTTCAATTCAATTCTATTTAATTCGAATTTCAATTCAATTCTATTTAATTCGAATTTCAATTCAATTCTATTTAATTCGAATTTCTTTTCAATTCTATTTAATTCGAATTTCAATTCAATTCTATTTAATTCGAAATTCTTTTCAAAATATTCGATTTTGAAATCACTTTTAATATTCATTATAAAACAAATAAAAGCGACTAAATTCTCGTTCGTGTTAAAATGGCGTTTAACTACTTAACACGACTTCACATTTCAATATTCATTGAATATTATTTTAAATTATTCGATATTTCTGAACTGGAATCAGGCACAGTCAATTACCATATAATTTCAGTTATATGGATTTCATCCAATATATGTATACAACAATGACGATAAACAATCAACCATCATCCAAGTGCGTTCTACACTGTATAAGCAACAAATACAAATATTCGATGCTTATAACAGTCTGTCAATAAATCGGTTGACATACAGCTAATTATTGGGATTAGTGTATGTCATATATCATCCCAATACCCGTGTGGGGTTTCAAACAATCAAACACAGATTTTATTTGTGCTGTTGGCCGATGTGTAAAATTTATCGTCCCAATCAATATCAGTCAAATGTGTGTATATGAACAAATCGTTCGATTTGTTTATAAATATATATTTCATTTTATATACACGTTAAAATTTTATTTTCAACTATAAAATATTTTCAACTATATAATTTCATTCCACAACACATACAATTTTCACAACAAAATCAATCAAACAAACAAGCATACAAGCCGTCCATGGTCTGTGGACGATGGGTGTCGGGTGCTACTAAACACCGTCTGCATCCTAGTATATATTTTAACTAGAAATAGAATAAAATAAAAGTGAGGAGTTCTCACAGAGGGTTCCACTCCGCCGTGCTTTTCTTCTGAACTGCTGAACCGTCTGGATTGGTTTGAAATTCCAATGTAGTTCTTTTCACGCTGTTCATAATAAAAATTATATTTTTATTACTTCATTCAATAAATAAAAATCATATTTTTATTTTGTTGCATATATTATAAAAATTCTATTTTCCTTCGCTATATGAATGCATAAAAATAAAAAAATTTACTTCGCTAATGAATATTTAAAAATCGAATTTTTATCACTTCTTCATATATGTAAAAGATTATATTTTTCCTTCTTTAAAAATCGAATTTTTCCTTCTTTAAAAATCGGATTTTTCCTTCTTTAAAAATCAAAATTTTCCTTATTTAAAAATCGAATTCTTTTTATTTATAAATCAACTCTTTTCATATTGCTAAAAACCCCATTTTTCGTTAGCTATAAAATCATATTTTTATTAACGAAAAATCATATTTTTATTAAATAAAAATCGTATATTTTTATTACAAAAAAATATATATATAAATTCTGTTTTTATCATGCTAATGTTATATAAAAAAGAAAGAAAAATGAAAATAAATCAGAAGAAAACAAAAATATGAGCAAACTCACTGTTGTCGGATGAAGGAGGGTTGGGGGAGAGGCTGTGGGCGCGCAGCAGGTCGGAGAGCGTCTCGGCGGACCCGGAGGTGGCTGGCGCAGCGTCCTAGGGGGTGGCGGCTGTTGTTTTGGGCTGAGGAGGTTTGGTGGTGCTCGAATCGGGGGAAAGGGCTCGATGCTCGCGCGTGGAGGAGAAGGGGGAGAGGAGGGTGCGCCTGTGGAGGTTGAACGACGACGGGGAGCAACAGGGGGGGTGGCGGCGCAAAACTGGAGGCGGCGACGGGCGTTCAGGGATCAGGTTTCTTTTGAAAGGGGTCGTTGACCGTAAATGGGAAAGAGAGGAGGCTTTTAAGGGATTTTATTTTTAATTTATTTTATTTATTTTATCCTCTAAAAGTTACTTTAAAAATTCGAACTCCTTTTTGAGCCCACCGCCTGTCGTCCATAGCTAACTACCCCCATTCCGAACACAATGGGATATGTATCGCAGGCTGATTCGACTGTTTCGATCAGTTTTCATTAAAATCAAAATATAACTCTATATATTGAATTTGAACGTGCATTTCAATTTACAGGGGTCACGTACGGACTCTAAAAATTCCTAAAAAATATTTTCTAGTTTCGTATTGATGATACGGTCCTAACAAAACTAGTTTCATCAAATTCTGAGACCGTTTGAAAAATGACCATTTTCCAGTCGATTAAAATCAACTAAAACTGGTCAAACGCGTTTTCCTTTGCCACACTCACATATTGATTTGAAAAATTACGAAAATTGGAACCTAGCAATAAATTGACATCACGGATCCAACAAAAGTGGTTTTGTCGAAATCCGAGGTCGTTTGCAAAATTTCCATTTTTAAGGGCCAGAATTCCATAGCGACTATTTTGAATTTTCAATTGGACGTAACTTTTGATTCCCGCTTTGAAATTTTGATTTTCCGGATTCGTTGGAAAGATATTATCAAATAGATTCTAATATTTTTGGTTTCGCTAAATTCCGGTTTATTTTGAATCATGTACATTCATTTGAAGTTTGAAATCAAATTATCGAACTTCCGCGCCATTTTCAATTCCTTTTATAATTTAAAATAAATATTTATATTCTAACAACGATTCAAATAAATATATACGTTCGAATTCTATTCAAAATAAATTTCTCGTCGTTTTTATTTAAAATAATTTATTTTGAATAATCAAAATTCGCTAAAATTGCCAAAATAAAATTTTTAAACTGGTTCAGATTTCTGGGTCATTACAATCTCCCCCAATTAAAACCTTTCGTCCCCGAAAAGGAACGAAGCTGAAAGTTGTTTTACAAATCAACTCAACTTCCATTATTTTCATTACAGCTTAAGTTCTTCAACTTTTCAGTTTCTAAGAACTCCTCAAAATTTTCAAAAATTTGGCTAACACCCTAAATTTTCGAGAAATTTCTCCATAACCTCCCCTGCACCAGGGACTTCGGGATATTTCATATAGCCTCCCATGGCCTTCTTCAATCCAAAAGAAAAAGGCAAGCGGCTAGCCAATCGGCTCATAAAATCACCCAAAACTCAAGAAATACAGTAAACATGTACCTATTTGTCGGGCAAACAATTTTATTCCTCTGCTCTAGCCTCCTTGCTATGACCTGTTCAATAGATATACATGTACATGCATGCAATTGCAACCCATTTTCAGTACAGTTCAATATTTGACCAATTTGGTTAAAGGTTCAACATTTAATTATTCAAACAATAATCAAACAACACAACCAGCAATCAATTAGTGAATAGCTTTTCAAATTCATAATTTTGATATATATGCAAAAAATCATGTTTTGATGCCAATTCACAACAATGTATTGTAGCTATATTTTGGTTCTCACACCAGTCTAATGGAAACATAGAAATCTCACCTTCGTTACTCGAAAATAAATACTGGCGACGGTGCCCCATCACTAGAATTATCCCCGGGCAACTAGAGTATGATTCTATAGCTATCCAGTATATTAGAACTTCGAATACACGCTTGCAAGACATATATGCAAAATCTTTATATATCAGATTGTCCAAATTCAATATAAATAAATATTCAAATACGTATAATACGATTTAAATTTTTAAAACAACATTGGTTTTCATTTTTAAAGTATACTCTTCACACTCGTTCTAGGATACTACTGATCCCATCTCTAACGAGTCATTCTCATTGGATATTGCTAATCCAATCTCTGATGAATTCTTTCGTTTGGTTCTAACGTGTCCTATTCTCCGAGCTTTGTACACCAAAGCTCTGATACCACCTGTAAGACCCCGTAATTTCCCCATACGGAAAGAGCGGATACTTTGAGAACAACACACAAAAGAAAGCAAACATAAGAACATTTCATTGTATATTACAACAACTTCATCAGATTACAAGAATATACAGAGTAATGAATAAATATTACACAATATAAAATATCAGAGATTACAATACATTACTGCAGCGGAAAAATAATACAATACACAACTGAAGGAGATATACGGAAACATAGCTTTCCGAACATCATTCCAGCTATAAACCAGGTTCCTGTGAATATAAATCTGCAAAACCAAAACTACTAGTTGCCCGTGTCAAAATAAGGGCATCCAGAGTTTAGGTTAAAACAATAAACTCCAGGTCAGTCATTTGACTGGTGTGAGAACTAAAACAGTTATTAATCTTTATTTTAAATTTAGGTAAATCAAGGGACTACGCCGTATAACACGGAACAGGTTCCCTCCCAAGAATACCAGTGCATAAAACAATAGCGCAATGCTAAATAAAGAACAATGAAGCTATTATAAGACCCGGGTCCCATTACACAATGCAACACAAGCCGGAGGATAGGGTTTTTACCTTATAATAGCCAAAGAATGCTTGACATGCTAAATTTTATCTTTTATTATTACTATAAGTGAATAAATCAGTTTCAATCATAAGTATAAATCATAGGCGGCATGAATGCCCCATACCACTATGTCGCCATATATAGGTTTTACAACTAAAATCGCAAAGTCACGTATTGGAAGTTGGATTATCATCTATGATATGAACCGAGGCTAGGGATCGTCCTCACCGATTCGAGACAATCAAGTCTACCATGTCTCAGGATCAGAGCTTGAGTGACCCTTGGATCGTCAGGGCCAGTCCACCGATGTGGATTAAAATGCCTGAACACTACATTCCCCCGGCTTATTGGGCGAAAATGAGCCAACGAATGACTCCATCGGACCTGGATCGCCCGATCTAACTGAGGCACCTCAAATTCCGTCATCCACATAAGCAATGTCAGCCAGTTCAAGCACTGACACCACTTCTAACTAGAAGGAAACGCATGCCCTCCCTGATGACCATCTCCCGTTTCTGGTTCACACCGGGGTGTGAGGCTCGCGAATTAACGCTACACAAAGCTACGCCACAAAGGCCGTGCTTTGATCATCAACCACAAGACTCTGCTTTTCAACAGAAGCCTTGATCATTTGCATCTCAGCATGCCACACAGGCAATTCACGCTATGCAACCGATATCAATCACACAGAATGAAATCCGATGTCAGACACACAGTCCATACAAGTTCGTTCTAGGTCTTAACGAAACCGAAGGCACTTTATACCTCGAATATCCATTGATCTCCAAATACGTCTGGACGACCACCAACTGTTTCCCTCCTCTTGGGTGTACAGCCTAATTAGGATCATCAGTAATTATCCAAACGATGTGAAGACCTCCGGTCTTCGACCACCGTCTTCATCTTCGACTTATCGTCGTATCAGTTATTCAGAATGGGATAAACCCGGTCTTTCTGAATAACTCGCGTATATAATAAATAAGTGTTACACAAACACAACATACGCCTCATTCCAATTCATCTGTCACTAACCATAAATTAGTAAGAGCACAATTCCCAAAATATTAACCCCGAAGGCCGAAACCAACATCTGATCAATACCTAGGAAACCATTCATCTTAACTAATCTTCAGTTAGTTGTTAAATTTCACATTCTTAGGAAAAGGTTCCCATTAATTTTATCAAAGATAAATTATTTAAATTTATTCTTTAATCTTCTTTTGAATATCAATTCTAACCAAATTATGGTTTATCCAAACTAGTCGGGATTAACGAGCCTTACCAAAGTAATCAATTGTTAAATTTCCCAATCCCAACCTATTCATCCCATGAAGTAAAACTGGTAATACTGCATATCTAACACCATAGTGTTATCGGTAAATTCAACCATTTCACGTTTAAATCTAATTAAAGATTTAACTATCGTCTGGAATAAAACTGGTGGTACTCCATTCTCGATTATTACTTGAATTTGATAATTTTAATTATCAAATTCACTTTTCAATTTATTTAAAGATTCATTAAAACTCCACTTAGTTTTAATCTTTAACTGGGTTAAATAACCAATGTCATTTAAAACACGGTTCACGATAAACCCAAAATCGCATTTCATTTCCACCAGCCTTTAACCGTAAATTAGCAAGTGAACAATTCCCTAAGTAATAACCCCGAAGGCCGAAACCAACATCAGATCAATACCCAAGAAACCATTCAACTTAACTAATCTTTTGTTAATTTCTGATTTTCTTAACTCCATTGGGTCTAAGAACAGTATTATTAAAGATACCGTTCACGGCAACCCAAAATCACATTCCATTAATTGTCGGGTTAAAGAACAAATGTTATTTAAAACACAGTTCACGATAAACCCAAAAATCAATTCCAATTCAATTCCAATTAAATATTATTTAATTGGTACACTTCATTAAATTTAAATAAAAAGATTTGATCTTTTTCTCAACTGGGTTTAAAAAAGGTGTAACGGCAAGGAATTTCGCTCGATCCGAATCAGTCGTTAAACCGATCTAGACCGTTCGAAATCCCTGATCGTTTTGAGAACACGACAAATAGGACGCAGACGGAAGAACATTTCATAGTTATTACAACAATTCCATCAGATACAAGAATATATAGAGTATAATTGAATAAATTACATTCGATAAATATCAGAGATTACAATAAATTACATAGCAGCGGAAAAACAGTATAAAACACAACTGAAAGTAATACACGGATACAGAGCTTTCCGAGCATCGTCCCAGCTGTAAATCAGGATCCTGTGAATATAAATCTGCAAAACCCAAAACTACTAGCTGCCCGTGCGGAAAATAGGGGCACCCAGAGTTTTGGTTAAAACAATAAACTCCAGGTCAGTCATGTGACTGGTGTGAGAACTAAAACAGTTATTTAAAGCTTTACTTTAAAAGAGAGTAATTCGAGGGACCACGCCGTATAACACGGAACGGGTTTCCTCCCAAGAATACCAGTGCATAGAAAAGACAATGCAATGCTTTTTCGAAAAATGAAGCTATTATAAGACCCAAGTCCCATCACACAATGCAACGCAAGCCGGAGGATAGGGTTTTCCCTTATAATAGCCAAACATGCTTGATACGTTTAAAACAAATCATTTGATACTATAATAAATTTATAGGGTCAAAACATTTTCAATCATAAATATAAATCATAGACGGCATAAGGGCCCTATACCACTATGTCGCCATACTAGGCTCTACAAATAAAGCCGAAATACACGTATTGGAAATTGGATTTCCGTCATGAGTCGAGGCAAGGGGCAAGCTCCTCTCCGCTTCGAGACATTCTAGCAAATGCCTCAGGACTACACACTCTGGGTAACCCTGGATTCAACTGGGCCGGTCCTCTCTTACGTTTGAGGATTAATTATTCCTGAACATACGTTTCCCGGTCCTTACAGATCTATAATCGAGGCGCCTCATTCCAACAACCACAAAGGTGAAAAGTATATAAATGTCAGGGTTGGTAAGTCACTGACACCATCAAAGCTAGAAAGAAACGTCGTGCTCTCCTAGCGGTCCGTCTCCCGTTTTTACTCAATACCGAGGTGTGAGGCTCATGAATCCATGCTATACACAAAGCTGCCACGTAGGCCGTGCTTTGATCATCAACCACAAGACTTTGCTTTTCAACAGAAGCCTTGATCCATGCAACTCAGCGTGCCACATAGGCAATTCATGCGATTGATATCTATCGATATATAACCTCTAACCTCGTACGTCTCAGAGAAGGGCGTTAAGCAAGAGAATAAATTCTCCGCCGCCAAATAGATATATATTTAACAGAAATCAATCAACACAGAATAAAATCCAATGTCAGACACACAATCCATTTACAAGTTCGTTCTGGGTCTGAACGAAACCGGAGGCACTTTCCTCGCATATCCATCGATTTCCAAGTACGTCTGGACGACCACTAACTGGTTCCCTCATCTTGGGTATACAGCCCAATCAAGATCATCAGTAATCACCCAAACGATGTGAAGACTTCCGGTCTTCAACCACCGTCATCATCTTCGACTTATCGTCGAATCGGTTATTCAGAATGGGTATAAACCCGGCCTTTCCGAACAACCTGCGTATATTAAAAACAAATGTTACACAAACACAACATACGCCTCATTCCAATTCATCAGCTCCTAACCGTAAATCAACAAGAGAACAATTTCCCAAAGATTAACCCCGAAGGCTGAAACCAACTTCAGATCAATACCAGGATACCATTCTTCTTAGCTAACCTACAATTAGTTTCTAAATTTCATATTTTTAGGGAAAGGTTCCCATTAATTTTATCCAAGATAAATCCTTTAAAATTTATCCTTTAATCTTCCTTTGGATGTCATTTCAAACCAAATTATGGTTTTTTTCAAACTAGTCCAGATTAGCGAACCACACCGAAGTAATTATTAGTTTTATTTCCCAATCCCAACCTATTCATCCCATGAAGCAAAACTGGTAATACTCCACATCTAATACCACAGTGTTATCGGTAAAATTAATTATCGTTTCACGTTCAAATCTAATTAAAGATTTAACTATCGCTCTGGAGCAAAACTGATGATACTCCATTCTCGCCCATTTGCTAATTTTGATAATTTAAATTATCAATTCACATTTCAATCTAATTGCAGATTCATTGAAACTCCTTTTACTGGGTCAAAGAACTGGTGTCGTTTAAAACACAGTTCACGACAAACCCAAATTACATTCTATTTATTATCGGGTTAAAGAACAAGTGTTATTTAAAACACTGCTCACGATAAACCCACAAATCACTTCTAATTTAATTTCAATCAAATATATTAGAAATTCCGATTATTTAAAACCCCTTTCTAAATCCAATTTATTTATTTAAAAATTGTTGGGTTTTAATTTTAGTTCGAAACTAGTTCATTTCGATAAAAATCTATTTTTATCTTTTCAATTATGGAGTTTTTCATCCCAATTTTTCCTAAATCATTTCTTATGATTTTACACAAATTATTACTATTTTTAATAATTTTATCAAGGCCCGTACCGTCGATTTCCATCCACGGCCATCGAACTGCACTTATAGCGACCTTTTCCAAATTTGATTTGGACGTATCTCCAAATCAAACCGTTAGATTTCAAATTTCTAATATTCCTAGAAAGCTCTTTTCGATACGAACCTAACGGTTCCGGTTTTAGGAGAATCCGATGGTCGGATCTCCCGTAATGTCAATTTGAAATAAATGGTCGAAATTCACAAACTGCCGCGGCGCGGCGCGTTCCATTCAGGCCATTATATTATATATATATTATATATTTCATCGATTTCTGTTTAAAACGAATTTTTATAAATAGTTTTGAATTCGTTTCAAAAGCAATTTCAACCTTTATTTCAAATTCAAATCAAAATTGAATTTTCTATTATAAATCCATTTTACTTTCATTTCTATTTGATTTCAATTCAAATCGATTTCAATTCGATTCGAATTCATTTCAATTCAAATTCGTTTTCTATTCAATTCAATTCGAATTCGTTATATATTCAATTAAATTTGAATTCGTTTTCTATTCAATTCAATTCAAATTGGTTTTCTATTCAATTCAATTCAAATTTCAATTCATTTTGAATTCACTTCAATACGTTTTCAATTCAATTCGAATTCGTTTTATATTCAATTTGAATCAAATTCGTTAAAATTTCCAAAATAAAAATTTTGAACTGGCCCAGATTTTCGGGTTGTTACAAACAGTGTTAATGAAGACACCATTCACGACAAACCTAAATCCCATTTGATATTAAATACAAGGCTCTGAATAGAAAATATATCGGCTTATATTCAATATCAAACACTACAACCAACAAATATCATATCGGAAATAATGATATAAATATATGTTTCAAATTTCCATAACAATATCTGTATAATCGCAAAATCTCACATCGAAATATGCCGAAGACAATTTCGATTCAAATCCATTTCCAATCTATATACTGGAAATTTTGGTTATTTTCAAAACCATTTCTAATCCAATTTATTTATTTTTCAAAATAATTGAATTATAATTCCAGTTCAAGACTAGCTCATTTCGATAAAAATCTATTTTAATCTTTTCAAATATGGAGTTTTTCATCCCAATTCTCTCCAAATCATTTCTTATGATTTTACATTAATTATTGATATTTATAATAATTTTATCAAGGCCCGTACAGTCGATTTCCATCAATGGCCATGGAACTGCACTTACAGCGACCTTTTCTAAATTTGATTTGGACATAATTCCAAACCTAACCGTTAGATTTCTAATTTCTTGCATTCGTTAGAAATCTCTTTTCAATACGAACCCAACAGTTCCGGTTTTAGGAGGATCCGACGGTCGGATCTCCCGTAATATCCATTCGAAGTCAGTGGTCGAAATTCGCGAACTGCCGCTGCGCGGCACGTTCTATTCAGGCCATTATATTACATATATAATATATATTTCGTCGATTTCCTTTTAAAAAGTATTTTATAAATCATTTTAAATTCGTTTTCAAAACGATTTCAACTTCATATTCAATTTCAAATCAAAATTGAATATTCCACTATAAATTCGTTTTAAATTCATTTCAAATCGATTTCAATTCAAATCGATTTCAATTCAATTTCAATTCGTTTTAAATTCTATTTAAAACGATTTCAATTCTGTTTCAATTTAATTCAATTCTATTTAATTCGAATTTCAATTCAATTCTATTTAATTCGAATTTCAATTCAATTCTATTTAATTCGAATTTCATTTCAATTCTATGTAATTCGAATTTCACTTCAATTTTATTTAATTCGAATTTCAATTCAATTCTATTTAATTCGAATTTCAATTCAATTCTATTTAATTCGAATTTCAATTTTTCACACCAATCACAATCAATAAATATCGTCCATGGTCTGTGGACGAGGGGCGTATATATATATATATATATATATATATATATATATATATAGCAATTCACTTCTATTTCAACACATATATAATTTATTACAACACATATACAACTTATACATCGAACGTACTACTTATACAACGCTTATACATGAGGTGTACAACGCTTATATAACTCATACATCGACTATATAATTCATACATCGTCGTTTTCCATATTGTTTATAAATTAGAAATCTCACATTGGGTTCCACTCCACCAAAAATAGCAGAAGGCTTAGAAAAATATGCGGTCTCTTCTAAAATGCAGAAGACGTCCACACGAGTCCACTGCCTCTTGTTTCGCTGAATTTTGTCTAGAAACGAAAAAGATACGAGTTTTAACGCGTTGATGACATTTAAAGGATAATAAATAAATTAATTAATTAAACATGATCACCTTCTTCCTCGTTTTGCACTACAGAACACCTCCGATCAGTGCTTCCAAACTAGGGTTGGATCTTGCGCTCGCTACAGCGACCTTGACGACAATCAGACCGCCCCTCCTGCTCCGTTGCCGTGAACCGCGCCTGCCGCCACCCTTCTTGTCAGTTCCGATCGCCTGCGTCGCCCAGAAAGTGGCCTCGAACTGCGGACCTTCCCAGCCCTAGATCGAGCTCCACAGCTAACAAAATTCGAGCCCCCTTATATGGATTTGAAGCATGTTCTTTGATCTTCAATTTTCTCTTCAGGATCCCACGTTAATTCGGAGTAGATTAGGAGAAAAATCGAAGGAAAGAATCGAACACGAACCGCCGTTCATTTCCTGGAGACGGCGCAGATAATTTAGGGTTTTTCTGAATTCTGATTGGGCGGCGAGTATTTTTAATATATTTTTATTTTATTTTATGTCAAAAATACCCTCCTTGTGAAACGAACCCCAAATCAAACCCAACGACTTTCGCCCATAGCTAATTACCCCCATTCCGAACACAATGGAATATGTTTCGCAGGCCCATTCAATTGTTTCAGTCAGTTTCCATTCAAATTAAGATATAAAACATTCAATACTTGATTTGAACGTACATTTCAATTTGCCAGGGCCACAAACTGATTCGAAAAATTCCAGAAAAATAAATCTAGCTATGTTTTGACGATACGGTCCCAACAAAACTAGTTTCGTAGAATTCTGAGACCATTTGCAAAAAGGCCCATTTCTGGTCGATCCAATTTAACTATAATTGACCAAAACACATTTTCTTTTACCACGCTCACATACTAGCTTCAAAAATTATGAAATTTGAAACCTAGCAATAACTTCACATCCCGGATCCAAGGAAAGTGGTTTCGTCGAATTCCGAGGTTGTATGCAAAATGGCTAATTTCACGGGCTATATAAATTCCATAGCGACCTTTCTGAAAATTCATTCGGCCATAACTCTTGCTTTCCGCTATGAAAACTTGATTTTTTAGATTCGTTAGAAAGGTATTCACTAAAAAATTTAAATATTTTTGATTTCACTCAAATCCATTTTGTTTTGCACCCGGTACAGTCTGACAAAGTTTGAATTCAATTTTTGAAACTGCAGCGCCATTTCAGGCCTTGTTTATAATTATAATTAATTATATTCATTTTCAATTGTCGATTCAAACTCACTTTTCATTTCCATTATTTAATATATTTATTTTAAATGTTTAAAATCCATTATTTTAGCCAATTTAAAAATTTTAAATTGGTTCAGATTTTCTGGGTTGTTACAATCTCCCCCACTTAAAACTTTTCATCCCCGAAAAGGAACAAAGCCGAAAGTGGTTTGATAAATCTACAATCACACAACACAATAACCAATCCAATTGTTTTCAACCTTTCAAAAATATACTAATCAATTTCTATACTCCTTTTTTTTAAAATCATTCAGACTATAGAATTTAAAAGTGCACATCCATGAAAAGAAAATAACACAGAGTAGAGAATTAAATGGTAATGCAAAGAATTAAATGGTAATGCAAAGTAGGGTAAATGTACCTTGCACCAGAGTCAATCAGAGATATCTACTCGGCATCTGGGATTGGCTTTCTGAATGCTCTCCTCGGTTTCCCAAGTACAATCTCGCGGATCTCCACTCCATTGCACTTTGACTAAGTGAACCTTCTTGTTCCTCAGCTCTTTGGTTTCTTTGCCGGTAATCTTTAGAGGCTCTCTTCTCACAGCTAATTCTGGAGTAATTTCAATATCCTGCTGAGCTGCTTCTTCCACGATCAAGTCTGGATCATGAACGTGCTTTCGAAGTTGAGATACGTGAAATACATCATGAACTCCAGGCAACCAATCTGGCAATTTAACCTTATAAGCGAGAGTTCCGATCCGTTCCAGAATTGGAAACGGACCAATGAATTTGGGCGCCAACTTTCCAGTTTTACTGAACCGGATAACTCCTCTCATCGGCGATACTTTCAAATACACGTAGTCGCCAACAGCAAAGGATACATCTCTTCTTCTTCTATCGGCTTAGCTCTTTTGTCGGCTTTTAGCGGCGAGTAATCGCTTCTTAACAAAGTCGACTTTGTCGGCAGCTTCTCGAATCATGTCTGGCCCTAACACAAGTCTATTTCCAGGTTCGACCCAACAAGCAGGGGATCGGCACGGTCTACCATACAATGCTTCGAATGGCGACATTGTCAGACTCGACTGGTAGCAGTTGTTATAAGAGAACTCAGCCAAATGCAGATGGTCTTCCCATGATCCACCGAAATCTATAACACAAGCCCGCAATAGGTCTTCTAAACTACGATTTACCCTCTCGGTCTGACCGTCTGTCTGAGGATGATAGGCGGTGCTTAAGTTCAACTTCGTTCCCAGTTCGACTTGAAATGCTTCCCAGAATTTGCTAGTGAATAATGTATCTCTATCATTGACTATACTGAGCGACACTCCATGTAGTCTAACTATTTCCTTGAAGTATATCTGCGCCAGACTCTAAGCAGTTCTGTTTGATCTGACAGGTATGAAATGGGCGGTCTTCGTGAAGCGATCTACGATCACCCATATACTGTCATTCCCTTTTCTAGTTCTGGGCACACCATCAATGAAATCCATAGAAATATGTTCCCACTTCCAACCTGGAACTTCTAGCGGTTGTAATAATCCAGCCAATTTCTGTTGGTCGCTCTTGACTAGTTGGCAACTAGGGCATCGACTAACATATATCGAGATGTCTCTCTTTAATGACTTCCACCAGAATGTGCGCTTGATATCGTTATACATTTTACTCACATCAGGATGGACACTGAGCTTAGATTTGTGGCATTCATTAAGCACATCTCTCCTGAGTTCAGGAATTTCTGGAACACATATTCGTCCTTCTAACCTCAGAATCCCTTCGCCGTCGAGCTGGAAATCCGAAGCATTGCCTTCACGAATTCGTTGACTCGTTCCTTTAAAAAATTGGTCATCTTTTTGGAGAGCCGATATCTTGTCAATCAACGAAGTCGCAATGATAAAACTGGCGATCATCTCATTCTTTCGGCTCAACGCATCGGCCACGATATTGACTTTCCCTGGAGTGTACAGAATCTCAAAATCATACGCTGCAAGGAACTCTAGCCAACGTTGCTGCCTTAGATTCAAGTCCTTATGGGTGAACAGATACTTTAACGACTGATGATCTGTAAACAGTTCAAATCTCTCACCCAACAGATAGTGTCTCCATATTTTCAAAGCGAATACTATAGCCAATAACTCAAGATCATGAGTTACGTAGTTCTTTTCGTGCGGCGTTAGTTGACGGCTAGCGTAAGCAATCACTTGGCCCCTCTGCATTAGCACTGCGCCAAGGCCTTCTCTAAAAGCATCAGTCCAGACTTTCAAATCCTGATTGCTATTGATGATGGTTAACACTGGAGCTGTCGTTAATCTTAACTTTAGCTCCTCGAAAGCCTCCTCACTTTCTGGAGTCCATTTGAATTTAGAGTGCTTCTTCGTAAGCTTCGTTAAATGACCAGATATCTTCGAAAAGTTTTTAACGAACTTCCGGTAATAGCTAGCCAATCCGAGAAAACTGCGGACTTCAGTGGGGGTACTGGGCTGTTTCCAATTCTGAATAGCTGTGATTTTACTTGGATCCACAGCGATTCCTTCTTTCGATACGACGTGGCCTAGAAATTTTACTTCATCCTACCAGAAGATACATTTCGAAAATTTGGCTTTTAATACATTCCATCTCAGAATTTCTAGAACCTGTTCCAGATGCCTTTCATGTTCGGCCTTTGATTTAGAGAAGATTAGAATATCATCAATGAAAACCAGAACAAATTTATTCGAAACCCCTCTAAACACCCTATTCATCAGATCGACGAAGTAAGAAGGAGCGTTACATAAGCCGAACGACATTACTAACCACTCGTAGAATAGGTCGGGACCTCTGAATGCTGTCAATGGAACACACTCTTCGGCAATTCGAAGTTGATGGAAACCTGTAGCTAGGTCCATTCGTGAAAATACTTGGCGCCATTTAATCGATCCAAAAAATCATCAATCCACGGCAATGGATATTTATTCTTTATGGTCTGTTTGTTTAGATCACGATAATCCACACATAGACGTAGAGTACCGTCAGATTTTGGGACAAACACCACTGCTGCACCCCAATCAGAGAAACTAGACCTGATCAGACCCTTCCATACTATATGTCGTGTTTGATTGTCTAATTCCTCTTTTTCTTTCCAGGACATCCTTCGAATAGCGTGAACTACCGGCCTTGCATTGGGAATCAAAGCGATCTTGAAATCTATTTCTCTCTGCGGAGGTAAGCGAACAACTTCTTAGAACACATCCGCATAGTTCTTGACGACAGGAATATCTTTCACTAGGTCAGGAATACTCTCTGTGATTTCTGGGATATTTCCTATTTGGGCTGGAGAAACATTCAAAGCTTCCCAGAAGTCTTTTCTATTAGCATTCTGACCTTCACAGGGAATGGTTATATAATCACCTAATTTAATCCTCGCCTTTACGACTCTATCGGCGCATTTAACTTCAGCTTCATATTTGGTCAACCAGTCTAACCCCAAGATAAGATCAAACTCTTTAAAATTCATGACGACTGCGATGGTAGGAAACCGATAACGAGAGAAAGAAACCGGCACTCCACAAATCCAACTGAGATCAACGGAACCCCCAACCGAATTCTGGACAGTCATTGGTTCCTTGAGCTTTTCAAATTTAAATCCAGTTTCTAAGCTGCATCTTTGGCAATGAAACTTCTTGACGTGCCTGTGTCAAACAGTACTCTAACTGGGAAGTCTTTGACAGTTAGCGTTCCTTCTAAAACATCTGGCCTTTCCAGAACATCTGAGGGCCCAGAAGTTCCTACTATTTCATTCACTTGAACTATTTCAGTCTTTTTCAACGGCTAGCAATCTTGCTTTACGTGACTAGCCTGATGATAGAGATTGCATTTTCTATTTGCTTGAAATCCTTCTTTGGATCGAAGTCCACCTTTTAATCGCTTCTTTAAAGGTCCGCAGTTTATCGACAAATGCACTTTCTGATGGCAGTTATTGCATACAGTGGGCGTTACCGGTTCTTTTCCTGCTCTGGCCCTTTTCCGATTGACTTTGGGTTCCTTACTGACCTCAGACATGGTACTGGCCTCAGGACGATCAGTTTCTGATTCAACCTTATCGCTAGAACTGACTTCCTTTTCGTCGTGCAACATGCCCTTTTTGTCGAGATCTTCATACTAGTAGGCCATGTATATCATTTCTGAAAAGGGGAGCTTCACATTCCTCATTACACTGTTCTGATATTTTCTTTGCAGGCCATTAATAAATCTCATATTCTTCCTCTTCGGATTTTCAATTAGACGAGGGGTAAAGTGAGAAAGTTCATTGAATTTCTTATGATATTCTGGGATGGTCATATCACCTTGTATCAAATAAGAAAATTCATCACATAATCTCTCGGTTGCTTCAGGAGGAGTAAATCTTTCTAAGAAAATCACTTTGAATCTGTCCCAGGTGATATCACCTTCTGGATTATCTTTAATAATTGAATCCCACCAAAACAAAGCTTCTTCTTTGAGTGCCCAAGACGCCAGTAATCTTTTCTGATCGTCTCTCAGCTTTAAACCCTCAAAGATTTTCTCTGCAGAACGAATCCAAGCTTGTGTTTCCATAATGGACTCCTTGCCTAAGAATGGCGATCCACCTAGATTTCGAAATCTCTTGAATAGAACTTCTATATCGGATTCTGGCTGCGGGAGCACAACTGGCTCATTAGCTGGTCGAGCCATACGATTATTTCTTCTGTTCCTGTCACTCATTTTCTAGTGCGTCTGCAATTAGCAGACAAAGTGTCAGGTCAACAGAAAAGATATTTCAAAATATAGAGACAAATACTTCAATGTAAATGTGTCTACTGGGGTGTATTCCATTCTGCTTTACTTACACTAGGATATCACTAATCCTATCTGTATAGAGTTACCTGTCCTAGAACACTTCTGGTTCTATTTCTGACGAGTTCATTCATATGTTATATTCCAGACTTAAGCTTAACCAAAGCTCTGATACCAAATGAGACGACCCCAAACCCCGTACTGACGGTGGCAAGGGTAATCCTTGTAATATAACACAGAAACAGATAATAGCAGAACAGAATTAAATAAATACACAAGATAATGAACAATAGAATATACTGGATAAAAGTAATCATCAGAGTTACACAGTATACCGGATCTTACTTAGTACAAATATAGTTCAGCTATACATAAATGTCTACAGCGGAAAAACAAACATAATGTACAATAGGAGCTGAATAGCATAAAAAGGGATAAATGATAGAATCCATCTTCAGCTCCAGCTATCCAGAAAGAACCAAATAAACTTGAATACAAGGCTGCCTATGTAGAAAAAGGGGCACCCGAGTTTGAAAGTGAAACAAACTACGAGTCAGTCATGGGACTGGTATGAGAAATCTACTCAACACATATATAATTTGGCTAATCACAGGACCATGCCACTTTCGTGGAACGGGTTTTCTCCATTGGATTGCCGGTGCTTTAAAACAAATCTTTCTTTTAAACATCGCAATGCTTTTTATATAAATGAAGCCATTATAAGACTCAGTTCCCATCACACAATGCAACGCAAACCGGAGGATAGAGTTTTTACCTTATAACGACCAAAATATGCTTGATACGTATAAAACAAAGGCATTTGATATTATTGCTAGTGTTTATATGTTTTGAAAACGATTTCAAATCATAACTATCAATCATAGACGACATGAGCGTCCCATGCCACTATGCCGCCAAATATATATATACAATCGAAACCGCACAGTCACGTATTTGGAAATTGGATTTCCGTCATGAACCAAGGCAAAAGATAGTCCTTACCGAATTCGAGACGCTCTAGCCCGTGTCTTAGGAACAACCGCAACTGCCCCTTGGATCTTCAGGGCCGGTCCACCGATGTGGATTATTATGCCTGAACTCTACGTTTCTCCGCCCTTTGGGGCGTCAACGAGCCAATGAATGACTCCATCAGACCCGGATCGTCCGATCAAACCGAGGCGCCTCGCAACAGCGACAACCACACAGGTGAAAAGAATATAAATGTCAGGGCTGGTAGGTCACTTACACCACCCTAGCTAAAAGGAAACGCATGCCCTCCCTGAGGTCCTTCTCCCGTTTCTGGTTCATACCGGGGTGTGAGGCTCGCGATTTCACGTTATACACAAAGCTACGCCACATAGGCGGTGCTTTGATCATCACCACAAGACTTTGCTTTTCAACAGAAGCCCTGATCACTGCATCTTAGCATGTCACACAGGCAATTCATGCCATGCGACTGATGTCCACCGATATACAACCTCTGAGCTCGTGCGTTTCAGAGAAGGGCGTTAAGCAAAAGAATAAATTCTCCGCCGCCAAACAGATGTATATTTAATAGGGATCAATCAACACATAATAAGATCCAATGTCAGACACACAATCCATTTACAAGTCCGTCCTGGGTCTGAACGAAACCGGAGGCACTGAATACCTCGCAAACCCATCGATCACCACGTACGTCTGGACGATCACCACTCATTATCCATATCTCGGGATGCCTCCCAATCAGGACCTCGGTTACCATCCAAACGAGGTGAAAATCTCTGGTCTTCGACCACCGTTTTCATCTTCGAATTTCAGTCGTCGATCAATTATTCGAAATGAGAATTAACTCGGCCTTTTCAAATAATTCACGGATATTTAGAATTTCAAATCAATTTATTTCAATGGTTAAATCTTTTGACAACTCCCATTTTGTTCTTTAATGTAATTTTCAAACCAAACACATTCAACCATCAAATACCTCATAAATTGAGCAAATTCAGTTTATTTCCATTCCATATCGTTTATGATATTTTATAACAATTTATCGCTATTTTTATTTATTTTAAAATAGCCTATTTATTCAAAACGACGCTTCGGGCCATGACGCAGCCGTGGCGCTGTTTTTCTTCAGATTTGATTTACACATATCTGAAAATCTAACCATTGGATCATCACAAAATTTACATTATTAGAAAGGTCTTTTCAAAACGAATCCAACGGCTCCAGTTTCAGGAAAATCCGACGGTCGGATCTCCCGGTACAATCGTCTGAAGTTTCGATTTCAAAATACGAACTACAGCGTCGTTATTCGATTAAATATAATTATATTTATATATATATAAATATAATCGTTTCTGGCGTTGTTTTTCTTCATATTTGAATTAAACATTCCAGACAATCCAACCGTTGGATTTTTACAAAGCTGGTGCCGTTGGAAAGATTTTTCCAAAGCGAACCCAACGGTTGCGGTTTCGGGAAAATCCAATGGTCGGATTTCCCGCACTAGTTGTTTGAAATCACGGTTTCAAAACATAAACTGCACGACCACGTTTCGTTTTAATTTTATTTATGTTTATATATTTATATAAATATAGTTTATTCAAAAATTCCTATATCGTTTTCACTTCAAATATTTCACTAACGCCTTTAAATTTCGGAAAAATTCGCCATAACCTCCTTTGTATGTGAGGGGCTGGGAAAATTCCCAAATAGCCACAAGGGCGTCTCATGTCAAAAAGAAAAAGAAAAAGCCAAGCGGCTAGCCAACATGCTCATAAAATCATCACCCAAACAAAACAGTAAATGTGTACCTATTTGTCGGGCACAAAATTTTATTCCTCTTCTCTAGCCCTTTTGCTATAACCTATTCAAATAAATATGCATGTACAGATATACAGTTCTTATCACTTATCCTTTTCCATTCAATTTCGTATTTGATTCCATTTGGGTTAAAAGCACCATTCATTCTAATGTTGCATGCATAGGTAAAAATCACGTCATTATCTAATTAATGAATATTTCAACTCATGCATATTTATTTGAACGAGTTGCTATTTTTAACACTTCACATTTCAACAATTCATGTATATAATAAAAATGTGATTTTTATATTGTAAAAAAATTCATTTCAAAACACTATTATTTTATATAGTTTATATAGGCGCTAAAAATAGGATTTTTATTATAAAACAATTTCTTTTAAAACGAGATTATTTTACATAGTTCATATAGTCGATAAAAGGTGATTTTTATTATGGAACAATTTATTTCAAAATATGAATACCATTCAACACATGAATTTCAATTCAACGAATGAATATCGATTCAACACATGAAGGTTTTCTATAGTTTCTATATATAGATAAAAATGTGATTTTTATATTTGAAACACGAATACCTTTCAACACATGAATTTCTAATGAACGAATGAATAAAGATTCAACACATGAAGGTTTTCTATTCAATGAATAAATATGGTTTCAACAAATGAAAATAATTCAAACACATGAATATTATTCAAAATTTCGGCAGCATAACGGTAGGGTAGTTAAAACCGGGACCGTCCCTAGTATGGCTCCTCGCTCTACCTTAAAACCTCGCGGTTTTTGACAATGGGGATCATGCATCTAGTTCGCACGCAGGCGGCATGTATATATTTATTTCATTTCCACAAACTAATCCTATGTGGTTTCAACTAAATATTTCTCAACCACAAACGGTTATTTTTCAACCACAATCAATCAATATCAACCACAAACAATCCCAAACAACCATTCGTTATCAATCAAATTTTCACACCAATCACAATCAATAAATATCGTCCATGGTTTGTGGACGAGGGGCGTATATATATATATATATATATATATATATATATATATATATATATATATATATAGCAATTCACTTCTATTTCAACACATATATAATTTTTTACAACGCATATACAACTTATACATCGAACATACTACTTATACAACGCTTATACATGAGGTGTACAACGCTTATATAACTCATACATCGACTATATAATTCATACATCGTCGTTTTCCATATTGTTTATAAATTAGAAATCTCACATTGGGTTCCACTCCACCAAAAATAGAAGAAGGCTCAGAAAAATATGCGGTCTCTTCTTAAATGCAGAAGACGTCCACACGAGTCCACTGCCTCTTGTTTCGCTGAATTTCGTCTAGAAACGAAAAAGATACGGGTTTTAACGCGTTGATGACATTTAAAGGATAATTAATAAATTAATTAATTAAACATGATCACCTTCTTCCTCGTTTTGCACTACAGAACACCTCCGATCAGTGCTTCCAAACTAGGGTTGGATCTTGCGCTCGCTACCGCGACCTTGACGACGATCAGACCGCCCCTCCTGCTCCGCTGTCGTGAACCGCGCCTGCCGCCACCCTTCTTGTCAGTTCCGATCGCCTACGCTGCCCAGAAAGTGGCCTCGAACGGCGGACCTTCCCAGCCCTAGATCGAGCTCCACAGCTAACAAAATTCGAGCCCCCTTATATGGATTTGAAGCATAGTCTTTGATCTTCAATTTTCTCTTCAGGATCCCACGTTAATTCAGAGTAGATTAGGAGAAAAATCGAAGGAAAGAATCGAACACGAACCGCCGTTCATTTCCTGGAGACGGCGCAAATAATTTAGGGTTTTTCTGAATTCTGATTGGGCGGCGAGTATTTTTAATATATTTTTATTTTATTTTATTTCAAAAATACCCTCCTTGTGAAACGAACCCCAAATCAAACTCAACGACTGTCGCCCATAGCTAATTACACCCATTCTGAACACAATGGAATATGTTTCGCAGGCCCATTCGATTGTTTCAGTCAGTTTCCATTCAAATTAAGATATAAAACATTCAATACTTGATTTGAACGTACATTTCAATTTGCCAGGGCCACAAACTGATTCGAAAAATTCTAGAAAAATAAATCTAGCTATGTTTTGACGATACGGTCCCAACAAAACTAGTTTCGTCCAATTCTGAGACCGTTTGCAAAAAGGCCCATTTCTGGTCGATCCAATTTAACTATAATTGACCAAAACACATTTTCTTTTTCCACGCTCACATACTAGCTTCAAAAATTATGAAATTTGAAAGCTAGCAATAACTTCACATCCCGGATCCAAGTAAAGTGGTTTCGTCGAATTCCGAGGTCGTATGCAAAATGACCAATTTCACGGGCTATATAAATTCCATAACGACCTTTCTGAAAATTCATTCGACCATAACTCTTGCTTTCCGCTATGAAAATTCGATTTTTCAGATTCGTTAGAAAGGTATTCACTAACAGATTTAAATATTTTTGGTTTCACTCAAATCCGTTTTGTTTTGCACCCGGTACAGTCCGACAAAGTTTGAATTCAAATTTTGAAACTGCAGCGCCATTTCAGGCCTTGTTTATAATTATAATTAATTATATTCGTTTTCAATTGTCGATTCAAACTCACTTTTCATTGCCATTATTTAAAATATTTATTTTAAATATTTAAAATCCATTATTTTAGCCAATTTAAAATTTTTAAATTGGTTCAGATTTTCTGGGTTGTTACAATATATTGAATTTGAACGTGCATTTCAATTCATCGGGGTCACATACTGACTCTAAAAATTCCCGAAAAATATTTTCTAGCTTCGTAATGACGATACGATCCTAAAAAACTAGTTTCATAAAATTCTGAGACCGTTTGAAAAATGGCCATTTTCTAGTCGATTAAAATCAACTAAAACTGGTCAAACGCGTTTTCCTTCGCCACACTCACATATTGATTCGAAAAATTATGAAAATTGAAACCTTGCAATAAATTGACATTACGGATGTAACAAAAGTGGTTTTGTCGAAATACGAGGTCATTTGCAAAATTTCCATTTTTAAGGGCCAGAATTCCATAGCGACTATTCTGAATTTTCAACTGGACGTAACTTTTAATTCCCGCTATGAAATTTTGATTTTCCGGATTCGTTGGAAAGATATTATCAAATAGATTCCAATATTTGTGGTTTCTCTAAATTCCGGTTTATTTTGAATCATGTACATTCATTTGAAGTTTGAAATCGAATTATCGAACTACCGCGCCATTTTCAATTCCTTTTATAATTTAAAATAAATATTTATATTCTAACAACGATTCAAACAAATATATACGTTCGAATTCTATTCAAAATAAATTTCTCGTCGTTTTTATTTAAAATAATTCATTTTGAATAATCAAAATTCGCTAAAATTGCCAAAATAAAAATTTTAAACTGGTTCAGATTTCCGGGTCGTTACAATTTTCATACATAAATTGATAGAATTGACAAACAAAAACTCCTAAACCATGGTTTTCATATGAAACTTTTTCCAATATTTGGTTAATTGGTTAGGCATAATCAAGATAAATCTAAATGAAACAATAGTCACTGAGTCTACAAGAAATAGGATGCGCTAGAGCGGAGGATAATAGTTCATTATAGAAAAATAATTTTTACTGATACCGACAACGTGCATTTACTAAACATGCTTTGATCAATATGTTATGCACTTAATTTTTATTCTATTTAGACCCAAAAAAGGTTTTCCCTACATGGAAAGTCTATATCAAAATGGGCACAAAGTAGAAAAAGAACATTTGTGCTAGGTTTTAAATAGTATTGCAATATATTACTTAAACTCTACTGTTTAAACCAATATTCTATTTGTTACTCATGCTAGTTGTTATACCATGAATAAAATTTAACAACAAAATTCAAGTCCTATGAAAAATCATAAATTAGTTTTTTCAACATGCTTCTAGAAAATATCTAAATCATTAAAAATGAATCCCTTGTTATAATAGTTTAGCAAAACATCACTCGTGCTTTTTTCTAGTGACGGTAACATGATGCAACATTACAAACTTCAACATTAAGCTACAAATGGTATACAAAGTATATGTACTTTTTTACTTCATGATTTGAGTAATGAAGATTAAATATTCAAATTAGTGGAGTGGATAAACTAAAATGTAGAAATTAATAGGGTGTATTCAAAATAAGCTCAACATATACTTAAACATATTACATCCTTGGAAAAACTCATACGTCAATTATATATTGGCTTGGGATAATATATGGTGATATAAAAAGGTTTTTCTAGGAGAGAAAAGTCAGTTAGAGCACTTGTACTTGGCACAAGGCATAAAGATCAAAATAAAAAAAACATGGTAAGTGAATCTCCCGGAGGAAGACAAAAAATGTCAAAATAATTATCATGAAGTGTGTCGGCGCTTATGCAACCCTTTCTTTAAAAGAAAAAATATGGCGTTTGAACTTCAGTGAATATAAATTTTTACAATTAAGGTCTATAACTATAAGATATTGTAGATTATCAACTTGTATATTTCAAAATTACATCTGCCAAAAGTATGCGATAAGAAGGCAAATTAAAATATTCATAATACCATAAATTAGTGATCTTAACTTTCAAATGATTAACTATTTTCAAATCTTTGTTTTCTAAGCAATACAATATCATAGCACTTACGTAATAATCATTAGAGTAGAACAAATAAAATTACCTGTTTACTACGGTGAGGCGTCAAAGAAAAACTTACTACATGTAGAATTAATAGATTATTTGAATGTCTGCAAGTGTAATCCTTCCCTCGACATCGGTATTATTTACCTCAATCATCTTTCCATTATAATTAGTGACAGTATCAGTATATCACCAGGCCTTATTCCTATTCCATATATCATATTCTTGTAGGCATCAACAATAAAATATACGTCTACGCCTAAAAAATTTATTTGTCTTGTTTCCATTGCAGCACAAAAAATAGCTGCAGAACAACCCATATCAAAATTTATGTGATCTATTATATGTAAGGAACATGTTTAAAGGTGAAAGAAATCATTTGGTTGCATTTCAAGCAACAAATTATGTTAAAGACTTTGCTTAGTCTCTATCAAAAGCTTCCAAGTTTTATATTTTAGCTCCAATGCTCATATACTGAGTTTGAGTTACAACACTTCCTAATCCTTAATTATTGCATGTAAAGAATAAATTTTGATTTGTACTTTAAATTTGTCTTTATGCTATTTAGTTTTGATTTCAATTTTAGTTTCAATTTAAAAACGTTGCACTTTCATGCAATGGACGAGTCAATCCAAAATTTTGTGATTCAACATCAAAATGGTACAATCCTCAAACACACTTGATAAAATTTGCAAAGGCATTTTTCTTTATCAATTAATCTTGTTGTTCTGTTATAATTTTCTTATATTACTCATAATGGATTTTTTAATGATCTGTAGCTACATATTTCATAAATATACATTTTGCTATGAGATAACCAAAATCATTTTAGTTCTAATAGGTTTAGTAGTACGTTCTTGTGACAAAAATCGAGGTTGTGGACGATACTTATATTTTGTGTAAGCAGCTTGACATTACCATACAAGATATTTATATGACTTACATGTAAAAAGAGAACACAAATAAGAACATATATTTTATTGATTTTTTATTTTTTGCAAGGTTGTCTGCCTTGTTAAGAAATTTTTATTCTCCATGATATATTTTATTGATTTTTGATTAAAAAAAATTGTACAAAAAAAAAATTGTGGACTCCTTCATTTGGTACACACTTTTTCTATCCACATATCCTAAAAAAATGAATAGTCCATGCATCCTAGCAAAATGAATACATGACATGTACTAAAACAATTTCTACTCTCTTGGGTAAGAGAAATTTTTTGTATACTACACTAAAGATGCTTGGAAGATCCTGTATAATAACAATAGGATGATTAATTAATTAATTAGTATTGGATATTCAATGTATGGCAACAATACACTAAATTTTTGCAATGCAAATTCTTTCCCTTAGAGCATCTCTAGCAGTGAACGCGGAATGAAGCGGTAAAGCAAAGAAAATATGGAGGAAATAACCACTTCTCCAGCAGTTAGTGGCAATTTACACGAGGTTTTTTTTTCATTTTTTAAGGCTATAAATGGGGTTCATTTCCCCGTTTATAGCAGGATTTTTTTTTATTTTGCTAGCAGTAAACGGGGTTGAAAAAATTGTTTAGAATATAAACGGGGTTATGAACCTCGTTTTTAATCGCTGCTAAGAAATAAAGGGGGAGAACCCCATTTGAATTCTATCCCCGCGCTTGAATCGATACTGCTGTAGCATGAGGGAGAGATTCAAAGCGGGGATTTCCCCATTTTCGCATTTACTAGCACTCTTGGAGATGCTCATGATGCACCATATTTATTCCCAAACTTATCCAAATCTTATACATAAAAGAAAAGGATGGAAACGATATATGTCAATTTATTGTAAACAAATCAATGATAAAATTAACTTACGGCTAGTTAAATAACTTTGAAAGAAAAAACTCACTAAAACGAATTACAACTAAGTTAGCATTGTAAACAGCCCACCTACTAGCAATCACGCTAACAGTTGCACCAATTGGTCCACCAGAAGAAAGTCTGATTTAATTTTAAAAAAATCGACTTCAAATTAGTTAATAATGATATCAATTTAGAGAACTGTGTGAAAACAACAGTAATTAATCGAATGATCACGACCTAGTTGTAAAACCTTATCAAATGAAAAATATATTTGAAAGCACATCCGCCATGAAAGAAGACTGACCTAGGAAAGATTTCTTTATCTAATTAGAAATTTAGAGACCAATTCAAGAAGAACAAATTAGAATTTTATCTGAGGTAGGATAGACGATTGGATGCAGAGCATAGTCAATTCGACCAACAAAACACCATGCTTCTTTACAATAGCAGTAGGAACAAAGGACTACAACCAGAGGCAACGGGAAGAAGAGGCAAATTCTCTATGTTGCGAATGAAACCTCTATGCTGCAGACGAACTTGAGGCATTAAAGAAGACAACGGAATCTATTTGTTGTAAACAAAGTCGAGGCAGGGAAAAGAGAGAACAAAATCTAGGTGCTGCAACTGTTCAGTTCTAAAATACACTTGGTGAAATATTAATAAATCTATGTCAGAAATGGATGGTGAGAAATAGAGGAGCATTGAGAGTTGAGTATTCTCTACTCGGTTTTTTTATAATATATATATATATATATTAAAGATTCCCTGAAACACAATTCTTGAATCATGGTCATGTTATCAAAATATATTTGCAACATGTCATCGATGTTCCAATAAACAATATATCACACTTAGGCATGTACCGTAGCTAACTAAATTTTGATTTGAACCCAAAACACAATATTATTGTTAATATACGAGAATCACAATCAAAACAATGGTATAATAAAATATAAATAAAAGGGGATTTTCACTTAAAGAGATTATTTGTTCAAGGCAGTAAGTTTTAAGGACAACACTTCTGAAAGATTAGTTTTAAGAACAATTCTGCACGAAAAAGATAAAAAAGGTTATCTTTTTACGTTATAACTTAAAAACATAACCGCTTTTATCTTTATCCTGTATAACTTAAAAATATACCTGCTTTTATCTTTTTCGTGCAGAATTGTCCATAAAACTAATTTTTTTAGAAGTGTCATCCTTAAAATATATTACCCTACAAAAAGAAGCCCTTTAATCTAATTTCCACTAAATAGAAAATAATTCACAATTAACTCAGGTTTTGTCTTAGTAAAATTAACCCAAGTTATAATGCATTAAGGGATGAGGAGGAGAGTTATTAGAGAGGAACAATTGCAATTTTTATTGATGCATAACATGATACAAATAGCACATATATATAGTGCTATGAGCCCAACGGCTAGTACAAAATATACCAAATACGTATGTGCATAACGGCTAGTATTAAATATACCAAGTATGCATGAGCCTAACGGCTAGTACATAATGGCAAAGCATGCTAAATATGATAAAAACGTGTTCACACTCTAACGACTCTATTGTCTTCGTTATGCCCCCTCAATTCGAACTTGGGTTTTCTTGCTCATTCTGGCTTCCGCCTGCACTGATAACATGAAGTTCCTCTCTCATTCTGATAAAAATTTTGGTCGAAATGGCCTTTGTGAGAGCATCTGCCCTCTGATAGTATGCGGGCACATGACATATTGCAAGTCTTCCTAATTGCGTTCTTTCTCTCGCAAAGTGGAGATCAATTTCAAGATGTTTCGTCCTTGAATGTTGAATAGGGTTTAGAGATAAAGATACCGTGCTCTTATTATCGCACCAAATGACCGGCTTTCGTCTTAGAGTGAAACCAAGCTCCTCCATCAGTGATTCTATCCACATGATTTCGGCTGTAGCGCTTGCCAGTGCACGGTACTCAGCCTCTGTGCTAGATCTTGATTTGGTCTGTTGCTTCTTCATACACCAGGAAATGATATTGGAACTGAGGTAAACGCAGTACCCTGAGACAGACTTTCGATCGTCAATACCGTTGGCCTAATCGGCATCGCTAAAGCACTGTAAGTTAAGTTCCTTTTCTGAATTTAGACGTATACCGTAATGTTTTGTGCCTTATAAGTATCATAACACTCTCTTTAATGCCATCCAATGTTCTGATAAAGGGTTCTGCATGTTTTGACTGAGTTTATTGACGCTGTAGCATATGTCTGGTCGAGTAATAGTTGCGTATTGTAACGCTCCTATTATGCTTCTATATTGTTTGGCATTGTCGATAGTTTCTCCTTTATGCTTAGATAGTCTTAGTGTAATAACCCGGAAAATGTGAACCAATTTAAAATTTTTAAATTAGGTTATTACCAAAGAATTTGAATAGTTGAAGTAGCCTATTTCAATAAAATATAGAATTGGGTATGGTATTGCAGTTTGAAATTTTGAATACAAACTTTGTCTGACTGTACCGGGTGGAAAATATAACGGATTTTAGCGAAACTGAAAATATTTAAATCTGTTTATGAATACCTTTCTAACGAATCTGAAAAATCCAAGTTTCATAGCGGGAATCAAAAGTTATGGCCAAATGAATTTTCAGAAAGGTCACTATATAGCATATATAGCCCTTGAAAATTGATATTTTGCATACGACCTCGGAATTCGACGAAACCACTTTTGTTGGGTCCGGGATGTCAAATTATTGCTAAGTTTCAAATTTCATAATTTTTGAAGCTAGTATGTGAGCGGGGCAAAAGAAAATGTGATTGGTCAATTTCTGTTAAAAAGGGTCGACTTAAAAATGGCCGTTTTTCAAACGAGCTCAGAATTCGACGAAACTGGTTTTGTTAGGACTGTATCGTCAAAAAAAAGCTAGATTTATTTTTCTGGAATTTTTCGATTCAGTTTGTGGCCCTGGCAAATTGAAATGTACGTTCAAATTTAATATTGAATGTTTTATATTTTAATTTGAAAAATAACTGACAGTAACAGTCGAAATGGCCAACGAAACATATCCCATTGTGTCCAGAATGGGGGTATTTAGCTAGGGGCGACAGTCGTTGGGTTTGATTTCGAGTCCGTTTGTGAAAACACTATTTAAAATTTCCTACATAGCTTCGACCAATAGGAATTTTTCTTTAAAAAAAAATAAAAAACGAAAAAAACCCTAGCCGCCAGACGATTTCAACGGTGCATCGAGCTCGAGGCTTCCCATCGTTTTTGCCGCCACCACAGCCAGTTTCGCCGCCTCCTCCAGTTGAAGATTCTGATCGCCTCCGCCTCCTCTTTACATCCGACCAAGCCTCGCCTCAAAGCATCGACCGTACGCGTCGAATTTTGAGAGGGAAGTCAGCCCCTTTGGAGCACCGCCGCGACTCGCTGGAGCCGCCGAGCTCATCGCCACCACCGTCGATCGAAAGGTGGTTCGTAGCCCTTCGACGCCGTGTAGTCTGATCGGAGCAACAAGTTACGGTTTTGATTTAAAATCAAAACCTAGTTTTGAAGCTTTGCAAACCCTTCTGATTTAAATTTCTGAAATGAAAATAACACTTTTAAGTGTTGCAAAACTTTGAAAAATCATATCTTTTTAGTGTGTTAACGAAATTCGATGAAACAAGAGACACCGTGACCGCAAGGAGGCTCTCTACATTCTAGAAGAAGCCGCGGATTTTTCTGATCTTCCTACGATTTTTAGCACTGCAATAACCAATGTGAGGAATCTAAACCAATTGTGTGAATGAAATCGCGTTGTATAAATTATATAAGCAAAGTGTAAATTATATACGCATTGTATACCTCATGTACATGTGTTGTATAAGTTATATTAGCGATGTATAAATTATACAAGCGTTGAATGAAACATATATGCTTTGAATTGTGATGAAATGCAAGTGAATTAAAATATAATATATATATACTCCCCTCGTCCACAGACAATAGACGATATTTATTGCTTGTGATTGACATGATATTATATGATATGACGAATGGTTGGAAATAATTGTTTGTGGTTGATATGATGGTTGAAAAATACCTTTGTGGTTGAAAAATACCCTCTTGTGGTTGAAACAAATTAGAATAGGATTGAGGAATTGAAAATAAAACATGCCGCCTGCGTGCGAACTAGATGCATGATCCCCATCGTCAAAAACCGCGAGGTTTTAAGGTAGAGCGAGGAGCCGTACTAGGGACGGTCCCGGTTTTAACTACCATGCCGTTATGCTGCCGAAATTTTCTGAAATATACATTTGTTAGAATAATTTTCATTCGTTGAAATATATTCAAACTATAGCGAATATTCATGTGTTGAGTTGCAATTCATTCGTTGAGTTGAAATTCATGTGTTGACTATTCTTTGAATTTAAACAAATAGCTTTAGCGATAAAAATCACATTTTTTATATATATTCAAACTATTGCGAATATTCATGTGTTGAGTTGCAATTCATTCGTTGAGTTGAAATTCATGTGTTGACTATTCTTTGAATTTAAACAAATAGCTTTAGCGATAAAAATCACATTTTTACATATATTCAAACTATAGCGAATATTCATGTGTTGAGTTGCAATTCATTCGTTGAGTTGAAATTCATGTGTTGACTATTCTTTGAATTTAAACAAATAGCTTTAGCGATAAAAATCACATTTTTATATATATTCAAACTATAGCGAATATTCATGTGTTGAGTTGCAATTCATTCGTTGAGTTGAAATTCATGTGTTGACTATTCTTTGAATTTAAACAAATAGCTTTAGCGATAAAAATCACATTTTTATATATATTCAAACTATAGTGAATAATCATGTGTTGAGTTGCAATTCATTCGTTGAGTTGAAATTCATGTGTTGAATATTATTTGAATTTAAACAAATAGCTTTAGCGATCAAAATCACATTTTTATATATATTCAAACTATAGCGAATATTCATGTGTTGAAGTGAAACCCGTTCGTCGAGTTGAAATTCATGTGTTGACTATTCTTTGAATTTAAACAAATAGCTTTAGCGATAAAAATCACATTTTTATATATATACAAACTATAGCGAATATTCATGTGTTGAAGTGAAACCCGTTCGTCGAGTTGAAATTCATGTGTTGAATGTTATCGTATTTTAAAATAAAATGAAGCGACAATAAAAACTACATCTTTATTGTGAATATGAAGTGTTAAAAACATTCACGTGTTGAATAAATATTTTTGACGATAAAAATATTTCTTTTATCATGTATACGCTTTGATAAAAATACACACCTGTTGAAATAAATAATAATTTGCTAGAAATATTATTATTAGCTTTGTTCTGCATATATATACATGTGTTGAATAGGAAAAATGGATTAGCTGTAGAGTAAAGAAATTATTTGCGTGCCCGACAAATAGGTAAACCTTGATGAGTTGGCTGCGCAATTTTATTTATATATCAACTCCTGTGAATGCCATTGGATGCGGAGTGCTGGTTATTCTATGTGAAATAATAAATATCGCCATAGGATAGTAACAATTAATTTTGAACTACACTACATGGCATACTTCTTGATGATAGGCATACTTCATCATATTCCACATAAGCAATTGGAGCTTGTGTGACGAGGTGGAAGATTTACCATATGAGCGAGAGGCTTGTATGGCGATGACTATATACTACAGGTTGAACTGATGACTGATATGGACTATAGAAAATATAACGATAAATTGCCAGATTAATAAAAACCCCACACGGGTCTGGAGTTGACAATAATCACGTCTCTCTAGTTATTAGATACGACACATGGACTATTTATTTCCACACGGAAACGGGGTGACGAGAATTTATTCTCTGGAGTGATTATCTATACATGCCCCCGGTAAACACCAGAATATATCACTATAAATATGTGAATGCTTTTTAGGATTTATTGGGTACCTAATACGGCCCAATAAATTTCCAAACCCCTCCCCGTACAAAGGAGGTTATGGCGAAATTTTTTGAAATATTAAGGCGTTAGTGAAATATTTGAAGTGAAAACGAAGTTGAAAATATAGAATGAGCTTTAGTTAGAATTATAGAATGAACTATATTTATATATATAAATATAAGTATAATTAAAAGGAATCGAAGCCGTGCAGTTCGTGTTTCGGAATCGTAATTTGAAACGATTAGTACGAGAAATCCGACCATCGGATTTTCCCGAAACCGCAACCGCTGGGTTCGCCTTGGAAATATCTTCCCAACGACACCAACCTTGTAAAAATCCAACGGTTGGATTGTCCGGAATGTTTAATTCAAATTAGAAGAAAAACAGCGCTAGAATCGTTTATATTTATATATAAATATAAATATAATTGAATTAAATCGAATAACGACGTTGCAGTTCGAATTTTGAAACCGTAACTTCAAATGACTAGTGTGGAAGATCCGACCGTCGGATCCTCACAAAACTGGAACCGTTGGGTTCGCTTTGGGAATATCTTCCCACTGATATAGACTTCGTAGAAATCCAACGGTTAGATTTTCCGATATGTGTAAAACAAATTAGAGGAAAAACAGCGCCAGTGCCACGGCACGACCTGAAACGTCGTTTAATTAAATATGGCCATTTTTAAATAAATAAAAATGGCGAAAAATCGTTATGAAATATTATAAACAACATAGATTGCAAATAGACCAATTGGGCTTGAATTGTTTGATATTTGATAGTTGTATTTGCTTGACACGAAAATAACACTAAAGAACTGAAAGATGGATGTCGATTTAAATTCTAATGACGTGAATTATTTGAAAAGGCCGAGCTAACCCTCATTTCAAATAATTTATCGAGCGATTCGAATTTGAAAATGCAAAGACAATTCAAGACCGACGATCTTCGTATCGGTTGGATGGGCGCTGCTAAGGTTCCTGACCGGAGTAGCTACCGGAAAGGGACGGAAGTAGTAGCCGTCTGAACGTATGTGTTGATTGTACGGATATACGAGGAATTGACGCCTCCGGTTTCGTTTAGACCCAGAACGGACTTGTAAATGGACTGTGTGTCTGACATTGGATTTTGTTCTATACTGATCAATCTTTGTTAAATATATATCTATTTGGCGACGGAGAATTTATTCTTTTGCTTAACGCCCTTCTCTGAGACGTGCGAGCTCAGAGGTTATATATCGATGGAAATCAATCGTATGGAGTGGACTGCCTATGTGGCATGCCAAGATGCTGTGATCAAGGCTTCTGTTGCAAAGCAAAGTCTTGTGGTTGATGATCAAAGCACGGTCTACATGGCCTAGCTTTGTGTATTTCGTAGATTCGCGAGCCTCACACCCCGGTATGAGTTAAAAACGGGATACGGACTACAGGGAGAGCACGACGTTTCTTTCTAGCTATGGTGGTGTCAGTGACTTACCAGCCCTGACATATATATCTATTTTTCACCTATGTTGTTGTTGGAATGCGAGGCGCCTCGATTATAGGTCTGTAAGGATCGGGAAACGTGTGTTCAGGAATTGCCAATCCTCAAACGTAAGAGAGGACCGGCCCTGAAGATCCAGGGTTACCCATAGTGTGTAGTCATGAGGCATTTGCTAGAGTGTCTCGAAGAGGAGAGGAGCTTACTCCTTGCCTCGACTCATGACGGAAATCCAATTTCCAATACGAAATAATGGACTCGATTGTAGAACTAGTATGGCGACATAGTATATGGTAGCTGTGCCGCCTATGATTGATATTTATGATGCTATTCGCTTTTGAAACATATATGCACTAGTAATAATATCAATTGACTTTGTTTTATATGTATCAAGCATATTTGGCCATTATAAGGTAAAACTCTATCCTCCGGCTTGCGTTGCATTGTATGATGGGACCTGAGTCTTATAATGGCTTCATTCTTTCAAAAAGCATTGCGTTGTTTTAAAAGAATTTACTTTGTTTTAAATGCACTAGCAATCACTGGAGTAAACCCATTCCGCGAAAGTGGCGTGGTCCTATGATTTGCTGATTACTGTTGTTTAACTGTTAAATAGATTCCTCATACCAGTCCCCATGACTGACTCGTTGTTTGTTTCACTTTGCAAACGCAGGTGCCCTTATTTTCACACGGGCAGCCTAGTTCACAGGTGACAGGTTGTTTTTGGCTCTACACTGTTGCATAGAGTGCATTTTTGGCTCATGGCGAGGCTGACTTCACAGAGATGACTTTGACATTTTCCGCCATTATTGTACTTATATTATGATTCCGCCTCTGGCGATGCAGACTGATTTACTTTTCGTACTTCTTATTGTATGTATATGTACCGCCTTCGGCGATGTAGACTGATACCCTTATTATGTCTCACTACATGTATGTATTCCGCCTCTGGCGATGATGACTGATCACTTCCCTTTTATTTACTAAGTTATATCCTACGCTATGCTATTCTGATGTTATTACATGTTGTGATTCCGCTGTCATATCCATGTAAAATTATTCTATTTGTTGTTCTGCTATTATATGTACTCTGCTATGATGATTAATGTGTTATATTCCAATGATTATCCTTAATACCGCCCCTCGGATTTTGGGATCGTCACACTTAGGTTACTAATCATAGGCATAGGTAATGAGTTTGCCTTGCGCATATTTGCCCTTTGTAGTATTTCAGTGATATAATTTTTTTGGGATAATATTAATTCACCATTGTTTTTCCTAATCACTTGTATTCCAAGAATTTTTTTTAGTTCCCCCAAGTCTTTAATGGCAAAATTTTGATCCAGCTTGTGAACGATTCTGTTTATTTCTTCGTTGTTGTCTCCTGTTATTAGCGTGTCATCAACGTATACTAGATTGAACACAGTTCCTTGTATGCCCTTCTTCATATATAGAGAATTGTCCGATTTAACTTGTGAGAAACCCATGTTAGACAAAGTTGACTTTAGCTTTTCATACCAAGCTCTCAAAGCTTGTTTTAAGCCATATATTGCTTTGTGTAGTTTGCATACTTTATCACCAGTACCATATCCTTCAGGTTGTTGCATGTATACCTCTTCAGTCAATTCCCCATTCAAAAAAGCATTGTTGACGTCCAGTTGCCTCACATTCCATCCTTTATTTAGAGCAATGGTCAGTATAATTCTGATGGTTGTGGGTTTTATGACTGGGGAAAAAGTTTCATTGAAATCAAAACCAAATTGTTGCGCGTAACCTTTTGCAACCAGTCTGGGCTTGTATTTGTCAATAGATCCATCTTATTTTCTTTTTATTTTGTATGTCCACCTACAACCAATCACATTTTTGTGTTTTGGTTGAGTCACTAAGCTCCAAGTGTTGTTTTTTATGAGAGCTTTATATTCAATGTCCATTGCCTCCTTCCATTTGTTTGATCTTATAGCCTGAGTGAAATTCAATGGTTCGATCTCACTGGCAGAAATATTATATACTTTGGGTTTGAAGATGCCTCTCTTTGACCTGGTGATCATGTGATGTCTAGTTGATTGTGGTGGTGTTTTCTGCTGTGTATCATTGTTGCTGGTATTGTCAACATGGTTGTTGTTTTCTGTATCTTCACTATGCTGCATGTTTTGATGTATGTTTGTATCTTCTGAGTCATTGTGTGTCTCATTGGTTTGCTCGTTTGTTTGATCCATAGTTTCTTCCTGGGTGTTTAAATTGCTTGTGCGTTGTTGCTCTTCATTTCTATCAATTGAAGGTGGTTCAGTAATGAATGGCTCGAACCGTATGTTATTGTTTATGCTTTGTTCCCCATCCTTTTTGCCGATTTCCTTTTCTGCATAAGGAAACTTGTTTTCATCAAATATCACATGCCAAGAAACAATATTTTTCCATTTTTGTCCATGCACTTATAACCTTTTTGGTTTTGAGCATACCCAATGAATGTGCATGGGCTTGATCTCATACTTAGTTTATGATTGTTATAGTCTCTCAAACATGGAAAACATAGACACCCATAGGCTTTCAGAAAACCATATTCTGGTCTAACACTGTATATCATTTCATGTGGGCTTTTATTGTTTAAGACTTTGGTTGGCAACTTGTTACTGAGGAATAAAGATGTGCAGAAAGCTTCATTCCAATATTTCATGGGTAACGAGCTTTGTGTTAACAATGTTAGACCAGTCTCTACTATGTATCGATGTTTTCTTTCGACTAAACCGTTTTATTCGGACGTATGCGGGCAAGTTAATCTATGTTTGATCCCTCTTTTGGGAAAGTAATTAGTTAGAGGTTTAAACTCTGCTCCCCCATCTGTCTGAATAACCTTAACAGTACTGTTCATTTGTTTTTCGACATGAGTTATAAATTGCATAACTGTATTGCAAGCTTCTGATTTAGTTTTCAGCATGTATATCCAAGTATATCTAGAATAAGCATCCACAAAAGAAAGATAATACCTGTGTCCCTGATATGAATTTAGAGGCGCGGGTCCCCACAAGTCAGCGGCTATAAGTTCCAGTGGCTCATTATAGCTGGTTTCAGAATCACTAAAAGGGAGCTTGTGGCTCTTGCCGAGTTGGCAGTGTGTGCATGTATGTTTGATAGGTACATTTTTATAATGAATGTTATTATTACGCAGAACAGTCTTAACAATTTCCGAATTAGGATGTCCTAATTTTATATGCCAAGAATTAATCATGTTACATTCATTGCTATTATTGTCATAATCAACGTTATTGCAACTATTCCTAATACAGTCATTGTCACTACTTGCATCTACATTTGTACCAGAATTCTCCACTTGAGTTTGCAGTCTTGAATTTGTATAAACCATCGTATAGGTTACCTCGAAGTAATATTTCGTGATTGAAGGGAATCTTTAACTAAACAAAACTTAGGATGAAATTCAAAGTAAACATTATTGTCGTTGGGAAATTTTGATACACTTAACAAATTTTTATTAATCGTGGGTACCCTAAGAAGATTGTTTAATTTGAGTTGTCTTTTCCCAAAGATAGTCCCTTTGCCTATGTGTGTGATACTAGCAGTACTACCATTACCCATATGCAAATTTCTCATACCTGAGTAATTTCTGCTCCCAATGTTTAAATTTTGAAGATTGCTAGTTATGTGGTGAGTCGCTCCTGAGTCAGGGTACCATTCTTCGAAGCCATTGTCTTCATTTTTTACATCATCATCATCTGCAGCATTATGTCTTCGGTTTGCGTTATTATTATTTTGAGTTTAATTCCCTGTTGTTGCCATATTTGCTTGTGCCCTTCTTTGTGAAAAGTAATTTTGGCTTGCCTGTTGTCTACCTGTGTCTGAATTATACCTGAAGTAACATTTGTTCGCCATGTGACCAAACTTTTGGCATATTTGACATTTCACACGATAGTTGTTGTTATCTCCTTGTATCTGCTTATTTCTGACTGTGGTATAATTGGCAGAGAACTTATTTTGTGCTGTTTTTCTTTGGTCAATTCTACCTTCATAAGCAAGGCGTGCTGATCGAACGAACTGTAAATCAGGTAAAGTTTGTTGTGTGGCTAACACAGTTACTAGAGATTCATATTCTTCGTCTAATCCACCAATAATAAATAGGATTTGCTCATTGTCGCTGATCTTATGACCAACAGCATTTAGTTTGTCACACAGATTTTTATTTTTTCCTAAGTATTCTTTCATGCTTGCCTCCTTTTTTCTAGAATTTTGTAATTCCCTTCTATATTGCATGATTCTAGCGGCTGATTGTGAACTGAAAATTTGTTCAACTGTTTTCCATATTTCATAAGATGTGCTATGTCCAACTATTTGTGATAATAAATTCGAACGTACTGACGATAGGAGCCATGAGGAGAGGAGGCTGTCTTGTTTTTGAAACTTTGTGTAGTCTGTGTTAGGCACAATTTCTCCTTCCGAATTGGTTATCGTCACTGGTGGGACTGTTATTGTCCCATTAATGTAATGCAGTAAATCATACCCTCTTAAAGCGATCTCTACTTGATATTTCCATAGAATGTAATTGTCTTCGTCTAGAGATGTGGTGATAATTTGGCTTTTTGGTTTAATCAGGTCATGATGGTTAGGTGGAGCACTGTACCCCATACTTCCTGAAACAGCGGAGGTTACTTCATTGTTGTTGGCCATAAAACAAAAACAACTTTCTGCTTGATGATTAAGCCTTTCGGCAATTTGGCTCTGATACCATATTAAGGGATGAGGTGGAGAGTTATTAGAGAGGAACAATTGCAATTTTTATTGACGCAAAACATGATATAAAGAGCACATATATATAGTGTTATGAGCCCAACGGCTAGTACAAAATATACCAAATACGTATGAGCATAACGGCTAGTATTAAATATACCAAGTATGCATCAGCCTAACGACTAGTAGATAATGACAAAGCATGCTAAATATGATAAAACCGTGTTCACACTCTAACGTCTCTATTGTAACGGCTCAATTGCCTTCGTTATAATGAACAATCCTGCAAAACGTTATTTACCGTTTTACCATCACATTCATTAGTGGATACTTGATTGAGTTTTAATTTGCTCGGAAAAGAACACTTCTCAGAATAGGTTTAAAATACCACGTGGAGCCTTTGTAACATCACCAAGACAGACCCGAGCTAATTTGTTACCCCAGCCAATTGGAACATAAAAGCATGTAGAAAGTAATATGTGATGGGTATAGAACAATGATCACTTATTGCAGCGAAAAATGAACAAAACCACTTGAGCTAATAAGTAAACATTTATCTAAACATGTTTCGGTTTCATATATTTTTAATTAATTTAGAACATCAACATGAGCATATTTATCATTGCCCATTTAACTAATTGCCTTAGGAGGCTTTCTTAGTAGCCTCCACCCTAGGGTTGCAACTGAATATCATATTCAAGTATTTGCAAATATAACGATTCAATCCAATGTGGGATATTTTTTCAATTTTAGGCATAGTATGATTGAACTGAAGTCTGCATGATATACGATCTCAAAAAATTCATAGACACATATGCGCATACACAAAAAACTACTTTGTGCAATATGATTTGCAGATTAATAATGTTGACGACACAAACATTGAATTAATTCATACACATTTATTAGCTTCATACTTCCACATAAATAGCAAAGTAGCCACAAAATTATAAACACAGGGTAGAAGAAGACATCGACTATTTGATATTTTCTTGTGTGTCAAAGTTTGAAATTTGCAAACACAAGAGTAATTTTTTTCAATGGGCTTTATTTCAGTATAGGGAAATAATCTTAACTAATAAGGAATAAATGATGAAAGACACCATACCATGACATCAAAAATCAGGCTGGAGTTGATCATTCAAATAAGAGAAACAAATTTGATTCTCAACTTGCCGCACAGAATATCCACGGTTGAGTTATTTGACAATAAAAATTATAAAATTATTACTTGACATGTTTTGAAGGAAAACAATTCTGGTCTAGAAGCTGGATCTTTTTTTGAAAAGCAATATATCTAGTATTCACACTAACAAATAACAAATGTACAATTACAATAGTCTGTACAAACAACACTTCACAGCAAGCTAGATGATATTACAACAATGAGAAAATAATAATAAAAGGAAATTAAGCCTAGAAAAAACTCATCCCTGAACATCAGGAAGCTACACCAGAAATGTTGAAAAACAAACTGTCTCATTACTTCAAACTGCTAACCATTCTTCTTAAGCTCACGCAACACATCCTTGTGAATCATAGCATATAATTCATTTAAGTTCTTAGCACCTTGTCCAAAAATTCTCCTATTCCTTTCTAACCATATTTCATAAATGAACACCTTCAGAATCTTCATCAAACACTTCGTCCTTCAGTTCTTCCATCTCGTTGATTTATATATATTAAACCATTTGATTTCACTATTCCTAACTGGCCTGTGAAAGTTCCCATTTGAAAGTATTCTTAACCAAATACAAAATACAAAAGAGCATGAAAAGAAAGGAACGGTATTTCTTTCCTCCTCCACTTTACAAAATTCACACAATACATTTGGAATTAACCCCATCCTATTAAGCTTTTGTTTAGTATTAAATGCATTTGCCATTACCTTCCATAGCAAGAAGTTTGCCGAACAACCCAAATTCTATATACGTGTTGACCGTGCAAAATAGTGATCTTCTTGCTTTAAGGCATTATAAACTATCTTGATACTATGACTACCTCCATTCCATAATAATGGATATCCTGACAAATCCTTGAAACTGCATTCTCTCAAAACAATTCATAGCTGCCTTAGTGTTGCTGAATTGGAATAAGGAAGAACAAGCTCACCGTCCAGCATGAATTCTTCAATCAATGCTAAATCCGGGATACCAGAATTCGGTTTAACATTATAATCAACCACACTGTTTAGAATGAAACCCTTTTTAACCCAAAGATCATGCCAAAAAGAACAACTCTTAATCATGGGATTATACTGAATGAATGGAAAGAAAGCATCCCTCAGTTTTAAAATACCCCTCTAACTCCGGCTACTATTTTGATTGATCTGTATACTCCAAAAATTCTTAGAACCAATCCTATTCTTATACATCCTGTTTGTCCACAAGCTACCATCCCTACTAAGTAATTTGTCAAAATGTACTAAAATAGCATATTTATTCCAAAGAAATAAATTGGTAATTCCAAGACCACCATTCTTTTTGTTTGTATACAGTTTGCTATATGCAATGTTAATAAGGTTTTGTAGAAGGGATCTCCATGCCATAGGAATTTGTTCAGAGCACTTGTAATCATCTTAATAATGTTGATAAGTAGAATAATATGCCTTGTCCAGTATGTTGTCACTGTAGTGGCAATAGATTGTACTATAGTTAATCTACCAGCTTGTGATAAACTACTAGAAGGCAATGACAATAATCTACCAAGAATCTTTTCAAAAAGAGGAATGCATTTAACCTTAGTAATTCTAGAGCTAACTAATGGCAACCCTAAATAAGTTGCATTACTAGAAAGCACAGAAAGACCAGAACACTATATAATCTCTTTCCTCTTATCATCACTTAATCCAGCAATTAAAATAGATGATTTAGTCACATTTATCTGCAGGCCAGTGATTGAAAATAATTCATGCAATGAGGATTAAAATGACTGAATGTTACGAATTGTAAGCTTAGTGAAGACTACCAGATCATCAGCAAAAAGAAGGTGTGTAATGCAAGGAGCTTTACATTTTGGGTGAAGTTCTAACTCCCTCATATTAACAAAAGGCAGTTTAATACCTCTATGACCACAATGAATAAGTAAGGCAAGATAGGATCACCTTGTCTTACCCCATTATCTCCTCTAAAATAACCATGAAAACTACCTTCCCTAGAAATTGAATAATTTGGAGAAGAAATACACGTATAAATCCAAGCCAAAAAAGGTTTGGGAAAGTTCATCCTTGACAAAATTTCTATAATAGAATTCCAAGAAACTTTATCAAAATCTTTTCTAACATCATGCATCATCATACACCTAAGTGAAATATTCCTTCTATTATACCCAAACAACAATTCCTAAGTTAAAAGAATATTGTTACTAATGGATCTACCACTCACAAAATCAGTTGGTTACTAGAAATGATTGAAGCTAGAATAGATTTCATCCTATAAGCAAGAACTTTAGTTATAACCTTGTATACAACATTGCAACAACTAATTGGCCAATAATCTAAAACAGAACTAGGATTTTCCACTTTTGGTATAAGAGAGATAGTAGTGGTAGAAAGAGAAGCAGGCAAAAAGTTATTCAGAAAGAAAATTTTAATTGCCCTTAAAACATCCTCACATACTATTCCCCAGCATTTTTCCAAGAAGAAGGCATTAAAACCATCCGTCCCTGCACAGCTATCTGCATCAAGACTAAAAACTACCTCCTTGATCTCTAAATCAGTTACAAGCTCGATCAATTTCTCGAACTAATTGTTGGATAGAAAAGGAAGCTTGGAGTTGAACAATGGAAAAACATTTGGAGAGAAACCATTTGTAGAAGCCAAAATTGAGGAAAAATAATTAACAAAAGCATTATTAATCCCATTTTCCTCAGATTGAATAGCTCCATGCATATCATGAATCATAAAGATCTCAGAAGAAGCCCTTTTACACTTCAGAGATTGATGAAAAAATTTAGTATTTCTATCACCTTCGAAATCCCTTCTTATAAAAGCCTTCGGTTTTGTTGCCTGAATTTCAGAATCTAATGCAGCTCTCGAGTTGTTTTTCAGATTATCCTCCATGATAATAAGATTGTCATCAGTAGGATGTAGAATCCTTGCCTCTTGGATATCCTTTAATTCTCCTCTAATAGTAGACGAAAGTAAATTCCCCTTACCAAAAACTGGAGCAGCCCAACCTCTGAGATGAAATTTCAGAGCCTTCAGCTTATACACAAGAGATAAAAGAGAATTTCTATTACAATGATAGTCCCACACCTACATCTAAATGTTAGAAAAAGAAGGATGATTCAACCAAAAATTAAAAAATTTAAATGAGGATTTACCCATGTTAATATTTTCTGCATCTCCCCAAGATAAAAGCAAAAGATTGTGGTCAGATAAATTTAAAGGGAGAACTTGATAAAAAGAATTAGGCCGGGAACTGAAAAAGTGGTAGTTAGCAAACACATGGTCAAGTTTACAAAAAGTGGGCAACCAGATTTACTTTTGTTGGACCATGTGTAAGGAGAACAAAAGAATCTTATAGCAGAGAGATTGGAAGATAATAAAGCTTAAATGAGAGGAGCGAAATCCGATAAAGATAGAGGACAACCCCTAGATTTTTGAAGGCATGAAGACATGTAATTAAAATCCCCTCCAACCACCCATGGATCAGCAGATGGTTGCAACAGATTTAAATTGTTAAGGAAAGGTAGATTGAGAGAGACATCATTATAAGCATAGACGGATGTCAAAAAGAAAGAAAAATTTGTGGGAAGCTATATGCAGTTGAAGTGAATAAATTGGCCAGAAGCTGATAATTTAGATAGTTTGTGTAACACCCCACCTCCGTTAAGGTCACTCACAAAGGGAATGCCTTAACTTTGGTGGAGCATTTTAGTAAACAGAACAGAAACTTACAAGACAGATAAAACAATAATTGAAAATTTTTAACTTTATTACAGCGGAAACAGAAAATTAATATGGTTACATCCTTTCAATTTCAGAATTCAAGTACAAAATATCAGTCTTGTACAAAAGCCTTCAAAATGCATAGTTTAAAATCATAATCCCCATGGAACGGAAGCTATACAGAGCCAAGCCATACTTTGAGCACTTCAAGCAAAGAGAAATCCGGATCAAGCTAAAGTATTTCCCTCCTTGGATAACCTGGGGGGGGGGGGGGAAACGGAAGAAAGGAGGCGAAACAACAAGGGTCAGACAAAAAGTCTGGCAAGTCCAGTGACTTTCAGCATATGAACAGATAATAATAATATGATATGAACATAAAACTGGATGTGAGATAACTATAACAGGTGTAGCAGATATAACAGAAAAACAGAATGATATAAACTATTGTTTTACCCTTCTCTGCACTCATACTAGCATAGCAGAATTAGGTGTCACCCTAATGTCTAAATTGAAGCAGGAATGGGTACAGAATACTTTAACAGAAACAGAATGCTAATAATGGGCCTTTACAACCCGATCAGAAACAGACAGAAGAAGAAACAGATTTATCCCTATGGAAACAGAATGTGGAATTAGGTGTACACTAGTAATGGGCCTTTACCACCCGAACAGACGGTACCACACAGAAACAGACAGGTGTTACCACCCAATAGAAACAGACGGTACCAACAGAAACAGACAGAACTAAGCGTACCCTAAAACCCTACCCCAAGCGATCGACTCCCTAATACATAAATATCCTGTGTCGGCCCCACAGTAAGGTGTATCACTCCCTAAAGTGACAACCAATTGGCACAGACCTATTTACAGATGTCACGGCGTCTTACATCCTCAGAGGCAGACCGGGGTCCATGCACGCACATGACCCGGTTGGAACGCACCATCAACACCCCTCGCCATTATCAGAGTGAACCACTTATAATTAGTTCAGTAAGCGTGCCCGGACCCTACCTACTGTTGGGTCAAAGTTTTGATACCAGAAAGGGTTACTGACTAATATGGGTCCCAAACAACAGATGACACAAGTAATTCCCGTCCTAACCTTGTGTCCCCAGACTAACAGATTTTCATATTAACAAGTTCAGACATACAGAATTCAGATTTACTAATTCACAAATTAAGTTAACAAGTTTTCAGACTAACAGGTCAGATGTACAGATTTTTCAGGTTTGTCTAACTTTGTATTGGGCCTACAGATTCATGGACGGGTTTTACTACATCTATTAATCCCTTTGGTTTAACCCTATTTTCCCCAATACGTTTTAGACGTCATTCTTATCTTAGATTTTGCATTAATTAATTATTAATGCACAGACCTCTCACATTAGGTCGGTAGCTTGTGGCCGCTGGATATGCCGGGCGGTTCCGGGCAGACTTCTGCCACAAGCCAGACCTAACCTCGTGTCTTACGCATGTTATGACTAACTTCTCACATTAGAACCTATTGTTTGCGGCCACTGGATGTGCCGGGCGGTTCCGGGCAGATTTACGCCGCAAACTCATTCTAACCTCGAGTTAGCCATGTTTATCTTTGCGGCCAATTAATTAATAATTTACCGTTTATGCGCACGCCCAATATATATGCCAATTCAGATTATATCAATCACAGGATGATTATATCAACATAGCAGATAACAGATTTTTTTTATGACTTAACGGTTTTAACAGATTTAGCAACTTAGCAGATTTTAGCATATAACAGGTTAGGCATTTCAACCGACAAATTAAACAGATTAGGCATTTCAATCTAATTAGCAGTCTAGGCAATATAACAAAACTAGTAGTTTAGGCAACTAGACAAATTAGCAGATTTAGCAAATTTAATATTTCTAAAAGTTCTATTTACATGCCTTGCCCAATCATAAATTAGGCCTAAGTTCATATGCCTAAATAATGTCATGATTCACAATATGATCATATACTTCCATGTTTGCATACATTTACATAGCGCAGAATATGGACATAATTTACCATATAACATATGTTCCAATTTTTGTTAAACTAGCATTTTACAGCAGATTCACATATAAATTATACCAAATATAACCATTAATTCCAATGCATGCCATATATCCAAAAATCCCTATTTAGGTGTAATCACAATAATAGATATCCTAATTAATGCAAATCTTTTACACCTAAGCTTCCATATCTTCTTCTTTTTAAGTCATGAATCATTATGCAAACTATACCCAACAATCTAAATCTTTAAATCATATCTTCTAAAAATCAAATCTTGACTTTTATATGCATCTTGTCCAAAGTCTCAAATCATATGTAAGGTTCCTCTTCTTCTTTTATCACAGAATATGCATAGGTCTAAAACTAGTTTATAACATATGCTCATCTTTTCTAATTAATTACAGTATCTAAATTACAACATAACTATGCATACAACATGCATAAATTATATGTTCATAGTCAAATTTATGCATATGTCCAATATATTTTATGCCTCAGACCTAAAGTCATATGTTCAATTCAGTCTTGTCATTTCGCATCATTCATTAATTGTCCCAAAATTTGCGTTCATACGTTAATCTCTTTATGAGATTGGGCACAGGCTCGTGGTAGCCTGGCTATAGAAACAGAAAAGAAGAAAGGAATATAGAACAGTCACAGAAAACAGATCTAACAGAAGAGAATACAACCTCAAACTCAGATTTAAATGCATATCAAAATTATAATTAACGTTTATAGCGGAGAATAACTGTACTTGCCTTGATTGGATTAAAGAAAGAACTTTAACTTGTTGTAGAATCTTTGCAGGAACTTTAATCTCTAGTTTGAATTGAGTTGCTTAGGCTGATGTTGATTATCTTCTAGTTTTAATTCCAGCAGAGCAGAGACGCCATTTTTATTTTTAATTAGAAGAAGAGAGCAATGGAGGCTAGAGAATTGTGTAGGAAACCTAGGTAGAGTCCAGGGTCATTTTTATAGGGGTTATGAACTGATTAGGACCATTGATGTCGCTTGGATTGATCGTAGCCTTTCATCCTAAGGAGAGACCAATTAGAGCCTGCCACCTAGTCCTAATGACAAAGCGGACTGCAGAAAATCGACCAACATAGAGTAGGCCAGCCAGGGTGGACTGGGTTCGACCTGGGTCTGGACCAGGTCGACAGCCCTGTCGACAGCCCTGTCGACAGCCCTGTCGACCTGGTTAGACCAGGTCGACAGCCCAGTCGACCTGGGTGTCTTAGGCGGGAGTTTTCCCGCCTTGGCCAATTGGGCCCGGTTTTAATTTTTAAACTTGATTCAGAAACTTCCGGAGGCTATATCTTCTTCATACGGACTCCGTTTTTTGAAAACTCGGACTCTATTTTGCGTATTTTTCTGAGACGAACGCAATGGCGTATCCCGTTTCCCTTAGTTCTTTGATTTCAAATTAATTATACTTTAATTTGTTAATTCCACAGTTATAGAATACACGGGGTGTTACAGTTTGAAAAAGATAGGATTCCATAAAGCAAGAAGCCTACCAAAGAAAGCATCATGAAGATTATGATCGGAATGCCAAGATGGTGAAATGAAAGCTGCAGCTTTAATTGTAGAATATAAGTCCAATTTAGTTTCTGATAAACAAATCAATTGAATATCATTTTCTCTGATTTTGGCCTTGATTTCTCCTTGCTTAGAAGTATCATTCATACCTCTAATGTTCCAAAAATCTATGCGTGTCTCATTTAAATGAAAAAGGATTAATTAAAGATGTAGGATGCTTCCTAGTATGCCTAGTAGATGATTGATTACCAACTGGCATAACATCATGAATAGAGAAATCCCTACCCTCATTTAAATCCTTAGATTTAGTAGCATCTAATTTCTTAGCTTTCTTCTTCTTGCCTTTCTTCTTTTTCTTACTACCACATGCAAGAGATTCATTGCCAATCTGGGAAGATGAATTAATTTGTACATAAATAAAATTAAACAAACACAGCAAGCCTTTGTTTAACGTAGCATCCGTCTTCTCTACCTAATTCAATAATAAAATTTAAAAATAGGAGATGAATTAATTTTTGCAATTCAGACGGAAACATGGAACATATCCTGCAAATTAAAAAATCATAAAAACTATAAATTTTTATTAATTACATCAGATGCAAAGTGTTTTAAGTATTGTCGAAAGGAAGTTGGCATCAAACACCCTCATTAAAGGTTGAGTTTCTGAATTGGTTCAAACGAGGAAAAAAGTAACTCAAAAACCTTGTTGGCTCTGCTCAAATCAAGATTATCCAAAAAGAAAGTTAGATTTTAGAATATTTTTGAGTGATAAATAAAATAAAATTGAATACAAAAGAACATATAAAGTTGTGTTCAGTATTTGAAAACTTCAGGAAAATTTACCTCGGAATATAGGATAAGGTAAGTCGAAAGAGACGGAGAAGCAAACGCAGTTGCCAATTGATTAGGTGGATAACTAAATGTAGTCTACTGGGTGGAGAGACAAAGGTGAAAAGATTAACGATGTTATAAATCGAGCTGTCAACAACGATTGGACGAAAGCATAAATAGGAAGGGTTTATGAGGGATAAAAGGAACGAAAGAGCTGCGCATATGTAAAATAATTTTGAAAGGAGACGGTTCTGTTTTACACAATCTAACTAATTATAATATAGTTTAGATATACCGTGGAATAAATAGCCTTACAACACAAAGAGAAAATAGAGGAATGTCATGTATTTAAAAAATGTGATACATAGCAATAGAATAGATCTAAACATACTTAGCTGGGTCCATGCAGATAGGACTTATTGTGTAAAAACATTAAAAAGACCAAACAAACTAGCAAAAATGGGTAGGCATAAGAGAAACTCCAACAAAGGGTAATTCATACCGTAGTCAGTAATATTTGGTTGAATTGTTCCCCAACAAATGTTGGGGAACGTAATATTCAGCAAAATACTACAGGGCCAACTCTAAATTGGTCCCGAGCGTCAATTTTAACGTCGCGTAATGAAGCGCGCCGATTTTTTCGGCGTGCACCGACAAAATCAGCGTGTTTCATAACACGCTGGTAAAAACAGCGTTGTTCCACCTTAACACTTTACACCATTATTGTTGTTTTTTTACCTATCCTAACTCATATACAACGACGATTTTCTACTATAACAAAATAAAATCATTATTATTTTCTTACCATATATATAAAACATATCATGTTTACTTAGACCGAAATAAAATAATATAGCTTTAGATGTTAATTGTAACACCCTACACTTCTCTATGTCCAAATTTCGACAAAAATTGAAACTTAAATACAGTTAAGCATATAACATGTAAATCCGGTACATGCAATAAATGAGCATGAGCATAATCAAAGTACGATAAAAGTAAACCCAAAGCGAAAACAAAATTGGATAACTAGTATTAAATTAAGTAACTACCTTTTTCAAAGTAAGTCACTTTGTCGAAACCAAGCATAAGAGAGAACGAGAAACGAAAGCCAAACTAAAACACCTGTGAGAACCCGACTTTCTATCGAAAACTTGGGGGTTGTAATGAGGAGGGGATCAGAACAAAAAAATTATGGTGAACAGGAAATGTAAAACACGGATTATAATACACAGATGTATCCCATTTGGTTCAACCCAAGATGTATGTCTGTCAAGGTTAGTGATACTAACCAAACCTTGTGGATGTTTACGCACGACTCTACCGCACTTTCCAAGGTGGTACTCTAAGATATAATTCCGAGATAGAACGTTTACACATATATTTAGGAAGCCCTTTATACCATGATTTAACTGATTATTAGACCGAGAAGTGAACTCCCAACTGTTAAGCCCTTATATACGTATATACCTTTCCATCCATTTTCCCTTTGTTGTTCCCGCCTCATTATAAATGACCAACAGGGTGGATTTTCCCGAACACTTAAGATCCTAGGCGGACGTATGGGTCGGCGAACTTATTGGTCACTTAATACCTCTCGATAACTTATTCCACATTATTTTAAACTAGAGAGCACTAGCTATGGGCCCTACTAGTTAAGGCTTCCGTAGTTCACGCATATACCCTTACCTTGTATAAGGTAAGAGATGGTATTTTATCGTTCGCTATACCTCTAGCTGACCTTATTAGATAACCCCCTTAGCCGTTTACTACTTCTTGTAGGATAGGTAGCCATATCTGACATTCTTAATTTCCAAGTTTCGGTAGGCCCACACTCACCTGCCATTTAAGACCCCTACACTGAAAGACTTATTCACAGGTAGACTCTTCAACCCTAGCCACTTAAGACCCAGGAAGCGGACTATACGCGAAGTTATTAGGTTTGTCCCCTATTATCCCTTAATACCTTCCCTATTGGGATAAAGTGGGCTACGCTATTACGCCCTTTCTGTTTAACCTCTCTCCACACGATTTATTATCGTCATGGTTTTTATGGTTAATAATATTTTTCCATCATTAACCTACTAAGTTCAAATCTATTTTTATTTTATAAGTTATGTATTCATTAATATAAATAAGGAAGGTTATATCCCCTTTTTCCCTAGGATATTTATTTCATTTCTTCCCTAATTTGGACTTAGTATTTAAACGACAATCAATACCCATTAATACCCTTTTGACACCGATTTTCTTTTATTTCTATTCAATTACCCTTTATGACCATATAGGTCATATTTTCCGATGGCAACTATTTATCAGTCCCAAGGTATCTATTTGTTGTACCACAATAAACAATTACTATTTTTATTCGTTTAGTTTATTTATTTGGGGTGTACAACATTAATCCTACCAATATCCTAATGTATTTACTTTCCTCAATCAACATTGGTTACAATTGTTATTTATTGATTTGCGGTCCTATTTGTAGAAATTAATTATATTGATTGCTACCAATGGCCACTACAAATGTCTTAATTCAATATGGATTATATATACATACAATTCCATAATTGAACCTTGTCCAAACATTCCAACATTCCATGCAATGTATATTTTACCGTTTTATGCTGGTTTGGACGAATAATATGTATATATTTATATTTTATGTTTTCGTGATGTCAACGTAGTTATTATTTTAATAATTATTATTATTCTTAAGTAATTTGTTTTAATTGAAAACCAAACATTCCTTTTTACATTCAATATTGTCAAAAGGTTCCAAATCTTACAAAAAGACTTTTAGCTGTAATCATGCAAATTATGCCTAATTAGTGGAATTGACGTATTTCAAGATCACAAGTAATGCATGTGAATATATAAATTGGAATAGTAGATGCAAATTACGCACAAATATGTATACTTATATTTATAAATACATTTGCGCCGCTTTTCCCTTTTCAATCTTTTTCTCATATCTCTTATGATTTCAAAATAATGCCATTTTATGCAATAGGAGGAAAACGACATATTTATAATAATTAAGCCAAAACCCAACAATAATGAATATAAACAGACATATTTCTTTTAATCGCATAGTCACATAATTTATCAATCATATATTTTTATCCAAATTCACATACTTTATTATTCAACACTGAACTAGAGATCTGGAATGTAACTACAAATAAATGGTGTTTAACGGGACTGATTTCCAGATCTACTGTGCTTTACAACAACTGTAATGTATTTTACAACATAACTTTAGGAATATGTATAACAAGTTTAATAAATCCTACAATTCGTATTATGCATAACCACAGCATACATTTTGATTAACATAGAAATGTGTTTATTTTTCAACACTCTTTCAAAAAAAACTGTGAAGTGAAGAGTTCAAAGAAATCAAATAAGGAATTCAGAGATGGAGAAATTTGCAAACAGTGAAGTTTGAAACGTGAACAATACTCAAATTTTTTGGATGGACAGCCATACCCCACTGTAATATTTTCTGAACTCTACAGGTGCTCTGCTGCAAAGAAAAAATATAGGCATTACTTGTAAAAAATTTCTGCAGGGGCAGCGGCTAGCTTGTACAATTTTTATTTCTGCAATTATTCATGTGTGACTGTTGTGTTGGCTGAAATTTCTACATTGATTTGGTGAGGAACGAATTTCCATAATTATAAGTCGTCATTCTCGTCTTTTTCAATTATAAAATCTGATTTTATTTGCAAAATATTTAACTGCAATAGTGTGTTTTATAAAATTGATTCTCTCGATGGTTTGGTCGCGGATATATATTAGTTCAATTTATTGAACTTTTAGCAAAAGAGGTTGCATACTACTCGTTAAACATTGGTCGTATCCCTTAGTATTTATACTATACGTAAACAGCCATAAGACCCTCTTCCCCATTCAAATCGAGGTTATTAATTAATAAGATATACTTGAGTACGTTATTTATTTTGTAATAATAACTACTTGTGTCAAATTTAAGTTTTAGCTTTTTCGTATTTGATAACGATGAGTGAGAAAAGTTTTAGCCACCATAAATCTTTTAGGGATTTTGAGATTGATGAAATTGATATGACTCAAACCATAGTTGATAAAACCTCTAATGACACTTCTGAAACATTGAAAATGTGTCTTGAACATTTCAACTCTGATTTCGATGAGTTCGAATACATTTCTGAACTAAATGAACTCCTTGACTCGAAACCCTCATCATTTGAATCTAATCATGGAATGTTCACAAATATTGGCATACAAGAACATCATAAGTTGGACCTCAAACCCCTTCCACAAGACCTTGAGTATGCTTACTTGGACTCTACAGAAAATTTTCCCGTAATTTTGGCCTCTGATCTTATTGAGGACCAAGAAGAAAAACCTTTGAAAATTTTATGGGATAATCTGCATCTGAATTGTATAAATCATTGGCACGACAAAATTTTCATAGGAATGATTTTCATTACAAAATTCACTAACATGCCTGTTGCACCTCACAAATCAAATACAAAATCATTGTGCATCAGTTTTGATAGAGGAAAGTGTGGGGGGAAAAGAAAAAATCATTCATCACAAAACAATCACCATCATCATAGATTTCATTTTTCATATGATTGGCATTCGTATATAATTGTTAAACTGCATTTCATGTTACAAATCATTTTGCAACTCATTCACCTTTGGGTACGATCTTTCAAATTTAGGAAATGTTACAGCGTGGACACTGTTTAGATCTAGTATGGGGGGAGTCTACATTGCATTCATTTTTATATATCTTTAATTTTCCCTTTTTATTTTCATGCATTAGATAGAACCAACATACATTTTAGATCGTAGTAACATACCATAATTTTTTTTTTTTTGAAAATACGACTCATTTTAGATTGATACAACAAAATAAATTAACGATTGTTAATCAGTTGATAGTATTTTTTTCTCAACTAAGATCGAATAAGAAATATAATGAAAAGTTGAATTTTAAGGGATAATAGTGTAACTGGTACATAGGAAGATTCTTAGGTGATGGCCATGAAGTTTATTCTAAATTGTAGTCCTTGTTTAATGAGTGGAGGACTTAAAATACTTATATTGGCTTTTCGAATCTTTAAAAATAAGTTGTGTTAAGATGAATTCGCGTAACTCTTTCTTCTTCGTATATTCAGTTATAATAATAATAGCAATCCAAGGGTATCCAACATTGCTTGTATATCTAGCGTTGGTGTGCAAACCCGCCAAGCTCTATCTGACATGTTGTTAACAAAGTCAGCGTTGGAATATCTTGGTCTCATTTTATGAGTTGAACACCTAAGGATTACCGACATGTTGTTGACAAAGTCAGCGTCGGTCTGCACTATCTGCCAAGCTCTATCCCAACTATCCGTCAGTCCGCAAGGCAGTGTATGGGTGGTATACCTTGGTCTTTAAGTTAGGTGTATGTACTTAATCATAAATTTTAATTTCTATAGAAATATAGAATAAGCGATGATGCCCAAGCACTTCTTGACCTTATTGATTTGACTATCCATACACAAGGAAATTAGAATACCACTTTACAAACTGTGACAAACAAACTAAGAATTTATTTCATGGATGCACTATGTTATCGACCGAACCAACTGGCCAAACTGGAATTTAACATTTGAAAACTTGAATTATATTGAAAATTTGTGACAAATTGAGGTATCTAAAATAAAATCAACTGACTAGAAATTGTTAACTTAATTTGTTGTACCACTTTCCCGAAATAAATTGTGTTTTCAATTTTATTTTCATTTGCATATGTCTTTTTCATTCATGTAGTTGCATTAGAACCATAACTGCATTTGGATTTTGTGGGTAGTATCCGCTGAAAACTCTCACGAGACACCACTCGTCCTGCTAGGGACACCTAGAGGTTTAACGGCTTGTTGCATACGCTCAATGCATTCGTGTTTCCTACGAAAGTGTGACCTATCTAGTTTAGTTTTTCATTTTTGTTTACTCGAGGACGAGTAAATGTCAAGTTTGGGGGTATTTGATTAACATAGAAATGTGTTTATTTTATGCTCTTATATTTTATCTTTTGTAAATAAATAAATATTACTTTTGGTATTTTTGGTATATTTTCATAGGTTATCAATACATGCCTCATTTGTTTCTAAAGGCCAATTTCAAAGAAAAAGCTACTTCACTATATCAATCACATTTAATTGCCATGCAAAGAGAAAGGGAAGATTTTGATTACAATTCTACAATTAAGCATATGCTTATCTTCCCGCTGACCGTGCCATACATCAAAAGGAATGCATTGATTACAAATTTTTAAATCAAGCACAATGAAAGGAATATTCCTTTATCTTTGGAAAGAATTTATATCATTCTTGGCCTAATTATTCTCATAGAAAGGGGACTACAATCCTATAAATACACCTTGTATACATTGTAAAGATATCGATTATTTTCTCTTCTTCTCCATTAATAAAGTTTCTAGTTCTATTTTATTTTTCTACGTTTTTCTTTTTCTTAGCAATTGGTGTTGTCTTCACAATTAGTTTTGGTAGAACACCAATTGTATTTTACATTTTTTTATTAGGGATTAGTCGTTTGATTAGTTTCAACGACAGTCCTAACTTTACTTTTTGTTGTTCTTCTTTTCCTGCAATTTTAATTTCTGCATTTTATTTCTGTTTTGCATTTTAATTTCCAATTGACAATTGTGATTTGATCGCCAGTTCAATTAGATTTGTTTTGAATCGGATCGCAGTTTCAATTTCGTTTGCTTTCAAAACCAACCTCAAAGATATGTCTAACTCGCCCAAGAGATTATTTAAATAATTTGATTTAATTTTTCTCCCTGTGTTCGACCTGTATGCTACACACCTGTGCGCTTGCAGTTATTTAATTTAAAATTCGCTCTTTTCTAATTCATTAGAAAGCGACGATCACATTTCATAAGTTTTAACACTTTTTGCAATCAGATCTGATGGGTGTCAATCTAAATACAACAACTCAATGAACATATATGATAGAAATAGGCATAAAAATTGAAATCTATAATGAACTGGCATTTTCGACCGTGAAAATCGACACACCATACCCTGTCAACTATTCAAGCATCGGAAACACCGGACCATTATATAAAAGAAGTTAAAGGGTGAGAAATAGAAAGAAAGAAAATTAGAATAGAAGAAGAAGATAACATAACAAAATCAGAGTAAACACGAATCTCACAGCGAAACGAATAAAATATAATATATAATAACTTTTGAAATACAAAACTGTAACTTGTAATACATACCATTATCATAGTACCACATATAACACCATAGCAGAAATAAACTCGACATATATCTAACGTTGAAGGCACCTGCTCCAAGCTCCTCCCGGTATATTTGAAAAATCCCAACTACTTGACTGCCTGTACAAATTTGGGCACCAAGGAGTTTAGGGAAAACAAAACAAAATAAACTCTGGGTCAGTCATGTGACTGGTGGGAGTAAACTCCAAATACTTGGTTTAACTTTTCCAAACCCTTTTCAAAAGCAATGATAATCGTAAGACCGATCCACACATAAATAAGGATGGTTTTTACCTTATGATAACCCAAAACATTTTCTAAAACTATATTATTCTGATATTATAATAGTGTATAATACAAGAACTTAGAAATCTAGCAGAACAGTTTCATCTTACGTTCTACATATATAATATACAATCAAAACTGTGGGCTCTTATTGGATAATGGATTTCCAACTATGACAAGGTATGGAACCACCTTCCGATCAGTGTACTCTGGAAGTGATACATTGGAGTTCAACAAGAACATCATATAACTCGTCCACACATGACTGACCATTCATTTCGCTTGAGTGTTCTGAATATATTATAACCTTACGGTTGGTATACCAACATAACCACTCCTGGGAGATACAGAAGTGAAAGAAGTAACAAGTATGAATATTCTCTAGATGGTGACACTATACCCTCATTGGGTGTGACCCACTTAGCCATGCTACCAGCCCATTTTTTATCATTTCCCAGTTGATGAGGCTTGAGGTCATAACGTATCTTTTAACAGATCATTCCTTTATTTACTTTGAATGCCACATCGTCATACCCGTCAAATCACAAATTGATTTCCCTAAAAATACCACGGGTATAAGCTAAGAGAAACGAATTCCTCCACCACCAACGTAAATACATTTGAAACGATCAATTTACGCGATCTACCAGATATATTCTGTCAGACATTCGCCCATTCAAGTTGTCTTGAGATTGGACAACCCGAAGGATTTATTCTGTAAATCAGTCTTAGCCAATTTCTACCTAAGATCGCTAGAATAACCCATGTACAAACTCCTTCTTCAATTGTCTTCGATCTATTTGATTCGAAACGATAATGCCCACATGGAGTGGTTTTCAGAAAATAAATCCGATCCCGGTCTCTCCGTATTGACAATAGAAATGGTCAAAAACTTTGATAGTCGGTGATTTAACTATCAAAGGAAAACATGTGTACAAACAACGATCTTATTTCCAAACGGAAATTATATCAATCAAATATCAATCAACACCGAGCCACTTTATATAGATTTATTAATAATCAGTTCATTTTCCAATTTCCCTTACATATCTTTACCCAAATATTTCCCCAACTCACTTAGCTCCGCACAATTTCTTGGAAAACGTTTCCATTTATTTTAAGCTATTTATTTTCTATATTTCAAAAAATTTATCTTATCAATATTCGGAAACATTTCAATTTCTTATCGCACACCATTACTCTTCTTTATCCATTATTCACTAACTGTAAATTAGTAAGAGAACAACTCCCAAGTATTAAACCCGAAGGCCGAAACCAACATCAGATCGATATTCAGAAAGCCATTCAACATAACAAATCTCCAGTCAGTTTCTAATTTCCTTAACTCCATTTGTAACTTCAAAGTCATTTCAACTGTTTGCCAATTTCCTTTTATAACCAATTAAAACTGCAAAATGTTTGCTTATAAATCATTATTCACTTTATAACATGAATATTATTATTCTAAAGAAATCTAGACTCAGTTTATTAAATCAAATCTTGATTTAAATAAAAAATATCATTATAGTTTAAAGTCCTACTTATCTGGTTATTTTATAAACACATACTTCATATTTCATTTCATATACTCATTTTATTAGTTATAACTAGGAGGAGACCCGTGCTTCGCACACGGGAGGTTGGTGGTGGCTACCGACTTGAATTTATAATTTAAAACTCGATTTCCTATTCGATAACAAATCCAAATATTAATTATCTCGTCAAATCCTGGAATTTCATTTTTATATATAATTTATTAGAATAAATCATTTTTACAACATTCGATATCGCTGAATTTAAATTACAAACCCTTCTTGATTTGTTTCAATTCTATTCCCATTTCGAATATCGAAATAATTCCATCGTTTTCTTTCTAAACGATTTCCATTTTTCCTTTTTAAATAAATTCTTTTCTTGAATTTATATTTTTAAACTATTTAATAATAACCATTTGGCTTTGTTTATAAATAACGTTTATAAATCAATTTACTTGTTTTGATAAAATCAAATACAAGTTATTATATTCTAACTAATCGAAATTCCATTTCTATTTAAAAATAGAAATCCCTTTTTAAAACCCCAATTTCTTTTCCAATATATTTGAATATATTTTACGGTATCTTAATACCAATTAATTTAGGTCAAATGTTGTTTAAACATCCCAATCACACAATAATCAATCGCAAATTATTTATCACATCATATAATTCAAAATATGAAAAACAACAATAAATTGTTGTGGAATCCAGCTGGATTCCTCCAACCTGTTTCCCTGCATCCACAGATGTTAATCAACCTTTATTCCATAAAAATACGAAATAAATAACAGTAGAATCCATATTTAACTAATGATTTGTGTAAATAACTATACGTATTATTTTAACCAATTCATCCAAACAATCATCACATAACATTCAACCATCATTTATAAAAATAATGTTTATAATATTATAAAACTGGACAGAGTTAGTGAGGTTACTCACCTTGTTCGTTTATCGTTAAATAACGATTTTCGTCCGTTGATTCGAGTCAGGTGTTTAATTCTGCCATAAATTGAAACGATCCCCAAATAGTTTCAGACTAGTTTCGTTGCGCACTCTACTTCCATACGATCCTAACAGATCCAATTTTGTGAAATTTCGATAACATATGTATAAGATGTGGTATTTTAAAGTTAATACACTATATTATTTACATTTAAACTTAATTAAATTAGATATGGGCTTTACCTTTTAAAACCCGGCCCAACTGCCACTAACCTACCGTGTGAACAGCCCAATCTCCTGCTTGGTTGAAGAAACCCGTTGCTCTCATATTCCTGTGCTAACGTATCCCCCTTTTCTTTTTATATATATTCAGAATGTGGGCCTCAAGTATAAAGAAACCCAGCCCATCTCCATGTAGTTCCTCCTCCAATTTATGGAAACCGCGACTTTGTATTTCTCAACCCTCACGGCAACTACCTGTTCACCATTTTAACCATTCTTCATCCACTATTCGGCCCAAAACGCTTCTTCTTTCCCATATGAAAACACCTCCTCCAGTATTAACTTTAGCCATTGCCGCACCATTAAAACCCTATTAAATCTACAATCTTTAGAAACCAGACAGGCTCCTGGTACTTCCACGAAAACACCCTGCTCCTTTGTTAAAGCCATAGCCAAACTACCCCATTCTTCATTTGTTTCCTTTTCTTGAAAACGTTCAAAACTCTTCACTATGCGATTTTCCATCTGTACATCACCATTTCAGAACTGACGAAAGCCATTTCCAAACTTAGCTCCATCTTCCTCAGTACACACGCAAGCCCCTGAGTCCATTTCACCATTTCAAAAATCTTGCTTTGTATGGTCTCTTCACACAGAATTTAAAACAAAGCACAGTTGAACTTCTATCCCAACTCTCTTCATTCCTATCCACACTTCATCACCCATTCTTCTTCCCTCCCGCAACTGCTGTTTCACACCACAACCTCATCATTTAACTCATCCGACTCTCCTATTCTTCCCTTCCACCGCCAACACCCTAACAAATAACTCACACGCTTACCTTAAAATGCAATAGCAGGTGTGCCTGCACATGCTTCCCATTCACCATTGCACTTCTCACCAAAATCTCCATCTCCCAATCCCTTAAATGAAGAACTCGCATGCACTCCTCCCTCTGGGGTTCTCTGACCCACTCACGCAATATACAATAGTTGCGACATTTTTATATTTTTTTCAGTACTTTGAGAGCTTTTTTTTATTATTATTATTTCCGCCATTAAATACTTATGGCTTGCTCAGGTTCGAAGTGAAGAGGAAGGAGGCCAGTGAAGTATTCTATGGTATATTTATATAAGTGAAACACTTGGTCCTTAAGTAAACGTATAACATATGGCAGCTACACTCTTAAGCTTGCGTGAAAGGTGATAGTTCACAATGGGCATGTCAAAGATAACAGGGTACTTTATTTTATTTTATTGCTTAACTTAGTTCAAAGGCATTGGTTAATTTGATTTCACATGGTGTAGGCATGTCGTTCAGTTTAATTAGGCTTGAGTACAAGCTTGAGTTTTACTTCATGCTTAAGGATCCCAGTAGCTTGCACATGAAGGTTTGCTCACTTAAAATACTTTATATATCGATTGTTGTGGATTATTATGTGCTGCGTATATGTCCATGGTTACCTATAAATTTTAAACTGTACTACTGGCTTAACTTAAAGGAAATGTGAAAACTTTGGAGCTTTTGGACGACAAATTATGTTAGCAGCATGCTGATACCAAACGACATTAAATGAGCCGATGAGACAAAATGAGGAATTAATTAAACTTACAAATGATAAATGATAGGTATATTTTTCACACAAAAGTAACCAGACATATTAACCTGCTATTTCTATTAGTATGAGTACGTGATTTTCACCATTACTAAGAAAACAATCTAGGCCGAAATTTAGGCTAGCTATGGATATTAGCTAGGGTTGTAGTGTACGTTTTCTTTTAATGGGTGAGTACCTCGTTACATAAAACTCCATTCGTTTACGGACCAATATCGACAAAAATAAAAATACAATTGTGTCGGGCAATGTGCCACGATCCAAAAATAAAAAGACAAGTTAATTTATTCTGTGAAGTTTCAAACGTGCTGGTATTGGGTGTAAAACACTTCAAATAAAAAGTTGTATTTTTTCCAAAATAAAAAGTTTAGAACAATTTTATCAATTAAATAAAGTGTATGTCTCAATAATCTTGTTCAAATTCGAAACCAATATTTAATTATAATTAAATAAATCGTTATGGTTTATAAACGAATCCATAGTGACTATTTGAAAATTTAATTTGGACTATAACTTATAATCTATAAATCAAAATCTTCATATTTCTCTTCTATTAGAAAAATATAGCTCAATAGACCCGAACATTTCTTGTTTCGAAGAAATCCAACTTATAACGGATCCTATACACTCAGTTGAAGTCAAATCGTAATAATACGAACTACCGCAACGTTATGGGCTCGATTATAATTTATATTATAATTAATACGTTCAACTGTCGTTTAAATAATATATTCGTTGTTATAACTTGAATATAAACAATAACAAATATCGTATATCATCCAAATTACACAATACTGCATTTTAACCATTTCCAAACTTTTTCGGAAATTGAATCTATTACCCTATTTGTTATATATTAATTTAAATATTCAAATATTTGAATTCAAACCATTCTGAATTATCAAACTAATATGTATAATAATTAAATAAATTAATTATAAAATCACTATAATTACGGGACGTTACAAGATCTATTACAAACGAGATAAATACATTATTATAAATGTATATATAAATTTCCCACTCACGTGCGAGCATCCAAATTCAAAGTTTGAACCCTTTAGGCCTACAATTCCCAAATTATTATAGTTTACATTTTATCTGAAAAGGGGAAAATTGCAGATCTGTAGAGATATTAGAAAATAAGAAGAGAGGGGAGAATCTATTGTTGAATTTGATAATCCTCTCAATCTTATGTGATTTGGATTTCATTTCTTGTATAAGAATATATATTTAATTAAGAAATTAGGTCTAGAGAAGGAGGAAAATGGCAGAGCTTCGCTACTGCTATAGATTTATGTGGAAAAGAATGAGGCCTTACCCCTTTATGTATAGGAGTGGTATTGGCCTTGGCCCGTTAGATCTATTTTATTAACAACTGTCCATTCGTTCGAAATTATATTATAACCTAACCTTAAAAACCAGCTGTCACTAGGCGATTTGACGCCCAGTGGGTCGACCGTAGCGGTCCACCGCTTGGTCTTCAAAATGCCCCATCAGGATAGTTAAGTAAGGTAGTATATATATATGATTCTAATTTATTTATTTTCTGTCCAATTTCGTATTTCATCGGTAACTTTTTCATGCAGACTCCGTTCGCGAAACTTTAAACATGAAAGTTGACCAGAATTCCGAGATGAACGCATCGGTTAAAGTTTTGTGGTCAAATTCCATCATGTGCAGAAATTCCTTCTTTTTAAATTTTAATAATTAATTATTACTACCAAAATTCTGGGTTGTTACATTCTTCCCTCCTTAAAAAGAATTTTGTCCTGAAATTCTAACTCCTATAGTCATATTCTACACAACCAATTTATTTACATCCACTTTGCAACCGTGTGTATATGTGCATGGTGTACATAATGCAATTCAACCGTAAATATGCATGCAAGTTAATTATAAATCGGATCCTCCTATATGTTTGCATTAAACTATTGAAATACTTTTGAAAATATGATGCAAAACATCCTAAATATACTGGCAGTTCTATATGAATGCAAATTTTGAAAACTCTTATTCATCCATTACCTTCACACAATTACGAATAAAAGTGTGAATAAGCCAACTTTGCATCCAAACCCTACCATCCAAAACGTCACGCAATCAAATTGTTTTCTATTTAATTTCCCCTAAACCGGAAAAAGGAAATCGAAGCGAAGTACTTTAACATTTTTCTCGTTTACAAAACTTCTATTTCCCGCCCTACAGTGGAATTTTTACCTTAGCTACCCAAAATATTCCAAAAATTTCCATCTGTAGACTGTAAAGGAGGCTTAAAACAAGCTCTAAAATGTAAAACAAGTTAATTAATAACGCACACGCATCAATGGCAAGGTATGGAAATAAAGTTTCCTAGGCTAAAACACCCTTTTCCTTGTTATCATTAACGTTTTTATCGTACCGTCGGTCATATTGCACAGCTGAAACGCGCACATAAAACATCAAAAAATCTTCCATATGTTGTTCATGTGACCAAAAATCGATATTTTTCATAAAAAATAAATTTCCGCTTAAAAGCTTGCCATGTTTATTTTGAAAATTTTCTTTCCAAAACCATTTCACTTTCCTATGAAATAAGAAAATGATAAAAAGTTTTTTTCACACAACATTTTCCAAAAACTCCAAAAATATATTTTGCGAAAAATTAAATGATGTAAGTCACACGTCGGCGATGAAGGTAGTCAGTCGCGCAAAAATGCGAAAACTGAAATCACACAAAAGATCAATATAAATTTTAGTTTCGACAAGGGGCAGTTATTTATTTATATATATACCTGTGACGAGGGATCAGTCCTTTACTTAAATTTATCGAACACAAAATTGTACTCTTTCCAGCTCTAGGACAAATGCTAGTTTATTAACAAGATTTCATTTAAACAAATATGAGTGAATGACACAAAAATTTTAGACTTAGAAATCTCATTAACTAAAGTCGTGCGATTTTCATTACTTGAAGTTACAGACACTACAGCTACAACAAAGATAAAGAAATTGCTAGAAAGGGAAACACACGATACAAGATACAACATGCACAGGGCACGCACTAACAACAACAACAAAGACTATGACTATCCACCGTAGGCTGGTCTACCTCCGTGGCGAGAGCCTGATCCATTACCACTTCCGCGCCAGGAGCGTAGTATGGCGGAGTTGCAGCCAATCTCATTCGCCTATCGGCGCTGCTCGTCGCGAACCTCTCGGAGCTTGACCTGCATAGCGTGGATGGGAGTGATCTCTGGTCTCTCATGACCGAGCTACTGGGGCTGCTGAGGCTACTGAGCTAGAGCGGGTAGTGCAAGGACGGGAGCATCCGACAGCTGAATGCCCATCTTTCGGAGAGTGGCGCGACTAATGGCGGTTGATGCCTTCTTCACCATTGTCTCCCTAGAAAGTTTCATTTGGAAGTGTCAGAAACACGGGTGAGAAGGTGACTATAAGGAAAGTGGCTCTGTTGGGTGCCGTTGAAGGGCTCATAAAGAGGCATCATAAGCATGCGGGCCCAATGGACGGCTACGCCGCCAAGAATAACATAGGTGGCGTGGCAAATAGAAGGATAAACTTGCTCTAAGCTTCCTGTCTTTAGGATGATGTTCTGATGTACGATGCGCATTACACGGGCGATGGGTCGTAGATTGGAGGTGGTCAAGGCTCGTGCTCTCCAAGGAAGATACGCTGAAGGATCTGAGGGTCCTCCACCTCTATGGGATCTAGCACTGACTGACCATTAGGATGCCAAAAATATGAGCTAAATCGTCGTTGGTGAACTCAATGTGGGTGCACATGACCTCAAATCGGATGACACAGGACTAGTCATCGATGTCAGCATCCATCTGGGAATCAAATCGACGGACACAGCGGATACAGATCGTGCTCAAAGGCGTCGAAGCGTAGGATCAGTGCTAGGCCTATGGCAACAAACTCTCCTCCAAACCAAAAGCGGTGAAATCATTAAACTTCATTGATCGACCAACTTAAAACTCGTAAATGGCCTTGGCTAAATGTGCCTGATCTTTGCATCATCACGGTTAGCCAAGTGGCTTCCTGAGGCATGAGACTGGGGTATTGGTTGCGAGGTGCCATGGAGGAAGCAGCGAAACAGGCAAGAGATACTAAAAATCTAGAGTATAATTGGGTAGAGACCTAATGAGAAGGATTTTGGGGGTAATTAGGGACGAAACGGAGCAGGGGTTGCTCAGATTGGAGCATGGGAAGGAAGTGGGTTTAGGTTTTCGGTGGAATGGGCGTTGGGGAAGAAGGAGTCGGCCGAATGATATATTTATATCGTTTCAGCCGATTCGGGTCGGGTCAGGCCACGCTCACCGTTGGGGAGCCGTCGACCTAGCCCTAAGAGGGCGGTCGACCGTCGGTTTAGCGCTTGTCCCCTAGTGGGCACGGTTTGAACCTCGGCCCAACGACCCGTATAAATTAAATATAAATAAAAATTTCTATTACGTCGAAACAACTTTTACTCCCAACTGAATTCTCTTATCGACTTCCACCACTCGTCGATGTAAGAAATTAAATTTTCATATGCCCTTTCCCTGCCTCCAAAAAGATTTGTGATCAATGGATTGAACGAACTTAAAACAGTAAATCAGCTAGAAATCCGAAATATAATTTAAAATGGATCTTTCCCCTTACTAGCCGACAAAACTAAACGTTTCAAAATCAAATACCCCAAAAAAAAACGGTGATGTATTTTCTTATCCTTTTCAAAGATTTTTTTTTTCAAATAAGCAATTTATTTGGAACTAACAGTTTCGTATTTTTAAATCCATTTTATTATTATTATTTATATTCCAGTTTATATTTCAAACCGGAAAAACCTTTTCGTGTTCAAAAATGTAAGAGTTTCAAAATCTTAAGGATTAATTGTGATAATTTCAATAAATTATCCAACATATGTGGGAAAAGAGATACTAAAAATCACGAGGAACAGATACTTATTATTCTTATGTTTACTGGCATATTCCTTGTCATTTCTTATTCCATCTTTCCTACCAATCGGATTATATTTATTAGAATTACATAATAGCCTCAAAATTTTGAAACACGAATAGATTAAAAACCATATCTTTACAAAGCTATTTTCCGAAACCGTATTTCAAATTCGTTAAAATCCACTTTTATTTTCTAATAGTTTTAAAAATAAAATTTCCTCGAATATAAGGCCAAGAGCTCAATTGAACATTTCAATAAAGGTAGATTCGGAAATTCAATGAAGTAACTGATGGATATACCTCGTAATTATATTTCCAAAATGGATACGACATACTATTGTGGGCTTTTCCTCTTTTAGATCAAGGAATGGTCTTAACCAGAACTACTAAACAAAACCAGAAACTAGAAAAAGTGACTATTTCGATTGTAGCTAGATTTTCATATATATATATATATATATATATATATATATTTACTATTCTGGTCTCCAAACTCGAGTCATTGAAATTCAACATATGTCGTCCTCACACTCTTCACGATGAGCTTGCCAATGTACTGTGGGGTAAGACAGAATTGGCTAGAAACCCGAACTCAACATATTTGAACTCTAAGTCGCTTTAAAGCCCATTTTATATATTAGGCCCACAACTAATTCATAGTTGAAATAAATCAAAGTTGAGTAAGAAAGACGAAGAAAACCATAAAACAAAATCGAATTGCATTCTCTTACGAGTCCTAATGTACCTAATTCTTCTGATAGTTTAACCTATGTTCTGATACCAAATGTAACACCCAACACTTTTATACACCCAAATTTTAACGAAAATCAAAACTTAAACAAAGTCATGCATGTAGCATGTAAATATGGTACTTGCAATAAATGAGCATGAGCATAATCAGAGTACGATAAAGGAAAACTCAGAGCAGAAACAAAATAGGATAACAAGTATTAACTTAAGTAACTACCTTTTTCGAAGAAAGGCCCTTTGCTGATACCGAGCATGAGAGGGAACGAGAACCAAAAGCTAAACTAAAACACCTCTGAGAACCCGTCCTTCTCTAGAAAACATGGGGGTTGTAATTAGGAGGGGGTCAGAATAACAAAATTATGGTGAACAAGAAATGTACAAAACATATTATAATACACAGATGTATCCCGTTTGGTTCAAACCAAGATGTGTGCCTATCAAGGTTAGTGTTAGATCAAAATTTGGACCTAACACCCAAATTGTTCTGATTCTTAAAGAATTATAACTGGGGGATGAAGAAAAAGCAGAAAACACACATAATTTACAGTGGTTCGGCGTTAACGAGCCTACGTCCACTTTATATGTTATCGATTATACTTTGAATGCTAGTACAATCAATGATCTCTCTCAAACTCACTCTTACAATTGTGATTTCTGATCGTCGCTTTTTAAGTAAATAGAAAAAGCGCGAATTTTAAAATAACTGCAAGCGCACAGATCGTGTATTATGCAGGTCGAACACAGGGAGGTAAATTAAATCAAATTATTTATATAATTTCGTGGGCGAGTTAGACAAATCTTGGAGATGGGATAAAATTGAAATTACAATTTAGTTCAGAACAAATCTATTTGAACCGATAACTAAAATTGTAATTTTCAATAAAAACAAGTAACACTGCAATTGAATTAACTATAGATTTGAATATAATCGAATCTATAATCAATTCAATTATTAAAAATAAAACAAAGTGCTGGAAATAAATTTGCAGAACGGAAATAAACTAACAGAAATGTTAAATTAGGATTACCGTTGAATCTAATCAAACGGTCAATCACTAATGAGAATAGTTGCAATGACAGTTGTGTTCTAGCAAATCTAATTGACTAGACAACACAAATTGCCATGAAAATAAAAGAATACAGAAAAATGAAAAAAGAACTTTTATTAATGGAGAAAAGAAGTATAGAATAATCGATATCTTTACAATGGATACAAGGTGTATTTATAGGATTGTAGTCCCCTTTCTATGAGAATAATTAGGCCAAGAATGATATAAATTCTTTCCAAAGATAAAGGAATATTCCTTTCATTGTGCTTGATTTGAAAATTTATAATCAATGCATTCCTTTTGATGTATGGCACAGTCAGCGGGAAGATAAGCATATGCTTAATTGGAGATTTGTAATCAAAGCCTACCCTTTCTCTTTACATGGCAATTAAATGTGATTGATATAGTGAAGTAGCTTTTTCTTTGAAATTGGCCTTTAATTGGAATAAATGAGGCATGTATTGATAACCTGTGAAAATATACCAAAAATACCAAAAGTAATATTTATTTATTTACAAAAAATAAAATATAAGAGCATAAAATAAACACATTTCTATGTTAATCAAATACCCCCACACTTATCTTTTACTCATCCTCGAGTAAACAAAAATGAAAAACTTAACTAGATAGGTCACACTTTCGTAGGAAACACGATTGCATTGAGCGTATGCAACAAGCCGTTAAACCTCTAGGTGTCCCTAGTAGGACGAGTGGTGTCTCGTGAGAGTTTTCAGCGGATACTACCCACAAAATCCAAATGCAGCATGTTATGGTTCTGATGCAGCTACATGAATGAAACAGACATATGCAAATGAAAATAAAAATGAAAACATGACTTGTTTCAGGAAAATGGTACAACAAATTAAGTTAACAAGTTCTAATCAGTTGATTGTACTTTAGATACCTCAACTTGTCCCAAATTTTCAACAAAAATCAAGTTTTCAAATGTTAAATTCCAGTTTGGCTAATTGGTTCGGTCGATAACATAGTGCAGCCATGAAATAAATTCTTAGTTTGCTTATCATAGTTTGTGAAGTGGTATTCTAATTTCCTTATGTATGGCCAGTCAAATCAATAAGGTCAAGAAATGTTTGGGCATCATCGCTTATTCTCTATCTCTATAAAAGTTAAAATTTATGATTAATTACATACCTAACTTAAAAGACCAAGGTATACCACCCATACACTGCCTTGCGGACTGACGGAGAGTTGGGACAGAGCTTGGCGGATTGTGCAGACCGACGCTGACTTTGTCAACAACATGTCGGTAATCCTTAGGTGTCCAATCTCATAAAATGAGACCAAGATATTCCGACGCTGACTTTGTCAACAACATGTCGGATAGAGCTTGGCGGGTTTGCACACCAACGCTAGATATACAAGCAATGTTGGATACCATTGGATTATTATTATTATTGAAAATATAAGCACAAAAGAGAGTTACGCGAATTCAACTTAACACAACTTAGTTTAAAAGATTCGAAAAGCCAATATAAGTATTTTAAGTCCTCCACTTATTTAAACAAAGACTACAATATAGAATAGATTTCATGGCCATCACCTAAGAATCTCCCTATGTACCAGTTACACTATTATCCCTCAAAATTCAACTTTTCATCATATTTCTTATTTGATCTTAGTTGAGAGAGAAAAATACTATCAACTGACTAAAAATTGTAAACTTTTTTGTTGTATCAATCGAAAATGAGTCGTAATTTCAAAAAAAAAAGTTATGGTATGTTCGTACGATCTAGAATGCATGATGGTCATATCTAAATGTATGAAAAACGAAAAGGAAAAATTAAAGAAGAATAAAAATGAATGCAATGCAGACTCCCCCCACACTAGAACTAAACAGTGTCCACACTGTAAAAACGTTTTCTAAATGTGAAAGATAGCACCCAAAGATGGATGAGATGCAAAATTATTTGTAGAATGAAATGCAGTCTAACTATATGTAAGAATGAATCATATTTACAATGATATATTTGTTTGCGATGCATGCGATGCAAAGAATGCCACCAACTATTTCCCCCACACTTGGTTCTAGCCTGATGAATCTCATTTCCACTATGTCTAGGCACGTTTTCTAATAAGCAAAGGTTTTTGAAAACCATCTCATCTTTATACCTAGATTTATAGTCCAGTAGATAAATGTCCATTGCCATCCTAACATGAAATTTTTCGATCAAGCTAACATTCCAAAAATGATTCATGTGTTCAACAAACTTATCAGTGTAATTGTTCAAAAATTTGTGATCGGATATAAATTCAGTAGCAATTGTGAAATTTGAATTTTGAGTGTTGTTCAAGACTATGTGATAACATTTCTCAATTTTATTTACTGACAACGTATTTTCAACACTGACAATTTCAAGTTCGTCTGAAACCTCAAAATCTAAATTTTCAAATTTGGATTGGTGGCTTGATTCTCTTTCATCCTCATTTGGCAACTCATCCTCATACTGTCCAAAAAATTCATGTTCATTAAAATCCATTTCCACTTCTGAGTTTTTGAAAAATTCAACATTTTCATTTTGTTCAATTTCAAAAATTTCAAGTTTCTTGCAGCTTGAAAGAGAAAGATTAAAATTTGAGCTTAAATCTTTTTCCTGAAAAGAATCGACATCCAAATCATTTGTTGAATTTTGAACAACTTCATTTAAATCGTTATTTTCAGTTTCCAAAGTTGTGATCTGAAAATTTTCACTATCAATAAAGAGCGGATTATTTTCTGAATCATCGCATGTTTGAATTTGATTTTGTTGCTCGAGTTGTTCATTAAAAGATGTCATTAAAGAAAGAAGTTCATCAAGCTGTCTATCTTTTTCATCAAGCTGTCTATCTTGCCTTTCTACCCTCTCTCTAAGAATGTTAAAATGATATTTTTCAAAATCATTGATTTGAGAGCTCTCGTTTTGGGTTTCTTGATTCTCAAAATTATGGTCCACATCAATTTCACAATCAATATTATTTCCAATGTGGTGGTTATTATAATTTTCAGAAAAATGACAATGATATTGGAAATCATTTTGATTATAAAAATTATGTTCGTAACCAAAACTGTTAAAATTCGAGGGAAAATTGCAATTTTGGTTATTTTTAAGATGTTGATATGGGCTATAACTTTGAAATTTTTGGTTCACAACTCCATATTGATGTTGATTAAAGCTAAACTGGGATTCAAAGCTGTTTTGATGAGGGTGTGGCTCATAATCGAAATCATTGAAATTTGAGTTGAAGTCGTCATTTCGATCATATCTATGACTTTGAAAATGTTGGTCATTTGAAAATTTTTGAAAATTGTTGACATTGGACTCACGAAATTTTGGAAAATTTTGCATCATGAGTTGTAATTCATAGTCATATTCTTTAAGAGGACGCTACTCTGATTATTATCCCACATTTCTCTCAATGATTTTTTTAAATCAGATATTTTAAAGAAGTCAACAGAAGACAGAAATTGTTCTTAGTTCAGAACAATATAAAAGAGTGAGTTGTGCTCTATTAACTAACTGACTCAATTGGAAGGGGGAAGAAGGTCTTATGGCCGTTCACGTATAGTATAAATACTAAGGGATACAACCAATGTTTTACGGGTAGTATGCAACCTCTTTTGCTAATAGTTCAATAAATTGAACTACTATATATCCGCGATCCAATTATACGAGACAGTCAACTACACAAAGCACCACTTTTCAATTATATTATTTTGCAACGTCTATTTTTATTGTTGAAAACAATGAGAGTGAAGATTTCAGTTACGAAAATCCATTCCTCACCAAATTAATCAGAATTTTCAGTCAAAGAACAATCACAGAATAATAACTGCCTAATTAAAAAAATTTGTACAAGCAAGCCGCTGCCCCTGTAGAAGAATTTTACAAGCATTTTCTATATTTTTTTAGCAACTACAGCACCTGTAGAGTTCAGAAAATTTTACAGTGGAGGTATGCCAGTCCGTCCAGAGAAATAGAATAGCTTGAACTGTGGATCCTTGTTCGCTTTGCTTGAAATATTTCTTCCTTTGATTTTTTTTTGAATGGTGCCTCTCTTTTTTCTTTTCTTTCTTTTTTTTTGAGAGAGAGAGAAGAAAAAAAATAAAACAAACAACAACGAAAAATAACGTTAAAAAAACTAAATCAGAAGGAGAAGGGGAAAAAAAACTAACAACTGACTTGACTAAAAAAAAATATGTAAACCAAACTAACTAACTTAGCTAGAAGAATAAAATAGAAGTTTAGCCTACAAAGAAAGTAAAAAAACTCACTTTTTTGTTTTTTTTTCCTGTAAGGAAATAAATGGATTGCAAAATGAAAATAAGAAAAGAAAATAAATAAGGAAAACAACTAAATCAGATACGAGCTCAACAAGTGAAAATGAATAGCAAACAGGAAACAAAATCTCAAAGATATACTAGGCTAAAACTATACGCTTCACTCAAATTGCCAAGCCATCGTTCAAAATGACATGCCAAATTCCCAGAACATGCCAAAAAAAATTCACAGTTCTTTTCTTTGAAGAACAATTCACCCCAATCCTTATAAATGTGAAAACAATTTCAACTCGCAAAATGATTCACGCTTCCCCCTTTTTTTCTTTTTCTTCTTTTCTATTCAGTTTCTCAAACAGTCAAAAACCCGCAAAGAAAATAAATCGAAATCCTTTTCTCTTTTTTTTTCTTCTAAATCGAGATTTGATGACAGTGGTGCGATCTGTGGTGCTGTGCGATGAACTGGGGTTGTAGAGCTTTGGGGTATGAATGTGGTTTGCGGATAGAATAGGAAGAAGACGTGAAGATGATCTGGGTTTTGAAGTTGTGGTGAAAGAGGATGAATGCGTGAGCATTGTTTGGGTATTGGACTGTGATGGACGATGATGTTTGTTGAACGGTGATGGTGATGATTTTTCTCTGTGGTTCTGTTGAGGTAGTACGGTTGCGGACTGCAATGGAGATGAGGTTGCGCTGAATTACTGGGGGAGGACTATGGTGGAAAGTTGCGGTATTCCAAGATGGAGGTGGACGTTGTGTGAAGATGATTCAGGAAGTAGAAGGTTGCTGAATTTGATTGTTGTGAGGATGTAGATGAACGTGAAACATGGCGGACAACAGTGGGTTGAGAGGTTGGTGATAAAAAGAGAATTTGCGGCAACAATACAGGAAGAAGGTTTAGAAAAAGGGAATTTTTGTATTTTTTTCTTGCAAAAGAGGAAAGGAATTGCATAAAGAAGGAAGGAATCAATGGGAAAACATGAAACAAAAAGGAAAAGAAATAACAAAATGGCAAGATTTTTTTTTGTGCATGGAGAATGAGGATTTAAGGCAGAGTGCACAAAAGAGGAAAGTAAAGGAAACAAAAAAAAGCAATATTGGTTTTTTTTTACAAGACTTGGAAAAGAAGAAAGTATGTAATAGATTAGAAAGAAAATGTAAGGAAAGAAATTGAATAAAATTAGCAGTTTTTTGTTTTGTTTTGTTTTTTTAAAGAGAAAAGAAAAGAGAGCAAACGTATTGAAAAGAGGAAAGGAGATTGAAATAAGGAAAGAAATATAAGAGAAGACAAAAACAGAAAGATATTTTTTTAATTGTTGTAAAATTAGAAGAGAGAGAAAAAAAATGAAAAAGGAAAAAATTTAAAAAGGGGCAAGAATTAAATGAAAAGAAAAGGAAATAAAATCAAGGAATTTTTAAGAAGCGTTTTTTTCCTCTTGTTATGGAGATTACAGTATCAATATATAATACCAAATAACACCATCAAGATTTTTTTAATATATATACAGGAAAGCAAAAGAAAAAAATAAAATAAAAACTAATACGAATCAGAAATTAAACAAATAATAAAATTTAATTGTTACCTCCCCGGCAACGGCGCCAAAAACTTGATCATCGCTTTTTAAGTAAATAGAAAAAGCGCGAATTTTAAAATAACTGCAAGCGCACAGATCATGTAGTATACAGGTCGAACACAGGGAGGTAAATTAAATCAAATTATTTATATAATTTCATGGGCGAGTTAGACAAATCTTGGAGATGGGATAAAACTGAAATTACAATTTAGTTCAGAACAAATCTAATTGAACCGATAACTAAAATTGTAATTTTCAATAAAAACAAGTAACACTGCAATTGAATTAACTATAGATTTGAATATAATCGAATCTATAATCAATTCAATTATTAAAAATAAAACAGAGTGCTGGAAACAAATTTGCAGAACGGAAATAAACTAACAGAAATGTTAAATTAGGATTACCATTGAATCTAATCAAATGGTCAATCACTAATGAGAATAGTTGCAATGACAATTGTGTTCTAGCAAATCTAATTGACTAGACAACACAAATTGCTATGAAAATAAAAGAATACAGAAAAATGAAAAAAAGAACTTTTATTAATGGAGAAAAGAAGTATAGAATAATCGATATCTTTACAATGGATACAAGGTGTATTTATAGGATTGTAGTCCCCTTTCTATGAGAATAATTAGGCCAAGAATGATATAAATTCTTTCCAAAGATAAAAGAATATTCCTTTCATTGTGCTTGATTTGATAATTTGTAACCAATGCATTCCTTTTGATGTATGGCACAGTCAGCGGGAAGATAAGCATATGCTTAATTGGAGATTTGTAATCAAAGCCTTCCCTTTCTCTTTGCATGGCAATTAGATGTGATTGATATAGTGAAGTAGCTTTTTCTTTGAAATTGGCCTTTAATTGGAATAAATGAGGCATGTATTGATAACCTGTGAAATTATACCAAAAATACCAAAAGTAATATTTATTTATTTACAAAAGATAAAATATAAGAGCATAAAATAAACACATTTCTATGTTAATCAATTTCTCTCAGTAATCTCGTAATAAATCTGACAAGAAATAGTGGTATGACAGTAATGGTGGAATCAGTGCTCAATACTATCAAAGGATCCTGAAAAATGCCAAGCTCTGGGCTATTTATAGCTGATTTTGTCAGGCGGATCGCGGTCACACGTGGCACAAATCTCGAGAATATCGGATCGTATCGCAGCTTGATAAAGAATTAGTCAAATTAGACGTTGTGGACAGGTGTCGCGATCCCCTTAAATATCAGATCGAGCAAGGGGGAGGAATCAGTCAAAGTGACAGTTGGGGACACGTGTCGCTGGATCCGTGCATCTCGGATCGCCGAAGACTAGCTCGTGCTTGAACAGGTCAGAGGCTTCGCTGTGCATCAGGGGATCGGATCGGTCTGTGTTGGGTAGCAGTGTATGCACGGATCGAGTCGTGTAGAAGTAGTCGGATCGCTATTGCAATGGGGGCGATCCAATGAGGGGCGATCCGGTGAGGGGCGATCCGTGAAGGGCGACCCTCTGTTGCGATTCGATCCTTCATGGTCTTAAGGAACGCAGTTTCATACTTTCTTCTTGTGAGTGAGCCTTGGTGGCTTGGTCAAAAAGCTAGCCAACATTTTTCCCCCTCGAAGTATGTTTTCTCGATGATGGAACATGCTTCGAAACTATAGAAACGTCTTTTCATAAAGAGATGCAAATCAGTGGTAGCGTCTATCCGAAAGGCCCTATCATTTATGGAAAGTTGTTTCTTTGCTTGCTATAAATATCGGATAAATATTTAATAGTTTCCCTGTTAATTGGACAATTCTTTTCTGGGATCTTTCAGAGTCTTCATCATCGAATCTATCAGGTGCATTTTTGAATTTTCATTCCTGTCGGTCATTTATCGGTTCGGATCGCATGTGCGAGTCACGGTCCGTTAGCAAGTCATTCGCCTCGTCCTTTGGTGAGCTCTTGGGCCTCTTTTCGAAATGAGGTGGGCTTCTCTTCGAGACGTGGTGGGCTTTTGGTTCGTGGCCCGCCTATTTTCACGGATCGAGTAGGACAAAAAGGGGGAGACTAACGGTCGCCCTTTTGCCTACATAAATCGATCCTCACCCTCATTCTTCTCTTCTTCTTTCTTCTTTCGCAGCCGCCGCCAATTTTCCTGAGAGAAAAACCCTAACTTCGATTTCCAAATTTCCAACCAATTTAAAACTTTAAGAAGGTAATTAAACAGCTTTTCTTTAGTTTCTAGCGTGTTCACACTGGTTTAATGATAGTAAACGCGAGCGTGCCTGGTGCGATTCCAAGGATTTAAGGGTGAAGAGGAGAGTTGAGGAAGAAGAAGGAAGGGATGACCAGGTCGGTTCATGGGCGAGTCCCGAATTCGAAGCGGTGGTGAGGCGAGGGGAGAGGGAACGGAACTGGAAAGTTGATTTGGCTAGTGGATCGGATCGCGGAAACGGCAAGGCTATGGTTCGTGGGGAACCAAACGCGATTGTCAGATCGCGGAGATAGCGGAGCTTCGGGTCGTGGAGGATGGGGGGCGATGCGGATCACCAAGATACCATCGCGATCCGTCTGGATGAATCGGTGCACTTCACGATTCGAAGCCTTTCCATGATCTAATACCCTTGCGCGTACCGAGTCCTTCACCACGATCCGTCCACATGTCGCGATCCGAACATGCCCTGCGAGCCGACTGACGAACGATCTGATGCACACGCTGACTAAATAATATGATGCCACTCTAACAAATCGATGAACAGTTAGGTTAGGGCCTTTCACTATAAGGAAAATGCTGATTTCCGATGGCTTTTTGCTGTCGGCGGCCGTTGGAAGCCGTCGGAAATCGCCTTCGCAAATTAAGGCGTCGGTAAACAGAATTTTCGACGACTTCCGACACACATCGTCATTTAATCTTTTGACGGTTTGAATCGGTTAGTAACGGCTTCCTACAGCTTCCGACGGCCGTCGGAGGCCGTCGGAAGCCGTTACTATGTTTATCCCCTAGTCCGTCCGTAGCCGTAGGAACCCATTGTGTTTTTTTAACCCAGCAGCCGTCGCTAGCCGTCGGAAGCCGTCGGAAATAATGTATATTTTTTTTATTATTTCTGCTGCTATTTAGCCTTCCAGCACACATTCATCTCAAATCATCGTACTAGACCATCGGTCTATAACCCAACAATCACAAATTTATGCAAAACACTACATATTTACCAAAAAAACATGAAAAAAAAACATAAAATACATACAAAATACGTAAGTTACCATCACATTAACAAAAGCCCCACCAAGTCTACAACATCAACCGTACCAAAACATGTCTAGCGTCATAATACATGCAAACCAAAGTCATACCCATACCATAGTCATATCAATACATTCATATACGTACATATGCTCCGAACAACTAAAAACATACCTATCTAACCATCACTACTCGTCATCTTCATCATTATCTTCAGTGGATCCGGTTGATGAGGGGAAGCGTCCATCTTGTTGCGCAAACTCCGCTAAGCGCCGATCTAGAAGCTGAGTCGTCTCAATGGCTTGACGACGATTTTGCTCCTCAAGCTGTGCTACCCTAGCTCTCAGCTCCTCGATCTCTGCGGTGTCAGCTCTACTCTGTTTACCCCGTGCCTGCTTACTGGTGGACTGTAACAATCATTTAAAATAATTTTAATCATGTACTATATTGTGGCTTGATGATTAACATATACTGGTTTTACTAGAATAAAAATAGGATACTCATATTTGATCTACTTATTAAATACCAAGTGAAAATTAAAATACGGTAAAACCAAATGAACCCCACAAAATCTATAAAACAAAGAGCATCAACCATTATGTTTTGACAAGTATATACAATGTAGTTATATCAATGTGAAGAGGAGAATGGCGTTTGATGGAACATTGCACTAATCTGAATTTTATTTCTAAACTGAAAATTAAATTAAGGTAAAAAGCCTTTACCACTTGATTTCCGAATCCATAACGTCTGTTCCGCGTCATCGGATCCATCACTGACTGGAAGATGATGTCCTCCTCGTCGGTAGTGAGCTGCTCATGTCCAGTCTCAGCTAGACCAAATAAGAATGTATCTAAAATTAGTATCATGATATATTATATTACTATAATTTAACAATTACTACAAGTACTTCTACATATAATGAAATCTTACGTGACTCTTCCTAGACTTGTCGTCATGCCATGTGTATATGGTGTTCCCTTCTGAATCGAGACTCTCGATGGCATGCGTACGGGTGAACACATCCATATATGAGACTGGACCCTGTCCCTCAGCCTCCTGAGTTTGATTATTACATGCAATTATTACATTTTCAAAATTATATAGTATATTAATTTTTATATAAGTCGCATTTAAATTTTTTTTTACCAATTCCTGTCGATACTGCTGAAAGGACTTCGATCCTCCTCGATGCGTGACTGGATTTTTATTCCGATTTGCGCTGTTTCTTTCTGACTCCGTCTGTTCATTCAAAATTTGATACATTACTTATCGAGTAAATATTTTTTATATTTTTAAAAAAATTAGTACAGTAACCTTCGCTTCATCACTGTCCCAATACTTTAGAAATCCTTCCCAAACGGCTGCTCCCATCCATGAAGGTTTTTTCATGTTTTTCTTCATTGTTGATATGCCATCTTTATAACATTTTCTCATTTTCTGCACCCAGTACGTCCGAGCCAGCTGTAAATCATCCGTCTCGAAATCCACCTCAGCCTGTATTTCACGTTAAAGAAACATTACTATTGAATATGTAAGAATTTGACTGGAATAAAACACACAAAAGTAAGGACATAGTCATTTTTCTGATAAGTAAGCCAACACTTAAAAAGGGCAATCAGATTGACATTCTAATTTTTATGTATGAAGTATTAACACTATTTGAAATGGTAAAAGAGAAAGCTATTTTAAGCTGCACGTATTAAAGGAGATTTTTCAATTTAGTGCATATAATAACCAGTTTTGTAGACTTGTTCAACGGTCATGAATTGATCTTTCTACTCACAGTCATATTTGGGTGCACCGTTTGTCATTATTAGGTTTGATCTAAAATTATAAACATTGGATTTTATGGTAAGTGCCGCACATGTGCACCAAAAAACTATTTCAATGGATCAAATCTAAAATAACAATTTAATATTTAATATGTTATATACAAAGAGCATTTTTTGAAGTTCGCAATCAAAACAAAATTTGGTGCTTAATAAAGATGATACATGTACAACATATCATTGATCAAGAAATTATAATGCAAAAAGTACATAAGAAAATACTTACTAGCACATCCTGCCAAATGACCTCCTGTATGTGAGGTGGGATTAGATCCCACTTAGGCCAACATCTCGACATCCGAGCCCTATATGCAGCTCTCGAACAATCCAAAATAACCCTTGAAGGTTGCAGATCGAAAGTCCTGCGTTAAATATAATATACATGAGTTATAGTAAAAATAATAATTAATATTCTAAATAAAGATTAATTTTTACCCTGTACTAGTAGGAACCAAGGAGATGACTGGACGTGTAGGGGTTTGCGATCCAGAACCCTCTCCCGAAGAATTCCCTCTAGATGACATACCTATCACATACAAACCATTTTAAAAGATAACAATAACATCATATTCTTAAATATTTTATGGCTAACTTACACAAACGATATAAGCATCTAAATAAGCAATATAAAACATAATGAAATCGTTTATACCTGTATTTCATTGGGTCTCATATTCCAAGGAGTAACATATTACATTGCAGATTTGATATAAATAGGAAAAACAGAGTTACATGAATTGCATATGACATAAACGATGTAAAAAATGATCATAATATTAGAAAATTAAACAGAGTTACATGAATTGCAGAATGTACGTCGTATACTCCATAATTACATTACAACTAGACAGATAATACTCATCATGATCCACATTAGTCATCATCTTCTTCTGATTCAGATTCGGCCTTCTTCTGATTCAGATTCGGCCTCAGATTCTACATTATCTTCCTCCTCACTCTCAAACGCTTCTACTAAAACATTTGTCTCATCGACCAGAGGACCAAAATCAGCATGGTCGTCTTCAATTAGAATTTCATTGTTATGTTTGAGTTCTGCCTGATAGGCTCCTTCGTCTGGAATATTCTTCCCGTCGAACGTAAATCTAGCCTTTGTTTTAAAAACAGCCGACCAATCTGCTTTATCTCTTTTCAGAGACGGGTAAGGAGCGTAATAAACTTGAAATGCTTGTTTGGCTAGTACAAAAGGATCATACTTGTAATAGTGCGATGTACGCTTAATTTCAATCAGATTATAATCTTTATGCACATTAATCCCAGATCCTGGAACAGTGCTAAACCAATCACATTTAAATAGAAACACCTCCTCTACGGGTCGTGAGAAATATGTCAGTTGCAATACTTGTGTTAAAATGCCATAAAAATCATTAATGTGATTTTCAGGATCGTCACTGCCTTTCACGAATACACCTGTATTGTTCGTTAATTTTTCAGCACCGTATTCTTCGGTGTTAAATTTATATCCATTAACAAAATATATTGGATATGTCTAGACCAATCTTTTTGGTCCCATTGCAAGATGTTTCAACCCTTCATCAACAACACAATTTTTGGGTTCATAAACATAATTTGTAAACCAAGCAGAAAATTCTTTACCGATATCTCCGTTTGGATGTTCACGTTCATAAACGCTGTAAGTAGAAATAAAATTTTACATTAATTATCATACATAAGAAAAAATGTAGAAATGAATAAAGCACTAATTGGTATTTCATATTACCTAACAAACGGTGCAACTTCAGCACAATTTAGAAGAATATATGTGTGTGCTACATGGAGATCTTTATCGTCTAGCCATACGTCTACACATTTCCCAGAAGGTCGACCATGTTGTCTAAAAATAGAAAAAACTGTTTGGGACGATTCTTGTATGTCTCCTTCATCATTTCGAGGAACACTTTCAAATGATATATTCACATGATCACTGAAATAATGAGAGAAAAAGAACGAAGCTTCTTCTTCGATGTAAGATTTGCATATCGAGCCTTCAACTCGTGCTTTTTGTCTCACTTTTTTCTTCAAATGATTCAGATATCTATACAAAATTAATCTACATTATCTCATAATTTTAAGTGCAATTAAATTAATGAGTCACATGTTTATATTTACCTCTCAAACGGATACATCCATCCATATTGGACGGGACCTCTAAGTCGTGCTTCAGTTGGAAGGTGAACAGGTAAATGCTCCATTACATTAAAAAAACCTAGCGGGAATATTTTCTCCAATTTGCAAAGCAATATTGGAATATCTACTTCGAATTTACGTAAGCGTTCCACTTTTAAAGTAGTCGAAGAAAGCTCTTTGTAAAACAAACTGAGCTCAGTTAATACCTTCCACACTTTTAACGGCAGTAGTTCTTTGAACATAACGGGAAATAAATGCTCCATCATTATGTGACAATCATGACTTTTCATTCCGCTCAATTTACCATTTTGATGTCCACACATCTACGATGGTTTGATGAAATCCCATCAGGAAATCTTAACCCTTCAACCCATTTTAACACAACTTTAACCTGATTATTATCTAATTCATAACATGCTTTGGGTTTTTTACTCTCATTTGGTTTCATATGAAGCTCGGGACGTTTGCATAATTCTTCTATATCGCGCCTTGATTTTAAATCATCTTTAGTTTTCCCTTTAACATTCAAAACTATGTTAAAGACATTATCAAATACATTTTTCTCATTGTGCATCACATCAATATTATGACGAAGCAGAAGATGTTTCCAATACGGCAACTCCCAAAAAATAGACCGTTTACACCAATTGTGATAAATCGATTTGCCTTCAATTTCTGTTTGAACTCCAGTTTCATATATCTTTGGATGATTTTCAACCATTTCATATATTTCTTCACTAGACCATAGTGTTGGAGGTTGTCTGGTTTCTACTCTATTAGCCAAAAAGTTTTTCTTGTCTACTCTAAAAGGATGGTTTACATGGAGAAAACATCGATGGCAGTCAAACCATGAAATTTTCTTACCATGCGGTAAGGAAAACGCTCGTGTCTCTTCCATGCAATATGGACATGATAGACGACCAGCAGTACTCCATCCTGAAAGCATTGCATAGGCAGGAAAATCACTTATAGTCCACAATAAAGAAGCAAACATTCGAAAAATTTTCTTCTTTGAAACATCGTATGTTTCTACTCCTTCGTTCCACAATGTTTTTAATTCTTCAATTAACGGTTGTAAATAAACATCAATTCCTTGTGCCGGATCGTCGGGGCCAGGAACAACAACAGTAAGAAACATATATTGTGTTTTCATACACATCCATGGAGGTAAATTATAAGGTGTGATGATAATGGGCCATGATGAGTATTTAGAACCAAATTGAGAAAATGGTGAAAAACCATCCGTACATAATCCTAGTCTGACATTACGACTCTCCGCTGCAAAATTCGGATAAGTTTTATCGAGATGCTTCCATGCTTCCCCATCGGCCGGATGGGTCAACGTACCTTCTTCTTCGGATCTCACCTTATGCCATCTCATATGAGATGCAGTTACAGAAGACGCATACAATCTTTGAAGCCTTGGAGTAATGGGTAAGTAATGCATACGTTTGAATGGAACTTCCTTTCCCTTTTTCTTTCTTGGTTTATATCTTTCTTTATTACATATTTTACAATTTCTAAGGTTTACGTCATCTTTCCAAAACAACATGCATCCTTTTACACATGTATCTATTTTCTGATAAGGTAAACCAAATGCCGACATAAGTTTTTTAACTTCGTAGTGATTTTCACACATTAAATTATCCGACGGCATGTGCCTTTTTGTAGCTTGTACAATAGTTGTAAACCCAGCTTCAGTGATGTTGTACTTTGACTTCATCGCAATGTATTCTGCGATTACCGATAGCTGAGTGCCGCTTTTACAACCATCCCAAATAGGTTTCTTAGCATTATCCAATAAATCATAAATTTTCTTAGCTTCAATATTCGGTTCTTCGTCATTTTCATCATCGTCATCAACTACATTCATAGGAAACATTGATCGCGCTGCGTCTTCGACCATATTTTCAATACGGGGCGTACTAATATTTTCATCAGCAACACTTTCTACCTCTGTCTCTATAGGAGTATTTGATACAACTTCTCCATAACGATCCCAAAAGTAATACTCGGGTACGAATCCGTTTTTGCACAAATGCACTTTCACAACATCGGGTAACAAATACTTCAATTGTCTACACTTGCTACACGGACAACGAATTTCAGGATCGCTTCCGTTATTACTTAAAGCGAATTCAACAAAGACATTTATACCATTATAAAAATCTTCTTTTATTGAACCTCTCTGTCCTCTCCTTTGATACATCCAACTCCTCCGATCAGCAAAATAATCAATCATTTTTCCTATTTGACAAATTTAGTCATGAGTTCAAAAATTAATAACGGTTGAAAGCAAATAACAATTTCACTAAGTTAATTTTTTTTAATAACGGTTGAAAGCAAAGAAGAAGGGTGATTTAGTAATATATATTTTTAGCAAAATAGTGGTGCACATAAAGTATTTTTTGGTGTATGAATAGAATTCGCTACATTCGCCTTTGCATAATTCATGACATTTTAACCATGTTTCTCAATATTTGATAGTCATTTGCAAATTTGATTAAAATTTCTTTGTTATGTGAAATACATAAATATATTTAAAGGATGACGAGCAAGATATTTATTTTTAATATGTTGAGTAAGTTATATGTGCATTATTTATTTTTTACATGTAAAGGAATCTCAGTTTGTATTTTTTATATGATGACATGAATATTTTTTTGGAATAAAAATGATCCATGAAAGTAATCTTCTTTTACTACAAGCTATAGTTCTATTAGACGTGCCCAACACGAGTTTGGTTAATATTTACTTCATTTGTTCAATGCTATGCTATTCTCGTTGACTTCACGTTGTGCTTAAAAATGGATATTTAATATCCCTCTCAAACTATTTAACTTTCAAGGTGATACAATTTGATCCACGTCTATTTTAAAATTTTAAGTTTGTCTTAATCATAATAAAAGTCATGGCAAAAAAACATTATTTCATTGTATGATTTTGAAGACGGTTAAATAGTATGGGCCCGTGTACTAGTATTAGAAGAAGTAAGAAAAGTGTGAATGTGATTTTCCACAAAGTTGAAGGGCCATAATGGTTTGACTTCCAGCTTTTCGATTTCTCCAAATGCTTAAACCCATTAACATATTTCAAACCGTAGCAATTTGGTTTGCAAAGTAAGATCCGAATTAAAGAAAACACGTTAATACGAAGGAAATTTATGTACACTAAGATTAAAAGTAATTGCTTCTATCTTAGATTTGGCAATTTCTTTGGAGCCTCTCAAATGTAGAAATTTTAATTTTCTGCAGCATTGAAACAAAAATAACAGCTCCCAATTTTGGGTAATAGTATATCTTTCCGCTTAAACTGTATGACAATTAAGACTCGTTTAACCAAAATATCATACATGCCTTTATCTCATATCACATTATCACAATAATGCTATGACAAATATTGTTTCTTAGGGTTTTCTGCTTTTCATATTATAGTGTCGTGCGCTTCATCGTAATCGAAAGTTAAGATGAAGCTTGATTTCTTTAGCACATATAAGGTTTAATGTAACACCCCGAAAATTCTATAACTGTGAAATTAACAAATTAAAGTATAATTAATTTGAAATCAAAGAACCAAGGGAAACGGGATACGCCATTGCGTTCGTCTCGGAAAAATACGCGAAATAGAGTCCGAGTTTTCGAAAAACGGAGTCCGTATGAAGAAGATATGGCCTTCGGAAGTTTTTGAATTAAATTTAAAATTCAAACAGAATAAAATAATTAAAAATCGGGCCCAATGGGCCAGGGCGGATAAACACCCGCCTAGGCCACCCAGGTCGACTAGGCTGTCGACCTGGGCTACCCATGTCGACAGGGCTGTCGACAGCCCTGTCGACAGGGGTGTCGACCTGGTCGAGCCCAGCCAACCTGGCTGGCCAGGTCTGTGTTTGGCCGATTTTCTGTGGTCTGCTTTGTCACTAGGGCTAGGTGGCAAGTTTTAATTGGTCTCTCTATCGAATGAATGGCTACGATCAATCCAAGCAACATCAATGGTCCTAATCAGTTCCTAACCTCTATATAAACAACCCTAGACTAAACCCTAATCTATTCATTCAAAAATAAGAACATAGCCGCCATGTTGCTGAGGAACGACTAGGAGTAGCCACCAAATTGGAGAGAGGATTAGGAGGAAGATTCTAAAGCTTAAAGCAACCTAAACAAATCAATTCAACAAAGGAATTTGCGTCTTCAATCCCTAAATTAGAGAATTCATCACACCATTGTAAGTAGAGTATTACTTTGGTATGAATAAACAACTGTGTTGGTTTGTATGCTTGAATTGTGGCAATAAAGTAATTCATATTTGTGCGTTCTTATCGATTTGAAATATTATATACGTTTGGATATTTATGAATTATGTTATTCATTATAAAGAACTACATGCGGTAGTTCTATGCAAGTATACGTTTGGAATATTTCGCAAATTATGTAATCCATGTTGAAGCTACATGTATGTAGTTGATTTAAATTCATGCAAGTTTGGGGTTTGCTTCTATGCCACCATGATGTATATTTTTGTGCATAAATCATTTTGTAAGTAATTGGAACAAGTTTGGTTATTATCCATATGAAATTATGTTGAGAATTTGGCATCATGTATTAAGCCATGCTTTTGTACTAGAAAACCTATTTGAAAACTTATGAATATGGCTAGGCTATGAATAATATTTGGCATAATTAAAATCCATGATTTAGTCTATCTTGTTTACAAGAATTATATGATGACATATGTGGTACATAGTTAGGATTAGATTCAAAATCCCTTTTTGCAAGTTTACATGACTAAAGTAAGAATCATGATTTCATGTTAGAGATATTTATGCCATGCTTATGTTTGACATTATGCCATGCTTATGTTTGACATTATGCCTAAATAAAAATATAGGTTCATGTGACAATAATGATATCTCAATTACAAGTTCACATGCTTTGATTCATGTCACCTATGTTACCACTATGCAAGTACACCAGTTTCTATTTTGTATTTCCAACGTCGTATTGCAAGTTCATGCGCTCACATTCCCCTCTTTGTGTAAGTAATTACGCTTTAAGCCTCCCCTTTTCGCATGGCTAATTTGGGCTTTAAAAGGCTAAGCCCAAAATATATATAAACGGACGTGTTAAACGGGGGAAAATAACGTTGGGTTAAAATTACTAATGAATGAAAATATAAAATAGAAGGGCCCAAGTTCAAGTATGGGTTGGGCCCATGGTTGGTGTAACCATTACACCATTAACTTAATAATGGGCCGCAAATATTTACATATAAGAAATAAAGAGGAATGACAAAATATGTAAATGTAGAACATACGATGTGTTTAACCCGAGGTTGGATTGAGTTGTGATGTAAACCTGCCCGGAACCGCCCGGCTGTCCAGTAGTCACAACAATACCTATCCAATGTGGGAGGTTAAACATGGAGCCCAGCAAGGACCCGAGGTTAGACTGAGTTGTGGCGTAAGACTGCCCGGAACCAACCGGCAACAGGCAGCCACAACAATACCTGTCTAATGTGAGAGGTCAGGGCCTTAATAAGACAATTAAGGCTGAGTCAGGATTGATAGGATTAAGTGAACTAAAGACTTAATAAAAATGGAACATGCTAAACAAAACGGACTGGTGGGGGTTAGGTTAGGAAACACTTAACCAACTTAGCATGTTGGCTAGAGATAGAAAACCTAGTAACGGGGGACCCTTTTCAGCAGTAACCCTAGAAGGTGTATCAGGATACCCTGAAACTAGGCAGGGTGGGGAACGATTACTGGGCTGATTGTAAGAGGTCAAAGCGACGGCGGTGGTGTAGCAGTGTAGGTTCTAACGGAGTGCGGGCGTGCACACACTCCGGCGCAGAAAAATAAGGCACTGGACACCAGTAGCATACCTGTGCACTCTAAGGTTGTGTCGGGCCGCCACTATGGGACTTGATACACCCCATGGTGGGACCAACATAGGTAACTACAGACATCGGGGGCCGTAAGACACATGTAACTATGCGAGTAGGAGCCGATCATCATAGAATGGATCACATCACCCTGATTTTGGGGTGCCAGTTGGAAACTAGTTTATATGGGTTCAGAGATCAACATGGGGTACGATAGTATATTCGACCCTAGACAACTTAACCAAGTTTATAGTGCATGCCCACTTCTTGTTTATACTTATCATACCCAGTTCTTTATTCATAGACAAAATAGTACTAGACTTACTCAGGCTTTATGTCTGACTCTACTTTTCTTTCGTCTTCTTTCTTCCGTTTCCCCCCCCCCCTAGGTCCTCAGGGAGGGAACACAACAGCTTGACCAACCTCAACATCCAGCTTGAAGAAGAGAAATGTATTGCTTGGACTTTCCTATTTTGAACTATGGCTTTGGACAATCCACTATGGGGCTTTTGCAGTTTATCTATGTTTTATTTATGCTTCTTTAAATAATGTACTCAAGACAGATTATGAAAGTGTTATGTTATGTTTTTGGAAAGGATGTTGTTGTAACACGTATTTGACTTTATGAAATAAAGTTTGTTGTTCTTCCGCTGTTTACAAATATGTGTTCTTATATCTGTCTTGTATATCTGTGACTTGTACTTATAAACCTCCACCAAAATTAGGGCATTCCCTTTGAGAGTGACCCTAACGGAGGTGGGGTGTTTCACTTGGTATCAGAGCATAGGTTTACCAGATAAGATAAAAAGTTTTGAAAAATTATTTTCAAAAAGGAAATTTAAAGAAGCATTTTTAAAAGAAAAATATTATTTTATTTTAAAAAGGCAAAGTCCACCCCCCAAAGCCATAGGAACTATCTCTTATCCTTCGTTTTGAATCTATCCTTTTTGTTTCAGCATGTCCCAAGAACTTAACTTGCCGGAAGGGGTGCCAATACCTGGTTGGTTTAGACGGTTCTTAGAAGCAAGAGCCACTCAGCCAGGTCCTACCATTCCTCCTCCCCCAGCTGAAGGAAATCATCCAGCCGCAGCGGCACCTTTTCCTCCACCTCCTCCTCGGGGAAACACGTTTGCTAAGATATGTAAAGATTTTAAAGCTATAGGAGGAAGGGATTTCCATGGAACTGAGTCCTTCGTAGCAGCTAGAAATTGGCTGAAAGAAACTGAGGACCTATTCATCATCTTTGAGGTAGAAGATAGACAAAAAGTACAGTTGGCAGTGTGGCTATTGAAGGGCGAGGCTTCCTACTGGTGGGAAGTCACTAATGCTGAAAGACCAGTGGAGACATGGGAGGACTTTAGGGCAAGGTTTGAGACTAAATTTCTCTCAGATGCGGAAAGAAGTTTGCAGTTGGAAAATTTTTTATTTCTTAAGCAAGGGGACAAGACAGTCAGAGAGTATGTGAATCAGTTTGATGAGCTGGCTAGGTTTGGGCTTGACCTAGTCAACACCCCGCACAAGAAGGCTCTCCGTTTCGTCAAAGGGTTGAATGAGCCATTACACAGTTTGGCCATGACCCATATACCCATGGGAGCCACGTATGAAAGATTAGTGCAAATGGCATTGCTGAATGAAGAGGATAAGGGCAAGAAGAAAGAGGGTTTGCAGCCTAAGAAGACAGACTTTAAGAAAGGCGGGAAAGGCAACAAAGAGAAGAGGAAGTGCAATTTCTGTGGCAAAGTGGGGCACTTAGTAAAGGACTGCCGGAAAAAGAAGGCCAAGGAGAATGGTGGGTGCTTTTCTTGCGGTGAGACAGGCCATAGGGCTAAGGACTGCCCAAAGAAACGAGGACAGGGGCAGAGGGCTGGATCCACCCCAGGGGCACAGGTTCATGTGCTGGAAGCGCCACCTCTGCAACAGCGAGGTATAAATACTTCTGTAGAAAGTGTAGTTTATCTTTATGATCACCCCGTTCACACTTTATTTGATTCTGGCGCATCACACTCCTTTATCTCGTCTGCTTTAGTAGAATCTCTGCACCTAAAAACTAGTATGGTAGAGGACCCCTTAATTGTCTCAAACCCAATTGGGGGCCCAGCTCATTTGTCTATGATCTGTTTGGGATTGAAAATTTCCATTCTAAGCGTAGAATTTCAATGTAGTGCCTTTGTTTTGGGCTTTTCGGGGTATGGTTTGATTTTGGGCTTGGATTGGCTATCCAGTAATGGGGCCATCCTTGATTGTGAGAAAAGGGTTGTTAGGCTCCTAACCCAGCTCGGTAATACTTTGGAAATTTCTTGTAATCCCTCGTATGCGGTTATGCTTAGTTATCTTGAATCGCTAGATGCCTCTGTTGAAAATTTGCAATCAGTTAGAGTGGTCCGGGAATATCCGGATGTCTTTGAAGAGGTGAAGGGCTTGCCTCCGAAGCGGGAAATAGACTTCTGCATATATCTTGTAGATAATGCAAAGCCCGTTGCGTTGCCCGTTAGACATATGGCTCCACGAGAAAGGAAAGAGCTCAGTAAATAGATTAAAGAGCTTCTAGAAAAGGGGTTCATTAGGAGGAGCATTTCAGAATGGGGCGCTCCAGTGGTGTTCGCTACAAAGGCGGATGGTTCACTCCGTCTATGTGTTGACTATAGGGAGCTCAACAAGCTAACGAAAAAGAATAGGCACCCTCTCCCTAGAATTGACGATTTATTTGACCAGCTTGTAGGGGCGTCTGTTTTCTCCCAACTCGATTTAGCAACCGGTTTTCATCAGCTAAGGGTGGCTGAAGATAGCATTGATAAAACGGCATTCAGAACCCCAGACGGTTTCTTTGAATGGCTTGTCATGCCTTTCGGCTTGACAAATGCACCTGCTTACTTCGTGGACCTGATGAGTAGGGTATTTAGAGATTTCCTCAACAAATTCGTAGTGGTCTTCGTAGATGATATCCTTATCTTCTCAAAGAGTGAAGAGGAACATGCTCAACACTTAAGGGCAATCATGGAAACTTTGCGAGTCCATCAACTAAAAGCCAAATTCTCCAAATGCCACTTTTGGAGAGAAGAGGTGAGGTTCCTTGGGCACATAGTATCCAAACAAGGGTTAGCGGTGGACCCCGCTAAGGTAGTGGCGGTACAAGATTGGAAGACACCAAGGAATGCAACTGAGGTCCGAAGCTTTCTAGGACTAGCGGGTTTCTATCGAAAGTTTATAAGGGATTTTGCGAAAATCTCAGCTCCGCTCACGAAATTGACTAAGAAGAATCTAGTGTTCAATTGGGATTTGGATTGCGAGTTTGCTTTCCAACGACTGAAAAGGGCTCTTACAACAGCCCCAGTTTTGACGCTGCCAGATGGGAGCAAGATGTTCACTGTTTATACGGATGCATGTGGGACAGGTCTAGGCGCCGTCTTAATGCAAGAAGGAAGGGTAGTAGCTTATGGCGGGAGGCAGTTGAAAGCGCACAAAAAGAACTACCCAACCCACGATCTTGAGTTAGCCGCCATTGTCTTTGCACTCAAGTCTTGGCGACACTATCTCCTAGGTGAGAAGATCGAACTTTACACTGACCATAAATCGTTGAAATATCTTTTCTCGCAGAAAGATCTTAACTTGAGGCAACAAAGATGGATGGAGTTTCTTGCCTCGTACGATTTCGAAATCTCCTATACTCCGGGCAAAGGCAACGTAGTGGCAGACGCGTTGAGCCGAAAGAAATTGACCCTAAGCCCGTTGTTTGTTGAAAGACAAAGCCTAGAGTTTATAGCCAGCTTCGACTTTAGGCCTTCCTCCGATTTCGTACCGGGCTTGCTTGCATCTCTCGAAGCGCGCCCGACTTTAGTGGATTCAGTAGGGACAGCACAACGCGAAGACCCTCAGCTTGTGGAAATAATTGATAGGCTAATTAAGGGTGAGACTTCAAGTCACCTCAACAGATACTCCATCGACGATAAGGGTTTACTAAGGCGAGACGGAAGACTATGCGTCCCACAGACGAAAGATTTAATAAAGAAGGTTCTCGAGGAAGCACATCACTCCAAGATGACGATACACCCAGGCGGAGATAAAATGTACAAAGTCATAAAAAGGACTTTCTTCTGGAACGGCATGAAAAAGGACGTGGCAGAGTTCGTTTCTAAGTGCATGGTGTGCCAACAGGTTAAGGCGGAACAGAAAAAGCCTGGCGGATTGCTACATCCTCTGAAGGTCCCGCAGTGGAAGTGGGATAGCATCTCAATGGACTTCATCGATGGGCTGCCTAGGTCTAGGAGAGGCAACACTAGCATTTGGGTAATAGTGGATAGGCTTACTAAAAGCGCCCACTTTTTACCTGTCAAAAGTAAAAGAACTGCCTCATCCCTAGCATCACTTTACCTCAAGGAAATCGTTCGACTCCATGGAATACCATCTAGCATTGTTAGTGACCGAGACCCCATCTTCACCAGTGAGTTTTGGCGGAGTCTGCAAGAAGCAGTAGGAACGCAGTTATGCTTGAGCACAGCCTATCATCCCCAAACCGACGGCCAAACAGAGAGAGTGAATAGAGTTTTGGAAGACCTCTTAAGACTATGCGTCCTTGACTTCGGAGGGACATGGGAAGACCACCTTCCTTTGGTGGAATTTGCCTACAACAACAGCTATCAAGCAACCATCGGAATGGCGCCCTTCGAAGCTTTATATGGAAGACCGTGCTGATCGCCCACTTGTTGGTGGGAGTCTACTGATAAGCTCATACTTGGACCAGATATGATCCGAGAGACCTCAGAGAAAGTAGACTTAATACGAAGAAGGATGAAGACGGCCCAAGACAGACAAAAGTCCTACGCCGACAAGAGGAGGACCGACCTTGAATTTGAAGTTGGAGACAGAGTTTTTCTCAAAGTATCACCGCTAAGAAACGTTGTTCGCTTTGGAACCACAGGAAAACTAGCACCAAGGTTCGTAGGACCATTCCCTATCATCGAGAAAATTGGGAAAATGGCCTATAGATTAGAGCTACCCGAGAAGTTGGCTGGAGTCCACAACGTCTTTCACGTTTCTCATCTCCGAAAATGTCTTCATGAGTCCGCTGAAGTGGTAGAGCCAAATATCCTCGAAGAGGCCGAAGTGGAACGCGAAGCAACCATAAGAAAAGTTCCAACCCGCATCTTAGGAACGGAAGTGAAGAAGCTACGCAACCGTGAAGTCAAGCTCGTCAAAGTTCAGTGGAGCGACGCCGAGGGAGACGCGACTTGGGAAACTGAAGCTAGAATCCGTATAGCCTACCCTTTTCTGTTCGAGGGTACATCCTTGATCTTTCATTTTCCTTAAGTTGCGCTTTTATCTATCTTTTTAGGTATATTTCCTCAACCGTATCTTTTAGGTAGAAACCCTTTGAATGAAAACATGTAGTTGAAACATGTTATGGATGATGGTTGCAAGTGGTTGCAAGTGATTGCTAGTGGTTGCTCGTGGTTGCATATACACACACAATCTAGGTTTTAGATCGGCTCAGTCACTTCATATTGCATATGCATATATGTTTGTATTCGTATGTGGTTGAACTTTAATGTGTTGACATGTGGATGCTGCATTTTATTAAATGATTGTGCACTCATGTAGAATCAAAATAGGAAAATTTGCATACATGATGGATTCATGGCACTTACATAATCCGCATTAAGGAGGTCAACTGAATCAGTAGACCGCCTGATTTTGCATTAGATAAGTACATGTACACACACACTTCGCATATGATCATGAAGCATTAGAAGTCTTTTAAGGACAATGGATGCTCGTGTTTGATGGATGAGTAGATGGATGATTGGATGTTAGGATATACATTCCTCCTAACTTGAAGATTTCGGGGACGAAATCCTTTTAAGTGGGGGAGAATGTAACACCCCGAAAATTCTATAACTGTGAAATTAACAAATTAAAGTATAATTAATTTGAAATCAAAGAACCAAGGGAAACGGGATATGCCATTGCGTTCGACTCGGAAAAATACGCGAAATAGAGTCCGAGTTTTCGAAAAACGGAGTCCGTATGAAGAAGATATGGCCTTCGGAAGTTTTTGAATTAAATTTAAAATTCAAACAGAATAAAATAATTAAAAATCGGGCCCAATGGGCCAGGGCGGATAAACACCCGCCTAGGCCACCCAGGTCGACTGGGCTGTCGACCTGGGCTACCCATGTCGACAGGGCTGTCGACAGCCCTGTCGACAGGGGTGTCGACCTGGTCGAGCCCAGCCAACCTGGCTGGCCAGGTCTGTGTTTGGCCGATTTTCTGTGGTCTGCTTTGTCACTAGGGCTAGGTGGCAAGTTTTAATTGGTCTCTCTATCGAATGAATGGCTACGATCAATCCAAGCAACATCAATGGTCCTAATCAGTTCCTAACCTCTATATAAACAACCCTAGACTAAACCCTAATCTATTCATTCAAAAATAAGAACATAGCCGCCATGTTGCTGAGGAACGACTAGGAGTAGCCACCAAATTGGAGAGAGGATTAGGAGGAAGATTCTAAAGCTTAAAGCAACCTAAACAAATCAATTCAACAAAGGAATTTGCGTCTTCAATCCCTAAATTAGAGAATTCATCACACCATTGTAAGTAGAGTATTACTTTGGTATGAATAAACAATTGTGTTGGTTTGTATGCTTGAATTGTGGCAATAAAGTAATTCATATTTGTGCGTTCTTATCAATTTGAAATATTATATACGTTTGGATATTTATGAATTATGTTATTCATTATAAAGAACTACATGCGGTAGTTCTATGCAAGTATACGTTTGGAATATTTCGCAAATTATGTAATCCATGTTGAAGCTACATGTATGTAGTTGATTTAAATTCATGCAAGTTTGGGGTTTGCTTCTGTGCCACCATGATGTATATTTTTGTGCGTAAATCATTTTGTAAGTAATTGGAACAAGTTTGGTTATTATCCATATGAAATTATGTTGAGAATTTGGCATCATGTATTAAGCCATGCTTTTGTACTAGAAAACCTATTTGAAAACTTATGAATATGGCTAGGCTATGAATAATATTTGGCATAATTAAAATCCATGATTTAGTCTATCTTGTTTACAAGAATTATATGATGACATATGTGGTACATAGTTAGGATTAGATTCAAAATCCCTTTTTGCAAGTTTACATGACTAAAGTAAGAATCATGATTTCATGTTAGAGATATTTATGCCATGCTTATGTTTGACATTATGCCATGCTTATGTTAGAAATATTTATGCCATGCTTATGTTTGACATTATGCCTAAATAAAAATATAGGTTCATGTGACAATAATGATATCTCAATTACAAGTTCACATGCTTTGATTCATGTCACCTATGTTACCACTATGCAAGTACACCAGTTTCTATTTTGTATTTCCAACGTCGTATTGCAAGTTCATGCACTCACATTCCCCTCTTTGTGTAAGTAATTACGCTTTAAGCCTCCCCTTTTCGCATGGCTAATTTGGGATTTAAAAGGCTAAGCCCAAAATATATATAAACGGACGTGTTAAACGGGGGAAAATAACGTTGGGTTAAAATTACTAATGAATGAAAATATAAAATAGAAGGGCCCAAGTTCAAGTATGGGTTGGGCCCATGGTTGGTGTAACCTTTACACCATTAACTTAATAATGGGCCGCAAATATTTACATATAAGAAATAAAGAGGAATGACAAAATATGTAAATGTAGAACATACGATGTGTTTAACCCGAGGTTGGATTGAGTTGTGATGTAAACCTGCCCGGAACCGCCCGGCTGTCCAGTAGTCACAACAATACCTATCCAATGTGGGAGGTTAAACATGGAGCCCAGCAAGGACCCGAGGTTAGACTGAGTTGTGGCGTAAGACTGCCCGGAACCAACCGGCAACAGGCAGCCACAACAATACCTGTCTAATGTGAGAGGTCAGGGCCTTAATAAGACAATTAAGGCTGAGTCAGGATTGATAGGATTAAGTGAACTAAAGACTTAATAAAAATGGAACATGCGAAACAAAACGGACTGGTGGGGGTTAGGTTAGGAAACACTTAACCAACTTAGCATGTTGGCTAGAGATAGAAAACCTAGTAACGGGGGACCCTTTTCAGCAGTAACCCTAGAAGGTGTATCAGGATACCCTGAAACTAGGCAGGGTGGGGCACGATTACTGGGCTGATTGTAAGAGGTCAAAGCGACGGCGGTGGTGTAGCAGTGTAGGTTCTAACGGAGTGCGGGCGTGCACACACTCCGGCGCAGAAAAATAAGGCACTGGACACCAGTAGCATACCTGTGCACTCTAAGGTTGTGTCGGGCCGCCACTATGGGACTTGATACACCCCATGGTGGGACCAGCATAGGTAACTACAGACATCGGGGGCCGTAAGACACATGTAACTATGCGAGTAGGAGCCGATCATCATAGAATGGATCACATCACCCTGATTTTGGGGTGCCAGTTGGAAACTAGTTTATATGGGTTCAGAGATCAACATGGGGTACGATAGTATATTCGACCCTAGACAACTTAACCAAGTTTATAGTGCATGCCCACTTCTTGTTTATACTTATCATACCCAGTTCTTTATTCATAGACAAAATAGTACTAGACTTACTCAAGCTTTATGTCTGACTCTACTTTTCTTTCGTCTTCTTTCTTCCGTTTCCCCCCCCCCCCCCAGGTCCTCAGGGAGGGAACACAGCAGCTTGACCAACCTCAACATCCAGCTTGAAGAAGAGAAATGTATTGCTTGGACTTTCCTGTTTTGAACTATGGCTTTGGACAATCCACTATGGGGCTTTTGCAGTTTATCTATGTTTTGTTTATGCTTCTTTAAATAATGTACTCAAGACAGATTATGAAAGTGTTATGTTATGTTTTTGGAAAGGATGTTGTTGTAACACGTATTTGACTTTATGAAATAAAGTTTGTTGTTCTTCCGCTGTTTACAAATATGTGTTCTTATATCTGTCTTGTATATCTGTGACTTGTACTTATAAACCTCCACCAAAATTAGGGCATTCCCTTTGAGAGTGACCCTAACGGAGGTGGGGTGTTTCACTTTTAAGGCAATTTTTCATAGTAATCTTTTTAAATAATAATTAATGGCTAGATTTTACATGGTCAGGCATCCTACTTTCCATTATAAACAGAGTAAACATTTACAGTTGTATACTACTTCGTCTCAAACGATTCAATAAAATTTCGGCAGCATTTCCCTTTTGTTTCCTGCATTGTACACATGTACACAGGAAACAAAAAGAAAAATTAAACCGAAATTTTGTGAATCTTTCGAAATGAAGTAGTATACAAAATGTACATGCTTACTGCGTTTATAACTTGTCCAATACAAGGACAAATCCAACAAATATTGTACCAGATGAATATAGATGGTCGTTTTTTAATTTGACAAAAACGACTATTTATATAACGATCATGTACAACATCCGTCGGACGGGGCCGATAACACTCTAGGGGATATTAGCCAATTAGATGTGCGCATTTTACTATAAAAATACGTTTTACTGCAACACAAAAATATTTTATCTTCTCACATCTGCTTGACATTTCGATCAACTTAAAGCCAATTTACCATTATCGTCGTTTCAATAGGCACGACTAGAATTTAGACTCATGATCTTTTTTGTGTATTTAGTCAAAATTTGCACGATGTACTATTCCTATTTCGTCCATTCATTTTTTTTGTATGTCAACTAACACATACAAGAATGACAAGCGCAAAACGGTGCAAATGTACACAAATATCCTAAATTATACAACGGCAAAATCCAAGCTAAATGAGAACATATCCACAAATACCCAAAAATTGCACATAACTTTTCAATTTCACAATATAGCATGAAATATGCACATAAAGGATACGATTGCCCACTACTATGCTATAGGAATCAATTACCATCAATAATTAACCCTAATTTTCGATTTAGGACATAAATAGATTTAGAAAAAAATGGATTTTTAAGTAAATAAAGTGATTATACCTGAAATTGCTTGCTCAAGAGGTTAGAGATGAAGCCGGGGAGGATTATACGGGAAGAAATCAAAGAGTGGGTGAAAAATTCGATTTTGGGAGTGGATTTAGGGTATAATTCGGAGCTGGAACAATTTGGGGAAAACAAGGTTAAAGTGGAGGAAAGGTTCTCGGCTGGGAATAAAATCCCGATTATAGGCGACGGCTTCCGACGGCCGCCAACGGCCGTCGCAAGCCGTCGGAAAACGCCGTCGGAAGCCGTCGCGAACGTCCGTCGCTAATTCAAGTATTTTTTGTAGTGTTTGAGACGAACATTCTGGGTTGAACAAATGCATAATCTATCAGCCGAACAACGACCAATGTCTAGATGATTTTGTTGACCTTTGTACTTTTCTTTAATGCATGCACAAGCACACACACCGGCACTTACACGCACAGGGGGGACGGGTAGTTTTAATCTTATTTCTCATGTTTTCTCGCCTAAACAGTAATGCCGGATAATCATTCCTCTTCAAGATCCGACACAGAAATGGAGTCCGAGGTGCCTGAGCGCCACAACCCCGAGGTCCCTCCAATTAACCCAGGGGGTGAAGATTCTGGATCCGAATATGAGGCAACGGAATCGGATCCATCTGAAAGTACTTCACTTAGTGAAGAGTCTGAGGCAGACGGGCGAGCTCCCGACGAGATTCCTGGCGCACTCGGGATAGAGAAATTTACTGATTCTTTGGCCTCCAAACACGACGACATAAAGCTTAAAAGAATTTGCTTGAGACATGGGATCCCCTGGGATGATGTGAGGACACCCGGTAGCGAAGATAGACCTCACCTAGCTCCGGAAGTATATATGACAATCAGCCGGCTCATGTGCTGGGTAGGAGCTATTCCTTTGTTTCCTCCAATCGTGATTGAGACCTTAAAACGATTGGGTATCGCTCCGATGTAGCTTCATCCTAACGCCTACGCAACTCTATACACTCTATATATTGCATACGCGGAGATCCTGCATACTGAGCTCACATTTAAAGATTTAATATTCTTTTATCTTTTCAAGCATCGCTCCTCAGAAACACCAAATTTCTCTTTCTTTGAATCGGTAGCGAATAGGAAGGTTCTGTATGACGGATACAGCAATATAGGGGATCCCAAGTCTGATTGGTTCTATATAAAGAGACAAGCTGGTTGCTCAAGAAGATGGCTTAAATCAAGTAAACTTTAATCTTTTGACTAAATATCCTGCTTAAGATATCAAAACATTAACATCCCCCCTTCTTTTTTGTATTAAGCAGATCACGTTTTTCCCAAGACGGAAGGCTTGGTATACAATAATCGATTGTCCATTCTTCTACAAAGCAGGTCCGATTTTTTAAGGATCAAGAAGTGCATCACTGACGAGAATCTTCATAAGCATCGCCTTCTGGATATAAGATTTGGACTCGGTGCAGGCGGCAAACCTTACAAATACGTGCCCCCAACGGAGGGAGAGGGAACATCACGGGCAGCAGAAACAACTAAATTCCTTAAGAGTCCTTCTCCGATAATCATCCAGGACGACGAGGACCTGAACATATATAGAGGAGATGAGGCCCGTGGGTACAAGTCCAAGGAAATCCCAGTTTCTCCGGGGGGTTTCCCCTCAAGGGTTTCTCTTCCGACCGAACCTGCTGCTCCCGATGATTTGACAGAAGAACAGCTATTTAAAGAGCTGAGCAAAATTCCTTTGCCCGATGATGTACACACAGAGGGGGACTTTGAAGGGGAGCCATTTTTCCCTGCTTCTGAGGAGACCACCGTTCCAATTGGAGGACAAGAAACTACTCAGATGAGGCTGACTTCAGGCCCGGGTCTGTTAGGGGGAATTTTAAGGGATGCACAAATCACACCTACTGCCTGACCCCACACTTTTATATCAACAGTATCCAAGGTTTTAATATGCTCTTTTCTCCTTTGCAGGAAAGATGTCTCGCAGGCGGTCTTATTCTTATCGCTCTCTTCGTGAAGGTACACCCAGTCTTCATCCGAATCCCGAGCGCTCTCGCTGCCTTTCTCACAAGCCTACTTCTTCGCAATCCCGGTCTCCACCAAAATCAACTTCTAGCAAGCTTCCCAGTTACTCGGTACCACCTACAGGGGAAAACAACTTCCTAAAGAGTTAACTCCTCCGAAGAGTGCACCCTCTCACAGAAAATCATCAAAAAGACACTACAAGCCCAAGGATAAAAGCAGGGATCCAATCAAGGATTCTGAGAAGGAGAGAAGTGGCATTGTCCCTTCCAGCCAGCAAGATTTGGTTGCCCCTAGGTCACTAGACTACATCCATGGTCCCGAGACTCAAGCTAGGCTGGAAAAGTTGCGAGAACAATTCCCCAACATTTTCTTCGAAAGGATGATGTTTGTTCCAGCTTTGGAACCAGTCCCTAGGAACTGGGATACTGAAGTTGTCGGGCACATTCGCCATGTAGCCAGACAGTATGAAATGATGAAGAAACATGCTATTAATCTTTCAGAAGTCATCCGAACGCTTGAGATGGAAGCACATAGATCCAAGGTAAAGATAGATAATAATGAAAGGGCTCGGACAAAGATGGAGAAGGACTTGGAAGACGCTCAATCCCAACTTGCCTTAGCGCGGAGAGATGCTGAAAATTATAAGACCAAATTGGAGAATGCTAAGAAACGCTTTCATTCTGAACTTGACTCAAATAGTCAAGAGAAAATGGCCTTAAAGAAGGAGGTAGAAGATCTTAAAATGGCCAACATTGAGTTGAAGATGGCACAAGGCCATTTTGAAGCTGAGAGAGCTGCTTGGGAGGAAGAAAAAGCAAGTTTGAGAGAAAGTCTAGCTTTGGCTGAAGCGGAAAAGGTGATTTTAAATGATCAAGTCGCGGATGCGGAGAGGCGCGCGGCTCTGGCCGAAAAGAATGTTGAATGTGCCATTGAAATGGCTACTTCTTCTAACAACAAGCTCCTCGAGAGAGAAAAGGATATCGAAGGGTTCGAAGAGATGATTTTTGACTTCCTCGGCCATGTCCTCAAAACCCGTAACATCTCGTGGATTCCGGACTACCACGTTACTTTAGCCAATTTATGGGATGCCATCGTTGAGGGTGAGAAGCAGAGATTGGGAGTTGAAGAGATTGACGAAGATGAGCTGATGAAGACCATCCTAAGGGATAACGTGCCCGAGGATCTGGCAGAAGGCCGTCGTCTAATTCAAGAAGAAATGGAGAAGGAGAGGGCCCTGGCTAAGGGCAAAAACAAGGTTGACGAAGGTTCGAGCTCAGCTGTAGAGCCCAAGACCTCCGGAGTTGAGGAATATCATCCTGATGATCCATTAATTCCTTTGGGCCTAACTCCTGTGGTTGTCGGAGCCTCTGCAGCTAGCTTAGATGGAGGATCAGCGGAAGGTATCTCCCTTTTTTCCCCACAATTTGTCAAAGCAATTGTGAGTCATCGTCGTCTGGTAGAGCAACCAATCGAATTAATAACATGTGTTCCCTATAATACAGGTGGCGAGCCCGTCGACAAGGATGTCGAGAAGAGGAAAGAGGCGGAGAAGATTATTGTCTCGCCTAGCGCTGGTGTTGATATACCGAAGCAGGCTGAGGGTACAACAGCAGAGAAGGGCGTCCTGGCACCCAGTGCTGATGCTCCCAAGGATGATGAAACCATTGAGGCCTTGAAAGATATGGACGGGCGCCATGTAGAGGAAGAGGAGGACATCATTAGCACCAAAGAAGCCGAGGACGATGACGATGAAACTCTGGCTAATAGAAAAGCTAGGCAGGAAAAGGAGCTGGCTTTAAAGAAGGTGGGACAAGAGCCTTTGAACATAGCCCCTATCTCGGAGTTTAATCCCAAAACTGGGATGGTTTTGAAACTCCAGCCCAAATCCATCAGCAAACAGCTTCATTTTGCGAATCCTGATGATTTCCCAGCTTCCCTTACTGATAAAAGAAAGAGAAAGGAGGTGGAGGAGGAATCTTCTGAAGATTCGGACGTTCCTCTTATAGACAAAAGGAAAAGAAAGAAGGGTGATCAATCCGATATTGACAAGGCGAGGCTGGAGAAGCAGAAACAGGATAAGAAATCCAAGCTTAAATAGGATATTGTTACTTGTCTATATTTTGTTTTAGGTTGTTTTTCGCTTTCTAGGCTTGCAGTTTATAAATAAAAGTTTATCTCTTTTCACATCACCATGTACCTGCATTTAATAAACTTTTCATGCTTAGTCATAGACCATCTGATTATAACTAAAAATCAGTCAAGCAACAGAAAGAAAAATTTAAAAATTTCCATGTTCATGTGTATATGTATATATGTATATGCCCCCAATCAATCGTTAACGTAGCGCCTGACTAGGGCTTATTAAGGATTGATAGCATTGTCTGCACGTTGCCCCCTATTTCTGAATATGGGGGACTTAGAAAATTTAGCAAGATAATTGTCCTTATGGTACTGAGTTTCCAGCACCTTTCTCCGTGCTTAACCATAGACTTTCTTATACTCTCCTGGCAGTCGCCGAGGTCAGAGTTTGAATTCAGCAGTTCAGTCATTCCCCGATCCTTCAGCGAGGCAAGAGTTCTTTCTCAGCGCTCAGTCGGAGACGCTTTTATACTCTCTCTCTGCTCTGGAGAGTTAGAATTCGAGCTTAGCAGTTCAATCGCTCCCCGATCCTTCAATGGGGCAAGAGCACTTTCTCAGCGCTCAATCGGAGACGCTTTTATACTCTCTCTCTCTCTGCTCTGGAGAGTTAGAGTTCGAGCTCAGCAGTTCAATCGCTCCCCGATCCTTCAGCGGGGCAAGAGCTCTTTCTCAGCACTCAATCGGATACGCTTTTATACTCTTCTGGCAGTCGCCGAGGTTAGAGTTCCGTCAAGGCGGTTCCGATCATGGTACACCGCCATGACTTACGGACATCGCCTTCATGTCCGTTATGCTTTCTCTCGGCTTTGGAGAGTTAGAGCGCTATCAATGATATGATCCACTTTATCGCACCCTCAGAGTTTTGATTGGTGATTGCATTCCATTCTGATGGAAGGCACCTATAATTATATGCTTCTGGGATCGTTGCATGATTCACAACAATTTCCATAAAAATAGAAAGGCAGATAAATAATAGTGCAATAAAGGTAAACGACACACAATATTTTTATAGTGGTTCGGTCAAATCATGACCTACGTCCACTTTATAATTTTTTTTTGCTTTAAGAAATCAGACTATTCTAGGCAAGTCGTGCCTTGTACATGGTTCCTAACAAAGCAAAAGAACAGATCTGTCATCTTTACATTAGGTACGGCAGTAAATGTTGGGCATTCCACACTCTGGGGATTTCCTTTCCATCTACGGTTGCTATCTTGAAGGTTCCATTATCAAGCTTGCACAGAATGGAGTACGGCCCTTCCCACTTCGCACCCATATGAGTTGGGGCTGGAAAGACACGCTTCAGAACCAAGTCTTCGGGTTCCAAGGTTCGGGCTCGAACCCTTTTGTTGTAGTATCGGGCGACCTGTTGTTTGCATCTCAAGGCACGCAGGTCTGCTTTGTCCCTCTTTTCTTCGATCATATCCAAGGATTCAAGGAGCAATTTGTTATTAGTCATGGGATCGTAATAAGTCACTCGGTGAGAAGGTACTTTTATCTCAACCGGGATGACTGCTTCTGCTCCAAAAGCAAGGGAGAAGGGGGTATGTCCTGTTGCCGATTAATACGTTGTCCTGTAGTCCCATAGTGCTAAGGGTAATTCATCAGCCTACATGGCTCTGGCCCGTTTCAGTCTTCTTTTCAGAATGGATTTAATTACTTTATTCGCCGCTTCGACTTGTCCGTTCGATTGCGGGTGCGCCACCGAGGTGTACCGTTTCTCATTGTGGTATTTCTGGCAGAAGTCTCTGAATTCAGTGCTACCGAACTGAGTTTCGTTATCTGTTATAACAATCTTTGGAATCCCAAATCGACAGATGATGTTTCTAACGACAAAATTGATCACTCGTTTGGTTGTGATTGTAGTCAGTGGCTCAGCCTCGACCCACTTAGTGAAATAATCTACGGCTACAATAGCGAACCTCGCTCCGCCCCTAGCTATGGGGAGACTTCCGATGATATCAATTCCCCACATAGTGAAAGGCCATGGGCTCGTCATTGTTTTTAACTGATTAGGAGGTGCTCTAGGTATCTTTGAAAATCTCTAGCACGCATCACACCGTCGTGCGTATTTTGCCGCGTCCTTGTTTATGGTAGGCCAGAAATAACCATGCCGCAACACCTTTTTCGCCAATGTTTGCCCTCCAGTGTGATCGCCGCATTCACCTTAATGTCCCTCCTGCAGCACACGCTCGATGTCGTCATGAGCTATACACCGGAGAAGAGGCATTGAAAATCCCAGTCTGTAAAGAACTCCGCCTTGTAGAACGTATCGGGCAGCTTTACGAATTACTTTACGCCTCCCGCTTTTCTTGGTCGGAAGCGCTCCATTCATCAAGAAATTCTTTAGAGGGGTCATCCATGACTCCCTTTCTGGTTCCGTCTCTAGTACTGGATCAATTTCCATCTGATCTATACTTGGAGACCGAAGTACTTCAACGGGGGCTAGCCCGGTCTCTTCAGGACCGTCGGAACTAGCTATCTTTGCCAACTTATCCGCCTGCTGATTCTCTGACCTTGGAATGTGAGATATGCTGGTGTGATCAAAGCCGTTCGGCAACTCCTTCACTTTCTTCAAGTATAAAATCAATCTTGCACTTTTGGCTTGGAATTTTCCAGTAACCTGGTTCACAACTAACTTGGAGTCGCAAAAGATGTCCAGCTTTGTGACTTCCAACTCCTTTGTGATCCTTAGTCCGGCTATCAGGGCTTCATATTCGGAGTCGTTGTTAGTGGCGTGAAACTCCATCCGGATAGCATAGGATATCAGCCGTTTCTCGGGAGTTTCAAGCACTACTCCAGCGCCGGCTCTCTTGTCATTCCTAGCGCCATCAATATACAATCTCCAGGCACTGGGGTCGAGAAGTAATTTTGAAGGGTCAACTTCTTCGTTTGCTATAACTTCCTCCGGGACGGTAAACTCTGCTATGAAGTCGGCTATCACTTACCCCCGAATTGACCGCCGGGGCTGAAAGTTCAAATCAAATTGGCTTAACTCAATGTTCCATTTGAGTAATCCTCCAGACGCTTCTGTTCTCTGTAGAACTTGCTTGAGTGGATGATCAGTGTATACGGTAATGGGATGCGCCAGAAAATAATGTCGAAGCTTTCTAGAGGCGATCAGCAAACTATACGCCAACTTTTCTATCCTTGGATAATTACGCTCTGCTACCGTCAATTTTTTGCTCATGTAATACACAGGTCTTTGGACCTTATCTTCTTCTCTTACCAATGCTGAGCTGATCGCGTGGGATGACACTGCCAAGTACACGAATAAGTCCTCGTGATCCATCGGCTTAGATAGTATCGGAGGTTTCTCCAGGTGTCTCAGCAAGTTCTGAAACGCTTCTACGCAGTCGGGCGTCCATTTGAAGTGGCGTTTTCCTCGCTTTATCAATTCGAAGAATGGGATGCATTTGTCCGTAGCCCTGGAGATAAATCTGCTTATTGCGCCTACTTTCCCTGCAAGGCTTTGCACATCTTTAATTTGCCTAGGTTCCTGAATGTCTCTGATTGCTGCGATCTGGTCTGGATTAATCTCAATCCCACGAGAACTAACGATGAATCCCAAGAATTTTCCGGAGGCGACCCCGAATGAACATTTTGTTGGGTTGACTTTCATCCCGTACTTTCGAAGAATGCCAAACATCTCTGCCAAGTCCGTAGTGTGATTAGAGGATTGCTTGGACTTAACCAACATGTCGTCAACGTATACTTCCATTGTTTTCCCAATCTGGTTATAGAACATTCTGTTCACTAACCGTTGATATGTAGCACCTGCGTTCTTCAAGCCAAAGGGCATTACTACATAGCAATATAATCCCAGATCCGTAATAAGGCTAGTGTGTTCTTGATCTGGAATGTGCATTGGAATCTGGTTATATCCTGAATAAGCATCCATAAAGGAGAGAAGTTCATGGCCCGCCGTTGAGTCTACCAACTGATCGATCCGGGTAATGGAAAACTATCTTTTGGGCAGGCTTTATTCAAATCCGAGAAATCGATACACGTTCGCCACTTCCCGTTGGCCTTCTTTACCAGGACTGGATTTGAAATCCAGTCTGGGTAGATTGAGTCTCTGATAAATCCATTACTTTTTAGCTTTCCAACTTCTTCTTTCAAGGCAGCGGACCTCTCTGGGACCAACATTCGCCTGTTTTGTTTTACCGGAGGATGTTTAGGGTTAATGCTTAATGAATGGCTCATGATTGATGGAGATATCCCGCACATGTCTGCGTGGGTCCAAGCAAATACATCCAAGTTATTTTTTAATAAATTCATCAGTTCTTTAGCTAGATTCGGATTTAACTGGGATCCAATCTTAAGGACCTTCTCTGGGTCACTATCATCAATCAGTACATCCACAGTTGTCTCGTTGGGAGTCGCCATTCTGCCCCCAGGTTCTTCGTCCTCTCTGGGATCCATATCCTCGGGCAACTCTCTGGGAGACTCTCCTACTATTATCCTCTTTAATTGCTATAACGTCTCCGCCCGTACGGGGGGAGAAGCGCCCTTGGTTTCTATGTCCCCTCCATTGTGGAGTAACTTTAGCTCTGCAACATAACATGCTCGTGTGACAACCTGATCTCCTCTGACAATACCAACACCAGCTTCCGTAGGAAATTTCAATAATAAGCACCAGGGGGGTATACAGGCTCTAAACTTTGCAAGGGCCGGTCGGCCCAAGAAGGCATTATAGGGTGATTCAATATCCAAAACCACGAAGGGAAGGATTCTCACTCTCTAGCGTTCTCCTTCCCCAAGCGTAACTGGTAACTCTACATAACCTATTGGAGCGGTGTATGCTCCGTTAAATCCACGGATCCATACCTGACAGGGCTTCAAGTCTTTTATCTCGAGGTTCATCTGGTCGAATGTCCTTTTGAAAAGAATATTGACGGAACTCTCGTTATCCACCAAAACTTTATGAACAGTGGCTGGGCCAATAGCTACTGTGATTACAAATGTGTCTTCAATCGGAGCATGGACACTAATGCTTTCTCGTTCGCGGAAAACGACATCGTCGGACATCATCTTTTGTTGCTTTACCGGGACGTTGTCCTCGGGGTTGCTACACTCTCCTACCTCGAGGTGTTGCTTGGATGCATTGATATACTGGTCCAATGCCTTGGAACCGTGTCCGGCGAGATAAAGCCCTCCGATTATGGTATTGATAACAAGGTCCTTTCCCTTTTGCTGGGCAGTTGGCCTGACAGCAGGCTGATTCTGGTTCTGGTTTGGGGCCTGTACGGCTTGCCCCTTGTCTCTGGGCGTTACTCTGTATTCATCCAATTTTCCTTCTCGGAGAAGCCTCTCGACTACATCTCTTAGGTGACGGCATTCATTTGTCGAATGGCCATGAATCTGATGAAAGAGACAAAACTTCCCCGTTTCGCGTTCTTTCTCCGTCGACTCTCTGGGAGGTGGCCTTTTATTTTGGAGGACGTTGTACGAATCCATGAAGATATTTTCCAAAGTATCGTTTATTGGTGTATAACTCTCAAAAGACCTGGGACGAGTCCTTCTCTGGGAGTCATTCCCTCGATTCCTCTCCCGGTTGTTGCCATTACTGTTATTATCATTGTTTCCTGACTGACGACCACCCTGATTCCGATTTCCGACATTAACCTCGACCTTCCCCGAGCTGTCTCCTGTCTGCTCGATGGCGACATTGCTCTGGATTTCCTCTTTATCGGCCGTTTTTGCCTTTCGGTTAGCATATACTTCCTCCCGGCGTAAGTGTACGTTAGCTTTTTCGTAGAATAACTCTCTAGTATGGGGTGGCTTGCCGGCCAGATATCTCCCAAATTCGGTGTCTTTATCTACCCCATCAATTAGGGCTGCCACAACAGTTGGCTCATGAGGATCTTTGACTTCAGTAGCGGCCAGGTTGAAACGTTCTAGATACACCCTCAAACTCTCACCTTGTCGTTGCTTGACAAGGAACAAGTCGATCACACTCTTCGTCTTCTGTGCATAGATGCGGAACTGTTCCACGAACCTTTCACTTAACTCCATGAAGCTAGAAATTGATCTTGCTGGTAAGCGAGTAAACCATAATAATGCTACATCCTCCAAGAATATGGGAAATGCTTTACACTTGACAGCGTCAGAGGCTGCGGCAGCGGCCATTGACCAAGAATATCTCATCAGATGCTGGACGGGATCAGATCTACCCGCGTAACGGTTCATCTACGGCATGTTGAAGCGCCTCGGGAAAGTCGCATCTAAAATATCATCAGTGAAAGGGGTATGACTACGGTCAATTCCCCAATCTTCATTCCGTTGTCCACGGCTATCTGCCAGAATTTGATGGATCATAGCTGCAACATTTGCACTGGTCAGCGGAGGCTCGGGGTCAGCACTTCTTGCTCGGTGGGATTCTCTAATCTCTCTTCCGGGAGCGGTCACGAAATCCGAGGCTCGGATTGGGCTTCGTTGCCCCCTGTTACCATGAGCATTTGCACGGCGACGGGGCTAAGGTAGTCTGTTCTGTACAGGGCTGTCCACAACTCGAGCTCTGGGAGTTGCGGCGTGATCATTCACATTATGGTTTGAGGGCCCTACACCCAGTGCCTCTTCTTCCCGTGATGGCAGGTTTCCAAATCGAAGCTTCTCTATGTTTTCGGGCCTCTCATACGGTCGCCGCGGAGGCCTCGGCCATTCCTCTGACGAAGAAGAGTATTCTGGGGTGAGCGGACGAACTGGTGGCGTCCTTTGCCTTGCGAGATCATTAAGCCTTTTATCCATAGCGGTCAAATTCTGTCGCAGAACGGAGCTTTCCTGCCTTTGAGCAGCCAATTCATCAAACAGCCTTTCCCACATTTCGGAAAAGCGAGAGAGACCCCCCTCAGTAATGGGAGCAGAAGGGTCATATTGATCATCATCATTTTCTCTTATGCGCAAAGAGCTTGAGCCAGGTCGAGCGGAGGGGCCAGGACGGTAGGAGCGAGCCATAGGCTCCTTTCCAGGTCGAGTTATAGTCTGGTCATCAATTCAGATCGCTGTGGATCGAGATCGGCGATTCGTTACGCCCCCCTGGGGTAGGTTCGTGGTCATGGTATGAGGAGGATCCGAGGCGTTATCACGGGATCGAGTAACAAGCCCGTCAACACTCCGGATCACCTCATCCTCGTCGACTCGGAGCGTGGCACCTTCATCGGATCGGTTCGCCCCCGGCGCTCCGCGATCCAAAGATCCCTCATTGCCCAGCTCGTGCACACTTTCTTCAACTACTTCATTCTCGATTTCATTTGTTCGTGAAGCTCGTACTTCCTTAGATCTCTTTCCAGCCATGATATCAGATGTCACTGGAATCTTCAAAAAACTGAATAGTGAAGTTTTGGGACTGTTTTCTCAGTGAAAGCACCAAAATGTTAGATCAAAATTTGGACCTAACACCCAAATTGTTCTGATTCTTAAAGAATTATAACTGGGGGATGAAGAAAAAGCAGAAAACACACAGAATTTATAGTGGTTCGGCGTTAACGAGCCTATGTCCACTTTATATGTTATCGATTATACTTTGAATGCTAGTACAATCAATGATCTCTCTCAAACTCACTCTTACAATTGTGATTTCTCTCAGTAATCTCGTAATAAAACTGACAAGAAATAGTGGTATGACAGTGATGGTGGAATCAGTGCTCAATATTGCCAAAGGATCCTGAAAAATGCCAAGCTCTGAGCTATTTATAGCTGATTTTGTCAGGCGGATCGCAGTCACATGTGGCACAAATCCCGAATATCGGATCGTATCGTAGCTTGATGAAGAATTAGTCAAATTAGCCATTGTGGACAGGTGTCGCGATCCCCTTAAATATCGGATCGAGCAAGGGGGAGGAATCAGTCAAAGTGACATTTGGGGACACGTGTCGCTGGATCTGTGCATCTCGGATCGCCAAAGACTAGCTTGTGCTTGAACAGGTCAGAGGCTTCGCTTTGCATCAGGGGATCGGATCGGTCTGTGTTGGGTAGCAGTGTATGTACGGATCGAGTCGTGTAGAAGTAGTCGGATCGCTGTTGCAATGGAGGCGATCCGATGGGGGCGATCCGGTGAGGGGCGATCCGTGAAGGGCGACTCTCTGGTGCGATCCGATCCTTCATGGTCTTAAGGAACGCAGTTTCATACTTTCTTCTTGTGAGTGAGCCTTGCTGGCTTGGTCAAAAAGCTAGCCAACAGTTAGTGATTCTAACCTAACCTTGTAGATGTTTACGCACGACTCTACCGCCCTTTCCAAGGTGGTACTACAAGATATAATACCAAGATAGATCGTTAACACACATATTTAGGAAGCCTTTTGCCACGATTTAACTGATTATTAGACAGAAAAGTGAACTTCCAACCACGGGGCCCTTATATACATATATACCTTTCCATCCTTTCCCTTTGTCAATCCCTCCTCGCTTCAAATGATAGACAGGGTGGATTCTCCCGATCACTTAAGACCCTAGGCATACGTATGGGTTGACGGACTTTTTGGTCATTTAATACCTCTCGATAACTTATTCCACATTCTTTTAAACTAGAGAGCACTATATATGGGCCCTACTTGTTAAGGCTTCCATAGTTCACACATATACCCATACCCCGTATAAGGATAGAGATGGTATTTTATCGTTCGTTATACCGCTAGCTGACCTTGTTGGATAACCCCCTTAGTCGCTTACTACTTCCCATAGGATAAGTAGCCATATCTAACATTTTTAATTTCCAAGTTTGGGTAGGCCCACACGCACCACTTTAAGACCCTTAAACTGAAAGACCTATTCCTAGGTGGACTCTTCAACCCTAGCCACTTAAGACCCAGGAAGCGGACTATACGCGAAGGTTATTAGGTTCGTCCTTCATTATCCCTTAATACCTTTCCTTATTGGAATAAAGTGGGCTACGCTATTATTCCGTTTCTAATTAATCTCTCTTCACACGATTTATTATCGTCATGGGTTCTTATGGTTAATAATATATTTCCATCATTAACCTACTAAGTCCAACCCTATTTTCTATTTTATAAGTTCTGTATTCATTAATATAAACAAGGAAAGTTATATCCCCCTTTTCCCTAAGATATTTAGTTGATTTCTTCCCTAATTTGGACTTAGTATTTAAACAACAATCAATACCCATTAATCCCCTTTTGGTACCCATTTTATTTTATTTCAATTTTTTGTCTTTTATGACCATAACGGTCATATTTTCCTAAGGCAACTGTTTATTAGTCCCAGGGTGTATATTTGTTGTACCCCAACAAACAATTTCTATTTTTATTCATTTATTTATTTATTGGTTGATTGTTACATATATATATATATTATATATATAGGGAGAGACTATTTGAACACAAAACCAGACACAAATCAGGAAACACAAAGCCTCGATGATTGGATATTTTTGTCCTTTTATGCAGGGGTGGAATTCAGGGGGCAATCCAGCGGTGGAGACCAATTGTGTCGAAATAGACTTTCCCATATATATATATATATATATATATATATGTATCAAGCCTCTCACATTAGGTTGACTACTTGTGAATGTTGAATTAGCCGGTTGGTTCCGGGCAGACTTCTACCGCAAGTTGAACTTAACCTTGTGCCTTAGTATATTTATATTTACGTATTAGACCCCTCGTATTAAGTTGACTACCTATGGTTGCTGGATTTGGCGATCGGTTCCGAGCCGGCTTATACCATAAGTTGAGCGTAACCTCGTCTCTAAATGCGATTATAATTCAAATTTTTTAATTTGTGGTGTAAAATATTAATCCTAATTAATTTATGAATTGTAACCATTATCCTAATATATTTACTTTACACAATCAACATTGGTTACAATTGTTATTTATTGATTTGCGATCCTATTTATAGCGATTGATTATATTGATTGCTACCAATGGTCACCACAAATATATTAATTCAATATGGGCTATATTTACATACAATTCCATAATTGAACCTTGTCCAAACATTCCAACGTTCCATACAATGTATATTTTATCATTTTACGCTGATTTGGGCGGATAGTAAGTATATATTTATATTTTATGTTTTCGTGAGGTCAGCGTAGTTATTATTTTTATTTTTTATTATTATTCTTACTTAATTTGGTTTAATTGAAAGCCAAACATTCCTTTTTACATTCAATATTTTCAAAAGGTACCAAATCTTACAAAAAGACTTTTAGTCGTATCATTGTAAATTATGCCTAATTAGTGGAATTGACACATTTCAAAATCACAAGTAATGCATGTAAGTATATAATTTGGAATAGTTGATGCAAATTATGAAAAAATATGTATATTTATATTTGTACATACATTTCCACCACTTTTCCCTTTTTAACCCTTTTCTCATATCTCTTGTGATTTCAAAATAATGCCTTTTTATGTAAAAGGAGAAAAACAGCATATTTACAACAATTAAGCCGAAACCCAACAATAATGAATATAAACAAGCATATTTCTTTTAATCTCACAATCACATAATTTACCAATCATATATTTTTATCCAAATTCACATACTTTATTATTCAACACTAAACTAGAGATCTGGAATGTAACTACATCCAAATGGTGTTTAACGGGACTGTTTCTAGATCTATAGTGATTTACAACAAGTGTAATATATTTTACAACACAATTGTCAGAAGATGTGCAAAGAAGTTTAAGAAATCCTACAATTCATATTATGCATAACCACAGTCTATAATTCACAAGTTTACCACTTTTTACAATCAGATTTGATGGATGTCAATGTAACACAACAATTTAATCCACAAATCTGATAGAAATAGGCATAAAAATTGAGAACTATTACATATGAGATAAATACGTTATTATAAATGTATGTATAAATTTCCCACACACTTGCAATAATCCAAATTCAGAGTTTGAACTCTTTAGGCCTACAATTACCAAATTCTTATAAATTTACAATTTATCTAAAAAGGGGAAATTCTGTAGAGATATAAGAAAATAAGAAGAGAGGAGAGAATCTATTGTTGAGCGCTAATTTTCATTCTTTTCTATTGAATCTGATAATCCTCTCAATCTTATGTGATTTGGATTTGATTTGTTGTATAAGAATATAATTTTAATTAAGAAATTAGGTTTGGAGAAGGAGGAAAATGGCAGAGCTTCGCTATTGCTACAGATTTGTGTGGAAAAGAATGAGGCATTGCCCATTTATTTATAGGAGTGCTATTGACCTTGGACCGTTAGATATATGTTTATTAACATCCGTCCACTCATTCGAAATTATATTGTAACCTAACCTTATAAACCTAGCCGCCACTGGGCGATCCGACGCCCAGTGGGTCGGCCGTAGTGGTTGACCGCCAGTTGAATGCTATGGTCGACCGCCTGGGCATCAAAATGTCCAGTCAGGCTGGTTAAATAAGATAATATATATATATAATTCTAATTTATTTATTTTCCGTCCATTTTGGTATTTCGTCCGTAACTTTTTTCATACGGACTCCGTTCACGAAACTCCAAACATGAAAGTCGACCACAATTCTGAGACAAACGCATCGTTAAAGTTTCATGGTAAAATTCCATCATTTGCAAAAATTCCTATTTTTAAATTCTAATAATTAATTATTATTGCCAAAATTTCGGGTTGTTGCATTAATAATGACTGGTTAATAACACGTACAAATACAATAGTACGCTTATGCTAAAATAAATAACTAATTCATCATTACTGCATAAATTCGTAGAATCATAAAATAAAACATAAGTTTGGATAATAAAACATCACAATAAGGGCATTAAGATAACTAATTAACGCCAGAGAGGCTCTAACATAACCAATTATCGCCGTAGTGGTTCCGTACATGATTCATAAGGTCTTTTGCAGCTTGATATGGAGTTGTGCATCTCTAAACATAATCTGATGGTCCAAATGAATGTTATTTCCTCATCTGTTATTTGTGTGTTTTGTCGGAATACATCGAGTGGTTGCGAAGCACCTTCATATTCGTAGTGGCATTGTCTGTCATCCAAATCCCTTTTATCTTCTATGATCATGTTGTGTAGAACAATGCATGCAAACATGATTGTACACATCATATTCCTAGGCCACAACCAACATGGATTATTTATCATTGCAAATCTAGCTTGTAAAACACTGAAAGCCCGCTCTACATCTTTTCTTTGTCCCTCTTTCATCGCCGGAATTTGGCTTGTTTAGGAGCCAATGGATTTGGACATGTTTTAAAAATGGTGCTCCATTTCGGGTAAATTCCATCACCTAGGTAAGAGCCATTGTTGGAAGTATTTTGGCTAATGGTAAATGTTAAAGGAGGTACCTGGCCTTGAGCAAGATAATTGAGCATATGAGATCTTTCTATAACGTTTAAGTCATTATTAGAACCTGGCATTCCGAAGAAAGTGTGTCATATCCACAAATTGTACGATGCTACGACTTCGAAAATGATGGTTGGTCGCTTTTCCTTGCCATTGTACACACCTTGTAATTCCTTGGGGAAGTTCTTTCATTCCCAATGCATACAGTCCATACTTCCTAACATGCCTGGCCAACCCCTGCTTTCGTGCATCTCTCTGATTCGCACAATATTAGCTTTGTTCGGAGACCTTAAGTACTCCTCTTCGTAGACATCCATGCAGCCTGCTAGAATTTTTCAAGTGTTTCAAGTGTCGTGCTCTCCGCAATTCGGTATGCATCGTCCAGTGCATCTGCAGGAGTGCCATAAGCTAACCTTCTCATAGTGGCCATCATTTTCTGTTCACCGGTTATCCCCTGTGTCTTTGTTGCATTTTGTGTATACTTAAAGTAATCATTGTTAACTTTTATACCCTCCAATATCCGAAGAAATAGATCTCTCTGCATGTTATGTCTTCTATGAAACATATCAGGCCTGTAAGTACAATTGTCATTGAAGTAATCTTGCATCAAAGACTTATGCTATGCAACTTGATTTCGGTGTATAAACTTCCTTCTAGGAACCGATCCCTTCGAGTTATGGACGATGAACCGTAGGCTTCATTGTATAGGTCCCGTATTTCTTGTATTTCTTCTACTTCCTCTTAAAGTATTTCTTCTCCATCCGAATCGCTCTCAAAAGCCACCATACATTGCATAAAATGGGAATCCATTTTTGTTTGTAAATATATTTGGGTATGAAATATCGTTTGCAATGTTCCTGTGGTATATAAGGTATAAGGTATTGGTTATTGTGTTGCTTTATTGTTAACTGTGTTGCTTTATTAATTTTTGTGTAGCTTTATTGGTTGGAGTGTGATGTTGTCGGTAACAATGTGTTTGCATTGTGTTGTGTGCAGCTTTATGGGTTGGAGTGTACTATTGTCGATAACAGTGTATTCGCATTGTGTTGTATGCAGCTTTATTGGCATGAGCGTCCCTTTGTCGATAAGTGTGTTGGTGGAGTACTCAATTTTATTGCTTTGATTGTCCCTTGTGATAACTTAGTAGTGAAATGTGTAGGGTTGTCGCCTAATATAGCTTAGGAGTTAAACTTGTAGGGTTGTCTCCTAATATATCTTAGGAGTTAAAATTGTAAGGTCGTCCCCTTATATAGCCTAGGAGTTAAACTTGTAGGGTCGTCTTCTAATATAGCTATGGAAAATTTTAATTGAATTTTTTAATTAATCGAAGTTTGAACGTAAACTTTAAAAACATATAAAAATGAGCTCGTCATGTCACGTTCATCTGAATCTATTTGATAATTGAATTAGAATGAAAAAGAAATATTGGGATTTCACATTGTGCATTTCGAGTTACGTCAAACCCGAATTTTCAACAGGTCGTTGTATAATCATTTACGAATTTCGATTTATTTAAATAATCAATAGGTCGTTGCATTATATCCAAAGTCGAGTCTAGATCGTAGACTCTTTCCACCTTGCACAAATGTCAAAGCACTTGGCATGTTTGTCACTACCCACTAGGTTACAGTATCCAATGTGACTTCTCAAAACGATACCCATTAGGCAATGATAATTACTATGTCTGTACAATGTGCAGTCACATTCCTTTACAAGAAATCACTACAAATCAGAGCACTAATGGTATGTCTTGTCATTTGGCTGACAATTGTTTTGGAATTCGCAGCACGTAAAGCAAAGTGGAAATGGTGACTGATCACATCACAATTTTTTTATTCACTCCATAGTACATGGCTATATATCTCTACGGGTTTTGCTCACCATTCTACACTTAGAAAAGTTTATTTGTTTTCCATAATTTGGCATACCAAAAGCAATGCCTTCACGGCCCTCGTCTGTGGATTCAGACTTTCCTTGGAATCAACAAGCTCCGACGGCTAGTTCAAGAATCGATGTTGATTAGCTTATCGAATACCAAGAGCGGCACTACGAGGAGGTGCTTTTTGAGTACCCAGATCTAAGCCTACTTAGACTCCAAGAACCATGTGATTATGTCCAAGATTTTAGTCATCTGGAAGTTCAACCTGTATATGAATAAGAGGCATAAGCGGCTAATATTACTTACACTCCAACACAAGAAGTGATAGACCAATTCTCAGCCAATCAACCTCTATATGAACAAAAAGTATGAGCGACTGCAATTACCCAAGCTCCAAACGATCAAGAGGTGAAATCATATCTCATTTGTTTCCACTGTGGGTACGTAGTGGAGGTGGTGGTAAGGGCAATGGAGAAAATATTGGTCGCATGCTCCAGTTATGCTCATTATGACCAAATGGCTGCAATTACTCTGAATGGATTGACGACCGATTATGTCCAAGCGGTTTTTTTTATTCCAACGAGTTAGAAAAAGAGATTAGGCGGCTTAGAACTTCTTTAGAATATGTTGAGATTAAATGTAACATTTAGTTTTCTTGCGTATTTATTTTCGTACTTTACTTTAGTCTAATCGTTAGTTATAGTACCTATATTTTCTGGATAACGTCTATTGTATCTATATCACTCTACTTAATATTAGTTGTATCGTTATGTTTATGAGCAACAGCTTTCTTATTCTTTATTACCAGTTGTGTCGTGAGTTTTATATGTACATTCAAACATTTTATATCAACCTAAACCACTAAATAAAACTAAAAGGGATAATAAACCGATTTTCATAGAATATTATAGTTTAGTGGTTAATACATTTATTAACTTAAGAAAAAAACTAACCTAAAACCTAAATTACAACTTTTATAAAAAAACTTCCGACATACCTCGTTGGATTTATCAGCACGTAACCTTAATGCGTTGATATTATTGGTGCACTTTAATAAAATGAGAACACACTGATAAAATCGGCGCGCTCCTGTTGGGAAATTTTCCCTAATTCCCCCTAATTCTTACAAGTTGTAAGATTACGACTTGTAAAACCATTGGAGTTGCTCTAACAATTCCTTTCCCAAACTGATCGTTAGAATTAAGTTTAACTGTGGTATTACACAAAGTCCAAACTCATTAGGTAGCTTAAAAAATGCATCAAGTTTCAATGGCTTGGTCATGATGTCCGCCTGCTGCTCATTTATGCCACAATGAACCAACTCCACAACTTTATCCTTTGTAAGATCTCTTAAAAAATGGAATCTCAAGTCTACGTATTTGCTTCTTCCATGAATAATTGGGTTGCTTGATAATTTTATAGTTGAACTATTGTCACACATTATAGTAGTGCGTTGATTCTATTTATGTCCAAGCTGCAGCAATACTCTTCGCATCCATAGGCACTGAAAAGAACAAAATGCTGCTACAACAAATTTGGTTTCACTGGTGGACAAAGTCACAATATCTTCTTCTTTCAAACCTAAGAAACTACGCTGCCATTTAACATAAACACAAAGCCAGACGTGCTTTTCCTACCATCTGTGTCTCTGGCATAATCGTTGTCCATATAAGCAATAGTTCTCCAACATCACCTCTCTTATAAAACAAACCCAATGCTATAGTGCCCTTAAAGTAATGGATAACTCTCTTTACTTCTTGCATATGCATTTTAGTAGGATCAACCGTGTATCTACTCAACAAACAAACTTCATACATCATATCTGTAATGACCTGGAAAATTCGATGCTCGAATTTCGACAATAATACCTAATCCTGTATTACTTGCCAAAACCCAAGTATTGAAAATCTAGATTTTTAATAGAAAGATGTTAGAGGGTGAGAAAAGAAAGAAATATATAATATTGAAGAATAATAAGATCAGAGCCTCACATCGAAACGAATAAAATATAATATATCAAAAACTCTTTGCTAAAAATGAAACTATATATATATATATATATGTGCGTGTGTGTGTACGATTACAACATTAGAGTACACATATAATTCAATAAAACACACACAGCGGATTATGAATCAATACCAGAAAATATGGATATACATCTTGTCTCCACTTTCCCTTCAGAAGCTCCAAGTGAAACCTAAATTGATAGTTTGCTCCAAGCGAAACTAGCTTAACCTAACTTAACCTGATATATGTCTACCATCTACTATGTATTGTTGTGATGCTACCCACTGGTGAAACATCCAAGGAATAAAGCATGTTGATGTGAATGACCCATGTCAGCTTTAGAATTTGTTGTTCAAGCCCACCTGCACGTGTGGGTAACAAAGCCTTCGTTTATGTAATGTCCAAGTGTTCAAAGTCTACAATAGTGTAACACTCACAATGTTTGACAATCATTATCTTCCAGGGTTGTTAAGTTCGAATATGGAAAGCATGTTTATTAACAAAATGTACATGATTATTTAAAAAATCATCTTTTTTTATCACACTTCTATAACTTTACACTAATGACATTGCATTGTTTTTAGATTAGAAAGGATATTATACAATACGACTTATCATCTATTTATGTCCTGTGATTTCAGCAAAATTAAGCTTTTACATGACCTAATTAAACAAATTATAGAAATATTTCAAAGAAAAACTAATAGGAAGAAATCTAAGTGCGTAACATACACGATATTACAATAATGTTGCACATAGGTTTGTATGTATATAATATTATTATTATATTATTAAAAATATTTTACTTCCCACAATTGGAACTAAAATATTTTCATTCTATCCGTATATAAAGCACGGGTTCGTACTTGTTAGATTTAATTAAGGAACTGTAAAATCAACCTTTTATATCTAATTAAACTGAACTCTGTTTTCGTCTAGTGAAAAACAAATGCCTCTAATGGAATTTAACAAATCAAAATGTCCATTAAGGATATGATATTTGGATGTTTAATGTATAAAAATTAATTAAAAAAACTGGAAGTTTTATTTAAATAGAATTGTATATTGTTATTACAAATAAAATAGGCGCAAAGGGTAAATTAAAACCGTAGCTTTTACATTAACGTACCCAAATTGCAGAACGCCTTACTTCTCTTTTATTTGGTCATTCTTTCTCTTCTTACATAAGATAAGACTTTTATGTAGTTTCGTAATACAAATATATATATATATATATATATATATATATATATATATATTTAAGTATTTCTTTTAAATTTGGTCTTCTGAAACATTATAAAGCAAAATAGCATGTTTTGAAATTATTTACAAATACATCTCGATTTTGGGTAATTCAATGTTGAATTGACAAAATGCGCTGGCGTCGTTTCAAATCACAATTGTGGTTAAAAAAAATATACTGGTGTCCTCCAAAACGACGTCAGAATAAGAAATTTATACAATGCACTAGCACAAGTTGAAATGACCTCAATGTAAATTTTATATTTTAATATTTGTATTGTCTTCATTTCAAATGGAACGAATGCAATTTTTTTTAAAAGCTACGCTGACGTTATTTTAAATGACATTAGTGAGTTGGTCAAAACCGAGATGTATTTTCTAATTATCTAAACACTGCTATTTTTTATAAAGTTTCTAAACAAAGTCAAATGAGAAAAAATATCATAGTTAAACTTCTCTTTTAATCAAGCATTAGCTACTCAACTGGGTTTTTATGAAATGATTAGGAAAAGAGTGTATGACTAGTCACACTAAAGCAATCCGCTCCACGCGATTTAGATGAATAGTGACACTATTTAAGAATCACTATTCCAAAGTTTAAAACACAAAGAAAAAACAAACATTTCTTTCTTTGAATATTAAAAGGAATGGAAGCAAAAAATTGATTTTATTGGTTCTGCGTCTGGACAAAGTTCAAATAGTATTTTATGTACTCATCATTCCCCTCATCTAATTTTATATCTACGACTAAGACATTGGAGGGAACATTAAAAAACCACCAACAGAAAGTCTATAGCAGTTTATTTTATGTGAAGAAGTCCCTCCTCATATTACTTAGTAAATTTGTGGTAGTAAGCTAGAACAATAGCATAAATATAAAACTTACCTTACAAAATCCCTTCGACACCATTCTCAATATACTCTTCATCTTGATTGCTCTTCCAATTCTACGCTCTATAAAAGTTTAATGTGCACATATTATAAAAATATTATGAATATTTTGTAGGTACCAATTAACTTCAAACATACATGTGTAAGCTTGCCTTAAGATAATGATGTTATTACAAAACTTGTAATGGTTCAAACGTACAAATTTTGTATCACATTAGCAATATGGAATAGTTCTTTGCATTAAAAAAATGATTTAGCGGTATTATGAAGTTGCGTAGCTATTTGTATTAGCATTTTTTTCTAAATAATAGCTTCGTAAAAAAGGTTTGGAATTTTCTTCAACACATCAACTCTATCTGAAATTCTTATCATAAAATTTTCTCGATAAGACAGGATAAGTTGGACAATAAAAAATTGATAATGATGAGTAAAAACAAAAAGATTAATAGCACTTATTATTGTATCTCCTTTCGTGGCATAATTTATAACCTCTTGATGCATACGTAAACTTATAATTTGATATTTAGTTTGTCTAACTGAAAACCAAAAATAAATATTTAAATAGAAACTTGTGTTTAATTTTAAAGGAATACCAAATGGCACTAAATAAACAAGATCAGTGATCATAACTTACGTATATAACATAATTAGTCGTAAGATATACATTAATGGTAACTTGCATTATATTGGTTTTAACTAGATTAATACGAAAATTCTGGCACATGCAAAAGCATTTTCCCGTGATCATAATAATCTTAGCATTAAAAATAAACGTATAACAGTAGACTCAACCATAACTAGAACTCAAAAAAGAAAAAAATAGTTATTATGCACTAGCTATAATCTTCCTAGTATATTTCCAATTATGGATTCTTCTTAAAAATGAACATGTAACCGATCAAAATCACTTGATTATTTTATTGAAATTCAACTCAATTATCTAATTTGCAAACATGAATACGTTCACAGAATAATTTATATTCCCAGTATCAAGTAAACAACATAAAATTGATAATCGCTACATGTTCCATGTCAAGAAACAAAAAGTGAATATTCATGCATGAAAGCTTTTATTTCTTTTTCTTTTTCACTTGGCTAGCTCTTCTGTAATGTCCCGTACTTTTACGGTGTAATAACTAATCTATTTAATTATTTATATAGTGTTTTGGAGATTTAAATGGTCATTTAATTAAATAATATTAAATATTTAATTAATATAATAATTGAATAATATATTTAATTCTAAAAAAATCAGAATTAGCTGGAATGGAAATTATAACACCCCACATCCGTTAAGGTCACTCACAAACGGAATGTCTTAACTTCAATGGAGCATTATGGGTACTGGAACAGAAATATTACAAGACAGACATATATAAAACAGTGGAAAGTAAAGTACAAGTACTTCAAATCATTTATTAAATAATTATTTACAACAAAAGCCCATCAACTTCCAATACCCAATTACGTAGCTAAAATATTTGTCTTGCTCAAAAACAAAGAAGCATAAAAATAAATTGTGATATTCCCCAATAAAGCAAAGAAAGCCATAGCCAAGAGAAATCCAAGCCGTACATGAAAGAGCCTTGGAGCTTGGTAATGTCCGAACAAAGATGTATTCCCACCTTGCGAACCTGGGGGGGGGGGGGACGAAAGAAAAAGAGGCGAAACAAAACAAGTCAGTCATAAAGACTGAGTAAGTCCTAGTGACTTTCAGCATAAAATTAGGTAAAGATAACATGGCATGAGTAAACTGAAAATAAACATAAGCATGATGACAAGATAAACTACAGGCACGATGAATCAAGTATAACATCCCATAAGTAGCATCACAAGGTTCCTACCGAGTATCACATCGAAAGGTTTCTATCAAGTATTACATCGCAAGATTTCTAAGATTCATCATTAAAATATTTCAATGATATATATTAGCTTTGCACCACCTAACTAGCGTCCTTACAAGTGTCTTCCATGGAATGATTCGTATTCCTACTAGTGTTCCAACTAGTGTCCTGTGTAACAAGGATCCGTACCCCATACTAGTGTCCCAACCAGTAGCCCGTGTTATATAATAAGGTGATCCCAACCCCGTAGTTGTGGTAGCTTCCAGGACTACATCTAATATGAGGATCTTGCCTCAACCAGCCTAATTGCCATGAAAGTGTCAGCTCAAATTGGCTAAGTGTTGTCGTTCAAGTTCATGACTTAGCCCTGTGAATCATGTGTCATGTTGGTTAAGTATATTCTAGCGGTTCATGACTTAACCCTAACAAATTATCGTGTCAAATTGGTTAAGTATATTCAAGCGGTTCATGACTTAAACCTACCAAATCATCGTGTCAAATTGGTTAAGTATATTCAAGCGGTTCATGTTGACTTAACCCACCCCAATATCATGTCAAATTGGTAAAGTATTCCTTAACCTTACTCGTTCATCAGGTTATAGTGGTTAAGTGTCACCTTAGTTACTTAATCCCCGCAAATCTTGTCTTGATAACACATTAAGTTGATTAAGTGTCCAAATTAACTTAACCCCACCCATCAGTTTAGTTAACACGTTACATTGGTTAAGTTTATCAAATTTACTTAACCCCACCTTTTAGTCTAGTTAACATGTTATAACGGTTAATCCTTTACTTAATCTTACCCACTAGTCTAGTCAACATATTATAATGGCTATGTTGTACCTTAGCTTAAAAATAATTCATTAAAGCACCAACCACTCACATTAGACACGTATCGTTGTAGTTACTGGATATGTTGGACGGTTCCGGGCAGGTTTACACAGCAACTCAGTCTAACCTCGTGTTCTTATTGGGCTCCATGCCTTAACCACCCACATTGGATAGGTATTGTTGTGATTACTGGACAGACGGGCGGGTCCGGGCAGGTTTACATCACAACTCAATCCAACCTCAGGTTAAGCATACTCGTATTTTCTAAACTTACATATTTGTTTCTTTTACTGTTACATGTAAATGTTATGGCCCACTTTCCAAGTTCATTACTTCCAGTTATCTGTAACACCCCGAATTTCGGTTAATGCTAAAATTCACTAATTACAGAATAAATAATCTCAGATGTGAGAATTGGGGGAAACGGACTACGTCATTGCGTTCGTCTCGGAAAAATACGCGAAATAGAGTCCGAGTTTTCGAGAATCGGAGTCCGTATGGCCCGGTTATGGCCCATTGAAGTTACAGAAAATTCAAAGTTCAAAACAGATTTAAAATTCAGGTTCAAATTTCGAAATTGGGGCCATTGGGCGTAGGCGGGGAAAATTCCCGCCTAGCTACCCAAGTCGACAGCCCTGTCGACTGGGCAGTCGACTTGGCTAGGACCAAGTCGACAGCCCTGTCGACTTGGGTGTCGACAGGGGGTGCTCGGCCAGTTTGGCCTGGTGCACCATTTTAGTGTTTGGGCTGTGTTTTGGGGCTGGTTTCTGGAAGCTTCCGAGATATGATGACCCTAATCTAATTTAGGGTTAATCTAATGGCCTAAAACACTTGCCTAATCCTATAAATAAGACCCTAAGCTAGCCCTAAACGATCATAATCCTATCTCCTAACTAAACTATGCCAAAATTTTCTATGATCATGGCCTCCACTCAAAACCCTAGCCTCCATCCTATTTCTAAACTATTTCTATGAAGGCTTTCATGTTCATACAAGCATCTTTGAGTTGTATGAGTGATCATTAGCTTGCATTCATCATCAAGTTGCAAGCTTTATGTTCAAGGCTAGAGTTTTTGGGTGATTTTTGGCAAGGGTTTGCTTATTGGAGTTTAGTGGTGAGTTCTATAGCCTTAATAATCAATTGTTAAATTGATTATGATAGGATATGATAAGATATGGCTATGTTTGTGGATAAATGTGCTTATGCAAGTTTAGTATAGTGTATGTTGTGTGTTTTGCAAGTTTTATGCTATATGCAAGTTTAATGCTATGTTTTATGATGCTCACTATGCAAAACACTATGTTGAACATTGATGCATATGTAACATGTTATGCAAACTATATGTGAGATTATATGCAAGTTTATATGTAACATGTAATGCAAGATATGTATTTGGTTTTATGCATGCTAAGTATTTGGTTTTGTGCATGCTAAGTATTTGGTTTTATGCATGCTAAGTGTTTGGTTTTATGCAAGTTATGATGCAAGTTCATATGCAAGTTATGATGCAAGTTCATATGCAAGTTATGATGCAAGTTATGATGCAAGTTCATATGCGAGTTTGCCTCTATGTATGACATAAGTACATGTGCAAGTTCATCCCTTTTAGACCTATGACATGTATACAAGTTGACACCTTTATGATAGGTCTATGACATGAACATTTAAGAAAGTTACCATCTTTATGACATATGTGATTCATGCAAGTTTGGGTTGGTTATTTATGCAAGTTGGGTTTATGGTCATATATACAAGTTGACACCTTTTAAACCCATGATAATGCTAATGATATGCTAAGTTGAACCCATTGTGTGTATGATGAATCTTCTCTTTTGAAGTATGTCATGTTAACGTATTTACGTGGGGACGATGGGGTAAAAAATTAATGAACACATAAAAATTGTGTGAAGTGGGTATGATTAAACATACCGTAAAGTGGATGGACATAATTGGGAATTTACCTATTAAGTTAGGTCTACCCATATTATGGAATTGGGAATTTACCTATAGAGTTAGGTCTACCCATATTCTTAAATATTTGTAATTAATTAGGGATAATTAATACAAATTATGGGGGTGATTAATTAGGTGTAATTAATCTACTAAGACACGAGGTTGGACCCGTTTGTAGCATAAGACTGGCCGGAACCGACCGGCAAATCCAGCGGCTACAAATGATTGGCCCAATGTGAGAGGTCTTAGTCATAAACTAAATACGTGACAAGTGTAAAGACACGAGGTTAGACTCTATTATGGTGTAAGGCTGCCCGGAACCAACCGGCATATCCAGCTGCCATAAAAGACAGTCTAATGTGAGAGGTCTTTACAAAGGTTACGATCTTAATTAATTAAGAAACACTTAACCAAATTAGCATGTAGATGGGCATGAGGGGTTAAGTGGGTGCCTTGGGTGGCATGTAGTAACTAGTGGGGGTGTCTTGGGTGGCATGAGGAAACTAGTGGGTTGCCTTGGGTGGCAATAGAAAATACGATTAGAATACTTAACCAAAGTGGAACATGTAATTAAACATGATTAAAGGGTTAAGTAAGTGCCTTGGGTGGCATGTGGGAATCAAGTAAGTGCCTTGGGTGGCATGCGAAAATCTAGTGGGTGCCTTAAGTGGCAATTGAAATATAATTAGATGACTTAACCAAACCTTAACATGTAAGGGGGCATGATTATAAAAGGGGTTAAGTGGGATGCACTAGATAAAATGACAAGCTTAAGTAGTAGCTTGTGGGGGCCCATTTCAACTAATATCCCAAACGTATCTTTGTGGGCTCGACCCAAGTCGATGATGGGACACGCATATTGGGCTTGACTATAAGAGGCCAAAACGGGGTAGCGGTGGCAACGCGAGTCCAACGGGTTTCATATGCGTGTGTGGACCCGGGCTGGTAGGTAAGACGTTGTTGCATCGTGTAGATATAAGCCGTGCACCATTTGTTGTATCGGGTTGCCACTTTGGGGAGTGATAAACCCCATTGTGGGGCCAGCACGGGTATCTACGGTAGGGAGCCGATCGCTTGGGGAGTAGTGGGTACACCTAGTGGAGATAGGGGCAGACGGCACCTATGTAGTCAGCTAGAGGTACACGAAACTACTATTAAAAATTACTGGGTACACCTAGTGGAGATAGGGGCAGACGGCACCTATGTAGTCAGCTAGGGGTACAAGAAACTACTGGGTAAAATTACTAAGTACACTTAGTGGGATCAACCTTTAAGTAGGAATTACCCTTGGGTGGTAGAACTGGTGTGGTGTAGTGTAGGAATTACCCTTGGGTGGGTAGATCTGGGGTGGTGCAATCTAGTAATTATCCTTGGGTGGATAAATGCGTCTTTTCGGTTATCTTAGTACATCCTGTGTTTAGTTGGCTACTTAGTGTAGTCATTATCCCCAGAGGTACCGTACCTTGTTTATATCATACCCTAATTACTTTAATGATTGTATTGTTAGGGTTATAGGACTCACTCAGACTTATGTCTGACCCCGTTGTTTCTTTATATTTTTCCCAACCCTCAGGTTTTCAGAGTGGGCCTAGCACTAGTGGGCTTTGATCAGACTGCTTTATTTATCTTTTGGAGCTTGGACCGTGGATGTAAAGCTCAGTTTATCTTTTCTATTATGGCTATTAGGTTATGTAGTGGGATTATGTACTTTTGTTTTTATCAGGATGGATATTATGTACTTGACTCCTATTTATGGTTTTGGTGTAACCAAACATGTATTACTTTCCGCTGGAATGAAATGATGTTTTAAATTCTCAAGTATTACTTATATCTGTCTTGTTGTAATTTTTCTGTTCTATATTCACTTAAAATACTCCACCGATGTTATGGCATTCCCTTAGTGATTGATCGTAGCGGGTGTGGGGTGTTACACGTGGTATCAGAGCTTAAGGTTACCAGAACAGATACAATTTTTAGAAAAACTATTTTCTAAGAATATTTTTGAAAGGAGTATTTTCAAAAACATGTCTTTTAAGAGAAAAGTTTTTGAAAGAAAAGCATAATCCCCGATAGCCATATCTTTATCTTTCGAATTCTCCATTTTGAATCTCTTCCTCTCTCGTTTTGAGTTTCCCCTCCGTGTGTAGATGATCTTTCTAAGATAGATAAGAATGGAAAACCACTTCAAGGGACTTAGACATTAGTCGGATTAGAAGTTGGTACAAGAAGGAGGAGGACTTGTAGGTACCTATTGGATGGACGATGGGAGGAAGGCTCAAATAGTTGTTTGGTTAATGAAGGATGAAACCTCATTGGTGGGAGGTTACGAGTGGAGAATGGGAAGAAGAAGGCGAGTAGTTATCCTTTTGGAGGAATAGGACATCTTATAAGGATTGTCCAAAGAGGCAAGGGCAAGGTACGGAATCTCCTGGAGGGTGGTTGTATTCCCTCACGGCTAGGGTACCAGATGGGGATAGGACCGTCTAGGTTGGAATTTGGATTTCCTTATTATCTGATTCGAACTTTATTTGATTCTGACGCATCGAGTTCGTTTATCTCATCATTGTTAGTTGAGTCACTGCACTTAGACACCAGTTTAGTAGATGATCCCTTAGTTGTTTCAAACCCAATTGGGGCTCCATGATGTGTTTGGGTTTGAAAGTTTCTATACTTAGCGTTGAGTTTAGATGTGATGGTTTTGGGCTTCACGGGCTATGGGTTAGTTTTGGGCATGGACTGGTTATCCAGTAGGGGTGCCGTTCTTGATTCTGAAGGGAGAGTTGTTAGGCTTACGACCCGCTTGGGTAACACTCTCGAGATCTCTTGTAATCCCATGGAATCTGTTATGCTAAGTTATCTAGAATCGCTTGACACGTCGAACAAGAGTTTGCGATCTGTTAGAGTGGTCCGGGAATACTCGGATGTGTTTGAGGAGGTGAAGGGCTTACCTCCGGAGCGGGAGATTGACTTCCGAATATATCGGGTAGACAATGCCAAACCAGTATCTTGGCCAGTGTGCCACATGGCTCCTCGTGAGAGGAGGGAACTCCATAAGCAAGTAGGCAATTTGCTTGAGAAGGGGTTCATAAGACGAAGTATATCGGAGTGGGGTGCTCCAGTAGTTTTTGCCACGAAGGCGGATGGGTCCCTCAGACTTTGTGTAGGCTAAAGAGAACTAAATAAACTCACAAAGAAGAATAGACACCCATTGCCGATGATTGATGATCTCTTTGATCAGATAGTTGGCGCCTCAGTATTTTCGCAGTTGGACTTAGCCACGGGGCTTCGTCAGTTGAGAGTGGCTGAGGATAGTATAGAGAAGACTGCCTTTAGGACTCCGGATGGTTTTTATGAGTGGCTGGTGATGCCATTTGGTTTGACGAATGCCCACGCATATTGATTTGATGAGAAGGGTTTCATGGAGTACCTAAATAAGTTCGTGATGGTCTTTGCAAATGACATCTTGGTCTTTTCTAGGAGCGAAATAAGTTTTCGTATGTGCTCAATAGGTTGAGCAAAGCCAGTTATGGGATAAACGGTGGTTTTGGAGCGAGACTGGCGAGGACATCCAGAGTTGGACAAGGGCTTAATTATTTAGCCGTTTTTACTAGTATCACCTCACGTAGGTCGTCTGAATTCGAAGGAGGTATCCCTTAGGTGTTTGTCTGATATTGGTTTAGACCTTTGGGGCTTGCATTTGGGGGATGTCGAGTTCGACTAGGGTGGTCTGCGTGAGAGATGGACAGTTGTGATGATTTTGGATAGGATTCTTAGCATCCTATGAGTTTGTGATAGCGTATGCCCATGGCAAGGGTAACGTGGTAGCAGACGCTTTAAGTAGAAAAAGGTTGTCCTTGAGTTCATTGTTCGTTGAACGACGGAGCTTAGAGTTTATTTCTATGTTTGACTTTAGACCTTCCGTTAACTTTGTACCCGGTTTGCTAGCCTCCTTGGAGGTTAGGCCTACTCTTTTGGGGCGGATTGCCGGAGCACAGCGAGATGACCCACAGTTGGTTGAGTTAGTGGAGAAGCTCATGAGGAGGGGGGGTCGTCCAGCCATTTGAGTAGGTACAACCTAGATGGTAAGGGGTGGTTGCGTAGAGACGGTAGACTTTGTGTACCGCAAGACGAGGGTTTGAGGAAGGCTATTCTTGATGATGCACACCGTTCTAGGATGACCATTCATCCCGGTGGGGACAAGATGTACCAAGACATGAAGCGGGTTTTCTTCTGGGCCGGTATGAAGAAAGATGTGGCCGAGTATGTCACTCGATGCTTGGTGTTCCAACAGGTGAAAGCGGAGCAAATGAAACCAGGCGGGTTGCTTCACCCATTGGAAGTTCCGCAATGGAAGTGGGATAGCGTCTCGATGGATTTTATTGACGGGTTACCCAAATCGAGAAAGGGTAATACGGGAATTTGGGTTGTGGTAGACAGACTTACTAAGAGTGCCCATTTCATACCCGTGAAGAGTAAGAGAACTGCTCCATGGCTAGCTTCAGTTTACACTCGAGAGATTATTGGATTGCATGGTGTACCTTCCAGTATAGTGAGCGATTGAGATCCTATCTTCACTAGAGAGTTTTGGAAGAGTTTGCAAAAGGCGGTAGGGACTCAGTTGTGTTTGAGTACCGCATATCATCCTCAAACGGACGGCCAGACCGAGAGGGTGAATCGTATTTTAGAAGACCTTTTGAGGCTATGTATCTTAGATTTTGGAGGTACATGAGAAGAGCATCTTCCATTGGTGGAGTTGCCCGACAGACTTAGTGGTATACATGATGTATTCCATGTGTCACATTTGAGGAAGTGCCTACATGAGACCGTAGAGGTGGTAGAGCCGAGCTTGCTTAAAGAAGTAAAGGTAGAGCGTGATTTGATTATTCGACGAGCTCCTACCCGCATCCTTGGGTCAGAGATTAGGAAGTTGAGAAACAGAGAGGTTCGACTAGTCAAAGTGAAAAAGGGAGAAGGTGAGAGCAATGCTACTGGGAAGACAGAAGCGAAGATGCATTCGTTATACCCATTTCTTTTTGAGGGTATGTCCTTTAAACGTCTCCTTTATCGTTTGTCTAGTGCTTATCTTATCTTTAGTATGTCCTCTCATTAGTACCTTTGACCTTTAGATAGGGTAAACCTATGGTTGAAACATGTGTTTGAGACAAGTTATGTTTGATGGATGCGTGTGGATGCAAGTGGTTGCTAGTGGTTGCTCGTGGATGCATATACACACACTCTAGACACTAGATCGGCTCAATCACTTCATATTTCATATTGCATATAATTGTGTGTAGGTAGCTATATTTTTGGATGTATAATGATTGTGTTATCATATGGATGATGCATTTTGGTGAATGATTGTGCACTCATGTAGATATTGTATGTGTCGATAGGGTTCTCTCGCATACATAATGGACGCATGGCACTATCATGGTTTGCATATGTTCATACATTAGATAGGGAACATATACACACACTTTTTGCATATGCTCATACATCATTAGAAATTGTTTTAAGGACAATGGATGCCCGTGTTTGATGGATTGAGTAGATGGTTTTTTGGATGGTAGGATATGCATTCTCCTTAGCTTATAGATTTCGGGGATGAAATGCTTTAAGGAGGGGAGAATGTAACACCCTGAATTTCGGTTAATGCTAAAATTCACTAATTACAAAAAAAATAATCTCAGATTTGAGAATTGGGGGAAACGGGCTGCGTCATTGCGTTCGTCTCAGAAAAATACGCGAAATAGAGTCCGAGTTTTCGAGAATCGGAGTCCGTATGGCCCGGTTATGGCCCAATGAAGTTTACAGAAAATTCAAAGTTCAAAACAGATTTAAAATTCAGGTTCAAATTTCGAAATTGGGGCCATTGGGCGTAGGCGGGAAAAATTCCCGCCTAGCTACCCAAGTCGACAGCCCTGTCGACTGGGCAGTCGACTTGGCTAGGACCAAGTCGACAGCCCTGTCGACTTGGGTGTCGACAGGGGGTGCTCGGCCAGTTTGGCTTGGTGCAACATTTTAGTGTTTGGGCTGTGTTTTGGGGCTGGTTTCTGGAAGCTTCCGAGATCTGATGACACTAATCTAATTTAGGGTTAATCTAATGGCCTAAAACACTTGCCTAATCCTACAAATAAGACCCTAAGCTAGCCCTAAATGATCTTAATCCTATCTCCTAACTAAACTATGCCAAAATTTTCTATGATCATGGCCTCCACTCAAAACCCTAGCCTCCATCCTATTTCTAAACTATTTCTATGAAGGCTTTCATGTTCATACAAGCATCTTTGAGTTGTATGAGTGATCATTAGCTTGCATTCATCATCAAGTTGCAAGCTTTATGTTCAAGGCTAGAGTTTTTGGGTGATTTTTGGCAAGGGTTTGCTTATTGGAGTTTAGTGGTGAGTTCTATAGCCTTAATAATCAATTGTTAAATTGATTATGATAGGATATGATAAGATATGGCTATGTTTGTGGATAAATGTGCTTATGCAAGTTTAGTATAGTGTATGTTGTGTGTTTTGCAAGTTTTATGCTATATGCAAGTTTAATGCTATGTTTTATGATGCTCACTATGCAAAACACTATGTTGAACATTGATGCATATGTAACATGTTATGCAAACTATATGTGAGATTATATGCAAGTTTATATGTAACATGTTATGCAAGATATGTATTTGGTTTTATGCATGCTAAGTATTTGGTTTTGTGCATGCTAAGTATTTGGTTTTATGCATGCTAAGTGTTTGGTTTTATGCAAGTTATGATGCAAGTTCATATGCAAGTTATGATGCAAGTTCATATGCAAGTTATGATGCAAGTTCATATGCAAGTTTTCCTCTATGTATGACATAAGTACATGTGCAAGTTCATCCCTTTTAGACCTATGACATGTATACAAGTTGACACCTTTATGATAGGTCTATGACATGAACATTTAAGCAAGTTACCATCTTTATGACATATGTGATTCATGCAAGTTTGGGTTGGTTATTTATGCAAGTTGGGTTTATGGTCATATATACAAGTTGACACCTTTTAAACCCATGATAATGCTAATGATATGCTAAGTTGAACCCATTGTGTGTATGGTGAATCTTCTCTTTTGAAGTATGTCATGTTAACGTATTTACGTGGGGACGATGGGGTAAAAAATTAATGAACACATAAAAATTGTGTGAAGTGGGTATGATTAAACATACTGTAAAGTGGATGGACATAATTGGGAATTTACCTATTAAGTTAGGTCTACCCATATTATGGAATTTGGAATTTACCTATTGAGTTAGGTCTACCCATATTCTTAAATATTTGTAATTAATTAGGGATAATTAATACAAATTATGGGGGTGATTAATTAGGTGTAATTAATCTACTAAGACACGAGGTTGGACCCGTTTGTAGCATAAGACTGCCCGGAACCGACCGGCAAATCCAGCGGCTACAAATGATTGGCCCAATGTGAGAGGTCTTAGTCATAAACTAAATACGTGACAAGTGTAAAGACACGAGGTTAGACTCTGTTATGGTGTAAGGCTGCCCGGAACCAACCGGCATATCCAGCTGCCATAAAAGACAGTATAATGTAAGAGGTCTTTACAAAGGTTACGATCTTAATTAATTAAGAAACACTTAACCAAATTAGCATGTAGAGGGGCGTGAGGGGTTAAGTGGGTGCCTTAGGTGGCATGTAGTAACTAGTGGGGGTGCCTTGGGTGGCATGAGGAAACTAGTGGGTTGCCTTGGGTGGCAATAGAAAATACGATTAGAATACTTAACCAAAGTGGAACATGTAATTAAACATGATTAAAGGGTTAAGTAAGTGCCTTGGGTGGCATGTGGGAATCAAGTAAGTGCCTTGGGTGGCATGCGAAAATCTAGTGGGTGCCTTAAGTGGCAATTGAAATATAATTATATGACTTAACCAAACCTTAACATGTAAGGGGGCATGATTATAAAAGGGGTTAAGTGGGATGCACTAGATAAAATGACAAGCTTAAGTAGTAGCTTGTGGGGGCCCATTTCAACCAATATCCCAAACGTATCTTTGTGGGCTCGACCCAAGTCGAGGACGGGACACGCATATTGGGCTTGACTATAAGAGGCCAAAACGGGGTAGCGGTGGCAACACGAGTCCAACGGGTTTCATATGCGTGTGTGGACCCGGGCTGGTAGGTAAGACGTTGTTGCATCGTGTAGATATAAGCCGTGCACCATTTGTTGTATCGGGTTGCCACTTTGGGGAGTGATACACCCCATTGTGGGGCCAGCACGGGTATCTACGGTAGGGAGCCGATCGCTTGGGGAGTAGTGGGTACACCTAGTGGAGATAGGGGCAGACGGCACCTATGTAGTCAGCTAGAGGTACACGAAACTACTATTAAAAATTACTGGGTACACCTAGTGGAGATAGGGGAAGACGGCACCTATGTAGTCAGCTAGGGGTACAAGAAACTACTGGGTAAAATTACTAAGTACACTTAGTGGGATCAACCTTTAAGTAGGAATTACCCTTGGGTGGGTAGAACTGGTGTGGTGCAGTGTAGGAATTACCCTTGGGTGGGTAGATCTGGGGTGGTGCAATCTAGTAATTATCCTTGGGTGGATAAATGCGTCTTTTCGGTTATCTTAGTACATCCTGTGTTTAGTTGGCTACTTAGTGTAGTCATTATCCCCAGAGGTACCGTACCTTGTTTATATCATACCCTAATTACTTTAATGATTGTATTGTTAGGGTTATAGGACTCACTCAGACTTATGTCTGACCCCGTTGTTTCTTTATCTTTTTCCCAACCCTTAAGTTTTCAGAGTGGGCCTAGCACTAGTGGGCTTTGATCAGACTGCTTTATTTATCTTTTGGAGCTTGGACCGTGGATGTAAAGCTCAGTTTATCTTTTCTATTATGGCTATTAGGTTATGTAGTGGGATTATGTACTTGTTTTTTTATCAGGATGGATATTATGTACTTGACTCCTATTTATGGTTTTGGTGTAACCAAACATGTATTACTTTCCACTGGAATGAAATGATGTTTTAAATTCTCAAGTATTACTTATATCTGTCTTGTTGTAATTTTTCTGTTCTATATTCACTTAAAATACTCCACCGATGTTATGGCATTCCCTTAGTGAGTGATCGTAGCGGGTGTGGGGTGTTACATTATCTGCTAATTACCAAGTTCATAATTCATGTTTTTACCCCAAAACATATTCCCAAATTATTATCATAATTCACTATAATGTTATGCCAAGTTATAGCCTTTTATTTACAATACATGCCATCTACCCAAAACCCAACTTAGGTGCGTTCATACTAAACCTCTACCAGTTCATAAATTATCATATACGTTTCAACTCCAAATTTTTACATAATTAACATATGCCCAAGTTCTAGATTACATGTCAGTTTTACATATGCCCAATTTATACCAAATTTACATATGTTCAATTCATGCCGTTTTACATGTATGCCAATTTTTATGCCATTTTACCATATCAAGTTCTAGCCAAAATTACATGTATCAAGTTTCATACTCAATAAACCCAAATCATGATTCATGATGTAGTTATCCCAAACTATAATCTTTTTATTACAATACATGTCAGTTGCCCAAGTTCATAATAAATGTTTATGCCAATTATCAAATTTACAATTGCTTTCATGTTCAAATTCCCAATTCTACATATGCCTAATTAACATAAGCCCAATCTTTTGATTTAAACTTACATAGTCCTGAACTTGTGATTTAATTTACATGCCAATTCATGTATGCCCACTTCATGCCAAATTATTTATGCCAATGCCCAAACTTGCAATTTCAATTATTTTGACAATACCCAAATTTCTTATTTCATGTTATGTCGTCAATTCTACCAAACATATGTCCAATAAAGACAATATTCCCATATTTCCCCGTATTCAATTGTACGCAAATCGCAGTTTAGGCCTAGGTCTGAAATTGACCAAGGTTCATCAAAAGAAAAATAAATAAGGGGAGGTAGAACTTGTATAACAATAAGTATAGAGAGAAAACTGGCATAAAAGCGTCATCTCAGGCATAAAAGATAGATATTGATAATAATATCAACATAAATCAAGAAAAATTGATTTACAACAACTGAATAGATCATAAGCTTGACATGAGAATGAAAATAGAAAAGTCCCAAAACTCAAGATTCAAGAAGCAACAAAAATATATCTGAATCGATAAACATACTTAAATCCAATCCCACTTTATTCCATGGCCATATTATAATTAACAAGTTTAAATCTACAAAGTAACTAGAACTTACAGAGCATGGCTAGCGAATTAAGAACTGAAATTTGTTGATTTATTGTCTTGAATCATTGTTGAAGCTTTGTTCTTTGAATTGATTTGAGTTTGAACGCTTGTACTTTGATTTGGAGACGACGGCCATGGTTTAAGAGGGAATTCAGCAGTATAACGGTGTAAGAATGATTTTTTGTGAATTAGGTTAAGTCTTAGGGTGTTTTTATAGATGTAGGAACTTATTTCAGCCCTTAGATTAGCCCTAGAACTGATCTGAACCATCAAAACACGTCCCGGGCTTCAAAAATGGGTTCTGGACTAAAACGGGCCGACCATATCGACCTGTAAGGGGGAGGTCGACCACATGGTCGACCTGGGGGAGGGGGGGTAGGCTGACCCCCAGGTCGACCCCCTGGTCGACCTGACCTGCAGGTCGACCTACCTGGTTCTGTGCTGCCTGAAATTTTCTGAATCTTCTACAGGCCATAACTTCTTCATCCGGACTCCGATTTTCGAAAACTCGGACTCTATTTCATGTAGAATTCCGAGAGGAACGCAATGGCGCAACCCATTTCCCTTGATTCTCAATTTAAAAATTAATTATACCTTGACTTCTTGTTTTAACATGTTATTAAAATTCGGGTTGTTACATTCTCCCCTCCTTAAAGGATTTCGTCCCCGAAATCTTCAAGTTAAGAAGAATGTGTCCTACCATCCAATCATCCATCTACTCAATCATCAACCACAGACATTCATTGTCCTTAAGAGATTTCTAATGTTGTATGAACATATGCAAGAAGTGTGTGTATATGTTCCTTGTCTAATGCAAATGATCAGGCCTGATTGATCTTCTTAATGCAAAATATGTCTAGTGCCATGAGTCCAACATGTATGCAAATAGTCCTAGTCACATAAACACTATATGTGTGCACAAACATCCATCCATATGCAACATCCACATGATAACACCTTCAAATTCATCCATAAACAAGTATAAACACTCACGCATATGCAATATGAAAGGTGACTGAGCCGATCTAGTGTCTAATGTGCGTGTATATGCATCCACGAGCAACCACTAGCAACCGCTTGCAACCATCAATCATAACATGTCTCACACACATGTTTACACCCAATTGTTCCTACCTAAAGATATAGTCGAATGATAGAAGCAATTAAAAACTTTGTTCCCATTAGGCAATGTCAAAACTGGAAATCTACATCACATATATACTTATTAGGAGAAGATCTCCCTAAGCACCATCCCCAAAGACCGAAATCAACATCATGCTGACACCCAAAGAATTTCTCAACCCAACCAATATATATGATTCTAGGAAACTAAGCATGATGGACTCCTTTTAGGTCACTAGGAAATCCCTTCCTAAAACCAACCCGTATCCTATAAAACCCAAAAAGTTTAGTCAACACAACGGACACCCTAAAGCCCCAACATGTATTACTAACAGATGAATCATACTCCCTATGGGGTTTGCAACAGAAATAGAATTGAGAATAGGACCGAGAGGATATTCTTAAAAGATAGCATGCAAGTAAGCTCTACAGGAAAAGAGGGTTCATGGATATACTCTTAAAAAGAGATATGATGTGCGTATCTAGTCTTCAATCTTTTAAGCCGCATTTCCTTGAGCTTAACTCCATTGTACTTTGACCGTTTTCAACTTCACAATTTCGTAGCTTCTTAATTCCTATTTCCAAAATATGAGTTGGAACTCATTTCACTGTCGTCTCTCGTTCCAATTTCACTTATTCTTTTTCTAGTATACTTGGCTCAAACATAACTGCGTACTCATGGGTTCATGCAAGTTCTCCAAAATTCACTAGTGAATCTTGGATCTCGTTTACTTATTATAAGGTATTCCACGCAGAAGGACTATCTCTTGAAAACAAACAAATGCCAACCATGTTACCAAGTGTACTACTAGGTTGATTTCTATAACTCATGCGTAAGAGAAATGAACCATCCGCCTTAGTGGCGAACACTACTCGAACGGATTACAAAGTACCAATAAATGTGTCAAGAGATTCTAGGTAACTAAGCATGGCAGAACCCTAAGGGTTACACTAGACTGCGAGGGTATTACCGAGGCAAGTCAAGAGTCTAACTACCCTCCTTTCAAAACCGAGAATGGCACCCTTACTGGATAATCACTCCATCCCTAGAATCAACCCATAGCCCAAAAACATAAGCATTACTTCTAAACTCAACACTTAGCATAGACATTCTCAAATCCAAAAAAGTCATGAATAAATGAGCAGATTCCCTAACAGGATTTGAGACAAAAATGGGATACTTTACTACGCTAGTACTAAGGTACAGAGACTCAACTATCGAAGCAGAATTAAAAGGATGCGATGTACAAAAACAAAGTTCTAATGGGATGATAGAAAAGAATAGCTGAACCTTTAGCAGAAACGTTACCACCTCTCTTAGGTACGCTAGTAGTGAGAGCATACAATTGCCCTCTCGAAGATCTTATTCTTTTCCCTTGTCCTTGTCCTATAATATTTAACTACATGTCCCTTTTTACCATGCTAAAGATACTCTCTCTTGTCATGGGTTTTACTATTCTTTCACTTTGGCTTCTTCCCTTTCACCTTTTCCTCTTTCGTGGATTAAGCCATATCAAAAAGTTTCTCATCCTTAGGCTTGTGTTCTTTATCCTCGTTCTTACTATCCTTGTATAGCTTGTTGACAAGTTTCTCGAAAACTACCTCCATCGCACAGCAACCCTACAAAGCTTGAATTAAGATTAGTCGTAAGTGAAACTACTGCGGCTACGGATGGAGGTTGGGCACTCCTTTGCCCTTCGACATGTGTTGTATGCCGACAAACTATGGTGAAAAAGAAACAGAGAAGTGACTCAAGAAGAGAATCAAAAGATAGTGCATATGGCTTTGGGGAATATGGCTTTCGTAAAACAAAACTTTTCTTAGAAAAATGCTTCTTTGTAAACGTTTTGAAAATAATTCCAGAAGGTTTTTAAAAGCTTTTTCCCAGTCTGGTAACCTTCTGCTTTGATACCAAATGTAACACCCCACATCCGTTAAGGTCACTCACAAAGGGAATGCCTTAACTTCAATGGAGCACTATGGGTACTGGAACAGAAATATTACAAGACAGACATATATAAATCAGCGGAAAGTAAAGTAGAAGTACTTCAAATCATTTATTAAATAATTGTTTACAATAAAAGCCCATCAACTTCCAATACCCAATTACGTAGCTAAAATATCCGTCTTGCTCAAAAACAAAGAAGCATAAAAATAAATTGTGATATTCCCGAATAAAGCAATGCAAGCCATGGCCAAGAGAAATCCAAGTCGTACATGAAAGAGCCTTGGAGCTTGGTAACATCCGAACAAAGTTGTATTCCTACCCTATGAAGCAGCGCGGGGGGGGGGGGGGGGGGACGAAAGAAAAAGAGGCAAAACAAAACGGGTCAGTCATAAAGACTTAGTAAGTCCTAGTGACTTTCAGCATAAAAACAGGTAAAGATAACATGGCATGAATAAACTGAAAATAAACATAAGCATGATGACAAGATAAACTACAGGCACGATGAATCAAGTATAACATCCCATAAGCAGCATCACAAGGTCCCTACCGAGTATCACATCGCAAGGTTTCTATCAAGTATAACATCGCAAGATTTCTAAGCTTCATCATTAAAATATTTCAATGATATATATTTTCTCTACACCACCTAACTAGCGTCCTTACACGAGTCTTACATGGAATGATTTGTATTCCTACTAGTGTTCCAACTAGTGTCCTGTGTAACAAGGATCCGTACCCCATACTAGTGTCCCAACCAGTAGCCCGTGTTATATAATAAGGTGATCCCAACCCCGTAGTTGTGGTAGCTTCCAGGACTACATATAATATGAGGATCTTGCCTCAACCAGCCAAATTGCCATGAAAGTGTTAGATGTATCCTTACTACCTTAATCGATCGGCTCTTACTTGACCTAGTTATCGTTTGTGTCACGCGACCCCCTACTTGTGGATACTTGTGCTGGTCCCACCCTAGGGTGTATCCACCCCTAGGATGGCAACCCCGACACAATCAAGATGTACAGCTTTATACCTACTGATGCCCAATGGCTAAATTTTCCCACTTCGGAATACGTGCACGCCCGTAATCCGTCGAAACCTACCCTGCTGCACCCCCTGCCGCCATTTTGACCGCTTACAATCAGCCCAGTAATCGTGCACCACCCAGCCTAGCTCAGGGTACCGTTGATACCTAATGTGGGTTACTGCTGAAACGAGTCCCACTACTAGGGTTTTCCTAGGGTCTATTCGTATACCCCACCGGTTGGTTAAGTGTTGTCATTTAAATTCTTGAGTTAACCCTTATCAGTTCAGCATGTCAAGTTGGTTAAGTGTTGTCATTCAAGTTCGTGACTTAACCCGCCCACGTGTCATGTCAAATCGGCTAAGTGTTGTCATTCAAGTTCATGACTTAGCCCTACGAATTATGTGTCAAGTTGGTTAAGTATATTCTAGCGGTTCATGACTTAAGCCTAAAAAATCATCGTGTCAAATTGGTTAAGTATATTCAAGCGGTTCATGACTAAACCCTACCAAATCATCGTGTCAAATTGGTTAAGTATATTCAAGTGGTTCATGTTGACTTAACCCACCCCTATATCATGTCAAATTGGTTAAGCATTCCTTAACCTTACTCGTTCATCAGGCTATAGTGGTTAAGCGTCCCCTTAGTTACTTAATCCCCGCAAATTTTGTCTTGATAACGCATTAAGTTGATTAAGTGTCCAAATTAACTTAACCCCACCCATCAATTTAGTAAACACGTTACATTGGTTAAGTGTATCAAATTTACTTAACCCCACCTTTTAGTCCAGTTAACATGTTATAACGGTTAATCCTTTACTTAACCTTACCCACTAGTCTAGTCAACATATTATAATGGCTAAGTTGTACCTTAGCTTTAAATTATTCATTAAAGCACCAACCACTCACAATAGACACGAATCGTTGCGGTTACTGGATATGCCGGTCGGTTCCGGGCAAGTTTACACCGCAACTCAGTCTAACCTAGGGTTCTTATTGGGCTCCATGCCTTAACCACCCACATTGGATAGGTATTGTTGTGATTACTGGAAACCGGGCGGGTCCGGGCAGGTTTACATCACAACTCAATCCAACCTTGGGTTAAGCATACTCGTATTTTCTAAACTTACATTTTTGTTTCTTTTATTGTTATATGTAAATGTTATGGCCCACTTTCCAAGTTCATTACTTCCAGTTATATACCAATTACCAAGTTCATAATTCACGTATTTGCCCCAAAACGTATTCCCAAATTATTATCATAATTCACTATAAAGTTATGCCAAGTTATAGCCTTTTATTTACAGTACATGCCAACTACCCAAAACCCAACTTAGGCACGTTCATATTAAACCTCTACCAGGTCATAAATTATCATATACGTTTCAACTCCAAATTTTTACATAATTAACATATGCCCAAGTTCTAGATTACATGTCAGTTTTACATATGCCCAATTTATGCCAAATTTACATATGTTCAATTCATGCTGTTTTACATGTATGCCAATTTTTATGCCATTTTACCATATCAAGTTCTAGCCAAAATTACATGTATCAAGTTTCATACCCAATAAACCCAAATCATGATTCATGATGTAGTTATCCCAAACTATAATCTTTTTATTACAATACATGTCAGTTGCCCAAGTTCATAATACATGTTTATGCCAATTATCAAATTTACAATTGCTTTCATGTTCAAATTCCCAATTCTACATATGCCTAATTAACATAAGCCCAATCTTTTGATTTAAACTTACATAGTCCCAAACTCGTGATTTAATTTACATGCCAATTCATGTATGCCCACTTCATGCCAATGCCCAAACTTGCAATTTAAATTATATTGACAATACCCAAATTTCTAATTTCATGTTATGTCGTCAATTCTACCAAACATATATCCAATAAAAAAAATATTCCCATATTTCTCTGTATTCAATCGTACGCAAATCGCGGTTTAGGACTAGGTCCAAAATTGACCAAGGTTCATCAAAAGAAAAATAAATAAGGGGAGGTAGAACTTGTATAACAATAAGTACAGAGAGAAAGCTGGCATAAAAGCGTCATCTCAGGCATAAAAGATAGATCTTTATAATAATATCAACATGAATAAAGAAAAAATGATTTACAACGACTAAATAGATCATAAGCTTGACATGAGAATGAAAATAGAAAAGTCCCAAAACTCAAGATTCAAGAAGCAACAAAAATAGATCTGAATCAATAAACATACTTAAATCCAATCCCACTTTATTCCATGGCCATATTATAATTAACAAGTTTTAATCTACAAAGTAACTAGAACTTACAGAGCATGGCTAGCGAATTAAGAACTGAAATTTGTTGATTTATTGTCTTGAATCATCGTTGAAGCTTTGTTCTTTGAATTGATTTGAGTTTGAACGCTTGTACCTTGATGTGGAGACGGAGGCCATGGTTTAAGAGGGAATTCAGCAGTATAACGGTATAAGAATGATTTGTTGTGAATTAGGTTAAGTCTTAGGGTGTTTTTATAGATGTAGGAACTTATTTCGGCCCTTAGATTAGCCCTAGAACTGATATGAACCATCAAAACACGTCCCGGGCTTCAAAAATGGGTTCTGGACTAAAACAGGCCGACCAGGTCGACCTGTAAGGGGGGAGATCGACCACATGGTCGACCTGGGGGGTAGGTCGACCCCCAGGTCGACCCCGTGGTCGACCTGACCAGCAGGTCGACCTGCTTGGTTCTGTGCTGTCTGAAATTTTCTGAATCTTCTACAGGCCATAACTTCTTCATCCGGACTCCGATTTTCGAAAACTCGGACTCTATTTCATGTAGAATTCCGAGAGGAACGAAATGGCGCAACCCGTTTCCCTTGATTCTCATTTCAAAAATTAATTATACCTCGATTTCTTGTTTTAACATGTTATTAAAATTCGGGTTGTTACAGAAATGTTGTGTGAATTAGACAATTCAAATATATAATTCAGTTTAAAATTGAATTACGATATTGAATATATTTAAATAACGACTGTTTGAACGTAGAATTATAATATAATTATAATCGAGCTCGAAGTAGCGTGGTAGTTCGTAATTTGGCGATTCGAACTTTAAACGAATATACAGAATCCGTTTTAAGCGGGATTTCTGTGAAACAAGAAACGTTCGAAGCTGGTGAAGTATATTTTTCTAGTGGAAGAGAAAAATCGGGATTTCATTGTGTAGATTTTGAGTTATGTCCAAATCAAATGTTCATATAGTCGCTATGGAATTCCTTTATAATTTATATTGATTTATTTATATTTTAAAAACATTTAAATATAAATCTAATATCAATATAACTGGGAAATTGAAAATATCAAGTTATAAATCCAATTGGAGCTATACGATATTCTGTGTGAATATATATACGATAATATATATTTATTCATATTTAATTTAATTGTTTTTAAATATATTTATATATTTAAATGGGTTATTTAGAGCTTTAAAAATAGCCAGTTTTGCAAACGACCTCTGTTTTCGACGAAACTAATTTTGTTGAATCCGGAATATTAAATTATTGCTAGATTTCAGTTTCTGTGATTTTTGGGGTCAATGTGTGGCCGTACGGATTTTTAATGTGAAAAACAATTAGTATTTTGACAATTAAAAATACGCTGTGTGAGCAAACGGAGTCGGAATTCGACAAAACCAGTTTCGTTGGGTCCGTAATGTCAAACTCTAGTTGTTTGTCCATTTTCATGATTTTTGGATATTGTATGTGATTATATAAATTTTTAAACGATAAATTGAGCTAACGCTTCAATAAAATTCAATATAAAAATATTAAAAATCTCCTATAAATACTCCTTAAAATTTCCTAACCCTAAACCTATTTCTTTCTAGTCAATCTTTCATCCGCCGTTGTTCTTCAGAAATAAAATGGATCTTCAAAAAAATTCATAGAAAAATTAAAATTAAAATACATAAATCTTGAGGGTGATCTACTTGCATCCCCGAGATCATCCGCTTCATTCTCGCGTAGGTTTCATCATACTCGACGGGGTTTTTTCGAAGTAGACATTCAGCAGTAGCCTTAGGGTTCGACATTAGGCTAAATCGAGATTTTGAATCACGAAATCGCTATCGTTTTTGGAATCAGGGTGTGATTTAGCAGTTGTACGCGAAGGTTGGTTAAATTCCGTGAATAAAAAGGTCGGCCCTTTTCTGTATACGACTGTTGAGGTCGAGCTCAACATTAGGAAAACGATGTGTGAGTTGATTATTTCGATGATGAAAGTGAAGAGATTTCGAAGAGGAGTTAGTAGATGATTTTAGTTTTCAATTTCATTGTGTAATAGAGGAGCGGGTGAGGTTTGAAGATTCAGAAATGGCGTTCGAACTGGAGTCGGCTTCATGAGGAAGAAGTACTGTAGGTAAAGAACAGTGGTGAGGAATATGGGCCGATGTTATAATGGGTAAGGCCCACTATTGTTTTATTTAGGTTAGTTTTAATTTAAATAATGTATGGCACTTGAAATCGTAATAACTTCCTCATACGATGTCGAAATTCAGTAAAACAAGATCCGTTGGGATCGTACGGACGGTGGCTACACGATGGAACTGACTGGGAATGGATTGGAGCTCGTTACAATTTATAGTGAAATAAATTGTCCGAATCAAATCAACAACAATTATCGTTATTTAACGATGATCGTCCAATGTGAGTAAAACTCACTAACTCTACCAGTTCATATTTTTATAACGTATATTTAGAACTGATAAATGATGACTGATTGCTGTGTGTTGACTATTGGAATGAACTGCTGATGTATTGGTTGAATGTATAGATAACGATATATATATATATATATATATATAAATCGTTAATCAAATATTGATTTTGTTTAGCAGAATATTTCATATTGAAATGAAATTAATGTGAATTTTATTGTGTAACATTTGTGGATAAAGAGAAACAGGTCGGAGGAATCCAACTGGATTTCTCAACATTTATTTTACTGTTTTTCATATATTGTGTTATATGATGTGATATGAAATTTGTTGCTGATTTTGTATGTTTGAATTATATCGATCATTGTTATATGGTACGTTAAATACCATAATGAATACTGGAATGTTAAAAAGGAAATTTTCAATGTTATATTGAAAAGAAATATTTATAAAATCAAAAGATTTTATAAAAGAAATATTTATTTAGAAAATAAATAGGATTGAAAAGAAATATTTATTTGTTAAATAAATAGAAATAAAAAGAAATATTTATTGGTTAAATAAATAGAATTAAAAAGAAATATTTATTTGTTAAATAATAGAAATAAAAAGAAATATTTATTTGTTAAATAAATAAAATTGAAAAGGGAATATTTATATGAAATAAATAAGGTATTATAAGGGATATTTAGTTGGAACATAAATAGGATTAAAAAGGGAAATATTTGTAAAACAAATAAAAAAAGAAAATATTTGTAAAACAAATGTAAAAGGAAATATTTATTGAATAAATAGAATTGAAAAGGAAATATTTGTTGAACAAATAGAATTGAAAAGGAATATTTATTTGGGAAATAAATAGAAAGATAAAAGGAGTAAATCAAAAGGAGTTAATCAAAATGAGTTAATCGAATATAGTTATTCGAATAGAGTTAGTCGAATATTAGTTATTCAAATAGAGTAATTGATTTGAGTTAATCAAATAGAGTAATTGATTTGAGTTAATCAAATAGAGTAATTGATAAGAGTTAATCGATTAGAGATAATCGATTAAAGTTAATTGAATTAGAGTTAATTGATTAGAAGTTAATCGAGTTAGAATTAATTGATTAGTATTACTCGAATTAGAATTAATCGATTAGAGTTAATCGAATTAGAGTTAATCGAACGGAGTTAATTGAGTTGGAGTTTATCGGTTAGAGTTAATAGAATTAGTCGATTAGAGTTAATCGAGTTAGAATTAATCGATTAGAGTTAATCGAGTTAGAGTTAATCGATTAGAGTTAATCGAGTTAGAGTTATTGAATAGAGTTAATCGAATTAGAGTTAGTCGAATATTAGTTATTCCAATAGAGTTATAGAAATTGAGTTAATTGAATTAGAGTTAGTCGGATTAGAGTTATTTGAATATAGTTTATTCGAAAGGAGTTATCGAATATAGTTTATTCGAAAGGAGTTATTGAATATTGTTTATTCGAAAGGAGTTATCGAATATAGTTTATTCGAAAGGTGTTATCGAATATAGTCTATTCGAAAGGAGTTATCGAATATAGTCTATTCGAAAGGACTTATCGAATACAATTTATTCGGAAGGAGTTATCGAATATAGTTTATTCGAAAGGAGTTAATCGAATATAGTTTATTCGAAAGGAGTTATCGAATATAGTCTATTCGGAAGGAGTTAATCGAATATAGTTTATTCGAAAGGAGTTATCGAATATAGTTTATTCGATAGGAGTTATCGAACATAGTTTATTCGAAAGGAGTTATCGAACATAGTTTATTCGAAAGGAGTTATCGAATATAGTTTATTCGAAAGGAGTTATCGAATATAGTTTATCCGAAAGGATTTATCGAATATAGTTTATTCGAAAGGAGTTATCAAATATAGTTTATTCGAAAGGAGTTATCCAATATAGTTTATTCGAAAAGAAGTTATCGAATAGAGATTATTCGAAAGAGAGTTATACGTTGAAATTCGATTATATCAGATTTGGGAAAGTACACTTTCCGTTTTCAATCAAGATTTAATGATTTATTTATAAATTGCCTATTTAGTTATTTAGTTAAATTAAGGAATAAAAGTTATATTTTGAAGTTAGATATTTCAGAAGTAGGGATTTATAACGCTATAGTTATAATCAGTGTTTTCAATAAAGAAGTGGACTCGTAAATAGAATCTGAGAATTTCATAAGGAAGTTGTTAAAGATTTAGATGGTGAACTTTGTCTATTTCGAAGTTAGAAATGTTGTTCAGTTAAGGTCTGAGAGGTAATTATACCCCAACTTGATTGACTTCATTCTTAACTAAGGAATGGTTAAGGTTCGACAATGAAGATTGGTTAAGTGAATTTAGTTAATTAGTGTAATGTTTTGAGTTGGCATAACGATGTTTTATTTAAACATCTGTTTAAATCCAAATGTAGGAGTTTTGGAAATGTTTTCCAAATTAGAATCAAAGATATTTTCTAATCAAAGAAAATGAAATGTTGATGATAAAGAATACTGGATTGACAGTGATACGTGAAAAAGAGATGGATATGTTTTCTAATGGTTTATAACATATATTTTCTAAATTTAGAAAATAAGGAATGTTGAATATATGGAAACTGGAAATGAATAAATGTATGAACTAAAGGGATAATGGTAAATGATGATTGATCGATATAATTTCCATTTGGAAATATTATCATTGTTTGCACACGTGTTTTTCTTTGATAGTTAACTCAACGACTATTGAAGTTTTTGACCATTTCCGTTGGCAATACAGAGAGACCGGGATCAGATTAATTATCTAAAAACCACTCTATATGGATGTTAGCGTTGCGATCAAATATGATGAAGATAATTGAAGACGGAGTTATGCCAGGACTATCCTGTTTACAGAATAGTACATTTGGTTTGTCCAGTCCCAGGACAACCAGTATGGAAGAATGTATGACAGAGTATATTTAATATATCGCATAAGTTGATCTCTTTAAACGTATGTACGTTTGGTGGCGGAGGAATTCATTTCTCTTAGCTGTATACCCATTGTATTTTTGGGGAAATCAATTTGTGATTTGTCGGGTACGACGATGTGACATTCCAAGTGAAATAACATGTGATCTGTCAGAGATAAACGTGGCCTCTAGCCTCACAACCGGGAAATGACAAAAATTGGGCAGGCAGCATGGCTATGTGGGTTGCTTCCATTAGGGTGTATTATCACCTATCTAGAGATATTCATTTCATTCTTTAATCTATTCGATGTTGTCCCATTCGGGAAACGTTTGCTGATCCCAACCGTTGGTGGCATACATTCGATACACTCAAGCGAAATGAGTGGTCTGTCATGTGTGGCCGGGTTGCAAGATGTTCTTGTTGAACCCAGTGTATTCCTCTCTAAAGGTACACTATCGGAAGGTGGTTCCATACCTTGTCATGGTTGGTAATCCATTATCCAACAAGTTCTCGCGGTTTTGACTGTATACTATATATGTAGAACGTGAGATGAAAGCATTTCTGCTAGATGATTATTATATTGTGGTTGACAGACACTATCATAATATCAAAAGAATTTTGATATAAATATTATTTTGGATTCTCATAAGGGAAAAACCCGTTCCGTTATACGGCGTGGTCTAATAAGATATCGTTTTATTGCTCAACTTTTTTAAACTATTTTACTCACACCAGTCCCATGACTTACCCAGAGTTTGTTTTGTTTTCCCTAAACTCTTGGGTGCCCAATTTTGTACGGGCAGTCAGGATTTTTCAGATATACTTGGAGAGCTTAGAGCAGGAGGCTTTAGGATTATATAGCTATAGTTATTTCCGCTGTGTTGTAAGTGTTTTACTTTGATAATGTTACTGTATACATATACTGATTTTATTTCAAAGTTATGTATCTATTATATATTGTTCGTTCCGCTGTGAGATTCGTGTTTACTCTGATGTTTTATGTTCTTCTTCTTCTTCTATTCTAAGTTTCTATCTTATCTATTCTCACCCTCTATTTTCTTTCTATTAGTTTTCTAGTTTCCAGTGTAATTTGGGTTGGATTTGTGTTATTCGGTCAGCTCAAATTGTACCGGAATTTCGGGACACTACAGTTGGTATCAGAGCTGAAGGTTAAGTAATTACCTTGGCTCTGTGGCGTGACTCAGTAGAGACGGGGTTAGTAATGGACTAGATTGAGTTGAGTGTATATATACGAGAGAGCGTATTTGTAGATTATATAAAAACTGTTTTATATTGTCGTGATTTATTGGTTGAGTTGTTTATGGGTTCTGGTCGATCGGTTTGATCCACTGTATCGGTAGGAGTTTATAAACACTCGAATACGATTAACCGACATAATATGTTTTGAAAGGAGGGTAAATGAAATAATTTTACCCAAAGTATATTTTAATATATAGAAATTATATATATTGGAATTATAATATATTGGATATATTGGTTGTTATTATAATCGAGTAAGATTATGAATTGAACTGGTTATGTAAGTAACCAATCAGAAATCATATAAGAGAAACATATGAAATCCGATAAATTGAATCTGAATTTAAATCAGAATTGGAATTAAATTCCTAAAATTTGTGAAAAATGTTTGTAAATGGATTTGGATTAATTATATGAGAATTTTAAAATCCTGGGAGATTTTAAATTGTTTTACAAGCAGGGTGAATGGTATTTTGAAATGTATTTCAAAATGGAAGTGTTTTGAAATGGTTTTAAAAGTGATATAGTATTGAACTCACTTCGATCGCTGGAAAATAGATTCTGATGATGACAACTGCATCATCAGTGTTCATTTTCGAGTTCGTAGGTGATGGATTACTACCCAAGGTTTTGTTTTTGAAGTGTTTTGACGAAATGAGTTATTTTGAATCTTGAAAAGGAAAGTTTGATTTTTGAGAAAAGAAAAGTTATTTATAAACTCCAAGGAAAGATTGTAAGAAATAAAAACAAATTAAAGTAGAATTTGTGAAACCAAATTGGAATAAAATTGAAGCCCGTTAAATGGAAATTGAATTGTATTAAAATGATATCGAAAAAATGTTGGATCTGTGATGTAAGAATTGAAATGTTATTGGATAGATGAGTTAAGAATTTGGAATTGAGGATAAAATTGGTTGGAGATTGATTGGAATGACATTCGTATATGTTGAATTGGTAACAAGTGCAATGGATATAATGATATGCCCGACAAAAAGGTACAAGTTTATATTTCTATTGGGTATGAGATTTATGAGCCTGTTTGGCAAGCCGCTTGGCTGTTTGATTTTCTTTTGGGTTGGAGAAGGCTTAGATAGGTGAGTTTTAGTTGTACCGATTGAGAAATACAAACGAGGTACTGGCGAATATTTTTAGAAATTCGGATGTTAGAATATTTTCAGGATTTTTGAAAATTTTCGTTAATCGAAATAAAGTAATATTTAGTTGAAATTAAATTAGTTCAGTTGTGTAATGTCCCGTATTTTTACGGTATAACAATTAATTTATTTAATTATTTATATAGCGATTTAGAGGATTTAATGGTGGTTAAATTAAATAACTTTGAATATTTAATTAAAATAAAAATTAAATAATATATTTAATTCTGAAATGATCAGAATTAGCTGAAATGGCAATACGATGTAAATTGGATCATATATAAGCTATAATTCAGTTTGGAATTGAATTAGAATAACGAATATATTATTTAAACAAAGTTTGAACGCATAATTATATTATAATTAAAATCGAGCTCAAAATGGCGTGGCAGTTCGCTATTTGGCGATTCGTACTTTAAATGAATATACAGAATCTGTTTAAATCGGATTTCTATGAAACAAGAAACGTTCGAAGCTGGTGAAATATATTTTTCTAGTGGAAGGGAAAAATCGGGATTTCATTGTGTAGATTTTGATTTATGTCCAAATCATATTTTCAAAAAGTCGCTATGGAATTCCTTTATAATTTATAGCGATATATAAAAGGAATTTCAATATAGATTGAATATCGATTCAACCGGGATTTGAATATCGGGTTAGAAATCCATATAGGATTATTCTGGAGCTGTATGATATTTTAGTGTGAATATATATGGTAATATTTATTTATAAATATTTAATTTAATTGTTTTTAAATAGATTTAATATTTAAATGGGTTTATTTAGAGCTTTAAAAATAGTCAGTTTTGCAAATGACCTCCGTTTTCGACGAAACTAATTTTGTTGGATCTGTAATATTAAATTATTGTTAGATTCCAAGTTTCATGATTTTTGGAGTTAGTATGTGGCCATACGGATTTTTAATGAGAAAAACAATCAATATTTTGACGGTTAAAAATACACTATGTGAGCAAACGGAGTCGCAATTCGACGAAACCAGTTTCGTTGGGTCCGTAATGTCAAACTCTAGTTGTATGTCCATTTTCATGATTTTTGGTTATCATGTGTGATTATAGGAATTTTTAGCAGTAAATACATATAGTGTTTGCTTAAAATAAAATAAAATAATCAATAAAAATATATTTAAAACCATTCTACAAATACCCTTACTATCCTACCCCTAACCCTAAAACTCTCTTCCTTTAGTCAAATGCAGAATTAGCTGCCACAAGAAAGAAAAAAAGGAAATAACGTGAGATTTTATTCTTCCAAAATTTAAAATCAAATAATATCCAAACAGTAATGAAATCGAATATGGTTGGATTCATTGGGCTCGTACAAATATGAGCTTCGATCTGGTATGAATGATATGGAGTTCGATGTCTTTTCATCTCACTAGAAATCGTTCAGCGTGAGTATAAGAGAACTAAGGTTCAGATTTTCCTTGCAATGAAAGCATCAATCAATGTTTGAAGTGCAACAGGGTATTTGCGGCGTGGAGGAGGTACGGTGGTGAGTTTCTAGAGGGATTCAGTTACAAAGTTGGTTGATGGTTACTGTTCTGGATCGAACGGAAGTTACTGTCGCGATTTCCTGGGTGGGTGCGAGCTCAGATTGGTGGTAAGGGGATGAAGGAGTTTTTGAAGGGAAGTTCATTTGTGGTGGTGTCAGGTGAATTCGTGGAGTAATTAAGTGCGAAGGAGGCCTGAAAGAATCGGGTATGGGGGAGGAATGAAGCTGGAGTGCGGTGTTTGTTTTCCACGATGGAAGAAGAGAGATAGCGAGCTTCGGTGGGTAATTAAATCAAGTTGGGTCGGGTCATGGAAATGGGTAAAAGCACATATTAGAATTTAAATTAAGTTTAAATTTAAATAAATTAATGTATTAATTTTAATTTATCATATCTTATTCATACGATATCAGAATTCAGCGAAACAAGATCCGTTGGGATCGTATGGACGAACACTACGCAATGGAACTAACTGGGAGCGAATCGGAGCTCGATACAATTTATAGCAAAAGAAATTGTCCGTCTGAATCAAGTGATGGTTATCATTATTAACGATGATCGTCCAATGTGAGTAAAACTCATCAACTCTATCTGTTCATATTTTTTATAACGTATATTTAGAACTGGTAAATGATGATTGATTGCTGTATATTGACTGTTTGGTTGAACTACTAAGTGATTGGTTGAAATTATTGATAATGATATATAAATATATATATCGTTAGTCAAATATTGATTATGTTTATCAGAATATTTCATACTGAAATGATATTGATGTGAATTATATTGTGTAACATCTGTGGATGCAAGGAAACTGGTCGGAGGGATCTAACTGGATTCCTCAACATTTATTTTACTGTTTTTCGTATATTGAAATATATGATGTGATATATACTATGTTGATTATGTGTGTTTGAATGATATCAATCATTGTTATTTGGTATTTTAGATACCATATGAAATACTGGGATGTAGAAAAGGGGATTTTCAAAGTGTATTCTAAAAATGAATTATTTATATAAAATCAATTGATTTTATATATAAAAGGAAAAGGGTTTTATAAAAGAAAATAATTATAAAATCAAAGGATAATTATAAAAGGAAAATATTTGTGAATCAAACATAAAAGGAAAATATTTGTGAAACAAATAGGAAAAGAAATATTTATTTAGAAAATAAATACAGATAAAAGAAATATTTATTTAGAAAACAAATAAAGTTATAAAAGGAAATATTTGTGAAACAAATAGAAAAGCGAATATTTGTATACCATTTACAAATAAACGTGAAAAGGAAATATTTGTAAAACATTTATAAATGGAATTATAAAGGAAATATGTATTTCAAAAACAAATAGATTATAAATGGAAATATTTATTTATGAAAACAAATAGAATTATAAAAGGATTATTTATTTAGAAAATAAATAGAATTATAAAAGAAATATTTATTTAGAAAATAAATAGAAGTATAAAAGGAAATATTTATTTAGAAAGTGAATAGAATTATAAAAGGGAATATTTGGAAAAATAAATATTAAATAGAAATCTGTTTTAACAGATAACTGGAGAAGATAAATTTATAAGTAATGTTTTTATAAATTAAGTAAAATAATTTATCATACGACAAACTGAATATATAAGTCTGAACTTATATAGAGAAGTAGAAATCGGTTTTGACACCGATATGTTATGTAGAAGGTGAACTCAACATTTTATAAAGGAAACTGATTTTGAAATAGGAATTCAAAAAGGAGATAATCAAAAGGAATTAGTCGAAAGGAGTTAAACAAAATGTGTTAACCAAAAGGAGTTAACCAAAAGGAGATAATCAAAAGGTGTTAACCAAAAGGAGATAATTAAAGGAGTTAGTCGAAAGGAGATAATCAAAAGGAGTTAAACAAATAGAGTTAATCGAATTAGAGCAATCGATTAGAGTTAACCAGTTAGAGTTAATCAGTTAGAGTTATTCGAATTAGAGTAATCGATTAGAGTTAATCAGTTGGAGTTAATCAGTTAGAGTTAATTAGTTAGAGTTAATCAATTAGAGTTAGTCGAATATAGTTATTCGAAAGGAATTATCGAATATAGTTTATTCGAAAGGAGTAATCGAATATAGTTATTCGAAAGGAAATACTGAATATAGTTATTCGAAAGGAATTGTCGAATTTAGTTATTCGAAAGGAATTATCAAATATGGTTTATTCGAAAGGAGTAATCGAATATAGTTATTCGAAAGGAATTATCGAATGTAGTTAATTCGAAAGGAATTATCGAATATAGTTTATTCGAAAGGAATTGTCGAATGTAGTTTATTCGAAAGGAATTATCGAAATTAGTTTATTCGAAAGGAATCGAATGTAGTTTATTCGAGAGGAGTAACTGAATATAGTTTATTCGAAAGGAGTAATCGAATATAGTTTATTCGAAAGGAGTAATCGGATATAGTTTATTCGAAAGAAGATTATAGAATAAAGTTTATTCGAAATAGAGATTATCGAATATTAGTTATTCGAAGAGAGTTAATCAAATATAGTTGATTCGAAAAGGAGTTATCGAATAGAGAATATTTAAAAGAGACTTATACGTAGAAATTCGATTATATCGAATTCGGGAAAGTATTATTCACTTTCCATTTTTAATCAAGATTTATTTATTCCTAAATAAATTAGTTGTTTGTTTATTTATCCAAATTAATAAATAAAAGTTATACTTAAGTAATTATATTTCGGAAGCATGGGATTATAACACTATTGTTATGATCAAATGATTTCTGTAAAATAAGTGGATTCGTGAATAGAATCCGAGAGTTACGTAAGGAAGTTTGTTAAAGATTTAAAAAGGGTACTTTGTCTATTTCGAGGTTAGAAATGTTGTTCAGTTAAGGTCTGAGAGGTAGTTATACCTCAACTTGATTGACTCCATTTTGAACTAAGGAATGGTTAAGGTTCGATAGTGAAGGTTGGTTAAGTGAATTTAGTTAATGAAGGTAATGATTTGAATTGGCATAGCGATGTTTTATTTAAACATCTGTTTAAATCCAATGAATGAGTTATGGAAACATTTTCCAAATATAATCAGAAATATTTTCTAATCATAGAAAATGAAATGTTGGATGATAAAGAATACTGGAATGACTGTGAAACGTAAAATAAGGAATGGAAATGTTTTCTAATAGTTAACACATATATTTTCTAAATTTAGAAAAATAAGAATTTATGGAGATATGGAAATGGGTAACTGAATAAATTAATGATAAATTAATTTAAAAAGAGAAAAATTTTGATTGATGATTGATCGGTAAGATTTCCATTTGGAAATACGACCCTTGTTTGGACACGTGTTTTTCTTTGATAGTTAACTCACCGACTATCGAAGGTTTTGACCATTTTTCCGTCGTCAATACGGAGAGACCGGGATTAGATTCATGACCTGAAAACCACTCTATATGGGCGTTAGCGTTGCGAATCAAATATGATGAAGAAAATTGAAAACAGAGTTGTGCAAGGGTTGTCCTGTTTACAAAATAGTGCCTTCAGTTTGTCTAGTCCCAGGACAACCTTATGGAAGAATGTCTGACAGTGTATATTTAATAGATCGCGTTAGTTGATCTCTTCAAATGTATAAACGTTTGGTGGCAGAGGAATTCGTTTCTCTTAGTTGTATACCCGTTGTATTTTTTGGGAAATCAATTTTTGATTTGGCGGGTATGACGATGTGACATTCAAAGTGAATAAATGTGTGATCTGTCAGAGATAAGCGTGGCCTCTAGCCTTACAACCGGGAAATAACAAAAATCGTGCAGGTAGCATGGCTAAGTGGTTGGCTGCCAATTAGGGTGTATAATCACCTGTCTAGAGATATTCTTTTCATTCTATAATCTATTGTCGATGTTGTCCCATTCGGGAAAAGGTTGGTGATCCCAACCGATGGTGATATACATTCGATACACTCAAGCGAAATGAGTGGTCGGTCATGTGTGGCCGGGTTTCAAGATGTTCTTGTTGAACCCAGTATATTCCTCTCTAGAGGTACACTATCGGAAGGTGGTTCCATACCTTGTCATAGTTGGTAATCCATTACCCAATAAGTGCTTGCAGTTTTGATTGTATACTATATATGTAGAACGTGAGATGAAAGCGTTCTACAAGATGATTATTATATTGTGGTTGATAGACAATATTATAATATCAAAAGAGTTTTTTTTATAAAAGATCATTGTTTCTTTCAAAATGATTTGAAAGTTAAATCAAATTGATTTGGATTCTCATAAGGGAAAAACCCGTTCCGTTATACGTCGTGGTCTTATGAGATATCGTTATTTTCCCGAACTATTTTAAATTATTTACTCATGCCAGTCCCATGACTGACCCAGAGTTTGTTTTGTTTTGTTTTCTCTAAACTCCTGGGTGCTCAAATTTGTACGAGTAGTCAAGTAGTCGGGATTTACAGATGCATTATAAGGAGCTAGAGCAGGAGGCTTCAGCAGCGTTTTTATAGCTATTGTTTATTGTTGCTGTGATGTAAGTGTTATACTCTGATAATGTTACTATATACATATACTGATTTTATTTCAAAGTTATGTATCTATTATATATTGTTCGTTCCGCTATGAGATTCGTGTTTACTCTGATGTTGTGTGCTCTTCTTTTTCTTCTTCTGTTCTAAGTTTCTATCTTAGCTATTCTCGCCCTCTGTTTTCTTTCTATTAGTTTTCTGGTTTCCAATGCAATTGGGGTTGGACTTGTGTTATTTGGTCAGCTCAAATTGTACCGTAATTTTGGGACACTACAGTTGGTATCAGAGCTGAAGGTTAAGTTATTACCTTGGCTCTGTGGCGTGACTCGGTAGAGTTAGGGTTAGTAATACCCTAGATTGAGTTGAGTGTATATATATGATCGCGTATTTGTTATTTGATATAAAAATGGTTTTATATTGTGGAGATGCATTGGTTGAGTTGTTTAATGGTTCCGGTCGATTAGTTTGATCCACTGTATCGGTAGGGGTTTGTAAACACTCGAATACGATGAACCGACACGGTATGTTTTGAAAAGAGGGTAAATGAAATAATTTTACCCAAAATTATATTTGATATAAAAGGATGATTTATGTTTTAATTATTATCATATATAGGATGTGTTGGTGGTTATTATAATCGAGGACGATTATAATAGAAATAGTTATGTAAATAACCAATCAGAATTTGTATAAGTGTAATATATAAAAATCTGATGAATTAAATCTGAATTTAAATCAGAATTGAAGTTAAAACCGTGAAAATTTGAAAAAGTGTTTGTAGATGGATTTGAAATTAATATAAGAGAATTTTAAAATCCTGGGAGATTTTAAATTGTTTACAAGCATTGTGAAGGATATTTTTAAAGTGATTTCAAAATGAAGGTGTTTAAATATGGTTTTGAAATTGTTATAGTATTGAACTCACTTCGATATGCTGGGTTTACTCACTTCGATAAGCTGGAAAATAACCCTGATGATGAATCGCGACATCATTAGTGTCATTTTCAAGTTCTAAGTGACGAATTACTACCAAAGTTTTTGTTTTTGAATTGTTTTGAGAAAAGCAAGTTATTTTGAATTTCAAAAAGGGTATTTGATTTTGGAAAAGCAAAGTTATTTAAAATTCCAAAGGAGAGATTGTTTGATTTAAAACCAAATTGAATTGAAATTTGCAAAAGCAAATTGGAGTTGAATTGGATTAGAAGGATATCGAGAAATTTGGATTTGTAGAGTAGAAAGTTGAAGACGAAATTTGGCCTGGGTATAACCGAATGATAGGGATGACATTGATACATGCAGGATTGGTAACACGTGGAAAGGATATATTGATATGCCCGACAAAAGGTACCAGTTTATATTATATATGGGTTTGAGATTTTGGTGAGCCGAATTGGCAAGCCGCCTGGCTGTTTGATTATCTTTTGGGTTGGAGAAGGCCCAGAGAGGCGAGTTGTAGTTTGAGTTATTGACCAGTACAAAGGAGGTGCTGGCGAATTTTTTCACAAAATTAAGGTGTTAGAAATTTTTTAGGATTTTTGAAATTTTTGTTAATAGAAATGAATTAATAATTTAGTTAAAATAAATTGGTTTATACAAACTGAAGTTAAAGAAGTAAACAAGTGATTTTAACCAGTCAATAGGGTTTGTTTTCTACCTTAGCAATTTCGAGGACGAAATTATTTTAAGGGGGGAAGAATGTAATGTCCCGTATTTTTACGGTATAATAATTATTTATATAGTGATTTAGAGAATTTAATGGTGGTTAAATTAAATAACTTTGAATATTTAATTAAAATAATAATTAAATAATATATTTAATTCTAAAATAATCAGAATTAGTTGAAATGGCAATACGATGTGAATTGTATCATATATAAGCTATAATTCAGTTTGGAATTGAATTAGAATAATGAATATATTATTTAAACAAAGTTTGAACGTATAATTATATTATAATTAAAATCAAGCTCGAAATGGCGTGGCATTTCGCTATTTAGCGATTCGAACTTTAAATGAATATACAGAATCCGTTTTAAATCAGACTTCTATGAAACAAGAAACATTCGGAGCTGGTGAAGTATATTTTTCTAGTGGAAGAGAAAAATCGGGATTTCATTGTGTAGATTTTGATTTATGTCCAAATCAAATTTTCGAAAAGTCGCTATGGAATCCTTTATAATTTATAACGATATATAAAAGAAATTTCAATATAAATTGAATATCGATTCAACCGAGATTTGAATATCGATTTAGAAATCCATATAGGATTATTCTGGAGCTGTATGATATTCTAGTGTGAATATATACGATAATATTTATTTATAAATATTTAATTTAATTGTTTTTAAATATATTTAATATTTAAATGGGTTTATTTAGAGCTTTAAAATTAGCCAGCTTTGCAAACGACCTCCGTTTTCGATGAAACTAATTTGGTTGGATCCGTAATATTAAATTATTGTTAGATTCCAAGTTTCATGATTTTTGGAGTCAGTATGTGGCCGTATGGATTTTTAATGTGAAAAAGAGTTAGTATTTTGACGGTTAAAAATACACTGTGTGAGCAAACGTAGTCGGAATTCGATGAAACCAGTTTCGTTGGGTCCGTAATGTCAAACTCTAGTTTTATGTCCATTTTCATGATTTTTGGATATCATGTGTGATTATAGTAATTTTTAACAGTAAATACAGATAGCGTCTGCTTAAAATAAAATAAAATAATCAATAAAAAAATATTTAAAACCTTTCTATAAATACCCTTACTATCCTACCACTAAGCCTAAAACTCTCTTCCTTTAGTCAAATGCAGAATTAGCCGCCATAAGAAAGAAAAAAAGAAAATAACGTAAGATTTTATTCTTCCAAAATTCAAAATCAAATAAAATCCAAACAGTAATGAAATCGAATACGGTTGGATTCATTGGGCTCATACAAATCCGAACTACGATCTGGTATGAATGATATGGAGTTCGATGTCTTTTCTTCTCACTAGAAATCGTTCAGCATGAGTATAAGAGAGCTAGGGTTCGGATTTCTCCGGCAATGAAAGCATCGATCAGTGTTTGAAGTGTAGCAGGATATTTGCGGTGTGGAGGAGGTTCGGCGGTGAGTTTCTGGAGGGATTCGGTTACAAAGTTGGTCGATGGTTACTGTGCTGGATCGAACGGAAGTTACTTTCGCGATTTCCTGGGTGGGTGCGAGCTCGGATTAGTGGTAAGGGGATGAAGGAGTTTTTGAAGGGAAGTTCATTTGTGGTGGTGTCAGTGAATTCGTGGAGTAATTAAGTGTGAAGGAGGCTTGGAAGGATCGTTATGGGGGAGGAACGAAGCTGGAGTGCGGTGTTTGTTTTCCACGATGGAAGAAGAGAGATATCGGGCTTCGGTGGGTAATTAAATCAAGTTGGGTCGGGTCACGGAAATGGGTAAAAGCCCATATTAGAATTTAAATTAAGTTTAAATTTAAATAAATTAATGTATTAACTTTAATTTATCATATCTTATTCATACGATATCAGAATTCAGTGAAACAAGATCCGTTGGGATCTTATGAACGGACACTATACAATGGAACTGACTGGGAGCGAATCGGAACTCGTTACAATTTATAGCAAGATAAATTGTCCGTCTGAATCAAGCGATGGTTATTGTTATTAACAATGATCGTCCAATGTGAGTAAAACTCACCAACTCTATCAGTTCATATTTTTTATAACGTATATTTAGAACTGGTAAATGATGATTGATTGCTGTATATTGACTGTTTGGTTGAACTATTATGTGATTGGTTGAAATTGTAGATAACGATATATAAATATATATACATATATATATATATCGTTAATCAAATATTGATTCTGTTTATCAGAATATTTCGTACTGAAATGATATTGATGTGAATTATATTGTGTAACATCTGTGGATGCAGGGAAACAGGCCGGAGGGGTCCAACTGGATTCCTCAACATTTATTTTACTGATTTTCATGTGATATATAATTGTGTTGATTATGTGTGTTTGAATGATATCAATCATTGTTATTTGGTATTTTAGATACCATATGAAATACGGGATGTCGAAAAGGGGATTTTCAAAGTGTATTTTGAAAATGGATTATTTATATAAAATCAATGGATTTTATATATAAAAGGAAAAGGGTTTTATAAAAGAAAATAATTATAAAATCAAAGGATAATTATAAAAGGAAAATATTTGTGAAACAAATATAAAAGGAAAATATTTGTGAAACAAATAGGAAAAGAAATATTTATTTAGAAAATAAATACAGATAAAAGAAATATTTATTTAGATAATAAATAAAGTTATAAAAGGAAATATTTGTGAAACAAATAGAAAAGGGAAAATTTGTAAACCATTTACAAATAGAATTGAAAAGGAAATATTTGTAAAACATTTATAAATAGAATTATAAAGGAAATATGCATTTCGAAAAAAATAGATTATAAATGGAAATATTTATTTATGAAAACAAATAGAATTATAAAAGGATTATTTATTTAGAAAATAAATAGAATTATAAAAGAAATATTTATTTACAAAATAAATAGAAGTATAAAAGGAAATATTTATTTAGAAAGTGAATAGAATTATAAAAGGAAATATTTGGAAAAATAAATATTAAATAGAAATCTGTTTTAACAGATAACTGGAGAAGATAAATTTATAAGTAATGTTTTTATAAATTAAGTAAAATAATTTATTATAGGACAAACTGAATATATAAGTCTGAACTTATATAGAGAAGTAGAAATCGGTTTTGACACCGATATGTTAAGTAGATGGTTAACTCAACATTTTATAAAGGAAACTGATTTTGAAATAGGAATTCAAAAAGGAGATAATCAAAAGGAGTAAGTCGAATGGAGTTAACCAAAATGTGTTAACCATAAGGAGTTAACCAAAAGGAGATAATCAAAAGGAGTTAACCAAAAGGAGATAATCAAAGGAGTTAGTCGAAAGGAGATAATCAAAAGGAGTTAAACAAAACAGAGTTAATCGAAATAGAGTAATTGATTAGAGTTAATCAGTTAGAGTTAATCAGTTAGAGTTAATCGAATTAGAGTAATCAATTAGAGTTAATTAGTTAGATTTAATCAGTTAGAGCTAATTAGTTAGAGTTAATCAATTAGAGTTAGTTGAATATAATTATTCGAAAGGAATTATCGAATATAGTTTATTCGAAAGGAGTAATCGAATATAGTTATTCGAAAGGAATTACTGAATATAGTTATTCGAAAGGAATTATCAAATATAGTTATTCGAAAGGTGTGACGGCCGGGAATTTCGCTCGATCCGAATCAGTCGTTAAACCGATCTAGATCGTTCGAAACCCCTGATCGTTTGAGAGCAGGGCAAATCAGAACACAAACAGAAGAACATTTCATTGTATATTACAACAATTCCATCAGAATACAAGAATATACAGAGTATAAATGAATAAATTACATTCGACAAATATCAGAGATTACAATAAATTACATAGCAGCAGAAAAACAATATAAAACACAACTGAAAGTAATGCACGGATACAGAGCTTTCCGAGCATCGTTCCAACTATAAATCAGGATCCTGTGAATATAAATCTGCAAAACCAAAACTACTAGCTGCCCATGTCGAAAATAGGTGCACCTAGAGTTTAGGTTAAAACAATAAACTCCAGGTCAGTCATGTGACTGGTGTGAGAACTAAAACATTTATTTAAAACTTCACTTTAAAAGAGAGTAATTCAAGGGACCACGCCGTATAATACGGAACGGGTTTTCTCCCAAGAATACCAGTGCATAGAAAAGACAACGCAACGCTTTTTCGAAAAATGAAGCTATTATAAGACCCAGGTCCCATCACACAGTGCAACGCAAGCCGGAGGATAGGGTTTTCCCTTATAATAGCCAAACATGCTTGGTACGTTTAAAACAAATCATTTGATACTATAATAAGTGTATAGTGTCAAAACAATTTCAATCATAAATATCAATCATAGACGGCATGGGTACCATATATCATGTCGCCATACTAGTTCTACAATTAAAACCGCAATACACGTATTGGAAATTGGATTTCCGTCATGAGTCGAGGCAAGGGGCAAGATCCTCTCCGCTTCGAGACACTCTAGCAAATGCCTCGGGACTACACACTCTGGGCAACCCCGGATTCGGCTGGGCCGGTCCTCACTTACGTTAGAGGATTAGTTATGCCTGAACACACGTTTCCCGGCCCTTACAGACCTATAATTGAGGCGCCTCGCATCCAACAACTACATAGGTGAAAAGTATATAAATGTCAGGGCTGGTAAGTCACTGACACCACCAAAGCAAGAAAGAAACGTCGTGCCCTCCCAGCGGTCCGTATCCCGTTTTTAACTCATATCGAGATGTGAGGCTCGCGAATTCATGTTATACACAAAGTTGCCACGTAGGCCGTGCTTTGATCATCAACCACAAGACTTTGCTTTTCAACAGAAGCCTTGATCCATGCAACTCAGCATGCCATACAGGCAATTCATGCAATGCGATTGATATCTATCGATATATAACCTCTAAGCTCGTACGTCTCAGAGAAGGGCGTTAAGCAAGAGAATAAATTCTCCGCCGCCAAACAGATATATATTTAACAGAAATCAATCAACACAGAATAAAATCCAATGTCAGACACACAATCCATTTACAAGTTCGTTCTGGGTCTGAACGAAACCGGAGGCACTTTCCTCGCATATCCATAAATCTCCAAGTACGTTTGGACGACCACCAACTGATTCCCTCTTCTTGGGTGTACAACCCAATCAAGATCATCAGTAATCACCCAAGCGATGTGAAGACTTCCGGTCTTCGACCACCGTCTTCATCTTCGACATATCGTCGAATCGGTTATTCAGAATGGGTATAAACCCGGCCTTTCCGAACAATCCGCGTATATTAAAACGAATGTTACACAAACACAACATACGCCTCATTCCAATTCATATTCTCAGGGAAAGGTTCCCATTAATTTTATCCAAGATAAATTCTTTAAAATTTATTCTTTAATCTTCCCTTGGATGTCATTTCAAACCAAATTTTGGTTTTTCAAACTAGTCGAGATTAGCGAACCACACCGATGTAATTATTTATTTATTTCCCAATCACAACCTATTCATCCCATGAAGCAAAACTGGTAATACTCCATATCTAACACCACAGTGTTATCGGTAAAATTAATTACCATTTCTCGTTCAAATCTAATTAAAGATTTAACTATTGCTTTGGAGCAAAACTGGTGATACTCCATTCTCGCTCATTTTCTAAATTTGATAATTTAAATTATCAATTCACATTTCAATCTAATTGAAGATTCATTAAAACTCCTTTTACTGGGTTAATGAACTAGTGTTATTTAAAACACAGTTCACGACAAACCCAAATCACATTTCATCTATTATCGGGTTAAAGAACAAATGTTATTTAAAACACCGTTCACGATAAACCCATAAATCAATTTTATTTCAAACCCGTTTCAAATCCAATTTATTTATTTAAAAATAAATGGGTTGTTATTTTAGTTCTAAACTAGTTCATTTCGATAAAAATCTATTTTTATCTTTTCAAATATGGAGTTTTTCATCCCAATTTTTCCTAAATCATTTCTCATGATTTTACACAAATTATTACTATTTTTAATAATTTTATCAAGGCCCGTACAGTCGATTTCCATCAACGGCCATCGAACTGCACTTACAGCGACCTTTTTCAAATTTGATTTGGACGTATCTCCAAATCCGACCGTTAGATTTCAAATTTCTAATATTCGTTAGAAAGCTCTTTTCGATACGAACCCAACGGTTCCGATTTTAGGAGAATCCGACGGTCGGATCTCCCATAATGTCCGTTTGAAATAAATGGTCTAAATTCACGAACTGCCGCGGCGCGGCGTGTTCTATTCAGGCCATTATATTATATATATAATATATATAATATATATTTCGTCGATTCCTATTTAAAACGAATTTTATAAATGGTTTTGAATTCGTTTCAAAACAATTTCAAACTTTATTTCAAATTCAAATCAAAATTGAATTTTCTATTATAAATCCTTTTTACTTTCATTTCTATTTGATTTCAATTCAAATCGATTTTTACTTCGATTTGATTTTCTTTTCAATTCAATTCAATTCGAATTCGTTTTCTATTCAATTCGAATTCGTTTCGTTATATATTCAGTTCGATTTCGTTTCGTTATATATTCAATTCGATTTCATTTCGTTTTCTATTCAATTCAAATTCAATTTATATTCAAATCAAATTCAATTCGTTTTCCTATCCAATTCAAATTCGTTTCGTATCCAATTCAATTTGAATTCGTTTTATATCCAATTCAATTTGAATTCGTTTTATATCCAATTCAATTTGAATTTACCTTCTATTTACTTCGATTCGAATTCATTTCAAATTGATTTCAATTCAATTCGAATTCGTTTTCAATTCAATTCAAATTCGTTTTTTATTCAAATCAAATTCAATTCGTTTTCTTATCCAATTCAAATTCGTTTTATATTCAAATCAAATTCAATTCGTTTTCCTATCCAATACAAATTCGTTTCGTATCCTATTCAATTTGAATTCGTTTTATATCCAATTCAATTTGAATTTACCTTCTATTTACTTCGATTCGAATTCATTTCAAATTGATTTTAATTCAATTCGAATTCGTTTTCAATTCAATTCGAATTCATTTCAAATTGATTCAATAAAATTTCAATTTGAATTTTAATCTAATTAAATTTGAATTTCATTTCAAAATATTAAATTTTGAAATCACTTTTCAATATTCATTATAAAACGAATATAATCGATATAAATATCGTTCGCGTCAAAATAGCGCATCTCTAATCAATACGGCTTTATATATTTCAATAATTCCGTTATTCATATTTCGTTCAACACATAACTAATCTCAACGGATGTGTACTGTAACACCCCACCTCCGCTAGGGTCACTCTTTCGGGGGCACTAGCTTCTGGGGGGCGTTAGAACTGGGTAAGCATGCATAATGATATATCAAGGCAGAACAGGAACATAAATATATATGTAAAACAGAGTAAATGAGAATAAAACAGCGGAATATCTCAAACCATCTCAAAACAAGTCTAGTACATCATAAAGTCATCTGCAAAAATAAATATGTCTAGTACAACATAAACAGAAATACAGAAATACGTAGTGCTATCCCCAAAAATAAAAGTGATAAACCATAGCGAGCTCAATGTCCAGGCATACATGAGCTATCCAGCGAACAAGCAAGCGATCCAAGCTAAGCACCACTGTTCCCTCCCTGAGAACCTGGGGGGAGGGGGGGAAACAGAAGAAAAGAAGCGAAAGAAAACAGGTCAGTCAAAAAGACTGGTAAGCCCTACTACGATCAGTCTATAAACTAATAAAGCTAACATCATGATGGAAACTGAGATGAATATACTGGCAATAGATAAAGGTGTCATCACTTAAAGAAGATTAAGCTTTGCACCACAGTGTACTAGCAAACTAACATAACAGGTATTGATCCCTCAGCCCAAACTTTGGCCCAATAGCATGAGGTGACCTTAACACAAGGTCCAGCCCAACGGTCTAGTCGATCGGCTCCCTATAATCCTAACACGTCAAGTGTTGGTGTCCATACGGCCCACATATGGTTGTAGTCAGACTGTGCCGGGTCCACCTTCGGGTGTATCAAGCCCTCGGGTGTCAACCCCAGACACCTAAGCAATAATGCACAGTCTAAACCTACTGGTACCCGTGCCTCGAGTTTGTCCAACACCGGACTACGTGCACGTCCGCAGCCCGCCTGGACCTGCACCGCTGTACCACTCAGCCGTCGCTTTGGTCGCTTACATCAGTCCAGTAATCGTGCCCCGCCCTAGCCTAGCCTCTAGGGTTGTGAATGATACCCAACTGGGATTACTGCTGGAACAGACCACGTTGCTAGGGTTTTCTAAGAGGGTTAAGTGTGGTTTAACCCCTCACTAATCATGGATTAAATTAGCTAAGTGTAACCAACAGTTCACCACTTAACCCCATTTAATCCCTCGTATCCCCAAAATTGGTTAAGTATTAGTGGGCCATGACTTAACCCTAATCATGAGGCATTAATTAATTTAGTTGTGCCTTAACCTCTCACATTAGACCTTGTTGTGGTTACTAGTTAGGCCGGGCGGGTCCGGGTAGCTTTACACCACAACTTGGTCTAACCTCGGGTCCAAGGTACACATGACCAACTTCTCACATTGGGTCCTATTGTTTGTAGCAACTAGTTAAGCCGGTCGGTTCCGGGTAGGTTTACGCTACAAACTCAACCCAACCTCGAGTTGGCCACACTTATGTTTTCTAAGTGTCATGTCCACTTTATTTTCAAACATAATCACAAGTTTAACAAATACTTGGGTAGACCTAACTTAATAGGTAAATTCCCAAGGGGTAGACCTAACTTAATAGGTAAATTCCCAATCTTATATTTTCATGTATTTTAAGTTTTACCCAAAAAAAAAACCCCCCAACGTCATTCTATCGCTTACATATTCGTCATAACGCATAAAGGATAGAAAGAGGGAACTTGGCACAACATACATGATAAATCTTACATATCATAATAAGCATGCATAACATGTTGGACTTGCATAACTTAGCATAGTGAACTTGCATAAACATGCATAACTTGTTAAACTTGCAAATCATGACTTAGTGAACTTGCATAAACATGCATAACTTGTTAAACTTGCAAATCATGGCATAGTGGACTTGCATAAACATGCATAACTTGTTAAACTTGCAAATCATGGCATAGTGAACTTGCATAAACATGCATAACTTGTTAAACTTGCAAATCATGGCATAGTGAACTTGCATAAACATGCATAACTTGTTAAACTTGCAAATCATGGCATAGTGAACTCGCATAAGCATGCATAACTTATTAAACATGCATAACATAGCATAGTGAACTCGCATAAGCATGCATAACTTATTAAACATGCATAAATCCCAACTTTCATCACATATTAACTTTAGAGTTTCTAAAATGAAGGTAAGAGGGCTTACAAATATTATGAAGACACAAATCCACTAATAAAGATTGAAAAGCCCTTTATGCAAGCATATAAAAACCCAAAACAAAGCTCCAATTAACAAAAATCCCAAAACTCTAGCTTTAGCAATTAAAGCTTGCAACTTGATGATGTATGCAAGCTAATGATCATTCATACAACTTAGAAATGCTTGTATGAACATCAAAACCTTCATAGAAATGATTTTTGAAGAGGGTGGAGGCTAGGGTTTTTAGGTGGAGGCCATTTGAGAATTCAATTTGACATAGTTTGGTTGCTAGAATGAATAATGAGGTTTTAGGGTAGGATTAGGGGCTTATTTATAGAAGATTAGAGTGTTTTTAGCCCTAGGATTAACCCTCGGTTAGTTTAGGCCCGTCAGATTTAGGAATTCTCTAGAACCAATCCACAAGACCAAGCCCCAAATCAAAATGGTGCGCCAGGCAAAACTGCCTGGCCACCCCGTGTCGACAGGGCTGTCGACAGGGCAGTCGACATCCTAAGACCCCTGTCGACATGCCTGTCGACATGGGGGTCCTGGCGGGAGTTTTCCCGCCTGACGCCAGTTAGCCCTAATCCTTGTTTTTAATTTAAAATTTAAATCTGTTTTTAACATGGAAATTTCTGAAAACTTCAATGGGCCTTAACTGGGTCATACGGACTCCGATTTTCGAAAACTCGGACTCTATTTCGTGTATTTTTCCGAGACGAACGCAATGGCATAGCCCGTTTCCCTTGATTCAGATTTTAGAATTAAATTCTGCCTCGATTTATGTTATAACAGGTTATTGAAAATACGGGTTGTTACATTCTCCCCTCCTTAAAGGATTTCGTCCCCGAAATCTTCAAGTTGGGAAGAACGTATCCTACCATCCAATCATCCATCTACTCAAAGCATCATCCACGAGCAATCATTGTCCTTAAAAGGTTCTAAATGCTGTATGAACATATGCAAAAGTGTGTGTGTATGTACTTATCTAATGCAAAGATCAATGCAAAATATGTTAGTGAAATGTATCCATATGTATGCAAATCCCTAACATAATGTATAATATCTACATGCGTGCTCAATCATACATCCATATGCAACATCCATGTGATTGCATACAAATTTCATCCAAGAATAAGCATAAACACTCATGCACATGCAATATGAGGAGTGTGTGAGCCGATCTAGTGCCTAATGTGTATCATGCATCCACGAGTAACCACTTGCAAACACTTGCAACCACTTGCAACCATCAAGCATAACATGTTTCAAACACATGTTTCATCCAAAGGGTTTCTACCTATGGTTCTCATGACAAGATTAGCACGATAACTAGATAAACATGGATAGAAAAGAGAAAGACATGCTAAACAAAGGAAAGAGATTGAGAGTGTACCCTCAAAAAGGAATGGATAAAGCCCACGCATCTTCTCCTCGGTTTCCCAAGTTGCGTCTTCTTCGGCTTCACCCCATTGAACCTTCACCAACCTGACCTCTCGATTCCTTAGATTCTTGGTCTCCGTCCCCAAGATACGAATCGGAGCTCTTCTCAAAGTTGCCTCTTTCTCTACTTCCACGTCTTCAAGAATGCTAGGTTCAACCACCTCAGCGGACTCATGTAGGCACTTTCGGAGATGCGAGACATGAAAGACATTATGCACTCCGGACAGTTTCTTGGGCAATTGCACTTTATAAGCCATCTTCCCAATTCTCTCTATGATAGGGAAGGGTCCAACAAATCTCGGTGCTAACTTCCCAACAGCTCCAAATCGGACCACATTCCGCAAAGGAGAAACCTTTACGAAAACCATGTCCCCAACATCAAACTCCAAATCGGATCTCCGCTTATCAGCATAGGATTTCTGTCGGTCTTGGGCCGCCTTCATCCGTCTTCTAATCAACTCGACCTTCTCGGATGTATCCCTAATCATGTCAGGTCCAAGTATAAGCTTATCTGTAGTCTCCCACCAACATGTAGGTGACTTGCACGGCCTCCCATATAAAGCTTCAAATGGTGCCATCCCTATGCTTGCTTGATAACTGTTATTATATGCAAACTCAACAAGAGGAAGATGGTCTTCCCAAGCACCACCAAAATCCAGAATGCAAAGCCTCAACAAGTCCTCAAGTACCCTATTCACCCTTTCCGTTTGGCCGTCTGTTTGTGGGTGATAGGCCGTACTCAGGTTCAACCTCGTGCCCATAGCTTCCTGCAGACTATTCCAGAACTGACTAGTAAAGATGGGGTCTCGGTCACTAACTATGCTGGAAGGGACTCCATGTAGTCGTACTATCTCACGAAGATATACTGATGCTAGTCCAGATGCGGTCCTTTTGCTCTTCACCGGAATGAAATGAGCACTCTTCGTAAGCCTATCTACAACGACCCATATACTCGTATTCCCCTTCCTTGACCTTGGAAGCCCATCAATAAAGTCCATAGAAATACTCTCCCACTTCCATAGCGGGACCTCTAGAGGATGCAATAGCCCACCGGGCTTCTTCGACTCGGCTTTTACTCTCTGACAAACAACACATCTAGAGACAAACTCGGCCACATCCTTCTTCATTCCAGGCCAGAAGAAAATGCGCTTCATATCTTTATACATCTTATCACCGCCTGGATGTATAGTCAACTTGGAGCGATGTGCTTCATCAAGAACTTTCCTCACCAAATCTTCTACCATCGGAACACAAAGCCTTCCGTCTCTCCTTAGCCAACCCTTATCATCTATAGAATATCGAGCAAGGTGGCTAGATGTCTCCCCTCGAATCAGCTTATCCATGATCTCAATTATCTGAGGGTCTTCCTTCTGCGAAGCCCCAACTTGATCCAGAAGGGTAGGCCTGAGCTCTAGAGATGCCAAAGAACCGGTCATCGACTCAACTGTCAAAGAAAAATCAAAGGTTGCCAAGAACTCTAAATTCTTCATCTCAACAAATAGAGGACTTAGTGTCAACCTTTTTCTACTCAACGCATCCGCTACAACATTCCCCTTGCCAGGGGTATAGGCTATATCAAAATCATAGGAAGCCAAGAATTCCATCCATCTCTGCTGCCTCAAGTTCAGATCCTTCTGCGAAAAGAGATACTTCAAAGACTTATGATCAGTATACAGCTCAAATCTCTCTCCCAGAAGATAATGACGCCAAGCCTTGAGTGCATATACTATTGCCGCCAGCTCTAGATCATGAGTGGGATAATTCTTCTCATGCACCTTAAGTTGCCTCCCACCAAAACATATAACTCTGCCTTCTTGCATCAGAACGGCGCCCAACCCCGTGCCACAAGCATCCGTGTACACGGTAAATATCTTACCACCATCGGGTAAAGCTAGAACTGGTGCTGAGGTAAGGGCTCTCTTGAGTCTTTGAAAAGCAAGCTCACAGTCCATATCCCAAGCAAAAACTAAGTTCTTCTTCGTCAACTTAGTAAGAGGAGCGGATATCTTCGCGAAGTCCTTGATGAACTTCCGGTAAAAACCCGCAAGACCCAGAAAACTTCTCACCTCGGTTGCATTCCTTGGAGTCTTCCAATCCTGAACTGCAACCACCTTAGCGGGATCCACCGCTAAGCCTTGCCTGGATACGATATGCCCAAGGAATCTGACTTCCCTTCTCCAAAAGTGGCACTTGGAGAACTTGGCCTTTAACTGATGTGCTCTAAGCGTATCCATCACCTCTACAAGATGCCTCGCGTGCTCTTCTTCATCCTTGGAGAAAACCAGAATATCATCCACAAAGACCACGACAAACTTGTTCAAGAACTCCCGAAACACCCTACTCATCAAGTCCACAAAATACGCGGGTGCATTCGTCAAACCGAACGGCATAACCAGCCATTCAAAGAATCCATCTGGAGTTTTGAATGCAGTCTTGTCTTTACTATCTTCAACCACTCTGAGCTGATGAAATCCAGTGGCAAGATCAAGCTGAGAGAAGACAGAAGCACCAACAAGCTGGTCAAAGAGATCATCGATCCTCGGTAACGGGTGTCTGTTCTTCTTAGTCAGCTTATTCAATTCTCTATAGTTCACACAGAGTCGAAGAGAACCATCTGCCTTAGTAGCAAACACCACAGGCGCTCCCCATTCGGATATACTTCGTCTGATGAAGTTCTTCTCAAGTAACTCCTTTACTTGCTTGCTGAGCTCCCATCTCTCACGCGGAGCCATGTGCCGAACGGGCAAAGAAACAGGCTTAGCATTATCGACCAGATAAATGCGAAAATCAATCTCTCTTTTCGGGGGCAACCCCTTAACTTCTTCAAAACCATCTGGATAATCTCGGACCACCCTTACAGACTGAAGGGCTTCCTCTGACGAGTCGAGAGATTCAAGATAGCACAACATGACGGGATCCTTCGGATTGCATGAAATCTCTAAGGTGTTGCCAAGGCGAGTCACAAGCCTCACAACCCTATGCTCACAATCAAGAATGGCTCCATATCGGGACAGCCAATCCATGCCCAATATCAATCCGTATCCCCTGAAACCAAGAACATATGCACTACACAAGAACTCTACACTGAGTATAGAGATCCTCAGATCCTCACATATCATAGATAGATGAGCAGAACCCCCAATGGGATTCGAAACACAAACGGGATCATCCACTAAGCTAGTACTAAGGTGCAAGCTATCAACAAGATCAGATGAAATAAAGCTATGTGATGCACCAGAATCAAACAAGGTACGAACTGGAAGATCAGAAACATAAACAAGGTTCTCAACAGAAACACTACCTCGATCGGGAACTGAAGCGGTATTGAGAGCATGAACTTGCCCTCCTGAAGGTCCAGCCTGTCCTTTCTTCTTCGAGCACTCCTTGCTGAAGTGTCCAGCCTCACCACAGAAAAAACATCCACCACTAAGCTTCCTTTTCTTCTTCCTACAATCCTTAGCAAAGTGTCCAGGCACACCACAGTAATTGCACTTTCCCTTGCCTTTGTTGTTGTTCCCCTTCTTGTTCTTGCCCTGATTTCCCTGACTGCTTTGACCACCTTGATTGCCTTTGCCTTGAGAATCAGTCTTCTTTGCTTGAGTATCACTCGTCTTGACCTCTTTCTTTCCATCTCCCTGAAGTAGAGCCATATTGACCAAACTCTCAAAAGTAGCCCCATGCGGAATATGTGACATCGTCAAGCCCTGCAGCGGCTCATTCAACCCTCTAGCAAATCGAAGAGCCTTTTTCTCAGGAGTGTTCACCATATCCAAACCAAAACGGGCCAGCTGATTAAACTTGTTCACATACTCCTTAACAGACATATCACCTTGCTTTAATGCAATGAACTTCTCCATCTGTAAATTCGCCTCAGCAGAAGATAGAAACTTGGCCACAAATCTAGCCCTCAAATCGGCCCAAGTCTCAACGGGCCTCGTCCCATTGGTGACCTCCCACCAATAGGCCGCTTCATCCTTCAAAAGCCACACTGTCAATAAGATCTTCCTCTCGTCATCAATCCCAAAGATAGCAAACAGGTCCTCAATGTCTTTCAGCCAATTCCTAGCTTCAACAAAAGATTCCGTGCCTAGGAAATTCTTACCTCCCATCGCCTTGAAGTCTTTACAAACCTTCGTGAACTCAACCTGAGGATGCTGAGGGGGAGGAGGAGGAAGAGGAGCCTCAGCAACAGGAGGGGGAGGAACATTAGCAACGGGAGGAGGAATATTAACCACTGGAGGGACCACCGGAGGAGGGACATTAGGGGGAGGATTCTCAACTACAGGAGGAGGAGTGGGAGTAGGGTTTGCGGGGCCGGCTGCCGCCCTAGCTTCTAGAAGTCTCCTATACCAGAGTGGCACATTTACTCCATCCGGGATGGCAAGATCCTCAGCCATACTGAAACGAAGGATAAGATAAGATTAGGTCAAGGGAACGAAGGATAACGCTAATGGCTTTTTGGGGAATAGCCTTTTAAAATACTAGACTTTTCTTTGGAAAATACTTTATACTTGTTTTGAAAATAGTTTTTCAAAAGTCTTTTAAAAACTTTTTGTTCTTTCTCGTAAACCATATGCTCTGATACCAAATTTGTAACACCCCACCTCCGCTAGGGTCACTCTTTCGGGGGCACTAGCTTCTGGGGGGCGTTAGAACTGGGTAAGCATGCATAATGATATATCAAGGCAGAACAGGAACATAAATATATATGTAAAACAGAGTAAATGAGAATAAAACAGCGGAATATCTCAAACCATCTCAAAACAAGTCTAGTACATCATAAAGTCATCTGCCAAAATAAATATGTCTAGTACAACATAAACAGAAATACTGAAATACATAGTGCTATCCCCAAAAATAAAAGTGATAAACCATAGCGAGCTCAATGTCCAGGCATACATGAGCTATCCAGCGAACAAGCAAGCGATCCAAGCTAAGCACCACTGTTCCCTCCCTGAGAACCTGGGGGGGGGGGGGGAACGGAAAAAAAGAAGCGAAAGAAAACAGGTCAGTCAAAAAGACTGGTAAGCCCTACTACGATCAGTCTATAAACTAATAAAGCTAACATCATGATGGAAACTGAGATGAATATACTGGCAATAGATAAAGGTGTCATCACATAAAGAAGATTAAGCTTTGCACCACAGTGTACTAGCAAACTAACATAACAGGTATTGATCCCTCAGCCCAAACTTTGGCCCAATAGCATGAGGTGACCTTAACACAAGGTCCAGCCCAACGGTCTAGTCGATCGGCTCCCTATAATCCTAACACGTCAAGTGTTGGTGTCCATACGGCCCACATATGGTTGTAGTCAGACTGTGATGGGTCCACCTTCGGGTGTATCAAGCCCTCGGGTGTCAACCCCAGACACCTAAGCAATAATGCACAGTCTAAACCTACTGGTACCCGTGCCTCGAGTTTGTCCAACACCGGACTATGTGCACGTCCGCAGCCCGCCTGGACCCGCACCGCTGTACCACTCAGCCGTCGCTTTGGTCGCTTACATCAGTCCAGTAATCGTGCCCCGCCCTAGCCTAGCCTCTAGGGTTGTGAATGATACCCAACTGGGATTACTGCTGGAACAGACCACGTTGCTAGGGTTTTATAAGAGGGTTAAGTGTGGTTTAACCCCTCACTAATCATGGATTAAATTAGCTAAGTGTAACCAACAGTTCACCACTTAACCCCATTTAATCCCTCGTATCCCCAAAATTGGTTAAGTATTAGTGGGCCATGACTTAACCCTAATCATGAGGCATTAATTAATTTAGTTGTGCCTTAACCTCTCACATTAGACCTTTTTGTGGTTACTAGTTAGGCCGGGCGGGTCCGGGTAGCTTTACACCACAACTTGGTCTAACCTCGGGTCCAAGGTACACATGACCAACTTCTCACATTGGGTCCTATTGTTTGTAGCAACTAGTTAAGCCGGTCGGTTCCGGGTAGGTTTACGCTACAAACTCAACCCAACCTCGAGTTGGCCACACTTATGTTTTCTAAGTGTCATGTCCACTTTATTTTCAAACATAATCACAAGTTTAACAAATACTTGGGTAGACCTAACTTAATAGGTAAATTCCCAATGGGTAGACCTAACTTAATAGGTAAATTCCCAATCTTATATTTTCATGTATTTTAAGTTTTACCCAAAAAAAAAAACCCCAACGTCATTCTATCGCTTACATATTCGTCATAACGCATAAAGGATAGAAAGAGGGAACTTGGCACAACATACATGATAAATCTTACATATCATAATAAGCATGCATAACATGTTGGACTTGCATAACTTAGCATAGTGAACTTGCATAAACATGCATAACTTGTTAAACTTGCAAATCATGACTTAGTGAACTTGCATAAACATGCATAACTTGTTAAACTTGCAAATCATGGCATAGTGGACTTGCATAAACATGCATAACTTGTTAAACTTGCAAATCATGGCATAGTGAACTTGCATAAACATGCATAACTTGTTAAACTTGCAAATCATGGCATAGTGAACTTGCATAAACATGCATAACTTGTTAAACTTGCAAATCATGGCATAGTGAACTCGCATAAGCATGCATAACTTATTAAACATGCATAACATAGCATAGTGAACTCGCATAAGCATGCATAACTTATTAAACATGCATAACATAGCATAGTGAACTCGCATAAGCATGCATAACTTATTAAACATGCATAAATCCCAACTTTCATCACATATTAACTTTAGAGTTTCTAAAATGAAGGTAAGAGGGCTTACAAATATTATGAAGACACAAATCCACTAATAAAGATTGAAAAGCCCTTTATGCAAGCATATAAAACCCAAAACAAAGCTCCAATTAACAAAAATCCCAAAACTCTAGCTTTAGCAATTAAAGCTTGCAACTTGATGATGTATGCAAGCTAATGATCATTCATACAACTTAGAAATGCTTGTATGAACATCAAAACCTTAATAGAAATGATTTTTGAAGAGGGTGGAGGCTAGGGTTTTTAGGTGGAGGCCATTTGAGAATTCAATTTGACATAGTTTGGTTGCTAGAATGAATAATGAGGTTTTAGGGTAGGATTAGGGGCTTATTTATAGAAGATTAGAGTGTTTTTAGCCCTAGGATTAACCCTAGGTTAGTTTAGGCCCGTCAGATTTAGGAATTCTCTAGAACCAAGCCACAAGACCAAGCCCCAAATCAAAATGGTGCGCCAGGCAAAACTGCCTGGCCACCCCGTGTCGACAGGGCTGTCGACAGTGCAGTCGACACCCTAAGACCCCTGTCGACATGCCTGTCGACATGGGGGTCCTGGCGGGAGTTTTCCCGCCTGACGCCAGTTAGCCCTAATCCTTGTTTTTAATTTAAAATTTAAATATGTTTTTAACATGGAAATTTCTGAAAACTTCAATGGGCCTTAACTGGGTCATACGTACTCCGATTTTCGAAAACTCGGACTCTATTTCGTGTATTTTTCCGAGACGAACGCAATGGCATAGCCTGTTTCCTTGATTCAGATTTTAGAATTAAATTCTGCCTCGATTTATGTTATAACAGGTTATTGAAAATACGGGTTGTTACATGTACGGTCAACACATGAACCTTCATTTTATAATGTTGAAGATATAGATTTTATTATTAAAATATTTCGTTCAACACATGACTAATCTCAACGGATGAGTACGGTCAACACATGAACCTTTATTTTATAATGTTCTTTATTTTCCCGATTGGAATAAAGTGCAATCAATTACCATATAGCGTTAACTATATGGATTCCATACAACACATGTATATAATAGCAACGATAAATAATCAACCATCATCCAAAGTGCACTACACTGTACAAGCATCAAATATAGATATCTAATGCTTATAACAGCCTGTCAATCGATCGATCGACAAACAACTAATTATTGAGATTAGTGTATGTCATATATTATCCCAATACCCGTGTGGGGTTTCAAATCAACAAACACGTATTTTAATTTGTGCAGTTGGGCGATGTGTAAAATTTATCGACCCAATCGATATCAGTCAAATTAGTGTATATAAACAAATCGGCCGATTTGTTTATAAATATTTATTTACTCACTTTCACGTTAAAAATTATATTTTTAACGATAATATATTTTATTTTAACACATGAATTTCTATTCAATTCATTTATTCAATAAAATGATATTTTTATTTCTCTAACATATTTTAGAAAATTTCGGTGGCATAACGGCACGATACTAGAAACGGGACGAGGCCTAGCCTTATCCCCGGTCTAGTGAAGGCCCACGCCATTCACACATCAATCAAATCCATTCCATTTCACCAAACAATTCAATTCAAACCAAATAAACTAACCAACTACAAAACCAAACAATTTAACAAACAAGCCATCCATGGTCTGTGGATGACGGGTGTCGGTGCTTCTAAACATCGTCTGCATCCTAGTATATATATATATATATATATATATATATATATATATATATCTAGAAAAAGAAATTAAAGAGTGAAGAATTCTCACCAATAGCTATCCAATACCACGACTCTTCATTTATAGAAATCTTTGTTGTTCTCGCCTTTTTATCACCTTCGTTGCCCGTATTCTCTACATATGTAAAAATCGAATTTTTACTTCGCTATTCAATATATAAAAATCGAATTTTTACTATGCTATTCAATATATAAAAATTGAATTTTTACTATGCTATTCAATATATAAAAATCGAATTTTTACTTTGCTGTTCAATATATAAAAATCGAATTTTTACTTTGTTATTATATAGATAAAAATTATATTTTTACCTCGCTATTCTCTATATAAAGATTTCGCGTTTTCAAATATAAAGATTTCGCCTTTTCAAATATATCATTATAAAAGTCATATTTTTATTTTGCTACACATACAAAGATGATATTTCTAATATTCCTAGCATGTAAAAATTATATTTTTTAATTCTCTACATAAACAAAAATCATATTTTTACATCTTCTATATAGTAAAGATTATATTTTTAATACTTTAAAAATATAAAAATCATATTTTTATTACTTTAAAAATATAAAAATCATATTTTTATAACATAAAAATCCTATCTTTTTAAATATAAAATCATATCTTCTTATATGAATAAAAATCATTCTTTTACAATTGTAAAAATCTAATCTTTTCTATCAACAAAATCTAAACTTCATTGGCGTAGAAATCTAATTTTAATTAGCTATAAAAATCTATTTTTATATTAAATAAAAACTTACATCGATATTTAGGGCTTCCGGTGCAGCAGGGGGGCGGAGCTGCTGGTGTTCCTGGTGGAGGTGCTCGCAAACGGGTGGCGCGGTAGCATTGCTGTGAAATTGGAGGTGGAGGGACCACGGCAGGGGATTGGAGGCGGCGCAGATGGGCAAGGAGGTGGCTGAGGATGTCGTGGTGGGGCTTGGTGGCGGCAGTCTGGGAGGGGAGCGACGCCGTAGAGGAGGGCGACGATGAGCTCGAGATCGTTTTTCGTATATTTTTTTTCTTTCTGAATTGGAGTCAACGGTGAGGGAGTGAGAGATAAGAAGGTAGGGGATTTATTTATAATAAATAATTTATTTTATTTTTATTTTAAAAAGCAACTTTTTCATTCGAACTCGAAACAAGGCCCACCGCCTGTCGTCCATAGCTAATTACCCCCATTCCGAACACAATGGGATATGTATCGCAGGCTGATTCTATCGTTTCGATCAGTTTTTGTTGAAATCAACATATAACTCTATATATTGAATTTGCACGCGTATTTCAATTTACCGTCGTCACATACGAACTCTAAAAATTCCATAAAAATATTTTCTAGCTTCGTATTGACGATACGGTTCTAACAAAACTAGTTTCGTCGAATTCTAAGACCGTTTGAAAAATGGCCAATTTCCAGTCGATTAAAATCAACTAAAACTGGTCAAACGCGTTTTCCTTTGCCACGCTCACATATTGATTCGAAAAATTATGAAATTTGAAATCTAGCAATAACTTGACATCACGGACCCAACAAAAGTGGTTTCGTCGAAATCCGAGGTCGTTTGCAAAATTCCTTTTTTTAAGGGCCTGAATTCCATAGCGACTATTCAGAATTTTCATCTGGACATATCTTTTGATCCCCGCTATGAAATTTCGATTTTTCAGATTCGTTGGAAATATATCATCAATTCGATCCTAATGTTTTTGGTTCCAATAAAATCCGGTTTAATTTGCACCCGGTACATTCAATTAAAGTTTGAAATCGAATTATCGAACTACCGTGCCATTTTCAATTCTATTTATAATTATATATAATTATTTATATTCTAACGATGACGTATATAGTATATACGTTCTAATTATATTCAAAATAAATTTTCGCGTCGATATTATTTAAAATAATTCATTTTAAATATTCAAAATTCGCTAAAATTGCCAAAATAAAAATTTTAAACTGGCCCAGATTTTCGGGTTATTACAATCTCCCCCACTTAAAACTTTTCGTCCCCGAAAAGGAACAAAGTCGAAAGTGGTTTGATTAATCAACTCCACGTTCGATCCGGCTTCCATTCTCCAACTTTTCAGTTTCTGAGAATTTTCAAATTCTTCAAAAATTTGGCTAACACCCTAAATTTTCGAAAAATTTCGCCATAACCTCCCCTGCACCGGGAGCCACGGGTAAATCCCGAAATTGCCATACAGGCCTTCTGATCTCAAAATGAAAAAGAAAAAGCCAAGCAGCTAGCCAATAGGCTCATAAAATCATCATCACCCAAACAAAACAGTAAATTACATAGTAAACATGTACCTATTTGTCGGGAAAACAAATTTTATTCTCTGCTCTAGCCTCCTTGCTATGACCTGTTCATTATAAGTACATGTTTATGCAAGCAAATGCGACCAATTTTCAATATAATTCAATATTTGATGCAATTAGGCATAATGGTTAAAAATTATGAAACAAATAAACAAACAACACAAACATCAATCAATTAGTGAATTAGAGTTTCAAATTCATAATCTTGATATATATACAGAAAATCTTGTTTTGATGCCAATTCACAACAAATAAATCTATCTATATTAGTTTTGGTTCTCACACCAGTCTAATGGGAATATATAGAAATCACACTTTCGAAACACGAACATAAATCCTGATGATGTAGCTACAATCATCAGAATCATCTCCGGGCAACTATAGCATGATTCTATATCTATCCAGTATATTAAAACTTCGAATATACGTTCATGACGCGTATACGCGAAACCTTTATATACTCGATTGCCCAAATTCAAAATAAGTAAATATTCAAATACGTATAAAACGATTTAAATTTCAAAACAAAATTGTTTTTATCTGAAAAATATACTCTTCACACTCGTTCTAGGATACTACTGATCCTATCGCTAACGAGTCATTCTAATTGGATGTTACTAATCCAATATCTGATGAATTCTTTCGTATGGTTCTAATGTGCCTTGTTCTCGAGCTCTGTAAACCAAAGCTCTGATACTAAATGTGACGGCGGGGAATTTCGCTCGATCCGAATCAGTCGTTAAACCGATCTAGACCGTTCGAAACCCCTAATCGTTTGAGAACAGGGCAAATCAGAACACAAACAGAAGAACATTTCATTGTATATTACAACAATTCCATCAGAATACAAGAATATACAGAGTATAAATGAATAAATTACATTCGACAAATATCAGAGATTACAATAAATTACATAGCAGCGGAAAAACAATATAAAACACAACTGAAAGTAATGCACGGATACAGAGCTTTCCGAGCATCGTTCCAGCTGTAAATCAGGATCCTGTGAATATAAATCTGCAAAACCAAAACTACTAGCTGGCTGTGTCGAAAATAGTGGCACCCAGAGTTTAGGTTAAAACAATAAACTCCAGGTTGGTCATGTGACTGGTTTGAGAACTAAAACAGTTATTTAAAACTTTACTTTAAAAGAGAGTAATTCAAGGGACCACGCCGTATAACACGGAATGGGTTTCCTCCCAAGAATACCAGTGCATAGAAAAGACAACGCAATGCTTTTTCGAAAAATGAAGCTATTATAAGACCCAGGTCCCATCACACAATGCAACGCAAGCCGGAGGATAGGGTTTTCCCTTATAATAGCCAAACATGCTTGGTACGTTTAAAACAAATCATTTGATACTATAATAAGTGTATAGTGTCAAAACAATTTCAATCATAAATATCAATCATAGACGGCATGGGTACCATATATCATGTCGCCATACTAGTTCTACAATTAAAACCGCAATACACGTATTGGAAATTGGATTTCCGTCATGAGTCGAGGCAAGGGGCAAGATCCTCTCCGCTTCGAGACACTCTAGCAAATGACTCGAGACTACACACTCTGGGCATCCCCGGATTCAGCTGGGCCGGTCCTCATTTACGTTAGAGGATTAGTTATGCCTGAACACACGTTTCCCGGTCCTTACAAACCTATAATCGAGGCGCCTCGCATCCAACAACCACATAGGTGAAAAGTATATAAATGTCAGGGCTGGTAAGTCACTGACACCACCAAAGCTAGAAAGAAACGTCGTGCTCTCCCAGCGGTCCGTATCCCGTTTTTAACTCATATCAAAATGTGAGGCTCGCGAATTCACGTTATACACAAAGCTGCCACGTAGGCCGTGCTTTGATCATCAACCACAAGACTTTGCTTTTCAACAGAAGCCTTGATCCATGCAACTCAGCATGCCACACAGGCAATTCATGCCATGCGATTAATATCTATCGATATATAACCTCTAAGCTCGTACGTCTCAGAGAAGGGCGTTAAGCAAGAGAATAAATTCTCCGCCGCCAAACAGATATATATTTAACAGAAATCAATCAACACAGAATAAAATCCAATGTCAGACACACAATCCATTTACAAGTTCGTTCTGGGTCTGAACGAAACCGGAGGCACTTTCCTTGCATATCTGTAACAACCCGTATTTTTCGATAACGTGTTAAGACGAGAATCAAGGCAGAATTTAATTTTAAAATTCTGAATCAAGTAAAACGGGCTATGCCATTGCGTTCGTCTCGGAAAAATACGCGAAATAGAGTCCGAGTTTTCGAAAATCGGAGTCCGTATGACCAAATTATGGTCCGACGAAGTTTTCAGAAAATTCAAGTTCAAAAGCAAGTTCTAATTTCGAAAATTAGGGCTGGAAGGCTAGGCGGGAAAAATTCCCGCCAGGCACCCCAAGTCGACAGCCCTGTCGACTTGGGAGTCGACATGGCCCAACCCAAGTCGACAGCCCTGTCGACTTAGGGGTCGACTTATGGTGGCCGAGCCATCTTGGCTTGGTGCACCTGCACTTGTCTCTGGTCTTACTCTGGAAGCTTCCAACGTGGTTTGATGGCTCAGATCTATCCTAGTGTTAATCTAAGGGCCTAAAACTACCCTAATCCCTATAAAAACACCCCTAAGCCTACCCTAAACCCTCATTATTCATTCATGCAACTAAACTATGGCAAAATTTTCACTCTCATGGCCTCCACCCTCATTCTAAAAATTCCTAAGTAAATTCCTATGAGAGGTTTCATGATCTTGAGAGTGTTAGAGAGTTTCTATGTTAGTATGAGAGCCTCTCAAGTTGATTTCAAGGCTAAAGCTTTGATCTTTGTTCATAAAGATGGGGTTTTGATTGATTTGGGGTGTTCATCTTTGGGTTTTGGGTGATGGCATGCATAGGCTCCATCACAATCTTTTATTTAAAACGATTTGTGCCTTCATAGCAATGTAAGCCCTTTCCCTACTCTTAGATATTAACTATGAAGTTAAATGTTCATGTTGCAAGTTTGGGTTTGATCATTGAGAATGATACATGCTATCATGTCATGCAAGTTTATGAAGTCATTATCTTGATCTTATGGGCTAAAAGCTACAACCTTTGTGTTGAAATGTTGCATTATGCAACATGAGAACCTTCATAACCTTTATGTCAACTTGCATATGAAGTCATAACCCTTATATGATGATATATGCGAGTTACTAGTCATCATTCCATGTCTTTTGTCACCATGATTCGCTTTTGTGCCAAGTTTGGGTTTATGCATGTTTTTGAGGCTTAAGAATGTAACATGCAAGTTAATGAACACATTTGTGCCTCATTTGCCACCATGATTAACTTGTGGCTTAATATCCACTTTTGTCATGCCTTTGACAAGTTCCTTCTTTGAATCCATTATGCGAGTTTAAGAGCGTTGGGTCACATTGTGGGAAAACATAATGACATGAACATGATTTGGGTAAATGGGTATAAACATGACAATATGTAACGTTAAATATGACATGTGTTTATACTTGAAAACATGACTTGAAATATGACATGAAAGTTGACATGTGAGTATGCATAAAACATAAGCTTGGGAATTTACCTATTAAGTTAGGTCTACCCTTTGGGAATTTACCTATTAAGTTAGGTCTACCCAAATGCTTGAAAACTTGTAACATGTTTTGGAAACATGATGGACATGACACTTAGATAATATAAGTGTGGCCAACTTGAGGTTGGGTTGAGTTTGCAACGTAAAACTACCCGGAACCGACCGGCCTAACTAGTAGTTGCAAACAATAGGACCCAATGTGAGAAGTTGGTCATGTTGTGCTTAAACCCGAGGTTAGACCAAGTTGTGGTGTAAAGCTACCCGGAACCGACCGGCTTAACTAGTAACCGCAACAAAGTCTAATGTGAGAGGTTGAGGTGCATTAAGTAACTAATGCCACATGATAGGGTTAAGTTAATTTGATTAATGACGCTTAACCAAATATGACATGGACAAATGGGTTAAGCAAATTGATTAGGCTAATGTTACTAAACAAAACATGACAAGGTTGGGTAGGTTAAATAATTTGATTTGCCTAATGACACTTAACCATTTTTATACGACTAGTGGACGGGGTTAAGTTAACCAACACTTAACCAATCCAACACGATAATTTGGGGAAGGTTAAGTAAGTTTTCTTAATGAAACTTAACCAAAAAATACAGTTAACGGATGAGGTTAAGATTAGACTCAACTAGTCTAAGCATGGAAATCGGATGGGGTTAAGTTAGCCTAGACTTAATTAATCCCACCTGGTAGTTTAATGGAGTTAAGTTAAACACTTAACTAATCTAACATGATGATTTGAGGTGGTTATGGGACCTATACGTAACCAATCTAACTCGTGAATTTATTGAGGTTAAGTTAACCTGTACTTAACCGATCTAACGTGAAAACATGATAAGGCTAAGTCACGAATCGCTTGAATGCACTTGACCGATTTGACTAAGACAATTGATAGGGTCAAGTTAATATATACTTAACCAATCTGGAATGATAATTGGACGAGGTTAAGTCGTGAATTGCTTAATATACTTAATCAATGTGAACATGGTTTGTAGGGTTATGTCTTGGACTTGGATACTTAGCCAATTTTGACATGATTTGTAGACGGGTTAAGTCATGAACTTAAGTGACACTTAATCCATTATGAAAACCCTAGTTCTGAGGATTAGGTGGATAACCGTAGTTAACAAGGATAAAGGGAATAAGGCTAAGTGGTAAACCTTAGTTGAGGAATAACTAAGTAATGATTCTTAGTCAAGGAAATTTAGACCAGTTCATAGATAGATGAGTAACCTGATACGGTAGGTCATCATTTAAGTATACGTGTAGGAGCAAGTATCTGATTTAGATAAAGGCTCCAGCGAACTGGGTGACGAAGCAGCGGCTTCGGGGAACATGAGGATATTCTTGGTATCCCTCTGTGAGCTGCTAGGTGATTATACTAGGCTCATGAGAGGTTAAGGTCTGCGTTAGAAGAGCCAAGAGTATGCCTTGGTTGCTATGCGAGCGACCTAAAGACGGGGATGGATAGGGGATAGTCGGCGATACACGGTCGTACCCTAGATAGCATTTCGTCAGGCTACCTACCATCTTTGGTCAGGCGTGTACGTACGGAAAGGCAGAGAACACCCAAAAGACCATAATTGCTATCTAATTATGGTTGCGGTTGGGCTAGATTGTGGGTTGGCCAGTAGTGTGTTCTCATACAGAATTTATCCTGTCTTGTCTTTCACTAGTTGAGGGAGGGGTCGCGTGGGACCATAGCCACATATAGAAAAACAGACCTTAGCATCTGCATCGGCAGATAAATCGAAAGCTCCCGACCGAGTCCTGTATTTCCTGGTCTGCCCTGTGAAAGGACTCGGATGGCACGATGTGATACATGTGCATACAGTCATGGAAAAACGATTCATGATGAATGCGTGGGAAAAAGGGCGCGGTTGACGGTTAGCGTAATTCCTAGTGGCCCTGGGTGGTTGAACCAAAACCGAGATACGATAACGTGCAATAGGTAAGCGTAATCCCTAGTAGCCCTAGGTAGCATAAGTCCTAGTTGTACAAACGATAATTCATGTTGGAAGACACTAGCTAGGTTTAGGGTAACAGTCCAAACCGATCTTGAGGATCACGGAACTATGTTAAAGTAATATAGAATCTCAGGGGAAAGCCCGTATGGTCTACGGCAAGGGACTGGACATTTACATGGAAAGGAACATACGAGTTGAGTAACCTATATATGCGGCATATTAGGTTGACATGGACCATTATACGACTTTTGAGTAAGGGTCATTCATGGATAACACATGATACGGTTGGGATACTAGTACGGTAGGTGCAGAGCAGATGTACAGGAAAGATACCATGGGACGTTAGACTTGAAAGATATCTTGGGATATTATACTTGATAGAAACCTGACGACGTGATACCTTGTTTTATCTTGACATCGTGATTTATCGTGACACCTTAGTTTATCTGAGTTCAGTAGTTCATCATGTTATTTTGATTTAGCTTATCTATCTTGTCATCATGCTTATGTTCATCTCAGTTTCTCATGTCAGTTAACTTTACTAGTTTTTATGATAATAGTATATAGGGCTTACTCAGTCTTTTTGACTGTCCCATTTTGTTTCGCCTCTTTTCTTCCGTTTCCCCCCCCCCCCCTAGGTTACAGGGAGGAAATACTGTTGTTTAGATTCGGACTTCTTCTGCTTGAAGGTCATCATGGATGGCTTGGACTTTTCTTGGCTATGGCTACTTTACTGTTTTTACTTGGGGAATAATTTATGAAAAAGTCTTTATGCTTCTTTATTATTGCAAGACAGGTTTTGATGTACTCTGATGTAAAAGGCTTTAGACCTTATTTATTCATGTTATGAAAGTTTGATTTTACTTCCGCTATTTTATATGTTCTGTCTTGTGATATTTCTGTGCATGTTTACCAATAATGCCCCTCTAAAGCTAGTGCATTCCTTTGCGAGTGACCCTAGCGGCGGTGGGGTGTTACATTTGGTATCAGAGCGAGGTTACCAGACTGGGCAAAAGTTTTTAAAGACCTTCTGAAAACTATTTGAAAACCGTTTACAAAGAAGCATTTTTTTTCAAGAAAATTTCTTTTAAAAGAAAAAGGCTATTCCCCCAAAGGCCATTAGCACTATCCTTGTTTCCTTAATTGAATCTCTTTTCCTTTCTTTCCTCCACCTGTAGTCACAGTGGCTTTAACTGCGACTAGTCTTTTCTATCTACGAAAGTGCTTTCCATGCGATGGAGGTGGTTCTCGAGAGACCAGTGGCCGCGTTATAAGAAAGGATAGTGAGAAAGAGGATAAAGGATATGAGCTTAAGGATGAGCAACTTGTTGGTATGGTTTAGTCCTTAATGGAGGGAGAAAGATGAACAATGAAACCCATGACGAGAGAGTACCTTTGGCATGGTAAAACAGGGTGGATAGTTAAGTATTATGGGACAAGGACAAGATCATCGGGAGGGTAATAGTATGCTCTCATTTCTAGGGTACCTCGGAAGGAGGGTAACGATCTTGTTAAAGGTTTAGCTCTTCTTCTCTATCATCCCGTTAGGACTTTGTTTTGATCATCGTATCATTTAAGTCTGCTTCGATAGTTGAGTCTCTGCACCTTAAGTACTAGCGTAATAGAGAATCCCATTTTTGTCTCAAAGTCCTATTGGAGAATCAGTCCATTTATTCATGGCTTGTTTGGATTTGAGAATGTCTATGTCAAGTGTTGAGCTTGGAAATAATGCTTATGTTTATAAGCTATGGATAGATTCTAAGGATGAAGTGGTTATCCAGTAAGGGGTGCCACTCTCGGTTTTGATAGGAGGGTATTTAGACTCTTGACTAGCCTTGGTAATACCCTCGGAGTCTCGTGTAACCTTTTGGGTTCGGTCATGATTAGTTACTTAGAATCCCGTGATGCCTTTATTGGAAATTTGAAGCCCGATCGAGTGGTGTTCGCCGATAAGACGGATGGTTTATTTCACTTATGCATGGGTTATGGAAACCACCCTAGTAAGTGTGCTTGATAACCTGGTTGACATCTGTTTACTTTCAAGAGAAAGTTCTTCTACATGAAATACCTTATAGCATATAAACGAGATCCAAGATTCACTAGTGAATTTTGGAAAGCTTGCATGAGATCATGAGTACGCAGTCATGTTTGAGCCAAGTATTCTAGAAAAAGGATAAGTGCAAGTGGAACGAGAGGCGACGAAGAAATGAGTTCCAGCTCATGTTATGGAAACAGGAAATAAGAAGCTACGAAATCGCGAAGTTAAAAGACGGTCAAGGCACAATGGAATCAAGCCCAAGGAAATACGACTTTGATGGTCAAAGACTAGATACACGCATGATATCTCTTTTTGGGAGTATATCCTTGATTCCTGTTTTCGGTAGAGCTTACTTGTAGGCTATCTTTTGTGGACATCCTCTCGGTCCTATTTTCTGTTACGAACCCCGTAAGGAGTTTGTCTTGTTTATCTTTTCGACCCTGTTCTAGGGAATCCTAGGTAGAACCCTATGGATGTAAACATGTATTTGAAACATGTTATGATTGATATGGTTGCAAGTGGTTGCTCGTGGATGCGCGAATACACATTAGATACTAGCTCGACTCGGTCACATTTCACATTGCATATGCACGAGTATTTATACTTGTTTATGGATGAAATCGAATGTATTATCATGCGGTTGTTGCATATGAATGAATGATTGTGCATGCATATAGTATCTATATGATTAGGACTATTTGCATACATGTTGGATTCATGGCACTATACATATTTTTGCATTAGATCACTCAGGCCTGATCATTTACGTTAGATAAGTGCATATACACACACCTTTTGCATTTATTCATACAGCATTAGAAATCATCTAAGGACAATGGTTGCTTGTGGATGATGTTTTGAGTAGATGGATGATGGATGGTAGGATATGTTCTTCCTAACTTGGAGATTTCGGGGACGAAATCCTAAAAGGTGGGAAGAATGTAACAACCCGTATTTTTCGATAACGTGTTAAGACGAGAATCAAGGCAGAATTTAATTTTAAAATTCTGAATCAAGTAAAACGGGCTATGTCATTGCGTTCGTCTCAGAAAAATACGCGAAATAGAGTCCGAGTTTTCGAAAATCGGAGTCCGTATGACCAAATTATGGTCCGACGAAGTTTTCAGAAAATTCAAGTTCAAAAGCAAGTTCTAATTTCGAAAATTAGGGATGGAAGGCTAGGCGGGAAAAATTCCCGCCAGGCACCCCAAGTCGACAGCCCTGTCGACTTGGGAGTCGACATGGCCCAACCCAAGTCGACAGCCCTGTCGACTTGGGGGTCGACTTATGGTGGCCGAGCCATCTTGGCTTGGTGCACCTGCACTTGTCTCTGGTCTTACTCTAGAAGCTTCCAACGTGGTTTGATGGCTCAGATCTATCCTAGTGTTAATCTAAGGGCCTAAAACTACCCTAATCCCTATAAAAACACCCCTAAGCCTACCCTAAACCCTCATTATTCATTCATGCAACTAAACTATGGCAAAATTTTCACTCTCATGGCCTCCACCCTCATTCTAAAAATTCCTAAGTAAATTCCTATGAGAGGTTTCATGATCTTGAGAGTGTTAGAGAGTTTCTATGTTAGTATGAGAGCCTCTCAAGTTGATTTCAAGGCTAAAGCTTTGATCTTTGTTCATAAAGATGGGGTTTTGATTGATTTGGGGTGTTCATCTTTGGGTTTTGGGTGATGGCATGCATAGGCTCCATCACAATCTTTTATTTAAAACGATTTGTGCCTTCATAGCAATGTAAGCCCTTTCCCTACTCTTAGATATTAACTATGAAGTTAAATGTTCATGTTGCAAGTTTGGGTTTGATAATTGAGAATGATACATGCTATCATGTCATGCAAGTTTATGAAGTCATTATCTTGATCTTGTGGGCTAAAAGCTACAACCTTTGTGTTGAAATGTTGCATTATGCAACATGAGAACCTTCATAACCTTTATGTCAACTTGCATATGAAGTCATAACCCTTATATGATGATATATGCGAGTTACTAGTCATCATTCCATGTCTTTTGTCACCATGATTCGCTTATGTGCCAAGTTTGGGTTTATGCATGTTTTTGAGGCTTAAGAATGTAACATGCAAGTTAATGAACACATTTGTGCCTCATTTGCCACCATGATTAACTTGTGGCTTAATATCCACTTTTGTCATGCCTTTGACAAGTTCCTTCTTTGAATCCATTATGCGAGTTTAAGAGCGTTGGGGTCACATTGTGGGAAAACATAATGACATGAACATGATTTGGGTAAATGGGTATAAACATGACAATATGTAACGTTAAATATGACATGTGTTTATACTTGAAAACATGACTTGAAATATGACATGGAAGTTGACATGTGAGTATGCATAAAACATAAGCTTGGGAATTTACCTATTAAGTTAGGTCTACCCTTTGGGAATTTACCTATTAAGTTAGGTCTACCCAAATGCTTGAAAACTTGTAACATGTTTTGGAAACATGATGGACGTGACACTTAGATAATATAAGTGTGGCCAACTCGAGGTTGGGTTGAGTTTGCAACGTAAAACTACCCGGAACCGACCGGCCTAACTAGTAGTTGCAAACAATAGGACCCAATGTGAGAAGTTGGTCATGTTGTGCTTAAACCCAAGGTTAGACCAAGTTGTGGTGTAAAGCTACCCGGAACCGACCGGCTTAACTAGTAACCGCAACAAAGTCTAATGTGAGAGGTTGAGGTGCATTAAGTAACTAATGCCACATGATAGGGTTAAGTTAATTTGATTAATGACGCTTAACCAAATATGACATGGACAAATGAGTTAAGCAAATTGATTAGGCTAATGATACTTAACAAAACATGACAAGGTTGGGTAGGTTAAGTAATTTGATTTGCCTAATGACACTTAACCATTTTTATACGACTAGTGGACGAGGTTAAGTTAACCAACACTTAACCAATCCAACACGATAATTTGGGGAAGGTTAAGTAAGTTTTCTTAATGACACTTAACCGAAAAATACAGTTAACGGATGAGGTTAAGATTAGACTCAACTAGTCTAAGCATGGAAATCGGATGGGGTTAAGTTAGCCTAGACTTAATTAATCCCACCTGGTAGTTTAATGGAGTTAAGTTAAACACTTAACTAATCTAACATGATGATTTAAGGTGGTTATGGGACCTATACGTAACCAATCTAACTCGTGAATTTATTGAGGTTAAGTTAACCTGTACTTAACCGATCTAACGTGAAAACATGATAAGGCTAAGTCACGAATCGCTTGAATGCACTTGACCGATTTGACTAAGACAATTGATAGGGTCAAGTTAATATATACTTAACCAATCTGGAATGATAATTGGACGAGGTTAAGTCGTGAATTGCTTAACATACTTAATCAACGTGAACATGGTTTGTAGGGTTAAGTCTTGGACTTGGATACTTAGCCAATTTTGACATGATTTGTAGACGGGTTAAGTCATGAACTTAAGTGACACTTAATCCATTATGAAAACCCTAGTTCTGAGGATTAGGTGGATAACCGTAGTTAACAAGGATAACGGGAATAAGGCTAAGTGGTAAACCTTAGTTGAGGAATAACTAAGTAATGATTCTTAGTCAAGGAAATTTAGACCAGTTCATAGATAGATGAGTAACCTGATACGGTAGGTCATCATTTAAGTATACGTGTAGGAGCAAGTATCTGATTTAGATAAAGGCTCCAGTGAACTGGGTGACGAAGCAGCGGCTTCGGGGAACGTGAGGATATTCTTGGTATCCCTCTGTGAGCTGCCAGGTGATTATACTAGGCTCGTGAGAGGTTAAGGTCTGCGTTAGAAGAGCCAAGAGTATGCCTTGGTTGCTATGCGAGCGACCTAAAGATGGGGATGGATAGGGGATAGTCGGCGATACACGATCGTACCCTAGATAGCATTTCGTCAGGCTACCTACCATCTTTGGTCAGGCGTGTACGTACGGAAAGGCAGAGAACACCCAAAAGACCATAATTGCTATCTAATTATGGTTGCGGTTGGGCTAGATTGTGGGTTGGCCAGTAGTGTGTTCTCGTACAGGATTTATCCTGTCTTGTCTTTCACTAGTTGAGGGAGGGGTCGCGTGGGACCATAGCCACGTATAGAAAAACAGACCTTAGCATCTGCATCGGCAGATAAATCGAAAGCTCCCGACCGAGTCCTGTATTTCCTGGTCTGCCCTGTGACAGGACTCGGATGGCACGATGTGATACATGTGCATACAGTCATGGAAAAACGATTCACGATGAATGCATGGGGAAAAGGGCGCGGTTGACGGTTAGCGTAAATCCTAGTGGCCCTGGGTGGTTGAACCAAAACCGAGATACGAAAACGTGCAATAGGTAAGCGTAATCCCTAGTAGCCCTAGGTAGCATAAGTCCTAGTTGTACAAACGATAATTCATGTTGGAAGACCCTAGCTAGGTTTAGGGTAACAGTCCAAACCGATCTTAAGGATCACGGAACTATGTTAAAGTAATATAGAATCTCAGGGGAAAGCCCGTATGGTCTACGGCAAGGGACTGGACATTTACATGGAAAGGAACATACGAGTTGAGTAACCTATATATGCGGCATATTAGGTTGACACGGACCATTATACGACTTTTGAGTAAGGGTCATTCATGGATAACACATGATACGGTTGGGATACTAGTAAGGTAGGTGCAGAGCAGATGTACAGGAAAGATACCATGGGACGTTAGACTTGATAGATATCTTGGGATATTATACTTGATAGAAACCTGACGACGTGATACCTTGTTTTATCTTGACATCGTGATTTATCATGACACCTTAGTTTATCTGAGTTCAGTAGTTCATCATGTTATTTTGATTTAGCTTATCTATCTTGTCATCATGCTTATGTTCATCTCAGTTTCTCATGTCAGTTAACTTTACTAGTTTTTATGCTAATAGTAGATAGGGCTTACTCAGTCTTTTTGACTGACCCATTTTGTTTCGCCTCTTTTCTTCCGTTTCCCCCCCCCCCCCAGGTTACAGGGAGGAAATACTGTTGTTTAGATTCGGACTTCTTCCGCTTGAAGGTCATCATGGATGGCTTGGACTTTTCTTGGCTATGGCTACTTTACTGTTTTTACTTGGGGAATAATTTATGAAAAAATCTTTATGCTTCTTTATTATTGCAAGACAGGTTTTGATGTACTCTGATGTAAAAGGCTTTAGACCTTATTTATTCATGTTATGAAAGTTTGATTTTACTTCCGCTATTTTATATGTTCTGTCTTGTGATATTTCTGTGCATGTTTACCAATAATGCCCCTCTAAAGCTAGTGCATTCCTTTGCGAGTGACCCTAGCGGAGGCGGTGTGTTACAATATCCATAAATCTCCAAGTACGTTTGGACGACCACCAACTGATTCCCTCTTCTTGGGTGTACAACCCAATCAAGATCATCAGTAATCACCCAAGCGATGTGAAGACTTCCGGTCTTCGACCACCGTCTTCATCTTCGACATATCGTCGAATCGGTTATTCAGAATGGGTATAAACCCAGCCTTTCCGAACAATCCGCGTATATTAAAACGAATGTTACACAAACACAACATACGCCTCATTCCAATTCATATTCTCAGGGAAATGTTCCCATTAATTTTATCCAAGATAAATTCTTTAAAATTTATTCTTTAATCTTCCCTTGGATGTCATTTCAAACCAAATTTTGGTTTTTCAAACTTGTCGAGATTAGCGAACCACACCGAAGTAATTATTTATTTATTTCCCAATCCCAACCTATTCATCCCATGAAGCAAAACTGGTAATACTCCATATCTAACACCACGGTGTTATCGGTAAAATTAATTACCATTTCTCGTTCAAATCTAATTAAAGATTTAACTATCGCTTTGGAGCAAAAATGGTGATACTCCATTCTCGCTCATTTTCTAAATTTGATAATTTAAATTATCAATTCACATTTCAATCTAATTGAAGATTCATTAAAATTCCTTTTACTAGGTTAAAGAACTAGTGTTATTTAAAACACAGTTCACGACAAACCCAAATCACATTTCATTTATTATCGGGTTAAAGAACAAATGTTATTTAAAACACCGTTCACGATAAACCCACAAATCAATTCTATTTCAAACCCGTTTCAAATCCAATTTATTTATTTAAAAATAAATGGGTTGTTATTTTAGTTCTAAACTAGTTCATTTCGATAAAAATCTATTTTTATCTTTTCAAATATGGAGTTTTTCATCGCAATTTTCCCCAAATCATTTCTTATGATTTTACACAAATTATTACTATTTTTAATAATTTTATCAACGCCCGTACAGTCGATTTCCATCAACGGCCATCGAACTGCACTTACAACGACATTTTTCAAATTTGATTTGGACGTATCTCCAAATCCAACCGTTAGATTTCAAATTTCTAATATTCGTTAGAAAGCTCTTTTCGATACGAACCCAACGGTTCCGGTTTTAGGAGAATCCGACGGTTGGATCTCCCGTAATGTCCGTTTGAAATAAATGGTCGAAATTCACGAACTACCGCGGCGCGGCGTGTTCTATTCAGGCCATTATATTATATATATAATATATATTTCGTTGATTCCTATTTAAAACGAATTTTATAAATGGTTTTGAATTCGTTTCAAAAACAATTTCAACCTTTATTTCAAATTCAAATCAAAATTGAATTTTCTATTATAATCCTTTTTACTTTCATTTCTATTTGATTTCAATTCAAATCGATTTTTACTTCGATTCGAATTGATTTTCTTTTCAATTCAATTCGACTTTGTTTTCTATTCAATTCGAATTCGTTTCGTTATATATTCAGTTCGATTTCGTTTCGTTATATATTCAATTCGATTTCATTTCGTTTTCTATTCAATTTATATTCAAATCAAATTCAATTCGTTTTCCTATCCAATTCAAATTCGTTTCGTATCCAATTCAAATTCGTTTCGTATCCAATTCAATTTGAATTCGTTTTATATCCAATTCAATTTGAATTTACCTTCTATTTACTTCGATTCGAATTCATTTCAAATTGATTTCAATTCAATTCGAATTCGTTTTCTATTCAATTCAAATTCGTTTTCTATTCAAATCAAATTCAATTCGTTTTCCTATCCAATTCAAATTCGTTTTGTATCCAATTCAATTTGAGTTCGTTTTATATCTAATTCAATTTGAATTCGTTTTATATCCAATTCAATTTGAATTTACCTTCTATTTACTTCGATTCAAATTCATTACAAATTGATTTTAATTCAATTCGAATTCGTTTTCAATTCAATTCGAATTCATTTCAAATTGATTCAATAAAATTTCAATTTGAATTTTAATCTAATTAAATTTGAATTTCATTTCAAAATATTAAATTTTGAAATCACTTTTCAATATTCATTATAAAACGAATATAATCGATATAAATATCGTTCGCGTCAAAATAGCGCATCTCTAATCAATACGGCTTTATATATTTCAATAATTCCGTTATTTATATTTCGTTCAACACATGACTAATCTCAACGGATGAGTACGGTCAACACATGAACCTTCATTTTATAATGTTAAAGATATAAATTTTATTATTAAAATATTTCGTTCAACACATGACTAATCTCAACGGATGAGTACGGTCAACACATGAACCTTTATTTTATAATGTTCTTTATTTTCCAGATTGGAATGAGGCCCAATCAATTACCATATAGCGTTAACTATATGGATTCCATACAACACATGTATATAATAGCAACGATAAATAATCAACCATCATCCAAAGTGCACTACACTGTACAAGCATCAAATATAGATATCTAACGCTTATAACAGCCTGTCAATCGATCGATCGACAAACAACTAATTATTGGTATTAGTGTATGTCATATATTATCCCAATACCCGTGTGGGGTTTCAAATCAACAAACACATATTTTTATTTGTGCAGTTGGGCGATGTGTAAAATTTATCGACCCAATCGATATCAGTCAAATCGGTGTATATAAACAAATCGGCCAATTTGTTTATAAATATTTATTTACTCACTTTTACGTTAAAAATTATATTTTTAACGATAATATATTTTATTTTAACACATGAATTTCTATTCAATTCATTTATTCAATAAAATGATATTTTTATTTCTCTAACATATTTTAGAAAATTTCGGTGGCATAACGGCACGATACTAGAAACGGGACGAGGCCTAGCCTTATCCCCGGTCTAGTGAAGGCCCACGCTATTCACACATCAATCAAATCCATTCCATTTCACCAAACAATTCAATTCAAACCAAGTAAACTAACCAACTACACAACCAAACAATTTAACAAACAATTCCCTCCTTTACCTTCCCGTCCTTCTCCACCAATTCCCCCCGATCCACCTCCTCCTACTGCTACTTCCACCTTTTCAGACAAACCCTCAAAAGCTAATATCAGATCCAAATTTTCGGTTCCAGATCCTTCTCCAATTGATAATCGATCTAATTTCTATTCGTCGTTACCCTCTTCGTCTAATTCAGATCCACGAAATTCCCTCAGATCCACGACCTCTAATGTTCCTCCTCCTCAAGCGGGGGTTTCCAATGTCAATTTAGCGAACCCTATTCCTTCTCAAGCTGGTGGTTCTAATTTGTCGAACCCTATTCCTTCTCAAGCTGGTGGTTCCAATTTGTCTAATGCCTCTTATCCAGCTTTCATGAAATTGGACTACGCCTCCCTCTTTAATTCACTACCTCGGAATGCCGGTGCTTTCCAACCCCAACACTTCGACATCGCTAGAGATGGAATTCCTAAGAAGATTCCAGAGGAAGTCAGGGCGGAAGGCATGAATTATTGGAGCAACGTCTTGGTTGGTTTCTTTCTGGATGGTACTTCTTCGTACTCTTTAGTGGTAAACTTCCTAAACCGGTTTTGGAAATTAGATGGAGAAGTTAGTATTAAATCAGATGGAATGCATTTCTATTTCAAGTTTTCTAATGAATCTGATAGAGAAAAAAAATTAAAATCTGATCCTATTTTTATTAGAGGTTGTATGTTTATTATAACTAGATGGGATCCATCGCTAGGAAATAATCAAGCGCAGATTAAGAAAGTCTCTATCTTGGTCCATTTTTATAGAATTCCAACCATTCTCTGGACATTGTTGGGTATTAACTGGCTCGCTTGTCATGTGGGTAGATTAATTTGTTTTGATAGTAGCACAGAAAAGATGCAGAGATTTAGATACGCAAAAGCATTAATTGAGATCTCTTCTGAGTTTGAGTTACCAGACAAAATTGTGGTAGATGGTTTAGGGAAGGAATGCCCATCAGTTAGGTTATCCTACGACTGGAGACCCAACATTTGTACCACTTGTAAGGTTTTTGGACGTTCAACTAGTAAATGTGAGTTTAATGCAAATGCAATTGCGGATGATGGCCATGTAGAGGACAATAATTTACATGGCAGACCTCATGTTTTAAATGGTCAGTTTAATAGGAAAGTCCCAACAAATGCTAATACAAGCAATTGGACATCAGTTAATAATAAAGCTAAAAAGTACTGGAGAAGAAAAGGTGCTGCAATTGATAAATCTAATGTTAATGTTAACGCTGAAATGCCTAATGTTAATGCAAATCCTTTTGTTGCTTTGGCTAATGAGAATGATGAAAATGTTAATACTGAGGCGATTGATGATCATGTTAACTCTAACTCAAATGTGCAAGGAAATAATCAAGAAGCTGATTATAATTCCAATGGAAATGTTGTTTCTTCTACTAGTAATGATTCACAAGTAAACACTATTAAGGAGGCTGCTAATCATGACAAAGAGCAGATTAATCAAACTGAAGATGTTATAGAGGTTGGCAATCTCTTTGATGATAATTCCGTTGATATTGACAAATCCGCAAGTGGAAATTCTGGTATGGTTAATTTTGCTACATCAAGTGGATCCATGTGTGCTTCTGTTGTCAATTCTGCCACTGCTAAATCCTCTCTGATTGCAACCAAATCATGTACATCAGCTAATGTAACTGCTACACCATCAAAAACCTCCCCTTATGGAAACCTGAAGCCACCCTCAAGCCTTCAACTACCCCTCCAGCTGTCACAGGTGCAGGTTTGACTTTCCCAATCGTTAACGCTGCTTTGCTATCCACGGCGGTGCCCACAAGCTCTCTTCCTCCTTCTAAATCCAAGAGCAATAAGCTGACTGGAAAATTTTGGCAAGACGACGATTTAGATGAAGGTATTGATTATGGTCCAGACGATGTAATTCCTCAAAGTAATAAAATGAAAGCTTCCAGAAGGCATACACGGAAAAACCCATTGTACGACCCTTCTCTTACTTGAAGTGATGTTGTTGCTACATATTTTCATTTGCTGATGTTAGATGGGACTTTTTGCTGTTAAGTGATATTTCTCTTGTGGTAGAAGGTTGACACTTTGGGCTTCATGCTACTGGTATGTTGCTTGCATGTTGTTATGCAAAGGGCTTCTCCAGGTACTACTAATAATATGTAAGCGTTGTATGGTGAGGATCAGCGAGGAGGCATTAATAATTGAGAGAATGGTGATTGTTGTTAGTGTAACCTATAAATTTTTGTTAGTAATAAAAGCTTAACACTGCCTTTAAAAAAAATCAATTTAACAAACAAGCCATCCATGGTCTATGGATGACGGGTGTCGGGTGCTACTAAACACCGTCTGCATCCTAGTATACATATATATATATATATATATATAGAAAAAGAAATTAAAGAGTGAGGAATTCTCACCAATAGCTATCCAATACCACGACTCTTCATTTATAGAAATCTTTGTTGTTCTCGCCTTTTTATCACATTCGTTGCCCGTATTCTCTACATATGTAAAAATCGAATTTTTACTTCGCTATTCAATATATAAAAATCGAATTTTTACTATGCTATTCAATATATAAAAATCGAATTTTTACTATGCTATTCAATATATAAAAATCGAATTTTTACTTTGCTATTCAATATATAAAAATCGAATTTTTACTTTGTTATTATATAGATAAAAATTATATTTTTACCTTGGTATTCTCTATATAAAGATTTCGCCTTTTCAAATATAAAGATTTCACCTTTTCAAATATATCATTATAAAAATCACAATTTTATTTTGCTACACATATAAAGATGATATTTCTAATATTCCTATCATGTAAAAATTATATTTTTTAATTATCTACATAAACAAAAATCATATTTTTACATCTTCTATATAGTAAAGATTATATTTTTAATACTTTAAAAATATAAAAATCATATTTTTATTACTTTAAAAATATAAAAATCATATTTTTAAAGCATAAAAATCCTATCTTTTTAAATACAAAATCATATCTTCTTATATGAATAAAAATCATTCTTTTACAATTGTAAAAATCTAATCTTTTCTATCAACAAAATCTAAACTTCATTAGCATAGAAATATAATTTTAATTAGCTATAAAAATCTATTTTGTATTAAATAAAAACTTACATCGATATTTAGGGCTTCCGGTGCAGCAGGGGGGCGGAGCTGCTGGTGTTCCTGGTGGAGGTGCTCGCGAACGGGTGGCGTGGTGGCATTGCTGTGAAATTGGAGGTGGAGGGACCACGGCAGGGGACTGGAGGCGGCGCAGATGGGCAAGGAGGTGGCTGAGGATGTCGTGGTGGGGCTTGGCGGCGGCAGTCTGGGAGGGGAGCGACGCCGTAGAGGGGGCGGCGATGAGCTCGAGATCGTTTTTCGTTTTTTTTTTTTTTCTGAATTGGAGTCAACGGTGAGGGAGTGAGAGAGAGGATGGTAGGGGATTTATTTATAATAAATATTTTATTTTATTTTTAAAAAGCAACTTTTTCATTCGAACTCGAAACAACGCCCACCGCCTGTCGTCCATAGCTAATTACCTCGATTCCGAACACAATGGGATATGTATCGTAGGCTGATTCGATCGTTTCGATCAGTTTTTGTTGAAATCAACATATAACTCTATATATTGAATTTGAACGCATATTTCAATTTACCGTGGTCACATACGAACTCTAAAAATTCCATAAAAATATTTTCTAGCTTCGTATTGACGATACGGTCCTAACAAAACTAGTTTCATCGAATTCTGAGACCATTTGAAAAATGGCCAATTTCTAGTCGATTAAAATCAACTAAAACTGGTCAAATGCGTTTTCCTTTGCCACGCTCACATATTGATTCGAAAAATTATGAAATTTGAAATCTAGCAATAACTTGACATCACGGACCCAACAAAAGTGGTTTCGTCGAAATCCGAGGTCGTTTGCAAAATTCCCTTTTTTAAGGGCCTGAATTCCATAGCGACTATTCAGAAATTTCATTTGGACATATCTTTTGATCCCCGCTATGAAATTTTGATTTTTCAGATTCGTTGGAAAGATATCATCAATTCGATCCTAATGTTTTTGGTTTCACTAAAATCCGGTTTAATTTGCACCCGGTACATTCAATTGAAGTTTGAAATCAAATTATCGAACTACCGCGCCATTTTCAATTCTATTTATAATTATATATAATTATTTATATTCTAACGACGACGTATATAATATATAAGTTCTAATTATATTCAAAATAAATTCTCGTGTCGATATTATATAAAACAATTCATTTTAAATACTCAAAATTCACTAAAATTGCTAAAATAAAAATTTTAAACTGGCCCAGATTTTCGGGTTATTACAAAAGGAATTATTAAATATAGTTTATTTGAAAGGAGTATTCGAATATAGTTATTCGAAAGGAATAATCGAATGTATTTTATTCGAAAGGAATTATCGAATATAGTTATTCGAAAGGAATTATCGAATGTAGTTTATTCGAAAGGAATTATCGAATGTAGTTTATTCGAAAGGAATTATCGTAGTTTATTCGAAAGGAGTAATCGAATATAGTTTATTCGAAAGGAGTAATCGAATATAGTTTATTCGAAAGGAGTAATCGGGTATAGTTTATTCGAAAGAAGATTATCAAATAAAGTTTATTCGAAAGAGAGATTATCAAATATTAGTTATTCGAAGAGAGTTAATCGAATATAGTTGATTCGAAAAGGAGTTATCGAATAGAGAATATTCTAAAGAGAGTTATATGTAGAAATCATATTATATCGAATTCGGGAAAGTATTATTCACTTCCGTTTTTAATCAAGATTTATTTATTCCTAAATAAATTAGTTGTTTGTTTATTTATCCAAATTAATAAATAAAAGTTATACTTAAGTTATTATATTTCGGAAGCATGGGATTATAACACTATTGTTATAATCATATGATTTCTGTAAAAGCAGTGGATTCGTGAATAGAATCTGAGAGTTACGTAAGGAAGTTTGTTAAAGATTTAAAAAGGGTACTTTGTCTATTTCGAGGTTAGAAATGTTGTTTAGTTAAGGTCTGAGAGGTAATTATATGCCAACACGATTGACTCCATTTTGAACCAAGGAATGGTTAAGGTTCGATAGTGAAGGTTGGTTAAGTGAATTTAGTTAATGAAGGCAATGATTTGAATTGGCATAGCGATGTTTTATTTAAACATCTGTTTAAATCCAGTGAATGAGTTTTGGGAACATTTTCCAAATATAATCAGAAATATTTTCTAATCATAGAAAATGAAATTTTGGATAATAAAGAATATTGGAATGACAGTGATACGTGAAATAAGGAATGGAAATGTTTTCCAATAGTTAATACTTATATTTTCTAAATTTAGAAAAATTAGAATTTACGGAGATATGGAAATGGGTAACTGAATAAATTAATGATAAAGTAATTAAAAAAGAGAAAAAAAATCGATTGATGATTGATCGGTAAGATTTCCATTTGGAAATACGACCGTTATTTGCACACGTGTTTTTCTTTGATAGTAAACTCACCGACTAGCGAAGGTTTTGACCATTTTTTCGTCGTCAACATAGAGAGACCGGGAACAGATTCATGACCTGAAAACCACTCTGTATGGGCGTTAGCGTTGCGAATCAAATATGATGAAGAAAATTGAAAACAGAGTTATGCAAGGGCTGACCTGTTTACATAAAAGTGCCTTCGGTTTGTCCAGTCCCAGGATAACCTGTATGGAAGAATGTCTGACAAAGTATATTTATTAGATCGCGTAAGTTGATCTCTTCAAACGTATATACATTTGGTGGCGGAGGAATTCGTTTCTCTTAGCTGTATACCCGTTGTATTTTTGGGGAAATCAATTTTTGATTTAGTGGGTATGACGATGTGACATTCAAAGTGAATAAATGTGTGATTTGTCAGAGATAAGCGTGGCCTCTAGCCTCACAATCGGGAAATGACAAAAATCGGGCAGGCAGCAGGCTAATTGGTTGGCTGCCAATTAGGGTGTATTATCACCTGTCTAGAGATATTCATTTCATTCTATAATCTATTGTCGATGTTGTCCCATTCGGGAAACGGTTGCTGATCCCAACCGTTGGTGATATACATTCGATACGCTCAAGCGAAATGAGTAGCCGGTCATGTGTGGTCGGGTTGCAAGATGTTCTTGTTGAACCCAGTGTATTCCTCTCTAGAGGTACACTATCGGAAGGTGGTTCCATACCTTGACTTAGTTGGTAATCCATTACCCAATAAGTGCTCGCGGTTTTGATTGTATACTATATATGTGGAACGTGAGATGAAAGCGTTCTGTAAGATGATTATTATATTGTGGTTGATTGACACTATTATAATATCAAAATAGTTTTGTTATAAAAGATCATTGTTTCTTTCAAAATGATTTGAAAGTACAATCAAATTTATTTGGATTCTCATAAGGGAAAAACCCGTTCCGTTATACGGCGTGGTCTTATGAGATATCGTTATTTTCCCAAACTGTTTTAAATTGTTTACTCATACCGGTCCCATGACTGACCCAGAGTTTGTTTTGTTTTGTTTTCTCTAAACTCTTGGATGCTCAAATTTTTACGAGCAGTCAAGTAGTCGGTATTTACAGATGCACTAGAAGGTGCTGGAGTAGGAGGCTTTAGCAGTGTTTTTATGGCTATTGTTTATTTCTGCTGTGATGTAAGTGTTATACTCTAATAATGTTACTATATACATATACTGATTTTATTTCAAAGTTATGTATCTATTATATATTGTTCGTTCCGCTGTGAGATTCGTGTTTACTCTGATGTTGTGTGTTCTTCTTCATCTTCTATTCTAAATTTCTATCTTATCTATTCTCACCCTCTGTTTCTTTCTATTAGTTTTCTGGTTTCCAGTGCAATTGGGGTTGGATTTGTGTTATTTGGTCAGCTCGAATTGTATCGGAATTTCGGGACACTACAAGTTGAAACTAAAATTTAAGAAGTAAAGAAACAATTTTTACCCAGTCAATAGAGTTTGTTTCCTACCTTAGTAATTTCGAGGACGAAATTATTTTAAGGGGGGAGAATGTATTGTCCCATATTTTACGGCGTAATAATTAATTTATTTAATTATTTATATAGTGATTTAGAGATTTAAATGGTCATTTAATTAAATATATTGAATATTTAATTAGTATAATAATTGAATAATATATTTAATTCTGAAAAAAATCAGAATTAGCTGGAATGGAAATATTGTGTGAATTAGACAATTCAAAATATATAATTCAGTTTAAAATTGAATTACGATAATGAATATATTTAAATAACGACAGTTTGAATGTAGAATTATAATATAATTATAATCGAGCTCGGAATGGCGCGGCAGTTCGTAATTTGGCGATTCGAACTTTAAACGAATATACAGAATCCATTTTAAGCCGAATTTTTGTGAAATAAGAAACGTTCGGAGCTGGTGAAATATATTTTACTAGTGGAAGAGAAAATTCGGGATATCATTATGTAGATTTTGAGTTATGTCCAAATCAAATTTTCAAATAGTCTCTATGGAATTCCTTTATAATTTATATCGATTTATTTATATTTTAAAAGGATTTAAATATAAATCGAATATATATATAACTGGGAAATTGGAAATATCAAGTTATAAATTCAATTGGAGCTATACGATATTCTATGCGAATATATATACGATAATATATATTTATTTATATTTAATTTAATTGTTTTTAAATAGGGGTTTTTAGGCACAAGGAAGAAGTTAGAGAAAAATTTAGTATCAGGGACAAGAAGCTTGCTTTTTAGGCTGAAGGAAACTTTTTAGAGTAAATCATGAAATGCTATCATTTTCTGTTTACACTAAAAAGTGTCCTTCAACCTAAAAAGCTAACTTCTTGTCCTTGAAACACTTTAGTATCCGGGATTGATTGAAGTTTTGTATTAGGGATTGGTTGTTCATGTTGATATCAAAAATACATGACTGTATTATAACTATTAATAAATAAGAATTATTAGAGATTAATAAGAAAAACACTTTAGTTTATGGCTGTTAAAAAGACATAAACTTTATCCTTATCTTAACATGTTTTAATACATAATCGAGAATTAAGCAATTTCACTATAAGAAAATTAATCATTTGACAAAAACATGTATATGCTTTATGTTCTATAATATAGATATAATCTACTTTATTGGCTCATTACCTCATTAATCTTATTTTCCCAATGATACACACACTCTTAACTTAAAAGAGCTATTTATAATATCTATTTGTTAAAATAAAAAATAAGCTTAAATTTGTGAACACATCTACAAATTTCAAAGCACTAAAACTAGCTCAATTTCCCTATTCCAAATCTCATGTGCCCCTACTATAAACCTCCAATTGTTAATTTATTAATTAGATCAATTGATTGATTTATAGTATCAATAATGCCGATCATTCAGGGAAATGAGATACGTGAAATTTATAAACAAGAGTCTAAACTAAAAACCTATCCAAATGAATAATCACTAAAGCAAATAATAGTATTAAAGATACAAAAATCTTTTGATTGGATGACTATGGAATTTAGTACAAGAACATGGTACAATGGGAAGTAAATAATAGTGTTGAAGATGCATAAAATTTAAGTTTAATTATAGTATGAAAATTCTAAAGACAAAGAAATGTGACAATAAGATTTTTTAAAAAAGACAAAAATAGGTACAATTTTATAAAGAAGTGTACAAATTATTTTTTTAAGACCAATTTTGGTAGTGGGTTCTTGTAGCATGTCGAAAAATCGACACTCGAATTTTCGACAATAATACAATCCCGTGTTACTTGTATAAAGTTCCAAGTATTGAAAACCCAGATTGTTAATAGAAAGAAGTTAAAGGGTGAGAGAAGAAAGAAAGAAATAGAAGAATATGAAGAACCAACACTACACAAAATCTCACATCGCAACAATTTATTGAAAGCTTAAAAAATACCTACAATCATCAGAGTACATCAACATTTGGACAATTATAACAACCTGTCCTCTTATATATCACACAACGGAATAATAAATCTTATGTCTGAACTACTCCAGCTCGTCTTTAAACTCATAGCATCATAAACCTGAACCTGTAAAACTCGGCCTGATCCGAGCATTATAAATGCCACGGATCAATCTGGTGAACCAGTGTGAGAAAACTGTGACACCCCACGTCCGTTAATTTCACTCACAAAGGGAATGCATTAAGTTTCGTGAAGCGTTATAGGTAAACAAACACAGAATATTACAAGATAGAAATATAGAATAACAGCGGAATAAAAACTTTAGTTATCATAAGATACCGTGGTCCAAAAACATCACATGTCTAAAACATAAAAGACCATTACAACATAAAAGTTACTGTCTTGTACTTCAAAAATATCAGAGTACATAAAAGAAGTAAAATTCCCTAAGAACAAAATATAGCCATAGTAACAAGGATAGGAGCTTGAACCATACATATAAGCAGCTCCAACAAAATAAGCAGAATCACGGTCAAGCCTGAGTGTTTCCTACTTGAGAACCTGAGGGGGGAAATGGAAGAAAGAAGGAGAAACAAAAAGGGTCAGACATAATGTTTGGTGAGTCTAGTGACTTGTAGCAAGTAAATAAATAAAAGTAGCATGATAGGCATATAAAGTGGATAAGAGAAATCACTACATAAATGGCAGGTGTGACAAGGTAGACAGGATAAGGTGTATATGCTTCTAATGATTACTCTGCACTATTACTAGTATAACCAGAATAAGATGGTCCCTTACACTTCAAGGTGGTATACTTAGGCATACGTCCAAATTTACCCTAACAACTACCCTAATCAATCGGCTTCATACTCCGTAGATACTCTGTGTCGGCCCTACAGTAGGATGTATCACGTCCTTAAGTGGCAAACCCTCACTGATATTCACAGCCCCATTTCTACAGGTGTCACGGTCGTTTTATCTCCCTCTGCCCGGCTCATGCACGCACATGGCCTGGTCAGTTTGCGCCACCCACCCCATCCTCTACGTTTGGATCACTTACAATCAGCCAGTAAGCATACCCCTTCTCCGCCTAGTACGGAGTACTTTGTTTGATACCTACACCGGGTTACTGACTGAAATGGGTCCCACACAATTTGATACAAGCTCTCCCCTTTGTCTGGTATCCCCCACTAGGTTTTCACTGACTATGTATACCACTAGGTGTCTTTAATTACATAGCCCTATTCATTTCCACTAGTTATGCTTACCCTAGAAGGTGTCTTTAATTACATAACTTTTATATTTTCCACCGGTTATGTATACCACTAGGTGTCTTTAATTACATAAACTTATTGGGTTAAGTTCGTTGGCCTATATGTGAATATTACCCCCCCCCCCCTCAAATTTACTCAACCCACCCACTGTCCAACCAATTTTTACTTAACCCTAACTTTAGTTCATAATCATACAATCCCTCTGGATTAGATTAGATTAAGTAGTCCAATTTATTAACATGTCCATTTATGGTTTATAATGGGCCAGACCTCCCACATTAGGCCTACAACTTATGGATGCTGGATATGCCAGTCGGGTCCGAGCAGTCTTATTCTACAAGTTGGGCCTAACCTCTTGTCTTAGCCCAATTCATATTCGCGCACTTAGACCTCTCACATTAGGATCAACATTAGTGGCTGCTGGATATGCCGTTCAGGTCCGGGAAGACTTCCACCACTATTACAACCTAACCTCGTGTCATAAGTGCAATTACAATTTCTAATTGTAATTATTAAACGTGCAACTTTTTTCAAATTCTTACCTATGTCTTTATAGGTAATTATGTGCCCACTTCCCCCTTTTGAATTATATGTCCAATTAACTTATGCCTTATTAGGTATTTATGCCCATTTACCCAATTATTGAATTATACGTCCAACTCATGTTCACATTCAAATTATGCCAATATTTACCGTTTTCCCTCCTCGTTCACTAACTAGCGTGTTCATAATTTGCGGCATGTATAGACTAAATAATAGCCTAATCATAAACGATAAAAAGGGAAGGTAATGAAAAAATGACAAAGGTGAATGTTCTAACATAACTAGCATAAACATATACTAACGCGGTGAACATATAAGCATAGATCTAATGAACTTGTGGCAGTTAACTAGTTGTAACACAGCAAAGGTGATAAGATGAACATGACAAGATCTAAATTTTACTTTAGATATCCAACAAGTTCAGATCTAATATGAGAAGCATAAGGGGATCCAAATAATAAACTAGATCTAATTAATGATTTAGGTGTCCATATAATATAGATCTAATAGGTAAAAGTAGAAATAACAGCTAAGGACTAAGATCTACATCACAGAATGTCCACATAATTCAGATCTAATAGATAAAAGTAGATCTAATACTAATAGGGATATGATCTACATCACAGAATGTCCACGTAATTCAGATGTATAGATAAAAAGTAGATCTAACACAAATAGGGATTAAGGTCTACATCATAGAATGTCCACATAGTTTAGATCTATAGATAAAAGTAGATCTAACACAAATAGGGATTAAGATCGACATCATAGAAATTGAGATCCAAGTTATAATCAATCCAAAATATTATATGTTCAAATTTTACAATGGATCCAATATAATATATGAATAAATCCAAACTATAATTCTATCAAGCTTACTTTTAAATATTTAATTCTAAAAGTAACTATACTCACTAAGCTTGGATTAGAAGATAGAACTAGAAAAGATTGGATCTTGAATCTCCAATTGATTTTCCTTAGTTGATAGAAGAAGATAAGGGATCTAGTTCAATTCACACGCTGGCAGAGTTTAGCCGCCATTGATTCTTTGTGAAGAAAACAAGAGAATTGGGGTATGTATAGCTGCTAATGTCCAGGATTCGAATGCCACCTCAGCCCTAGAGTGAATCAGGTCATGGATAGGCACCCGCTTGAGAAGGCCTGAAAACCCAAAAAACCCTATGGAAGCACTTTACAGGTGCGCCAGTGTAAAATTGCCTTGGCACACTTATGAAGTGCGCCGGTTATACCTGGTTTGATTGTCAAACTTTTATCGTCCGTAACTTCTTCATATATTATTCGTTTTACGCAACCAGTTGTCTATCCTGACCAGAATTTCGAGATGGACGTAATGATGTAGTATGCCTCCCTTAATTCTTAATATTAAATTAATTATTTTTTAATTTATACTCTTTTAGTGTCTTTAAAAAATCGGGGTGTTACATTCTCCCCTACTCAAAAGATTTTGTCCCCGAAATCTCTAAGTTGAAAAGAATGTATCCTACCATCCATCATCCATCTACTCATCCACCAAACACTGGCATCCATTGTCCTTAAAGATTTCTAATGCTTATTTGAGTATATGAAAATGTGTGTGTATATGTCCTAATACTAATGCGAAGATCAGGCGGTCTACTGATTTAGTTGACCTCCTTAATGCAATGTATGTTAGTGCCATGAATCCATTATGTATGCAAATAATCCAATTATAACATGTAAGCTCTATATGTGTGCACACTCATTCGTATAAATGAAACATCCATGTGCTAATTCATTCATTTCCATCCATAAAAGAAAAGAAAATGCACACACATCCATATGCAGTATGAGAGTGATTGAGCTGATCTAGTGCCTAATGTGTGTGTATATGCACCCACATGCAACTACTAGCAAACACTTGCATCCACTTGCATCCATCAAACATAACATGTTTCAAACACATGTTTACATCCATATGATTCCTATCTAAAGGTCAAAAGTTCTATTGATAGGACATACTCAAATGATAGAAACAAGAAGAGATAAAACTTTGGAAAAAGGAGTTAAGAACATACCCTCGAAAAGGAAAGGGTACGAAGCACAAATCTTGTCTTCGGTCTCCTAAGTCACATCCTCTGGGTTATATCCCCATTGAACCTTTAGCAACTTGATCTCTTTATTGCGTAACTTCTTAACTTCTGATCCAAGAATACGGGAAGGTACTCGCTTGACTTTCGCCTCCCGTTCCAGTTCTAACTCTTCTAATACACTCGGCTCAACAACTTCCGTGGTGTCATGCAAGCACTAACGCAGATGAGAAACATGGAAGACATCATGAATACCGGATAGGTTTTCTAGAAGCTTTATCTATAGGCCATTTGGCCATTCCTCTCGGTTATGGGAAATGGTCCCACAAAACTAGGTGCTAACTTCCCTACTGATCCGAAGCAAACCACATTCCTCAAAGGTGATACTTTGATAAAAACTAAGTCTCCCACTTCAAATTCAATTTCAGTCCTTCTCTTGTCTGCATAGGATTTCTGCTTATCTTGAGCTGTCTTCATCCGCCGTCGAATTAGGTCAATATTTTCGGATGTTTCTCTAACCATATCTGGTCCAAGTAATAATCTTTCTGTAGATTCCCACCAACAAGTTGGTGATCTACAGGGTCGTCCGTACAATGCTTCGAAGGGCGCGTTCAGATGCTAGCTTGATAACTGTAATTATAGGAAAACTCTACTAAAGGAACATGCTCTTCCCAAGTCCCTCCGAAGTCGAGGATACATAGCCTTAAAAGATTTTCAAGAATTATGTTCACCCTCTCCGTCTATCCATCGGTCTGAGGATGATAAGCAGTGCTTAAACACAACTATGTACCTAACGCTTCTTGCAAGCTCCTCCAAAATTCACTGGTGAAGATGGGGTCATGATCGCTCACGATGCTGGAAGGTACTCCATGAAGACGAACTATCTCTCGGACATAAATTACTGCCAACCGTGGTGCCGTCCTTTTACTCTTAACTGGAATAAATTGAGCGCTCTTACTGAGTCTATCTACAACAACCCAGATACTAGTGTTGCCTTTCTTCGATCTACGCAAACCATCTATGAAATCCATGGAGACGCTCTCCCACTTCCACCACGGGACCTCTAAAGAATGAAGTAAACCACCGGGCTTCTTTTGCTCAGCTTTAACTTGCTGGCAAACTAAACATTGAGAAACAAATTCGGCCACATCTTTCTTCATCCCAACCCAAAAGAAAACCCTTTTCATGTCTTTGTACATCTTATCACCACCGAGATGAATGGTCATCCTTGAATGTTCAGCTTCTTCTAGGACTTCTTTTATCAAGCTTCCAATTTGAGGAACACAAAGCCTTCTATATCGTCGCAACCACCCCTTTTCATCTATGGTATATCTACTGAGGTGACTAGAAGTCTACCATCTTCTGAGCTTTTCCATGATGTCTAAAATCTGTGGGTCACCTTGTTGCGAAGCTCCTATCTGATCCATAAGAGTTGTTCATATCTCCAAGGATGCAAACAAATCAGCCAAAACCTCGACGGAGGGTTTAAAATCAAAAGTTGAGATGAACTCCAAACTCTTCCTCTCCACGAACAGAGGACTTAAGGCCATCCTCTGCCTACTTAGTGCATCAGCCACCACATTACCCTTGCCAGGGGTATAAGAAATCTCAAAATCATATGAAGATAGGAACTCCATCCACCGTTGTTGCCTTAAATTAAGATCCTTCTACGAGAACAAATAATTGAGACATTTATGATCGGTGTATAACTCGAACTTCTCTCCAAGTAGATAGTGACGCCACGTCTTTAACGCAAATACTATGGCAGCTAGTTCTAGATCATGGGTGGGGTAGTTCTTCTCATGAACTCTCAACTGTCTACCCCCATAACATACTACTTTCCCTTCTTGCATCTGAACTGCACCAAGCCCTGTGCCACACGCATCAATGTAAACGGTAAACACTTTACTCCCATCAGGCATGGTCAAGACTGGGGCTGTTGTCAGAGCCCTCTTCAGTCATTGGAAAGCAACGTCATAGTCTATATCCTATGAAAATGACAAGTTCTTCTACGTCAGCCTGGTGAGTGGGGCTGATATCTATACGAAGTCCTTGATGAACTTCCGATAGTAACCTGCCAACCCAAAAAGATTCTCACCTCGGTTGCAGTTTTAGGAACCTGCCAAACTTGTACTGCAACCGTCTTGGCGGGATCCATAGCTACACCTTCTTTAGAGACCACATGCACTAAGAACCTCATCTCTTTTCTCCAAAAATGGCATTTGGAGAACTTTTCCTTAAGCTGATGTGTATGGAGAGTTTTCAAAACTTCTCTCAAATGCTGGGCATGCTCTTCTTCGCTCTTAGAGAAGATCAAAATATCATCAACAAAGACTACAAAAAATTTGTTTAGGAACTCCCGAAACACCCTAATCATCAAATCAACAAAATAGGTAGGTGAATTCGTCAACCCAAAAGGCATAAGTAGCCATTCAAAGAAACCATCCGGAGTTATAAAAGCAGTCTTATCTATGTTGTCCTCAGCCACCCTCAACTGATGAAACCCCATGGCCAAGTCTAACTGAGAAAATACTGAGGCACCAATAAGCTGATCAAATAAATCATCAATCCTCAGAAGTGGGTGCCTATTCTTCTTAGTGAGTTTATTCAGCTCTCTATAGTTAACACACAAATGAAGCGAACAATTCGCCTTGGTTGCAAACACTACTGGAGCACCCCATTCAGATATGTTTCGTCTTATAAACCCTTTCTCGAGTAGCTCCCCTACTTGCTTACTCAGCTCCCTCCTTTCGCTTGGAGCCATATGGCGCCCTGGCGATGCAACTGGCTTTGCATTGTCCACCAGATATATACGAAAGTCAATCTCACACCTCGGAGGTAAACCCCGAACCTCATCAAAAACATCGGATAATCTCGGACTACTGGAACAGATTGCAAGTCATCAATAGATGCATCTAAGCATGCCCGACCCTTGTGGGTTACAAGAAATCTTGAGGGTCCTCCCATGAAAAGTCAGAAGCCTAACGACCCTCTTTTCACAATCCAGAATAGCACTATATGTGGTAAGCCAATCCATTCCTAGAATCAACCCATAGCCCATAAACCCGAGCACATATGCATCGCATTCAAACTCGACGCCCAACACAGATATTTTCAAACCCCGACAAATCATAGATAAATGAGTCTAACCACCAATGGGGTTTGAGACAACTATGGGATTAACTACCATACTAGTAATTAAGTGCAGAGATTCAACTACAGATATTGATATAAATGAATGTGAGGCACCAGAATCAAAAAGTGCTCTAATAGGATGGTTTGAAAGAGAAATTATACCTTCCACAAAAAAAATTTAACCTCTATCAGAAGCACTAGTCGCGAGAGCATGCACCTGCTCTCCAGAAGTTCCTGCCCTTTGACTTTGTCCCTGTAATCCCCGTTTCTTCGGCCACTGACCGACGCTTTCTAAGAATTAGAAAAGCGCGAATTTTGTAATAATACTGCAAGCGCACAGATCGTGTAATATGCAGGTTGAACACAGGGAGGAATTTTAAATTTTATTATTTATATATTTCTTGGGCGAGTTAGACAAATCTTGGAGGTTGGTATTGAAAACAAACAAAATTGAAACTGAAATAAAACTATTATTGAATTGAATCAGATCTGAATCTAACCAAATCTATATTCAATCCAATATGACCTAGGAAAGAAATAAAAAGGACAGAAATTAAAATAACAAACAGGAAATAAAATTAGGATTACCGCTGAATCTAATCAAACGGTCAATCACTAATGAAAATAAGTGCAAAATACAAATAATGTTCTACCAAATCTAATTGTGTAGACAACACCAAATGCTAAGAAAATAAAAATGCAAAGAAGAGAAAAAGAAGATAACTTTATTAATTCCAAGATAAGGTTTACAATGAGATCACAAGGGTATTTATAGGATAGATACTTACCTAAACCCTAATATGATCACAAATGGGCCTTAGTTAATTCTAATAAAATTGGGCCTTTCTTCTTTTATCTTTTCTTCCTTGGTAATTTTGCATTAATTTGTGATATGCATAGCCTTTCTGCCAATTATTTTCTTATCCAAAAAGCAAGTGGATGTGAGATCTTCGTCAGCAAGTCTTCATATGTAAATATACATCAATTTGATCTCTATTATTATATTTTTGACTGCATGTGGCTAAGTTGGCATATCTGTAAAAGTGACAAAAAATGCCCAAGTAATATTTATTTATATACAAAAGATAATATATAAGAGCATAAAATAAACACATTTCTATGTTAATCAAATACCCCCACACTTATCTTTTACTCGTCCTCGAGTAAAAAAAATTAAAAACTAACTAGATAGGTCACACTTTCGTTGGAAACATGATTGCATTGAGCGTATGCAACAAGCCGTTAAACCTCTAGGTGTCCCTAGTAGGATAAGTGGTGTCTCATGAGGGTTTTCAGCGGATACTACCCACAAAATCCAAATGTAGTATGCTATGGCTCTAATGTAACAACAAGAATGCAGATGACTTATGCAATTAAAAACAAAAAATGAAAACATGACTTGTTTCAGAATAATGGTACAATAAAGTAAGTTAACAAATTTTAATCAGTTTATTTTATTGTAAATACCTCAACTTGCCACAAATTTTCAATATAATTCAAGTTTTCAAATGTTATGTTATATTTTGGCCAGTTGGTTCAGTTGATAACATAGCGCAGCCATGAAATAAATTTTTAGTTTGCTTGTCACAGTTCACAAAGTGGCATTCTAAATTCCTTGTGTATGACAAGTCAAATCAATAAGTTCAAGAAGTGCTTAGCATCATCTCTTATTCTCTATCTCTATAAAAATTAAAATTTATGATTAATTACATACACCTAACTTAAAAGACCAAGGTATACCACCCATACACTGCCTTGCAGACTGATGGAGAGTTAGGACAGAGCTTGGCGGATTATGCAGATGGACGCTGACTTTGTCAACAACATGTCGGTAATCCTTAGGTGTCCAACTCATAAAATGAGACCAAGATATTACGACGCTGACTTTGTCAACAAAATGTCAGATAGAGCTTGCCGGGTTTGTACACCAACGCTAGATTTACAAGCAATGTTGGATACCCTTGGATTACTATTATTATTATCGAAAATATAAGAACAAGAGAGAGTTACGCAAGTTTAGCTTAACACAACTTAGTTTTAAAGATTCGAAAATCCAATATAAGTATTTTAAGTCCTCCACTCATTAAACAAATACTACAATTTAGAACAAACTTCATGGCCATCACCTAAGAATTTTCCTATGTACTGGTTACAATATTATCCCTCAAAATTCAACTTTTCATTATATTTCTTATCCGATCTTAGTTGAGAGAAAAAAATACTATCAACTGATTAACAATCGTTAACTTATTTTGTTGTATCAATCTAAAATGAGTCGTATTTCACAAAAAAAAATATGGCATGTTACTACGATCTAAACTGCATGATGATCTTATTTAAATGGTTGAAAATGAAAAGAAAGAAAAATAAAGAAAAATGAAAAAGAATGAAATGCAGACTCCCCCACCACTAGATCTAAATAGTGTCCACACTATAAACGTTTCCTGAATCTGAAAGATCGTACCAAAGGTGAATGAGTTACAAGATTATTTGTAGAATGAAATGCAGTCTAACTATATGTAAGAATGGATCATTTGTACAATGATATATGTGTTTGCGGTGCATGTGATGCAAAGAATGCCACCAACTTTTTCCCCTACACTTGGTTCTAGTCCGATAAATTCTGCTCCTACTATGTCTAGGCATGCTTTCTAATAAGCAAAGATTTTTAAAAACCATTTCATCTTTATACCTAGATTTATAGTCCAGCAGATAAATGTCTAGGGTCGTCCTAACATGAAGTTTTTCAACCAAGCCACCATTCCAAAAATAATTCATGTGTTCAACAAATTTATTAGTGTAATTGTTCAAAAAAAATTGATTGTAAATAAACTCAGTTGCAATCGTGAAATTTAAAGTCTAAGTGTTGTTCAAGACTATGTGATCACATTTCTCAATTTTATTAATTGACAACGTATTTTCGACACTGACAATTTCAAGTTCGTTTGAAACCTCAAAATCAAAATTTTCCAACTTGGATTAGTGGCTTGATTCAATTTCATCCTCGTTTGGCAACTCATCCTCACACAATCCAAAAATTTTATGTTCATTAAAATCCTTCTCCAAATTTGAATTGAAAAATTCAAATTTTTTATTCTGTTCAATTTCTAGAACTTCAATTTTCTCATAGCCTGAAAGAGGAAGACCAAAATCTAAGCTTAAATCTTTTTCTTAAAAAGAATCGAAGTCCAAATCATTATATGAATTTTGAACAACTTTATTTAGATCTTTATTCTCAATTTCCAAAGTTGTAATCTAAAAAATTTCACTATCAGTAAAGAATTGATTATTTTCTGATTCATCGCTTATTTGAATTTGATTCTGTTGCTCTCATTGTTCTTTCAAAGATGTCATTAAACAAAGAAGTTCATCCATCTTTTTATTTATCCTTTCTCCCCTCTCTCTAAGAATGTTAAGCTGATATTCTTCGGAATCATTGATTTGAGAGCTCTTTTTTTGGATTTCTTGATTCTCAAAATTATAGTCCACTTCAATTTCACGAACAACATTATTTCCAACGTGGTGATTGTTTGAATTTTCAAAAAAATGACAGTGATATTGGTAATCATTTTGATTGTAAAAATTATGTTCATAACCAAAACTATTGAAATTCGACGGAAAATTGCAATTTTGGTTATTTTCAAGATGTTGATATGGCCTATAATTTTGAAAATTTTGGTTTACAACCCCATATTGATGTGGGTCATAGCCATATTGAGATTCAAAGCTATTTTGTTGTGGATGTGGCCTATAATCGAAATTATTGAAATTTGAATTGAAATCGCAATTTCGATCATATCTATGATTTTGAAAATGTTGGTCATTTGGAAAATTATGGAAATTGCTGATATTGGGCCTATGAAATTTTAGAAAATCTTGCCTTATGAGTTGTAATTCATACTCATACGCTTCAAGAGGATGTCTACTTCGATTATTATCCCACATTTCTCCCAATGATTTTTTTTTTTGATTCAGACATTTTAAAGAAGTCATGGCAAGACAAAAATTATTCCCACTTCAAAATAGTGTAAAATACTAAGCTGCGCTATATTAATTAACTGACTCAATTAGAAAGGGGAAGAGGGTCTTATGGCCGTTCACGTATAGTATAAATACTAAGGGATACGACCAATGTTTTACGGGTAGTATGCAACCTCTTTTGCTAATAGTTCAATAAATTGAACTACTATATATCTGCGATCCAATTATACGAGACAATCAACTTCACAAAGCACCACTTTTCAATTATATTATTTTGCACGTCTATTTTATTGTTGAAAACAATGGAAATGAAGATTTCAATTATGGAAATATCAACCAACTACAAAAATCAGACAATAATAACTGCAGGAATTTAAAATATTATACAAGAAAGCCGCTTCCCCTGCAGAAGATTTTTACAAGCAATTTCTATATATTTCTCAGTAGCTGCTGCACCTGTAGAGTTCAGAAAATTTTACAATGTGGTATGACAGTCTGTTGAGAATAATTGAGTAGCGTTAGCGATTCAAGTTTCGATGACTGCAGATTCCTTGACCTCTGATTTCCTTGTTTGTTGCTCGAATTCTTTTCACAACTTTGGTCTTTGTTTTTGAATAGCCTTTTTTGAAAAGAAAACAAATAAAAAAGGTAGGAAAATAAAAAATTGACAAGAAAATAACCTAAATATAAAAACTAAACAAAAAAACAAAATTGATTGGACTAAAATAGAAAGAAAAGGAAAGGGAAAAAAATTGAAACTTGAAGAAGAAAATGGTTTTGTTGTCAGTATGGCAGATTTGGAGAAAGAACAGTAAGTAATTTGAAGAAGGAAATGGTTTTATTTTCAAATTTGTAGAAAAGGAGAGCTATGTAAAAATTAGAAAGGAAAGAAATCAAAACAAACTGGAATGTTAATTTTTTTTAAAAAAAAAATTGAGAAGTTGTGATGTGTAGGAAATTTCGTGAGAAAAGAATATTACAAAAGAAGAAAGTAGTGCTTGGGAGATAGATTTGGTAGGAAGGGAAAGAAAATTGTAACGGAAAAGAAATTAATAAAAAATGCAAGTTTTTATTATCATATTTATTGTTTTGAAAGAAGAAGAAGGGAAGAAAAAAATACAAAAGGAAAAAAAGAAAAGGGGAAAGAAATAAATGAAAAAATAAAAGAAATAAAATCAAGGAAACATGTGACGTATTTTTTTCCTTGTTTACAAGATTACAATATGAATACTTAATACCCAATCCACTAAACAAGATTTTTTATGTATACAAGAAAACAAATGAAAAAAACTAACACGAATAAGTAATTAAATAAATAAAAAATTTAACTGTTGCCTCCCCGGCAACGACGCCATAAACTTGATCGGCTTTCTAAGAATTAGAAAAGCATGAATTTTGTAATAATACTGCAAGCGCACAGATCATGTAATGCAGGTCGAACACATGGAGGAATTTTAAATTTTATTATTTATATATTTCTTGGGTGAGTTAGACAAATCTTGGAGGTTGGTTTTGAAAACAAACAAAATTGAAAATGTAATAAAACTAATATTTAATTGAATCGGATCTGAATCTAATCAAATCTATATTCAATCCAATATGACCTAGGAAAGAAATAAAAAGGACAGAAATTAAATTTGCAGAAATTAAAATAACAAATAGGAAATAAAATTAGGATTACCTCTGAATCTAGTCAGACGGACAATCACTAATGAAAATAAGTGCAAAATACAAATAATGTTCTACCAAATCTAATTGTGTAGACAACACTTGCTAAAAAAATTAAAAATGCAGAGAAGAGAAAAAAAAGAAGAAAAATTTATTAATTCCAGGATGAAGTTTACAATGAGATTACAAGGGTATTTATAGGTTAGATAGCCAACCTAAACCCCAATATGATCACAAATGGGCCTTAGTTAATTCCAATAAAATTGGGCCTTTCTTCTTTTATCTTTCCTTCCTTGGTAATTTTGCATTGATTTGTGATATTCATAGCCTTTCTACCAATTATTTTCTTGTCCAAAAAGCAAGTGGATGTAAGATCTTCGTCAGCAAGTCTTCATATTTAAATATACAGCAATTTAATCTCTATTTTTATATTTTCTGACTACATGTGGCTAAGTCGGCATATCTGTAAAAGTGAAAAAAATACCCAAGTAATATTTATTCATATACAAAAGATAAGATATAAGAGCATAAAATAAACACATTTCTATGTTAATCAGGCACTCTTTAGCAAAGTGTCTGACTTCTCCGCAGTTAAAGCAAGTGTTCTTCCTTCTCTTACAGTCTTTGATCAAGTGACCTTCCTTCCCACAACCGTGACATTTCCTCTTATCCTTGCCCTTGTCATTCTTGCCACCTTTCTTCTGTTGTTGTTGTTGTTGCTGTTCCTGTTTCCTTTTCCGAGGCTGCACCTTCTTGTTTTGCGATGTTTCCTTAGCCTTTACTTCCTTCTTTTCTCCCTTGTCTTCCTCATGCATTAGGGCCATATCGACAAGCTTTTCAAAAGTGGCCCCCATTGGAATATGGGACATGACTAACCCATGTAGAGGTTCATTCAGCCCTTTAGCAAACCGCAAAGCTCTTTTGTGCGGTGTATTCACTAACTCTAACCTGAACCTTGCTAGTTGGTTGAATTTTTCACATACTCTTTCAGCATCAAGTTTCCTTGTTTGAGCGCTAAGAACCTCTCCATCTGCATGATTCTATCAACTTGGGAAAGAAATTTCATTTCGAACCTCTATCTAAAATCTTCCCAATTTTCCACTGGACGTCAAGCTTGGGTGACTTCCCACCAAAATGTGGCTTCGTCTTTCAGTAGCCAAGCAGCTAACTGAATCTTCCTTTTATCCTCTACTTCAAAGATTACAAACAAGTCCTCGGTTTCCTTGAGCCAATTCTGTGCTTCTACGAATGTCTCGTTCCCATGGAATGGCTTCCCTCTCATAGCAAGGAAGTATTTGCAGATGTTGGTGAAGTTTATCTGCCCTTGGAGGGGGCGGAGGAGGAATGATTGGTGAAGCTGGGGAAGGAATGTTTCCCTGGCCTTCGGCAAGCGTCGTGGCCTCTAGATACCTTCGGAACCATCCAGGTATCGTAACGCCCTCTGGGATATTAGGAATGTTTTGTTCCCCAGACATGCTGAAAAGAAAAAGGAAGAGATTTAGACAAAGTGTGACACCCCACGTCCGTTAATGTCACTTACAAAGGGAACGCATTAAGTTTTGTGAAGCGTTATAGGTGAACAGACATAGAATATTACAAGACAGATATATAAAATAACAGCGGAATAAAAACTTTATTTATCATAAGATACCGTGGTCCAAAAACATCACATGTCTAAAACATAAAAGCCCATTACAACATAAAAGTTACTGTCTTGTACTTCAAAAATATCAGAATACATAAAAGAAGTATAATTCCCTAAGAACAAAATATAGCCATAGAAACAAGGATAGGATCTTGAACCATACATATCAGCAGCTCCAGCAAAATAAGTAGAATCACGGTCAAGCCTGAGTGTTTCCTCCCTGAGAACCTGGGAGGGAAACAGAAGAAAGAAGGAGAAACAAAAAGGGCCAGACATAAAGTCTGGCGAGTCTAGTGACTTTTAGCAAATAAATAAATAAAAGTAGCATGACAGACATATAAAGTGGATAAGAGAGATCACTACATAAATGGCAGGTGCGACAAGGTAGACAGGATAAGGTGTATATGCTTCTAATGATTACTCTACACTATTACTAGTATAACCAGAATGAGATGATCCCTTACACTTCAAGGTGGTAGACTTAGGCATACGTCCAAATGTACCCAAACCACTACCCTAATCGATCGGCTCCCCACTCCGTAGATACTCTGTGCCAGCCCTACAATAGGATGTATCACATCCTAAAGTGGCAACCCCTCACTGATATGCACAGCCCCATACCTACAGGTGTCACAGTTGTCTTATCACCCACTGCTCGGCTCATGCATGCACATGGCTCGGTTGGTTTGCGCCGCCCACACCGTCCTCCACGTTTTGATCTCTTACAATCAGTCAGTAAGAGGTCCTCTTCTCCGCCTAGTACGAAGTACTTTGTTTGATACCTACTCCGAGTTACTAGCTGAAATGGGTCCCACATAATTTGATACAAGCTCTCCCCTTTGTCGTGTATCTCCCATTAGGTTTTCACTGACAATGTATGCCACTATGTGTCTTTAATTACATAGCCCTATTCATTTCCACTAGTTATGCTTACCCTAGAAGGTGTCTTTAATTACATAACTTTTATATTTTCCATCGGTTATATATAACACTAGGTGTCTTTAATTACATAACCTTATTGGGTTAAGTTCGTGGGCCTATATGTAAATATTACCCAACCCCTCAAATTTACTTAACCCACCCACCAGACAACCAATTTTTACTTAACCCGAACTTTAGTTCATAATCATACAATCACTATCGATTAGATTAGGTTAAGTAGTCCAATTTATTACCATGTCCATTTATGGTTTATAATGGGCCAAACCTCCCACATTAGGCCTACAACTTGTGGATGCTGGATTTGCCAGTCGGGTCGGAGCACTCTTATTCCACAATTTGGGCCTAACCTCGTGTCTTAGCCCAATTCTTATTCGCGCACTTAGACCTCTCACATTAGGTTCAACATTAGTGGCTGCTGGATATGCTGGTCGGGTCCGGGCAGACTTCCACCACTAATGCAACCCAACCTCGTGTCATAAGTCCAATTACAATTTCAAATTGTAATTATTAAACATTCCATTTTTATCAAATACTTACCCATGTCTTTATAGGTAATTATGTCCCCACTTTCCCCCTTTTGAATTATATGTCCAATTAATTATACTTATGCCTTATTAGGTATTTATGCCCATTTACCCAATTATTGAATTATACATCCAACTCATGTTCACATTCAAATTATGCCAATATTAACAATTTTCCCTCCTCGTTCCCTAACTAGCGTGTTCATAATTTGCAGCATGTATAGGCTAAATAATAGCCTAATCATACACGTAAAAAGGGAAGGTAATGGAAATATGACAAAGGTGAATGTTCTAACATAACTAGCATAAACATATACTAACATGGAGAACATATAAGCATAGATCTAATGAAGTTGTGGCAGTTAACTAGTTGTAACATAGCAAAGGTGATAATATGAACATGGCAAGATCTAAATTTTAATTTAGATGTCCAACAAGTTCAGATCTAATATGAGAAGCACAAGGGGATCCAAATAATAAACTAGATCTGATTAATGATTTAGGTGCCCACATAATACAGATCTAATAGGTAAAATCAGATCTAACAAATAACGATTAAGATTTACATCACAGAATGTCCACATAATTCAGATCTAATAGATAAAAGTAGATCTAATACTAATAGGGATATGATCTCACAGAATGTCCACATAATTCAGATGTATAGATAAAAGTAGATCTCACAAAAATAGGGATTAAGATCTACATTATAGAATGTCCACATAATTCAGATCTATAAATAAAAGTAGATCTAACAAAAATAAGGATTAAGATCTATATTATAGAAATTTAGATCCAAGTTATAATCAATCCAAAATGTTATATGTTTATAATTTATAATGGATCCAATATAATATATGAACAAATCCAAACTATAATTCTATCAAGTTTAATTTTAAATATTTAATTCTAAAAGTAACTATACTCACTAAGTTTGGATTATAAGATAGAACTAGAAGAGATTGGATCATGAATGTCCAATTGATTTGCCTTAGTTGATAGAAGAAGATAAGGGATCCAGTTCAATTTACACACCAGTAGAGTTTGGCCGCCATTGATTCTTTGTAAAGAAAACAAGAGAATTGGGGTATATTTATAGCTGCTAATGTCCAGAATTCGAATGCCACCTCAGCCCTAGAGTGAATCAGGTCACGGGTCGCCACCCACTTGAAAAGGCCCGAATACCCAAAAAATCCTATGGGCGCACTTTACTGGTGCGCTAATGTTAAATTGCCTTGTCACACTTTTGAAGTGCGCTAGTAATACCTGGTTTGATTGTCAAACTTTTATCATCCGTAACTTCTTTATATTATTTGTTTTATGCAAACCAGATGTCTATCCTGAACAGAATTTCGAGAAGGACGTAATGACGTAGTCTGTCTCCCTTAATTCTTAATATAAAATTAATTATTCTTTAGTTTATCCTCTTTTAGTGTCGTTAAAAATTCGGGGTGTTACAAAAACTCACTAAGTTTAAGTATCATCCCAATTGCTTAACTTTAGAAAAACCCTTTGAATAAAAAGGATAATAGTAAGACCAGCCCAAACATAAACATGCACGGTTTTTACCTTACTATAACCCCAAACATATTTGATATGTAAAAATCCATTGATATTATAATAGTGTCTATCAAATCACAAATAAATAACCGTCTAGTAGAACACTTTCATCTCACACTCTACGTATTCACCATACAATAAAAAACCGCGGGGCTCTTATATATTGGAGAATGAATTCCAACTATGACAAGATATGAGATCACCTTACGATCAGTGTACTCTAGAGGGGATATACACTAGGGTTCAACAAGAGCATCTTGCAACCCGAGCACAGATGGTCGGTCACTCATTTAGCTTGAGTGGACCGAATGTATTATCACCCACAGTTGTTGGCCATCCAATCGTAATCCGTAATATACAGAATCGAAAGAAGAACAAATATGGATTTTCTCTAGATCGATGATAATACACCCTATGTAGGTGTGACCCAACTAGTCATGTTGCCTACCCGATTTTTGTCATTTCCCAGTTGTGAGGCTTGAGGTCACGTTTTATCTTTCATAGAACATCTCATATCTTTGAATGCCACATCGTCATATCTTTCAAATCAGTAATTGACGTCCATAAATATACTCTGGGTGTTAAGCAAGAGAATTTTTCTACCACCAAACTTGGTATACATGTAAAAATCAAAGTATGTGACCCTTAGGAAATACTCTGTCAGACATTCGTCCATAAATGTCATCCAGGAATAGGATGATCCAAAGGCACCCTCCTACCTCATCCTAGGAATAACTCAAAGGATCAGTAGCAAGTAGTCTTTGAAATCCGTAGAATTCAATCCCGACATAATCACTGTCGAAATATATCTACGGATCAGCTACAGAAATTCAACAAGTAGTTCTTCCACTCTTGAAGATTTACGGTCTTCAATGCTCCATCTTTATACATATCCTTACAGATTAATTTCGTACGCAATGTTAATTCGAAGAGGTTTTGGGTCTAGTTCCCATTCCGGTCTCTTCAAAACAGCACGTCAAAAGGTCCAATAATATTCACTGATAATCGGTGTTTTAGCTATCAACTCAAACAATATAGATTAGTGCTTTGGTAGCTCAGTCCCTTTTCATTTAAAATTATTTAAACCTTCTATCGATTTATAATCGATTCAATAACTTGCCCAGAAACAAACCTCTTTCGTTTTCCATTAACAAATCGATACTTTCTTTTTAACATTTTTCAAAACTCGTTCCCTTGATTTTTTTTGTCTCAAAATTATCATTATGATCTCCAAATACTGTTTTATTATCAAAACCATATTTGTATTTTCTTGCTTTGGATATATATATATATATATTCTCAAATTTTCTTTTATTTCCATTACTTCGAAAATATTAGTATAAATATTCACAACATCATATTTCTACTACCTATACCATTATTAACTGATATCATCTCTTGATAATAGTGAAATCGTACAAGTTGGGGTATTTTAATTACCTCACGGACCTTGATCGACATTATTCTTATCTTAAGATAAATAATAGTTTGTAATTCAAATCCAATACTACTTATACTACTAATCAAATCTTATTAAGTAAAACAATTATTTGTTTAAAACTTAATTTTACTAAGGTTAAGGAAAACAATTTAAATTCGATAACGTATTTAAATTAAAGCAGTTGACCCGGTCAACTTAAAAACACCAGTTAATTTGCCAATTGATTTCCCTTAATCCCTTTTCTTAAATTATGTTAGATCCAAAAATGGCTCTAACACCCAAATTGTTCTGATTTGTAGAGAATTATATCGATAAAATGAAGAAAAAGCAGAAAAGACACGAGATTTATAGTGGTTCGGCGTTAACGAGCCTACGTCCACTTTATATGACATTGATTATACGTCGAATGCTAGTACAATCAATAATTTCACTCAACCTCACTGTTACAACTATGGTTCTCTCAATAATTTTGAGATAACTCTGAATAGAGGAAATGGAGATGGTGGAATCAGAACTTTCAGTTGCCAAAAGATCCCCAAAAATGCCAAGTTTGAGGCTATTTATAGTTGATAGTTGCAGACGTATCGCGGTCATATGTGGCACGAATCCCGAGAATCTAGGACTGGTTCGTAGCTTAAGGAAGAAATGGTCAATATGACAATTACGGACAAGTGTCGCGAGATCATGCATTCTCGGATCGTGGTGGACTTGATCTTGGTCATCATCCATAAGCTTCAAGGATCGGATCGAGCTAGTGTTGGACGGGTCGGATCGCGAGACGTGGGGGGCGATCGCGATCGTGGTGAGGTAGGGCGATCCGATCGGGTCTTCGAGGGCTTAAGGTGTGGAGTTTCATATTTTCTTTGTATGCGTGGACCTTGGTGGCTTGGTCAAAAAGCTAGCCAACATTTTGCCCCCTCGAAGTATGTTTTATCAAGGATGGAACACGCTTCGAAATTGCGGACGTATCTTCTCGTGAAGCGATGTGGATCAGTAGTCGTGTCTTCCTGAAATGTCGTACTGGTTTAGGGAGTTGCGTCCCTTGACTAGCATAAATACCGGGTTGAACTATCAATCATTTCTTTATTCGTCGAATAGCTCTTATTTCTGGAGTTTTCGGCGATATTGTTATCAAAGCTCCAAGTAAGTCTTCAAATTTTTATGAACACTTTCATTGTTTCCATCTACTGGTTGCGCTCGAGTCTAGGTCGTCGATATTATCACGGTCCATGAATACAACCCCTACCACGAGTCGATGGTCAAACGGGCTCCTATTCACATTAAGACTACTCTTTTGGTTTCGGCTACAGGCCTTTAGCGGAACGGGCCATACCATGAGTCGAAGTGGGCTCCTATTCACGGCCCGTTCGCTTCAAATAAAACAAAAAAGGGGAGATGAATGGTCGTCGCTCTGTCTATAAAAACCGAGCCCTTTTCTTACTTTCCCCTTCTTCTTCTTCTTCTTCTTGCTGCCGCCGCCCATCCTTCCAGTTAAAACCCTAATTTCAACCCTTGTCAAAAACCAAGAATTAATTAGAAGGTAATGGCATGAAGCCTATTTTCTATTTCACGCTGAATTTTCTTATATTTCCGCCGAGTTTCTAGCGATTTGACGATGGAAGCAACGAGGACACTGGATTTAAACGATGGCCATGGGTTTGATTTCACGGGTTAGAAGGGGGAGAGGAGAAATGAGGAGGAAGAAGAAGGAGTAGGTCGAATCAGTTCGTGGTGGTGGTGAGATGGAGAAAGAAGGGACGGAGTTATTATGAGCAACGGATCGAGTCGTGGAGATGGCAGGACAAAATGGGTTGGATCGTGGTAACGAGTGGGCCATGGGTTCACGAGAAAGGAGAGGCGGATCGCGAGGGGTTATCACGATCCGTTCCGGTTTCTGCGATCCGATGTTGTTCCATGAGTTGGTGTTTTTGCCGCGAGTCCATATTTGTTTCACGATCCGAAGATGCACCGCGATCCGGACTCTAACTCACGATCCAGTGTGATGAGCGATCCGATATACTTGTCAAATAAACAATGTAATTTAACCCTGATATACCAATGGACAGTTAGGTTAGAGCCTTCGAATCTTTTGAACCGAACAGCAACATAACTCGACAACGTACAACGGCTGATACCCGATTACCTTGTTAACTTTATGCTTGTTCTTCAATGTATACACAGGCACACACTTGCACTCGCACACACGGGGAACGGGTTACTGTATTCTAATTTCTTGTGCTTATTCACCAACACAGCCATGTCTGACAAACAAGTGACCGAGAGACTAGAAACAGATATAGAACAAGAGACATCAAAGCATGAAGATTCCAAAGGGCTTCCCTCAGACTCAAATGGGGATAATTCTGACTCTGATTATGAATCCGATACTGATGTAGAATCAACGACTTCCGAAGATACGTCCCTTGAAGACGAAGATGAAAGGGCTCCTGATGAGATTCCAAGTGTTAAGGAAGTAGAGAAAATTACTGATTCTCTGGCTTCCAAGTTGGATAAACTACAACTAGAAAAAAAATCTGTCTGAGGCATGGGATTCCTTGGGGGTGAAGTGAAAGTTCCAGAGGGGGAAGATAAACCTCACTTAGCCCCCGAAGGGTACATGGCTATCAGCCGGCTTATGTGTTGGGTAGGTGCTATTCCTCCGTTTCCTCCGATTGTTATCGATCTCCTCAGGCAGTTATGGATTGCCCCTATGTAACTTCATCCTAACGCTTACGCAGCCTTGTATACTCAATACGTTGCATATGCGGAAATCTTGCAAACTGAGCTTACTTTCAAAGACTTGAAATTCTATTATCTTTTCAAGCAACGCTCCACAGCAACCCTAATTTTTTCTTTCTTCGAATCAGTAACCAACATGAAGGTCTTGTCTAATGGTTACAACAACATAGGGGATCCCAAAGATGATTGGTTTTATATAAGACTACAAGCCTCTAGATAAATGGCTTAATTAGATAACCAAAGCGTTAACATATCTCTTTTCCTCGTGCAGATCACACTTTCCCCAAGACAGAAGGCTCGGTGTATGAAGACCGGCTGTCTTGCCTTCTCAAAAGTAATTCAGATTTTTTAAGAATAAAGAAGTGTCTTACCAACGAGAATCTTCACAAGCACCGTCTTCTTGATATAAGATTTGGACTTGGCGCGGGTGGCAAACCTTATAAATATGTGCCCCCGGCTGAAGGAGAAGGAACGTCACCAGCGACAGAGAAAACCAAACTTCACAAGAGTCCTTCACCAATGATTGAGCAAGACGATTAGGAGTTAAATAAATACAAGGGAGATGAGGCTCTAGCTAATGAGCCCAAATAAATTCCGGTGTCTAAGGGGCAGTCTTCCTCAAGGACTTCACCATCGGTTGAGCCTGTGGCTTGCGATGAATTAACAGAGGAGCAGATAATCGGGGAATTGAATAAAATTCCTTTACCGGACGATGTATATACACAGTAAGACTTCGGAGGGGAGCCGTTTTTTCCTATCTCTGAGGAAACGAATGCTCTGGTTGAAGAAAAAGAAATCACATAGACGAGCCTAGCTCTCAACCCTGGTCCGTTAGGGGGGGATTACATGGAATGCACAAATAACATGCACCACTTGACACCACACTCTTATACCACCAGTATTCAAGGTTTTAATATGTACTTGTTTCTTTTGCAAGTAAGATGACTCGCAAACAATCTTATTCTTATCGTTCCCTCCGTGAGGGCACACCCAGTCTCCATTCAAATCCCGAGCATGCCCGCAGTGATAGTCGGGCAAGAGATAGTGATCGGCCTCGCGATCCTCATCAATCTTGTTCTACACGATCTCGATCTCCGTCCAAGCAAGGTTCCGGAAAGCCTCACAGTCACCCATTGCCACCGGTTGGGGGTAAGCAACTTCCTAGGGATTTAACCCCTCTGAAAAGCACGCCTTCTCACGCCCAGTCTTCTAAAAAACACAATCAGCCAGAGGGAAAGAACAAAGATAAGGGTAAGATCGTGGAGAAGAGGAAGGCATCTCTTGTTTCCTCTAGTAAGCATGGCTTGGATACCACTACTGCATAGAATGTTGCCCCTGATTCCGAAATTCAGGCCAGACTGGAGCGTTCACGAAAGCAATTTCCCGATATTTTCTTTGAGAGGATGATGTTTGTCCCGAACCTTGAACCGGTCCCAGAAGATTGGGACACAGAGGTAATAGGGTACGTGTGCCATGTGGCTAAACAATATAGTGTGATGAAGAGGCACGCCGTTCATCTTTCAGATGCCATCCGTCGCCTAGAAACGGACGTGGCCAGGTTCAAGGTGAAAATTGAGAACGATGCTAGGGCTAAGAGTGAAATTGAAAATGAACTAGAGGACACACAGGCACAACTGGATTTAGCTCGGCGAGACGCAGAAAATTACAAGTCGGAGCTGGAAAGTGCCAGGACGCGTTTTCGTAGTGAGCTTGATTCAAACAGCAAGGAATGTGTGGCTCTAAAGAAGGAAGTGAAGGATCTTAGGGCCATTAACACTGAGCTTAAAACAGCACAAGAACATTTTGTTGTCGAGAAAGCAGCTTGGGAGAAAGAGAAGGCGAGCTTAAAAGATAGTCTCGCTCTTGCCAAAAAAGAAAAAGAAGTTTTGAGCGGTCAGCTTGTTCACGCCGAGGAGCGTGCAGCTCTTGCTGAGAGTAACGCTAGTAGTGCTCTCGGGTTGGCCTCCACCACTGCTGATGAGCTTGCTGCAACTAAAAAAGAAATAGAAAGTTTTGAGGAATTGCTATTCGACTTCTTTGGTCAAGTCATTAAGACTCGAGACATATCTTGGATCCCGGACTATCATGTTACTCTGGCCAATGTATGGGATGCAATTGTCGAGGGCGAAAAGCAGCGGTTGTAGGTCGATGAGATTGATGAAAACCAACTGATGCAGACCTTTCTCAGAGGTGAAGAACCTGAAGCTTTGGAGAAAGGCAGACGCTTGATCCAAGAAGAAATCGAAAGGGAGAAAGTTAAGGCTAAAGGCAAAAATAAGGTTGACGAAGGTTCGAGCTCGACGGTGGAGCCCAAGGCCTCCGGAGTTGACGAGTACAACCTTGATGATCCATTGATCCCCATGCCCCCAACTTCTTCAGCTGCTGGAGCCTCTGCTATTAATCTGGATGAAGGGTCAGCTAAAGGTATTTCCATATTTTCTCCACAATTCATCAAAGCAGTTGTAACTTGTCGTCACATTGCGGAGCAGCCAACTGAAAAGACCACATTTTCTCCTGAGTTAATAACATGTGCTTATCATAATACAGGTGACAAGCTGGCTGAGAAAGATGAAGAAGGGAAGGAAGAGGTAGAGAAAGTTGATGTCCCCTCATGTACTAATGCTGAAATCTCTGAAATCCCAAAGCGGACCGATCATAAAGCTCTCTGCCAAATCAATAACTACACAGCTTGCATCCCAGCCTTCCGCAGGACACTCTTATCGATAAGAGGAAGAGAAAAAAGGGTGACTGTTCTGATGCTGACAAGGAGGAGTCGGAGAAGCAGAAAAAGGATAAGAAGTCAAAATAGTCCCTCAAGCATAAGTAGGATGCAGTTGTTAGTTCATCATTTCATCATTTTTTAGGCTTTCCACTGGCCAAGAAATGTAAATGTGAGAATGGCCTTCACTTTTTCTTAGTTGTTTCGTTCTGTATCCATGCATCTTAGTAAATGAAAATTTGTTTCCGTTGTCTTTAATTTAATATGCAATGCAGTAATTCCAAGTTCGTTGCATCTCTGTGCGACATCTTGAGCAGCAAGTATAGCAGCGTAAGAAGATAATTCATCTCTGTCAGCCCTGGCTTTCATCCCACCTGTGATACGCACAAGAGTTTCCCTTCCCGACAAATTAGTCATGTGAAAGTGAAACTAAATCTGCAGACCTACAAGTTTAACTCATTGCATTTAGTCACAAATATTCACGTCTCATCCAGGCTAAAACATAACTATAGGTAACTCTAGTAGTGAAAATTTAAAATTTTTGTGTTGTGCTGCACAAGTGTATACGTATATGCCCCTAATCAATCATTAATATGATGCCTGGCCAGGGCTTATTGATGATTGATTAGAGTCATATGTGCGTTGCCCCCCATTTCTAGAAACGGGGGGTTCGGGCTCTATTCTAATTCTCATTTTCGGTCGTGTGACGGGATAGGAATTCAAGTGGCGTTAAGTCTCTAGCGTTTTTATACTCTCCCGATCCTTCAACGGGTTAGAGTTCGAGCTCGTTCATAAGCTGCTCACCGATCCTTCAGCGGGGCAGGAGTTCTGGGGGCGCTAAGTCTCTAGCGCCTTTATACTCTCCCGATCCTTTAGCGGGGTGGAGTATTGCCAAAGCGGTTTTATCATGGTGCACCTTCACGCCTTGTGGACGTCATCTTCGCGTCCTTTATATTCTCTCTCCAATCTTGAGAGTTAGAGTGCAGATGATAGTGTGATTTACTTCTTCGCACATTTGGAACTTCGATCGTTGTTCGCTTTCCTGTCCAATGGAAGACGCCTTGTCATAGGTATTTTGTGGTCATTGCATAGTTTATGGAAAAATCCAAAAGTGGCAATAATTTATATCAATCGAGATAAAGCAGATAAGAAATAGTGCAATAATGGTAAATGACACACGATGTATTTATAGTGGTTCGGTCAAATCTTGACCTACATCCACTTTATAATCTTTTGTTCAAGTAACCAGACTATTCTAGGCAAGTCGAGCCTTTTTACATGGTCTTATAACACAAAAGAATAAAACTGACTATTTCACGTTAGATAAGGCCGCAAATGCTGGGCGTTCCACACTCTGGGGATTTCATCTCCATCCACGGTTGCTAGCTTAAAGGTTCCATTATCAAGCCTTCGTATAATGTAATACGGTTCTTCCCATTTCAGGCCCATATGCGATGGGGGTGGATAGACACGTTTCCGAACCAAGTCTCCGGGTTCAAAGGTTTGAGCTCGGATTTCTTGTTGTAATACCAAGCTATATGTTGCTTATGCCTTAAGGCACGCAAATCGGCTTCATCCCTCTTTTCTTTGATCATTTCCAGGGATTCAAGGAGCAGATAATTGTTGGTCATTGGGTCATAATAAGTGACTCGATGAGATGGTACTTTCAACTCTACTGGGATAACTGGTTCGACTCCGAAAGCGAGGGAAAAGGGGGTGTGGTCCGTCACCGACTTGTAAGTTGTCCTGTAAGCCCACAGTGCCAAGGGTAACTCATCAACCCACATGGCTTTCGCCCGCTTAAATCTTTTCTTCAGAATGGATTTAATCACTTTGTTCGCCGCTTCAACTTGTCCATTCGCCTGCGGATGTGCCACAGAGGTATATCTTTTCTCGATGTGGTATTTCTGGCAAAAATCTCTAAACTCGGTGCTGTCGAATTGGGTTCCGTTATCGGTTATGACAACTTTTCGAATCCCGAACAAGCATATGATGTTCTTGATGACAAAATTTATCGCTCGCTTGGTTGTGATCGTGGTTAACGGCTCTGCTTCTACACACTTAGTGAAATAATCCACGGCTACAATAGCGAACTTTGCTCCGCCCTTTGCTATGGGAAGGCTTCCAATAATGTAAATCCCCCACATAGCAAAAGGCCATGGGCTAGTCATCGTCTTCAGTTGGCCAGGAGGCGCCCTAGGTATCTTGGAAAATTTCGGACAAGCATCACAACGTCGTGCATATTTAGCCGCATCTTTACTGATGGTTGGCCAGAAATAGCCATACCTTAATATTTTCTTTGCCATAGTTTGTCCTCCCGTGTGATCTCCACACTCGCCCTCATGTACTTCCTGCAACACTCGCTTGATGTCATCATCAGCGATACACCGGAGGAGGGGCATCGAGAATCCTTGTATATATAGGACCCCGCCCTGCAAAACATATCTGGAAGCTTTTCGAATGATTGCACGTCTCTCGCTTTTCTTTGCAGGAAGCGTTCCATTCATCAGAAAGTTCTTTAGAGGTGTCATCCGTGACTCCCTTTCGGGTTCAATATCTAATACTGGATCAATTTCCATCTGATCTATACTAGGTGACTGTGAGACTTCAATAGGGACTAGCTCCGTATCTTCAGGATTATCGGAACTAGCCATTTTCACTAACTTATCCGCCTTCTGGTTCTCCACTCGAGGAATATGAGATATGCTGTGGTGATCGAAATCGACCAGCAACTTCTTCACTTTTACCAAATATGATATCAGCCTCGGAATTTTGGCCTAAAATTCTCCGGTGACCTGATTCACGACTATCTTAGAATCACAAAATATGTCAGCCTTGTTATAACCAATTCCTTTGCAAGCTTCAGCCCGGCCATTAGAGCTTCATATTCGGAATTGTTATTAGAAACATGGAACTCCAATCTGAGAGCGTAGTGTATTAGTCGTTTTTCTGGGGTTTCGAACACCACTCTGGCACCAGATCGTCTGTCATTCTTAGCTCCATCAGTGTACAGTTTCCAAGCATAGGGCTGAGGAGCAGCTTTGGTGGATCATCTTCTTGGCTTTCTACGTCATCTTCCGGGATAGTAAATTCCGCTATGAAGTCTGCAAGCACTTGCCCCCTTATCGATCTTCGGGGCTGGAAATTTAAATCGATTTGACTTAGCTCAATGTTCCACTTGAGTAGTCTTCCTGATTCTTTTGGCCTTTCCAGTATTTGTTGTGATCAGTGTAAATAGTTATGGGATGAGCCTGGAAGTAGTGGAGAAGCTTCCTAGATGCAATCAACAAACTATATGCAAGCTTTTCTATTCTTGGATAATTTCGCTCAACCGTCGTCAACTTCTTGCTTACATAGTACACTGGCCTTTGCACCTTATCTTCCTTTCTTACCAAAGCCGAACTGATTGCGTGGGATGACACCTCCAAGTACACAAATAAATCCTCGAGATTTACGGGATTAGACAGTATTGGGGGTTTCTCCAAATGATTCAATAGGTTCTGGAATGCCTCTACACAATCATGAGTCCATTTAAAGTTGTGTTTGCCCCGCTTTATCAGCTCGAAAAACAGGATGCACTTATCCGTAGCTTTGGAGATGAACCTACTCAGCGCCGCCACTTTTCCAGCGAGGCTCTGAACATCCTTGATCTACTTTGGTTCTTGGATATTTCGAATTGTTGAAATTTGATCTGGATTAATCTCGATTCCACGCGAGCTGACGATGAATCCTAAGAATGTTCCAGATGCTACCCTAAACGAACATTTCAAAGGATTCAGTTTCATCCCATATTTCCGAAGGATCACAAACATTTCTGCTAAATCGGTGGTATGGTCGGATGATTGTCTAGATTTTACCAACATATCGTCAACATATACTTCCATCGTTTTCCCAATTTGGTTGTAAAACATTCTATTCACCAGCCGTTGATATGTAGCACCGGCATTCTTCAAACCGAAAGACATTACCACATAGCAGTATAACCCCAAAACTATAATGAAGCTGGTATGCTCTTGGTCCGGGACGTGCATGGGGATTTGGTAATATCCCGAGTAAGCATCCATAAAAGAAAGGAGCTCGTGGCCTGCCGTCGAATCTACTAGTTGATCAATTCTAGGTAGCGGAAATTATCCTTCAGGCAGGCTTTATTCAAGTCTGAGAAGTGAATGCATGTGTGCCACTTTCAGTTGGCCTTTTTTTACTAAACAGGGTTTGAAATCTAGTCTGGGTATGTTGAGTCTCTGATGAACCCGTTACTTCTCAATTTTTCGACTTCTTCCTTCAAAGCGAAGGACCTTTCTGGGCCCAGCATTCGTCTTTTCTATTTGACAGGAGGATGCTTCGGGTTGATGCTCAATGAATGACTCATAATCGAAGGAGATATCCCACACATATCTGAGTGGGTCCAGGAGAATACATCCAAATTAGCTTTCAGGAAATCTGTTAGCTCTTTGGCTCGAAGAGGATCCAACTAGGATCCAATCTTTAGGACCTTCTCTGGGTCTCTATCATCGATTGGTATATCCACAGTTGTTTCATTGGAAGTTTCCATTCTGCCCCCAGGCTCTTTATCCTCTCTGGAATCTATGTCCTCGGGCCACTCTCGGGGCGACTTTCCTTCAGTTATTTTCTTTAATTGCTATGACGTCTCCTCCCTTGCAGGGGAGGAAACACCTTTGGTCTCTACATCTCCTCCTTTGCGGAGCAACTTCAGCTCTGCAATATAGCATGCTCGTGCAACAACTTGATCTCCTCTGACTATGCCTATACCGACATCCGTCGGGAACTTCAACAACAAACACCAGGGTGCAATGCAAGCTCGGAATTTGGATAGGGTCGGTCGGCCCAAAAAGGCATTGTATGGCGACTCAATATCCAGAACCACGAAGGGGAGGATTCTCACTCTCTGGCGTTCTCCTTCTCCAAGGGTTACTGACAGCTCCACGTAATCCCATTGGAGTTGTTGAAGCTCCGTTAAATCCACATATCCAGCCTTCACACGATTTCAAATCTTTCGGCTCGAGTTTCATTTGGTCGAAGGTTTTCTTGAATAGAATATTAACCGAACTCCCGTTATCCACTAGAACTTTATGGACTATAGTTGGGCCAATGGTAACATTAATCACTAATGGATCTTCGGTTGGGGAGTGGACTCCAATACTCTCTCGCTCACGAAATATGACATTATCAGACATTGTCTTTTGTTGCTTAACCGGAGTGAGATTCTCCGGATTACTACATTCTCCTACTTCCCGGCGTTGTTTAGCTGCGTTCACGTACTGATCCATAGCTTTGAAACTGTGTCCTGCCAGATGAAGTCCACCAACAATGGAATTAATAACGATATTTTTTCCTTTTTGCTGAGCCATTGTTTTGCCAGCAGGTTAGCTTTGGTTCGGGGCTTGTGCAGCTTGCCCCCTATCCCTAGGAGCCACCTTATACTCGTCAAGCTTTCCTTCTCGGTGCAGCCTCTCAATCACGTCTCTCAAATGACGACAGTCCTTTGTGGAATGACCATGAATTTGGTGAAAAAGACATAATTTCCCAGTTTCACGCTCCTTTTCTGTAGAATCTCTCAGAGGAGGCCTTTTGTATTGGAGGACATTATATGTATCCAGGAAGATGTTCTCCAACGTATCATTTAACTGTGTGAAGCTCTCAAATGGTCTGGGTCGGGATCTTCTCTGAGAGTCATTCCCTCGATTTCTCTTCCGATTATTATTATCATTCCCCGATTGACGACCGTTTCCTTGATTATTATTCCCAACATTGACTTCAACCTTTCCTGAGCTATCTCCTGTCTACTTGATGGCCACATTGCTTTGGATATCTTCCTTATCGGTAGCCTTCCTTTTCCTGTTAGCATATATCTCCTCCTGACGTAAGCGAACATTGGTTTTTTCATAAAATATTTCTCTGGTCGGAGGTGGCTTGCCGGCTAGATATCTTCCAAACTCAGTATCTTTGTCGACTCCATCGATCAGGGCCATCAAAACAGTTTGTTCATGAGGATTTCTAACTTCTGTGACAGCCAAGTTGAAACGATCCAGATATGACCTCAGGCTCTCATCAGGTAGTTGTTTAATAAGGGATAGCTCAATCACATTCTTAGACCTCTGAGCTTGAAGGCGGAACTGGTTCACGAATTTTTCACTCAATTCCCTGAAACTGGATATCGACCGTGCTGGCAAGCGGGTGAACCACAATAATGCCATATCTTCCAGGAATATAGGGAATGCTTTACATTTTATCTCGTCTGTAGCTACAGCGGCTTTCATTGACCATGAATATTGCATCAGATGCTGGATCGAGTCAGATTTTCCCGCATATCGATTCATTGTTGACATATTAAAACGTCTCGGGAATGTAACTTCCAATATATCATCGGTAAAAGGTGTATGACTGCGATTTATGCCCCAATCTTCGTCCCTCTGCCCACGGCTATCTGCCATGTTTTGCCTAATCATTGCTTCAACATCTGCACGGGCCAAGGTGGACTCTGGATCAGCACTCCTTGCCCGATGGGCCTCTCCACCATTTCTTTGACGTGCTGCTACCAAGTCTGGGGCCAGAGCTGAACTTCCTTGCCCCCTGTTGCAGCGGTCAATCATGCGACGAGCGGGAGGAATGGGTTGATTCTGAGCGGGGTAGACAATGTTTCCGTTCCTCGGTGGTAGAGCAGGTTCATTTAAGTTACGGTTACTAGTTCCCTGATTAAGGGCTTCTTCTTCTCGAGATGGAAGTGACCCAAATCGAAGCTGCTCTATGTTTTTAGCCCTTTCTAACGGGGGCCATCGTCGGTTTCTTCGCGGTTCTTCAGACGAGGATTTGTGTTCTGGGGAAGGAAGGCGGGTTAAAGAAAAGGCCCTTTGCCTTATGAAATTATCAATTCGCCTATCAATAGCAGTCAGATTCTGTTGTAACATTGAAATCTCTTGCCTCTGAGCGGCTAACTCGTCAAATAGTTTATCCCACATTTCAATGACGCGAGAAATGTACCCTTTAGTAGCAGGGGCAGAGGGGTCGAATTGATCATCAACATTCTCTCTTATACGTAAAGAACTTAGGCCAGGTCGAGCAGATGTACCGACACGAGAAGATCGAGCCACAACCTCATTTTGGGACCGAGTTGGGGTCTGATTATCGCTTCGGATCGCGGTACCCTTGTGTCGGTGGCTCGTGGTGCCCCCTTGGAGTCGGGTCCTGGTAACTGGTGCAGAGGGAATCGCGGCTTGGTCCTGGGAGCAAGTTGTGACGCCATCAGTGATGCAGATCGTGGCGCCCCCTTCAGGTCGGGTCGTGGGACCTTCTTCGTCCCGGATCACCCCCACTTCATCGCGATCCAAGAGCTCTTCCTCGACCTGCTCGTGTACACCTTCTTCAATTGCTTCATTCATGGCTTCGTTCACATGCGAAGATCGTACTTCCTTAGACTTCTTTCCATCCATGGTATCTGAACTTTGCTGAAATCTTCAAAAATTGAAACTGTTGAATTTTGGACTATCTTCTTCGGGCTTGAATATCCAAACAATAGAGCAATAATCCAATATACTGAGACTTCGGGTTCTCAGTGAAAGCACCAAGATGTTAGATCCAAAAATGGCTCTAACACCCAAATTGTTCTGATTTGTAGAGAATTATATCTAAAAAATGAAGAAAAAGCAGAAAAGACACGAGATTTATAGTGGCTCGGCGTCAACGAGCCTACGTCCACTTTATATGATATTGATTATACGTCGAATGCCAGTACATTCAATAATTTCACTCAACCTCACTGTTACAACAATGGTTCTCTCAATAATTTCGAGATAACTCTGAATAGAAGAAATGGAGATGGTGGAATCAGAACTTTCAGTTGCTAAAAGATCCCCAAAAATGCCAAGTTTGAGGCTATTTATAGCTAATATTTGCAGACGGATCACGGTCATATGTGGCACGAATCCCGAGAATCTAGGACTGGTTCGTAGCTTGAGGAAGAAATGGTCAATATGACAGTTACGGATAGGTGTCGCGAGATCTTGCATTCTCGGATCGTGGTGGACTTGATCTTGGTCATCATCCATAAGCTTCAAGGATCGGATCGGATCAGATCGAGCTGGTGTTGGACGGGTCGGATCGCGAGACATGGGGGGCGATCGTGATCGTGGTGAGGTAGGGTGATCCGATCGAGTCTTCAAGGGATAAAGGTGTGGAGTTTCATATTTTCTTTGTATGCGTGGACCTTGGTGGCTTCTTCAAAAAGCTAGCCAACAAATTAGTTAATAATATAGCTAATTTAATTACATCGCTCAATTTTTTATCCAAAACAATTGTCCTCAAATTATTAACCCTTAGGTTGAATTACGACTTCATAAACTTATTAAATTGTCAAAATAATTCATTAAAAATAAAATATTAATTTATAATTGCACTTCTATTTTCATATAAAAATATAATTTAAACTTCGCTTCGGTAATAAATTATAATTTATAACTTCAATTACGTTAGTTTACCTGACAGCAATCATTGTCTAAAAATATTCTTTTTTTGGCCATTCACTGCGAATCACTTAATCAATACTGTTTACTGTTAAATATACAACGATCAACATCCAATCAAAAATCAACATCCAATTTGATATAACGATACATGGGTGAACAATTCATATATATGCACACGATGAACAATAACATATAATTTATGTGAGGAATCCAGTTGGATCCCTCTAATCTTTTCTTCCCTGCATCAAAATGGGTAACATAAATTTCAATACAATAATACATTTATTTTTATTCCTCAAGATAAACAGAAATAAATAGATTAAGTAATAACAATCAACAATTCAAGCATCCAATCTATTTAGTACGTTTATATTATTATAAATGTAGCCAATAAGGCAAATTACCTCAATTGGAGATAATCGTTAAAACAACGATTTCATTTTTATTTAAATTAAACAACGTTTAAGTTAAATAATAAATGTAAAAATATTTAACAAACGTCCAAACAATCATCAAATCAACCAAACAATTAGCAAACATAGCATGCACTCTTTAAACTAGACTTATAATAATTGTAAGTAGGAGAACTTAGTGTGTTATACTCACCTTGATTTAGTTTTGTTGATTTAAATGGTTCCTTTTAATATAATTAAACTTTTGTTTAATTTTATTAAAAAATTTGATAGCTTCCCGCCCTTCGACCACTTCAGCTTTATACTGTAGTGCTCATCAACACAATCTCATTGCCTTTTGTTTCGTCGGAATCTGATCATTTATGAGCACGTTATTAATATTATAAGTTGTAAAATTTAAATTTACTTTAATCAGTAATTAATAACCAGTTAACCTTTAATTATCTTATTTAAATTCTTAACCCCAATTAGCCGCCTGATCGTGTGCGTCCATGGCATCACTTCCTTTTCCCCAGGAAACAAGAAACAACCTCGATCACGTTCTTAGCATGAACAAACCTGAGTCTTCTTTCGAGGAAAATTATAAAAACGTGATTCCCCTTTTTTCTTTTTATTTCGAAGGTCCAACTGACCCAGTACATGTTGGCCCAAAATACTCATGTCCAAACCATTGCTACAGGTTCTTACCAAAACTCTTCTAATTTCCTCCCAGCTTACTACACGCAAGATCTCCATGCACGCGTTCTTTTTTCTTCGCATCTATATATTTTTCTGCCTCACTTCTTTGTTAAAACAGAAAGCAAGCTTCCCCTTAGCTCTTATCTCCTTCTCCAAATTATGAAACTAAACGCTCTGCTCCAGTTTTCTATAGCACGTCAAACTGCTACGGTTTTTTTCACACTGCACTCTTTAAAACAAGAAGCCATCACCTACTATTCTCATCTGCCATGCCGCTTCATCCGCCATCCGAACGTTTCCTGCTCTGCAGAGCACCACCGCTTGATGTTCCTTCCTCCGGCCCGACCTCGACCAACAGTGCTCTACTTCGTTTAACTTCCATTCCCGATCGCACAAGCTCCACGTTGTTTAAATACCTCATGCACTCAGTCCATCCGAAAGTTAAACGGCCTACCCCTACTACCACACACCATCGAGTTCAACCAAACTCCGTCTGTCCCTCGAGTTCACCCGCCTCTTCACTTTTGTAGTTTACGCAATCAGCCAAAATTAATGGTTTGGAGGGTATATGTAACACCCCATGTCCATTAATGTCACTCTCAAAGGGAATGCACTAACTTTCATAGAGTATTATTAGTGTATTGAACAGAATATAACAAGACAGTGGTACTTGAAAATTTTAAAACAACTTTTATTGCAGTGGAGAAATAGTTTGATTACAACAACTTCATAAACCAATAGTAAAACCAAGTACACTTAATATCCATCTTGACAAATTGTATTCTGAGTACATAAAGTTAAAAGCATAACCCCCAACATAAGTAGTCATAAAAGAGATGAGATAAACTTTACTTTCAGCAATCCAAGCACTTCCAAGAGAGAGAGAGAGAAAGAGATCCAAATCAAGCTCCACTAGTACTGGTCCCACCCTGAGAACCGGGGGGGAAGGAAGAAAAGAGGCAAAAACAAGGGGGTCAGACATAATGTCTGGCGAGTACAATAACTTTAACAATATAATTATTAAAGTAATTAGGATAAGGCATAAACTGGTAAAACAAGGTATGACTGTGAAACAAGTGGGCATGACAAAGTAAACAAGAGGAATATTCTGGCGCTAGTCTCGTTCCTAATCACTATAGGATAATTACTATACTGCACCAATGCTAATTACACCGCATCATTACTAGTTCCATACTGGAAGTTGATCCCTCTTACTAATCGTAATAATGATAATTATAATAATCGTAGTTTCGTGTACTCCTAGCTGCTATCGTAGGTGCCACCTGCTCATACCTCCACTAGTTGTACCCACTACCCTCCCCAGTCTAAATACAACATTTATTCATAATATGGTAGTTTCTTGTACTCCTAGCTGCTGTCATAGGTGCCGCCTGCCCCTATCTCCGCTAGTCGTACCCACTACCTTCCCCATTCGATTGGCTCCCTAACTCGTAGATACCCGTGCTGGTCCCACAGTGGCGTGTAACACTCTCCAAATGGCAACCCGATACTGCTAAAGATGCACGGTTTATACCTACACGATACAACAACATCTTACCTACCAGCCCAGGCCCACTCACGCACATGACCGTGTTGGATTTGCGTTGCCACCGCTAACCCGTTTTAACCTCTTACAATCAAACCCAGTAAGCGTTCCCCGTCCTCGATCTAGATCGAGCTCACTCGATACTAAATGGGTTACTGGTTTGAAAAGGGTTCCCACATTTGACACAAGCTTTCCACCTATGCTTGGTCCCTACTAGGATTTCCCACTTAACTCCCTCTTATTCATGTCTTCTTACATGTTTCAACTTGGTTAATTGTTTATAATTATACCCTACATGTCACCCATGTTACCCACTTATCAAATCAACATGTGTTATTGGTTAAGCTTGTCTTAACCCTATCCACTTATATATTATTGGTTAAGTTGGTCTTAACCCTATCCACTTATATATTATTGGTTAAGTTGGCCTTAACCCTATCCACTTATATATTATTGGTTAAGTTGGTCTTAACCCTATCCACTTATATATTGTACTTAGATTAAGTACATCTTAGTTCATAGATACATTGGTTAAGAGAATAACTACCTAAGTATCAACCCCGAAGACCAAAATCAACATCAGGTTAGTACTCAGAGAATTACTCAACTCAACCAAACTTCTGTTTGTCATTCATATTCGTCTTTGATCAGCATTAATTAATTATTAATGCACAGACCTCTCACATTAAGTCGATTGCTTGTGGCCGCTGGATATGCCGGGCGGTTCTGGGTAGACTTCCACAACAAGCCAGACTTAACCCCGTGTCTAAGCATCTTTTAATTATGCCTTTGACCTCTCACATTCGACTACCGTTTGTGGTTGCTGGATTTGTCGGGCGAGTCCGGGCAGTCTTATACCACAAACGAGTCTAACCTCGCGTCTTAGGAATTTATTACGCATTTAATTTATGCCTTTAATCTCTCACATTAGACTACCGTTTGTGGTTGTTGGATTTGTCGGGCGGGTCTGGGCAGTCTTACACCACAAACGAGTCTAACTTCGTGTCTTAGGCATTTATTATTACACATTATTATTCAACTTCAATTTGAATTAATATCCCTATTTCAAATTGCCAATAACTTCCAATTTTAATCCATGTCCATAATTGTTCACCTAAATTATGTCCATACTTTTTAGCTATATAAATTATACCAATTAATGTGTCAAATTAATTATATGCCTTTAAGCCATTTATGCCAATTTTCACAATATACATTATTTAATATTTTCCCATTATCCCCACGTTGTTCGTACGTTGAACATGAAATATGTTAGACTCGCAAATAGTCTAGCTCATAAAAAGGAAAGAAACATCACAACTTGCATAACACACAAAATAGATCTAACAGCACAACATGGATCAAAACTGACATGATTATGATTTATATTAACACAAATTTGCATAATCAACACTTGCATAGGCAATAGTCATAAAACATAAATTCGTATAAACTATGTACCATCATGGATCTAAATGTATAGATCTAAACAAGTAATTATGAACTTGCATATATGGATATGGTTTTCCTAGAACTTGCATGTGATTTTCATACAAACTTACATTCAAACTAGCATATAATTCACATACAAAACTAGCATAGGCAATGGGCATATAGAACATAAATTTACATAACAATGTACTACCATGAATCTAGATATAGATATGAACATAAAAATGTGAACTTGCATATGATATGGTTTTTCACCTAAACTTACATAAGTTGTGAACTTGCATATAGATTCCTACAAACTTGCATATGGATCTAAACATATAAATTAATATCACATGTTTTGCATATAAACTAGCATGTGTATATACTTGATTCACATATAAACTTGTGTATAATTCACATACAGACTTGCATAAGATTCATATACGAACTAGCATATGAGTTAACATCCCAAACTTGCATATGATTCACATATAATTTGACATCCTAAACTTGCATAAGATTCGCATATGATTTGCATAAAATTCACATATGAATTGGCATATGATTTAACATCCCAAACTTGCATAAGATTCATATACAAATTAGCATATGTAAACACAGACTTGTATAAAATGAATCAAGTTAAACATGTATAATTGTACGTATGAAATAGATCTAACAACATACGATAACAAAGCTGTTATATGTTCACCAATAGACAATAACATCACACAATTCAACAGTCATGTTCTCATAATCCCAATTATAACCTATCACGATTAATTTATTAATTATTTTGTGAAAGAAATTATACTCACAAAGATAGGTTAGAGAAGAGAATGATTCGTTCTTCTTTTGAATTGGAATTCTGACTTGTTAAATCCTAAGCTTTAGGAAGGAGAATTATCCTAGGAGCAGCATGGTGGCCAAGAGGCAAATTTTTGTTTAGGTTTAGGGTTTGAGTCTAGGCTCTCTTTTATAGAATTTTGAATCAATATAAGTCGTTAGATTAACCTAGGACAAATCAAAGCCATTCAAACCTAAGAGAACCAACCAAAACTTGCCATACAAGCCCTAATGAATCAGAAAATCGTCACACAAAGAAACACGTCAGGGTTCAGATCTTGCCCGAGGGGGAGGTCGACCTGCATATAGGGAGGTCGACTCCCTGGTCGACCTGGCCTGGGGTAGGTCGACCTGGCCTGGGGTAGGTCGACCTTCCCTTGTATTTAATTTTCTGAATTGTTTTATATAAATTTCTGAACTTGAGCTGTTTTAATTTATTTAAATTCTGAAACTTCGGAAGGCCATAACTTCTTCATACAGAGTCCGATTCACGCAAACTCGGACTCTATCTCAAGCAGAATTCTGAGACGAACGCAATGGCGTAACCCGTTTCCCTTAATTCTCACATTTGAAATTAAGTATTCTTTAATTTGTTAATTTTAATATTTAAAATCATGGGGTGTTACATTCTCCCCTCCTTAAAGGATTTCATCCCTGAAATCTCCAAGTTAAGGAGAATGTATATCCTAGCATTCGATCATCCATCTACTCAACCATCAAACATAGGCATCCATTGTCCTTACAAGATTTCTAACGCCGTATGAACATATGCAAAATGTGTGTATATGTTCCTTATTTAATGCAAAATCAGGCGGTCCACTGATTCAGTTGACCTCCTTAATGCAAATCGTGATAGTGCCATGCGTCCACTATGTATGCGAAAGAATCCTAACGATACATATTACTTTTACATGTGTGCACAACCATTCATCAAAATGCAGCATCCGTATGATAACTCAACCATTATACATCCATTAATTTAAATATGCACACACATTTATATGCAGTATGAAAGTGATTGAGCCGATCTAGTGCTTAATGTGTGTGTACATGCATCCACGAGCAACCACTTGCATCCATTTGCATCCACCAAACATAACATGTCTCAAACACATGTTTACAACCATAGGGTTTTTCCTAACTAAGGATCAAAGATATCATCGCAAAGCCATATTAAACGATAGGACAAGTATCAACAAAGCGGTAGAGAAAGGAGAAGTTAAAAACATACCCTCAAAAAGGAAAGGGTATAGCGTACGCATCTTTTCTTCCGCCTCCTAAGTCGCGTCTCCTTGATCATCTCCCCATTGTACTTCGACCAACTTGACCCTTCGTTGCGTAGCTTTTATACCTCCGACCCAAGGATGCATGTAGGAGCTCGTCTAATCGTGGCATCTCACTCTACTTCCAATCCTCTAAGCATGTTCGGCTCCATTACTTCCGCGGTATCTTGTAACACTTCCGCAAATGCGATATGTGAAACACGTCGTGAACACTACTATGCTTGTTGCCTCTTCTCATGTACCTCCAAAATCTAGGATACATAACCTCAAAAGATCTTCAATGATTTTATTCACCCTTTTCTGTCTGTCCATCCGTCTGTGGGTGATGAGCGATGCTCTAACTTGCCGCCTTTTGCATATCACCTTTTCCTTTTGTATCGAAAACTGCTCCAAGCCCTGTCCCACAAACACCTGTATACACTGTGAATGGCTTACTTCCATTTGGCAAAACTAAAACTGGAGCTGTCGTCAAAGCCCTCTTCAAATTCTGGAAAGCATCGTCACAGTCAACATCCCAAGCAAAAGTCAAGCTCTTCTTCGTTAACCGAGTAATTGGGGATATCTTCGCGAAGTCCTTAATGAACTTCCTATAATAACCAGCCAGCCCTAAAAAGCTTCTTATTTCTGTTGCGTTCTTAGGAATCTTCCAATTTTGGATTGCCACCACTTTTGCGGGATCCACAGCTATCCTATCCTTAGAGACCACGTGTCCTAAGAACCTCACTTCTTTTCTCCAAAAATGGCACTTGGAGAACTTAGCTTTAAGTTGATGCGCTCGTAGGGACTCTAAGACTTCCCTATGATGCAGGGCATGCTCTTCCTCGCTTCTAGAGAAAATCAAGATATCGTCCACAAAGACTACCACAAACTTGTTTAGGAACTCCCTGTACACCCTACTTATTAATTCAACGTAGTATGCGGGTGTATTCGTCAAACCAAAAGGCATGACAAACCACTCGAGGAAACTATCAGGAGTTCTAAATGCAACCTTATCTATGCTGTCTCCAGCCACCCTTAGCTGATGAAATCATGTTGCCAAATCCAGTTGCAAGAAAACCGAAGGACCCACCAATTGATCGAATAAATCATCTATCCTCGACAATGGGTGTCTGTTCTTCTTTGTGAGCTTATTCAGCTCTCTATAGTCCACGCACAATCTAAGTGAACCATCAGCCTTCGTAGCAAAAACAACAGGAGCACCCCATTCCGAAATATTTCTTCTTATGAACCCCTTCTCAAGCAACTCCTTTGCTTACTGAGTTCTCTTTTCTTTCTCGGAGCCATGTGGCGCACCGGTAATTCAACCGGCTTTGCATTATTTACAAGGTATATACGAAAGTCTAACTCGCGCCTTGGGGTAAACCCCGAACTTCATCGAAGAAAAGTCACCATATTCACAGACCACACAAACAGATTCCTAATCATTGTTTGACGTTTCAAGAGATTCTAGGTAGCTAAGCATCACTGGACCTCTAGGGTCACAATAAATATCAAGGGTCTTTCCACAACGAGTCAACAATCTAACTACCCTTCATTCATAATCTAGGATGGCACCGTATCTGGCTAGCCAATTCGTGCCTAGAATCAAGCCATAGCCCGTGAAGCCAAGACCGAAGGCGTTGCATTCAAACCCAACGCCCAAGACACTCTCAAATCCCGACAAATCATCGAAAGATGAGCCTAACCACCAATAGGATTTGAGACTACTATGGGATCTGTAACTAGACTGATATTTAGGTGCAGTGTTTCAACTAATGAAGCAGATACAAACGAGTGTGAAGCGCCAAAATCAAACAAAGTACGAACAGGACGATCAAACAGAAATAACTAAACTTTCAACAAAAATGTTTCTACCTCTATCAGGTATGCCAGCCGTGAAGGAACGCGTCTGCCCTCCAGAAGATCCTGTACTTTGTCCTTACCTTTGCCTTTTGCTTCTTTGGATGATCCTAATAAGATGTCATGTTTCTACGTAACGATAACAACTAGTCTTCCTTTTCTTTCTAACGTCTTTATTTAAGTAGTCAGATATTTCACAAGTGTGGCCCTTCCTTTTCTCTTGACTCCTTGTTATCCTTACCGCCTTTCTTTGGATCTATTTTCCTATCGTGTGTCCTATCCATGTCTCTCCTCTATATCCTCCATTCGTGACCTCCCACCAAAATGAGGCTTCGTCCTTTATTAACCAAGCAGCTAATTGAACCTTCCTCCCATCGTTTATCTTCAGGGTACCAACAAGTCCTCCACTTCCTTCTGGCTTTGACAAACGTCCCAATCCCATGAAGTGGTTTTTCCGCCAATCGTACGGAAGTTCTTACATATCATAGGAATAGCGTCTATAGGTAGAGGAAGAAATTCAAAAAGGAAAGAGGAAGAGATTCAAAATGGAGAATTGAAGGAAAGATATATGGCACTTGGGGGTTATGTTTTTAAAACAAACCTTTCTCTTGAAAATACTCTCCTTAAAACATATTTTTGAAAGTATTTCTATACAAAATGCTTTTGAAAAACAGTTTTTCAAAATCTCAAATCTGTTCTGGTAATCTTCAGCTCTGATACCACGTGTAACACCCCACGTCCATTAATGTCACTCTCAAAGGGAATGCATTAACTTTCATGGAGTATTATTAGTGTATTGAACAGAATATAACGAGACAGATACATAATTGGTACTTGAAAATTTTGAAACAACTTTTATTGCAGCGGAGAAATAGTTTGATTAAAACAACTTCATAAACCAACAGTAAAACCAAGTACACTTAATATCCATCTTGACAAATTGTTTTATGAGTACATAAAGTAAAAAAGCATAACCCCAACATAAGTAAGCATAAAAGAGATGAGCTGAGCTTTACTTTCAGCAATCCAAGCAATTCCAAAAGAGAGAGAGAGAAAGAGATCCAAATCAAGCTCCACTAGTACTGGTCCCACCCTGAGAACCGGGGGGAAGGAAGAAAAGAAGCAAAAACAAGGGGGTCAAACATAAAGTCTGGCGAGTACAATAACTTTAACAATATAATTATTAAAGTAATTAGGATAAGGCATAAACTGGTAAAACAAGGTATGGTTGTGAAACAAGTGGGCATGACAAAGCAAACAAGAGGAATATTTTGGCATTAGTCTCATTCCTAGTCACTATAGGATAATTACTATACTGCACCAATGCTAATTACACCGCACAATTACTAGTTCCATACTGGAAGTTGATCCCTCTTACTAATCGTAATAATGATAATTATAATAATCGTAGTTTCGTGTACTCCTAGCTGCTATCGTAGGTGCCTCCTGCTCCTACCTCCACTAGTTGTACCCACTACCCTCCCCAGTCTAATTACAACATTTATTCATAATATGGTAGTTTCTTGTACTCCTAGCTGCTGTTATAGGTGCCGCCAACCCCTATCTCCGCTAGTCGTACCCACTACCTTCCGCATTCGATCGGCTCCCTAACTCGTAGATACCCGAGCTGGTCCAACAGTGGGGTGTATCACTCCCCAAAGTGGCAACCCGATACTACTAAAGATGCATGGCTTATACCTACAGGATGCAACAACGTCTTACCTACCAGCCCGGACCAATGCATGCACAAGACCCCGTTGAACTTGTGTTGCCACCGCTAACCCGTTTTGACCTCTTACAATCAAACCCAGTAAGCGTGCCCCGTCCTCGATCTAGATCGAGCTCACTAGATACTAAATGGGTTACTGGTTTGAAAAGGGTCCCCACATTTGACACAAGCTTTCCACCTATGCTTGGTCCCCACTAGGATTTCCCACTTAACCCCCTCTTATTCATCTCTTCTTACATGTTTCAACTTGGTTAAGTGTTCATAATTATATCCCACATGTCACCCATGTTACCTACTTATCAAATTAACATGTGTTATTGGTAAAGCTTGTCTTAACCCTATCCACTTATATATTATTGGTTAAGTTGGTCTTAACCCTATCCACTTCTATATTATTGGTTAAGTTGGTCCTAACCCTATCCACTTATATATTGTTGGTTAAGTTAGTCTTATCCCTATCCACTTATATATTATTGGTTAAGTTAGTTTTAACCCTATCCACTTATATATTATTAGTTAAGTTGGTCTTAACCCTATCCACTTATATATTATTGGTTAAGGTTGTCTTAACCCTATCCACTTATATATTATACTTAGATTAAGTATATCTTAGTTCATAGATACATTGGTTAAGAGAATAACTCCCTAAGTATCAACCCTGAAGACCGAAATCAACATTAGGTTGGTACTCAGAGAATTACTCAACTCAACCAAACTTCTGTTTGTCATTCATATTAGTCTTTGTTCGGCATTAATTAATTACTAATGCACAGACCTCTCACATTAAGTCGATTGCTTGTGGCCGCTGGATATGCCGGGCGGTTCCGGGCAGACTTCCACCACAAGCCAGACTTAACTTCGTGTCTAAGAATCTTTTAATTATGCCTTTGACCTCTCACATTAGACTACCGTTTGTGGTTGCTGGATTTGCCGGGTGGGTCCGGGTAGTATTATACCACAAACTAGTCTAACCTCTTGTCTTAGGCATTTATTACGCATTTAATTTATGCCTTTGACCTCTCACATTAGACTACCATTTGTGGTTGCTGGATTTGCCGGGCAGATCCGGGCAGTCTTACACCACAAACGAGTCTAACCTCATGTCTTAGGCATTTATTATTGCACATTATTATTCAACTTCAGTTTGAATTAATATCCCTATTTCAAATTGCCGATAACTTCCAATTTTAATCCATATCCATAATTGTTCACCTAAATTATGTCCATACTTTTTAGCTATATAAATTATACCAATTAATGTCTAAAATTAATTATATGCCTTTGAGCCATTTATGCCAATTTTCACAATATACATTATTTAAAAATTTCCCATTATCCGCACGTCGTTCGTACGTTGAACATGAAATATGTTAGACTCGCAAATATTCTAACTCATAAAAAGGAAAGAAACATCACAACTTGCATAACACACAAAATAGATCTAACTAGCATAACAAAGATCAAAACTGACATGATCATGATTCATATTAACATAAATTTGCATAATCAACACTTGCATAGGCAATAGTCATAAAACATAAATTCGTATAAACTATGTACCGTCATGGATCTAAATGTATAGATCTAAACATGTAATTGTGAACTTGCATATATGGATATGGTTTTCCTAGAACTTGCATATGAATTTCATACAAACTTACATTCAAACTAGCATATAATTCACATACAAAACTAGCATAGGCAATGGGCATATAGAACATAAATTTGCATAACTATGTACTACCATGGATCTAAATATAGATCTAAACATAAAAATGTGAACTTGCATATGGATATGGTTTTTCGCCTAAACTTACATAAATTGTGAACTTGCATATAGATTCCTACAAACTTGCATATGGATCTAAACATATAAATTAATATCACATGTTTTGCATATATACTATCATGTGTATATACTTGATTCACATATAAACTTGTGTATAATTCGCATACAGACTTGCATAAGATTCATATACGAACTAGCATATGAGTTAACATCACAAACTTGCATAAGATTCACATATAATTTGACATCCCAAACTTGCATAAGATTCGCATATGATTTGCATAAAATTCACATATGAATTAGCATATGATTTAACATCCCAAACTTGCATAAGATTCATATACAAATTAGCATATGTTAACACAAACTTGCATAAAATAAATCAAGTTAAACATGTATAATTGTAAATATGAAATAGATCTACCAACATACGATAACAAAGCAGTAATATGTTCACCAACAGACAATAACATCACACGATTCAACAGTCATGTTCTCATAATCCCAATTATAACTTATCATAATTAATTTATTAATTATTTTGTGAAGGAAATTATACTCACAAAGATAGGTTAGAGAAGAGAAAGATTCGTTCATCTTTTGAATTGGAATTTTGACTTGTTAAATCCTAAGATTTAGGAAGGAGAATTATCCTAGGAGCAACATGGTGGCCAAGAAACAAATTTTTGTTTAGGTTTAGGGCTTGAGTCTAGGCACTCTTTTATAGAAGTTTGAATCAATCTAAGTCGTTACATTAACTTAGGACCAATCAAAGCCATTCAAACCTAAAAGAACCAACCAGAACTTGCCACACAAGCCTTGACGAGTCAAAAAATCATCACACAATGAAACACGTCAGGGTTCAGATCTGGCCCGAGGGGGAGGTCGACCCCCAGGTCGATCTGCATATAAGGAGGTCGACCACCTGGTCGACCTGGCCTGGGGTAGGTCGACCCCCAAGTCGACCTGCCTTGGTATTTAATTTTCTGAATTGTTTTATATAAATTTCTGAACCTGAGCTTTTTTTAATTTATTTTGATTTTGAAACTTTGGAAGGTCATAACTTCATATGGAGTCAAATTCATGCAAAATCGGACTCTATCTGAAGCAGAATTCCGAGACGAACGCAATGGCGTAACCCTTTTCCCTTAATTCTCACGTTTGAAATTAAGTATTCTTTAATTTGTTAATTTTAATATTTAAAATCACGGGGTGTTACAGTATAAATATATTCAGTGAAGGGAAGCTTTGGAGTTTTATTAATTTCATATGTTTTGGAAGAAGAATGGAAACAAGTTGAATTCTTACTTGCTGGAAGATTAGAGGATACATGTTTTTCTTGTCTTCTTTTTCGCAGAAGGAAATGAAGTGGATGATTAGTTTCTTGAAAGATATAAAGATGGGCATGCATGGATATATATAGGCGAGAAATATTGGTTAGGAGTAACGTCAAATTCGAAGGTATAGCCTGGTACGTGCTATTAATATTAGGCTCAGAGTGTGGGCATAGGCTTGTGAAAGCTTCATATGCTAGTAGGTTAGAATGCTAAAAAATTTGGACTTAGGTCTGTTGTTGTACTTAGTGTGGATATAGGGTTCGTACTTCTCCATAAATTCCTTCGTCGGGAAGGAATACATGTCCTAAGAGTCTAATTTAATTTACAAATTGAACGTGATATACCCTGTGAAAAATGTTAAAAATTATAAATATGTAAGTTTGCATTATAATTTTATGTTCTACTTTTATAATAGGAGAAAAATAGATCACCTATTTCTCACCATAGAAAGAAAAGGAGCACAAGAAAACTGTTAACCGCTTATTCAATATTGTTTTCATTTAAATAATTCCCTTTAACTTTATTTATTCTTACACCACATGCTTTTACAACAAATGAGTACAGAAGTTAGAAACTACTCTTTAGTTAGAAACTGAGTTGGGTTACAACATGTATTTCAAAATGCATAGAAACTGACTGCAGAGAATATTTACTTAATTTATTTTTACTTAGTTTGGTTTGATATCATTTTTTTATATAGGGTTAAACTATTTTACCACTATTTACGTTGAACATCTATATTCATACTGATACACATGAACTCCAAATGAAATGGAAATGAATGTACCACTATGTTTTGAGGTTCTGAATACAATGGAACTAATTTTGTTAAATTCAGACTCCATTTGCACAACGGCGTTATTTTAATTTCAATATATTCATCGGTTCAAATTAAATTTCATCCACTGACAAAACAACTCCGTTTGGATCCAAAGTGGAAAACTAGCAATAACTAGCCATATGTATTCCATTAGAATCTGTTTCTTCGAAAGTGGAGGTTGTTTGGAAAACAGCCTATTTCTAAGGCATATATAATATTGATATAATATAAATAAATTTCAAAACAATTAAATTAAGTAATAATAAATTATTATCATCGAATATATCCAAATAATATATCACTTCAAATTGAACCAATATAGAATTATGATTTAATAGTAACAATTTCAAGTTAAACGACATCCAAATATATAAAAATTCCTTATTAAACTTATTAAATAAACGTTACAGTTAATTAACGATTTCCGAAACGACTATTTGAAAATTTGATTTGAACATAACTTACAATCTATAAGATAAAATCTCAAATTTTCTCTTACATTAGAAAATTATAATAAAATAGAATCGGACGATTCTTATTTCAAAGAATTCCAACTTAAAACGGATTCTGTATATTTAGTTAAAGTTCAAAACTCAATATTACGAATTACTTCCACGTTACGAGCTCGTTTTATAATTATTTATAAATTATACGTTCAGGCGTTGTTTAATTAACGAATTTATTATTACATTTCCAAATTAACATTTAAAATAATAAATTAAATTAAATAAAAAATTAAATTAAATATCTGACTCTAAAAATATGAGACATTACATTCCTTACCCTTAAAAGAATTTTGTCCTCGAAATTACTAAGGTAAGAAGAATGTTTAATTTGAGGTTTGTAGCATTCTTCAATAATCCAATTAGTTTTAAAATCAGAAACAAAATTTTCAAAAAAATTGAAAATACTCTAACTCTTTAAATTTTTGAAATTTTTTGGCAGAGTTTCCTCTATAAAGAGGACTTCTGCAATACTGTAGGAACAATAATTAAATATTCATCGACCCACACGGTTGGAAAAAACCCAAATCAAAACCAAAAATTTATATTTTGCGTAGGCATACCTTTTTCGAGCATTATTAATTAGCGATAACTATAAGTTATACTTGAGCAACTCTAGTCAAACTGGATCCACTCATTTCCAAAATTCCATCAATATTGGATAAATTTGGCCCTACACCTGTTCTTAGCTTTAATGAACTTCATTAGCCTCATAATTATGCCAATCGACTAAACATTTTGGTTACCTATCTCAATCTATTTTATATGCTATTCAAATTCATTATACTAGAATTAATTCCTTTCACTTTCCAGTTTATTCGACTTCCTTAAACTATTGATTAATTTTCGTTCAACCAATCTAATATCCAAACAATACACAATCAACATAACCAAGTTATTCCATTTCCCATTCTAATTTTATTTAACTTACTTTAAATTAAATTCTGATTTATTTAATTTCATAATAAAATTCTTATTCATGAATTCTTCTGCTTGTATTAAACCATTCAAATTCTGTTTGAATTCCATTCAAATCAACCAACAAACCAATATCTCAAAAATTTGATAAAATTATTTTCTTTGTATACAAAAATATAATTTGGGAAAAATTATTTCATTTACCCGCTTTATAAAACAATATTGTGTTAGTTGCGAGTTCAACTTGAATCGATCAAATAACTCAATACAAAACATTTGTATGTAAAATCTACAAATATGCTCTCTCATATATATATATATATATATATATATATATATATGCTCAAACTCAATCTAGGGTATTACTAACCCTAAATCTATTGAGTTATGCCACAAAGCCAAGTTTATTACTAAACCATTGCTCTGATACCAACTGTAGCGAACCGGGAAATTCGATGCTCGAATTTTCGATAATAATACAATCTCGTATTGCCTGTCCAAAAATCCAAGTCTCGAAAACCCGGATTGTTAATAGAAAGAAGTTAGAGGGTGAGAGAGGAAATAAAGAAATAGAAGAATAAGAAGAACCAACACTACAAAAAGTCTCATATCGCAACGGATTCCAACTATGACAAGATGTGGGATCACCTTACGATCAGTGTACTATGTAGGGGATATAAACTAGGGTTCAACAAGAACACCTTGCAACCCGGCCACACATGACCGGTCAATCATTTAGCTTGAGTGGACCGAATGTATTATCATCCACGGTTGTTGGCCATCCAACTGTAATCTGAAAGATACAGAATCAAAAGAAAACAAATAAGGATTTTTTTTCTAGATCGGTGACAATACACCCTGTTTGGGTGCCACTCAACTAGCCTTGCTGCCTTCCCAATTTTTGTCATTTCCCAGTTGTAAGGCTTAAGGTCACGTTTTATCTTTCAAAGAACATCTCATATCTTTGAATGCCACATCGTTAGATCCGTTAAATCACTAATTGACGTCCACAAATATACTCAAGGTGATAAGAAAGAGAAATTCTCTGCCACCAAACTTGGTATAATTGTAAAAATCAATGTACGTGACCATCAGGAAATACTCTACCAAACATTCTTCTATACAAGTCATCCTAGAATAAGATGAATCGAAGGCACCCTCCTACCGCATCCTAGGAATCTCCCAAAGGATCAGTAGCGAGTAATCCTTGCAATCTGTAGATTTCAATCACGACATAATCACTACCGAGATATCTCTAGGGATCAGCTAGAGAAATTCAACAAGTAGTTCTTTCGCTCTTGAAGATTTATGTCTTCAATGATCCATCTTTATACATATCCCTGTAGATTAGTTTCGTACACAATGTTGATTCGTAGTGGTTTTGGGTCTAGTTCCCATCCTGGTCTCTTCGAAACAACACTTCAAAAGGTCTGATAATATTCGTTAATAGTTGGTGTTTTAACTATCAACTCAAACAATATAAATTAGTGCTTTAACAGCTCAGTCTCTTTTCATTTAAAATTATTTTAACCTTGTGTAAATTTACAATCGATTTTATAACTTACCCAGAAACAAAACCATTTTGTTTTCCATTACTCAAAACAAATCGATACTTTCTTCTTAACATTTTTCAAAACTCGTTCCTTTAATTTCTTTTGTCTCAAAATTATCGTTATAATCTCCAAATACTAATTTATTTTCAAAACCATGTTTGTATTTCCTTACTTTGGATATATATATATATATTCTCAAAATTTCTTTTGTTTCCTTTACCTCAGAAATATTAGTATAAATATTCACAAAATCTCATTTTTACTACGTATACCATTACAAATAGATATCATATTTTGACAATAATAAAATCTTACAAGTTTGGGAATTTTAATTACCTCTCAGACCCTGATCGACATCATTCTTATCTTAAGATAGATAATAGTTTGTAATTCAAACCCGATAATACTAATGTTATCAATCAAATCTTATTAAGTAAAACAATTATTTGTTTAAAACTTAACTTTACTAAGGTTAAGAAAAACAATTTAAATTAGATAACGTATTTAAATTAAAACAATTAACTCGGTCAACTTAAAAACACCAGTTAACTTGCCAAATAATTTTCCTTAATCCCTCTTCTTAAATTAGTTAATAATATAGCTAATTTAATTACATCGCTCAATTGTTTTCACAAAAAAATTGTCTTTAAATTATTAACCCTTAGGTTCAATTAAGACTTCATGAACTTTTTAAATTGTCAAAAAAAATCATTTAAAATGAAATATTAACTTATAATTGCACTTCTATTTTCATATAAAAATAAAATTAAACTTCACTTCAGTTATAAAGTAAATTTATATTGTCAATTACGTTAATTTACCTGACGGCAATCATTGTCTAAAAATATGGTTTTTAGGCCATTCACTGTGAATTACTTAATCGGTACTGTTTACTGGAAAAAATACAACGGTCATTGAATTTCAATCCAACGATCAACATCCAATTAGATATAACGATACATGGGTGAACAATTCATATATATGCATACGATGAACAATAACATATAGTTTATGTGAGGAATCTAGTTGGATCCCTCAAACATGTTCTTCCCTACATCAAAATGGGTTACATAAATTTCAATACAACAATTCATATATTTTTATTCATCACAGTAAACAGAAACAAACAGTTTAATTAATAACAATCAGCAGTTCAAGCATCTAATTTATTTAATATGTTTATATTATTATAAACATAACCAATAAGGTAAGTTACCTCAATTGGAGATAATAGTCTAAATAATGATTTCATTTAAATTTTAATTAAGTAATGTTTAATTTAAATAATATATATAAAAATATTTAATGAACATCCAAACAATCATCAAATCAACCAAACAATTAGCAAACATAGCATACACACATTAAACCCAACTTATAATAATTATAAGTGGGAGAATTGAGTGAATTATACTCACCTTGCTTTAATTTTGTCGATTTTAACGGTTTGTTTTAATAAAATTAAACATTTTTTTAAATTTTATTAAAAATTCCTATAACTTCCCGCTTCGACCACTTCAGCTCAATACTGTAGTGCCCGTCAACACGATCTCATTGCCTTTTGTTTTGTTTTAATTTGATCATTTATGGACACATTATTAATATTATAAGTTGTAAAATTTAAATTAACTTTAATTAGAAATTAATAACCAGTTAACCTTTAATTACCTTATTTAATTTTTTAACCCCAATTAGCCGCCTGATCATATGCGTCCACAGCATCACTTCCTTTTCCCCTGGCAATAAGAAACAACCTCGATCCAGTTCTTAGCATAAACAAACTCGAGCCTTCTTTCCAGGCAAATGATATGTAACGCCCCACCTCTATACTCACTATCGTCCAGTTCATTTCAGAGAAATGTCGTAGACCATAACGGAGAATGAGGTTTGTGAAGAACGACCGATTGTATAATTGCCCCATATGAAGAATGCACATTGAATTCTGATACCAATTAAAATTTCGACATGACCATTCGGCACATAGGGCAACTACACAATGGCGATAAATAATCCAGAAAGCAGTATAAAATAGACAACAACAATATATATGTGGTATATATCATAGCCAGACACAGAATAATCATATCACAAAGGCGGAATAGATATGAATAAACCAAGAATGTGTACAACAAGATAGTGGTCAACAAAGATCCACTAATCCCAAAAGAATAGATACATGCACCATGATCTAAATAGAAGAATATGTACACAATGATAGATAATGTCATAGGTACAAAAGTACATAAAGCTGCGGAGGCGGAGTAGCAAGCTGAAAGTGGAAGATCAATCCTGCGATGAGTCTTAGAGGAGTACCTAAAATTACTCGGTCTGACCCAAGTATTATTTAGAGAAATAAATAATAAACGGTCAGTCTAGCTATACATATCAAATAAACTGAGATAATAAGGGATATAACAATGGATGACATGCTTCTAGTAATAATACCTAATCATAAATAAATATGGAACATAGCATGTCAACACAACTATCTTTAGATAATCTCGTAGATAATGTAGAATGCAACATTCAAATAATAGCATACACCAATAAATCTCATGACAAGAAAAAAACATATAACAATAAGAATTGACAAATAAATGCCAAAGATAAATCAAATTGACGCGCATCGCATCAAAGTAATCAAGAATCAGAAATCATTTAGAAATCCAGAAAACATCATAAAAAGGTGAGAAATGATCTCTAGATAGCGAACCGATGGTTTGAGCCGAATCTCCCCACGAAGCCGGGTCGTGACCCCGGAGAGTGAAATCCAAGAGTCGTAAATCCCTCTTAGGCGATCGAGGACTACAAAAACATAAATCATAAAAGTTGGACCGAAGTCGCAGAAGTGAAATCCAAGAATCGTAAATCCCTCTTGGGCAATCGAGGACCACAAAAACATAAATCATAAAAGATGGACCGAATTCCCAGAAGTGAAATCCAAGAATCTTAAATCCCACTATGGCGATCGAGGACCACAAAAACAAAAATCATAAAAGTTGGACCGAAGTCCCAGAAGTGAAATCCAAGAATCGTAAATCCCTCTCGGGCGATCGAGGACCACAAAAACATAAATCATAAAAGTTGGACCGGAGTCCCAGAAGTGAAATCCAAGAATCGTAAATCCCTCTCGGGTGATCGAGGACCACAAAAACATAAATCATAAAAGATGGACCAAAGTCCCAGAAGTGAAATCCAAGAATCGTAAATCCCTCTAGGGAGATCTAGGACCACAAAACACAAGTCATAAAAGGACCGCATCGATCCGGTGAGTATAAATTACACCAAGATAGTTAATATAAGAAAATAGTAAAATGTCCCATAACCACTCGCTATTCTCGAATATTTACGAACCCGTTGTTGGCTCATACTCAAAACAATGAAAATCACCACATATGTTCGAACGCACGAGTCCAAGAGTTATTCGCCGAAGTAAACATATAAGGGGTCATAGTCCTCAGTTTTACTAAGGTAAATAAACTAAATTTCTCGTCCAATCGATAGGATAAGGAATCGTATATAAATCAATAGAATCGGAACCGGGTTTAGAAACCGAATTTATTTTAAAAGGAATTGAATTTAAAAACTGATTAAACGTTGGTTCGATGCCCTATGACAATATAAAACCCCGTTATCCATTGTGGTTCAATTATTCATAAAAACCGTCGTCGTAGTGATGGGAACACAAAAATCATAAAACATAAACTCACATTACAACAACATAGATAGTGGTTGTAATTTCGATCAACGAACAAATCGAAATCCCAAACTAGCACCCGAAGGTTTTAAACTATATCGGAATAGACTCGAAGGATATCGAGTCGATAATTCACGTTTTAATGGCATGAATCATATTAACAAGAGTATTGAATAAATTCGATATACAGAATAGAGCGCACGGGCTTTAGAATGATCACTTATTCAATTCACATCCTAAACGATGTGAATAGACCAAAAGAATCAACATTGGAAGAATCAATTGAGAATCAAAGTTGATGAATCAAGCTGCCGGAATCTGTGAATTCGTAAAGCAGAAGTTCACAAACGAAGTCCGAACGGCCTGAGCTCCGGCCGGGAAAGAGCCTGGATGGGGGTAGACTATGGACCGAGATTCCTCCGGTCCATGGCCTAAAACCGGTTGACCGGTCAAATAGGGGCGGTCGACCGTTTTTACGTAGAAGTAAAACCGGTCGACCGCCCCAATGTGAAGACCCGTAACTTCCCCGGTGAGGAAAGCGCGGATAGTTCGAGAATAAGCCACAACAGAAGGCACGCGGAAGAACATTTCACAGTTTATTACAACAATTCCATCAGAATATAAGAATATACAGAGTATAAATGAATATTACATAGAAATATTAGAGATTTAAATTACATTTAAATACATAGCAGCGGAAAATAATACAATACACAACTGAAGGAGATATACGGATACAAAGCTTTTCGGATATCGTTCCAGCTGTAAACCAGGATCCTGTGAATAAAAATCTGCAAAACCAAAACTACTAGCTGCCCGTGTCGAAAATAAGGGAACCCAGAGTTTAGGTTAAAACGATAAACTCCAGGTCAGTCATGGGACTGGTGTGAGAACTAAAACAGTTATTTATCTTTATTTTTAAAGTTAGGTAAATCAAGGGACCACGCCGCATAACACGGAACGGGTTTCCTCCCAAGAATACCAGTGCATAAAACAAACATTGCAATGCTAAATAAAGAACAATGAAGCTATTATAAGACCCAGTTCCCATCACACAATGCAACGCAAGCCGGAGGATAGGGTTTTTACCTTATAATAGCCAAGAATGCTTGATATGTTTAAAACAAATCATTTACTATTACTATAAGTGTATAGTGTATAAGACAACTTCAAATCATAAATATCAATCATAGACGGCGTGGGTACCATATATCATGTCGCCATACTAGTTCTACAATTAAAACTGCAAATGTCACGTATTTGGAAATTGGATTTCCATCTGTGAACCGAGGCAAAAGATAGTCCTCACCGAATTCGAGACAATCTAGCCCATGTCTCAGGGTCAGAGCGCATCGACCCTTTGGATCGTCAGGGCCGGTCCACCGATGTGGATTATTATGCCTGAACACTATGTTTCCCTGCCCTTTGGGGCGTAAATGAGCCAACGAATGACACCATCGGACCCGGATCGTCCGATCCAACCAAGTCGCCTCGCAATAGCAACAACCACATAAGTCAAACTCGTCAGGGCGTGTAAAACCACTGACGCCACTTCTAACTAGAAAGAAACGCATGTCCTCCCTGCGGTCCGTCTCCCGTTTTTGGTTCATACCGGGTGTGAAACTCGCAAAGTAAACGTTACACAAAGCTACGCCACAAAGGTCGTGCTTCGATCATCAACCATAAGACTTTTCTTTTCAACAGAAGCCTTGATCATTCGCCACTTAGGCATGCCACACAGGCAATTCACTCTATGCGTTTGATATCCATCAGTATATAACCCCTGAGCTTGTACGTCTCAGAGAAGGGCGTTAAGCAAAAGAATAAATTCTCTGCCGCCAAACAGATATATATTTAATAGAAATCAATCACACAGACTGAAATCCAATGTCAAACACATAGTCCATTTACAAGTTCGTTCTGGGTCTGAACGAAACCTGGGGCACCAAGTACCCCGCATATCCATCGATCTCCAAGTACGTCAGGACGATCACCAACTGTTTCCATCTTCTTGGGTGTACATCCCAATCAAGATCGTCAGTAATTATCCAAACGACGTGAAGACCTCCGGTCTTCGACCACCGTCTTCATCTTCGACTTATCGTCGTATCAGTTATTCAGAATGGGATAAACCCGGTCTTCTTGAATAACTCGCGTATATAATAAACATGTGTTACACAAACACAACATACGCCTCATTCCAATTCATCAGTCACTAACCGTAAATTAATCAAGAGAATAATTCCCCAAATATTAACCCCGAAGGCCGAAACCAACATCAGATCATTATCTAGAAAACCATTCTGCTTAGCTAACCAACAGTTAGTTTCTAAATTTCACATTCATAGGGAAATGTTCCCATTAATTTTATCAAAGATAAATCCTTTAAATTTATTCTTTAATCTTCCTTTGAATTTCGATTCAACTAGTCGGGATTAACGAACCCTTCCGAAGTAATCATTTGTTTTAATTTCCCAATCCCGACCTATTCATCCCATGAAGTAAAATTGGTAATACTTCATATCTAACACCACGGTGTTATCGATAAATTCAATTACCATTTCACGTTCAAATCTAATTAAAGATTTAACTATCGCCTGGAGCAAAACTGGTGATACTCCATTCTCGATCATTTCAATCTAATTAAAGATTCATTAAAACTCCACTTAGTTTTAATCTGTGACTGGGTTAAAGAATCAGTGTCATTTAAAACACGGTTCACGATAAACCCAAAATCACCACACATTTCAATCAGTCCCTAACCGTAAATTAGCAAGTGAGCAGTTCCCTAAGTATTAACCCCGAAGGCCGAAACCAACATCAGATCAATACCCCAGAAACCATTCAACTCAACTAATCTCCAGTTAGTTTCTGAATTTCTTAACTCCTTTGGGTCTAAGAACAGTATTATTGAAGATACCATTCACGACAACCCAAAATCGTGTTCCATTAATTATCGAGTTAAAGAACAAGTGTTATTTAAAACACTGTTCACGATAAACCCAAAAATCAATACCAATTCAATTCCAATTAAATATTATTTAATTGGTACACTTCATTAAATCTAAATAAAAAGATTTAATCTTTTCTCAACTGGGCTTAAGAACAGTGTTAATGAAGCACCATTCACGACAAACCCAAATCACATTTGATATTAAATACAAGAATTTAAATAGAAAATATATCGGCTTATATTCAATATCAAATTCTACGACCAACAAATATCGTATTGGAAATAACGATATAAATATATCTTTGAAATTCCCATAACAATATCTGTATCGTCACGAAATCCAACATCGAAATATTCCGAAGACAATTTCGATTCAAATCCATTCCAATATAATTATGGGAAATTCTGGTTATTTCCAAAACTATTTCAAATCCAATTTGTTTATTTAAAAATAAATAGAATTATAATTCTAGTTCAAAACCAATTCATTTCGATAAAAATCTATTTTTATCTTTTCAAATATGGTGTTTTTCATCCCAATTTTTCCCAAATCATTTCTTTTGATTTTACACAAATTATTGATATTTTTAATAATTTTATCAAGGCCCGTACAGTCGATTTCCATCAACGGCTATCGAACTGCACTTACAACGACCTTTTCCAAATTTGATTTGGACATAATTCCAAATCCAACCATTATATTTCTAATTTCTAATATTCGTTAGAAAGCTCTTTTCGATACGAACCCAACGGTTCCAGTTTTAGGAGAATCCGACGGTCGGATCTCCCGTAATATTCGTTCGAAGTTAATGGTCGAAATTCGCGAACTGCCGCGGCGCGGCGCGTTCTATTCAGGCCATTATATTATATATATAATATATATAATATATACTTCGTCGATTTCAATTCAAAATTTTCTTTATAAATCGTTTCAAATTCATTTTCAAAATGGTTTCAACTTCATATTCAATTTCAAGTCAAAATTGAATATTCCAATATAAATTTGTTTTAAATTCATTTCAAATCGATTTCAATTCAATTTCAATTTAATTCGAATTTATTTTCAATTTGAATTGCAATTTGAATTCAATTCCTTCCGATTTCAATTCGGATTCAATTTAATTCGGATTTCAATTCTATTCGAATTTCAAATCATTTCAGTGTATTTCGAATTTCAAATCAATTCAGTTTAATTCGAATTTCAATTCACTTTAAATATAATTAATTCATTTCAATATAATTCGAATTTCAAATCTATTCAATTTAATTTGAATTTCAAATCTATTTCAATATTCATTGAAAAATGAATAAAATCGATATAAATATCGTTCACGTCAAAATGGCGTCAATCTACTTTACACGGCGTCATATATTTCTATTTTCAAATATTCTATTTCAAATATTTCTTTTTCAAATATTTCTTTTTCAACTATTTCTATTTCATATATTTTTTTTCCAAACTGGAATGAGGCCCAATCAATTAACATATAATGTTAATTATATGGATTTTCTACAACACATGTATACAATAACAACGATGAATAATCAACCATCATCCAAAGTGCATTCTACACTGTATAAGCATCAAATATAAATATTTAACGCTCATAACAGTCTGTCAATCAATCGATCGACATACAACTAATTATTGGGATTAGTGTATGTCATCTATCATCCCAATACCCGTGTGGGGTTTTCAAACAATCAAACACAGATTTTATTTGTGTAGTTGGGCGATATGTAAAATTTATCGTCTCAATCAATATCAGTCAAATGTGTGTATATAAACAAATTGTCCGATTTGTTTATATTTATTTATTTCACAATCATGTTAAAAATTATATTTTCAACTATAAAATATTTTTAACTATATAAATATTTTATTTCGTTTCACATCACATCACACAATCAACTGCACATCAAAATCAAACAAACAAGCATACATGCCGTCCATGGTCTGTGGACGACGGGTGTCGGGTGCTACTAAACACCGTCTGCATCCTAGTATATATATAACTAGAAAAAGAGTGTGAAGAGTGAGAAATTCTCACAGAGGGTTCCACTCCACCATGCTTTGCTGTTGAACTGTTGAATCTGCTTGAAATTCCAATGCAGTCATTTTCACGCTGTTCAAATAAAAATTATATTTTTATTACTTCATTTCAATAAATAAAAATCCTATCTTTCTTTCTCCTTTATATATATTTTTACAACGCTTCCTTCTATATAAAAATTATATTTTTATACTTCTACAATATAAAAGATTATATTTTTATTCTTCTACAATATAAAAGATTATATTTTTATTCTTTCTATAATATAAAAATCATATTTTTATTATCGCCACTATATAAAAATTATATTTTTAACCTTTCTATATTATAAAAATTATATTTCTAACCTTTCTATATTATAAAAATTTCATCTTTCCTTATTTAAAAATATCGACTTTCTTTGTATAAAAATGTAAACCTTCTACATATAAAAATTTAGATTTTTACTTGCAAAAAATTAATTAAACAAAACAAAATAAATTAAAGGACTTACATTGTTTCAAGGAGGAGCGGAGAAGGGGTTTTCACCGTCGTTCACGGTTTGGAGCATCGGGCGGAGGCTGGACACGTCGGAGTTGGTGGGGGAAGTGCTCGGGTTGGCGACGGCAGTCCACTTTGGTCGATGGGTTGCGGTTTGGTGATTTGAAGGTAGGGAGTTCGGAATGGAATGGGAAAAGAGGGGAGGGAGGCTACGGAGATGGCGGGGAGGGCGCAGGGGCTCGTTGGTGGTCGGCGCGGCGTTGGGTCTGTCGGAGGCGGCTAGGGATGCGGGTTCGATCGCAGGGGGCTAGGGGAAGAAGGAGAGAGGCGGAGGAATTAGATCGAAGGGGGAGAGAGGATCACGAGGGGGGCGACGGTAGGCGGAGGTCGGAGGGGCGTTGGCGGCGCGGTGGAAGAGAGGGGCGACGGGTCCGCTAAGCAGGGATTTTTTATTTGACTGTGAAGTCAACGAGGGAGAGGGTGGGTTAAGGAGAGAGGGGCCTTAATATAATAATATATTTTATTTATTTTTAACTTCAAAAAGGTAACTTTTTATTTTGAAATCAAAATCGAACCCAACGACTGTCGTCCCTAGCTAATTACCCCGATTCCGAACACAATGGGATATGTATCGTAAGCTTATTCGATCGTTTCGATCAGTTTCCGTCAAAATCAACATATAACTCTATATATTGAATTTGAACGTGCATTTCAATTTACCGGGGCCACATACGGACTCTAAAAATTCCCGAAAAATTATTTCTAGCTTCGTATTGACTATATGGTCCTAACAAAACTAATTTCGTCAATTTCTGAGACCGTTGGAAAAATGGTCATTTTCCAGTCGATTAAAATCAACTTAAACTAGTCAAACGCGTTTTCCTTTGCCACGCTCACATATTGATTCAAAAAATTATCAAATTTGGAATCTAGCAATAACTTGACATCACGAATCCAACAAAAGTGGTTTCGTCGAAATCCGAGGTCGTTTGCAAAATTCCCATTTTTAAGGGCCTGAATTCCATAGCGACTATTCAGAATTTTCAACTAGACGTATCTTTTGATTCCCGCTATGAAAATTCAATTTTTCAGATTCGTTGGAAAGATATTTTCAATTAGATTCAAATAATTTTTGTTTCACTAAAATCCGGTTTATTTTGCATCCGTACATTCATTTGAATTTTGAAATTGAATTATCGAACTACCGTGCCATTTTCAATTCCTTTTATAATTTAAAATATATATTTACATTCCAACGTCGAGCTATATAAATATATGCGTTCGAATTCTATTCAAAATAAATTTCTTTTCGTTATTATTTAAAATAATTCATTTTAAATATTCAAAATTCATTAAATTGGCCAAAATAAAAATTTTAAACTGGCTCAGATTTCCGGGTTATTACACCCAATTTGGGCATGTCGACCGGTTTTGGCCTGGGCTGTTGCCCAAGCCAAACCTAGGGGAATTTGTCCCCCGCGAGCGTCCGACGTCGATCGTTGAGGTTCGTGACTTCTTCGGGACATCAACAAGACCTCTCTGATCCACCGTATCGACTCGCAAAGTTCGAATGCATTGGTTTTGATTGTAGGTTCTCAACGAACCAAATTTCAAAATAAAATGATCGAAAATGATTCAAGCGATTTGTGAAGACTTAGAAATTTGATGGGGGCATTGGTGCTTCACAACATCACCAAATCAACTCCTAGCTAATGCATTAGATCATATGAACAATCATTATCATAATTTTCAACTCAATAAAACAAAAAAATATGTAATCGGATAATTTACACTTACATAACCAATTCACTAGCAAATGCAAACTCATATGAACACTAAATTACACTTGTACAAGCCAATGGCTTGTGGCATAGATGTGAGTTCAAAAAGAACACACCTTGGTTTCAAACGATGAAGAACAAGCTCCGATTCGAGCAAGAATCCACCTTTCTTCATTAGCTCCTCCAAAATCACCTCATGCATTCACGTACAAACATATATGAATTAGGGTTGTGGGAAAAATCCGAAATTGAGAGGAGTATAAGTTAGAGAGGGAGAGTAGAGAGCTTACCTATATCTTTGAATTGGATTTGCACAAGAATTAAGCTCTAGATTGAAGGCCCTAGCTTAGGGAATTTCAATTTCCCATTCCCTTCCCCATTTTCTATTTTCTTTGAAGTGAGAATGAATGAAGGAGGAGAGAGCTAGGTTGAGCTCTTAAGTGAATGATCTAGGTTGGCTAACCAAGCCCGAGCCAAGGTGCCAAATTTCCAAAGCTCAGAATATATCGAAATTTATACATTTCGAACTCCTAAACGACATTTTGGACTCAATGGAAGTGGTTTCGAGTCAAGATTTGTCGATATGCAAAAAGTGATATTTTGGTCTTATATCCAATGAAAAAGACCAAGATTTCTCCAACTCCAAAGGTATCGATGTTTATAGTCAAAAACGTCGTAAACGATGATCCAGACCCAGTGAAAGTGGTCCCAAATCCTAATTTTATTGTTTGTGAAAAATGACGTTTTGAGTGACACATCGGATACGACGACATTTAAATAAAATATTTAAATCTATTACCATGAAATGAGCGGGTTGTTACATGATAAAAGCGCGATTCCCCATTTTTTCTTTTATTTTGATGACCCAACTGACAAAGTACATGTCGGCCAAAAATACCCACGCCTGAACCATTGCTACAGGTTCTTCGCCAAACTCTTCTAATTTCCTCCTGGCTTACTGCACGCAACATCTCCATGCACGCGTTCTTTTTTCTTCCTATCTATATTTTTTTGCCCCACTTCTTTGTTAAAATAGAATGCAAGCTTCCCCTTATGAAACACCCCACCTCCGTTAGGGTCACTCTCAAAGGGAATGCCCTAATTTTGGTGGAGGTTTATAAGTACAAGTCACAGATATACAAGACAGATATAAGAACACATATTTGTAAAACAGCGGAAGAACAACAAACTTTATTTCAAAAAGTCAAATACGTGTTACAACAACATCCTTTCCAAAAACGTAACATAACACTTTCATAATCTGTCTTGAGTACATTATTTAAAGAAGCATAAATAAAACATAGATAAACTGCAAAAGCCCCTTAGTGGATTGTCCAAAGCCATAGTTCAAAACAGGAAAGTCCAAGCAATACATTTCTCTTCTTCAAGCTGGATGTTGAGGCTGGTCAAGCTGCTGTGTTCCCTCCCTAAGGACCTGGGGGGGGGGGGAAACGGAAGAAAGAAGACGAAAGAAAAATAGAGTCAGACATAAAGCCTGAGTAAGTCTAGTACTACTTTGTCTATGAATAAAGAACTGGGTATGATAAGTAAAACAGGAAGTGGGCAAACACTATGAACTTGGTTAAGTTACCTAGGGTCGAATATACTATCGTACCCCATGTTAATCTCTGAACCCATATAAACTAGTTTCCAATTTGCACCCCATAATCAGGGTGATGTGATCCATTCAATGATGATCGGCTCCTACTCGCATAGTTACATGTGTCTTACGGCCCCCGATGTCTGTAGTTACCTATGCTGGTCCCACCATGGGGTGTATCAAGTCCCATAGTGGCAACCCGACACAACCTTAGAGTGCACAGGTATGCTACTGGTGTCCAGTGCCTTATTTTTCTGCTCCGGAGTGTGTGCACGCCCGCACTCCGTTAGAACCTACACTGCTACACCACCGCCGTCGCTTTGACCTCTTACAATCAGCCCAGTAATCGTGCCCCACCCTGCCTAGCTTCAGGGTATCCTGATACACCTTTTAGGGTTACTGCTGAAAAGGGTCCCCCGTTACTAGGTTTTCTATCTCTAGCCAACATGCTAAGTTGGTTAAGTGTTTCCTAACCTAACCCCACCAGTCCGTTTAGTTTAGTATGTTCCATTTTGATTAAGTCTTTAGTTCACTTAATCCTAATAATCCTGACTCAGCCTTAATTGTCTTATTAAGGGCCTGACCTCTCACATTAGACAGGTATTGTTGTGGCTGCCTGTTGCCGGTTGGTTCCGGGCAGTCTTACGCCACAACTCAGTCTAACCTCGGGTCCTTGCTGGGCTCCATGTTTAACCTCCCACATTGGATAGGTATTGTTGTGACTACTGGACAGCCGGGCGGTTCCGGGCAGGTTTACATCACAACTCAATCCAACCTCGGGTTAAACACATCGTATGTTCAACATTTACATATTTTGGCATTCTTCTTTCTTTCTTATATGTAAATATTTGCGGCCCATTATTAAGTTAATGATGTAAAGGTTACACCAATCACGGGCCCAACCCATACTTGAATTTGGGCCCTTCTATTTTATATTTTCATTCATTAATTAATTTTTAACCCAACGTTATTTTCCCCCGTTTTACACGTCCGTTTATATATATTGGGCTTAGCCTTTTAAAGCCCAATTTAGCCATGCGAAAAGGGGAGGCTTATGGCGTGATTACATACACAAAGAGGGAAAGGTGAGCGCATGAACTTGCATATGACGTTGGAAATACAAAATAGAAACTGGTGTACTTGCATAGTGGTAACATAGGTGCCATGAATCAAAGCATGTGAACTTGCATAGGTTTAACTACAACATGAACCTATATTCTTATTTAGGCATATTGTCAAACATGAGCATGTCGTAAATATTTCTAGCATAAGCATAGCATAATGTCAAACATAAGCATGGCATAAATACCTTTGGCATAAACATGGCATAATGTCAAACATAAGCATGGCATAAATACTTTTGGCATAAACATAAACATGTCATGTTCATAAGGTTTCTACATGTTTACAAAGGGGATACTTTGTTACCAACACAAAAGCATAGTTCAACTTAATCATGGTTTAAGTCCAATCACATAACGATGGTACAAACATACTTATGCATAAATATTCCTAATCATGGTGTTTGCTTTAAAACTTGCAAAAAGAGATTTTTGAGTCTAACCTAGCCATGTCTCATATATGTCATCATATAAACAAGATAGACTTAATCATGGATTCCAATTATGCCAAATATCATTCAAGGCCTAGCCATATTCATAAATTTGCAAAAGCATGACTTAATACATGGATTATGGTATCAAAATTCCAACATAGTTTCATATGAACTATAACAACCAAACTTGTTACTTGCAAAATGATTTATGCACAAAAATATACATCATGATGGCATAATCACAAAGCCCAAACTTGCATGAATTTCAATCAACTACATACATGTAGCTTCAACATAGATTACATAATTTGCGAAATATTCCAAACGTTTACTTGCATAGAACTACCGCATGTAGTTCTTTATAACATGAATAACATAATCCAAACGTATATAAATTGATAAGAACGCACAAATATGAAATACTTCCATTGCCACAATTCAAGCATACACATCAACACAGTTGTTTATTTATACCAAAGTAATACTCTACTTACAATGGTTGCGGCGAATTCTCAAATTAAGAGATAGGGTTCCTTTGTTGAATTGATTGGCTTTAGGTTACTTGAATTGCTTTAGGCTTTAGAACTTCTTCCTAATTCCCTCTCTAGTTGGCGGCTACTCTTTGTCGTTCCTCAGCAACATGGCGGCTATAATCTTATTTTGAATGAATAGATTAGGGTTTAGTCTAGGGTTGTTTATATAGAGGTTAGGAATTGATTAGGACCCTTGATGTTGCTAGGTTAGATCATAGCCATTCATTAGGAAGAGAGACCAATAAAAACCCGCCACCTAGCCCTAATGACAAAGCAGACCACAGAAATTCGACCGCACACCGACCTGGCCAGCCAGGGCTAGACCAGACCTGGCCAGCAGGTTATTTTTGACCTGGGCGCACTTGGCAGGTGCGCCAGGCCAAAAATGTACTGGCGCACTTCACAGGTGCGCCAGTTCATTTTTGTTCTGGCGCACTTCCCAAGTGCGCCAGTGCATTCTGGCCCTTTTTCGGTTTTTCGCCCAACTTCGTTCGTCCATAACTTCTTCATACGATATCCGTTTTTCGAAAACTCAGACTCTATTTCGCGTATTTTTCCGAGACGAACGCAATGGCGTATCCTGTTTCCCCTAGTTCTTTGATTTCAAATTAATTATACTTTAATTTGTAAATTTCACAGTTATAGAATTTTCGGGGTGTTACATTCTCCCCCACTTAAAAGGATTTCGTCCCCGAAATCTTCAAGTTAGGAGGAATGTTTATCCTAACATCCAATCATCCATTTACTCATCCATCAAACACGAGCATCCATTGTCCTTAAAAGACTTCTAATGCTTCATGATCATATGCGAAGTGTGTGTGTACATGAACTTATCTAATGCAAAATCAGGCGGTCTACTGATTCAGTTGACCTCCTTAATGCGAATTATGTAAGTGCCATGAATCCATTATGTATGCAAATTTTCCTATTCTTGATTCTACATGAGTGCACAATCATTCAATACAAATGCAACATCCACATGACAACACATTAAAGTTCAACCACATACGAATACAAACATATATGCATATGCAACATGAAGTGACTAAGCCGATCTAAACCCTAGATTGTGTGTGTATATGCAACCACGAGCAACCACTAGCAATCACTTGCAACCACTTGCAACCATCATCCATAACATGTTTCAACTACATGTTTTCATCCAAAAAGATTCTTCCTAAAGGATAAGGTCGAGGAAATATACCCTAAAAGATAGATAAAAGCGCAACTTAAGGAAAATGAAAGATCAAGGATGTACCCTCGAACAGAAAAGGGTAGGCTGTGCGTATTTTAGCTTCAGTTTCCCAAGTCGCGTCTCCCTCGGCGTCGCTCCACTGAACTTTGACGAGCTTGACTTCGCGGTTGCGTAGCCTCTTCACTTCTGTTCCTAAGATGCGGGTTGGAACCTTCCTTATGGTCGCTTCGCGTTCCACTTCGGCCTCTTCGAGTATATTTGGCTCTACCACTTCAGCGGACTCATGAAGACATTTTCGGAGATGTGAAACGTGAAAGACGTTGTGGACTCCAGCCAACTTCTCGGGTAGCTCTAACCTATAGGCCATTTTCCCAATCTTCTCGATAATAGGGAATGGCCCTACGAACCTTGGTGCTAGCTTTCCTGTGGTTCCAAAACGGACAACGTTTCTTAGTGGTGATACCTTGAGAAAAACTCTGTCTCCAACTTCGAATTCAAGGTCGGTCCTCCTCTTGTCGGCATAGGACTTTTGTCTGTCTTGGGCCGTCTTCATCCTTCTTCGTATTAAGTCTACTTTCTCTGAAGTCTCTCGGATCATGTCTGGTCCAAGTATGAGCTTATCCGTGGACTCCCACCAACAAGTGGGCGACCGGCACGGTCTTCCATATAAAGCTTCGAAGGGCGCCATTCCGATGGTTGCTTGATAGCTGTTGTTGTAGGAAAATTCCACCAAAGGAAGGTGGTCTTCCCATGTCCCTCCGAAGTCAAGGACGCATAGCCTTAACAGGTCTTCCAAAACTCTGTTCACTCTCTCTGTTTGGCCGTCGGTTTGGGGATGATAGGCTGTGCTCAAGCATAACTGCGTTCCTACCGCTTCTTGCAGACTTCGCCAAAACTCACTGGTGAAGATGGGGTCTCGGTCACTAACAATGCTAGATGGTATTCCATGGAGTCGAACTATTTCCTTGAGGTAAAGTGATGCTAGGGATGAGGCAGTTCTCTTACTTTTGACAGGTAAAAAGTGGGCGCTTTTAGTAAGCCTATCCACTATTACCCAAATGCTAGTGTTGCCTCTCCTAGACCTAGGCAGCCCATCGATGAAGTCCTTTGAGATGCTATCCCACTTCCACTGCGGGACCTCCAGAGGATGTAGTAGTCCGCCAGGCTTTTTCTGTTCCGCCTTAACCTGTTGGCACACCATACATTTGGAAACGAACTCTGCCACGTCCTTTTTCATGCCGTTCCAAAAGAAAGTCCTTTTTTTATCTTTGTACATTTTATCTCCGCCTGGGTGTATCGTCATCTTGGAATGATGCGCTTCCTCGAGAACCTTCTTCACTAAATCTTTTGCTTGTGGGACGCATAGTCTTCCGTCTCGCCTTAGTACACCCTTATCGTCAATGGAGTATCTGTTGAGGTGACTTGAAGTCTCGCCCCTAATTAGCCTATCAATTATTTCTACAAGCTGAGGGTCTTCGCGTTGTGCTGTCCCTACTGAATCCACTAAAGTTGGGCGCACTTCGAGAGATGCTAGCAAGCCTGGTACGAAATCGGAGGAGGGCCTAAAGTCGAAGCTGGCTATAAACTCTAGGCTTTGTCTTTCAATAAACAACGGGCTTAGGGTCAATTTCTTTCGGCTCAACGCGTCTGCCACTACGTTGCCTTTGCCCGGAGTGTAGGAGATTTCGAAATCGTACGAGGCAAGAAACTCCATCCATCTTTGTTGCCTCAAGTTAAGATCCTTCTGCGAGAAAAGATATTTCAACGATTTATGGTCAGTGTAAAGTTCGAACTTCTCACCTAGGAGATAGTGTCGCCAAGACTTGAGTGCAAAGACGATGGCGGCTAACTCGAGATCGTGGGTTGGGTAGTTCTTTTCGTGCACCTTCAACTGCCTCCCGCCATAAGCTACTACCCTTCCTTCTTGCATTAAGACGGCGCCTAGCCCTGTCCCACATGCATCCGTATAAACAGTGAACATCTTGCTCCCATCTGGCAGCGTCAAAACTGGGGCTGTTGTAAGAGCCCTCTTCAGTCGTTGGAAAGCAAATTCGCAATCCAAATCCCAATTGAACACTAGATTCTTCTTGGTCAATTTCGTGAGCGGAGCTGAGATTTTCGCAAAATCCCTTATAAATTTTCGATAGAAACCCGCTAGTCCTAGAAAGCTTCGGACCTCAGTTGCATTCCTTGGTGTCTTCCAATCCTGTACCGCCACTACCTTAGCAGGGTCCACTGCTAACCCTTGTTTGGATACTATGTGCCCAAGGAACCTCACCTCTTCCTTCCAAAAGTGGCATTTGGAGAATTTGGCTTTTAGTTGATGGACTCGCAAAGTTTCCATGATTGCCCTTAAGTGTTGAGCATGTTCCTCTTCACTCTTTGAGAAGATAAGGATATCATCTACGAAGACCACTACGAATTTGTTGAGGAAATCTCTAAATACCCTACTCATCAGGTCCACGAAGTAAGCAGGTGCATTCGTCAAGCCGAAAGGCATGACAAGCCATTCAAAGAAGCCGTCTGGGGTTCTGAACGCCGTTTTATCGATGCTATCTTCAGCCACCCTTAGCTGATGAAAACCGGTTGCTAAATCGAGTTGGGAGAAAATAGACGCTCCTACAAGCTTGTCAAATAAATCGTCAATTCTAGGGAGAGGGTGCCTATTCTTTTTCGTTAGCTTGTTGAGCTCCCTATAGTCAACACATAGACGGAGTGAACCATCCGCCTTTGTAGCGAACACCACCGGAGCGCCCCATTCTGAAATGCTCCTCCTAATGAACCCCTTTTCTAGAAGCTCTTTAATCTGTTTACTGAGCTCTTTCCTTTCTCGTGGAGCCATATGTCTAACGGGCAACGCAACGGGCTTTGCATTATCTACAAGATATATGCGGAAGTCTATTTCCCGCTTCGGAGGCAAGCCCTTCACCTCTTCAAAGACATCCGGATATTCCCGGACCACTCTAACTGATTGCAAGTTTTCAACAGAGGCATCTAGCGATTCAAGATAACTAAGCATAACCGCATACGAGGGATTACAAGAAATTTCCAAAGTATTACCGAGCTGGGTTAGGAGCCTAACAACCCTTTTCTCACAATCAAGGATGGCCCCATTACTGGATAGCCAATCCATACCCAAAATCAAACCATACCCCGAAAAGCCCAAAACAAAGGCACTACATTGAAATTCAACACTTAGGATAGAAATTTTCAAATCCAGACAGATCATAGACAAATGAGCTGGGCCCCCAATTGGGTTTGAAACAATTAAGGGGTCCTCAACCATACTAGTTTTTAGGTGCAGAGATTCTACTAAAGCAGACGAGATAAAGGAGTGTGATGCGCCAAAATCAAATAAAGTGCGAACGGGGTGATCATAAAGATAAACTACACTTTCTACAGAAGTATTGGTACCTCGTTGTTGCAAAGGTGGCGCTTCTAGCACATGAACCTGTGCCCCTGGGGTGGATCCAGTGCCCTGCCCCTGTCCTCGTTTCCTTGGGCAGTCCTTAGCCCTGTGGCCTGTCTGACCGCACGAAAAGCACCCACCATTCTCCTTGGCCGTCTTTTTCCGGCAGTCCTTTACTAAGTGCCCCACTTTGCCACAGAAATTATACTTCCTTTTCTCTTTGTTGCCTTCCCCGCCTTTCTTAAAGTCCGTCTTCTTAGGCTGCAAACCCTCTTTCTTCCCTTGAGAGCTTTCTGCCTTTGTCTCCTTCTTGCCCTTATCCTCTTCATTCAGCAACGCCATTTGCACCAATCTTTCATACGTGGCCCCCATGGGTATATGGGTCATGGCCAAACTGTGTAATGGCTCATTCAACCCTTTGACAAAACGGAGAGCCTTCTTGTGCGGGGTATTGACTAGGTCAAGCCCAAACCTAGCCAGCTCATCGAACTGATTCACATACTCTCTGACAGTCTTGTCTCCTTGCTTAAGGAATAAGAATTTTTCCAACTGCAAACTTCTTTCCGCATCTGAGAGAAATTTGGTCTCAAACCTTGCCCTAAAGTCCTCCCATGTCTCCACTGGTCTTTCAGCATTAGTGACTTCCCACCAGTAGGAAGCCTCACCCTTCAATAGCCACACTGCCAACTGTACTTTTTGTCTATCTTCTACCTCAAAGATGATGAATAGGTCCTCCATTTCTTTCAGCCAATTCCTAGCTGCTACGAAGGACTCAGTTCCATGGAAATCCCTTCCTCCCATAGCTTTAAAATCTTTACATATCTTAGCAAAAGTGTTTCCCCGAGGAGGAGGTGGAGGAAAAGGTGCTGCTGCAGCTGGATGGTTTCCTTCTGCTGGGGGAGGAGGAATGGTAGGACCTGGCTGAGTGGCCCTTGCTTCTAAGAACCGTCTAAACCAACCAGGTATTGGCACCCCTTCAGGCAAGTTAAGTTCTTGGGACATGCTGATACAAAAAGGATAGATTCAAAACGAAGGATAAGAGATAATACCTATGGCTTTGGGGAGTGGACTTTGCTTTTTTTTTAAAATAAAATAATATTTTTCTTTTAAAAATGCTTCTTTAAATTTCCTTTTTGAAAATAATTTTTCAAAACTTTTTATCTTATCTGGTAAACCTATGCTCTGATACCAAGTGAAACACCCCACCTCCGTTAGGGTCACTCTCAAAGGGAATGCCCTAATTTTGGTGGAGGTTTATAAGTACAAGTCACAGATATACAAGACAGATATAAGAACACATATTTGTAAAACAGCGGAAGAACAACAAACTTTATTTCAAAAAGTCAAATACGTGTTACAACAACATCCTTTCCAAAAACGTAACATAACACTTTCATAATCTGTCTTGAGTACATTATTTAAAGAAGCATAAATAAAACATAGATAAACTGCAAAAGCCCCTTAGTGGATTGTCCAAAGCCATAGTTCAAAACAGGAAAGTCCAAGCAATACATTTCTCTTCTTCAAGCTGGATGTTGAGGCTGGTCAAGCTGCTGTGTTCCCTCCCTGAGGACCTGGGGGGGAAACGGAAGAAAGAAGACGAAAGAAAAATAGAGTCAGACATAAAGCCTGAGTAAGTCTAGTACTACTTTGTCTATGAATAAAGAACTGGGTATGATAAGTAAAACAGGAAGTGGGCAAACACTATGAACTTGGTTAAGTTACCTAGGGTCGAATATACTATCGTACCCCATGTTAATCTCTGAACCCATATAAACTAGTTTCCAATTTGCACCCCATAATCAGGGTGATGTGATCCATTCAATGATGATCGGCTCCTACTCGCATAGTTACATGTGTCTTACGGCCCCCGATGTCTGTAGTTACCTATGCTGGTCCCACCATGGGGTGTATCAAGTCCCATAGTGGCAACCCGACACAACCTTAGAGTGCACAGGTATGCTACTGGTGTCCAGTGCCTTATTTTTCTGCTCCGGAGTGTGTGCACGCCCGCACTCTGTTAGAACCTACACTGCTACACCACCGCCGTCGCTTTGACCTCTTACAATCAGCCCAGTAATCGTGCCCCACCCTGCCTAGCTTCAGGGTATCCTGATACACCTTTTAGGGTTACTGCTGAAAAGGGTCCCCCGTTACTAGGTTTTCTATCTCTAGCCAACATGCTAAGTTAGTTAAGTGTTTCCTAACCTAACCCCACCAGTCCGTTTAGTTTAGCATGTTCCATTTTGATTAAGTCTTTAGTTCACTTAATCCTAATAATCCTGACTCAGCCTTAATTGTCTTATTAAGGCCCTGACCTCTCACATTAGACAGGTATTGTTGTGGCTGCCTGTTGCCGGTTGGTTCCGGGCAGTCTTACGCCACAACTCAGTCTAACCTCGGGTCCTTGCTGGGCTCCATGTTTAACCTCCCACATTGGATAGGTATTGTTGTGACTACTGGAGAGCCGGGCGGTTCCGGGCAGGTTTACATCACAACTCAATCCAACCTCGGGTTAAACACATCGTATGTTCTACATTTACAGATTTTGGCATTCTTCTTTCTTTCTTATATGTAAATATTTGCGGCCCATTATTAAGTTAATGGTGTAAAGGTTACACCAATCACGGGCCCAACCCATACTTGAATTTGGGCCCTTCTATTTTATATTTTCATTCATTAATTAATTTTTAACCCAACGTTATTTTCCCCCGTTTTACACGTCCGTTTATATATATTGGGCTTAGCCTTTTAAAGCCCAATTTAGCCATGCGAAAAGGGGAGGCTTATGGCGTGATTACATACACAAAGAGGGAAAGGTGAGCGCATGAACTTGCATATGACGTTGGAAATACAAAATAGAAACTAGTGTACTTGCATAGTGGTAACATAGGTGACATGAATCAAAGCATGTGAACTTGCATAGGTTTAACTACAACATGAACCTATATTCTTATTTAGGCATATTGTCAAACATGAGCATGTCGTAAATATTTCTAGCATAAGCATAGCATAATGTCAAACATAAGCATGGCATAAATACCTTTGGCATAAACATGGCATAATGTCAAACATAAGCATGGCATAAATACTTTTGGCATAAACATAAACATGTCATGTTCATAAGGTTTCTACATGTTTACAAAGGGGATACTTTGTTACCAACACAAAAGCATAGTTCAACTTAATCATGGTTTAAGTCCAATCACATAACGATGGTACAAACATACTTATGCATAAATATTCCTAATCATGGTGTTTGCTTTAAAACTTGCAAAAAGAGATTTTTGAGTCTAACCTAGCCATGTCTCATATATGTCATCATATAAACAAGATAGACTTAATCATGGATTCCAATTATGCCAAATATCATTCAAGGCCTAGCCATATTCATAAATTTGCAAAAGCATGACTTAATACATGGATTATGGTATCAAAATTCCAACATAGTTTCATATGAACTATAACAACCAAACTTGTTACTTGCAAAATGATTTATGCACAAAAATATACATCATGATGGCATAATCACAAAGCCCAAACTTGCATGAATTTCAATCAACTACATACATGTAGCTTCAACATAGATTACATAATTTGCGAAATATTCCAAACGTTTACTTGCATAGAACTACCGCATGTAGTTCTTTATAACATGAATAACATAATCCAAACGTATATAAATTGATAAGAACGCACAAATATGAAATACTTCCATTGCCACAATTCAAGCATACACATCAACACAGTTGTTTATTTATACCAAAGTAATACTCTACTTACAATGGTTGCGGCGAATTCTCAAATTAAGAGATAGGGTTCCTTTGTTGAATTGATTGGCTTTAGGTTACTTGAATTGCTTTAGGCTTTAGAACTTCTTCCTAATTCCCTCTCTAGTTGGCGGCTACTCTTTGTCGTTCCTCAGCAACATGGCGGCTATAATCTTATTTTGAATGAATAGATTAGGGTTTAGTCTAGGGTTGTTTATATAGAGGTTAGGAATTGATTAGGACCCTTGATGTTGCTAGGTTAGATCATAGCCATTCATTAGGAAGAGAGACCAATAAAAACCCGCCACCTAGCCCTAATGACAAAGCAGACCACAGAAATTCGACCGCACACCGACCTGGCCAGCCAGGGCTAGACCAGACCTGGCCAGCAGGTTATTTTTGACCTGGGCGCACTTGGCAGGTGCGCCAGGCCAAAAATGTACTGGCGCACTTCACAGGTGCGCCAGTTCATTTTTGTTCTGGCGCACTTCCCAAGTGCGCCAGTGCATTCTGGCCCTTTTTCGGTTTTTCGCCCAACTTCGTTCGTCCATAACTTCTTCATACGATATCCGTTTTTCGAAAACTCGGACTCTATTTCGCGTATTTTTCCGAGACGAACGCAATGGCGTATCCCGTTTCCCCTAGTTCTTTGATTTCAAATTAATTATACTTTAATTTGTAAATTTCACAGTTATAGAATTTTCGGGGTGTTACACCTTAACTCTTCTCTCCTTCCCCATACAATTCTTCCCCACTTCTATACGTCTCTTCACACACTCCTCTCCATATTTTTTCCTGATCTCCATAGTTCTGAACTAAACTCCCTGCTCCATTCTTGTATAGCACGACAATCTGTTACAGTTTTTTCTCATCCGCATTGTTCGAAACAAGAACTCATCACCTTCTCTTCTCATCCGCCACGCCACTTCATCCGAACGTTGCCTGCTCCTTAGAGCACCACCGCCTGATGTTCCTTCCTCCGGCCTGACCTCGACCAACAGTCCTCTACCTCGTCGAACTACCACTCCGGATCGCAAAAGCTCCACGTTTTTTTTAAATACCTCATGCACTCAGTCCATCCGAAAGTTAAACGGTCGACCCCCTGCTACCACACACTACCGAGTTCATCCAAACTCCGCCGGTCCCTCGAGTTCACCCGCCTATTCACTTCCATAGTTTACGAAATCGGCCTAAATTCAACTGTTTGGTAGGTATAAATATATCCAGTGAAGGGAAGCCTTGGAGTTATATTAATTTCATATGTGCTGGAAGAAGAATGTAAACAAGTTCTATTCTTACTTGCTGGAAGATTGGAGGATACACGTTTTTCTCATCTTCCTTTTTGCAGTAGGAAATGAAGTGGATGGTAAGTTGATGGAAAGAAATAAATATGGGTATGCATAGATATATATAGGCGAGAAATATAGGATAGGAACAACGTCAGATTCGAAGGTATAGCATGGTACGTGCTATTAATATTAGGCTCAGTGTATGGGCATAGGCTTGTGAAAGCTTCATATGCTAGTAGGTTAGCATGCTAAATTTTTTGAACTTAGGTCTGTCGTTGTACTTAGTGTGGATATAGGGTTCGTACTTCCAAAATTTCATTCGTTAGGAAGGAATGTATTTCCTAAGAGTCTATTCCAATTTACAAGTTGGACGTGATGTACCTTGTGAAAAATGTTAAAAAGAATAAATATGTAAGGTTACATTAGAAGTTTTTTGTTTTACTTTTACAATAGGAGAAAAATAAATCACCTGTTTCTCATCCTAGAAGGAAAAAGGAGCACAAGAAAACTGTTAACCGCTTATTCATTATTGTTTTCATTAAAATAATGTCCTTCAACTTTATTCATTCTTAAACCACATGCTTTTACAACAATTGAGTATAGAAGTTAGAAACTACTCTTTAGTTAGAAACTGAGTTGTGTTACAACATGTATTTCAAAATGAATAGAAACTAACTGCAGAGATTATTTACTTAATTTAATTTTACTTAGTTTTTTTGATATCATTTTGTTTATATATGGTTAAACTATTTTACCCCTATTTATGTTGAACATCTATATCTGTACTGATACACACGACCTCCAAACGAAATGAAAACGAACGTACCGCTACGTCTTGAGGTTCTGAATCCAATGGAACTAATTTCGTTAAATTCCGACTCCATTTGCACAACGACGTTATTTTAATTTCAATATATTCGTTGGTTCAAATTTAATTTTGTTCGTTGACAAAACAACTCCGTTTGGCTCCAAAGTGAAAAACTAGCAATAACCAGCCATATGTATTCCATTAAAATTCGTTTCGTCGAAAGCGAAGGTTGTTTGGAAAATAGCCTATTTCTAAGGCTTATATAATATTGATATAATATAAATAAATTTCAAAACAATTAAATAATAATAAATTATTATCATCGAATATATCCAAATAATATATCACTTCATATTCAACCAATATAGATTTATAACTCAATAGTAACATTTTCAAGTTAACCTATATCCAAATATATAGAAATTCCTTATTAAATTTATTAAACAAACGTTACAGATAATTAACAATTTCCATAGTGACTATTTGAAAAACTGATTTGAACATAACTTACAATCTACACGATAAAATCTCAATTTTTCTCTTACATAAGAAAATTACAATCAAATAGAATCACATGATTCTTATTTCAATGAATTCCGACATAAAACGAATTCTGTATATTAAAGTTTAAAACTCAATAGTATGAATTACCGCGACTTTACGAGCTCATTTTATAATTATATATAAATTACACATTCAGCTGTCGTTTAGTTAACGAATTCATTATTATATTTCCAAATTAACATTTAAAATAATAAAATAAATTAAATATCTAACTATAAAAATATAGGACATTATAGTTCCACTAGTCTACTTCTTATATTTTAACCAAATGCATTAATGTTACAAATTGTGCCTTTTTATTAAAACGAGAAACCGTCCACCGATGAATTTAAATATATTAATTGATGAGGATCTGATTAATTGAGTAATTGTGGGATAAACAATGATTGTATCAACATTAACGTTATCCATAAAACAAATAAGATTTTTTTTTTCACCAAATAAGATTGTAATTAGTTCCGAATTTATTATTTTGAATTCATTGCAAATTACATTTAACAAAGTTACATGCATAAATTAATAAATAATTAATTGTGGGAGCAATTGGGACACGAAATTTGACACAATTTTAAAGACACAAATTCCATACCATTGGATTTATTTTTCTTTATGCAGAAAGTTAGTGGGATACTCCTGTTCTGCAGATGAACAAAAGTTATTTCACTATACTGTTTTTCTTTGAAAATTGAAATTCCATATTATTTTAATTGTTTTGGATTCTTTGAATCTTATTCTTTGGATTGTTATGAAGTTTCAGATTATTTGCGTTGCTTCTTGTGCTGTTGTAGATCTACGTCCATATGTTAGGTGGCATTTACAACTGAATGTTGGACAAAATAAGTGATAGATATATTACTGATGGTTTAATTATTACAAGTATTTTGAAAATTTCGTCCTAATTGAGTTATTATTTACTGTTATTTCATTCTCTAAATTCTTACTGATTTTTTTTACATTTTTATTGTTGGCAAACTGATTGATTTTTCATTTTGAATTGTCTCAGCTCTTATTAAGTTATACAAAATTGTTAAAGAGTAATCAATTTGGATTAGAGGTCAAAAAAAATGTTTTTAAACTAAAAATTTTTGTTGAGGGAAGAATACAGTATTTGGTTTTTCCCTACATAAACAAAGCAAAATAACTAAACTATCAATTCTGTAATCATAATTTTTTAACTTGCATTTGCCTCTTGAGAACTTTTTTCTCCCTCTTTGTCTTCAAACTCAAAAGCCTAGTTCTGCAAAAAAAGATGGTTAAAACATAAGATAACATCGGAGAACTCTTTTTTCAATCACCTTCTGAATCTGTACTAACACAAGATGATATAAATATTATTTACTTTTCTTCCACTCAAATTTTCAATGAAGTGTTATGGAAGGTGCATATGATTTCATATTTTGGTGGATTTCCAACTAAGAAATATAATTGCCTAATTTGTCATGAGGCAATAAGGAAGCCAGAAGGGAGGTAATACAAGTAATATAATGATGTGCAAGAAATAGAGAAGAAAGAAATGGGAACGGGTAAGAACAATTAATTTTTCATGGATTAACAATATTAACAACAATAATTTCTCCTCTTATAATTTTTTAGCACTTTTTAAATCAGGAAAATAGTGTGAAGGACAAAGTGAATAAAATTTTTATCCATAAGGACAAGGGGCAAAAAATTTAACCATAAGGACAAACTTTAGTATAAAGTATGAAATCATATTGGGCCCCTGAATTCGTCCCTTTACACTTAAAATTGTCCTTGTGGTTAAAATATTTGCCTCTTGTCCTTAAGGATAAAAGTTTTGTTGGGTTTGTCCTTATGCCTAAAAACCCCTTTTTAAATTTACCCCTAAAATGTATTCTTCATAGACAAATTGACTCTTCATGTGCATATGCGAAGATCAGCCACTTATGTGGTGCTCGCAGACCAGACTAGGTGCACTAGGGAGGGTTTTATGACTCCGGTCGGTTTCCCTCCTGAACAAATTCAAAAAAAAAAACAAATTGACTGTTCATTTATTAATTCTCTGGTTATATCAAACATTGTAGTGTAAACTTCCGCAATATTTTTTTTTTTTTTCATCTTTCAACTTTCATTATTTTCATGCATGTATCTTGTTTCCACCTTATACAATTTTCAATGCATTTACCTACTCTTTCATTTACCCAACTCATTTTTTTGTCTGTGCCCTTTTACCAATTATATTATTTTCACATTAACACCTTTTTTTTACTGAATTTTCAATGTCTGTCTCTTAAATTGGAAAAAAAATCTTGAAGACTAAGAACCTACATAAATCGTCGTTATCATCACATAAAACACACGTATTGTCATTCAAAACGAATCACATAACCGAGACATCCTCCTGTTCAGTGTATTCCTATGGTAAGGGTAAAGAGGGCAGCTTCCAAACCAAAGAAGGCAACGTTGTCTCAGGTCACAACAGAATTGGGTATGAGTTAAACTTCATTAAACTGAGTTCCCATTTGGTCAATTATTCAACTGATCTTCTAAGTTAGTGAATTATTTAGTGCTAAATTAAGTTTTCTTATCAAGGTATAGATTTCATAAATTATTTAATGTTGTGGTGATTTTCGATTCTATACAGCTGAGTTAATAGTGTTTGGTATGGCTCACATTGTATGAGAGTTGGTACATAGATTGGATTTGCAATTAGTCCCACATCACAGGATATCTTAAAGAAGATGGGTATATATATATATATGAGACTGGTGGCATGTAACAACAAGGAATTCCTTCTGATACAATTAAATGTGTCCATGAACATATGTGTGCCCTAGTGGATGTAGGGATATCCAATCATGACGTTGACACCAAGAGGGCTTCTTTTAGCGGTTTGTCGTGCCTCTACGTTGAACTAAATGCACGCACATGAAGACACTTTAGGGTGCTGAAAATTTTCAACATGGTATCAGAGCCGATGGTTCATGTGGACCAATATGATGCAGCATTGGCCTAAGTTTTCTCCAATATGTAGCTTGAGCTCCGGATTCTCATTAAGGTGGAGTTATATGTTATATCACGGCCAGATCAACCGTAGAAAAGAGACTCTTTGTAGAAAACGGCTAAGGTGGTTACGACCAAAGCCGAACTTCTTGAGGTATTAGCGACTTTTCCAGGTGTTTGAGGACTTTATATAACTTCAAATTCAGTTAAGAAATGGTCTCCAAGGTGGAGATCTGTTAGTTATGGCACACATCGTATAAGATTTGGTGCGTCGATTGGATTTGCAGTTGGTCCCACATCGCAAGATATCTTAAAGAATACAGGTATATATATGGGATTAGTGACATGTAACAACAAGGGGTTACTTTTGTTATAATTAAAAGCTGCCATGAACATATGTGTGCCCTAGTGAATGTATGGATTTCCAATCAGGATGTTGATACCAAGAGAGCTTCGTTCAGTGGTTTGTAGTTCCTCTACGCTGAATGAAATGCGCGCACATGAAGATACTTTTGGATGTCGAAAAATTTCAACAAATAGTTTGTGCTGAAAATTTGATTTGTACTTTTTTATATAGTTTGTGCAAATTAAAATAAATCACGATTTCCTACGTTACTCCATGTTTTTCAAATCAATATAGTAACAAGTTAGAAAAACACAAATGATGCTTAATTTTATCAAATTAACATGGTAGTATGTTACTGGCTAGCAGTACAGTACCGTTTTAACCGAATAAAATGATGCATCAATTTTTTAGTGGGTAAATTATAGTATAACTTGGGGTGCATTTAGCACCATTTTAGATTTTCTATTAAAATTAAATTAAAAATTGCAAGGAAAATATTTTATCAAGTTAATCAACATTTTCATATTTTCTAATTAGTATTAGTTATCATTATATTGCTTTGTTAAACACATTTCCATCCATATAAGGATGTGTCTCAAATTTGTTTTATAAGAAGAAGATTTTGGTAGTTTGTATGGAAACAGGGAGGCAATTAGACCCTATCCTATGGACCTGGACGATTTATTAATACTTCGCTTAACATTAGTATTATATTTAATTATTTATGACCAAGGCAAATTCAATGTTCCTCGTTGAAAGATCAAGTATATATACTTTGTTATCTTGAAAGATAAGTCGCATTATTGCCACCACAATTATGCTCCTATAAATTATGATGTGATGCTATGATTTATATTATCCTGGTTCAGTAAAAGAAAATAATTCTGAATTAAAGTTTCTTTGTTTCTTACATATATTTTAAAAAGAAGAAGGAAAAAAGAGAATGTTCTGAGATTAAATTTTTACAAAGGAAACATTATAATATTTGTTTTAAGTTATCACTATTTTCAAAAGCCAACACAAATTGTCTTCCTTCGGGGCAAACCTCAAGCATTAAACCGGACGATTGCAATGGTGTACGGAAATGTGAATACTTTGAGGTGCAAAGTCCAAAATTCATAGTACTATTGTAACGACACGGGTTTTGCCCGACCCGATCGATCGATAGATCTACCAAGACCGTTCAAAATCCGCATACGTTAACTCTGGGAATACAACACATCAGAACAACAGCAGACTTTTATTATATCATGATAATATAACATCAGAGTACAGAATATCAGAGTACATCGATAAAATACAACGGAAGATAAATTACAATATTTTAATACAATACAGTGCAGCGGAAACAAAGTAACTAAGGAAGTGGAAGACAACTATGCTCTGGACACAACTTTAAGCTTCAATCCAGGATCTTGCTTGAGATAAGAACCTGTAGACAAACTACTCGACTGCCCGTGTGGAAAAGAGGGCAGCCGAGTTTGTAAAGGTGGAAACAAACAACGGGTCAGTCATGGGACTGGTGTGAGAATTCTTATCTAATTTAACTAATTGTAATAAGGCAAAACCAAGGACCACGCCGCTAACGCGGAACGGGTTTACTCCAATGGATTGCCGGTGCATAAACTAAAGTAAATCGTTAAACAACGTAATGCTTTTTAGAAATATGAAACCATCATAAGACCCAAGTCTCATCACACAACGCAACACAAACCGGAGGATAGGGTTTTACCTTATAATGTTCAAAAATGCTTGATACGATAAAAACGATATCTAATATTAGTGTGTATCTGTTTCAAAAACATTTCAAAGTAAATGTATCAATCCTAGGACACATAGATACCATAATACTATGCTTCCATACTAGTAATACAATCAAAATCGCACGAGGTCGTATTGGAAATTGGGTTTCCATCATGAGTCAAGGATAGGGAGGAGCTTCTTACCGATTCGAGACACTCTAGCTAATGTCTCAAGGTTCCCCGCAGTTAACCCTTGGATAGCTGCAGAGCCGGTCCACCATACGAGTTGCGGATTAGTTATTCCTGAACACACGTTTCCCGGTCCTATATGACCTATCATCCGAGGCGCCTCATTCCACCATCCACATAAGTAAAATGTCGGGTCGTGCTAAAACCCAAACACCACTTCTAGCTAGAAAGAAACGTGCTTCTCTCCCTGCGTTCCCTTCTCCCGTTTTAGACTCCACCGGGTTGTGAGGCTCGTGAAGTCACGCTATACACAAAGCTACGCCTAAACAGGCTATGCTTTGATCATCCCACAAGGCCTGCTTTTCAACAAAGCCTTGATCATATGCATCTTAGCATGCCACATCGTCACTCCATATCACACTACCAATCCTTTCTGAAATATATGAAATGGTGTTAAGCAAGAGAATATATTCTCCGTCACCAATCATTCATACATTCGACAGAAAATCAATAAATACAATATATAAAGGAGTACAATGTCAGACACACATTCCATTTATAATCCTATGCTCTGGGTCTGAACGAAAGCCAAATCCATACAAATCAACACTACGTCCGGATAACTACCATCTTAGCCCCTTCTTGGGAGCAAATCAATCAAGGGCCTCAACACTAGTTACCCATTCGATGTGAAGATCGTCAGTCTTCAATTGCCGTCTTCAATTCTTCGAACGTCGTATCATTATTTGGAATGAGAGTAAACTCGGACTTTCCAAATAACTCTCGCATATATAAATTTGAAAACAATTTCATATCGTTGTTAATAAATTATAACGATCTATCTCTATTTTTACTTTACATACACATCCTAAACATAACAATGTATATTTTACTCTTTCATTTTTCAATTTACACCAAATGTACATTTGGTTTCATTATATTCCTAATGAAAATCCATTCCTTAGAAATGTAAATTTCTAATCTTATTATTTACATTGAAAAATGTAAATTCCTATTCCTATTTTATTTACATTGAGAAATGTAAACTTATACTTCAGTATATTATTATATTGAAAATGTAACTTTTATTTCATATTCTATTTACATTGGAAAATATAAATTCCTAATCATTCTTTTGTTTACATTGAAAAATGTAAACTCTTTTATTTGCATATAAAAATATAATTTCTATTTCATCCTTATTTACATTGAAAAATGTCGGTTTCTATATTACACCAATTACATATAAAAATGTAACTTCCTATTTTCCTTTTATTTACATTAAGGAAAATGTAACTTTTCTAATATTTACATTAAGAAAAATGTAAACTTTTATAATCCTTATCTTATTTTATTAAAAATATAACTTTCTTTTATAACAAACTTGGAGGTGAAAATATTCATTTCATTATTAACACATAACGGTGTGAAAATAACGTCAATTTCTAAGTTATCCATTTATATTTTAATATGGGCCAGACCTCTCACATTAGGCCTACAACTTGTGGATGCTGGATAGGCCAGTCGGTTCCGGGCAGACTTCTCCCACAAGTTGGGCTTAACCTCGTGTCTTGGCCCAATTTGTATTTGCGCTCTTGGAGCTCTCACATTAGGCCCAACATTTGTGGCTGCTGGATATGCCGGTCGGTTCCAGGCAGACTTCCACCACAAATGTGACCTAACCTCGTGTCCAAGTACAATTTTAATTAAACATTGCAATTGTTCTACTGAAAATATTATTTTAAAATGTTTCTCATTTCAAAATATCTTAATTTTGGAATATTCTATATTTCCAAAATAACTTGATTTCAAATACTATAACTTACCTTTTCAAATCTTAATAAAACTTGGGACTTCCTCAATTATTATATTAATAATAATAAACCTTTCAAATGTCTAATTCTGAATCTAATCTTCTTATCTTAACATATTGACAGTAAAGATAGAATCTTTTTAATTGTGTAATAAAATCTTAATTACACAAAAATGTAAATTTTCTTATCTTAACTCTTATTACATGAAAACGTAGTTTTCATTTTTAACTCTGATTGCATTCCTTTTTAATGAATAAAAGGTACATTTTTGTTTAATTCTTTTTGATGAATACTAATTACATAGAAATGTAATTTTACATGTTAACACATTCTATTCAAGGTTTTAAACAAATATACATTCTTTTTAATGAATTCTAATTATCATTAAAAATGAAAATAACATGTTAACAAGTTCTTGAACAACGATTCATTCTTTTAAAATGACCAAAACTGATAAATTTGCCTAATTCTTTTAGTGTAAACAAAATGACGAATTTGTCTAATTCTTTTGATGTAAAAAAATGTGATGATTTTGTCTAATCCTTTTTAATAAACTAAATGTGATAATTTTGTAAATTCTTTTTAAATAAACAAAATGTGATAATTTTGTCAATTCTTTCTAAATAAACAAAATGTGATAATTTTGTCAATTCTTTCTAAATAAACAAAATATGATAATTTTGTCAATTCTTTCTAAATAAACAAAATGTGATAATTTTGTCAATTCTTTCTAAATAAACAAAATGTGATAATTTTGTCAATTCTTTCTAAATAAACAAAATGTGATAATTATTACAATGCAAGTTCATACCTTAATTACAAATAAAAATGTAATTTTTATCATGCGGTGTAAATTCATATATAAATTACATATAAAAATGTAGTTTTTAACACACGATGTAAATTCACATTTTAATTACATAGAAAAATGTAGTTTTTAACATACGATGTAAATTCACGTTTTAATTACATAGAAAAATGTAGTTTTTAACATACGATGTAAATTCACATTTAAATTACATAGAAAAATGTAGTTTTTAACATACGATGTAAATTCACATTTTAATTACATAGAAAAATGTAGTTTTTAACATGCGATGTAAATTCACATTTTAATTACATAGAAAAATGTAGTTTTTAACATACGATGTAAATTCACATTTTAATTACATAGAAAAATGTAGTTTTTAACATACGATGTAAATTCACATTTTAATTACATAGAAAAATGTAGTTTTTAACATACGATGTAAATTCACATTTTAATTACATAGAAAAATGTATTTTTTAACATGCGATGTAAATTCACATTTTAATTACATAGAAAAATGTATTTTTTAACATGCGATGTAAATTCACATTTTAATTACATAGAAAAATGTAGTTTTTAACATACGATGTAAATTCACATTTTAATTACATAGAAAAATGTAGTTTTTAACATACGATGTAAATTCACATTTTAATTACATAGAAAAATGTAGTTTTTATCATACGATTTAAATTCACATTTTAATTACATAGAAAAATGTAGTTTTTAACATACGATGTAAATTCACATTTTAATTACATAGAAAAATAATGCAATATAAAAAAGGGTAATTTTAATATAGTTTTTAGCAAACTAGTGGTGTAGGTTAGATAATTTTTGGTGTATGAATAAAATTTGCCATAAATAAATTAAATTAGATATCTACTTATCGACGTTGTCCAAATTCACATATTCAATGAAGTTATCTCCTCAGATCTCCAAGATACACTGAAATCTTGCAAGAAAAGATGAACCACTTATGTTTCAATATATTACGTTGTTCGTATTTGAGCTTAAGTAGAATTTTTTTTTTAAAAAAAAAAAATTTGTACTATGGAAAGTTAAGAGGAGAAAAGAGAATTTTAATGAAAAAAGTGTTTCACTATGTATACATATCTAAACTATTTGTGATGCCATTTAAATATGAATTAAAATTAATTGTGAATACCCTCTTTAGTCAGTTATGTAAATCAAGTAAAGAAATACTCACATGTTTTGCATAACGTTACTTTGTGAATTAAAAAAAATGAATGCCCTAACTATAAAACATATTAATAACTTCTATTTTCGTTAGTTAATGGCAAACATATAAAAATTAATAATGTATGTACAACTTCAATTTTTCTTTTGAATGAATTGATTGTTTTTTTTATTACTGCTAAAAGTATGCAAGTTATTTATTTTTATTGTAATCTCATAAAATTCAATATTGGATTTACTATTGTTTTTTTTTTTACTCTAAGATAGTAATATCATAAACAAGGTTGGCACAGTAGGTCTGTATTATGATGTTATTACAAGAATTGTCCATATTGCAATAAGTATGTAAATTAATTTACGTTTTTTTAATCATAAAGGGTAAATTAGCTTTTAGTTTTCTAATAGGAAATGCAAGTTAACTTGCGCTTTTCAAACTTTTCAAACTGTTAAATATAATAATTAGAAAACTGCAATTTACTTTACATATTCTATCAGAAAAGTAGAAGGTGCTTGCGTTATCTATTTTTCAAAAATAGGGATCAAATTTACATTTTACTTCTATAGGGACTTTTCCTATAACAACTTCAAAAACATGGACCTAGAACTCTTTTCTTGGTTTATAAATTTAATTTGTTTGATACTGTGTCGCATATGCTAATTTTATTTTAGGTAAAATAAAGGTTTCAGAATTGAAATTTTAGTAAAACTTTTCATATTTTTTTTGTGCTAAAGTAGGGCGGAAACCATTCGCGATATTTAATCTTGGGAGAATTTGATTCGAGGAAGGGATTATAATATTGAAACGTTGTCTTAATTATGGAAAATGCAAATATAAAAGGGGAAAAAAATTAAATTGGTGGGTATATGTGGGTGTTGGAGTAATTTGGCAGATGAGAAAATAAATAAGTTAGAGGTTTATATATTTTATAGTGTATTTTTTTATGAATTATTAATTAGGAACTAGTATTGTCTATATGGATACCAATGGAACTCAAAACAAAAAAAATCAATTATGTAGTCTCATAGAAATAATAGCAGGAATAATTAGAGGCATAGAAAATTTAACGTGGTTCAGAAATGAATATCTTACGTCCACGGAGATCCAATGACTCTTTTATTTCAATAACGAAAAAAATTACAAAAGGGAGAAAATAACAGTGGATTTTCTTACACACTTCCATTCATCTTCTTTTTTATTTTATGATAGAAATAAATACTCAAATCATCCTTCATTAAATTAAATTTTATATCACCTAATATTAAATCATCTAATTCTCTTCTGTTCTCAGTAGATCCGTCTATGATAATCCTCATGTTCATCATCTTAATCTATTCTTTCATAATTTATTTATTTTGCGTTTTAGTTATCTTTATATAACTTTTGATAAATTCATTCATTAATTATCATAGTCGATTTTTGAAACAAGTGAGATTTCAGTCGATCCGAATCGATCACTGAACCGACCAAGACCGTTCGAAACCCCTGATTGGTTTTAGAACACGACAAATCAGAACGCAAACAGAAGAACATTTCATTGTTAATTACAACAATTCATCAGAATACAAGAATATACAGAGTATGAATAAATATTACACATTCGATTATTATCAGAGATTACAATACATTACATAGCAGCGGAAAATAATACGAAGCACAACTGAAAGTAATACACGGACACAGAGCTTTCCGAGTATCGTTCCAGCTGTAAACCAGGTTCCTGTGAATATAAATCTGCAAAACCAAAACTACTAGCTGCCCGTGTCAAAATAAGGGCACCCAGAGTTTATGTTAAAACAATAAACTCCAGGTCAGTCATGTGACTGGTGTGAGAACTAAAACAGTTTTTTAAAACTTCACTTTAAATCAGATATATTAAGGGACCACGCCGTATAACACAGAACGGTTTCCTCCCAAGAATACCAGTGCATATAACAAAACAACGCAATGCTTTTTTGAAAAATGAAGCTATTATAAGACCCAGGTCCCATCACACAATGCAACACAAGCTGGAGGATAGGGTTTTCCCTTGTAATAGCCAAACATGCTTCGTGTAACACCCCGCCTCCGCTAGGGTCACTCGCAAAGGAATGCACTAGCTTTAGAGGGGCATTATTGGTAAACATGCACAGAAATATCACAAGACAGAACATATAAAATAGCGGAAGTAAAATCAAACTTTCATAACATGAATAAATAAGGTCTAAAGCCTTTTACATCAGAGTACATCAAAACCTGTCTTGCAATAGTAAAGAAGCATAAAGACATTTTCATAAATTATTCCCCAAGTAAAAACAGTAAAGTAGCCATTAGCCAAGAAAAGTCCAAGCCATCCATGATGACCTTCAAGCAGAAGAAGTCCGAACTAAACAACAGTATTTCCTCCCTGTAACCTAGGGGGAAACGGAAGAAAAGAGGCGAAACAAAACGGGTCAGTCAAAAAGACTGAGTAAGCCCTATCTACTATTAGCATAAAAACTAGTAAAGTTAACTGACATGAGAAACTGAGATGAACATAAGCATGATAACAAGATAGATAAGCTAAATAAAAATAACAGGATGAACTACTGAACTCAGATAAACTAAGGTGTCATGATAAATTACGATGTCAAGATAAAACAAGGTATCACATCGTCAGGTTTCTATCAAGTATAATATCCCCAAGATATCTGTCACGTATAACGCCCCGTGATATCTATCCTGTATTTTAGCTCTGCACCTACCGTACTAGTATCCCCACCGTGTCATGTGTTAACCAAGAATGACCCTCACTCAAAAGTCGTGTAATGGTCCATGTCAACCTAATATATCGCATATATAGGTTACTCAACTTGTATGTTTTATTCCATGTAAATGTTCAGTCCCTTGCCGTAGACCATACGGGCTTTCCCATGAGATTCTATATTACTTTAACATAGTTCCATGATCCTTAAGATCGGTTTGGACTGTTACCCTAAACCTAGCTAGGGTCTTCCAACATGAATTATTGTTTGTACAACTAGGACTTATGCTACCTAGGGCTGCTAGGGATTATGCTTACCTATTGCACGTTTTCGTATCTCGGTTTGGGTTCAACCACTTAGGGCCACTAAGGATTACGCTAACCGCCAACCGCGCCCTTTTTCCCAAGCATTCATCGTGAATCGCTTTTCCATGACTGTATGCACATGTATCACATCGTGCCATCCAAGTCCTGTCACAGGGCAAATCAAGAAATACAGGACTCGGTCGGGAGCTTTCGATTTATCTGCCGATGAAGATGCTAAGGTCTGTTTTTCTTATACGTGGCTATGGTCCCACGAGACCACTCCCTCAACTAGTGAAAGACAAGACAGGATAAATCCTGTATGAGAACACAACACTGGCCAACCCACATCCAAGCCTTACCGCAACCATAATTAGATAGCAATTATGGTCTTTTGGGTGTTCTCTGCCTTTCCGTACGTACACGCTTGACCAAAGATGGTAGGTAGCCTGACGAAATGCTATCTAGGGTACGACCGTGTATCGTCGACTATCCCCTATCCATCCCCGTCTTTAGGTCGATCGTATAGCAACCAAGGCATACTCTTGGTTCTTCTAACGCAGACCTTAACCTCTCATGAGCCTAGTATAATCACTTGGCAGCTCATAGAGGGATACCAAGAATATCCTCACGTTCCCCGAAGCCGCTGCTTCGTTACCCAGTTCGCTGGAGCCTTTATCTAAATCAGATACTTGCTCCTACTCGTATACTTAAACGATGACCTACCGTATCAGGTTACTCATCTATCTATGAACTGGTCTAAATTTCCTTGACTAAGAATCATTACTTAGTTATTCTTCAACTAAGGTTTACCACTTAGCATTGTTCCCGTTATCCTTGTTAACTACGGTTATCCACCTAATCCTCAGAACTAGGGTTTACATAATGGATTAAGTGTCACTTAAGTTCATGACTTAACCCGTCTACAAATCCTGTCAAAATTGGCTAAGTATCCAAGTTCAAGGCTTAACCCTACAAACCATGCTCAAGTTGGTTAAGTATATTAAGCAATTCACGACTTAACCTCATCCAATTATCATTCTAGATTGGTTAAGTATATATTAACTTGACCCTATCAATTTACTTAGTCAAATCGGTCAAGTGTATTCAAGCGATTCGTGACTTAGCCTTATCATGTTTTCACGTTATATTGGTTAAGTATTGGTTAACTTAACCACAATAAATTAACGGGTTAGATTGGATAAGTATAGGTCACTTAACCACATCAATTCATCATGTTTAGATTAGTTAAGTGTTTAACTTAACCCCATTAAACTACCAAGTGGGATTAATTAAGTCTAGGCTAACTTAACCCCATCCAATTTCCATGTTTAGACTAGTTGAGTCTAATATTAACCCCATTCGTTAACCGTATTTTTCGGTTAAGCGTCATTAAGAAAACTTACTTAACCTTACCAAGTTATCGCGTTGGATTGATTAAGTGTTGGTTAACTTAACCCCATCCACTAGTCATATAAAAATGGTTAAGTGTCATTAGGCAAATCAAGTTACTTAACCTACCCAACCTTGTCATGTTTTGTTAAGTATCATTAGCCTAATCAAATTACTTAACCCATTTGTCCATGTCATATTTGGTTAAGAGTCATTAATCAAATTAACTTAACCCTATCATGTGGCATTAATTACTTAATGCACTTTCACCTCTCACATTAGACTTTGTTGTGGTTACTAGTTAAGCCGGTCGGTTCCGGGTAGCTTTACACCACAACTTGGTCTAACCTCGGGTTCAAGCACAACATGACCAACTTCTCACATTGGGTCCTATTGTTTGCAACTACTAGTTAGGCCGGTCGGTTCCGGGTAGTTTTACCTTGCAAACTCAACCCAACCTCGAGTTGGCCACACTTATATTATCTAAGTGTCATGTCCATCATGTTTCCCAAAACATGTTACAAGTTTTCAAGCATTTGGGTAGACCTAGCTTAATAGGTAAATTCCCAAAGGGTAGACCTAACTTAATAAGTAAATTCCCAAGCTTATGTTTTTATGCATACTTACATGTCAACTTCCATGTTATATTTCAAGTCATGTTTTCAAGTTGTATTTTCATGTCATTAGAAATTACCCATAACATAACCCAACGCTTTTAAACTCGCATATACGTTCGCGACAACGTAATGGATTAAAAGAAGAGACTTGGCAAAGGCATGACAAAAATGGATATTAAGCCACAAGTTAATCATGGTGGCAAATGAGGCACAAATGTGTTCATTAACTTGCATGTTACATTCTTAAGCCTCAAAACATGCATAAACCCAAACTTGGCACATAAGGGAATCATGGTGACAAAAGATATGGAATGATGACTAGTAACTCGCATATATCATCATATAAGGGTTATGACTTCATATGCAAGTTGACATAAAGGTTATGAGGGTTCTCATGTTGCCTAATGCAACATTTCAACATAAAGGTTGTAGCTTTTAGCTCACAAGATCAAGATAATGACTTCATAAACTTGCATGACATGATAGCATGTATCATACTCAATGATCAAACCCAAACTTGCAACATGAACATTTAACTTCATAGTTGATATCTAAGAGTAGGGAAAGGGCTTACATTGCTATGAAGGCACAAAAGATATGACAAAGCCCTTATGCAATCAAATAGACCCAAAATGCAAGCTCTAACATAAAAACCCTTTAGCCAAAATGATCAAAACCCTTGCTTTATGATGCAAAGATAGAAACTTGACTTGAATGCAAGCTAATGACACTCATACAAGCTTGAAAACACTTGTATGCATGGAAAATCTCTCATAGAAACCATTTAGAAATTTTATGAAGAGAGTGGAGGCCATGAGAGGTAAAATTTTGCCATACTTTAGTTGCATGAATGAATAATGAGGATTTAGGATAGGTTAGGGTCTTATTTATAGATTAGGCAAGTGTTTTAGGCCATAGGATTAAACCTAGATTCAATCCAAGCCATCAAAGCATGTCTTGGGGAAGAAGTCAAGTGTAGGAACCATCTAGGGCCTTTAGATTAAAGATGAACCATGAGAACCATCCAAATGCAAAATCTTCATTTGAGCGAATCGGGCCACGGGTTGACAACCAAACCCCCTGGATTAACCCCTAGTCGACCCAGCGAGCTCGGGTCGACCTCAAAAATCGGCCGGTTCGGTTATTCCCCTCTCCCAATTCGCTGTTTTGAACATTTTTGCATATTTATTTATTTAATTTTCAATTATATATATATATATATATCAATATATATATATTTCTCTGCGCAACCCATTTCACTTAATTAAGTATACTTTAATTTGGGAATTTTTCGTGAAACTTCGCGAGGCCATATCTTGGTCATACGGACTCCGATTTTCGAAAACTCGGACTCTATTTCGCGTATTTTTCCGAGACGAACGCAATGGAAAAGCCCGTTTCCCTTGATTCAGATTTTACAGTTTAATTCTGCCTCCATTTATGTTATAACAGGTTATTGAAAATACGGGTTGTTACATTCTCCCCACCTTTTAGGATTTCGTCCCCGAAATCTCCAAGTTAGGAAGAACATATCCTACCATCCATCATCCATCTACTCAAAACATCATCCACAAGCAACCATTGTCCTTAGATGATTTCTAATGCTGTATGAATATATGCAAAACGTGTGTGTACATGTTCCTTAGCTAATGCTAATGATCAGGCCTGAATAATCTTTCTAATGCAAAATATGTATAGTGCCATGAATCCAACATGTATGCAAATAGTCCTAGTCATATAGATACTATATGCGTGCACAATCATTCATTCATATGCAACAACCGCATGATAATACATTCGATTTCATCCATAAACAAGTATAAATACTCGTGCATATGCAATATGAAATGTGACCGAGTCGAGCTAGTATCTAATGTGTATTCGAGCATCCACGAGCAACCACTTGCAACTATATCAATCATAACATGTTTCAAATACATGTTTACATCTATAGGGTTCTACCTAGAATTCCCTGAAACAGGGTCGAGAAGATAAACAGGACAAACTCCTTACAGGGTTTGTAACGGAGAATAGGACCGAGAGGATGTCCACAAAAGATAGCCTACAAGTAAGCTCTACAGAAAACAGGGATCAAGGATATACTCCCAAAAAGAGATATCATGCGCGTATCTAGTCTTTGACCATCAAAGTCGTCTTTTAACTTCGCGATTTTGTAGCTTCTTATTCCTGTTTCCATAACATGAGCTGGAACTCATTTCTTCGTCGCCTCTCGTTCCACTTGCACTTATCCTTTTCCTAGAATACTTGACGCAAACATGACTACGTACTCATGATCTCATGCAAGCTTTCCAAAATTCACTAGTGAATCTTGGATCTCGTTTATATACTATATGGCATTCCATGTAGAAGAACTTTCTCTTGAAAGTAAACAGATGTCAATCAGGTTATCATGCGCACTTACTAGGGTGATCTCTATAACCCATGCATAAATGAAGTAAACCATCCGTCTTATTGGCGAACACCACTCGATCGGGCTTCAAATTTCCAATAAAGGCATCAAGGGATTCTAAGTAACTAGTCATGATAGAACCTCAAAAAGGTTACCCGATACTTCGAGGGCATACCAAGGCTAGTCAAAAGGTCTAACTACCCTCCTATCAAAACCGAGAGTGGCACCCCCTACTGGATAACCACTTCATCCCTAGAATCCATCCATAGCTTATAAACATAAGCATTATTTCCAAACTCAACACTTGGCATAGACATTCCCAAATCCAAACAAGTCATGTATAAATGTACTGATTCTCCAATAGGACTTTGAGACAAAAATGGGATTCTCTATTACGCTAGTACTTAAGGTGCAGAGACTCAACTATCGAAGCAGACTTAAATGATACGAACAACGAAGTCCTAACGGGAAGATAGAGAAGAAAAGCTAAACCTTTAACAAGATCGTTACCCTCCTTCCGAGGTACTCTAGAAATGAGAGCATACTACTGCCCTTCCGATGATCTTGTCCTTGTCCCATAATACTTAACTATCCGCCCCGTTTTACCATGCCATAGGTACTCTCTCGTCATGGGTTCCATTGTTCATCTTTCTCCCTCCTTTGAGGACTAAGCCATACCAACAAGTTGCTCATCCTTAAGCTCGTATCCTTCTTTCTCACGATCCTTTCTTATAACGCGGCCACTGGTCTCTCGAGAACCACCTCCATCGTATGGAAAGCACTTTCGTAGGTAGAAAAGACTAGTCGCATTTAAAACTACTGTGACTACAGATGGATGAAAGAAAGGAAAAGAGACTCAATTAAGGAAACAAGGATAGTGCTAATGGCCTTTGGGGAATAGCCTTTTTCTTTTAAAAGAAAATTTTCTTGAAAAATGCTTCTTTGTAAACGGTTTTTTTTTTCAAATAGTTTTCAGAAGGTCTTTAAAAACTTTTGCCCAGTCTGGTAACCTTCTGCTCTGATACCACGTGTAACACCCCGCCTCCGCTAGGGTCACTCGCAAAGGAATGCACTAGCTTTAGAGGGGCATTATTGGTAAACATGCACAGAAATATCACAAGACAGAACATATAAAATAGCGGAAGTAAAATCAAACTTTCATAACATGAATAAATAAGGTCTAAAGCCTTTTACATCAGAGTACATCAAAACCTGTCTTGCAATAGTAAAGAAGCATAAAGACATTTTCATAAATTATTCCCCAAGTAAAAACAGTAAAGTAGCCATTAGCCAAGAAAAGTCCAAGCCATCCATGATGACCTTCAAGCAGAAGAAGTCTGAACTAAACAACAGTATTTCCTCCCTGTAACCTGGGGGGGAAACGGAAGAAAAGAGGCGAAACAAAACGGGTCAGTCAAAAAGACTGAGTAAGCCCTATCTACTATTAGCATAAAAACTAGTAAAGTTAACTGACATGAGAAACTGAGATGAACATAAGCATGATAACAAGATAGATAAGCTAAATCAAAATAACAGGATGAACTACTGAACTCAGATAAACTAAGGTGTCATGATAAATTACGATGTCAAGATAAAACAAGGTATCACATCATTAGGTTTCTATCAAGTATAATATCCCTAAGATATCTGTAACGTATAACGCCCCGTGATATCTATCATGTATTTTAGCTCTGCACCTACCGTACTAGTATCCCCACCGTGTCATGTGTTAACCAAGAATGACCCTCACTCAAAAGTCGTGTAATGGTCCATGTCAACCTAATATATCGCATATATAGGTTACTCAACTTGTATGTTTTATTCCATGTAAATGTTCAGTCCCTTGCCGTAGACCATACGGGCTTTCCCATGAGATTCTATATTACTTTAACATAGTTCCATGATCCTTAAGATCGGTTTGGACTGTTACCCTAAACCTAGCTAGGGTCTTCCAACATGAATTATTGTTTGTACAACTAGGACTTATGCTACCTAGGGCTGCTAGGGATTATGCTTACCTATTGCACGTTTTCGTATCTCGATTTGGGTTCAACCACCTAGGGCCACTAGGGATTACGCTAACCGCCAACCGCGCCCTTTTTCCCCCGCATTCATCGTGAATCGCTTTTCCATGACTGTATGCACATGTATCACATCGTGCCATCCGAGTCCTGTCACAGGGCAAATCAAGAAATACAGGACTCAGTCGGGAGCTTTCGATTTATCTGCCGATGCAGATGCTAAGGTCTGTTTTTCTTATACGTGGCTATGGTCCCACGAGACCACTCCCTCAACTAGTGAAAGACAAGACAGGATAAATCCTGTATGAGAACACAACACTGGCCAACCCACATCCAAGCCTTACCGCAACCATAATTAGATAGCAATTATGGTCTTTTGGGTGTTCTCTGCCTTTCCGTACGTACACGCTTGACCAAAGATGGTAGGTAGCCTGATGAAATGCTATCTAGGGTACGACCGTGTATCGTCGACTATCCCCTATCCATCCCCGTCTTTAGGTCGCTCGTATAGCAACCAAGGCATACTCTTGGTTCTTCTAACGCAGACCTTAACCTCTCATGAGCCTAGTATAATCACTTGGCAGCTCATAGAGGGATACCAAGAATATCCTCACGTTCCCCGAAGCCGCTGCTTCGTTACCCAGTTCGCTGGAGCCTTTATCTAAATCAGATACTTGCTCCTACTCGTATACTTAAATGATGATCTACCGTATCAGGTTACTCATCTATCTATGAACTGGTCTAAATTTCCTTGACTAAAAATCATTACTTAGTTATTCTTCAACTAAGGTTTACCACTTAGCATTGTTCCCGTTATCCTTGTTAACTACGGTTATCCACCTAATCCTCAGAACTAGGGTTTACATAATGGATTAAGTGTCACTTAAGTTCATGACTTAACCCGTCTACAAATCCTGTCAAAATTGGCTAAGTATCCAAGTTCAAGGCTTAACCCTACAAACCATGCTCAAGTTGGTTAAGTATATTAAGCAATTCACGACTTAACCTCGTCCAATTATCATTCTAGATTGGTTAAGTATATATTAACTTGACCCTATCAATTTACTTAGTCAAATCGGTCAAGTGTATTCAAGCGATTCGTGACTTAGCCTTATCATGTTTTCACGTTATATTGGTTAAGTATTGGTTAACTTAACCACAATAAATTAACGAGTTAGATTGGATAAGTATAGGTCACTTAACCACATCAATTCATCATGTTTAGATTAGTTAAGTGTTTAACTTAACCCCATTAAACTACCAAGTGGGATTAATTAAGTCTAGGCTAACTTAACCCCATCCAATTTCCATGTTTAGACTAGTTGAGTCTAATCTTAACCCCATTCGTTAACCGTATTTTTCGGTTAAGCGTCATTAAGAAAACTTACTTAACCTTACCAAGTTATCGCGTTGGATTGATTAAGTGTTGGTTAACTTAACCCCATCCACTAGTCATATAAAAATGGTTAAGTGTCATTAGGCAAATCAAGTTACTTAACCTACCCAACCTTGTCATGTTTTGTTAAGTATCATTAGCCTAATCAAATTACTTAACCCATTTGTCCATGTCATATTTGGTTAAGAGTCATTAATCAAATTAACTTAACCCTATCATGTGGCATTAATTACTTAATGCACCGTCACCTCTCACATTAGACTTTGTTGTGGTTACTAGTTAAGCCGGTCGGTTCCGGGTAGCTTTACACCACAACTTGGTCTAACCTCGGGTTCAAGCACAACATGACCAACTTCTCACATTGGGTCCTATTGTTTGCAACTACTAGTTAGGCCGGTCGGTTCCGGGTAGTTTTACGTTGCAAACTCAACCCAACCTCGAGTTGGCCACACTTATATTATCTAAGTGTCATGTCCATCATGTTTCCCAAAACATGTTACAAGTTTTCAAGCATTTGGGTAGACCTAACTTAATAGGTAAATTCTCAAAGGGTAGACCTAACTTAATAGGTAAATTCCCAAGCTTATGTTTTTATGCATACTTACATGTCAACTTCCATGTTATATTTCAAGTCATGTTTTCAAGTTGTATTTTCATGTCATTAGAAATTACCCATAACATAACCCAACGCTTTTAAACTCGCATATACGTTCGCGACAACGTAATGGATTAAAAGAAGAGACTTGGCAAAGGCATGACAAAAATGGATATTAAGCCACAAGTTAATCATGGTGGCAAATGAGGCACAAATGTGTTCATTAACTTGCATGTTACATTCTTAAGCCTCAAAACATGCATAAACCCAAACTTGGCACATAAGGGAATCATGGTGACAAAAGATATGGAATGATGACTAGTAACTCGCATATATCATCATATAAGGGTTATGACTTCATATGCAAGTTGACATAAAGGTTATGAGGGTTCTCATGTTGCCTAATGCAACATTTCAACATAAAGGTTGTAGCTTTTAGCTCACAAGATCAAGATAATGACTTCATAAACTTGCATGACATGATAGCATGTATCATACTCAATGATCAAACCCAAACTTGCAACATGAACATTTAACTTCATAGTTAATATCTAAGAGTAGGGAAAGGGCTTACATTGCTATGAAGGCACAAAAGATATGACAAAGACTTTATGCAATCAAATAGACCCAAAATGCAAGCTCTAACATAAAAACCCTTGAGCCAAAATGATCAAAACCCTTGCTTTATGATGCAAAGATAGAAACTTGACTTGAATGCAAGCTAATGACACTCATACAAGCTTGAAAACACTTGTATGCATGGAAAATCTCTCATAGAAAGCATTTAGAAATTTTATGAAGAGAGTGGAGGCCATGAGAGGTAAAATTTTGCCATAGTTTAGTTGCATGAATGAATAATGAGGATTTAGGATAGGTTAGGGTCTTATTTATAGATTAGGCAAGTGTTTTAGGCCATAGGATTAAACCTAGATTCAATCCAAGCCATCAAAGCATGTCTTGGGGAAGAAGTCAAGTGTAGGAACCATCTAGGGCCTTTAGATTAAAGATGAACCATGAGAACCATCCAAATGCAAAATCTGCATTTGAGCGAATCGGCCCACGGGTTGACAGCCAAACACCCTGGATTAACCCCTAGTCGACCCAGCGAGCTCGGGTCGACCTCAAAAATCGGCCGGTTCGGTTATTCCCCTCTCCCAATTCGCTGTTTTGAACATTTTTGCATATTTATTTATTTAATTTTCAATTATATATATATATATATATATCAATATATATATATTTCTCTGCGCAACCCATTTCACTTAATTAAGTATACTTTAATTTGGGAATTTTTCGTGAAACTTCGCGAGGCCATATCTTGGTCATACGGACTCCGATTTTCGAAAACTCGGACTCTATTTCGCGTGTTTTTCCGAGACGAACGCAATGGCATAGCCCGTTTCCCTTGATTCAGATTTTACAGTTTAATTCTGCCTCCATTTATGTTATAACAGGTTATTGAAAATACGGGTTGTTACAGGTATGTTAAAAACAAATAATTTGATACTATTATAAGTGTATAGTTTCAAAACAATTTCATTCATAAATATCAATCATAGATGGCATGGGTACCATATATCATGTCGCCATACTAGGCTCTACAATCAAAACCGCAAATGTCACGTATTGGAAGTTGGGTTTCCATTTGTGAACTGAGGCAAAAGATAGTCCTCACCGATTCGAGATGCTCTAGCCCGTGTCTCAGGAACCAGACTCAGGTGGGCCTTTGGATCGTCAGGGTCGGTCCACCGATGTGGATTAAAATGCCTGAACACTGCGTTTCCCCACCCTGGCGTCATTGAGTCCACTGACTCCATTGGCTCCACATAGTCACCGATATATCCGAGGCGCCTCGCAATCCAACAACCACATAAGTCAAACTCGTCAGGGCGTGTAAAAACACTGACGCCACTTCTAGCAAGAAAGAAATGCATGTCCTCCCTGAGGTCCTTCTCCCGTTTCTGGTTCACAACCGGAGTGTGAGGCTCGCGAATCAACGCTACACAAAGCTATGCCACACAGGCTGTGCTTTGATCATCAACCACAAGACTTTGCTTTTTAATAGAAGCCTTGATCATTTTCCACTTAGGCATGCCACACAGGCAATTCACTCCATGCGATTGATATCCATCAATATATACCCCTGAGCTCGTATGTCTCATAGAAGGGCGTTAAGCAAGAGAATAAATTCTCTGCCGCCAAACAGATATATATTTAATAGAAATCAATCACACATGATAAAATCCAATGTCAGACACACAGTCCATTTACAAGTTCGTTCTGGGTCTGAATGAAATCGGAGGCACCTTGTACCTCGCATATCCATCGATTTCCAAGTACGTCTGGACGATCACCAACTGATTCCCTCCTCTTGGGTGTACGGCCCAATCAAGATCATCAGTAATTATCCAAACGATGTGAAGACCTCCGGTATTCGACCACCGTCTTCATCCTCGACACATCGTCGAATCAGTTATTTAGAATGGGATAAACCCGGTCTTTCTGAATAACTCGCGTATATAATAAACAAGTGTTACGCAAACACAACATACGCCTCTTTCCAATTCAGAATATTCTTTTATTAAAATATTCTTATACTTTGGGAAAGGTTCCCATTAATTTTATCAAAGATAAATTCTTCAAATTTATTCTTTAATCTTCTTTTGAATATCAATTCAAATTAGTCGGGATTAGCGAACCACACCGAAGTAATCATTTATTTTATTTCCCAATCCCAACCTATTCATCCCATGAAGTAAAACTGGTCATACTTCATATCTAACACCATGGTGTTATCGGTAAATTCAATTACAATTTCACGTTCAAATCTAATTAAAGATTTAACTATCGCCAGGAGCAAAACTGGTGATACTCCATTCTCGATTATTTCAATCTAACTAAAGATTCATTAAAACTCCACATAGTTTTAATCTTCCCAAAGATCATATCAATGATTGTTTAACTTGGGAAATCACATCCTGTCTTTAACTGGGTTAAAGAACCAATGTCATTAAAACACGGTTCACTATAAACCCAAAATCACATTCCATTAATTATCGGGTTAAAGGACAAGTGTTATTTAAAACACCGTTCATGATAAACCCAAAAATCAATTCAAAATCAATTCCAATTAAATACCATTTAATTGGTACACTTCATTAAATCTAAATAAAAAGATTTAATCTTTTTCTCAACTGGATTTAAGAACAGTGTTAATGAAGACACTATTCACAACAAACCCAAATCCCATTTGATATTAAATACAAGGCACTGAATAGAAAATATATCGGCTTATATTCAATATCAAATTCTACAACCAACAAATATCGTATTGGAAATAACGATATAAATATATCTTTCAAATTTCCATAACAATATCTGTATAATCAAGAAATCCAACATCGAAATATTCCAAAGAAAATTTCGATTTAAATCCATTCCAATTTAATTATTGGAAATTCTGGTTACTTTTAAAACCCTTTCAAATCCAATTTATTTATTTAAAAATAAATAGATTATAATTCTAGTTCAAAACTAGTTCATTTCGATAAAAATCTATTTTATCTTTTCAAATTTATATTTTTTTCATCCCAATTCTTCACAAATCATTTCTTATGATTTTACACAAATTATTACTATTTTTAATAATTTTATCAAGGACCGTACAGTCGATTTCCATCAACGGCCATCGAACTGCACTTACAACGACCTTTTCCAAATTTGATTTGGACATAATTCCAAATCCAACGGTTAGATTTGAAATCTCTAATATTCGTTAGAAAGCTCTTTTCGATACGAACCCAACGGTTCTGGTTTTAGGAGAATCCGACTGTCAGATCTCCCGTAATATCCATTCGAAGTCAATGGTCGAAACTCGCAAACTGCCACTGCGCGGCGCGTTCTATTCAGGCCATTATATATATATATATATCATATAATATATATATATATATCATATAATATATATATATATATATTTCATCGATTTCCTTTTAAAACGTATTTTATAAATCGTTTTAAATTCGTTTTCAAAATGATTTCAACTTCATATTCAATTTTGAATCAAAATTGAATACTCCACATCATCGATACATAAATGATAATATTTTCAAAACTTTATATTTTGAAATCACTTCCTTTTCTTTATTCATTATAAAAATGAATAAAATCGATATAAATATCGTTCGCGTCAAAATGGCGCCTATCTAACCAACACGGCTTAATATATTTCAATAACTTCGTTATTCTGTTCAACAAATGAATATTTTCTTCAACACGTGAATATATATTTTTATTTAACACATGAATTTTTATTCTATTCAACACATGAATTTTCTTTCTATTCAACACATGAATTTTTATTGTACTCAACACATGAATTTTTATTCTGTTCAACACAAGAATTTTCTTCCTGTTCAATACATGAATTTTTATTCTATTCAACACATGAATTTTTATTCTATTCAACACATGAATTTTCTTTTATAATATTCCTTATTTTCCAAATTGGAATGAGGCCCAATCAATTACCATATAACGTTAATTATATGGATTCCCTACAACACATGTATATAATAGCAATAATAAATCATCAACCATCATCCAATGTGCACCACACAACTGCATAAGCATCAAATATAAATAATTAACGCTTACACAGTCTGTCAACCCATCGACTGACATACAACTAAACAATCGGGATTAGTGTACGTCAAATATCACCCCAATACCTGTGTGGGGTTTCAAATCAACAAACACAAATTTTATTTGTGCAGTTGGGCGATGTGTAAAATTTATCGTCCCAATCAATATCAGTCAAATCAGTGTATATAAACAAATCGTACGATTTGTTTATAAATATTTATTTTATATACACATTAAAAATTACATTTTTAACTATAAAATATTTATTCAATCCACTACACACAATCATTTTTCACAACACATCAATCAAACAAACAAGCCGTCCATGGTCTGTGGACGACGGGTGTCCGGTGCTATTAAGCACCGTCTGCATCCTAGTATATATTTCAACTAGAAAATAAATTAAAAGTGAGAAGTTCTCACAGAGGGTTCCACTCCGCCGTGCTTTATTTCTGAACTGCTGAACCGTCTGGATCTGTTTGAATTTCTAATGTAGTCCTTGCCCCGCTGTTCATAATAAAAATTATATTTTTATTGCTTCATTCCAATAAATAAAAATCATATTTAAATTTCTACTTCATATATTTTTACAACGTTTCATTCTATATAAAAATTATATTTTTATATTTCTACTTCATATATAAAGATCCAAATTTTATATCATCGCTATAAAAATCACATTTTTATTTCAACATATATACAATAAAAATCAGTTTTTTATTATCTCTATAATATAAAAATCATATTTTTATTTTCTCTATATTATAAAAATCATATTTTTAATATCTACATTGTATATTTTTATTTCGCTCCTTACATTATAAAAATCATAACTTTATCTGTATAAAAATCTATACTTTACCGATATAAAAATCTATACTTTACCTATATAAATCTATACTTCTATATGATAAAAATCTATTCTTTTTGAAGTTAAAAATCAAATCTTTTTGTTTATAAAAATCATACCTTTTTCGTTTTAAAAATCAAAGCTTTTAACCATTAAAGATCTAAACTTGATTTCAATAAAAATCTACAACAGATTTCATATAAATATATAAAAAAAATTACAGTTAATCGTTGAAGGGGGGTTTGTGCCGTAGTCTACAGGGGGGGGCTCGCTGCGCGTTGATGGGTGGATAGGGGCTCATGGTGAATCGGAGAAGAAGGGGGGAGGTTGTGGGGTTGGAGTCAGCAAGGAGGGGGCGACTGAAGGTGGAGGTCGAGGTGAAGGGGGAGGTGGCGGTTGGGTGTGGCTTGGCTGAGGGTTTCGCGGTGCTCGAGAGGAAGGGGGAGAGAGGGTCAGAGACGAGGAGGGGGTGCTGGAGGGGAGGCGGCGGCCGCCTGCGGCGCGGTGGCGCGATGATGGGAGGAGCGACGACAGCTCCTCCCCTTTTCTTCTTCTTTTTATTTATTTATTTACTTCGATATGGGAAGAAACGATTGGGGAGGGAGAATTATAAGGGGTTTACTTCCTCTTTTTATTATTATTATTTAATTATTTAATTCTATAAAGTTACTTTTTATTTCGACCTCGAAATCGAACCCACCGACTGTCGTCCATAGCTAATTACCCTCATTCCGAACACAATGGGATATGTATCGTAAGATGGTTCAATCGTTTCAATCAGTTTTCATCAAAATCAAAATATAAATCTATATATTGAATTTGAACGCGCATTTCACTTTACCGAGGCCACATACGGACTCTAAAAATTCCCAAAAAATATTTTCTAGCTTTGTATTGACGATATGGTCCTATAAACTAATTTCGTCAAATTCTGAGACCGTTTGAAAAATGGCCATTTTCCAGTCGATCGAAATTGACTAAAACTGTCAAAACACGTTTTACTTCGCCACGCCCACATATTGATTTGAAAAATTACGAATTTTGAAACCTAGCAATAAATTGGCATCATGGATCCAAAAAAAGTGGTTTCGCCGAAAACCATTGTAACAACACGGAAATCCGAGCCAGTTTAAAATTTTTATTTTGGCAATTTTAATGAATTTTGAATATTCAAAATGAACTATTTTAAATAATGACGACGAGAAATTTATTTTGAATATAATTAAAACGTATATATTTATATAGATTGTCGTTAGAATATAAATATTTATTTTTAATTATATAAGGAATTGAAAATGGCGCGGTAGTTCGATAATTCGATTTCAAAGTTCAAATGAATGCACCGGGTGCAAAATAAACCGGATTTTAGCGAAACAAAAAATATTAGAATCTATTTGATAATATCTTTCCAACGAATCTGAGAAACCGAAATTTCATAGCGGGAATAAAAAGATATGTCCAGTTTAAATTTCAGAATAGTCGCTATGGAATTTCGGCCTTTAAAAATAGCCATTTTGCAAACGACCTCGGTTTTCGATGAAACCACTTTTGTTGGATTTGTGATGTCAAGTTATTAATAGATTCCAAATTTAGTAATTTTTCGAATCAATATGTGAGCATGGCAAAGTAAAATGCGTTTGACCAGTTTCAGTTGATTTTAATCGACTGGAAAATGGCCATTTTTCCAACGGTCTCAGAATTCGACGAAACTAGTTTTGTTAGGACCGTATCGTCAATACGAAGCTAGAAAATATTTTTTGGGAATTTTCCGGGTTAGTATGTGGCCCCAGTAAATTGAAATGTGCGTTCAAATTCAATATATAGAGTTATACTTTAATTTTGACCAAAACTGATCGAAACGATCGAATCAGCGTACGATACATATCCCATTGTGCTCGGAATGTGGGTAATTAGCTATGGATGACAGGCGGAGGGTCTCGTTTAGAGGTCGAATATAAAAGTTGCTTTTTAGAAAATTTAATAATAAAATATATATTTATTTATATAATAGCCCCCTCCCTTCCTCCTTATCTCCCCATCAAATTTCAGGAAGAAAAAGGAAAAAAAAAAAGGGAATCCCAAATCGCGTCGCCCCCCTGCTGCCGCCACCGACGCTTCTTCTTCCTCCTCCTCCACTTGCTCCGCCTTCCTTCCTCCTCCCCTCCTTCTCGCGACCACGAATCCGCACCCCCTTCCCAAAACTCGACGCAGCCCCCACCTCCATCCACCATCGCGCGCCGCCCCTCCCCAGTCCTTCCGCCTCCTCCTCCAGTCCCTTCGTGTCGTGCGCCCTCCTTCTTCCCCCTCTCCACCTCGAAATCCCCAAACGCCTCAAACCCTAGGTCGCGCCACCCCCGTTCTGACCACCACCATGCAGCGCATCAGGCTGCCACGACCAACGAGCTCCGATGTAATAACCCGGAAATCTGCGCCAGTTTAAAATTTTTATTTTGGCAATTTTAGCGAATTTTTATTATTTAAAATGAATTATTTTAAATAATATCGATGAGAAATTTATTTTGAATATAATTCGAACGTATATATTCATTTGAATCGTCGTTAGAATATAAATATTTATTTATATATATAAAAGGAATTGAAAATGGCGTGGTAGTTCGATAATTCGATTTCAAACATCAATTGAATGTACCCGGTGCAAAATAAACCGGATTTTAGTGAAACCAAAAATATTTGAATCTAATTGATAATATCTTTCCAACGAATCCGAAAAATCAAAATTTCATAGCGGGGATAAAAAGATATGTCCAATTGAAAATTCTGAATAGTCGCTATGGAATTCAAGCCCTTAAAAATGGGAATTTTCAAACGACCTCGGATTTCGACGAAACCACTTTTGTTGGATCCGTGATGTCAAGTTATTGCTAGACTCCAATTTTCGTAATTTTTCGAATCAATATGTGAGCGTGGCAAAGGAAAACGCGTTTGACCAGTTTTAGTTGATTTTAATCGACTGGAAAATGGCCATATTTCAAACGGTCTCAGAATTTGATGAAACTAGTTTTGTTAGGACCGTATCGTGAATATGAAGCTAGAAAATATTTTTCGGAAATTTTTCTAATTAGCATGTGGTCCCGGTAAATTGAAATGTACGTTTAAAATTGAATATATAGAGTTATATTTGAATTTCAACGGAAACTGATCGTAATGGCCGAATTGGCTTACCAGACATATCCCATTGTGTTCGGAATGTGGGTAATACGCTATGGACGACGATCGGTGGGTTTGATTACGAGTTTGAATTAATATCTAACTTTTTGGAGGATTAAAGGAATAAAATAAAATAAAATAAAATCCTTTTACTAAAACCCCCTCCCCCCTTTCTTTTTCATTTTCATTCGCAGGCAAATCTCGATCGAAATTTTCGATTGAGGAAAAGGGGGCGACGGCCATCACCTCACCACCGCGCCGCCCCCATACGACGCATGCTCCCCTGCCCACCCCTGCGCCCCTCCTCAGCCCAACTCCGACCCCCCTCCTCAGTCGACCAACGCTGCGAGTTTTTTTTTATATTTTTTATTATTATTTTATTTGTTTGTTTTATTCTTTTTTTTATGTGTATATTAAAATCTGATTTTAATTTAATAGAAAAGTTGGATTTTTCTTTATTTGAATGGCGAATAAAAGTTCGATTTTTATTTATTTGAATAGCGTAGAAAAATTCGATTTTTATACATATGAATTCGCTATAAAGGTTCGATTTTTATATATATGAATTCACTATGAAAATATGATTTGTAATGATTTTAACATAGAAGAAGACATGAATTTTAGTGGTATAAACATGTGAATCTTTTACAAAGAAAAGATATGATTTTTGACAAAGAAAAGATATGATTTTTGACAAAGAAAAGAAATGATTTTTAAACATATAAAGTTTAGAAATTTTACATAAAGAAAATTAGATTTTTTTTCATTGTAGAAAAATATAATCTAAATATATGAAGTAGCGATAAAAATACGATTTTTACATACATGAAGTAGCGATAAAAATACGATTTTTACATACATGAAGTAGCGATAAAAATATGATTTTTATATTGTAGGAATAATAAAAATATGATTTTTATATAGTAGGAATAATAAAAATATGATTTTTATATAGTAGGAATAATAAAAATATGATTTTTATATAGTAGAGATTATAAAAATATAATCTTTATAAGGTAGAGAATATAAAAATTCGATTTTTATATATTGAATAGCAAAGTAAAAATTCGATTTTTATATATTGAATAACAAAGTAAAAATTCGATTTTTATATATTGAATAACAAAGTAAAAATTCGATTTTTATATATTGAATAACAAAGTAAAAATTCGATTTTTATATATTGAATAGCAAAGTAAAAATTCGATTTTTATATATTGAATTGCAAAGTAAAAATTCGATTTTTATATATTGAATAGCAAAGTAAAAATTCATTTTTATATATCGAATAGCGAAGTAAAAATGTGATTTTTATATATGTAGAGGATACGGGGAGTGAAAATTGACAAAAGGTCGAGAACGACGAAGATTTCTACCTAAGAAGAGTCATGGCGTTGGATTAGCAATTCTGTGAGAACTTCTCACATTTTAATTTAATTTTCTAGTTAAAATATATATACTAGGATGCAGACGGTGTTTAGTAGCACCCGACACCCGTCGTCCACAGACCATGGACGGCTTGTATGCTTGGTTGTTTAATTTTGATGTGTAGTTGATTGTGTGATGTGATGTGAAATGAAATAAAATATTTATATAGTTGAAAATATTTTATAGTTAAAAATAGAATTTTTAATGTGTATATGAAATGAAATAAAAATAAAAAAATCGGACAATTTGTTTATATACACACATTTGACTGATATTGATTGAGACGATAAATTTTACACATCGCCCAACTGCACAAATAAAATTTGTGTTTGATTTTTTGAAACCCCACACGGGTATTGGGGTGATACATGACCTACACTAATCCCAATAGTTAGTTGTATGTCGATCGATTGATTGACAGACTGTAATAAGCGTTAAATATTTATAATTGATGCTTATACAGTGTAGAACGCACTTTGGATGATGGTTGATGATTTATCGTTGTTGTTATATACGTGTGATAGAAAATCCATATAATTAACATTATATGGTAATTGATTGGGCCTCATTCCAGTTTTGAAAAATAGAAATATTAGAATATTTGGAAATAGAAATATATGAAGCCGTGTTGATTAAATTGACGCCATTTTGACGTGAATGATATTTATATCGATTTTATTCATTTTATAATGAATATCGAAATTGATTTAAAAATCTGATATTTTGAAAAGAAACGAATTCGAATTGAATTGAATAGAAAACGAATTCGAATTGAAATTGAATAGAAAACGAATTCGAATTGAATTGAATAGAAAACGAATTCGAATTGAATTGAATAGAAAACGAATTCGAATTGAATTGAATAGAAAACGAATTCGAATTGAATTAAATAGGAAATGAATTCGAACTGAATAGAAAACGAATTCGAATTGAATTGAATAGGAAATGAATTCGAATGAAATTGAATAGAAAACGAATTCGAATTGAATTGAATAGGAAACGAATTCGAATTGAATTGAATAGGAAACGAATTCGAATTGAATTGAATAGAAAACGAATTCGAATTGAATTGAATAGAAAATGAATTCGAATTGAATTGAATAGAAAACGAATTCGAATTGAATTGAATAGAAAACGAATTCGAATTGAATTGAATAGAAAATGAATTCAAATTGAAATTGAATAGAAAACGAATTCAAATAGAATCGAATAGAAAACGAATTCAAATTGAATTGAATAGGAAACGAATTCAAATTGAATTGAATAGCAAACGAATTCGAATTGAATTGAATAGAAAACGAATTCGAATTGAATTGAATAGAAAACGAATTCGAATTGAATAGAAAACGAATTCGAATTGAATTGAATAGAAAACGAATTCGAATTGAATTGAATAGAAAACGAATTCGAATTGAATTGAATAGAAAACGAATTTGATTGGAATTGAAAAGAAAACGAATTCGAATGGAATTGAATGGAATTGAAAAGGAAATGAATTCGAATTGAATTGAATTGAAATTTGAATTGTATTGAAATGGATTTAAAACGAATTTATAAGAGAAAATTCAATTTTGATTTGAATTTGAATTGGAAGTTGAAATTGTTTTTGAAACGAATTTAAAACTATTTATAAAATTCATTTTAAATAGAAATCGACAAAATATATATTATGTATATTATATATATAATACAATGGCCTGAATAGAACGTGCCGCGCCGCGGCAGTTCGTAAATTTCGACCATTGACTTCGAACGGACATTACGGGAGATCCAGCCGTCGGATTCTCCTAAAACCGGAACCGTTGGGTTCGTATCGAAAATAGCTTTCTAACGAATATTAGAAATTTGAAATCTAACGGATCGATTTGGAGATACGTCCAAATCAAATTTGGAAAAGGTCGTTGTAAGTGCAGTTCAATGGCCGTTGATGGAAATGGACTGTACGGGCCTTGATAAAATTATAAAAAATATCAATAATTTGCGTAAAATCATAAGAAATGATTTAGAAAGAATTGGGATGAAAAACTCCATATTTGAAAAGATAAAAATAGATTTTTATTGAAATGAACTAGTTTTGAACTAGAATTATAATTCTATTTATTTTTAAATAAATAAATTGAATTTGAAAAGGGTTTTAAAAGTAACCAGAATTTCCTGTAATTGAATTTGAATCGAAATTGTCTTCGGAATATTTCGAGGTTGGAATTCGTGATTATACAGATGTTGTTATGGAAATTTGAAATATATTTATATATCGTTATTTCCAATACGATATTTGTTAGAAGAATTTGATATTGAATATAAGCCGATATATTTTCTATTCAGAGCCTTGTATTTAATATCAAATGTGATTTGGGTTTGTCGTGAATGGTGTCTTCATTAACACTTTTCTTGAGCCCAGTTGAGAAAAAGATTAAATCTTTTTATTTAGATTTAATGAAGTGTACCAATTAAATAATATTTAATTGGAATTGAATTGGTATTGATTTTTGGGTTTATCGTGAACAGTGTTTTAAATAACACTTGTTCTTTAACCCGATAATTAATGAAATATGATTTTGGGTTGTCGTGAACGGTATCTTCAATAATACTGTTCTTAGACCCAAAGGAGTTAAGAAAATTCAGAAACTAACTGGAGATTAGTTGAGTTGAATGGTTTCTGGGGTATTGATCTGATGTTGGTTTCGGCCTTCGGGCTTAATACTTAGGGAACCGCTCACTTGCTAATTTACGGTTCGGGACTGATAGAAATGTGATGTGATTTTGGGTTTATCGTGAACCGTGTTTTAAATGACACTGATTCTTTAACCCAGTCACAGATTAAAACTAAGTGGAGTTTTAATGAATCTTTAATTAGATTGAAATGATCGAGGATGGTGTATCACCAGTTTTGCTCCAGGCGTTAGTTAAATCTTTAATTAGATTTGAACATGAAATGGTAATTGAATTTACCGATAACACCGTGGTGTTAGATATGAAGTATAACCAGTTTTACTTCATGGGATGAATAGGTTGGGATTGGGAAATTAAAACAAATGATTACTTCGGTAAGGTTCGTTAATCCCGACTAGTTGAATCGAAATTCAAAAGAAGATTAAAGAATAAATTCAAGGGATTTATCTTTGATAAAATTAATGGGAACCTTTCCCTATGAATGTGAAATTTAGAAACTAACAGTCGGTTAGCTAAGCAGAATGGTTTTCTGGATATTGATCTGATGTTGGTTTCGGCCTCCGGGGTTAATATTTGGGGAATTATTCTCTTGTTAATTTACGGTTAGTGACTGATGAATTTGAATGAGGTGTATGTTGTGTTTGTGTAACACTTGTTTATCATATACGCGAGTTATTCGGGAAGACCGGGTTTATCCCTTTCTGAGTAACTGATATGACGATAAGTCGAAGATGAAGACGGTGGTCGAAGACCGGAGGTCTTCACGTCGTTTGGATGATTACTGATGATCTTGATTGGGATGTACACCCAAGAAGATGGAAACAGTTGGTGATCGTCCAGACGTACTTGGAGATCGATGGATATGCGGGGTACTAGGTGCCTCCGGTTTCGTTCAGACCCAGAACGAACTTGTAAATGGACTGTGTGTCTGACATTGGATTTCAGTCTGTGTGATTGATTTCTATTAAATATATATCTGTTTGGCGGCGGAGAATTCATTCTCTTGCTTAACGCCCTTCTCTGAGACGTACGAGCTCAGGGGTTGTATATTGATGGATATCAAACGCATAGAGTGAATTTCCTGTGTGGCATACCTAAGTGGCGAATGATCAAGGCTTTTGTTGAAAAGCAAAGTCTTGTGGTTGATGATCGAAGCACGGCCTTTGTGGCGTTGCTTTGTGTAACGTTTACTTCGCGAGTTTCACACCCGGTGTGAACCAGAAACGGGAGAGGACCTCAGGGAGGGCATGCGTTTCCTTCTAGCTAAAAAGTGGCGTCAGTGGTTTTACATACCCTGACGAGTTTGACTTATGTGGTTGTTGCTGTTGCGAGGCGCCTCGGTTTGATTAGACGATCCGGGTCCGATGAAGTCATTTATTGGCTCACTTACGCCACAAAGGGCGGGGAAACGCAGTGTTCAGGAATTTTAATCCACATCGGTGGACCGGCCCTGACGATCCAAGGGTCACTCGAGCTCTAATCCTGAGGCTCGGGCTAGAGAGTCTCGAATCCGTAGAGGACGATCCCTAGCCTCCGTTCATACCATAAATGATAACCCAACTTCCAAATACGTGACATTTGCGGTTTTGATAGTATAGCCTAGTATGGCGAAATGATATATGGTACCCATGCCGTCTATGATTGATATTTATGATTTGAAGATGTTTTATACACTGTGCACTTATAATAGTATCAAATGATTTGTTTTAAACATACTAAGCATGTTTGGATATTATAAGGAAAAACCCTATTCCCCGGCTTGCGTTGCATTGTGTGATAGGACCTGGGTCTTATAATAGCTTCATTTTTCTTTATTTAGCATTGCGCTGTTTGTTTTATGCACTGGTATTCTTAGGAGGAAACTCGTTCCGTGTTATACGGCGTGGTCCCTTGATTTACCTAACTTTAAAAATAAAGATTAATAACTGTTTTAGTTCTCACACCAGTCCCATGACTGACCTGGAGTTTATTGTTCTAACCTAAAATCTGGGTGCCCTTATTTTCGACACGGGCAGCTAGTAGTTTTGGTTTTTGCAGATTTATATTCACAGGATCCTGGTTTACAGCTGGAATGATATCCGGAAAGCTTTGTATCTATATATCTCTTCTAGTTGTGTATTGTATTATTTTTCGCTGCTATGTATTTAAATGTAATTTAAATCTCTGATATTTCTGTGTAATATTTATTCATACTCTGTATATTCTTGTATTTTGATGGAATTGTTGTAATTAACAATGAAATGTTCTCCCGTCTGTGTTCTATTTTGTCGTGTTCTCAAAACAATTCGTTCTTTCTCTTCTCTTCGGAGACCGGGGAAGTTCGGGTCGTTCCATCGTGGTATCAGAGCTTTGGTTTACAAAGCTCAGAGAATAAGGCACATTTGAACCATACTAAAGAATTCATCAGATGTTGGATTAGTAATATCCAATGAGAGTGGCTCGTTAGAGATGGGATCAGTAGTATCCTAGAACGAGTGTGAAGAGTATATTTTTGAAAGTGAAAACAAATTTTGTTTTGAAATTTAAATCAATTATTCGTATTTCATTATCTTATTTATATTGATTTGGACAGTCCAGTATATAAAGATTTTGCGTATACGTCTGATCCACGTGTATTTGAAATTTTAATATACTGGACAGATGTAGAATTACACTCTAATCGCCCGGAGATGATTTTGATGATGGAGCTCCATCATTAGAATTTATGTTCGTGTGACTAAAGTGGGCTTTCTATATATTTCCTATTGACTGGTGTGAGAACCAAAATTAGATAGGGCCTATTGTTGTGATTTGGCATCAAAAATGTGATTTTTGACTATATAGCAAAATTATGTGTTTGAAATGCTAATCAACTAATTGATTGATGGTTGTGTTGTTTGTCTGTTTGTTTGAAATTTTGAACCATTTAGACAAATTGAATCAAATATTGAATTGTATTGAAAATCAGTCGCATTTGCTTGTATATACATGTACTTACATTGAACAGGTCATAGCAAAGAGGCTAGAGCAGAAGAATAAAATTTGTTTGCCCGACAAATAGGTACATGTTTACCATAATTTACTGTTTTGTTTGGGTGATGATGATTTTATGAGCCGATTGGCTAGCCGCTTGGCTTTTTCTTTTTCTTTTTGAGATCAGAAGGCGTGTATGGCAATTTCGGGATTTTTTCCGTGCTCCCGGTGCAGGGAAGTTTATAGCGAAATTTTTCGAAAATTTAGGGTGTTAGCCAAATTTTTGAAAAATTTGAAAAGTTCTTAGAAACTGAAAAGTTGAAGAGCTTAAGTCGTAGTGAAAATAATGAAAGTTGAGTTGGTAATTAAAACAACTTTCGGCTTCGTTCCTTTTCGGGGACGAAAAGTTTTAAGTGGGGGAGATTGTAATAACTCGGAAATCTAGGCCAGTTTAAAATTTTTATTTTGGCAATTTTAGCGAATTTTGATTATTTAAAATGAATTATTTTAAATAATATCGACGAGAAATTTATTTTGAATATAATTCGAACGTATATATTCGTTTGAATCATCATTAGAATATAAATATTTATTTATATATATAAAAGGAATTGAAAATGGCCCGGTAGTTCGATAATTTTATTTCAAACTTCAATTGAATGTACCGGGTGCAAAATAAACCGGATTTTAGTGAAACCAAAAATATTTGAATCTAATTGATAATATCTTTCCAACGAATCTGAAAAATCAAAATTTCATAGCGGGGATAAAAAGATATGTCCAGTTGAAAATTCTGAATAGTCATTATGAAATTCAGGCCCTTAAAAATGGGAATTTTGCAAACGACCTCGGATTTTGACGAAACCACTTTTGTTGGATCCGTGATGTCAAGTTATTGCTAGACTCCAATTTTCGTAATTTTTCGAATCAATATGTGAGCGTGGCAAAGGAAAACGCGTTTGACCAGTTTTAGTTGATTTTAATCGACTGGAAAATGGCCATTTTTCAAACGGTCTCAGAATTTGACGAAACTAGTTTTGTTAGGACCGTATCGTGAATACAAAGCTAGAAAATATTTTTTGGGAATTTTTCTAATTAGCATGTGGTCCCGGTAAATTGAAATGTACGTTTAAAATTGAATATATAGAGTTATATTTGAATTTCAACGGAAATTGATCGTAATGGCCGAATTGGCTTACCAGGCATATCCCATTGTGTTCGAAATGTGGGTAATACGCTATGGACGACGGTCGGTGGGTTTGATTTCGAGTTCGAATTAATATCTAACTTTTTGGAGGATTAAAGGGAAAAAATAAAATAAAATCCTTTTACTAAAACCCCCTCCCCCTTTCTTTTTCATTTTCATTCGCAGGCAAATCTCGATTGAAATTTTTGATTGAGGAAAAGGGGGCGACGGCCATCACCTCACCACCGCGCCGCCCCCCTACGACGCACGTTCCCCTGCCCACCCCTACGCCCCTCCTCAGCCCAACTTCGACCCCCCTCCTCAGTCGACGAACGCTGTGAGTTTTTATATATATATATATATTTTTTTATTTCATTTGTTTATTTTATTCTTTTTTTTATGTATATATTTAAATCTGATTTTAATTTAATAGAAAAGTTGGATTTTTCTTTATTTGAATGGCGAATAAAAGTTCGATTTTTATTTATTTGAATAGCGTAGAAAAATTCGATTTTTATACATATGAATTCGCTATAAAGGTTCGATTTTTATATATATGAATTCACTATGAAAATATGATTTGTAATGATTTTAATGTAGAAGAAGACATGAATTTTAGTGGTATAAACATGTGAATCTTTTACAAAGAAAAGATATGATTTTTGTGGTATAAACATGTGAATCTTTTACAAAGAAAAGATATGATTTTTGACAAAGAAAAGATATGATTTTTGACAAAGAAAAGAAATGATTTTTAACCATATAAAGTTTAGAAATTTTACATATAGAAAATTAGATTTTTTTTCATTGTAGAAAAATATAATCTACATATATGAAGTAGCGATAAAAATACGATTTTTACATACATGAAGTAGCGATAAAAATACGATTTTTACATACATGAAGTAGCGATAAAAATATGATTTTTATATAGTAGGAATAATAAAAATATGATTTTTATATAGTAGGAATAATAAAAATATGATTTTTATATAGTAGGAATAATAAAAATATGATTTTTATATAGTAGAGATTATAAAAATATAATCTTTATAAGGTAGAGAATATAAAAATTCGATTTGTATATATTGAATAGCAAAGTAAAAATTCGATTTTTATATATTGAATAACAAAGTAAAAATTCAATTTTTATATATTGAATAGCAAAGTAAAATTTCGATTTTTATATATTGAATAGCAAAGTAAAAATTCGAATTTTATATATCGAATAGCGAAGTAAAAATGTGATTTTTATATATGTAGAGGATACGGGCAGTGAAAATTGACAAAAGGGCGAGAACGACGAAGATTTCTACCCAAGAAGAGTCGTGGCGTTGGATTAGCAATTCTGTGAGAACTTCTCACCTTTTAATTTAATTTTCTAGTTAAAATATATATACCAGGATGCAGACGGTGTTTAGTAGCACCCAACACCCGTCGTCCACAGACCATGGACGGCTTGTATGCTTGGTTGTTTAATTTTGATGTGTAGTTGATTGTGTGATGTGATGTGAAATGAAATAAAATATTTATATAGTTGAAAATATTTTATAGTTAAAAATAGAATTTTTAATGTGTATATGAAATGAAATAAAAATAAACAATCGGACGATTTGTTTATATACACACATTTGACTGATATTGATTGGGACGATAAATTTTACACATCGCCCAACTGCACAAATAAAATTTGTGTTTGATTGTTTGAAACCCCACACGGGTATTGGGGTGATACATGACCTACATTAATCCCAATAGTTAGTTGTATGTCGATCGATTGATTGACAGACTGTTATAAGCGTTAAATATTTATATTTGATGCTTATATAGTGTAGAACGCACTTTTGATGATGGTTGATGATTTATCGTTGTTGTTATATACGTGTGATAGAAAATCCATATAATTAACATTATACGGTAATTGATTGGGCCTCATTCTAGTTTTGAAAAATAGAAATATTTGAAATAGAATATTTGGAAATAGAAATATATGAAGCCGTGTTGATTAGATTGACGCCATTTTGACGTGAACGATAGTTATATCGATTTTATTCATTTTATAATGAATATAGAAAGTGATTTCAAAATCTGACATTTTGAAAAGAAATGAATTCGAATTGAATAGAAAACGAATTCGAATTGAATTGAATAGAAAACGAATTCGAATTGAAATTGAATAGAAAACAAAATCGAATTAAACTGAATAGAAAACGAATTCGAATTGAATTGAATAGAAAACGAATTCGAATTGAATTGAATAGAAAACGAATTCGAATTGAATTGAATAGGAAACGAAATCGAATTGAATTGAATAGAAAACGAATTCGAATTGAATTGAATAGGAAACGAATTCGAATGAAATTGAATAGAAAACGAATTCGAATTGAATTGAATAGGAAACGAATTCGAATTGAATTGAATAGGAAACGAATTCGAATTGAATTGAATAGAAAACGAATTCGAATTGAATTGAATAGAAAACGAATTCGAATTGAATTGAATAGAAAAGGAATTCGAATTGAATTGAATAGAAAACGAATTCGAATTGAATTGAATAGAAAACGAATTCGAATTGAATTGAATAGAAAACGAATTCGAATTGAATTGAATAGAAAACGAATTCGAATTGAATTGAATAGAAAACGAATTCGAATTGAATTGAATAGAAAACGAATTTGATTAGAATTGAAAAGAAAACGAAATGAATTGAATTGAATTGAAGAGGAAACGAATTCGAATTGAATTGAAATTTGAATTGAATTGAAATGGATTTAAAACGAATTTATAGGAGAAAATTCAATTTTGATTTGAATTTGAATTGAAAGTTGAAATTATTTTTGAAACGAATTTAAAACTATTTATAAAATTCATTTTAAATAGAAATCGACGAAATATATATTATATATATAATATAATGGCCTGAATAGAACGTGCTGCGCCGCGGTAGTTCGTAAATTTCGACCATTGACTTCGAACGGACATTACGGGAGATCCGACCGTCGGATTCTCCTAAAACCGGAACCGTTGGGTTCGTATCGAAAAGAGCTTTCTAATGAATATTTGAAATTTGAGATCTAACTGTTGGATTTGGAGATACGTCCAAATCAAATTTGGAAAAGGTCGTTGTAAGTGCAGTTCGATGGCCGTTGATGGAAATCGACTGTACGGCCTTGATAAAATTATTAAAAATATCAATAATTTGCGTAAAATCATAAGAAAGGATTTAGAAAGAATTGGGATGAAAAACTCCATATTTGAAAAGATAAAAATAGATTTTTATCGAAATGAACTAGTTTTGAACTAGAATTATAATTCTATTTATTTTTAAATAAATAAATTGAATTTGAAAAGGGTTTTAAAAGTAACTAGAATTTCCTGTAATTGAATTGGAATGGATTTGAATCGAAATTGTCTTCGGAATATTTCGATGTTGGAATTCGTGATTATACAGATATTGTTATGGAAATTTGAAAGATATTTATATATCGTTATTTCCAATACGATATTTGTTAGCCGTAGAATTTGATATTGAATATAAGCCGATATATTTTCTATTCAGAGCCTTGTATTTAATATCAAATGTGATTTGGGTTTGTCGTGAATGGTGTCTTCATTAACACTTTTCTTAAGCCCAGTTGAGAAAAAGATTAAATCTTTTTATTTAGATTTAATGAAGTGTACCAATTAAATAATATTTAATTGGGATTGAATTGGTATTGATTTTTGGGTTTATTGTGAACAGTGTTTTAAATAACACTTGTTCTTTAACCCGATAATTAATGAAATATGATTTTGGGTTGTCGTGAATGGTATCTTCAATAATACTATTCTTAGACCCAAAGGAGTTAATAAAATTCAGAAACTAACTGGAGATTAGTTGAGTTGAATGGTTTCTGGGGTATTGATCTGATGTTGGTTTCGGCCTTCGGGGTTAATACTTAGGGAACTGCTCACTTGCTAATTTACGGTTAGGGACTGATAGAAATGTGATGTGATTTTGGGTTTATCGTGAACCGTGTTTTAAATGACACTGATTCTTTAACCCAGTCACAGATTGAAACTAAGTGGAGTTTTAATGAATCTTTAATTAGATTGAAATGATCGAGGATGGAGTATCACCAGTTCTGCTCCAGGCGTTAGTTAAATCTTTAATTAGATTTGAACGTGAAATGGTAATTGAATTTACCGATAACACCGTGGTGTTAGATATGAAGTATAACCAGTTTTACTTCATGGGATGAATAGGTTGGGATTGGGAAACTAAAACAAATGATTACTTCGGTAAGGTTCGTTAATCCCGACTAGTTGAATCAAAATTCAAAAGAAGATTAAAGAATAAATTCAAGGGATTTATCTTTGATAAAATTAATGGGAACCTTTCCCTATGAATGTGAAATTTAGAAACTAACTGTCGGTTAGCTAAGCAGAATGGTTTTCTGGATATTGATCTGATGTTGGTTTCGGCCTTCGGGGTTAATATTTGGGGAATTATTCTCTTGTTAATGTACGATTAGTGACTGATGAATTGGAATGAGGAGTATGTTGTGTTTGTGTAACACATGTTTATCATATACGCGAGTTATTCAGGAAGACCGGGTTTATCCCATTCTGAATAACTGATAGAACGATAAGTCGAAGATATAACGGTGGTCTTCGACCGGAGGTCTTCACATCGTTTGGGTGATTACTGATGATATTGATTGGGATGTACACCCAAGAAGATGGAAACAGTTGGTGATCGTCCATACGTACTTGGAGATCGATGGATATGCGGGGTACTAGGTGCCTCCGGTTTCGTTCAGACCAAGAACGAACTTGTAAATGGACTGTGTTTCTGACATTGGATTTCAGTCTGTGTGATTGATTTCTATTAAATATATATCTGTTTGGCGGCGGAGAATTCATTCTCTTGCTTAACGGCCTTCTTTGAGATGTACGAGCTCAGGGGTTATATACTGATGGATATCAAATGCATAGAGTGAATTGCCTATGTGGCATACCTAAGTAGCGAATGATCAAGGCTTCTGTTGAAAAGCAAAGTCTTCTGGTTGATGATCGAAGCACGGCCTTTGTGGCGTAGCTTTGTGTAACGTTTACTTCGCGAGTTTCACACCCGGTGTGAACCAGAAACGGAAGAGGACCTCAGGGAGGGCATGCGTTTCCTTGTAGCTAAAAAGTGGCGTCAGTGGTTTTTCACGCCCTGACGTGTTTGACTTATGTGGTTGTTGCTGTTGCAAGGCGCCTCGGTTTGATCGGACGATCCGGGTCCGATGGAGTCATTTATTGGCTCACTTACGCCTCAAAGGGCGGGGAAACGCAGTGTTCAGGAATTTTCCACATCGGTGGACCGGCGCTGACGATCCAAGGGTCACTCGAGCTCTGATCCTGAGGCTCGGGCTAGAGAGTCTCGAATCGGTAGAGGACGATCCCTAGCCTCGGTTCATATCATAAATGATAACCCAACTTCCAAATACGTGACATTTGCGGTTTTGATTGTAGAGCCTAGTATGGCGACATGATATATGGTACCCATGCCGTCTATGATTGATATTTATGATTTGAAGATGTTTTATACACTGTGCACTTATAATAGTATCAAATGATTTGTTTTAAACGTACTAAGCATGTTTGGCTATTATAAGGAAAAACCCTATCCCCCGGCTTGCATTGCATTGTGTGATAGGACCTGGGTCTTAAAATAGCTTCATTTTTCTTTATTTAGCATTGCGCTGTTTGTTTTATGCACTGGTATTCTTGGGAGGAAACCCGTTCCGTGTTATACGGCGTGGTCCCTTGATTTACCTAACTTTAAAAATAAAGATTAATAACTGTTTTAGTTCTCACACCAGTCCTATGACTGACCTGGAGTTTATTGTTTTAACCTAAACTCTGGGTGCCCTTATTTTCGACACGGGCAGCTAGTAGTTTTGATTTTTGCAGATTTATATTCACAGGATCCTAGTTTACAGATGGAATGATATCCGGAAAGCTTTGTATCCATATATCTCTTCTAGTTGTGTATTGTATTATTTTCCGCTGCTATGTATTTAAATGTAATTTAAATCTCTGATATTTCTGTGTAATATTTATTCATACTCTGTATATTCTTGTATTCTAAAGGAATTGTTGTAATTAACAATGAAATGTTCTCCCGTTTGCGTTCTATTTTGTCGTGTTCTCAAAACAATTCGTTCTTTCTCTTCGGAGACCGGGGAAGTTCGGGTCGTTCCATCCGACGACCTGAACAACACCTCCTCCTCCGAAAACAGTAAGCTTTTCCTTTGTAGTTTATTTTAATTCAGTTTTAAATTACAGAATGCTTTGTTTAAATTCAGTTTTAATTTGTAAAATTACATAGAAATGATTAGATTCTTCATTAGGGAAAATGATGATCTTTGTTAAGATAAAGATTCGATTTTTATATATTCATTAACGAAGTAAAAATTCGATTTTTATATATTCATTAGCGAAGTAAAAATTCGATTTTTATACATTCCTATAGCAAAGGTAAATAGAATTTTTTATATATAAAAGAGCCGAGTAAAAATGTGATTTTTATTCGAATAACGTTGAAATAAAAAAAGAAGGTTATATTTTTATCTATGAAAGGTTTATATTTTTAAATATAGAGTAAAGATTATATTTTTCTATAGGAAAAGATTTGTTTTTAGCATAAAAAAATATGATTTTTATCATATGTGAAATATAAAAATATAATTTTTATAAAGTAGAAGTATTAAAAATATGATTTTTATATTATAGAAAGATTAAAAATACGATTTTTATATTATATAGATAGTAAAGACTTGATCTTTATTTTATGAACAGCGGTATAAAAATAGAATTTTTATCTATATAGTAGCGGTATAAAAATAGAAATTTTATCCATATAGCGTAGTTATAAAAATGTGATTTTTTATAGCGATGAAATAAAAATTCGATCTTTGTATTAGAAGTAGAAATATAAAAATATAATTTTTATATATAATGAAGCGTTGTAAAAATATATGAAGTAGAAATAAAAATATGATTTTTATTTATTGAAATGAAGCAATAAAAATATAGTTTTTATTTGAACAGCATGAAAAGAACTACATTGGAATTTCAAATAGATCCAGATGGTTCAGCAGTTCAAAAGCAAAGCACGGCAGAGTGGAACCCTCTGTGAGAACTTCGCACTTTAAATTTCCTTTTCTAGTTAAATTTATATATTAGGATGTAGATGGTGTTTAGTAGCACCCGACACTCGTCGTCCATAGACCATGGACGACTTGTTTGTTTAGTTAATTGTTTGGTGATTGATTTATTTGTGTGGTTGATAAATTTGATTGAATTGATTGTGTGATGTAAAATAAAATATTTTATAGTGGAAAATATTTTATAGTTAAAAATATAACTTTTAACGTGTATATAAAATAAAATATTTATAAACAAATCAGACGATTTTTTATATACACTGATTTGACTGATATTGATTGGGACGGTAAATTTTACACATCGCCCAACTACACAAATAAAATCTGTGTTTGTTAATTTGAAAACCCCACACGGGTGTTGGGATGATATTTGACATACACTAATCCCAATTATGTAATTGTATGTCGATCGATTGGTCGACAGACTTTGTAAGCGTTAATTATTTATATTTAATGCTTATGCAGTTGTGTAGTGCACTTTGGATGATGGTTGATTATATATCGTTGCTATTATATACATGTGTTGTATGGAATCCATATAATTAACATTATATGGTAATTGATTGGGCCTCATTCCAATTGTGAAAATAAAGAATATTATAAAATATCGATTCATGTGTTGACAGTACTCATTCGTTGAGATTAGTCATGTGTTGAACGAAATATTTTAACAAAAAAATTTACATCTTTATCATATATAAAATTAGAAACTAACTGGAAAATAGATAAGAAGGATGGATTCCTAGGTATTGGTCTGATGTTGGTTTCGGCCTTCGGGGTTATTGCTTGGGGAATCGTTCTCTTTCTAATTTGTGGTTACGGTGTGATTAAAAATTTAATGATAGAAATCAAAATTTTATAAAATATATTAAATAACAAAAATAGTCACGTGTTGACAGTACTCATTTGTTGAGATTAGTCATGTGTTGAAAAATATAGATTCATTTGTTGAATAGAATAAATATTCATTTGTTGAATAGAATAAATATTCCTTTGTTGAATAGAATAACGAAGCTATTGAAAAATATAAAGCCGTATTGATTAGAGATGCGCTATTTTGACGCGAACGATACTTATATCGATTATATTCGTTTTTATAATGAATATTGAAAAGAGATTTAAAAATCGAACAAATAGAAAATGAATTCAAATTGAATTGAATATGAAATGAATTCGAATTGAATTGAATATAAAACGAATTCGAATTGAATTGAATATAAAATGAATTCGAATTGAATTGAATAGAAAACGAATTCGAATTGAATATAAAACGAATTCGAATTGAATTGAATAGAAAACGAATTTGAATTGAATTGAATAGAAAACGAATTCGAATTGAATTGAAAAGAAAATGAATTCGAATTAAACAGAAGCGAATTTGAACTGAATAGAAAATGAATTCAAAATTGAATCGATTTGAATTGAAAACGAACTGAAATTGAATTAAAAATCGATTTGAGTTAAAGTCAAATTGAAATGAATTTAAAACGAATTTATAAAGAAAAATTCAATTTTGATTTGAATTTGAAATGGGAGTTGAAATTGTTTTGAAACGAATTTAAAACAATTTATAAAATTCATTTTAAAAAGGAAATCGATGAAATATATATCATATATTATATATATATATAATATAATGGCCTGAATAGAACGCGCCGCGCCGCGGCAGTTCGTGAATTTCGACCATTAATTTCAAACGGACATTACGGGAGATCTGACTGTCGGATTCTCCTAAAACCGGAACCGTTGGGTTCGTATCGAAAGGAGCTTTCTAATGAATATTAGAAATTTGAAATCTAACGGTTGGATTTGGAGATGCGTCCAAATCAAATTTGGAAAAGGTCGCTGTAAGTGCAGTTCCATGGCCGTTGATGGAAATTGACTGTACGTGCCTTGATAAAATTATTAAAAATATTAATAAATTGTGTAAAATCATACTGAATGATTTGGGAAGAACTGGGATGAAAAATCCCACCTTTGAAACGAAAAAAATAGATTTTTATCGAAATGAACTAGTTTTGAACTAGAATTAAAACCGATTTATTTTTAAATAAATAAATTGGATTTGAAATGGGTTTTAAATAACCAGAATTTCTAATATATTTAATTGGAATTGAATTAGAATTGATTTGTGGGTTTATCGTGAACGGTGTTTTAAATAACACTTGTTCTTTAACCCGATAATAAATAGAATGAGATTTGGGTTTATCGTGAACTGTGTTTTAAATGACATTAGTTCTTTAACCCAGTAAAAGGAGTTTTAATGAATCTAGAATTAGATTGAAATGTGAATTGATAATTTAAAATTATCAAATCTGGAAGGTGAGCGAGAATGGAGTATCACCAGTTTTGCTCCAAAGCGATAGTTAAATCTTTAATTAGATTTGAACGTGAAATGGTAATTAATTTTGCCGATAACACCTTAGTGTTAGATATGGTGTATTACCAGTTTTGCTTCATGGGATGAATAGGCTGGGATTAGGAAATAAAATAAATAATTACTTCGGTGTGGTTCGCTAATCCGACTAGTTTGAAATGATATCCAAAGGAAGATTAAACAATAAATTTCAAGGAATTTATCTTTGATAAAATTAATGGGAACCTTTCCCTAAGAATGTAAAATTCAGAAACTAATAGTAGGTTAGCTAAGGATGGTTTCCTGGGTATTGATCTGATGTTGGTTTCAGCCTTCGGGGTTAATATTTGGGGAATTGTTCTCTTGCTAATTTACGGTTAGTGACTGATGAATTGGAATGAGGCGTAGGTTGTGTTTGTGTAACATTTGTTTATTATATACGCGGGTCATTCAGAAAGGCCGGGTTTATACCCATTCTGAATAATCGATTCGACGAAAAGTCGAAGATGAAGACGGTGGTTGAAGAACGGAAGTCTTCACATCGTTTGGGTGATTACTGGTGATCTTGGTTGGGCTGTACATCCAAGATGAGGGAATCAGTTGGTGATCGTCCAGACGTACTTGGAGATCAATGGATATGCGAGGAAAGTGCCTCCGGTTTCGTTCAGACCCAGAACGAACTTTTAAATGGACTGTGTGTCTGACATTGGATTTTATTCTGTGTTGATTGATCTCTATTAAATATACATCTGTTTGGCGGCGGAGAATTTATCCTCTTGCTTATTGCCGTTCTCTGAGACGTACGAGCTCAGAGGTTGTATATTGATGGACATCAGTCGCATTGCATGAATTGCCTGTGTGGCACGCCTAAGTGGCAATTGGTCAAGGCTTCTGTTGAAAAGCAAAGTCTTGTGGTTGATGATCAAAGCATGGCCTACGTGGCATAGCTTTGTGTATAGCGTGGATTCGCGAGCCTCACACCTCGGTATGAGTTAAAAACGGGATAAGGACTGCAGGGAGGGCACGACGTTTCTTTCTAGCTAGAGGTAGTGTCAGTGCTTAAACTGGCTGACATTTATATTATTTTTACCTATGTGGTTGTTGCGATGAGGCGCCTCGATTTTAGGTCGGTTAGGACCGAGAAACGTGTGTTCAGGAATACTAATCCACTAACGTAAGTGTGGACCATCCCTGAAGCATCCAAGGGTTACCTAGAGTGTGTAGTCCTGAGGCATTTGCTAGAGTGTCTCGAATCAGAGAGGAGCTTGCCCCTTGCCTCGACTCATGACGGAAATCGAATTTCCAATACGAGATATTTCGGTTTTAATTGTGGAACCTAGTATGGCGACATAGTGGTATGGGACATTCATGCCGCCTATGATTGATATTTATGATTGAAATTGTTTTGACACTATGCACTTATAATAGTATCAAATGATATGTTTTAAACGTACCAAGCATGTTTGGCTATTATAAGGTAAAAACCTTATCCACCGGCTTGCATTGCATTGTGTGATGGGACCTGGGTCTTATAATAGCTTCATTTTTCGAAAAAGCATTGCGTTGTTTATTCTAAGCACTGGTATTCATGGGAGGAAACCCGTTCCGTGTTATACGGCGTGGTCCCTTGATTTACCTAACTTTAAAATAAATATTAATAATCGTTTTAGTTCTCACACCAGTCACATGACTGACTTGGAGTTTATTGTTTTAACCTAAACTCTGGGTTCCCCTATTTTCCACACGGGCAGCTAGTAGTTTTGATTCTGTAGATTTATATTCACAAGATCCTGATTTACAGCTGGAACGATGCTCGTAAAGCTCTGTATCCGTGTATTACTTTCAGTTGTGCTTTGTATTGTTTTTCCGCTGCTATGTAATTTATTGTAATCTCTGATATTTATCGAATGTATTTTATTCATTCATACTCTGTATATTCTTGTATTCTGATGAAATTGTTGTAAATAACAATGAAATGTTCTTCTGTTTGTGTTCTGATTTGTCTTGTCCTCAATTCAATATGTGCTTTCCTTCACGGGGAAGTTCGGGTCGTTTCATTTGGTATCAGAGCTTTGGTTTACAGAGCTCGAGAACAAGACACATTAGAACCATACGAAAGAATTCATCAGAAATTGGATTAGTAATATCCAATTAGAATGACTCGTTAGAGATACGATCAGTAGTATCCTAGAACGAGTGTGCAGAGTATATTTTTCAAATGAAAACAATTTTTTTAAAAAATTCAAACTAGATTATACGTATTTGAATATTTTATTTATATTGATTTGGACAATCGAGTATATAGAGATTTCGTGTATACGCGTCATGAACGTATATTTGAAGTTTTAATATACTAGATAGATATGGAATCACACTCTAGCCGCCCGGAGATGGTTCTGATGATTGATCGATCATCACCAGAATTTATGTTCGAGTTTCAAAGGTGTGATATCTATATATTTCCATTAGACTGGTGTGAGAACCAAAATTAGATAAGATTATTTGTTGTGATTTGGCATCAAAAACATGATTTTCTGTATATATATCAAAATTATGAATTTGAAACGATAATTCACTAATTGATTGATGGTTGTGTTGTTTGTTTGTTTGTTTGATATTTCGAACCATTTAGGCCAAATTGAACCGAATATTGAGTTATATTGAAAATTGGTTGCATTTGCATATATGTACATGTGTATACATTGAACAGGTCATAGCAAGGAGGCTAGAGCAGAGAATAAAATTGTTTCCCCGACAAATAGTTACATGTTTACCATAATTTACTGTTTTGTTTGGGTGATGATGATTTTATGAGCCGATTGGCTAGCCGCTTGGCTTTTTCTTTTTCTTTTGGATTGAAGAAGGCCATGGGAGGCTATATGAAATATCCCGAAGTCCCCGGTGCAGGGGAGGTTATGGCGAATTTTTTCAGAAATTTAGGGTGTTAGCCAAATTTTTGAAAATTTGAAAAGTTCTTAAAAACTGAAAAGTTGATGAACTTAAGCTGTAATGAAAATAATGAAAGTTGAGTTGATTTATTAAACAAATTTCGGCTTCGTTCCTTTTTGGGGATGAAAAGTTTTAAGTGGGGGAGATTGTAACAACCCGGAAATCTAAGCCAGTTTAAAATTTTTATTTTGGCAATTTTAATGAATTTTGAATATTCAAAATGAATTATTTTAAATAATGACGACGAGAAATTTATTTTGAATATAATTAGAACGTATATATTTATATAGATCGTCGTTAGAATATAAATATTTATTTTAAATTATATAAGGAATTGAAAATGGCGTGGTAGTTCGATAATTCGATTTCAAAGTTCAAATGAATGTACCGAGTGCAAAATAAACCGAATTTTAGCGAAACCAAAAATATTAGAATCTATTTGATAATATCTTTCCAACGAATCCGAGAAATCGAAATTTCATAGCGGGAATAAAAAGATATGTCCAGTTGAAATTTCAGAATAGTCGCTATGGAATTTCGGCCTTTAAAAATAGCCATTTTGCAAACGACCTCGGTTTTCGACGAAACCACTTTTGTTGGATCCGTGATGTCAAGTTATTGCTAGATTCCAAATTTCGTAATTTTTCGTATCAATATGTGAGCGTGGCAAAGTAAAATGCGTTTGACCAGTTTCAGTTGATTTTAATCGACTGGAAAATGGCCATTTTTCCAACGGTCTCAGAATTCGACGAAACTAGTTTTGTTAGGACTGTAACGTCAATACGAAGCTAGAAAATATTTTTCGGGAATTTTTCGGGTTAGTATGTGGCCCCAGTAAATTGAAATGTGCGTTCAAATTCAATATATAGAGTTATATTTTAATTTTGACGAAAACTGATCGAAATGATCGAATCAGCGTACGATACATATCCCACTGTGTTCGGAATGGGGTAATTAACTATGGACGACAGGCGGTGGGTCTCATTTAGAGGTCGAAAATAAAAGTTGCTTTTTAGAAAATTTAATAATAAAATATTTATTTATTTATATAATAGCCCCCTCCCTTCCTCCTTATCTCCCCGTCAAATTTCAGAAAGAAAAAGGAAAAAAAGGGAATCCCAAATTGCGTCGCCCCCCCTCTGCTGCCGCCATCGCCGCTTCTTCTTCTTCCTCCTCCTCCACCTGCTCCGGCTTCCTTCCCCCTCCACTCCTTCTTGCGACCTCGAATCCGCACCCCCTTCCCAAAACTCGACGCAACCCTCACCTCCATCCACCATCGCACGCCGCCCCTCCCCACTGCCTCCACCTCCTTCTCTAGTCCCCTCGTGTCGCGCGCCCTCCTTCTTCCCCCTCTCCACCTCGAAATCCCCAAACGCCTCAAACCCTAGGCCGCGCCACCCCCTTTCTGACCACCACCACGCAGCGCATCAGGCTGCCACGACTAGCGAGCTCCAACGACCTGAACAACAACTCCTCCTCCGAAAACAGTAAGCTTTTCCTTTGTAGTTTATTTTAATTCAGTTTTAAATTACAGAATGCTTTGTTTAAATTCAGTTTTAATTTATAAAAATACATAGAAATGATTAGATTCTTCGTTAGGGAAAATGATGATCTTTGTTAAAATAAAGATTCGATTTTTATATATTCATTAACGAAGTAAAAATTCGATTTTTATATATTCATTAGCGAAGTAAAAATTCGATTTTTATACATTCTTATAGCAAAGGTAAATAGAATTTTTTATATATAAAAGAGCCGAGTAAAAATTTGATTTTTATTCGAATAACGTTGAAATAAAAAAAGAAGGTTATATTTTTATCTATGAAAGGTTTATATTTTTAAATATAGAGTAAAGATTATATTTTTCTATAGGAAAAGATTTGTTTTTAGCATAAAAAAATATGATTTTTATCATATGTGAAATATAAAAATATAATTTTTATAAAGTAGAAGTATTAAAAATATGATTTTTATATTATAGAAAGATTAAAAATACGATTTTTATATTATATAGATAGTAAAGACTTGATCTTTATTTTATGAACAGCGGTATAAAAATAGAATTTTTATCTATATAGTAGCGGTATAAAAATAGAAATTTTATCCATATAGCGTGGTTATAAAAATGTGATTTTTTATAGCGATGAAATAAAAATTCGATCTTTGTATTAGAAGTAGAAATATAAAAATATAATTTTTATATAGAATGAAGCGTTGTAAAAATATATGAAGTAGAAATAAAAATATGATTTTTATTCATTGAAATGAAGCAATAAAAATATAGTTTTTATTTGAACAGCGTGAAAAGAACTTCATTGGAATTTCAAATAGATCCAGACGGTTCAGCAGTTCAAAAGCAAAGCATGGCGGAGGGGAACCCTCTGTGAGAACTTCTCACTTTAAATTTCCTTTTCTAGTTAAAATTATATATTAGGATGTAGACGCTGTTTAGTAGCACCCGACACCCGTCGTCCACAGACCATGGACGGCTTGTTTGTTTAGTTAATTGTTTGGTGATTGATTTATTTGTGTGGTTGATAAATTTGATTGAATTGATTATGTGATGTAAAATAAAATATTTTATAGTGGAAAATATTTTATAGTTAAAAATATAATTTTTAACGTGTATGTAAAATAAAATATTTATAAACAAATCAGACGATTTGTTTATATACACTGATTTGACTGATATTGATTGGGACGGTAAATTTTACAAATCGCCCAACTACACAAATAAAATTTGTGTTTGTTAATTTGAAAACCCCACATGGGTGTTGGGATGATATTTGACATACACTAATCCCAATTATATAATTGTATGTCGATCGATTGGTCGACAGACTGTGTAAGCGTTAATTATTTATATTTAATGCTTATGCAGTTGTGTAGTGCACTTTGGATGATGGTTGATTATATATCGTTGCTATTATATACATGTGTTGTATGGAATCCATATAATTAACATTATATGGTAATTGATTGGGCCTCATTCCAATTGGGAAAATAAAGAATATTATAAAATATCGATTCATGTGTTGACAGTACTCATTCGTTGAGATTAGTCATGTGTTGAACGAAATATTTTAACAATAAAATTTACATCTTTATCATATATAAAATTAGAAACTAACTGGAAAATAGATAAGAAGGATGGTTTCCTGGGTATTGGTCTGATGTTGGTTTCGGCCTTCGGGGTTATTGCTTAGGGAATCGTTCTCTTTCTAATTTCTGGTTAGGGTTTGATTAAAAATTTAATGATAGAAATCAAAATTTTATAAAATATATTAAATAACGAAAATAGTCACGTGTTGACAGTACTTATTTGTTGAGATTAGTCATGTGTTGAAATATATAGATTCATTTGTTGAATAGAATAAATATTCATTTGTTAAATAGAATAAATATTCATTTGTTGAATAGAATAACGAAGCTATTGAAAAATATAAAGCCGTATTGATTAGAGATGCGCTATTTTGACGCGAACGATACTTATATCGATTATATTCGTTTTTATAATGAATATTGAAAAGAGATTTAAAAATCGAATAAATAGAAAATGAATTCGAATTGAATTGAATATGAAATGAATTCGAATTGAATTGAATATAAAACGAATTCGAATTGAATTGAATATAAAACGAATTCGAATTGAATTTAATAGAAAACGAATTCGAATTGAATTGAATATAAAACGAATTCGAATTGAATTGAATAGAAAACAAATTCGAATTGAACTGAATAGAAAACGAATTCGAGTTGAATTGAAAAGAAAATGAATTCGAATTAAAAAGAGCGAATTTGAAATGAATAGAAAATGAATTCAAAATTGAATCGATTTGAATTAAAAACGAACTGAAATTGAATTAAAAATCGATTTGAATTAAAATCATTTTGAAATGAATTTAAAACGAATTTATAAGGAAAAATTCAATTTTGATTTGAATTTGAAATGGGAGTTGAAATTGTTTTGAAACGAATTTAAAATGATTTATAAAATTCATTTTAAAAAGAAAATCAACGTAATATATATCATATATATTATATATATAATATAATGGCTTGAATAGAACGCGCCGCGCCGCGGCAGTTCGTGAATTTCGACCATTAATTTCAAACGGACATTACGGGAGATCCGGCCGTCGGATTCTCCTAAAACCGAAACCTTTGGGTTCGTATAGAAAATAGCTTTCTAATGAATTTTATAAATTTGAAAACTAACGGTTGGATTTGTAGATACGTCCAAATCAAATTTGGAAAAGGTCGCTGTAAGTGCAGTTCGATTGCCGTTGATGGAAATCGACAGTACGGGCCTTGATAAAATTATTAAAAATATCAATAAATTGTGTAAAATCATAATGAATGATTTGGGAAGAACTGGGATGAAAAATCCCACCTTTGAAAAGATAAAAATAGATTTTTATCGAAATGAACTAGTTTTGAACTAGAATTAAAACTAATTTATTTTTAAATAAATAAATTGGATTTGAAATGGGTTTTAAATAACCAGAATTTCTAATATATTTAATTGGAATTGAATTAGAATTGATTTGTGGGTTTATCGTGAATGGTGTTTTAAATAACACTTGTTCTTTAACCCGGTAATAAATAGAATGAGATTTGGGTTTATCGTGAACTGTGTTTTAAATGACATTAGTTCTTTAACCCAGTAAAAGGAGTTTTAATGAATCTGCAATTAGTTTGAAATGTGAATTGATAATTTAAAATTATCAAATATGGAAGGTGAGCGAGAATGGAGTATCACCAGTTTTGCTCCAAAGCGATAGTTAAATCTTTAATTAGATTTGAACGTGAAATGGTAATTAATTTTACCGATAACACCTAGGTGTTAGATATGGAGTATTACCAGTTTTGCTTCATGGGATGAATAGGTTGGGATTGGGAAATAAAATAAATAATTACTTCGGTGTGGTTCGCTAATTCCGACTAGTTTGAAATGATATCCAAAGGAAGATTAAAGAATAAATTTCAAGGAATTTATCTTTGATAAAATTAATGGGAACCTTTCACTAAGAATGTGAAATTCAGAAACTAATTGTAGGTTAGCTAAGAAGGATGGTTTCCTGGTTATTGCTCTGATGTTGGTTTCAGCCTTCGGGGTTAATATTTGGGGAGTTGTTCTCTTGCTAATTTACGGTTAGTGACTGATGAATTGGAATGAGACGTAGGTTGTGTTTTGTGTAACATTCGTTTATTATATACGCAGGTCATTCAGAAAGGCCGGGTTTATACCCATTCTGAAAAACCGATTCGATGAAATGTCGAAGATGAAGACGGTGGTTGAAGACCGGAAGTCTTCACATCGTTTGGGTGATTACTGATGATCTTGACTGGGCTGTACACCCAAGATGAGGGAATCAGTTGGTGATCGTCCAGACGTACTTGGAGATCGATGGATATGCGAGGAAAGTGCCTCCGGTTTCGTTCAGACCCAGAACGAACTTGTAAATGGACTATGTGTCTGACATTGGATTTTATTCTGTGTTGATTGATCTCTATTAAATATACATCTGTTTGGCGGCAGAGAATTTATTCTCTTGCTTAATGCCCTTCTCTGAGACGTACGAGCTCGGAGGTTGTATATCGATGGACATCAGTCGCATGGCATGAATTGCCCGTGTGGCATGCCTAAGTGGCAATTGATCAAGGCTTCTGTTGAAAAGCAAAGTATTGTGGTTGATGATCAAAGCACGGCCTATGTGGCATAGCTTTATGTATGGCGTGGATTCGCGAGCCTCTCACCTCGGTATGAGTTAAAAACGGGATAAGGACTACAGGGAGAGCACGACGTTTCTTTCAAGCTAGAGGTAGTGTCAGTGCTTAAACTGGCTGACATTTATATTATTTTTACCTATGTGGTTGTTGCGATGAGGCGCCTCGATTTTTGGTCTGTTAGGACCGGGAAACGTGTGTTCAGGAATACTAATCCACAAACGCAAGTGTGGACCGGCCCTGAAGCATCCAAGGGTTACCCAGAGTGTGTAGTCCTGAGGCATTTGCTAGAGTGTCTCGAATCGGAGAGGAGCTTTCCCCTTGCCTCGACTCATGACGGAAATCCAATTTCCAATATGAGATATTTCAGTTTTAATTGTAGAACCTAGTATGGCGACATAGTGCTATGGGACATTCATGCCGCCTATGATTGATATTTATGATTGAAATTGTTTTGACACTATGCACTTATAATAGTATAAAATGATATTTTTTTTAAACGTACCAAGCATTTTTGGCTATTATAAGGTAAAAACCCTATCCTCTGGCTTGCGTTGCATTGTGTGATGGGACCTGGGTCTTATAATAGCTTCATTTTTCGAAAAAGCATTGCGTTGTTTATTCTAAGCACTGGTATTCTTGGGAGGAAACCTGTTCTGTGTTATACGGCGTGGTCCCTTGATTTACCTAACTTTAAAATAAAGATTAATAACCGTTTTAGTTCTCACACCAGTCACATGACTGACCTGGAGTTTATTGTTTTAACCTAAACTCTGGGTTCCCCTATTTTCCACATGGGCAGCTAGTAGTTTTGGTTTTGCAGATTTGTATTCACAGTATCCTGATTTACAGCTGGAACGATGCTCGGAAAGCTCTGTATCCGTGTATTACTTTCAGTTGTGCTTTGTATTGTTTTTCAGCTGCTATGTAATTTATTGTAATCTCTGATATTTATCGAATGTATTTTATTCATTCATACTCTGTATATTCTTGTATTCTGATGAAATTATTGTAAATAACAATGAAATGTTCTTCTGTTTGTGTTCTGATTTGTCTTGTCCTCAATTCAATCGGTGCTTTCCTTCACGGGGAAGTTCGGGTCGTTTCAACCGAGGTCGTTTGCAAAATTTCCATTTTTAAGGGCCAGAATTCCATAGCGACTATTCTGAATTTTCATCTGGCCATAACTTTTGATTCCTGCAATGAAATTTCAATTTTTCGGATTCGTTGGAAAAATATTTTCAAATAGATTCTAATATTTTTGGTTTCGCTAAAATCCGGTTTATTTTGAATCCTGTACATTCGTTTGAACTTTGAAATCGAATTTTCGAACTACCGCGCCATTTTCAATTCCTTTTACAAATTAAAATAAATATTTATATTCTAACGACGATTCAAATAAATATATACGTTCTATTTCTATTGAAAATAAATTTCTCGTCGTTATTATTTAAAATAATTCATTTTAAATAAACAAAATTCGCTAAAATTGCCAAAATAAAAATTTTAAATTGGCTCAGATTTCCGGGTTATTACAATCTCCCCCACTTAAAACTTTTCGTCCCCGAAAAGGAACGAAGCTGGAAGTTGTTTAACGAATCAACTCAACTTTCATTATTTTAAATATGGCTTAAGTTCTTCAACTTTTCAGTTTCTAAGAACTTTTCAAATTTTTCAAAAATTTGGCTAACACCCTAAATTTTCGAAATTTTTTGCCATAACCTCCCCTGCACCGGGAGCATCGGGATATTTCAAATAGCCTCCCATGGCCCACACCAATCCAAAAAGGAAAAGAAACAGCCAATCGGCTCATAAAATCATCAAAAACCCAAGAAATACAATAAACATGTACTTATTTGTCGAGCAAACAATTTTATTCCTCTTCTCTAGCCTCCTTGCTATGACCTGTTCAATGTAAGTACATGTATATGCATACAAATGCGACTAATTTTCAATACAACTCACTATTTGATCAATATGGATAAATGGTCCAACATTTAATTAATCAACCAATAATTAAACAACACAATCAGCAATCAATTAGTTGATTAACGTTTCAAATTCATAATTTTGATACATAGTCCAAAAATCAGATTTTTTATGCCAAATCACAACAAATAATCCTATGTAAGTTTTGGTTCTCACACCAGTCAATTGGAATCATGTAGAAATCCCACTTTCGTCACTTGAACATAAATACTGATGATTCCATGGTCATTATCAGCATCATCTCCGGACGACTAGAGTGTGATTCTATATCTATCCAGTATATTAAAACTTCGAATACACGCGGATTAGACGTATACGCAAAATCTTTATATACTTGATTGTCCAAATCAATACAAATAAATATTCAAATACGAATAATTGAATTTAAATTTTCAAAACAAAATTTGTTTTCATTTTAAATATATACCCATCACACTCGTTCTAGGATACTACTGATCCCATCTCTAACGAGTCATTCTTATTGGATATTACCAATCCAATCTCTGATGAATTCTTTTGTATGGTTCTACTGTGTCTTGTTGTCCGAGCTCTGTAAACCAAATCTCTAATACCAACTGAAACAAGTCAGATTTCTCTCGATACGAATCGATCGCTAAACCGACCAAGACCGTTCGAAACCCCTGATTGTTTTGAGAACACGACAAATCAGAACGCAAACAGAAGAACATTTCATTGTTAATTACAACAATTCATCGGAATACAAGAATATACAGAGTATGAATAAATATTACACATTCGATAATTATCAGAGATTACAATACAGTACATAGCAGCGGAAAATAATACAAAGCACAATTGAAAGTAATACACGGATACAGAGCTTTCTGAGTATCGTTCCAGCTGTAAACCAGGTTCCTATGAATATAAATCCGCAAATCCAAAACTACTAGCTGCCCATGTCAATATAAGGGCACCTAGAGTTTATGTTAAAACAATAAACTCCAGGTCAGTCATGTGACTGGTGTGAGAACAAAAACAGTTTTTTAAAACTTTACATTAAATTAGATATATTAAGGGACCACGCCGTATAACACGGAACGGGTTTCCTCCCAAGAATACCAGTGCATATAACAAAACAACGCAATGCTTTTTGGAAAAATGAAGCTATTATAAGACCCAGGTCCCATCACACAATGCCACACAAGCCGAAGAATAGGGTTTTCCCTTGTAATAGCCAAACATGCTTGGTACGTTAAAAACAAATCATTTGATACTATTATAAGTGTATAGTGTCAAAACAATTTCAATCATAAATATCAATCATAGACGGCATGGGTACCATATATCATGTCGCCATACTAGGCTCTACAATCAAAACCGTAAATATCACGTATTGGAAGTTGGGTTTCCATCTGTGAACCGAGACAAAAGATAGTCCTCACCGATTCGAGACGCTCTAGCCCGTGTCTCATGACCCAGACTCAGGTGGGCCCTTGGATCGTCAGGGCCGGTCCACCGATGTGGATTAAAATGCCTGAACACTGTGTTTCCCCACCCTATGGGGTGTCAATGAGCCCACTGACTCCATCGGCTCCACATAGTCACTGATATATCCGAGGCGCCTCGCAATCCAACAACCACATAAGTCAAACTCGTCAGGGTGTGTAAAACCACTGACGCCACTTAGCTAGAAAGAAATGCATGTCCTCCCTGAGGTCCTTCTCCCGTTTCTGGTTCACAATCGGGTTGTGAGGCTCGCGAATCAACGCTACATAAAGCTATGCCACACAGGTCGTGCTTTGATCATCAACCACCAGACTTTGCTTTTCAACAGAAGCCTTGATCATTTGCCACTTAGGCATGCCACACAGGTAATTCACTCCATGCGATTGATATCCATCAATATATAACCCCTGAGCTCGTACGTCTCAGAGAAGGGCGTTAAGCAAGAGAATAAATTCTCCGCCGCCAAACAGATATATATTTAATAGAAATCAATCACATAGGATAAAATCCAATGTCAGACACACAGTCCATTTACAAGTTCGTTCTGGGACTGAACGAAACCGGAGGCACCTTGTACCTCGCATATCCATCGATCTCCAGGTACGTCTGGACGATCACCAACTGATTCCCTCCTCTTGGGTGTACGGCCCAATCAAGATCATCAGTAATTATCCAAACGACGTGAAGACCTCTGGTCTTCGACCACCATCTTCATCCTCGACACATTGTCGAATCAGTTATTCAGAATAGGATAAACCCGGTCTTTCTGAATAACTCGCGTATATAATAAACAAGTGTTACACAAACACAACATACGCCTCATTCCAATTCAGAATATTCTTTTATTCAAATATTCTTACACTTTGGGAAAGGTTCCCATTAATTTTATCAAAGATAAATTCTTTAAATTTATTCTTTAATCTTCTTTTGAATATCAATTCAAATTAGTCGGGATTAGCGAACCACACCGAAGTAATCATTTATTTTATTTCCCAATACCAACCTATTCATCCCATGAAGTAAAACTGGTCATACTTCATATCTAACAACACGATGTTATCGGTAAATTCAATTACCATTTCACATTCAAATGTAATTAAAGATTTAACTATCGCCTGGAGAAAAAATGGTGATACTCCATTCTCGATTATTTCAATCTAATTAAAGATTCATTAAAACTCCACTTAGTTTTAATCTTCCCAAAAATCATATCAATGATTGTTTAACTTGGGAAATCACATCCTGTCTTTAACTGGGTTAAAGAACCAATGTCATTTAAAACACGGTTCACTATAAACCCAAAATCACATTCCATTAATTATCGGGTTAAAGAACAAGTGTTATTTAAAACACCGTTCACGATAAACCCAAAAATCAATTCAAATTCAGTTCCAATTAAATACCATTTAATTGGTACACTTCATTAAATCTAAATAAAATAATTTGATCTTTTTCTCAACTGGGTTTAAGAGCAGTGTTAATGAAGACATCATTCACGACAAACCCAAATCCTATTTGATATTAAATACAAGGCTCTGAATAGAAAATATATCGGCTTACATTCAATATCAAATTCGACGACCAACAAATATCGTATTGGAAATAACGATATAAATATATCTTTCAAATTTCCATAACAATATCTGAATAATCACGAAATCCAACATCGAAATATTCTAAAGACAATTTCGATTCAAATCCATTCCAATTTAATTACAGGAAATTCTTGTTACTTTTAAAACCCTTTCAAATAAAATTTATTTATTTAAAAATAAATGAATTATAATTCTAGTTAAAAACTAGTTCATTTGGATAAAAATCTATTTTTATCTTTTCAAATTTAGAATTTTTCATCCCTATTCTTCAAAAATCATTTCTTATGATTTTACACAAATTATTACTATTTTTAATAATTTTATCAAGGCCCGTACAGTCGATTTCCATCAACGGCCATCGAACTGCACTTACAACGACCTTTTCCAAATTTGATTTGGACATAATTCCAAATTTAACCATTAGATTTGAAATCTCTAATATTCATTAGAAAGCTCTTTTCGATACGAACACAACGGTTCCGGTTTTAGGAGAATCCGACGGTCGGATCTCCCGTAATATCCATGCGAAGTCAATGGTCGAAATTCGCGAACTACCGCTGCGCGGCGCGTTCTATTCAGGCCATTATATATATAATATATATATTTCGTTGATTTCCTTTTAAAATGTATTTTATAAATCGTTTTAAATTCGTTTTCGAAACGATTTCAACTTCATATTCAATTTTGAATCAAAATTGAATATTCCACATCATCGATACACAAATGATAATATTTTCAAAACGTTATATTTTGAAATCACTTCCTTTTCTATATTCATTATAAAAATGAATAAAATCGATATAAATATCGTTTGCGTCAAAATGGCGCCTATCTAACCAACACGGCTTAATATATTTCAATAACTTCGTTATTCTATTCAACAAATGAATATTTTCTTCAACACATGAATATATATTTTTATTCAACACATGAATTTTTATTCTATTCAACACTTGAATTTTCTTTCTAATCAACACATGAATTTTTATTCTATTCAACACATGAATTTTTATTCTATTCAACACATGAATTATTATTATATTCAACAAATGAATTTTCTTTCTATTCAACACATGAATTTTTATTCTATTCAACACATGAATTTTTATTCTATTCAACACATGAATTTTATTTTATAATATTCCTTATTTTCCTAATAGGAATGAGGCCCAATCAATTACCATATAACGTTAATTATATGGATTCCCTACAACACATGTATATAATAGCAACGATAAATCATCAACCATCATCCAGAGTGCACCACACAACTGCATAAGCATCAAATATAAATAATTAACGCTTACACAGTCTGTCAACCCATCGATTGATATACAACTATACAATCAGGATTAGTGTACGTCAATTATCATCCCAATACACGTGTGGGGTTTTAAATCAACAAACACAGATTTTACTTGTGCTGTTGGGCGATGTGTAAAATTTATCGTCCCAATTAATATCAGTCAAATCAGTTTATATAAACAAGTCGTCCGATTTGTTTATAAATATTTATTTTATATACACGTTAAAAATTATATTTTTAACTATAAAATATTTATTCAATCCACTACACACAATCATTTTTCACAACACATCAATCAAGCAAACAAGTCGTCCATGGTCTGTGGACGACGGGTGTCGGGTGCTACTAAGCACCGTCTACATCCTAGTATATATTTCAACTAGAAAATAAATTAAAAGTGAGAAGTTCTCACAGAGGGTTCCACTCCGTCGTGCTTTACTTTTGAACTGCTGAACCGCCTGGATCTGTTTGAAACTCTAAGGCAGTCCTTGCCCCGCTGTTTATAATAAAAATTGTATTTTTATTGCTTCATTCCAATAAATAAAAATCTTTTTTTATTTTCATATATTTTTACAACGTTTCTTTCTATATAAAAATTATATTTTTATATTTCTACTTCATATATGTTAGCCTGCTTTGTGATCAGACTATCTAAAGCCCAAGAACTCTATTAGGAAGGCCAATCAGGGCTTGAGTATGAACTGGCAGAGATCAGCATCTACTTGGACGAAGTAACAAAGGATGGGAAAACTCGTATTTCTATGCATATAAACTTTGGGTTGGATTCCACCATTTTGGATCAAGCTAAAGCGAATATTTTTGACCGACCAAACCGGATTGGGTAAACCGGATCGGGTCATCCGGATCGGGTCAACCGGATCGGGTCATCCGGATCGGGCCATCCGGATCGGGTCACTCATCCTAACTGAATTCTGGGTAGTTAAAGACCATTTCCCCATGTTCTCCACAACTTTCGGGATTTACTCTAAAGCTGCCACGTGGCCACTCAACCCTAACCGAATTTCTTCCTATAAATACACATACAACGCACCATTTTTGGGGGACTTTTTGGCACTTCATTTATTCATGGCCGCATAGCCGAATTCCTCCATAAATAACCACCTTATTCTCAATGAAAATAATGAATTCAGAGAGATTGATTCATTGTATTTGAGTGTTTGAATGTAAATATTCAGCGTAATTGTAATTCCGGAATGAAATGAGGAACTATAAAGTGGATGTAGGCTCATTAACGCCGAACCACTATAAATCTTGAGTGTTGATTGATTTCTCTTGTTTTTTCGTATAGGATTTTTTATGTTCTCTGCAAAACATGATCAATTGGGTGTTAGTGCCATTTTTTGGTCTAACAATATATAAAGATCGAATTTTTATATCATCGCTATAAAAATCACATTTTTATTTCAACATATATATAATAAAAATCATATTTTTATTATCTCTATAATATAAAAATCATATTTTTATTTTCTCTATATTATAAAAATCATCTTTTTAATATCTACATTATATATTTTTATTTCGCTGCTTACATTGTAAAAATCATAACTTTATCTTTATAAAAATCTATACTTTACCGATATAAAAATCTATACTATACCTATATAAATCTATACTTCTATATGATAAAAAATCTATGCTTTTTGAAGTTAAAAATCAAATCTTTTTGTTTATAAAAATCAAACCTTTTTCGTTTTAAAAACGAAAGCTTTTAACCATTAAAGATCTAAACTTGATTTCAATAAAAATCTACATCAGATATCATATAAATATAAATAATAATATATATATAACTTACAATTAATCGCTGAAGGGTGAGTTTATGCCGTAGTCTGCAGGGGGGCTCGCTGTGCGTTGATGGGTGGAAAGGGGCTCACGGTGAATCGGAGAAGAAGGGGGGAGGTTATGGGGTCGGAGTTAGCAAGGAGGGGGCGACTAAAGGAGGAGGTCGAGGTGAAGGTGGCGGTTCGGTGTAGCTTGGCTGAGGGGGTTCGCGGTGGTCGAGAGGAAGGGGAGAGAGGGTCGGAGATGAGGAGGGGGTGCTGGAGGGGAGGCGGCGGCCGCCTGCGGCACGGTTGCGCGATGATCGGAGCAGCGACGGCAACTCCTCCCCCTTTCTTCTTCTTTTTATTTATTTATTTATTTATTTATTTCGATCTGGGAAGAAACGACGGGGGAGGGAGAATTATAAGGGGTTAACTTCCTTTTTTTATTTAATTCTATAAAGTTACTTTTTATTTCGACCTCGAAATCGAATCCACCGACTGTCGTCCATAGCTAATTATCCCTATTCCGAACACAACGGGATATGTATCGTAAGATGATTCGATCGTTTTGATCAGTTTTCATCAAAATATAAATCTATATATTGAATTTGAACGCGCATTTCACTTTACCGGGGCCACATACGGACTCTAAAAATTCCCGAAATTTTTTTTCTAGCTTCGTATTGACGATACGGTGCTAAAAAAACTAATTTCGTCAAATTCCGAGACTGTTTGAAAAATGGCCATTTTCCAGTCGATCGAAATTGACTGAAACTGTCAAAACACATTTTACTTCGCCACGCTCACATATTGATTCGAAAAATTACAAATTTTGAAACCTAGCAATAACTTGACATCACAGATCCAACAAAAGTGGTTTCGTCAAAAACCCAGGTCGTTTGCAAAATTTCCATTTTTAAGGGCCAGAATTCCATAGCGACTATTCTGAATTTTCATCTGGCCATAACTTTTGATTCCCTCTATGAAATTTCAATTTTTCGGATTTGTTGGAAAGATATTTTCAAATAGATTCTAATATTTTTGGTTTGTCTAAAATCCAGTTTATTTTGAATCCTGTACATTCATTTGAACTTTGAAATCGAATTTTCGAACTACCGCGCCATTTTCAATTCCTTTTATAAATAAAAATAAATATTTATATTCTAACGACGATTCAAATAAATATATACGTTCTATTTCTATTCAAAATAAATTTCTCGTCGTTATTATTTAAAAAATCAAAATTCGCTAAAATTGCCAAAATAAAAATTTTAAGCTGGCTTAGATTTCCGGGTTATTACAATTTTTCATTGTGAGTTTGAAGATGATATATAATTTTAATTTGAGCAAGTTACCATGCATTGTTAAAGAGAAAATGAACTTTAATTTGGACAATAAAAATAAAGGGAAAATTATAGAAAAGATGAAAAAAATTATACGAGCAATAATTTACACTTTCTTAATTTATTACACAAACCTATAAACTAACCGCTAAAAGCTCCATTTTATTCTCTTTATCCTCTTTTTTGAGAAATTCGTACTCACTGATTATTCTCTCACGATACCTTTCTAATAGTGTTCCATAAAAGCTACCTTTTACTGTCGATTACATATCCTTCAGTACAGATTCCATCAACTGCTTCTTAGTTCATAGTCTCTTTTAGTTCCTGAATAAAATGCTAATATGCCCTAAATCAAAATAACTTAAATTGTATTCTTTAAATCTTAAGTTGTTAAAATTATGCCAAGAATGAGAATGATTTTAAAAAAAAATCTTGTTATATGATGAAAGTACAATAATATATAATCTTCTTTGTAATGGCCCGCAACTCCGTACTATCTGAGTTGACTACATACATCACACGCCCAACCCAAATATCACAGAAATACGAATCATTATTTTGTAGAAGAAAAAGGTAGAAGAAGAATGGAAATAACAGCACAGAATCTCACATCGCAGCGAAAAAAATATAATATATCATATCTTTTAAAATACAAAATTTTAACTATATAACATACATTTATCAGAGTACAACACTTACAACACAGCGGAAATAAAAATGTTATATATCTTACACTGAAGCCTCCTGCTCCAAGCTCCTTTAGATAGATCTGTAAAATCCTGAACTGCTTAACTGCCCATACAAATTTGGGCACCCAAGAGATTAGCTAAAACAAAACAAAATAAACTCTGGGTCAGTCGTGGGACTGGTATGAGTAAATAATTTAAAACAGATTGAGAAAATAACGATATCTCATAAGACCACGCCGTATAACACGGAACGGGTTTTTTCCCTTTGAGAATCCAAAACAGTTGATTTAACTTTCAAATCCTTTTGAAAGAAAATGATAATCTTTATATCAAAACTCTTTTGATATTATAATAGTTTCTAAATCAAATAACTAGAAATCTAGTAGAACGCTTTCATCTCACGCTCCATATACATAATATACAATCAAAACTACGAGCACTTATTGGGTAATGAATTTTCAACTATGACAAGGTATGGAACCACCTTCCGATAGTGTATCTCTAGTGGAGAATACACTGGGTTCAACAAGAACATCTTGTGACCCGGCCATACATGACCGACCACTCATTTTGCTTGAGTGTATCGAATGTATATCACCAACGGTTGGGATCAGCATCCGTTTTCCCGAATAGGACAGCATCGAATATAATAAGGAATTAAATGAATTTCTATAGATAGGTGATAATACACCCTAATGGGAGCTACCCACATAGCCATGGTGCCTGCCCGATTTCTGTCATTTCCCGGTTGTTGAGGCCTGAGGCTATGATTAATTATATTTTATTGATGGCACAATCACTTTGAATGCCACATTGTCAGATCCGTTAATCACTAATTGATTGTACAGATACATTATGGATATTATGCTAAGAGATTAAATTCTCCGCCACCATTAATATCTATACAGACCAACATATGAGATCATTGGAAATACTCTGTCGGACATTCGTCCATATACGTTCATTTTGGGATTGAACGAAACCGAGGGCACAATTTCCATAAATAGAAAGTCATTGTACTTTAATTTGTCTTCGATTATCTTCATATAATCTGATTCGCAACGCTACTGCCAATACGGAGTGGTTCTTGGATAATAATCCAACCGATCTCTCCATATTGACAACGATATTGGCAAATACTTCGATAGTCGGTTATTTAACTATCGAAGAAAAACAAACATCCATTCAAAACATCAAACAATCACTCGACCCCTTAATTAATATTTCATTAATTAAATCACTTTTCCCTTTCCTAATCAATAATCGTTAACACGATGTGTTTTGGCCTCTTACGCTATTTGGAACACATTTCCATATCTCGCCTTCTTTTATTTTCTACACTTAGAAATATTTTCTATTTATAATTGGAGAACATTCTAATTATTATTTCTTTCCCGACTCATTTAATTCTATACTCAAGAAAAATTTACTTCTATATTTATAAAATTCCACTTGTTTGGGTTAAAATGAATGTTGTGTAAAACATTGTTACGACAACCCAAAATACTGTATTCAACTAAATCTTATTCAAATATTGATCATCGAGATTGAATCTTGCTATTTATCAGTTAGTAATGAATACAATCGAGTTGGGGTAAAATTACCTCTTAGACCTTGACTGAAAACATCCTTAACTTCAAAACAGACAAAACCATTATTCCCGAATAATCAACACCATACAAACCAATTATTCATTTTTAAACATATATATGTTTCTCTTTCTATTACCAGATTATCGATTTCCTTTTTGTTTATAATATTATATTTTAAATTCGTTTCTTTATCGAATTCAATATATATTGATACATTGATTTTCTAGTTATCCAATTTTCTTAAAAATATTCTAACTCCTTAAATTTCTGGAAAATTTCGCCATAACCACCTTTGTACGGGTCACTCGATACAACTACAAAACGCCTCTCTGGGCCCTTTCCATTCAAAAAGAAAATTAAAAAGCCATGCGGCTTGCCGATTAGGCACATAAAATCTCATATGGAATTTAAATATGTACCTATTTGTCGGGAACACGAATTAAAATCTTCATACACTTCGTTCCATACATGTCTAACCCATATACTTCCATTCCCAATTTATTCCACTTAATCCAATCGTTTTTAACTCACTTCGCTAATTTATCCATTAACTGGCTCTTTAGCCTATTTCACTTTTATTTGAATGTATATCGTTCATATATATGTATATATATACATATATATATCTTTATTTACTTATAAACTAATCAAATTCCATTTTTCAACTCAGGTTTCATATTAAAATTTGAATATGAATTCACAAGTCTAATTTATTTATCCAAAGTCAACTTGATTCAAAACTCAATTATCTAATTATCCTTTAACTTAGTTAATTATATTAAATAATAAATATCTGATTTTTGTTTCAAAAGTAAATTGGTTTATTCCACTTGAGTTCATATTTATTTTATATCTCAAGTCTGGATTTTTCTAAGGGACTTTCGGAATTTATTTACTTAAAATCCTTTTATTTATTTAAATAAACTGTTATGGTTTTATAGTGGTTATGATGCTGTTTTTCTGGAAAATTGATTTTGACATAACTCAAAACCTATTCAAAGAAATCTAGATCTTTCTCTTTCATTAGAAAACTATTATCAAATCGGTCCTGATGATTTTGTTTCAAAGAATTCCGACTTCAATTGAGTTCTATATACTCAATTGAAGTTCGAAATGCCAATTTACTAACTACCGCGCTGCGGCGAGTTCATTTTAATTATATTTAAATATAAACATTTAAACTTCATTTATAATAAATTTCAACTCCATTCTAGTATATTGTTAATATATATTAAATCCATTTTTCACATCCAACTTAATATTTCTGATTTCCTCTAATCGTCGATTATTTCATTACTCAATTATCAATTATCAATTTAATTACAACTCCATTTCTGTTATTATTTTCTAATTCCATTAGAAATAAATTATTATATAGAATTCATGAAATTGAATTTTAAATCTATATATATCCTTTAGATTTTTCCAATTTAGTTTACATTCCGAATTCCGAAATAAAAACAGTCGTTCCCTTTTCGAAACAATTTCCAATTCACTTTATCCTATGATAATTATTCCACTTTATAAACATCATTTATAAATTTTCTTCCTTGTTTTATACATTAAACAAGTTCCATTTCAAAACCCATTTGAAACCAAATTTCTATTTTTGGAATACTTTATTTATAATAAATTATATATATATACACAGTGAATTTATTTTCATACTTAAAATTTAAACTTCTATTTAATACAATCCAAATATTTTTCTTTTTCTGAAAATATTTATTTAAGCCAATTCGATCTAATCGAATTCAAACCATAAATCCATTCAGATTTATTTTATTTCAATTTTCATTCCAACCATTGGAATAATTTCCTCGTTACTTATTAACATGATTCCAAATCGTTAATTTAAATTCTTTTTTTTTGAATTTAAATATTTAAATTATCCAACTGATAATATTTCCATTTCTGTTATAAACACCGTTTTTAAATTCACTTTAATTCTCTGCATTATCCAATGAAAACCATTCCATTTTATTTATAAACACCATTTATAAATTTACTTTAATTTCCTGCGTTATTTAATTTATAAACATCGTTTATAAATTCATCACTTTAATTTCCTGTATCATTTAATTTATAAACATCGTTTATAAATTCAACACTTGTTTTATTTATTCAAAACAAGTTAATATTTCTAGTCCATTCGAAATTCGAATTCTATTTTTATAAAAATAGGTTTCCCTTTTAAATCTCAAAATATCTTTTTTACGATATTTCTATAAATCAATATTCAGGCCCCAATGGTATTTAAACACCCCAAAACACTCAGTTATCAATCACAGGTTTTCTAACACATCATATATGACAATATATATGAAACAAACAAATAATGATATTTTTGAGAAATGCAGTTGGATCCCTCCTACCCGTTTTCCAGCATCCACAGACGTTAGCCAACATAAATAATACCCATCCTGCTTCGAGGCAGGATATCGCAGTATAGAAGGTCATCCACTATCATAGAGTGGGGCGCATAGGGTCATCCAACCTTCACCACTTCAACATACACAAACACAATACTGCATGAACTTTGTACTGTATTGCCACTGTCCAGACAATCTACCTTTCCAGTGACGACCCATTTCTGCCACTACAATCTAGCATTTTCCAAAATCCACTGACATGTACGCCCTTACTGACTTCCTACTCACGGCTGTCATGCTCGAACACCATTCGAATATTGTTCTCCAATTTCCAACTCACGGCTTGTACCCCCCTTACATAGTTCGTCACCACCAGGCATACCCACAACTCGAGCCATCAGCAGTAGATTATCACGACTCCTTCAAGTAGTCCCACTACCTCCATGAACTCAACTTCCTCCTCGATTTCACTTTGGCGTCGAGTTGCACAAAACTCTGTGAGAATCGAACCCTTGGCGGTCCTTAAACCCTATTGCGATCTCCTCATTGTCGCGCTTTTCAATTGACGTCGAACTCCAGACTGTATCGCACCACAATCGAATCCCCTTTTTACCTTATACTTCAAATCGCGAGACTTTACCTCGGCCTTGAGCTCCAGATCTTCGAGCTTCAGAATTCCCGATGGCTTCGAATCGCGATTTGCAGTTTAAATCTTTTTTTCTTTTATTTATTTATTTATTTGCGGATTGGTTTAAATTGAAGTTTGGAAGGATGAATGACATGGGCACAAATCGATTTGGTTCATGGTTTTTGAAACGGGGAAATTAACGAAGGCTTTTGGCTTATTTAATAGTGAAAGGGGGGACAATAAGTACATAGACATTAAATTTGTTGTTTTACTTAGTATGGAAGCTAGGGAGCAACGTACGAGAAGAAAGAATAGGAAAACAGCGGTAGCCTATTGTAGGTTTGCAGTGATATAGAGTTTATAGTGTACTCTCGTTACTTAGCTTACAATGGAAGGAAGCCATATTTTTTTATTCTATTTTAATTTTAAATTAAAACCGATATTCTTTAATTTAAAATAACCCTTGATTCTTAACTCCTTACTGAACCCAACAACTGACATTTTTAGGGTTATACCATTAAACCGGACGATCCGGGACAAGTGTCAAAGCCTCATTTGATCATCTAGAGAAGATATTAATTTAAACTGATAAATTAAATTCAAATCAATTAAATTCCTGGATAATAAATTACTATTATCATTATTTATATTCACATACAATTTATATTGATCCTCTGAATTATTTTTGATTTAATTTTAACTCTAAATTAAATTACACTTTGTTTTCGTATTACGATAATTTAATATATTCAATATTAAATTGAAATCGATTATTAAAAATCGACAACTTAATATAAAAATCCATTTGTATTATCAAATTGATATTTATACCATATTAAATATTTAAAATAATTTGTTCAAAAAAAATGGGGTCGTTACATTCTTTTTTGGGCATGTTTCATTTTTAACGTTATCGTTCATTTAAGTTTCATGTTAAATATCATATTTATTATTTTAATATGAAGCCAAAATAATAGATTTGTAACAATAATCTATGAAAAACGAAAAATATCTTTTTATATATTGCATTTATTTTAATATGCTGCTGAATTTTCAAAAATTGTTGTGAAATTAATTCAAATTATCATCCATTCTTTTGAATGCATGAACTAGACTTTGTTTTTTTTCTTTCTTGCTTTGGCTGTTGTAAAAATGAATATGGAAAGTTAGCATTTGTAGTCTTACTCCAGTTAAAATTGAATGCAAGGAAATCATGCAACCAAAACAACTTATGTCTAAATATTATTGTATTGTCATCAAATAAATTGGGTATATTGGAAATCAATTCAAGTTACACTACGCCATAGATTGCATACTGCAACACTGGAGAAGTGATGCAAAAAGTGCTAAAAAGTGTTACTATAGGTAAAAAATGATATGTGGCAACACTTTCCCAGTGTTGCATTTTACCGCGTTACCTTAGAGTCAAAGGCAACACCTTTGCGACCCTATAGCAACATCGGTACACGTGTTGCCACAGGTACCACTACAACAAAAAAATAACCTTTCACAACTGCCAAAAACAGTTGTAATATGTCTACTACAGCTGGCAATCGTAATAAAGTCAACCTTTTTACAATTGTTTCTAGCAGTTGTTAAAATTTGTTTTACAACTACTAAAAGTAATTATACCTAAACTGCTATTAATAAAAAAATCATAATATTATAATTATAACCGTTATTTCACTAACAAAATACATAATTACTCACATTAAGAGAAAAACATTTCAATTTTAGACCATTTTGAATAACTTCATTACAGAAAAAGCTAAATTCATTACATATGTCAATAAAAAAATACATTATCATAGTGTTCGACTATTGCCCATTCAAATTTGACGGATTTACATAACAATTTGGATTCCGTTCTTCTGAAATATTTGAACTGGCAAGCCTTTTCTTTAGTTGTGTGTGCCATACGTTCTTGATCTCATTGCCTGTCCGACCTAGTAAATTCGCTACTATTTGCTACCCTCTGCATGTATATAACACATTCATAATATAATAAATTCTACTTTACAAAATTATAACTTCGCATTGGATCAAGATTGAAAATTAACTGTTCCCAAGCAGTTCAAGAGATTCTACCTGAAGGCATATATGCCTGGAAAACTATTTTTAGTATATATATCCCTCAACATCATCATAAGAAAACAACGAAGTAATGTGTCAAAACATTAATCGTTTTCCCACATCATCCTACACAAAATCTGGTTGATATAGAGTTAACATGTATAACACTCAGATAGATAAAACTGAATGGTTGTACATATCATGGTGATATTATCAAACTATTTACTTACGGTGTAAATGCAGAAAACATGTGCAAAGAGTGAGAATCATTACCTGCAGGCAATGTGTCTCTATCCAGTAAGTCAATGCTTGTGACAAGAGTCTCTGTCCATCGCTAAGCAGCACCTGCTATCGCAGTAAAGAGAGAAGATAATGGTGTTTACAACTCCGGTGCAGTAATTGTAACACCCTGTAATTTTATAAGACACTATAATGATAAACTAAGGAATAATTAATTAAATATTGGGAATTAAGTTAAATGGACTGCACCATTGCATTCGTCTCGGAATTTTCTTAATATAGATACCAAGTTTGCTTAAAACGGGCATCGTATGAGGAAGATATTAAGGTTTGAATTTTACACATATATAAGCTAATTATATATATAAATAATCATTTCAAAAATTCAAAATCAGTCTAAAAATCGAAGACGGGACAACGCGCGAACCAGGCCCATTGGGGGTCGACCCCTGCCCTAGAGGTGTCGACTCATGGGTCGACACCATAAAGGGGTGTCGACACCCATGTTGATACCAAGGTCGACACCCCCAGCTCCGAGCCTGGTACATTTCTGCATACGTGGACTTGTTTTCTGACCAGATTCGTGAACCCTAGGCTATCTCATTCCCATTGTTTTATTCATCAAAACCAACGGTGACAACGAGGTGTTACCCCAACTCAATCTGATTTAATATATTCTTCTTCAGCACTCAAGTTATTCATATTCGGAGATCTACGCTACAACATCTACGATTAATTCTTTGTTCTTTTGGATCCAATCATAGTGAGTCTATGTTATTTTTCGATAGAAATAGTTACAATGAATCTGGACACGCCTACAAGTTTGGATCTAAGCCTATGATTATTTATCATATCATATCTGTCATTATTTGTATATCTAATTCACTGGTTAGATCTCAACATGCTTTATTATGATCATGTCACAATGCTTGATCAGTTCTATTATCACATGTTCATCATATCTGTCCTATATGCCTATCTTGTCACTATGCCCAATTCTGTCACTATATGCTTATTAGTTGCTATGCCTATCTTGTTATTATGCTTATTTTTGTTCTATACCCTTCTTCTTTTCCCTTTTTATTTCATATCCAGACTACCTTCGAGCCTAGGTATGTCGCTGAAATATGCAAACGCGTGAAATTGGGAACAAGGTGATAACGTTAAAATGGGGGCATAACCTATACTGGGAAATTTGGGCATAACTTGAATTGAAAACATGAATATGGATTTGGGGCATAAACCAAACTGTGATTACAGACCTTAATTTGGGGCATATGGTACATGATGAATATGACTTGGGAGAGGGGGATGAAAACCTATAATGAAATAGGAATAATTCTTTAATAATGAAAATGCCTAGATTTACAGTAATTAGAAACTGTAACGCACTTGGACACGAGGTTATATTACACTTGTGGTAGAAGCCTGCCCGGACCCAACCGGCATATCCAGCAACCACAAGTGGTGAATCTAATGTAAGGGTTCTAAGTTCATAAACACGTAACGTGCTAGAACACGAGGTTAAGTCCGACTTGTAGAAGAAGTCTGCTCGGAACCGCCCGGCATATCCAGCATCCACAAGTAGGAGGCTTAATGTGTAAGGTTTAGCGCATTATAACCATAAATGAATAAATGGTAATGGACTTGTAATACTTAACCTGTTTGAATCCATAGGGGTTACATGAACATGTTAAGTGAGTAGGGGTTAAGTAAACTTGCTTGAAACGATGGGAGGGTTAAGTATATCTTAGGGTGGTGGGTAATATTTATATATATGTGCCCACAAACTTAACCTGTTGGGGTTATGCAATCTTGTTACTCTGGTAGGGCATAACCTGTGGAAATCCTAGTAGTGGGGATGCAAGCCTAGGGGGAAGCTTATATCTCCTTGTTTGTGGGACTCGTTTGATTCAATAACCCATATATAGGTATCAAACGACTACTCCGAACTAGATCGGAGACGGGGCACGCTTACTGGGTTGATTGTAAGAGATCCAAAAGAGGGGACGGTGTGGGCGGCGCATTCCGACGGGGTCATGCGCATGCATGGGTCCGGACTAGATGTGACGATCCCAAAACCCCGTGACACGGTGTTAAGGATAATCATTGGAATATAACACATTAATCATCATTAGCAGATCACAGATAATAGCATAAACAGAAAATAGAATAATTTACACGCATATGACAGCGGAATCATATAGATATCATCACATCAGAGAAGCACAGTACAGGATACAACTTAGTGCATAATGATACATAATCAGTCACCATCGCCTGAGGCAGAATCATACATAAAGGGTACACAAAATAAATATCAGCCTACATCGCCAATGGCGGAATCATAATATAGATACAATAATGGCGGAGAAAATCCAAGTCAGCACGGTGTAGTCAAGCCTCTCCATGAGCCAAAAGTGCGTCAGAAACCTGTAACTAGGTTGCCCGTGTGAAAATGAGGGCACCCGAGTTTGCAAGGTGAAACAAACTACGAGTCAGTCATGGGACTGGTATGAGAAATCTACTCCACTTATTAACAACAATAATAAGGAAAATCAAAGGACCACGCCATTTTCGCGGAACGGGTTTACTCCAATGAGTGCTAGTGCATGAAATAAAGTAAATGATTAAATCATCTCAATGCTTTTTATAAAATGAAGCCATTATAAGACTCAGGTCCCATCACACAATGCAACGCAAGCCGGAGGATAGAGTTTTCCCTTATAATGGCCAAAGATGCTTCATACGAATAAAACAAAAGTGTTTGATATTATTACTAGTGCATATATGTTTCAAAAGCAAATTCAATCATAAATATCAATCCTAGACGGCATGGGTACCATATATCATGTCACCATACTAGTAATACAATCACATCCGCATATTTCGTATTGGAAACTGGATTCCTTCATGAGTCGAGGCAAGGGGCAAGCTCCTCTCCGATTCGAGACACTCTAGCAAATGCCTCGGGACCGCACACAGCAATCCCCTGGATCCTCCAAGGCCGGTCCTCTCTTACTTTTGAGGATTGGCAATTCCTGAACACACGTTTCCCGGTCCTTACGGACCTATAATCGAGGCGCCTCGTATTCCAACAACCACACAGGTGAAAAGTAGAAATAAATGTCAGGGCTGGGAGGTCACTGACACCACCATAGCTAGAAAGAAACGTCGTGCACTCCTTGGGTCCTTCTCCCGTTTTTGACTCATACCGGGGTGTGAGGCTCACGAATTCACGTTATACACAAAGCTACGTCACACAGACCATGCTTTGATCATCAACCACAAGACTTTGCTTTGCAACAGAAGCCTTGATCATATGCCACTCAGGCGTGCCACACGGGCAATCCACTCCATGCGACTGATTTCTGTCAATACATAACCTCTGAGCTCGTATGTCTCAGAGAAGGGCGTTAAGCAAGAGAATAAATTCTCCGCCGCCAAACAGATATATATTTAACAGAGATCAATCAACACAGAACAAAATCTAATGTCAGACACACCGTCCATTTACAAGTCCGTTCTGGGTCTGAACGAAACCAGAGGCACCAATTCCTCGCATATCCGTACAATCAACAGTATGTTTGGACGGCTACTACTTCAGTTCCTTCATGGTAGCTACTCCAATCACGAGCATCAGTAGCGCCCATCCATCCAATGTGGAGATCGTCGGTCTTCAACTGTCTTCGACTCTTCGACTTCTCAACGTCGATCGATTATTTGAAATGAGATAAACTCGGCCTTTTCAAATAACCCACGTATATTTTGATTTTCAAATCAATTAATCACATGGTTGGACTATTCAACATTCACATTTCAGTTATTTAGTTATAATTTTCATGTCAAATACATTCAGCCATCACATATCAAGCAAACACAACAAAATTAGTTTATTTTCACTCTATATCGTCTATAGTATTTTATAACGATATATCGCCATTTTTATTTAATTTAAAACGGCCATATTTAATTAAACGACGTTTCAGGTCGTGTCGATGCACTGGCGCTACTTTTCACTAATTTTGTTTTACACATATCTGAAAATCTAACCGTTGGATCTTCACAAATTTTATATCATTAGGAAGGTCATTTCAAAACGAATCCAATGGTTTCAGTTTTGGGAAAATCCGACGGTCGGATCTTCCACACTAGCCATTTGAAGTTACGATTTCAATTTACGAACTACAGCGTCGTTATTCGATTTAATTTAATTATATTATTTATATATATAAATATAATCGTTTCTGGCGCTGTTTTTCTTCAGATTTGAATTAAACATTCCAGACCATCCAACCGTCGGATCTTCACAAAGTTGGTGTCGTTGGAAAGATATTTCCAAGGCGAACCCAACGGTTGCGGTTTCGGGAAAATCCAATGGTCGGATTTCCCGTACTAGTCGTTTGAAATCACGGTTTCGAAACACGAACTGCACGGCCACGTTTCGTTTTAATTTTATTTATATTTATATATTTATATAAATATAGTTCATTCAAAAATTCCTATATCGTTTCCACTTCAATTATTTCACTAACGCCTTTAAATTTCGGAAAATTTCGCCATAACCTCCTTTGTACGGGAGGGGCTGGGAAAATTCCCAAATAGCCACACGGGCGTCTCATATCAAAATGAAAAAGACAAAGCCAAGCGGCTAGCCAACAGGCTCATAAAATCATCACCCAAACAAAACAGTAAATGTGTACCTATTTGTCGGGCACAAAATTTTATTCCTCTTCTCTAGCCCCTTTGCTATAACCTGTTCAATAGATATGCATGTACATATATACAATTTCTATCACTTATCATTTTCCATTCAACTTCATATTTGATTTACTTTGGTTTAAAAACACCATTCAGTCTAATGTTGCATGCATAGGCTAAAATCATATCATTAGCTAATTAATGTATATTTCAACTCATGCACATTTATTTGAACAAGTGGCTATTTTTAACACTTCACATTTCAAAGATGATAATTTTGGCGAACTAAATTAGATTTCAACACATGACTATTTTATTTAGTTCTTATGCATGTTAAAAATAATATTTCTTTCACAAATATTTATTTCAACGCTCGCATATCTTTAGCATAACACCCATATGATAAAAATGATATTTTTATCGTTTAAAATATTTATTCGACAAATGGATGTTTTCAACACTTCATAGTTTCAATAAAAATGTAATTTTTATTGTTCGATCTTTTTATTCAACACATGAACTTTTCCACTATACACACTTCTCAACAAATGAGCATTTCCACACATGGACATTTTATTTATGTTGTTCATATTAGAAAGATGGAATTTTTTGTTGAAACTATTTATATAAGGCGAATATTTTTCATACTTCATATATATATATATATATGTGATTTTTATTGTTTAAACACTTCATTCATTCACAAATGAATTTAATTTTCACACAACACTTTTCAACATATGAACATTTCCACACATGGATATAGTTTCAACATATGACTTTAATTTCAACGCATGAAAATGATTTCAACATATGAAAATAATTCTAACACACAAAGATTATTCAAAATTTCGACAGCATAACGGCAGGGTAGTTAAAACCGGCACCGTCCCTAGTACGGCTCCTCGCTCTACCTTAAAACCTCGCGGTTTTTGACAATGGGGATTCATGCATCTAATTCGCACGCAGGCGGCATGTTTATTTTTATTTCCACAAATATTTCCAATTCATTTCAATCACCAATGGGTATTTTTCAATCACAACCAAACAATGTCAACCACAATCAATTATTCAACCATTCGTATTTTTCATCCAATATTTCACACCAATTCACAACAATAAATATCGTCCATGGTTTATGGACGAGGGGAGTATATATATATATATACATATATATATATATATATATTTAATTGCTATATTTCACTTGCATTTCAACACATATATCAATTATTCTATGCATGTAAAATTCATACTTCGCTCATATAGCTTACACCACGCATGTACATGAGGTATACGACACGTATGTAATTTATATTTCGCTAATATAAATTATACACGACATTTTCCATTCAAATTCATGTTAATTTAGATTTCTCACAATGGTTTTCGGAGTGCTAAAAATCGATACGATGTCAGAAAAATCCGCGGCTTCTTCTATTGGGTAGAGAGCTTCCTTGCAGTCCCGATGTTTCCTGCTTCATTGAATTTCGTCAACACACTAAAAAGATATGATTTTTCAAAGTGTAAACATCAAAAAAAAACTCACCTTTCACGAAGGTTCTAAACTAGGTTTACGGTTTTCGCGAGAATCGGGGCACGAGTAGATGATCGGCGAGTTGGACGTGGAAGAGGGAAGAGAGGGCTATCTGGCGGTGGTGGTTTGGTGGCGTTCGGTGGTCAGGATCGGCGACGGCGGCGCTGGGAAGGTCGGGGCTTTGGAGCCTCGATTCAGGCGGAGGAGGGGTTGGTCGGCGTCGAATTGGGGTCGGATCTGACGGGGAGGAGAAGGCGGTTCGAGTGGTGGCAGTGGCGAAGGCTGGAAGCGACGGCAGCGGCGGCGATCGGGCCTGGAAGTTTGGAGCACGGGTCGCCGTTGGTTCGGAGGGTTATTTTTTTTATAATAATGAATGGAGAATTCTGATTGGCCGAGGACTTTATTAACTTATTAAATAGTGTTTTCTCAAACGAACTCCTTTTCAAACCCAACGACTGTCGCCCCTAGCTAAATACCCCCATTCCGGACACAATGGGATATGTTTCGTAGGTCAATTCGACTGTTACAGTCAGTTATTTTTCAAATTAATGTATAAAACATTTAATTTTTAACTCTGAACGCACATTTCAATTTGCCAGGGCCACAAACTGATTCGAAAAATTCCAGAAAAATAAATCTAGCTATGTTTTGACGATACGGTCCCAACAAAACTAGTTTCATCGAATTCTGAGATCGTTTGAAAAATGGCCATTTTCTGGTCGATCCAATTTAACAGAAATTGACCAAACACATTTTCTTTTGCCACGCTCACATACTAGCTTCAAAAATTATGAAATTTGAAACCTAGCAATAGTTTGATATCCCGGACCCAACAAAAGTGGTTTCGTCGAATTCCGAGGTCGTATACAAAATATCAATTTTCCAGGGCTATATATTCTATATAGCGACCTATCTGAAAATTCATTCGGCCATAACTTTTGATTCCCGTTATGAAACTTCGATTTTTCAGATTCGTTAGAAAGGTATATATTGACTAATAGATTTAAATATTTTTGGTTTCACTAAAATCCGTTATATTCTCCACCCTGCACAGTCAGTCAAAGTTTGAATTCAAATTTTCAAACTGACTCACTATTTCTAATTCACTATTTTATTGAAATCTTCTATTTCAATTGCTCAAATTCCTTTGAAATCACCAATTTAAAAATTTTAAATTGGCTCGTATTTTCTGGGTTATTACAATCTCCCCCACTCAAAACTTTTCGTCCTCGAAAAGGAAACAACAGTAAAGTAGGAAACAAAATGTAAATGCAAAGTATTGTAAAGGTACCTTGCACTGGAGTTAGTCAGAGATATCCACTCTGCATTTGGGGTAAGCTTGCTTAATGCTTTCCTCAGTCTCCCAAGTACAGTCTCTAGGATCACCGCTCCACTGCACTTTAACTAAATGAACCTTTTTGCTTCTGAGTTCTCTAGTTTCTTTGCCAACAATCTTTAATGGCTCTCTTCTGAGTGATAATTCTGGGGTTTTGTCCACATCCTGTTGCGTTGCTTCTTCTACAACAAGATCCAGATCATGCACATGTCTTCTAAGTTGAGATACGTGAAATACATCATGCACTCCAGGCAACCAATCTGGCAATTGAACCCTATAAGCAAGAGTTCCAATTCGTTCGAGTATAGGAAAGGGACCAATAAATCTCGGTGCCAACTTCCCAGTCTTGCCAAATCTGATTACTCCTCTCATCGGAGAAACTTTCAAATAAACATGATCACCAACAGCAAATGTCAAATCTCTCCTTCTAGAATCTGCATAACTTTTCTGTCGGCTTTGGGCGGTTCTCAAACGCTTTTGGATGAAATCGACTTTATCAGATGCTTCTCTAATCATATCGGGTCCTAACACAAGTCTATTGCCAGGTTCTACCCAACATGCTGGAGATCTGCAGGGTCTGCCATATAACGCTTCAAATGGCGACATTCCCAAACTTGCTTGATAGCTATTGTTATATGAGAATTCTGCCAAATGCAAATGATCTTCCCATGACCCACCAAAATCAATTATACAAGCCCGCAATCAATCTTCTAAAATTCTGTTCACCCGCTCAGTTTGGCCATCTGTTTGAGGGTGATAAGCGGTGCTCATATTCAGTTTTGCTCCCAATTCTATCTGGAAAGCCTCCCAGAATTTGCTAGTAAATAGGGGATCTCTATCACTAACTATGTTGATGGGAATTCCATGCAGCTTAACGATTTCTTTGAAATATATCTGTGCTAGACTTTGAGCGGTTCTGTTGGATCTGACAGGTATAAAATGGGCAGTCTTCGTGAAGCGATCTATGATTACCCAAATGCTGTCATTACCTTTCCTGGTTCGCGGTAAGCCATCTATGAAATCCATGGAAATCTGTTCCCATTTCCAACTTGGGACTTCCAACGGTTGCAACAATCCAGCCAGCTTCTGTTGGTCGCTCTTGACAATTGACAAGTAGGGCATCTGCTAACATACAAAGAAATATCCCTTTTCATTGCCTTCCACCAGAAAGTGCGTTTGATATCGTTGTACATTTTACTCACACCTGGATGGATGCAAAATTTGGACTTATGGCATTCATCCAGCACTTCTCTTTTGAGCTCAGGAAGGTTGGGAACACAACTTATCCCATTCAGCCTCAGAACTTCTTCTTTATCTACTTGAAAGCTTGAGGGCTCTCCCTTCTGGATTCTTCCTTTGATCTTTTGAATGAAATAATCATTCTTTTGGAGAGCACAAATCTTATCGATCAAGCTAGTGTAATTATAAGATGGGCAACGATTGCGGTCTTTCTACTAAGCGCATCCGATACAACGTTAGCCTTCCCCGGCGTATACAGGATATCAAGATCAGAAGCTGCAAGAAATTCTAGCCAACGCTGCTGTCTCAGATTCAGATCTTTCTGGGTATATAAATACTTCAATGATTGATGATTTGTGTACAGTACAAATTTCTCGCCCAATAAATAATGCCTCCAAATTTTCAATGCAAAAACGATGGCTAGCAACTCAAGATCATGAGTCACATAATTCTTCTCATGCGGTTTCAGTTGGCGGCTTGCATAAGCGACTACTTGGCCTCTTTGCATTAACACTGCACCAAGACCTCTAATAGAAGCATCTGTCCAAATCGTTAAATCCTGATTTCCATCAATAATGGTTAACACTGGAGCAGTGGTCAGTTTCGATTTCAATTCCTGGAAAGCTTCTTCATAGTCGGAAGTCCACTTAAACTTTTCATGTTTCTTTGTGAGCTTCGTTAACGGACCGGATATCCTCGAAAAATCCTTAACGAACTTCCGATAATAACTAGCCAACCCCATGAAACTTCTAACTTCCGTGGGAGTAGTGGGTTGTTTCCAGTCTCGAATCGCTATTATTCTGCTTGGGTCAACAGAAATTCCTTTCTCTGACACGACATGGCCAAGAAATTTGACTTCTTCTTGCCAGAAGACACATTTAGAGAATTTGGCTTTGAAGATGTTCTTCCTTAGAATCTCCAATACTTGTTCTAAGTGTTTTTCATGCTCGGGTTTTGATTTGGAGTAGATTAAAATATCATCGATAAATACGAGGGAAAATTTATTCAGAAATCCCCTGAACACTCTATTCATTAGATCGACAAAGTATGCTGGAGCGTTGCATAGGCCAAACGGCATTACTAACCATTCATAAAATATGTCTGGACCTCTGAAAGCTGTCAAAGGAACACACTCTTCTGTTATTCTCAATTGATGAAACCCTGTAGCTAGGTCCATTCGGGAAAATACTTTTGCCCCATTCAATTGGTCTAGCAAATCATCGATGCGGGGTAATGGATATTTATTTTTAAGTGTCTGTTTGTTGAGGTCTCGATAATCAACACATAATCTAAGAGTACCGTCTGACTTTGGGACAAACACAACAGCTGCACCCCAATTAGAAAAACTAGGTCTGATTAGACCCTTCCACAACAGTTGATGAGTTTGATCGCCCAATTCTACTTTTTCCTTCGGCGTCATTCTACAAATTGGATGTACCACTGGTCTGGCATTGGGAATTAGATCGATTCGGAATTTTATTTCTCTTTGCGGAGGTAAGTTCTCAACTTCTTCAAACACATCCGCATAGTTTCTTACAATAGGAATCTTTTCTATGGAAGTGGGGATAAGTTCTAATGCTGACCAAAATTCTTCTCTATTCGGATTCGAACCGTGACAGGGTACCGTAATATATCCAAGCTTCGTTCGAATTTTAACGATTCTTTCCGCACACTTCACTTCGGCTTCATACTTCGTTAACCAATCTAGCCCGAGAATGATATCGAATTCGGGAAAATCCATAACGATTAAATCAAAAGGAAACTTGTAGAAAGAATAAGAGACTGGCACTCTACAATATGAACTGAGAGTAACAGGACCCCCTATCGGGTTATGTACTTCCACCGATTCTTTGAGCTTTCGCTGTTTTAACTTTAATTTGTGCACTGTGTTTCTAGCAATAAAACTACGTGAGGCACCTGTGTCAAACAACACAGAAACAGGAATATTTTTAATGGTAAGGGTACCTCCCAAAACATCAGGTTTACCTGCTCCGTCGGAAGCAGCTGGCGGTCTCGACCTGTCATAGACATGAGCTACTGTAGCTTTCTTCAGCAAAGGACAGTCTTTGACCAGATGACCAGTCTTGCGACAATTGAAGCACGAGCGAGGGTTCTGGGAGTCTTTGCTCGAGCCTTGAGAATTTGTCTTCTGCCTCTTTGGAGTTGTGCAAACATTTGAGTAGTGCCCCAGCTTTCCACAGTTAAAGCAATTTCCTCTTGGCGGCTTGCCAGTCTGAGGTTTTGAAGATGCTGCTTGGCTTGACTCGCCTTGATTTACAGCAGGCTTGCGCTTGTTTCCGGCTTGGCTTCTAGCGCGATCCTGATCCAGATGCCTTTGATCAAGGTCTTCGTAGTTGCATGTCATTTCCACCAGTTCGTTGAATTCCAGCTTGACATGGGCCATGGCTCTATCATGATATTGTCGTCTTAGCCCAAGGATAAACCTCTTATTTTTGGATTTCGCGGTGGCGACGAGCTCCGGAGCATAGGGCGACAACAGTGTAAATTTATTCAGATAATCTTGCATGGAAAGATCCCCCTGCTGGAGATTGGCGAAGTCATTGTGCATTCTTTCTAGAGCTTGTTCTGGGACATATTTCTCCTTGAAGAGTTCTTTGAATCCATCCCATGTTCTTCCAGCTTCTCTATTCCCGGCGGTGAGAGATTCCCACCATAGTTCAGCTTGTTCCTGCATAAGCCAGGCGCCCATAATAGCTTTGTCTTCGTCTCCGAGCCTTAGGCCTTCAAGAATTTTCTCGCATGTTTTGAGCCATGCAAGGGCCTCTATTACTGTGCCAGTACCCGAGAAGGTCTTGCCTCCTAAGTTCTTATATCTCTTAGCTACACGGTCTAGCTCGAAGTATTGAGCTGCCGGAGGTTGTATCAAAGGTCCTTCTTGAGCTGGGACTTCTCCCCTTCCTCGGCCTCGGCCGGCACGGCCTCCTCTAGCGGCGGCTGCTCTGGTAGCCATTTGTTAAATTCTGTATAAGCAAGAAAAGAGTCAGCTAACAGAAATGATAGTCTATTGCATGATTAAGCAGAAAGTTTACGGAAAGATAATGATGAACTGATCAAATTGTTTTTGCTATTCTGCTCGGCTCATTCTAGGACTTTACTAGTCCTATCTCTAATGAGCGACTCGCCTTAGAATACTACTGATTCTATTTTGAGGAAATGTTTAATGTGTTATACTCCAGAACTAAGGTTAACCAAAGCTCTGATACCAGCTGTGACGATCCCAAAACCCCGTGACACGGTGTTAAGGATAATCATTGGAATATAACACATTAATCATCATTAGCAGATCACAGATAATAGCATAAACAGAAAGTAGAATAATTTACACACATATGACAGCGAAATCATATAGATATCATCACATCAGAGAAGCACAGTACAGGATACAACTTAGTGCATAATGATACATAATCAGTCACCATCGCCTGAGGCGGAATCATACATAAAGGGTACACAAATATCAGTCTACACCGCCAATGGCGGAATCATAATATAGATACAATAATGGCGGAGAAAATCCAAGTCAGCACGGTGTAGTCAAGCCTCGCCATGAGCCAAAAGTGCGTCAGAAACCTGTAACTAGGCTGCCCGTGTGAAAATGAGGGCACCCGAGTTTGCAAGGTGAAACAAACTACGAGTCAGTCATGGGACTGGTATGAGAAATCTACTCCACTTATTAACAACAATAATAAGGCAAATCAAAGGACCACGCCACTTTCGCGGAACGGGTTTACTCCAATGAGTGCTAGTGCATGAAATAAAGTAAATGATTAAATCATCGCAATGCTTTTTATAAAATGAAGCCATTATAAGACTCAGTTCCCCTCACACAATGCAACGCAAGCCAGAGGATAGAGTTTTCCCCTATAATGGCCAAAGATGCTTCATACGAATAAAACAAAAGTGTTTGATATTATTACTAGTGCATATATGTTTCAAAAGCAAATTCAATCATAAATATCAATCCTAGACGGCATGGGTACCATATATCATGTCGCCATACTAGTAATACAATCACATCCGCATATTTCGTATTGGAAACTGGATTCCTTCATGAGTCGAGGCAAGGGGCAAGCTCCTCTCCGATTCGAGACACTCTAGCAAATGCCTCGGGACCGCACACAGCAATCCCCTGGATCCTCCAAGGCCGGTCCTCTCTTACTTTTGAGGATTGGCAATTCCTGAACACACGTTTCCCGGTCCTTACGTACCTATAATCGAGGCGCCTCGTATTCCAACAACCACACAGGTGAAAAGTAGATATAAATGTCAGGGCTGGGAGGTCACTGACACCACCATAGCTAGAAAGAAATGTCGTGCACTCCTTGGGTCCTTCTCCCGTTTTTGACTCATACCGAGGTGTGAGGCTCACGAATTCACGTTATACACAAAGCTACGTCACACAGACCATGCTTTGATCATCAACCACAAGACTTTGCTTTGCAACAGAAGCCTTGATCATATGCCACTCAGGCGTGCCACATAGGCAATCCACTCCATGCGACTGATTTCTGTCAATACATAACCTCTGAGCTCGTATGTCTCAGAGAAGGGCGTTAAGCAAGAGAATAAATTCTCTGCCGCCAAACAGATATATATTTAACAGAGATCAATCAACACAGAACAAAATCTAATGTCAGACACACCGTCCATTTACAAGTCCGTTCTGGGTCTGAACGAAACCGGAGGCACCAATTCCTCGCATATCCGTACAATCAACAGTATGTTTGGACGGCTACTACTTCAGTTCCTTCATGGTAGCTACTCCAATCACGAGCATCAGTAGCGCCCATCCATCCAATGTGGAGATCGTCGGTCTTCAACCGTCTTCGACTTCTCAACGTCGATCGATTATTTGAAATGAGATAAACTCGGCCTTTTCAAATAACCCACGTATATTTTGATTTTCAAATCAATTAATCACATGGTTGGACTATTGAACATTCACATTTCAGTTATTTAGTTATAATTTTCATGTCAAATACATTCAACCATCACATATCAAGCAAACACAACAAAATAGGTTTATTTTCACTCTATATCGTCTATAGTATTTTATAACGATATATCGCCATTTTTATTTAATTTAAAACGGCCATATTTAATTAAACGACGTTTCAGGTCGTGTCGATGCACCGGCGCTGCTTTTCACTAATTTTGTTTTACACATATATGAAAATCTAACCGTTGGATCTTCACAAATTTTACATCATTAGGAAGGTCATTTCAAAACGAATCCAATGGTTTCAGTTTTGGGAAAATCCGACGGTCGGATCTTCCACACTAGCCATTTGAAGTTACGATTTCAATTTACGAACTACAGCGTCGTTATTCGATTTAATTTAATTATATTATTTATATATATAAATATAATCGTTTCCGGCGCTGTTTTTCTTCAGATTTGAATTAAACATTCCAGACCATCCAACCGTCAGATCTTCACAAAGTTGGTGCCGTTGGAAAGATATTTCCAAGGCGAACCCAACGGTTGCGGTTTTGGGAAAATCCAATGGTCGGATTTCCCGTACTAGTCGTTTGAAATCACGGTTTCGAAACACGAACTGCACGGCCACGTTTCGTTTTAATTTTATTTATATTTATATATTTATATAAATATAGTTCATTCAAAAATTCCTATATCGTTTCCACTTCAATTATTTCACTAAAGCCTTTAAATTTCGGAAAATTTCGCCATAACCTCCTTTGTACGGGAGGGGCTGGGAAAATTCCCAAATAGCCACACGGGCGTCTCATATCAAAAAGAAAAAGAAAAAGCCAAGCGGCTAGCCAACAGGCTCATAAAATCATCACCCAAACAAAACAGTAAATGTGTACCTATTTGTCGGGCACAAAATTTTATTCCTCTTCTCTAGTCCCTTTGCTATAACCTGTTCAACATATATGCATGTACATATATACAATTTCTATCACTTATCATTTTCCATTCAACTTCATATTTGATTTACTTTGGTTTAAAACACCATTCAGTCTAATGTTGCATGCATAGGCTAAAATCATATCATTAGCTAATTAATGTATATTTCAACTCATGCACATTTATTTGAACAAGTGGCTATTTTTAACACTTCACATTTCAAAGATGATAATTTTGGCGAACTAAATTAGATTTCAACACATGACTATTTTATTTAGTTCTTATGCATGTTAAAAATAATATTTCTTTCACAAATATTTATTTCAACGCTCGCATATCTTTAGCATAACACCCGTATGATAAAAATGATATTTTTATCGTTTAAAATATTTATTCGACAAATGGATGTTTTCAACACTTCATAGTTTCAATAAAAATGTAATTTTTATTGTTCGATCTTTTTATTCAACACATGAACTTTTCCACTATACACACTTCTCAACAAATGAGCATTTCCACACATGGACATTTTATTTATGTTGTTCATATTAGAAAGATGGAATTTTTTTGTTGAAACTATTTATATAAGGCGAATATTTTTCGTACTTCATATATATATATATATATATATATATATATATATATAAATGTGATTTTTATTGTTTAAACACTTCATTCATTCACAAATGAATTTAATTTTCACATAGCACTTTTCAACATATGAACATTTCCACACATGGATATAGTTTCAACATATGACTTTAATTTCAACGCATGAAAATGATTTCAACATATGAAAATAATTCTAACACACAAAGATTATTCAAAATTTCGGCAGCATAACGGCAGGGTAGTTAAAACCGGCACCGTCCCTAGTACGGCTCCTCGCACTACCTTTAAACCTCACGGTTTTTGACAATGGGGATTCATGCATCTAATTCGCACGCAGGCGGCATGTTTATTTTTATTTCCACAAATATTTCCAATTCATTTCAATCACCAATGGGTATTTTTCAATCACAACCAAACAATGTCAACCACAAACAATTATTCAACCATTCGTATTTTTCATCCAATATTTCACACCAATTCACAACAATAAATATCGTCCATGGTTTATGGACGAGGGGAGTATATATATATATATATATATTTAATTGCTATATTTCACTTGCATTTCAACACATATATCAATTATTCTATGCATGTAAATTCATACTTCGCTCATATAGCTTACACCACGCATGTACATGAGGTATACGACACGTATGTAATTTATATTTCGCTAATATAAATTATACGCGACATTTTCCATTCAAATTCATGTTAATTTAGATTTCTCACATTGGTTTTCGAAGTGCTAAAAATCGATACGATGTCAGAAAAATCCGCGGCTTCTTCTATTGGGTAGAGAGCTTCCTTGCAGTCCCGATGTTTCCTGCTTCATCGAATTTCTTCAACACACTAAAAAGATATGATTTTTCAAAGTGTAAACATAAAAAAAAACTCACCTTTCACGAAGGTTCTAAACTAGGTTTACGGTTTTTGCGAGAATCGGGGCACGAGGAGATGATCGGCGAGTTGGACGTGGAAGAGGGAAGAGAGGGCTATCTGGCGGTGGTGGTTTGGTGGCGTTCGGTGGTCAGGATCGGCGGCGGCGGCACTGGGAAGGTCGAGGCTTTGGAGCCTCGATTCAGGCGGAGGAGGGGTTGGTCGGCGTCGAACTGGGGTCGGATCTGACGGGGAGGAGAAGGCGGTTCGAGTGGTGGCGGTGGCGAAGGCTGGAAGCAACGGCAGCGGCGGCGATCGGGCCTGGAAGTTTGGAGCACGGGTCGCTGTTGGTTCGGAGGTTTTTTTTTTTAAATAATGAATGGAGAATTTTGATTGGCCGAGGACTTTATTAACTTATTAAATAGTGTTTTCTCAAACGAACTCCTTTTCAAACCCAACGACTGTCGCCCCTAGCTAAATACCCCCATTCCGGACACACTGGGATATGTTTCGTAGGCCAATTTGACTGTTACAGTCAGTTATTGTTCAAATTAAAGTATAAAACATTTAATTTTTAACTCTGAATGCACATTTCAATTTGCCAGGGCCACAAACTTATTCGAAAAATTCCAGAAAAATAAATCTAGCTATGTTTTGACGCTACCGTCCCAACAAAACTAGTTTCGTCGAATTCTGAGATCGTTTGAAAAATGGCCATTTTCTGGTCGATCCAATTTAACAGAAATTGACCAAACACATTTTCTTTTGCCACGCTCACACACTAGCTTCAAAAATTATGAAATTCGAAACCTAGCAATAGTTTGACATCCCGGACCCAACAAAAGTGGTTTCGTCGAATTCCGAGGTCGTATACAAAATATCAATTTTCCAGGGCTATATATTCTATATAGCGACCTATCTAATTCATTCGGCCATAAATTTTGATTCCCGTTATGAAACTTTGATTTTTCAGATTCGTTAGAAAGGTATTGACTAACAGATTTAAATAATTTTGGTTTCACTAAAATCCGTTATATTTTCCACCCTACACAGGCAGTCAAAGTTTGAATTCAAATTTTCAAACTGACTCACTATTTCTAATTCACTATTTTATTAAAATCTTCTATTTTAATTGCTCAAATTCCTTTGAAATCACAAATTTAAAAATTTTAAATTGGCTCGTATTTTCTGGGTTATTACACTAGAGGAGGCTAAGACGCCGTGACATCGATAGATATGGTTGTGCACATCCTGAAAATAAAGGGTTGCCACTTTAGGAAGAGATACAACCTACTGTGGGTCCAGCACAGGGTATTTACGTAGTTGGGAGTCGATCGATTGGGGTAGTAATTAGGGTACATCTAGTCTCTCTTGTTTAAGAGCTAGTTAGTATCCTTAGGGATAACACCGATATGTTCAGTTGGGCTGCCAGTTATTGTATGGGTAAAAACCTCTCACTAGAAGTACACCTATGTCTACCATCATGTACTTGTTAGGGATCATCTTGTTTAGTATACTAGTAATGGTGCAAAGAAAGAAAAGTGCTAGGGAAGTGTTATTTATTCTATCCTGTTTACCTTGTTATACCTGCCATATATGTTGTTATCTCTCTCCAGTTTATATGCCTGTCATGATGCTTCTACTTATTTATATGCTAAAAGTAAATGGACTCTCCAGACTTATGTCTAACCTATTTTGTTTCCTCTTCTTTCTCTTCCACCCCCCCCCCTAGGTTCTCAGGGTGGGAATACTGAAGCTTGTTCGGAACTCTTCTTTCCTTCTGCTTGGAGTTGCTTAGATGTATTGTTTGATTTCATACATTTTCTACTATGGCTATGTTTTTTGGGATTATGCTATATTCATGTTTATTGTACTCTGCTGATTTTAGTACAAGACAGAAGTTTTAAATTGATGTACTGGTTTTATGTATTTCAGACTTATGATGTAACTATGTTTTGAACCACGATGTTTTCTATTTGATAAAAGTTTTAAATTCCGCTGCTAATTTATATATGTCTTGTAATATTTCTGTTTACCTATAATGCTTCACGAAACTTAATGCATTCTCTTAATGTGGCACTAACGGACGTGAGGTGTCACAGTAATGCCAAAGACAGGACCTGAGCATCATCTTACTCATGTTCGAAAAACCCAACTCAGAAGAAGAGGGTTGTAATGACCCGCAAATCCTCAACATCAGAGTTGACTATATACATCATACGTCCAACCCAAATATCACGAAAATACGAAACATTTTTTTTAGAAGAAAGAGGTAGAAGAAGAACAGAAATAACAACAAAGAATCTCACATCGCAGCGGAACAAAATATAATATATCATAACTTTTGAAATACAAAATTTCAACTGTATAACATACACTTATCAGAGTACAACACTTACAACACAGCGGAACAAAACTCTATATAACTAACGCTAATGCCTCCTGCTCCAAGCTCCTTTAGATAGATCTGTAAAATCCTGAACTACTTGACTGCCCGTACAAATTTAGGCACCCAAGAGTTTAGGTAGAACAAAACAAAATAAACTCCGGGTCAGTCATGGGACTGGTATGAGTAAACAGTTTAAAACAATTTCAGAAACTAAAGGATATCTCATAAGGCCACGCCGTATAACACGGAACGGGTTTTTCCCTTATGAGAATCCAAACACTTGATTTAACTTTCAAAATCCCTTTGAAAGGAACTATAATCTTTATATCAAAACTCTTTTGATATTATAATAATGTCTAAATCAAGTAGATAACAATCTAGTGGAACGTTTGCATCTCACGTTCCACATATATAATATGCAATCAAAACCGCAAGCACGTATTGGGTATTTGATTTCCAATTATGACAAGGTATGGAACCACCTTCCGCTGGTATATCTCTAGAGGAGAATACACCGAGTTCAACAAGAACATCTTGCAACTCAGCCACACATGACCGACCACTCATTTGGCTTGAGTGTATCGAATGTATATCACCAATGGTTGGGATCAGCAACCGTTTCCCGAATGGGACAACATCGACAATAGATTTTTAGAAGTAAATGAAACTCTAGATCAGGTGATTATACACCCTAATAGGTGCGACCTACATAGCCATGCTGCCTGCCCGATTTCTGTCATTTACCGGTTGATGAGGCTAGAAGCTACGCTTTATCATCACACCAGATTCACTTTGAATGCCACATCATCAAATCCATCAAACCACCGATTGACATCCTCAACAGTACATTACGTGTTAGCTAAAAGAAGTTTCCTTCTCCACTTCCACTCTTGGTACGGTTGAAGAAATCAATGTACGTGACCTTTCTGGAAATACTCTGTCAGACATTCATCCATACAAGTCACCCAGGAACAGGATGAACCGAAGGCACAATTTCTATTAATAGAAAAAGTCCTTGCACTCTACTCCGTCTTCGATTATCTTTACATAATCTGATTTGCACACTACTACCAATACGGAGTGGTTCTTCGGATAATAATCCAACCGGTCTCTCCATATTGACAACGATGGTCAAAACTTCGATAGTCTGTGATTTAACTATCGAATAAAAACAAGTGTTTCGATAGTCGATGATTTAACTATCGAAGAAAACAAGTGTTCATCCAATTATCAAACAATCATTGAGCCCTTAATTAATATTCCATTAATTAAATCACTTCTCCATTTCTTTATCAATATTTGTTAACCAAGTATTTTCAATAACCATATTGGCCTTAAACGTTATTTGGAAAACATTTCCATCTATCGCCTTCCTTTATTTTCTAAACTTTAGAAAATATATGCTAGTTATAATTGGAAAATATTCCAATTGCTTATCTCTTTTCCGATCTCGTTTATTTCTATACTTAGGAAATATTTAACATCTATTTCCCAGCTTACATTTATTTGGGTTAAAACGGATGTTGTGTAAAACATCGTTACGACAACCCAAATACTATATTCAACTAAATTTTATCTAACATTGATCTTTGAGCCTGAAATCTTACTATTTATTTGTTAATAATGAAATCAATCGAGTTGGGGTATAACTACCTCTCAGACCTTGACTGAATAACATTTATAACGTCAAAACAGATATGACTACTTACTCGAATAATCAATACCACACAACTACTTCTTCACTTTTAAACACATATTACTTTCTTTTTCTATTCTTACTAGATTTTATTCTTATACTACCTTTTTGATTATACTATTCTATTTCTAAGTTGGTTTCCTTATCGACTTCTATATATATTGATATATATTTCTAGTTGTCAAATTTTCTTAAAAATATTCTAACTCCTTAAATTTTCGGAAAAATTCGCCATAACCTCCTTTGTACTGGGAGCATCGGGAAAATCCCCAAACTGCCACACAGGCCTTCTCCAATCAAAAAGAAAAAGAAAAGCCAAGCGGCTAGCCGATACGGCGCATAAAATCTCATATGGAAATTAAATACGTACCTTTTTGTCGGGCATTCTATTTATATACCTTCTAACACTTTATTCCAAACCTGTCTCCTGTATATTTATACCTGTCCAATCTATTTCCAACTATACCCGATCGTTTTACTATATTCATCGATTAATTTGTTAATTAACTCTTCAGTCTACTTCACCTTCATATTTGAACATGACATGTTCAAATATAATTTAACTTGCATATTAACAAATCCTAATTATACTCATACTCTCGTTTCCTTATCGACTTCTCTATTCAAATTCCAGTTCAATTCTATTTGAATTCTCTTTATTTAAACTTCATTTAAATTCTATTGGAATCCCTATATTTAAACTCCATTTGAAATTCTATTTTCAAACTCTATAGTTAAACTCCATTTGAAATTCTATTTTCAAACTCTATAGTTAAACTCCATTTGAAATTCTATTTTCAAACTCTATAGTTAAACTCCATTTGAAATTCTATTTTCAAACTCTATAGTTAAACTCCATTTGAAACTCTATTTTCAAATTCTATAGTTAAACTCCATTTGAAATTCTATTTTCAAATTCTATAGTTTAAAGTCCATTTGAATTCTATATTCACATTCTATTTGAATTCTCTGCATTATTTATAAACAACGTTTATAACTTCACTTAAAATCCCCCATTATATATATTTATAAACAAAGTTTATAAATTCAATTCAAATTCCACCTTTTCGTTTATAAACAGAGTTTATAAATTCAATTCAATTCCCACCTTTTCATTTATAAACAAAGTTTATAAATTCAATTCAATTCCCACCTTTTCATTTATAAACAAAGTTTATAAATTCAATTCAATTCCCACCTTTTTATTTATAAACAAAGTTTATAAATTCAATTCAAATCCCATCTTTTCATTTATAAACAAAGTTTATAAATTCCATACTTGATTTATATATTCAAACAAGTTAATATTTTCCCTAGTTCATTAAAAATTCAAATTCTATTTATAAAATAGAATTCCCTTTTCAAATCTCAAATACCCTTTTCGATATTTTTATAAATCAATATTCAAGCCCCATTGATATTTTAAACAATCATATCAACCAATTTTCAATCATTTGATTTTTAACACATCATATATGTATATATATGATATCAAACAAACAACAAACAGATAATATATTTTTGAGGAATCCAGTTGGATTCCTCCAACCTGTTTTCCTGCATCCACAGACGTTATTCAACATAGTAATACCCATCCTGCTTCGAGGCAGGATATCGCGGTATGAAGGTCATCCACTATCATAGCGTGGGGCATATAGGGTAATCATCCGCTATGAAACCGCGGGCATCCGCTAACGAGACTGCGGGAATCAATCCAATCATCAACCCAATATATATATATATATATAATAGACAACCAATCCTAAATAACTATATATATTTTTAAAACAATCAGACAGCATTCAAACAAGCATAACAATTATTTTTAACTATATAAAAATAATTCTAAATAAAAGGTGAGATTTACTCACATCGATTTTTCATTTTCGAATATCCATCTTAAATTTGGTATCGTCTCGGCTAGCCTTTACTTGAATCATCTCAAATGAATTCATCGTATACCTTTTCCATTTTTCTTTCTTCTTAACCTTCACCACCATCTATATCGGACTAGCACCATATACTCAGGTATTGCCATCTCGACACCTCAAAACTTGTTCAGCCAAGCTTCACCAACCTACAGCCCATTTTCTGGTCAAGCCAGCGCCTCGCCATCCCAAATTCGCACGCTACAGTCATTCACCATTCCCTTTTGACCTTGTCTACCCCAAACTACACCCGGATGTAACTACAGTAGCATCGCACCCTTCAACTCATTTCGGATCGCAAACCCAGTGCCTCAACTCCGTGTTCCACGCGACCCTCCTTCAGCTATCACAAGATTCCAGAACGACTATAATACGTCGAACTCCCAAAATCGAACTTCTGGATTTCCGCAGATCACCTTACAACTGAGTTCGAGCCTGAAGAACAAACCGAACTTCCTCAGTTCGAACCATTTAGCAACCCTATAAGAATCGAGCTCAACTTCTGTCTATCAGCTACAAGCCGACCAGAACTATCACCGAAACCCAACAACCTCCGTCAACAGTCGCGCAGCTTCCCTGTGAACACCATCGCATCCTCTGAATCACCGCTCGCTTAACCCTAACGAAGACGTAGGATCGAACTCGATTTGATTTTGAAAAGGGGCTTGTGATATTGAATTTAATTGGGGCCATTTTTAAGTGGATCTCAATTTTTGATTTTCAGAAATGAAGAAACAGGGAAAGAAACGAAGGCCGGTTTTGATTTATAAAGGAAGGGGGAAAACGTGGTTTATTTTTTTTGCCATGAAATTAACCAGAGGAGGTGCGGTGTTGAACTTGAACAGCAAGGCTAACTTTCCTCTCTTATTTGTTTTATTTCTGTCCACAACAAAAAGGAAAAAATATTTTATTTTAATTAGTTTTTGCTCCATATCCTTAAATTTAAAACATTTCATGATCCCGAACTCCTTTCTGAACCCAACAACTGACAATCTTAGGGTAATACCACTATTCGGAACACACTGGGACAGGTCACTAAGTCCAATTCGATTGTCTGTAGAAGATATAATTTAAATTGATATAAATCAAATTTGAAAACAATAAATTCTACGAAAATAAATTATTATTATTCGAATTCAAACAAAAGTCTGAACTATATTTAATTCAGTTTTTAAATCTCGAACTGAATTATATTTTTGCACTATGATGATTTAATATATTCGATATTAAATCGAAATTGATTGTTAAACTGATAACTTAATATATAAATATTCATTTAATTTATCAAATTAATACTTAAAACCGTATTAAATATTCAAATTTAACCGATGGAATATCCGGGTCATTACAAGGGCTTAGACATATATAAGTGAAGCGGACGGAATTCACACACACACACACACTATATATATATGCATCTTTGACTCATGCAAAGCATTAAATAGTATGCGAACATTTACAATAAGAGAAAGAACAGATAGCAAGAGAGCACATAGAAGCAATTAACCAATAAGATATAAAGTGCTCACCTTTAGCTTCATTTTTTTATTTGCCAGAACTGGTGTTTGGCTTTCTGTTTGGCCATCACTCATAACGATCTTTCCATCATTTTTTATTTGTCGGTAGCTACATAGTACACCACCTCACCAAAATCCAAAGGAGCACACCTCCTTACGTTTGTACATGTTAACTCCTTTACAATCTCTGATTAGAAAAGAAAGTTAATGAATGCCTTTGGAAACAATGAATATTGCTAATGTAAAGACCCGAAAATTCCCGCCCTTTGAATCGATCATAAACGACACAGGTCTGATTCAAAGGTTGGAAATCCTCGAATACTTTAACTTTGGGAATACAACACGTTAAAACCACAACAACAGACTTTTATTACATAATGATAATATAACATCAGAGTACAGAATATCAGAGTATAACGAAATAAAATAATAATACAGCAGAAGATAAATTACAATGAATTTAATACATTGCAGCGGAAGACTTTTCTAAGCTCTGGACACAGCTCTGAGCTTCGATCCAGGATCCTGCTAAAAGAATAGATATCTGCAAAAAGCCACTCGACTGCCCGTGTGGAAAATATGGGCACCCGAGTTTACCAGTGAAACAAACTACAGGTCAGTTATGGGACTGGTATGAGAAATCTAACTAACTTAACTAATAATAACGCTAATCACAGGACCACGCCACTAACATGGAACGAGTTTACTCCACTGGATTGCCAGTGCATAAAATAAAGTAAATCGTTAAACAACGCAATGCTTTTTAGAAAAATGAAACCATTATAAGACTCAAGTCCCATCACACAATGCAACGCAAACCAGAGGATAGATTTTTACCTTATAATGGTCAAAAGATGCTTGATACGATAAAACGGATTTGATATTATTATTAGTGTATATATGTTTCAAAAACAATATTTCAATCATAATGTATCAATCATAAACGGCATGGGTACCATATATCATGTCGCCCTACTAGTTCTACAATCAAAACCGCATGGTGTCGTATTGGAAATTGGTTTTCTATCTTGAAATCGAGGCAAGGGATCGTCCTCTCCGATTCGAGACACTCTAGCAAATGCCTCAGGATCCCCCGCAGTGAACCCTTGGAGCGGTAGGGTCGGTCCCCACCTAACGGTAGTGGATTGGTTATGCCTGAACACACGCTTCCCTGTCCCTTTGGACCTTCATATGACCACTTCCGTCCTATAATCCCGAGGTGCCTCAATCCATCATTGTAACGACCCGAATTTTCGTACTCTTTGAGTCGACTAATAACACCACATGCCCAACCCTAATTGCACAGAAATACGAATCATTTTTAGAAAGAAGTTAGAGGATGAGAAATAGAAAGAAAGAAATATTAGAATAGAAGAAAACGAAGATCACAAACTCACAGCGGAACGAATAAAATATATTAGATAACATAAATTTTGAAATACAAATCAATAACTTTATATTCATACCATTATCAGAGCACAACGGTTATCCCTGGAACAGTTATAAACACTTGTTTCCAGATACAACATAGTACACAGCGGAAAATGTGATAGTCTATAGCTAATAAATGAAGCCTCCTGCTTCAAGCTCCTCCAAAGTGAATCTGTAAAATCCCAACTACTTGACTGCCCGTACAAATTTGGGCACCCAAGAGTTTAGGGAAAACAAACAAAATAAACTGTGGGTCAGTCATGGGATTGGTGTGAGTGAACTCCAACCATTTGTTTAACCTTTAAAATCCTTTCGAAAGAAATGATAATCATAAGACCGATCCACACATAAACACGGATGGCTTTTACCTTACGATAACCCAAAACATTTTGTTATCAAAATCCGGTGATATTATAATAGTGTCTAAATCAAATAAATAGAATCTAGCGGAACGCTTGCATCTCAAGCTCCATATATAATATAAAATCAAAAACCGCAGAGCGTTTATTGGAGATTGGATTTCCAACATGACAAGGTATGGGACCACCTTCCGATAGTGTATCTCTAGAGGCGAATACACTGGGTTCAACAAGAACTTCTTGCAACCCGGCCCATACATGACCAACCACTCATTTCGCTTGAGTGTATCGAATGTATATCACCAACGGTTGGGATCAACAACCGTTTCCCGAAAGGGACAGCATCGATAGATTAAGGAAACAAATGGAATTTCTCTAGATAGGTGATTATACATCCTAATGGGAGCGACCCACATAGCCATGCTGCCTGCCCGATTTTTGTCAATTCCAGGTTGTGAGGCTTGAGGTCTGAATTATCTTCCAGAACATCTGGCCACAATTCAATTTGAATGCCACATCGTCAGATCCACTGGTAATCACTAATTGGTTACCACAAAAATATTCAGACTGTTAGGCTAAAGAAGTTTCCCTTCTGTGCCACCAACTTTGTATGTTTGAAGGAATCAACGTACGTAACCCCTTTGGAAATACTCTGTCAGACACTCGTCTTTACAAGTTGTCCTGGGTCTGGACAAACCGAAGGCGCTGTTCTATAAATCCATCTTAGGCAATTTTCCACCTAGGATTAACAGAACAGCCCTTGCATTTACTCCATCTTTAATTTTCTATAGCATAAGTTGATTCATAACACTTATACCAATTCATATTGGTTTTCGGATATTAAATCTGATTCCGGTCTCTCCATATTGATAACGAAGGTATAAAATAAATCAAAACTTTGATAGTCGGTGATTTAACTATCAAAGAAACATCCATACAATCAATGGTCCTATTTCCAATTGGATATTTCTACCGATCAACCATCAAACCACACCAGGCCCCCTTTTTATTTAATTTCTTATTAAATTATTATTATTTCCAATTCCTGTTATCTTATCTTTCATATCCTTTCAAAGCTCTATTTTCTCTTTTGATTGTTGGAAAACTTCAATGTACTAATTTCTTTGTTCGAGAAAATATATCTTATTCCAGTTAGAAACATTTCAAAATCCTTTAAATTAACACGATGTCACAAAACATCGTTATTATAGCTCAAACCAGAAATCATTCATTAACTATTGTATCGCTAACCCATTCTTACTACCGAACTTTAACTATTTCTCCGTCAATCATGCAGTCAGTCAAGTTGGGGTATAATTACCTCTCAGACCTTAACTGAATGACATTCTTAACATTGAAATAGTCAAAGCCCACCAATTCTAACAAAAACAATGCTTACGCAATCTCTCTGATTCAATCTAAGTATCCACTTCTTTTACGGACATTGATTATAACGATAGAGTTATAATCGCTGTTTTCCAAATATTTGATTTATAAGTCATTTGTTTTAACGACAGCGTTAAAATCGCTGTATAGATTTACAAAACATTTATTATAGCGACAACGCTAAAATCGTTGTTTAGATTTACAAAGCATATATTATAACTACAGCGTTATAATCGCTGTTTAGATTTATAAAGCATATTATAACAACAGCATTATAATCGCTGTTTAGATTTAAAAAGCATATTATAACAACAGCGTTATAATCGCTGTTTAGATTTACAAAACAAATACTATAACAACAGCGTTATAATCGCTGATTGAAATAAAGTACCGTGTGCGACGCACACGCCTCCATTGTTCATTTATAAACTCTATTTATTTTAAACAATTCAAGTTCTCTTTTAAATGTATTTACAAGCTATACATTCTTTTAACCTCTGAAATTAACTCAATTTGATTTCTATAAATCCCCTTTATATATATTTTATTTGCAAACTTCTTGGTTTAAACTACTATTCTTTTTAACCATAAATGTATTCCTTTTATACATATAATCAAATCAGTTTGATTTCTACTTAAAAGCAATATCTTAACCCCATTCTACTTTTAACTCCTATTCAGAATTTTCCCTTACTAATCTCTTTCTTTTATTCTAAGCATTTAAAACCTTTCTTTAAACTTTCCTCCATAATTTGCTAAATTCAAATCCATTTCCAAATATTGGTTTCAAAACCGATATTCACTTTCGAATATACGTTCATATTTGAACTTATATTTTAATTTATCCAATGATTAACAATCCACTTAATTTATATGTTTATGTATAACATTTTCTTGATTTATCCAATTTGAACAGATTTCTATTTTCAAGTCAATTAAAAAAATTTATTTCTAATTTGCAAATAAACTCCGTTTTCAAATTCTAATTTCCTTTTTCACATTCGATGATATTTTACGGTATCTAAAATACCAGGTTCCTAGGGCCAGGGTAAACCAAACACACATATTCAACCATGGATTATATAGCACATCATATATCATAATCAAATAAAAACAGTAAATAAAATGTTGAGGGATCCAGTTGGATCCCTCCAACCTGTTTCCCTGCGTCCACAGATGTTAATAAAATCAATAATATTATTTCACCTCAATATGAAATATCAGAACTAATAATTGATCAATGATGTAATCCTATCAACCAATTTTATCAACTATTCAACCAAGCATCACACTGTATAAAAATTATTATTAATAATTTAAAACTCGTTTATATAAAAATATAACAAGTCAGTGTTAGTGAGTTTACTCACTTTAGTTCGCAGTTGATGATTCTACTATTGTTTCATTTAAAATCAAATAAGTGTTTGATTCCATCACGAAACCCCTATAGCTCTGTTTCCAGGAATGTTAGTTCCATAATGTAGATTTCCTTGTTACAAACTCAACGTGATCTGTTTCGTTAAATTTTGTGAACATATGAAATAATTATCAGTTATAACCTTTCACACCAATTAAATAGTTTAATTTAAGCAAGTTATTATTAGGGACTTGATTACCATAATCATTGAATTAACCCTCCCTTCGTAAATCATGAATTACGCGAAATCTGATACCATGTTTTCTCCAACTAATCAGCCTGTTGAGTATACTTCTTGCCCAACATACTGCTGAACCTGCTGTTATTTGCAATGGCCAAAGCTAAAGTAATGGACTAACAGCATTCCAGTTGAAAATCGCGGATATATACTCTCCCTTCCTAATCTTTCTCTTTCTAGTGAAACAGTGTCGATCTTCTTCTGGTTTGACGCCGTAAAAATTTAAAAATAACATCAACTATTTACTTAATTACCGTTATTATTAAATTAACCTGCTGTTAATCCTTTTCATTTGGAACTTCTAGTACCTTTATTCACTTCTGTAATTTTATCTTTCACCAAATAGCAACGCACGCTACAGCCTTCAAAACCATGGTCGTGCTTCTGTCACAGTTCTTCAATCCGAGACAACCCATAACTCCTACTTTGTGACGTCTCCACCCTTGCCATCACCATGGACTGCAGCTCAAACTCCCTCCCAAAACATTTGCATCGAACAGCCGTGAACGAGATGTACAGAGAACATCAAATAAAACCACCCAGAACTTCCTTTGTTCAACTAATCCTACCCAAAACTTCACGCTAATATCATCTCTCCCCTTATCCTCAATAGAAAATCGAACCCAGTTGAAACAAATAATCCACCAATTAAGTATTGTTACCAAAAATTTCACGTGATGCCCCTTGTTTCCAATATTCCTCGCTGACCACACATAACAGACTCCCATAGTCCTAAATACAAACAATTCTCCAACCCATACCGTTGCTTAACCACCACCAGTACTTCAACTTCAACCCCGTCACCTCCTTTTCCCACTTGCTGAACAAAACACTTCCTGAACATAACACTTCAAACTGACCATTCCTCCCATAACCATTTCCTTTTCTACATTTTTATATACAGGTTTCAAACTGTTGCCGATGTTCACCTTCCCTATTTTTTACAACATCGTGACTTCCAAACTACTCCACCTCCCTATCTCCTTCCCTACATGCAACGTCAAAAATAGCATGCCACTTATAACCATCCACTGACGTCACTAGTGATGACCGGAGGTCACCTCCAACCCATTGTCGCCTTCGCACCAGCAAGCCCCCCTGGCCAAAACTATCGAACCCCCTTGCACCTCCATCCTCTTGAAAACTCCACCTCCGACATTCATAGCTGACCGATCCGCCTCAGTTGGCTGCGCCACCATCCCATGCCAGTCCCTAGTCAATAGCGGTGACTAGAACTACTTTCCCATATCCAAAAGCTCGAGAAACCGAAACCCACGATCCCAAAATTTCCCCGTCGCGCCCAATAATACATAGGCTAGGTCGGAGAGCTTCCCTTCCGGAATTGAGAGAAGATAATTTTCGAAATTAAGGATTTTTAATGGAATTTGTAAGGCATGATTTGTATTGGGAAGTGCCTCGGTTTTCTTTTGTTTTATTGCTGAAGGAAAGGGAAGAGTGAAAAGGAGATGACTTGGTTTGTTATTTAAAGATTTGAGTACCGTGATACCCACGGTATTGGAGACAGCGTGCTATGCAAGGTTCGTTAGTTACTTGACCTGGCATTCACGGAACTTGATTTGCTTGGCGCCCACGGATAATAACTTGGAGCACACTTTGTTGAATGGGACAAGGTTTAATGTATATTTTTATTAAATGGCTTCAATCGTAAGGAATATAGTGGCTTTCAGTGGGAGGAACGTGATGACTTTCAACAGAAGAATTATGTTTATTTTATTTTATTTAACATAAAGATTAGCGTATCCCATTACACAGAATTTCATTCACTTACGGACTCTTATAAACAAAAATAAAAATACTACCATGTCGAGCGAGGTGCACTGATCCCAACAATATAATAATATTGGTAGTTTAACTTATATTATGAAACCCCAAAATATTGATATAGGGTGCAAAATACTCTAAATAAAAAGTTGCGTATTTAATTAATTAAAAATTACAGTAAAATTCGAAAAATTAAATTATAACTACGCCTCAAAAGAATCTTGTCTAAATAATCTGTTTTGGATTTTATAAAGTTAATTCCGTTAAAATTCTATATCGTTTCGAAATTAAAATCAAACCAATTTCCAATTAACAAATAAATTATGTATCAAGTCCAAATATATACATATAATTTCAAAATGATCTAATTTGAATTTTAAACTTGACTTTTCAATTTTAAGTTACAACGATATTCAATATATTTTAAAATCCATTTATTTTATAAAATAAATTCTTATAAATCTATATATAATTCAAATAAAATATTTTAAAAAAATTTAAATATTAAGAATTCAATGGCTAAAAATTTGGGTCGTTACATTCCTTCCCCCTTAAAATAATTTCGTCCTCGAAATTGCTAAGCAGTAGAGGTGCTATAACTCTAACTCCTCACAACCTACTTGGTTGAAATCTCATATCTCATATATCCACGTTTGGTTCTAAATGAACCCACCTTTTGATTTCTAATACATTAGTCAACTTCTTGATTAGTTCATTTCTATTCTACCAATTCAATTTGATTTCTATTTCACTAATCAATCCACTTACTTAGTTTGAGTTTCAATTTCAATTCATTTGATACATTTTTTCCCATTTCAATCTATTCAACTTATATAAGTTAAATTTTATTTCCTGAATTCAAATTCCTGGGTTTTATTTCAAATTAATATGAAATAATATATATTATATACATATATTTATAATCAACCCAACTCAAACATTTGAATTTCTAAAACATCTTGCCCTTTACAAACAAATTTTCCATTCCCAAATTACTATGGTAGCAATCCGTCACTTAGAAACGTGAAAATGAACACTGATAATGTCACGATCCATTATCAGAATTATTTTCTCGCCACGAAGTGATTTCAGTGTTTAATCCCTTTAAAAATTCATTTAAACCATCCTTATTCAAAAATTCTTCAAAGTAATGTTATATTACTTTATACTATTTCAGAAAATATTTTCTAAACACCCGGAATTTAAATTCAAGTTCTGGTTTGAACTTAATCATGGTTTATCTCATTTGTATACATTATCCGTATACAAATTATATAACCATTTTAATATTTGATAATTTCATTTGATTGTAATAACAATCAACACATTCATATACTATAATAACTCAGAAATTATTCTTTTCATATCAAAATAATTTTTGGGCAAAATTATTTCATTTACCCACTTTAAAACAATACTGCGTCGAATTGTTCTGTTCGAGAGTTTAGAAACACCTATCGATACAGTTGTACATCCTGTATCGACCAGAATTCATAAACCACTCAACAAACCAATCAACACAATATAAAACATTTTTATATCAAATCTACAAAAATACGTTCATTTATATATATATATATATCAAACTCAATTTAGGGTATTACTAACCCCATCTCTATTGAGTCACGCCACAGAGCCAAGGTTACTACTCAACCTTTAGCTCTGATACCAAGTGTAACGACCCGAATTTCCGTACTCTTTGAGTCGACTAATAACACCACATGCCCAACCCAAATTGCATAGAAATACGAATCATTCTTAGAAAGAAGTTAGAGGATGAGAAATAGAAAGAAAGAAATGTTAGAATAGAAGAAAACGAAGATCACAATATCACAGTGGAACGAATAAAATATATTAGATAACATAAATTTTGAAATACAAATCAATAACTTTATATACATATCATTATCAGAGCACAACGGTTATCCCTGGAACAGTTATAAACACCTGTTTCCAGATACAACATAGTACACAGCGGAAAATGTGGTAGTCTATAGCTAATAAATGAAGCCTCCTTCTTCAAGCTCCTCCAAAGTGAATCTGTAAAATCCTAACTACTTAACTGCCGTACAAATTTGGGCACCTAAGCGTTTAGGGGAAACAAAAAAAATAAACTCTGGGTCAGTCATGGGAATGGTGTGAGTAAACTCCAACTATTTGTTTAACCTTTAAAATCCTTTCGAAAGAAATGATAATCGTAAGACCGATCCACACATAAACACGGATGGCTTTTACCTTACGATAACCCAAAACATTTTGATATCAAAATCCGATGAAATTATAATAGTGTCTAAATCAAATAAATAGAATCTAGCGGAATGCTTGCATCTCACGCTCCATATATAATATAAAATCAAAAACCGCAGAGCGTTTATTGGAGATTGGATTTCCAACATGACAAGGTATGGGGCCACCTTCCGATAGTGTATCTCTAGAGGCGAATACACTGAGTTGAACAAGAACTTCTTGCAACCCGACCCACACATGACCGACCACTCATTTCGCTTGAGTGTATCGAATGTATATCACCAACGGTTGGGATCAGCAACCGTTTCCCGGAAGGACAACATCGATAGATTAAAGAAGCAAATGGAATTTCTCTAGATAGGCGATTATACATCCTAATGGGAGCGACCCACATAGCCATGTTGCCTGCCCGATTTTTGTCAATTCCAGGTTGTGAGGCTTGAGGTCTGAATTATCTTCCAGAACATCTGGCCACAATTCACTTTGAATGCCATATCGTCAGATCCATTGGGAATCACTAATTGGTTCCCACAAAAATATTCAGATTGTTAGGCTAAAGAAGTTTCCCTTTTGTGCCACCAACTTCGTATGTTTGAAGGAATCAACGTACGTAACCCCTTTGGAAATACTCTGTCAGACACTCGTCTTTACAAGTTGTCCTGGGTCTGGACAAACCGAAGGCACTGTACTATAAATCCATCTTGGACAATTTTTCTGCCTAGGATTAACAGAACAGCCCTTGCATTTACTCCGTCTTCAATTTTCTACAGCATAAGTTGATTCATAACGCTTATACTAATACAGATTGGTTTTCAGATATTAAATCTGATCCCAGTTTCTCCATATCGATAACGAAGGTATAAAAGAAATCAAAACTTTGATAGTCGGTGATTTAACTATCAAAGAAACATCCATACAATCAACGGTCCTATTTCCAATTGGAAATTTCTATCGATCAACCATCAAACCACACTGGCCCATTTTTATTTAATTTATTATTGAATTATTATTATTTCCAATTCCTGTTATTTCATCTTTCGTATCCTTTCAAAGCTCTATTTTTCTCTTTTGATTGTTGGAAAACATTTTCAATATCCTAATTTCTTTATTCGAGAAAATAAATCTTATTCTAGTTAGAAATATTTCAAAATCCTTTAAATTAACGCGATGTCACAAAACATCGTTATTATAGCTCAAACCAGAAATCATTCGTTAACTATGGTATCACTAACCAATTCTTACTACCGAACTTTAACTATTTCTCCGTCAATCATGCAGTCAGTCAAGTTGGGGTATAATTACCTCTCAGACCTTAACTGAATGACATTCTGAACTTTGAAATAGTCAAAGCTCACCAATTCTAACAAAAACATTGCTTACGCAATCTCTCTGATTCAATCTAAGTATCCACTTCTTTTACGGAAACACATTGATTATAACGATAGAGTTATAATCGCTGTTTTCCAAATATTTGATTTATAAGTCATTTGTTTTAACGACAGCGTTAAAATCGCTATATAAATTTACAAAACATTTATTATAGCGACAACGCTAAAATCGCTGTTTAGATTTACAAAGCATATGTTATAACAACAGCGTTATAATCGCTGTTTAGATTTATAAAACATATTATAACAAAAGCGTTATAATCGCTGTTTAGATTTATAAAGCATATTATAACAACATCGTTATAATCTCTAATTAGATTAACAAAACAAATATTTTAACAACAGTGTTATAATCACTGTTTGAAATAAAGTACCATGTGCGACGCACACGCCTCCGTTGTTCATTTATAAACTCTGTTTATTTTTAACAATTTAAGTTCTCTTTTAAATGTATTTACAAGCTATACATTATTTTAACCTCTGAAATTAACTCAATTTGATTTCTATAAATCCCCTTTATATATATTTTATTTGCAAACTTCTTGCTTTAAACTATTATTCTTTTTAACCATAAATGTATTCCTTTTATACATATAATCAAATCAGTTTGAACCATAAATGTAATATCTTAACCCCATTCTACTTATAACTCTTATTCGGAATTTTTCCATACTAATCTCATTCTTTTGTTCTAAGCATTTATAACCTTTCTTTAAACTTTCCTCTATTATTTTCTAAATTCAAATCAATTTCCAAATATTGGTTTCAAAACCGATATTCACTTTCCAATATACGTTCATATTTGAACTTATATTTTAATTTATCCAATGATTAACAATCCACTTAATTTATATTTTTATTTATAACATTTTCTTGATTTATCCAATTTGAACAGATTTCTATTTTTAACTCAATTAAAAAGAAATTATTTCTAATTTGGAAATAAACTCCGTTTTTAAATTCTAATTTCCTTTTTCACATTCGATGATATTTTACGGTATCTAAAATACCAGGTTCCTAGGGCCAGGGTAAACCAAACACACATATTCAACCAAGGATTATATAGCCCAGCATATATCACAATCAAATAAAAATAGTAAATAAAATGTTGAGGGATCCAGTTGGATCCCTCCAACCTGTTTCCCTGCATCCACATATGTTAATAACATCAATAATATTATTTCACCTCAATATGAAATATCAGAACTAATAATCCATCAACGATGTAATCCTATCAACCAATTTTATCAACTATTCAACCAAGCATCACACAGTATAAAAATTATTATAAATAATTTAAAACTCGTTTATATAAAAATATAACGAGTCAGAGTTAGTGAGTTTACTCACTTCGGTTCGCAGTTGATGATTCTGCTATTTTTTCATTTAAAATCAAACAAGTGTTTGATTCCATCATGAAACCCCTATAGCTCTGTTTCCAGCAATGTTAGTTCCATAATGTAGATTTCCTTGTTACGAACTCAATGTGATCTGTTTCGTTAAATTCTGTGAACATATGAAATAATTATCACGTTATAACCTTTCACACCAATTAAATAGTTTAATTTAAGCAAGTCATTATTAGGGACTTGATTACCATAATCATTGAATTAATCCTCCCTTCGTAAATCATGAATTACGCGAAATCTGATACCATGTTTTCTCCAACTAATCAGCATGTTGGGTAAACTTCTTGCCCAACATAGTGTTGAACCTGCTGTTATTTGCAATGGCCAAAGCTAAAGCAATGGACTCATAGCATTCCAGTTGAAAATCGCGGATATGTACTCTCCCTTCCTAATCTTTCTCTTTCTTGTGAAACAGTGCCGGTCTTCTTCCTGTTTGACGCCGTAAAAATTTAAAAATAACATCAACTATTTACTTAATTATTGTTATTATTAAATTAACCTGCTGCTAATCCTTTTCATTTGGAACTTCCATTACCTTTATTCATTTCTGTAATTTTCTCTTTCACCAAATAGCAACGCACGCTACAGCCCTCAAAACCATGGTCGTGCTTCTATCACAGTTCTTCAATCCGAGACAACCCATAACTCCTACTTTGTGACGTCTCCACCCTTGCCATTACCATGGACTGCAGCTCAAACTCCCTCCCAAAACATTTGCATCAAAAAGCCGTGAATGAGATGTACAGAGAACATCAAATAAAACAACCCAGAACTTCCCTTGTTCAACTAATCCTACCCAAAACTTCACGCTAATATCATCTCGTCCCCTTATTCTCAATAGAAAACCGAACCCAGTTGAAACAAACAATCCACCAATTAAGTATTGTTACCAAAAATTTCACGTGATGCCCCTTGTTTCCAATATTCCTCACTGTCAAAACATAACAGACTCCCATAGTCCTAAATACAAACAATTCTCCAACCAATACCATTGCTTAACCACCACCAGTACTTCAACCCCGTCACCTCCTTTTCCCACTTGTTGAACAAAACACTTCCCGAACAAAACACTTCAAACTGACCATTCCTCCCATAACCATTTCCCTTTCTACATTTTTTTCTACAGGTTTCAAACTTTTGCCGATGTTCACCTTCCCCATTTTTAACAACATCGTGACTTTCAAACTACTCCACCTCCCTACCTCCTTCCCTACATGCAACGTCAAAAATAGCACGCCACTTATAACCATCCACTGACGTCACTAGTGATGATCGGAGGTCACCTCCAACCCATTGCCGCCTTCGCACCAGCAAGCCCCCCTCCCCACCCCACCCCCTCGGCTAGAACTATTGAACCCCCTCGCACCTCCATCCTCTTGAAAACTCCACCTCCGACATTCATAGCTGACCGATCCGCCTCAGTTGGCTACGCCACCTTCCCATGTCAGTCCCTAGTCAATAGCAGTGACTAGAACGACTTACCCATATCCAAAGGCTCGAGAACCCGAAACCCACGATCCTAAAATCTCCCCGTCGCGCCCAATAATACATAGGCTAGGTCGGAGGGCTTCCCTTCCAGAATTGAGAGAAGATAATTTTCGAAATTAAGGATTTTTAATGGAATTTGTAAGGCATGATTTGTATTGGGAAGTGCCTCGGTTTTCTTTTGTTTTATTGCTAAAGGAAAGGGAAGAGTGAAAAGGAGATGGCTTGGTTTGTTATTTAAAGATTTGAGTACCGTGATACCCACAGTATTGGAGACAGCGTGCTATGCACGATTCGTAAGTTACTTGCCTTGACATTCACAGAACTTGATTTGCTTGGCGCCTACGGATAATAACTTGGAGCGCACTTTGTTGAATGGGACAAAGTTTAATGTATATTTTTATTAAATGGCTTCAATCGTAAGGAATATAGTGGCTTTCAGTGGGAGGAACGTGATGACTTTCAACGGAAGGATCATGTTTATTTTATTTTATTTAACTTAAAGATTAGCGTATCCCGTTACACAGAATTTCGTTCACTTACGGACTCTTATAAACAAAAATAAAAACACTACCGTGTTGAGCGAGGTGCACTGATCCCAAAAATATAATAATATCGGTAGTTTAACTTATATTATGAAACCCCAAAATATTGATATAGGGTGCAAAATACTCCAAATAAAAAGTTGCGTATTTAATTAATTAAAAATTATAGTAAAATTCTAAAAATTAAATTAAAAATACACCTCAAAAGAATCTTGTCTAAATAATCTGTTTTGGATTTCATAAAGTTAATTCCGTTAAAATTCTATATCGTTTCGAAATTAAAATTAAACTAATTTCCAATTAACAAATAAATTACGTATCAAGTCTGAATATATACATATAATTTCAAAATGATCTAATTTTCATTTTAAACTCGACTTTTCTATTTTTAAGTTAAAATGATATTCAATACATTTTAAAATCCATTTATTTTATAAAATAAATTCCTATAAATCTATATACAATTCAAATAAAATATTTTAAACAAATTTAAATATTAAGAATTCAACGGCTAAAAATCTGGGTCGTTACAATCATCCACATAAGTAAAATGTCAGCGCTGGTAGGTCCCTGACATCACTCTAGCTTGAAAGAAACGTGTGCATTCCTACGGTCCATATCCCCTTTTTGACTCATACCGGGGTGTGAGGCTCGCGAAGTTACGCTATACACAAAGCTACGCCTAAACAGGCTCTGCTTTGATCATCAACCACAAGGCCCTGCTTTTCAACAAAAACCTTGATCCATGCATCTTGGCATGCCACATTGTCAATCCATACCATACCGTCGATTCCTACCAATATATAACCTCTAAGCTCATATGTCTCAGAGAACGGTGTTAACCACCAAACAGATATATATTTAGCAGAGACCAACGAATACAGCATAAAGGAATACAAAGTCAGACATACGATCCATTTACAAGTCCGTTCTGGGTCTGAACGGAACCGAAGTCGCCTTATTCCGCCCCCCATATGTCCAATACAGAGGTGAAGTGCTCGCATATTCGACACTCAACAAGTATGGCCGGATGGCTACCACTGAAGCCCCTTCAAGGTAGCTACTCCCATCATGGGTCTCAGTAAAAACACATCCATTTGATGTGAAGAGCGTCGGTCTTCAATCACCGTCTTCAACTCTTCGACTAAGATCGACGTATAATCATTTCAAATGAGATTGAACATGGACTTTTCAAATGATCCTCACATATATATATATCCTAAAATCATTCCATATTGTTATTAGTATTTAATAAAGCACGATTCGTTTAATTTTAATTTTAATTTTAATTTATATATACATATATAAATATAAATCGTTTAGCGATTTCAACTATTATAATCTATTCTTTTTATCGCATCAAAAATGACGATAAATATAACATTAAAATATATTCTTTTTCTTGAGTATAAAACATCAATAAAAAGCCACCTTTAAATCTACTCTTTTTATCGTCCCTAAAATGACAATAAAAATGTAACTTACAAATCTAATCTTTTTATTGAATGTAACATATCAATAAAAATGTCGCTTTACATTAATTCTTTTCATTTGCATCAAAAGGTAAATAAAAATATAACCTTTTAATTCTAATATTTTTATTATCTCTATTCTGACAGCAAAAATATAACATTTAATACTATCTTTTTGATTACATCTAAAATGTAAATCTAAAATGTCACATTTTCATCAAATCTTTTTATTTACATCTAGAATGTAAATAAAGATGTCACTTTAATCTATTCTTTTTATTTACATCTAAAATGTAAATAAAGATACACTTTTCAATCCATTTTTTTTTTGTTTACATCTAAAATGTAAACAAAAATATAACTAGTGTAACCTTTATTTCTGTGCCTTTTGTTTACGTCTAAAATGTAAACAAAATATAACCTTATTTCTATGCATTTGTGTGTAATCAATTCTAACAATTCATGTTAACATAAATAGGATCTTCTTATGTGTTCACTTTTTCAACTAAACATAACAAAATAAAAATGTAATTATTTCTCTATGTTTTTATTTGCATATAAAAGGGCAAATAAAAATATACTTCTTCCTTCTAATCATGTTCACAAATACAAAATGTGCTTTTTTCCTATTCATGTTTTCATTTACATATAAAATGCAAGTAAAAATTTCACTTTTTAATCCATGGTTCTATTTACATCTAAAATGTAAATATAAATTTATCTTTTTAATTCATGGTTCTACTTACACTTAAAATGTAAATATAAATTTCACTTTTTAATTCATGATTTTTATTTACATCTAAAATTAATATAAAATTGCACTTTTTCAATTCATTTTTTATTCACATCTACAGTGTAAATAAAAATGTACTTTTCATATCCATATTTTTATTTACATCTAAAATGTAAATAAAAATGCACTTATAAATTCAAGTTTTTTATTCACATCTAAAATGTGAATAAAAATGTACTTTTTATTTTCTTGTTTTTATTTATATCTAAAATATAAATAAAAATATCCTTTTTCAATTCATGCTTTTATTTATATCTAAATTATAAATAAAATGTCAACCTTTTTATAATCATGTTTTTATTTACAACTAGAATGTAAATAAAAATGTACTTTATATCTTTATGTTTTTATTTGCAACTAACTTGCAAATAAAAATGTACTTCTATTCTATGTTTTTTTTATTTGCATATTAAAAGGAAAATAAAAATGTACATCTTTTTCTAATACATATTTTGATTTACATGAGAAATGCAAATAAAATATTCCCTTCTAATGACATATACAAAAGAATTTATTTACATACATTATACTATGTATTCTAATGACCATTTTAATCTATTGACATTCTAGTTTTAATGACATTCTAATTTAATGATATTCTAGTTTTAATAACATATTCTTAACAAAATGTAACTTTTTAATCAAATAAACATTTTTGAACAAAAAGGCAATTTTTATTCTAATGTGACATTTTCAACTAAAATCTTATTTTTAATTTAATGCAACATTTTCAACTAAAAATGTTATTTCTTACCTATGTAACATTTTAAACTAAAAATATCATTTCTTTCTAATGTAACATTTATATGGAAATGTTGTCTCTTTTTCTAATGCAACATTTTATATGAAAATGTGATTTCCAATCTAATGTAACATTTTACATAAAAATGTAATTTCTTATTCTAATATAACATTTTACATAAAATGTAATTCCTAATCTAACATCACATTTTACATAAAAATGTAATTTCTATTCCAGTGTCACATTTTACATAAAAATGTAATTCCTATTGTCTTTTCTCATTTCAAATGTTTTATATTACAACAAAATGTAATATTTATTGTCTTCACTTTTCTAATGTTTTATATTACAATAAAAATGAAATTTTTTATTGTCTTCACTTTTCTAATGTTTTATTTTACAATAAAAATGAAATTTTTATTGTTCATCCTTTTTTTCTTTCACTTTTAAAATAAACATGATATTCTATTTTCTAATTATCTTAACAAACATGGGATATTTATTTTAATTCTAGTATCACATAAAGTAATATTTTATATGTAAACATTTCTTAATAAATGGCATTTTCTATATAACATTACATTTCTTAAATAAAGTCATTTACTATATAACATTACATTTCTTTTTAAATAACATTTATTATATAACATTACATTTCTTAATAAATGGCATTTTCTATTCAAGGTGGTATTAACATGACAATTTCCACAAGGTGATACTTTTGATTAACATGACAATTTCCAACAAGGTGACATTTTTGATTAACATGACAATTACCAGCAAGGTGATATTTTTGATTAACATGACAATTTCCAACAAGGTGTATTTTTGATTAACATGACAATTTCCAACAAGGTGCTATTTTTGATTAACATGAAGTAATTTTGTTTTTCATCAGAATAATACTTTCAATCAACATATCAACATAACAAAATTCATCATCACAAATCCAATCATGAATAACAACACATAGCAATTAACAGTGGAGGGCAAATATCACTATCATAATTACTTTATTTTAATTATTAAAAAGAAACAGAATTCTCACATTGCTTTGAATCTGAGTGGTTCAGATCTGAAATTTGGTCCAGATTTGATGTGCTCAGAAATGGTTCTAGTCTGTACCACCATCTAGATCTCATCACAAGGATTCCAACGAATCTAAAATCGCTGAATTTCGTTAAGATTTGAATTAGTTACACCCTTTTATATGTTAATTACTTTTATAATTTAATTTAATTAATTAAATACCGTTAATTACATTGGTTAAAACACAGCCCGTTACCGGTGCTTCTCCTTCCTCTTTTCGTTCTCTGTAAACTTCGTATAACCCATTTATCACGACCTAGGGCTTAGGAACGCCACCGCCACATGAAGCCGAAGCCTGATCAGAACTCGTGCCTTCCTCCGCCGTGACGTCGCCTACCTGCGGCCTCCTCCACCTCGAGTTCGGTGGCTTCCGGTGCCACATAATCTTGCTCGAACTCGTCGGGTTTGGGAAAGAAATTCGGGCGCCACGGTCCATTAAATCCGAACATATCCGTATGAAAATATAGCTCTCAACAATCTCTTCAATCTTCCTCTTATTTGTTTTGATTAATTTGTAGGAGGTTTGGAGATTTTTGCATAAGAAATTCGGACATTGCTGAACGTCTATTCCTTGGGTGGCGGCTGTATAAGTTTAGGGTTAAGCGTATTCCTACCGTATATATATATATATATATATATATATATATAGCGTATTTTTATATTATTTAATTATTCCTTTAATTCTGAAAATTCTTGTTTAATGCCACGTATTCCAAATTGAACCCAACAAGTGTCGTCCGCAGCTAATAACCCCCATCCTGGACCCAACGGAATATGTTTCGTAACCCAATTCGGCTGTTACGATATGTTTTTCTTTAATTTAAAATATAAATCAATATATATTAAATTTAAACGTACATTTTAAATTACCGGGGCCACATACTGCTTCTAAAAATTACAGAAAATTTATTTCTAGTTATGTTTTGATGATACGGTCCTAACAATACTAATTTCATCGAATTCTGAGATCGTTTGAAAAATGGCTATTTTCAAGTCGATTAAATTTGACTAAAATGAACAAAACACAATTTCTTTTGCCACGCTCACATATTAATTCGAAAAATTCTAGAAAATTAAACTTAACAATAATTTGACATTCCGGTTCCAACAAAAGTGGTTTCGTCGAAAACCGAGGTCGTTTGCAAAATGGCTATTTTTAAGGCTAATATATTATATTAAAATATATACAAATTCTACAGCGACTTTTCTAAATTTTAAACTGGACATAACTTTCAACTTTTAAAGTGAATTTTCAGTTTTTCACATTCGTTAGAAAGATATGATTAAACAGATTCAAATATTTCTGGTTTTATTGAAATCCAATTTAATTTGAATCCTGTACATTCAGTTAAAGTTTAAAATTAAATTTTCAAACTGCAGCGCTGTTTTAAACTCCTTTTATAGTTAAATAAAATTTATTCATTTTAACTTCAGTTAAAATAAATTTTATAGCCGTTATTATTTAAAATAAATATTTTAATGATTAAAATTCCATAAAAATTTCTAAAATAAAAATTTTAAATTGGCCCCAAAATTCTGGGTTATTACAATCTCCTCCACTTAAAATCTTTTCGTCCTCGAAAAGGAACGAAGCTAAAAGTTATCTAGTTAACCAAATCAACATTCATTCCATTATTGGTTTCAATAATTTTATTTGTTGATTAACCTTTTAAATATATATAACTTTTATATATTCAAAAATCATATTTTCTAAGATCGGATTATATATATATGATCGCAAATACGTTAATTATAGACTTGGCACTCTCAACCCATTCTAGGGCGTTACTAACCCCATCTCTAACAAGTTTTCTCATTCTAGGATTCTACTGATCCTATCTCTAATGAGTATTCTTATTGGATATTACTAATCCAGTCTCTGATGAGTCTTTTGTTCAGTTCTAACGAGTTGTACCCTAAAGATTTGAGCTAACCAAAGATCTGATACCAAATGTAAAGACCCGAAAATTCCCGCCCTTTGAATCGATCGTAAACCACACAGGTCTGATTCAAAGGTTGGAAATCCTCGAATACTTTTACTTTGGGAATACAACACGTTAAAACCACAACAGCAGACTTTTATTACATCTTGATAATATAACATTAGAGTACATAATATCAGAGTATAACGAAATAAAATAATAATACAGCGGAAGATAAATTACAATGAATTTTATACATTGCAGCTGAAGACTTTTCTAAGCTCTGGACACAGCTTTGAGCTTCGATCCAGGATCCTGCTAAAAGAATAGATATCTGCAAAAAGCTACTCAACTGCCCATGTGGAAAATATGGGCACCCGAGTTTGCCAGTGAAATAAACTACAGGTCAGTCATGGGACTGGTATGAGAAATCTAACTAACTTAACTAATAATAAGGCTAATCACAGGACCACGCCGCTAACGCGGAACGGGTTTACTCCATTGAATTGCTAGTGCATAAAATAAAGTAAATCGTTAAACAACGCAATGCTTTTTAGAAAAATGAAACTGTTATAAGACTCAAGTCCCATCACATAATGCAACGCAAACCGGAGGATAGAGTTTTACCTTATAATGGTCAAAAGATGCTTGATACGATAAAACGGATTTGATATTATTATTAGTGTATATATGTTTCAAAAACAATAATTCAATCGTAATGTATCAATCATAGACTGCATGGGTACCATATATCATGTCGCCCTACAAGTTCTACAATTAAAGCCGCATGGTGTCGTATTGGAAATTGGTTTTCCATCTTGAAATAGAGGCTAGGGATCGTCCTCTCCGATTCAAGACACTCTAGCAAATGCCTCAGGATCCCCCGCAGCGAACCCTTGGAGCGGTAGGGCCGGTCCCCACCTAACGATAGTGGATTGATTATGCTTGAACACATGCTTCCCGGTCCCTTTGGACCTCCATATGACCACTTCCGGCCTATAATCCCGAGGCACCTCAATCCATCATCCACATAAGTAAAATGTCTGCGCTGGTAGGTCCCTGACATCACTCTAGCTTGAAAGAAACGTGTGCATTCCTACGGTCCATATCCCCTTTTTGACTCATACCGGGGTGTGAGGCTCGCGAAGTTACGCTATACAAAAAGCTACGCCTAAACAGGCTCTGCTTTGATCATCAACCACAAGGCCCTGCTTTTCAACAAAAGCCTTGATCCATGCATCTTGGCATGTGGTTGACATAGAAATGTGTTTATTTTATGCTCTTATATCTTGTCTTTTGTATATAAATAAATATTACTTGGGTATTGTTTTGTTACTTTTACAGATATTCCAACCCAGCCCGCATGCAACCAGAAATGTAGAGAAATAGAGTTCAATTTGCTGTGTATTTGCATTTTGAAGAATTGTAGATGAAGATATCACATCTAGTTGCTGTTGGACAAGAAAAGGATTGATAACAAGGCTTTGCACATCACAAATCAATGAAGAAGTGTCAAGGAAGCAAGAGAAAAAGAGAAAAGGCCCAAATTTGCTTTATTTATCTAAGGCCATTTATGTTTCTCATTGTAAACTAATTAGTGATGTAATGACCAGGCCCAGTTATCATTAGGATTAGGGTTAGGGTTTGGCTATCTACCCTATATATACCCTTGTAGCCACGATCCTATGATACATCTCATTCTGTTCTCTTCATTAATAAAACTCATTTTTCTTTTTATTTTATGCAATTTTCTATTTCTTAGCAATTAGTGTTGTCTACACGATTAGATTCTGTAGAACACTATTTGTATTCTGCTTTTCTTTTCATTAGCAATTGACCGTCTGATTAGATTCAGCGGTAATCCTAATTTTTATTTTCTGTTTGTTTAATTCTGTTCTGCAATTTTATTTCCATTGTTCTATTTTATCTTTAATCGTTGAATTTATTACAGATCTGATTAGATTCGAATCTGCAGTAAATGTAATTGCATCTTTTAATTGTAGTTTCACTTTTTATTTTATTTTTGCAAAAATCAACCTCCAGCTTCGTCTAACACGCCCAAGAAAAAATAAATAATAATTTTTAATTAAACCTCCCTGTGTTCGGCCTGTATGCTACACGCCTGTATGCTTGCAGAATTTATTACAAATGTCGCGCTTTTCTAATTCATAGATTAGCGTCGATCAAGTTTTTGGCGCCGTTGCCGGGGAGGTAACGATTAAATTTTATTATTTATTTAATTTCTGATTCGTGTTAGTTTTTATTTTATGTTATTTCCTTTTATTTTGTTGTATATATAGATAAAAATTCTTGATTAGTTGATTTGGTGTTATTTGTTGATACCGTAATCACCTATACAAGAGAAAAAGAAAAAAAAACTTCTTTCTAGTTTTGTCTTTTATTTCTTTCTTCTTTTCACTCCATCTCTTTCCCTTCTTTTACAATTTCTTTAATTAAAAAAAAAAATCCTTTCTTGGTTTTATTTTATTTCTTTCCTTTCCTCTTCTATAAGTCTCCAATAAATAAACAAAACAAAAACAGAAATATTCAATTCTCTCCAATTTCTTTTTTTCCTTGTTTTCAAAACATTTGTTTCTTTTCTTCTTGTTCAAGTTAAAAGAAAAAAAAACTTGCCACTTCTCCTTTATTTCTTGCCTCTTTTCAAATTGTTTTTCTTTTCTCTCCTTGATTTCCTTGCATCTTACAACTTCGTTTCTCTCTTCTTTTACAAAAAAAAAGGAAGGAAATACAAATTTTCCTCTCTGTTTTCTGTCCACAGAACCGCTAATCATCCAACAACCAGCCCATCGCACTGTCCACACCATCCTTCCACCACAAAACAGTTCACATCCTCTCATTCTTCCTGCCACTCAGTTCATCTTCAATCACACCTTACCCACCGACTTCCATCCATACAGCAAGTTAATCCCCTTCTACACTCCAGTCCACACTTAATAATCATCTGCGCCCACTTCACTGACATCCTTCATCACAAACCATACCCCGAAGCAGCTACAAACTCACGCAAATCTCCTTCAAACGTCCAGATCATCAATGTCATACACCACAATCCCCATCTTGCCAACCCGTCAACAAAGTCCTAAACCATACCCTTCACAGCCAAAACCTTCCCTCGCAATACCATCGCCACCTTCAACAGACACCGTTAATCAAATCCCCTCATCCAGTTGATAAGTCTTTCACGCCCCACAAATAGCCGAACTCCACAATCCAAAATCACACAAACCCAGTTTGAACAATCGCAAAGCAAAATCATAGAACCCCACTTAAATCAAAAATTCCAATTTACACCCACTACCCAACCGAAGTTCCATCACCATACCCAAGCCTCCAATTCATCTTCTCCATAAAAAAAAAGGGAAAGAAAAAAAAAGAGAAAAGGGAATTCGATCACACAGCAAAGCAACAACACTGAAAAAATTCCGAACAAACCTTCTTCAAATCGAAACTCCGCCCCAATCAAAACCACTTCTCTCCTGTCAGACAATACCCCCAAAGTTTACAACCACGTCCTCCATAAACTACAACCATACGCCAGTCCCACGTTCAGACCCCATCATCAATCTGCAATTCTCCCCACCATCCAACAAATTTTGAAACAAACAGCTTCATCTCCACCACACCATCGACAGCATCTACAAAGCCACTAACACATCGACCAAATACCCAGCAACATCCACTTCTGATCATCTCGCAAGTCTTTTCCTCATATCACAAACAACTTTGCTTCAAGGCCTCCATCCTCCTCTGAGTCTCCATGCAACAACCAGAAGCCCGCAACACCTCAGACAATCGTTCCCATCCACTTCACAGACCACATCAAACCTTCCCTGCAAAATTATCTTTCACATCATCATCTTCCGAACCACAACGTACCCTCCTCCCTCTTCAACAAAACTCACGCACAACAGTTTTCACCGCAACCACTGAGTCAGCAAACAAAAATCTGAACCACCTTCCACAAACATACATCTCGCAGCTCCACAAACACCACGTCCTCCCATTGAAACCGAAACACTATTCAAACCCTAGCCTCACCAATATCAACATAAAATTCCATCTTCAACCGCAATCGGCAACTCTATCAAGCCATCCTCCATACCATCGGCTTCACCACCCAAAATCAACTCCATCAATCACCGAAATCCTAAACAATTCTCAACACTTAGAGACCCAAAACCGATTTGACCTCTGAAGTCAAAGTAGTCCGATCGATTTCGATCTCCAAAAAAAAAAAACAGGATCCGGAACTAGTTTGTTTTCTGAGATCGTTGATTTCGAGAGAGGAAAACGGGGTGATTTGTTTGGGTTGTAACTGCTCCTGTGTTCAATTGTTGTATGGAAGTAAGAAGATTGGCATTGGCCCAATTCTCGTGGTTTCAATTACATAATATTTGCTTTAACTTACTTGGTTCGTACACGTTAGTCCAAGGGGGTCGGTTCTAGAGTTGAGTGACTAATTTTTGTTTTTGGTTTGGGTTAGGAGATGAGTTATTTTAGTCTTTGCCTTTGTTAAGTTAGTTTTTTTTTTCTTTTCTGATTTTTTTGTTGATTAGTCCAGTAGATTTCAATTAGTTTTATTTATTTATTTTATATCCATTGCAATTTAGCCTTTGTTTTAATTGCTCATTTGTTTTTGTTTTTGTTTGTTTCAATTTTTTTTTTCTTTCCTCCTTCAAAAAAAAAGAGAGAAATCAAAATCCAAGGCCCAAGCGAGAAACGAACTTCATTTGAAAGGAAGAAAAGAACTCTAGCAACCGAAAAAGAAATTCAGAGGTCAAGCGATTTTCAACTAGTGGAATAGCTAGCACTACTCAAATTTTCTGGACGGACTGCCATACCTCCACTGTAAAATTTTCTAAACTCTACAGGTGTCGAAGCTGCTTTGAAAATATAGAAATTGTTGTAAAAATCTTCTGCAGGGGCAGCGAATTGTTTGTAAAATATTTTAATTTTCTGTTATTATTCTGTGACTGTTCTGTGGCTGATGTTTTTGAATCTGTGTGTGAGAAACGAATTTCCACAACTAAATCATCTTTCCTGTCGTTTTTCAATTCTGAAACGAGATTAGATATTTCAAAATAATATAATTGAAAAGTGGTGTTTTGTGAAGTTAACTGTCTCGTATAATTGGATCGTGGATATATAGTAGTTCAATTTATTGAACTATTAGCAAAAGAGGTTGCATACTACCCGTAAAACATTGGTCGTATCCCTTAGTTTTATACTATACGTGAACGGCCATAAGACCCTCTTCCCCCTTCTAATTGAGTCAGTAAATTAATAGAGCACAACTCATTCTTTTATACTATTTTGAAGTGAGAATAATTTATGTCTTACCCTGACTTCATTCAAATGTCTAATTCAAAAAAATCCTTGAGAGAAATGTGGGATAATAGTCGGAGTAGACGTCCTCTTAAAGAATATGAGTATGAATTGCAACTCATGAAACAAGATTTTCCAAAATTTCGTGAGCCCAATGTCAACAATTTTCAAAATTTTCCAACTGACCAACATTTTCAAAGTTATGATCGAAATGACGACTTCAATTCAAATTTCAACAATTTCGATTATGGGCCACATCCACATGAAAATAACTTTGAATCTCAATATGGCTTTGATCCACATCATTATGGGGTTGAAAACCAAAATTTTCAAAATTATAGCCCATATCAAAATGATTTCCAATATCATTGTCAGTTTTCTGAAAATTCAAACAACTACCACATTGGAAATAATTTTGATTGTGAAATTGATGTGGACTATAATTTTGGGAATCAAGAAATCCAAGATGAGAGCTCTCAAATCAACAATCGTCTTAACATTCTTAGAGAGAGGGAACAAAGACTAAATAAAAAGGCCGATGAACTTCTTTGTTTATTGACATCTTTGAAAGAACAACGAGAGCAATAGAATCAAATTCAAACAAGCAATGAATCAGAAGATAATCCATTCTTTACGGATAGTGAAAATTTTCAGATAACAATTTTCGAAATTGAGAATAACGATCTAAATGAAGTTGTTCAAAATTCAATTAATGATTTGGATTTCGATTCTTTACAAAAAGATTTAAGCTTGGATTTTGATCTTCCTTTGTTGGGCTGTGAGAAACCTGTAATCTTTGAAATTGAACAGAATAAGAATGTTGAATTTTTCAATTCAAATGTGGAAAAGAATTTTAACGAACATGAATTCTTTGGATTGTATGAGGAAGAGTTGCCAAATGAAGAAGAAGTAGATTCACATCACGAGTTCGAAAAATTCGATTTTGAGGTTTCAAACGAACTAGAATTTGTCAGTGTCGAAAATACGTTGTCAATTAACGAAATTGAGAAATGTGATCACATACTCTTGAACAACACTCAGAATTCAAATTTCACTGAATTTGTATACGATCACAAATTTTTGAACAATTACACTGATAAATTCGTTGAACACATGAATTATCTTTGGAATGTTGGCTTGATTGAAAAACTTCTTGTTAGGACGACCCTGGATATTTATCTCATGGACTATAAATCTAGGTTTAAAGATGAGATGGTTTTCAAAAACTCTTGCTTGTTAGAAAACATGTCTAGACACAGTGGGAATGGGACTCATAGGGCTAGAACCAAGTGGGGGGGGGAAAGTTAGTGGAATTCTTTGCATCGCGTGCACCGCAAACACATATATCATTGTACATATGATCCATTCTTACATATAGTTAGATTGCATTTCATTTTACAAGTCATTTTACATTTAATCCATCTTTGGGTACGATCTTTCAAATTTAGGAAACGTTACAGTGTGGACACTGTCTCAATCAAGTGTGGGGGGAGTCTGCATTTCACTCATTTTCGTTTTTTTTATTTTTCTTTCTTTTCATTTTCATCATTTAAATAGGACCATCATGCATTTTAGACTGTAATAACATGCCATTTTTTTTAATTTTTTTTTTTTTTGAAATACGACTCATTTTCAATTGATACAACAAAATAAGTTTACAATTTTTAGCCAGTTGATAGTATTTTTTTCTCTCAACTTAGATCGAATAAGAAATATAATGAAAAGTGTAATTTTGAGGGATAATAGTGTAACCGGTACATAGGGAGATTCTTAGGTGATGGCCATGAAATCTATTCTATATTGTAGACTTTGTTTAAATAAGTGGAGGACTTAAAATACTTATATTGGCTTTTCAAATCTTTAAAACTAAGTTGTGTTAAGTTGAATTCGCGTAACTCCCTTTTGTGCTTATATTTTCAATAATAATAGCAGTAATCCAAGGGTATCCAACATTGCTTATATATAGAGCGTTGGTGTGCAAACCCGCCAAGCTCTATCCGACACGTTGTTGACAAAGTCAAAGTTGGAATATCTTGTCTCATTTTATGAGATTGGACACCTAAGGATTACCGGCACGTTGTTGACAAAGTCAAAGTCGGCCTGCACAATCCGCCAAGCTCTTTACCCACTCTCCGTTAGTCCGCGAGGCAGTGCATGGGTGGTAAACCTTGGTCTTTTTAGTTAGGTGTATGTACTTAATCATAAATCATAAAATTTTATAGAATAAAGAATAAGCGATGATACCCAAACACTTCTTGACCTTATTGATTTGACTAGCCATACATGAGAAAATTAGAATACCACTTTGCAAATTGTGCCAAGCAAACTAAGAATTTATTTCATGGCTGCACTATGTTATCGACCGAACTAACTGGCCAAACTGGAATTTAACATTTGAAAACTTGATTTATATTGAAAATTTGTGACAAGTCGAGGTATCTAAAAAAAAATCAACTGGTTATAAATTATTAACTTAATTTGTTGTACTACTTTCCTGAAATAAGTCGTGTTGTCAATTTTCATTTTTATTTTTTGCATATGTCCATTGCATTCACGTAGTTTCATTAGAATCATAGCATACTGCATTTGGATTTTGTTGGTAGTATCCGCTGAAAACCCTCACGAGACACCACTCGTCCTACTAGGGACACCTAGAGGTTTAACGGCTTGTTGCATGCGCTCAACGCAATCGTGTTTCCTACGAAAGTGTGACCTATCTAGTTAGTTTCCCATTTTCTTTTTACTCGAGGACGAGTAAAAGATAAGTGTGGGGGTATTTGATTGACATAGAAATATGTTTATTTTATGCTCTTATATCTTGTCTTTTGTATATAAATAAATATTACTTGGGTATTGTTTTGTTACTTTTACAGATATTCCAACCCAGCCCGCATGCAACCAGAAATGTAGAGAAATAGAGTTCAATTTGCTGTGTATTTGCATTTTGAAGAATTGTAGATGAAGATATCACATCTAGTTGTTGTTGGACAAGAAAAGGATTGATAACAAGGCTTTGCACATCACAAATCAATGAAGAAGTGTCAAGGAAGCAAGAGAAAAAGAGAAAAGGCCCAAATTTGCTTTATTTATCTAAGGCCCATTTATGTTTCTCATTGTAAACTAATTAGTGATGTAATGACCAGGCCCAGTTATCATTAGGATTAGGGTTAGGGTTTGGCTATCTACTCTATATATATCCTTGTAGCCACGATCCTATGATACATCTCATTCTATTCTCTTCATTAATAAAACTCAATTTTCTTTTTATTTTATGCAATTTTCTATTTCTTAGCAATTAGTGTTGTCTACACGATTATATTCGGTAGAACACTATTTGTATTCTGCATTTCTTTTCATTAGCGATTGACCGTCTGATTAGATTCAGCGGTAATCCTAATTTTTATTTTCTGTTTGTTTAATTCTGTTCTGCAATTTTATTTCCATTGTTCTATTTTATCTTTAATCGTTGAATTTATTACAGATCTGATTAGATTCGAATCTGCAGTAAATTTAATTGCATCTTTTAATTGTAGTTTCACTTTTTATTTTGTTTTTGCAAAAATCAACCTCCAGCTTCGTCTAACACGCCCAAGGAAAAAATAAATAATAATTTTCAATTAAACCTCCCTGTGTTCGACCTGTATGCTACACGCCTGCATGCTTGCAGAATTTATTACAAATGTCGCGCTTTTCTAATTCATAGATTAGCGTCGATCAGCATGCCACATTGTCAATCCATACAATACCGTCGATTCCTACCAATATAACCTCTAAGCTCGTATGTCTCAGAGAAGGGTGTTAACCACCAAACAGATATATATTTAGCAGAGACCAACGAATACAGCATAAAGGAATACAAAGTCAGACATACGATCCATTTACAAGTCCGTTCTGGGTCTGAACGGAACCGGAGTCATCTTATTCCGCCCCCCATATGTCTAATACAGAGGTGAGGTGCTCGCATATCCGACAATCAACAAGTACGGTCGGATGGCTACCACAGAAGCCCCTTCAAGGTAGCTACTCCCATCATGGGTCTCAGTAACAACACATCCACTCGTTGTGAAGATCGTCGGTCTTCAATCACCGTCTTTAACTCTTCGACTTAGATCGACGTATAATCATTTCAAATGAGATTGAACTCGGAATTTTCTAATGTTCCTCGCATATATATATATATATATATCTTTAAATCATTTCATATCGTTATTAGTATTTAATAATGCACGATTCGTTTAATTTTAATTTTAATTTATATATACATATATAAATATAAATCGTTTAGCGATTTCAACTATTATAATCTATTCTTTTAATCGCATCAAAAATGACGATAAATATAACATTAAAATATATTCTTTTTATTGAGTATAAAACATCAATAAAAGTCACCTTTAAATCTACTCTTTTTATTGTCCCTAAAATGACAATAAAAATGTAACTTACAACTCTAATCTTTTTATTGAATGTAACATATCAATAAAAATGTCGCTTTACATTAATTCTTTTCATTTACATCAAAAGGTAAATAAAAATATAACCTTTTAATTCTAATCTTTTTATTGTCTCTATTCTGACAATAAAAATATAACATTTAATTCTATCTTTTTGATTACATCTAAAATGTAAATCTAAAATGTCACTTTTTCATCAAATCTTTTTATTTACATCTAGAATGTAAATAAAGATGTCACTTTAATCTATTTTTTTTATTTACATCTAAAATGTAAATAAAGATATACTTTTCAATCCATGTTTTTTTGTTTACATCTAAAATGTAAACAAAAATATAACTAGTGTAACCTTTATTTCTATGCCTTTTTTTACATCTAAAATGTAAACAAAATATAACTTTATTTCTATGCCTTTGTGTGTAATCAATTCTAACAATTCATGTTAACATAAATAGGATCTTCTTATGTGTTCACTTTTTCAATTAAACATAACAAAATAAAAATATAATTCTTTCTCTATGTCTTTATTTGCATATAAAAGGGCAAATAAAAATATACTTCTTCCTTCTAATCATGTTCACAAATACAAAATGTACTTTGTTTCCTATTCATGTTTTCATTTACATATAAAATGCAAGTAAAAATTTCACTTTTTAATCCATGGTTCTATTTACATCTAAAATGTAAATATAAATTTATCTTTTTAATTCATGGTTCTACTTACACTTAAAATGTAAATATAAATTTCACTTTTTAATTCATGGTTTTTATTTACGTCTAAAATGTAAATAAAATTGCACTTTTTCAATTCATATTTTTATTCATTTTTATTCACATCTACAATGTAAATAAAAATGTACTTTTCATATCCATGTTTTTATTTACATCTAAAATATGTAAATAAAAATGCACTTTTTAATTCAAGTTTTTTATTCACATCTAAAATGTGAATAAAAATGTACTTTTAATTTTCGTGTTTTTATTTATATCTAAAATATAAATAAAAATACCATTTTTCAATTAACGCTTTTATTTATATCTAAATTATAAATAAAATGTCAACCTTTTTATAATCATGTTTTTGTTTACAACTAGAATGTAAATAAAAATGTACTTTATATCTTCATGTTTTTATTTGCAACTAACTTGCAAATAAAAATGTACTTCTATTCTATGTTTTTTTTATTTTCATATTAAAAGGCAAATAAAATGTACTTCTTTTTCTAATACATATTTTGATTTACATGAGAAATGTAAATAAAATATTCCCTTCTAATGACATATACAAGAGAATTTATTTACATACATTATACTATGTATTCTAATGACCATTTTAATATAGTGACATTCTAGTTTTAATGACATTCTAATTTAATGATATTCTGGTTTTAATAACATATTCTTAACAAAATGTAACTTTTTAATCAAATAAACATTTCTGAACAAAAAGGCAATTTTTATTCTAATGTGACATTTTCAACTAAAACCTTATTTTTAATTTAATGCAACATTTTCAACTAAAAATGTTATTTCTTACCTATGTAACATTTTAAACTAAAAATGTCGTTTCTTTCTAATGTAACATTTATATGGAAATGTTATCTCTTTTTCTAATGCAACATTTTATATGAAAATGTAATTTCCAATCTAATGTAACATTTTACATAAAAATGTAATTTCTTATTCTAATATAACATTTTACATAAAATGTAATTTCTAATCTAATATCACATTTTACATAAAAATGTAATTTCTATTCCAGTGTCACATTTTACATAAAAATGTAATTCCTATTGTCTTTTCTCTTTTCTAATGTTTTATATTACAACAAAATGTAATATTTATTGTCTTCACTTTTCTAATGTTTTATATTACAATAAAAATGAAATTTTTTATTGTCTTCACTTGTCTAATGTTTTATATTACAATAAAAATGAAATTTTTATTGTTCATCCTTTTTTCTTTCACTTTTAAAATAAACATAATATTCTATTTTCTAATTATCTTAACAAAGATGGGATATTTATTTTCATTCTAGTATCACATAAAGTAATATTTTATATGTAAACCTTTCTTAATAAATGGCATTTTCTATATGACATTACATTTCTTAAATAATGTCATTTACTATACAACATTACATTTCTCAATAAATAGCATTTATTATATAACATTACATTTCTTAATAAATGTCATTTTCTATTCAAGGTGGTATTAACATGACAATTTCCACAAGGTGATATTTTTGATTAACATGACAATTTCCAACAAGGTGGCATTTTTGATTAACATGACAATTTCCAATAAGGTGATATTTTTTATTAACATGACAATTTCAAACAAGGTGCTATTTTTTATTAACATGACAATTTCCAACATGGTGCTATTTTTGATTAACATGACAATTTCCAACAAGGTGCTATTTTTTATTAACATGACAATTTATTATTCAACAAAATAAGAAATTTTGGTTTTCATCAGAATAATCCATTCAATCAACATAACAACATAATAAAATTCATCATCACGAATCCAATCACGAAAAACAACACATAGCAATTAAAAGTGGAGGGCAAATATCACTATCATAATTACTTTATTTTAATTATTAAAAAGAAACAGAATTCTCACATTGCTTTGAATCTGAGTGGTTCAGATCTGAAATTTCGTCTAGACTAGATGTGCTCAGAAATGGTTCTAGTCCATACCACCATCTAGATCTCATCACAAGGATTCCAACGAATCTGAAATCGCTGAATTTCGTTAAGATTTGAATGAGTTACACCCTTTTATATGTTAATTACTTTTATAATTTAATTAACTTAATTAAATACCCTTAATTAAATTGGTTAAAACGCGGCCGGTTACTAGTGCTTCTCCTTCCTCTTTTCGTTCTCTGTAAACTCCGTATAACCCACTTATCACGACCTAGGGCTTAGGAACGCCATCGCCACATGAAGCCGAAGCCTGATCAGAACTCGCGCCTTCCTCCGCTGTGACGTCACCTACCTGCGGCCTCCTCCACCTCGAGTTCGGTGGCTTCAGGTGCCACATAATCTCGCTCGAACTCGTCAGGTTTGGGAAAGAAATTCGGGTGCCATGGTCCATTAAATCCGAACATATCCGTATGAAAATATAGCTCTCAACAATCTCTTCAATCTTCCTCTTATTTATTTTGATTAATTTGTAGGAGGTTTGGAGATTTTTGCATAAGAAATTCGGACATTGCTGAACGTCTGTTCCTTGGGTAGCGGCTGTATAAGTTTAGGGTTAAGCGTATTCCTACCGTATATTTATAGCATATTTTTATATTATTTAATTATTCCTTTAATTCTGAAAATTCTTGTTTAATGCCACGTATTCCAAATCGAACCCAACAAGTGTCGCCCCTAGCTAATAACCCCCATCCCAGACCCAATGGAATATGTTTCGTGACCTAATTCGGCTGTTACGATATGTTTTTCTTTAATTTAAAATATAAATCACTTTTATATTAAATTTAAATGTGCATTTTAAATTACCAGGGCCATATACTGCTTCAAAAAATTACAGAAAAATTATTTCTAGTTATGTTTTGACGATACGGTCCTAACAAAACTAATTTCGTCGAATTATGAGATCGTTTGAAAAATGACTATTTTCAAGTCGATTAAATTTGACTAAAATGAACAAAACACAATTTCTTTCTCCACGCTCACATATTAATTTGAAAAATTCTGGAAAATTAAACTTAACAATAATTTGACATTCCGGTTCCAACAAAAGTGGTTTCGTCGAAAACCAAGGTCGTTTGCAAAATGGCTATTTTTAAGGCCAATATATTATATTAAAATATATATAAATTCTACAGCGACTTTTCTAAATTTTAAACTGGACATAACTTTCAACTATTAAAGTGAAATTTCAGTTTCTCACATTCATTCGAAAGATATGATTAAACAGATTCAAATATTTCTGGTTTTACTGAAATCCGATTTAATTTGAATCATGTACATTCAGTTAAAGTTTAAAATTAAATTTTCGAACTGCAGCGCTGTTTTAAACTCCTTTTGTAGTTAAATAAAATTTATTCGTTTTAACTTCAATTAAAATAAATTTTTTAGTCGTTATTATTTAAAATAAATATTGTAAAGATTAAAATTCCATAAAAATTTCTAAAATAAAATTTTTAAATTGGCCCCAAAATTCCGGGTTGTTACAGCTAACAAGTAAGCCATCCAAATTACATAAACACATTATAGCCACCTGTTACTAACATGTGTAAAAAAACTGAAATATATAGACTTGGTTGTTCTAAAAGTTATTTTCCTATTGAATATTTCCCTGACTAATAATAATGAAGCTGAAGATTTGATCACAATTTAAAAGAAAAGGAAAAATGAATGTCAGTCTCCTGTGGTTGAAAACAAAAAAAATTTAAACAAATAAAGTCCACACAAATAAAATCATAGCCAATGCTAGTGTTAAAACTGAAATTTGATCTGTATACTAATAGAAAACCGTGTTTACTACTTACCGGATATCATTTTTTCCGTTAGGTCCATCAAATCATTGTAGTCTGAAGTATGCTCTTCTTAGGTCCATCATTTATGATCTAGATTCCATAAAATAATATAAAAATTCCAATTATGAAGAGTGCTTTTCTTTCTGCAACTTGAAGAGAAACCGCAAGGGGTAGATTACTAGACAAACGGCATGTATATCATTTACAAACTATAGATGAAAATAAAACCCTACCAATATACCAAGGATGGCAGTAATTTTGGTTGTCACAAGAGGCAGTTTATTGAACTAAAAATCAATTTGAATGTCTTTTTTCACTATGTTGGTCTCGATATCATTAAATATTCTCTCCACTCTACATTTAAGTTACAGGAAAATTAATATAACAAAGACTGTTTATCTAATCTAAGTTCACAAATCAGAAGAATAAAATATCACACCACATCCTTCCTTCTTTGTCTAACAGTTCAACGAAGATGGTCTTGACGCTAGTGTAGGACTCCTCAACTGCATATTTCATGTTATCATCTCTTGTTATTCTTTCACAAAGCTCATTTAGTGAATGGATAAAGTTTATTCATGGTTAACCGTTCGATTTAACCTTGAAGTATGACTTGAAAGGAACACCTTTTGTAAAACTTGAAGTATGACTTTGTATGCAAATGATTAAAAGAACTAGAACTGATTTAGCATATAAATGAATAAAAGAACTAGAACTGGTTTAATATCCAATCAGCTTAACTAATTACAACTATTGCACTCACTCAAAAGAGAAAAACCATTAATTTTAACATTACAACTATTGCACTCACTCAAAAGAGAAAAACCGTTAATTTTAACATTACAACTATTGCACTCACTCAATAATAAAATCTCATATGCTTAACTAATTCTATTGCCTGACATATGATTCTATTGCCTAACAGATGATTCCAAAGTTTCATTTATTAACTATTGCCACAATGGTGCAGATCTAGGTGTAAGATTTAAATAGTCTTTTTTCCTTAGACGATGGATCATCTGTAGGTTTGGTAGAAAGATTAAGTTCACCATTTAATCGGACCATGTTTGTTTCTTTGATCGATTCATTTTCTGTATGAGACCAAATTGCTGATTTAACCAGCATAACAGGCTTTTGTTCATAGTGTAGAAACGAATCTTCACACTATTTGTTAACATTTAACTAATATATTTTTAGACTTTGTTGAGTTAAAATTATGATAAACGTGCATATAAGATGACTGTTTCTATGTGGTGAGAAAAGCTTATGGGACTATAATATTCTTCAACTAAAATTCATCAAAAAATTGATTTGTCAGGTAATAGAATCATCTGGCACAAAGTTCACGAGGAGGTGGATAGACACTGATTTGTAATAAGAGCAAAATAAACAACCAAGTTGTAATAAAAACTTAACTAACATTTTGTTAACAAACACATTTTGAGATGCTTAACAACCAAGTCTAAAACTTAACAAACCTATTTTGAGAAAACAACGGGAATAAATGTAATATAGAGAATACCCAAAAAACCATTTAATCAGAAAAAATAAAATAGAAATTTACTCAGTTACTCACAATGGGAGTATCTTTGATGCTTAGACGAGGCAGAGGCTCGTTGTAACTAACATGAACAAGAGCAAGTGGTGCCTCCATAACTCCAAGAAGCAGCCTCAAATCCGATCGGCAATTGCCACTACAGGTCCCGGAAACGGACGATTGCCTCAAATCGATCTCGAATTAAAGAAGATGACGTCAGGGGGCGAAACCCTAGTTTTTCGATTAGGCCATTAAAAAGAAAGCGAAGCGAGCTGTATTTTTTTCCATAAGTTAAAAAGAAACGAAGCCTTCCAGCGGTAAAGTGAAAATTTGGGGAAAAGGATGTGAGCGGGTAAAGGAAAATCATGACGTGGATTGGTAATATAGGTCCTTGGATTCTATTCACGCGGATTACTAATTTTATTAATATTTTAATTTGAATATATCTATAGCTACTGCAACACAATTTTATATCAATGCTAACACATTGAAGAGTGCATTGCAATAGATAGAAACCAGCATGTGGCAACATTTTCGCTGGCAACGTCTTGGATTTTCATTGCAGTAGGCCATCTATGGCGTAGTGTTATCATCCATTTTTTTGAATGCATGACCTGAGTTTTGTTTTTCTTTCTTGCTTTGACATATTGTAGAGATGACTATGGAAAGTTAACATTTTTCATCTTGCTCCAATTTATATAAAATACAAAGAAATCATGCGATCAAATAAATTTTATGCATAAAAATTATTATATTGTTAAGAAACGAATATGGCATGCAACAAATATTTGATGCTTCAATACATATAAGAGTTATATTCTTTCTTCATAAGTATTTAATAATGCATATGTTTGACTTTTTATTCATGGAAAGTTTACAATATATACTTTAGTATGTTTTATTTAATAAAGATACTACATTGAACTTGAGAAAAGAAAAGGATGATCATTTTTCTTATGATATATTGAATAAGGAATTTGCAACATTATAAAAATTAATGTACATTTTAGTCTTATATCCAACTTGTAATGGTATTAATTAGAAAACAAATTGTTATTGAAGCTTTAATAATCAATGGTACTGGTAAATAAAACTTTAATATTCAATGCACTTGTTATACTATGGATATTTTCTCCATTATTAATTTACATTTTAGTCTCTTATTCGCTGATGTTGCAGGCATCGAAACAGAGAGTAGGCTCTTCTCTTCCTGTTAGGCTACCTTTCAAGACGATGAAGGATGAAGCAGATTTTTCAACATAGCAGGGATGTGCAGAGAATTTTCCTTCTAATGATTCCTTAATGTTACCACCAATTCCACAATCCTCATTTGGAACTTGGGCCGATGGTCAACAACCTAATAGCTGTAATTCTGCCATAAATGGCGGCTGTGCATGGAACGACATTGTATTCGGTAATCAAATCCCTGTTTTTATTCCTTTTAAGTTTTATGATCCTAAGTAGTTTCAAAATATGTCATGTGCTAAGATGTATTTGGAATTAGTATGAAAAGGTAGACAGTAGTGGGAGAATGCTATTGTTATTTATGTGGTAGATGCTAGAACTCATTACCAAATTTTCAAATTTTATATTCATAAGGTATGGAAACCAACATCATGAGATTTTGCTATTTACTCTAAGGAAGATGAGTTTTATATTATCAAATTTGATAAGAAAGAGGATTGTGATAGGGTTTTAGAGGAAGATCCTTACTTTTATAATAAAAAGTTAATGAAGATGAAGCGCTGGAAAGTAGGTATTAAACTAGATAAGGATATTCTACATTCAATTCCTATTTCGATCTGTCTTCCTGGTTTGCGTTTAGACTATTGTAAAAAAGAGAGAATAAGTTGTATGGTGTTTGTTCTTGTTAATCCTCTCAAGCTTGATACAGTTACATAAGGAATTAGGAAGAGTGCATTTTCTCGAGTATTGGTTGAGGTTTCTGGTTCGTTTTCATATCCCAAGCATATTCCAATTTTATCGGAAGATGATCAGTTGATTATGTAGTAAGTCGAGCATAAGCGGTTTCCACCCAGATGCTCGAACTGTCATAGTTTTGGGCATGTAGAAAATGTTTTCTAGTTTACCAAAGCCTGGATTCTCAAGAAATCCGCTCCTCCATCTTGCTCTACTAATTCTATGGAAATTGGTAATAATGTGTAGTGCTTGGATACTCATGATCCTGTAGACTCTTCATCTCAAGTTCTCATTTTCTCTTCGGTTCAGCGTGTTAATAGTAGGGAGATCCAAAAGCAATTTTCTGTGACAAATGATTGTGATATGAATTTTTTTGAACTTGATGATATGGATTCAGCGGCTACTGCTAATGAGATGGAAGCCGCCTAGTGCAACAATTTTAATAACCAAGCTTTTAATCATATAGTGATAAGGTCAATAATGGTACGTAAGGATAGAATAGATATGGGTTCTATAGAATCCCTAGCAGATATGAACTCTGGAGTAATTGACAACCCTGAATGGAACTATATAGTTAGCTAGATAAGGAGAAATATGAAGAGAGCAAAGAAATTTAAGAAGTTTGCATATCTATCTGTCTCTGGTCTAGGTTCTTCATTCGATTCTTATTGTTTCCTCTTTATGGCAAAGAGTTCTTCGTCAATTTTCTCCATGGGTTATAGTTCTTGTCCTATATCTGGTCTACCACAGGTTTATGACTATTTGTTGATATCAAAAAATGGTACAACACCCAAGAAATGTATTTATAGAGAATAAATGAAGATAAATAAAATGAAAAATGAAGAGAAAAAGTGATCACACACGAGTTTGTAGTGGATCGGCGTTAACGAGCCTATGTCCACTTGATAATCTCTTGTATATGAAATGATCTATTACAGATGAATCAGTCACAACAATGATATAATCAGAGATTAGCCAAAAAAAGATCCCTTCTTCTGTGTCTAGAAGGTTTATTTATACATGTTACAGTGTTTAAATTGGATGCAGCACATGTTGCTCGATCCAGGATTTTAGGAAAGTAAGAAGAAGCATTCTTCTTAGCATGATTTGAGCACATAGTGACAAGTGGCAGCTGATCCGGTACTCAAGGATGGCTAGAAGCGATCAAGTAGGAGTAGGAGCAAACCCTCACATGAATATTTGGCACGGAATTAGGCTTGGCCTGACTCGATCTGCCTAAAGATCATGGGCTCTAGCTGGCTTGCATACTGGGTTCCTGTATTTAGCTTAAGTCTTAGGCTCGAGTCGAGCCATCCATCGATCGACTAGTTCCCTGGTCTGGGTTATTCGGTCTTCCATGTCACTTTAGCCGAGGTCTATGATGTTAATGAATCTTGATAGCCTTGCCAAAAGGATAGTCAACACTCTACCCTCGAAAGCATGCCGTGTTAAGAAAGGGCTTTGCATTTTTTCATTCTGGATCGTCTCTTGGTGTAGGGAAAATGGAAGACCACATTTGTATCGGCTTGAAGACTTTTTCATTAATTATTTGAACCAAGAATCGATGGTCGGATATTTTGGGAATTATCACTGAACCAGGAAATGGTGAAGCTTTGTAGTTATATGTCTATTCGCCTTAGTCTGGCTCGTTATTGGATTGACACGTTAACCCTATAGTCATATTTAATGGTCATGTCAACAGAACACGAAGGGTCCCTTTGTTCTATTATAAAAGACTGGCCTCCTCCTTTATTTACTCTTACTTTTTTTACGGCAGCCGAACCCGTTTCTTTTCAAAGAGCTTGAAAAAAACTACTTTGTCGAAGATTAAGATCATTTCTTCCAATTTCTTCGCAGGTGTGGATTAATCTTCTTTTTCTTATCGTAAAATATATTTTAATATGATTTTGCATAAAAATCCCCCTCTTTTCTCTTTACCTATTTTAATCTGCATCCAATATAATATGTGGTTTGAATTGCCGACGTCGAGTTCGCCAGAGTTGTGATCTGGTGGTAAGGCGGTTGTCACAAGCGGTTCTGGCGGCATAGTGATGATGATCGGTGATGGAAGTAGAATTGCCTTTATTAAAAGACATAGGGATGAAAAGGTACCCCTTTCTTCAAAGCAATTTTAATTTTGAGGCACCATTAATTATAAGGACACATGACAGTGGAAAAGAGGGTGTGACTGGATGGGTGTGCTTGGGTAATGATGCTATTGATGTGGTCAGGCAGAAGGAGACAAAAATGAGTTCAAAATCAATGCTTGTAAACTTGACGTTGTAGAATAAGTAACTGTCTTCAAAATGTCTAGAATTAGTACCCGGCCTTTGGTCAGTAAGACAGCTGGTCGACTCCTTTGAGGTCGAAAAGAAAAGGACAAACATCTTAGATGTGCTTGACCCATGCTTGTCCAAGATTGTTGGCCTAATGCTCAGGGCTACCCAAAAGTTTTAGTGGGATGATTGATTTCATTCATTCTTATTAGATAGGGTTGAAAACTATGAAGTTGAGCATGTTCTTGATTGTTCTTTTAATTTAGGATATCACTTCTCCCTTCATACACACGTTGATGCACATATTGAGAGGTTACGATCTCATCAATATGAATGATAGTCTTTTATGAATAGCATAGCTTAAAATGATCGGATGACGCGATACTAGTAGTTTTGGAGCAGGCAGGGGTAAGGTTCTATCCACCCCTGTGACTTGGAAAATATTTCAACTTCTGAATCTGGGACTGATTCCGAAACCGACCTTAACATGGACACCCGAGACCGATAAACAAATCCACCACCTGTCGTGGAAGTAGGAGAGACAAGCGGGGCTGCAGTTTTAATAGTAGTACCCAACACCCTTCCAAGTGCAGTAATTCTGGAAAACCCTTCGGACGCTTGGCCTTGCACAATGAGTTTGAGGCAATTAAAGAATTTAAGAATGGAACACAATATTCCATGGGAAGATATCTGCATTCCTCAAGAAAATGGTCATCCCCATATTCCGCTAAGTGGCTTTATGGCACTAACTCGCCGGTGTGCACTGCCGGGATTCCCCCTTCCCCCAATTTCCTCCATTTATCACTGAGTTTCTAACGCGAATGAACTTGGCACCAATGCAACTGCACCCAATTGCATATACCAATCTGTTATCACTATACCTCTTATATATGAAGTATTCACGCCAACCCCCGAAATTTGATGACATAATCTTTTTCATCAACTTCAAACACTGAAAGAAAGACACTTCTTATTTTCTTTTCTTTGAGGCTGTTCATAAACGAAAAATTATTGAGGGAATCCCCAGCAAACTAGGGGACACTAAGCATGATTGGTTTTATGTTAAGTAACAACCGAGATGTGCATGTTGTTGGCTTCGAAGCAGTAAGTCTTTCATTTTAATTGGTTCGATCATAAGAAGGTTTCTTACACAAACCATATTTATGCAGGTGATGAAACAAAAAAGCCCACGGGGAGAGAATTCCAAGAGCGCTTAAATACGCTGTCTGGTCTGAGCCTGAAGCGCTGAAACATGGGTAAGTGCTTGACCGACGTACACCTGCACCAATACCATCTTCGTAAAGAAAACAGAACATCAGGATCCCCGATCGATTAGTCTTCTCCATCAACGGTTGTTCAAGTTTACATGCCCTCAGTTGTAAGAGTGTCGACCATTTCCAGGAAAGTGTCCCTAGTCATAGGGTCATCCGTCCAACCCTTGATCGGGGAGAGAACGACCATTCATCCCCGAGTGAAGGGGAAGAGACTTACCAGAAGGAGACTTGTTTAGGAGGCCAACCAATTAAAAATGTAGGAGAGCTCAGTTGTAAGTGGTTCGAGGAAGACCCGAGAAGAGACAATTGAGGAGGAGCCTCATGACCGTCAATTGGAAGATTCTAGTGTTAGAAAGGACCCTTCTCTTGCTCCGGATCTAGTTGGAGAAGAAGAAGTGGACTCTCCCTGTCGTGGCTAAAAAAAATTGGGTATCCCTAGAAACTCATTTCTTCTCAAAATTTAGATTCATCCTCTTCTTTCCCAAGTATGGAGAAGATAGTAAATTCATCGAACCAAAGGGCGTGATAGAGATGAGCCAAGTTCCAGGCTCAGGTTCATCTTGGGGAATCGCTTAGAATAAACATAGCACAAGCACTGTATGTGATAGTACTATCTTCTCCTGTGCATACTGAACATTGATCAAAGTTTCTTTATCGTAATGAAGGGGTTATGGATAGCGAGTATTATCGGCTTTCTTTTAAGGAAAGGTGGACTTGTTAGGTTAACCCCGTAACAAGGAAGGTAGGACAGTGGACATGGAGATGACAGCCATAAGGAAAAAGAGAAAGGAGAGAGAGAAAAAAGGAAGATGATAAAGGTCAGGAGAGAAAAAGATTGGAGAAACAAGAGAAGGAAGACTGGGAACAACACAAAAGGGATCGTGAGGAGAAGGAGACAAAGGAGGGCAAGCCCCAAGGAAAAGATGAGGAGCATGAAACTCCCAAGCATCGGTCTTCATCTCGTTCTTAGGACATAACTCCCATGGGTGCCGACAAAACAACCAGTGGACATTCTCAGGTTGGTCTACCCCATCCCAAAATTTTGGGTCGACCCTCTTCCCAAGACGTAGTTAGCTGAAATTCATGGTCGTGACTTCACCCCTCCTCCTGGATGTCATGGGAAATGCCCTTAGATATCGATCTCTTTGGCTCAAGAGAGGACACTTGCCGAACGAATCAACGAAATGGAAGAGATATTCCCTGATCTTTGCTTTGCTGAAATTGAGTTTGCCCTCATCCTACAACTGTTCCCACCAAATTTCTGCAATCGAGTCAGACCTGAGTCACGTTGACTTTGCTTTGTCTCAGTGTGACGTGATGTATGCATACACAAGGCAAATATGTGAGGCGGTTAAGAGTAAGGAGATAGAGAATGAAGGCTTACGGACAGAACATGATTATGACAGGAAGGCTTTTGAGACAGTTAAGGAAAAAAATGGAGGAGTGTGAGACTCAAGTGGCTATTATTAAAGAAAAATACAGAAAAACAATGAAGGATTTAGAGGCCCAAGTACAGTCAATAAGTCAGGAGTGTGCATCTCTCAGAACTGAAAATGAAATCTTAAAGAATGATAAAGGCCGACTGGATCAGGAGGTGCAAAACCTCAAATCCCAATTTGATTCGTCTGAGCCTACTAGGAAGCAGGCCAAGGATAATGCTGCCGATGTGATCGAGAATTCTAGCAACTCTTGATTCCAACATGACATTAATATTCGCTCGATTTAGGCCGTAGATATAACTAAAATAGAAGGGATGCGGAAGAGGTTAGGTGCCAATATATTGTTGTTCTTTGCCCACATTGCCCACCATAGGAACCTATCTTGGATAGACAATTACCAGTAGGTACTATTGGATCTTGATTAACCCTAGAGGGGGTGAATAGGGTTTATTGGATTTTAGCGAGCTATTAAAAATTAATCGCATCACAGATAATTTTTGAGTAAGTAAATGTAGAAAGTAAATGACACACAGAGATACCCAGCTTCGGCAAAAACCTACCTACTGCTGCATTCCTAAGATTTATACTAGGTGTTAATAACAGATCCCGCTTACAGACCCTGTAAACTCGCAATCCGTCTTCCTATCCTAACCGTATGCTCAAAACCCTAGAATGACCTATATCCCCTATATCATATTTCCCTGGATTACAAACCTGTAACCCGTAAACCCTAATTTTTACAAACTCTAGTAAACTGCCAGTTAAACCCCTAACTGGATTCTCTAGAATTTTGTAGACTCTAGAAACTGGTAGACGATTACAAAGGAAAAACAAATTACAATGAAAGAAAAATAAATCTAAGAAACCCTAGTCTACTTAAAATTAAGCTTAGCCCAAAATAAAAAAACACGACCCTTTTCATTTGTTTTTGCCCAAATGCTTTGTCCTTTGAAAAAATGGCAGTTGATTAATTCGAGGGTTTCCTCTTTAATCCCCAAATCAATCGACGTTGTGATAAATTGCTTCTGGAAATGGTTCTCCTTGTCATCGATGATTACACTGTTGCTTCCTCAGTCTTGCTCGATCAATTTGGGTGTAGATCGAATCCCTAAAAAATTGTGAGTTCTCTGAATTTATTCTATGCTTGAATTAGTTATTTTTGCGGATTCGATAACTCTTATCGATGATGAAATGGTGTTTATATAGGGCTTTTGAAAAACCCTAGCCTCTGATTTCGTATATATGATTTGAACTGATTTTTCATTGCTTTCCCCTTTTGTTGTCCGTGATAAAATCGGCTTGAATTTGTATGGCTTAATTAAGTGATGAATCTGGATGTTATTCTAGACTTCATAGATTCTCCAAATCGAATTTGTCCCTTGTGTAATTTTTGAATGGTTTATTGGCTTGTAAATGGAAAATTTTCCCTTAAAAACTTGCATGTTTTACTTAATTGACACTTGAATGAATTTATGCCAAAACCAATAATGTTTATTCTGGAAATAAAATGAAGTTTGCCAGTTTTAACTCATTCAATGTTTTCACCTCTATCTCCATGAATTACTGCATGACTTGATCAGAAATAGTTGTATAGTTGCTCCCATGTCAAGTTTGGAATGATAGTTGATTTCTTGCCAAATCATGCTTGCTGATTTGTTTTGAACTGGAATCATATATTTGTTTCTTGCCAGAAACAATTTGCCAATTTTTAGAAATAGATTTCTCACAAAAACAAACATGCTATTGGTGAATATTAGGAATCATTTTCGAACCTTTGATTTGAACTGGGCATGTGTTATGTGTTCATCACCTATGCTGATGCTTATGAGTTCATCACCCATGCTTCACCATTTTGTTGATGCCTTGTGTACTGCCTTGATATGATTTCACACTTTCATATGTAGTTTGTTGAAGCAGTTTCATTTTGGCTGGACTACCCTATGACAATTGTGTATTGATAACTTGCATCCACCATGTTGTTGCATGATCCCACTGTTTTGACATGCACACTTGAACTGCACTGTCACATTGAACTCTTGACCATGCTGAAATTTCACATTACTATTGCTCAACCCATGTATTTTTTCTCTACCATGATGTGTTGCTGCATACATTTGCATGTCCATTGATGCTGAAACAAAATTTTTTTGTCCATATATTGTTTGTCATGTAAAAGCTCCATCTTGATTGGCCATTGTTGTTGATACGTGAATTTTAAACTGGGTTGAACCTTTCATGTACACATGTATGTTGCTAACTTGCATGTATGTTATCTTGCTGCATGTACCTTGCAGTCATAACATTTAGCTCGACACTCTCTGTCTTCATGTATATACTGCCATGTAATTGTGTTTCCTGTCATGCTCCTTGTGTTGTTGAGTTGTCTGCTTGAACCATCCATGTATTGTTGCAATATTATATGTTTTCCATGTGTATCCTGCACATACACGGATATGCTGTGTATGTTTGGCATCCCCAGTTTCCATGCATGCTGCTTGTAACTACTTCATCACTCAATATTTTTTTTATTAGCTATAATTTGTGTTTCCTCGGCCATTGATTATGCTGTGTCACCAAAGCTTCACCCATGCTTGCTTGTATAAAAGTTTGCCTACTTGAATTATGCTACTGCCTGGTTTCTCCAATCATATCTCTATGCCTATTTGTTTATGTTGCTAGTTATTTGCATGTTGAATGACCATGCCCTCAACTTGTTCAAGCTGTGTAGCCATTTCTAACTTGAATTTGCATGGGTCGACAATTGGGCTGCTTGCTTCACTTGTGCTTGAATTTATTGAGTTGTGCATTGACTTGAGTTGGTCATCATGCTGCTCCTCAGTTGCTCGCTACTACATTTCGATTGGTGAGGTAGTGCACACATGTATATTTATACACGTGTGTATATGCAGCCTTTCAGAATAGTTTTCCATGTCCTTATACTGTGTATACATACTGTCTACCTTGTGGTATTTACAGTGTGTCACTGTGAATAACACAAGTTGTCTAGACAAGATGGATGGATATATAAATCAGATCAAGTCATGAAAAATGATGAGAAATACACCGAAATTCTAAGGCAAATAAAATTTAAAAATAAATTCAAATTTGTATCTATTCGGTTTTATTTCTATTGCAGTGTACTGTGTGTGTGTTTCATGTGATAGGTATGGATAACTAGACCGACTAAAGGATGTTGTGAAGACAGAAGACAGTAACGGTGTGTCAATATGAAATAATAAATGTGTACAAGTAGTGAAAGTATGTAAGTGTATGTGTCTGTATATATGAACAGAATACAAGTGACTGAGTGTATGTGTCTGTATATATGAACAGAATACAAGTGACTGAGTGTATCTGTGGTGAGGAGTTGATGTATGAAATTGTATATGTATGAAATGAAATATATCAGTGGAGTGTACAAATAGAGGAGTTATAAAAATTGTATTGTTTGAATGTTTGAAATAAAATATTCTATTTAAATAAAATACTGTGTGAATATTTAAATGTATGCACAATTGTATTCTATTTAAATATAAAAATTATATTCCAGTCTGTGATGTATATATGAGACAGTACAATAACAAACACATTTATAATAATATATATTTGGTTGTTATCATCAAACAAAAAACATATAATTGTGTATACAACAACATTATATACAACAGGTACTAGCTGACCATTGGGAAGAATTTGTGAGAGAAGTGGTTGAGGCGGAAAAGGGACAGCCAATGGACGAAGAAGCTTTAATAATCTGATATTTTCGTGGTGATGAGCAAGGGCGTTAGCTGAAGGAAAGAGAATGCTAAGGGAATCAAGAGACACCGAGCGATACAGGGTGAAAGGAAAATCGATCATAGAGGGGGAAACTAGTGTAAGTAAAATGAAAACATCTCTCCCTCTTCCTACTACAGAAGCGGTTGTTGGTTCGTCCCCCGTTCCTCCTCCCGCAAACCAGTCTTCTGGGGTAGTGGAGGAGTATAATTCGGATGATCCTCCTTTTCCCTTGTTCACAAAGAGTTCAGCTGCTCCCGCTCCCGAAACAAAGTCTTCAGAAAGACCAATAGAATCTTCAACCAGAGGTAACTAGCTCCTTCCTTCTTAATTCCATCGGATATCCGTTCCTTCGATCATAACTTTTTCCATTCCAGTCATAGGAACACCATTGGCGAAAGTAGTCACTGGGTCAGAGACTATAGTGTCGGAGAAGGATCCCACTACCGTCCCCAGCAAAGATGAATAAATGGCCGATGCTCTGAAGAAACCAGAAACTAGCAATGCTCAGTTAGATGATGACGATGTGGTATTTATAGGGGAGGTCAGGAAGATTGATTTTCCATCCATTGCTGAGATGAAGGCCAGGGATGAGAAGGGGGTTTCTTCCCTTAAGGCCAAACTATCTGATGATCCCCTTAATATTCCCCCTATCCAGGCTATTCCTCCAACTATAATTTCATCTGTCAGAGTAGCCCCTTTTCCAGTTCTGTCTGGTCTGAGAAGAGAAAGCATGATACGGTGATGTCCGATCGTTCTGTTTCTTTTGGTGATGATTCTAGGAAGCAAAGGCGTCATTTGACCACCAAGGCGACTATGGAGATGATCAAGAAGAGAGAGATGGAAGAGATCAAGAAGTCTGGTGGTTAGCCACCTCAAGTCTAGGAACCTTTTGTTGTGAGTTGTTACAGTCCCTTTGGAATTTGTATGCGAGTGTTGCCCTCGCGTTTTTGTCTCTGTTTATATCTGTATTTTGTAAACAAAACTAGTGTTGATGTTTAACAATATTTATTTGCATTCAAATACTTGTATTATTAATATGTTGATGGATTATAAAAGACATAGGAGAACAATGTTAGTGTCCCCAGTTTATTCCAAACTTTGAGAATTGTTCAACTGAAACCCATAGTCGGATCACTTTTTTAATGTTCCCAACGTCGTGGGGGATCGATTCGGATGCCAAGTCTTCCCATCGATTCCAGGATCGATTCGACCCAGACTGGGGGTCGAATGATCTTGGTTGGGAATACATAAGTCCTTTTACACTCTTCCTCTAGTTGTTAAAGGTTAGAGTTTCAGGGATCATGCGGTCTTTAGTCGGGGTGCACCTTTCACATTCGTCCATAATTTTATACTCCTTCTCAAGTCGTGAGAATCAGGGTTGTTTAAATAAGTAGTCATGTTGCTTGCATCAGTGTCATCCCCACTTTTGGTCTAAAAAGTCTAGTCCAAAGGTTCGAGCGTCAATATCAAGCTCAAAGTTAGTCGACTCATATTTCCTTTCAGTCCTGAACGAGATCGACTCGTTGAGACATTGACCGGTAGGTTGAGGAGTAGGCTTTTGATTTATGTTGGTCGAATCACAACATATAATCATTAAAGTAATTAGATAGAGGATGAAAGTAGCTTTTATTCATAGACTACAATGGGTGACAAAACACACCTTATTATAATACTTAAACAAAATAAAGAGTCCTAAGACAGACAACGTCGTAAATGCTCAACATTCCATGCTCTTTGAAAAGGTTCACCGTCAACAGTTGCTAGCCTGAAGGTTCCATTATCAAGCTTCTGTTGGATGATGTAAGGCCCTTACCATTTGGGACCCATATGGGCGAGGGTCGGAAAGAATCATTTTAAAACAAGGTCGTCAATATCGGAGATCTTAGGTCGGACCCTCTTGTTGTAGTATTGGGCAACCCGACACCAATGGGCTTTGGCGCGAAGGATAGCTTCCTATTTCTTTTCATCAATTATGTCTAATGATTCTAAGAGAAGGTCTTTGTTCAACATTGGGTCATAATACGTAGTTCTATAGGAAGAAACTTCAAGCTCTATAGGAATGACCACTTCAGAACCGTAAGACAAAACGAAAGGAGTATGACTTATAGTAGTCTTATGGGTGGTTCGATATACCCAAAGGGATAAAGGAAGCTCATCAACCCATTTGCCTTTGGCTCGTGTTCGACGCTTTCCTATGAACTAGAAAAGTGCAAAATTCAAAATAAATACTACAAGCGCACAGGTGTGTAGCATACAGGTCGAACACGGGGAGGTGTAATTAAAAATTATTCTTTATCTATTCTTAGGCGAGTTAGACAAATCTTGAAGGTTGGTTTTTTTAATTAATGTTATTGAAATTACTACAAACCTGAATCTAATCAGACCGATATCAATTCAACAACTGAAAAGAAAGGTACCAATTACTAGAAAAAGAAAATAACAAGTAAACAACACACAGAAAATTGAAAGAAGGATGTGCCGTTGAATCTAATCAAACGGACAGTCCTAACATGCAATAATAAAAGAAAATAACAATATGTATTCTACCAAAACTAATTGGATAGACAGACAAATTGTTATGAAAGAAAAAGACAGTAAACTAAAATGAAGAAAACTTTTTATTAATAAATGAGAATACAGAATAGTTCCCCTTTACAATGGGATATACATGTGCTTTTATAGGTGAACTGGAAACCCTAAATAAGTCTATGAATAAATGGGCCTCATCATCCATTATATCTCTTGCCTTCCTTGACCAAGCTTGATTGGAAAGCAAATCACGGTGAATATCTTCCAAATCTTCCCTATCTTCCATGTGGCAAATTGATTGATTGATTGATGAGCATATTCCATGTGATTAATTCTTCCAAACAAGGATACTCATTAGACTCCAAAGGCAACAAAGGATAAAATCTTCAAAATTGATCTTTTCTTGGCAATAATTCAATCAAATTTCTTCTAATTGGAAATTGAAAAATGAATGTTCTGAATTGATTTTCATGACTATTCCTGAAATGTTTATTAGTGAATATCATACATACACATGAATATGTATATATAATATAACACTAATCCATTTATTCTTCATAGCAAAGGGGCAGTTTGAATGTTTAGTTCTTTGGAAAAAAGTGAGCTTGACGGGGATCGAACTCAGGTCTCTCAGTACAAATTTCTATGCATTTACCAGTGAGCTACAACGTCTTTTGTAATTGAGATGGCTTTAATACGGGGAAGTAGCTTTTTATTTGTAGTTGGCTTTTAATTTGAAAGGAAGGAGGCATTACTTGACAACCTGTAAAAACACATAAAAGTACCCAAAGTATCATTTATTTATTTACAAAAGATAAAATATAAGAGCATAAAATAAACACATTTCTATGTTAATCAAATACCCCCACACTTATCTTTTACTCGTCCTCGAGTAAAAAGAAAATAAAAATGAAAAATTAACTAGATAGGTCACACTTTCGAAGGAAACACGATTGCATTGAGCGTATGCAACAAGCCGTTAAACCTCTAGGTGTCCCTAGTAGGACGAGTGGTGTCTCGTGAGGGTTTTCAGCGGATACTACCCACAAAATCCAAAGCGACTTAAGTACGTGGATTAATCAAACAATATATTTAAGGTCTTTCACATTCCAAGGATTTCACTCAAATTCAATAATAATTGTTTAGTCCCAAATTGTCTATCCCATAATTAGTGCAAAAAAATGAATAAAAAATTTCAAGCTGAATCGTAATTCCTTGATAACACTGTAATTGTCTTGAAGGTTAAGAGCGTGATGTCAACCAAAGTTTTATATATCAACAATGTGCACCCAATCATTTTTTTTTTTTTTTGAATAATTTTTGCACCAGTGTAACTGTAATGTATTGGATGTGAGTTATGCATAGATGAAGGAAAAATTTGTAAGTTCTAAAAATATTATAGATAAGAGGGCAAGTGTATTAGTTGAACTTCAAGCTACAAAAGATAAAGTAACACTAAGGCACATATAGACGTTTTGTTTCCTTTCATCTTCTCAACTACAATCCTCGCTTCTTAGTACGGTATGATGGGCGTGGATGGAGTGGAAATGAATTCTTTATAGTCAAGAATGATGAGTGACTATTTTATTTTGAGAGACTCTCTCATTTTTTTTCACAACTTCATAATGAATGATGAGTGGAGATGAAATGGAATGATACCGTATATTATTTCATTTGATTCCTCATCTACTAAGCTAATCATAACCAACACTTTATGAAAGGAAAGATTTGTGCCTTAGTTACTCTACTTCTATAACTCTAATTCAACACACAAGTCTGGATTGATGTTATATAAAAAGCTGAAAGGAGAGATAATCAAAGTTTCGTAAGATAGATAACCCATATAAAATAAGATGTGGTATATAGTTATCCTACCTTAAAACAAGTACGGAGTGGGTAGTGTAATATTGGTATAAAAAGTGACGTTCTAAACCTTTGAAAATAAATCAGTGAAAAAGGTTTATAGTATACCAATATAAGATAAATTTGTCGAAACATGATGTAATCGACCAAAACTTGGGTTTGAATAATGTGGGGTATCGAAGAAGAATGCTGCAATGAGTCGTTTCTCCTTAAGTGGGCCAAGTGGAATTTAGAACTTACAAGTTTGAAAATTTGAGTGGAAAAATATTATGCATGAAAACGAACTCAGAAATTCCAACAATTGTAGGTGCAAAAATCATTTTTATTTGATTTCATTTTTTCTTTTCTCTTTTTTTTTTGATTTATTTTACTTGCACATTCTAACATGTATAACAAGGGTTGACACGCTTACTCCATAACATGACTAACGTCTGTACATTCTCAAGCTAGCATCTTAAAAAGACACATTACAACTCAATGAATAAACAATGTTCATTACCATCACCCAAAAATTCAACTTATCAAACAAGGACCAAGGTGTTATTTATGAATTTTAAGTTAATCCTTGTTCAATGAATGACCTAGTTCATAAAGTTTGATTACTGATGTAATATAAACCCCCCCCCCCCCCCCCCCCATACACTAGATTGAGACAGTGTCCCAACTGTCTAAGGTATGCAGATAAAAATGGCAGAAAACAAAAAATGAAAAAAATGAAAAAGAAAAAGAACGTGTACCACCTGATTTAATGGTGGATGATCAGGCTCATGAAGATCGATAAGGTCATCTTCGTCATATTGCTCGAATTCTAAAAATGGTTTCATTCGTTGACCGTTTACTTTGAAGACTTTTCCATCCCTAGGATTTTCAATTTCAACCGCTCCATGAGGATATACTGTTTTCACAACATAAGGTCCAGTCCATCGAGATCTGAGTTTTCCTGGAAACAAGTGAAGTCTAGAGTCGTATAAAAGAACTTTTTGACCTACGTTGAATTCCTTACGAAGTATGTTTTTGTCGTGTTGGGCTTTGGTTCTTTCTTTGTAGATTTTCACATTTTCATACGCCTCATTTCTTAATTCCTCTAATTCAGAAATTTGTAACTTCCTATGTGAGCCGGCTTTCTCTAAGTCAAAATTCAAAAATTTTACGGCCCAAAGAGCACGATGCTCCAATTCAAGAGGTAAGTGGCAGGCTTTTCCAAAGACTAATCGATATGGTGACATCCCTAGATTGGTTTTATAAGCAGTGCGAAAAGCCCAAAGTGCATCAATCAGTTTTAAAGACCAATCTTTTCTATTGGAATTCACGGTTTTCTCAAGAATTTGTTTGATTTGTCTATTGGAAACTTCTACTTGTCCACTAGTTTGTGGATGGTAAGGGGTCGGCAGCTTGTGTGTGATTGAGTATTTCTTGAGAAAGGATTCAAAAGCACGATTACAGAAATGAGTGCCATTATCGCTAATGATAGCTCGAGGTGTGCCAAAGCGTGAAAATATGTTTTCTTTGACGAATTTGATAACAACCTTGTTATCATTGGTTTTGGTCGGAATGGCTTCAACCCATTTTGAGACATAGTCTACCGCAAGCAAGATGTAAAGATTCCCAAATGAGTTAGGGAATGGTCCCATGAAATCGATGCCCCAAACATCGAATAACTCAATCACTAAAATGGGGTTGAGAGGCATCATGTTTCGCTTAGTAATTCGACCAGTTCGTTGACATCGATCACATTTAGAGCAAAATTCGAAAGCATCACGAAAGAGTGTGGGCCAGTAAAAATCACTTTGCAAAACTTTTGCAGCAGTTTTTCTTGCCCCAAAATGACCGCCACAAGCATGGTCATGTGAGAAAGAGAGAATACTTTGGTGTTCATGATCGGGCACACACCTTCGAATGATTTGGTCTGGACAGTGTTTGAAAAGATATGGGTCGTCCCAATAGAAGTTTCAAACTTTCGAGAGAAATTTTTGTTTATCTTGTTTCGACCATTTAGCGGGTGTTTGCTGTGTGACAAGATAATTCACAATGTCAGCGTACCAAGGGGTGTTAGAGATCGAAAGGATTTGTTCGTCAGGAAAATAGTCGTCGATTTGGGTGTCATCAACATTTTTGTGCACAATTCGAGAAAGATGATCAGCTACAGCATTCTCAGAATCCTTTTTATCTCATATTTCTATATCGAATTCTTGAAGAAGAAGGATCCAACGAATCAAGCGGGCCTTGGCCTCCTTTTTAGAAAGCAAATATCGTAAGGCCGCATGGTTAGTGTAAACTATGACTTTGGATCCTATGAGATATGGTCTGAATTTCTCAAGAGCGAAAACAACTGCCAAAAATTCCTTTTCAGTAGTTGAGTAATTCAATTGGGCCCCGTTTAAGGTTTTGCTAGCGTAATAAATGACTCGAGGGAGTTTAACGATTCGCTGGCCCAAGATGGCTCCAATTGCAAAGTCAGAAGCATCGCACATAAGTTCGAAGGGTTGAGTCCAATCAGGAGGTTGAATGATGGGAGTTGTGGTTAAGATTGACTTAAGAGTTTCAAAAGATGTTTTGCAATCATTGAAAAATTCAAACTTTATGTCTTTGGCAAGTAAATTCGAGAGAGGTTTTGAAATTTTCGAGAAATCCTTAATGAATCTTCTATAGAATCCCGCGTGGCCAAGAAATGAACGAACATCCTTAACAAACTTTGGAGGAGTTAGATTAGCAATCAAATCGATTTTAGATTTATCGACTTCAAGGCCATCTTTTGAGATGACATGACCTAGAACTATCTCCCTTTTTACCATGAAATGACATTTTTTCCAATTAAGCACGAGTGATTTCTCCTTACAACGTTTTAGGACGAGTTCTAAATGAGTGAGACAATGAGAAAAAGATGATCCGTAGACTGAAAAATCATCCATAAATATTTCCAAGAATTCTTCCACCATATCAGAGAAAATACTCATCATACACCTTTGGAAAGTCGCGGGGGCATTACAAAGACCAAAAGGCATGCGACGATAAGAAAAGGTTCCAAAGGGACAAGTAAAGGTGGTCTTATGTTGATCTTCTAAAGCAACAGGAATTTGGTTATAGCCAGAGTATCCATCGAGAAAACAATAGTACTCATGTCCCGCTAAGCGTTCGAGCATTTGGTCAATAACTTGTTCGGCAACGGCGCCAAAAACTTGTTCGACGCTTTCCTATGAACTAGAAAAGCGCGAAATTCAAAATAAATATTGGAAGCGCACAGGTGTGTAGCATACAGGTCAATAAAAGGCAAGGGAAAATGGTCTTTTCGCGTGGCTGAGTTGAGCTTTCGATAGTCAATACACACACGCCATTTGGTTTTGATTTTTGTTGGGACGAGTTCATTACTGTAATTTTTGATCACTGTGACTCCCGACTTCTTTGGTACAACTTGTATCGGACTCACCCATGTACTATCAGAGATGGGATAAATGATGTTATTGTCTAAACATTTGATTATCTCTTCCTTAACCACTTCTCTCATGTTTGGGTTTAATCGCCTTTGAGCCTCACGGGTGGGTTTAGCCTCATCAACTAAATGTATGCGATGTTCCACAATTGATGGGCTAATTCCTTTTATATCGCTAATTTCCCATCCCAAGGCATCTTTATTTTCCCGCAAGATTTCCAAAAGTTTTTCTTCTTGGTCCTCGGTAAGATCGGAGGCCAAGATTACGGGAAAAATTTCTGAGGAGTCTAGGTAGGCATACTTAAGGTCTGGTGGTAAGGGTTTGAGGTCTAACTTAGGAAGTTCTTGTGTGTTAACATGGGTCAACATTCCTTGGTTAGATTCAGGTGACGAAGTGTCGGAGTCAAGAATTTTGTTTAGTTCAGAAATGTATTCGAGTTCATTGAAATCGGAGTCGAAATGGTCAAGACACAATTTTTAGGCTTTAGAAGTGTCATTAGAGGTTTCATCAACTGTGGTTTGAATCATGTCAATTTCATAGATCTCAAAATCCCTAGGTTGTTTGTTTAGATTAAAGATGTTTAGTTCAATGGTTAGGTGCCCGAAGGAAAGTCGAAGCTGACCATTCCTACAATTAATGACAGCATTAGAGGTTGCTAAGAAAGGGCGTCCTAAAATCAATGGTATTTGAACTTTGGGATTTGAGACAGGCTCTGTTTCTAGAACTATAAAATCGACAGGGAAGTAGAATTGTTCGATCTGTATCAAGACGTCCACGATAATTCCCAATGGCTTTTTGACAAATCGATCGGCTAGCTGAAGAGTGGTGTTTGTTGGTTTAATCTCCCCTAGTCCAAGTTGATGATAAACAGTATAAGGAAGAAGATTGATACTGGCACCAAGGTCGAGTAGGGAACGAGAGATATGGGTGTTTCCTATTTTGCAATCAATCGTAGGGCAGCCAAGGTCTTTGTACTTGACTGGGGCAAGATTTGAAAGAACAGAGCTTGTATTAGCAGTTAGAAAGGCGGTTTTTGGGACATTAGTCGCACGTTTTTGTGTGCACAATTCCTTAATACATTTAGCATATTGAGGAATTTGTTCAATGGTGTCTAAAAGAGGAATGTTCACACGGACTTGTTTGAAAATTTCCAAAATTTTATCGAAATTTGCCGCTTTCTTCTTATTATTGAGTCTATGGGGAAATGGAGCTATTGGTTTTTCGACTCTGTGATGAGTTTCATCATTTGAGGAAGAAGGTTTATCCAAGGAAATAGAAGGTGGTAAGGTCGTAGAAGATGGAATGTTGGTATTGCCAACATTAATTTTCGAGGGTGGGTCGGGTTTACCGACACTGGAAGAAGAATTGTTGGGATTGCCAACATTTAAGGAAACTTGAGGTTTAGAAGAATTGGCATTCGAATCCAATGGGTGATCATCAAGATTAGGGATTGGGGTCAAGTTAAAAGGTTCGCCAGGGTTGCCTACGTTATTATCAATTCTCTTTCCAGATCGAAGGGTTGTAATAGCGTTGACTGGATTATGGTTTTCGTCCTCAAAAGAATTTACAGCACGAGAGTTATATTTTGGATTCACCTCAGGTTGACTAGGAAACTTTCCTTTCTCATTATTTTTCATCAGTTCTTTCATCATATTAAACATTTGGTTGAGTTTAGCGTCTTGTGAGTTCATTTTAGATTCGTGAGAGTTCAACTGTTTTTCTAAACGCACAATTTCTTGCGACGGTTGAGAAGATTGAGAGGGTTGGTTCGATGATTGGAAATTGGGGTGCCTATAAGGTTATTTGGATTGAGGTGCAGTTTGAGAGGTTTGAGAATTGGGAGGTGGAGCTTGGTAATTCGGATTGGGGATAAAGGGTTGCATATGAGATGGGTTAGCCGAATTATTGGGGTTTGACCAAGAAAATTTTGGGTGGTTTCTCCAGCCAGGATTGTACGTGGCTGAGTAAGGGTTATTTTGAGCTAGAGCATTGGCTTGGTCCTAAGAGTAATAGTGGGGTAACCCTTCTCCGGCTTGAGGAGTTTGATTTTCTAAAGGAATTTGGCTTGGGTCCACGACATGCACTCCTCTAGTAGAAGTATGAATAGGAACACGAATCGATTCTCATTGCATGTCCTTTTCAGAATAGTATTCTAAAAACCGCCAAGCTTCATCGGCTGTTTTAGACATAAAATCTCCTCCACACATTGATTCTAGTTGAGTTCTAGATTGATAGTTAATCCCTTCATATGCAATTTGACACAAGTGGTCTTTTAGAATTCCATGATGAGGACAACTATACAATAGTTGGTTGAATCTCTCAAAATATTTTGAAAAAGTTTCCCCCTCATTTTGACAGAATTGGTTTATCTCAGTTCGAATTTTAAGAGTTTTATGGAAAGGGAAAAACTTTTTCAAGAATATAGTGACAAATTCATCCCAACTTCTTATGGAATGTTTTGGAAGAGAATTTAGCCATCTTTTAGCGCTTTCAAGTAGTGCAAATGGGATTAGCCTTAGCTTGATCGATTCGTTAGACAATTGTTGCATTTTTGTTGTGGACGCATACAATTCAAATTCACTTAGAAATTCATAAGCATTTTCAGACCCAGTAAATTTTGGTACCCCTTGAATAAAAGAATGTTTTAGCTCAAAATTGTTTCCTTCAGCTGGTGGGAACACGATGATAGAGGGTTGGATGGTCCTAGTTGGATAGCATCGATCACGAAGAGACAAAGGTCTATCCATTTGAATATTGAGATTTTGAAAATTTTGATTTATTTGATTTTGATCTATCTCGTTTCGAAAGTTTTGGTTTATTTGAGAACCCCTAGGAGAATTTTGTTGGCTAACACTTTTTTCACTCATTGTTATTAAATGCAAGCACAGAAATCTGCTACAATGAAATTTTCTGTCCTTAATGGCTCCTAACCCAAAATTATAAAGTGACGCGTTTGATTACTTAGATCAAAAGATTTCTCAGCCAATTAACGGATAGGAGTTATCAGTGCACCAGGAATCACCCTAGCAATGCAGCCGAAGGTTTAAGTATCTTCAGAGTAACAACCGATATAATATTTACGAATCACCGTAATATTTATAAATGGCTATTTCTCTCCGTTGTCTAGACACCAAGAAATAATTTGTTCCAAATGAATCAACTATCACAATACAATTAAGCCCTAGATGAGCCCGTGACTCCCTTAAGTCCAACGTCTAACCGTTATTATTAGTCAAATTCTACGATGAAATGCAATTTGTGGGCTAACGAAAGGGTGATGAAATCCCTTACCTTATGTGAATTGGGGTATTGCCCTTAACAGAATGAATAAAAAAAGTGTAGAAATAACAACAATCACACAATTTAATTGCAGAAATTAAAAATTGTACATTCAAGCCGCTGCCTCTGCAGAAATTTTTTACAACAATTGTCTATATTTTTTTTTCTTTGCAGTAGAGCACCTGTAGAGTTCAAAAAAAATTATAGTGGGATATGGCAGTCCGTCCAGAAAGTATTGCTCACGTTTCAAACTTCACTACATGCAAGCTGGTTGACCACTGAAATTCCTGTTTGTTTGCTTGAATCTGTTCCTTGACTTTGGCCTTTGAATTTTTTTTCTTTCGGTTTTGTTTATGAATTTGGTCTCTTCCTTTCTTTTTTAGTAAAAGAAAATTGAAAACAAAGGAAATGAAAACAAAAAATAAAACAAAATAAAACTGAAAACCAACTGAGATCTAAGCTAACTTACCCTACACAACAGAAATAATTGAAACAATTAAATGGTTGCAAAATAAAGGAACCTAGAATAAAAAGGAGACGAAAACAAAACAATGCCAAGAATAAAGGAATGGAACGAACAAATCAGAAACGTGTCAGGCTTAATTCAAATCAATTGTTTGCAGATTAGCTGACTTATGTATTCCTTGTTCGCTTTGTTTGAACTCTCGCTCACTTTGGTCTTTGTTGTTTGTTTGAGCACTTTTCTAGCTTTGCTTTGAATTCGGTTTCGCCCTCCCTTTTTTTTGAATTTTTTTTTTGAAAGGAAATTGGCACCGAAAAAAAAGGAAAAAAATCAAAAATAAAAGTAAAAGCAAAAGAAATGAAACAAATCTCACGTTCAACCCAGGTCGAACATGCCGAGGAGAAGATTTTTTGTTACAACGCACTGACCAATCAAACAAATAAAACATGCCCCTTGTTTTTATTCCAAGACAAACGCACACCTGGTTTCGGTAAACTTAATCAATCCTAAGAATAAAACACACGCCCTCTTGTTCTGGGAAACAAATCACGCCCTTTATTTTTTATCAGGAAATCAAATCGCCCCCTTTTTCTCAGGAATCAATTCGAAAAAGTTTCGATTTTTATATAAAAATAATAAAAAATTCCATTGTGGTTTCCGATTTGAAATTCGTGATGCTGGACTTTTGCGGTTTTGGTAGGGGATGCGAGTTCGATTTGAAGCGGTTTCGGGATTTTCTCAGAAATCGAATTGGATTTTTGAGGTATTGAATCGGAGTATGGTGCTGAGCTTTTTTTTTTTTTTTGGTGATCGGTCTGTTGATGTTTTTGAAGGGGGAGGTTGTGATGGCGTGAAGTTGTTGATTGCAGAAGTGGGGTTCGAATTGATGCGAACTGGTGAGTAGCGTTACGATGGGGTGGTCGATGGTTTGGGTATTTGCAAGGGTGAGGATGATGCTGGAGTGATATGCGGGTTGGTGATTTGGATGTGTGAAAGGAGACGTTTGGCAGAGGATGGTTTGATGCGGTGTATAGGGACCGTGCAGTGGGTGTTTGGTGATTTTTGGTACTGTTGTAATGGGGGGTGCTGTAGATCGATGATGGGAGGACTTGGTGAGGCTTGTATTGTGGAGGCAGACGTGGATTGTATGGGGGATTTGAGACTGAAGTGGTGATGAACTGAGAGGGCAGTGGCAAGTTGAATGTTGTGGTAGGGTTTCGAGATGGATTCTGGGTATGCTGATCGGTGGTGAAGGAGTTGACTGTGATGAGGATGGTGGAGGATTTGTTGAGCTTGGAGTTCGGGATGGTGAAAGATCAGAAAGGGGACGTGGATGATTGTTGTGATGAAGGGCAAATGGGTAGAACGTGGTGGTAGGAATTGTAATGAAGGATGGAGAGGACTTGTTGAAGATGTACGTGTGAGATAGGGTGAAGCGTGAGTGAAGGACTGGATCAAGATGAGCGGTGATTGGGGATTGCTGTAGTGGTAAGGAGTATGGACAGAAGGCAAGGATTTGGGTCTACGAGAAGACATCAAACAAAAGGAAGAAAAGGAAATTTGTAAATCTTTTTTTTAAAGAGGGAAAGAGAGATTTGTAAGAAAAGGAAATGAATTGTAAAAGAGATTTGGAAAGAAAATTGAAAAATGGTAAGAAATCAGAAAAATAAAAGATAGTTTTTTTTATTGTTGAAAATAGAAGAGAGAGAAAATATAAAAGGAAAATAATTGAAAAAGGGAAAGAAATAAATGAAGAAAAGAAAGGAATAAGTAAAGGAGATTTAGGAAAGGGGTTTTTTTCTTTTTTTTATTAATATATATATGCAAGATAACAAAAGGAAATGAAAAATTAAAATAAAAACTAACACGAATCAGAAATTAAATAAATAATAAAATTTAATCGTTACCTCCCCGGCAACGGCGCCAAAAACTTGTTCGACGCTTTCCTATGAACTAGAAAAGCGCGAAATTCAAAATAAATACTGCAAGCGCACAGGTGTGTAGCATACAGATCGAACACAGGGAGGTGTAATTAAAAATTATTCTTTATCTATTCTTAGGCGAGTTAGACAAATCTTGAAGGTTGTTTTTTTTTAATTAATGTTATTGAAATTACTACGAACCTGAATCTAATCAGACCGATATCAATTCAACAACTGAAAAGAAAGGTACCAATTACTAGAAAAAGAAAATAACAAGTAAACAACACACAGAAAATTGAAAGAAGGATGTGCCGTTGAATTTAATCAAACGGACATTCCTAACATGCAATAATAAAAGAAAATAACAATATGTATTCTACCAAAACTAATTGGATAGACAGACAAATTGTTATGAAAGAAAAAGACAGTAAACTAAAATGAAGAAAACTTTTTATTAATAAATGAAAATACAGAATAGTTCCCCTTTACAATGGGATATACATGTGCTTTTATAGGTGAACTGGAAACCCTAATTAAGTCTATGAATAAATGGGCCTCATCATCCATTATATCTCTTGCCTTCCTTGACCAAGCTTGATTGGAAAGCAAATCATGGTGACTATATTCCAAATCTTCCCTATCTTCCATGTGGCAAATTGATAGATTGATTAATGAGAAGATTCCATGTGATAATTCTTCCAAACAAGGATACTCGTTAGACTCCAAAGGCAACAAAGGATAAAATCTTCAAAATTGATCTTTTCTTGGCAATAATTCAATCAAATTTCTTATAATTGGAAATTGAAAAATGAATGTTCTGAATTGATTTTCATGACTATTCCTGAAATGTCTATTAGTGAATATCATACATACACATGAATATGTATATATAATATAACACTAATCCATATATTCTTCGTAGCAAAGGGGCAGTGTGAATGTTCCGTTCTTTTGCAAAAAGTGAGCTTGACGGGGATCGAACTCAAGTCTCTCAGTACAAATTTTTATGCATTTACCAGTGAGCTACAACGTCTTTTGTAATTGAGATGGCTTTAATACGGGGAAGTAGCTTTTTATTTGTAGTTGGCGTTTAATTTGAAAGGAAGGAGGCATTACTTGACAACCTGTAAAAACACATAAAAGTACCCAAAGTATCATTTATTTACTTACAAAAGATAAAATATAAGAGCATAAAATAAACACATTTCTATGTTAATCAGCTCGCCCCAAGCATTTCTTTAACATAGACTTAACAATCTTGTTGACGGCTTCAACCTGCCCACTGGATTTTGCATGTGCAACTGTAGAGTATTGCTTCTGAATATGATACCGTTCACTGAATTCTCTGAATTCCGAGCTATCGAATTGAGTCCCGTTATTTGTGATGATAGTTTGAGGCAGTCCAAATCGACATATAATATTCTTGACAGCAAAATCGATGACTCGTTTTGTTGTGATCGTGGTTAATTGTTCGTCTTTTGCCCACTTTGTAAAGTAATCTACATCCACGATCGCATATTTTGCATCCCCTTTTGATATTGGCAGACTTTCGATAATATATATATATATATATCCCCTAAACAGCAAATGGCCAAGGGCGAACCATCTGAGTGAGTTCAGTTGGCGGAGTCCGTGGAATCTGAGCAAACCTCTGGCATCTGTCACATCGTCTAGAATAATTGGCTGCATCCTTGCTAATGATCGACCGCACGTATCCACATCGCATCACTTTCTTAGCCACGGTTTGTCCTACTATATGAGCGCAACACTCTTCCTCGTGTACTTCTCTCAATATTTTCTTGACGTCATCATTACCCACACATCGAAGCATTAGAATGGAAAACCCCTCCTATAAAGCTGGTCTTGTAGGATTGTCTACCTAGAAGCTTATCGTACGATGGCTCGTTTCTCATTCCTTCTTTCTGAGAGAGTCCCATGTTAGAGGAAATTCTTGATGGGGGTCATCCAAGATTCGTTTTCGGGTTTGGTTTCTAATTTAACGACCTCCATCTGATTTATGCTCAAAGTGATCAAAGTCTCTATAGGGACTAATTCTGCTTCGCTCGGGTCATCAGAGTTGGCTAGTTTTACCAATCTGTCTGCCTTTTGGTTTTCTTCCCGGGGAATGTGGGAGATGCTATATTAGTCAAAGTCATTCAGTAACTCTTCGACCTGCTTTAGATAGGCGGCAAGTCGAATCCCTTTAGTTTGATACTCTCTTCGAACCTGATATACAATAAGTTCCCCAGATGGACTTCTGCGAAACAAAGGCTAGGTCGAATTGACTTAGTTTGATGCTCCATTTAAGTAGCCTCTCGCTTGTTGCAGGTCATTGCAGGACTTGTCATAGACGTTGGTCGGTGAACATCTTGATAGTGTGAGCCTGAAAGTGGTGAAAGAGTTTTCGTGATGCAATCAGCAAACTATAGGAGAGCTTCTCAATCTTTGGATAGTTGCGTTCCTCCCCCGTTAGTTTTTTGTTTACATAATAAATCGGACGTTGTACTCAATCCACTTTCCCAACTCAGACCGAGCAGATTGCATACATAGATACTTCCATATACACAAACAGGCCTTCATGGTCGATTGGCATGGACAGGGTAGGTAGTTTCTCTAGATGTTCAAGTAGACTTTGGAAGGCTTCGACGTAGTTAGGCATCCAAGCGAAGTTCTGCTTCCCTCTCTTGATTAATTCGAAGAAAGGTAGGCACTTGTCGGTTGCTTTGGATATGAATCGAACCATGGTCGCGACCTTTCCTATCTAACTCTGCACATCCTTGATTCTCCTAGGTTCCTTAATTCCCTTGATTGCTAAGATCTAATTGGGATTAATTTCGATCCCTCGGGAGCTGACTATGAAACCCAAGAACTTTCCTGATGCAACCCCAAAAGAGAACTTCAAAGGATTAAGCTTCATCCCATATCTTTGGAGGATGTTAAACATTTCTAATAGATCTCTGATGTGGTTAGACGATTGCTTTGACTTTACTAACATAGCGTCCACATAGACCCCCATTGTTTTTCCTATTTGATCATGAAACATCCGATTGACCAAACACTGATAAGTCGCCCCAGCATTTTTCAATCTGCAGGGCATGGCTACATAATAATATATTCTGAGATATGTTATAAAGTTGGTGTTTTCTTGTTCTGGGACGTGTATTGCAATTTGGTTATACCCTGAGTATGCATCCATGAATGGAAGAAGTTCGTGCACCGCGGTAGAATCAACCAGCTGATCGATCCTGGGTAAGGGCAAGTTGTCTTTGTCGCAGGCTTTATTTAAATCAGATAAGTCAATACTAGTTTGCCACTAGTCATTAGCTTTTTTCACAAGCACCAGGTTGGCTATCCACTTGGGATAAGTCGCATCTCAAATGAACCCATCGGCTTGGAGCTTTCCAATTTCTTCCTTCAAATCAGTGGACCTCTCTGGGCCGAGCATCCGCCTTTTCTGCTTCACAAGGGAACACTTCAGATCGATGTTGAGAGAGTGAGTCATGATGGAGGGTGATATCCACACATGTCATCATGGATCCACGCGAACAAGTCAAGGTTAGCGCGGAGGAATTCAGTCAACTCCCTCCTCCGAAGGGGGTCAAGGTGGGACCCGATCTTTAAGACCCTAGTTGGATAGTCATCGTCGATCGAGATCTCCACTGTGGTTTCATTCAGGGCTTCCTTTTTACGTACCGGTTCTTCGTCCTCTCTGTGATTGATGTCCTCGATTTGTCAAATGGACGGTCCTAGCCGGTATTTTTCTGTAGGTGTTATGCTTCCTTCCCCTCCGTAAGGGAAGGATTGTCTTCTGATTCCTTACTATCTTTGCTTCTCATCTTTTTCCACTCTGTCGAATAGCATGCTCGCCCAATTAAGTGGTCCTCGCGCACCGTTCCAATCCCTCCATTACTCGAGAATTTCAAAAGTAGGCACCAGGGACCGATACAAGCTATAAACTCTGCTAGGGTCGGTCGCCCCAAAATTGCGTTGTAATGGTAGCTTGTATTCATTACTACAAACGACAAGATCCAAACTCTCCTACGGTCTCCATCTCCCAATTCTTTCGATAGATCGATCAGATCGATTGGTTTAATGGATGACCCATGAAAACCTTGTATCTGGCCCATGCATGGTTTCAAGTCTCCCTGTTCCAACTTCATTTGGCCATATGCATGTTTGAACAAAATATTCACTGAACTTCCACTGTCAATCAAAACCTTTCGTACTGTAGCCAGGAAAATAATGGTCATTATGACCAACAGGTTGATACTTGGGCTTCCATACTGATCAATTCTCGATCGCAGAAAACAATGTCATTAGTCATCGTCTTTCTTTGCATTATAGGACTTGCAGCTTCAGGGATGCTGGACTCCGCAACATCGATCGCGGAGTTTACATATCGTTACATAATCCGAATGATATGCCTGGCAGAATGGGGTCCTCTGACGTTGGCATTGATCATTATCCCAAAAACACCCCACCTCCGTTAAGGTCACTCATAAAGGGAATGCATTAACTTTGGTGAAGCATTTTAGGTAAAAGCCATAGATAATTTACAAGACAGTCATATAAACAGCGGAAAACTGAAATCATTTCATAAATAGCGTGGTTCAGTCAAAACATTACAAGCATTGTCTCATAGCTCAACTTCTAAATTATTACAATAAAACATCTGTCTTGATTTAAAACTCCAAGTACATAAAGAAGCATAAAACAGTAATAAAGCAGCATAAATCCCTAATAAAAGTGTAACCACAGCCATAGCCCAAGAAGAGAGAATCCAAGCAATACATCTGCTCTCTTCAAGCTGGAAAAGGTCTGCACTAAGCTGAAGTATTCCCTCCTTGCAGACCTGAGGGAGGGGGGAAACGGAAGAAAAGAAGGCGAAAGAAAATGGGTCAGACATAAGTCTGGTAAGTCCAGTGATTATTCAGCATGTAAACAGATAAAAGGATCATGATATGAATAAACTGAATATAGGACAATACCATAGAAATAAGATAACATAAGATAAGGCAAGATAAACTGAATATACTATCGCACTCATTTCCTTTTCTCTGCACCTACTAACGAATGTTTCAACTACCATCATGTGTTCATAGCAAAGTGATCCCTTTCCCAATCGGCTTTACTCGCATGCATTTCTTACTTATGTCATTCGGCCCCGCTTGATTGTAGATACCCGTGCTGGTCCCACCATAGGGTGCATCAGTTCCTATGGTGGCAACCCGACACAAATTCTAGATGCACAGTGCCTACTACTGATGCCCAGTGCCTGCTTTATCCACTTCGAAGTATGTGCACGCCGATACTCCTCCAGAACCAACACTGCTGCATCACCCGCCGCTATTTTGACCGCTTATAATCAGCCCAATAATCGTGCCCCATCCTGCTTAGTTCAGGGTACTGTGATACATCTATGTGGGTTACTGCTGAAACGGGTCCCCGTTACTAGGGTTTCCTAATCAACATGTCATAACGGTTAAGTGTTCTCAAATTTACCTAACCTCACCCTTTTGTTTTGCTAACATGTTGTATTGGTTAAGTGTTGCCTTAATTAACTTAACCCTACCATTCTTAGCTTGTCTGAGCTTTAATTTATTCATTAAAGCACCAATCTCTCACATTAGATCTATATTGTTGCGGTCACTGGATGTGTCGAGCAGTTCCGACCATTCTTACACCGCGACTGAATCTAACCTCTGGTTTTTGGGCTTAATGTGCTAACCTCTCACATTAGATCTATATTGTTGCGATTGCTGGATGTGCCGGGCGGTTCCGGGCAGTCTTGCACCGCAACTCAATCTAACCTCGGGTTAGGCATGCTCATCTTTAGCCAATTTACATAATTGTCATATGTGTCCAAATCTATGTGTCAATTTTTCCACAAGTCTAGCCAATACAAATTTATGCCACATTCCCATGCTATGCCCAAAATTGATTCAAATATGTTATACCTAATCTTCCCCGCGTTAGAATCGCACGTACAACGAGATTAAATCTAAGTTCCGAATGAACTTAGTATTCACAAAAGCAAGTAAAAAAGGGGAAAAATAGAGGAGGAGCATAAGAATTGACATAATGAAAAATAGGCATGTGGAGATGTACCCAATTCAAGAATCATGTTTCAATGTTGTACATTAACAATATGTGTAGACAAGCTAAACAATTTACACCATAAGTATAAAGATTAGATAGGATTGGACTCAAGAGAATTACTAATTTAATGTACAACATGATAAGTCCCATTATATAAATCACTATAGTCTCATAGGCATAGGTTGTACAACATGAAAAGTTCCATCCTATCAATCACAACAGTCTCATAGGCATGATAGGTTCATTTATGTCAGTCCAACAGTCTCATAGGCATGATAGGTTTTATTATGTCAGTCACAACAATCTCATAGGCACGATAGGTTCTATTATGTCAGTCCAACAGTCTCATAGGCATGATAGGTTTTGTTACATAAATCACAATAGTCTCATAGGCATAAGTAATTAAGAATTGACAAAAGGATAGGCACGAATCAGAATTAGGCATCGTTCTAGATCCAATTATTACAGTCATGATTTCTATTAGATGTTTAAATCTAAATAATAACTAAACTTACAGAAAAAGGACGGATCTTGTATTCTGGGATCTGATTTCTAAATTTGAAAAGCTATCCTTTGATGTAGACGTTTGATTTGAAGTTCTTCTAATCGATTACTAGTTTGGATTTAATTTTCTAGTTAGGAGAAGATGAAGGAGACTAGGCTAGCTTGTAGACGAACAGCATAACGACACCATAGTCTTAGGGTTATGAGGTTAGGGTCTAGGTTTCGCTACGTATATATAGATGTCTAGGATTAATTCTAGCCTTTGGATTAGTCTAGGGGAAATCAGAGCCATCAAACCAAAGAGAAGTGTCATCCAGCCAATCATAGCATAACACATAAGCCCTAGCACCTCAGAAATTTGCCATTGGCCAATCAGAGAAGGCCACATCAGCTCAGAGCTACTACAATTCGTCACAGGAAGCAGATCTCAAAAGGGTTGACTCCCTACAGGGGGGTCGACACGTATGCCGACTCACCCTTGGGGGGGTCGACACCCTGAGCAGGAAATTTCCCGCTCAGCCTATTCTGCTTGAATTTTGAAATTTGAACTAGTTTTTGATTTTAAATTATTATTTATATTTATTTTCTACTTAATCTTGAAATCTTCTAACCTCCATAACTTCTTCATACGGTGTCCGATTCACGCAAACTCAGACTCTATCTTAAGCAGAATTCCGAGATGAACGCAATGGCTTAACCCGTTTCCCTTAATTCTTATTCCAAAAATTAAGTGTTCTTAAGTTCGTTATTTTAAATATTCACGGAAAATACGGGGTATTACAATCCCTTTTGCTTTTCTTGGGTAGTGGCTCTGGGAGCTGCCTGAATTTTCTTGGGTGCTGACATCCGTTGACCCCCGTCCTTCGGGGCCACCTTGTACTCATCAAGCTTCCCTTCTCTAATCGGTTTCTGAACAATGTCCCTAAGGTGATGACACTCATTAGTCGCATGCCCATAAATCTCATGAAAGAGGCAACACTTTATGATCGCTCTTTCTCTGTAGATTCACGTAGAGGCGTCTTCTTATACTGAACTATACTAGATTTGTCAAGATAGATATTTTCAAGCGTGTCATTCAACATAGTATAAATTTCAAAAATTGGAATCATGGTCGTTTCCTAGAATTCCCTCTGTGTCCAAGGTTCGCATTGGTACCTTTCGGTTCGTTCCCATTTCGCTTTCCATGATTTCCAACATTTACCTTCACCTTTCCGGAGTTATCCTCGGACTGCTTTGCCTCCACATTAATCTGGACGGCTTTATTAACAATGTCTTTCGGCCCATATTCCTAATCTAGCTACGCATCTTCCTGTTGTAATCGGATGTTAGCCTATTCATAGAACATCTCAATCGTCATTTTGGGATTTCCGATCAGGTATTTCCCAAACTCCGTCCTTTTGTCGATGCCATCTACTATGGCCACTAAGATTGTTTTATGATTGGGATTGCATACTTCGATGACTGCTAGGTTGAATCACTAAGGTAGTTCCTAAGGGATTCACCCCATGCTTTCTTTATAGCGGAAAGGGCCATAACATGCTTTGATTTAGAGGCGTGGAGGCGGAATTGATTCAGGAACTTCTCACTTAAATCCTTGAAGTTTGGGACCGATCTCAGGGAAGCCAGGTGAACCACATGAGCGCTACCCTGCTTAGGAAAATTGGGAAGGCCTTACACTTGATGGTGTCTAGAGCTACAACTACCTCCATGTGCCATAAATACCTCATTAAGTGTTGTTGTGGGTCGGTGGTTCCCTCATAATGGATCATCTGTGGAATATTAAATCTTCTAGGGAATTCTACCTGTAGAATGTCATCCGTAAATGGCCTATGGCTACGGTCTATCCCCGAAGCTTCATTCTTATACTCTTTACTGTCGTTCATTATTTGTCATACCATGGAGGTCAAATATCGAGGGATAAGTGCACATCGATCGGCTTCTTTGACCGGTCGAACTCTCCCTGCTCCCTCTCCAAGCAACGTCGCCTGAGTCACCGTCCGGACGGAACTTCCTCAACCCCGGACATCCCGGTTGTTTACAGGACGTCTAGGAGGAAAAACGGGAGCTTGGGCTGTTTGAGTGGTTTTTCGGTGAACCGAATGAGAGTTACTTCGATCATGTCGAGTCGTTGGATCGATGTCCTCTAAGTCAACCATATCGACCTGAGTTTGATCAGCTGTTCTGAGCTGGTCTAAGCGCCCTTCCAGTTGTAATTGCCGCTTGTTTTTGGATCTTTGTCACGGGCATCGCGGTTGAAGTCGATCTCTAGTTCCTTCGGATGATGATGAGCCTTTCAAATTTTGGTCCAGCAAGTGAGGGGAAGATCGTTGCTTCCTGAATTCCTTACATTGCCTCGACATACGGCTCATGTCTTGCCTCATTGCAGCACTCTCCCGGGCTTGAGCATCCAATACCGCCATCGTTTCCCAAAGCTGATTCATCACGGTCATAAACTCATCATGTGTAGCAAATGCTGAGGGTATTCTTGATCCGCTGCGGATGGTTGCACTGGAGGCGGCAGTGCAGGCTGATCCTAAGTAAACCCCGGAACGGTCGACCCCTCGGCCGCATCTACTAGCATTGCAATCTACTGCTTTCCGATGGCGCGTGCTGAGGATTTGGAAACCATGATTCAACGTTGTCGGAAAAGATGTAGGATCTCGTCTCGGACTTGGTGATCCGAAATTAGAGCAAAATCCTTCTAATGTTGAGAATATCAACGTTCTCAGTGAAAGCACCAAAGTGTTGACCCCAAAAAATGGTACAACACCTAAGAAATGAAATTGTAGAGAATAAATGAAGATAAATTGTTACTACCAAAATTAACTCCGAAATAAGCTAACAACAAAGGGGTATCAGATGAACACGAACACTAGAAAGAACCAAAAGTAAGAAGGAATGATCCAAGAGCTGCATAAACAGGCACCTTCCTAGGGGAAAAGAACTCAAAAACTATAGAATAACAACAGGATCTATCTGGCAGGGCCTATCCGACGAGGTCTATCCAGCAGGGTCCAACCGCCATAGTATATCCGATAAGGTGTATCCGATAAGATATAACCGACAGGGGGATCTTATAGCGAAAGGTCATCTAAGTCAGAAGCTAAGAAAGGCAGGAGACAAGGGCTCCGCAAATTGAAACCCAAAAAGACGAAAGGGTTGTGGTATTAACCTGCTTGATACCGATATGTCAAGAAGCGAAGACGTCAAAAGTATCAAACCAAAAGTAAATAAAGATTACCCGGAACCAGCTTCTGAAACTTCTACTGCATAAATACCAAAAGGTTACATTTGATAGACAATAAGCAAATCACCTTGAGATATCTTCCAGAAGATTAGGCTATAACTGGAGGCTCCACCGAAAGGCCAACCACAACCGTAGAAAGGATACAAGCTATCCATACTAGTCTACTTAGTACACACACCGATAGTGGTTCCGAACCGGCAGCTATCTACATACATCATGAGGGCAGGCTCCTCTATGTATTCACGGGAAATCTGGAAGCCTACATCCAGAAGCTTATTACTGAGAGCATATAACCGGAGCTCATATCAATCTCAAAGAAGCCCCAACTGACGGGAACCTTCACTACAGAAGCTATAATCAGCACCATAAAGCGGCCGATAGAGGCTGTTGTAGGCCCAACTGCAGAAGGGGCCCGAATTATCCATAAATAAGACCTTATGGGTCACATTTTCGGGATGATTTTCTCATTTTGATTCTTGTACTCTTTTCTCTAAAGTAGACCCTAATCCTTAAATCAATTTGGGGATTACTCTTATTCTATTCTTGTATTCTAAATCAAAGATCAATAAAGAGTGAGTTGATACTTGTGATATTTCTTTATGAATTTTCTGTGATACTTCTTAGTCATTGTTGCCGCAGCTTACTATTTGTTTCCTACACATACCTCTGAACCTTCTACCAAGCCTTTCCGCAGGTCAAGTGAACCACCCCTTCCCACAAGTTTAAACCCTTCCTACAAGCTTAGACCCTTCAACAAGCTTAGCGTAGAACCCCTTCCTACCATCTGTTAAGTCCTTATCAAGGGTTGTGTTTAGAAGTTCGTCCTCCTGGGATAACTGTTGGTTCTTGAATCGCTTAGGCGTGATACTCACGTCCATCAAAGGAAGAGTAACTATTCTTTCGGATTCTAAACCTTGATACCCAGGAAACGGTGAGCTAATTCAGACTTGTAAAGGCTAAAAACCTACTTTTCCTTTAGGTCCACTTCAATAAACCTATCTCCGGTGTTGACGAAAAATATCATTAACATTTTGGCGCTAGAAGGAGGGCCTGAACTTCCGACCTTGTGGTTAACAGCCACATATCTACCTGTGTTGTTTCGTCCCATATTGGACTAAGGCTTTGAAGAAGAAAAATTATGGGTAAGAGGTCCCAATACAAAAGCCTTCTAAATCTCGAATGCATAAGTCAGAAATCACTGACCCAAAAGTGACAGAAGAACGAAGGTTGAGAGTGGAAGCCTTGCAGATAATAAAGCGGAAAAGAGAAATAGAAAAATACGCTTCTGATACCGGGGATTATAGCCTTTTCCACATAGGATAAACCTTAGCACCTCCTCCAAATGGCTCTACATCAAAGGACATTAACATCTTCTCTCACCTAAGGAAATTTTCTCCATAAGAAAATCGGAGGAACGGTGCTTGAACAAGAAATAATGAACGATTTCGACCTCTTCGCCAACAAATGGTCTGAAAGGATAACACCCCAACCTCAGTATATTTTGGGAAGTAGGAACAAAGATGTAGGTAAAACAACAAGACCGGGACACAAAAGGGTTAAGTCCCAGTGGCAAGAAGAGAGGTTTACACCAAGATTACCAAGGAATGCTACCTCACTAATTTGATGGAAAATATCTACTTCCTAACTAAACATGAACTCAACTATTGGCCGATCACAAACAAAATCCCAAATACGAAAGGAAAATAGGAGGACCCTATTGTCATTACCACATGATGAATGGACATGAAACTAACCATTGTGGAATCCTTGAGGAAACGGTCATCCAATTGATCAAACAAGGCCAATTACGAGAGTTTATAGAAAGATCAGATTAAGTTCAGTAAAAGTCCTTAGGAAAAGGATTAACAAACATGATCGAGAGTACGGAAAACCCTCCTTTCGAAGCTTAAAGAAACCCAAAAGGGGTCAAACTACGAATGGATCAAATCCCTTGTCATCACCAAATTGGTCAGGACAAGGCATCTCTGGAGGGGGATGGTGTGTTAGTCTTTCATCATGCCCAAATAAGAGGGGGATAGGTTAAAGCATCAAAATCATGAGCCTCCGTTTCACACAAGAAATGGTCGTGGCTATGCATCTAAAATTAGCATGCCCTGCCTCTGCTCGTAGAAGAGCACGTCCTGCCTCTACTAAAACTAAGCATGTCCTACCTCTTCTTGCAGAAGAGCACGTCCTTCCTCTGCTTATGTTACGTCTTAACCGCAGAAGGGAGCGCCAACCCCTATCATCTCCTATGATGGTCAAGATAGGGAACCCCTCGAAGGGGGGTGGTGTGTAAGCCTCTATCGGTACCTACGATGGCCAGTATAAAGCATCAAAAGAGTAAACCTTTATTCTATGTCTACAATGACCCAGATTAAGTTTCTAAGACCTTATCATCACCTACGATGGTCAGGATAAGGCGCCTCCTAGAGGGAGGTCGGGCAAGTCCTTGGGCCCTGCTTGTGGATAAGCTAGCCAAGCACACCGAACGCGCAGGCCCAGAGAGTGGCCAAAAAAGCACGTACATCCTCTACTTTGACATCAAAAGCCCAGAGAGAGGCTCAGGAAGTACATACAACCTCTACTTCGAAACTCAAATCCAATGGGGCACCAAAACATTAATACCCGAAACTGGGTTGATTCGGCTCTTCATAAATACCGAAAGAGGATTTTTGGTCTTCAATCTTTAGTTACCAAAACAAGGGTTGGTTTGGGACTTCTATTAATATCGGAAGAGGATTTCTGGTCTTCAATCTTTAGTTACCCAAACAAGGGTTGGTTTGGGACTTCTGTTAATACTGAAAGGGAATTTCTAGTCTTCAATCTCTAATTGCTTAAACAAGGGTTGGTTCAGGTCTTCTATATTATAACCCGAATATGGGTTGGTTCAGGTCTTTTATATTATAACCCGAATCTGGGTTGGTTCAGGTCTTCACAAATACCGAAAAGGGAAACCCGGTCTTATCTCGACACCAAATCCAGGTTGATTTGACTTTCAACAAAGGCTAGAAGCGAGTAAACTTGGTCCTCTATCTTATTGCCCAAATCTAGGTCGATTCAGGTGTGAATCGCAACCGGAGGTAGGGTTCTAGTCTCATCACGAATATCCGGATCTAGATCGATTTAGATGCTCGAAACTGAATAAGAGGGAGTTGTCCAACCTTCTCACCAACTCGTAACTGGCTTGGAATCACATTTCCGTTATTACTAGATGTAAACTTATGACCTTCTCACTTGCTCAAGGAAGTGTCTTTAACTTACACATTCATCAATTTATCATCCAAGTAAATCAAATGTTTGCACAAATACACGAAACATAAATAAGCACTATAGACATCTCATGTCTCCTGTTCCTCGGCACTATTAACCCAGCTGAGGGCGAATAGCGCTTTGCGAAGGCCTATAAGGCAAGCTTCTAACAAAGTATGCTGGACATGTACGTCATATCATGGTAAAGACATAACGAGAGAAAAAAATTTATATCGAAATGTGTGATCACATGTTAAGTAATACTATTATAGGTCCCGGATCTTTTCATAAGCACCATCATTATAAAATATTACATGCGACAAGTGATAATCCAAGTACTTAATATCTTACATAATTATTTACAAGAAAGATTGTGAGATGAACACATCTCCAATGGAGAGAACACCTATACCCCGATACTAAAGCTTTCATATAAGCATGACTTAGCTCTCAATAAAGCACCGTTATAAGTGTTTGTCATGAGTATCAGGGCAAGGAGGTAGCCTTCCTCAATTTATCCAGAATGTCAGCCGTAAGGTCAAGCGAGGAATCAAAGAGAACGTCGAATCCATCAGGTGTATAAACCAAAGGACAGTTACGATAGTCACACTTTCTGGCAGGCGGGCTGTCATAACCACGAACCAACCTCAACAGAAATGTGTGGACCTCTCTTAAAAGTTGATCCTTGTTCTCGCCCAGGAAATCAAGGTGAATTTGAGAACAACAAGTATAAACTTTTTCAAGATCCCTTAAAAAAGAAATATCGTGCCAAGGAAGAAGACTTAATAAGAGAAAGTTTCTCCTAGTAATCTCTCTCTAACTTAACATAATCTTCTAGGATGGCCCTGGAGAGTAAATGCGAGGCAGAAGACAAGTTCTGAAGAAAAATGTCAGAGGGAAGTAGAAAGAGAGTAAATCATTATATTGTCAACCAGGCAAGTACATTCATCACGGATATTCCTCTTGCTCATACAAAACTGATCTTTTAAAGGTTTCAGTTACAATTCGATGCCTATTAAATTTAAGTTTATCTAAAACCTGCTTTCTAGGAACGGAAGTAACTCGTGGAAGGTTCCAACATTTGCTAGGGTGTAGGTCCATACCACGTTCATTTAGGCACCTTCTGTGAAGATGTCTAGGAAGTCCCCTGTAAAGACCCTCTATAACGTTATTTATTCTTTTATAAATATAAATATCGTCCATTCATTTCATGTATATATATATCGTCCATTCATTTCATAAATATCGTCCATTCATTCAATTAATTGAGTAAATAATGAAAATATTTCAAGTTCCTTAATAACGCTAATTATATATTCACATTCATGTACAACTTTCATGTGCAATATCCATATATAATTTTTTTTTATATTTTTAATCAGAAACACTACGAATATATTTATTTACATATTTTACTTAAAAACGCTTAAAATAAACTTGCATTCATGTTTTTGACATAACAATAAAAAATAAAGTTGCATTCATATTTTTATGTAAATAAAAATAAAGTTTCATTCATATTTTTATGTAAACAATAAAAATAAAGTTTCATTCATATTTTAACAGAACGATGCAAATAAAGTTTGCATTTGTATTTTATCAAAACAGTGCAATTAAGTTTGCATTCTTATTTTATCAAAAACAATGCAATTAATGTTGCATTTATATTTTATAATAAACAGTGCAATTAAGTTTCCCGCTCTTTGAATCGACCATAAACCACACAGGTCTGAACCAAAGGTTGGAAATTTTCGAATACTTTAACTTTGGGAATACAATACATCAGAACAATAACAGCAGACTTTTATTACATTATAATAATGTTACATCAGAGTACAGAATATATCAGAGTACATTGAAATAAAATTACAGCGGAAGATAAAATTACAACAGATTTAATACATTAAACAGCGGAAGACTTCTAAGCTCTGGACACAGCTTTAGGCTTCAATCCAGGATCCTGCTAAAGAGAGAGATGTCTGCAAAAAGCTACTCGATTGCCCGTGTGGAGAAGAGGGCACCCGAGTTTGCAAAGTGAAACAAACTACGAGTCAGTCATGGGACTGGTGTGAGAATTCTAAACTAATATAACTAATAAGACAAATCCAAGGACCACGCCACTTTCGCGGAACGGGTTTACTCCTATGGATTGCCGGTGCATAAACTAAAGTAAATCGAGAAATAACGCAATGTCTTTTTGGAAAAATGAAACCATTATAAGACCCAAGTCCCATCACACAATGCAACGCACACCAGAGGATAGGGTTTTACCTTATAATGGTCAAAAGATGCTTGATACGTATAAAACGGATTTGATATTATTATTAGTGTATATATGTTTTAAATAAAAACATTTGAATCATAAGTATCAATCCTAGACGGCATGGTTACCATATAGCATGTCGCCAATACTTGTTCTACAATCAAAACCGCAAGGTCGTATTGGAGATTTGGATTCCATCATGAGTCGAGGCTAGGGGCAAGCTCCTCTCCGATTCGAGACACTCTAGCAAATGCCTCAGGATCCCCCGCAGTGAACCCTTGGATCTTCAGGGCCGGTCCCCGCCTATGGGCAGTGGATTAGTTATGCCTGAACACACGCTTCCCGGTCCCTTTGGACCTATAGTATGACCACCAACGGCCTATAAAAATAACGAGGCGCCTCAAAATCCATCATCCACATAAGTAAAATGTCAGGGCTGGTAGGTCACTGACACCACTCTAGCTAGAAAGAAACGTGTGCACTCCCTGCAGTCCGTATCCCGTTTTTGACTCATACCGGGGTGTGAGGCTCGCGAAGTCACGCTATACACAAAGCTACGCCTAAACAGGCCGTGCTTTGATCATCAACCACAAGGCCTGCTTTTCAACAAAAGCCTTGATCAATGCATCTTAGCATGCCACATTGTCAGTCCATACTATACCATTGATTTCTACCAATATATAACCCCTAAGCTCGTACGTCTCAGAGAAGGGTGTTAACCACCAAACAGATATATATAAAGAGAGATCAACGAATGTAGTATAAAGGACTACAACGTCAGACATACATTCCATTTATAAACTTATGCCCTGGGTCTGAGCGAAAGTCAAATCCGTGCAATCAACACTACGTCCGGACGGCTACTACTGTCGCCCCTTCAAGGTAGCTACTCCTATCATGGGTCTCAATAGCAACACACCCATTCGATGTGAAGATCGTCGGTCTTCAATCACCGTCTTCAACTCTTCGAACGTCGTATCATTATTTGGAATGAGAGTAAACTCGGACTTCCCAAATAATTCTCGCATATATAAATTTGTAAACCATTCTATATCGTTATTTATTCTTTTATAAATATCGTCCATTCATTTCATGTGTATATATCGTCCATTCATTTCATAAATATCGTCCATTCATTTCATGCGTATAAATATTGTCCATTCATTTCATGCATATAAATATATCGTCCATTCATTTCATGCATTTCATATGCGACTTCATGCTTTTTAAAACATGTTAAATTTTCATATGCGGTTCATGCTTCTAAATCATGTTTCATTTCATATTTTTATATTTTTATTCGCATGTGAAATGTAAATAAAAATTCCCTTCTTATTTTCATCTTTTTATTTACATGTGAAAAGTAAATAAAAGTTTCATTCTTATTTTCATTCCTTTATTTACATATGAAATGTAAATAAAAGTTTCATTACTTTTATTTATATAAAATATATAAATAATATAACCATTTCATGTTTTCATTCATTTATTCATTTATAACATGAAAATATTCATTGCTATATGGTTCATTTTCCATTTTCGATCACTTTCTTAATTCAGTGATTTTAACTACTTAATTCCCTTTTCAATCAAATTAAAGATTTAATTAAAATTTTATTTAGTTTTAATCTTCCAAAGTCATTATTAAATGATTATTCAGTTTCTAGGGAATTAATTCTATCATAAATTCGGGTTAAAGAATAAATGTTATTTAAAACATAATTCACGATAAACCCAAACTTAAATTTCATAAATTTCCCATTTAATATATATAATTAGACATCATTTATTTCAGAGTATTTCATTTAATCTTATATAAAATATTAATCATCTTCGATTTCCTTTATAAAATGTATAACATAATTTATACGGGTTAAAATGGAGTTACTATTTTAAAATGGACTGAATAGCCCAATTCATTTTCCTTATCCATTTATTATGTTTATCTTTACATTTTATTATTTAATAGCGGGCCAGACCTCTCACATTAGGCCTACAACTTGTGGATGCTGGATATGCCGGTTGGTTCCGGGCAGACTTCTACCACAGGTTGGGCTTAACCTCGTGTCTTGACCCAATTCGTATTTGCGCACTTGGACCTCTCACATTAGGCCTAACATTTATGGCTGCTGGATATGCCGGTTGGTTCCGGGCAGACTTCCGCCATAAATGTGACCTAACCTCGTGTCCAAGTACAATTAATAATTATCATTATAATTATCTCTTAAAAGTATTATTTTAAAACATTTCATATTTTAGAATATCTAATTTCTAAAATATCTTCCATTTCAGTAAACATTAATCTTTCCATATTAATATCATAAAACTATTCCCAAAATGTTTCAATTGTTATATCAAAACTTACCATTTTGATATTAAATGAAATCTTCCTCAATTAATCCATTTATGTTAAATTTTAAAATCAAATCTTCTAAATTTACAAGTTAACATAAAAACGAGATTTTTCAATTCAAATCTTCATTATTATAATTGGAATGAAATCTTACCAATTTAAACTTTTTATTTCATCCTTTTTAAATGTGCAATCTTCTTAATTAAATCGTCCATTAATTCCATTAATTGAGTAAATAATGAAAATATTTCAAGTTCCTCAATAACGCTAATTATATATTCACATTCATGTACAACTTTCATGTGCAATATCCATATATAAATTTTTTATATTTTTAATCAGAAACACTACGAATATATTTATTTACATATTTTACTTAAAAATGCTTAAAATAAACTTGCATTCATGTTTTGACATAACAATAAAAAATAAAGTTGCATTCATATTTTTATGTAAATAAAAATAAAGTTTCATTCATATTTTTATGTAAACAACAAAAATAAAGTTTCTTTCCTATTTTTCTTTTTTCATTCTTTTTAACTTTTATTTCCTTTTACAAAGAAAATGTACTTTTTATCCCTTTATTTTCTTTTACAAAGAAAATGTACTTTTTATCCTTTTATTTTCTTTTATAAAGGAAATGTATTTTCCTTTAAATTAGAAATATGTTTTCTTTTTCTTTAACATAGAAAAATGTTTGCCTTTTCTTTAACATAGAAAAATGTTTGCTTTTTCTTTAACATAGAAAATGTTTGCTTTTTCTTTAACATAGAAAATGTTTGCTTTTTCTTTAACATAGAAAATGTTTTTCTTTTTAACAAAGAAAATGTTCTCCAAAGTTAATCTACCTTTCTATGTAATATTTGCATCGTAAAATGCAATAAAAAGTGAATTTTATTTCTAATGTAGACGTCTTCTCTAGCGTCAACATTTCTAAAATAACAACATTTTCTAATGTAAGTTTTCGATTTATTTCTACACTATAAACATGACGGTGAAGTTTTGATTCATATCAACATTATAAACTTGACGGTGAAATTCAATGTCATTTCAACCAATTAACATCACATGGTTATTTGTACCATTACACTAGATTAACACACAAAAAGGGGATTTGGTGTCATTGCACTAAATTAACACAACAAAAGGGATTTTGTGTCATTACGCTACATTAACACAACAATTAAATTGGTGTTGTCACAATACAGTTAACCCAACATATAAATTGGTGTCATCATAATACAGTTAACACAATGATATAGGTTTGGGTGTCATCTCAGTCTATATTATCATAGACATGATTTGGTGCAACTTTGATGAATCAAAATAAAGGCCTCATCTTTACTTTTATTTGTAAATAAAAATAAAGATTAAAACTTACATTTTATTTTGTGAATAAAAATAAAGATTAAACTTGCATTTTATTATGTTCACAAAATAAATGTGAAAATTTGACTTTTATTTTGTAAACAAAAATAAAGCTGAAAACTTGTTATTCATTTTGTAAACAAAATGAAGATTTTAAAAACTTACGTCTTATTACGTTAACAAAATTAAAAGTGAAACTTGTTAACATAATTAAGGATTAACACTTGCTTTTTATTATATTAACAAAGTTAAAGATAAAATTGCCATTTTATTTTGTTCACAAAAATAAAGATAAAAATTGGCATTTTATTATGTAGAAGAAAAAAAATAAGGATAAAAATTGTCTTTTTATTTTTTTTACCTAAAACTTGTCTTTTTATTATGTAAACAAACTTGTCTTTTTATTTTGTAAACAAACTTGTCTTTTTATATTACAAAACAATGTTAATAAAAATGTTCTTTTAAAACTTGTTTCTTTATTTAACAAACAAAATGTTAAATAAAATGTCTTTTAATCTTTTACTTTTATTTTGAAAGACAATGGTCAATAAAATGTCATTTTATTTGCTTTACTTTTATTTAACAAAACAATGGTAAAGAAAATGTCTTTTTATTTGCTAAAACAATATGAAGATTTCTAACTTTCTTTTATGTTGTAAATAAAGGATTCAACTTTCTTTTATGTTGTAAATGAAAGATTAAAATCAAACTTATATTTTTATTTTGCAAATCAAAATGAAAAGAATCAAACTTTCTTTTATTTTGTGAAAAATAAAGATTCAAAACTTTCTTCCTTTTTATTTAGAAAAATAAAAAGAAAAATAAAATAAAAATAAAATAAATAAAGATGAGAACTTTATTATGATTACATCAAAATGTAGAACTGGACTAACATAGCTATTTCACCACAGCACAATATCATCACAAATCACACAACAATACATATTCTACATTACCACATCGCAAATCCATAATATTGACATACGTACAAATCCAAACGATTGCGAATAATAATTATCTTATTTAATTATTAAAATTTCAGAAATCTCACCACAACTCAAATATAAGCTTGAATTCGACAAGCAATGCACCAATTTCTCCAAAACTCCAACCCTAGCCGCATGAACATCACGCCGTAAAATTTGCAGCGACCAAACTATCTTCGAACAGTCCCAAAACTCATACCCAGTCGAAGAGCAACTCATGAGGATCACATATATATTTGTTTTATGATTATTAGTGTAGTATTTTGGTTTCTATGATTGTTGAAATATTGAAAAGCTCTCATTTTTATGGTTAGAAGAAGAAGAAGAAGAGAAAGAGGCTGTCGTTGTTTTGTGGTTAGGAATATGTTTAGAGAAGTTTAGGAGGTAATATAGTGGAGCCAATTTATTATTTTATTGTTTGTTTATATATATTTGATTTTTACTTGTCCCTACATATGTGGTAGGTGAAAAATGAAGTTTAATTTGCTGACTAGGCATGATGGACCACATGAATATATGGACTTAAATGAAGGAAATGATGAAAATAAAGAAATAAATAGAATAAGTGAAATAACGAAAATAGCAGCATAAACTTAAATTTGTATTATTAATAATGGGAATAAAGGGGGCAATTTGAAATATGACAAATGGGGAAGCCACTAATAAATACAAAAGGTAACACAGTCAAATCTCACAATATATATGTCATAGTATTAAATTCATTAGCCTCAACGTATTCAAATTATTCTCATTAGTTTTATTAACACACAATAAATTAAAAGAAACAAAATGTGACTGTTATTACAATTAATGTCAATACTAAATTTAAAATAGACATAAATTAGGCAATATATTTATGACACAAACATTTAATAGGTTCAATGTCAAATCAATTTAATATATATATATATATAACATGTATATATAAACCATCAAGTCTAAAGTTACACTTATTACCCTAATTTAGCATATGTCATTAATAGGATTCATGCATATATGTATTTCAAAAAAAAAAGTTTTCTTTTGTTGATATTGCTGAAATAGGCAATAATTAGGGAATTAGTGTGCTGATTAGATAATTTTTTTTTTTTTTTTTTTTTTTTGAAATGACTCAAATTTAAGAAAAAGTGGAAAGGAGAAAATTGAAGTAATAAGTTGGAAGAGATGAAGATTTTTGGAAATGTATTAATATAGACATGGGTAATTTATGGTACTAAATAAATGAATGCATGTATGGTTCAAAGTTAAAAAGGGAACTTGAAATGAAGACAATTTGAAAATGAATGGCCACCGCATGTGTATTACTGTATGAAACGTTGTCTGTTTAGAGAAAGAAAAATGCATATGTTGAAAATATAACCAATTATATCTGTTTAAAATTTACAGTGCATGCATAAAAAAAAAGTAGGCAATGCATGGCCTTTTTGTTTTATACTTAATAAAGGGCCTACAGACTAAATAACCCCTTTGACTTCAATAATAAAATAAATACACCAATACATTAGGGATACATGGAAAGGTTGGACAATAAATATATTTTATGTTTTTTTTTCTTTTATATATTTTTTTTATTTTTTTTTATAGATGTTAACATTAATTTCATTAACTGCGATAGTTAAAACATTATATACCTTTAACACTCAGTGTCTTACAATTCTTCCTATAAAATTAATTTGGAATCATTCATTAATAACAATTTAAAATTTATATATGTAATTATCATTTTAAATTCAATAATTAAAAAAAATGGAATTTTTTAAATTCTGACGTATTTTCTAACAAAATTTCCTTAAAATAAAATTTTAAATTGGCCCTGATTTTCCGGGTTGTTACAGTCTCCCCCACTTAAAATCTTTTCGTCCTCGAAAAGGAACTAAGGTAAAAGTTGTTTAATTAACTAACTAAATTTTAATTTCTCTTATTAATTTCATTTGTTGACTAACTTATCAAATATACATACTCTTTTATATATTTAAAAATCATATTTTCAGAAATAGATTATATAATCAAAAATACGCTAATTATAAGCTTATCACTCTGAACTCATTCTAGGGCATTACTAACCCCATCTCTAATGAGTTTTCTCATTCTAGGACACTGCTGATCCTATCTCTAATGAGTATTCTTATTGGATATTACTAATCCAATTCTCTGATGAGTCTTTTGTTCAGTTCTAACGAGTTGTACCCCAAAGATTTGAGCTAACCAGAGCTCTGATACCACCTGTAAAGACCCGGAAATTCCCGCTCTTTGAATCGACCATAAACCACACAGGTCTGAACCAAAGGTTGGAAATTTTCGAATACTTTAACTTTGGGAATACAATACATCAGAACAATAACAGCAGACTTTTATTACATTATAATAATGTTACATCAGAGTACAGAATATATCAGAGTACATTGAAATAAAATTATAGCGGAAGATAAAATTACAACAGATTTAATACATTAAACAGCGGAAGACTTCTAAGCTCTGGACACAGCTTTAGGCTTCAATCCAGGATCCTGCTAAAGAGAGAGATGTCTGCAAAAAGCTACTCGACTGCCCGTGTGGAGAAGAGGGCACCCGAGTTTGCAAAGTGAAACAAACTACGAGTCAGTCATGGGACTGGTGTGAGAATTCTAAACTAATATAACTAATAAGACAAATCCAAGGACCACGCCACTTTCGCGGAACGGGTTTACTCCTATGGATTGCCGGTGCATAAACTAAAGTAAATCGAGAAATAACGCAATGTTTTTTGGAAAAATGAAACCATTATAAGACCCAAGTCCCATCACACAATGCAACGCACACCAGAGGATAGGGTTTTACCTTATAATGGTCAAAAGATGCTTGATACGTATAAAACGGATTTGATATTATTATTAGTGTATATATGTTTTAAATAAAAACATTTGAATCATAAGTATCAATCCTAGACGGCATGGTTACCATATAGCATGTCGCCAATACTAGTTCTACAATCAAAACCGCAAGGTCGTATTGGAGATTTGGATTCCATCATGAGTCGAGGCTAGAGGCAAGCTCCTCTCCGATTCGAGACACTCTAGCAAATGCCTCAGGATCCCCCGCAGTGAACCCTTGGATCTTCAGGGCCGGTCCCCGCCTATGGGCAGTGGATTAGTTATGCCTGAACACACGCTTCCCGGTCCCTTTGGACCTATAGTATGACCACCAACGGCCTATAAAAATAACGAGGCGCCTCGAAATCCATCATCCACATAAGTAAAATGTCAGGGCTGGTAGGTCACTGACACCACTCTAGCTAGAAAGAAACGTGTGCACTCCCTGCAGTCCGTATCCCGTTTTTGACTCATACCGGGGTGTGAGGCTCGCGAAGTCACGCTATACACAAAGCTACGCCTAAACAGGCCGTGCTTTGATCATCAACCACAAGGCCTGCTTTTCAACAAAAGCCTTGATCAATGCATCTTAGCATGCCACATTGTCAGTCCATACTATACCATTGATTTCTACCAATATATAACCCCTAAGCTCGTACGTCTCAGAGAAGGGTGTTAACCACCAAACAGATATATATAAAGAGAGATCAACGAATGTAGTATAAAGGACTACAACGTCAGACATACATTCCATTTATAAACTTATGCCCTGGGTCTGAGCGAAAGTCAAATCCGTGCAATCAACACTACGTCCGGACGGCTACTACTGTCGCCCCTTCAAGGTAGCTACTCCTATCATGGGTCTCAATAGCAACACACCCATTCGATGTGAAGATCGTCGGTCTTCAATCACCGTCTTCAACTCTTCGAACGTCGTATCATTATTTGGAATGAGAGTAAACTCGGACTTCCCAAATAATTCTCGCATATATAAATTTGTAAACCATTCTATATCGTTATTTATTCTTTTATAAATATCGTCCATTCATTTCATGTGTATATATCGTCCATTCATTTCATAAATATCGTCCATTCATTTCATGCGTATAAATATTGTCCATTCATTTCATGCATATAAATATATCGTCCATTCATTTCATGCATTTCATATGCGACTTCATGCTTTTTAAAACATGTTAAATTTTCATATGCGGTTCATGCTTCTAAATCATGTTTCATTTCATATTTTTATATTTTTATTCGCATGTGAAATGTAAATAAAAATTCCCTTCTTATTTTCATCTTTTTATTTACATGTGAAAAGTAAATAAAAGTTTCATTCTTATTTTCATTCCTTTATTTACATATGAAATGTAAATAAAAGTTTCATTACTTTTATTTATATAAAATATATAAATAATATAACCATTTCATGTTTTCATTCATTTATTCATTTATAACATGAAAATATTCATTGCTATATGGTTCATTTTCCATTTTCGATCACTTTCTTAATTCAGTGATTTTAACTACTTAATTCCCTTTTCAATCAAATTAAAGATTTAATTAAAATTTTATTTAGTTTTAATCTTCCAAAGTCATTATTAAATGATTATTCAGTTTCTAGGGAATTAATTCTATCATAAATTCGGGTTAAAGAATAAATGTTATTTAAAACATAATTCACGATAAACCCAAACTTAAATTTCATAAATTTCCCATTTAATATATATAATTAGACATCATTTATTTCAGAGTATTTCATTTAATCTTATATAAAATATTAATCATCTTCGATTTCCTTTATAAAATGTATAACATAATTTATACGGGTTAAAATGGAGTTACTATTTTAAAATGGACTGAATAGCCCAATTCATTTTCCTTATCCATTTATTATGTTTATCTTTACATTTTATTATTTAATAGCGGGCCAGACCTCTCACATTAGGCCTACAACTTGTGGATGCTGGATATGCCGGTTGGTTCCGGGCAGACTTCTACCACAGGTTGGGCTTAACCTCGTGTCTTGACCCAATTCGTATTTGCGCACTTGGACCTCTCACATTAGGCCTAACATTTATGGCTGCTGGATATGCCGGTTGGTTCCGGGCAGACTTCCGCCATAAATGTGACCTAACCTCGTGTCCAAGTACAATTAATAATTATCATTATAATTATCTCTTAAAAGTATTATTTTAAAACATTTCATATTTTAGAATATCTAATTTCTAAAATATCTTCCATTTCAGTAAACATTAATCTTTCCATATTAATATCATAAAACTATTCCCAAAATGTTTCAATTGTTATATCAAAACTTACCATTTTGATATTAAATGAAATCTTCCTCAATTAATCCATTTATGTTAAATTTTAAAATCAAATCTTCTAAATTTACAAGTTAACATAAAAACGAGATTTTTCAATTCAAATCTTCATTATTATAATTGGAATGAAATCTTACCAATTTAAACTTTTTATTTCATCCTTTTTAAATGTGCAATCTTCTTAATTAAATCGTCCATTAATTCCATTAATTGAGTAAATAATGAAAATATTTCAAGTTCCTCAATAACGCTAATTATATATTCACATTCATGTACAACTTTCATGTGCAATATCCATATATAAATTTTTTATATTTTTAATCAGAAACACTACGAATATATTTATTTACATATTTTACTTAAAAATGCTTAAAATAAACTTGCATTCATGTTTTGACATAACAATAAAAAATAAAGTTGCATTCATATTTTTATGTAAATAAAAATAAAGTTTCATTCATATTTTTATGTAAACAACAAAAATAAAGTTTCTTTCCTATTTTTCTTTTTTCATTCTTTTTAACTTTTATTTCCTTTTACAAAGAAAATGTACTTTTTATCCCTTTATTTTCTTTTACAAAGAAAATGTACTTTTTATCCTTTTATTTTCTTTTATAAAGGAAATGTATTTTCCTTTAAATTAGAAATATGTTTTCTTTTTCTTTAACATAGAAAAATGTTTGCCTTTTCTTTAACATAGAAAAATGTTTGCTTTTTCTTTAACATAGAAAATGTTTGCTTTTTCTTTAACATAGAAAATGTTTGCTTTTTCTTTAACATAGAAAATGTTTTTCTTTTTAACAAAGAAAATGTTCTCCAAAGTTAATCTACCTTTCTATGTAATATTTGCATCGTAAAATGCAATAAAAAGTGAATTTTATTTCTAATGTAGACGTCTTCTCTAGCGTCAACATTTCTAAAATAACAACATTTTCTAATGTAAGTTTTCGATTTATTTCTACACTATAAACATGACGGTGAAGTTTTGATTCATATCAACATTATAAACTTGACGGTGAAATTCAATGTCATTTCAACCAATTAACATCACATGGTTATTTGTACCATTACACTAGATTAACACACAAAAAGGGGATTTGGTGTCATTGCACTAAATTAACACAACAAAAGGGATTTTGTGTCATTACGCTACATTAACACAACAATTAAATTGGTGTTGTCACAATACAGTTAACCCAACATATAAATTGGTGTCATCATAATACAGTTAACACAATGATATAGGTTTGGGTGTCATCTCAGTCTATATTATCATAGACATGATTTGGTGCAACTTTGATGAATCAAAATAAAGGCCTCATCTTTACTTTTATTTGTAAATAAAAATAAAGATTAAAACTTACATTTTATTTTGTGAATAAAAATAAAGATTAAACTTGCATTTTATTATGTTCACAAAATAAATGTGAAAATTTGACTTTTATTTTGTAAACAAAAATAAAGCTGAAAACTTGTTATTCATTTTGTAAACAAAATGAAGATTTTAAAAACTTACGTCTTATTACGTTAACAAAATTAAAAGTGAAACTTGTTAACATAATTAAGGATTAACACTTGCTTTTTATTATATTAACAAAGTTAAAGATAAAATTGCCATTTTATTTTGTTCACAAAAATAAAGATAAAAATTGGCATTTTATTATGTAGAAGAAAAAAAATAAGGATAAAAATTGTCTTTTTATTTTTTTTACCTAAAACTTGTCTTTTTATTATGTAAACAAACTTGTCTTTTTATTTTGTAAACAAACTTGTCTTTTTATATTACAAAACAATGTTAATAAAAATGTTCTTTTAAAACTTGTTTCTTTATTTAACAAACAAAATGTTAAATAAAATGTCTTTTAATCTTTTACTTTTATTTTGAAAGACAATGGTCAATAAAATGTCATTTTATTTGCTTTACTTTTATTTAACAAAACAATGGTAAAGAAAATGTCTTTTTATTTGCTAAAACAATATGAAGATTTCTAACTTTCTTTTATGTTGTAAATAAAGGATTCAACTTTCTTTTATGTTGTAAATGAAAGATTAAAATCAAACTTATATTTTTATTTTGCAAATCAAAATGAAAAGAATCAAACTTTCTTTTATTTTGTGAAAAATAAAGATTCAAACCTTTCTTCCTTTTTATTTAGAAAAATAAAAAGAAAAAAAAATAAAAATAAAATAAATAAAGATGAGAACTTTATTATGATTACATCAAAATGTAGAACTGGACTAACATAGCTATTTCACCACAGCACAATATCATCACAAATCACACAACAATACATATTCTACATTACCACATCGCAAATCCATAATATTGACATACGTACAAATCCAAACGATTGCGAATAATAATTATCTTATTTAATTATTAAAATTTCAGAAATCTCACCACAACTCAAATATAAGCTTGAATTCGACAAGCAATGCACCAATTTCTCCAAAACTCCAACCCTAGCCGCATGAACATCACGCCGTAAAATTTGCAGCGACCAAACTATCTTCGAACAGTCCCAAAACTCATACCCAGTCGAAGAGCAACTCATGAGGATCACATATATATTTGTTTTATGATTATTAGTGTAGTATTTTGGTTTCTATGATTGTTGAAATATTGAAAAGCTCTCATTTTTATGGTTAGAAGAAGAAGAAGAAGAGAAAGAGGCTGTCGTTGTTTTGTGGTTAGGAATATGTTTAGAGAAGTTTAGGAGGTAATATAGTGGAGCCAATTTATTATTTTATTGTTTGTTTATATATATTTGATTTTTACTTGTCCCTACATATGTGGTAGGTGAAAAATGAAGTTTAATTTGCTGACTAGGCATGATGGACCACATGAATATATGGACTTAAATGAAGGAAAGGATGAAAATAAAGAAATAAATAGAATAAGTGAAATAACGAAAATAGCAGCATAAACTTAAATTTGTATTATTAATAATGGGAATAAAGGGGGCAATTTGAAATATGACAAATGGGGAAGCCACTAATAAATACAAAAGGTAACACAGTCAAATCTCACAATATATATGTCATAGTATTAAATTCATTAGCCTCAACGTATTCAAATTATTCTCATTAGTTTTATTAACACACAATAAATTAAAAGAAACAAAATGTGACTGTTATTACAATTAATGTCAATACTAAATTTAAAATAGACATAAATTAGGCAATATATTTATGACACAAACATTTAATAGGTTCAATGTCAAATCAATTTAATATATATATATATATATATATATAACATGTATATATAAACCATCAAGTCTAAAGTTACACTTATTACCCTAATTTAGCATATGTCATTAATAGGATTCATGCATATATGTATTTCAAAAAAAAAAGTTTTCTTTTGTTGATATTGCTGAAATAGGCAATAATTAGGGAATTAGTGTGCTAATTAGATATTTTTTTTTTTTTTTTTTTTTTTTGAAATGACTCAAATTTAAGAAAAAGTGGAAAGGAGAAAATTGAAGTAATAAGTTGGAAGAGATGAAGATTTTTGGAAATGTATTAATATAGACATGGGTAATTTATGGTACTAAATAAATGAATGCATGTATGGTTCAAAGTTAAAAAGGGAACTTGAAATGAAGACAATTTGAAAATGAATGGCCACCGCATGTGTATTACTGTATGAAACGTTGTCTGTTTAGAGAAAGAAAAATGCATATGTTGAAAATATAACCAATTATATCTGTTTAAAATTTACAGTGCATGCATAAAAAAAAAAGTAGGCAATGCATGGCCTTTTTGTTTTATACTTAATAAAGGGCCTACAGACTAAATAGCCCCTTTGACTTCAATAATAAAATAAATACACCAATACATTAGGGATACATGGAAAGGTTGGACAATAAATATATTTTATGTTTTTTTTTTCTTTTATATATTTTTTTTATTTTTTTTTATAGATGTTAACATTAATTTCATTAACTGCGATAGTTAAAACATTATATACCTTTAACACTCAGTGTCTTACAATTCTTCCTATAAAATTAATTTGGAATCATTCATTAATAACAATTTAAAATTTATATATGTAATTATCATTTTAAATTCAATAATTAAAAAAAATGGAATTTTTTAAATTCTGATGTATTTTCTAACAAAATTTCCTTAAAATAAAATTTTAAATTGGCCCTGATTTTCCGGGTTGTTACATCCCCCACTATGATCACCTAAATAGGAGAAATCTGCGGTTTCATATCTACGATAAATTTGATACAAAAAGGTTACTAATGTATCTCTATCTTCGATTAACATCCAAAACAAAGTCACAAGCTCGGAATTTTCTTTTAAGAGCCTTTCACACCATAACCGGGTCGCTTGCAGCCTAGGAGCCACTTCTTTCTCCTTAAAATACAGTTGGCATTCTTATCAAGGATATGATATTTATGGGACAATGTGTTATACTCGTCCATCTGTCTATTCGGTTCCCTAGTAAGGTGAATCGCTTCTAGTCGAATCTTTCGAAGGGTAGAATCCCTAAAACTTAACCATTTTTTCCCGTCTAGATGAAAAGAATTATTGATTGATTGTCAAAGAAAAAGCAAAAGAATTTGAGAATAAGAAAAGATGCCATACCTCGGAAGTAGGGACAAAAACTTGTGAATTTTCAACAAGAAGGGAACCCAGGGAGTTTTGGCCCTTCCCCATCCTTCGCACTTCCAAAAGGCGGGGGGGGGGGGGGGATTGGGATATGATCTTCTTCAATGGATTTGGTACCTTTGCAACCCACCTTATCTAATGTACCAAAAGCAGAGAAAGTAACACCCATGGAGGAGTCGCCTCTGCCTTCCTCGTCACCCGCAGTGATATTGGTATGCTGAGAGTTGTCATCATTAACACGGACAGCCCGCGACACCATCGCATGGTCTCCTTCATCATCGGCTCGCAGATCCTCGATAGGATCATCCTCAATAAACAAAAGTTTAGATACATCAATCTCCCTCCTAGTAAAAACTTCTTCTTTCTTCCTCATACGAGATATCTTGAGCATAAATTTTTCCACCAAGGACGGATCAACGGAAGAAAAATTTAAATCCGAACATTTATCCATGTTGGATTTGTAAACAAGGAGGAAAGCATCTTTAAAGGAATTAACCATGATCTCATCCAAAGTAGACTAAAGGAAACAAGAAATTCTCCGCTTAACATCGTTGACTACACTAGATAACTTGGCCAGTAACGCCTTCTTCTTACCAAGATCGATTTTAAGGGAGCCATTCTCTTTTTGCAGAAGGAAATTCTAATCATGGAAGGAAGAACAACGAGAATCGAGCAAGCCGATGTCCTCTTTTGATTTCTCCAGACTCTTCTGTAGAGCACTATTTTCTTCGACCGGGGATAAGTAGAATTCTTTTCCCAAGGCAACAGAACTCCTAGCTTCTGATAAAGCATGCTCCAACTTTCTTTGCTCCATAGTTAGCCCCTCTTTTTCAAGAGCCAAAGCATCTTTTCCTTTTCTCAAGGTCACGATCTCTCTTATAAGCTTCAACAACTTAGAACTAGGATATGGAGTATCGTCTTGCATCACAAACCACCGCTTGATAGCTTATAAAGAATATAATAGTCGAGAAAAAAATGCTTGAAGAGAGACAAGAAAATAGGAAAGAGGAAAACATAATACCATAAGTAGTTGCTTGACCAAGGCTTGACAACTTCGGGTGGAAGCAAATGAAGAGTCGACATAGGAAAAGAAGAAGAGGAAATAATCTGGCCAACCAATTCATCAAATTTGCCACCATTGGTGGGATTAACAAAATCACAAGGGACAATGTCTTCAGAGGAAGAAGAGAAGCCCATTGCGTGATGTAACTCATTGGAGACTTCAGAAGACCCAACACGATGACGGTTCAAACCACGGACCTTCATTGGAGAAGTAATTTAAGGGGTATTAAGGACCGCACCGAAATGAGCAGCTAGGTCCCTTACAGCTTTGGACCGCTTCGGCGGAGTATCTTCTGAACCTTTCTCCAAGAGTTTCCTCTTTACATTTTCCCTAGATTATGATAATGCATCCTTGAGTAAAGAGGCCCCAACTCTCGGAACCAAGAAGGCGGAACAAGTCTTACTAGACCCAGTACAAGCAGCTTCAAAAACACAGTGAAAAGTAACGATAAGAAAGACAGTATGATTCCATCTTAAAGATAAGAAAGAGCATACTTGAGCTGTCAAGGAATAGGTGAGAATTGGAGTAGAAAGGAGCATTTCTCCTCCAATGACAAAAAAGGAATCCCCTTTCAAAGTAGGACCAAAGGTGGTTGCCTAATGATGAATTGACCAGATGACAATAAAGAATTCCTCCGAAGGATAGAAAAGGTGAGCAGCAAAGATCAGTTATCAAATTTTCCGAAGGCCACACCCAGGGCATCAATCAGCTACTTACCCGCGAAACTTGGCAATTTGGAACAACATCTGTTAAGAGGAAGACAAGATTAAAAAAAGGGGGGGAGGGATTTTAGGTGAGCATACTTAGGGCATGAAAACCGCCAGTGATACCTGGAAAGCATTAGATAAAGAAAAATCGATTCTCCCAATCTTTGTAACCGAGTTATTCCCTCAGACAACAGTTTCTTAGTAGGATTTGCACGAAAAATATGAGGATTGGCGTCATTAAGTTTGGAAGGAAAAACCAAATAGTCAGGAGTGAAGGGACTCAGGGAACCATTACTGGATTCTAAAGACAAAAGTTCTAAGCCCAATAGGTAGGTGTAGATGTTGGGAGAAAATTGAATGGGAGTAATTCCCAAGTGTTGTAGATGGCGATGAAGGAAATTTGGGAAAGGAATTGAATGAACCCCTTCCTACCATCCGTTAAGTCCTTATCAAGGGTTGTTTTTAGAAGTTCATCCTCTTGGGATAACTGTTGGTTCTTGAATCGCTTAGGCGTGATAATCATCCCATCGAGGGAAGAGTGATTATTCTTTAGGATTCTAGATCTTGATACCTAGGGAATGGTGAGCTAATTCAGAATCACAAAGGCTAAACAACCTATTTTTCCCTTAGGTACACTTCCATAGACCTATCTCCGGTGTTGACGAAAAATATCGTTAACATAAATAAAATGAAAAATGAAGAGAAAAGCGATCACATACCAGTTTAAAGTGGTTCGACGTTAACGAGCATACGTCGACTTAATAATCTTTTATATATGAAATGATCTATTAAAGATGAATCAGTCACAACAATGATATTATCAGAGATTAGCCATAAAAAAGATCTCTTCTTTTGAGTTTAGAAGGTCTATTTATATATGCTAGCGTGTTTAAATTGGCTGAAGCACGTGTTGCCCGATCCAGGATTTTAGAAGAGTAAGAAGAAGCATTCTTCTTGGCATGATTTGAGCACGTAGTGACAAGTGGCAGTTGATCCGTTACTCAAGGATGGCTGGAAGCGGTCAAGTAGGGAGTAAATCTTTAGGAGGATATTTGGCACAGAACCAGGCTTATCCTGACTCGATCTTCCCAAAGATCACGGCCTCTAGCTGGCTTACATACAGGGTTCTTGTATTTAGCTTAAGTCTTAGGCTCGAGTCAAGCCATCCATCCATCGACTAGTTCCCTAGTCGGAGTTATTCAGTCTTCAATGCCACTTTTGCCGAGGTCTACGATGTCAATAAACCTTGATAGCTTTGCCAAAAGGCTGATCAACACAATTAATGTCATTGGTTTTTGAATATTTGGTTTGTATGCGTTTTCAGTATAACTCAGTCTTACAGAGTGAGAGTTTTGTCACTTGTTTGGAAATTGTACAACTTTGCGTAGAAATTAAAAGAAATCGTAAATCCAAAAAGAAATATAAAACATAAATTCGTCCAGACGTAACAATGTCGTCCTCTGCCTTGAGCCCACCTCTAATTCTGCCCCAATTTGTCCTCGCGTCTATCTCCCTCTCAAATCAATAACCACCTTGCCCTTCCTCGTTCGATTCCTCCTCCGCTGATTGCCCTTCCTCCTGATCCACCTCCAGCACCCACCGTAACTTCCATGCCTTCCATTACCGCTTTCTCCTTAAGCAATAACATAAAGAAATGGACTACTCTCATCGAAGCCAAACCAAGGAATGCGGGATCCTTCACCCCGCCGCCTATCAAGCTAGTTTTCTCTGGAAAAGCTCTCAAGCCCACTGATGAAATCATTGATGCTGGGAGGGAAGTTTGGCACGATTACATTGTTCGGTACTTTATCGACAAACCACTCTCCGTCACCACGGTAACTACTCATCTTAAGCCATTTTGGAAGCCATCGGGTGGCGTCAAAGTTAGCTCGACAGGTAAAAAAAATCTTCCATCTTGCTAACTCTGAAGACAAGGACCTAATTTTGAGGTTTGGCCAGTAATAATTCACAACAAAATTTTCATAATCAAACCTTGGGATGTTAGTATAGGAGATATTAGCATAGATATAAAGTCTGTACGGATATGAATTAGGCTTACTAGTCCCCCTTGTATGCTTGGTCGAAAACCGGAATGAGTTCGCTAGCCACTAGGATTGGTGACTTCCTATGTATGGATTTGTCCACGGGAAAACTTGACAGACTTGAATATGCAAAGTGTTTAGTGGAGATCATGCCTGATGTGGAGCTACCTTTTGATTTTCCTGTATTGCTTCCTGATGGCTTTGAACAAACGGTTTATGTTACTTATATTTGGAAACCTGACATCTGTGTAAGTCGTAAGAAGTTTGGGCATGTAACAAATAAGTGTGAATCTAGCAGTAAGTCTAATAGTGTTGAAACTTCGAATAGGTTTGGTCTGGAAAAGGGAACTAAGTTAGTTCTAGAAAGCAGTACTGTTGGAGTCAAAGTTACTAACTCTGGTTATAATAAAGGTAATCCTATTTACAAAAGGAAGGAAATCTTGAAGAAGGTTGTTGGGAAGCAGTATATGAAACCTCTTGATAGTACAATCCCAGTTTCTTCTGCTGTTACGGAATTTAATAGCTTTAGTATCCTAGGTGCAGATGTGAACAATGATGATGGATGTGAAGTTGCTCCATGTATTGACATAGTGTCTACTGGGGTAGTTGAAGGCAGCAACATATACAATGGTAAGGTTCCTGTGCCTACAGTTAATTTGGATCATGTTGACAATGTTCTCGAGGAAGGAGAAATAAATGAGTTACTTACCCAAGCTTTCTGGCGTCCTCTTGAGTATGCCAACGATGTGGAAAATTTTGATAAGCAAGGGAAAGCAGGTAATGTATGTACTTTCGAGACACTTCAAAATAACCCTTTTGCTTCTGCTGATGAGTCGGCTGAAGTGGTTCCTAATGCCCAAGCACATTCAATAGTAGATGACAATCTTAATAAGAAAATGGATTATACTATGAGTGATTTGAGTGACAAAGTATCTCTTGATAGTTTCCTATAGCAAAATTTCAATCCAGATGCTAATCTTGCGAGTGAGGTTTTGGATCAAGCTGCTGTTGATCTTCCAATTGTAGGTGATAAATGCCCCGAGGTTATTGAAATCACCGATCGTATTCGTGCTCAGCTTGAGGATGGTAGTGTCAGTGGTAAAGGTGGTACTGAAAAGCGACCTATGCTTGAAAAGACGTTAAAGACTTCGAAATTTTCAGAACTAACATGAATGCATCTGATAATTTCAAAGGGATAGAAGTAGCAGGATCTTCTTCGAATTCTGTTTTGAACCAAACTAAACTTCTTACTTCCATTCCCTTTAAACCAGGTTTTCTTAACTCACTATCACCTAGGAAACCGCCCAATGCGGGTACTAGTTCATCTTCTCCTTATGCTTGTACTCTTGTGACTATGAAAAACACCAATGTGATCTCCCCATATGCTCATATCGCACCTCCACTGGGTCATAAAGCTCCTCCACTGTATTTGGTAGTTGAAATCCCAATTGAGCCTGAAGATGCAGCTGTAGCAGTGAAGATTCCTATCACTCGCAGCAGGAAAAAGATTAGCCTTTTGACTAACACTCGTGCTTAAATTTGGCACTTACGAAATACTGAATGTAATTTGTTATGTGGTGTATCATGCCATGAACATGTCATAGATTATGCTGTTGAGTTCAGCTTTGTACCCCTGTGTGGGTCTCCTTTGTGTTGATATACGTATGGTATATCACTTGGATATAATGCATTTTCTTGGTTTTAATAAAAAGCGTTACTAAGCACTATAAAAACTGATCAGCCCTGCCAAAAAAAAAAATGTAGAATCTGTGTATGTTATATATAATAAAGTACTAATTTTCTAAATTAAATCAGAGTTATACAAATAATGTTTTATTAGTATGCAAGTTCATGCATATTTTCTACCATTTTATTCTTGTGTACAATATAAACCATATTAGATGTTGGGACTAATATTTTTTTCATATTTGTGCAAATTTTTATCTTCGTAGAAATTATGAATTAATATTTTTTAGATATTTTGATTTATTAATTTTATGTTGAAATTGGTTTACACAAGATATTATGATAGAATTTCTTTTTTGATTTTTAGAACTAGGTTGCATTAAAAACTGTATATATTTATGTACTCTATTTGAATTAGAAATTGTGCACAATTGCTTTATTCTGAATATTTTAAGTAAAATAAAGTATTCAAATTTATTTGAACATGTTCGAAATCAATTTTTTTCAATGTTCGATTAACCAAAACAGTATAAGGATCGCGAACATGAAATGGGTTAATGGAACCTATCAAGGTGTTTTTATTTAAAATATTTTAAAACGATTATTCAGTTTTAATTCAGTAAACAAGCCGTGGATAGCGCCCCTGCTAGTTTATAATGTAATTTTATTTTACATAGTGTAACAGTAGAACTCAACATTTTAATCTCGCTGCCAGTCCTTCTAAATCAAAGAACTCAGCATTTTCCGGCACCTTTATATTGAAACTTTGTCACCTCCTTGTATTACATGGTGTGGGACAATTAACAAACTCATATTTCACTCCTTTTCTAGGAACACTCCTACTTCACTACATTCAATCCCCACAGAAATATTTAAAATGGCGCACCATTTCATATACACATCACTTTAATTCATTAAATACTGTTTACGCTACATGCTTCTTAGTTGTATTTGTTACATGCATACTTTTTATGTAGTATTACTCGGGAGGAACTCTTCAGTTACCTGAAGGAAGAATCCGGAAAATATTACGCAATGAAGCATTATAATTATATGCCCATAAGAATTGGAATGTGAGGCTGGTTGCAATGACTTAAAAATAAACAAAAACGTTTGGTTTATTTTGTGTTTTGAGTTTTTCAATCTTCATTTCAGAATATGCAAAAATTTAAAGGTGACGAACTAAAAACGGAAGGGGCGGTGGAGAGCATAGAGAACGGTGGATGGATGAATTTGACGTCATTCTTCCGTTGTTTCTTAAAATACGGAAAATTATAAAAAGTTGTTTTTTGTTTTGTGTTAACTTTATTTTGTAAAATTATCATTTTCTACAATATGGGTGTATTGTTTGTACTTTTATACGTACGAAAACCGAAAATAAAAAGTCAAAAAAAGAACGCACCCTAAGTTATTGTCAGCAACTCAAAATTTTTAATTTGAAGGAGTAGGCAAGTCGGTAAGGCACAAAAAAATGTAAATAAATACATGCTGATGAATAATTTCAAATTTACAAGCTAAATTTCACCCTAATTTTAACTTGTATATCTAAATATCTTTTACTTCTTAATATTCACTCAAAACTAATTATACGCTAGACAAGCTCTATAACAGGTAAAAGCAATAAGAAAAGGCACTCAGTGACTAATAAATAGAGCTATTATTCACTTCATTATATTTTGCCTTTGACATGGAAATCAAGTTTGATCTCCAAAACCTATGTTTTGGCATTATAATCATACTAACTGTTTCAATGTAAAATGCATAATTACAAATAATAACAGAAACCCTAAGCCAGAATAAAGAATTGGAGCACAAATTCTGTCATTCTGAAGGGCAGATATCATGAAATGCAGGAAGCCTCTTCTTATTTGAGCCATACAAAGCTTTTTCAATCTCGTCGTTCATTTTCTTCGCCATCTGCAGTCCTTCTCTGCTCCCATTTTTCATTATCTCATTGGTCTTTCTATCAGTGCCCCATGAAGCTATGCACAACTGCATGCATATAATCACATTTATGTCCATGAATACATCTTTAATATACAGTATGCATTCGGTATATATCATTCTTATAGATGATGATGATGATGATGATAATGACGGCGGCGACGACAACAACAACCAATAGGACTTACATTCAAAGCCTCCTTTTCCTGTTCTTCTTCGCGTATAGTAACAGTTGATTTTTCTTCATGCTTCAAAGACTTCATGTGCACGTAATCGGATGACATCTCTTAAATATGATTATGATGAACCCTATTCAACACCAACACGTGAAATTTTAGTTTTCAGTTTCTATAAATTGTTGATTAAAGAACTTAGAAGTGTATAAGCAATTAATGTTTTGGAATAATCATTGAACTTTTTTCTTTTTTGAAAGTGATTAACAGGAATACAATGCTGAAGATTCCAAATTAGTCATATTTTGAAGGAAATCAGAAATTATTTACCAATATTAAAACAACCAAGTTCAGTGTGCCCAAGGTATATGTCATTAAATCTGTGTAATTCGTGCATTTCTATAGACTCTTAAGCATAACTATTCAGGGAAGAGGAAAGTAGATCAACAGAAGGGATGAAAAAGAAAAGTAAAGGAAAACGGAAGGCAAATTGAAAATTCATCGCAAAAATAGAACGAAAATTTGTTACTTTGCAGCAGTTACTTGCAAATCGATAACGAAATCGATAACGAAGTCGAGAGTACATCAGTAGAAGAATTAATGGTTGCTTACCTTAGATCCGGGGGAGAGCGAGAACTGCAAACGAGATTTAGGGTTTCAAATAGTAAATAAAACGACGGAAAATGTAAAATTTACGGGGAATGGATGTTGCCATATACCTAGGACGTTATATTTGGTTCATGCACTAAATTCTATCAATTATTTTGGGAAACTTTGATTTCGGCTTGGTAGTAGGAAATATAAAATTTTAAAAGGAAATTATTTAAAGTGCATGCCCTCAAGAATAGGTATCTTTTAAAAATCTGGATAATAGCCTGAATCCTAGGTGGGGTCTCTGCCTCGTCAATTACATGAATTAGGGCGACAATTATATAAATTAGGAGGACAATTATTAGCATTTTCAATTCATTAATTTCAATTTTTAAAATATGAGAACTTTTTATCTATTAATTGGATTGAAAAATATTTTTGGCAACTAAATCCAGTGCCGGCCTTGAACAGCCAGAGGCTCTAGGCCGATTTAGTTGGCAAAAGCTGCATTGGAATACCCAATGGTAAACAAGAAATATAGCAAGTACCAAAAATAACATTGCCATGGCTTGACCCTACAACCTCAATATCACAACCAAATGCCCTTTCCGACCAACACTTTCTACTTTCAAAATTTTGCTACTATCATAACTTATGCATCGACGTTAATTTATCTTGAGGCCCCTCTTCTTTCGTGAGGCCCTATGCGACTGCCTAATTGCCCTATGTGCAGAGCTGATCCAGACTAAATCACAAATTTAGTAAATTTTTCCATGATACCTTTGTCCATATCTAAAAATAAAATTTTAAAAATCATAATTTTGTATACATTTTTTAACTGTTCAAAATCTAAATTGTGAAAAAGTATACGCTTACAAAACTACATTACTTCAAAATCTAAATTTAGTTATAAAACTACTTATACGCAGTTAAAAAAAACTGCATAGAAGTATCCAGTTTTAAAATTGCATATTAATATGCAGTTATGGAACCACTACGCAGTTGTAAAACACTGCATAAAATTAAGTATGCAGTTAAAACGTTGCATAAAACCATGCAGTTTTTAATTAGCTGCGTAACAAAAACGCAACTAAAAATTTCATAACACTTTATGTAATTTTTACCTGTGCAAAAGTAATTTCTGTTGAGAAGTATAGAGTAAAAATCTCTCCAAGGCACGAAAGATTGTTGTCTTTCAAGAATGATTTCCCCTCTTTAAATCACAACGGATTGATTTAAAACGTTCTTTTAGGACGCAATGGAGGTTATCTTTGCAAGTTGCGATTACTTGCACATATCAGAAGCACTTTGAGTTAATTTGATGATGCAGATGAATGAAGAATTCAAAAAAGAAATGAAAAGCGAAGTCTGCGATGAGGGAACATACTGTTGTGTGAGGGGCGAAATGTCTATTCGTCAACAAGTACCCGTTGGTCAAACGGTCGCTACCATTTTCTAACGGTTGTTACCGTTGGCTTTTGAATTCAAATTCAAGAGTAAACAAAACGTACCGTTTTGGACGGGACGCTGCCCCGAACGTCGCCGGGGGTGCTGCCCCGTAGACCCCCGCGACCTCACCGGGTAGGTCAACCTCGTTAGCGGGGGTGTTTCCCTTGCACCCCCATCTTGGGGGGTTGCTACCTCTTGGACCCCCTTCATAGGTGATCATAATTGAAAAAGGTTTTGAAAAAAAATTCAATAATTTTAATTGCATAGAAGCTATGTAGTTTTTAACATACTTCTATGCATGTAAAAATTTAATATATGTACTTTTTAACTGAATTTCGCTTATGCAATTAAGAACTGATTGAAATATTGCAGCATTTAACTGAGTATGTGAACTACAATTAAAAACAATATGAATATATGCGTTTCATGAGTAAAATTAAAAACTATATTATAATAATAATGCAAATTTTTAAAGTTATTGGACTTAAAATAATTGTATTTCTAAAATCTTGATTTTTACGTATTCATAATGCTATAATTTGAGAGGTAATGAAATTTATGATTTAATAGTAAAAACAGTTTGTTAATAAGATGTTTTAAGAAAGGTTATTTAGTTTTAAAGATTGATAATTTATGAGTCCGAATTTCAAATGAGGCTTCGAGAATAATGACCACGTTTAAAGAAATGCATGCGCATGGACTTAAGCTATATAAATCATAGTTATTATAATCGAACCGTGGATCAAGCCGTGTTAATCAAAGGTTAAAGGTTTTGAAGGTCGGATCGGTTGAACCGTTAAAATCGCATTAGACATGTATTGTATTTATAATTAAATAGAGATTATAGTATTTTTGTAGGCCATGCATTGCCATCATTTTATCTAGGGCTATTATGGTAATGGTAAATTTACCATTACCATACCGGTACCAAACTAGTGGTAACCAATATCGAGTTGCACTGGTATACCAATGTTATCGATATGGTAACGGTAAGTTTTACCATTATTAATGGTAAAATAACGGTAAAGAAAATGTCAATACCAATAGTAAAGGTAAATTTATCAGTCATATTAATTTTGTTTTCTCACTATTTTAATCAATTCCAACTTTTATTTTTTGGAAGTTTATCATATTTTAAGCAGATGCTTATAGATTTATTTAGGTTGGTAAATTTTTTTGGCTTTATTAACTTCAAACTTTAAGATTAACAAAATTATTATTTCATATTATTGTAACTATTTTGTGATATGCTAAGTAAATTTTCTATGCCAATTAAAATAGGTTTAAATATTTATATAAACATTAATGGGGTTAGAATTAGTAAAAAAAAATATTTACTTTTTATAATTATCAAAATTTTAATATTTTAATAGTTTTATGTATCGGTAAATTTACCATTACTAAGTCAATGGTTTACCAGTTTATCGGTATCCCAATGAACATTTTACCGGCGGTAAAGGTAGATTATTTGTATTCATTTTTGGCTTACCAATAATATCGGTATGGTAACGGTTTTTTATATCGGTAACAGTTACCATTGCCATAACAGCCCTAATTTTTTTATCAAGGTTCAAAAATACAATTTTCTGAAAGGCAAATATTCTTTGTATTCATTTGTCCCACATCATCTAGAAAGAAGGAAAGTTATCATTTCTCAGCTATAAAAATAATTGTTCATCCGACTTTCCCTTACATTATGGATTTTGCTGGAAAGGCTAGAAAAGCGGCTAATGTTCAATGGTCCTTCTGAAGACAACTCGCAACCATTTTGGGCTGGTTTTGCATAATAAGAACCGCATTTTCTTACTTGGACCGTGGTTTTTTCGTGGTTCAGTGTTAATAAGGGTTCAATGACATTTTGGGCCGGATTAGCTTTTGGTCTGCGACTTTCACGGTTTAACCGGAGGCACAGTCGGATTATGATAACACCGATATAAATGACTAGAAAATGGTATTTTGTTTATTTTAATTACGGATGGAGACTTGTCTTGCAAATCCCTTAGAAAAGTTAAGGTTTATATGTTTGTGCAGTTTATAACTACATTAACATAATTATTATTTAGTCGGATATCATTGGCGTAGAAGCGTCCTTGTATTTTTTTTATTGAATTTTAAAATGAACAATCGTAGTTCTTATTATTCTGTTTTCTTTTGTTGTCGACTTTAGTTTTTCCCTTCTTCCATTGCATGTCTCATACTCCTACTCTTTCAACTTTATATAATAAGGTCTCCATTAATTTGGTGCTTGCCCGCTTTATCGCCGTCATCCACACTTCATGCCAGCGTTGCCTATCTAATTGAAGGTGGTCGAATTTGTTTCATCAAAGAGGTATCTTCAAGGTTGCCGGCTCTTCTTCCAATGTAAATACCTATTCTTCTTCCTCTTGGCAAAGGACTATAATTAACAAACTTCCTCTTCTTGACCCCTTCAATTTAATGGACAATTATGGCTTTTGATAATTCTATTCTTCTGTTAGGATTTTGCCTAGGATTTGAACATGAAAATTGTATGAGTTAAACAGTTTTAGTTGTAAATCGGCACTCAGTTTAAAAAAAATGGAATCTTTATTTTTTGGTTAATTATAATTTTTCTTTCGAGATACTGATTTGAATCATGGATACTATATATTTATGAACTTTTCTTTGTTAGGATTTCAATACACTTCAATAATAAATCCTAGATTCAAATATGCAACATATATTGATTTAATTGAGAACAAACCAGAGAACAGATAAATAAATTTGTGGAAACATACCTGAAATTATAGTTAATTACTACAATACCTGAATCCACAGTTGATTGTTAATGAAAAATGGATTTGGTTATGTCTTCCAAATTGACACAAACCTTTTATCTGAAATTAGCTCTTCATAAAAGAAAATTAGAGAGTTGCTACGACTTGTATAATTTGGAGACTCTGACATTTTGAAATTTGACAGTTCAACAAATTAAAATGCCCCAGTATCTACACATTAGGCCCATGATAATATAAACGTTAAGCCTCTAGACTTTAATTTAAATTAGATCAATTCAATTAGGCTCTACACCCCAATAGCGTAAGGCATTTTATTTGACATATATGGCCCAATTGTCTAAGATTTTTAACAATCTCCCCTGAGCTACATATGCAGTATGCTAAAAAAAATGAGTTTAACTTTATGACCTTCAAAACTAGCTATTTATAACATATGGTGTATCTAAAATAATATCTTCCATTAACTATGTTGAAAAATTTTCAAAGCGGTTTTTGTTTCATTTAATATAACTAAACCCATAAGTGGTCACATATATCAATCCAATCAAATGACATGGATCAATCATGGATGCGTAGCATGGATATTATATGAAATGTGATCTATACATGTCTATTTCCAACTAATCCTACTTTAGTGAGACAAAAACACTCAATATTTGAACAACCGAGAATGTAATGAAAATTTTATTATTTTATTTCTGATCAGAAAAGGAACTTGATATATACAATTGTGGTTGAAGTACATATCAATGGGTTATACGACAATAGCAAATACAAACTTCCCCTAAACCAAAATAACCTTACATAAAAGTTACACCAATTGAGTTACATGCTCATGAAAGGCCTTGGATGATAATCCTTTTGAAAGCGGATCCACTACAATGTATTTTGTCAAAGTATGCTCTAAGAATTACAATATATTTTGCATTCTTCCAATATTGAAAAATAATATGTTCTTTCCTGCCACGATATTACTTTAATGTCCTTTCAATTCTTTACCAATAGCCTGCAGTCTTACGACAAAAATTTATTATTATTTTCCTTAGTTGGATGTCTTATAATTAAATGTAAATGATATTTCCATTGTGGTGCAAGTAAGAAGTGTTTGAATGGTACTTTTTCTTATATAGTTCCACCACAAAATATTTTATCATTACCTGAAGTATCTTTTGTAGTAATGATATCCAAATTACTTGAATTGTTATTCTTTATGATCTCTAACTAGTCTGATCTATCATCTATGGGCATCCTTTCATTTTATTCCTTAAAGATATATCATAGGCATTTTCATTACTAACTAGTGATCCACTTTCAGTATCAGTAGGATATTTTCCACATAATACGCGTATATCCATATGTGTATATACTTTAGTATACATTAGAATCCACACCGCAGATGCATGAGGAAACTTTTGTATTTCTTTAGTTTCAAGGATATAAGCAATTGTCTCTTTTAGAAAAAGAGAATCAACTGAATCGCGATTTGAATACCAAATCTTTTAAGCACTTATCTGTCAAACTCTTTTGTATAATTCAAATATTACCCCATGAATAATAATGGTTTTTTGAATATTAAACACAGAAAATAGTCCAAAAGTGCGATCCATAAGTTGTTTCACCAGTATATCCATTTAAAAAACATGACTTTAATGTTCATCAAATATTGCTCAGTAGTACTATGTACAAAAAACTTCAAATTAAGAGGTTCTAAAGCGTCGTTTACTAAATCCAGAAAGAAAGTTTCTGTAAATAAACCTTTCCTTTTAAGAATAGCCTATTGTATGAAAAGTGCATTAAACAATTTCATGTAACCCACTCAATCCCTTTTGGTTTTGAATAATTATTCATAACCACTGGTCTTATTACATTAGCTAAAGGCGAAATACCAAACTTTATTATCTGTATAGATATTATATGTTCATATCTTAAATTCACATTTTAAATCAGTAACTTATATGGATTGATGTAAGTCCAAAGAATCATCTTTACCAATCCATTATTTATCTTTATAGAGAAATACTATAGTTATTTTAATCAGCATTTCTTTCCTTGCAAGTGGATTCCATTGGTGACTTTGCTCTTCGAGGGTTTTGAGTTTGTTTTTTTTTTGAAACATTAACCTTAACTTCAAGAAAATTTTCTCTAACATTGTCTTATTATTGTTCCTAATTTACTCCTAGCTAATGAAAGGATACAAATCCTACACATTATCAAAAGAAGCAACTAGAGCTAAATCAGAGATAATGATTCCTTTTAAAAACCATGATCATGCTTTATTTCTTCCCCGAAACCCGAAATCCTCAAAAAATGTTGCGTTTTCCATCTTAAAACTTTTTTTAGTGTGGGTTCATAAAGCTATGAATTTTTTCACTTAGAATATTAATAGGATTTTTTCTATTTTTAGCATCTCAATCCAAAATTATTTAATAAGCTGAAACATATAATTATCAAATCAAACTTTAAGGCTTCATCATCAAAGGTGTTTATCATAACCGGATATAGATAATATATTGAAAACTAGGAACTTTATTTCTAGAAACATTTGAATTTATCCATTACTCGACCTTACTATTTCTAAATAAACCAATAATAATCTAATTTACTCATATTAGATATAGAAACCAAAATCTGTCTAAATGATGGTACGACAAAGTTTGAGACAAATTCAAATAACATAATGAAATCTCAATAATAACATTAAAAAATATATTTAATATATTTTATTTTATAGGTCTGGATATCTCATCAAAGAAACAATTATAAATATGTCTGTACGTTATTTCTTTTCTTTTAGATTCTAAGATACTTCTTTATCTTGTATTCATAAAAATGCATGTTAAATGAGTATTTTCAATCCTTTAAGCTTCAATCTCTTTTCTAATTACCAAAACGGTAAATTAACCTAATAAGATGATGTCTTATTCTAAAGTAATATTAATCTCAAAATGATTATATTGGAGACAGCACCAAAAAATAACAAGAAGTTGAGTGTTATTAACTTTTGAAGCAGTATTTTTCCATATAGTATCCAGTTATATTTTTTTTTCTTTAACTTTATGGAATCAAGCACCACAAAAATTGATTGTTTTCCCATATTATTTTGACAAAATGTTTTTCGTTCTCAGTTGATAACCTCTTGAAATTAGTTAACCCTGTAGATAACACATCCTTCAAAACTTCTAAAATATTTACCTTATGATCCTTAACCTCTTGTTGTTTGAGTTATACCACCTTTTAACTTTCTTCATAACATTATAGGAACGTTCAACTGTAATAAGGCTATTTATTACCCTCTTAATTGCAAGAGCTAGAGCCATGAATTCAAGAATAAACAATATGTTCTTTTACAAATCCCTAGAGTTAATTTCAAACAAGATGAGAATATTCTTAAAATTGGTGGACACATTAGTTAAATTAGTTGAAAAATGAATAAAAAAATAAAGATTGACCGTATATGCTCGTATCCAAATATCATCCATAGCAAATATTAGCCATTAAAGCCAAATTGGATGACCTAGTAACAACTCAAACATTAAATATGTCTGGTTTGCATGGTACCAACCAAAATTATATATTACAATTCACACATGTAGAAAAAAAGGCACGTGATGTCTAAAAAAATAATGCAGTGAGGTAATCATAAGTCCTCGGTCCTACAAAACAAAACAGAAGCCAACATCTACATTTTTTGTACTTACGCATACGTATGATAGAGTACATTTGAAAAGAAAGATCATAGTTTGACTTTTGAACTAGAATCTGCAAGTAGCATGGTTATAATTAAATGACAGTTTCAACTTCAATTTACCAGGGAATACATTGGAGCTTGAGTTTGTTGACACCCAAAATAGAGTGTCACGGTGACCTCGGCGTGTGATTGGTGGAAATCAGGGATGCCCATACAGGTCCTCCCTTATTTCCACCGATCACAACATTGTATCATCATGACACCCTACTTTAGGGTGTGAACAAACTTACATTGGAATACATTGCACTCATTTCAGCATATATTATGAAAGGAAAATGGATAAAAAATGAATCCATTTAGTAATCTTTTGAACACAAAAGTTTTGTAAACTCAATCATATGCAAGGTTACATATAAATTCCAGGACGAATTTGATTGATTCAGCTTTATTTTATTTTTCCTTTTTTACATTTCCTCTGTTACCTCGGTTTAGTAATAAATGATTATTACCACATCACTAAATAAATATTAACTTGTTGGATCTCAAAATCCAAAGATGAAATAGACGGACATGAATAAACAAGTCTCTAGAAATGGATATGATTTGTTGTTTAAAAATAATGTTAACAAAAAAACTAATCAAATCCACTAGAGTTGTGGAAATGCATAGAAAAATAAACTAATCCAATCCACTATAGTTGTAATCATAAGTGGATGGGTTATACAAGTAATTTATAATAGTTAACGCATCCAACATCCAATATATAAAAAGAAAAAGAAAAACTTTCTGCAAAAATAAAATGATCATGAAAAAAAGTTTCTCATATAAATCAATTATGGATGGCCTAATATCATTTGTTAGGATTTCAATACGCTTTCTCATAATAAATCCTAGATCCAAATATGTAACTCATATTACTTTAAATAAGAACAAATCATAGAACAAATAAATAAATTTATGGAAACGTACTTGAATCTATAGTTAATTACTACAATACCTGAATCCACAGTTGATCGTTAATGAAAAGTTGAATTTCGTTCGTTCTTCCAACACAAACCCTAGATCTGAAATTACCTCACCAAAACTTGTATAATTTGGAGATCATAATTATTTATTAATGAAGTTAATATTTTGCAATTTGGCCCTTTAACAAGTTAAAATGTACTGGGATTATTTCCTTCAATAAAACGTACTGGGATTATACATTAGGCTAATGATAATATAAACTAAGCCTCTAAATTCTAATCACTTCAACTAGGCTTAAATCAAAATAGCGCAACACGTTTTATTTTACATATGTGACTCAATTATCGAAATATTCCAACATGCTTATCATATAACTTTTGAATATCTTATGATCTAGTTTACCATGTATTGCTCTTTATTCAGTTGATTCGCAAGTGCCACAAAATCACTAATTAATCATTTAAAAACATCAAATCCTTCCATCTTAGTCATTATCATTGTTATATAATATGCTGATTTGGAACACTGATGCCTTATCGAAAATCGACAACCTTAGAAAATCTTTGAATATCCAACTTCGTTACCTTGAATGGTGGAAAACTTGGAGTCTAGTTTAAAAAATTTCACTCTTCCTACCCATTTTGGTATATATTGTACTTTAGGCATAACTAACTTCTCATTTCTCAATCTTTTGAAATTCTATGGTTCAATAGAATATATTCGACTGTTTTTTTATTGTCGTTGTCATGTGCAATTGGTTGTGAAATTTGATATTTTTAGCGTAGTTGAAGTACTTTTTATTGAAGTAACTACAATTTTCCAATGGTTGTATATATATCCATAATGGCAATGTTCAACATAACATAGATAAAGGCATAAATATGAAATAAAATTCATCATGTTATATAATTTATTTCATGTTCACATATTTATTTTTATGGTGCGTAGAATAAACTAGTAGTTGGGAGAAAGAATTAGTGTAAAAGTTGCATTTTCATTTTGTGTTACTACACGCTAATTACATCGTTACCTCATTTCTTGGTATCCCTAGATATATACAGGTGGCACTAGCTTGGCAACATGGAATCTAATTGTCATTGTCAAATATGGAAAAAACTGAAGATTTACCGATTCATTCCATGCATTTATACGGTACACTGTAATTTTTTAACAAGTACAATACGTTGTTATGAATAATATATAACACTGTGTATATATTAGTCAATTTCCTTTTCTAGTTATGTATAATTAACATACATTTATGTGTTATGTACATATGTTATGTATATGTTATGTATGTATGCATATGTGTGCATAACAATTTTTCATATATATTGTTACATTTTTTGTACCTTTTCTACTGTTCATTTTTTTCGAGGTAGTTTAAACCATTGTTATCAGGACCGAACCGTAGATCGAACCGTAACGCTTCAGTGTTCAGGGTTTAAAGGGTCCGACCGGTCGAACCGTTAAAGCCGTACATTGGTGAAGTTGCTCCATAAGCTTGGATTTGATCAAGTTATCATTAATGAAGTTGGTGTTTGCTTACAACTTTATAATGTCCCACATCCCAGAGAAAAACCATTACTACAGGTCACGTTGAATATAAATATATGATGACCTCTGTGTTTGAGTGGCCCAGCGCCCAGCGCAGGGAAACATCTCGCATATGCCATGCGCAACAGGGCTTGCTCAGTAAATGGGCTAACTTTTCTTTTAAATTCGGGTCTATTATACGATGAACCTTTGTTTTTAGGGCTTTAGTGCTTAAATCGTACCAACACGGTTTTAAGTTTCTCCGGACCGGGCTGGGCTGTGGTCCACGGTTTTTGCGGTTGGGTCAGTGGCATGGTCCGATCATGATAACACTGGTTTAAACTACTTTAAAGATTAAAAAATAAACATTCTTAAAATTAAGTTATATGTTTAGTCAGCTTGTTTACTATATATGATTAACTCCAAACTCATAATAATCTGGCAACATGAGGTCAAACTGCCATATTAGAAGTTGGAAAAATGAGTATGCTTGATTTGTATGCAACAATAGGAGTGACACATGCTTTTTTAAATTTAGATTAGTATGATGGGGTCTTTTCTTATTGCTGATGATTGATGAATACCCTTTTCTAATTATGGTACAAAAAATTTATTGATTTTACTTTTTTTTCATCCGTATTAGCGGTGTGCTAAAATATTATGATAAGTTACTATAACTGAACACATTATTCATTATTGATTCAATCTAGCTGATTTGTTAAAACCAATCTATTTTGCTATTCAGTTAATGCATTGGAAACAACAAAGTGCATTATCTATAAACTTAATGAATCTATTTTTAATCACATCAAGATTATAGTAAGTATTTTTTTGCACTTTGGCCTTTACTAGTAGTTGTCCAAATTTGTTTAGGATTGTTCTAGTACAAACGATAGACGTATAAGTCAATTTGTTTTATGGTTTCTGTGTGTGTATCTTATTTTTTTATTTTTTATTATTATATAATGCAATCTTTGGTCAATAGGTCAAAGTGAAGTCGTTTTGGGTTTCCCTAATACGCCCTTCCTACCAAACTGTGGTCACCTTAATTTCAACCGACCTTCACATAATTTGATTGTACAACAGGGAGAACACACGTCTCCACTTTTTCCAAGTCTCCTCCATTTCCACCGCTTTCATCTCACTTTCACAACCACTGAATTTTCATGGCGGAATTCACATCTATGTTGCCACCTATATGAAAACTACGGTTCCATCTCCTCCAATCTACCACCATACTCACCTACTCCCTAACTATCCCAACCGACAATCAGATCTACCCTGTCTATGGTTTCGATTCCATCTACAGCAGTATGAGTCATTAAAAGAAGAGAATATATCTTTGTAAACATGTTTCTACTTCCGTTTCTATTTCAATTTTACCAATTAACTATTATGCTTAATTTTTGTTTTGCTAATATTTTACTTTCTCTGGGCTGAAGTTGAATATTGGACAATTTTTTACTATTACAGATCGTTTTTTGGGTAAAGATACAGATCGGATGTTCAAGAACTCGCTTCTCTCTATTTTGTTCCAGTAAGTGAATACTTTGCTTACCAGTAGGAAATTCAGACCTTTTTACTTGATATTTTAGTGTTACCTTCATTTTTTTTAACCAAAACTTGAATTTCCTTTTTACCTCCCAAAAAGGATATATCTTCAGTTGACCGCTGTGATGAAGTAATACCATTCATTTGTTTCACCAACAGGTTGAGCAAATTGAGCCCAATGATGTTTCAACTGTGGAGTAAGGAGAATATCAACATCTAAGTCATAGAGGATGCAAATTTCAGATGAACCAACTCCACATCTGTTGGGAAACAATGGCTGAGTCGCGGACTATGTCGCTTTCTTGAAAACGATTTGGCGATCTAGTCGGTGGTGCAAACCAGTTCGTACTTGTCGCCGCCGCCTCTGGGATAAAACGGCCTTCTGAGAAAAATAATTGGTTTGCTTGCACAACAAACCAATTCAGATTTGCACTTTCTATTTAAATTTAACTGTTCGTTCTGATTTTGTTTTGAAGAACTTTTAATGGTGGAGGAAGAAGAAGAGAGATATAAGAATAAAAAGTTTTTTTTTTGAGTAGTGGGAACGTATAAAAAGGATTGCGGGGAAAGTCGGTTCAGATCTGAAAATATGGATCTCAATATTTACCAAGTCAAATAAAGGTTCAGATCTGAAAACATGGATCTCGATATTTACCAAGTCAAATAACGACCAGTTCTTTCATATAGTCTCATGATGTGGGACTATTCATATAGGACTCATATCATACTTATCCATTTTTAAATAATTCATCTTTACAAAAATAAACTATTTTTTGTAACAATCCCCCACTTGAATTGATAAAAATAATTTCCGAGTAGTTTCTAAAATCATAAGATTGTGCATAAACAAAGGTGTCATCCGACTTGAACCTTTGCATAGTGAATAATATTCAGTTTTTACTAGAGTGACACGTAGTCTTGAACTCTATTCCTGACATCAGACCACACACAACCTTTTCTATAGTGCAATCAAATAAGCTCGTGCATTAATGGCCATGCACGTCTATCCCAGTTTAGTGTACACTCTAGAAGTTTTGCCCAAACTCCATAGGAAACGGCCACATTTCCACATTCACAAAGGTGAGTCTATCAAGAGCACTCCTGAAGGTAGGTACTCCACTCCAAATAGAGTATAGATCTCATTAAGAATTTCTATTAACTCATCCTCTAATCACTTCAGGAATACATGCTTCTGAATATATAAATTTAGGATGTTCATCTACTATCACTACATAACTTGTTTTTACTCATTGAACCTAGTTCTTGGGATCTCCAATCATTTAGGTCGGGTTAACACTGTGCGTGATTCCACAATCTTAGGGCAATAGTCCCATTCTTTTAGAATTATTAAGGACTTTCTTTCTGGCCAGTCCTTTCGTCAAAGGATCTGCCAATTTTCCATCACTTCATATGTGATGTTCTCTAACAATACTGTGCATACGACTGTCATTTTTTTACCGTTGTAATATCGGTTCTTTTTTTTTCAATAGTCGTCAAGTTTTTTTTTCATCACTATATATGTGATCTTCTTTTACAGTATTGTGCTTACGACGTCGTCTTTTACCGTTGTAATAATGGTTCTATACTTTTTGCAATTGTCGCGGTACTATCGCAATCGATTACACCACTGGTGTCGGTTTTTCCCTTATAGGGATCTCAAATAGCAGATTTCTTTAGTTCTCTGCTTCTTAACTAGCTGTGGCTAGTGCTATTATCTCAATCTCTATAGTAGACTGAGTCAAAATAGTCTGTTTCTTGGGTTTCCAAGTGACAGCTTTATTCAGCGATGCTAAATATATAGCCACTGGTCCTTTAGAATCATCAGATAAAGTATTTTAGCTTGTATCAGAATATACTTCAAGTACAACTGAAAACTTTTCATAATGTAATCCAAGGTTCATAATTTATTATAGGTATCTCATAACCCTCTCATTAACATGTTAATGCTCTATACTAGGTCTACTGAAAAACATGCATAATAATCCCACGACATAGGTAAGGTCAGGTCTAGTACAATCAATGGCATCCGAAGGCTGCCAATAATGCTCGGTTAAACAGACTATCTTATGCATTCACTAGTGTTCTTAAATAACTTTACACTGGGATCATATGGTGTACATGCAAGTTTACAGTCAAAGTAATCATATTTCAGTCTTCTCAATTTAACGAGATTGATCCAAATAAAATCCCACTTTTTACCTAGTAATCTTAATATCAGGGATTACACTTGCCTTACCTAGATTTTTCATATCAAAAATGGCACTTAATTAGGATTTGACTGAGTTTATGGCATGAATATTTGACCCAACGATGAGAAGGTCATCCACATAAAGACATATAATAGTGCAAATGTCATTCTCAGATTTGTAATAAATGCATTTGTCACTTTCATTAACTTTAAAACCATAAGAAATGATTAAGTTATCAATTTTTTTCATGCCATTATTTAGGTGCTTGTTTTAAACCATATAATGATTTATCTAATTTGCATACTTTATGTTCTTGACCATGTACTATAAATCCTTCAGGCTGGTCCATATAAATTTCTTCTTCTAATTCAGCGTTTAAAAAATGTGGTTTTAACATCCATTTGGTGTATTAATAAATAACAAATAGAAGCAAGTGAGGTTAATACCCGAATGAATGAAATTCTAGTTACAAGTAAAAAAAATGTCGAAGAAATCTATATTTTCTCTTTTCTTAAAACCTTTAGCTATTAATTGTGCTTTATATTTATCAATAATGCCATCAGATTTTTAATTTCTTTTTAAACACCCATTTACAACCTATAGATTTACAACCAGAGAATAAATCTACCAAATGCCAAGTCTTATTGGATTCCAGAGAATCCATCTCATCATTTATAGCCTCTTGCCAAAAAATCCGCATCTAAAGAAGATAAGGCCTCTTGGAGGTTTAAGGGATCCTCCTTTATAGTAAAAGCACAAAAATCCGAACCAAAATCTTTTACGGTTATTGCTCTTTTACTTTTTCTAGGTTCAGTTTCAGAACTTTTATTAAGTTCTGTTCTAATAGGCATACTTGATGTGCCCCCACTATTCCTTAATTTAAAAGGAAATTTTGTTTCATAAAAATCGGCATCATTTGATTCAATTATATTATGTGCATTAAGGTCATAAAATCGGTATGCTTTGCTATTAATAGCATAGCCCATAAATACACATTCATATGCTCTACTTGCCGATTTTATTCTCTTAGGGTCTGAAGTGCGAACATATGCTAAACAACCCCAAGTTCTAAAGTATGACACATTGGATTTATAATTCTTTAAAATTTCATAAGGTGAAATTTTATTCTTAAATTAAGAGATTCTATTCAAAACATAACATGCAGTCAATTAAAATATTCCCCCACCAATGTTTTGCTGCACCAAAATTTAATAAAATGGCAATTACTAATTCGGTAAAGGTCCTATTTTTTTTTCAGCTTTACTGTTTATTTCAAATGAATATGGTGCAGTTCTCTCATGTACTATACCATGTAATTTATAAAAAATCAGAATAAACTAGATTCATATTCTGTTCCTCTATCACTATGAATTCTCTTAATTTTCTTATTTCTCAATTTCAGTTTTTAATGTTTCAAACATGTCAAATGCATCACAACTTTAAGAAACACTGTCTTTCTAATTGTAAGCTTTCTTTTCACATTACCAATCTCTACGGTTTTAGTGGTGTGAGGATCTCCCAACAACACTTTCTGATTATCAGCAGCGGTGTATATTGTGAATATATCACGATCATAGCAAACATGGCGAGAAACACCAGTGTCTACCGACCAACCCTCTGATCCACAATCAAAATGAATCTCAGTAGTCGTAGCCGTTAAAAGCTTCTCAGTCAGGTTTGCCTGCGGTGCAGGGCTTAGCCTGTTCCGACACTGTCGTGCCATATGTCCTGGTTTTCCACAGTTGTAATATAGAAGCAACTGTCCAGAATCATTCTTTTTGGTTGGTTGCTGCTGTCCTTTATGGTTTCCTTGTGGATTCCCATTCTATTCTCAACTGACCGACTGTGGAGGCTTACTATTGCTTGAGATGTTAATATGTTTGAAAATTTATATTTTTCTTATAGAAAAATATACGTAAACTCATAGACTAACATAAGTTATTCACATAAAATATTATTTTCTGCATTTGTACCATTCTGCAGTATAGCCGAAAAGGCTGTTGAGTCATTTTATATGATGGACCTGAATGTTAAGATCAAAATAATGTGCAAATATTTCAAGTAGAAATACATCTTTCAAAACTGATGGTCCATACTAAAATGTCCATTTATGCTACTTTTGTTGTGCTCAACATATTAAAGACTATAGATATGCTTGGCTAATTTTAGCTCTACCACAAGTGTTCTGTGTAGCAATTTTATTGAAACTCAGATCATTTAATTTTTAAATGCGAGTTCTCTAAGAACATATGGACAGTGATTAAACATCAATTTTTACCCAATGTTCCTAGGTCAACTATGTAACACCCCACACCCACTACGGTCACTCACTAAGGGAATGCCATAGCATCGGTGGAGTATCTTAAGTGAATATAGAACAGAAAAATTACAACAAGACGGATGTAAGTAATACTTGAGAATTTAAAACATCATTTCATTGCAGTAGAAGATAAACATGTTTGGTTACATCACAAAACCATAAACAAGAGTCAAGTACATAATATCCACCTTGATAAAACAAAAGTACATAATCCCACTACATAAACTAATAGCCATAAAAGAAAAGATAAGCTGAGCTTTACATCAATGGTCCAAGCTCCAAAAGACAGATAAAGCGATCTGATCAAAGCCCACTAGTGCTAGGCCCACCCTGAGAACCTGAGGGTTGGGAAAAAGATAAAAACAACTGGGTCAGACATAAGTCTGAGTGAGCCCTATAACTTTAACAATACAATCATTAAATTAATTAGGGTATGATATAAACTTGGTACGGTGATGACTGGGGATAAATGACTACACTAAGCAGCCAACTAGACATAGGATGAACTAAGATAACGGTAAAGACGCATCTACTCATCCAAGGGTAATTACTACACTGCACCACACCCGATCTACCCACCCAAGGGTAATTCCTACACTGCACCACACCAGATCTACCCACCTAAGGGTAATTCCTAACTTAAAGATTGATCCCACTAAGTGTACTTAGTAATCTTAATAGTAGTCTCGTGTACCCCTAGCTGACTACATAGGTGTCGTCTGCCCCTATCTCCACTAGGTGTACACACTACTCCCATTCGATCGGCTCCCTAACGTAGATACCCGTGCTGGCCCCACAGTGGGGTGTATCACTCCCCAAAGTGGCAACCCGATACAACCAACGGTGCACGGCTTATACCTACATGATGCAACAACGTCTTACCTACCAGCCCGGGTCCACACACACATATGAAACCCGTTGGACTTGCGTTGCCACCGCTAACCCGTTTTGGCCTCTTATAATCAAGCCCAGTACGCGTGTCCCGTCCTCGACATGGGTCGAACCCAATAAGATACATATGGGTTACTGATTGAAATGGGCCCCCACAAGCTACCTACCTAAGCTTGTCACTTCTAGTGTATCCCACTTAACCCTTTTTAATAATCATGTCCACTTATAAGTTCAAAGTTTGGTTAAGTCATCTAATCATATTTCAATTGCCACTCAAGGCACCCACTAGATTTCCACATGCCACCCAAGGCACTTACTTGATTTCCACATGCCACCGAAGGCACTTACTTAACCCTTTAATCATATTTAATTATATGTTCCACTTTGGTTAAGTATTCTAATCGTATTTTCTATTGCCACCTAAGGCAACCACTAGATTTTTCCACATGCCACCCAAGGCACCCACTTAACCCCTCATGTCCCTCTATATGCTAATATGGTTAAGTGTTTCTTAATTGATTAAGACCGTAACCTTTGTAAAGACCTCTCACATTAGACTATCTTTTATGGCAGCTGGATTTGCCGGTCGGGTCCGGGCAGCCTTACGCCATAACCGAGTCTAACATGTTCCACTTTGGTTAAGTATTCTAATCGTATTTTCTATTGCCACCCAAGGCAACCACTAGATTTTTCCACATGCCACCCAAGGCACCCACTTAACCCCTCATGTCCCTCTACATGCTAATATGGTTAAGTGTTTCTTAATCGATTAAGACCGTAACCTTTGTAAAGACCTCTCACGTTAGACTATCTTTTATGGCAGCTGGATTTGCCGGTCGGGTCCGGGCAGCCTTACGCCATAACCGAGTCTAACCTCGTGTCTTTACACTTGTCACGTATTTATTTCTTGCCTAAGACCTCTCACATTGAGCCAACCATTTGTAGCCGCTGGATTGCCGGTCGGGTCCGGGTAGTCTTATGCTACAAAAGGGTCCAACCTCGTGTCTTAGTCGATTAATGACACCTAATTAATCACCCCCATAATTTGTATTAATTATCCCTAATTAATTACAAATTTAACGATGTACATAATTGACTCAATTATGTCCATCCACTTTATGGTATGCATAATCATACCAACTTCACACAAATTTTGTTAACATAAATATTAACCCCATCGTTCCCCACGTAATATGCTAACATGATATACTTAAAAGGGAAGATTCACCACAAATACAATGGGTTCAACTTAGCATAATATTAGCATCCACATGGGTTTTAAAGGTGTCAACTTGCATATATGACCATAGCATCAAACCAAACTAGCATAAATAATCAACCCAACTTGCATGAATCACATATGTCATAAAGAGGGTAACTTGCATAAGTTACTTATGTCATACAAAGGGGTAAACTTGCATATATATGTGTGTGACATATAAAGGGGTTAACTTGCATATGTATGCATCTCATACAAAGGTGTAAACTTGCACATGTTACTTGCATATAATCAACCACCAAACTTGCATAACATGTCATATATGGACTTGCATATAATCAACCACCAAACTTGCATAACATGTCATATATGAACTTGCATATAATCAAACACCAAACTTGCATAACATGTTATATATGAACTTGCATATAATCAAACACCAAACTTGCATAACATGTTATATATGTACTTGCATATAATCAAACACCAAACTTGCATAACATGTTATATATGAACTTGCATATAATCAAACACCAAACTTGCATAACATGTTATATATGAACTTGCATATAATCAAACACAAAACTTGCATAACATGGTGTCATAATGGATCAATGTTTATCATAGTGATTTGCATCACTAGCATCATGAATACATAGCATATATTACACTCCACTTGCATAACTAGCATCATGAACATATAACATCAAACTTGCATAACTAACATCATGAACACATAGCATATGATAACATAACTTGCATTGATCCACATTCATAGCCATAACCTCGTTATATCCTATCATAATCATTTCAACAATTGGTCATTAAGGCTATAGTACTCACAACTTGTTGATTAGCACTCCTATGAAGAAGATTAAGTTGCTAGAGTTGATTAGAAGTTGATTTGAGAAGCTATCTTCTTCTACAATTTGATGGAGGCTCCTTCAAGTTGCATTTTGACGGCATAACGACGCTGTATCTATTTTTAGTATGAATTAGGGTAGTCTTAGGGTGTATTTATAGAACTAGGATGTAGTTTAGGCCCTTAGATTAACCCTAGATTAGGTTAGAGCCGTCAGATTTCGTCACAAGCCCCAAAACACAGCCCAAACCCCTTCAGATTGCACCCAGGCCAAACTGGCCGACAGGGGGGGTCGACCCCTGGGTCGACACATGGGTCGACCCCTGGGTCGACACCTGGGTCGACCCCTTGGGGGGGGGGTCGACACCCATGTCGACCCTAGTGTCGACTCCCTCTGTCTGGCGGGAATTTTCCCGCCTCTTCTAAAATCTGTTTTGAATTTTCTGAAAACTTCTTCGGGCCTTAACTGGGTCATACGGACTCCGATTTTCGAAAACTCGGACTCTATTTCGCGTATTTTTCCGATACGAACGCAATGGCATAGCCCGTTTCCCCTGATTCAGATTTTAAAATTTAATTCTGCCCTGATTTATATCAAAATAAGTTATTCAACATACGGGGTGTTACAAACTAGCTTAATGCAATCACTACAACATATTTCCAATCAATAATTGATAAATAAAGCAACTAATTCGTTAACATCTGTGGGTCTAGTATTAGCGGTTTGGCATATCTGGAGTGAACGCAGTGACCGCGTTTTCAACAGCAAAGAGCTACTATGGCCAGTTATGTTGGATATTCAAAAAAAAAGAAATTAAATAAAAATTACCGACTTCTGCAGTAGTATTTTTGACCGTTCCAGGCTATGATAAAGTATATGCCATGCTCCCTTGTTGATGCAGGTTCTCCAATGAAGTGGAAAATCCTATCAAACTTATCCGAGTCAACTTTTCTAATATCTTCCTTTTCATCACTAATTAAAGTGTTAACAGCCAGGTATCTCGATCTGAAAACTCTCCTGTCGTACAAATCCTGCCGCTTCACGGTTACTACTTTCTCCGCCCTCCCCAGTTCCCGTTGCCACCTTCCTATTTACACCTCGTGCCATTTGAGATTTCTTGCAGCTTGTGCAAATTCAGATTTGGGATTTAGAGTCGTGTGAGAAGCAAGATCTCTCGAGGATGCTTGTGGATATTCAGAGGGCTATGTTTACCAACCTCATGAGAGAGATGCTTGTGGATATTCAGAGGGAGGCTCCTAATGTTGCCAATGCTGGAGGTGCAGCGGTGCAAGCGCCTAGGGTCGATTTCGCCAAGCTGAGTAAGGATTACACTAATCTTGGTGGAAAGCCGTTTCACGGAACAGAGTCGGCCACGGATGTTCAAGATTGGTTGGATAGTTGCGACCGTATCTTCGACGATTTGGGTATCGAGGATGCGATGAAGAGAAGGCTTGCGTCTCGTCAGCTGCAAGGACGAGCGATGAATTGGTGGAATGCTATTAGGGCAGCCACACCAGAAGATCAAGTTACTTGGGATCAGTTTAAAGCTCGCTTTAGCGACAAGTATATCCCAGCTGCCCAGAAGTCGGAATTGTTTAGGAAGTTCTTGGAGCTTAAGCAGAATGGAAGGGCAGTATCGGATTATGTTGCTGAGTTCGACACTCTGTCGAAGTATGGGTTATCTCTAATCGATACTCCCGAAAAGAAAAATGAGAAGTTCATCACTGGTTTGGATGAATACTTAGGGGAGAGGCTGATTAATCACATCGATGAGACGTTTGAGTCGATCGTGGGAAAAGCTTTGAGGTCAGAAAGTCTTTACCCTAAGCCGAAGACTGGGGTTGTTGCTGCATCTGCTGAAGAGTCAAAGCCGCAAGCAAGCGGTGGAGGCAAGAATAACTCTCAGAATAAGAGGAAGCAGAACCAAGCTAAGGATGGCCAGAAGAAAAGCAGGAAAGAAGTCGAGTGCTTCAAATGTGGGAAGAAGGGCCATTATGCAAGGGAATGTAGGGCCAAGACAGTGGGAAAGAAGTGCTTTAACTATGGCTAGGAGGGACATTTAAAGGATAAGTGCCCGCAACCTCTGAAGGAGAATCAGATTGTGAAAGCATATGCCATCAATGCTGTTCCTTCTTCGTCGAATGCCCCAACTGCGGCGGAGAAAGGAAAGGGAGTCGTCATTCAAGGTATGCTTTCCATTTATGATCTTCCTGTTAGAGTTTTGTTCGATACCGGGGCTTCTCATTCCTTCATATCTAGTGACCTGGTAGATAGGTTGGGATTGGAACCCGAGTTAGTCGATAGACCATTAGCTGTGACGAACCCGATTGGTGGTTCAACAAACCTCAGTATGATCTGTCGTAATGTGGTCTTATCGAGTCATGGATGTATGTTTGTTTGTGATTGCTTTGTTTTGGGCTTTACTGGGTATGGCATTATTTTGGGAGTCGATTGGCTCCAAAGATACGGGGTGGTGGTAGACTGTGAGGGCTTTTTGGTGACAGTTAGGGCGGATGATGGGCGGAGGGTAGTGTTTGGTAATCTACCCTGTGATGGGGTAATGGCTAGTTTTGTAAATTCCCTCGATGTAACACCCCGAATTTCAATTAACACTAACGGTTAGAAATTAAAGTATAATTAATCTCAGATGGAAGAACCAGGGGAAACGGGCTGCGTCATTGCGTTCGTCTCGGAAAAATACGCGAAATAGAGTCCGAGTTTTCGAGAATCGGAGTCCGTATGGCCCGGTTATGGCCCAAAGAAGTTTTTAGAAAATTTAAATTTAAAATTCTGCTCTAAAACAAGTTTGGAGCCAAAAGAGGAAAGGGGGGAAAAATTCCCGCCTAACCCCGTGTCGACAGGCATGTCGACAGGGGTGTCGACAGGGGTGTCGACAGCCCTGTCGACAGGGGTGTCGACACAGGGTGTCGGCTCTGTGGATCTGGGTGCACCAGGTCTGGTCTTGGCTGAGTCTAGGGCTATGTTCTAGAGGGTTCCTAAATCTAAGAGTCCTAATCTAATCTAGGGTTAATCTAAGGGCCTAAAACACTTTCTAATCCTATAAATAAGACCCCAACTCTACCCTAATTCATTCATAATTAATCCTTGTAATTAAACTATGGCAAAATGCAACTTGATCATGGCCTCCACAAATCAATGAAGAGGGTTGCATGCTAATCACTCTCTAATCAACCTCTAATCCCTTCTTAGCATCTTAATCTTCCTCATTTGGTGTGCAAAATTGCTAGTTGTGAGTTTCTATCACTTTGATGATCTTTTGGTAAACTAATTAGATGAGATGTGATGAGATTTATGGTTTTGTATGTGGGTTAATGAGCTTTGAATCATATGATATGATGTTAGCATTAATCTTATGTTTATGCATGTTGAGTATGTATGTTTATGCATGTTGAGTATGTAAGTTTATGCAAGTTTAATATGATGTATGTTATGTTTGCATGATGCTAAATATGCAAGTTGTGGGCTATGTAATCATATGCATGTTATGCAAGTTCATGGTGATATGCTATGTAAGTTATATGTATGTAAATATGCAAGTTACATGTATGTAAATATGCAAGTTACATGTTTGTTAATATGCAAGTTACATGGTTGTTAATATGCAAGTTACATGTATGTAAATATGCAAGTTACATGTTTGTTAATATGCAAGTTACATGGTTGTTAATATGCAAGTTACATGTATGTAAATATGCAAGTTACATGTTTGTTAATATGCAAGTTACATGTTTGTTAATATGCAAGTTACATGTAAGTAAATATGCAAGTTACATGTTTGTTAATATGCAAGTTACATGTTTGTTAATATGCGAGTTACATGTATGTAAATATGCAAGTTATATGTTTGTTAATATGCAAGTTCATGATGACACATTATGCAAGTCTATGAGTTAATATGCAAGTTTGTTATGCAAGTGAACATGTAAGTTATGTGACATATTATATGCAAGTTATGTGACATGTTATGCAAGTGCATGTGCAAGTTATGTGTTTGTTAATATGCAAGATGGCACCTTTGAAACATGTTCATTCATATGCAAGTTGACACCTTTTATGTGTTATGTCATGAAAACGAAATTACGTGGGAACGATGGGGTAATTAAATGCATAAGTTAATAAGATTGTGTGAAATTAATATAATTATGCATAACATAAAATAAATGAACATAGTATGGGAATTTGCCTATTTAGTTAGGTGTACCCATACTATGTGTTGGGAATTTACCTATTGAGTTAGGTCTACCCCATGGGAATTTACCTATTGAGTTAGGTCTACCCATGTTAAGAAAAACTTGATTAATTAGGGATAATTAATATAAAATTATGAGGGTGATTAATTAGGTGTAATTAATTGACTAAGACACGAGGTTGGACTCAGTTGTAGCGTAAAACTGCCCGGACCCAACCGGCTTAACCAGTTGCTACAAATGTTAGCCCAATGTGAGAGGTCTTAGGCACAAACCAAATACGTGATTAATGTAAAGACACGAGGTTAGACTCTGTTATGACATAAGGCTGCCCGGACCCAACCGGCTTAACCAGCGGTCATAAAAGACAGTCTAATGTGAGAGGTCTTTACAAAGGTTACGTTCTTAATTAATTAATTAAGAAACACTTAACCACATTAGCATGTAGAGGGACATGAGGGGTTAAGTGGGTGCCTTGGGTGGCATGAGAAAATCTAGTGGTTGCCTTGGGTGGCAATAAAAAATACGATTAGAATACTTAACCAAAATGGAAACATGTAATTAAACATGATTAAAGGGTTAAGTAGGGTATATTAGAAAAAGGGACAAGCTTAGGTGGGTAGCTTGTGGAGGCCCATTTCAACCAGTAACCCATACGTATCTTTGTGGGCTCGACCCATGTCGAGGACGGGACACGCATACTGGGCTTGACTGTAAGAGGCAAACGGGTTAGCGGTGGCAACGCAAGTCCAACGGGCTTCATATGCGTGAGTGGGCCCGGGCTGGTAGGTAAGCCGTTGTTGCATCGTGTAGATATAAGCCGTGCACCGTTAGTTTTATCAGGTTGCCACGTTGGGGAATGGTACACCCCACGGTGGGGCCAGCACGGGTATCTACGTTAGGGAGCCGATCGAATGGGGAGTAGTGTGTACACCTGGTGGATTGTAGGGCCCTGTGGCGCCTACTTGGTCACCTAGGGGTACGCAAGTACTATTAGGTTAATTTTATAAGTCCTTGGGTGGGATCAACTTTTAAGTTAGGAACGACTGGTGTGGTGCAGTTTAGTAATTTACCTTAGGAAGGGTAGATGCGTCTTTATCCTTTATCTTAGTTTAGTTGATTGCTTAGGGTAGCTATTCATCCCTATATGTTACCGTATATCAATTCATGTCTTCTCTGGTTACTTTAACGATTGTATTGTTAGAGTTATAGGACTCGCTCAGACTTATGTCTGACCCCGTTGTTTTTATCTTTTTCCCAACCCTCAGGTCCTGTGGTGGATCCTAGCAGTAGTGGAGCTTGATCGGATTGCTGTTCCAGTCTTTAGGAGCTTGGGTAGATGTAAAGCTCCAGTTATCCAGTTATCTTTCCTTTTGTTTTGGCTATTGTATGAGAGTGGGATTATGTACTTCTTTATTTTGATGGATATTGTACTTGACTTTTATCGTGGGTTTATGATGTAACCAGACATGTTTTACTTCCGCTGTTATGAGATGATGTTTTAAAATTTCAAGTACTATTTATATCTGTCTTGTTGTAATTTTTCTGTTCTATATTCACTAAAATACTCCACCGATGTTATGGCATTCCCATTGTGAGTGATCATAGCGGGAGTGGGGTGTTACACGTGGTATCAGAGCTTAAGGTTACCAGAACAGAAAATTTTTTTTGGGAAAAACTATTTTCTAAAAGTATTTTCGAAGCTCTTTATGGAAGGCCTTGTCGATCTCCTACATGTTGGTGGGAATCTACGGATAAGATCTTGCTTGGGCCAGATATGGTTAGAGAGACTTCAGAGAAGATTGATTTGATTCGTAGAAGGATGAAGGCAGCGCAAGATAGACAGAAATCTTATGCGGATCGGAGAAGGACGGATCTTGAGTTTGAGGTTGGGGATATGGTTTTTGTCAAAGTATCTCCATTGAGAAATGTTGTTCGCTTTGGGTCCGTTGGGAAGTTAGCACCGAGATTTGTTGGGCCGTTTCCTATTAAGGAAAGGATTGGACGGAATGCATATAGGGTGGAGTTGCCCGACAGACTTAGTGGTGTTCATGATGTGTTCCATGTATCACATCTGAGGAAGTGCTTACATGAGACCGCAGAGGTGGTAGAGCCGAGCTTGCTTAGAGATGTAGAGGTAGAGCGTGATGCGACGATTCGACGAGCTCCTACTCGCATCCTTGGGTCAGAGACTAGGAAGTTGAGGAACAGAGAAGTTCAGCTAGTTAAAGTGCAATGGGGAGATGACGAAAGCAATGCTACTTGGGAGACGGAAGCGAAGATGCGTTCTTTGTATCCATTTCTTTTTGAGAGTATGTCTTTTAACTTCTCCTTTATTGCTTGTCTAGCACTTATCTTATCTTTAGTATGTCCTCTCGTTAGTACTATTTGACCTTTAGATAGGGTAAGCCTATGGTTGAAACATGTGTTTGAAACATGTTATGGTTGATGGATGCATGTGGATGCAATTGATTGCTAGTGGTTGCTCGTGGATGCATATACACACACATTAGGCACTAGATCGGCTCAGTCACTTCATGTTGCATAGCGCATAAATGGATGTGGTAGTTAGATTGATGGATGCGTCATGGCTGTGTTATCATGTGGATGATGCATTTTTGTGTATGGTTGTGCACGCATGTAGAAATTTGTATGTGTCAATAGGGTTTCGCATACATATTGGATGCATGGCACTATCATGGTTTGCATTAAGGAGGTCGACTGAATCAGTAGACCGCCTGATTTTGCATTAGTATACGGACATATACACACACTTTCTGCATATGTCATGCATCATTAGAAGTTTCTAAGGATAATGGTTGCTTGTGGTTGATGGTTTAGTAGATGGTTGTTTGGTTGGTAGGATACGTTCTTCTTAACTTAGAGATTTCGAGGACGAAATCCTTTAAGTAGGGGAGAATGTAACACCCCGAATTTCAATTAACACTAACGGTTAGAAATTAAAGTATAATTAATCTCAGATGGAAGAACCAGGGGAAACGGGCTGCGTCATTGCGTTCGTCTCGGAAAAATACGCGAAATAGAGTCCGAGTTTTCGAGAATCGGAGTCCGTATGGCCCGGTTATGGCCCAAAGAAGTTTTTAGAAAATTTAAATTTAAAATTCTGCTCTAAAACAAGTTTGGAGCCAAAAGAGGAAAGGGGGGAAAAATTCCCGCCTAACCCCGTGTCGACAGGGGTGTCGACAGCCCTGTCGACAGGGGTGTCGACACAGGGTGTCGGCTCTGTGGATCTGGGTGCACCAGGTCTGGTCTTGGCTGAGTCTAGGGCTATGTTCTAGAGGGTTCCTAAATCTAAGGGTCCTAATCTAATCTAGGGTTAATCTAAGGGCCTAAAACACTTTCTAATCCTATAAATAAGACCCCAACCCTACCCTAATTCATTCATAATTAATCCTTGTAATTAAACTATGGCAAAATGCAACTTGATCATGGCCTCCACAAATCAATGAAGAGGGTTGCATGCTAATCACTCTCTAATCAACCTCTAATCCCTTCTTAGCATCTTAATCTTCCTCATTTGGTGTGCAAAATTGCTAGTTGTGAGTTTCTATCACTTTGATGATCTTTTGGTAAACTAATTAGATGAGATGTGATGAGATTTATGGTTTTGTATGTGGGTTAATGAGCTTTGAATCATATGATATGATGTTAGCATTAATCTTATGTTTATGCATGTTGAGTATGTATGTTTATGCATGTTGAGTATGTAAGTTTATGCAAGTTTAATATGATGTATGTTATGTTTGCATGATGCTAAATATGCAAGTTGTGGGCTATGTAATCATATGCATGTTATGCAAGTTCATGGTGATATGCTATGTAAGTTATATGTATGTAAATATGCAAGTTACATGTATGTAAATATGCAAGTTACATGTTTGTTAATATGCAAGTTACATGGTTGTTAATATGCAAGTTACATGTATGTAAATATGCAAGTTACATGTTTGTTAATATGCAAGTTACATGGTGGTTAATATGCAAGTTACATGTATGTAAATATGCAAGTTACATGTTTGTTAATATGCAAGTTACATGTTTGTTAATATGCAAGTTACATGTAAGTAAATATGCAAGTTACATGTTTGTTAATATGCAAGTTACATGTTTGTTAATATGCGAGTTACATGTTTGTTAATATGCGAGTTATATGTTTGTTAATATGCAAGTTCATGATGACACATTATGCAAGTCTATGAGTTAATATGCAAGTTTGTTATGCAAGTGAACATGTAAGTTATGTGACATATTATATGCAAGTTATGTGACATGTTATGCAAGTGCATGTGCAAGTTATGTGTTTGTTAATATGCAAGATGGCACCTTTGAAACATGTTCATTCATATGCAAGTTGACACCTTTTATGTGTTATGTCATGAAAACGAAATTACGTGGGAACGATGGGGTAATTAAATGCATAAGTTAATAAGATTGTGTGAAATTAATATAATTATGCATAACATAAAATAAATGAACATAGTATGGGAATTTGCCTATTTAGTTAGGTGTACCCATACTATGTGTTGGGAATTTACCTATTGAGTTAGGTCTACCCCATGGGAATTTACCTATTGAGTTAGGTCTACCCATGTTAAGAAAAACTTGATTAATTAGGGATAATTAATATAAAATTATGAGGGTGATTAATTAGGTGTAATTAATTGACTAAGACACGAGGTTGGACTCAGTTGTAGCGTAAAACTGCCCGGACCCAACCGGCTTAACCAGTTGCTACAAATGTTAGCCCAATGTGAGAGGTCTTAGGCACAAACCAAATACGTGATTAATGTAAAGACACGAGGTTAGACTCTGTTATGACATAAGGCTGCCCGGACCCAACCGGCTTAACCAGCTGTCATAAAAGACAGTCTAATGTGAGAGGTCTTTACAAAGGTTACGTTCTTAATTAATTAATTAAGAAACACTTAACCACATTAGCATGTAGAGGGACATGAGGGGTTAAGTGGGTGCCTTGGGTGGCATGAGAAAATCTAGTGGTTGCCTTGGGTGGCAATAGAAAATACGATTAGAATACTTAACCAAAATGGAAACATGTAATTAAACATGATTAAAGGGTTAAGTAGGGTATATTAGAAAAAGGGACAAGCTTAGGTGGGTAGCTTGTGGAGGCCCATTTCAACCAGTAACCCATACGTATCTTTGTGGGCTCGACCCATGTCGAGGACGGGACACGCATACTGGGCTTGACTGTAAGAGGCAAACGGGTTAGCGGTGGCAACGCAAGTCCAACGGGCTTCATATGCGTGAGTGGGCCCGGGCTGGTAGGTAAGCCGTTGTTGCATCGTGTAGATATAAGCCGTGCACCGTTAGTTTTATCAGGTTGCCACGTTGGGGAATGGTACACCCCACGGTGGGGCCAGCACGGGTATCTACGTTAGGGAGCCGATCGAATGGGGAGTAGTGTGTACACCTGGTGGATTGTAGGGCCCTGTGGCGCCTACTTGGTCACCTAGGGGTACGCAAGTACTATTAGGTTAATTTTATAAGTCCTTGGGTGGGATCAACTTTTAAGTTAGGAACGACTGGTGTGGTGCAGTTTAGTAATTTACCTTAGGAAGGGTAGATGCGTCTTTATCCTTTATCTTAGTTTAGTTGATTGCTTAGGGTAGCTATTCATCCCTATATGTTACCGTATATCAATTCATGTCTTCTCTGGTTACTTTAACGATTGTATTGTTAGAGTTATAGGACTCGCTCAGACTTATGTCTGACCCCGTTGTTTTTATCTTTTTCCCAACCCTCAGGTCCTGTGGTGGATCCTAGCAGTAGTGGAGCTTGATCGGATTGCTGTTCCAGTCTTTAGGAGCTTGGGTAGATGTAAAGCTCCAGTTATCCAGTTATCTTTCCTTTTGTTTTGGCTATTGTATGAGAGTGGGATTATGTACTTCTTTATTTTGATGGATATTGTACTTGACTTTTATCGTGGGTTTATGATGTAACCAGACATGTTTTACTTCCGCTGTTATGAGATGATGTTTTAAAATTTCAAGTACTATTTATATCTGTCTTGTTGTAATTTTTCTGTTCTATATTCACTAAAATACTCCACCGATGTTATGGCATTCCCATTGTGAGTGATCATAGCGGGAGTGGGGTGTTACACGTGGTATCAGAGCTTAAGGTTACCAGAACAGAAAATTTTTTTTGGGAAAAACTATTTTCTAAAAGTATTTTCGAAGCTCTTTATGGAAGGCCTTGTCGATCTCCTACATGTTGGTGGGAATCTACGGATAAGATCTTGCTTGGGCCAGATATGGTTAGAGAGACTTCAGAGAAGATTGATTTGATTCGTAGAAGGATGAAGGCAGCGCAAGATAGACAGAAATCTTATGCGGATCGGAGAAGGACGGATCTTGAGTTTGAGGTTGGGGATATGGTTTTTGTCAAAGTATCTCCATTGAGAAATGTTGTTCGCTTTGGGTCCGTTGGGAAGTTAGCACCGAGATTTGTTGGGCCGTTTCCTATTAAGGAAAGGATTGGACGGAATGCATATAGGGTGGAGTTGCCCGACAGACTTAGTGGTGTTCATGATGTGTTCCATGTATCACATCTGAGGAAGTGCTTACATGAGACCGCAGAGGTGGTAGAGCCGAGCTTGCTTAGAGATGTAGAGGTAGAGCGTGATGCGACGATTCGACGAGCTCCTACTCGCATCCTTGGGTCAGAGACTAGGAAGTTGAGGAACAGAGAAGTTCAGCTAGTTAAAGTGCAATGGGGAGATGACGAAAGCAATGCTACTTGGGAGACGGAAGCGAAGATGCGTTCTTTGTATCCATTTCTTTTTGAGAGTATGTCTTTTAACTTCTCCTTTATTGCTTGTCTAGCACTTATCTTATCTTTAGTATGTCCTCTCGTTAGTACTATTTGACCTTTAGATAGGGTAAGCCTATGGTTGAAACATGTGTTTGAAACATGTTATGGTTGATGGATGCATGTGGATGCAATTGATTGCTAGTGGTTGCTCGTGGATGCATATACACACACATTAGGCACTAGATCGGCTCAGTCACTTCATGTTGCATAGCGCATAAATGGATGTGGTAGTTAGATTGATGGATGCGTCATGGCTGTGTTATCATGTGGATGATGCATTTTTGTGTATGGTTGTGCACGCATGTAGAAATTTGTATGTGTCAATAGGGTTTCGCATACATATTGGATGCATGGCACTATCATGGTTTGCATTAAGGAGGTCGACTGAATCAGTAGACCGCCTGATTTTGCATTAGTATACGGACATATACACACACTTTCTGCATATGTCATGCATCATTAGAAGTTTCTAAGGATAATGGTTGCTTGTGGTTGATGGTTTAGTAGATGGTTGTTTGGTTGGTAGGATACGTTCTTCTTAACTTAGAGATTTCGAGGACGAAATCCTTTAAGTAGGGGAGAATGTAACACCCCGAATTTCAATTAACACTAACGGTTAGAAATTAAAGTATAATTAATCTCAGATGGAAGAACCAGGGGAAACGGGCTGCGTCATTGCGTTCGTCTCGGAAAAATACGCGAAATAGAGTCCGAGTTTTCGAGAATCGGAGTCCGTATGGCCCGGTTATGGCCCAAAGAAGTTTTTAGAAAATTTAAATTTAAAATTCTGCTCTAAAACAAGTTTGGAGCCAAAAGAGGAAAGGGGGGAAAAATTCCCGCCTAACCCCGTGTCGACAGGGGTGTCGACAGCCCTGTCGACAGGGGTGTCGACACAGGGTGTCGGCTCTGTGGATCTGGGTGCACCAGGTCTGGTCTTGGCTGAGTCTAGGGCTATGTTCTAGAGGGTTCCTAAATCTAAGGGTCCTAATCTAATCTAGGGTTAATCTAAGGGCCTAAAACACTTTCTAATCCTATAAATAAGACCCCAACCCTACCCTAATTCATTCATAATTAATCCTTGTAATTAAACTATGGCAAAATGCAACTTGATCATGGCCTCCACAAATCAATGAAGAGGGTTGCATGCTAATCACTCTCTAATCAACCTCTAATCCCTTCTTAGCATCTTAATCTTCCTCATTTGGTGTGCAAAATTGCTAGTTGTGAGTTTCTATCACTTTGATGATCTTTTGGTAAACTAATTAGATGAGATGTGATGAGATTTATGGTTTTGTATGTGGGTTAATGAGCTTTGAATCATATGATATGATGTTAGCATTAATCTTATGTTTATGCATGTTGAGTATGTATGTTTATGCATGTTGAGTATGTAAGTTTATGCAAGTTTAATATGATGTATGTTATGTTTGCATGATGCTAAATATGCAAGTTGTGGGCTATGTAATCATATGCATGTTATGCAAGTTCATGGTGATATGCTATGTAAGTTATATGTATGTAAATATGCAAGTTACATGTATGTAAATATGCAAGTTACATGTTTGTTAATATGCAAGTTACATGGTTGTTAATATGCAAGTTACATGTATGTAAATATGCAAGTTACATGTTTGTTAATATGCAAGTTACATGGTGGTTAATATGCAAGTTACATGTATGTAAATATGCAAGTTACATGTTTGTTAATATGCAAGTTACATGTTTGTTAATATGCAAGTTACATGTAAGTAAATATGCAAGTTACATGTTTGTTAATATGCAAGTTACATGTTTGTTAATATGCGAGTTACATGTTTGTTAATATGCGAGTTATATGTTTGTTAATATGCAAGTTCATGATGACACATTATGCAAGTCTATGAGTTAATATGCAAGTTTGTTATGCAAGTGAACATGTAAGTTATGTGACATATTATATGCAAGTTATGTGACATGTTATGCAAGTGCATGTGCAAGTTATGTGTTTGTTAATATGCAAGATGGCACCTTTGAAACATGTTCATTCATATGCAAGTTGACACCTTTTATGTGTTATGTCATGAAAACGAAATTACGTGGGAACGATGGGGTAATTAAATGCATAAGTTAATAAGATTGTGTGAAATTAATATAATTATGCATAACATAAAATAAATGAACATAGTATGGGAATTTGCCTATTTAGTTAGGTGTACCCATACTATGTGTTGGGAATTTACCTATTGAGTTAGGTCTACCCCATGGGAATTTACCTATTGAGTTAGGTCTACCCATGTTAAGAAAAACTTGATTAATTAGGGATAATTAATATAAAATTATGAGGGTGATTAATTAGGTGTAATTAATTGACTAAGACACGAGGTTGGACTCAGTTGTAGCGTAAAACTGCCCGGACCCAACCGGCTTAACCAGTTGCTACAAATGTTAGCCCAATGTGAGAGGTCTTAGGCACAAACCAAATACGTGATTAATGTAAAGACACGAGGTTAGACTCTGTTATGACATAAGGCTGCCCGGACCCAACCGGCTTAACCAGCGGTCATAAAAGACAGTCTAATGTGAGAGGTCTTTACAAAGGTTACGTTCTTAATTAATTAATTAAGAAACACTTAACCACATTAGCATGTAGAGGGACATGAGGGGTTAAGTGGGTGCCTTGGGTGGCATGAGAAAATCTAGTGGTTGCCTTGGGTGGCAATAGAAAATACGATTAGAATACTTAACCAAAATGGAAACATGTAATTAAACATGATTAAAGGGTTAAGTAGGGTATATTAGAAAAAGGGACAAGCTTAGGTGGGTAGCTTGTGGAGGCCCATTTCAACCAGTAACCCATACGTATCTTTGTGGGCTCGACCCATGTCGAGGACGGGACACGCATACTGGGCTTGACTGTAAGAGGCAAACGGGTTAGCGGTGGCAACGCAAGTCCAACGGGCTTCATATGCGTGAGTGGGCCCGGGCTGGTAGGTAAGCCGTTGTTGCATCGTGTAGATATAAGCCGTGCACCGTTAGTTTTATCAGGTTGCCACGTTGGGGAATGGTACACCCCACGGTGGGGCCAGCACGGGTATCTACGTTAGGGAGCCGATCGAATGGGGAGTAGTGTGTACACCTGGTGGATTGTAGGGCCCTGTGGCGCCTACTTGGTCACCTAGGGGTACGCAAGTACTATTAGGTTAATTTTATAAGTCCTTGGGTGGGATCAACTTTTAAGTTAGGAACGACTGGTGTGGTGCAGTTTAGTAATTTACCTTAGGAAGGGTAGATGCGTCTTTATCCTTTATCTTAGTTTAGTTGATTGCTTAGGGTAGCTATTCATCCCTATATGTTACCGTATATCAATTCATGTCTTCTCTGGTTACTTTAACGATTGTATTGTTAGAGTTATAGGACTCGCTCAGACTTATGTCTGACCCCGTTGTTTTTATCTTTTTCCCAACCCTCAGGTCCTGTGGTGGATCCTAGCAGTAGTGGAGCTTGATCGGATTGCTGTTCCAGTCTTTAGGAGCTTGGGTAGATGTAAAGCTCCAGTTATCCAGTTATCTTTCCTTTTGTTTTGGCTATTGTATGAGAGTGGGATTATGTACTTCTTTATTTTGATGGATATTGTACTTGACTTTTATCGTGGGTTTATGATGTAACCAGACATGTTTTACTTCCGCTGTTATGAGATGATGTTTTAAAATTTCAAGTACTATTTATATCTGTCTTGTTGTAATTTTTCTGTTCTATATTCACTAAAATACTCCACCGATGTTATGGCATTCCCATTGTGAGTGATCATAGCGGGAGTGGGGTGTTACACGTGGTATCAGAGCTTAAGGTTACCAGAACAGAAATTTTTTTTTGGGAAAAACTATTTTCTAAAAGTATTTTCGAAGCTCTTTATGGAAGGCCTTGTCGATCTCCTACATGTTGGTGGGAATCTACGGATAAGATCTTGCTTGGGCCAGATATGGTTAGAGAGACTTCAGAGAAGATTGATTTGATTCGTAGAAGGATGAAGGCAGCGCAAGATAGACAGAAATCTTATGCGGATCGGAGAAGGACGGATCTTGAGTTTGAGGTTGGGGATATGGTTTTTGTCAAAGTATCTCCATTGAGAAATGTTGTTCGCTTTGGGTCCGTTGGGAAGTTAGCACCGAGATTTGTTGGGCCGTTTCCTATTAAGGAAAGGATTGGACGGAATGCATATAGGGTGGAGTTGCCCGACAGACTTAGTGGTGTTCATGATGTGTTCCATGTATCACATCTGAGGAAGTGCTTACATGAGACCGCAGAGGTGGTAGAGCCGAGCTTGCTTAGAGATGTAGAGGTAGAGCGTGATGCGACGATTCGACGAGCTCCTACTCGCATCCTTGGGTCAGAGACTAGGAAGTTGAGGAACAGAGAAGTTCAGCTAGTTAAAGTGCAATGGGGAGATGACGAAAGCAATGCTACTTGGGAGACGGAAGCGAAGATGCGTTCTTTGTATCCATTTCTTTTTGAGAGTATGTCTTTTAACTTCTCCTTTATTGCTTGTCTAGCACTTATCTTATCTTTAGTATGTCCTCTCGTTAGTACTATTTGACCTTTAGATAGGGTAAGCCTATGGTTGAAACATGTGTTTGAAACATGTTATGGTTGATGGATGCATGTGGATGCAATTGATTGCTAGTGGTTGCTCGTGGATGCATATACACACACATTAGGCACTAGATCGGCTCAGTCACTTCATGTTGCATAGCGCATAAATGGATGTGGTAGTTAGATTGATGGATGCATCATGGCTGTGTTATCATGTGGATGATGCATTTTTGTGTATGGTTGTGCACGCATGTAGAAATTTGTATGTGTCAATAGGGTTTCGCATACATATTGGATGCATGGCACTATCATGGTTTGCATTAAGGAGGTCGACTGAATCAGTAGACCGCCTGATTTTGCATTAGTATACGGACATATACACACACTTTCTGCATATGTCATGCATCATTAGAAGTTTCTAAGGATAATGGTTGCTTGTGGTTGATGGTTTAGTAGATGGTTGTTTGGTTGGTAGGATACGTTCTTCTTAACTTAGAGATTTCGAGGACGAAATCCTTTAAGTAGGGGAGAATGTAACACCCCGAATTTCAATTAACACTAACGGTTAGAAATTAAAGTATAATTAATCTCAGATGGAAGAACCAGGGGAAACGGGCTGCGTCATTGCGTTCGTCTCGGAAAAATACGCGAAATAGAGTCCGAGTTTTCGAGAATCGGAGTCCGTATGGCCCGGTTATGGCCCAAAGAAGTTTTTAGAAAATTTAAATTTAAAATTCTGCTCTAAAACAAGTTTGGAGCCAAAAGAGGAAAGGGGGGAAAAATTCCCGCCTAACCCCGTGTCGACAGGGGTGTCGACAGCCCTGTCGACAGGGGTGTCGACACAGGGTGTCGGCTCTGTGGATCTGGGTGCACCAGGTCTGGTCTTGGCTGAGTCTAGGGCTATGTTCTAGAGGGTTCCTAAATCTAAGGGTCCTAATCTAATCTAGGGTTAATCTAAGGGCCTAAAACACTTTCTAATCCTATAAATAAGACCCCAACCCTACCCTAATTCATTCATAATTAATCCTTGTAATTAAACTATGGCAAAATGCAACTTGATCATGGCCTCCACAAATCAATGAAGAGGGTTGCATGCTAATCACTCTCTAATCAACCTCTAATCCCTTCTTAGCATCTTAATCTTCCTCATTTGGTGTGCAAAATTGCTAGTTGTGAGTTTCTATCACTTTGATGATCTTTTGGTAAACTAATTAGATGAGATGTGATGAGATTTATGGTTTTGTATGTGGGTTAATGAGCTTTGAATCATATGATATGATGTTAGCATTAATCTTATGTTTATGCATGTTGAGTATGTATGTTTATGCATGTTGAGTATGTAAGTTTATGCAAGTTTAATATGATGTATGTTATGTTTGCATGATGCTAAATATGCAAGTTGTGGGCTATGTAATCATATGCATGTTATGCAAGTTCATGGTGATATGCTATGTAAGTTATATGTATGTAAATATGCAAGTTACATGTATGTAAATATGCAAGTTACATGTTTGTTAATATGCAAGTTACATGGTTGTTAATATGCAAGTTACATGTATGTAAATATGCAAGTTACATGTTTGTTAATATGCAAGTTACATGGTGGTTAATATGCAAGTTACATGTATGTAAATATGCAAGTTACATGTTTGTTAATATGCAAGTTACATGTTTGTTAATATGCAAGTTACATGTAAGTAAATATGCAAGTTACATGTTTGTTAATATGCAAGTTACATGTTTGTTAATATGCGAGTTACATGTTTGTTAATATGCGAGTTATATGTTTGTTAATATGCAAGTTCATGATGACACATTATGCAAGTCTATGAGTTAATATGCAAGTTTGTTATGCAAGTGAACATGTAAGTTATGTGACATATTATATGCAAGTTATGTGACATGTTATGCAAGTGCATGTGCAAGTTATGTGTTTGTTAATATGCAAGATGGCACCTTTGAAACATGTTCATTCATATGCAAGTTGACACCTTTTATGTGTTATGTCATAAAAACGAAATTACGTGGGAACGATGGGGTAATTAAATGCATAAGTTAATAAGATTGTGTGAAATTAATATAATTATGCATAACATAAAATAAATGAACATAGTATGGGAATTTGCCTATTTAGTTAGGTGTACCCATACTATGTGTTGGGAATTTACCTATTGAGTTAGGTCTACCCCATGGGAATTTACCTATTGAGTTAGGTCTACCCATGTTAAGAAAAACTTGATTAATTAGGGATAATTAATATAAAATTATGAGGGTGATTAATTAGGTGTAATTAATTGACTAAGACACGAGGTTGGACTCAGTTGTAGCGTAAAACTGCCCGGACCCAACCGGCTTAACCAGTTGCTACAAATGTTAGCCCAATGTGAGAGGTCTTAGGCACAAACCAAATACGTGATTAATGTAAAGACACGAGGTTAGACTCTGTTATGACATAAGGCTGCCCGGACCCAACCGGCTTAACCAGCTGTCATAAAAGACAGTCTAATGTGAGAGGTCTTTACAAAGGTTACGTTCTTAATTAATTAATTAAGAAACACTTAACCACATTAGCATGTAGAGGGACATGAGGGGTTAAGTGGGTGCCTTGGGTGGCATGAGAAAATCTAGTGGTTGCCTTGGGTGGCAATAGAAAATACGATTAGAATACTTAACCAAAATGGAAACATGTAATTAAACATGATTAAAGGGTTAAGTAGGGTATATTAGAAAAAGGGACAAGCTTAGGTGGGTAGCTTGTGGAGGCCCATTTCAACCAGTAACCCATACGTATCTTTGTGGGCTCGACCCATGTCGAGGACGGGACACGCATACTGGGCTTGACTGTAAGAGGCAAACGGGTTAGCGGTGGCAACGCAAGTCCAACGGGCTTCATATGCGTGAGTGGGCCCGGGCTGGTAGGTAAGCCGTTGTTGCATCGTGTAGATATAAGCCGTGCACCGTTAGTTTTATCAGGTTGCCACGTTGGGGAATGGTACACCCCACGGTGGGGCCAGCACGGGTATCTACGTTAGGGAGCCGATCGAATGGGGAGTAGTGTGTACACCTGGTGGATTGTAGGGCCCTGTGGCGCCTACTTGGTCACCTAGGGGTACGCAAGTACTATTAGGTTAATTTTATAAGTCCTTGGGTGGGATCAACTTTTAAGTTAGGAACGACTGGTGTGGTGCAGTTTAGTAATTTACCTTAGGAAGGGTAGATGCGTCTTTATCCTTTATCTTAGTTTAGTTGATTGCTTAGGGTAGCTATTCATCCCTATATGTTACCGTATATCAATTCATGTCTTCTCTGGTTACTTTAACGATTGTATTGTTAGAGTTATAGGACTCGCTCAGACTTATGTCTGACCCCGTTGTTTTTATCTTTTTCCCAACCCTCAGGTCCTGTGGTGGATCCTAGCAGTAGTGGAGCTTGATCGGATTGCTGTTCCAGTCTTTAGGAGCTTGGGTAGATGTAAAGCTCCAGTTATCCAGTTATCTTTCCTTTTGTTTTGGCTATTGTATGAGAGTGGGATTATGTACTTCTTTATTTTGATGGATATTGTACTTGACTTTTATCGTGGGTTTATGATGTAACCAGACATGTTTTACTTCCGCTGTTATGAGATGATGTTTTAAAATTTCAAGTACTATTTATATCTGTCTTGTTGTAATTTTTCTGTTCTATATTCACTAAAATACTCCACCGATGTTATGGCATTCCCATTGTGAGTGATCATAGCGGGAGTGGGGTGTTACACTCGACATTCCGCATGATGAGTTATCAGGTTTGCTCGTGGTTGGCCAGTACCCGGATATCTTCGAGGAAGTGACCGGACTTCCACCACACCGAGAGATTGAGTTCCGTATTGATTTAGTGAAAGATGCCAGACCTATAGTGATGCCACTTCGTCGTATGGCACCACGAGAACAGCGTGAGCTCGAGGTGCAAGTTAGCGATCTTTTGAAGAAGGGATTTATTAGAAGAAGTGTTTCCGAGTGGGGAGCACCAGTTGTGTTTGCTACTAAGGCAGATGGTTCCCTTCGATTGTGTGTGGACTATCGCGAGTTAAATAAGGTGACGAGGAAGAATAAGTATCCTCTACCACGGATAGATGATTTGTTTGATCAACTGGAAGGAGCGAGGGTGTTCTCCCAGTTGGACCTCGCGACAGGATTTCATCAGCTCCGTGTAGCAGCTGATAGTATAGCTAAAACGGCATTTAGGACGCCGTCTGGGTTTTATGAGTGGTTGGTCATGCCATTCGGGTTGACCAATGCACCAGCATACTTCGTGGATCTTATGAATAGAGTATTCAGAGACCAACTGAATAAGTTTGTTCTTGTGTTCATAGACGATATCCTTGTTTACTCGAGGACAGAAGAGGAACACAAGGAACATTTGAGAATTGTGTTGGAGATGTTGAGAAGACACCAACTGAAGGCGAAATTCCCTAAGTGTCATTTTTGGAGGAGAGAGGTGAGATTCTTGGGCCATGTTGTTTCAGAGAATGGTATTGCCGTGGACCCTGCAAAGGTGGCTACGGTACAAGATTGGTCTACGCCCAAGAATGCAACAGACGTAAGAAGTTTCTTGGGGTTAGCTGGATATTATCGTAAGTTTATCAAAGACTTCTCCAAGACAGCGGCACCGTTGACTCAGTTGACTAAGAAGAATCAAGCCTTCGTTTGGGACGGAGGGTGTGAAAATGCATTCAAGAGTCTAAAGGAAAAGTTGACGCGTGCGCCAGTGTTGGTCATTCCTAAGGGAAATGAAGAGATGACGGTATACACGGATGCTTGTGGTACCGGACTGGGTGCGGTATTGATGCAAGGAGGTAGGGTTGTAGCTTATGCCAGTCGACAGCTAAAGCCACATGAGAAGAAGTATCCTATCCATGATTTGGAATTGGCAGCGATTGTATTTGCGCTGAAGATGTGGAGACATTACCTTTTGGGAGAAAGATTTGAGCTGTTTACCGATCATAAATCGCTAAAGTATCTCTTCTCTCAGAAAGATCTGAATCTCCGTCAGCAGAGATGGTTAGAGTTCTTGGCTTCGTATGATTTTGATATCGCGTATACACCTGGGAAGGGTAATGCGGTAGCCGATGCCTTGAGTAGGAGACATGCCAGCTTAGGGGCAATGTTTCTTGAATGGAAGCAGCTGGAGTATATCGCGGGGTTTGATTTCAGACCAAGGTGCGAATTGGATCCAGTTATGCTATCTAGCTTGACGATCAGACCCACTTTGATAGAGCGGATTGGTTCTAGCCAGAGGAACGACCCTAACTTATTAGAAATCATCTCCAAGTTAGAGATGGGTATCGAAGAGGAGATGAATGTGTATGGGCTTGATCGAGATGGATGGCTTCAGAAGAATGGAAGACTAGTTGTGCCCAACGTGAATGGTTTGAGAGATGAAGTGCTTAGAGAATGTCATCACTCAAAACTGACTATACATCCCGGTGGTACTAAGATGTATCGAGACATGAGACAGACTTACTACTGGGAAGGGATGAGAAGAGACGTCGGGAAGTTTATGTCCAAATGCATGAATTGCCAGCTAGTTAAAGCCGAGCAAAAGAAGCCTAGTGGGTTGATGCAACCATTAGAAATTCCCGAATGGAAATGGGAACAAGTTTCGATGGATTTCATCGATGGTTTACCGAGGACTAGATCGGGACATGATAGCATTTGGGTAATTGTGGATCGACTGACCAAGAGTGCAAGATTTATACCAGTTAAGTCGAACAGAATGGCAGCTAAGTTAGCAGAACTATATATGAAGTCGGTAGTGAGATTTCATGGAGTACCCAAAGGCATTGTGAGTGACCGAGATCCGTTGTTTACTAGTGGATTTTGGAAGAGCTTACAAGAGGCTTTAGGATCAGAATTACATCTCAGTACCGCATATCATCCTCAAACCGATGGTCAGACAGAGAGGGTGAATCGGATATTGGAAGATCTCTTGAGGGCTTGTATATTGGATTTCGGTGGAGCATGGGATGACCATTTGCATCTAGTGGAGTTTGCATATAATAATAACTACCAATCCAGTATCGGTATGGCTCCATATGAAGCTTTGTACGGAAGACCGTGAAATTCACCATCATGTTGGATAGAGACTGGCGAGAAGTTTGTGCTTGGACCAGATGTGGTGAGAGAAACTTCCGATAAGATCAAGATCATTCAGCAACGAATGAAAGCTGCTCAGGATAGGCAGAAAAGCTATGCTGATAAGAGGAGAAGGGACTTGAAATTCTCCATTGGTGACTTGGTGTTTGTCAAGATCTCTCCGTTGAAAAGCGTGATACGATTTGGCAGGAGAGGCAAGTTGGCACCAAAATTTGTGGGTCCTTTCCAAGTTCTCGAGGAAGTTGGAAATTTGGCGTATAGAGTTTGCTTACCAGAGAAAATGGCAGGAGTTCACAATGTGTTTCATGTTTCCCAACTAAGGAAGTTCGTTCACGACTCAAATGTGACTATTTCACCTGATCAGTTAGAGAACTTCGAAGTAGAACCTGAGGCGGTTGAGAACCGCAAGCCGATTCGTATTGTGGGGCATGATACGAAACAACTTCGAAGAAAGTCGGTGAAGCTAGTCAAAGTTCAGTGGGGCGAGGACGAAAATGATTGTGTTTGGGAGACAGAGGAGAGCATTAGAAAGGCTTATCCAGAACTCTTTGCCTGGTAAGATTTACTTTGCGATTTAGTTATTCCGCATGCTAGAATAGACTTGTTTTGCTTGTTTTGCATGTTTGATGGTTGTTGTATGATTGATAGGCATGCGGGACCCTTGTGTGTGTTTTGATTAGGGAATTTCGGGGGCGAAATTTCTTAAGGGGGGGAGAATGTAACGACCCGTGTTCTACACATCATAGGATTGTAGAATATTTATTTCTTTTCCGTGTGAAGTTGTATGGTCATGTAACTTTGGAAAACATTTATTAGAGTCATTTCCCCTGTTCATAATTTTTGTCGATTTTTAAATGACCATTTTGCCCCTAGTCAGTACTGTTTTGGCCATAACTTTTGATAGGGGAGGAATTTTGACCTGAAACCACTTCCATTAGATTCGTTTGATGGTTTCTCTTTCCGTAGAGTGGTCATAATAGCCAAACGGACTTACCGTTTGGGAGATATGGCTGAAACAAGGTTTGGAGGGTGAAAAACTGCTTAACCGGGCCAAATCGGGTGATTAGTGAGTAGGCCCATAACCCATTTCGGGATTAGGGTTATGGGAGGGCTGAAATGAGATGGAGAATCATTCCATTTCAGTTTTCTAGCCTCCACTTATCACCAAGGATCCCTAGAAATGGCCTCCAACCTTTAGATCACCTCCAAATCATCTCTTGGTCAAGGATTTGGCTTAGCAACCCCTAATCAAAGAAGATCTTCACCTAATCAACCTTGGAGCTGCTGTTAGCATTGGGATTCGCATCAAATCAGAGAATTATTTCAGATCTTAGTTTGTTTTGTGGCTAAGGTGAGTGATTAGCTTGCTTTTTGCACTAATTATGGTTATTCGGGGTGATTAGTGCTAATTAGCGTTTTTAAACGAAAATAAATTCTGGAAAAACGTTTATAAAATCTTAAATAATGTTTTAGACCTCTGATATGAGTTTGGGTTAATTTGGTTAAGTTTTGCTAATCATGTCATTAGTTATGCTCACATATGCTTAAGGGAAAATATGGGGTTTTGGGCATGTTTGATCTATTTTACCATGTCATATTGTTGTTTTGGTGTTTGAGGTCACTTGTATGTGTTGCTATGACTCTTTGGTATGCTTTGTGATTGGTTTCAATAGTTAGAAGGGTCGAAAACGCCGTCGAGAGGCGTATAAACACTTGCTGGAAAGTAGCAGGAATTGGTGCAGGAAATCGGATCGGATCGCCCCCTACCCGACCCGAACCGCCCATTTCCCTCCACCACGAACCGAACCGGATCGTTATAGTGAAGCAAGCTGCGCCACGAGCTGGAGGATCCGAACCGATCCGAGAAGTCGCGATCCAAGGCTTGGTGATTGAAGACTCCGTCCCGACCCGCCTGGAGTGATAACGACACGATCCGATCTGATCACCTTGAGGACAACGAACCGGAGACTTGGAGGAGGGCGAAGGGCTTGGAGCTATGACCAGGAGGCGTGACCCGAGCCGTTGCGTGGTGGAGAACCCGATCCGATCCAGATGGGACTGGAAGCCACGAACCGATGGTGCACTCCAATCCGACCCGAGGTAGCAGTCACGAACCGAGACGATGAAGACCACGATCCCAATGATGATGAAAGGGATCCGAACCGATCCAATGGAGATCCATAACCCGAAATGCAAAGGTAGTTCAAGTGGAAGTTCGAGCTCAGGATCCAGACGGGAACCAATGAGTTCACTTCGTGATTGGGCTTTGCTGCGGGACGTGTGCTAAGGAGTTGTCGGTGTCTATGACTTTGGACCATTATGTATTAGAGGTGTATGGACGGACTCGGGCTTTGGATATGGTGCGACTAGGGAGCTATCTACCAATGGAGTGGGATCATGGATACGTTGGGCGTGGTCCCATAGGTTTGGCGTTGGTGGTAGTAGGAATGGACATAGTCGTACAAAGTCGAGTTCTGTCGTTTTCTTGAAGGGAAATGGTGATCAAAGAAGTAGACACCGTATGCTTTACGCACTGAGTGAGAGATGCAAGGATGGTTGCTATGCTTGATTGTTTGACACACACATCCCCACCCCCGTATACTTATATTATGTGTTTGTGACATCATAGAGTGTTGTACCGTGTAGTACTAACTCTTTGGTTGCAGGTCCAGGTTCAGGTATGACTTAGTATACCTGTTATTATTCTGTTTATGCTTGCTACCACTCATACCAGACTGATGTCTGACCCAGAGTTTTATGTTTCTTCTTATTACTCTGGGTGCTCACACGAGCAGACTAGAGACAGGGATAGCTGGTAGTGCGCTTGGTAGATGGACTGAAGGCGAGCAGGAGGCTCCACGTATGATATATAGTTATTCTCCCTGTGTCGTGATCGGTATCTACTTTGGGCATTAGTAGCATACCTATTTTGTTTATCTTACAGACAGTATTTTGAAGTTGTAATAAGCTGTATTTGACTTTCTGCTACTCTGATGATGTTAGTTCAAGTTTTCAGCTTATGCACTGTCTCATCTGTTTTATGTCAAGTATATGTTGGTTATTATATTTTATTCCATGCGCTGTGAGACATATTACAGGTTCTTTATTTGGTTCGTCTTCTTTCTTTCTCTTCTTTGGCGACCGTCCCATGCCAATTGGACATGTGTACAGCGCACAATTGGAGTAAACGTCGGTTGGTGCGGGGCGGGCCGTCACAGGTACAACTCCGAAAGCATACCACCCAAAACCGTAAGCAAACAAAAGTAGGCAACCGAAGGTGTATAAACCAGAAGCTTAAAGCAACTGAAGTGAAGCGCTACGTCATGCAAAACAAGGTAGAGGGTTGTCGACACTACTTAGCTCAGTACCGATACTACTATTGGAAGAAAGTTTATAAGTCATCCGAAAGGGGTCACGGGTGAGGTTAATTGTGAGATCAAGACCGAAACCATGGGTTGTCAGAAGAAGGAAGCAGGTATACACTCTAACATGCTTAGCTCTGATACCTATATCAACAAGCAAAAGCAACAAAGATGAAAACCGAGCATGAAAGGAAGAAGATGGCAAATCCAGCATCAAGGCATGTAATAAAGATAATACACCAAAACGAAAAGGTATGGACGCGGACCGAGACCAGTAGTCCAGAAGCCAAGAGCCACCAAAGTCAGGCTCATAAATTCCGAGACCGAGCTACCGAAAGGAAAGTCAGCGGAACCACTCCCGAAAGCCCGAGATTAATATTCCAAAGGCAAGAAGACATCAACGAAGACATTCGAGAGGAAGAAAGGCGTAAACCTTTCTGCCAGAACTGATAGTCATAAGAACGGCCAGAACCTTGTTAAGGCATCCAAGAAAGGCTTTTGGTGGGTTCACAACAGAAGGGGGCCCAAAACCTCTAGGAATAAGACCCCAGGGGTCACATTTTGGGGGACTTTTCTCATTTCGCAATCTTACCCTCATTTCTAAGAGAGCTAACCCTAATTTGTAAATCAATTTGGGGATTTCTTATGTAACCTCCTCTATGAATAAACCATCAAAGCCCTTAAAGTGGACGTAGGTTCAATCCGAACTGAACCACTATAAATATTGTGTTGTTTACTATTTTTCATGTTATCTCATATATTGTTATGCTTATGCTGATGCGCCCTTCTCCATTTAACCTACCCAACAACTACCTAGTAGCCTTATGCCTACCTCTCAACGGAAGTCTTTCTGCACAAACCTTATCTATAACCTTAAGTCATTAGGATACCCTTTTGTAAGCCTTTAGCTTCCTAGTTTGTGTTGTGCTTAGGGAATCCTTATCCCATGGTAACTGTTGGTTGACAAGTCTCGTAAGCGTGATACTCACCCTTTAAGAGAAGAGTAACTAATCTTCGGGCCTAAGACCTTGATGTCTAGGAAATGGTGAACTAACTCAAGCTTACAGGAACTATATAATCCCATTTTCCCCTTAGGTCCATTTCCTGAGACTAATCTCCGGTGTTGACGAAAAATATCGTTAACACCTGTAATGTGTCGGCAAGAGCAAAATCCATTGGCTGATCGGAGTACTATGAAGGGGTCGGATCAAAAGTAAACGGTGGTGGATGAACTCTACTAGTAGCCACTTGGGGTCCTATATGATCAGAGTTCACATCCCGACAATTAACTGGCAACATGTACCGCCGAGGTGCAACTCAATTCCAATAAGTATCAAAATCTACTTGCAAAAACCCGGAAATCAGAGCCAATTAAAATTTTTTATTTTGGCTATTTTATTAAATTTTGAATAGTTAAAATAATTTATTTTAAATAATAATGATTAAAAATTTATTTAAATCAAAGTTTGAATGAATATATATATATATATATATTAATTTTAAAAGGAGTTAGAAATAGCGCGGTAGTTTGAAAATTTGAATTCAAACTTTGACTGACTATATAGGATGTAAAATAGATCGGATTGTGGTGTAACCAAAAAAATTTAAATCTGTTTAATAATATCTTTCCAACGAATCTAAAAAATTGAAATTTCATAGCGGGAATCAAAAGTTATGGCCAGTTGAATATTCAGAAAAGTCGCTATAGAATTTATATATATTTTTAATATATATATAGCCCGTATAAATAGCCATTTTGCAAACGACATCCATTTTTGATGAAACCACTTTTGTTGGAACTGGAATGTCAAATTATTGCTATATTCCAATTTTCATAATTTTTGGAATTAATATGTGAGCATGGCAAAAGAAAATGTGTTTTGATAATTTCAGTCAATTTCGATTGACCAGAAAATGACCATTTTTCAAACGGTCTTCAAATTTGACGAAACCAGTTTTGTTAGACCGTGTCGTCAAAACAAGGCTAGATATATTTTTTCTGGAATTTTTTAGAATCAGTATGTGGCCCCGGTAAATTAAAATGTACGATCAAATTAAATAATAAATTGTTTTATTATTTAATTTAAAGAAAAACATATCGTAACAACCGAATTGGGTTACGAAACATATCCCATCATGTCCGGCATGTGGGTATTTAGCTAGGGGCGACACTCGTTGGGTTTGAATTGGAGTTCGTGTAAGCAAAAAGGTATTTTTGGATTTTAGGATAATTAAATAAATAAAATATAAATACCGAATAAAATATGGTATACTGTATTAACCCTAACATCATACTGTAGCCGCCATCGTTCAGTTCCAATGGCCATACAGCTCCAAATTTCTTGCCATAAATCCTTGAAATCCATTCGATAATTTCAGAATCAATCAAAGCAAAAATCAAAGAGGGGAGTGTGTTCTATAACTTGAACGGTTGTGATCGAATAAGAAGCAGTATTCTCCTCGAATTCAACGCAGAAACCGACGCCGTTCATCGGCCAACCGTCACCACAGGGTGCGATCGAGTTCGGTAGGAGGAGGACCTTCGGGTGCGCCGTTCGAAGCTCTACGACGTAGTGAAGATTGATCTGACTTCGGTGCCTCGTGGTTTGTGCGAAGTGGAAACCTAATTTCGAAGGATTGGGTTAAATGTCGACTTGTTGTTGTGAAAGGAGGTGTTAAGGAAGAAGGTGTTTATTAAATAAATAAATTAATTTATTTTCTTTAAAATATGGTCAACCTTCATAAAATCATATCTCGCTCATATGTTAACGAAATCTGATGAAACAAGAAGCGTTGGAATCCTTGAATCGAGATCTACATTTCAGAACTGACCGTAGAATTTTTAGATCCTTCTACAATTTTTGAAAAAATTAAAAGTGATCTGAGATTTCAGAATCCGAATTAATTAAATAAAATATATTAGGATGCAGACGGAGTTTAGAAACTCCCGACACCCGTTGTCCACAAACCATGGACGACTTGTTTGAGTTTTGACTGGAAATTTGGTGAATATTACGAATGGTTGATTGTGGATTTTGGTTGAAAACAAATATGATTAGTTTGTGGAAAAATTCGTCTGCGTATGAAATAGATTATTGAAATCCCCCTTATCAAAAGCTGCGAGGCTTTAAGGTAGCGCGAGGAGCCGTACATCGGGACGGTGCCGGTTTTAATTGCCCTGCCGTTATGCTGCCGAAATTTTCTGAAATCTTCATGTGTTGTGAAATACTCATATATGAAATGAAATTTGTTTGAACATCCAAAATTCACATTTTTTTATCGAATATAGAAATATGGAAAATATTCATTGTTTAGAAATGAAAATAAGTTAAACAATAAAAATTTACACTTTTATTGTATATGAAAATTGCTCATGTTTTTAATATAAACATGTTAACATTAAAAATATTATTTTTAATGTAAAAGTAGAAAATTAGAAAAATGATCATATCTTGAAAATAAAAATATGTATACATTAAAATTCTGAATTTTAATGTAAAGTAGAAAATTATAAAAATTGTTCATGTTTAAAAATGAGAAAACATGTTTACATTAAAACTATATTTTTAGTGTAATGAATAAAATTATAAAAAATTGTTCATGTTTAAAAATGAGAAAACATGTTTACATTAAAACTACATTTTTAATGTAATGAATAAAGATTGTTCATGTTTTGAAATTGTAAAACATGTTTACATTAAATACATTATTTGTAATGTAACGAACAGAAATATGTGAAAAGTGTTCATGTTTTGAAATAAAACATGTTTAACATTAAAATTTTCATTTTTAATGTAACTATAGAATACGAGAAAATTGTTTATGTTTTTAAAATAAAACATATTAACATTAAAAGCTCCATTTTTAATGTAATGTAGACAACTGGAGAAATGTACATGTTTTGAAATAAAAACATGTTAACATTAAAAACCATATTTTTAATGTCATGAAATGAAATTAGAAAAATGATCACATTTTGAAGACAAAACTATGTTAACATTAAAAATAATATCTTTAATGTCATGAATGAAATGAAGATAAAAGATTACATTTTTCATAAATGTAATATAAGAAAAGAAAAAGATTACATTTTTCATAAATGTAATATAAGAAAGGAAAAAGATTACATTTTTCATAAATGTAATATAAGAAAGGATTACATTTTTTTATATAATGTAATAGAAGAGTAGAAAAGTTTTACACTTTTATGTAATGTTAAAAGTTTACATTTTAATGTAATGAAATAGTTTACATTCTTTTATGAAATAGAAAAAGGTTACATTTTTATACAATGAAAAAGATTACATTTTTATGTAATATAAAAAGACTATATTTATATGTAATATAAAAAGGATTATATTCTTATGCACATTTTTAATGTAAAGAAATGAAATAGGGAAAATGTCATGTTTAACAAATAAAAACATGAATACATTAAAAATCACATTTTAATGTAAAGTATGAATCATTAGCAATATTCATTTTTGAAATGAAAGAGATAAACATTAAAATTTTATATTTTTAATGTAAAAGGGATTGATTAAAAATATATATATATTTTCATGAAAGGTTAAACATTAAAATTTTACATTTTTAATGTAAAGAGGATTCATATAAAAAGGCTATGATTTAATGAAAATGTGTATGACATAAAAATTTACATTTTAATGTAATATATGATTTCACATAAAAGAAATCAATGTTAATTTGAAATGGTTTGAAATCGTTGAACAATTTATATATATATATGTTTATATATAAATATAAATTAAAATAAAACGAACCGCGCTGCTGTAGTTCGCGTTTTGAAATCGTAACTTCAAATGATTATACCGAGAGATCCGACCGTCGGATTTTCCCAAAACTGGAACCGTTGGGTTCGTTTTGGAAAGATCTTTCCAACGATATAAAATTTGTGAAGATCCAACGGTTAGATTTCTAGAAATGTGTAAATCAAATTTTTATGAAAACAGCACCAGGGCCATGTAATGACCCGAAGCGTCGTTTAATTGAAAATGGCTATTTTTAAATAAATAAAAATAGCAATAAATCGTTACAAATTAATATTAACAATATGGGATGAAAAGATTGATTTAAATTATATATATTCGAGAATTATATGAAAAGTCCGAGTTAAATCTCATTTCAAATAATTATACGACGATTGGAAGTCGAAGATTTGAAGACGGTGATTGAAGACCGGCGATCTTCACATCGGATGGATGACTACTGATGCCTTGGATTGGTTAGCTCCCAGGAGGGGTTACAGTGGTAGTTTTCCGGACGTACTTGTTGATTATCCAGATATGCTCGGTGTCTCCAGTTTCGTTCAAATCCAGAACGGACTTGTAAAAGGATGTATGTCTGACATTGGATTTTATTCTGTGCTGATTGAGTTCTATTTAATATATATCTATTGGGTGGCGGAGAATTTATTCTCTTGCCTAAACCCCACCCTGAGATGTACGAGCTCAGAGGTTATATATTGGTAGACCTCAGTCGCATGGCGTGAATTGTCAATGTGGCATGGCAAGATGCAAATGATCAAGGCTTATTGTTAAAAAGCAGAGCCTTGTGGTTGATGATCAAAGCACAACTTTAAATAGCATAGCTTTGTGTATAGCATTACTTCGCGAGCCTCACACCTCGGTATGGACTAGAAACGGGAGCAAGAACTACAAAGAGGACATACGTTTCTTTCTAGCTAGAAGTGGTGTCAGCGACTTACCAGCCCTGACATTTTTACTTATGTGGATAATGGAATGAGGCGCCTCGGTTATTTGAGTCCCTAGTGGCTCTATTTATGCCCCATAGGGAGGGGAAACGTATTGTTCAGGCATTGTTAATCCACTAACATTATTTGTGGACCGGCCCTGAAGATCCAAGGGACGATGCGTTCTATTCCTGAGACATGGGCTAGATTGTCTCGAATTCGGTAAGGACTATCTTTTGCCTTGGTTCATGATGGAAATCTAGCTTCCAATACGACCCATGCGGTTTTGATTGTATAACTAGTATGGCGACATAGTATATGGTAGCTATGCCTTCTATGATTGATATTATGATTGAAATGTTTTTAAAATATATATACACTAATAATAATATCAAATTCATTTTATCGTATTAAGCATTTTTGACCATTATAAGGTAAAACTTTATCCTCCGGTTTACGTTGCGTTGTGTGATGGGACTTGAGTCTTATAATGGTTTCATTTTTGTAAAAAGCATTGCGTTGTTTAACGATTTACTTTATTTATGCATTGGCAATCCAATGGAGTAAACCCGTTCCGCGTTAGCGACATGGTCCTGCGATCAGCCTTATTATTAAATAGGTTAAATAAGATTTATCATACCAGTCCCATGACTGACTCGTAGTTTGTTTCACTTTGCAAACTCGGGTGCCCTCTTTTCCACATGGGCAGCCTTGTATATAGGTTTAGCAGATTCATTCTGGATAGCTATGGAGCTGAAGATGGATATTATCATTCCTATTTTGCTGTTCAGACTTCACTTAGTATATTATGTTTTTATTCTGCTGCGGACATTTTATATTAAGCTGAAACTGTATTCTGTGCTAATTATGATCCTATTATGATGTGTAACTCTAATGATGTATTATTTCCAGTGTAATTTGATGAACATTATCTGCTGTAATTCTCTATTTCTGTTCTACTGTTATTGTTATGTGTTATATTTCAATGATTATCCTTGCTTTCGTACTACGGGAGTTTGGGGTCATCACACTACTCCTGGTAAAAAAAAGCATATCAACCCATTCTGCCTGTCTCATATCCTGTATGTATTGTCTCCCCATGGAACGATGCTACCCAAACGTATCATCAATAGAAAGTGGATCTTCGGTATACGCAACTCACCGGGCCTCTGATAATAATGATCTCCTAAGTACCAAATAAGAAGTATTGATTGCTAAAAATGTCGCATGCCAACACCCAAATGTGTATGCGATGTAAGCATACTAAATAAGTAAAGTAAATGCGGGAGACACAACTTTTATAATGGTTCGACACTAATGCCTACGTCCACTTTATAATGATCATTCATCATATGATATACGATTACAATGTTGTATAAGTTTCAATGATATTCGAGTGCAAAGTATTACAATAGAACAACATGTCCTTCTTCTTCCTCCTTTAGATGAGTTGACTTGGTCAACTGTATCCCAAAATGACCCTTAATGTCCAAGAAGTCCAAAAGAGCCCAAATGTAGCATAACCATCCTTGTGAAGGTCTAAGTGTTAATGGAAAACGTGCTTGCCACATTTTAGTTGCTCTTGTCATGTCCAATGGCTAAGAAAGAAGAGTTGGAAGCCATTAATGAGTATTTGGAGCTCTAGTAGTCCAAAAGTTCCAAGGGGAAAAGATCTAAATGAAGGCCAAGGCTCGGGGTATTTATAGGAGGGAGGTTAGGTGGGAGTAGGTAGGAAACGGGACCCACAAGCCTTGAATTTTGGACCCTAGAAACAGCCACAGAACAAGAAATTGTACACCCGACAAGGGGTACGAATTTTGTACCCCTCAGGGGATATGAAATTCGTACCCCCTGGGGGGATACAAAATTCGTACCCTCTAGGGGGATACGAATTTCGTACCCTTTCAAAGGGTATGAAATTGATGGAGGAGGGGGCCGAAATCGTGCTGTTGAGGGAGTCGAAGTTCCTGAACGCGGAGTGAAGGAATCCGATGTTTTGTTGGTCCGAGCTAAAGGGATCTGAGCTTGTGGCTCGGAGAAAATCGAATGAATTGGCAGCCAGAACTATGGGGCCACAGACCCCCACCGGTGCTACTATCGGACACACTTGATGGCTTGCCTTTGGCGCGACTACTGGTTTGCCTAAGAGTCATAGCGCAAGACCTTGGAATGGGTGTCGTTCTTGGGCCCAAGAGAGACCATTTGATAAGTTTTGGGCCTTCTTATGTTTGCGACGCGACTTCGACCAAATCGCTTTGTGTTTCCAGACGCCGTTCTTCATGCTTGAGCGCGTTGCTAACCAAATACTTGACGTGTGATAGGTTTGACTAAAAAGCGTGTCAACAGAAAGGTAGCATGGCGGGAGCAAGACAACACCACGCATGGATAAACGACACGCAATGACTAATGAATGTCCATCACCTAGCGGGCCACACTCTGACGGAGACATCCAATAAGTAGTCCACGGTGCTCGTGTCTGACACCGGTAGGAGCACGATGGACTACGTGACTAATCTCCCATCGATGCATGTGTGGGAAAAAGGACTTGAACAACATGACTGGCGGTCAGAGCTATGCGTGGATGCATGTTGATTGTGTACTCGTAGTACCAACATGACGACATGTATCAAAAAACAAATATCTACTGAACCTCTCCAAAAGCGTAAGGGTCCAGTGCGATGTATAGACGTCCCAATATAGTTGAGCCCTAATCAATCATATGCAGATGCTCTAAATTGGCTGGTGCTGCTAGATAGCCCATTCAAATCAAACTCTTTTGGTTTGAAAAGCATGTCAAACCAAAGAGACATAAAAGGGAGCCCGAGATAGTGTGTCCTGCATATCCACTGCATCCATATTTTCTATAATGTACTCAAGTAAATATGCAATGGAAATGGCTCTGTTGGATATACAATCGACAGCAAAATTGGGAAAATACTGCAAGTAAGACTCGGGAGACTCATAGAAGGAGTCGAATGGGCATGTGAGTCTATTAGGGGTGCCTATCTTAATCCCTGTAAGCATATAAATATCGGCTAGGGTGATACTAGCTCAAAATCAGGAAATTGGAAAGTGTGTGTTTGTAGGCCACTATCCCTCTAATAAGGCCTCTAGCAACGGTCGATCGAAGGTATGGGGTGGTATAATCTTTAAGAAAAGACCAAATGGACTGGCCAGTAGCCTCTCTCGAATAACAAGTGGTCATACGCCAAAGGCATGTGTAATAAACTTTGCTCAACTCCCACGAACGCAAATGTAACGCATCTAATATTTTTTTTAGTCGTTTACTAAACAATGAAATAACAGTTCATACCACCTACGTACTTTGGTGAAATATTTTACAATTCAGTAAAGATATATGTTAAATTAAGAAATTATACCTGAATGGTCTCGAGGGCAGTAAACAAACAGTGAGTGAATCCATGCGGTAACTTATGAAGAATCTGTCGGTTCCGAATCATCGTCAATTGTTGGTGGAGTGTGCACTGGACCAGCTGCATTGTCCAACTGAGCTCGTACAGTCCGTTTACCGATCTTCGTACAACGTGGCGGCATCCCGACGTCCGAAGCAATAAAAAAATTAAAAATGAGGATTTAGTGGGGTTATGAGGGTTTTCGGCCTAGCACGTTTTATTTATAGACACGCTAGGCCGAGCGCCGATTTAATCGGCGGGTTATTCGTAACACGCCGATTAAATCGGCACGTTATCGTAACGCACCGATTAAATCTGCATGCTTTGAAAAAATTGATGCACGCCGATAAAATCGGCGTGCGTCTGTTGGGACATTCAATAAAATCTTCCTTGAATCTTACGACTCGTTAGATTACGGCTCGTAAATCTGTTAGAGATGCTCTAATTCATTACATATCTTGACTTTTATTTCTCTTTCTCTATCAATTTTATTTTTATCATATGCTCTATGTTCATGGGATGCTCTATGTTCATGGGATGCTCTATGTTTATGGGATAACATATCTTGCTGAAATTGTTACACGGTAATATAGAAAACTTATATTACATACCGACTTCAGCAGTTTCTTACCAACTTTTTTGTTGTAACTTTGTATACTGGTCTATGTATATGGAATAGCTCTAGCATGCTAAGTGTTTCAAATCATGAACCAAAGTATGAAGTTTTCTTTTTTTTTCAATATTTATATCTAACATTTTCAAAATGTTGATTTGTTTTTAGAATAAGAAAATAAAGTGAAGTTTTTTTTTTCAATTTGAATTTTGATCAACTCAGTGCAATTATCGCAGTTGTTCTTAAAATTATAGTCAAATAGAAAGGGTTTAATTAGTAATCCCTAACAATTGTGAAAGGTCAAAGATTTAAAACGCTGACTTTGTGAGGATAATAGAAGCGATCTGCTCTCCTCAAGAAGCTGCTTGCATTTTGCTTGACCCGCCTATTCACACAATTTTTTTTGGGAAAATTCTATTTAGACCCAGGTATTTACTGAGTAGCCCCCCCTTTTTAATGAAAAAATTCAAGGAGGAAACTGCTCTTTTCAGTTATAGTTTTTTTAACTGTCTAATCTACCTCGTAGGGACTCTACGTGGTTTGTAAGAAAACCACGTAGGAGCACTACGGGGTACACTAAAGAACCAAGTAGAGCTTCTATGTAGTTTTTTAGTGTACCATGCAGTGCTCCTACGTGGTTTTCTTACAAACCACGTAGAGTCCCTATGAGGAAGGGTATTTTGGGTTTTTATTATTTCACGGGGGGCTACTCAGGAAAATGAGGGGTTTGCTCATTTTTGCTGGATTGTAGGGGGCTACTCGGCAAATTGTCGTGTCCAAATAGAGTTTGCCTTTTTTCGTTTCAATCTACAAGTTCGTTCGTTGTTTACTTGCTCCTACCTTCGCCTTGATCTACAGTCACAGTTTTGGTACTTTCCTAAAACCTAAGTGTAATATTATTTGTTAACAACCTTGTTCGTGTTTCTGATGCAAATTTTAATTTTTTTTAATTGTATTTGCTTAAGATTAATAATATTTGTCTCTTACTTAAATTTTACCCGCTGTAAATTGAAAAGAGAGAACCAATTGATTTGTTATCGTGATCGTTATTGCTGACAAGATCTGTAAGTTGACGTATAGTAGTTTTCTACTTCTTCTAACAGTTATTGCTTAACTCTGAGCTTTAAGCTGTGATTTTAATGTTTATAAATTCAATAGGATTTGCGAGTTCAACACCATAATTTAAAGAAATTCCCTTAAGCTCAATTCAAATAACTAATATGGACAAGCGATCTAGTTAGCAAAATCGCGTAATTTGGTTGTTTGTATGATATTCCCTCCAATCCGAAATATAAGTCCTTTTAGATATTTGCACGGAAATTAAGAAAACATTCAAATGCTTCTTTTTGGTGGATTGGCTCCTTTTTTTCATGCGAAGTTAAGTTATTTTCTCTATTTCCAAGCACAAAAAAGTGGTTGTTGGGGTTTTTAAAGCAACCACCTACTCACATGAGCCAATAGAAATACTTCATGGCAAGTCAATAAAGTAGGTACAATTTATTATAGGTAAAAACATCTTATATTTTGAAAAACCAAAAACTTCACAAAACATCCTATATTTTGGACTGGATGGAGTATTTATCTTCTCTCTATATTATCAGTTCTTTGTCTTTCAATTGGCACCTGTTTGTTAGATGTATTGTACGCAACATGGCTTTGATGCAAACCATAAGCATGGATTAATTACAGTTATTGGTCAGTTGAGCATCGTAAGAAAAGGTAATTTTAAGCATTTCCATGTCAATGTAATTTCTTTTCTATATATGGATTAAACAACAAATAAGTCTGTGTAGTTGACAGTTCATAGGAAAATAAAAAAAGTTATGTAGTTGATGGTGCCTTATACATAAGATAAAAAACAAATGAGTATACGTATTTGATCATACTTTATACATGCAGTACAATTGTTTTTGATGTATGAATTAGATAGAAGGTTTTATGCCATAGGAAATATATAGTTAACAATAGTACTATTATTTTTTATGAATAAATGAAATAGCAATCCATGTATTTGAATGCACTTTATGCACTCTACATTAAAAATTTATGGTGGGTTGTTGTTCAAAATTGAAATATTATATCATGTTCAACTTTTACAAACTAAGTAGTAGGAAATAATTTTGATTATGATGTAATATACTAGATCCAAATAGTAAAAATAAAATGACTAAGGAACAACTTTAAAATATTTGTTCAGTCTATATTATTTTAGCATTATCATTCATCGTCGAGCACATTAATTTATGACGAGTAAATGTAAGAAACTTAATATTTTTAGCTAAAGATGCATGCATGCTTCAGATCAACTGGTTCTGATTATTATTAAGCTTGAATTTTGTTTCTAAGTTTATGTTAAATAAAATATTTGAGTGGCATTCTGATCTGGGGAAGCATTTGCACAATATCATTAGACAACCGTGCATTAGAACCATGTTCTCATATATGGATAAATGCACCTAGAACATCGACTAATGGACATAGACCTACATATCAAACATCAAAAGAATATGTGCATTATAGAGGAATTCAACTGAAGGAGAAACATTAGAGTTTGTGGCAATGATAGTCGGAAAAGGAGATGCATGTGTATGCAAGAACAAAAAAAAAGTAATTCACTGGAAGGAACCAAGTTGCAGGCTATTGATTGAGGCATTGCATGAGCGTAATTAAAACTTTGAGTCAAAACAAGGAGTAGCATGAGAAAAATGTAGCAGCACACTAGGAAGAATAACCAGATCTGTAGCTTGATCTTATGGAAAATTGATATAGTCTAAACGAGATATGCAAGCATGAACAACCGAAGCATTCAACCCATATGTATGATGTGCAAAAGGAAAACTTGAAGCATTCAACACTTAGAGCATCTCCAACAAAGGAGAGATTCATCTCCTGAATTAAAGATATTGGTTAAAATGGTCCCCAATAGATGTTGGGGACCGTAATATTGATGGAAACGTTACGGGATCAATTCAGATTCCTGAATTGATCCCGCGCGCCGAATTTATCGGCTCGTGATGTTGCGAGCCGAATTTTTCAACGCGTGCTATCCCGAAATTCGGCGCGTGATCCCTCGAACATTTTAAATTTTTATTTTACCTATTCTACCTTATATATTACTATGATGAAATAAAATCGTTATTATTTTCATAGAAAACGGTTATGTTTTGGAAGACAGAAATAAACTAATTTAACTTCGGATCATAATAAAAGTTGATTAATAACACATAAAAATACAATAGTATGCAATTGCTGAAATAAAAAACTACAACATCATTACTGCATAAATTCGTACAATCATAAAATAAAACATGAGTTTGGACAGCTTCATAACTAGGTATCGCCATAGTGGTTCCATAAATGATCCATAAGATCTTTTTGCAGCTGGTTATGGAGTTCTGCATCTCGAAACATAACCTAACGGTTCAAATGAATGTTGAAATCCTCTTTAGTTAGTGGGGTGTTTTGTCGGAATACTTAGGGTCGTTGCGAAGCACCATCATATTCGTAGTGACGTTATCCTTCATCCATCTCTCTTTCATCTTCTATAATCATGTTGTGTAGAACGATGCAGGCAAACATGATTGTTGACATCTTATTCCTAGACCACAGCCGACATGGATTACTTATCATTGCAAATCTAGATTGCAAAACACTGAATGCTCGTTCTACATCTTTCCTTTGTCCCTCCTGCATCGCCGCGAATTTGACTTATTTAGGAGTCAATGGATTTGGACATGTTTTAACAATGGTGCTCCATTTCGAGTAAATGCCATCACCTAGGTAATAGCCATGGTTGTAAGTATTTAGGCCCAGGGTAAATGTTAAAGGAGGTACCTGGCCTTGAGAAAGATCATTGAATAGATGGGATCATTCTATAACATTTAAGTCATTACTTGAACCGTGGATTCCGAAGAAAGCGTGCCATGTCCACAAATCGTACGATGCTACAACTTCCAAAACGATGGTTGGTCGCCTTTCCATGTCGTTGTACGCACCTTGTAATCCCTTAGGGCAGTTCTTCCATTCTCAGTGCATACAGTCCAGACTTCCTAACATTCCCGGCCACCACAGCTTGATAGATTTTTTCAAGTGTTTCAAGTGTCGTGCTCTCTGCTATTCGGTATGCATCGTCCGAAGCATCAACAGGAGTGCCATAAGCTAACATTCTCATAGCGGTCGTCATTTTCTGAAAATCGGACAACCCCTGCGTCTTCGAATCATTTTGTTTGTACTTAAAGTAATCATTGTTACCTTGAATACCCGCCAATATCCAAAGAAATAGATTTCTCCGCATCCTGAATCTTCTACGAAACATATCAGATCTGTAAGTGCAGTTGTCATTGAAGTAATCTTGCATCAGAGACTTATGGTATTTAACATGATTTCGGTGTATAAACCTCCTTCCAGGAACCGATACCCCTCGAGTTGTGGATGATGAACCGTATGCTGCATGGTATAAGTCCCATATTTCTTGTATTTCTTCTGCTTCCTCTTGAAGGATTTCCTCTTCTTCCGAATCGCTATTAAAAGCCATGATGCATTTCATAAAATAGGAATCCATTTATTGGATATAGCGCTCCTTTATTGGACATAGCACTCCTTTATTGGACAGAGTGCTCCTTTATTGGATAGAGAGCCCATTTATTGGATAGAGAGCTCCTTTATTGGACATAGCACTCCTTTTTTGAACATAGCGCTCCTTTAGTGGACAGTGCGCTCCTTTATTGGAAAGAGAGCTCGTTTATTGAACAGAGAGCTCCTTTATTGGTATGAGTGTTCCTTTATCGACACATGTCTTGGTCCAGTTCGTAGTGTGCAGGGTCGTCCACGTAATAACTGCGTAGGAATTTAAGTGTGTAGGGTCGTCCATGAAAATGTAGCCAAGGGATTTAAAAAGTCCTGGTCGTCCACGTAATAGCTCGTGTTCAATGCCAAGCCAAAACGATATTAAATAGCTCGTGTTGAATGCCAAGCCAAAACGATAGTGTAGATTCGCTATCATGGCTATAGTGGACAGTGACTAGTGCACAGTGATGATTCTCTATCACGGATGTTTTGACCATTGGACTATGTGTAATATTTTTATTATTAAACTGCATATACTTATGTATCATAGTTTTAAGTAGTGAGATATTTATTTACTTCGTTTGTATCAAGGTTTATGGTTTTTATCTACCATGTTTTCATAACATAAATGAGAAGCTTGCAACAATGACAATTACAATAATAAGAAATGCCAAACTACAATCATATGAACTACAACAACTGAACACATTAACATCAAATTCAAAGTATAATACAAAACAATAAGATAGTTTCCATATACACCTACCACGGACGGGGGAAAAATCCAGCTCTATTTGGCTCAATAACAATCTTGTTCAAGCGTCTTATTTTGGCTTGCGCTTCCAGTGCATATTGAACTCCACGTTCGCACATCGGAGGGTCAATCCACTGCTTAAAGTAACAACAATCAATTTCATCAGGAAAAACCTTATGGTCCTCGTAAGCTTCACAACCAAAAAATCGACGACCGACATTTTTTTTGGTTTTCAAAACAACCACCACTGATTCTTCTCCATAATAGCAGAAAGGTTTGGATCCACCCGTATGTAGTGGCTTGACAACGCACCCTTCAACTACCATTTCTTTTCCAAGTCGTTGATTTGCTACCCCCTCATCGTTATTTTCCCAGTTGTTCATGGTGGAGCCTACACTTTCGTTTCCCTGTTTCCACATACACCAATAAGGCAAATATACTATTTTCTTTTAAAGTAGAAGGCTGAAATGGGCAGAGAGGAAGGAGAAGGCGGCTGGACGAAAAGAAATTGCGAATGATGGTTTAGCCGGCTTCAGAGTAGTCGATATATATAGTGAATAACAACAAATGGAGTGTACATGTGTTGTGCGCTGTTTTATTGGTTGAATTTCTAGCCAAAACGATATTAAATAAAATTAAAATCCTTTATTTTGTATAAATAAACATTATAATTTATAAATGAATTCCGCAGCGACTATTTGAAAATTTGATTTTGCCATACAGCAAAATCTACAACATGAAATCTAATTTTTTTTCTTCCATTAGAAAAATAATATCAAATAAAATTGAACGTTTCTTGTTTCTATGAAATTCGACTTAAATTGGATCCTGTACAACCAATTAAATTTCAAAACGTTAAATTACAAACTACCGCGCCACTTTAGTTCGTTTTATAATTATAGTATAAATTAAACGTTTCAAACATCGTTTGACATTACACACAGCATCATAAAATATAGATAATAAAGGGTCCAGTACACAGAACATCAAAAAATATATTCTTCGACAGTAATAAAGATAAAGTGTAGATAATAAAGTATAGTACAACATGCATCAACGTGACATATCAAAACGAGCATACATGAAAGAATAATATAAAGTCCACTACATCATGTCATACACTTACATAGAACATGATAACAAAAAACAAGATATAATATTTAGCAACCTCATGAAAGTCATCCTAAATCTATAGCATCATCGTCATCATCGTGCTCAGACTCCACCCCCTCCCGGTCCTCCACCCCCTCCTGGTCATCCACTCCCTCCTGGTCCTTCACCCGTCCTGAACCTCCACCAGTACATGACCCTCCAGTGGTACCTAATGCTCCTGTATCACCACCCCCTGCTGTCGCTAGTCTGGCCTGTAAGTCATCAATCTGGTCATACAAACCGTGAACTATCACCTGGTGCTCCTCATATAAGGACTGAGAATGTAGCATGGCCATCTCTTGAATAGCAGCATTATGTATCTTATGATGGTCTAGCAAGGGTGCAAACTGCAAATATAGAACATATAAAATCAGTTTATATAACTTATAACGTACAAGGTAATAAATCCACAAGTAAGAATAATACCTCATGTGCCGAATATAATCCAGAAGTAGGGACACCGTGTACCATCTGAGTAGGTGGGTAGGTAATAGACAGGCATAGCTGTGTACTGCTGAGATCATATATCTGAAATGTATCAGCCAGAGCGAAATCCATAGGCTAGTTGGAGAACTGTAAAGGGGTCGGGTCAAAAGTAAACGGTGGAGGATGAATGTAACACCCCGCCTCCGCTAGGGTCACTCGCAAAGGAATGCACTAGCTTTAGAGGGGCATTATTGGTAAACATGCACAGAAATATCACAAGACAGAACATATAACATAGCGGAAGTAAAATCAAACTTTCATAAATATTAATAATTAAGGTCTAAAGCCTTTTACATCAGAGTACATCAAAACCTGTCTTGCAATAATAAAGAAGCATAAAGACTTTTTCATAAATTATTCCCCAAGTAAAAACAGTAAAGTAGCCATAGCCAAGAGAAGTCCAAGCCATCCATGATGACCTTCAAGCAGAAGAAGTCCGAACTAAACAACAGTATTTCCTCCCTGTAACCTGGGGGGGAACGGAAGAAAAGAGGCGAAACAAAACGGGTCAGTCAAAAAGACTGAGTAAGCCCTATCTACTATTAGTATAAAAACTAGTAAAGTTAACTGACATGAGAAACTGAGATGAACATAAGCATGATAACAAGATGGATAAGCTAAATCAAAATAACAGGATGAACTACTGAACTCAGGTAAACTAAGGTGTCATGATAAATTACGATGTCAAGATAAAACAAGGTATCACATCGTCAGGTTTCTATCAAGTATAATATCCCCAAGATATCTATCACGTATAACGTCCCATGGTATCTATCCTGTACATCTGCTCTGCACCTACCGTACTAGTACCCCAACTGTATTACGTGTTATCCGTGAATGACCCTTACTCAAAAGTCGTGTAATGGTCCATGTCAACCTAATATGCCGCATATATAGGTTACTCAACTCATATGTTTCTTTCCATGTATAAGTTCAGTCCTTTGCCGTAGGCTGTACGGGCTTTCCCATGTAAACGGTTTATCCTTGAAGTTGTTTTGGACAGAAACCCTTGATCTAGTTGTGTTTCCTTACCATGAACTATCGCGCGTCCACTTAGGATTTATGCCACCTAGGACCGCTAGGGATTATGCTACCTAATGAACGTTTCTGTGTCTCGGTTTGGGTTTTGGCCACCTAGGACCACTAGGGATTACGCCACCCGTCAACCGCGCCCTTGATCCCACGTATGTATCGTGAATCGTTTTCCATGTCTAGATGCACATGTTCCCCAATGTGCCATCCGAGTTCCGTGCCAGGGAAAATCAAGAAATACGGAACTCGGTCGGGAGCTTTAAATCGTCTGTCGATGTAGATATCAAGGTCTGTTTTTGTACCCGTGGCTATGGTCCCACGTGACCCCTCCCTCAACTACTGAAAGGCAATCCAAGAAAAATCATGTATAAGAACCACTCCCCGGCCCCACTATAGCCCACTTTCCTACGGGCCAACCTCACCCATGACTCGATAGCAAGCACATGGTCTGTTGGGGGTTCCCTGCCTTTCCGCACGTACACGATTGACTAAAGATGGTAGGTAGTCGACGATGTGCTATCCAGGGCAAAAACAAGAATCTTCGACTCCACGCTAATCCATCCTAGTCTTTAGGTTGCTCGCATAGCAACCAAGGCATACTCTTGGTCCTTCTAACGCAGACCTTAACCTCTCATGGGCCTAGTATAATTACCTGGCAGCCCACAGAGGGATCCCAAGAATATCCTCACGTCCCCCGAAGCTTCCACTTCGGCACCCAGTGCGCTGGAGCTTTTATCCAAGTCAGATAACTTGCTCCCCCTCGTATACTAAGCGATGACCTACCGTATCAGGTTACTCATCGTTTTGAGAATTAGTCCTATGTCCTTAGCTAAGAATTATTACTTAGTTACCCTTAACTAAGGTTTACCACTTAGCTTCCTTTCCCGTTATCCTTGATTAACCACGGTTTTCTACCTAGTTCTTCTAGCTAGGGTTTGTCTATTGGGTTAAGTGTTATCATTCAAGTCCATGACTTAACCCGCCCACGAATCACGTCAAAGATTGGCTAAGTATTTAAGTTCAAGACTTAGTCCCACAAGTTGGTTAAGTGTACCCAGAGGCTCATGACTTAACCCTATCAAGTCAAATTGGTCAAGTACTAGCTTACCTTAATCCTATCGGATTATCTTGCTAGATCGATTAAGCATAGATTATCTTAATCCAATCAAATTATCGAGTCGGATTGGTTAAGTATAGGTTGGCTTAACCCCATCCTCTAATCGTACTACAATGGTTAAGTATATTCTAAAAAGGTCTTGTGACTTAACCTTATCAGTTCCGCGTATTAGATTTGTTAAATGTAAGTTACTTAACCCCATCAAATCATCATGTATAATTGGTTAAGTATAAGTTGCTTAACCCCATTAAATTATCACGTTAAGTTGGTTAAGTATTGGTTACTTAACCTCATTGAATTACCGAGTTTAAATTGGTTAAATGTTTAACTTAACCCCATCGAATTACCGTGTTTAGATTAGTTAAGTGTGGATTACTTAACCCCATCTAATTACCGTGTCGGATTAGTTAGGTGCAAATTACTTAACCCCATCCCCTAATCATCTTGTATGGTTAAGTGTCATTAAGAAAACTTACTTAACCTTGCCAAATTATCATGTTGGATTGATTAAGTGTTGGTTAACTTAATCCCCGTCCACTAGTCATATAAAAATGGTTAAGCGTCATTAGGCAAATCAAATCACTTAACCTACCCAACCTTGTCATGTTTTGTTAAGTATCATTAGCCTAACCAATTTACTTAACCCATTTACCCATGTCATATTTGGTTAAGAGTCATTAATCAAATTAACTTAACCCTATCATGTGGCATTAACTACTTAATGCACCCCAACCTCTCACATTAGACTTTGTTGTGGTTACTAGTTAAGCCGGTCGGTTCCGGGTAGCTTTACACCACAACTTGGTCTAACCTCGGGTTCAAGCACAACATGACCAACTTCTCACATTGGGTCCTATTGTTTGCAACTACTAGTTAGGCCGGTCGGTTCCGGGTAGTTTTACGTTGCAAACTCAACCCAACCTCGAGTTGGCCACTTTCATGTTTAGTCTAGTGTCATGTTCATAGTCAAGTTTTCAAGCAATTGGGTAGACCTAACTTAATAGGTAAATTCCCAATGGGTAGACCTAACTTAATAGGTAAATTCCCAAGCTTATGTTTTTATGCATACTTACATGTCAACTTCCATGTTATATTTCAAGTCATGTTTTCAAGTATAAACACATGTCATATTTAACGTTACATGTTGTCATGTTTATACCCATTTACCCAAGTCATATTCATGTCATTATGTTTCCCCATAATGTGACCCCAACGCTTTTTAAACTAGCATATATGTTCGCAACAACGTGATGGATTAAAAGAAGAGACTTGGCAAAGGAATGACAAAAATGGGTATTAAGCCACAAGTTAATCATGGTGGCAAATGAGGCACAAATGTGTTCATTAGCTTGCATGTTACATTCTTAAGCCTAAAAAACATGCATCAACCCAAACTTGGTACATAAGCGAATCATGGTGACAAAAGACATGGAATGATGGCTAGAAACTCGCATATATCATCATATGAGGATTATGACTTCATATGCAAGTTGACATAATGATTATGAAGATTCTCATGTTGCATAATGCAACATTTCAACATAAAGGTTGTGGCTTTTAGCTCATAAGATCAAGATAATGACTTCATAAACTTGCATAACATGATAGCATGCATCATTCCAATTAATCACCCAAACTTTCAACATGAACATTTAACTTCATAGTTAATATCTAAGAGTAGGGAAGGGCTTACATAGCTATGAAGGCCTAAATCGATTAAACTAAAGCTTGTGATGAAGCCTATGCATTCCATCACCCAAAAACCCAAAGAGGAACACTCCAAATCAATAAAAACCCCATCTTTATGAACAAAGATCAAAGCTTTAGCCTTGAAATCAACTTGAGAAGCTCTCATACTAACATAGGGACTCTCTAATACTCTCATGATCATGAAACCTCTCATAGAAATGAAGTGGAGGCTAGGATAGTTGAGTGGAGGCCATGAGAGTAGGAATTTTGCCATATTTTAGTTGCATGAATGAATAATGAGGATTTAGGATAGGTTAGGGTCTTATTTATAGATTAGGCAAGTGTTTTAGGCCATAGGATTAAACCTAGATTCAATCCAAGCCATCAAAGCATGTCTTGGGGAAGAAGTCAAGTGTAGGAACCATCTAGGGCCTTTAGATTAAAGATGAACCATGAGAACCATCCAAATGCAAAATCTGCATTTGAGTGAATCGGCCCACGGGTTGACAGCCAAACACCCTGGATTAACCCCTAGTCGACCCAGCGGGCTCGGGTCGACCTCAAAAATCGGCCGGTTCGGTTATTCCCCTATCCCAATTCGCTGTTTTGAACATTTTTGCATATTTATTTATTTAATTTTCAATTATATATATATATATATCAATATATATTTCTCTGCGCAACCCATTTCACTTAATTAAGTATACTTTAATTTGGGAATTTTTCGTGAAACTTCGCGAGGCCATATCTTGGTCATACGGACTCCGATTTTCGAAAACTCGGACTCTATTTCGTGTATTTTTCCGAGACGAACGCAATGGCATAGCCCGTTTCACTTGATTCAGAATTTAAAATTAAATTCTTCCTTGATTCTCGTCTTTAATCATGTTATCGAAATACGGGTTGTTACATTCTCCCCACCTTTTAGGATTTCGTCCCCGAAATCTCCAAGTTAGGAAGAACATATCCTACCATCCATCATCCATCTACTCAAAACATCATCCATGAGCAACCATTGTCCTTAGATGATTTCTAATGCTGTATGAATATATGCAAGACGTGTGTGTACATGTTCCTTAGCTAATGCTAATGATCAGGCCTGAATAATCTTTCTAATGCAAAATATGTATAGTGCCATGAATCCAACATGTATGCAAATAGTCCTAGTCATATAGATACTATATGCGTGCACAATCATTCATTCATATGCAACAACCGCATGATAATACATTCGATTTCATCCATAAACAAGTATAAATACTCGTGCATATGCAATATGAAATGTGACTGAGTCGAGCTAGTATCTAATGTGTATTCGCGCATCCATGAGCAACCACTTGCAACCATATCAATCATAACATGTTTCAAATACATGTTTACATCCATAGGATTCTACCTAGGATTCCCTGAAACAGGGTCAAACAAGACAAACTCCTTACGGGGTTTGTAACATAAAATAGGACCGAGAGGATGTCCACGAAAGATAGCCTACAAGTAAGCTCTACAGAAAACAGGGATCAAGGATATACTCCCAAAAAGAGATATCATGCGCGTATCTAGTCTTCGACCATCAAAGTCGTATTTCCTTGAGCTTAATTCCATTGTGCCTTGACCGTCTTTTAACTTCGCGATTTCGTAGCTTCTTATTTCCTGTTTCCATAACATGAGCTGGAACTCATTCCTTCGTCGCCTCTCGTTCCACTTGCACTTATCCTTTTTCTAGAATACTTGACGCAAACATGACTGCGTATTCATGATCTCATGCAAGCTTTCCAAAATTCACTAGTGAACCTTGCATCTCGTTTATATACTATAAGGTATTCCATGTAGAAGAACTTTCTCTTGAAAGTAAACAGATGTCAACCAGGTTATCATGCGCACTTACTAGGATGATCTCTATAACCCATGCATAAATGAAGTAAACCATCCATCTTATTGGTGAACACCACTCGATCGGGCTTCAAATTTCCAATAAAGGCATCAAGGGATTCTAAGTAACTAGTCATGACAGAACCTCAAAAAGGTTACCCGATACTTCGAGGGCATTACCAAGGCTAGTCAAAAGGTCTAACTACCCTCCTATCAAAACCGAGAGTGGCACCCCCTACTGGATAACCACTTCATCCCTAGAATCCATCCTTAGCTTATAAACATAAGCATTATTTCCAAACTCAACACTTGGCATAGACATTCCCAAATCCAAACAAGTCATGTATAAATGGACTGATTCTCCAATAGGACTTTGAGACAAGAATGGGATTCTCTATTACGCTAGTACTTAAGGTGCAGAGACTCAACTATCGAAGCAAACTTAAATGATGCGGGGATCAAAACAAAGTCTTGGCGGGATGATAGAAAAGAAGAGCTAAACTTTTAACAAGATCGTTACCCTCCTTCCGAGGTACCCTAGAAATGAGAGCACACTATTACCCTCCCGATGATCTTGTCCTTGTCCCATAATACTTAACTATCCATCCCGTTTTACCATGCCAAAGGTACTCTCTCGTCATGGGTTTCATTGTTCCTCTTTCTCCCTCCTTTGAGAACTAAGCCATACCAACAAGTTGTTCTTCCTTAAGCTCGTATCCTTTATCCTCTTCCTCACTATCCTTTCTTATAACGCGGCCACTGGTCTCTCGAGAACCACCTCCATCGTAAGGAAAACACTTTCGTAGATAGAAAAGACTAGTCGCAGTTAAAACCACTATGACTACAGATGGAGGAAAGAAAGGAAAAGAGATTCAATTAAGGAAACAAGGATAGTGCTAATGGCCTTTGGGGAATAGCCTTTTTCTTTTAAAAGAAAATTTTCTTGAAAAATGCTTCTTTATAAACGATTTTCAAATAGTTTTCAGAAGGTCTTTAAAAACTTTTGCCCAGTCTGGTAACCTTCTGCTCTGATACCAAATGTAACACCCCGCCTCCGCTAGGGTCACTCGCAAAGGAATGCACTAGCTTTAGAGGGGCATTATTGGTAAACATGCACAGAAATATCACAAGACAGAACATATAACATAGCGGAAGTAAAATCAAACTTTCATAAATATTAATAATTAAGGTCTAAAGCCTTTTACATCAGAGTACATCAAAACCTGTCTTGCAATAATAAAGAAGCATAAAGACTTTTTCATAAATTATTCCCCAAGTAAAAACAGTAAAGTAGCCATAGCCAAGAGAAGTCCAAGCCATCCATGATGACCTTCAAGCAGAAGAAGTCCGAACTAAACAACAGTATTTCCTCCCTGTAACCTGGGGGGGGGGGAACGGAAGAAAAGAGGCGAAACAAAACGGGTCAGTCAAAAAGACTGAGTAAGCCCTATCTACTATTAGTATAAAAACTAGTAAAGTTAACTGACATGAGAAACTGAGATGAACATAAGCATGATAACAAGATGGATAAGCTAAATCAAAATAACAGGATGAACTACTGAACTCAGGTAAACTAAGGTGTCATGATAAATTACGATGTCAAGATAAAACAAGGTATCACATCGTCAGGTTTCTATCAAGTATAATATCCCCAAGATATCTATCACGTATAACGTCCCATGGTATCTATCATGTACATCTGCTCTGCACCTACCGTACTAGTACCCCAACTGTATTACGTGTTATCCGTGAATGACCCTTACTCAAAAGTCGTGTAATGGTCCATGTCAACCTAATATGCCGCATATATAGGTTACTCAACTCATATGTTTCTTTCCATGTATAAGTTCAGTCCTTTGCCGTAGGCTGTACGGGCTTTCCCATGTAAACGGTTTATCCTTGAAGTTGTTTTGGACTGCAACCCTTGATCTACTTGTGTTTCCTTACCATGAACTATCGTGCGTCCACTTAGGATTTATGCCACCTAGGACCGCTAGGGATTATGCTACCTAATGAACGTTTCCATGTCTCGGTTTGGGTTTTGGCCACCTAGGACCACTAGGGATTACGCCACCCGTCAACCGCGCCCTTGATCCCACGTATGTATCGTGAATCATTTTCCATGTCTAGATGCACATGTTCCCCAATGTGCCATCCGAGTTCCGTGCCAGGGCAAAACAAGAAATACGGAACTCGGTCGGGAGCTTTAAATCGTCTGTCGATGCAGATATCAAGGTCTGTTTTTGTACCCGTGGCTATGGTCCCACGTGACCCCTCCCTCAACTACAGAAAGGCAATCCAAGAAAAATCATGTATAAGAACCACTCCCCGGCCCCACTATAGCCCACTTTCCTACGGGCCAACCTCACCCATGACTCGATAGCAAGCACATGGTCTGTTGGGGGTTCCCTGCCTTTCCGCACGTACACGATTGACTAAAGATGGTAGGTAGTCGACGATGTGCTATCCAGGGCAAAAACAAGAATCGTCGACTCCACGCTAATCCATCCTAGTCTTTAGGTTGCTCGCATAGCAACCAAGGCATACTCTTGGTCCTTCTAACGCAGACCTTAACCTCTCATGGGCCTAGTATAATTACCTGGAAGCCCACAGAGAGATCCCAAGAATATCCTCACGTCCCCCGAAGCTTCCACTTCGGCACCCAGTGCGCTGGAGCTTTTATCCAAGTCAGATAACTTGCTCCCCCTCGTATACTAAGCGATGACCTACCGTATCAGGTTACTCATCGTTTTGAGAATTAGTCCTATGTCCTTAGCTAAGAATTATTACTTAGTTACCCTTAACTAAGGTTTACCACTTAGCTTCCTTTCCCGTTATCCTTGATTAACCACGGTTTTCTACCTAGTTCTTCTAGCTAGGGTTTGTCTATTGGGTTAAGTGTTATCATTCAAGTCCATGACTTAACCCGCCCACAAATCACGTCAAAGATTGGCTAAGTATTTAAGTTCAAGACTTAGTCCCACAAGTTGGTTAAGTGTACCCAGAGGCTCATGACTTAACCCTATCAAGTCAAATTGGTCAAGTACTAGCTTACCTTAATCCTATCGGATTATCTTGCTAGATCGATTAAGCATAGATTATCTTAATCCAATCAAATTATCGAGTCGGATTGGTTAAGTATAGGTTGGCTTAACCCCATCCTCTAATCGTACTACAATGGTTAAGTATATTCTAAAAAGGTCTTGTGACTTAACCTTATCAGTTCCGCGTATTAGATTTGTTAAATGTAAGTTACTTAACCCCATCAAATCATCATGTATAATTGGTTAAGTATAAGTTGCTTAACCCCATTAAATTATCACGTTAAGTTGGTTAAGTATTGGTTACTTAACCTCATTGAATTACCGAGTTTAAATTGGTTAAATGTTTAACTTAACCCCATCGAATTACCGTGTTTAGATTAGTTAAGTGTGGATTACTTAACCCCATCTAATTACCGTGTCGGATTAGTTAGGTGCAAATTACTTAACCCCATCCCCTAATCATCTTGTATGGTTAAGTGTCATTAAGAAAACTTACTTAACCTTGCCAAATTATCATGTTGGATTGATTAAGTGTTGGTTAACTTAATCCCCGTCCACTAGTCGTATAAAGATGGTTAAGCGTCATTAGGCAAATCAAATCACTTAACCTACCCAACCTTGTCATGTTTTGTTAAGTATCATTAGCCTAACCAATTTACTTAACCCATTTACCCATGTCATATTTGGTTAAGAGTCATTAATCAAATTAACTTAACCCTATCATGTGGCATTAATTACTTAATGCACCCCAACCTCTCACATTAGACTTTGTTGTGGTTACTAGTTAAGCCGGTCGGTTCCAGGTAGCTTTACACCACAACTTGGTCTAACCTCGGGTTCAAGCACAACATGACCAACTTCTCACATTGGGTCCTATTGTTTGCAACTACTAGTTAGGCCGGTCGGTTCCGGGTAGTTTTACGTTGCAAACTCAACCCAACCTCGAGTTGGCCACTTTCATGTTTAGTCTAGTGTCATGTTCATAGTCAAGTTTTCAAGCAATTGGGTAGACCTAACTTAATAGGTAAATTCCCAATGGGTGGACCTAACTTAATAGGTAAATTCCCAAGCTTATGTTTTTATGCATACTTACATGTCAACTTCCATGTTATATTTCAAGTCATGTTTCAAGTATAAACACATGTCATATTTAACGTTACATGTTGTCATGTTTATACCCATTTACCCAAGTCATATTCATGTCATTATGTTTCCCCATAATGTGACCCCAACGCTTTTTAAACTAGCATATATGTTCGCAACAACGTGATGGATTAAAAGAAGAGACTTGGCAAAGGAATGACAAAAATGGGTATTAAGCCACAAGTTAATCATGGTGGCAAATGAGGCACAAATGTGTTCGTTAGCTTGCATGTTACATTCTTAAGCCTCAAAAACATGCATCAACCCAAACTTGGTACATAAGCGAATCATGGTGACAAAAGACATGGAATGATGGCTAGAAACTCGCATATATCATCATATAAGGATTATGACTTCATATGCAAGTTGACATAATGATTATGAAGATTCTCATGTTGCATAATGCAACATTTCAACATAAAGGTTGTGGCTTTTAGCTCATAAGATCAAGATAATGACTTCATAAACTTGCATAACATGATAGCATGCATCATTCCAATTAATCAAACCCAAACTTTCAACATGAACATTTAACTTCATAGTTAATATCTAAGAGTAGGGAAGGGCTTACATAGCTATGAAGGCCTAAATCGATTAAACTAAAGCTTGTGATGAAGCCTATGCATGCCATCACCCAAAAACCCAAAGATGAACACTCCAAATCAATAATAAAAACCCATCTTTATGAACAAAGATCAAAGCTTTAGCCTTGAAATCAACTTGAGAAGCTCTCATACTAACATAGGGACTCTCTAATACTCTCATGATCATGAAACCTCTCATAGAAATGAAGTAGAGGCTAGGATAGTTGAGTGGAGGCCATGAGAGTAGGAATTTTGCCATAGTTTAGTTGCATGAATGAATAATGAGGATTTAGGATAGGTTAGGGTCTTATTTATAGATTAGGCAAGTGTTTTAGGCCATAGGATTAAACCTAGATTCAATCCAAGCCATCAAAGCATGTCTTGGGGAAGAAATCAAGTGTAGGAACCATCTAGGGCCTTTAGATTAAAGATGAACCATGAGAACCATCCAAATGCAAAATCTGCATTTGAGCGAATCGGCCCACGGGTTGACAGCCAAACACCCTGGATTAACCCCTAGTCGACCCAGCGGGCTCGGGTCGACCTCAAAAATCGGCCGGTTCGGTTATTCCCCTATCCCAATTCGCTGTTTTGAACATTTTTGCATATTTATTTATTTAATTTTCAATTATATATATATATATCAATATATATATTTCTCCGCGCAACCCATTTCACTTAATTAAGTATACTTTAATTTGGGAATTTTTCGTGAAACTTCGCGAGGCCATATCTTGGTCATACGGACTCCGATTTTCGAAAACTCGGACTCTATTTCGCGTATTTTTCCGAGACGAACGCAATGGCATAGCCCGTTTCACTTGATTCAGAATTTAAAATTAAATTCTTCCTTGATTCTCGTCTTTAATCATGTTATCGAAATACGGGTTGTTACAATGAACTCTACCAGTAACCAATTGGGGACCAATGTGATCGGAGTTCACTCCCCACATATAATCCGGCAACAAGTACCGCCTAGGAGCTACCCGAACCCAATAAGGGTCAAATCTGCATCGGGTAAGAAAAAATCGGTCATATCAACCCATCTTGCATGTCTCAGACCCTGTATGTACTGTCTCCCTATAGAATGACGAGGCCCGAAAATATCATCGGGCAGAGGTGGATCTCCTGGTACGCGCAACTGACCGGGCCCCTAATAATACAAGCGATCTCCCAAGTACCAAATAGGAAGGTAGGACGGTGGGAGCAAGAGGACAAGACGAAGAGATAAACGACAGGCAATGACGAGCGGGTGGGCATCAGGTAGCGGGCCTCCTGCTGATAGTAACATCCAATAAGTGTTCCATGGTGCTCATAATATGTTACCCCTATCCCTCAAATCCAACTAGGTGCGTGCCTCCATCAAATCGTGTCTCACACCAGCATGAACACGTCGGACTAAGTGATACTCTCCAATCTAAGCATGCGTGGGAAAAAGGCCTCGGCGGCATGACAGGCGGTGGGCAATATGCATGGATGCATGTTGGACATGTACTCGTTGTACCAGCACGACAATAAGTATCAAAATTCAAACATCTGTTAAACCGATCCTAAAGCGTAAGAGTCTAGAGCAGTATATAGATAACCCAAAATAACAGTGCCCCAATCAATAATATGCAGTTGATCTAAATCGGCTAGTGCTACTAAATAGCCCAATCTAATCGTAATCCGTTGGTTCGAAATGAATGTCGAACCAAAGAGATATAAAATGGTTTTCCGATATACTATGTCCTGGAAATCCACAACATCGAGATGCGCTGTAATGTAATCAAGTAAATAAGAGATGGAAATAGTACCATTGGAGATATGAACCACGGATAAATCTGGAAAATACTGGAGATAAGACTCGGGTGACTCATACGAGGTATCAAATGGGCAGGAGACTCTGTCTGGGAGGCCAATCTCAATCCCCGTAAGCATGTAAAAATTTTCTACGGTGATACCTAACTCAAAATCGAGGAAGTGAAAAGTGTATGTCGTAGGCCACCATCCCTCTAATAAGGCCTCTACCAAAGGTCGATCGAAGGACCAGGGAGGTATAATCTGTAAAAATAGTCCAAAAGGACTGGCCAATAGCCTCTGTCGATTATGTAATGGTAATACGTCAAGGGCCTGTGTACTAAACTTCGCCCAACTACCACGGACGTAGATGTATGTGTCCTACTAAAAATTATAACAGTTCAATAACTATAAAATCAACAGTTCATACAATCAAAAATTATAACTTACATGCATTAAACTATAACTATAGCACCACCAGGTTATGCTAACTACGTAATTTAGTAAACTATTTAACAGTTCAGTAAATATAAATGTTAAAGTTAAAATTTATACCGGAATAGTGTCGAGCGCGGTAAACGAACGGTGAGTGAATCCCTGTGGCAACTCATGAAGGATCCATAAGTCCTCAATCATCGTCCCCGCGGGTGGAGGAGGATGCTATGGACCAGCCATGTCGTCCAGCTGAGCTCGAACTGTACGTCTCCCCATCTTTGTCACGCGTGGTGGCATCCCGACATCAAACACAATAAAAAATAAAAAGAGGATAAAGGGGAAAGGGGGGGGGGGCTCAGCCCTACCGCGCCATACTTATAGGCGCGGTAGGCTCGTGCGCCAAATTTATCGGCTCGCGACGCTCGCGAGCCGAATAAGTCGGCGCACGCTGAGTAATTCAAGGCGCGCCGATTAATTCGGCGCTCCACTGTTGGGAGATATCAAAGATATCTCGCTGAATGTTACGGATCGTAACATTACGATTCGTAACCTTATTGGAGTTGGTTTTATGTACGATGAGGAACAGGAAAACTTAAAGTGGACCAAAAATCATGAACGACGTAATAGTTGGCTATGGACGAGTCAGTGTTGCACTTCACAAACTTAAAACGTAAAATTGCAGTATTTATTACCTTATGGATACAATTGATATTGGATTTGGTGTTTAAAGGGATTTATTTTGAGGTTTACTGCAAATCCGAGTGAAAGCCTCCAACATTTAAAGTCCTTATTTACTCTCCATTAGTGTAATTATCAAACTATTTAAGTTGTAGAATTCTTAGTTGTTCACTCATTTTTTTCTGTACTAGGCTGTAGATTTATTTTCGTTATATAAGATGGGGACGTACATGCTAAACATAATCATGATATTCTTGTTTCTTGCTAATCTTAAGTTTTATTTTTTATATTCATCACTATGACAACATTTACGTTTGAGAGAAAAACCAAAAGCCATAACAATTTTTTTTTCTTTATAATAGAAATCATTACAGGCCAAGCTGCTTTAGAAGCATCTTTCATGAATTTTATCACTGAGACAATAGGAAATGTATTAAATGGGTTTGGGAACCAAGTCAGTTATTGTTAAGCACGCTTTTATGTTCACGTGCAAAGCACGTGCATATGTGCTGGTGTGTGTCTGTGTATATATATACACAGACACTAATAGTTGTCTTGAAAGCGCAAACTTTTGGTCCGACCGTGAACTTCCAAAACTGCCCTTCGTATACATTTCCTGAAACGATCCACATCCTAAAAATAACATCTAAATGAATGATTAATTTTTCTTACTAATGTTAACATTGCTTAAAATTAGGATCTAATTGTTTTTTTATAAATTTAAAATGTTTTTCACGTATTTTACCGAACTTAATAAACATAGAATCTTACAAAAAACTTCATATACATTTGATAAAAAAAATCAAAGTTTCACACTGATAAAAAGTTGAATTAAATTTTGCGACCTAAAAATTAAAATTCGAACTAACTACACATGATCGATATGCAAAAACATACCTGAATATTTATGGAATCGTATCTCTTAAATATGCAAAACACTTTTTTTAATCCACAAAGCGTATGATGTCATCTTCTGCGAAGCGCGGGTAGTGGCCCTTACATTTTCTTTATTAATAGGTGTAATACCTTCGATGTCACACTTTTTTATATTAACGTGTAATATCAAAATTGCCCCACTAACATCACTTAAATAAACTATGACAATCAATAGGAGCAATTTTACTGACACTCCGGAAATGGTTAAGGCGGGGAACACATTCGAATTCGCGGGTGGCACATTCGAAATCAAAATTCAGTATACACCATTTTTTCCATTTTCAGCGGTCCTTTGCTGAATTTGAGGCTGAAACTCAACTACACCCCACCAAATTTCGTGAAGTAATGCGGATAAACCTTTCTGAATTCCACTCGTGTCTCCCCTTAATCATTTTTAGAGTTTCAATAGCATTGCTCTTTAATAGCTTAAAAGTAGGATTTAACATTTAATTATTTTTATAAACGAAAACCATCCACCGACACATATTAGCAATTTCAATCTTAAAATAGAATCTACCAAATAAATTTCTATTACAAAATAGTTCTTTAAATGTTAATAATACAAATAAAATCTAAAACTAACAGAAATTAGATCTGCTGATAACCTCACATGATTTCAACTTAAATATATAAGTAAATATGTATAAAATAGTTGTAATACCTTTGATGTCGCATTTTTTTTTCAACATGAATAACCGAAATGCCCTCAAATATTATTAAATCTTCAAATTACAAAAAATAGAACCTAACAAATAAATTTTATTTGACTTCCCCCCCATATATATATATATATATATATATATATATATATATATATATATATATATGAGATAGGACTAAGAGCCCCCCAAATAATGCAACACCCTTATAGCCCCCACAATTTCGACCACACATGCACGTTTCTCTCTCCACCACTGACTCTCTATCTATTTCCACTAACTTATTTAATTATAAATGTGTGTCTCGTGCCGAGGTGCAAAAGGGGTGCTATAAAATAAGGGTTCCTTGGAACCTCCTAAATATATATGTAGGGAGCGGTTCTAGGGACACAAGATTAGAGACACAAACTCTTAACCGTTAGATTTGTTTGCCTTTTTGTGGAAAGTGTAATTCATAGGAACATCTAGTGGTTGAGATTTTTTTAATCCAGTTTTGTGTTTAAGTAGAGTTTTTTTTTGGCAAGGCCAACCTGTTTTTAAGGTGACTGCAAACACCTTTATTAATAGAAAGAAACTAGTACTCTGCACATGCACAGAGTAACAAATTTGGTTTGAAGTGTCCAATCACTATCAAAACATCTAAATAGCAAAAATAACAACATAACTGCATACAAAGGATAAACACCAGGTAAAGAACTTGAGTGGACACCATCGACACGGTAGGAGCAATTGTAGGAGAGCCAAGTCATCCACTCAGAAGGAGCCAAAGTCGGTTCCTAAGTTTCATCACCAACATCGTCATCATAAAAAAAACCAGTGTAAGGAGACATAATACGCTTAAAGATCCAAAGGCGAAGGGCTAAATCATCTACCATGTTAGGAGCTAATAGTCGGCTATGATCCCATGTAAGATCCTGAAAGAGTACCTCATTGTTTTCTCCAACTTCATCATCGGTTCTCAAAATTAGTTTGTCTCCCTCACGTTCGTAGAATAAATGACTACGATCTTCCTCTTTATCATCAATAAAAATGAATAAAACTTCATTGGTGTCCCAATGCATTCCAGAGGGAGAATGAACCCAAGCTCTCTCAAGCTCATTCCAAGAGATGTCAGGATCGGGAGGAACATCTGGCAAAATGGTAGCTGGAGGCTCGACCAACCCAAGATCAACCTCAAACTCAAGATGAGCAAATAACCTACCAGTAGGGACCCAAACTCGTTTAGGAGGCTTTGGTAGGGGAGTCTTATCCGGGAGTGGCAAATTAGCTACATGCCTATAGGTGTCAGAGCAATGACCAAAGGATTTACAAGTAATGCAAATGTCCGGGGACCATCTATACTTGACATCCACATAATGATCACGGTTTTCTAGATTAACTTTGATCTGAGTAGGAAATGGTTTATCAGGAGTAATCTAAATCAGGGCCCTAGCATACGATAAGTTTCTTCTAGCAACAGTATTTGCATCAAAGCATTTGAGTTTACCTATATGACAAGCTAGCCAATTAAGGCCAAGTAGTGGTTGAAGGACTGAGGGAATGTGGGTGAGCTGCGCCCAGATAGGAATTGAAAGGACCTGTTCACGTACTCTGTCAACCGAAGCACTCCATGGTATCACAATAAAAGGTCTTCCTTCAATAATAGAAGGCGCAGCTTCCAGAACACGCATCCTCTCAGCAGTAGAGGAAAACTTAAAGTAGTATAAGCCGCCGACAAATGTCATTTTCATTTGGTCACGGATTTGCCAATAGTTCCGGCATGTTGTATGCATTTCAACAGACGGTGCCTTAGAATCCAAGAAAAATCTTACAATATGTTCATTCTAGAAGTTTGCTGCTTCATCATGGATTTCCTTTGGAGGGACCGATCCGGATTCAGAATATAGTATATCGAATATCACCGGCTTAAATTCCCCCACAACACGAGGAAGAGAATCAAAAAGAGTTGTCCATTTTTTGGGAGCATTTGGGTTTGTATTCGTTTCAGCTGCAGCACGAAAAGGGTCTGCAAAGGAGGGAAGTTGGCTATTGAGGTTATGAGTCGGGGAGTTCGGGGAGAATAGGTGAGAAGGTAAAAGGGTAGCTGTTATATCATTCTGTTTGTTTGTGGAGTTTTGTCGGACAGGTGGTGTGCGTTGTATATCTTGACATGTTTGAGAGATGGAGGAGCGAAAGTCAAACAACCCATCACTGACTACTGTTTCATGAACATCACGAATACAAGTAATACTCAAATCAGCAATAGCATGGACCGAAGTCTGATTCTTAGATGCAGTAGATCTTTTACCGAAAAGAGAACCCAAGTCTACATAAAGAGGCGACTTAAGAATGTTATCGGTCACAGAAGGACTAACCGCACTAATATCAGCGATTAATTTGTTCAGTTGATGATTCTCAGAGAGCGTGAAAACAAATCTCGCAGGAGGTGTAGCAGCGACAACAAACTCTTCATCGGTATCTGAGTGAGATTGGACGGAATTTGCACGGCTTCCAGATCTGGTGGTTATAGAAGAGGGGATCGGTTTAGTTTTTCTTTTCTTGGCCATGAGGTGAGAGGAAGAAAAGTGGACGATAGGAGGAGGTCAAAGAACTGAGGCGCTGGAAAGAAAGAAAGCAAGCGGTTTCGCCATTAAATTCATATTATTTTATTTTACTTAAAACTTATTTAGCTCTTTTTAAGTAGAGTTTTCCATATATATATATATATATATATATATATATATGTATGTATGTATGTATGTATGTATGTATGTATGTAAGTATGTATATGAATTACCCATTAAATATTTGGGGGTTCTTCTTCCCTCTAATAAAATCAATGACAGAGAATGTATTATCCTTATTTTTGGAATTAAAGTTAGACTTCAAGGATAGGGTTCAAGCCTTTTGTCGATTGTAGGAAGAATTAAATTAGCTCATTCAGTTATTCGGGTGAAAATGTATTTTTGGCTACAAACTTTTCAACTTTCAGATGCTACTATTAGCAAAATTGAAAGTGTTTGTGTAGACTTCATATGGAGAGGTAGACTTCATAAAATAAAATGTAATGGCTTTATAAACCCAATAAGGAAGGGGGAGTTGGTCTATGAAATCTCGAAGTGATGAGGGATATTTTTGCTACTAAACTTAGTTGAAAAATCATTGATTCTCAGGGTGTATGAGATAGATGAATGAGGCAGCAGTACTCAAGACTAATGACACATTATCAAAAAAAAACTATATGAAAGAAATTGCCAATAGAAAGGACACTGATTTATGGCGTGATCCTTGGTTTCAAGGTAAATCAATGGTTGGAAATTTTGGATGGGACATGTATTCTATTTACAGTTGTCCAAATAAGAAGGTGGATTAGATAATTGGTGATGGAAGGTGGTAGCTTGGTCAATTACTAGTTAATGAAAGACAATATAAACGATATCACCCTGACAACGATAGTTTAGTGCGTTTGAAAGGAACACAGTATATATATATATCAAAATTTTGAAAGAAATAATAACTGATTCTGTAATATTTATTTAATACAAAATTTTGACGATCAAAATTTATATTAACATATATATGTAAGTCAAACTAAAATACACTCCCACTCAATTTAACATCCCTCTGTTTATATATATATACATATATATATATATCATTATATACATATAATGGTGTTCCAAGATCCATATCTAGTCATGCCTTGACCCAGCTTTGGCTAAACCCAAAACACAACCTTTTAGATAGACATCTTATATCAATTATACTGTCTATATAACTCTTGGATCGCATGTTGAACATTTTGTTCAGTATTATTCGTTTTCTCAAAATATAGAATAATTCATCCTTTTGTCTCTAAGGCCATAATCCTATTATGCAGCCTAGTTAAGTCAGACCCAATAATTGGTTGGAGCACCACATTTACTCCATCGCATATAACCAAAATAAAAGGTGCACAATGCTTTTGGCGTTAGTTACATCTAGTGATATTGGACAGTGATGAGTATACTATTGGAAGACGTCACCATGACTTAATATAACAAAATTTTTCTTTTAGAGGGAATTTATAATTCGTATTAGCGAACAATATTAAAATTTTATCCACGTATATCAAAATATATGTATTTTATATTCGAAATATCAATTGAATTTAAATAATATATATTAAGCATATATGTGTATTTAAATTCAACGCTATATATATATATATATATATATATATATATATATATAGGTAGCGTGCCTATTTATCTTTAGAACATTTCAAAAGCAAAACAATTGTGTAAATTTTGCGTTCACTAAATAGACGCATATTTTTGTGTAAGGACCCGTACCTTCCCCGGTAAGGAAAGAGTGGATTACCTTTGAGGACAAGCCACATCAGAACGCAAATAGAAGAACATTTCATTGTTAATTACAACAATTCCATCAGAATACAAGAATACACAGAGTATGAATCAATATTAAACATCATAAAATATCAGAGATTACAATACATTACATAGCAGCGGAAAATAATACAAAACACAACTGAAGGAGATATACGGATACAAAGCTTTCCGAATATCATTCTAGCTGTATACCAGGATCCTGTGAATATACATCTGCAAAACCAAAACTACTAGCTGCTCGTGTGGAAATAGGGGCACCCAGAGTTTAGGTTAAAACAATAAACTCCAGGTCAGTCATGTGACTGGTGTGAGAACAAAAATAGTTATTAATCTTTATTTTAAAGTTAGGTAAATCAAGGGACCACGCCGTATAACACGGAACGGGTTTCCTCCCAAGAATACCAGTGCATAAAACAGCAACGCAATGCCAAATAATGAACAATGAAGCTATTATAAGACCCAGGTCCCATCACACAATGCAACACAAGCCGGAGGATATGGTTTTACCTTATAATAGCCAAAGAATGCTTGATACGCTAAATTTCATCTTTTATTATTACTATAAGTGCATAGTGTCAAAACAATTTCAAATATAAATGTATCTATCCTAGGCGGCATGGGTACCATATATCATGTCGCCAATACTAGGCTCTACAATCAAAACCGCAAAGTCACGTATTGGAAGTTGGATTTCCATCTGTGAACCGAGGCAAGGGATCGTCCTCACCGCTTCGAGACAATCTAGCCTACCATGTCTCAGGACCTAGACTCAGGTTGGCCCTTGGATCGTCAGGGCCGGTCCACAGATGTGGATTAAAATGCCTGAGCACTGCATTTCCCCGCCCTTTGGGGCGTAAATGAGTCCTATGACTCCATTGGCTCCACATAGTCACCGATATATCCGAGGTGCCTCACAATCCAACAACCACATAGGTGAAAATAATATAAATGTCAGGGCTGGTAGGTCACTGACACCACCCTAGCTAGAAGGAAATGCATGCCCTCCCTTATGTCCTCTCCCGTTACGGGTTCACAACCAGGGTGTGAGGCTCGCGAATCAACGCTACACAAAGCTATGCCACACAGGCGGTGCTTTGATCATCAACCACAAGACTTTGCTTTTCAACATAAGCCTTGATCATTTGCATCTCAGCATGCCACACAGGCAATTCACGATATGCAACTGATATCAATCACACAGAATAAAATCCGATGTCAGACACACATCCATTTACAAGTCCGTTCTGGGTCTGAACGAAACCGGAGGAACCTTATTCCTCGCATATCCATCGACCTCCAAGTACGTCTTGACGATCACCAACTAATTCCCTCCTCTTGGGTGTACAGCCCAATCAAGATCATTAGTAATTATACAAACGATGTGAAGACCTCCGGTCTTCGACCACCGTCTTCATCCTCGACATATCATCAAATAAGTTATTCAGAATGGGATAAACCCTGTCTTTCTGAATAACTCGCGTGTATAATAAACAAGTGCTATGAAAACACAACCTACGCCTCATTCCAATCCAGAATATTACTTTATTCAAATATTCTTTTACTTTGGGAAAGGTTCCCATTAATTTTATCAAAGATAAATTCTTTAAATTTATTCTTTAATCTTCTTTGAATATTAATTCAAACCAAATTATGGTCTATCCAAACTAGTCGGGATTAACGAACCTTACCGAAGTAATCATTTATTTAATTTCCCAATCCCAACCTATTCATCCTATGAAGCAAAACTGGTAATACTTCATATCTAACACCACAGTGTCATCGGTAAAATTAATTACCATTTCACGTTCAAATCTAATTAAAGATTTAACTATCACTTGGAGCAAAATTGGTGATACTCCATTCTCAATCATTTCAATCTAATTAAAGATTCATTAAAACTTCACTTGGTTTCAATCTTCCCAAATATCAATATTAATGATTGTTTAACTTGGGAAATCATATCCTGTCTTTAATTAGGTTAAAGAACCAATGTGTTTTAAAACACGGTTCACTATAAACCCAAAATCACATTCCATTCCATCAGCCTTTAACCGTAAATTAGCAAGTGGACAATTCCCTAAGTATTAACCCCGAAGGCCGAAACCAACATCAGATCAATACCCAAGAAACCATTCAACTTAACTAATCTCCAGTTAGTTTCCGATTTTCTTAACTCCGTTGGGTCTAAGAACAGTATTATTAAAGATATCATTCACGATAACCCAAAATCACATCCCATTAACTATGGAATCTTCATGGAAAACAAATCGATATTTATAATCGATATAAACTTCCATATCCAACTAATAATATAAATGGAATAACGGCAAAGCTTTTTAAATTCCATATATATTAGCAGTCCTCATCCACATAAATCCACTTCGATTATTACCAAATCGAGTTCCATTCCATTCCAATTTAATTTATTAAATTGGAAAACTTTACTTTGGAAAATCTCCTTTAAATTTTATCAAAAGATTTACAAATTCCAAATCTCATTTCACTGTAAATCGGGTTAAAGAATGAATGTCGTTAAAACACAGTTCACGACAAACACAATTAACATTCCATTAATTATCGGGTTAAAGAACAAGTGTTATTTAAAACACCGTTCACGATAAACCCAAAAATCAATTCCAATTCAATTCCAATTAAATATCATTTAATTGGTATACTTCATTAAATCTAAATAAAAAGATTTAATCTTTTTCTCAACCGGGTTTAAGAACAGTGTTAATGAAGACACCATTCACGACAAACCCAAATCCCATTTGATATTAAATATAAGGCTCTGGATAGAAAATATATCAGCTTATATTCAATATCAAATTCTATGACCAACAAATATCGTATTGGAAATAACGATAAAAATATATCTTTCAAATTTCCATAACAATATCTATATAATCACGAAATCCAACATCGAAATAATCCGAAGACAATTTCGATTCAAATCCATTTCCACTTTATATTGGAAATTCTGTTTATTTTCAAAACCATTTCAAACCCAATTTATTTATTTTGAAAATCAATTTATTATAATTCTAGTTAAAAACTAGTTCATTTCGATAAAAAACTATTTTTATCTTTTCAAATATGGGATTTTTCATCCCGTTTCTTTCCAAATCATTTATTATGATTTTACACAAATTATTAATATTTTTAATATTTTTATTAAGGCCCGTACCGTCGATTTCCATCAACGGCCATTGAACTGCACTTACAACGACCTTTTCCAAATTTGATTTGGACATAATTCCAAATCCAACCGTCAGACTTCTAATTTTTAATATTCGTTACAAAGCTCTTTTCGATACGAACCAAAAGGTTCCGATTTTAGGAGAATTCGACGGTCGGATCTCCCGTAATGTCCATTCGAAATCAGTGGTCGAAATTCGCGAACTACCGCAACGCGGCGCGTTCTATTCAGGCCATTATATATATATATATAACACATTATATATATATATTTTGTCGATTTCCTTTTAAAACGTATTTTATAAATGGTTTTAAATTCGTTTTCAAAACGATTTCAACTTCATATTCAATTTCAAATCAAAATTGAATATTCCATATATTCGATATATAAATGATATTATTTTCAAAACATTATATTTTGAAATCAATTCCTTTTCGATATTCATTATAAAAATGAATAAAATCGATATATATACCGTTCACGTCAAAATGGCATCAATCTAATCGACATGGCTTTATATATTTCTATTTCAAATATTTCTATTTCAAAACTGGAATGAGGCCCAATCAATTACCATATATTTTATTTCTATGGACTTCCATACAAAACATGTATATATCAATAGTGACAAACAATCATCCATCATCCAGAGTGCACTACTCAACTGCATAAGCATTGAAAATAAATAATCAACGCTTACAACAGCATGTTAACCAATCGACATACAGCTAAACAATTGGGATTAGTGTACGTCAATATCATCCCAACACCCGTGTGGGGTTTCAATCAATCAAACACATATTTTATTTGTGCAGTTGGGCGATGTGTAAAATTTATCGTTCCAATCAATATCAGTCAAATGGGTGTACATAAATAAATCGTCTAATTTGCAAATAAATATTTATTTTATTCATGTACACGTTAAAACTTATATTTTTAACGATAAAATATTTATTCGGTTCATTTACAAAATAAAAATGATATTTTTATTTTTCTAATATATTTTAGAAAATTTCGGTGGCATAACGGCACGATACTAGAAACGGGATAAGGCCCAGCCTTATCCCCGGTCTAATAATGGCCCACGCCATACACATTCCAATCTAATCAATTCCATTTCACCCAAACAACTAAATTCAAACCAATAATACAATCAACTACACAACCAAACAAACAAGTCGTCCATGGTCTGTGGACGTCGGGGAACGGTTCATATATGCAGTTATAAATAAATAACTGTATAGAAAAATTATAGTGAGGAGTTCTCACCTTTGGGATCCACTCCACCATTTCATTTCTGAATTTCTGAACCGCATGGATTTTCCCGAAATTCAACGTAATCCTTTACACGCTGTTAATAGTAAAAATCACATTTTTATTATCACTACATGTACATAAAAATCATATTTTTATTTCCACTTCATATATATAAAAATCGAATTTTTATCCTACTTCGTGTATATAAAAGTCGAATTTTTATATCGATGTTCATATAATAAAAATCATATTTTTCTCTCCCCATTCTCTATATAAAAATCACATTTTTATATATAAAGATCGTATTTTTATATAAAATAAAAATCCCATTTTCATATCACTATTTTACAAACTAATTTTAAAATTTTTAAAACTGATTTCATGGGAAATAAATAAATACATACATTTGAAATTAAACTTACAGTTGTTTCCAGAGGAGGGGGTGGAGCTCACGCTCGCTGGAGGTGGAAGAAGTGGCTGGGGCGTCGCAACGGTCACCGGTGGTCACGGCTTGGGCGTCAGGGCTTGGGCGGCGGATGTTGATTGGGTGTGTGGGGGCTTGAGCGAGGAGGGTGAGATGGCGTCGTTAACTGGGAGGAGGGGTGAAGAATCGACGGAGGTGGCGGTGGTCATGGGAGGCGGCGTGGCGGATTAGGGCTACAGTGGAGGGGGGTTTCCTTTTTCGATTTGGAAATTAAACGAACGGCGGGGGCTTTAGAGTATAAGGGATAGGAGATATATATATATATTTATATATATTTATTTTAATTTAATTTCAAAAAAGTAACTTTTTATTTCGACCTTGAAACTAAACCTAACGACTGTCACCCCTAACTAATTACCCCCATTCCGAACACAATGGGACATGTATCGTAAGTTGATTCGATCATTTCGGTCAGTTTCCGTCAAAATCAAAATATAAATCTATATATTGAATTTGAACGCGTACTTCGATTTACCGGGGCCACATACGAACTCTAAAAATTCCCGAAAAATATTTTCTAGCTTCGTATTGACTATACGGTCCTAACAAAACTAATTTCGTCAAATTTGAGGACCGTTTGAAAAATGGCCATTTTCCAGCCGATTAAAATCAACTAAAACTGGTCAAACGCGTTTAACTTCGCCACGCTCACATATTCATTCAGAAAATTATGAATTTTGGAATCTAGCAATAACTCGACATCCTGGATCCAACAAAAGTGGTTTTGTCGAAAACAGAGGTCGTTAGCAAAATGGCTATTTTTAAGGGCCAAAATTCCATAGTCGACTATTCTGAATTTTTAATTGGACATAACTTTTTATTCCCACTATGAAATTTCAATTTTTCGGATTCGCTATAAAGATATTTTCAAATAGATTCTAATATTTTTTATTTCGCTAAAATTCAATTTATTTTGAACCCTGTACATTCATTTGAAATTTTGAAATCGAATTTTCAAACTACCATGCCATTTTCAGTTCCTTTTATATTTAAAATAAAATATTTATATTCTAAGGACGATTCAAATAAAAATATACGTTCTAATTCTATTCAAAATAAATTTCTCGTCGTTATTGTTTAAAATAAATCATTTTAAATCTTCAAAATTCATCAAAATTGCCAAAATAAAATTTTTAAATCGGCTTAGATTTCCGAGTTATTACAATCTCCCCCACTTAATACTTTTCGTCCCCGAAAAGGAACAAAGCCGAAAGTTGTTTTATAAATCAACTCAACTTCCATTATTTTCATTATGGCCTAAGTTCTTCAACTTTTCAGTTTCTAAGAACTTTGCAAATTTTTCAAAAATTGGGCTAACACCCTAAATTTTCGAAAAATATCTCCATAACCTCCCCTACACGGGAGCACCGGGAAAATCCCGAAATTTCCGTACAGGCCTCTCCAATCCAAAAAGAAAAAGAAACAGCCAATCGGCTCATAAAATCATCAAAAACCCCAAGAAATACAATAAACATGTACCTATTTGTTGGGCAAACAATTTTATTCCTATGCTCTAGCCTCCTTGCTATGACATGTTCAATGTAAGCACATGTACATGCATGCAAATGCGACTAATTTTCAATACAACTCACTATTTGGTTCAATTTGGCAAAAGGTTCAGCATTTAATTAATCAACCAATAATCAAACAACACAATCAGCAACCAATTAGTTGATTATCTTTTCAATTTCATAACTTTGATATATAGTTCAAAAATCAGATTTTTGATGCCAAATCACAACAACAAGCCCTATCTAGTTTTGGTTCTCACACATGTCAATTGGAAATATATAGAAATCCCACTTTTGAAACACGAACATAAACTACTGATGCTAACATGCCAATCACCAGTATCATCAGAGTCATCTCCGGGCGACTAGAGTGTGATCATATATCTATCGAATATATTTGAGGATTCAAATACACGTGGATCAGACGTATATTAAAATTCTATATACTCGATTGTCCAAATCAATTTAAAATAAATATTGAAATACGAATAATAAAGTTTAAATTTTCAAAACAAAACTTGTTTTCAATTTTATTTTAAAAACATCACACACTCGTTCTACGACACTACTGATCCTATCTCTAACGAGTCATTCTTATTAGATATTACTAATCCAATCTCTGATGAATTCTTTCGTATGGTTCTAACGTGTCTTGTTCTCGAGCTTTGTAAACCAAAGCTCTAATACCACTGTAAGGACGCGTACCTTCCCCGGTAAGGAAAGAGCGGATTACCTTTGAGGACAAGCCACATCAGAACACAAACAGAAGAACATTTCATTGTTAATTACAACAATTCCATCAGAATACAAGAATATACAGAGTATGAATCAATATTACACATCATAAAATATCAAAGATTACAATATATTACATAGCAGCAGAAAATAATACAAAACACAACTTAAGGAGATATACGGATACAAAGCTTTCGGAATATCATTCCAGCTGTATACCAGGATCCTGTGAATATACATCTGCAAAACCAAAACTACTAGCTGCCCGTATAGAAATAGGGGCACCCAGAGTTTAGGTTAAAGCAATAAACTCCAGGTCAGTCATGTGACTAGTGTGAGAACTAAAACAATTATTAATCTTTATTTTTAAAGTTAGGTAAATCAAGGGACCACGTCGTATCACACGGAACGGGTTTCCTCCTAAGAATACCAGTGTATAAAACAACAGCGCAATGCTAAATAAAGAACAATGAAGCTATTATAAGACCCAGGTCCCATAACACAATGCAACACAAGCCGGAGGATAAGGTTTTACCTTATAATAGCCAAAGAATGCTTGATACGCTAAATTTTATCTTTTATATTTACTATAAGTGCATAGTGTCAAAACAATTTCAAATATAAATGTATCTATCCTAGGCAGCATGGGTACCATATATCATGTCGCCAATACTAGGCTCTAGAATCAAAACCGCAAAATCACGTATTGGAAGTTGGATTTCCATCTGTGAACCGAGGCAAGGGATCGTCCTCACCGCTTCGAGACAATCTAGCCTACCATGTCTCAGGAGCCATGAAACAACCTGAACTTCCCCGTGAAGGAAAGCACGGATTGAATTGGGGAAAAGACAAATCAGAACACAAACAGAAGAACATTTCATTGCTTATTACAATAATTTCATCAGAATACAAGAATATACAGAGTATGAATGAATAAAATATATTCGATAAATATCAGAGATTACAATAAATTACATAGCAGCGGAAAAACAATACAAAACACAACTGAAAGTAATACATGGATACAGAGCTTTAAGAGCATCGTTCCAGCTGTAAATCAGGATCCCGTGAATATAGAATCTGTAAAACCAAAACTACTAGCTGCCCGTGTCGAAAATAATGGCACCCAGAGTTTAGGTTAAAGCAATAAACTCCAGGTCAGTCATGTGACTGGTGTAAGAACTAAAACAGTTATTTAAAACTTCACTTTAAAAGAGAGTAATTCAAAGGACCACACCGTATAACACGGAACGGGTTTTCTCCTAAGAATACCAGTGCATATAATAAAACAACGCAATGCTTTTTGGAAAAATGAAGCTATTATAAGACCCAGGTCCCATCACACAATGCAACGCAAGCCGGAGGATAGGGTTTTCCCTTATAATAGCCAAACATGCTTGGTACGTTTAAGACAAATCATTTGATACTACTATAAGCGTATAGCGTCAAAACAATTTCAATCCTAGGTGGCATGAATGTCCCATACCACTATGTCGCCATACTAGGTTCTACAATTAAAACCGAAATTGGATTTCCGTCATGAGTCGAGGCAAGGGGCAAGCTCCTCTCCGCTTCGAGACACTTTAACAAATGTCTCAGGACTACTCTCTCTGGGTAGCCTTTGGATCTTCAGGGTCGGTCATCCCTTACGTTTGAGGATTAATTATTCCTGAACACACATTTCCCGGTCCTTTCAGACCTAAAATCGAGGCGCCTCGCATCCAACAACCACATAGGTGAAAAATATATAAATGTCAGCCAGTTTAAGCACTGACACCACCACTATCTAGAAAGAAACGTCGTGCTCTCCCTGCAGTCACTATCCTGTTTTTGACTCATTCCGAGGGGTGAGGCTCGCGAATTCACATTATACACAAAGCTGCGCCACACAGGTCGTGCTTTGATCATCAACCACAAGACTTTGCTTTTCAACAAAAGCCTTGATCATCTGCCACTTAGGCGTGCCACACAGGCAATTCATTCCATGCGACTGATGTCCATCGATATACAACCTCTTAGCTCGTACGTCTCAGAGAAGGGCGTTAAGTAAGAGAATAAATTCTCCGTCGCCAAACAGATGTATATTTAATAGAGATCAATCAACATAGAATAAAATCCAATGTCAGACACACAGTCCATTTACAAGTTCGTTCTGGGTCTGAACGAAACCGGAGGCACTTTCCTCGCATATCCATCGATCTCCAAGTACGTCTGGATGATCACCAACTGATTCCCTCCTCTTGGGTGTACAGCCCAATCAAGATCATCAGTAATCAACCAAACGTTGTGAAGACTTCCGGTCTTCAACCACCGTCTTCATCTTCGACATATCGTCAAATCGGTTATTCAGAATGGGTATATGTAACACCCCACACCCGCTATAGTCACTCACTAAGGGAATGCCATAGCATCGGTGGAGTATTTTTAGTGAGTATAGAACAGTAAAATTACAACAAGACAGATATAATGTAATACTTGAAAATTTAAAACATCATCTCATAGCAGCGGAAAGTAAAACATGTTTGGTTACATCATAAAACCATAACAAGAGTCAAGTACAAAATATCCATCCTGAATAAAATAAGTACATAATCCCACTACTCATAACAAATAGCCATAACAGAAAAGATAAGATAAGCTGAGCTCTACATCTACGGTCCAAGCTCCAAGAGATAGATAAAGCAAACTGATCAAAGCCCACTAGCACTAGGCCCAACCTGAGGACCTGAAGGAAAAAGATAAAAACAACGGGGGTCAGACATAAGCCTGAGTGAACCCTATCTCCTTAATAATACAATTATTAAAGTAATTAGGGTATGATATGAACTCGGTATGGTATCTTTGGGGATAATGACTACACTAAGTTGCCCACGAACACAGGACGAACTAAGATAACCGTAAAGACGCATCTACCCACCCAAGGATAATTACTAACTGCACCACACCAGTCACTCCTACTCAAAGGTTGATCCCACCCAAGGATATCAAAGATAGATATAACCAGTAGTTTCCTGTACCCTAGTTGACTACATAGGTGCCGTCTGCCCCTATCTCTACTAGGTGTACCCCACTACCCCAAGCGATCGGCTCCCTAACGTAGGTATCCGTGCTGGGCCCACAGTGGGGTGTATCATTCCCCAAAGTGGCAACCCAAAAGCAACACCGGTGCACGGGTTATACCTACACGATGCAACAACGTCTTACCTCCCAGTCCCGGGCCCACACACGCATATGAAACCCGATGGGCCTGCGTTGCCACCGCTAACCCCGTTTTGGCCACTTATAGACAAGCCTAGTATGCGTGTCCCGTCCTCGGCTTGGGCCGAGCTACAAAGATACATATGGGATACTGGTTGTAATGGGCCCTCCACAAGCTACCCACCAGAGCTTGTTATTAATCTAGTGTTCCCCACTTAACCCTTTAATCATGTTTAATTACATGTTTCACTTGGTTAAGTATTCTAATCGTATTTTCTATTGCCACCCAAGGCAACCCACTAGATTCCTCATGCCACCCAAGGCACCCACTTAACCCCTCATGTCCCACTACATGCTAATATGGTTAAGTGTTTCTTAATTAATTAAGACCGTGATTCCCCATAAAGACCTCCCACATTAGACTGGCTGTTATGACCGCCTGGTTAAGCCGGTAGGGTCCGGGCAGTCTTACGTCATAACAGAGTCTAACCTCGTGTCTTTACTTTAATCACGTATTTAATTTGTGCCTAAGACCTCTCACATTAGACTGGCTGTTATGACCGCCTGGTTAAGCCGGTAGGGTCCGGGCAGTCTTACGTCATAACAGAGCCTAACCTCGTGTCTTAGTCGATTAATTACACCTAATTAATCACCCCCATATTAATTATCCCTAATTAATATCAATTTATTCATAACATGGGTAGACCTAACTCAATAGGTAAATTCCCATGGGGTAGACCTAACTCAATAGGTAAATTCCCACTTAGGTTAATTAATTTTTTTTATGGTATGCTTAATCATACCCATTTCAACATACTTTTAATTAACATATTAATTAACCCCATCGTTCCCCACGTAAATCGTCATTATGACATAACATAATAAAGGGAAGATTTACCACACATAACATGGGTTTAGCATATAACTTTATCATGGGTTAAGAGGATGTCAACTTGCATATATGAGCATGTATTAACCCAACTATATTCAACCCAAACTTGCATATTATCAAACATGTGTCTTACAGAACATGTTGCATATGAACTTACATATCATCAAACATGTGATTTGCATAACATGTTGCATATGAACTTACATATCATCATACATGTGATTTGCATAACATGTAGAACTTGCATTTTAGCATATACTTAACTTGCATAAGCACTCACATACTTGCATAAGCATTCATATACTTGCATAAGCTTGCATATCATGTTAAACTTGCATTTCAACATATACATAACTTGCATAAACATTCACATACTTGCATAGGCTTGCATATTATGTTAAACTTGCATTTCAACATATACATAACTTGCATAAACATTCACATACTTGCATAGGCTTGCATATTATGTTAAACTTGCATTTCAACATATACATAACTTGCATAAACATTCACATACTTGCATAGGCTTGCATATTATGTTAAACTTGCATTTCAACATATACATAACTTGCATAAACATTCATATACTTGCATAAGATGTTAAACATGCATATAAGCATATACATGACTTGCATAAGTACTCACATACTTGCATAACATGTTTGCATAATGGATCCATATTCACTTAGTGTTTTGCATCATAAACATCATGAAACAACTTGCATAAAAATATCATGATTACATATTATGAAACTTGCATGACATAAGGCATATAACTTGCAAAACACATAATATTCACTACATCAAGCTTGCATAAATATATGGATCCACAAACATAGCCATACTTTATCACATCTTATCATAATCAATTCAATAATTGATTATTAAGGGGATAGAAGCTCACCAAAACAAGATTAGCAAGTTAAATGAAGCAAATCCCAATGATTAAGTAGAAGAAGATGTAGATTAGCTTGCAAACCCTCTTAGGATTTTTAGTGGAGGCTCTCCAATTTTCTAAGTGGTGGCATAATGGCCTTAGATCTATTTTTGGTAAGGATAAGGGGGGTATTAGGGTGTATATGTAGATTAGTTAGATGTTTTAGGACCATAGGATATACCCTATAACCAATCCTAGCCTTTAAAGCATGTCTTGGGGAAGAAGTCAAGTGTAGGAACCATTTAGGGCCCAAAAAAAACAGCCCAAAACTCATCCCGGGCCTCAAAACATGAGCAGTTTTCGTTTTTGATTTTTCGTGAAACTTTGACGGGCCATAACTTGGTCATACGGACTCCGATTTACGAAAACTCGGACTCTATTTCGCGTATTTTTCCGAGACGAACACAATGGCACAGCCCGTTTCCCCTGATTCAGAATATTAAATTTAATTCTGCTCTGATTTATGTTATAACAAGTTATTTAACATACGGGGTGTTACATTCTCCCCTACTTAAAGGATTTCGTCCTCGAAATCTCTAAGTCAAGAAGAACGTATCCTACCAACCAAACAACCATCTACTCAACCATCAAACACTGACATCCATTGTCCTTAAAGTTTCTAATGTTGTATGAACATATGCAAAAAGTGTGTGTATATGTTCCCTATCTAATGCAAAATCAGGCGGTCTACTGATTCAGTTGACCTCCTTAATGCAAACCATGATAGTGCCATGCATCCAATATGTATGCGAAAGAACCCTATCGACACATACTATTTCTACATGCGTGCACAATCATTCACCGAATAAATGCATCATCCATATGATAGCACAACCATCATACATCCATTAATATAGCTACCTACACACATTTATATGCAATATGCAATATGAAGTGATTGAGCCGATCTAGTGCCTAAAGTGTGTGTATATGCATCCACGAGCAACCACTAGCAAACACTTGCATCCACTTGCATCCATCAATCATAACATGTCTCAAACACATGTTTCAACCATAGGTTTACCCTATCTAAAAGGTCAAAGGTGCTAACGAGAGGACATACTAAGGACAAGATAAGTACAAGATAGGCAATAAAGGAGAAGTTAAAGAACATACTCTCGAAAAGAAAAGGGTACAAAGAACGCATCTTCGCTTCCGTCTCCCAAGTAGCATTGCTCTCGTCATCTCCCCATTGCACTTTGACTAGCTGAACCTCTCTGTTTCTCAACTTCTTAATCTCTGACCCAAGGATGCGAGTAGGAGCTCGTCGAATCGTCGCATCACGCTCTACTTCCACTTCTCTAAGCAAGCTCGGCTCTACCACCTCTGCGGTCTCATGTAGGCACTTCCTCAAATGTGACACATGGAAAACATCATGTATACCACTAAGTCTGTCTGGCAACTCCACCCTATATGCCATCCGTCCAATTCTTTCCTTGACAGGAAACGGTCCTACAAACCTCGGTGCTAACTTCCCAGCGGATCCAAAGCGAACAACATTCCGTAATGGAGACACTTTGACAAAAACCATGTCCCCAACTTCAAACTCAAGATCAGTCCTCCTCTTATCTGCATAAGATTTCTGTCTGTCTTGCGCTGCTTTCATCCTTCTTCGAATCAAATCAACCTTCTCTGAAGTCTCTCTAACCATATCGGGCCCTAGCAAGATCTTATCCGTAGATTCCCACCAACATGTAGGTGATCGACAAGGCCTTCCATAAAGAGCTTCAAAAGGTGCCATGCCAATACTAGACTGGAAGCTGTTGTTATATGCAAACTCCACCAAAGGAAGATGCTCTTCCCATGTACCTCCAAAATCCAAGATACAAAGCCTCAAAAGGTCTTCCAAAACACGGTTCACCCTCTCGGTCTGGCCGTCTGTCTGAGGATGATATGCGGTGCTCAAACACAACTGAGTCCCCACCGCCTCCTGTAAACTCTTCCAAAACTCACTAGTGAAGATAGGATCTCGATCACTCACTATGCTGGAAGGTACCCCATGCAATCGAACTATCTCTCGAACATAGACTGAAGCAAGCCATGGAGCAGTCCTCTTACTCTTTACGGGTATGAAATGGGCGCTCTTAGTAAGTCTATCAACCACGACCCAAATTCCTGTATTGCCCTTCCTCGATCTCGGTAAACCATCAACGAAGTCCATCGAGACACTATCCCACTTCCATATCGGAACTTCCAAAGGATGAAGCAACCCACCTGGCTTCTTTTGCTCTGCTTTTACTTGTTGGCACACCAAGCATCTAGCAACATACTCGGCCACATCTTTCTTCATACCGGCCCAAAAGAAAACTCGCCTCATGTCTTGGTACATCTTATCCCCACCGGGATGTATGGTCATCCTCGAACGATGTGCATCATCAAGTATAGCCTTCCTCAAGTCTTCATCTTGCGGTACACAAAGTCTACCGTCTCTACGCAACCACCCCCTATCATCTAGGGTGTACCTATTCAAATGGCTGGACGACTCCCCCCTTATGAGCTTCTCTACCAACTCAACCAACTGTGGGTCGTCTCGCTGTGCCTCGCCAACTCGTCCCAAAAGAGTAGGTCTAACCTCTAAGGATGCTAGCAAACCGGGTACCAAGTCAACAGAAGGTCTGAAGTCAAACATCGAGATAAACTCCAAGCTTCTCCGTTCCACAAACAACGGACTCAAGGACAACCTTTTTCTGCTTAAGGCATCTGCCACCACGTTACCCTTGCCATGGGTATATGCTATCTCGAAATCATAGGATGCTAAGAACTCCATCCACCTTTGCTGTCTCAAGTTCAAATCCTTCTGAGAAAACAAGTACTTCAAAGATTTGTGATCGGTGAACAACTCAAATCTCTCACCAAGAAGATAATGGCGCCAGATCTTGAGCGCAAAAACGATAGCGGCCAACTCTAGGTCATGGACAGGGTAATTTTTCTCATGCGCCCTCAACTGCCTCCCACCATAGGCTATTACCCTTCCCTCTTGCATCAAGACTGCGCCTAGTCCTGTCCCACAAGCATCAGTATAAACAACGAACGGCTTACTCCCATCTGGCAGCACTAAAACTGGAGCAGTGGTTAAAGCTCTCTTTAACCGTCGGAATGCATCCTCACAATCCACATCCCATGTGAAAACCTGATTCTTCTTTGTCAAGCGAGTTAATGGGGCTGATATCTTCGCGAAGTCCTTGATAAACTTCCTATAGTAGCCAGCCAACCCCAAGAAACTCCTCACCTCGGTAGCATTCTTCGGAGCCTTCCAATCTTGGATAGATACTACCTTTGCAGGATCCACAGCTATCCCTTCCTTAGAGACCACGTGCCCTAAGAATCGCACTTCCTTCCTCCAAAAGTGACATTTAGAAAACTTAGCCTTCAGGCTATGCGCTCGAAGAGTCTCCAACACTTCCCTAAGATGTAGGGCATGCTCTTCCTCACTCTTGGAGAAGACCAAGATGTCATCCACAAAGACCACCACGAACTTGTTAAGATACTCCCTGAACACCCTACTCATCAGATCAACGAAATATGCAGGGGCGTTCGTCAAACCAAATGGCATCACAAGCCACTCATAAAAACCATCCGGAGTCCTGAAGGCAGTCTTCTCTACACTATCCTCAGCCACTCTCAACTGATGAAACCCCGTGGCTAAGTCCAACTGCGAAAACACTGAAGCGCCAACTAACTGATCGAAGAGATCATCAATCCTCGGCAATGGGTGTTTATTCTTCTTTGTGAGCTTGTTGAGTTCTCTATAGTCAACACAAAGTCTGAGGGACCCATCTGCCTTTGTAGCAAAAACCACCGGAGCACCCCACTCCGATATACTTCGTCTTATGAACCCCTTCTCAAGCAACTCCCCTACTTGCTTATTGAGTTCCCTCCTTTCACGAGGAGCCATGTGGCGCACTGGCAAAGATACTGGTTTAGCATTGTCCACAAGATAGATTCGGAAGTCAATCTCCCGCTTCGGAGGTAAGCCCTTCACCTCCTCAAACACATCCGGATATTCCCGGACCACTCTGACAGATTGCAGACTCTCGACCGAAGCATCGAGCGATTCAAGATAACTTAGCATAACAGACTCCATGGGATTACAAGAGATCTCGAGAGTGTTACCCAAGCGGGTCATCAGCCTAACAACTCTCCTTTCACAATCAAGAACGGCACCATTACTGGATAACCAGTCCATGCCCAAAATCAACCCATAGCCCGTGAAGCCCAAAACAAAAGCATCACATCTAAACTCAACGCTAAGTATAGAAATCTTCAAACCCAAACACATCATGGACAAATAAGTGGAGCCTCCAATTGGGTTTGAAACAACCAAGGGATCATCTACTAGACTGGTGTCTAAGTGCAGTGACTCAACTAAAGATGATGAGATAAACGAATGAGATGCGCCAGAGTCAAACAAAGTACGGACAGGATGATCTAACAGATAAACTAGACTTTCAACAGAAATAGTTCTACCTCTTTCCTGAAGTGGTGGAACCGCGAGAGCCTGAACTTGCCCCCTTGCCTGACCCGGTGCCATAAGAGCTTGCACCTGTCCTCCTGAGGTAGATCCCGTCCTCTGCCCCTTCTTAGGACAGTCCTTCACCAGATGCCCTGCTTCGCCACAGTGGAAGCAGCCAGTCTTCTTCTTCTTGCGACAATCCTTGCTTAGGTGGCCTGGTGTCCCACAATTGAAGCACTTCTTCTTCTTCCCCTTGCCACCATTGCCTTTCCCATTCTTGTTTTGCTGTTGCTGTTGAGGTCTCTTCTGATCTCCTTTCTTCTCGGGTTCTTTACTAGTATTGGGACCCTTCTCTTCCTCATACATAAGTGCCATGTCAACTAGCTTCTCAAAGGTAGCCCCCATAGGAATGTGAGTCATAGCCAATCCATGCATCGGTTCGTTCAAGCCCCTAACGAACCTCAAAGCTTTCTTCTCCGGTGTATTCACCATATCTATGCCAAACCTTGCCAACTGATTGAACTTGTTGACATACTCCTTCACTGATAAGTTCCCTTGCTTCAAGTTCAAGAACCTTTCCATATACAGATTTTCTTCTGCCCTTGAGAGAAACTTTGCCACAAACCTCTGTCTGAAATCCGCCCAAGAATCAACAAGGCGCTCTCCATTAGTTACCTCCCACCAGAACGAGGCCTCTCCCTTCATTAACCAAGCAGCTAACTTAACTTTCTTTGCTTCTTCCATCTCAAAGATGTCTATCAACTCTTCCACCTCCTTAAGCCAATCCCTAGCTTCCACAAAAGTCTCTGATCCTAGAAAAGGTTTCCCTCCCATAGTCTTGAATTCCTTACAAGTCTTAGCAAAAGTAACCACACGAGGAGGATGAGGAGGAAGATCAGGTATAACTGGTGGTGGAGGAACATTAGCTGGCCCTGCAGCGGCGGCCCTAGCCTCCATCAATCTCCTATACCATGCTGGTATTGCTACACCCTCCGGAAAGTTAAGATCTTCAGCCATGCTGAAACGAAAAAAGGAAAGATTCAAACGGAGAATTCGAAAGATAGAGATATGGCTATCTGGGATTATGCTTTTCTTTCAAAATCTTTACTCTTAAAAGACATGTTTTTGAAAATACTTTCTTCTAAAATATTCTTAGAAAATAGTTTTTCTTAAAAATTTTATCTGTTCTGGTAACCTTAAGCTCTGATACCACGTGTAACACCCCACACCCGCTATAGTCACTCACTAAGGGAATGCCATAGCATCGGTGGAGTATTTTTAGTGAGTATAGAACAGTAAAATTACAACAAGACAGATATAATGTAATACTTGAAAATTTAAAACATCATCTCATAGCAGCGGAAAGTAAAACATGTTTGGTTACATCATAAAACCATAACAAGAGTCAAGTACAAAATATCCATCCTGAATAAAATAAGTACATAATCCCACTACTCATAACAAATAGCCATAACAGAAAAGATAAGATAAGCTGAGCTCTACATCTACGGTCCAAGCTCCAAGAGATAGATAAAGCAAACTGATCAAAGCCCACTAGCACTAGGCCCAACCTGAGGACCTGAAGGAAAAAGATAAAAACAACGGGGGTCAGACATAAGCCTGAGTGAACCCTATCTCCTTAATAATACAATTATTAAAGTAATTAGGGTATGATATGAACTCGGTATGGTATCTTTGGGGATAATGACTACACTAAGTTGCCCACGAACACAGGACGAACTAAGATAACCGTAAAGACGCATCTACCCACCCAAGGATAATTACTAACTGCACCACACCAGTCACTCCTACTCAAAGGTTGATCCCACCCAAGGATATCAAAGATAGATATAACCAGTAGTTTCCTGTACCCTAGTTGACTACATAGGTGCCGTCTGCCCCTATCTCTACTAGGTGTACCCCACTACCCCAAGCGATCGGCTCCCTAACGTAGGTATCCGTGCTGGGCCCACAGTGGGGTGTATCATTCCCCAAAGTGGCAACCCAAAAGCAACACCGGTGCACGGGTTATACCTACACGATGCAACAACGTCTTACCTCCCAGTCCCGGGCCCACACACGCATATGAAACCCGATGGGCCTGCGTTGCCACCGCTAACCCCGTTTTGGCCACTTATAGACAAGCCTAGTATGCGTGTCCCGTCCTCGGCTTGGGCCGAGCTACAAAGATACATATGGGATACTGGTTGTAATGGGCCCTCCACAAGCTACCCACCAGAGCTTGTTATTAATCTAGTGTTCCCCACTTAACCCTTTAATCATGTTTAATTACATGTTTCACTTGGTTAAGTATTCTAATCGTATTTTCTATTGCCACCCAAGGCAACCCACTAGATTCCTCATGCCACCCAAGGCACCCACTTAACCCCTCATGTCCCACTACATGCTAATATGGTTAAGTGTTTCTTAATTAATTAAGACCGTGATTCCCCATAAAGACCTCCCACATTAGACTGGCTGTTATGACCGCCTGGTTAAGCCGGTAGGGTCCGGGCAGTCTTACGTCATAACAGAGTCTAACCTCGTGTCTTTACTTTAATCACGTATTTAATTTGTGCTTAAGACCTCTCACATTAGACTGGCTGTTATGACCGCCTGGTTAAGCCGGTAGGGTCCGGGCAGTCTTACGTCATAACAGAGCCTAACCTCGTGTCTTAGTCGATTAATTACACCTAATTAATCACCCCCATATTAATTATCCCTAATTAATATCAATTTATTCATAACATGGGTAGACCTAACTCAATAGGTAAATTCCCATGGGGTAGACCTAACTCAATAGGTAAATTCCCACTTAGGTTAATTAATTTTTTTTATGGTATGCTTAATCATACCCATTTCAACATACTTTTAATTAACATATTAATTAACCCCATCGTTCCCCACGTAAATCGTCATTATGACATAACATAATAAAGGGAAGATTTACCACACATAACATGGGTTTAGCATATAACTTTATCATGGGTTAAGAGGATGTCAACTTGCATATATGAGCATGTATTAACCCAACTATATTCAACCCAAACTTGCATATTATCAAACATGTGTCTTACAGAACATGTTGCATATGAACTTACATATCATCAAACATGTGATTTGCATAACATGTTGCATATGAACTTACATATCATCATACATGTGATTTGCATAACATGTAGAACTTGCATTTTAGCATATACTTAACTTGCATAAGCACTCACATACTTGCATAAGCATTCATATACTTGCATAAGCTTGCATATCATGTTAAACTTGCATTTCAACATATACATAACTTGCATAAACATTCACATACTTGCATAGGCTTGCATATTATGTTAAACTTGCATTTCAACATATACATAACTTGCATAAACATTCACATACTTGCATAGGCTTGCATATTATGTTAAACTTGCATTTCAACATATACATAACTTGCATAAACATTCACATACTTGCATAGGCTTGCATATTATGTTAAACTTGCATTTCAACATATACATAACTTGCATAAACATTCATATACTTGCATAAGATGTTAAACATGCATATAAGCATATACATGACTTGCATAAGTACTCACATACTTGCATAACATGTTTGCATAATGGATCCATATTCACTTAGTGTTTTGCATCATAAACATCATGAAACAACTTGCATAAAAATATCATGATTACATATTATGAAACTTGCATGACATAAGGCATATAACTTGCAAAACACATAATATTCACTACATCAAGCTTGCATAAATATATGGATCCACAAACATAGCCATACTTTATCACATCTTATCATAATCAATTCAATAATTGATTATTAAGGGGATAGAAGCTCACCAAAACAAGATTAGCAAGTTAAATGAAGCAAATCCCAATGATTAAGTAGAAGAAGATGTAGATTAGCTTGCAAACCCTCTTAGGATTTTTAGTGGAGGCTCTCCAATTTTCTAAGTGGTGGCATAATGGCCTTAGATCTATTTTTGGTAAGGATAAGGGGGGTATTAGGGTGTATATGTAGATTAGTTAGATGTTTTAGGACCATAGGATATACCCTATAACCAATCCTAGCCTTTAAAGCATGTCTTGGGGAAGAAGTCAAGTGTAGGAACCATTTAGGGCCCAAAAAAAACAGCCCAAAACTCATCTCGGGCCTCAAAACATGAGCAGTTTTCGTTTTTGATTTTTCGTGAAACTTTGACGGGCCATAACTTGGTCATACGGACTCCGATTTACGAAAACTCGGACTCTATTTCGCGTATTTTTCCGAGACGAACGCAATGGCACAGCCCGTTTCCCCTGATTCAGAATATTAAATTTAATTCTGCTCTGATTTATGTTATAACAAGTTATTTAACATACGGGGTGTTACAGTATAAACCCGGCCTTTCCGAATAACCCACGTTTGTAATAAACAAATGTTACACAAACACAACATACGCCTCATTCCAATCCATCAGTCACTAACCGTAAATTAGTAAGAGAGCAATTCCCCAAATATTAACCCCGAAGGCCGAAACCAACATCAGATCAATACCCAGGAAACCATTCTACTTAATTGATCCCCAGTTAGTTTCTAAATTTCATATTCTTAGGGAAAGATTCCCATTAATTTTATCAAAGATAAATTCTTTAAAATTTATTCTTTAATCTTCCTTTGGATATCATTTCAAACCATGTTAAGTTTTTCCACACTAGTCGGGATTAGCGAACCACACCGAAGTAATTATTTATTTTATTTCCCAATCCCAAACTATTCATCCCATGAAGCAAAACTGGTAATACTCCATATCTAGCACCACGGTGTTATCGGTAAAATTAATTACCATTTCATGTTCAAATCTACTTAAAGATTTAACTATTGCTTTAGAGCAAAACTGGTGATACTCCATTCTCGATCATTTCAATCTAATTAAAGATTCATTAAAACTCCACTTAGTTTTGATCTCCTCAAAAATCAGTATCCTATCTTTAACTGGGTTAAAGAACCAATGTCTTCTAAAACACGATTCCCGATAAACCCACAGTCACTTTCAAATTCTATTGTTAATCGGGTTAAAGAACAGGTGTTATTCAAAACACCGCTCACGATAAACCCCAAAAACCAATTCAAATTCAATTCCAATTAAATATTATTTAATTGGAACACTTCATTAAATCTAAATAGAAATATTTAATCTTTCCTCAACTGGGTTCAAGAACAGTGTTAATGAAGACACCATTCACGACGAACCCAAATCACATTTGATATTAAATACAAGGCTCTGAATAGAAAATATATCGGCTTTTATTCAATATCAAATTCTACGACCAACAAATATCGTATTGGAAATAACGATATAAATATATCTTTCAAATTCCCATAACAATATCTGTATAATCACGAAATTCAACATCGGAATATTCCAACGCCAATTTCGATTCAAATCCATTTCCACTTTATATATCGGAAATTCTGGTTATTTTCAAAACCATTTCAAATTCAATTTATTTATTTTAAAAATAAATTGATTTTTAATTCTAGTTCAAAATTAGTTCATTATCTATTTTTATCTTTTCAAATATGGAGTTTTTCACCCCAGTTCTTTCCAACTCATTTATTATGATTTTACACAAATTATTAACATTTTTAATAATTTTATCAAGGCCCGTACAGTCGATTTCCACCAATGGCCATCGAACTGCACTTACAGCGACCTTTTCCAAATTTGATTTGGACATAATTCCAAATTCAACCGTTAGATTTCAAATTTCTAATATTTATTGGAAAGCTCTTTTCAATACGAACCCAACGGTTCCGGTTTCAGGAGAATCCGACGGTCGGATTTCCCGTAATGTCCATTCTAAGTCAATGGTCGAAATTCACGAACTACCGCAGCGCGACGCATTCTATTTAGGCCATTATATATATAATATACATATATTATATTTATTTCGTCGATTTCCTTTTAAAACGTATTTTATAAATCGTTTTAAATTCGTTTTCGAAACGATTCCAACTTTCATTTCAAATTCAAATCAAAATTGAATTTTTCCTTATAAATTCGTTTTACATTCATTTCTATTTGATTTCAATTCGTTTTCAATTCGTTTTCAACTCGATTTCAGTTCGATTTCAATTCGATTTCAATTCGTTTTCAATTCTATTCCAATTTAATTTCAATTCGATTTCAATTTAATTTTAATTTCAATTCGATTTCAATTTAATTCGAATTTCAATTCGATTTCAATTTAATTCGAATTTCAATTCGATTTCAATTTAATTCAAATTTCAATTCTGTCTCAATTAAATTCGAATTTCAATTCTGTCTCAATTTAATTCGAAATTAAATTCTATTTTAATGTAATTCCAATTTCATTTCTATTCAATTCAATTCGAATTCCATTTTCAAAATATTCGATTTTTGAAATCACTTTCTTTTCTATAATCATTATAAAAACGAATATAATCGATATCAATATCGTTCGCGTCAAAATAGTGCATCTCTAATCAACACGGCTTTATATTTTTCAATAACTTCGTTATTCTATTCAACAAATGAATATTTATTCTATTCAACACATGAATCTATATTTCTTTCAACACATGACTAATCTCAACACATGAGTACTGTCAATACATAACTACTTTTGTTATTTAATATATTTTATAAAATTATGATTTCTATCGTTAAAATTTTAAATTAGATTCCAACCGTAAATTAGCAAGAGAGCGATTCCCAAAGTATTAACCCCGAAGGCCGAAACCAACATCAAATCGATACCCAGGAGACCACTCATCTTATCTATTTTCCAGTTAGTTTCTAATTTTATATATGATAAAGATGTAAGTTTTATTGTTAAAATATTTCGTTCAACACATGAATCTTTATTTTATAATATTCTTTATTTTCCCAATTGGAATGAGGCCCAATAAATTACCATATAATGTTAATTATATGGATTCCATACAACACATCTATATAATAGCAACGATAAATAATCAACCATCATCCAAAGTGCACCACACAACTGCATAAGCATTAAATATAAATAATTAACGCTTACACAGTCTGTCGACCAATCGATCGACATACAATTAAATAATTGGGATTAGTGTATGCCAAATATCATCCCAACACCCGTGTGGGGTTTCAATCCAAAAACACTGAATATTATTTATGCGGTTGGGCGATGTGGAAAATTAATCGTCCCAATCAATATCTTTCAATTAGGTGTACATAAACAAACCGTCTGGTTTGTAAATGAATATTTATTTATTCACATTCACGTTAAAAATTATATTTTTAACTATATTAATTTATTTCAACACATGAATATTTATTTTCAATCATTCCACATCACAATCAATTTTCACAACACATCAATCAAACAAACAAGCCGTCCATGGTCTGTGGACGACGGGTGTCAGGTGCTACTAAACACCTTCTGCATCCTAGTGAGACGACCCGAACTTCCCCGTGAAGGAAAGAGCGGATAGAATTGAGGACAAGACAAAATAGAACGCATACAGAAGAACATTTCATTGTTATTACAACAATTCCATCAGATACAAGAATATACAGAGTATAAATGAATAAATTACATTCGATAAATATCAGAGATTACAATAACTTACATAGCAGCGGAAAAATATACAAAACACAACTGAAAGTGATACACGGATACAGAGCTTTCCGAGCATCGTTCCAGCTGTTAATCAGGACCCTGTGAATATAAATCTGCAAAACCAAAACTACTAGCTGCCCGTGTGGAAAATAGGGGCACCCAGAGTTTAGGTTAAAACAATAAACTCCAGGTCAGTCATGTGACTGGTGTGAGAACTAAAACAGTTATTAATATTGGTTTTAAAGTTTGGTAAATCAAGGGACCACGCCGTATAACACGGAACGGGTTTCCTCCCAAGAATACCAGTGCATAGAACAAACAGCGCAATGCTAAATAAAGAAAAATGAAGCTGTTATAAGACCCAGGTCCCATCACACAATGCAACGCAAGCCGGAGGATAGGGTTTTTACCTTATAACAGCCAAAGCATGCTTGATACGTTTAAAACACATTATTTGATACTATAATAAGTGTATAGTGTCAAAACAATTTCAATCATAAATATCAATCATAGACGACATTAATGTCCCATACCACTATGTCGCCATACTAGGTTCTACAAATAAAACCGCACTATCACGTATTGGAAATTGGATTTCCGTCATGAGCCGAGGCAAGGGGCAAGCTCCTCTCCGCGTTCGAGACACTCTAGCAAATGTCCCAGGACCCCACTTTGATCCTTGGAATCGGCTGGGCTGGTCCTCTCTTACTTTTGAGGATTGGCAATTCCTGAACACACGTTTCCCGGTCCTTACAGACCTATATCCGAGGCGCCTCGCATTCCAACAACCACACAGGTGAAAAGTATATAAATGTCAGGGCTGGTAGGTCACTGACACCACCCTAGCTAGAAAGAAACGTCGTGCTCTACCAGCGGTCCGTCTCCCGTTTTTGAATCAAACCGAGGTGTGAGGCTCGCGAATTCACGTTATACACAAAGCTACGCCACACAGGCCATGCTTTGATCATCAACCACAAGACTTTGCTTTTCAACAAAAGCCCTGATCAATTGCCACTTACGCGCGCCACACTGGCAATTCACTCCATGCGACTGATGTCCATCGATATACAACCTCTGAGCTCGTACGTCTCAGAGAAGCGTTAAGCAAGAGAATAAATTCTCCGCCGCCAATCAGATGTATATTTAACAGAGATCAATCAACACAAAATAAAATCCAATGTCAGACACACAATCCGTTTACAAGTTCGTTCTGGATCTGAACGAAACCGGAGGCACTTTCCTCGCATATCCATCGATCTCCAAGCACGTCTGGACGATCACCAACTATTTCCCTCATCTTGGGTGTACAGCCCAATCAAGATCATCAGTAACCCAAACGATGTGAAGACTTCCGGTCTTCAACCACCGTCTTCATCTTCGACATCTCGTCGAATCGGTTATTCAGAATGGGTATAAACCCGGCCTTTCTGAATAACCCACGTATATAATAAACGAATGTTACACAAACACAACAAACGCCTCATTCCAATTCAGAATATTCTTTTATTCACAAAATCACATTCTTAGGGAAATGTTCCCATTAATTTTATCCAAGATAAATTCTTCTAAATTTATTCTTTAATCCTCCTTTGGATATCATTTCTAACTAGTCAGGATTAACGAACCACACCGAAGTAATTATTTATTTTATTTCCCAATCCCAACCTATATATCCCATGGAGAAAACTGGTAATACTCCACATCTAACACCACGGTGTTATCGGTACAATTAATTACCATTTCACGTTCAAATCTGATTAAAGATTTAACTATCGCTTTGGAGCAAAACTGGTGGTACTCAATTCTCGATCACCTTTCAGATTTGATAATTTAAATAATCAATTCATATTTTAATCTAATTAAAGATTCATTAAAACTCCATTTAGTTTTAATCTTTTCAAAAATCAATATTCTGCCTTTAACTGGGTTAAAGAACCAATGTCATCTAAAACACGATTCACGATAAACCCAAATCACATTTGATATTAAATACAAGGCTCTGAATAGAAAATATACCGGCTTATATTCAATATCAAATTCTGAAACCAACAAATATCGTATTGGAAATAACGATACAAAATATATCTTTCAAATCCCCATAACAATATTTGATAGTCACGACATCCAACATCGAAATATTCCGAAGATAATTTCGATTCAACTCCAGTCCAATTCACGTATTGGGAATATTGATTATTTTTAAAATCACTTTCAAGTTCAATTTATTTATTTCAAAAATAAATTGATTTTAATTCTAGTTCAAAACTAGTTCATTTCGACAAAAATCTATTTTTATCCTTTCAAATATGGAGTTTTTCAGCCCAATTTTTCCCAAATCATTTCTTATGATTTTACACAAATTATAGATATTTTTAATAATTTTATCAAGGCCCGTACAGTCGATTTCCATCAACGGCTATCGAACTGCACTTACAACGACCTTTTTCAAATTTGATTTGGACATAATTCCAAATCCAACCATTAGATTTCAAATTTCTCATATTCATTGGAAATCTCTTTTCGATACGAACCCAACGGTTCCGGTTTTAGGAGAATCCGACGGTCGGATCTCCCGCAACGTCAATTCGAAGTTAATGGTCGAAATTCACGAACTGCCGTGGAGCGGCGCGTTCTATTCAGACCATTATATATATAATATATATACGTATATTATATATTTCGTCGATTTCCTTTTAAAATGAATTTTATAAATCGTTCTAAATTCGTTTTAAAACAATTTCAACTTCATCTTCAATTTCAAATCGATTTGATTTCAATTTTATTCGAATTCATTTCAGTTTTGTTTAATTCGAATTCAAATTCGTTTCAATTAAATTCAAATTCTAATTCGTTTCAATTCAATTCAATTTGAATTTACCTTCTATTTAATTCAATTTCAGTTCGTTTTAAATTTCATTAAAAACGATTTCAATTCGTTTTTAATTCAATTTCAATTTAATTCAATTTGAATTCATTTCTATTCAGTTCGAATTCAAATTCGCTTTCTATTCAATTTGAATTCAAATTCACTTTCTATTCAATTTGAATTCACATTCACTTTCTATTCAATTCGAATCGAATTCATTTCAAATTGATTCAATAAAATTTCAATTTCAATTTTTATCTAATTTAATTTGAATTTCATTTCAAAATATTAAATTTTGAAATCACTTTTCAATATTCATTATAAAACGAATAAAATCGATATAAATATCGTTCACGTCAAAATGGCGCAAAACTAATCAACACGGCTTTATATATTTCAATCACTTCGTTATTCTATTCAACAAATGAATATTTATTCTATTCAACACATGAATTTATATTTCTTTCAACACACGACTAATCTCAACACATGAGTAGTGTCAACACATCACTATTTTTGTTATGTAAAATATTTTATAACACTATGGTATCTATCGTTTGATTTTAATTAGACTCCATCGTAAAATAGTTCTAATTTTAAATATGATAAAGATGTGAATTTTATTATTAAAATATTTCACTCAACACATGAATAGATTCAACACATGAATTTTCCTTTATAATATTCATTATTTTCCCGATTGGAATGAGGCCCAATCAATCACCATATAATGTTAATTATATGGATTCCATACAACACATGTATATAATAGCAATAATAAACAATCAACCATCATCCAAGGTGCACCACACTGTATAAGCATCAAATATAGATATCTAACGCTTATAACAGCCTGTCAATCAACCGATCGACATATTTAATCAATCAGGATGAGTGAACTTCAAATTTCATCCCAACACCCATGTGGGGTTTCAAACAATCAAACACAGATTTTAGTTGTGCATTTGGGCGACGTGTAAAATTTATCGACCCAATCAATATCAGTCAAATCAGTGTATATAAACAAATCGGCCGATTTGTTTATAAATATTCATTTATTCACTTTCACGTTAAAAATTATATTTTTAACGATAAAACATTTTATTTTAACACATGAATTTCTATTCAGTTCATTTATTCAATAAAATGATATTTTTATTTTTCTAACATATTTTAGAAAATTTCGGCGGCATAACGGCACGATACTAGAAACGGGACAAGGCTTAGCCTTATCCCCGGTCTAGTGAAGGCCCACGCCATTCACACATCAATCAAATCCATTCCATTTCACCAAACAATTCAATTCAAACCAAATAAACTAACCAAATACTCAACCAAACAATTTAACAAACAAGCCATCCATGGTCTGTGGATGACGGGTGTCGGGTGCTACTAAACACCGTCTGCATCCTAGTATATATATATATAACTAGAAAAAGAGAATTGATAGGTGAGAAATTCTCACCAATAGCTATCCAACTTCACGACACTTCTTTTATAGAAATCTTCATCGTTCTTGCCTTTTGTCGCTTTCGTTGCCCTAGCCACTACATATGTAAAAATCGAATTTTTACTATGCTATTCAATATATAAAAATCAAATTTTTACCTTGTTATTTAATATATAAAAATCGAATTTTTACTATGCTGCTATATAGATAAAAATTATATTTTTACATCGATACTATATAAAGATTTCACCTTTTCAAATATAAAGATTTCACCTTTACAAATATAAAGATTTCACCTTTACAAATATAAAGATTTCACCTTTTCAAATATAATCTAAAAGTTATATTTTTCTCGAAGTAAAAATCATATTTTTACTTCACTACTCATATCAAAATATCGTCTTTTCATATTTAAAAATATCGTCTTTTCATATTTTAAAAATATCGTCTTTTATATTTTAAAAATCATATCTTTTCTATTTTAAAAATCATATCTTTTCTACTTTAAAAATCATATCTTTTCTATTTTAAAAATCATATATTTTCTATTTAAAAATCATATCTTTTCTATTTTAAAAAAACCCGATCTTTTCACTCATAAAAAATCCGACCTTTCCTCGTCTAAAAATCGAACCTTTTCTATTTTCAAGATCCAATGTTTCTCCATATAAAAATTCAGTCTTTTATCCGATAAAAATTATATTTTAAGGTTATACAAAAAAAACTGAAAAAGATGAACAAATTAAATGTGAATTAATAAGTAAAACTCGCCGAATTGGAGAGGGGGAAAGGTCGCCGAGCCGAGGAGGTCGTGTGGGTGGCGGATGGTGGCACTGCAGGTGGGGGTGGCTCGACGGTGGGGTGTCGCGGTTATGGATTTAGGGAGGAAAGAGAAGAGGGAGCGCGCAACAGGGGGGAGGGGGTCGTGGCGGAGGCCAAGGGCGGCGGTGGTCTTTGTGGCTGCGGCGGTGGACTGGTGGAGGGAGGAAGGGGGGCTGCGTGTCGGTTTTAAGGAGGAGAGAGAGGGGCAACGGAGGGAGTAGAGGCGCGAGGTGGGGGGGTTTGCGGCGCCGGGGGCGGTACTGGCGATGGCGCGGCGGCCAGGGGGGTGGCGCGATCGTGCGCCCCCTTTTTCCTTTTTTTTTTAATTTCTAAAATGAAAGGAGGGGGGGGGGTCTGAGAGTTTAAGGAGAGGTTTTTATTTATTTATTTATTTTCCAAAAAGTTGACCTTTTCATACGACCTCTAAACGAGACCTACCGCCTGTCGTCCATAGCTAATTACCCCCATTCCGAACACAATGGGATATGTATCGTAAGCTGATTCGATCGTTTCGATCAGTTTTCATCAAAATCAACATATAACTCTATATATTGAATTTGAACGCACATTTCAAATTATCGGGGTCACATACTAACTCGAAAAATTCCAGAAAAATATTTTCTAACTTCGTATTGACGATACGGTCCTAACAAAACTAGTTCCGTCGAATTCCGAGACCGTTAGAAAAATGGCCAATTTCCAGTCGATTAAAATCAACTAAAACTGGTCAAACGCGTTTTCCTTTCCCACGCTCACATATTGATCTGAAAAATTATGAAATTTGGAATCTAGCAATAATTTGACATCACGGATCCAACAAAAGTGGTTTCGTCGAAATCCGAGGTCGTTTGCAAAATCCCACTTTTTAAGGGCCTGAATTCCATAGCGACTATTCAGAATTTTCAACTGGACATATCTTTTTATTCCCGCTATGAAATTTCGATTTCTCAGATTTGTTGGAAAGATATCATCAATTAGATCCTAATGTTTTTGGTTTCACTAAAATCCGGTTTGTTTTGCACCCGGTACATTCAATTGAAGTTTGAAATCGAATTATCGAACTACCCCGCCATTTTCAATTCTATTTATAATTATATATAAATATTTATATTCTAACGACGACGTATATAATATATATGTTAAAATTATATTCAAATTAAATTTCTCGTCGATATTATTTAAAATAATCTATTTTAAATGTTCAAAATTCGCTAAAATTGCCAAAATAAATTTTTTTAAACTGGCTCGCATTTCCGGGTTGTTACACCTAGTATATCTTATTAACTAGAAAAAGAGAATTAAAGGTGAGAAGTTCTCACCGACTAGCTAAACCAAACGCCACGACTCTTCTTTATAGAAATCTTCGTCATGTTCGCCTTTTTTCAATTTAATTTCCCGTAGCCACTACATATATAAAAAATCACATTTTTATATTGTTGCTATGTATATAAAAATCACATTTTTATAATCGCTCCATATGGATAAAAATTCTATTTTTATAACGCTACTATATAGATAAAAATTCTATTTTTACAATGCTACTATATAGATAAAAATTCTATTTTTATTCCTACTTCATATATATTTACAACGCTTCTTTCTATATAAAAATTATATTTTTATATTTCTACTTCTTCTATAAAGATCGAATTTTTATATCATCCTTATAAAAATCACATTTTTATTTCAACATAGATATAATAAAAATCAGATTATTATTTTGCTACATATATAATTATCAAATTTTTACTATCTATATAATATAAATATCATATCTTTCCTACTTCAAAGATATAACCTTTTCGCTATTTCATTATAAAAATCGAATTTTTATACTTTCTAAAATATAAAAATCATATTTTTATAAATAAAAACATAATCTTTTCACTTTTATAACGACGTTTACATAATAAAAATCCTATCTTTATTCGAATAAAAATCCAACCTTTCTTCTCATTAAAAATCTAATCTTTGTTCATTTCAAAAATCACTTCTTTTATGAAATAAAAATCAGTTCTTTAACGAAATAAAAATCAGTTCTTTAAACAACTTACTATATTTGAACTTAAATAAAAAGAAATAAACTTACTGTGCTCGTCAAAGAGGGGGGGGGGGGCTGCAGCGTTCGCCGAGGGAGGGGGAGTCGTGCCAGTGGGGCGGAGGCCTAGGGTTTGGGATAGCGGCTCCGGGTGTAGGCAGTTCGAACTTGGGGGCTTTGGGGTCTTGGGGGGGGTCTCTGGCTCGAGGGTGGAAGCTGTCGTCGAAGGGGGGGCCTGTGGTGGAGGCGCTGGAGCGCGGGGCGGGGGGGGGGGGGGCACGACGGGTGGTGGCGCCGCCTGAGGGGGAGGGCGATGGCGATTAGTTAGGTTTTTTTTATTTCCTGTCGATCGAATGAAAGGTGGGGCTGAGAGAGAGTATAGAGTGTGAGGGGGTTTTTATTATATAATTTATTATTTTATTATTTCTTATTTAAGTTGACTTTCATACTAACTCGAAATCAAGTCCACCGACTGTCGTCCCTAGTGTTTTACCCCCATTCGAACAAAATGGGATATGTATCGTAAGCTGATTCGATCGTTTTGATCAGTTTTCGTCAAAATCAAAATATAAATCTATATATTGAATTTAAACGAACATTTCAATTTATCGGGGCCACGTGTGAACTCTAAAAATTCCCAAAAAATATTCTCTAGCTTCGTATTGACGATACGGTCCTAACAAAGCTAGTTTCGTCGAATTCTGAGACCGTTTGAAAATAGCCACTTTCCAGTCGATTAAAATCAACTAAAACTGGTCAAACGCGTTTTCCTTGGCCACGCTCACATATTGATTCGAAAAATTATGAAATTTGAAACCTAGCAATAACTTGACATCACAGATCCAAAAAAAGTGGTTTCGTCGAAAACCGAGGTCGTTTACAAAATATTTTTGGTTTCGCTAAAATTCGGTTTATTTTGCACCCGGTACATTCATTTGAACTTTGAAATCGAATTATCGAACTACCGCACCATTTTCAATTCCCTTTATAATTATAATAAATAATTTATATTCTAACGACGATTCAAATAAATATATACGTTCTATTTCTATTCAAAATAAATTTCTCGTCGATATTATTTAAAATAATTCATTTTAAATATTCAAAATTCGCTAAAATTGCCAAAATAAAAATTTTAAACTGGCTCAGAATTTTCGGGTTATTATAATCTCCCCCACTTAAAACTTTTCGTCCCCGAAAAGGAACGAAGCCGAAAGTTGTTTAACTAATCAGCTCAACTTCCATTATTTTCGTTACGGCTTAAGTTCTTCAACTTTTCAGTTACTAAGAACTTTTCAAATTTTTCAAAAATTTGGCTAACACCCTAAATTTTTAAATTTTTTTGCCATAACCTCCCCTGCACCGGGGACTTCGGGATATTTCATATAGCCTCCCGTGGCCTTCTTCAATCCAAAAGAAAAAGAAAAAGCCAAGCAGCTAGCCAATCGGCTCATAAAATCATCATCACGCAAAGAAATGCAATAAACATGTACCTATTTGTCGAGCAAATAATTTTATTCTTCTGCTCTAGCCTCCTTGCTATGAATCGTTCAATGTAAGCACATGTATATGCATGCAAATGCGACTAATTTCAAACAATTTTCAATACCGTTCAATATTCGGTTCAATTAGGCCAAATGGTTCAAAATTGAATTTATCAAACAATAATCAAACAACACAACCTGCAATCAATTAGTGAATTAATGTTTCAAATTCATAATTTGATATATATACAGAAAATCATGTTTTTGATACCAAATCACAACAATAATCCTATCTAATTTTGGTTCTCACACCAGTCAATGGAAATATATAGATATCCCACTTTCGAAACTCGAATGAATACTGATGATGATGCACCATCATCAGAATCATCCCCGGGTGTCTAGAATGTGACTCTATATCTATCTAGTATATTAAAACTTCGAATATACGTTCATGACGCGTATATGCAAAACCTTTATATACTCGATCGTCCAAATCAATATAAATAAAATATTCAAATACGTATAATCTAGTTTAAATTTTCAAAACAAAATTGTTTTCATTTGAAAAATATACTCTTCGCACTCGTTCTAGGATACTACTGATCTTATCTCTAACGAGTTATTCTAATTGGATATTACTGATCCAATATCTGATGAATTCTTTCGTTCGGTTCTAACGTGTCTTGTTCTCGAGCTCTGTAAACCAAAGCTCTGATACCAAATGAAACGACCCGAACTTCCCCGTGAAGGAAAGCACGGATTAAATTGAGGACAAGACAAATCAGAACACAAACAGAAGAACATTTCATTGCTTATTAAAATAATTTCATCAGAATACAAGAATATACAGAGTATGAATGAATAAAATACGTTCGATAAATATCAGAGATTACAATAAATTACATAGCAGCGGAAAAACAATACAAAACACAACTGAAAGTAATACACGGATACAGAGCTTTCTGAGCATCGTTCCAGCTGTAAATCAGGATCCTGTGAATATAGAATCTGCAAAACCAAAACTACTAGCTGCCCGTGTCGAAAATAAGGGCACCTAGAGTTTAGGTTAAAACAATAAACTCCAGGTCAGTCATGTGACTGGTGTGAGAACTAAAACAATTATTTAAAACTTTACTTTAAAAGAGAGTAATTCAAGGGACCACGCCGTATAACACGGAATGGGTTTTCTCCCAAGAATTCTAGTGCATATAATAAAATAGCGCAATGCTTTTTGGAAAAATGAAGCTATTATAAGAACCAGGTCCCATCACACAATGCAACGCAAGCCGGAGGATAGGGTTTTCCCTTATAATAGCCAAACATGCTTGGTACGTTTAAGACAAATCATTTGATACTATTATAAGTGTATAGCGTCAAAACAATTTCAATCCTAGGCGGCATGAATGTCCCATACCACTTTGTCGCCATACTAGGTTCTACAATTAAAACCGAAATATCTTGTATTGGAAATTGGATTTCCGTCATGAGTCGAGGCAAGGGGCAAGCTCCTCTCTGCTTCGAGACACTCTAGCAAATGTCTCAGGACTACTCTCTCTGGGTAGCCTCTGGATCTTCAAGGCCGGTCCTCCCTTACGTTTGAGGATTAATTATTCCTAAACACACGTTTCCCGGTCCTTTCAGTCCCAAAATCGAGGCGCCTCACATCCAACAACCACATAGGTGAAAAGTATATAAATGTCAGCCAATTTAAGCACTGACACCACCACTAGCTAGAAAGAAACGTAGTGCTCTCCCAGCAGTCACTATCCCGTTTTTGACTCATACCGAGGGGTGGGGCTCGCGAATTCACGTTATACACAAATCTGCACCACACAAGTCGTGCTTTGATCATCTACCACAAGACTTTGCTTTTCAACAGAAGCATTGATCATCTGCCACTTATGCATGCCACACAGGCAATTCACTCCATGCGACTGATGTCCATCGATATACAACCTTTGAGCTCGTACGTCTCAGAGAAGGGCGTTAAGCAAGAGAATAAATTCTCCGCCGCCAAACAGATGTATATTTAATAGATATCAATCAACATAGAATAAAATCCAATGTTAGACACACAGTCTATTTACAAGTTCATTCTGGGTCTGAATGAAACCGGAGGCACTTTCCTCGCATATCCATTGATCTCCAAGTACGTCTGGACGATCACCAACTGATTCCCTCCTCTTGGATGTACAGCCCAATCAAGATCATTAGTAATCACCCAAACGATGTGAAGACTTCCGGTCTTCAACCATCGTCTTCATCTTCAACATATCGTCGATTCGGTTATTCAGAATGGGTATAAACCCGGCCTTTCCGAATAACCCGCGTATATAATAAACAAATGTAACACAAACACAACATACGCCTCATTTCAATCCATCAGTCACTAACCGTAAATTAGTAAGAGAGCAATTCCCCAAATATTAACCCCGAAGGCCGAAACCAACATCAGATCAATACCTAGGAAACCATTCTACTTAACTGATCCCCAGTTAGTTTCTAAATTTCATATTCTTAGGGAAAGATTCCCATTAATTTTATCAAAGATAAATTCTTTAAAATTTATTCTTTAATCTTCCTTTGGATATCATTTCAAACCATGTTAAGTTTTTCCACACTAGTCGGGATTAGCGAACAACACCGAAGTAATTATTTAGTTTATTTCCCAATCCCAACCTATTCATCCCATGAAGCAAAACTGGTAATACTCCATATCTAGCACCACGGTGTTATCGGTAAAATTAATTACCATTTCATGTTCAAATCTACTTAAAGATTTAACTATTGCTTTAGAGCAAAACTGGTGATACTCCATTCTCGATCATTTCAATCTAATTAAAGATTCATTAAAACTCCACTTAGTTTTGATCTCCTCAAAAATCAGTATCCTATCTTTAACTGGGTTAAAGAACCAATGTCTTCTAAAACACGGTTCCCGATAAACCCACAGTCACTTTCAAATTCTATTGTTAATCGGGTTAAAGAACAGGTGTTATTCAAAACACCGCTCACGATAAACCCCAAAAACCAATTCAAATTCAATTCCAATTAAATATTATTTAATTGGAACACTTCATTAAATCTAAATAGAAATATTTAATCTTTCCTCAACTGGGTTCAAGAACAGTGTTAATGAAGACACCATTCACGACGAACCCAAATCACATTTGATATTAAATACAAGGCTCTGAATAGAAAATATATCGGCTTTTATTCAATATCAAATTTTACGACCAACAAATATCGTATTGGAAATAACAATATAAATATATCTTTCAAATTCCCATAACAATATCTGTATAATCACGAAATTCAACATCGGAATATTCCAACGCCAATTTCGATTCAAATCCATTTCCACTTTATATATCGGAAATTCTGGTTATTTTCAAAACCATTCCAAATTCAATTTATTTATTTTAAAAATAAATTGATTTTTAATTCTAGTTCAAAACTAGTTCATTTCGATAAAAATCTATTTTTATCTTTACAAATATGGAGTTTTTCACCCCAGTTCTTTCCAAGTCATTTATTATGATTTTACACAAATTATTAATATTTTTAATAATTTTATCAAGGCCCGTACAGTCGATTTCCACCAATTGCCATCGAACTGCACTTACAACGACCTTTTCCAAATTTGATTTGGACATAATTCCAAATTCAACTGTTAGATTTCAAATTTCTAATATTCATTGGAAATCTCTTTTCGATACGAACCCAACGGTTCCAGTTTCAGGAGAATCCGACGGTCGGATTTCCCGTAATGTCCATTCAAAGTCAATGGTCCAAATTCACGAACTGCCGCAGCGCGGCGCGTTCTATTCAGGCCATTATATATATATATATATATATATATATATATATATATCGTCGATTTCCTTTTAAAACATATTTTATAAATCGTTTTAAATTCGTTTTCGAAACGATTCCAACTTTCATTTCAAATTCAAATCAAAATTGAATTTTTCCTTATAAATTCGTTTTACATTCATTTCTATTTGATTTCAATTCGTTTTCAATTCGTTTTGAATTCGATTTCAATTCGTTTTCAATTCTATTTCAATTTAATTTCAATTCGATTTCAATTCGTTTTCAATTCGATTTCAATCTAATTCGAATTTCAATTCGATTTCAATTTAATTCGAATTTCAATTCGATTTCAATTTAATTTGAATTTCAATTCGTTTTCAATTTAATTCGAATTTCAATTCTGTCTCAATTAAATTCTAATTTCAATTCTATCTCAATTTAATTCGAAATTAAATTCTATTTCAGTGTAATTCAAATTTCATTTCTATTTAATTCAATTCGAATTCCATTTTCAAAATATTCGATTTTAGAAATCACTTTCTTTTCTATAATCATTATAAAAACGAATATAATCGATATCAATATCGTTCGCGTCAAAATAGCGCATCTCTAATCAACACGGCTTTATATTTTTCAATAACTTCGTTATTCTATTCAACAAATGAATATTTATTCTATTCAACACATGAATCTATATTTCTTTCAACACATGACTAATCTCAACACATGAGTACTGTTAACACATGACTATTTTTGTTATTTAATATATTTTATAAAATTATGATTTCTATCGTTAAAATTTTAAATCAGACTCCAACCGTAAATTAGCAAGAGAGCGATTCCGTCAGTATTAACCCCGAAGGCCGAAACCAACATCAGATCGATACCCAGGAGACCACTCATCTTATCAATTTTCCAGTTAGTTTCTTATTTTATATATGATAAAGATGCAAATTTTATTGTTAAAATATTTCGTTCAACACATGAATCTTTATTTTATAATATTCTTTATTTTCCCAATTGGAATGAGGCCCAATCAATTACTATATAATGTTAATTATATGGATTCCATACAACACATGTATATAATAGAAACGATAAATAATCAACCATCATCCAAAGTGCACCACACAACTGCATAAGCATTAAATATAAATAATTAACGCTTACACAGTCTGTCGACCAATCGATCGACATACAATTAAATAATTGGGATTAGTGTATGCCAAATATCATCCCAACACCCGTGTGGGGTTTCAATCCACACACTGAATATTATTTGTGCGGTTGGGCGATGTGTAAAATTTATCGTCCCAATCAATATCTTTCAAATAGTTGTACATAAACAAACCGTCTCGTTTGTAAATGAATATTTATTTATTTACATTCACGTTAAAAATTATATTTTTAACTATATTAATTTATTTCAATACATGAATATTTATTTTCAATCATTCCACATCACAATCAATTTTCACAACACATCAATCAAACAAACAAGCCGTCCATGGTCTGTGGACGATGGGTGTCAGGTGCTACTAAACACCGTCTGCGTCCTAGTATATCTTATTAACTAGAAAAAGAAAATTAAATGTGAGAAGTTCTCATTAACTAGCTAAACCAAACGCCACGACCCTTCTTTGTAGAAATCTTCGTCGTGTTCGCCTTTTGTCAATTTCATTGCCCGTAGCCACTACACATATAATAAATCGCATTTTTATATTGTTGCTATGTATATAAAAATCACATTTTTATAATCGCTCTATATGGATAAAAATTCTATTTTTATAACGCTACTGTATAGATAAAAATTCTATTTTTACAATGCTACTATATAGACAAAAATTCTATTTTTATTCCTACTTCATATATATTTACAACGCTTCTTTCTATATAAAAATTATATTTTTATATTTCTACTTCTTCTATAAAGATCGAAATTTTATATCATCGCTATAAAAATCACATTTTTATTTCAACATATATATAATAAAAATCTGATTTTTATTTCGCTACATATATAAAGATCAAATTTTTACTATCTATATAATATAAGAATCACATCTTTCCTACTTCAAAGATATAATCTTTTCGCTATTTCATTATAAAAATCATTTCTTTATCTCTTCTGTAAATTAAAAATTGAATTTTTATACTTTCTAAAATATAAAAATCATATTTTTATAAATAAAAACACAATCTTTTCACTTTTATAACGACGTTTACATAATAAAAATCCTATCTTTATTTGGATAAAATCCAACCTTTCTTCTCATTAAAAATCTAACCTTTGTTCATTTCAAAAATCACTTCTTTTATGAAATAAAAATCAGTTCTTTAACGAAATAAAAATCTGTTCTTTAAACAACTTACTATATTTGAATTTAAGTTAGGTTTTTTTTATTTTGATTTCCTGTCGATCGAATGAAAGGGGGGGCTGAGAGAGAGTATAGAGAGTGAGGGGTTTTTTATTATATAATTTATTATTTTATTATTTCTTATTTAAGTTGACTTTCATACTAACTCGAAATCAAGTCCACCGATTGTCGTCCCTAGCGTTTTACCCCCATTCTGAACACAATGGGATATGTATCGTAAGCTGATTCGATCATTTCGATCAGTTTTTATCAAAATCAAAATATAAATCTATATATTGAATTTAAACGCACATTTCAATTAATCGGGGCCATATATGAACTCTAAAAATTCCCAAAAAATATTCTCTAGCTTCGTATTGACGATACGGTCCTAACACAAGTAGTTTCGTTGAATTCTGAGACCATTTGAAAAATGGCCACTTTCCAGTCGATTAAAATCAACTAAAACTGGTCAAACGCATTTTCCTTTGCCACGCTCACATATTGATTCGAAAAATTACGAAATTTGAAACCTAGCAATAACTTGACATCACGGATCCAACAAAAGTGGTTTCGTCGTAAACCGAGGTCGTTTGCAAAATTTTCATTTTTAAGGACCTGAATTCCATAGCGACTATTCAGAATTTTCAACTGGGCATAACTTTTTATCCCCGCTACAAAATTTCAATTTTTCGGATTCGTTGGAAAGATATTCTCAATTAGATTCAAATATTTTTGGTTTCGCTAAAATCCGGTTTATTTTGCACCCGGTACATTCATTTGAACTTTGAAATCGAATTATCAAACTACCGCGCCATTTTCAATTCCCTTTATAATTATAATAAATAATTTATATTCTAACGATGATTCAAATAAATATATACGTTCTATTTCTATTCAAAATAAATTTCTCGTCGATATTATTTAAAATAATTCATTTTAAATATTCAAAATTTGCTAAAATTGCCAAAATAAAAATTTTAAACTGGCTCAAAATTTCCGAGTTATTACAGCATATACTCATGTGGGCCTTTGGATCGTCAGGGCCGGTCCACCAATGTGGATTAAAATGCCTGAACACTGCGTTTCCCCGCCCTTTGGGGGCGTAAATGAGTCCTATGACTCCATCAGCTCCACATAGTCACCGATATATCCGAGGCGCCTCGCAAACCAACAACCACACAGGTGAAAATAATATAAATGTCAGGGCTGGTAGGTCACTAACACCACCCTAGCAAGAAAGAAACGCATGCCCTCCCTGATGTCCTCTCCCGTTTCTGGTTCACAACCGAGGTGTGAGGCTCGCGAATCAATGCTACACAAAGCTATGCCACACAGGCGGTGCTTTGATCACCAACCATAAGACTTTGCTTTTCAATAGAAGCCTTGATCATTTGCATCTCAGCATGCCACACAGGCAATTCACGCTATGCAACCGATATCAATCACACAGAATGAAATCCGATGTCAGACACACATCCATTTACAAGTCCGTTCTGGGTCTAAATGAAACCGGAGGAACCTTATTCCTCGCATATCCATCGATCTCCAAGTATGTCTTGACGATCACCAACTGATTCCCTCCTCTTGGGTGTACAGCCCAATCAAGATCATCAATAATTATCCAAACGATGTGAAGACCTCCGGTCTTCGACTACCACCTTCATCCTCGACATATCGTCGAATAAGTTATTCATAATGGGATAAACCCAGTCTTTCTGAATAACTCGCGTATATAATAAACAAGTGCTATGAAAACACAACCTACGCCTCATTCCAATCCCGAATATTCCTTTATTCAAATATTCTTTTACTTTGGGAAAGGTTCCCATTAATTTTATCAAAGATAAATTCTTTAAATTTATTCTTTAATCATCTTTGAAAATCAATTCAAACCAAATTATGGTCTATCCAAACTAGTCGGGATTAACGAACCTTACCGAAGTAATCATTTATTTAATTTCCCAATCCCAGCCTATTCATCCCATGAAGCAAAACTGATAATACTTCATATCTAACACCACGGTGTCATCGGTAAAATTAATTACCATTTCTCGTTCAAATCTAGTTAAAGATTTAACTATCGCCTGGAGCAAAACTGGTGATACTCCATTCTCGATCATTTCAATCTAATTAAAGATTCATTAAAACTCCACTTGGTTTTAATCTTCCAAAAAATCAATATTAATGATTGTTTAACTTGGGAAATCATATCCTGTCTTTAACTGGGTTAAAGAACCAATGTCTTTTAAAACACGGTTCACTATAAAGCCAAAATCACATTCCATTCCATCAGCCTTTTACCGTAAATTAGCAAGTGGACAATTCCCTAAGTATTAACCCCGAAGGCCGAAACCAACATCAGATCAATACCCAAGAAACCATTCAACTTAAATAATCTCCAGTTAGTTTCTGATTTTCTTAACTCCGTTGGGTCTAAGAACAGTATTATTAAAGATACCATTCGCGACAATCCAAAATCACATCCCATTAACGATGGAATCTTCATGGAAAACAAATCGATATAAACTTCCACATCCAACTAATAATATAAATGGAATAACGACAAAGCCTTTTAAATTGTACATATATTAGTAGTCCTCATCCACAAAAATCCACTTCGATTATTACCAAATCGAATTCCATTCCAATTTATTTTATTAAATTGGAAAATTTTACTTTGGAAAATCTCCTTTAAATCTTATCAAAAGATTTACAAATTCCAATTCTCATTTCACTGTAAATCGGGTTAAAGAACGAATGTCATTAAAACACAGTTCACGATAAAGCCAATTCACATTCCGTTAATTATTGGGTTAAAGAACAAGTGTTATTTAAAACACCGTTCACGATAAACCTAAAAATCAATTCCAATTCAATTCCAATTAAATATCATTTAATTGGTATACTTCATTAAATCTAAATAAAAAGATTTAATCTTTTTCTCAACTAGGTTTAAGAATAGTGTTAATGAAGACACCATTCACGACAAACCGAAATCCCATTTGATATTAAATATAAGGCTCTGAATAAAAAATATATCGGCTTATATTCAATATCAAATTCTACGACCAACAAATATATTATTGGAAATAATGATAAAAAATACATCTTTCAAATTTCCATAACAATATCTATATAATCACGAAATCCAACATCAAAATATTCCCAAGACAATTTCGATACAAATCCATTTCCACTTTATGTTGGAAATTCTGGTTATTTTCAAAACCATTTCAAACCCAATTTATTTATATTAAAAATCAATGGATTATAATTCTAGTTCAAAACTAGTTCATTTTGATAAAAATCTATTTTTATCTTTTCAAATATGGGATTTTTCATCCCGTTTCTTTCCAAATCATTTATTATGATTTTACACAAATTATTAATATTTTTAATAATTTTATCAAGTCCCGTACAATCGATTTCTATCAACGGCCATCGAACTGCACTTACAGCGACCTTTTCCAAATTTGATTTGTACACAATTACAAATCCAACCGTTAGACTTCTAATTTCTGTTAGAAGGCTCTTTTCGATACGAACCCAACGGTTTCGGTTTTAGGAGAATCCGATGGTTGGATCTCCCGTAATGTCCATTCGAAGTCAAGGGTCGAAATTCACAAACTGCTGTAGCGCGGCGCGTTCTATTCAGGCCATTATATATATATATATATTGTATTATATTATATATATTTCGTCGAATTCCTTTAAAACGTATTTTATAAATCGTTTTAAATTCTTTTTTAAAACGATTTCAACTTAATCAAAATTGAATATTCTGTATCATCGATATATAAATGATATTATTTTCAAAACATTATATTTTGAAATCGATTCCTTTTCTATATTCATTATAAAAATGAATAAAATCGGTTAAATATCGTTCACGTCAAAATGGCGTCAATCTAATCGACACGGCTTTATATATTTCTATTTCAAATATTTATATTTCAAAACTGGAATGAGGCCCGATCAATTACCATAGATTTTATTTCTATGGACTTCCATACAACACATGTATATATCAATAGTGATAAACAATCATCCATCATCCAGAGTGCACTACTCAACTGCATAAGCATTGAATATAAATAATCAATGCTTACAATAGCATGTCAACCAATCGATCGACATACAACTAAACAATTGGGATTAATGTAAGTCAATATCATCCCAACACCCGTGTGGGTTTTCAATCAATCAAACACATATTTTATTTGTGCAGTTGGGCGATGTGTAAAATTTATCGTCCCAATCAATATCAGTCAAATGGGTGTACATAAACAAATCGTTTGATTTGCAAATGAATATTTATTTTATTCATATACACGTTAAAAATTATATTTTTAATGATAAAATATTTATTCGGTTCATTTATACAATAAAAATGATATTTTTATTTTTCTAATATATTTTAGAAAATTTTGGCGGCATAACGGCACGATACTAGAAACGGGATAAGGCCCAGCCTTATCCCCGGTCTAATAATGGCTCATGCCATACACATTCCAATCTAATTAATTCCATTTCACCCAAACAACTAAATTCAAACCAATAATACAATCAACTACACAACCAAACAAACAAGTCGTCCATGGTCTGTGGACGTCGGGGAACAGTTCATATATGCAGTTATAAATAAATAACTGTATAGAAAAATTATAGTGAGGAGTTCTCACCTTTGGGATCCACTCCACCATTTCATTTCTGAATTTCTGAACCGCATGGATTTTCCCGAAATTCAACGTAATCCTTTACACGCTGTTCATAGTAAAAATCACATTTTTATTATCACTACATGTACCTAAAAATCATATTTTTATTTCCACTTCATATATATATAAATCGAATTTCATGTATACAAAAGTCGAATTTTTATATCGATGTTCTTATAATAAAAATCAAATTTTTCTCTCGCCATTCTCTATATAAAAATCACATTTTTATATATAAAGATTGTATTTTTATATACAATAAAAATCCCATTTTCGTATCACTATTTTACAAACTGATTTTAAAATTTTTAAAACTGATTTCATAGGAAATAAATACATACATTTGAAATTAAACTTACAGTTGTTTCTAGAGGAGGGGGTGGAGCTCGCTGGAGGTAGAGGGAGTGGCTGAGGCGTCGTAGCAGTCATCGGTGGTCATGGCTTGGACGTCAGGGCCTGGGCGGCGGATGTTGATTGGGTGCGTGGGGCTTGAGCAAGGAGAGGGGGGGGGGAGCTGGCGCCGTTGACATGGAGGAGGGGGGAAGAATCGGCAGAGGTGGCGGTGGTCATGGGAGGCGGCGCGGCGGAGTAGGGCTAAGGTGGAGGGGGGTTTCCTTTTTTGATTTGGAAAGTAAATGAACGACGGGGGCTTTAGGGAATAAGGGGTAGGAGATATATATTTATATATATTTATTTTAATTTAATTTCAAAAAAGTAACTTTTTATTTCGACCTCGAAACGAGACCTAATGACTGTCGCCCCTAACTAATTACCCCCATTCCGAACACAATGGGACATCTATATTGAATTTGAACGCACACTTCAATTTACCGGGGCCACATACGGACTCTAAAAATTCCCGAAAAATATTTTCTAGCTTCGTATTGATGATACGGTCCTAAAAAAAATAATTTCGTCAAATTTGAAGACCGTTTGAAAATGGATATTTTCCAGTTGATTAAAATCAACTGAAACTGGTCAAACGCGTTTAACTTAGCCACGCTCACATAGTCATTCAGAAAATTATGAAATTTGGAATCTAGCAATAACTCGACATACCGGATCCAACAAAAGTGGTTTCGTCGAAAACAAAGGTCGTTTGCAAAATGGCTATTTTTAAGGGCCAAAATTCCATAGCGACTATTCTGAATTTTCAATTGGACATAACTTTTTATTCCTGCTATGAAATTTCAATTTTTCGGATTCGTTGGAAAGATATTTTCAAATAGATTCTAATATTTTTTGTTTCGCTAAAATCCGGTTTGTTTTGAATCCTGCACATTCATTTGAATTTTTGAAATCGAATTTTCAAACTACCGCGCCTTTTTCAATTCCTTTTATATTTAAAATAAAATATTTATATTCTAAAGACGATTCAAATAAAAATATACATTCTAATTCTATTCAAAATAAATTTCTCGTCATTATTATTTAAAATAAATCATTTTAAATCTTCAAAATTCATCAAAATTGCCAAAATAAAAATTTTAAATCGGCTCAAATTTCCGGGTTAATACATTTTCACACATGGTTATAATTATATTAACATCAACTTTTGCAAATGTTAAATACAATTATAACGCAAGCCATAACCCCTGATTTATTAAGCCCGGCCCATTGCTTTTGATGTTGGTATATAGCCCATGTCATATTACAAACATTTCGTAATTCACTCACACACACACACACACACACACACATATATATATATATATATAGGCCAGATATATTGAGTATACTATACACAACATCTAGTATTACTTAAAACCAAGTTAAGTCATCCACTTAGCTAACAACTACATAGCTCGGACAATAAAAAAAATTGTAGAATGATATGCAAGAATCCCTCACATGTCTAAACAATCTTAAATTGCACGCTATAAGGAATCATACATATACAGTTCTTGTGATATGTTTATAGCCTGTTACTATCTTACAAAACTCATGCAAATATAAACAGTCAAGTTATATTTATACACAGGCTTATAATATTATACAAACTTTGAATTAAATCATGCAGATTCTACTACAACAAAACAATTAAAACAATATTAACTTCAGCAACACTTTTTCCTTCTTCACTAACATGACCATCCTCTCTAGCATTATTACTCATTCAAACTGATTTTGCCATACGAATAAACCTGCAAGTATTTATCAAAATAAATAAATGCAGACAAAATATTCAGTTGAATTTAAACAGAGCATCATTATGCAGTGTATATATACTATTGTTTAAATTCAAATATATATATATATATATATATATCAAATATATATATTTATATATGTGAAGCAGTACAATCATATATTGTATGTTTATAGATAAGTGCATGTCTTGGTTGTTTAATGATGGAGGGGTCAATATCTGATATATGTAAATTGATTTAAACAATTTTAATATCAATTTTATATCTTAGTCATTTATCCAATGCTTTGAATTTTATAATACGAATTATATATTTACAGTTTGTAATAGAACTCATATATACAATTCACATTTTAATATATATTCAAAACAGATTTTGAAGTTATCTAAATTCCCAAATATATATACAACATATGTATGTATGTATGTATGTATGTATGTATGTATGTGTGTATATATATATTACTGCAAATCATATTTGCAATATTACAATGTGAACTGGTCAATATGGGACCATTCTATTGATAGTTTATATTTGTCATGATTATTATTTTGTAAGTCTATTAGCAAACAGTAAGATAATGTGATAGAAAGACAAAATCATAACACATAGATGCATCAATATGTATCATCTTAGTGTTGTTGATTTAGTTTCTGAATAAACGCAATTATAATCATATATACATGTATACCATAACAGAGGTGGATATAACTGTGAATAGACATAGGCCAGTTTATAAAATAATAATTAAACCGCAGACACCATTCAACCAATATATCTATATATTTAGGCCAGTTTAATTTTCAACTGATATATACAAGACATGTAATAAAACTTAAGTATGTATTTCTACATATATATAAATCAGATGCAATTTCAAACTAATAAATGCATATAGTCTGATTCTGCATACTTCAGTGCATCTCATCCACATATTTGTTTTGCAGATATATAATAATAATAATAATAATAATAATAATTTTAACATTCAGATGTAAAATAAATACACAGATATATTACGATATGATGATACCCAATGTTATTCTAACATGAGTACAACTGCATACAATTTCACAGTATTTATAAATTTTGTATATATATATATATATATATATTATACAAAACTGAACCCATTTATTCCATACAACAGATTTGTATCCTTATAAACATGTTCTAATAATATGTGTAATACTAATATTATAGTATGTACACTTCTATAAGTATTCCAATGAAAAGGTGTGTGCTGTTTACAACATAATAATGATTTAGAAACTATAATTAGTTGTGAAACAGACAATGTAACACTTTTAAAGTGATTGTACTCAACCAAAATAAACTTCGAAGGAATATTTTCAAACAATATGTTAATACGAGTCCATTTTATATCATTGATGAACAATGCATCATTAGCACTCATATGGGCTAAGTTAACAAGTGGGTTTATTAATAATTTTTTCTAAAATATCCATGTATAAATAAATATACAAGTCAGATTTTAATATAACTATTTCCTTCTATGATTCTAAATATATATATATATATATATATATATATATATATGTACACATTACCAAAACAAGTCATACCAGTTAAGATGCATACATATAAACTTTTACAATTAGCAAATTTAAATCATTTTTCATTCATGTAACAGTCCAACTGCTATATAATATGAAAACTATTCATACATACACACAAATGTACTATCATTTATATACTATATATACATAAGTAATTGACATAATATATGCTGTTTATACAAAAGGAGGATATAATTTCTAGTTTACATTTTATCATAGCATATACTATTATGGATTGACGATCATGACAAGTATTATTGAAAATCAGAACCAAATTCAAAATTTTCAGAATTTATATGTCAGTACACACACACATATGTATATATATATATATATATGTATGTATGTATATTTAATATGCAATATATATTTATCACTATAAATATATAATCTGAATGCATATATATATATATATATATATATTTGTATTTACTAATCCTTAGTTGCAGTCCAAACTGCTCAGATTGAAACAAATTCTTCAATACTAGTCTCTGAATCAAACTTATTAGGATGGATCAATACTAAAGTTACAATAACAAAAAAAAAATTCGTGGTATGGATAAAAATCACATTGATGAGTTATCATTGATGAGTTTAGTGACTTTATTATTTGGGGTATGGATAAAAATCAAGTTAATCACTCATAAGAAACTTAATACGATTGAACTTCTAAAGAGGAAGAATATCAATTTTGATGTTAAGTGTTATTTTGTAATCTTTTGAATGAGGATGTTGATCATTTATTTTTCTCATGCAATATCACAAATTTTGTTTTTAATATGGTTTTAAGAATTTTTCCTTTGGATTGTCCTAACCCTTTCAATAGTTGTGTTGATTATTGGGATTCTTATAGATTTGTTTATAATGTTAGTAATATATATATATTAGACTCTTTAGTCATTATCATATGTTGGTACATTTGGTTTGAAAGAAATTAGAGATCTTTTCATTCTAAATCTGTTTCTACGGATAATTTAATTATTAAAATAGTTTATTTTAGTTTGGATTGGATGTCTAATATACATTACAAGCTATTTGGGAAATTGGGCTTTGAGAGTTATTTGAGTAAGGTTAGATTTAATTTGCATCTATTTATTAGAATCAGCAGTTTTTTTCGTATTAGATATCGCATTGGTTACTAATTTCTTTTATCAAGTTTTTTTCTTTTTCTTTTTTCTCTCCTGCACATATATGTATGGTATATACATATGTATGAATATATATATATATGCCTATATAATATATATATATCCATGCATATATATTTCCATATATATATGTTGTAACACCCCACGCCCGCTATAGTCACTCACAAGGGAATGCCATAGCATCGGTGGAGTATTTTAGTGAATATAGAACAGAAAAATTTCACCAAGACAGATATAAACAGTATTTGAAATTTAAAACATCATCTCATAACAGCGGAAATAAACATGTCTGGTCACATCATAAAACCATGATAAAAGTCAAGTACAATATCTGTCAAAATAAAGAAGTACATAATCCCACTCTCTCATACAATAGCCATAAGAAAAGAAAAGATAACTGGATGACTGGAGCTTTACATCTACCCAAGCTCCTCAAGACTGGAAACAGAAATCCGATCAAGCTCTACTACCGCTAGGATCCACCGTAGGACCTGAGGGTTAGGAAAAAGATAAAAACAACGGGGTCAGACATAAGTCTGAGTGAGTCCTATAACTTTAACAATACAATCATTAAAGTAACCAGAGAAGACATAAACTTGACCTACGGTAATATCTGGGGATGAATGGCTACACTAAGCAGCTTGGAAGACTTAGGATAAACTAAGATAATCGTCAGGACGCATCTACCCACCCAAGGATAATTACTAACTGCACCACACCAGTCATTCCTACTTAAAGGTTGATCCCTTCCAAGGACTTAGAAAATTTCCCCAGTAGTTTCATGTACCCCTAGCCCACTACATAGGTGCCGTCTGCCCCTATCTCCACTAGGTGTACCCAGTAATTCTTACCCAGTAGTTTCGTGTACCCCTACATAGGTGCCGTCTGCCCCTATCTTCATTAGGTGTACCCACTACTCCCCAAGCGATCGGCTCCCTACCGTAGATACCCGTGCTGGTCCCACAGTGGGGTGTATCACTCCCCTAAAGTGGCTACCCAATACTAACGGTGCACGACTTAATATCTACACGATGCAACAACGGCTTATCTACCAGCCCGGGCCCACACACGCATATGAAACACGTTGGACTTGCGTTGCCACCGCTAACCCGTTTTGGCCTCTTATAATCAAGCCCAATATGCGTGTCCCGTCACTCGACTTGGGTCGAGCCCACAAAGATACGTTTGGGATATTGGTTGAAATGGGCCCCTACAAGCTACCCACTTAAGCTTGTCAAATATCTAGTGTATCCCACTTAACCCTTTAATCATGTTTAATTACATGTTTCCACTTGGTTAAGTATTCTAATCGTATTTTCTATTGCCACCCAAGGCAACCCACTAGATTCCACGTGCCACCCAAGGCAACCACCAAATTTCCTCATGCCACCCAAGGCACCCACTTAACCCCTCATGTCCCACTACATGCTATTATGGTTAAGTGTTTCTTAATTAATTAAGACCGTGATCTCTCGTAAAGACCTCCCACATTAGACTGGCTGTTATGACCGCCTGGTTAAGCCGGTAGAATCCGGGCAGTCTTACGTCATAACAGAGTCTAACCTCGTGTCTTTACCTTAATCACGTATTTAATTTATGGCTAAGACCTCTCACATTGGGCTGACATTTGTAGCAACTGGTTAAGCCGGTCGGGTCCGGGCAGTTTTACACTACAAATGAGTCCAACCTCGTGTCTTAGTCGATTAATTACACCTAATTAATCACCCCCATATTAATTATCCCTAATTAATATCAAATTTTCCATAACATGGGTAGACCTAACTTAATAGGTAAATTCCCATGGGGTAGACCTAACTCAATAGGTAAATTCCCTCTTATGGTAATTTATTTTTATGGTATGCTTAATCATACCCAAACATTCATTTATTAACATATTACCAACCCCATCGTTTCCCCACGTAAATCGTTCTCGTTACATGACATAATAAGGGGAAGATCATCACAAATATCATGGGTTTAACATACAACTTTGTCATGGGTTAAGAGGATGTCAACTTGCATATATGAGCATATATTAACCCAACTACATACAACCCAAACTTGCATATTATCATACACATGATTTGCATAACATGTTGCATATGAGCTTTCATATTATCATACACATATCTTACCTAACATGTTAAACTTGCATATAGGCATTCTCAATCTTGCATAACATGTTAAACATGCATTTAAGCATACACATAACTTGCATAAGCATTCACATACTTGCATAGGCATCCACATACTTGCATAGACATTCACATACTTGCATAACTTGCATATCATGTCATTTAAGCATATACATATCTTGCATAAGTATTCATATACTCGCATAAGCATGCATAACTTGCATATCACATAAATCTTGCATTTAAACATATATATGACTTGCATAAGCATCCATACACTTGCATAAGCATGCATAACTTGCATATCACTTTCAACTTGCATTTAAACATATACTTAACTTGCATATCTCACTTTGCTAAACATGCATAATTCCACTTATTAAATATGCATAAATCCACTTATTAAACATGCATATATCAACTTGTTAAACATGCATAAATCAACTTATTAAGCATGCATAAACCAACTTATCAAATATGCATAAACATAGAACAACATAGAGTAATATATCATTATACATGATTCAAACTCACTAATCCGCATTTAAGACCATAAGTCTCATTACACCCAATCTACTTACTTTAACAAATGATGTTAAAGTGATAGAAACTCACCAAACTTAAGATTAGCAACCTTATTAGTTGCAAACTATGAAGATAATGATGATTAGAGAATGATTTGAGAGGGATTAGCTTGCAACTTCCTTCATGAACTAGTGGAGCCCATGCTCAAATTTCAATTTGCCATAGTTTAGTTACAAGACTTAATTATGAATGAATTAGGGTAGGGTTATGGTCTTATTTATAGGATTAGGTGAGTGTTTTAGGCCCTTAGATTAACCCTAGATTAGATTAGGACCCTTAGATTTAGGAAATCTCTAGAACCAGCCCTCCTAGCCAGCCTGAACCCCAACCTGGTGCAACCTGGTGCACCCAGGTTCACAGAACGGTGCCACCCTGTCGACAGGCAAGTCGACAGGCATGTCGACACCCCTGTCGACAGGCCTGTCGACAGCCCTGTCGACATGGGTTGGGCGGGAAGCTTCCCGCCTGACCCCGCCTGGCCCATTCCAAATCCGAACATTTTAAATTTTTAAATCTGTTTTAGTTTTAAATTTTCTGCAAACTTCATCGGGCCATAACTGGGCCATACGGACTCCGATTTTCGAAAACTCGGACTCTATTTCGCGTATTTTTCCGAGACGAACGCAATAACGCAGCCCGTTACCCCCAATTCCCACGTCTGAGATTATTTATCCTATAATTAATGAATTTTAGTATTATCCCAAAATTCGGGGTGTTACATTCTCCCCTCCTTAAAGGATTTCGTCCCCGAAATCTCTTAAGCTAAGGAGAATGCATATCCTACCATCCAAACAACCATCTACTCAAACCATCAACCACTGGCATCCATTGTCCTTAAAACAATTTCTAATGATGTATGAGCATATGCAGAAAGTGTGTGTATATGTTCCCTATCTAATGTATGAACATATGCAAACCATGATAGTGCCATGCATCCATTATGTATGCGAGAAACCCTATCGACACATACAATATCTACATGAGTGCACAATCATTCACCAAAATGCATCATCCATGTGATAACACAACCATTATACATCCATAAATATTTTCCTACACACAATTTTATGCAATATGCAATATGAAGTGACTGAGCCGATCTAGTGCCTAGAGTGTGTGTATATGCATCCACGAGCAACCACTAGCAAACACTTGCATCCACTTGCATCCATCAACCATAACATGTCTCAAACACATGTTTCAACCATAGGTTTACCCTATCTAAAGGTCAAAGGTACTAACGAGAGGACATACCCAAGATAAGATAAGTACTAGACAAGCGATAAAGGAGAAAGTAAGGACATACCCTCAAAATGAAATGGGTACAATGAACGCATCTTCGCTTCCGTCTCCCAAGTCGCGTTGCTCTCATCTTCTCCCCATTGCACTTTGACTAGCTGAACCTCTCGATTCCTCAATTTCCTAGTCTCTGACCCAAGGATGCGAGTAGGAGCTCGTCGAATCGTCGCATCACGCTCAACCTCTACATCTCTAAGCAAGCTCGGCTCTACCACCTCTGCCGTCTCATGTAAGCACTTCCTCAAATGGGACACATGGAATACATCATGGACACCACTAAGTCTGTCAGGCAACTCCACTCTATATGCCATCCGTCCAATCCTTTCCTTGATAGGAAACGGCCCAACAAACCTTGGTGCTAACTTCCCAACGGATCCGAAGCGAACAACATTTCTCAACGGAGATACCTTAACAAAAACCATATCCCCAACCTCAAACTCAAGATCCGTCCTTCTCTTGTCCGCATAAGATTTTTGCCTATCCTGCGCTGCTTTCATCCTTCTTCGAATCAAGTCAATCTTCTCAGAAGTCTCCCTAACCATATCGGGCCCAAGCAAGATCTTATCCGTAGATTCCCACCAACATGTAGGTGATCGACAAGGCCTTCCATAGAGAGCTTCGAAAGGAGCCATACCAATACTGGACTGAAAGCTGTTATTATATGCGAACTCCACCAGTGGAAGATGCTCTTCCCATGTACCTCCAAAATCTAAGATACAAAGTCTCAAAAGGTCTTCTAGAATACGATTCACCCTCTCAGTCTGGCCGTCTGTCTGAGGATGATATGCAGTGCTCATACACAATTGAGTCCCCACTGCTTCTTGCAAACTTCTCCAGAACTCGCTAGTGAAGATAGGATATCGATCACTTACTATGCTAGAGGGTACCCCATGTAATCGAACTATCTCTCGAAGATATACCGAAGCTAGCCATGGAGCAGTCCTCTTACTCTTCACAGGTATGAAATGGGCGCTCTTAGTAAGTCTATCTACCACCACCCAAATTCCTGTATTACCCTTTCTCGACCTGGGTAACCCGTCAATAAAATCCATCGAGACGCTATCCCACTTCCATTGCGGAACCTCCAATGGGTGAAGCAACCCACCTGGTTTCCTTTGCTCCGCCTTCACTTGCTGGCACACCAAACATCGAGCGACATACTCGGCCACATCTTTCTTCATACCGGCCCAGAAGAAAACCCTTTTCATGTCTTGGTACATCTTATCCCCACCGGGATGAATGGTCATCCTAGAACGGTGTGCGTCATCAAGAATAGCCTTCCTCAAACCCTCGTCTTGCGGTACACAAAGTCTACCGTCTCTACGCAAGCACCCCCTATCGTCTAGGGTGTACCTACTCAAATGGCTGGACGACTCCCCCCTTATGAGCTTTTCTACTAACTCAACCAACTGTGGGTCGCCCCTCTGTGCTTCTCCAATCCGCCCCAAAAGAGTAGGTCTAACTTCCAAAGAAGCTAGCAAACCGGGTACATAATCAATGGAGGGTCTGAAATCAAACATCGAGATAAATTCCAAGCTTTGTCGTTCCACGAACAATGGACTCAAGGACAACCTCTTCCTACTCAAGGCGTCCGCCACCACGTTACCCTTGCCAGGGGTATACGCTATCTCGAAATCATAAGATGCCAAGAACTCCATCCACCTTTGCTGTCTTAAGTTTAAATCTTTCTGAGAGAATAAGTACTTCAATGATTTATGGTCAGTGAACAACTCGAATCTCTCACCAAGAAGATAATGACGCCAAATCTTAAGCGCAAAAACAATAGCGGCCAGCTCTAGATCATGGGTAGGGTAATTTTTCTCATGTGCCCTCAACTGCCTTCCACCATAGGCTATTACCCTTCCCTCTTGCATTAAGACTGCGCCAAGTCCTGTCCCACAGGCATCGGTATAGACAACAAATGGCTTGCTCCCATCTGGCAATACTAAAACTGGAGCCGTGGTTAAAGCTCTCTTTAACCGTCGGAACGCATCATCACAATCTACGTCCCATGTGAAAACAAGATTCTTCTTTGTTAAGCGGGTTAATGGGGCTGATATCTTCGCGAAGTCTTTAATAAACTTCCTATAATAACCCGCCAACCCCAAGAAACTTCTTACTTCGGTAGCATTCTTCGGAACCTTCCAATCCTGAATTGATACTACCTTCGCGGGATCCACAGCTATCCCTTCCTTGGAGACCACGTGCCCCAAGAATCGTACTTCCTTCCTCCAGAAGTGACATTTAGAGAATTTAGCCTTAAGGCTATGCGCTCGAAGAGTCTTCAACACTTCCCCAAGATGTAGGGCATGCTCTTCTTCACTCTTAGAGAATACTAAGATATCATCCACAAAGACTACCACAAACTTATTAAGGAACTCCCTGAACACCCTACTCATCAAGTCAACAAAGTATGCAGGGGCGTTCGTCAACCCAAATGGCATTACCAGCCACTCATAGAAACCATCCGGAGTCCTAAAGGCAGTCTTGTCTATGCTATCCTCAGCCACCCTCAACTGATGAAACCCCGTGGCCAAGTCCAACTGAGAAAATACTGAAGCGCCAACCAACTGATCGAAAAGATCATCAATCCTCGGCAATGGGTGTCTATTCTTCTTTGTGAGCTTGTTGAGTTCTCTATAGTCTACACAAAGTCTGAGAGACCCATCCGCCTTCGTAGCGAATACTACTGGAGCACCCCACTCCGATATGCTCCGTCTTATGAACCCCTTCTCAAGCAACTCCCCTACTTGCTTATGGAGTTCCCTCCTCTCACGAGGAGCCATGTGGCGCACTGGTAAAGATACCGGTTTAGCATTATCCACCAAATATATTCGGAAGTCAATCTCCCGCTTCGGAGGTAAGCCCTTCACCTCCTCAAACACATCCGGATATTCCCGGACCACTCTCATAGATTGCAAACTCTCGAGCGAAGCGTCAAGCGATTCAAGATAACTTAGCATAACAGAGTCCATGGGATTACAAGAAATCTCGAGAGTGTTACCCAAGCGGGTCATCAGCCTAACAACTCTCCTTTCGCAATCAAGAACGGCACCATTACTGGATAACCAGTCCATGCCCAAAATCAACCCATAGCCCGTGAAGCCCAACACAAAAGCATCACATCTAAACTCAATGCTAAGTATAGAAATCTTCAAACCCAAACATATCATGGACAAATAAGTGGAGCCCCCAATTGGGTTTGAAACAACCAAGGGATCATCTACCAGACTGGTGTCTAAGTGCAGTAACTCAACTAATGATGATGAGATAAATGAATGCGATGCGCCTGAATCAAACAATGTACGGACAGGATGGTCAAATAGAAAAACCAGACTTTCAACAGAAATAGTTCTACCTCTCTCTTGAATCGGTGGAACCGCGAGAGCCTGTACTTGCCCCCTAGCCTGACTCGGTGCCATAAGAGCTTGCACCTGTCCTCCTGAGGTAGATCCCGTCCTTTGCCCCTTCTTAGGGCAATCCTTCACTAAGTGCCCTGCTTCGCCACAGTGGAAGCAGCCGGTCTTCTTCTTCTTGCGACAATCTTTGCTTAGGTGGCCAGGTGTCCCACAATTGAAACACTTCTTCTTCTTGCCCTTGCCACCGTTGCCTTTCCCACCTTTGCTTTGCTGTTGTTGAGGTCTCTTTTGATCTCCCTTCTTCTCGGGTGCCTTATTAGCATTAGGACCCTTCTCTTCCTCATACATGAGTGCCATATCAACTAGCTTCTCAAAGGTGGCCCCCATAGGGATGTGAGTCATAGCCAACCCATGCATAGGTTCATTCAAGCCTTTCACGAACCTCAAAGCCTTCTTCTCCGGTGTATTCACCATGTCTAGGCCAAACCTTGCCAATTGATTAAACTTGTTGACATATTCCTTCACCGAAAGATTTCCTTGCTTTAGAGTCAAGAATCTTTCCATATACAAGTTTTCCTCCGCCCTTGAGAGAAACTTTGCCACAAATCTTTGCTTAAAATCCGCCCAGGAGTCAACGGGGCGTTCTCCATTAGTAACCTCCCACCAGAATGAGGCCTCTCCCTTCATTAACCAAGCAGCCAACTTGACTTTCTTCCCTTCTTCCACCTCAAAGATATCTATCAACTCTTCCACCTCCTTAAGCCAATCTCTAGCCTCCACAAAGGTTTCAGATCCTTGAAAAGGTTTCCCTCCCATAGCTTTAAATTCCTTGCAAGTCTTAGCAAAAGTATCCGTGCGAGGAGGAGGGGGAGGAGGAAGATCGGGTGCTACGGTTGGTGGAGGAATATTTGCTGGACCCGCAGTGGTGGCCCTAGCCTCCATCAATCTCCTATACCATACTGGTACCGTCACACCCTCTGGAAAGTTAAGATCCTCAGCCATGCTGAAACGAAAAAGGAAAGATTCAAAACGGAGAATTCGAAGGATATAGATATGGCTATTGGGGATTATGCTTTTCTTTCAAAAACTTTTCTCTTAAAAGACATGTTTTTGAAAATATCTTTTCCAAAAATGTTTTAGAAAAATAGTTTTCTAAAAATTTTATCTGTTCCGGTAACCTTTGCTCTGATACCACGTGTAACACCCCACGCCCGCTATAGTCACTCACAAGGGAATGCCATAGCATCGGTGGAGTATTTTAGAGAATATAGAACAGAAAAATTTCACCAAGACAGATATAAACAGTATTTGAAATTTAAAACATCATCTCATAACAGCGGAAATAAACATGTCTGGTCACATCATAAAACCATGATAAAAGTCAAGTACAATATCTGTCAAAATAAAGAAGTACATAATCCCACTCTCTCATACAATAGCCATAAGAAAAGAAAAGATAACTGGATGACTGGAGCTTTACATCTACCCAAGCTCCTCAAGACTGGAAACAGAAATCCGATCAAGCTCTACTACCGCTAGGATCCACCGTAGGACCTGAGGGTTAGGAAAAAGATAAAAACAACGGGGTCAGACATAAGTCTGAGTGAGTCCTATAACTTTAACAATACAATCATTAAAGTAACCAGAGAAGACATAAACTTGACCTACGGTAATATCTGGGGATGAATGGCTACACTAAGCAGCTTGGAAGACTTAGGATAAACTAAGATAATCGTCAGGACGCATCTACCCACCCAAGGATAATTACTAACTGCACCACACCAGTCATTCCTACTTAAAGGTTGATCCCTTCCAAGGACTTAGAAAATTTCCCCAGTAGTTTCATGTACCCCTAGCCCACTACATAGGTGCCGTCTGCCCCTATCTCCACTAGGTGTACCCAGTAATTCTTACCCAGTAGTTTCGTGTACCCCTACATAGGTGCCGTCTGCCCCTATCTTCATTAGGTGTACCCACTACTCCCCAAGCGATCGGCTCCCTACCGTAGATACCCGTGCTGGTCCCACAGTGGGGTGTATCACTCCCCTAAAGTGGCTACCCAATACTAACGGTGCACGGCTTAATATCTACACGATGCAACAACGGCTTATCTACCAGCCCGGGCCCACACACGCATATGAAACCCGTTGGACTTGCGTTGCCACCGCTAACCCGTTTTGGCCTCTTATAATCAAGCCCAATATGCGTGTCCCGTCACTCGACTTGGGTCGAGCCCACAAAGATACGTTTGGGATATTGGTTGAAATGGGCCCCCACAAGCTACCCACTTAAGCTTGTCAAATATCTAGTGTATCCCACTTAACCCTTTAATCATGTTTAATTACATGTTTCCACTTGGTTAAGTATTCTAATCGTATTTTCTATTGCCACCCAAGGCAACCCACTAGATTCCACGTGCCACCCAAGGCAACCACCAAATTTCCTCATGCCACCCAAGGCACCCACTTAACCCCTCATGTCCCACTACATGCTATTATGGTTAAGTGTTTCTTAATTAATTAAGACCGTGATCTCTTGTAAAGACCTCCCACATTAGACTGGCTGTTATGACCGCCTGGTTAAGCCGGTAGAATCCGGGCAGTCTTACGTCATAACAGAGTCTAACCTCGTGTCTTTACCTTAATCACGTATTTAATTTATGGCTAAGACCTCTCACATTGGGCTGACATTTGTAGCAACTGGTTAAGCCGGTCGGGTCCGGGCAGTTTTACACTACAAATGAGTCCAACCTCGTGTCTTAGTCGATTAATTACACCTAATTAATCACCCCCATATTAATTATCCCTAATTAATATCAAATTTTCCATAACATGGGTAGACCTAACTTAATAGGTAAATTCCCATGGGGTAGACCTAACTCAATAGGTAAATTCCCTCTTATGGTAATTTATTTTTATGGTATGCTTAATCATACCCAAACATTCATTTATTAACATATTACCAACCCCATCGTTTCCCCACGTAAATCGTTCTCGTTACATGACATAATAAGGGGAAGATCATCACAAATATCATGGGTTTAACATACAACTTTGTCATGGGTTAAGAGGATGTCAACTTGCATATATGAGCATATATTAACCCAACTACATACAACCCAAACTTGCATATTATCATACACATGATTTGCATAACATGTTGCATATGAGCTTTCATATTATCATACACATATCTTACCTAACATGTTAAACTTGCATATAGGCATTCTCAATCTTGCATAACATGTTAAACATGCATTTAAGCATACACATAACTTGCATAAGCATTCACATACTTGCATAGGCATCCACATACTTGCATAGACATTCACATACTTGCATAACTTGCATATCATGTCATTTAAGCATATACATATCTTGCATAAGTATTCATATACTTGCATAAGCATGCATAACTTGCATATCACATAAATCTTGCATTTAAACATATATATGACTTGCATAAGCATCCATACACTTGCATAAGCATGCATAACTTGCATATCACTTTCAACTTGCATTTAAACATATACTTAACTTGCATATCTCACTTTGCTAAACATGCATAATTCCACTTATTAAATATGCATAAATCCACTTATTAAACATGCATATATCAACTTGTTAAACATGCATAAATCAACTTATTAAGCATGCATAAACCAACTTATCAAATATGCATAAACATAGAACAACATAGAGTAATATATCATTATACATGATTCAAACTCACTAATCCGCATTTAAGACCATAAGTCTCATTACACCCAATCTACTTACTTTAACAAATGATGTTAAAGTGATAGAAACTCACCAAACTTAAGATTAGCAACCTTATTAGTTGCAAACTATGAAGATAATGATGATTAGAGAATGATTTGAGAGGGATTAGCTTGCAACTTCCTTCATGAACTAGTGGAGCCCATGCTCAAATTTCAATTTGCCATAGTTTAGTTACAAGACTTAATTATGAATGAATTAGGGTAGGGTTATGGTCTTATTTATAGGATTAGGTGAGTGTTTTAGGCCCTTAGATTAACCCTAGATTAGATTAGGACCCTTAGATTTAGGAAATCTCTAGAACCAGCCCTCCTAGCCAGCCTGAACCCCAACCTGGTGCAACCTGGTGCACCCAGGTTCACAGAACGGTGCCACCCTGTCGACAGGCAAGTCGACAGGCATGTCGACACCCCTGTCGACAGGCCTGTCGACAGCCCTGTCGACATGGGTTGGGCGGGAAGCTTCCCGCCTGACCCCGCCTGGCCCATTCCAAATCCGAACATTTTAAATTTTTAAATCTGTTTTAGTTTTAAATTTTCTGCAAACTTCATCGGGCCATAACTGGGCCATACGGACTCCGATTTTCGAAAACTCGGACTCTATTTCGCGTATTTTTCCGAGACGAACGCAATAACGCAGCCCGTTACCCCCAATTCCCACGTCTGAGATTATTTATCCTATAATTAATGAATTTTAGTATTATCCCAAAATTCGGGGTGTTACATATGTGTGACAAATTACTAATAATTTGTTGAGCTGTATGCAGATTCAGGTTGTTGATAAAAGGGAAGAGCGTAGCGGATAACTAGATGGATTGGTTGCAGTTATTATGGGGACATTTTTTATAGTTAGATTTGGAGTGTTGTATTTGGCCGTTTTTTTTACCTTATGGCTGTATCGATGTGCTTTGTTTGTAGTGGAAGTAGATATACTTTAATATCGGGTGCTGGCTTTGCCGGAATTCGATATTAAAGTATGATGGGCGGTGGTTTATCCGGTGCTCATCTATCTACCTCCTCTACATTTATATAGCAGAGTCTGGTTTTATGTAGTCGGATTTTGTATTATTTAGCTATATATATATATATATATGTGTGTGTGTGTGTGTGTGTGAGCGCGCTCTTCTTTTCAGAAGATCACACATTTTGCTTTTCAAAAAAAAAAAAAAAAAAAATTGTTTCAATCTACTAGAGGCTTTGATATACATGTATGAATAAATACCAGAATTAAAATAAAATATTCTATCATTTTAATATGATTTGAAAATCATCATAATGATTTGCGAATTTTCTTAAATTCATGATCAATATCATGAATATGTATAACCCAAATGCTTAACAATGAATCTGTAAAACATCTATTTGATCAACAAATATGAAAATTTTGATCAAATTTATAATCTGAGTGATTTTTGATTATGGTTCATATACTCATAAAATAAAACTTTGGTCATCACAGATTATGTTCTAACTTTCGAAGACTATCAATTAATCAATTCAGTTAAAAAAAATATGTGATTATCTTTTTCAACAACAATTGTTCCAAAACCAGATTCATAATTTCAAATATAATCTACCAATACTATTCTTTATGAAATTTGTACCAAAATGACTTTCATTTTTATTTTGATCAATCAAAACTAGTTTTTGACTTATCAATATGATTCCAGGAATATCAAATATTGTAATCACAATTGAAATTCAGTTAAAAACAGATTTAACCAACATTAAATCCATGTTCTTAATTATTTCGATTATGGATTCTTAAAACTGCAATTTCAAGGATTTTAATATTAAGAATCAAAAGGGTATCATAAGATTACTAAGTCAGTATTGACATAGAAACATTATAGATCTTATATGATGAAACAATTTCATCTAAAGAAGTATCTCTATTACAAATCGGGTTTTAATTTTAGGTTATCAAATAATAAACCCTTATTTTAACTCAACCTACAAATTTATAAGAATACGACCTCACTTCGATACCATTGAAATATAATTTGGTTCGATTTCTCATCATATAAGTGAAATTTCAACCAAAGTAATAGGATTTATTCTATAAGTTTATAAATCAAAAAGGAAAAAATCATACCGATTTGGGGTTTGCGATGATTCAGAGATTCAAAGCGGATCAGGGTTGAATCGAAGCTTTAGCGTGACAAATCGCCCCGCCTCTACAAGTATCCACACGAACGCCATTTCTCCGATTGTCTTACGAATCGAGAGGGAGAGGGGACGTAGTACTAGCTGCCGCCATTAAGGGTTTTCATTAAAAGGAATAAAAAATGATCGGTATCATTTTCATGGTTTTATAAAATAAGGTTAGCCCATATTATAAAATAAACGTTAACCCTATTTCTAGGAGCCAATTATTATACCAATTCCAATCTCAGATAAAATATCAAGAGATTGACATTTGTTTACCCAATAAATGGTTTTTCCCCTTCATAACGTCCTAAGTGTGTGACCCTATAGGTTATTATAACATTGGCAATAATTTAAACAATATTTAAATCATAAACAGTGAGCAACATCTAGTAATACATCACTGCTACCCAAGTTATAATAAGATCAATTAAAGATTCGATACAACCTTTTCGTGATCAGTGTATCAATGTAATATAATCCTTTTAACCAATATATCCAGGATTAAACTCAAGGCATGGATCGTATCATCCTCTTGATAATTTAATCCGTTTTTCTTGATCGATGAGTAGACTGTTTAAAACAAATCAATATTTGAGCACGGCCATGCATTTCACAGTCTCACTCAATCAAGAGGCCCATGGGTATCACTACAAATTTATCGCAGGGTTAAATTCCATCTAGATCATTCATAGTTTTCATTCGACTTGAGATGTATCCAATAATCACCGTTATCGTTACTTTGTTACGAGTAACTTTAGATGATATCAAAACACAAATTTCCTCGAATAAAATTATAATGATTTCAGGTCTGAGGACCATTACATCACTGTCACTATGAGAATAACTTATGATACTGTTAATTATATTCTATGTAGTTATCTCATGGTGGGTCAGCCCAATGCGCTATTCTCCAATACGTATTTATATCTTGACTTTAATATCATGTATATTAATGATCAATGAGATGAGATCATCAGTCAATCAATATACTAGTCTCAAAGCTTTATTGTTATCCTATATAAACAATAAAACTCGACTAGGGACATTTAAGAATTATAATACTTATCATATTATATAATCTCAAATTCAAGTCTTTTTCGAATTATATAATTCCTATTATAGTTCTAAGGACTTCTATTATATTAATATTTATGTTACGCAATAAATATAATATAATAGAATATTATTTTATTATAAATAAAATAATAACATCAACAATGTTATCAATCCTATTAAATGAATTTCCTCTAGGGCATAAACTCTAACAATCTCCCACTTGCACTAGGGTCAATTATTCATGTATCATATACTCTTGAAACTAGTGTGACTATTAAACTTCCTCTGTGACGGAGTCTAATTCAGTAGGTCTGCTACATTACAACTTTTGCAACTTTGCAGATATGTTCATTTCTTTTGTGAACAATTTCACATAAGAGTTATATTTCTTAAATATATTTTTGGATCGATAATGAATTTAATGTTTTAGGCCTGAGCAACAGCCATATTGTTATCTATAACGACCCGAAAATCCGTACCAATTTGAGCTGATAAATACCCTACACATTCAACTCAAAGTGCACGAAAATTCAGATCATTAATAGAAAGAAATAAGAGGATGAGAAAGATAAGATATAACTAATAGAATAGAAGAAGAAGAAGAACATAACTGAGTAGAATCATAGTAATCACGAATCTCACAGCGGAACAAATAAAATATATTATATAACATAACTTTGAAATACAAATCTGTATTATATATACATACCATATCAGAGTACAACGTAACATTTGATACAGCGGAAATAACTCTAAATAACCAACAGTGAAGACTCCTGCTGTAACACCCCATGTATTTTATAACTGTGAAATTCATAAATTAAACAAGAAATAATTTTAAATATAAGAATTAAGGGAAATGGGATACGCCATTGCGTTCGTCTCGGAATTCTGCTTGAGATAGAGTCTGAGTTTGCGTAAAACGGATATCGTATGAAGAAGTTATGGACGAACGAAGTTGGGCGAAAAACCGGAAAACGGGTCAGAATGCACTGGCGCACTTGGGAAGTGCACCAGAACAAAAATGCACTAGCGCACTTGGGAAGTGCGCCAGTACATTTTTGACCTGGCGCACCTGCCAAGTGCGCCCAGGTCAAAAATGACCTGCTGGTCAGGTCTGGTCAAGTCCTGGCTGGCCAGGTCTGTGTTTGGTCGATTTTCAGAAGCTTGCTTTGTCATTAGGGCTAGGTGGCTGGCTCTAATTGGTCTCTCTTTCGAATGAATGGCTACGATCAATCCAAGCAACATCGATGGTCCTAATCAGTTCATAAGCTCTGATACCAAGTGAAACACCCCACCTCCGTTAGGGTCACTCTCAAAGGGAATGCCCTAATTTTGGTGGAGGTTTATAAGTATAAGTCACAGATATACAAGACAGATATAAGAACACATATTTGTAAATAGCAGAAAAGCAGCAACTTTTTATTTCATAAAAGTAAATACGTGTTACAGCAACATCACCATGATTGTCTTACATCCTTTCAAAAAAAAAACATAACACCTTCATAACTACACACACACTTCGCATATGATCATGAAGCATTAGAAGTCTTTTAAGGACAATGGATACTCGTGTTTGATGGATGAGTAGATGGATGTTTGGACGTTAAGATGTACATTCTTCCTGAACTTGAAGATTTCGGGGACGAAATCCTTTTAAGTGGGGGAGAATGTAACACCCCATGTATTTTATAACTGTGAAATTCATAAATTAAACAATAAATAATTTTAAATCTAAGAATTAAGGGAAACGGGATACGCCATTGCGTTCGTCTCGGAATTCTGCTTGAGATAGAGTCTGAGTTTGCGTAAAACGAATATCGTATGAAGAAGTTATGGACGAACGAAGTTGGGCAAAAAACCGGAAAACGGGTCAGAATGCACTGGCGCACTTGGGAAGTGCGCCAGAACAAAAATGCACTGGCGCACTTGGGAAGTGCGCCAGTACATTTTTGACCTGGCGCACCTGCCAAGTGCGCCCAGGTCAAAAATGACCTGCTGGTCAGGTCTGGTCAAGTCCTGGCTGGCCAGGTCTGTGTTTGGTCGATTTTCAGAAGCTTGCTTTGTTATTAGGGCTAGGTGGCAGGCTCTAATTGGTCTCTCTTTCGAATGAATGGCTACGATCAACCAAGCAACATCGATGGTCCTAATCAATTCATAAGCTCTGATACCAAGTGAAACACCCCACCTCCGTTATGGTCACTCTCAAAGGGAATGCCCTAATTTTGGTGGAGGTTTATAAGTATAAGTCACAGATATACAAGACAGATATAAGAACACATATTTGTAAATAGCAGAAAAGCAGCAACTTTTTATTTCATAAAAGTAAATACGTGTTACAACAACTATGGGGCTTTTGCAGTTTATTTATGTTTTCTTTATGCTTCTTTAAATAATGTAATCAAGATAGTTATGAAGGTGTTATGTTTTTTTTTTGAAAGGATGTAAGACAATCATGGTGATGTTGCTGTAACACGTATTTACTTTTATGAAATAAAAAGTTGCTGCTTTTCTGCTATTTACAAATATGTGTTCTTATATCTGTATTGTATATCTGTGACTTATACTTATAAACCTCCACCAAAATTAGGGCATTCCCTTTGAGAGTGACCCTAACGGAGGTGGGGTGTTTCACCTGCTTCAAGCTCCTCCAAGTGTATCTGTAAAGCCTGAAACACTTGACTGCCCGTACAAATTTGGGCACCCAAGAGTTTAGGGAAAACAAACAAAATAAACTCTGGGTCAGTCATGGGACTGGTGTGAGTAAATTCCAACCATACGGTTTAACTTTGAAAATCCTTTTTGAAACAAAAGGATAATAGTAAGACCAGCACACACATAAACATGGACGGTTTTTACCTTACTATAACCCAAAACATTCTGATATCAAAATCCAGTGATATTAAAATAATGTCTAATCAAATAGATAACCAAATAGTAGAACGCTTGCATCTCACGCTCTACATACATAGTATAAAATCAAAAACCGCAGGGCGCTTATTGGAGATTGGATTTTCAACTATGACAAGGTATGTGACCACCTTCCGATAATGTATCTCTAAAGGCGAATACACTGGGTTCAACAAGAACATCTTGCAACCCGGCCCACACATGACCGACCACTCATTTCGCTTGAATGTATCGAATGTATATCACCAACGGTTGGGCTCAAACCACCGTTTCCCGAAAAGGGACAGCATCGAACTAGATTAAAGAAGTAAAAGGAATTTCTCTAGATAGGTGATTATACAACCTAATGGGAGCGACCCACATAGCCATGCTGCCTGCTCGATTTTTGTCATTTCCCGGTTGTGAAGCTTAAGGCTACGTCTATCTTTTAGAACATCTAGCCACCATACACTTTGAATGCCACATCGTCAAACTCATTAAATCACTAGTTGATCTTCCCAAAAATATTACAGGTATAAGAGCTAAGAGAAACGAATTTCTCCGCCACCAGACGTAATACCTTGAAAAGATCGTCTTATGTGACCGTTAGGAATACTCTGTCAGACATTCGTCCATACAAGTTGTCCGGGGACTGGACAAACAGAAAACACCATTCTGGAACAGGACGACCTTGCATTTCACTTCGTCTTCAATTATCTTCAGCATAATCAAATTCGCAGCGCTTATGCCTATACGGAGTGGTATTAGGATAATAAATCCAACCGGTCTCTCCTATTGACAACGATGGTCAAAACACTTTGATAGTCGGTTATTTAACTATCAAAGTAAAAACAAACATTCATTCAAGTAGACAACTAAACATCACACAACCATGGGCACTTTTTGTTTAACATTCGTCATCGTCGAATTATAGTTCCCATTTCTAATAGTGTTATTTAACTCTAATCATATTTCAAACATCGAAATGATGTCATCATTTTCTAAACGATTCTCCACTACTCGTTCTTATATTTCTTTGGACAATCATCGTTACTTAATACTTTAGAATAAGTGGATTTCAAAACAAAAAGTTTACATTCCCTAGGGAGTAGTGCTATATAAAAATCATGCTTAAGTTTGGTCAACAGCGCTAATTTATCATTATAGTTCAAAAACTTGTCATACGCTGTAATATTCTCCTTTATTACTAATCTCGACATAATAGTCACGCTTAAGCCTAGTCAACAACGTTATTTTATCGCTATAGTTCACAGACTTGCAATAGCTACTATATTCCACTTTCTAATTAATCTCAACACCTCTTTCCGTTACAAAAATCTTGACATCTCTTTTCGTTACAAAAACTTGACATTTCTTTCTGTTACAAATATCTTGATATCTATCTCTTTTCGTTACAAAAACTTGACATTTCTTTCTGTTACAAATATCTTGATATCTCTTTCTGTTACAAATATCTTGACATCTCTTTCTATTACAAACAAATACCATTCCTCGATAATTGTGAAGCCGTTCAAGTTGGGGTATTTTAAGTACCTCTCAGACCTTGATCGATGACGTTCTTACCTAAGAATAGATATAAGTCTGTAATGCTAACTCCTTATTATTAATAATATTGATTAAACCATATTTCTTGTTTTATTTTAAATATGGTTTTATAACTTCATATCCTTATTTTGAAAACTTGGTTATTTATAATTATTTACTTCATAAAAACTAACTACAAAATATTTATAATAGGACTTCTATTAAAATTTTAACTTTGCTTTAATTATAAAAATATAATTTTTATAATTTAACCTCGTTGATTCGTCTGGCGATGATTCAACGTCTTAACACAAGGATGTATTTATGGTCGTCGGCCGCCACTTTCTTAATCAATATCATCTATTGATTAAATCAAAATAACGTTTGAATTTCCATTCAACGCCAATATCAACACAAGATTTCAAATGTCATTTGGGTTCAAACAGTGCGTATAAAACAAACAGTACATATAAATATTTAGGAATCCGGTTGAATTCCTCCAACTGGTTTCCGCATCCACAGATGTTAGTCAAATCAGTATCCAACTAATGATGTGTACATATGCAACGATATATATCTATTTCAACCAATTTAACTGTAATTTACTTAAAAAACCACCACACAGCATTCAACCACTATTTAAAATATAATTATAATATTTTAAAATAGATCAGAGTTAGTGAATTTACTCACCTTTGCGCGTTAACCGTTAAATAACGATTTGCGGTCGGTCGATTAAACCAGGCGTTCAATTCTGCCGTAAATTCAAACATGCTTCAAATTGCTCCAAATCGACTTCGTAGCGTCGCCAGCTTCCGTGCTCCTGCGGTACGTTCTTCACCAACATACCATTTTCAACTGTGCCTTAACTTCCAGAATATATATTTTGAACTGTGCTCCATGCCGCGACTTTAAACTTCGCTCCCCCTACTCACGTTCTTTCCTCTTTTTTCATTTTATATTGCCTCACCAATATGCAGCCCGTCCGTATTCTTGCCACAACCGATCCAGTCACAACATATCCATGCAAATGTGTCCTTGTTCCCATTTTTACCTGCGCCACCTACCCTTTTCCTCTTCTTATAAACGGGCCTTAAAGTTAAAACTGGGCCATCAATTTACTATGAACCCATGAAGGAAAACCATTTCTTATCTCACGTTATCACAGTGACATCCCATCTACTGTACTCCTCCACGTCTCCAACTGATCACCTCACCGCCAAAAACAAAAACAACTGCAGCGCTGGTTGACAGTTCGAACCCCTCTTCGCGAATCCATTTACTATGAACCATTCAAGGCTCCGACTTCACGACGTTCATCCCTCACTTCCTCTTGAACCAGTGCTCTCTCTCCCATCCGCAGATTTCTCCAACGCCACTTGTTGTCGAGCCAACCTCGGCCTGCTACTTAAAGTGGCATGCTATAATACCCCAAAAATCCACCTTAACCTCCCATTTCCGCAGCCTTTCCATCAGTGGTAATCCACGTCCTTTGTTGTGACTGCACATGCCACTTCCACCCCTCACAATATCCCATATAAAAGCAATAGTCTTTACCAATTTCAACCCATCAGCCAACACTTCTCTATTCTCACTTTCTGTTACCATAATCCTACCCAACGTTTCACTTCCACCACTGCCTCAAACGTCCCTCCTACATGAATATGTTGTTCTTCCCTCACGTGTACTCTCGTTCCAGGAAAAAGAAGAAAACAACTTCCTCATTTTATTAAGCACGAACCCACACCGCATATCCTTGCCATCACACTTGCCTACCGTTTGACCGACGCCGGCTGCCACTGACCGCTGACGAACTCCTTACCACAGCCTTCTCCACACCCGAACGACATCCTCACTGTAGCAAAGAACACCCCGAGCTCCATCATTCAACCCAGTCCTCCAACTTGTTTCCAGTCACCCACAACAACCTCCGCTTCATTGAGCATCCTCACCAGCCTTTGACAGTTGCCAACACCGGTCTCCTCACATCTAGACTCGAGTTTACCCCTCCTGACCCGTTCACACCTCCTTTGTTTTATTTCCAATATCTTTCCTTTACACTCTTCCCTCCCACCGCATATTTTGAACCATACACAACAGCCTTGGGTTTGAAGTGGAAACGCATTCGAACGCAAGGAGATTTGTTGTGAATTATTCTTCTTTACTGAGAAGTTGAATGTATTTTATTTTGTGAAGCTCTGGTTTGCCGAGGGTCTGAGAGCATTTGGGTGCATATTTATAAAGAAGGTTTACTTGGCAGTGAAGGATTAGGTTGTTGTAGCTTTAGGGTAGATCGGGATGAATTTTCATTTCAATGTCTCGTACACTATAGACTGGGTAGGCTAGGGTAGGAGCATGTATGATTTGATAAAAGTAATTTTTTGTACATTTTTCCTTTACTACAAGTTGTATACTAAACTCGAATCCCACGTATTAGCGTCATTGTAAAATAGGGTCAATGCAGAACTGTGATGCATTTTCTTTTCTCAGTACCTGTTGATTTCGAAAGCTTCTTGCATTGAATTGTGTTGGTTAGTTAAGAGTAGGATTTGATTTTATGTGTGGTGTTATCATTTTGATTTTACTATAAAAGTAGTAGCTGTGTTTTAGTCCTTCGCCCTATACAAGTACTACACGTTTCCTTTTTCTACACGTGGTTTGATTTATCAATTCACGTTGCCTGCTTGAGATTTTCATGGGTTCTTTTGGTTTGTTTGAAAAGGCATGGTCATTGTTTAGGCAGGTCGTAGGGTTCTAAGGAAATAGATATAAATATGTATTGTCTTGCTTACTTATGGACTAAGGAAATAGGGGATGGGACGCATGCATTCAATGAAATAATAGGAAATATATTCCAATGGATAGGTTCGAAGCTTTAGAGATTGTGATTATTCTTAACAAGGGGTTTGTAGCTCACATGCAGCACTGTGCGTGAATGGACTTTAAGCTGTACCATTCCTTTGTTACCAAGGAACGATATATGTCTATTTTATTGTGGTTTATATTTAAGCGTACCGTGTTACATAGAATTTACATTCACGTCCGAGCCGTTACGGACAGATATAAAAATACGGTCATGTCCAGCGAGGTGTCACGATCTCAAAAATATAATAATATCGGTAGGTTGACTCATATTTTGAAACCCCAAAATATTGATATAGGGTGCAAAATACTCCAAATAAAAAGTTGCGTATTTAATTAATTAAAAATTACAGTAAAATTCTAAAAATTAAATTATCACTACGACTCAAAAGAATCTTGTCTAAATTCGAAACCGATATCTAATTATATCAAATAAATCATTACGGCCAATATACGATTTCATAGCGACTTTCTAAATATTTGATTTGAATATAACTTACAATCTATAATACAAAATCACGATTTTTCACTTCCATTAGAAAGATACAGTTTAACAGATTCGAACGTTTCTCGTTTCGAAGAAATCCGATTCATAACGAGTTCTGTATGGTCGTTTAAAGTTCAAAACGTTAAATAACGAACTGCTGCGATATTACGGGCTAGATTATATTATATATATATATATATACGTTCAACTTCGTTTTAAATCCACTTATATCACGAATTCAATATTTAACTGATTTAATTATTCAAATATAAACTGATATAAATGCGGGACGTTACATTCCTTCCCCCTTAAAATAATTTCGTCCTCGAAATGGCTAAGATGGGAAAAATGCTACAATCTCTGTTGTAAACACGTTAAAAATCTTTTATTTAATTTCTTAAATTCAGTTTTCACAGAATCGATTAATTCTAGTTAAGATATTAATTCCTTATTGACGAATATTTTCAGAAAATTCTTAAAATTTCCTAACAGCTTAAATTTTCAGAGAGTTTCGACAGTATCTCCTTTGCATGGCTCAGTCGGTACAACTACTACTCGCCTCAATGGATGTTCTACAATCCAAAAGAAATTCAAACAGCCATTTTGTCTGGCATTCCACTCTACCTCTTCTATTTGTTGTCCAATCAGCATACACCACTTCAATTCCACTCGATCTCCATTTAAATTATCCTCGAACCACATCATCCACATATAAATTCATTCAAACTCTGAATCCAAACTTAATTCCAACTCTTAGTTCATCAATTCAATTCCATTCCAGATTCTCTCTAGTCCAAACCAATTTTATTTGACTTAGTTAAATTTCTATTTATTTACTTCATAGGCAAAATTTTAATTCTGGAATTCAAATTCCTGGGGTTTTCATTTCAAATCAGTTCAAAATCATATATATATTCATAACATAGAAATTCAAAACGTTTGAATTTCTGAACAACTTACTTCAAACAAAATATTTGGTAGTAATCCGTCACTTAGAAACTCGAAAATGAACACCGATAATGGTCGACTTCATCATCGGAATTTATTTCCCAGCGATCAAAATGAGTTCAATAATATATCACTTCCAAAACTCATATTCAAATACTTTGATTTGAAATTTACTTCAAAAATATCTTTTCGAACTTAGATAATATTTCAAAATTTCCCCAGGATCTTAAAATTCCATATATTTAAGCCAAACATTATTTCCAATTCTTTTCCAAGTTTCCAAAGTTTTAATTTCAAGTTTTGGTTTAAATTCAGATTTATTCTATCAAATTATATCATATATGAATTCAGATTGGTTATTTATAACCAATTCAATTATAATTCTATTTGATTATAATTTCAACCAACATATTCAATATATATTAGATAATTCCAATATATGTGCTTTCTATATATCAAAATATATTTTCAGGTAAAATTATTTCATTTACCCAATCTTTATAAACAATACTGTGTCGAATAACTTTGTTCAAGAGTTTAGAAACACCTATCGATACAGTTTGCAACCCAGTATCGACAAGAATTCATAAACTACTCGTCAAACCAATCAACACAATATAAAACATTTTTTATGTTAATTTATAAATACGCGCTTATATATATACACTCAAACTGTAACGAAAAGTAATTTCGCTCAATTCGAATCAGTCGCTAAACCGACCCAGACCGTTCGAAACCCCTGATCGTTTTGAGAACACGACAAATCAGAACGCAGATGGAAGAACATTTCATTGTTAATTACAACAATTCCATCAGAATACAAGAATATACAGAGTATGAATGAATATTACACAGAAATATCAGAGATTTAAATTACATTTAAATGTATCACAGCGGAAATAATACAAAACACAACTAGAAGGAGATATACGGATACAAAGCTTTCCGGATATCATTCCAGCTGTAAACCAGGATCCTGTGAATATAAATCTGCAAAACCAAAACTACTAGCTGCCCGGGTCAAAATAAGGGCACCCAGAGTTTAGGTTAAAACAATAAACTCCAGGTCAGTCATGTGACTGGTGTGAGAATTAAAACAGTTATTAATCTTTATTTTAAATCAGATATATAAAGGGACCAAGCCGTATAACACGGAACGGGTTTCCTCCCAAGAATACCAGTGCATATAACAAAACAGCGCAATACTTTTTGGAAAAATGAAGCTATTATAAGACCCAGGTCCTATCACATAATGCAATGCAGGCCGGGGGATAGGGTTTTCCCTTATAAAAGCCAAACATGCTTAGTACGTTTAAAATAAATCATTTGATACTATTATAAGTGTATAGTGTCAAAACCATTTCAAACATAAATATTAATCATAGACGGCATGGGTACCATATATCATGTCACCATACTAGGCTCTACAATCAAAACCGCAAATGTCACATATTTGGAAGTTGGATTTCCATCTGTGAACCGAGGCAAAAGATAGTCCTCTACCGATTCGAGACTCTCTAGTCTGCCCCTCAGGTCAGAGCTCGAGTGACCTTTGGATCGTCAGGGTCGGTCCACCGATGTGGATTAAAATGCCTGAACATGCGTTTCCCCACCCTATGGGGCGTAAATGAGCCAACGAATGACTCCATCGGCTTCACATAGTCACCGATATATCCGAGGCGCCTCGCAACAACAACAACCACATAAGTCAAACTCGTCAGGGCGTGTAAAACCACTGACGCCACTTCTAACTAGAAGGAAATGCAGGCCCTCCCTGATGTCCTCTCCCATTTCTGGTTCACAACCGGGGTGTGAGGCTCGGGAATCAATGTTACACAAAGCTATGCCACACAGGCGGTGCTTTGATCATCACCACAAGACTTTTCTTTTCAACAGAAGCCTTGATCAATTGCCACTTAGGCATGCCACACAGGCAATTCACTCCATGCGTTTGATATCCATCAATATATAACCCCTGAGCTTGTACGTCTCAGAGAAGGGCGTTAAGCAAGAGAATAAATTCTCCGCCGCCAAACAGATATATATTTAATAGAAATCAATCACACAGACTAAAATCCAATGTCAGACACACAGACCATTTACAAGTTCGTTCTGGGTCTGAACGAAACCGGAGGCACCTAGTACCCTGCATATCCATCGATCTCCAAGTACTCTGGACGATCACCAACTGTTTCCATCTTCTTGGGTGTACAGCCCAATCAAGATCATCAATAATTATCAAGAAGACGTGAAGACCTCCGGTCTTCAACCACCGTCTTCATCTTCGACACCACGTCGAATTAGTTATTCAGAATGGGATAAACCCGGTCTTTCTGAATAACTCGCGTATATAATAAACAAGTGTTACACAAACACAACATACGCCTCATTCCAATTCATCAGTCACTAACCGTAAATTAACAAGAGAATAATTCCCCAAATATTAACCCCGAAGGCCGAAACCAACATCAGACCAATATCCAGAAAACCATTCTGCTTAGCTAACCGACAGTTAGTTTCTAAATTTCACATTCCTGGGGAAAAGTTCCCATTAATTTTATCAAAGATAAATTCTTCAAATTTATTCTTTAATCCACTTTTGAATATCAATTCAAACTAGTCGGGATTAGCGATCCATACCAAAGTGATCATTTATTTTATTTCCCAATCCCAACCTATTCATCCCATGAAGTAAAACTGGTCTTACTTCATGTCTAACACCACGGTGTTATCGGTAAATTCAATTACCATTTCACGTTCAAATCTAATTAAAGATTTAACTATCGCCTGGAGCAAAACTGGTGATACTCCATTATCGATATTTTCAATCTAATTAAAGATTAATTAAAACTCCACTTAGTTTTAATCTTTGACTGGGTTAAAGAATCAATGTCATTTAAAACACGGTTCATGATAAACACAAAATCACATTCTATTTCAATCAGTCCATAACTGTAAATTAGCAAGTGAGCAATTCCCTAAGTATTAACCCCGAAGGCCGAAACCAACATCAGATCAATACCCCAGAAATCATTCAACTTAACTAATCTCCTGTTAGTTTCTGATTTTCTTAACTTCTTTGGGTCTAAGAACAGTATTACTGAAGATACCGTTCACGACAACCCAAAATCACATTTCATTAATTATCGGGTTAAAGAACAACTGTTATTTAAAACACTGTTCACGATAAACCCAAAAATCAATAACAATTCAATTCCAATTAAATATCATTTAATTGGTACACTCCATTAAATCTAAATAAAAAGATTTAATCTTTTTCTCAACTGGGTTTAAGGACAGTGTTAATGAAGACACAATTCACGACAAACCCAAATCCCATTTGATATTAAATACAAGGCTCTGAATAGAAAATATATCGGCTTATATTCAATATCAAATTCTACGACCAACAAATATCGTATTGGAAATAACGATATATATCTTTCAAATTTCCATAACAATTTCTGTATAATCACGGAATCCCACATCGAAATATTCCAAAGATAATTTCGATTCAAATCTATTCCAATTCAATTATTGGAAATTCTGGTTTCTTTTTAAACCATTTTCAAATTCAATTTATTTATTTCAAAAATAAATTGATTTTAATTCTAGTTCAAAACTAGTTCATTTCGATAAAAATATATTTTTATCTTTTCAAATATGGAGTTTTTCATCCCAACTCTTCCCAAATCACTTCTTATGATTTTACACAAATTATTTCTATTTTTAATAATTTTATCAAGGCCCGTACAGTCGATTTCCATCAACGGCCATCGAACTGCACTTACAGCGACCTTTTCCAAATTTGATTTGGACATAATTCCAAATACAACCGTTAGATTTCAAATTTCTAGAATTCCTTAGAAATCTCTTTTTGATACGAACCCAACGATTCCGGTTTTAGGAGAATCCGACGGGCGGATCTCCCGCAATATCCATTCAAAGTCATTGGTCGAAATTCGCAAACTACCGCGGCGCCGCGCGTTCTATTCAGGCCATTATATTATATATATAATATATATAATATATACTTCGTCGATTTCCTTTTAAAACGTATTTTATAAATCATTTTAAATTCGTTTTCAAAATGATTTCAACTTCCTTTTTAAATTCAAATCAAAATTGAATTTTCCCTTACAAATTCGTTTTAAATTCATTTCAAATCGATTTCAATTTAAATCGATTTTTAATTCAATTTCAGTTCGTTTTCAATTCAATTCAATTTCAATTCGAATTCATTTCTATTCAATTTCAATTCGAATTCAATTCTGTTCAATTTCAATTCGCATTCATTTCCAATTCGAATCCAATTCTATTCTATTTCAATTATACTCAATTTCAATTCGAATTCATTTCAAATTGATTTCCATTCAATTTCAATTCGATTCAAATTCCTTTTCAAAATATTCGATTTTGAAATCACTTTTCAATATTCATTATAAAAACGAATATAATCGATATAAAGATCGTTTGCGTCAAAATGGCGGCAATCTAATCAACACGGCTTCATATATTTCTATTTTCAAATATTCTACTTAATATATTTCTTTTTCAAATATTTCTTTTTTTCAAATATTTCTTTTTCAAAACTGGAATGAGGCCCAATCAATTACCATAGATTTTATTTCTATGGATTTCCATACAACGCATGTATATATCAACAATGACAAATAATCAACCATCATCCAAAGTGCATCCTACACTGTATAAGCATCAAATATAAATATTCAACGCTTATAACAGTCTGTCAATTAATCGATCGACATACAACTAATTATTGGGATTAGTGTATGTCATATATCACCCCAATACCCGTGTGGGATTTTCAAACAATCAAACACAGATTTTATTTGTGCAGTTGGGCGATGTGTAAAATTTGTCGTCCCAATCAATATCAGTCAAGTGTGTGTATACAAACAAATCGTCCGATTTGTTTATTTTTGTTTCATTTTAAATACACGTTAAAAAATCTATTTTCAACTATAAAATATTTTAACTATATAAATATTTTATTTCATTTCACATCACACAATCAACTACATAGCAAAATCAACCAAACAAGCATACAAGTCGTCCATGGTCTGTGGACGACGGTTGTCGGGTGCTACTAAACACCGTCTGCATCCTAGTATATATTTTAACTAGCAATAAATTTAAAAGTGAGGAGTTCTCACCAAAGCTAATCCAAACGCCACGACTCTTCATATGTAGGAAATCTTCATCGTCACTCCTCTTGTAACTTTCATCGTCCGCATACGCTACATAGATAAAAGTCGAATCTTTATTTTCAATTCGTTATAACAATTGAATTTTTATCTTCACTTCGTTATAAATATTATATTTCTATATCACTCTCCTCCTAATAAAGATTATATTTTTATAACTCTGCATGAATAAAAATCATATTTTTACTATCATACCTATATAAAAATCATATTTTTAATATGCCACTAGTATAAAAATTATATTTTTAACTTCTCTATTATATAAAAATTATATTTTTGACCTTTCTATATTATAAAAATTATATTTTTAACCTTTCTATATTATAAAAATCTCGTCTAGACATTATAAATAAAATCCAAACTTCCTCTTCTTTACATACATATAAAAATCATGTGCTTCTAGAGATAAAAATCTCATCTTTATAACGCTCGTATGTAAATAAAAATTGAATCTTTACATTTGCTACTTCATAATAAAAATTGAATGTTTATATTTACTACTTCATAATAAAAATTGAATCTTTACATTTGCTACTTCATAATAAAAATTGAATCTTTATATTTACTACTTCATAATAAAAATTGAATCTTTATATTTACAAAAAATGAAATCTTTATATTTACAAAAATGAAATCTTTTTATAAATAAAAATTTGCTCTTTATATAAATAAAAATCATGGCTTTTATAAACTAAAAAACAAAACTTTTCTATTGAACTTCATATCATTGAAATCACTCCTTTAACAAAATAAAAATCAGTTTTAAACAAATGAACAAATGAAATGAAAACTGAAAATAGAAAAATAAATATGAAAAATACTTACAGTTAATTTGGTTTTGCCAAAAAGGGGTGTTGGTTGGTTGCGTTGTTGTGGAGGCCGGAAGGGGGAGGCAGGCGTTCATCGTCGACTTCAGGTAGGAGGGGGGGTCGGAGTTGCTACGCGAGGAGGAGACGCGAGTGGTGGTGCTGTGGCCCTCGGAGGAGGGTGAGGCGGCTCTGGTGCTCGCGGGTTCGGGGGGGGGGGGCTCGATTCTCGAGCTGGGGGGCAATGGAAATTGAGGAGAGGGGGCGACAGAGGTAGGAGGGGGTCTCGCCGGAGTTTGGGGGTGCGATGGGGGTGGGCGCCGGTGATGGAGGGGGGCGACAACGTGGAAGGAGGCAGCGCGATTCAATTTGTTTTTTTTTTTGACTTTGACTGAAGAGAGAAGGGGAGGGAAGGAGATTATATATATAATATATTTTATTATTTAATTTAACCCTAAATAGCAACTTTTATTTTCGTTTTCGAAATCAAACCCACCGACTGTCGTTCCTAGCTAATTACCCCCATTCCGAACACAATGGGATATGTATCGTAGGCCGATTCGATCGTTTCGATCATTTTTCGTCAAAATCAACATATAACTCTATATATTGAATTTGAACGCGCATTTCAATTTACCGGGGCCACATACTAACTCGAAAAATTCCCAAAAAATATTTTATAGCTTCGTATTAACGATATGGTCCTAACAAAACTAATTTCATCGAATTCTGAGACCGTTTGAAAAATGGCCATTTTCCAGTCGATTAAAATCAACTGAAACTGGTCAAACGCGTTTTCCTTTGCCACACTCACATATTGATTCGAAAAATTATGAAATTTGAAACCTAGCAATAATTTGGCATCACAGATCCAACAAAAGTGGTTTCGTCGAAAACCAAGGTCGTTTGAAAAATTCCTATTTTTAAGGGCTAGAATTCCATAGCGACTATTCTGAATTATCAACTGGACATATCTTTTGATTCCCACTATGAAATTTTGATTTTTCGGATTCATTGGAAAGTTATTCTCTATTAGATTCAAAATTTTTGGTTTCACTAAAATTCGATTTATTTTGAATCCTGTATATTCATTTGAATTTTTAAATCGAATTATCGAACTACCGCGCCATTTTCAATTCCTTTTATAATTATAATTAAATAATTATATTCTATCGTCGATTCAAACGAATATATACATTCGAATTCTATTCGAAATAAATTTCTCGTCGTTATTATTTAAAATAATTCATTTTAAATAATCAAAATTCACTAAAATTGCCAAAATAAAAATTTTAAATTGGCTCGGACTTCCGGGTTATTACACAAACTCAATCTAGAGTATTACTAACTCCATCTCTATTGAGTTACGCCACAGAGCCAAGGTAATCACTTAACCTTATGCTCCGATACCAACTATAACGACCCAAAAATCCGTACCAATTTGAGCTGATAAATACCCTACACATTCAACTCAAAGTGCATGAAAATTCATATCATTAATAGAAAGAAATAAGAGGATAAGAAAGATAAGATATAACTAATAGAATAGAAGAAGAAGAAGAAGAAGAACACAACTGAGCAGAATCAGAGTAATCACGAATCTCACAGCGGAACGAATAAAATATATTATATAACATAACTTTGAAATACAAATCTGTATTGTATATACATACCATATCAGAGTACAACGTAATATTTGATACAACGGAAATAACTCTAAATAACCAACAGTGAAGACTCCTGCTTCAAGCTCCTCCAAGTGTATCTGTAAAGCCTGAAACACTTGACTGCCCATACAAATTTGGGCACCCAAGAGTTTAGGGAAAACAAACAAAATAAACTCTGGGTCAGTCGTGGGACTGGTGTGAGTAAATTCCAAACATACGGTTTAACTTTGAAAATCCTTTTTGAAACAAAAGGATAATTGTAAGTCCAGCCCACACATAAACATGGATGGTTTTTACCTTACTATAACCCAAAACATTTTGATATCAAAATTCAGTGATATTACAATAATATCTAATCAAATAGATAACCAAATAGTAGAACGCTTGCATCTCACGCTCTACATACATAGCATAAAATCAAAAACCGCAGGGCGCTTATTGGAGATTGGATTTTCAACTATGACAAGGTATGTGTACATATGCAAAGATATATATATCTATTTCAACCAATTTAACTGTAATTTACTTAAACGATCACCACATAGCATTCAACCACTATTTAAAATATAATTATAATATGTTAAAATAGATCAAAGTTAGTGAATTTACTCACCTTTGCGCGTTAACCGTTAAATAACGATTTGCGGTCGGTCGATTAAACTGGGCGTTCAATTCTGCCGTAAATTCAAACATGCTTCAAATTGCTCCAAACCGACTTCGTAGCGTCGCCAGCTTCCGTGCTCCTGTGGTACGTTCTTCACCAACATACCGTTTTCAACTATACCTTAACTTTCAGAATATATAATTTTAACTATGCTCCATGCCGCGACTTTAAACTTCGCTCCCCCTACTCATGTTTTTTCCTCTTTTTTCATTTTATATTGCCTCACCAATATGCAGCCCGTCCGTATTCTTGCCGCAACCGATCCAGTCACAACATATCCATGCAAATGTGTCCTTGTTCCCATTTTTACCTGCGCTTCCTACCCCTTTCCTCTTCTTATAACTGGGCCTTAAAGTTAAAACTGGCCCATCAATTTACTTTGAACCCATGCAGGAAAACAATTTCTTATCTCACGTTATCACAGTGACATCCCATCTACTGTACTCCTCCACGTCTCCAACCGATCACCTCACCGCCAAAAACAAAAACAACTGCAGCGCTGGTTGACAGTTCGAACCCCTCTTCGCGAATCCATTTACTATGAACCATTCAAGGTTCCGACTTCACGACGTTCATCCCTCACTTCCTCTTGAACCAGTGCTCTCTCTCCCATCCGCAGATTTCTCCAATGCCACTTGTTGTCGAGCCAACCTCGGCCTGCTACTTAAAGTGGCATGCTATAATACCCCAAAAATCCACCTTAACCTCCCATTTCCGCAGCCTTTCCATCAGTGGTAATCCACGTCCTTTGTTGTGACTGCACATGCCACTTCCACCCCTCACAATATCCCATATAAAAGCAATAGTCTTTACCAATTTCAACCCATCAGCCAACACTTCTCTATTCTCACTTTCTTTTACCATAATCCTACCCAACGTTTCACTTCCACCACTACCTCAAACGTCCCTCCTACATGAATATGTTGTTCTTCCGTCACGTGTACTCTCGTTCCAGGAAAAAGAAGAAAACAACTTCCTCATTTTATTAAGCACAAACCCACACCGCATATCCTTGCCATCACACTTGCCTACCGTTTGACCGACGCCGGCTGCCACTGACCGCTGACTAACTCCTTACCACAGCCTTCTCCACACCCGAACGACATCCTCACTGTAGCAAAGAACACCCCGAGCTCCATCATTCAACCCAGTCCTCCAACTTGTTTCCAGTCACCCACAACAACCTCCGCTTCATTGAGCATCCTCACCAGCCTTTGACTGTTGCCAACACCGGTCTCCTCACATCTAGACTCGAGTTTACCCCTCCTGACCCGTTCACAACTCCTTTGTTTTATTTCCAATATCTTTCCTTTACACTCTTCCCTCCCACCGCATATTTTGAACCATACACAACAACCTTGGGTTTGAAGTGGAAACGCATTCGAACGCAAGGAGATTTGTTGTGAATTATTCTTCTTTACTGAGAAGTTGAATGTATTTTATTTTGTGAAGCTCTGGTTTGCCGAGGGTCTGAGAGCATTTGGGTCCATATTTATAAAGAAGGTTTACTTGGCAGTGAAGGATTAGGTTGTTGTAGCTTTAGGGTAGATCGGGATGAATTTTCATTTCAATGTCTCGTACACTATAGACTGGGTAGGCTAGGGTAGGAGCATGTATGATTTGATAAAAGTAAATTTTTGTACATTTTTCCTTTACTACAAGTTGTATACTAAACTCGAATCCCACGTATTAGCGTCATTGTAGAATAGGGTCAATGCAGAACTGTGATGCATTTTCTTTTCTCAGTACCTGTTGATTTCGAAAGCTTCTTGCATTGAATTGTGTTGGTTAGTTAAGAGTAGGATTTGATTTTATGTGTGGTGTTATCATTTTGATTTTACTATAAAAGTAGTAGCTGTGTTTTAGTCCTTCGCCCTATACAAGTACTACACATTTCCTTTTTCTACACGTGATTTGATTTATCAATTCACGTTGCCTGCTTGAGATTTTCATGGGTTCTTTTGGTTTGTTTGAAAAGGCATGGTCATTGTTTAGGCAGGTCGTAGGGTTCTAAGGAAATAGCTATAAATATGTACTGTCTTGCTTACTTATGGACTAAGGAAATAGGGGATGGGACGCATGCCTTCAATGAAATAATAGGAAATATATTCCAATGGATAGGTTCGCAGCTTTAGAGATTGTGATTATTCTTAACAAGGGGTTTGTAGCTCACATGCAGCACTGTGCGTGAATGGACTTTAAGCTGTACCATTCCTTTGTTACCAAGGAACGATATATGTCTATTTTATTGTGGTTTATATTTAAGCGTACCGTGTTACGTAGAATTTACATTCACGTCCAAGCCGTTACGGACAGATATAAAAATACGGTCAAGTCCAGCGAGGTGTCACGATCTCAAAAATATAATAATATCGGTAGGTTGACTCATATTTTGAAACCCCAAAATACTGATATAGGGTGCAAAATACTCCAAATAAAAAGTTGCGTATTTAATTAGTTAAAAATTACAGTAAAATTCTAAAAATTAAATTATCACTACGTCTCAAAAGAATCTTGTCTAAATTCGAAACCGATATCTAATTATATCAAATAAATCATTACGGCCATCATACGATTTCATAGCGACTTTCTGAATATTTGATTTGAATATAACTTACAATCTATAATACGAAATCACGATTTTTCACTTCCATTAGAAAGATACAGTTTAACAGATTCGAACGTTTCTCGTTTCGAAGAAATCCGATTCATAACGAGTTCTGTATGGTCGTTTAAAGTTCAAAACGTTAAATAACGAACTGCTGCGATATTACGGGCTAGATTATATATATATATATATATATATACGTTCAACTTCGTTTTAAATCCACTTATATCACGAATTCAATATTTAACTGATTTAATTATTCAAATATAAACTGATATAAATGCGGGAGTTACATTCCTTCCCCCTTAAAATAATTTCGTCCTCGAAATGGCTAAGATGGGAAAAATGCTACAATCTCTATTGTAAACACGTTAAAAATCTTTTATTTAATTTCTTAAATTCAGTTTTCATAGAATTGATTAGTTCTAGTTAAGATATTAATTCCTTATTGACGAATATTTTCAGAAAATTCTGAAAATTTCCTAACAGCTTAAATTTTCAGAGAGTTTCGACAGTATCTCCTTTGCATGGCTCAGTCGGTACAACTACTACTCGCCTCTATGGGTGTTCTATAATCCAAAAGAAATTCAAACAGCCATTTTGTCTGGCATTCCACTCTACCTCTTCTATTTGTTGTCCAACCAGCATACACCACTTCAATTCCACTCGATCTCAATTTAAATTATCCTCGAACCACATCATCCACATATAACTTCATTCAAACTCTGATTCCAAACTCAATTCCAACTCTTAGTTCATCAATTCAATTCCATTCCAGATTCTCTCTAGTCCAAACCAATTTTATTTGACTTAGTTAAATTTCTATTTATTTACTTCATAGGCAAAATTTTAATTTCGGAATTCAAATTCCTGGGGTTTTCATTTCAAATCAGTTCAAAATCATATATATATTCATAACATAGAAATTCAAAACGTTTGAATTTCTGAACAACTTACTTCAAATAAAATATTTGGTAGTAATCCGTCACTTAGAAACTCGAAAATGAACACCTATAATGGTCGACTTCATCATCGGAATTTATTTCCCAGCGATCAAAATGAGTTCAATAATATATCACTTCCAAAACTCATATTCAAATACTTTGATTTGAAATTTACTTCAAAAATATCTTTTCGAACTTGGATAATATTTCAAAATTTCCCCAGGATCTTAAAATTCCTTATATTTAAGGCAAACATTATTTCCAATTCTTTTCCAAGTTTCCAAAGTTTTAATTTCAAGTTTTGGTTTAAATTCAGATTTATTCTATCAAATTATATCATATATGAATTCAGATTGGTTATTTATAACCAATTCAATTATAATTCTATTTGATTATAATTTCAACAAACATATTCAATATATATTAGATAATTCTAATATATGTGCTTTCTATATATCAAAATATATTTGCAGGTAAAATTATTTCATTTACCCAATCTTTATAAACAATAATGTGTCGAATAACTTTGTTCAAGAGTTTACAAACACCTATCGATACAGTTTGCAACCCAGTATCGACCAGAATTCATAAACTACTCGTTAAACCAATCAACACAATATAAAACATTTTTTATGTTAATTTACAAATACGCGCTTATATATATACACTCAAACTGTAACGAAAAGTAATTTCGCTCAATTCGAATCAGTCGCTAAACCGACCCAGACCGTTCGAAACCCCTGATCGCTTTGAGAACACGACAAATCAGAACGCAGACGGAAGAACATTTCATTGTTAATTACAACAATTCCATCAGAATACAATAATATACAGCGTATGAATGAATATTACACAGAAATATCTGAGATTTAAATTACATTTAAATGTATCACAGCGGAAATAATACAAAACACAACTAGAAGGAGATATACAGATACAAAGCTTTCCGGATATCATTCCAGCTGTAAACCAGGATCCTTTGAATATAAATCTGCAAAACCAAAACTACTAGCTGCCCGGGTCAAAATAAGGGCACCCAGAGTTTAGGTTAAAACAATAAACTCCAGGTCAGTCATGTGACTGGTGTGAGAACTAAAACAGTTATTAATCTTTATTTTAAATCAGATATATCAAGGGACCACGCCGTATAACACGGAACGGGTTTCCTCCCAAGAATACCAGTGCATATAACAAAACAGCGCAATACTTTTTGGAAAAATGAAGCTATTATAAGACCCAGGTCCTATCACACAATGCAACGCAGGCCGGGGGATAGGGTTTTCCCTTATAATAGCCAAACATGTTTAGTACGTTTAAAATAAATCATTTGATACTATTATAAGTGTATAGTGTCAAAACCATTTCAAACATAAATATTAATCATAGACGGCATGGGTACCATATATCATGTCACCATACTAGGCTCTACAATCAAAACCGCAAATGTCACATATTTGGAAGTTGGATTTCCATCTGTGAACCGAGGCAAAAGATAGTCCTCTACCGATTCGAGACTCTCTAGTCTGCCCCCTCAGGTCAGAGCTCGAGTGACCTTTGGATCGTCAGGGTCGGTCCACCGATGTGGATTAAAATGCCTGAACATGCGTTTCCCCACCCTATGGGGCGTAAATGAGCCAACGAATGACTCCATCGGCTTCACATAGCCACCGATATATCCGAGGCGCCTCGCAACAGCAACAACCACATAAGTCAAACTCGTCAGGGCATGTAAAACCACTGACGCCACTTCTAACTAGAAGGAAATGCATGCCCTCCCTGATGTCCTCTCCCGTTTCTGGTTCACAACCGGGGTGTGAGGCTCGGGAATCAATGTTACACAAAGCTATGCCACACAGGCGGTGCTTTGATCATCACCACAAGACTTTTCTTTTCAACAGAAGCCTTGATCAATTGCCACTTAGGCATGCCACACAGGCAATTCACTCCATGCGTTTGATATCCATCAATATATAACCCCTGAGCTCGTACGTCTCAGAGAAGGGAGTTAAGCAAGAGAATAAATTCTCCGTCGCCAAACAGATATATATTTAATAGAAATCAATCACAAAGACTAAAATCCAATGTCAGACACACAGTCCATTTACAAGTTCGTTCTGGGTCTGAACGAAACCGGAGGCATCTATTACCCTGCATATCCATCGATCTCCAAGTACTCTGGACGATCACCAACTGTTTCCATCTTCTTGGGTGTACAGCCCAATCAAGATCATCAATAATTATCAAGAAGACTTGAAGACCTCCGGTCTTCAACCACCGTCTTCATCTTCGACACCACGGCGAATTAGTTATTCAGAATGGGATAAACCCGGTCTTTCTGAATAACTCGCGTATATAATAAACAAGTGTTACACAAACACAACATACGCCTCATTCCAATTCATCAGTCACTAACCGTAAATTAACAAGAGAATAATTCCCCAAATATTAACCCCGAAGGCCGAAACCAACATCTGATCAATATCCAGAAAACCATTCTGCTTAGCTAACCGACAGTTAGTTTCTAAATTTCACATTCTTGGGGAAAAGTTCCCATTAATTTTATCAAAGATAAATTCTTCAAATTTATTCTTTAATCCACTTTTGAATATCAATTCAAACTAGTCGGGATTAGCGATCCATACCAAAGTGATCATTTATTTTATTTCCTAATCCCAACCTATTCATCCCATGAAGTAAAACTGGTCTTATGTAATAACCCGGAAAATACGAGCCAATTTAAAATTTTTAAATTGATTATTTAAAAGCAATTTGAACCATTGAAATAGAATATTTCAATAAAATAGTGAATTAGAAATAGTGAGTCAGGTTGAAAATTTGAATTCGAACTTTGACCGACTGTGCAGGGTGGAAAATATAACGGATTTTAGTGAGACCAAAAATATTTAAGTCTGTTAGTCAATACCATTCTAACGAATCTGAAAAATCGAAGTTTCATAACGGGAATCAAAAGTTATGGCCGAATGAATTTTCAGAAGAGTCGGTATATAGAATATATAGGCCTGGAAAATTGATATTTTGCATATGGCCTCGGAATTCGACGAAACCACTTTTGTCGGGTCCGGGATGTCAAACTATTGCTAGGTTTCAAATTTCATAATTTTTCGAATCAATATGTGAGCGTGGCAAAAGAAAACGCGTTTGACGAATTTCTGTTGAATTTAATCGACTGGAAATTGGCCATTTTTCAAACGGTCTCAGAATTCGACGAAACTAGTTTTGTTAGGATCGTATCGTCAATACGAAACTAGAAAATATTTTTCTGGAATTTTTCTAGTTAGTATGTGACCCCGGTAATTTGAAATGTACGTTTAAAATTCAATATAAGGATTTAAATGTCATTTCAACGGAAACTGATTGTAACGATCAAATCAGCTTACGATACATATCCCATTGTGTTCGGAATGGGGGTAAAACGCTATGGACGACAGGCGGTAGGCCTCGTTTCGAGGTCGTATGTAAAAGTCAACCTTTTTGCAAAATTAAATAATTAAATAAAAAAATATCTTCCCTCCTTTTCTTCTGCTTGCCCCCCCCCCCCCCCGTTTCATTATTCAGAAACGAAAAAAAAAGAAAAAAAAAAGGAAAAACACTAACCTATCGGAGCCGCCGCCTTACCTCGAAGCCGCCGCCCTGAAGCCTCCTCCTCCCACCGAACAACACCTCGAAGCCGCCACCCCATCCCTCGTTCACCAGAACCCCTCGCGACGCAATCGAAGCAGCCCCCCCTGAAGACATCGACGCCGCGACACCACCGAGCACCACACCACATCGCCGACGCCTCCTTCTTCTTCCCTCCACTTCGCAAGCTATCGGTGAGCGTTTAGTTTATTTTATTTTTTGTTTTTATTTTTGTTTTGCAAAAAGAAAGAAAAACCGATTCTTTTTTTTTATGATTTAAAAAAGTAATTTCTGATTTTTTTTTTTAGATATATAAACTGTTTTTTTTAAGAGATAAAAACTGATTTGTTTAAGAGATAAAAACTGATTTTTTTAAGATTTAAAAACTGTTTTTTTTTTAAAAAAAGAATTTAAAAACTGGATTTGAAAAAGAATTTTAAAAACTGATTTTTAAAGGAAATAAAAACTGATTTTATTTTAAGGTTTAAAATAGAAAAAAAGGTTTAAACTTTGAAATAGAAAAAGGTTTAATCTTTTAAAGGAAAAAGATTTGAACTTGCAAAAATAAAGATCATATTTTTAAAAAGAGAAAAGACGGAATTTTTGTTAAGTAGAAGAAGTAAGATATGATTCTTATATTTTTAAAGCAATAAAAATATAATTTTTACATCATAGGAATTTTAAAAATATAATCTTTGTTTTTAGAATATGATCTTTATATATTGAATAGCATAGTAAAAATTCGATTTTTACCTATGTAGAGAATACGGGCAACGAAAGCGACAAGAAGACGAAATAGACAAAGATTTCCATAAAGGAAGGGTCGTGTTATTGGATAGCTATTGGTGAGAATTTCTCACTCTTCAATTTCTTGTTATATATATATATGTGTGGAAATAAAAGTGAATTGCTATATATAAATATTTATATATATATATATACGCCCCCTCGTCCACAAACCATGGACGATATTTATTGGTTGAAATTGTTGTGAAAATTGGTTGACGGCAAATTGTTGTTTGGGATTGTTTGTGGTTGATATTGAATTGATTGTGGTTGAAAAATACCCGTTTGTGATTGGAAAATATTTGGTTGAAACCACATAGGATTAGTTTGTGGAAATGAAATAAATATAAACATGCCGCCTGCGTGCGAATTAGATGCATGATCCCCATTGTCAAAAACCGCGAGGTTTTAAGGTAGAGCGAGGAGCCGTACTAGGGACGGTGCCGGTTTTAACTACCCTGCCGTTATGCTGCCGAAATTTTGAATAATCTTTGTGTGTTAGAATTATTTTCATATGTTGAAATTATTTGCATGCATAGAAATTAAAGCCGTATATTGAAACTATGTCCATGTGTGGAAATATTCATGTGTTGAAAAGTGTTGTGTGAAAATAAAATTCATTTGTGAATGAATGAAGTGTATAAACAATAAAAATCACATTTTTATATATATATATATGAAACATGAAAAATATTCGCCTTATATAAATAATTTCAATCATAAAAATCCCATCTTTCTAATATGAACAACATAAATAAATTGTCCATGTGTGGAAATACTCATTTGTTGAGAAATGTGTGTAGTGGAAAGGTTCATGTGTTGAATAAAAAGATTGAACGATAAAAATTACATTTTTATTGAAACTAGGAAATGTTGAAACCACACATTGGTTGAATAAATATTTTAAATGATAAAAATATCATTTTTATCATATGTGTGATATGCTAAAGATATGCAGACGTTGAAACAAATATTTGTGATAGAAATATTATTTTTAACATGCATAGGAACTAAATAAAATAGTCATGTGTTGAAATCTACTTTAGTTCGCCAAAATTATCATCTTTGAAATGTGAAGTGTTAAAAATAGCCACTGGTTTGAATAAACGTGCATGAGTTGAAATATACATTAACTAGCTAATGATATGATTTTAGCCTATGCATGCGATATTAGAATGAATGGTGTTTTTAAACCAAAGCAAATCAAATATGAAGTTGAATAGAAAATGATAAATGTTAGAAATTGTATATATGTGCATGCATATCTATTGAACAGGTTAAAGCAAAAAGGGGCTAGAGAAGAGGAATAAAATTTTGTGCCCGACAAATAGGTACACATTTACTGTTTTGTTTGGGTGATGATTTTATGAGCCTGTTGGCTAGCCGCTTGGCTTTTTCTTTTTCTTTTTGAGATTAGAAGGACCGGGAACGCTATTTGCGATTTCCCGATGCTCCCGGTGCAGGGGAGGTTATGGCGAAATTTTCCAAAATTTTAAGGTGTTAGAAAAATACTTGAAGTGAAAACGATATAGAAATTATTGAATGGACTATATTTATATAAATATATAAATATAAATAGAATTAAAATGAATCGAGGCCGTGCAGTTCATATTTTGAAACCGTGATTTCAAATGATTAGTGCGGGAGATCCGACCATTGGATTTTCCCGAAACCTCAACCGTTGGGTTCGCCTTGGAAATATCTTTTCCAACGGCACCAACTTTGTGAAGATCCGACGGTTGGATTGTCTGGAATGTTTAATTCAAAATTAGTGAAAAACAGCACCAGAAACGATTATATTTTTATATATATATAAATATAATTAAATTAAATCGAATAACGACGCTGCAATTCGTAAATTGAAATCGTAACTTCAAGTGGTTAGTGTGGAAGATCCGACCGTCGGATTTTCCCAAAACTGGAACCGTTGGATTCGTTTTGAAAAGACCTTCCTAATGATGTAAAATTTGTGAAGATCCAACGGTTAGATTTTCCTATATGTGTAAAACAAAATTAGTGGAAAGCAGCGCCAGTGCATCGACACGACCTGAAACGTCGTTTAATTAAATATGGCCGTTTTAAATTGAATAAAAATGGCGATATATCGTTATTAAGTGCTATAGACGATATAGAGTGAAAATAAACCAATTTTGTTGTGTTTGCTTGACATGTGATGGTTGGATGTATTTGACGTGAAAATTATAACTAAATAACTGAAATGTGAATGTTGAATAGTTCAACCCTGTGATTAATTGGTTTGAAAATCTAAATATACGTGGATTATTTGAAAAGGCCGAGTTTATCTCATTTCAAATAATCGATCGACGTTGAGAAGTCGAAGAGTCGAAGACGACTGAAGACCGACGATCTCCACGTTGGATGGATGGGCGCTACTGATGCTCGTGATTGGAGTAGCTACCATGAAGGAATTGAAGTAGTAGCCGTCCAAACATAGTGTTGATTGTACGGATATGCGAGGAATTGGTGCCTCCGGTTTCGTTCAGACCCAGGACGGACTTGTAAATGGACTGTGTGTCTGACATTGGATTTTGTTCTGTGTTGATTAATCTCTGTTAAATATATATCTGTTTGGCGGCGGAGAATTTATTCTCTTGCTTAACGCCCTTCTCTGAGACGTACGAGCTTAGAGGTTATGTATTGACAGAAATCAGTCGCATGGAGTGGATTGCCTGTGTGGCACGCCTAAGTGGCATATGATCAAGGCTTCTGTTGCAAAGCAAAGTCTTGTGGTTGATGATCAAAGCATGGTCTGTGTGACGTAGTTTTGTGTATAACGTGAATTCGCGAGCCTCACACCCCGGTATGAGTCAAAAACGGGAGAAGGACCCAAGGAGTGCATGACGTTTCTTTCTAGCTATGGTGGTGTCAGTGACCTCCCAGCCCTGACATTTATATCTTTTTCACCTGTGTGGTTGTTGGAATGCGAGGCGCCTCGATTATAGGTCTGTAAGGACCGGGAAACGTGTGTTCAGGAATTGCCAATCCTCAAAAGTAAGAGAGGACCGGCCTTGGAGGATCCAGGGGATTGCTGTGTGCGGTCCCGAGGCATTTGCTAGAGTGTCTCGAACGGAGAGGAGCTTGCCCCTTGCCTCGACTCATGAAGGAATCCAATTTCCAATACGAAATCTGCGGATGTGATTGTATTACTAGTACGGCGACATAGTAGATGGTAGCTATGCCGCCTAGGATTGATATTTATGATTGAATTTGCTTTTGAAACATATATACACTAGTAATAATATCAAACACCTTTGTTTTATCCGTATGAAGCATCTTTGGCCATTATAAGGTAAAAACTCTATCCTCCGGCTTGCGTTGCATTGTGTGATGGGACCTGAGTCTTATAATGGCTTCATTTTATAAAAAGCATTGCGTTGATTTAATCATTTACTTTATTTCATGCACGAGCACTCATTGGAGTAAACCCGTTCCGCGAAAGTGGCGTGGTCCTTTGATTTTCCTTATTATTGTTGTTAATAAGTTGAATGGATTTCTCATACCAGTCCCATGACTGACTCGTAGTTTGTTTCACCTTGCAAACTCGGGTGCCCTTATTTTCACACGGGCAGCCTAGTTACAGGTTTCTGACGCACCTTTTGGCTCATGGCGAGGCTTGACTACACCGTGCTGACTTGGATTTTCTCCGCCATTATTGTATCTATATTATGATTCCGCCACTGGCGATGTAGACTGATATTCCTTTTGTGTACTCTTTATGTATGATTCCGCCTCAGGCGATGGTGACTGATTATGTATCATTATGCACTAAGTTGTATCCTGTACTGTGCTTCTCTGATGTGATGTTATCTATATGATTCCGCTGTCATATGTGTGTAAATTATTCTATTTTCTGTTTATGCTATTATCTGTGATCTGCTAATGATGATTAATGTGTTATATTCCAATGATTATCCTTAACACCGTGCCGCGGGGTTTTGGGATCGTCACAGCTGGTATCAGAGCTTTGGTTAACCTTAGTTCTGGAGTCTAACACATTAAACACTTCGTCAAAATAGAATCAGTAGTATTCTAAGGCGAGTCGCTCATTAGAGATAGGACTAGTAAAGTCCTAGAATGAGCGGAGCAGAATAGCAAAAACAATTGATCAGTCCATCGTTATCTTTCCGTAGGAATTTCTGCTTAACTATGCAATAGACTATTATTTCTGTTAACTGACTTTTTCGTTACCTATACAGAATTTGACAAATGGCTACCAGAGGAGCCGCTGCTAGAGGAGGCCGTGCCGGCCGAGGCCGAGGAAGGGGAGAAATCCCAGCTCAAGAAGGACCTTTGATACAACCTCCGGCAGCTCAATACTTCGAGCTCGACCGTGTAGCTAAGAGATATAAGAACTTAGGAGGCAAGACCTTCTCGGGAACTGGCACCGTAATAGAGGCCCTTGCATGGCTCAAAACATGCGAGAAAATTCTTGAAGGCCTAAGGCTAGGAGATGAAGACAAAGCTATTATGGGCGCTTGGCTTATGCAGGAACAAGCCGAATTATGGTGGGAATCTCTTACCGCCGGGAATAGAGAAGCTGGAAGAACATGGGATGGATTCAAAGAACTCTTCAAGGAGAAATATGTCCCAGAACAAGCTCTAGAAAGAATGCACGATGACTTCGCCAATCTCCAGCAAGGGGATCTTTTCGTGCAAGATTATCTGAACAAATTCACAATGTTGTCGCCCTATGCTCCAGAACTTGTTGCTACCGCGAAATCCAAAAATAAAAGGTTTATCTTTGGACTAAGACGTCAATATCATGATAGAGCCATGGCCCATGTCAAGCTGGATTTCAACGAGCTAGTGGAGATGACATGCAACTATGAAGACCTTGATCAAAGGCATCTGGATCAGGATCGCGCTAGAAGTCAAGCAGGAAACAAGCGCAAGCCTACTGTAAATCAGGGCGAGTCAAGCCAAGCAGCATCTTCCAAGCCTCAGACTGGCAAGCCGCCAAGAGGAAATTGCTTTAATTGTGGTAAGCCGGGGCACTACTCAAACGTCTGCACAGCTCTGAAGAGACAGAAAACAAACTCTCAAGGCTCGAGCCAAGGCTCTCAGAACCCTCGCTCGTGCTTCAACTGTCGCAAGACCGACCATCTGGTCAAAGACTGTCCTTTGTTGAAGAAGGCTATTGTAGCTCATGTCTATGACGGGTCTAGCCCGCCAGCTGCTTCCGATGGAGCAGGTAAACCCGATGTTTTGGGAGGTACCCTTACAATTAAAAATATTCCTGTTTCTGTATTATTTGACACAGGTGCATCGCGTAGTTTTATTGCTAGAAACACAGTGCACAAACTAAAGTTAAAACAGCGAAAGCTCAAAGAATCGGTTGAAGTTCATAACCCGATAGGGGGTCCTATTACTCTCGGTTCATATTGTAGAGTGCCAATCTCTTATTCTTCCTACAAGTTTCCCATTAATTTAATTGTTATGGATTTTCCCGAATTCGACGTTATCCTGGGGTTAGAATGGTTAACGAAATATGAAGCCGAAGTGAAGTGTGCGGAAAGAATTGTTAAAATCCGAACGAAGCTTGGATATATTACGGTTCCCTGTCATGGTTCGAATCCGAATAGAGAAGAATTTTGGTCAGCATTAGAACTTATCCCCACTTCCATAGAAAAGATTCCGATTGTTAGCAACTATGCGGATGTGTTTGAAGAAGTTGAAAACTTACCTCTGCAAAGAGAAATAGAATTCCGAATCGACCTAATTCCTAATGCCAGACCCGTGGTACATCCAATCCGTAGAATGACTCCGAAAGAAAAAGAAGAATTAGGCGATCAAACTCGTCAACTGTTGTGGAAAGGTCTAATCAGACCGAGTTTTTCTAATTGGGGTGCAGCTGTCGTGTTTGTCCCAAAGTCAGACGGTACTCTTAGATTATGTGTTGATTTCCAAGACCTCAACAAACAGACGCTTAAAAACAAATATCCACTACCCCGCATTGATGATTTGCTAGACCAATTGAATGGGGCGAAAGTATTTTCCCGAATGGACCTAGCTACAGGTTTTCATCAATTGAGAATAGCAGAAGAGTGTGTTCCTTTGACCGCTTTCAGAGGTCCAGACATATTTTATGAATGGTTAGTAATGCCGTTTGGCCTATGTAACGCTCCAGCATACTTTGTCGATCTAATGAATAGAGTGTTCAGGGGAATTCTGAATAAATTTGTCCTCGTATTTATCGATGATATTTTAATCTACTCCAAATCAAAACCCGAGCATGAAAAACACTTAGAACAAGTATTGGAGATTCTAAGGAAGAACGTCTTCAAAGCCAAATTCTCTAAATGTGTCTTCTGGCAAGAAGAAGTCAAATTTCTCGGCCATGTCGTGTCAGAGAAAGGAATTTCTGTTGACCCAAGCAAGATAACAGCGATTCAAGACTGGAAACAACCCACTACTCCCACAGAAGTTAGAAGTTTTATGGGGTTGGCTAGTTATTATCGAAAGTTCGTTAAGGATTTTTCGAAGATATCTGGTCCGTTAACGAAGCTCACAAAGAAACATGAGAAGTTTAAGTGGACTTCCGACTGTGAAGAAGCTTTCCAGGAATTGAAATCGAAGCTGACCACCGCTCCAGTGTTAACTATTATTGATGGCAATCAAGATTTAACGGTTTGGACAGATGCTTCTATTAGAGGTCTTGGTGCAGTGTTAATGCAGAGAGGCCAAGTAGTCGCTTATGCAAGCCGCCAATTGAAACCGCATGAGAAGAATTATGTGACTCATGATCTTGAGTTGCTAGCCATCGTATTTGCCTTGAAAATCTGGAGGCATTACTTATTGGGCGAGAAATTTATATTGTACATAGATCACCAATCATTGAAGTATTTATACACCCAAAAAGATCTGAATCTGAGACAGCAGCGTTGGCTAGAATTTCTTGCAGCGTATGATCTTGATATCCTGTATACGCCGGGAAAAGCTAACGTAGTAGCGGATGCACTTAGTAGAAAAACCGCAATTGTTGCCCATCTTATAATTACACCTGGATTGATTGATAGGATTTCAGCCCTTCAGAAAGAAGATGAATTCATTCAGAGAATCAGTAAGAGAGTCCAGGAAGGTGAAACCACGAGTTTCCGTATTGACAATAAGGGGGTTCTCAGGTTAAATAACAGAATTTGCATTCCAAATATTCCAGGCCTTCGAAGAGAAGTGCTAGATGAATGCCATAAATCCAAATTTTGCATCCACCCTGGGGTGAGTAAAATGTACAACGATATCAAACGCACTTTCTGGTGGAAGGCAATGAAAAGAGATATTTCTTTGTATGTTAGCAGATGCCCTACTTGTCAATTGGTCAAGAGTGACCAACAGAAGCTAGCTGGACTGTTGCAACCGTTGGAAGTCCCAGGTTGGAAATGGGAACAGATTTCCATGGATTTCATAGATGGTTTGCCACGAACCAAGAAAGGTAATGACAGTATTTGGGTAATCGTAGATCGCTTCACGAAGACTGCCCATTTTATACCTGTCAGGTCCAATCGAACTGCCCGAAGTCTAGCACAGATATATTTCAAAGAAATTGTTAAGCTGCATGGAATTCCCATCAGCATAGTCAGTGATAGAGATCCCTTATTTACTAGCAAGTTCTGAGAGGCTTTCCAGACAGAATTGGGGACAAAACTGAATATGAGCACCGCTTATCACCCACAAACAGATGGCCAAACTGAGCGGGTGAATAGAATTCTAGAAGATTTATTACGGGCTTGTATAATCCATTTTGGTGGGTCATGGGAAGATCATTTGCACTTGGCAGAATTCTCATATAACAATAGCTATCAAGCAAGTTTGAGGATGTCACCATTTGAAGCATTATGTGGCAGACCCTGCAGATCTCCAGCATGTTGGGTAGAACCGGGCAACAGACTTGTACTAGGACCCGATATGATTAGGGAAGCATCTAATAAAGTGGACTTCATCAAGAAGCGATTGAAAACCGCCCAAAGCCGATAGAAAAGTTATGCAGACTCTAGAAGGAGAGATTTGACATTTGCTGTTGGTGAACATGTTTATTTAAAGGTTTCTCCGATGAGAGGAGTAATCAGATTTGGTAAGACTGGGAAGTTGGCACCGAGATTTATTGGTCCCTTTCCTATACTTGAGCGAATTGGAACTCTTTCTTATAGGGTTCAATTGCCAGATTGGTTGCCTGGAGTGCACAATGTATTTCACGTATCCCAACTTAGGAGACATGTGCATGATCCGGATCTTGTTGTAGAAGAAGCAGCGCAACAGGATGTGGAGATAACTCCAGAATTAGCACTCAGAAGAGAGCCATTAAAAATTGTTGGCAAAGAAACTAGAGAACTCAGAAGCAAAAAGGTTCATTTAGTTAAAGTGCAGTGGAGCAGTGATCCTAGAGACTGTACTTGGGAAACTGAGGAAAGCATTAAGCAAGCTTACCCCAAATGCAGAGTGGATATCTCTGACTAACTCCGGTGCAAGGTACCTTTACCATACTTTGCATTTACATTTTATTTCCTACTTTACTTTGTTTCCTTTTCGAGGACGAAAAATTTTAAGTAGGGGAGATTGTAATAACCCGGAAAATACGAGCCAATTTAAAATTTTTAAATTGATTATTTAAAAGCAATTTGAACCATTGAAATAGAATATTTCAATAAAATAGTGAATTAGAAATAGTGAGTCAGTTTGAAAATTTGAATTCGAACTTTGACCGACTGTGCAGGGTGGAAAATATAACGGATTTTAGTGAGACCAAAAATATTTAAGTCTGTTAGTCAATACCTTTCTAACGAATCTGAAAAATCGAAGTTTCATAACGGGAATCAAAAGTTATGGACGAATGAATTTTCAGAAGAGTCGGTATATAGAATATATAGGCCTGGAAAATTGATATTTTGCATATGGCCTCGGAATTCGACGAAACCACTTTTGTCGGGTCCGGGATGTCAAACTATTGCTAGGTTTCAAATTTCATAATTTTTCGAATCAATATGTGAGCGTGGCAAAAGAAAACACGTTTGACCAGTTTCTGTTGAATTTAATCGACTGGAAATTGGCCATTTTTCAAACGGTCTCAGAATTCGACGAAACTAGTTTTGTTAGGACCGTATCGTCAATACGAAACTAGAAAATATTTTTCTGGAATTTTTCTAGTTAGTATGTGACCCCAGTAATTTGAAATGTACGTTTAAAATTCAATATAAGGATTTAAATGTCATTTCAACGGAAACTGATTGTAACGATCAAATCAGCTTACGATACATATCCCATTGTGTTCGGAATGGGGGTAAAACGCTATGGACGACAGGCGGTAGGCCTCGTTTCGAGGTCGTATGTAAAAGTCAACCTTTTTGCAAAATTAAATAATTAAATAAAAAAAAAAAATATATCTTCCCTCCTTTTCTTCTGCTTGCCCCCCCCCCCCCCCGTTTCATTATTCAGAAACGAAAAAAAAAGAAAAAAAAAGGAAAAACCCTAACCTATCGGAGCCGCCGCCTTACCTCGAAACCGCCGCTCTGAAGCCTCCTCCTCCCACCGAACAACACCTCGAAGCCGCCACCCCATCCCTCGTTCACCAGAACCCCTCGCGACGCAATCGAAGCAGCCCCCCCTGAAGACATCGACGCCGCGACACCACCGAGCACCACACCACATCGCCGACGCCTCCTTCTTCTTCCCTCCACTTCGCAAGCTATCGGTGAGCGTTTAGTTTATTTTATTTTTTGTTTTTATTTTTGTTTTGCAAAAAGAAAGAAAAACCGATTCTTTTTTTTTATGATGTAAAAAAAGTAATTTCTGATTTTTTTTTTTTTTAGATATATAAGCTGTTTTTTTTAAGAGATAAAAACTGATTTGTTTAAGAGATAAAAACTGATTTTTTTTAAGATTTAAAAACAGTTTTTTTTTTAAAAAAGAATTTAAAAACTGGATTTGAAAAAGAATTTTAAAAACTGATTTTTAAAGGAAATAAAAACTGATTTTATTTTAAGGTTTAAAATAGAAAAAAAGGTTTAAACTTTGAAATAGAAAAAGGTTTAATCTTTTAAAGGAAAAAGATTTGAACTTGCAAAAATAAAGGTCATATTTTTAAAAAGAGAAAAGACGGAATTTTTGTTAAGTAGAAGAAGTAAGATATGATTCTTATATTTTTAAAGCAATAAAAATATAATTTTTACATCATAGGAATTTTAAAAATATAATCTTTGTTTTTAGAATATGATCTTTATATATTGAATAACATAGTAAAAATTCGATTTTTACCTATGTAGAGAATACGGGCAACGAAAGCGACAAGAAGACGAAATAGACAAAGATTTCCATAAAGGAAGAGTCGTGTTATTGGATAGCTATTGGTGAGAATTTCTCACTCTTCAATTTCTTGTTATATATATATGTGTGGAAATAAAAGTGAATTGCTATATATAAATATTTATATATATATACGCCCCCTCGTCCACAAACCATGGACGATATTTATTGGTTGAAATTGTTGTGAAAATTGGTTGACGGCAAATTGTTGTTTGGGATTGTTTGTGGTTGATATTGAATTGATTGTGGTTGAAAAATACCCGTTTGTGATTGGAAAATATTTGGTTGAAACCACATAGGATTAGTTTGTGGAAATGAAATAAATATAAACATGCCGCCTGCGTGCGAATTAGATGCATGATCCCCATTGTCAAAAACCGCGAGGTTTTAAGATAGAGCGAGGAGCCGTACTAGGGACGGTGCCGGTTTTAACTACCCTGCCGTTATGCTGCCGAAATTTTGAATAATCTTTGTGTGTTAGAATTATTTTCATATGTTGAAATTATTTGCATGCATAGAAATTAAAGCCGTATATTGAAACTATGTCCATGTGTGGAAATATTCATGTGTTGAAAAGTGTTGTGTGAAAATAAAATTCATTTGTGAATGAATGAAGTGTATAAACAATAAAAATCACATTTTTATATATATATGAAACATGAAAAATATTCGCCTTATATAAATAATTTCAATCATAAAAATCCCATCTTTCTAATATGAACAACATAAATAAATTGTCCATGTGTGGAAATACTCATTTGTTGAGAAATGTGTGTAGTGGAAAGGTTCATGTGTTGAATAAAAAGATTGAACGATAAAAATTACATTTTTATTGAAACTAGGAAATGTTGAAACCACACATTGGTTGAATAAATATTTTAAATGATAAAAATATCATTTTTATCATATGTGTGATATGCTAAAGATATGCAGACGTTGAAACAAATATTTGTGATAGAAATATTATTTTTAACATGCATAGGAACTAAATAAAATAGTCATGTGTTAAAATCTACTTTAGTTCGCCAAAATTATCATCTTTGAAATGTGAAGTGTTAAAAATAGCCACTGGTTCGAATAAACGTGCATGAGTTGAAATATACATTAACTAGCTAATGATATGATTTTAGCCTATGCATGCGATATTAGAATGAATGGTGTTTTTAAACCAAAGCAAATCAAATATGAAGTTGAATAGAAAATGATAAATGTTAGAAATTGTATATATGTGCATGCATATCTATTGAACAGGTTAAAGCAAAAAGGGGCTAGAGAAGAGGAATAAAATTTTGTGCCCGACAAATAGGTACACATTTACTGTTTTGTTTGGGTGATGATTTTATGAGCCTGTTGGCTAGCCGCTTGGCTTTTTCTTTTTCTTTTTCTTTTTGAGATTAGAAGGACCGGGAACGCTATTTGCGATTTCCCGATGCTCCCGGTGCAGGGGAGGTTATGGCGAAATTTTCCAAAATTTTAAGGTGTTAGAAAAATATTTGAAGTGAAAACGATATAGAAATTATTGAATGGACTATATTTATATAAATATATAAATATAAATAGAATTAAAACGAATCGAGGCCGTGCAGTTCATATTTTGAAACCGTGATTTCAAATGATTAGTGCGGGAGATCCGACCATTGGATTTTCCCGAAACCTCAACCGTTGGGTTCGCCTTGGAAATATCTTTCCAACGGCACCAACTTTGTGAAGATCCGACGGTTGGATTGTCTGGAATGTTTAATTCAAAATTAGTGAAAAACAGCGCCAGAAACGATTATATTTTTATATATATATAAATATAATTAAATTAAATCGAATAACGACGCTGCAGTTCGTAAATTGAAATCGTAACTTCAAATGGTTAGTGTGGAAGATCCGACCGTCGGATTTTCCCAAAACTGGAACCGTTGGATTCGTTTTGAAAAGACCTTCCTAATGATGTAAAATTTGTGAAGATCCAACGGTTAGATTTTCCTATATGTGTAAAATAAAATTAGTGGAAAGCAGCGCCAGTGCATCGACACGACCTGAAACGTCGTTTAATTAAATATGGCCGTTTTAAATTAAATAAAAATGGCGATATATCGTTATTAAGTGCTATAGACGATATAGAGTGAAAATAAACCAATTTTGTTGTGTTTGCTTGACATGTGATGGTTGAATGTATTTGACGTGAAAATTATAACTAAATAACTGAAATGTGAATGTTGAATAGTTCATCCCTGTGATTAATTGGTTTGAAAATCTAAATATACGTGGATTATTTGAAAAGGCCGAGTTTATCTCATTTCAAATAATCGATCGACGTTGAGAAGTCGAAGAGTCGAAGACGACTGAAGACCGACGATCTCCACGTTGGATGGATGGGCGCTACTGATGCTCGTGATTGGAGTAGCTACCATGAAGGAATTGAAGTAGTAGCCGTCCAAACATAGTGTTGATTGTACGGATATGCGAGGAATTGGTGCCTCCGGTTTCGTTCAGACCCAGGACGGACTTGTAAATGGACTGTGTGTCTGACATTGGATTTTGTTCTGTGTTGATTGATCTCTGTTAAATATATATCTGTTTGGCAGCGGAGAATTTATTCTCTTGCTTAACGCCCTTCTCTGAGACGTACGAGCTTAGAGGTTATGTATTGACAGAAATCAGTCGCATGGAGTGGATTGCCTGTGTGGCACGCCTAAGTGGCATATGATCAAGGCTTCTGTTGCAAAGCAAAGTCTTGTGGTTGATGATCAAAGCATGGTCTGTGTGACGTAGCTTTGTGTATAACGTGAATTCGCGAGCCTCACATCCCGGTATGAGTCAAAAACGGGAGAAGGACCCAAGGAGTGCATGACGTTTCTTTCTAGCTATGGTGGTGTCAGTGACCTCCCAGCCCTGACATTTATATCTTTTTCACCTGTGTGGTTGTTGGAATGCGAGGCGCCTCGATTATAGGTCTGTAAGGACCGGGAAACGTGTGTTCAGGAATTGCCAATCCTCAAAAGTAAGAGAGGACCGGCCTTGGAGGATCCAGGGGATTGTTGTGTGCGGTCCCGAGGCATTTGCTAGAGTGTCTCGAACGGAGAGGAGCTTGCCCCTTGCCTCGACTCATGAAGGAATCCAATTTCCAATACGAAATCTGCGGATGTGATTGTATTACTAGTACGGCGACATAGTAGATGGTAGCTATGCCGCCTAGGATTGATATTTCTGATTGAATTTGCTTTTGAAACATATATACACTAGTAATAATATCAAACACCTTTGTTTTATCCGTATGAAGCATCTTTGGCCATTATAAGGTAAAAACTCTATCCTCCGGCTTGCGTTGCATTGTGTGATGGGACCTGAGTCTTATAATGGCTTCATTTTATAAAAAGCATTGCGTTGATTTAATCATTTACTTTATTTCATGCACGAGCACTCATTGGAGTAAACCCGTTCCGCGAAAGTGGCGTGGTCCTTTGATTTGCCTTATTATTGTTGTTAATAAGTTGAATGGATTTCTCATACCAGTCCCATGACTGACTCGTAGTTTGTTTCACCTTGCAAACTCGGGTGCCCTTATTTTCACACGGGCAGCCTAGTTACAGGTTTCTGACGCACCTTTTGGCTCATGGCGAGGCTTGACTACACCGTGCTGACTTGGATTTTCTCCGCCATTATTGTATCTATATTATGATTCCGCCACTGGCGATGTAGACTGATATTCCTTTTGTGTACTCTTTATGTATGATTCCGCCTCAGGCGATGGTGACTGATTATGTATCATTATGCACTAAGTTGTATCCTGTACTGTGCTTCTCTGATGTGATGTTATCTATATGATTCCGCTGTCATATGTGTGTAAATTATTCTATTTTCTGTTTATGCTATTATCTGTGATCTGCTAATGATGATTAATGTGTTATTTTCCAATGATTATCCTTAACACCGTGCCGTGGGGTTTTGGGATCGTCACATCTTACTTCATGTCTAACACCACGGTGTTATTGGTAAATTCAATTACCATTTCACGTTCAAATCTAATTAAAGATTTAACTATCGCCTGGAGCAAAACTGGTGATACTCCATTATCGATATTTTCAATCTAATTAAAGATTAATTAAAACTCCACTTAGTTTTAATCTTTGACTGGGTTAAAGAATCAATGTCATTTAAAACACGGTTCATGATAAACACAAAATCACATTCTATTTCAATCAGTCCATAACTGTAAATTAGCAAGTGAGCAATTCCCTAAGTATTAACCCCGAAGGCCGAAACCAACATCAGATCAATACCCCAGAAATCATTCAACTTAACTAATCTCCTGTTAGTTTCTGATTTTCTTAACTTCTTTGGGTCTAAGAACAGTATTACTGAAGATACCGTTCACGACAACCCAAAATCACATTTCATTAATTATCGGGTTAAAGAACAACTGTTATTTAAAACACTGTTCACGATAAACCCAAAAATCAATACCAATTCAATTCCAATTAAATATCATTTAATTGGTACACTCCATTAAATCTAAATAAAAAGATTTAATCTTTTTCTCAACTGGGTTTAAGGACAGTGTTAATGAAGACACCATTCACGACAAACCCAAATCCCATTTGATATTAAATACAAGGCTCTGAATAGAAAATATATCGGCTTATATTCAATATCAAATTCTACGACCAACAAATATCGTATTGGAAATAACGATGTATATATATCTTTCAAATTTCCAGAACAATATCTGTATAATCACGGAATCCCACATTGAAATATTCCAAAGATAATTTCGATTCAAATCTATTCCAATTCAATTATTGGAAATTCTGGTTTCTTTTAAAACCATTTTCAAATTCAATTTATTTATTTCAAAAATAAATTGATTTTAATTCTAGTTCAAAACTAGTTCATTTCGATAAAAATATATTTTTATCTTTTCAAATATGGAGTTTTTCATCCCAACTCTTCCCAAATCACTTCTTATGATTTTACACAAATTATTTCTATTTTTAATAATTTATCAAGGCCCGTACAGTCGATTTCCATCAACGGCCATCGAACTGCACTTACAGCGACCTTTTCCAAATTTGATTTGGACATAATTCCAAATACAACTGTTAGATTTCAAATTTCTAGTATTCCTTAGAAATCTCTTTTTGATACGAACCCAACGGTTCCGGTTTTAGGAGAATCCGACGGTCGGATCTCCCGCAATATCCATTCAAAGTCAATGGTCGAAATTCACGAACTGCCGCGGCGCCGCGCGTTCTATTCAGGCCATTATATTATATATATAATATATATAATATATACTTCGTCGATTTCCTTTTAAAACGTATTTTATAAATCATTTTAAATTCGTTTTCAAAACGATTTCAACTTCCTTTTTAAATTCAAATCAAAATTGAATTTTCCCTTACAAATTCGTTTTAAATTCATTTTAAATCGATTTCAATTTAAATCGATTTTTAATTCAATTTCAGTTCGTTTTCAATTCAATTCAATTTCAATTCGAATTCATTTCTATTCAATTTCAATTCGAATTCAATTCTGTTCAATTTCAATTCGCATTCATTTCCAATTCGAATCCAATTCTATTCTATTTCAATTCTATTCAATTTCAATTCGAATTCATTTCAAATTGATTTCCATTCAATTTCAATTCGATTCAAATTCCTTTTCAAAATATTCGATTTTGAAATCACTTTTCAATATTCATTATAAAAACGAATATAATCGATATAAAGATCGTTTGCGTCAAAATGGCGTCAATCTAATCAACATGGCTTCATATATTTCTATTTTCAAATATTCTACTTAATATATTTCTTTTTCAAATATTTCTTTTTTTCAAATATTTCTTTTTCAAAACTGGAATGAGGCCCAATCAATTACCATAGATTTTATTTCTATGGATTTCCATACAACGCATGTATATATCAATAATGAAAAATAATCAACCATCATCCAAAGTGCATCCTACACTGTATAAGCATCAAATATAAATATTCAACGCTTATAACAGTCTGTCAATTAATCGATCGACATACAACTAATTATTGGGATTAGTGTATGTCATATATCACCCCAATACCCGTGTGGGGTTTTCAAACAATCAAACACAGATTTTATTTGTGCAGTTGGGCGATGTGTAAAATTTATCGTCCCAATCAATATCAGTCAAGTGTGTGTATATAAACAAATCGTCCGATTTGTTTATTTTTGTTTCATTTTAAATACACGTTAAAAAATCTATTTTCAACTATAAAATATTTTAACTATATAAATTTTTTATTTCATTTCACATCACACAATCAACTACATAGCAAAATCAACCAAACAAGCATACAAGTCGTCCATGGTCTGTGGACGACGGGTGTCGGGTGCTACTAAACACCGTCTGCATCCTAGTATATATTTTAACTAGCAATAAATTTAAAAGTGAGGAGTTCTCACCAAAGCTAATCCAAATGCCACGACTCTTCATATGTAGGAAATCTTCATCGTCACTCCTCTTGTAACTTTCATCGTCCGCATACGCTACATAGATAAAAGTCGAATCTTTATTTTCAATTCGTTATAACAATTGAATTTTTATCTTCACTTCGTTATAAATATTATATTTCTATATCACTCTCCTCCTAATAAAGATTATATTTTTATAACTCTACATGAATAAAAATCATATTTTTACTATCATACCTATATAAAAATCATATTTTTAATATGCCACTAGTATAAAAATTATATTTTTGACCTTTCTTTATTATAAAAATTATATTTTTAACCTTTCTATATTATAAAAATCTCGTCTAGACATTATAAATAAAATCCAAACTTCCTCTTCTTTACATACATATAAAAATCATATGCTTCTAGAGATAAAAATCTCATCTTTATAACGCTCGTATGTAAATAAAAATTGAATCTTTACATTTGCTACTTCATAATAAAAATTGAATGTTTATATTTACTACTTCATAATAAAAATTGAATCTTTACATTTGCTACTTCATAATAAAAATTCAATCTTTATATTTACTACTTCATAATAAAAATTGAATCTTTATATTTACAAAAAATGAAATCTTTATATTTACAAAAATGAAATCTTTTTATAAATAAAAATCTGCTCTTTATATAAATAAAAATCATGGCTTTTATAAACTAAAAAACAAAACTTTTCTATTGAACTTCATATCATTGAAATCACTCCTTTAACAAAATAAAAATCAGTTTTAAATAAATGAACAAATGAAATGAAAACTGAAAATAGAAAAATAAATATGAAAAATACTTACAGTTAATTTGGTTTTGCCAAAAAGGGGTGTTGGTTGGTTGCGTTGTTGTGGAGGCCGGAAGGGGAAGGTAGGCGTTCATCGTCGGCTTCAGGTAGGAGGGGGGGTCGGAGTTGCTACGCGAGGAGGAGACGCGAGTGGTGGTGCTGTGGCCCTCGGAGGAGGGTGAGGCGGCTCTGATGCTCGCGGGTTCATGGGGGGCTCGATTCTCGAGCTGGGGGGCAATGGAAATTGAGGAGAGGGGGCGACGGAGGTAGGAGGGGGTCTCGCCCGAGTTTGGGGGTGCGATGGGGGTGGGCGCCGGTGATGGAGGGGGGCGACGACGTGGAAGGAGGCAGCGCGATTCCATTTGTTTTTTTTTTTGACTTTGACTGAAGAGAGAAGGGGAGGGAAGGAGATTATATATATAATATATTTTATTATTTAATTTAACCCTAAATAGCAACTTTTATTTTCGTTTTCGAAATCAAACCCACCGACTGTCGTTCCTAGCTAATTACCCACATTCAGAACACAATGGGATATGTATCGTAGGCCGATTCGATCGTTTCGATCATTTTTCGTCAAAATCAACATATAACTCTTTATATTGAATTTGAACGCGCATTTCAATTTACCGGGGCCACATACTAACTCGAAAAATTTCCGAAAAATATTTTATAGCTTCGTATTAACGATATGGTCCTAACAAAACTAATTTCATCGAATTCTGAGACCGTTTGAAAAATGGCCATTTTCCAGTCGATTAAAATCAACTGAAACCGGTCAAACGCGTTTTCCTTTGCCACACTCACATATTGATTCGAAAAATTATAAAATTTGAAACCTAGCAATAATTTGGCATCACAGATCCAACAAAAGTGGTTTCGTCGAAAACCAAGGTCGTTTGCAAAATTCCTATTTTTAAGGGCTAGAATTCCATAGCGACTATTCTGAATTCTCAACTGGACATATCTTTTGATTCCCACTATGAAATTTTGATTTTTCGGATTCGTTGGAAAGATATTCTCTATTAGATTCAAAATTTTTGGTTTCACTAAAATCCGATTTATTTTGAATCCTGTATATTCATTTGAATTTTGAAATCGAATTATCGAACTACCGCGCCATTTTCAATTCCTTTTATAATTATAATTAAATAATTATATTCTATCGTCGATTCAAACAAATATATACATTCGAATTCTATTCGAAATAAATTTCTCGTCATTATTATTTAAAATAATTCATTTTAAATAATCAAAATTCACTAAAATTGCCAAAATAAAATTTTTAAATTGGCTCGGACTTCCGGGTTATTACACAAACTCAATCTAGAGTATTACTAACTCCATCTCTATTGAGTTACGCCACAGAGCCAAGGTAATCACTTAACCTTATGCTCTAATACCAACTGTAACGACCCAAAAATCCGTACCAATTTGAGCTGATAAATACCCTACACATTCAACTCAAAGTGCATGAAAATTCATATCATTAATAGAAAGAAATAAGAGGATAAGAAAGATAAGATATAACTAATAGAATAGAAGAAGAAGAAGAAGAAGAAGAAGAACACAACTGAGCAGAATCAGAGTAATCACAAATCTCACAGCGGAACGAATAAAATATATTATATAACATAACTTTGAAATACAAATCTGTATTGTATATACATACCATATCAGAGTACAACGTAATATTTGATACAACGGAAATAACTCTAAATAACCAACAGTGAAGACTCCTGCTTCAAGCTCCTCCAAGTGTATCTGTAAAGCCTGAAACACTTGACTGCCCGTACAAATTTGGGCACCCAAGAGTTTAGGGAAAACAAACAAAATAAACTCTGGGTCAGTCGTGGGACTGGTGTGAGTAAATTCCAAACATACGGTTTAACTTTGAAAATCCTTTTTGAAACAAAAGGATAATAGTAAGACCAGCCCACACATAAACATGGATGGTTTTTACCTTACTATAACCCAAAACATTTTGATATCAAAATTCAGTGATATTACAATAATGTCTAATCAAATAGATAACCAAATAGTAGAACGCTTGCATCTCACGCTCTACATACATAGCATAAAATCAAAAACCGCAGGGCGCTTATTGGAGATTGGATTTTCAACTATGACAAGGTATGTGTACATATGCAACGATATATATCAATTTCAACCAATTTAACTGTAATTTACTTAAACGATCACCACATAGCATTCAACCACTATTTAAAATATAAGTATAATATTTTAAAATAGATCAAAGTTAGTGAATTTACTCACCTTTGCATGTTAACCGTTAAATAACGATTTGTGGTCGGTCGATTAAACCAGGCGTTCAATTCTGCCATAAATTCAAAATTGCTTCAAATTGCTCTAAACCGACTTCGTAGCGTCGCCAGCTTCCGTGCTCCTGTGGTACGTTCTTCACCAACATACCGTTTTCAACTATGCCTTAACTTCCAGAATATATATTTTGAACTGTGCTCCATGCCGCGACTTTAAACTTCGCTCCCCCTACTCACGTTTTTTCCTCTTTTTTCATTTTATATTGCCTCACCAATATGCAGCCCGTCCGTATTCTTGCCGCAACCGATCCAGTCACAACATATCCATGCAAATGTGTCCTTGTTCCCATTTTTACCTGCGCTTCCTACCCCTTTCCTGTAATAACCCGAAAATGCGAGCCAGTTTAAAAATTTTATTTTGACAATTTTAGCGAATTTTGAATATTTAAAATAGATTATTTTAAATAATATCGACGAGAAATTTATTTTGAATATAATTCGACGTATATATTATATACGTCGTCGTTAGAATAAAATAATTATATATAATTATAAATAGAATTGAAAATGGCGCGGTAGTTCGATAATTCGATTTCAAACTTCAATTGAATGTACCGGGTGCAAAACAATCCGGATTTTAGTGAAACCAAAAACATTAGGATCTAATTGATAATATCTTTCCAACGAATCCGAATAATCAAAATTTCATAGCGGGAATCAAAAGATATGTCCAGTTGAAAATTCTGAATAGTCGCTATGGAATTCAGGCCCTTAAAAATGGACATTTTGCAAACGACCTCGGATTTCGACGAAACCACTTTTGTTGGATCCGTGATGTCAAGTTATTGCTAGATTCCAAATTTCATAATTTTTCGAATCAATATGTGAGCGTGGCAAAGGAAAACGCGTTTGACCAGTTTTAGTTGATTTTAATCGACTAGAAATTGGCCATTTTTCCAACGGTCTCAGAATTCGACGAAACTAGTTTTGTTAGGACCGTATCGTCAATACGAAGCTAGAAAATATTTTTCTAGAATTTTTAAAGTTCGTATGCGACCCCGGTAAATTGAAATGTACGTTTAAAATTCAATATTATGATTTAAATGTAAATTCAATGGAAACTGATTGTAACTATCGAATCAGCTTGCGATACATATCCCATTGTGCTCAGAATGGGGGTAAAACGCTATGGACGACAGGCGGTGGGTCTCGTTTTGAGGTCGAAAATAAAAGTTGCTTTTTGAAAGTAATTAAATAATTAAATATATATATATATATATATATATTTCATATAAAGCCCCCTCCTTTTCATTTCTCTGGTCAGACCCACCCCCCCTCAAATCAATTTCGCGAATCAAAAAATGGCGGTCGTCGCCTCACCTTCACTCCGCTCCTCCACGCCTGACCTCGCGCCACCGCGCCCACAACGGCAATGCCGATCCCCTTCCCCATTCCTCTCGAACCCGCTCCACTCAAACCCAATTCGAATCGCGACTTCACCCTTCGCCAGCCTCTGCGTTCGGCAATCTCGAGCTCGTCGAGCATCTGGCCAGTGGTGGCGCGCCCTTAGGCCAATGATGTGGCCACCGTCGATCTGATTCCGGTGGTCCTATGCTAGAGCGATTTGAAACCCTAAGGGCCGCCGTTTTCAAAGGAGCAGCTTGAACCTGGAGCAATTCGAGAAGACAGGAACGATACAGCGTCGAAATAAGGTAATTTTAATTAATTAATTTATTAAATATATCAGTTTTTATTTTATAATAGGAATAAAAATCAGTGATAAAGATTTTTACAATAGAAAAGATTAGATTTTTAAAATGAAAAGACGATATTTTTAAAACATAAAAGACGATATTTTTAAAACATAAAAGACGATATTTTGAGATGAGTAGTGAAGTAAAAATATAATTTTTATATAAGGAAGATAATCAAAATATGATTTTTATATTTTTTTTAAGTATTAAAAATATAATCGTTACTATATAGAAGTGGTAAAAATATAATTTTTACATGATAGGAATATTAGAAATATCATCTTTGTATGTGTAGAAAAATAAAAATGTGATTTTTATAATGATATATACGAAAAGGTTCGACCTTTATATTTGAAAAGATAAAATCTTTATATGTGAAAAGGCGAAGTCTTTATATGGAAAATAGCGAGATAAAAATAGAATTTTTATCCATATAGCGTGATAATAAAAATTCGATTTTTATATATTGAATAACAAAATAAAAATTCGATTTTTATATATTGAATAGCAAAGTAAAAATTCGATTTTTATATATTGAATAGCAAAGTAAAAATTCGATTTTTAAATATATGAAGTGATTATAAAAATATGATTTTTAAATTGAAAGTAAACAAATAAAAATGTGATTTTTATTTTAAAGACATCAAAATATAAAAATGTGTGATTTTTATATATGTAGTGGCTACGAACAAACGAAGATGATAAAAAGGCGAGAATGAAGAAGATTTCTATAAAAGAAGAGTCGTGGTATTGGATAGCTATCGGTGAGAACTTCACACTCAAATTCTCTTTTTCTAGTTATATATATATACTAGGATGCAGACGGTGCTTAGTAGCACCCGACACCCGTCATCCACAGACCATGGATGACTTGTTTGTTAAATTGATTGGTTGTGTAGTTAGTTAGATTATTTGGTTTGAATTGAATTGTTTGGTGAAATGGAATGGATTTGATTGATGAGTGAATGGCGTGGGCCTTCACTAGACCGGGGATAAGGCTAGGCCTCGTCCCGTTTCTAGTATCGTGCCGTTATGCCGCCGAAATTTTCTAAAATATGTTAGAAAAATAAAAATATCATTTTTATTGTGTAAATGAACTGAATAGAAATTCAAGTGCTGAAATAAATATTTTTGACGTTAAAAATATAATTTTTAACGTGAAAGTGAATAAATAAATATTTATAAACAAATCGGCCGATTTGTTTATTTACACTGATTTGACTGATATTGATTGGGTCGATAAATTTTACACATCGCCCAACTGCACAAACAAAAATGTGTGTTTGTTGTTTTGAAACCCCACACGGGTGTTGGGATGATATTTGGCGTACACTAATCCCAATTATTTAATTATTGTCGATCGATTGGTCGACAGACTGTGTAAGCGTCGATTATTTATGTTTGATGCTTATGCAGTTGTGTGGTGCACTTTGGTTGATGGTTGATTATTTTTCAAAGCTATTATATACATGTGTTGTCTGGAATCCATATAATTAACATTATATGGTGATTGATTGGGCCTCATTCCAATCGGGAAAATAATGAATATTATAAAGGAAAATTCATGTGTTGACTCTATTCATGTGTTGAGTGGAATATTTTAATAATCAAATCCACATCTTTATCATATTTACAATTAGAATCTACTTCTCAGTAGGAGTCTAATTAAAAATCAAACGATAGATACCATAGTTTTATAAAAATATTTTACATAACAACAATAGTGATGTGTTGACAGTACTCATGTGTTGAGATTAGTCGTGTGTTGAAAGGAATATAGATTCATGTGTTGAATGAGATAAATATTCGTTCGTTGAATAGAATAAAGAAGTTGTGAAAAATATAAAGCCGTGTTGATTAGTTTTGCACCATTTTGACGTGAACGATATTTATATCGATTTTATTCAAAGTGAAATGAATATTATAGCAAATTCGAATTGAAAAGAAAACGAATTTGAATATAAAAGGACTTCGAATGGAATTGAATATAAAAGGACTTCGAATGGAATTGAATATAAAAGGACTTCGAATGGAATTGAATATAAAACAAATTCAAGTTGAATTGAAACGAACTGAAATTTAATTGAATTCGAATCGAAATTAAATTGAAATCAATTTGAACTGAAACGAATTTGAATTCGAATTAAATAAAATTGAAATGAATCCGAGTTGAATTGAAATCCAATCGATTTGAAATTGATGATGATGTTGAAATTGTTTTTGAAACGAATTTAAAACGATTTATAAAATTCGTTTTAAATAGAAATCGACGAAATATATATTATATATATTATATATATAATATAATGGCCTGAATAGAACGCGCCGCGCCGCGACAGTTCGTGAATTTCGACCATTTATTTCAAACGGACATTACGGGAGATCCGACCGTCGGATTCTCCTAAAACCGGAACCGTTGGGTTCGTATCGAAAAGAGCTTTCCAATGAATATTAGAAATTTGAAATCTAACGGTTGGATTTGGAATTATGTCCAAATCAAATTCGAAAAAGGTCGCTGTAAGTGCAGTTCGATGGCCGTTGGGGGAAATCGACTGTACGGGCCTTGATAAAATTATTAAAAATATTAATAATTTGTGTAAAATCATAAGAAATGATTTGGGAAGAATTGAGCTGGAGAATTCCACATTTGAAAAGATAAAAATAGATTTTTATCGAAATGAACTAGTTTTGAACTAGAATTAAAATCAATTTATTTGTGAAATAAATAAATTGAATTTGAAAGTGGTTTTAAAAATAATCAATATTCCCAATATGAGAATTGGACTGGAGCTGAATCGAAATTATCTTCGGGATATTTCGATGTTGGATTTCGTGACTATACAGATATTGTTATGGGAATTTGAAAGATATATTCATATCGTTATTTCCAATACGATATTCATTGGTTTCAGAATTTGATATTGAATATAAGTCGGTATATTTTCTATTCAGAGCCTTGTATTTAATATCAAATGTGATTTGGGTTTATCGTGAATCGTGTTTTAGATGACATTGGTTCTTTAACCCAGTTAAAGGCAAGATGTTGATTTTTGAAAAGATTAAAACTAAGTGGAGTTTTAATGAATCTTTAATTAGATTAAAAAGTGAATTGATAATTTAAATTATCAAATCTGAAAAGTGATCGAGAGTGGAGTATCACCAGTTTTGCTCCAAAGCGATAGTTAAATCTTTAATTAGATTTGAACGTGAAATGGTAATTAATTTTACCGATAACACCGTGGTGTTAGATATGGAGTATCACCAGTTTTGCTCCATGGGATATATAGGTTGGGGTTGGGAAATAAAACAAATAATTACTTCGGTGTGGTTCGCTAATCCCGACTAGTTAGAAATGATATCCAAAGGAAGATCAAAGAATAAATTTAGAAGAATTAATCTTGGATAAAATTAATGGGAACCTTTCCCTAAGAATGTGATTTTGTGAATAAAAGAATATTCTGAATTGGAATGAGGCGTTCATTGTGTTTGTGTAACATTTGTTTATTATATACGTGGGTTATTCAGAAAGGCTGGGTTATACCCATTCTGAATAACCGATTCGACGAGATGTTGAAGATGAAGACGGTGGTTGAAGACCGGAAGTCTTCACATCGTTTGGGTGATTACTGATGATCTTGATTGGGATGTACACCCAGGATGAGGGAATCAGTTGGTGATCGTCCAGACGTACTTGGAGATGGATGGATATGCGAGGAAAGTGCCTCCGGTTTCGTTCAGACCCAGAACGAACTTGTAAATGGATTGTGTGTCTGACATTGGATTTTATTCTGTGTTGATTGATCTCTATTAAATATACATCTGTTTGGCAGCGGAGAATTTATTCTCTTGCTTAACGCCCTTCTCTGAGACGTACGAGCTCAGAGGTTGTATATCGATGGACATCAGTCACATGGAGTGAATTGCCAATGTGGCACGCGTAAGTGGAAATTGATCAGGGCTTCTGTTGAAAAGCAAAGTCTTTTGGTTGATGATCAAAGCACGGCCTGTGTGGCATAGCTTTGTGTATAACGTGAATTCGCGAGCCTCACACCTCGGTATGAGTCAAAAACGGGATAGTGACTACAGGGAGAGCACGGCGTTTCTTTCTAGCTAAGGTGGTGTCAGTGACCTACCAGCCCTGACATTTATATACTTTTCACCTGTGTGGTTGTTGGATACGAGGCGCCTCGGATATAGGTCTGTAAGGACCGGGAAACGTGTGTTCAGGAATTGCCAATCCTCAAAAGTAAGAGAGGACCGGCCCTGAAGATCCAAGGATCATAGTGGGGTCCTGAGACATTTGCTAGAGTGTCTCGAATCGGAGAGGAGCTTGCCCCTTGCCTCGGCTCATGACGGAATCCAATTTCCAATACGTGATATTGCGGTTTTAATTGTAGAACTAGTACGGCGACATGATATATGGTACCCATGCCGTCTATGATTGATACTTATGATTGAAATTGTTTTGACACTATACACTATAATAGTATCAAATGATTTGTTTTAAACGTATCAAGCATGCTTTGGATGTTATAAGGGAAAACCCTATCCTCCGGCTTGCGTTGCATTGTGTGATGGGACCTGGGTCTTATAACAGCTTCATTTTTCTTTATTTAGCATTGCGCTGTTTGTTTTATGCACTGGTATTCTTGGGAGGAAACCCGTTCCGTGTTATACGGCGTGGTCCCTTGATTTACCTAACTTTAAAACCAATATTAATAACTGTTTTAGTTCTCACACCAGTCACATGACTGACCTGGAGTTTATTGTTTTAACCTAAACTCTGGGTGCCCCATTTTCCGCACGGGCAGCTAGTAGTTTTGGTTTTTGCAGATTTATATTCACAGGGTCCTGATTTACAGCTGGAACGATGCTCGGAAAGCTCTGTATCCGTGCATTACTTTCAGTTGTGTTTTATATATTTTTCCGCTGCTATGTAATTTATTGTAATCTCTGATATTTGTCGAATGTAATTTATTCATTTATACTCTGTATATTCTTGTATCTGATGGAATTGTTGTAATAACAATGAAATGTTCTTCTGTTTGCATTCTATTTTGTCTTGTCCTCAATTCTATCCGTGCTTTCCTTCACGAGGAAGTTCGGGTCGTCTCAGTTTGGTATCAGAGCTTTGGTTTACAGAGCTCGAGAACAAGACACATTAGAACCATACGAAAGAATGCATCAGATATTGGATTAGCAATATCCAACTAGAATTACTCGTTAGAGATAGGATCAGTAGTATCCTAGAACGAGTGTGAAGAGTATATTTTTTTTCAAATGAAAACAATTTTGTTTTGAAAATTTAAATCGTTTTATATGTATTTGAATATTTATTTATTTTCAATATGGACAATCGAGTATATATAGATTTCGCGTATACGCGTCATGAACGTATAGTCGATGTTTTAATATACTGGATAGATATAGAATCACATTCTAGACACCCGGGGATAATTCTGATGATGTGGCCACATCATCAGTATTTATGTTCGTGTTTCGAAGGTGTGACTTCTATATGTTTCCATTAGACTGGTGTGAGAACCAAACCAATATAGTTAGAACACATTGTTGTGAATTGGCATCAAAAACATGATTTTTTGTATATATATCAAAATAATGAATTTGAAAACTCTAATCCGCTAATTGATTGATGTTTGTGTTGTTTGTTTAATTGTTTGCTAATTTTAACCATTTAAGCCTGATTGAACCAAATATTGAACTGTATTGAAAATTGGTTGCATTTGCTTGCATATACATATACTTACATTGAACAGGTCATAGCAAGGAGGCTAGAGCAGAGAATAAAATTTGTTTGCCCGACAAATAGGTACATGTTTACTACATAATTTACTGTTTTGTTTGGGTGATGATGATTTTGTGAGCCTATTGGCTAGCCGCTTGGCTTTTTCTTTTTCTTTTTGAGATCTGAAGGACCGGGGAAGCTATTTGAAATTCCCCGATGCTCCCGGTGCAGGGGAGGTTATGGCGAAATTTTTCGAAAATTTAGGGTGTTAGCCAAATTTTTGAAAATTTGGAAATTCTCAGAAACTGAAAAGTTGGAGAATGGAAGCCAGATCGAATGTAGAGTTGATTAATCAAACCACTTTCGACTTTGTTCCTTTTCGGGGACGAAAAGTTTAAAGTGGGGGAGATTGTAATAACCCGAAAATGCGAGCCAGTTTAAAATTTTTATTTTGACAATTTTAGCGAATTTTGAATATTTAAAATAGATTATTTTAAATAATATCAACGAGAAATTTATTTTGAATATAATTCGACGTATATATTATATACGTCATCGTTAGAATAAAATAATTATATATAATTATAAATAGAATTGAAAATGGCGCGGTAGTTCGATAATTCGATTTCAAACTTCAATTGAATGTACCGGATGCAAAACAATCCGGATTTTAGTGAAACCAAAAACATTAGGATCTAATTGATAATATCTTTCCAACGAATCCGAATAATCAAAATTTCATAGCGGGAATCAAAAGATATGTCCAGTTGAAAATTCTGAATAGTCGCTATGGAATTCAGGCCCTTAAAAATGGACATTTTACAAACGACCTCGGATTTCGACGAAACCACTTTTGTAGGATCCGTGATGTCAAGTTATTGCTAGATTCCAAATTTCATAATTTTTCGAATCAATATGTGAGCGTGGCAAAGGAAAACGCGTTTGACCAGTTTTAGTTGATTTTAATCGACTAGAAATTGGCCATTTTTCCAACGGTCTCAGAATTCGACGAAACTAGTTTTGTTAGGACCGTATCGTCAATACGAAGCTAGAAAATATTTTTCTAGAATTTTTAAAGTTCGTATGCGACCCCGGTAAATTGAAATGTACGTTTAAAATTCAATATTATGATTTAAATGTAAATTCAACGGAAACTGATTGTAACTATCGAATCAGCTTGCGATACATATCCCATTGTGCTCAGAATGGGGGTAAAACGCTATGGACGACAGGCGGTGGGTCTCGTTTTGAGGTCGAAAATAAAAGTTGCTTTTTGAAAGTAATTAAATAATTATATATATATATATTTTTCATATAAAGCCCCCTCCTTTTCATTTCTCTGGTCAGACCCACCCCCCCCCCCTCAAATCAATTTCGCGAATCAGAAAATGGCGGTCGTCGCCTCACCTTCGCTCCGCTCCTCCACGCCTGACCTCGCGCCACCGCGCCCACAACGGCAATGCCGATCCCCTTCCCCATTCCTCTCGAACCCGCTCCACTCAAAACCAATTCGAATCGCGACTTCACCCTTCGCCAGCCTCTGCGTTCGGCAATCTCGAGCTCGTCGAGCATCTGGCCAGTGGTGGCGCGCCCTTAGGCCGATGATGTGGCCACCGTCGATCTGATTCCGATGGTCCTATGCTAGAGCGATTTGAAACCCTAAGGGTTGTCGTTTTCAAAGGAGCAGCTTGAACCTGGAGCAATTCGAGAAGACAGGAACGATACAGCGTCGAAATAAGGTAATTTTAATTAATTAATTTATTAAATATATCAGTTTTTATTTTATAATAGGAATAAAAATCAGTGATAAAGATTTTTACAATAGAAAAGATTAGATTTTTAAAATGAAAAGACGATATTTTTAAAACATAAAAGACGATATTTTTAAAACATAAAAGACGATATTTTGAGATGAGTAGTGAAGTAAAAATATAATTTTTATATAAGGAAGATAATCAAAATATGATTTTTATATTTTTTTTAAAGTATTAAAAATATAATCGTTACTATATAGAAGTGGTAAAAATATAATTTTTACATGATAGAAATATTAGAAATATCATCTTTGTATGTGTAGAAAAATAAAAATGTGATTTTTATAATGATATATACGAAAAGGTTCGACCTTTATATTTGAAAAGATAAAATCTTTATATGTGAAAAGGCGAAGTCTTTATATGGAAAATAGCGAGATAAAAATAGAATTTTTATCCATATAGCGTGATAATAAAAATTCGATTTTTATATATTGAATAACAAAATAAAAATTCGATTTTTATATATTGAATAGCAAAGTAAAAATTCGATTTTTATATATTGAATAGCAAAGTAAAAATTCGATTTTTAAATATATGAAGTGATTATAAAAATATGATTTTTAAATTGAAAGTAAACAAATAAAAATGTGATTTTTATTTTAAAGACATCAAAATATAAAAATGTGTGATTTTTATATATGTAGTGGCTACGAACAAACGAAGATGATAAAAAGGCGAGAATGAAGAAGATTTCTATAAAAGAAGAGTCGTGGTATTGGATAGCTATCGGTGAGAACTTCACACTCAAATTCTCTTTTTCTAGTTATATATATACTAGGATGCAGACGGTGCTTAGTAGCACCCGACACCCGTCATCCACAGACCATGGATGACTTGTTTGTTAAATTGATTGGTTGTGTAGTTAGTTAGATTATTTGGTTTGAATTGAATTGTTTGGTGAAATGGAATGGATTTGATTGATGAGTGAATGGCGTGGGCCTTCACTAGACCGGGGATAAGGCTAGGCCTCGTCCCGTTTCTAGTATTGTGCCGTTATGCCGCCGAAATTTTGTAAAATATGTTAGAAAAATAAAAATATCATTTTTATTGTGTAAATGAACTGAATAGAAATTCAAGTGTTGAAATAAATATTTTTGACGTTAAAAATATATTTTTTAACATGAAAGTGAATAAATAAATATTTATAAACAAATCGGCCGATTTGTTTATTTACACTGATTTGACTGATATTGATTGGGTCGATAAATTTTACACATCGCCCAACTGCACAAACAAAAATGTGTGTTTGTTGTTTTGAAACCCCACACGGGTGTTGGGATGATATTTGGCGTACACTAATCCCAATTATTTAATTATTGTCGATCGATTGGTCGACAGACTGTGTAAGCGTCGATTATTTATATTTGATGCTTATGCAGTTGTGTGGTGCACTTTGGTTGATGGTTGATTATTTTTCAAAGCTATTATATACATGTGTTGTATGGAATCCATATAATTAACATTATATGGTGATTTATTGGGCCTCATTCCAATCGGGAAAATAATGAATATTATAAAGGAAAATTCATGTGTTGACTCTATTAATGTGTTGAGTGGACTATTTTAATAATCAAATCCACATCTTTATCATATTTACAATTAGAATCTACTTCTCAGTAGGAGTCTAATTAAAAATCAAACGATAGATACCATAGTTTTATAAAAATATTTTACATAACAACAATAGTGATGTGTTGACAGTACTCATGTGTTGAGATTAGTCGTGTGTTGAAAGGAATATAGATTCATGTGTTGAATGAGATAAATATTCGTTCGTTGAATAGAATAAAGAAGTTGTGAAAAATATAAAGCCGTGTTGATTAGTTTTGCACCATTTTGACGTGAACGATATTTATATCGATTTTATTCAAAGTGAAATGAATATTATAGCAAATTCGAATTGAAAAGAAAACGAATTTGAATATAAAAGGACTTCGAATGGAATTGAATATAAAAGGACTTCGAATGGAATTGAATATAAAAGGACTTCGAATGGAATTGAATATAAAACAAATTCAAGTTGAATTGAAACGAACTGAAATTTAATTGAATTCGAATCGAAATTAAATTGAAATCAATTTGAATTGAAACGAATTTGAATTCGAATTAAATAAAATTGAAATGAATCCGAGTTGAATTGAAATCCAATCGATTTGAAATTGATGATGATGTTGAAATTGTTTTTGAAACGAATTTAAAACGATTTATAAAACTCGTTTTAAATAGAAATCGACGAAATATATATTATATATATAATATAATGACCTGAATAGAACGCGCCGCGCCGCGACAGTTCGTGAATTTCGACCATTTATTTCAAACGGACATTACGGGAGATCCGACCGTCGGATTCTCCTAAAACCGGAACCGTTGGGTTCGTATCGAAAAGAGCTTTCCAATGAATATTAGAAATTTGAAATCTAACGGTTGGATTTGGAATTATGTCCAAATCAAATTCGAAAAAGGTCGCTGTAAGTGCAGTTCGATGGCCGTTGGGGGAAATCGACTGTACGGGCCTTGATAAAATTATTAAAAATATTAATAATTTGTGTAAAATCATAAGAAATGATTTGGGAAGAATTGAGCTAGAGAATTCCACATTTGAAAAGATAAAAATAGATTTTTATCGAAATGAACTAGTTTTGCACTAGAATTAAAATCAATTTATTTGTGAAATAGATAAATTGAATTTGAAAGTGGTTTTAAAAATAATCAATATTCCCAATATGAGAATTGGACTGGAGCTGAATCGAAATTATCTTCGGGATATTTCGATGTTGGATTTCGTGACTATACAGATATTGTTATGGGAATTTGAAAGATATATTCATATCGTTATTTCCAATACGATATTCGTTGGTTTCAGAATTTGATATTGAATATAAGCCGGTATATTTTCTATTCAGAGCCTTGTATTTAATATCAAATGTGATTTGGGTTTATCGTGAATCGTGTTTTAGATGACATTGGTTCTTTAACCCAGTTAAAGGCAAGATGTTGATTTTTGAAAAGATTAAAACTAAGTGGAGTTTTAATGAATCTTTAATTAGATTAAAAAGTGAATTGATAATTTAAATTATCAAATCTGAAAAGTGATCGAGAGTGGAGTATCACCAGTTTTGCTCCAAAGCGACAGTTAAATCTTTAATTAGATTTGAACGTGAAATGGTAATTAATTTTACCGATAACACCGTGGTGTTAGATATGGAGTATCACCAGTTTTGCTCCATGGGATATATAGGTTGGGATTGGGAAATAAAACAAATAATTACTTCGGTGTGGTTCGCTAATCCCGACTAGTTAGAAATGATATCCAAAGGAAGATCAAAGAATAAATTTAGAAGAATTTATCTTGGATAAAATTAATGGGAACCTTTCCCTAAGAATGTGATTTTGTGAATAAAAGAATATTCTGAATTGGAATGAGGCGTTCATTGTGTTTGTGTAACATTTGTTTATTATATACGTGGGTTATTCAGAAAGGCCGGGTTATACCCATTCTGAATAACCGATTCGACGAGATGTCGAAGATGAAGACGGTGGTTGATGACCGGAAGTCTTCACATCGTTTGGGTGATTACTGATGATCTTGATTGGGCTGTACACCGAGGATGAGGGAATCAGTTGGTGATCGTCCAGACGTACTTGGAGATGGATGGATATGCGAGGAAAGTGCCTCCGGTTTCGTTTAGACCCAGAACGAACTTGTAAATGGATTATGTGTCTGACATTGGATTTTATTCTGTGTTGATTGATCTCTATTAAATATACATCTGTTTGGCGGCGGAGAATTTATTCTCTTGCTTAACGCCCTTCTCTGAGACGTACGAGCTCAGAGGTTGTATATCGATAGACATCAGTCACATGGAGTGAATTGCCAATGTGGCACGCGTAAGTGGAAATTGATCAGGGCTTCTGTTGAAAAGCAAAGTCTTGTGGTTGATGATCAAAGCACGGCCTGTGTGGCGTAGCTTTGTGTATAACGTGAATTCGCGAGCCTCACACCTCGGTATGAGTCAAAAACGGGATAGTGACTACAGGGAGAGCACGACGTTTCTTTCTAGCTAAGGTGGTGTCAGTGACCTACCAGCCCTGACATTTATATACTTTTCACCTGTGTGGTTGTTGGATACGAGGCGCCTCAGATATAGGTCTGTAAGGACAGGGAAACGTGTGTTCAGGAATTGCCAATCCTCAAAAGTAAGAGAGGACCGGCCCTGAAGATCCAAGGATCATAGTGGGGTCCTGAGACATTTGCTAGAGTGTCTCGAATCGGAGAGGAGCTTGCCCCTTGCCTCGGCTCATGACGGAATCCAATTTCCAATACGTGATATTGCGGTTTTAATTGTAGAACTAGTACGGCGACATGATATATGGTACCCATGCCGTCTATGATTGATACTTATGATTGAAATTGTTTTGACACTATACACTATAATAGTATCAAATGATTTGTTTTAAACGTATCAAGCATGCTTTGGCTGTTATAAGGGAAAACCCTATCCTCCGGCTTGCGTTGCATTGTGTGATGGGACCTGGGTCTTATAACAGCTTCATTTTTGTTTATTTAGCATTGCGCTGTTTGTTTTATGCACTGGTATTCTTGGGAGGAAACCCGTTCCGTGTTATATGGCGTGGTCACTTGATTTACCTAACTTTAAAACCAATATTAATAACTGTTTTAGTTCTCACACCAGTCACATGACTGACCTGGAGTTTATTGTTTTAACCTAAACTCTGGGTGCCCCTATTTTCCGCACGGGCAGCTAGTAGTTTTGGTTTTTGCAGATTTATATTCACAGGGTCCTGATTTACAGCTGGAACGATGCTTGGAAAGCTCTGTATCCGTGCATTACTTTCAGTTGTGTTTTATATATTTTTCCGCTGCTATGTAATTTATTGTAATCTCTGATATTTGTCGAATGTAATTTATTCATTTATACTCTGTATATTCTTGTATCTGATGGAATTGTTGTAATAACAATGAAATGTTCTTCTGTTTGCGTTCTATTTTGTCTTGTCCTCAATTCTATCCGTGCTTTCCTTCACGGGGAAGTTCGGGTCATCTCATTTCCTCTTCTTATAACTAGGCCTTAAAGTTAAAACTGGCCCATCAATTTACTTTGAACCCATGCAGGAAAACAATTTCTTATCTCACGTTATCACAGTGACATCCCATCTACTGTACTCCTCCACGTCTCCAACCGATCACCTCACCGCCAAAAACAAAAACAACTGCAGCGCTGGTTGACAGTTCGAACCCCTCTTCGCGAATCCATTTACTATGAACCATTCAAGGCTCCGACTTCACGACGTTCATCCCTCACTTCCTCTTGAACCAGTGCTCTCTCTCCCATCCGCAGATTTCTCCAACGCCACTTGTTGTCGAGCCAACCTCGGCCTGCTACTTAAAGTAGCATGCTATAATACCCCAAAAATCCACCTTAACCTCCCATTTCCGCAGCCTTTCCATCAGTGTTAATCCACGTCCTTTGTTGTGACTGCACATGCCACTTCCACCCCTCACAATATCCCAAATAAAAGCAATAGTCTTTACCAATTTCAACCCATCAGCCAACACTTCTCTATTCTCACTTTCTGTTACCATAATCCTACCCAACGTTTCACTTCCACCACTGCCTCAAACGTCCCTCCTGCATGAATATGTTGTTCTTCCCTCACGTGTACTCTCGTTCCAGGAAAAAGAAGAAAACAACTTCCTCATTTTATTAAGCACGAACCCACACCGCATATCCTTGCCATCACACTTGCCTACCCTTTGACCGACGCCGGCTTCCACTGTCCGCTGACACACTCCTTACCACAGCCTTCTCCACACCTGAATGATGTCCTCACTACAGTAACGAACACCCCAAGCTCCATCATTCAACTCAGTCCTCCAACATGTTTCCAGTCACCCACAACAACCTCTGCTTCATTGAGCATCCTCACCAGCCTCTGACAGTTGCCAACACTGGTCTCCTCACATCTAGACTCGAGTTTACACCTCCTGACCCGTTCACACCTCCTTTGTTTTATTTCCAATATCTTTCATTTACATGCTTCCCTTCCACCACATATTTTGAACCATACACAATAGCCTTGGGTTTGAAGTGGAAACACATTCGAACGCAAGGAGATTTGTTGTGAATTATTCTTCTTTACTGAGAAGTTGGATGTATTTTATTTTGTGAAGCTCTGGTTTGCCGAGGGTCTAAGAGCATTTGGGTGTGTATTTATAAAGAAGGTTTACTTGGCAGTGAAGGATTAGGTTGTTGTAGCTTTAGGGTAGATCGGGATGAATTTTCATTTCAATGTCTCGTACACTATAGTCTAGGTAGGCTAGGGTAGGAGCATGTATGATTTGATAAAAGTAAATTTTTGTACATTTTTCTTTTACTGCAAGTTGTATACTAAACTCGACTCTCACGTATTAGCGTCATAGTAGAATAGGGTCAATGCAGAACTGTGATGCATTTTCTTTTCTCAGTACCTGTTGATTTCAAAAGCTTCTTGCATTGAATTGTCTTGGTTAGTTCAGAGTAGGATTTGATTTTATGTGTGGTGTTATCAGTTTGATTTTACTATACAAGTAGTAGCTGTGTTTTAGTCCTTCGCCCTATACAAGTACTATACATTTCCTTTTTCTACACGTGATTTGATTTATCAACTCACGTTGCCTGCTTGAGATTTTGAGATTTTCATGGGTTCATTTGGTTTGTTTGAAAAGGCATGGTCATTGTTTAGGCAGGTCGTAGGGTTCTAAGGAAATAGCTATAAATATGTACTGTCTTGCTTACTTATGGACTAAGGAAATAGGGGATGGGACTCATGCCTTCAATGAAATAATAGGAAATATATTCCAATGGATAGGTTCGCAGCTTTAGAGATTGTGATTATTCTTAACAAGGGGTTTGTAGCTCACATGCAGCACTGTGCGTGAATGGACTTTAAGCTGTACCATTCCTTTGTTACCAAGGAACGATATATGTCTATTTTATTGTGGTTTATATTTAAGTGTACCGTGTTACGTAGAATTTACATTCACGTCCGAGCTGTTACGGACAGATATAAAAATACGGTCATGTCCAGCGAGGTGTCACGATCTCAAAAATATAATAATATCGGTAGGTTGACTCATATTTTGAAACCCCAAAATATTGATATAGGGTGCAAAATACTCCAAATAAAAAGTTGCGTATTTAATTAATTAAAAATTACAATAAAATTCTAAAAATTAAATTATCACTACGTCTCAAAAGAATCTTGTCTAAATTCGAAACCGATATCTAATTATATCAAATAAATCATTACGGCCAATATACGATTTCATAGCGACTTTCTGAATATTTGATTTGAATATAACTTACAATCTATAATACGAAATCACGATTTTTCACTTCCATTAGAAAGATACAGTTTAACAGATTCGAATGTTTCTCGTTTCGAAGAAATCCGATTCATAACGAGTTCTGTATGGTCGTTTAAAGTTCAAAACGTTAAATAATGAACTGCTGCGATATTACGGGCTAGATTATATTATATATATATATACGTTCAACTTCGTTTTAAATCCACTTATATCACGAATTCAATATTTAACTGATTTAATTATTCAAATATAAACTGATATAAATGCGGGACGTTACATTATCGCAGTGTGTATCATTGGATCAACAATGAATTAAATTCAATCATGAACTTCTTAATCCAAACATTTTCTTTCTCAGAATCAGTATATATTTCTTGTTTTAAAACTAACATCATTTACATTAATTATTGTGTTATCAATATATAACGTTAGAATTATTGTGATACTCCCACTCAATTTCTTGTCTATATAAGATTCAATGGTATTTTGCGGTTTCCAAGACATTTCGAATTTCATTTCCTTTAATATCTAAGAGACTGGCTCTCCTTTAAAAGGATACCAACTCGAGCAATAAACATTTTATCCTCTGAGGATTTATGGAAATAATATTCATTTATTTCTTTTGGATATTGTAACGACCCGGAAAAATCTGAAACAATTTAAAAATTTTAAATTGGCTATAATAGTTGATTTTAAATATTTAAAATAAATATTTTAGATAATAATGATGAAAGGTAAGTTTGAATCAACATTTGAAAACGAATATAATTAATTCTAATTATAAACAAGGCCTGAAATGGCGCGGTAGTTTCAAAATTTGTATTCAAACTTTGACTGACTGTACTGGGTGCAAAACAAAGCAGATTTGAGTGAAACCAAAAATATTTAAATCTGTTAGTGAATACCTTTCTAACGAATCATAAAAATCGAAGTTTCATAGCGGGAAGCAAGAGTTATGGACAAATGAATTTTCAGAAAGGTCGCTATAGAAATTATATAGCCCGTGAAAATGGCCAATTTGCATATGACCTCGGAATTCGACGAAACTACTTTTGTTGGATCCGGGATGTGAAGTTATTGCTAGATTTCTAATTTCATAATTTTTGAAGCTAGTATGTGAGCATGGCAAAGGAAAATGTGTTTTGGTCAATTACAGTTAAATTGGATTGACCAGAAAAGGGCCATTTTGCAAACGGGCTCAGAATTCGACGAAATTAGTTTTGTTGGGACCGTATCATCAAAACATAGCTAGATTTATTTTTCTGGAATTTTTCGAATCAGTTTGTGGCCCTGGCAAATTGAAAGTACGTTCAAATTAAATATTGAATGTTTTATATTTTAATTTGAAGGAAAACTGACTGAAACAGTTGAATGGGTCTACGATACATATCCCATTGTGTTCGGAATGGGGGTATTTGGCTAGGAACGACAGTCGTTGGGTTTGGATTGGTGTTCGTGTGTGAAAGAGGGTATTTTAGAGAATTTAAAAATTTATAAATAAATAAAAAAAACTATTGGTCCACCTCAGATTTCTCTCTCCCCGTCTTTTCTCTGAAACCCCCGATCGACGGCGGTTGCTTCTGCGACCTTCCCTCCTCCTTATCTCCCTCCACACGCATCGAAACGCCATGGCCCAGTTGAGCTTTTTGTAGCTCTCCACTCGATCTTCAAATCCGTATAAACCTCTTTCCCCCTCGCCCTGTATTTCGCTCGAACGAGGGTCACGAACTGCCGCCATTCACGCTCGAATTCCTCCACCTGGGCGCGATCGATTTGACCAACTTGGGGTGGCTCCGGCGCGCGACTCCAAGCCCGACGACGTGGTGCAGGCTGATCGACGCATCGCTTCACGGATTCGACGAAAATTGAAGACCTAGTTTTGAAGAAAAATAGAAAGGTACGGCTGAAAATTATATAAACTGTATTATAGCAGTTTTAAGCGCTACGGTTTTTGAATTCACTGTAAAAATCATATCTTTTTCGTTTCTTGACGAAATTCAGTGAAATAAGAGACAGTGGACTCGTGTGGACGTCTTCTACATTCTAGAAGAGACCGCATATTTTCTGAGTGAGACGACCCGAACTTCCCCGTGAAGGAAAGCACGGATAGAATTGAGGACAAGACAAAATAGAACGCATACAGAAGAACATTTCATTGTTATTACAACAATTCCATCAGATACAAAAATATACAGAGTAAAAATGAATAAATTACATTTGACAAATATCAGAGATTACAATAAATTACATAGCAGCGGAAAAATATACAAAAGCACAACTGAAAGTGATACACGGATACAGAGCTTTCCGAGCATCGTTCCAGCTGTTAATCAGGACCCTGTGAATATAAATCTGCAAAACCAAAACTACTAGCTACGCGTGCGAAAAATAGGGGCACCCAGAGTTTAGGTTAAAACAATAAACTCCAGGTCAGTCATGTGACTGGTGTGAGAACTAAAACAGTTATTTAAAACTTTACTTTAAAGATAGTAATTCAAGGGACCACGCCGTATAACACGGAACGGGTTTCCTCCCAAGAATACTAGTGCATATAACAAAACAGCGCAATGCTCTTTGGAAAAATGAAGCTATTATAAGACCCAGGTCCCATCACACAATGCAACGCAAGCCGGAGGATAGGGTTTTCCCTTATAATAGCCAAACATGCTTAGTACGTTTAAAAACAAATCATTTGATACTATAATAAGTGTATAGTGTCAAAACAATTTCAATCATAAATATCAATCATAGACGGCATGGGTACCATATATCATGTCGCCATACTAGTTCTACAATTAAAACCGCAATACACGTATTGGAAATTGGATTCCATCATGAGTCGAGGCAAGGGGCAAGCTCCTCTCTGCGTTCGAGACACTCTAGCAAATGTCTCAGGACCCCACTATGATCCTTGGATCTTCAGGGCCGGTCCTCTCTTACTTTTGAGGATTGGCAATTCCTGAACACACGTTTCCCGGTCCTTACAGACCTATATCCGAGGCGCCTCGTATCCAACAACCACACAGGTGAAAAGTATATAAATGTCAGGGCTGGTAGGTCACTAACACCACCTTAGCTAGAAAGAAACGTCGTGCTCTCCCTGCAGTCACTATCCCGTTTTTGACTCATACCGAGGTGTGAGGCTCGCGAATTCACGTTATACACACAAAGCTACGCCACACAGGCCATGCTTTGATCATCAACCACAAGACTTTGCTTTTCAACAGAAGCCCTGATCAATTGCCACTTACGCGTGCCACACTGGCAATTCACTCCATGCGACTGATGTCCATCGATATACAACCTCTGAGCTCGTACGTCTCAAGAAGGGCGTTAAGCAAGAGAATAAATTCTCCGCCGCCAAACAGATGTATATTTAATAGAGATCAATCAACACAGAATAAAATCCAATGTCAGACACACAATCCATTTACAAGTTCGTTCTGGGTCTGAACGAAACCGGAGGCACTTTCCTCGCATATCCATCCATCTCCAAGTACGTCTGGACGATCCCCAACTGTTTCCCTCATCTTGGGTGTACAGCCCAATCAAGATCATCAGTAATCACCCAAACGATGTGAAGACTTCCGGTCTTCAACCACCGTCTTCATCTTCGACATCTTGTCGAATCGGTTATTCAGAATGGGTATAACCCGGCCTTTCTGAATAACCCACGTATATAATAAACAAATGTTACACAAACACAATGAACGCCTCATTCCAATTCAGAATATTCTTTTCTTCACAAAATCACATTCTTAGGGAAATGTTCCCATTAATTTTATCCAAGATAAATTCTTCTAAATTTATCCTAAAATCTTCCTTTGGATATCATTTCAAACTAGTCGGGATTAACGAACCACACCGAAGTAATTATTTATTTTATTTCCCAATCCCAACCTATATATCCTATGGAGAAAACTGGTAATACTCCACATCTAACACCACGGTGTTATCGGTAAAATTAATTACCATTTCACGTTCAAATCTAATTAAAGATTTAACTATTGCTTTGGAGCAAAACTGGTGGTACTCCATTCTCGATCACCTTTCAGATTTGATAATTTAAATTATCAATTCACATTTTTAATCTAATTAAAGATTCATTAAAACTCCACTTAGTTTTAATCTTCTCAAAAATCAATATCTTGCCTTTAACTGGGTTAAAGAACCAATGTCATCTAAAACACGATTCACGATAAACCCAAATCACATTTGATATTAAATACAAGGCTCTGAATAGAAAATATATCGGCTTATATTCAATATCAAATTCTGAAACCAACAAATATCGTATTGGAATTTACGATATAAAATATATCTTTCAAATTCCCATAACAATATCTGTATATTCACGAAATCCAACATCGAAATATCCCGAAGATAATTTCGATTCAGCTCCAGTCCAATTCACATATTGGGAATATTGATTATTTTTAAAATCACTTTCAAATTCAATTTATTTATTTCACAAATAAATTGATTTTAATTCTAGTTCAAAACTAGTTCATTTCAATAAAAATCTATTTGTATCTTTTCAAATGTGGAATTCTCCAGCTCAATTCTTCCCAAATCATTTCTTATGATTTTACACAAATTATTAATATTTTTAATAATTTTATCAAGGCCCGTACAGTCGATTTCCAACAACGGCCATCGAACTGCACTTACAGCGACCGTTTCTGAAATTGATTTGGATATAATTCCAAATCTAACCGTTGGATTTCAGATTTCTAATATTCATTGGAAAGCTCTTTTCGATACGAACCCAACGTTCCGGTTTTAGGAGAATCCGACGGTCGGATCTCCCGCAATGTCCGTTTGAAATAAATGGTCGAAATTCACGAACTGCCGCGGCGCGGCGCGTTCTATTCAGGCCATTATATTATATATATAATATATATAATATATATTTCGTCGATTTCTATTTAAAACGAATTTTATAAATCGTTTTAAATTCGTATCTAAAACAATTCAACTTCTACATTCAATTTCAAATTGATTTGATTTCAATTCATCTCGAATTCATTTCAATTTAATTCAAATTCAAATTCGTTTCAATTCAATTCAAATTGAAATTCGTTTCAATTCAAATTGATTTCAATTTAATTTCGATTCGAATTCAATTAAATTTCAGTTCGTTTTCAATTCAACTTGAATTTGTTTTATATTCAATTCCATTCGAAGTCCTTTTATATTCAATTCAAATTCGTTTTCTTTTCAATTCGAATTTGCTATAATATTCATTTCAATTTGAATAAAATCGATATAAATATCGTTCACGTCAAAATGGCGCAAAACTAATCAACACGGCATTATATTTTTCACAACTTCTTTATTCTATTAAACAAATGAATATTTTTCCCATTCAACACATGAATCTATATTTCTTTCCACACACGACTAATCTCAACACATGAGTGCTGTCAACACATCACTATTGTTGTTATGTAAAATATTTTATAAAACTATGGTATCTATCGTTTGATTTTAATTAGACTCCACCATGAAGTAGATTCTAATTGTAAATATGATAAAGATGTAATTTATTTTATTTAAAATATTTTACTCAACACATGAATAGTTTCAACACATGATCATCGTCAACACATGACTATTTTTATATTCAACACATGAATTTTCTATTAGTTCATTTATTCAATAAAATGATATTTTTATTTTTCTAACATATTTTAGAAAAATTCGGCGGCATAACGGCACGATACTAGAAACGGGACAAGGCCTAGCCTTATCCCCGGTCTAGTGAAGGCCCACGCCATTCACACATCAATCAAATCAATTTCATTTCACCAAACAATTTCCATTCAATCAAATATTCTAACTAACCACTCAACCAAACAATTTAACAAACAAGCCATCCATGGTCTGTGGATGACGGGTGTCGGGTGCTACTAAACACCGTCTACATCCTAGTATATATATAACTAGAAAAAGAATTTTGAGTGAGAAGTTCTCACAGAAAGCTATCCACTCATCTTGACTCTTCTTTTATAGAAATCTTCTTCACTCTCGCCCTTTTATCACCTTCGTTGCCCGTAGTCACTACATATATAAAAATCACACATTTTTATATTTTGATGTCTTTAAAATAAAAATCACATTTTTATTTATTCACTTTCAATTTAAAAATCATATTTTTATAATCACTTCATATATTTAAAAATCGAATTTATAAAAATCTGGTTTTTATTTCTAAAACCATATGCTAATTTTATTTTTAAAACCTTATGTATATTTTATTTTAAAAACCTTATGTATATTTTATTTTAAAACCTTATGTATATTTTATTTTTAAAACCTTATGTATATTTTATTTTTAAAACCTTATGTATATTTTATTTTTAAAACCTTATGTATATTTTATTTTAAATTCTAACCTTTTTATTTTAAAATTTTCAGATTTTATAAAATAAATAATTTCAGATTTTATAAATAAATAAATAAAACAAAACAAAATACAAAGAAGGGAAAGGAAAGGGGGAAAAGCTCACTGTTTTATGCTCAGTGCTGTCGAACTAGAGCTCTACACAAAGAAGCCGGCACCGCCTCAGGTACATGCCGTCGGACCTGGATCGGAAGGTGCCATGAACGACGTCGAGATCGGTGGCTCCACCGCTACAAGAATCCACCGTGAACAACTCCAGTTCATGCTCGAAAATCGCACCCAACGCTCAACGAATTCAGATCACACTGGTGTGGATTCGAAGATCAAGGGATCCTCTTTATTTTCGTTTAATAATCTCTTCGAATTACTGCTTGGATTGAACGAATTTTGATGGAGAAATCTGGACAAATTCCACCGTACATCGGCTTGAACGGGGGCGGAGAATTAGGGTTTTAATTTTGTGAATTCTGATTGGCCCTAAATTATTTATATATAATATTTTTAATATTTAAATTCTAAAAATACTAGTTTATCGTGACGAACACCAAATCAAACCCAACGACTGTCGCCCCTAGCGTAATACCTCCATTCCGGACACAATGGAATATGTTTCATAAGTCAATTCGGTTGTTTCAATCAGCTTTCATCAAAATTACATTATAAATCTATATATTCAATTTTAAACGTACAATTCAATTTACCATGGTCACATACTAACTAGAAAAATTCCAGAAAAATATTCTCTAGCTTCGTATTGACGATACGGTCCTAACAAAACTAGTTTCGTCGAATTCTGAGACCTTTAGAAAAATGGCCATTTTCCAGTTGATTAAAATCAACTGAAACTAGTCAAACGCGTTTTCTTTTGCCACGCTCACATATTGATTCGAAAAATTATGAAATTTGAAACCTAGCAATAACTTTACATCACGGACCCAACAAAACTGGTTTCGTCGAAATCCGAGGTCGTTTGCAAAATGTCCATTTTTAAGGGCCTGAATTCTATAGCGACTATTCAGAAATTTCAACTGGACATATCTTTTGATTCCCGCTATGAAATCTTGATCTTTCGAATTCGATAGAAAGATATTATCAATTAGATCCTATCATTTTTGTTTCACTAAAATCCGGATTGTTTTGCACCCAGTACATTCAATTGAAGTTTGAAATCGGATTATGGAACTACCACGCCATTTTCAATTCTATTTATAGTTATATATAATTATTTATATTCAAACGACGCCGTATATAATATATACGTTCTAATTCTGTTCAAAGTAAATTTTCGTCGATATTATTTAAAATAGTTCATTTTAAATATTCAAAATTCGTCAAAATTGCCAAAATAAAAATTTTAAACTGGCCCAGATTTTCCGGGTTATTACAATCTCCACCACTTAAAACTTTTCGTCCCCGAAAAGGAACAAAGTCGAAAGTGGTTTGATTAATCAACTCTACGTTCGATCTGGCTTCCACTCTCCAACTTTTCAGTTTCTGAGAATTTTCAAATTCTTCAAAAATTTGGCTAACACCCTAAATTTTCGAAAAATTTCGCCATAACCTCCCCTGCACCGGGAGCATCGGGGAATTTCAAATAGCTTCCCCGGTCCTTCTAATCTCAAAAAGAAAAAGAAAAAGCCAAGCGGCTAGCCAATAGGCTCATAAAATCATTATCACCCAAACAAAACAGTAAATTATGTAGTAAACATGTACCTATTTGTCGGGCAAACAAATTTTATTCTCTGCTCTAGCCTCCTTGCTATGACTTGTTCAATGTAAGTATATGTATATGCAGGCAAATGCAACCAATTGCCGATACAATTCAATATTTGATGCAATTAGGCATAATGGTTCAGAATTAGCAAACAAATAGGCAAACAACACAAACATCAATCAATTAGTGGATTAGAGTTTTAAATTCATAATTTTGATATATATACAGAAAATCATGTTTTTGATGCCAATTCACAACAATGTGTTCTAACTATATAAGTTTTGGTTCTCACACCAGTCTAATGGAAATATATAGAAATCACACCTTCGAAACTCGAATATGAATACTGATGATGATGCACCATCATCAGAATCATCCCCGGATATCTAGAATGTGATTCTATATCTATCCAGTATATTAAAACTTCGAATATACGTTCATGACGCGTATACGCGAAATCTTTATATATTGGATTGCCCATATTCAAAATAAATAAATAATTAAATACGTATAAAACGATTTAAATTTTCAAAACAAAATTGTTTTCATTTGAAAAATATACTCTTCACACTCGTTCTAGGATACTACTGATCCTATCTCTAACGAGTCATTCTAATTGGATATTGCTAATCCAATATCTGATGAATTCTTTCGTATGGTTCTAATGTGTCTTGTTCTCGAGCTCTGTAAACCAAAGCTCTGATACCAAACTGAGACGACCCGAACTTCCCTGTGAAGGAAAGCACGGATAGAATTGAGGACAAGACAAAATAGAACGCATACAGAAGAACATTTCATTGTTATTACAACAATTCCATCAGATACAAGAATATACAGAGTAAAAATGAATAAATTACATTTGACAAATATCAGAGATTACAATAAATTACATAGCAGCGGAAAAATATACAAAAGCACAACTGAAAGTGATACACGGATACAGAGCTTTCCGAGCATCGTTCCAGCTGTTAATCAGGACCCTGTGAATATAAATCTGCAAAACCAAAACTACTAGCTGCCCGTGCGGAAAATAGGGGCACCCAGAGTTTAGGTTAAAACAATAAACTCCAGGTCAGTCATGTGACTGGTGTGAGAACTAAAACAGTTATTTAAAACTTTACTTTAAAGATAGTAATTCAAGGGACCACGCCGTATAACACGGAACGGGTTTCCTCCCAAGAATACTAGTGCATATAACAAAACAGCGCAATGCTCTTTGGAAAAATGAAGCTATTATAAGACCCAGGTCCCATCACACAATGCAACGCAAGACGGAGGATAGGGTTTTCCCTTATAATAGCCAAACATGCTTGGTACGTTTAAAAACAAATCATTTGATACTATAATAAGTGTATAGTGTCAAAACAATTTCAATCATAAATATCAATCATAGACGGCATGGGTACCATATATCATGTCGCCATACTAGTTCTACAATTAAAACCGCAATACACGTATTGGAAATTGGATTCCATCATGAGTCGAGGCAAGGGGCAAGCTCCTCTCCGCGTTCGAGACACTCTAGCAAATGTCTCAGGACCCCACTATGATCCTTGGATCTTCAGGGCCGGTCCTCTCTTACTTTTGAGGATTGGCAATTCCTGAACACACGTTTCCCGGTCCTTACAGACCTATATCCGAGGCGCCTCGTATCCAACAACCACACAGGTGAAAAGTATATAAATGTCAGGGCTGGTAGGTCACTAACACCACCTTAGCTAGAAAGAAACGTCGTGTTCTCCCTGCAGTCACTATCCCGTTTTTGACTCATACCGAGGTGTGAGGCTCGCGAATTCACGTTATACACACAAAGCTACGCCACACAGGCCATGCTTTGATCATCAACCACAAGACTTTGCTTTTCAACAGAAGCCCTGATCAATTGCCACTTACGCGTGCCACACTGGCAATTCACTCCATGCGACTGATGTCCATCGATATACAACCTCTGAGCTCGTACGTCTCAGAGAAGGGCGTTAAGCAAGAGAATAAATTCTCCGCCGCCAAACTGATGTATATTTAATAGAGATCAATCAACACAGAATAAAATCCAATGTCAGACACACAATCCATTTACAAGTTCGTTCTGGGTCTGAACGAAACCGGAGGCACTTTCCTCGCATATCCATCCATCTCCAAGTACGTCTGGACGATCCCCAACTGTTTCCCTCATCTTGGGTGTACAGCCCAATCAAGATCATCAGTAATCACCCAAACGATGTGAAGACTTCCGGTCTTCAACCACCGTCTTCATCTTCGACATCTTGTCGAATCGGTTATTCAGAATGGGTATAACCCGGCCTTTCTGAATAACCCACGTATATAATAAACAAATGTTACACAAACACAATGAACGCCTCATTCCAATTCAGAATATTCTTTTCTTCACAAAATCACATTCTTAGGGAAATGTTCCCATTAATTTTATCCAAGATAAATTCTTCTAAATTTATCCTAAAATCTTCCTTTGGATATCATTTCAAACTAGTTGGGATTAACGAACCACACCGAAGTAATTATTTATTTTATTTCCCAATCCCAACCTATATATCCTATGGAGAAAACTGGTAATACTCCACATCTAACACCACGGTGTTATCGGTAAAATTAATTACCATTTCACGTTCAAATCTAATTAAAGATTTAACTATCGCTTTGGAGCAAAACTGGTGGTACTCCATTCTCGATCACCTTTCAGATTTGATAATTTAAATTATCAATTCACATTTTTAATCTAATTAAAGATTCATTAAAACTCCACTTAGTTTTAATCTTCTCAAAAATCAATATCTTGCCTTTAACTGGGTTAAAGAACCAATGTCATCTAAAACACGATTCACGATAAACCCAAATCACATTTGATATTAAATACAAGGCTCTGAATAGAAAATATATCGGCTTATATTCAATATCAAATTCTGAAACCAACAAATATCGTATTGGAATTAACGATATAAAATATATCTTTCAAATTCCCATAACAATATCTGTATAGTCACGAAATCCAACATCGAAATATCCCGAAGATAATTTCGATTCAGCTTCAGTCCAATTCACATATTGGGAATATTGATTATTTTTAAAATCACTTTCAAATTCAATTTATTTATTTCACAAATAAATTGATTTTAATTCTAGTTCAAAACTAGTTCATTTCGATAAAAATCTATTTGTATCTTTTCAAATGTGGAATTCTCCAGCTCAAATCTTCCCAAATCATTTCTTATGATTTTACACAAATTATTAATATTTTTAATAATTTTATCAAGGCCCGTACAGTCGATTTCCAACAACGGCCATCGAACTGCACTTACAACGACCTTTTCTGAAATTGATTTGGATATAATTCCAAATCTAACCGTTGGATTTCAGATTTCTAATATTCATTGGTAAGCTCTTTTCGATACGAACCCAACGTTCCGGTTTTAGGAGAATCCGACGGTCGGATCTCCCGCAATGTCCGTTTGAAATAAATGGTCGAAATTCACGAACTGCCGCGGCGCGGCGCGTTCTATTCAGGCCATTATATTATATATATAATATATATAATATATATTTCGTCGATTTCTATTTAAAAAGAATTTTATAAATCGTTTTAAATTCGTATCCAAAACAATTCAACTTCTACATTCAATTTCAAATAGATTTGATTTCAATTCATCTCGAATTCATTTCAATTTAATTCAAATTCAAATTCGTTTCAATTCAATTCAAATTGAAATTCGTTTCAATTCAAATTGATTTCAATTTAATTTCGATTCGAATTCAATTAAATTTCAGTTCGTTTTCAATTCAACTTGAATTTGTTTTATATTCAATTCCATTCGAAGTCCTTTTATATTCAATTCAAATTCGTTTTCTTTTCAATTCGAATTTGCTATAATATTCATTTCAATTTGAATAAAATCGATATAAATATCGTTCACGTCAAAATGGCGCAAAACTAATCAACACGGCTTTATATTTTTCACAACTTCTTTATTCTATTCAACGAATGAATATTTTTCCCATTCAACACATGAATCTATATTTCTTTCCACACACGACTAATCTCAACACATGAGTGCTGTCAACACATCACTATTGTTGTTATGTAAAATATTTTATAAAACTACGGTATCTATCGTTTGATTTTAATTAGACTCCACCGCGAAGTAGATTCTAATTGTAAATATGATAAAGATGTAATTTATTTTATTTAAAATATTTTACTCAACACATGAATAGTTTCAACACATGATCATCGTCAACACATGACTATTTTTATATTCAACACATGAATTTTCTATTAGTTCATTTATTCAATAAAATGATATTTTTATTTTTCTAACATATTTTAGAAAAATTCGGCGGCATAACGGCACGATACTAGAAACGGGACAAGGCCTAGCCTTATCCCCGGTCTAGTGAAGGCCCACGCCATTCACACATCAATCAAATCAATTTCATTTCACCAAACAATTTCCATTCAATCAAATATTCTAACTAACCACTCAACCAAACAATTTAACAAACAAGCCATCCATGGTCTGTGGATGACGGGTGTCGGGTGCTACTAAACACCGTCTACATCCTAGTATATATATATAACTAGAAAAAGAATTTTGAGTGAGAAGTTCTCACAGAAAGCTATCCACTCATCTTGACTCTTCTTTTATAGAAATCTTCTTCACTCTCGCCCTTTTATCACCTTCGTTGCCCGTAGTCACTACATATATAAAAATCACACATTTTTATATTTTGATGTCTTTAAAATAAAAATCACATTTTTATTTATTCACTTTCAATTTAAAAATCATATTTTTATAATCACTTCATATATTTAAAAATCGAATTTATAAAAATCTGGTTTTTATTTCTAAAACCATATGCTAATTTTATTTTTAAAACCTTATGTATATTTTATTTTAAAAACCATATGTATATTTTATTTTAAAACCTTATGTATATTTTATTTTTAAAACCTTATGTATATTTTATTTTTAAAACCTTATGTATATTTTATTTTTAAAACCTTATGTATATTTTATTTTAAATTCTAACCTTTTTATTTTAAAATTTTCAGATTTTATAAAATAAATAATTTCAGATTTTATAAATAAATAAATAAAACAAAACAAAATACAAAGAAGGGAAAGGAAAGGGGGAAAAGCTCACTGTTTTATGCTCAGTGCTGCCGAACTAGAGCTCTACACAAAGAAGCCGGCGCCGCCTCAGGTACATGCCGTCGGACCTGGATCGGAAGGTGCCATGAACGACGTCGAGATCGGTGGCTCCACCGCTACAAGAATCCACCGTGAACGACTCCAGTTCATGCTCGAAAATCGCACCCAACGCTCAACGGATTCAGATCACACTGGTGTGGATTCGAAGATCAAGGGATCCTCTTTATTTTCGTTTAATAATCTCTTCGAATTACTGCTTGGATTGAACGAATTTTGATGGAGAAATCTGGACAAATTCCGCCGTACATCGGCTTGAACGGGGGCGGAGAATTAGGGTTTTAATTTTGTGAATTCTGATTGGCCCTAAATTATTTATATATAATATTTTTAATATTTAAATTCTAAAAATACTAGTTTATCGTGACGAACACCAAATCAAACCCAACGACTGTCGCCCCTAGCGTAATACCTCCATTCCGGACACAATGGAATATGTTTCATAAGTCAATTCGGTTGTTTCAATCAGCTTTCATCAAAATTACATTATAAATCTATATATTCAATTTTAAACGTACAATTCAATTTACCATGGTCACATACTAACTAGAAAAATTCCAGAAAAATATTCTCTAGCTTCGTATTGACGATACGGTCCTAACAAAACTAGTTTCGTCGAATTTTGAGACCTTTAGAAAAATGGCCATTTTCCAGTTGATTAAAATCAACTGAAACTAGTCAAACGCGTTTTCTTTTGCCACGCTCACATATTGATTCGAAAAATTATGAAATTTGAAACCTAGCAATAACTTTACATCACGGACCCAACAAAACTGGTTTCGTCGAAATCCGAGGTCGTTTGCAAAATGTCCATTTTTAAAGGCCTGAATTCCATAGCGACTATTCAGAAATTTCAACTGGACATATCTTTTGATTCCCGCTATGAAATCTTGATCTTTCGAATTCGATAGAAAGATATTATCAATTAGATCATATCATTTTTGGTTTCACTAAAATCCGGATTGTTTTGCACCCAGTACATTCAATTGAAGTTTGAAATCGGATTATCGAACTACCACGCCATTTTCAATTCTATTTATAGTTATATATAATTATTTATATTCAAACGACGTCGTATATAATATATACGTTCTAATTCTGTTCAAAATAAATTTTCGTCGATATTATTTAAAATAGTTCATTTTAAATATTCAAAATTCGTCAAAATTGCCAAAATAAAAATTTTAAACTGGCCCAGATTTTCCGGGTTATTACACTGAGCCTTCTGCTATTTTTGGTGGAGTGGAACCCAATGTGAGATTTCTAATTTATAAACGATATGGAAAACGATGATATATAAATTATATGGTCGATGTATGACTTATATAAGCATTGTACACCTCATGTATAAGCGTTGTATAGGTTGTACGTTCGATGTATAAGTTATATATGCGTTGTAAAAATTATATATGTGTTGAAATAGAAGTGAAATGCTTATATAATATATATATATATATATATATATATATATATACACGCCCCTCGTCCACAAACCATGGACGATATTTATTGATTGTGATTGGTGTGAAAATTGGTTGATAGCGAATGGTTGATTATAATTGTTTGTGGTTGAAATTGATTGATTTGTGGTTGAAAAATACCCATTTGAGGTTGAGAATTATTTGGTTGAAACCACATAGGATTAGTTTGTGGAAATGGAAAAATATATATACATGCCACCTGCGTGCGAACTAGATGCATGATTCCCCATTGTCAAAAGCTGCGAGGCTTTAAGGTAGAACGAGGAGCCGTACTAGGGACGGCCCCGGTTTTAACTACCCTGCCGTTATGCTGCCGAAATTTTGAACAATATTCATGTGTTAGAATTATTTTCATGTGTTGACACTATATTCGTGTGCTGTATAGAAATTCATCTATTGAACGACATTCATGTTTTGAAATAAATTGTTTTGCAACAAAAATCACCTTTTTATCTATATATATAAACTATAGAAAACCTTCATGTGTTGAATTGAAATTCATTCGTTGAATAGAAATTCATGTGTTGAATGGTATTCGTGTTTTAATTATAAAAATCATCTTTTTATCTATATATATAAACTATAGAAAACCTTCATGTGTTGAATTGAAATTCATTCGTTGAATAGAAATTCATTCGTTGAATAGAAATTCATGTGTTGAATGGTATTCGTGTTTTAAATACAAAAATCACCTTTTTATGTAACGACCCGACTTTTTGCCCGGTTCTCGTCGGTAATTTAACCGACTTAAACCGTTCATAAAGACGAATTGTTATGGGTACATACATACATTGAACAAAATAACAGAACTTTTCATTTCTCAAGAACAATATTGCATCAGAGTTACATGAATATCAGAGTTACAATGTAAACATATACAACGGAAGAAAGAAAATATACTCTCAGCGGAAGATCAAAATGATACAGCGGATGCTTCAAACCCTAGTGTGAAATCCAATCCAGAAAGCGCTTCGAATCTTAATCCAACGATCTATAACTGCAAAACTAAACTACTGGCTGCCCATGTGGAAATTAATGGACACCCAGAGTTTAGGAAGGAACAATAAACTCCAGGTCAGTCATGGGACTGGTGTGAGAACATAAAACAGTTGTTTTTAGGATTTATTTTAAAGTTGGGAAATTCACCGGACCATGCCGCTAACGCAGAACGGGTTTACTCCATGTGAACACCCGTGCATATAAATACGCAATGACCTTTTGAAAATGAAGCTATCATAAGCTCGTCCCACATCACACAATGCAAGCGCACACCAGATGGGCGAGTTTTATCTTATGATAACCAAACATGCTTTCATACGTGAGAATCCTCTTTTCAATGCCATAATACATATATAGTGTGGAAAACATTTCGCAAATAAATGTATAAATCCTAGACGGCATAATATCCCATAATATTATGTCGCCATATATATATATATATATATATATATATATATATATGTACAATCAAAATCGTATGGCTCGTATTGGAGTTTTGGGTTTCCAACTTGATGATTCCTGGCACGAAAGATCAATCGGAACACAAACGAAATGTAATCACGGGTTTTTCATCCAGATGCGAACACCAATACAAATCGCGAGGCAGATCCACGGTTTTCGACCAGACACGACCCCCCGAACATACCCTATTCCATAAATCACAAGTGGTTTCCCACTGCTGCAGCGGTCGTCATCATCACGTATATATATACACAACCTAACCGCCAGTTTCTCATCATCCGGGGTGTGAGGTTTGTCGATGTCACGTCATACACAAAACATGCCTAGAAAAGTAATGCCTTGATCGTACAAGCTCATTTCATATCTTAAGTATGTCACATTGTCCATTCGCAACATGACCACTGATTTCCATCCATACATAACCACTTCGAGCTCATACGTCACAAACCAGATACATATCAAATGGGAATCAGTGTTATGCTGTCAATTACAATGTCAGACACACAATCCATACAAGTCCATTCTGGGTCTGAACGGAATAAAATCCGAAAATTCTCCAAATACGTTCGGACTTTCTGCCACTCCGGTAATATGGGCATCCCTCTACTGTAGCTATTCAGTAAAGAAACCAATCAGCAGGCAGTCCGTTCGATGTGAAGAACCACGGTCTTCAATCGTCGTCTTCATATCTTCGTTATTTACGTCGTATGGTCATTTCGAATGGTTTTCAGAAAATAAATTCCGATCCCGGTCTTTCCAAATAACCAGCGCTTCATATTTCAAAACAAGTGCTTTCCATCATATATATACACATACATCTCTTAATTTTTTTTTCTAAATCTAGAAATGATTGTTTAAGAGATGATCGTTTATAGATAGTATTTTTCTTAAAGCCTTACTTCGAACAATCAATATAAACCACGGATCACGATTTCAATATTTCCTCAATTTCCATTCACTGAAATTATTCAAAACGGATTAATTATATTCAAATCAAAGGATTCATGAGTGAAAACAATTCCAAATTTAATTAAATAAAATATTTGAAAATAATACATTTATTATAAGGTGATTATATAAATATGTACTAACTTCAAAAATAGAAATGTTTAAAATAATTAATTAACATATATTTAACTTTGAAGAAGTATACAAATATAATACTTTAAACATATATATATCTTTAAAACATTTTTTTTTTGAAATTAACATACCATGTTTAAATAGTTGAAACTCATATTAATATACAAAATACTTTACTGGAATTGTTTCCTTCCCATGCCGATGATTTACATTCATATTTACACTCAAAGAGTATAACTAATTCAGAAAAATCTTGAGTTAATCAAATCAATTCGAAGACATTCAACTTCTCTCTTTCGTTCACTTAGTTCCATATTAACTTTCATAATTAACTCAAACCTTCCCGGATAAAATGACGTTATTACCATATCATTCACTTAGTCCAAAAGATCCATACTAGAGACACACGATCAGTTAGAAATTGGCTTCTTATATCCAATATATGTTTCCGTATTAAACCGATACTATAAGCGGAATTACGATATTTCCACTATTTAATTCCACAAATAGTATTAGTCATCATCCACAGAAATTATATCAAGTATTCGAAGATCACTTCTATCCAATTTAATCAAATGTAAAATTTCATTTGAGCTCAAGATCAAATGATGTAAATTCAGGTCATTTGAAAAACAATTTATAACACCGCATCAAATTATAATTCGGATAAAAATCTAGGTTTCAAATTCACATTATGCACCCCACCTGAATCACAAGATGCTTATCATTAACTAAATATTTAATTCACTAAATAATTAACTTTTCTTAATACTCACTTTACATTTTTTTTCACAATATCATTAACATAAGCGGTAATTAAGTTCAACACAAAATTTCATTTAAGCTATATCAACTCAAAAATCAAAAATCAAATACATTATAATATCATTTATTTTTTATGATAACATGTTAATTGGTTTTCAAAAATGGAATTTATTTATACTATCAAATTAATAAGTTTCCAAGTATTACTCAACCGTTATTTCATTCCATATTTAACAATGTTAATAACATAACTTAGTTAATACGTCGCTTTAATGACACCATATAATTTAAATTAACATTATCAATTGTATTCCCTATTATAAAATGTTAATTTGGGAAAATTATTCGCGAAATCAAATATTACTTAAATTAGCAAATGTTATCGAACCAAGAATGTAGGTATTACTAAGTCAATAACATTTTTAAGTTAATAAAACACTACATATTCACAAATTTGTCATTTAACCAAAAAATCATTTCTTAATTAAATTTAGGAATTTTTTTTTTCGCTGACAATTCATATAAGGACGTAGTGAGTACATATAGATCACATATGCATTCAACCACCATTTTATACATTCACTTTCTACATGCAATCAACCAATAAAATTTCAAATACGCGTTACACTAACGCGCCTCAATTGCATTTATTTTGGTAACCATCACACACTATCAATTTCTACATGCAATCAACCAATAAAATTCCAAATACGCGTTATACACTAACGCGCCTCACATGCATTTATTTTGGCGACTATCATACACTAACAACAATTAATTAGTCATTCATGCAACTGCACATTTCAAATTCATTAACTATGCATGTAAAATAAAATAAATTTAAATTGTTCTCACCTTAATTGCTTTCCAGGAAAAACACTATTTTTCTTTCTGTGTGTCAATCTTTATACTTGCGCTCTCTCTCCCTTTCTTTCTGCTTCCTCTCTTACGTCTCTTTTTCCTTTGCTTTGTTTCTTTTTTTTTTTTCAGAGAAAGGATTGGGCACAAATGGGTTCACGTTAAAAATTGATGCAGCAAGCTCGCATGCGCATGCAAGAGAATGGGCATGCCTGCAAGAGACTTTTTTTTTTCTTTTATAAACTTGGCTTTCAATTGATAAAGGAAATTCCACATGCAACTGGAGTGGTGCCGTGAGCTAACTTTGAAACTGAGAAACACATGTAAGTGGAGTCGAAGCATATATACAAGAGGGGAGAGGCCGACAGCATGCATGCATGCACAGGCTTCGCTTCTCATTTTTCTTTTGTATGAAGAACCCGGAAAACTAGAAGTGTGAAATGGAAGAGTAAAAGTTGATTTTTTTTTTCGAAGTAGTCGGAAGCTTGAACGTTGGTGCCTAGGACATCTACAGGGGGAAAGAGGGGTTTGCACGGTGAGGGTCAATAGAAATGGCCAAACGTTTTAAAAGGGGAAGGGAGAACGCATGAAGGAGACACGAGATGAAAGTGGGTCACGGAAAAGTCGGTTTGCAGATTTGAAGGTGGACATCTATTTGTACGCAGAGATTTCGAGAAGAAAGGGGAGCAAGCGCGTCTCAGCATGCAAGCTTTCACGTTGGTTTTTTTTCTTCATCATACATTGGAAGCTTGAGACAAATTGGAGAGAAAACTAAAAGGGGCAGAAGGAAAAATGTTGGAGTGAAAAAGAGTTTCAAAACATGTATGAAATGTGAATTGGAGAACGCGTGGCACCCATTCCACAATAGAGAACCAAGTGGCAATACTTGCTTCGTGCATTCAACACGTTTTTTTTATACGATATGAAATACATGCAGCGAAAGATGGCGGTACATAGCCCATGAACTACTCCTAGTTTTGAACATGTTGAGTACATGGAACATTCCCTCTTTTTTCCTTTTTCCACAACTTGTACACCGAAGTTTTTTTTTCGATTTCTTTCATTTCTAATTATCGATAACCATCAACACCAAACTAACAATATAATCGTATGTAATAATGTTCCACGATCCCAGAACAGTAATAAAACAGACCGGTTGATTGATTTTGCAAGGTGTCAAAGAGGACCACAGTTACCCCAAAATACATCAGAAAATTATATTCTTATTTTCCAAAATAAAAATTACAGAAAATTTTTATAAAATAATTTAAGACTACGCAAACTGAAACTGAACAAAAATTTGTAACGAATATTTAATTATAATTAAATTTCAAATTCTGATCAATTTTATTAACTAAATTACAAATCGTTTTAACAATTCAACTAACTGTTAAACGTTTTCTCCAAACAAACATTGTTGTAACAAATTTAACAATAAAATTAAATTTTCAAACATTTAATATACTATTATCGCCTAAAAAATTTATTCAACAATAATTTAGACCTTTTAAAATTTATTCCAAAATTCATATTAAATTCAAATTTGATTTCAAAAATCTTAGGTCGTTACATTCTCCCCCACTTAAGGCTTTTCGTCCTCGAAAAGGAGGGTTCGTAAAATTATACATAAGCAAAATAAATCTTACGTATAATTTGTTGAACAAAATATTTACAAGCTTTATTAACCTTGAAACTTATCAAATGGTTTACGTGAGCGCTATTTTCATATGACTAAATTTGGTAAAACTCTTATATCAAATGCTTATTTATACAAACATAGATCGTTATATTAGAAAGATATAAATTGTTGGAAAGGCCAAAAAGAAGTTTGAGTTCTCATTAAAATTTGTAAGCATTTGAAACTCAAAATGACTTCTCGGACCTAGAATCGCTATTTTCATTTCATTGAAACACTACGTATTTATATAGAGAAATATACTTTACCTCGGGACTTCCAAAACCAAATTCGCTTTCAAATTTAAAATATACTCTGATGAAATCAAAATGTTATTAGTTTGAGAAGTTAATCCTCATGATAGGGCAACTGAGTATCACCCATCGCACGAAATCCAATTTCTTATCACAACCCAGTTTTAGTAATGGTTACTCGGACAATCCAAATCATTTCATATCCCGAAGTTGTAAATCATTTTACGTCCATAATTTACAAATACTTATTGTTCTCTAAACGTTTCAAAATATCGGGATTCCAGTCGTCGAAATTTCTTTTATTTATAAGTCATTCATCACGTCCAAAATAATTGGAAAAATTCATTCAATTGAGAATAAAATTTCTACTTCAAACATACAAGATTATGTTCCAGAATTTCAAAATCAAGGATCTTATTCAAACGTTTCAAATTTCTCCGAAACATCTAACTATTTACATCAGTTAATGTTTATATAACCATATAATTTTCCTTCCAATTGATATGATTTCTTTAGTAGCTTTCTAAATAAGTTTTTCTACATTCTGTAGTAAATGAACATTTACTATGTAAGTCCTTTTTAACTTCTTTTAGTCCAAACTAACAATATAATCGTATGTAATAATGTTCCACGATCCCAGAACAGTAATAAAACAGACCGGTTGATTGATTTTGCAAGGTGTCAAAGAGGACCACAATTACCCCAAAATACGTCAGAAAATTATATTCTTATTTTCCAAAATAAAAATTACAGAAAAATTTTATAAAATAATTTAAGACTACGCAAACTGAAACTGAACAAAAATTTGTAACGAATATTTAATTATAATTAAATTTCAAATTCTGATCAACTTTATTAACTAAATCACAAATCGTTTTAACAAATCAACTAACAGTTAAACGTTTTCTCCAAACAAACATTGTTGTAACAAATTTAACAATAAAATCAAAATTTCAAACATTTAATATACTATTATCGCCTAAAAATTTTATTCAACAATAATTTAGACCTTTTAAACTTTATTCCAAAATTCATATTAAATTCAAATTTGATTTCAAAAATCTTAGGTCGTTACATTTTATCTATATATAAAAACTATAGAAAACCTTCATGTGTTGAATTGAAATTCATTCGTTGATAGGAAATTCATGTGTTGAATGGTATTCGTGTTTTGAAATAAAGTAGTTTATAATAAAAATCATATTTTTACCATCTATATGAACTATATAAAATAGTCGTGTTTTGAAAGAAATTGTTTTATAATAAAATCATATTTTTACCATCTATATGAACTATATAAAATAGTCGTGTTTTGAAATAAATTGTTTAATAATAAAAATCATATTTTTATTATATACATGAATTGTTAAAAATAGTGAAGTGTTGAAATAGAAGTTAGTTTGATAAAAATATCATTTTTATCAAAGGTATGATAAGAATAAAGCTTTGAAATCGAAGAATCGATATATATATATATATATATATATAAATAGAATTGAAATATATCGAATAACGAAGCTGCAGTTCATATTTTGAAACCGTGATTTCAAACGATTAGTGCGGGAGATCCGACCATCGGATTTTCCCAAAACTGAAACCGTTGGGTTCGCTTTGGAAATATCTTTCCAACGACACCAACTTTGCAAAGATCCAACGGTTGGATTGTCTGGAATGTTTAATTCAAATCTGAAGAAAAACAGCGCCAGAATCGATTATGTATATATATATAATTAAATTGAATCGAATAACGATGCCGCAGTTCGTATTTTGAAATCGAAACTTCAAACGATTGTACCGGGAGATCCGACCGTCGGATTTTCCCGAAACTGGAACAGTTGGATTCGTTTTGAAAAGATCTTTCTAATGATGTAAATTTTGTGAAGATCCAACAGTTAAATTTTCAGATATATGTAAATCAAATCTGAAGAAAAACAGTGCCACGACCGCGTTATGGCCCGGAGCGTCGTTTAAATAAATTGGCCATTTATAAATAAATAAAATTGTGATAAATCGTTGTAAAATATTATAAATGATATGGATGTGAAATTTAGAAACTAACTGAAGGTTGGCTAAGTCGAATGGTTTCCTGGGTTTTGATCTGATGTTGGTTTCGGCCTTCGGGGTTAGTATTTGGGAAATCGTTCTCTTACTGATTGACGGTTAGTAACTAATGAATTGAAATCAGGCGTATGTTGTGTTTGTGTAGCACATGTTTATTATATACGCGAGTTGCTCAGAAGGACCGGGTTTATCCCATTCTGAATAACTGAATCGACGATAAGAAATCGAAGATGAAGACGGTGGTCGAAGACCGGAGATCTCCACCTCGTTTGGATGGTAACTGATGTCCTGATTGGGAGGCATCCCGAAATATGGATAATGAGTGGTGACCGTCCAGACGTACGTGGGAATCGATGGGTTTGAGAGGTATATAGTGCCTTCGGTTTTGTTCAAACCCAGAACGGACTTGCAAATGGACAGTGTGTTTGACATTGGAATTTATTCTGTGTGATTGATAGCCATCAGTTGCATGGTGTGAATTGCCTGTGTGGCATGCTAAGACGCATTGATCAAGGCTTCTGTTGAAAAGCAAAGTCTTGTGGTGATGATCAAAGCACCGCCTGTGTGTCAGATCTTTGTGTATAACGTTAATTCGCAAGCCTCACACCCCGGTATGAACCAGAAATAGGAGGAGGACCTCAGGGAGGACATGCGTTTATTTCTAGTTAGAGGTGGTGTCTGTGCTTAAACTAGCTGATATTTATATTATTTTCACCTATGTGGTTGTTGCTGTTGCGAGGAGCCTCGGTTATATCGGTCGATCCGGGATCGATGGGGTCATTCGTTGGCTCGTTTACGCCCCAAAGGGCGAGGAAACGTAGTGTTTAGGAATTTTAATCCACATCGGTGGACCGACCCTGTCGCTCCAAGGGCCCACCTGAGTCTAGGTCCTTAGACATGGGCTAGATTGTCTCGAAGTTGGTAAGGACTATCTTTTGCCTTGGTTCATGATGGAAATCCAATTTCCAAATACGTGACTGTGCGGTTTTGATTGTATACCTATATATGGCGACATAGTGGTATGGGTCATTAATGCCGTCTATGATTGATATTTATGATTGTGTATGAAATTAGAAACTAACTGTAAGCGAGATAAGATGGATGGTTTCTTGGGTATTGGTCTGATGTTGGTTTCGGCCTTCGAGGTTAATACCTATGGAATCGTTCTCTTACTATTTTACAGTTGGAGTCTGATTATCAAATGCTTTTGTTTTATTCGTATCAAGCATATTTTGGCTGTTATAAGGAAAAAATTCTATCCCCCGGTTTGCGTTGCATTGTGTGATGGGAACTGAGTCTTATAATGGCTTCATTTTTATAAAAAGCATTGCGATGTTTAAAAGATTTAATTGTTTTAAAGCACTGGCAATCCAATGGAGTAAACCCGTTCCGTGAAAGTGGCGTAGTCCTGTGATTAGCCATATTATAGAAATGTGTTAAGTAGATCTCTCATACCAATCCCATGACTGACTCGTAGTTTGTTTCACTTGCAAACTTGGGTGCCCCGTTTTCTACACGGGCATTATTTATTTTTTATTCTTTATTAATTTATTATTATTATTTTTTATATTTTATTTATATGTTATATTTTTATTATATTTTATATATATATATATTTTTTTTATTTTTTTTATATAATTATATTAAATATTTTCAATTTTTTATTATTTATATTTATATATAATTTATGTTTTATATATATATATATATAATATTCTATTTATTATTCAATTATATATTTATTATTATATATTATAATTTTTTTAAATATATAATTTTATATTTATATATTATTATAATTAATTTATTGTTATATTATTTAATTATATATATTATTATATTTATTACTTTATTCTTTTTATTTTGGATATTCCACAAAATTAGTTATTTGATTTGGGTCCGATCTTATCAGAGGAAGGACGTTCAATAAACGTCTTACATTCCAAATCACTGCAGTAGACATGCTAGGACATTTCCTAGTCCATACCTTTTATGGTGTTTTTAAATCATTTTAGTAGGATTAAATGCAATTGTTCAAAATTTAATTCATAAGAAGATCTATATGACTTATCTTGGTTGTACCATATCTTATAAGGTGTGATTTCTCCTTTCAGACACACCATTTTCAATATGGTGTTCTAGGTGGAGTGAGTTGTGAAACAATTTCAAGCTCATCTAGATAGTCATTAAATAATTGGCTTAAATATTCTCTTTTGATCTGTTCGAAAAGTTTTATTTTCTATTAAAAATTGGTTTCTAACTTCACTTTCAATTCTTTGAACTTTTCAAAAGATTCTTATATGTGTTTCATAAGATACACATATCTATATCTACTGATATCATCAGTGAATATAATGAAGTAATAAACCTGCCTCTAGCTTATGTATTCATTGCTCCATGTACATCATTATGTATGAGACCCAATACTCATTGCTCATTCACTGTGTCAAGTGAAAGGTGATTCAGTTATTTTGCCTAATAAACAAGATTTGCATTCTTTATATGATTCAAAATCAAATGATTTCAAAATTCCATCATTATGGAGTTTTGATATGCTTTCTTGTTTATATGGGCTAAATGGTAATGCTAAAGGTATATCGGATTCAAATCATTAAATTTAATCCACTCTTTAATTATGTCAAGTACATTATAGTTAACGAATTATAAAGTTCATTAATTATTTGTGAAATTACATTAATTATTTCATTTAAATAAAATGAATAACAATTATTCTTTTATTATAAACGAAATTTAAACTTGTTTGAACAAGATTCATAATAACATTTATTTTATATGGAATTTCATAATAACAATTATTTTATTTATTTAATTAGGCCAATGTATATATAACAAGAATTTACTTCCCATTGATAATCCAACAACGTTTGCTTCATTTCTCAATCATAAGTTCACTTGTCTTTTCAGATTTCTACTTATTTTGCAATTTCTGTAAATTCACATACATTTATGTGATCCATATCTACTATCTAATACTAGGGATGTATAAGTAGATTTTATAACATTTATATCTTATTCGGTTGGAGTTACACTTCAACTTTCATCTTAGATCTTCGATATTTGTTAGAACAACTACATTTTAATTTGTTTGAGGACAATCCTCAAATTTTAATGTTAGTAAAGAAATTTGATTTAATTTAATTTATCCTTCTGAAAGGTTAATTAATTAATACAGTTATTTAATATCTATAGTAGATAATAAATAATAACTGATTCTGTAATATTTATTTAATACAAAATTTTGACGATCAAAATTTATATTAACATAAATATGTAAGTTAAAATAAAATACGCTCCCACTCAAATTAGCATCCCTCTGTTTATATATATATATATATATATATATATATATATATATATATATATCATTATATACATATAATGGTGTTCCAAGATCCATATCTAGTCAGGCCTTGACCCAACTTTGGCTAAACCCAAAACACAACCTTTTAGGTAGACATCTAATGTCAATTATATTGTCTATATAACTCTTGGATCGCATGTTGAACATTTTGTTTAGTATTATTCATTTGCTCAAAATATAGAATAATTCATGCTTTTGTCTCTAAGGCCATAATCCTATTATGCAGCCTAGTTAAGTCAGACCCAATAATAGGTTGGAGCACCACATTTACTCCATCGCATATAACAAAAAGAAAAGGTGCACAACGCTTTGGCGTTAGTTACATCTAGTGATATTGGAGAGTGATGAGTATATTATTGGAAGACGTCACCATGACTTAATATAACAAAATTTTTCTTTTAGAGGGAATTTGTAATTCGTATTAGCGAACAATATTAAAGTTTTATCCACATATATCAAAATATATGTATTTTATATTCGAAATATCAATTGAATTTAAATAATATATATTAAGCATATATGTGTATTTAAATTCAACGCTATTTTTATATATATAGGAAGCGTGCCTATTTATCTTTAGAACATTTCAAAAACAAAACAATTGTGTAAATTTTGCATTCACTAAATAGACGCATATTTTTCACACATGGTTATAATTATATTAACGTCAACTTTTGCAAATGTTAAATACAATTATAACGCAAGCCATAACCCCTGATTTATTAAGCCTGGCCCATTGCTTTTGATGTTAATATATAGCCCATGTCATATTACAAACATTTCGTAATTCACACACACACACACACACACACACAAACACACACACACACACACACACACACACACACACACACACACACACATATATATATATATATATGCCAAATATATTGAGTATATTATACACAACATCTAGTATTACTTAAAATCAAGTTAAGTCATCCACGTAGCAAACAACTACATAGTTCGGACAATATAAAAAAATTGTAGAATGATATGCAAGAATCCCTCACATGTCTAAACAATCTTAAACTGCATGCTATAAGGAATCATACATATACAGTTCTTGTGATATGTTTATAGCCTGTTACTATCTTACAAAACTCATGCAAATGTAAACAGTCAAGTTATATTTATACACAGGCTTATAATATTATACAAACTTTGAATTAAATCATGCAGATTCTAGTACATCAAAGACAATTAAAACAATATTAACTTCAGCAACACTTTTGCCTTCTTCACTAACATGACCATCCTCTCTAGCATGATTACTTAGTCAAACTGATTTTGCCATACGAATAAACTTGCAAGTATTTATCAAAATAAATAAATGCAGACGAAATATTCATTTGAATTTAAACAGAGCATCATTATGCAGTGTATATATACTATTGTTTAAATTCAAATATATATATATATATATATATATATCTCAAATATATATATATTTATATTTATATATGTGAAGTAGTACAATCATATATTGTATATTTATAGATAAGTGCATGTCTTGGTTGTTTAATGATGGAGGGGTCAATATCTGATGTATGTAAATTGATTTAAACAATTTTAATATCAATTTTATATCTTAGACATTTATCCAATGCTTTGAATTTTATAATACGAATTATATATTTACAGTTTGTAATAAAACTCATATATACAATTTACATTTTAATATATATTCAAAACAGATTTTGAAGTTATCTAAATGCCCAAATATATATACATCGTATGTATGTATGTATTTGTGTATATATGTATGTACATATATGTATATATATATATATATTACTGCAAATCATATTTGCAATATTACATTGTGAACTGGTCAATATGGGACCGTTCTAATGATAGTTTATATCTGTCATGATTATTATTTTGTAAGTCTATTAGCAAACAATAAGATAATGTGATAGAAAGATAAAATCATAACACATAAATGCATCAATATGTATCATCTTAGTGTTGTTGATTTAGTTTCTGAATAAACACAATTATAATCATATATACATGTATACCATAACAGAGGTGGATACATAACTGTGAATAGACATAGCATGTTTATAAAATAATAATTAAACTGCAGACACCATTCAACCAATATATCTATATATTTAGGCCAGTTTAATTTTCAACTTATATATACAAGACATGTAATAAAACTCAAGTATGTATTTCTACATATATATATATATATATAAATCAGATGCAATTTCAAACTAATAAATGCATATAGTCTGATTCTGCATACTTCAGTGCATCTCATTCACATAATAGTTTTGCTGATATATATATAATAATTTAAACATTCATATGTAAAATAAATACACAGATATATTACGATATGATGATACCCAACGTTATTCTAACATGAGTACAATTGCAAACAATTTCGCAGTATTTATAAATTTTGTATATATATATATATATATATATATATATATATATATATATATAGTATACAAAACTAAACCCATTTATTCCATATAACAGATTTGTATCCTTATAAACATGTTCTAATAACATGTGTAATACTAATATTATAGTATGTACAATTCCATAAGTATTCCACTGAAAAGGTGTGTGCTGTTTACAACATAATAATGATTTAGAAATTGTAATTAGTTGTGAAATAGACAGTGTAACACTTTTAATGTGATTGTACTCAACCAAAATAAACTTCAAAGGAAAATTTTCAAACAATTTGTTAATACGAGTTCATTTTATATCATTGATGTACAATGCATCATTAGCACTCATATGGGCTAAGTTAACAAGTGGGTTTAACAATAATTTTTTCTAAAATATCCATGTATGAATAAATATACAAGTCATATTTCAATATAACTATTTCCTGATATGATTCTAAATATATATATGTACACATTACCAAAACAAGTCATACTCAGTTAAGATGCATACATATAAACATTTACAATTACAATTAGCAAATTTAAATCATTTTTCATTCATGTAACAGTCCAACTGCAATATAATATAAAAACTATTCATACATACACACAATTGTACTATCATTTATATACTATATATACATAAGTAATTGACATAATATATGCTGCCTGTACAAAAGGAGGATATAATTTCTAGTTTACATTATATCACAGCATATACTATTATGGATTGACGATCATGACAAGTATTATAGAAAATCAGAACCAAATTCAAAATTTTCAGAATTTATGTGTCAGTACACACACACACATATGTGTGTGTGTGTATATATATATATATATATGTATGTATGTATATTTAATATGCAATATATATTTATCACTATAAATATATAATCTGAATGCATACATACATATATATATATATATATATATATATTTGTATTTACTAATCCTTAGTTGCAGTCCAAACTGCTCAGAATGAAACAAATTCTTCAAAACTAGTCTCTGAATCACGCTTATTAGGATGGATCAATACTAAAGTTACAATAACCAAAAAAATAAAATTGTTTCAGTCTACTAGAGGCCTTGATATACATGTATGAATAAATATTAGAATAAAATATTCTATCATTTTAATATGATTTGAAAATCATCATTATGATTTGCAAATTTTCTTAAATCCATGATCAATATAATGTATATGTATAACCCAAATTCTTAACAATGAATGTGTAAAAAATCTATTTGATCAACAAATATGAAAATTTCCTTTTGATCAAATTTATAATCTGAGTGATTTTTGATTATGGTTCATGTAGTCATAAAATAAATCTTTGGTCATCACAGATTATGTTTTAACTGTCGAAGACTATCAAGTAATCAATCCAGTTAAAAAAAATATGTGATTTTCTTTTTCGACAACAATTGTTCCAAAACCAGATTCATAATTTCAAATATATTCTAGCAATACTATTTTTTATGAAATTTGTACCAAAATGACTTTCATTTTTATTTTAATCAATCAAAACTAGTTTTTGACTTATCAATATGATTCTAGGAATATCAAATATTGTAATCACAATTGAAATTTAGTAAAAATCAGATTTAACCAACATTAAATCCATGTTCTTAATAATTTCGATTATGGATTCTTAAAACTGCAATTTCAAGAATTTTAATATTAAGAATCAAAAGGGTATCATAAGATTACTAAGTCAATATTGACATAGAAACATTATAAATCTTATATGATGAAACAATTTCGTCTAAAGAAGTATCTCTAATACAAATCGGGTTTTAATTTGAGATTATCAAACAATGAACCCTAATTTTAACTCAACCTACAAATTTATAAGAATACGACCTCGCTCTGATACCATTGAAAGATAATTTGGTTCGATTTCTCATCATATAAGTGAAATTTCAAACAAAGTAACATGATTTATTCTATAAATTTGTAAATCGAAAAGGAAGAAATCATACCGATTTGGGGTTTGCGATGATTCAGGGATTCAAAGCGGATCTGGGTTGAATCGAAGCTTTAGCGTGACAAATCGCCCCGCCTCTACAAGTATCCACACGAACGCCATTTCTCTAACTGTCTTACGAATCTAGAGGGAGAGGGGACGTAGTACTAGCCGCCGCCATTAAGGGTTTTCATTAAAAGGAAAAAAATGATCAGTATCATTTTCATGGTTTTATAAAATAAGGTTAGCCCATATTATTAAATAAACGTTAACCCTATTTCTAGGAGCCAATTGTTATACCAATTCCAATCTCAGATAAAATATCAACAGATTGACATTTGTTTACCTAGTAAATGGTTTTTCCCCTTCATAACGTTCTAAGTGTGTCACCCTATAGGTTATTATAACGTTGGCAATACTTTAAGCAATATTTAAATCATAAACAGTGAGCGACATCTAGTAATTCATCACTGCTACCCAAGTTATAATAAGATCAATTAAAGATTCGATACAACCTTTTGGTGATCAGTGTATCAATGTAATATAATCCTTTTAACCAATATATCCTGGATAAAACTAAAGGCATGGATCGTATCATCCTCTTTATAATTTAATCCGTTTTTCTTGATCGATGAGTAGACTGTTTAAAACAAATCAATATTTGAGCACGGCCATGCATTTCACAGTCTCACTCAATCAAGAGGCCCATGGATATCACTACAAATTTGTCTTAGTGTCAAATTCCATCTAGATCATTCATAGTTTTCATTTGACTTGAGATGTATCCAATAATCACCGTTATCATTACTCTGTTACGAGTAACTTTAGATGATATCAAAACACAAATTTCCTCAAATAAAATTATAATGATTTCAGGTCTGAGGACCATTACATCACTGTCACTATGAGAATAACTTATGATACTGTTAATTATATTCCATGTAGTTATCTCATGGTGTGTCAGCCCAATACGCTATTCTCCAATACGTATTTATATCTTGAGTTAAATATCACATATATTAATGATCAATGAGATGTGATCATCAGTCAATCAATATACTAGTCTCAACGCTTTATTGTTGTCCTATATAAACAATAAAACTCGACTAGAGACATTTAAGAATTATAATACTTATCATATTATATAATCTCAAATTCAAGTCTTACTCGAATTATATAATTCCTATTATAGTTCTAAGGACTTCTATTATATTAATATTTATGTTACGCAGTAAATATAATATAATAGAATATTATTTTATTACAAATAAAATAATAACATCAACAATGTTATCAATCTCGTCAAATGAATTGCCTCTAGGGCATAAACTCTAACAGACCGTCTACCGCTAACGGAGTTTATAGTGTTCCGTCCACTCTACCTAACAGGCTTACAACACTAGAGCTAGCTATTTTAACTAGACTACAATTTATTACATAGTCCTATGACCTGTCTCTCCACGCAGGGAGAGTTAAAAATAACATATTCCACATAGTAGTTACTTACATATGTGTATAGAGAGTTACAATACAAGACTACATGAAGTTAAGTAAAGGTATACATGAAATAACATGACAAGAACAAACAGAGGCCAACTATGCAAAGCAACTGTAACGAACTGTAGCTTGTCCGGCTTCTAGAGCTCCATACCCTGGTGGGCACAGCTATCATGATGGAACTGACATGTCGACCAAACTGGAATGAGCACAGTGACAGGGAGGAAACGATGGATAGCACTCCAGATAATATAGAAAAATGAGAACAAGGAGCTTCACCTTGTTCACCATATCTCCAGAGACAGAAAACAAACCAAAAAACCAGTCACATGCACATCAATTTGGCGATGATATGAACTACTCAATAAAATACAACTGAAAAACAAGGAAGGCATTACCCTGAGGTTGCTCGTTCAGGCGGAAACAACACAAACGATAACCAACAAAGATCAGTGCTAGGCATCATGTTCTACCGCTAATTGTTGATGTTGGCCCAAACGAACAAAATCAGGACTGCCATTCACTTGAACTTGCAGTCAATAAACACTAAGGTCAAAAAGATCACTATTACAAAGCTTCCAAGCACCAGAATAACATACTTAAGAACAAAGCTCCAATCGTCGATGTAAGAAATCCAAACACCTCCACCAAACATTATTCAACCAAAATAACAAAGCAGAAAAACATGACAACCAACAAGATGAAGTAAACTGCAATCATTGAATACCCGGAACCCAGAAAGACCCATTACAGAAAAAATCGAAATGCAAAATCTTTTCAAGTAGAGGGAGTTGTTGCTTACCGAGTAGACTCCGCGTAGGTGTCAGGCCTACTATAGTATGCCATAACATCAGTTGAATAACTAGCATAAGCTAGTGTTTGCCTGGAATTCCAACAACACACGGAAAGGAGGAGTTTACAGAATCGGATCCGGAATAAGAAAGTTGGGGAGATGAGGTGAATGATTGTGGGATGACCGGAACTCAGTTAGGTTTTGTGGCACAGCTTAGATCTAGAAAGATAATTTGGGATCACAGGGAAGAGACACGCGCGATGAAAACAAGGGTATGAGGAGATTTTAGATGTTAGAGAAGAGAGAAGATAAGATTTTGCAGAGAATAGGTCGCGAGAAGAGAGGAGAAGAGAAGATATAGAGATTACCCTTGTCGCTATTTACATTTCCCCCAGTGACCTGAACTCGGTTAGGTTTCTTCTTTTGACTAATTAGTATACAATATTCGAGTTACATAAACGTGATTCAGAATTTAAAAAATATATCTAGGACTAAGTACACATGTTATGAAAAGTTCTAAGATTTATTTGACTAAAAAATAATTTTATTAAATAGAATATTTTTTGGTCAAATTTTGAAAAAAATATATTGTAAATATAAAGTATTCATGAAAAATGTAGAATAGTTTTGAGAACTTATTATATGATGTTGTAATTTTTCTTTAAAAAAAATGACTTTTTGGATCATTGGTTATTTTATAGGTTGCGTTTGGCACAGGTCCCTATTAAGTTTCAAAATTAGGATCACATCCGGTCTAAAACTTATTATAAATTACATCCCTAATTTTCAAAAATTCATTAAAAAATAAAAATATATAAAAAAATCACGTAAATTCGTATTTAAATAGAACACGTTATCATATAAAAAAGATCAAAAAACCATAAAAAACCGCATCAAAAACAACAAAATACAAAAAACAACAAAACTGCAGTAATTTGCGTAAAATTATGCAAATGTTTGAAATTCTTACACACATCTGTGCAACTATTTCATTTATGCATCTGTTTTAACTTTTTTGCATACATGCATGCAAGTAATACAGAATTCTTGCACACATGTATGCAACAATCCGTAGGCATTATATCAGTTAATATTTATTTGCATGCACGCATGCAGGTATTCAGAATAAATGCACACATGTATGCAACAATCCGTAGGTATAAATATCAGTTCATTTTTACTTGCATACATGTATGTAAGAAAACAGAATACTTGCATACATGCATGCAAGTATTCACTTAGATTTTCAGTGGAAACTACTTCAGGAATACTTGCATACATGTGTGCAACTATTGCGTATACTTGCATACATGTATGTAATTTTTTTTTAATTTCTGTGGTCTTCTGGGAATATTTGTAGATTTTAAAATTATTATTTTTATATGGCAACGCACAAATTTCTGACAAAAACACGTAACTCAAATTATAGGGACCCTCTTTGAAAGTAAAACATGGGAGGGAGGCCGTTTATATTTTGAATTTTTTTAAGGATGCTGTACTAATTTTCACTATTTTATATATAGAAAAAAGTTCTTATAATCATTAAATATCAGTATAATATATATAGTTTTTAGGTTTTACGATTCTAGAAATATAGATGACCACAAAGAATTTTTTTTAAGCACTTTTGTATATTGTATATGGATAGTTTAGATAAAGTACCTGTCAAGTTTCAAAATATGCCAAATATCATTTAAAAAATACAAATTATGTTCCTAATATTAACTTACCAAATAAGTGCATAAATTCTATGAAATTGTTCAGTGAATAATTGTAGTTGTTTATGCAATTATATCCAAAATTGTAGATATTTGCACAATTTTCAATGAATAATTACACAAACTTCCGAGTTATTAACTAAACAATTGCGGAAATCTCTGAAATTATTCATTAAGTAATCGTGTAAATTTATGTAATTCTTTGAAACAATTATATTAACGTCTGTAATTATTCACTGGATAATTGCATAATTTAAGGAATTATTCCGTAATTAAATTTTAGGGGTCTAATTGACATTTTTTTGGCAAACTCGACCGATTTTTAAAGTGATCGCGAATACGATATTATTATAACAAATAATAATTACTGTTATTATAGGAAGTTAGCATATTACCAGCCTACTACAAATTCTGTTTTTAAGGTGGACCGTCCACCAAAGACATTTTTTAAGCGGAACTACCACTGTTATTTACCTAACTTACAGTACAAGAGAAAATCACTAAGACTATACTACTATTACATACCCATGCAGGGGATAACAAATATCATGAAAAAAATAACTTAGCTTAGAATATAATACAATTACACTGCATCAAAGATACAATTTCATAACAAGCCATAAAGGCAATAACATCCCAAATTTCCATGCTGCAAGAAAAAATGTCGGAGACCTAAAATGAGGTGCTACACCATCTTACTTTCAACCTATAGCTTCCATCATGAGTTCGCTACAGCAGAATGCAACACCTAGACCAAGACCTGCGTGCAATACAACCTGGCTAAGACGATGTCCTACTCCATTACAAACTCCTGCTAAGCTACCATCAGAAAGCTTAACAGTAATTCAACACCTTGTTCAGCAATATCTCCAACAACCCAAAAGAACAACCAAAGAACTAGCACAACCAAATAACCCAAAACATAAATGACCAGGCCAACATCTTGAACACCAACAAGACGACTCCAAATCAAAACAGAACAGACAAACACCTCATAAAGCACGAACCTAGTCCTACCTCAACTACTTACAGAATACAGGAACATACACCCTTGGCTCACCAAGCTGGAGACAATAAACAACAACCCTTAAGCTAACTTAACTGGATAATGTATGACCGACAAACCAGAAGAGGAGATAGGGCAAGTCGCGAAAGTGACAATACAACAAAAAACTAGCAAGACGAATTCTTCTAGAAAACAGATAGCTCCCACAAACGAAAAACTAAACTAGAATGCACCAACATATACCAAGTACACCCAGTCAACCTGAACAAGATCAGACAACACCAAATAAAATATCACTAAGCAATGAATAAAACTTACTCGCTTATAAATCTAGTGTTAAAGATGCAAGCATCTGGGAAGAAGAGGGTGTAACACCCCGTATTTTAACTACACTAAGGAGGATAAATTAAAGAATAATTATTTTAATATTCAGAATTAAGGGAAACGGACTACGTCACTGCATCCATCTCGAAATTCTGGTCAAGATAGAAACCTGGTTTGCGTAAAACGGATAACGTATGAAGAATTTATGGACGGTAGAATTTTGGCGATGAGAGCAAGAACAACTAGTGCACTTGACAAGTGCGCCAAGGCATTTTTATACTGGGGCACCTGTAAAGTGCGCCCGTGTAAGTTTTTGGGCATCCGGACCCAAGTAGGTGTCGACCCATGGCCCGATTCCCTCTAGGGCTGAGGTAACAGTCAAATTCTGGAGGCTGGCAGCTATAAGTATACCCTCATTTCCCTTGTTTTCTCATACTAAAAATAATGGAGGCCAAATGCTGTCAGTGCCTGAACTGAATCTAATCCTTTCTTCTTCTACAAATCAAGTTTAAAGATTCAAGTATTTCAAGAATAGATCTGAGATTCAACACCAACAATTTCCTTTCTATCTTCTAAAATCCAAACACTGTGAGTTAGTTACTTTTAGATTTAAATGATTAAAAGTAAATGTGATATGACTGTGATTTGGATGTATGCCTGTGATTGAATCATATTGGATCTATCATAATTTATGAATCTATAATATTCTATGACTTGGATCTAAATCTTTATCATATCAGATCTATTGGGACTTTTGAATCTATGGCATAACTATGATGTAGATCTTAAATATTATCATGCTAGATCTAATTCGCTTGTAGTTAATTTATCATGTCACAATTGTGGATCTTAAATATTATCATGCTAGATCTACCTTTATAAATCTAATTACTTGTGGTTAATTTATCATGTCACATTTGTGGATCTTAAACTTTATCACGCTAGATCTACTTTTATTGATCCAATCCACTTGTGGTTAATTTATCATGTCACATTTGTTGATCTTAACCTTTATCTATGATTGTGGCTGATTTGGATCTGTCATTATTTAGACAGTTAAAACCTTGCTTAGATCTATTTCTCCATCTAGATCATCTTGTACCTATCATGTGGTGATTAATTTCGATATATCATTAATTGGGCATATGAATCCTTATTTATTCATGCCTATTATGACATCCTTAGTATGTTAGATCTAGTTTTATTATCACATGCTCACTAGATCTATTTTTATATGTCCACCTTATCGCTATGCCAATTACATGTTTATGTCACTTTTGTTAAAATAGTCAATGTGGCCATCTTCCCATCACCTTTCTCTTTTCATTGTCTATGGCTAGGCTACTTTATAGCCTAGGCATGTCGTTAAATATATGTGAATGCGTTAGTTAGGGAATGGGGGAAAACATTGAAATTCGCATAAGTTGAATAATATTTATGGACATAAATTTGGGCATATAATCCATTATGAACATAATTGGGTAAATGGGCATGAACACCTATAAAGACATAGGTATTATTAATTGGTTAGTAATTAAAATGCCTAGGATTACAGTAATTAGAAACTATAACTGCACTTATGACATGAGGTTAGATTGCATTTGTGGTGGAAGTCTGCCTGGACCCGACCGACATATCCAACAACCGCAAATGTTGAATCTAATGTGAGGGGTCTAAGTGCACAAATACGAGATGGGCTAAGACACGAGGTTAGGCCCAACTTGTGGAAGAAGTCTGCCAGAACCCGACCAGCATATCCAGCATCCATAAGTTGTAGGCCTAATGTGGGAGGTCTAGCCCATTATAACCATAAATGGACATGGTAACGAATTGGAATACTTAACCTAGTTGAATCCATAGGGATTGTGGGAACATGTTAACTTGAATGGGGGTTAAGTAAACTTGGTTGAAACATTGGGTGGGTTAAGTAAATCTTGTGGCGGTGGGTAATATTTACATTTATAGTCCCACAAACTTAACTTATTTTATACATTGGGGTTATTCAACTTTGTTAAGTAAACTTGCTTGGATCAGTGAGGGTTAAGTAAATCTTGTGGTGGTAGCGTAATATTTACATATATAGGCCCGACAACTTAACCTGTTTTACATGTTGGACTATTAGGCATAACCGGTTGAAATCCTAGTAGTGGGGATGCAAGCCTAGGGGAAACTTGTATCATCTTGTGTGTGGGACCCATTTCAGTCAGTAACCCATCTAGGTATTAAACGAGTACTCCAAACTGGGCCGGAGTAGGGGCACGCTTACTGGGCTGATTATAAGAGATCCAAAACGAAGGGGCGGTGTCAACAGCGCAGGAAACCAATGGATTCATGTGTGTGCATGGGTCCGGCTTGCTATGGGAATTAAGATGCTGTGACATCAGTGGATATGGTTGTGCACATCTTGAAAATGAATGGTTGCCACTTTAGGAAGTGGTACATCCTACTGTGGGGCCAGCACAGGGTATCTACAGAGTAGGGAGCCGATCGATTAGGGTAATAGTTAAGGTACATTTGGACGTATGCCTAAGTCTACCACCTTATAGTAGAAGGGATCGTCTCATTCTTGATATACTAGTAGTAGTGCAGAGTAATCATTAAGGAAGCGTATACACACTATCCTGTTTACCTAGTCATAGCTACCTTTTATGTAGTTATCTTTCTTATCCATCTTATATGCATGTCATGATACTTTTACTTATTTACTTGCTAAAAGTAACTAGACTCGCCAAACTTTATGCCTGACCCTTTTGTTTCCTCTTCTTTCTTCCGTTTCCCCCTAGGTTTTCACGGAGGGAATTCTCAGGCTTAGTCAGGACTCAGTTATCATCTTACTTGGAGCAGCTTCTGATGTATTGCTCAAGTTCTTGTCTCTACTATGGCTTTGTCTCTTTTTGGGGAATTATGCTTTTTATGTACTCTGATGGAACAAGACAGAAAGTTTTATATTTTTGTAATGGCTTCTATGTAGTTTCAGACTCGTGATATTTTGGACCACGATGTTATGGTTCATGTTTGAAATAAAAATTTAAATTCCGCTGTTTCTTTTATATCTGTCTTGTAATATTTCTGTTTCTGTTTCTGTTTACCTATAACACTTAACGAAACTTAATGCATTCCCTTAGTGAGTGACATTAACAGACGTGGGGTGTCACAGAGGGAGAACTGGGAAGTCGCAAGAAAAACCAAATTAGATAGCGCCATGAAAAAATCTACAGCCTAGGAGAGACTCCATGCTAGGCAGTGAAGAGAATGCCAGAGGATGTTAGGGAACTGGGTGGGTTGTAGGGATGGAGGAACAAGAAGAAAAGGAGGGATTCAGAGACAAAAGGAGTTTAGATCTTAAAAATGGATTCAAAAACAACTGCCATACATGGAGAAAGCAAGACAGATTCGGAAAGGGAGAAGAGAGATTATGGATCAAAACCGAGAGTTGATGAAATGAAGAGGCAGAGAAGAAGAAAGCGAAGATTGGGAGGAAAAGTTAGGTCGCCTTGTCGCCATTTACGGGAGGAGCTCGAATCCCTTTTGAGATGAAGTCTAATTAATATTCATATTGACAATCTTCTTTTGTGAAAGAGTTTTCATGTATTAAGTTTGATCTTAAGAAGATAATTCACTATTATATAATCATGTATGCAATTATATAAGTAGAGTGTGGACGTGCGTGTGTATAAACATATATACATATATGTATATATATATACATATATGTATATATGTATATACGCACGCACGCCACTTATATACATTTCAACAAATATAAAAAATTAATTTTTGTATAGATTTTTAGGTTAACTATAATTGATTTACAAACATGAACATCTATATCACGCATAATACTAATCGACTTATAACAATGATATTTACGTACAAAAGTCTCACCTAATTAAACATACCTCAATCGTATATATACATGGATTCAGGTATGCACAAATTATAAATTATAAAATATGATATTATATTTGTAATATGTAACAAAAATTACCTACTTATGGTATGATGCACTCAAGTCCAGGTAGAAGCAGTGAATTACATTCTTTGTGTATCTCTCGAATTGTCAGGCTACTTGTTTCAAATCAGTGGCTTTTTATTATCGAATAATATTTTATTTTAGCATGAAGTTGATTTAAGTGTTGATTAGAGAACTCTATTCAGCTAGCAAGGAAGGTAGAAAATGGTATCCAAAAGAGAGGAATGTAATAGGCTTTATATATGTATGTATGTATGTATATGTGTAACACCCTGTAAAAATATACCTAAAACAAGTTAATAATAATAAAAATGAAAATTTATAATAAAGTAATAATATATTAACTGCTGAAAAATGGAATTTTGTAACATTAGGAACTTGGCCACGAAAATACTTGTATTCATGACGAAATTATGATCAATTTCATATATAATAAGTCAGAATCTGAACCTATATGAAAGAATTACACTTAAATGAAATTGTACGTTAAATATATATGTAGGAGTGTTTGAAATTCAAATTATAATATTAATATGTGTAATAATATACCACCAATAAATGAGTGATTAGAATATTCTATCCAGTTTGAATTTGTGTGTATATACAAGTATACAACTGTAACGACCCGAATTTTTCCCGGTCCGAACAGATTGCTAAACCTACGTAGACTGTTCAAAATGGCGTAACGTTATGAGAATATAACGCATCATAACATAGAACAAGAAAACTTTTCATTGCTATTACAACAATTTACATCAGAGTACAAGAATATCAAAGTGCGAAAATAAAATAAAATAAAATAATACACAACGGGAAAATACAAATATCAGAGATTAAATAATTACAATAGTGGAAATAATAACTAACATAGAGGAAGATCATAAAACAATCCAAAGAACAGCTCCAGCCATAATCCAGGACCTGTGAAAGAAAAATCTGCAAAACCCAAAACTACTAGTTGCCCGTGTGGAAAATATGGGCACCTAGAGTTTAGGTGAAAAACCATAAACTCCAGTTCAGTTATGGGACTGGTGTGAGAACTTAAAAACAGTTATTTGAGACATTATTGAAAATTAGGTAATTCACGAGACCACGTAGTATAACACGGACGAGTTTCCACTACATGAATACCATTTTAAAACAACACAACGCAATTCTTTTTGAAAAATGAAGCTATTATAAGACTTAGGTCCAATCACACAATGCAAGCGCAAGCCGGAGGATAGAGTTTTACCATATAATAGCCAAACATGTTTGATACGCAAAATTTGTTTTTTATTATTATTACTGCATAGTGCTGAAAACAATTTCGAAAGTAAATGTATTAATCTTAGACAGCATAATACCCCATCCTATTATGTCGCCATATAGGTTTACAACTTAAAACGCAAGGTTCGTATTGGAAATTGGATTTTCATCATAAGCCTAGGCAAGGGACATCCTCACCGAGCTTCGGAACACCTCTAGCGTAATGTCCCAAGGAACCTATCCCATTGAAGTGGCAGGTTCAGTCAGCCGTATGTCGCTGATTAGCAATGCCTCAACGATTCGTTTCCTGGTCCTATTGGACCTCTTGGTCAGTACGTTGACCTTCCCGGCATTATGCGGCTATATATGAGGGCCCTCGGTTCCGACATCCACATAAGTAAAATGACTGGGCACCATACCATGGCACCACTTCTAGTTATAAAGAAACTCATGTCTTCTCTACTGTCCTTCATCCTGTTTTGACTCATACCAGGGTGTGAAGCTCGCGAATTGACACCATACACAAAGCTATGCTACGTAAGCCATGCTTTGATCATCATCCATAAAGCTCTACTTTTCAACAAAAACTTTGATCCATGCATCTCAGCATGCCATATTGTCAATTCATACTATACAACTGATGTCCACCAATATATAACCTCTGAGCTCGTATATCTCAAAGAAGGGTGTTAAGAGAATAAATTCACCACCACCGAACAGATATATATATTCAATAGAGATCAATTGATATAGCATAAAGTACATTGTCAGATGTACAATCCATTTGCAAGTCCGTTCTGGGTCTAATCGAAACCGCAGGCACCTTATTCCTCATCCCATAGGTCAAATACAAGAGAGAGGTCGTCGCATATCCGGTCGATTTCCAAGTATTTCTGGACGACCACCACAAGTAACCTCGTCTTGGGCGTACAGCCCGTTGGAGACATCAACAATAGCCCAAACGATGTGAAGATCTCCAGTCTTCAACCATCGTCTTCATATCTTTAACTTTTAATCGTCGTACCAGTAATTCAAAATGGGTTAATCCAGTTCTTTCCGAATAACTAGCATAACTTTCAAATCAAGTGATAAATAAACATATCATCAATTCCATTCCAATGTAAAATATTCTTTTATTCAAATATTCATTATATTGGGAATTAACCCCATAAATTTTATAAAGATTTATATCATTTAAACTTATCTTGGGAAATCATTTCAAAAGATATAATAATATCTTCTCACATTTCATGGTTTATAACCTTTGTCGGGATAAAGGGATCTTGCATAATCGATCATATTTTATATCCTTATCCTCAATCCTAACTTATTCATCCCATGGAATAAAATTAGTGGTACTCCGTATCTAACACCCATCGTGTTACGGTAAACTTAATTACCATTTTACATTACAAATATAATTAAAGATTTATTAAAACTCTAATTTAGTTTTAATCTCAGAAATCATTATTTGATAATTATTCAACTTTAGGAAATTAATCATGTTTTTAACTAGGTTAAAGAACAAATGTCATTTAAAACATCGTTCACAATAAACCCGAAATGAACTTTCATTTAATTTATTAAATTGGAAAACTCCATTAAATCTTAATTAAAAGAATTATTCGATAAATTTCATTCTCAACTGGTTTTAGGAATAATTTTATAAAAGACACCATTCACGACTAACCCAAAATCCAATTTGATATTAAATACAAGGTTTTGAATAAAAATCGTATCGACTCATATTCAATACCAAATTCTGAAACCAATATATATCATATTGGAACAAAGAAATATATGTATCTTCCAAATTCCTTAACAATATCCATATAATCACGGAATCTAATATCAAATATTCGAGTATAATTTCAATTCAAATCCATTCCAATTTATATGTTGGGAAACTGGTTATATGAAAACCATTTACAATCCAATATTTTAATTTAAAACCGTTGGATCATTTATCTTCAGAAAACATCATCTGATCTTAGTTGAATATCCGATGTCCTTTCGGTTCTTCCTACTAGGGCTGCACGAAGTATGGGTTGGGTCGGGTTAGACCAAATACTTCATCCGACCCGCATAAGTATGGGTCTAAGGTTGCTCAACCCGTATCCGACCCTATATGAGGTTGGATATGGGTTGGGTTGAAGTATGGGTTGGGTCGGGTAAAGTAGGGTTGGGTCGCTTGAATTCAATAAAAAATGAGAACATTGGGGATTTTTTCTAAAAATAATATCAAAATATTCAGCATAATATATCATATTTTAGCTAGCATAATGCATTTAAGATAACCGATTCATTATAAGACATATTTAATTAAAATTTCATTGTAAAACACATCATATGAAATTAATTTACTACATAGTTGAGAAAGTGTTTCATTTTAAAATACATTAAAATGCTCTTCAAAATATATTTGTCAAATTCTATCTAGTTTGGATTGACATGAATTATGTTTTTTTGTATATTTATTATAGAATACAAAAACATTATTCTAGAATTATACTATTCTAATTTTAAGTGGGCGAATATTAGTTTAGTTTTTTAATATAGGGTTGGGTTGGGTTAAAATAAGGTTGGGTTGAACAAAATATCAAACCCGACCCGCATATAGTATGGGTTACAAATTGTAACCCATATCCGACCCGAACTAGGATGGGTTGGGTTGGGTTTATGTGGGTTGGGTCGGGTTGGTGGGTTGGGTCGGGTTGGATATGGGTTGTGTGCAGCCCTACTTCCTACCCCTCACCTAATGGAATAATTTCCGATCAGATCTCACGGGTGATACTAGATAGTGCTCACAGGAATCATCGCATATTCCTTTTGGTTCTTTATTCTAGTTATTAACTAGTTTATTAAAATACAAATATCTTTTATCTTCTCAAATTTGGATTATTCCATCCAAAATCCTTCCAAATCATTTATTGTGAATTTACATAATTTATTTATATTTTTAATAGTTTTATTTATGCCCTTACAGTCGATTTTCAATTCTGGCCACTGAACAACATCCACAGCGACCTTTTCCAAAATAGATTTAGAATTCTTTAAAAATCATAACGTTGGATCTTAAAAATTCTTATTTTATATGAAATCTTATTTCATTACGATTCTAACTCTTCCAATTTCAGGAGAATCCGACTGTCGGATCTCTCGATACGTCAATTCGAAATTACGGGTTAATGTTCGCGAACTGTCGCTCCGCGACAAGTCCTATTCATGCCCGAATCGATTTATAGTTAAAAATAAATCGAAAAGTTTTACAAAGTATTTTACAATATATACATATACATATATATATATATATAAATATAATTAACATTGGATATCATGTTTCCCTTGTTTCTGGTCAAAATCACATATTTTAATGAATAAAATAATATATTTTTTCCAAAACTCATTATTTAAACTCAAACTTTCCTATCATTCATAATAAAAATAAACAAGAAACTTTTGAAAAGAAACTTCTTTTAAAACATTTTCCAAATATCCTAACTGAACTTAACTTTGAAAAGTGACTATTCACCCAAAAATTTCGACATGCCAAAATTGAATGAAAATTAATTCAGAATCATTTGATTCAGTTTCGAAAATTCAGCGGTATTTCAATATCTTCGTGTCCATCCAAAATCGGACGTCAAAATCAAACTCTGATTTTATTGGATATTATATTATTAAAATATTCAGTTTTTTCCTAATTGGAATGAAATCAGAACCAATATCCATATAAATAAATTTATATGGATTTCATTCATCATATGTATTCAATAATAGTTGTAAACAACTATTAAACATCCAATTCACATCCTTTGTGCATCCATACCCGTATAAGCCTTAAATAAACAATTAACGCTTATGTCGGTCTATCAATCAACTGATTAACATATAAACTAAACACTTGGGATTAGTGTACAATCAAATATCATCCCAAGACCCATGTGGGGTTTTCAACAAATATTAGTGATTATTATAAACACACTTGAGCGATGTGTAAAATTATCGACCCAATACCCATGTGGGAATTACATTGCAATCCATATAGTTTATCTACACACAAGGAAGATGTGTGGGATAATTATCATCCCAAGACCTGTGTGGGGTTTTCAACCAATAAATAAATAAATATTCAATCAATCCAAATCAACCACAAATCCATGAAATTAACCATAACTTATTCAATTCAAGTTATTATTTAACCCAATCAATATCACTTAAGTGTGTGAATATAAATAAGTCGTTTGACTTATAAATGGGTAATTAACCCAATATCAACTACCACAATTGTTTTAACATCGTTTTAACATGTTAATTAACTCAAAATCACATTCAAATCATAAAACAATCAATCATCCATTCACCCATCTGTTTTTCAAACAACTTGTGATGAGAGCTACCATATACCCTATAATAATTTGTGAAAATTATCCAAATAAAATTTAAAGTTATCATATCCGTTTAACCAACTAACTACCATATGTTTCACTATCGGGTTAACTTCATAATTAACTAGTTTCTAACTTCCAATTTATATTTCATTCTAACATTAACTTCAATTACTTAATGATCAACTAATCCACTATATAACTTATGATTAACTACACAAATAAACCATTTAGAATGAGAAGTCCTCACCAAAGCCATTCTAAACACCAAGATTCTTCAATGATGAACTCTACAGACCTGCAACGAACTAAAGGTGGCAACTTTTCAACTCAAATTTGCCAACAATTCACTCAGCCTCACTTGTTTTCAGGTTTTAAGTAAGAAAGTTGTAATTTTTAATGGTGTAAGCGCTGTAGATGGAGACCTAGGCTTGCGGCATAGGTTGTCCAGGGAGGTGACGTGCTGTTGGTGAGGTGGTGGGGCCAGGTGTAGTCTGTGGGCCCACTTGGAGGAGGTAGGAGGAGATGTACTTCGGTTTAGGGCTTAAAGGACCTAAATTGCAAATAAGATGCGATTTAGGGGGTTTTGTGCAACGGGGAGGGGGCCCCACATCGGCCAAGGCTAGAGAAGGCGGAGGAGGACTGGTTGTAGCAGGTGGCGGCAGGGGTGGGACTCAAAGGGGAGGAGAAGCCATTAAGATGTAGTTTAGGTTTAGGAAATGTAATTAGCAAATGAAAATGGAATTAAAACACAACTTAATCTCTAATTGTTCACGAATGACCCATGCAAAAAGAATTTGAGAAGTGGCACTAAGGGCGATGAGTTTATTAACACTAATTGGACATGGATTTTAGTGATAAAATTATTAATTAATCCATGTATTAATTATACCTTCTAAACTTCGTTCTGGTCCTGTGGCCACACACTAACTCCAAAATTTACAAAAATTGAAATCTCGCTATGTTATGGAATTATGATTCCAATGAATCAAGTCTTGTTGAATTCCGATTCTATTTGAAAAATCGCATTATTTTCAGCTTAATAAAAATCTGACTGAAATTTCGACATATGTTTTTATATCGTACGCTCACATATTAACTCCGATTAACTTGAAATTTTAAATCCTGATATATTTCGATATTTCAGATGCAATAAAAGTGGTTTCGTTGGATTTCGGGACTGTCTTAAAAATGGTCCTTATATAGGTCATCAAAATAGCTTTAAAACATCGATATTCAAAATTTTAGATTTTAAACTGATTTAAAACGTTTATTGTTAGTCATATTCCTATGAAATAGAAAAGCGTAAAATTTAGAAATAAATTACAACAAGCGCACAGGTATGTAGTGTGCAGGTCAAACACAGGGAGGAAAATTAAAATTTATTATTTATATATTTCATGGGCATTAGACGAATTTGGAGGATTTGTTGAAATATAAATTGAAATTGCAAATTGGTTCAGAAAAAATCTAATTGAACTCACAACCAAATTACAATTATTAATAAAAAAAAAACTGCGATTGAATTCACTACAGATTCAAATCTAATCAGATCAATAATAAATTCAATGATTAAAAATAAAGCAAAATATTGGAAATAAAATTGTAGAACAAAAATAAACTAACAAGAAAATAAAATTTAGGATTACCATTGAACCTAATCAGACGCTCAATCACTAATGAAAAAATAGTTGCAATAGCAATTTGTGTTCTAGAAAATCTAATTGACCAGACAACACAAATTGCCATGAAAATATAAAAAATGCAGAAATAAAGAAAAGAGAGCTTTATTAATTAAGAAAGGAAGTACAGAAAAATAAACAGCTGTTTACAATGAGTACAACAGGTATTTATAAGGGATGTAGTCTCCTATCTATGTGAATAATTGAGCCTAGAATGAATCTCTTGAAATATTTTATTTACAAATAAAAGAGATATGAGGATGGAGTTGAGATATTCTATGCAGATTTCCTCTTCCGATTACTGGCATGTGACAGATTGATTGGCTTTTCTTTTGGCAATAAATTTATTAAATCTTCTTCTACATGGCAGTTGAAAATGAATGATTTTATTTTATTTCCTTTAGAAGAATACGCCACTACTCTATATATTCTTCAAAGCAATGGAGGCGGTTTGTATATATCCACGTTCCATTTTTCAGCAAAAATAGGGATTGAACTCAGGTCACTCTATCCAAATTTCTAAGCCTTTACCAGTGTGTTATAACTTCCTTTGTAATTGAAATTTTGTTGATTCCAAAAAGTAGCATTTTCTATTTAAATGATCTTTAATTGAATGTAGGAGACATTTATTGAATAACCTGTGAAAACACACGAAAATACCCAAAGTAATATTTATTTATTTACAATAATGGTAAGATATGAGTGGAAAAATAAACATTTTATCAAATACCCCCACACTTATTTTTTACTCATCCTCAAGTAAAAAAAGAATGAAAAACTAGACTAGGTAGGTCACACTTTCATATGAAATACGATTGCACTAAGCATATGCAACAAGCCGTTAAACCTCTAGGGACATAGAACGAGTGGTGTCTCATGAGGGTTTTCAGCGGATATTACCCACAAAATCCAAATGTAATATTCTTTGGTTCTATTGTAACTATATGTATGTGACAGACATATGCAAATGAAAACACGACTTATTTCAGAAAAGTTACAACATAGAAGTATACAATTAAAAATCAATCTATATAAAATTTTGGTCCCTCAACTCGGCATAAATTTTCAACATAATTCAAACTTTCATACGTTAAATTCTAGCTTGGACAGTTGGTTCGGTTGATAACTTAGTGTCTTTTAAGTTTGTAAAGTGGTTTTTTCATTGCTTATTCTCTATCTCTATAAAAATTAGTCTTTATAATTAATTACATACACCTAACTTAAAAGACCAAGGTATACCACTCATGCACTGCCTCGCAGACTAACATGAGAGTTTGGGACCGAGCTTGGCGGATTGTGCAGGCTGACGCTGACTTTGTCAACAAGATGTCTGTAATCCTTAGGCGTCTAACCCATAAAATGAGACCAAGGTATACCACTCATGCACTGCCTCGCGGACTAACGTGATAGTTTGGGAAAGAGCTTGGCTGGTTTGCAAACCAACGCTAGACATACAAGCAATGTTGGATACCCTTGGATTATTATTATTATTGAATATAAGAAGAAGCGATAGTTATGCAATTTCATCTTAACACAACTTAGTTTAAAGACTTGAAAAACCAATATATATACTTTAAGTCCTCCCCTCATTAAACAAAGACTACTGTAACGACCTGGCATTTTAATCTTTCCAAATTGGTATTTAAACCAATTAGAAACATCCAAAACGACAGATTGTTATTGGCTTACACGGTTTAAACAGAATTAATACAGAATCACATAGTACAATAACTGCAGTGGAATAAAATTTCATATAAAATATCAGAGTTTTACAAACATTTGTACAGCGGAAGAAAATGTAAATTTATACATAAGTTTCAAAGAATAAACTTTACGATTTTGTTGTCGAGCTAGCGCGCGTATGCGTCTCTACGTGTCGTCTTCACGTTCCTCTCCAGTTTGCGAGATGAAAACTTTAAACCTGGAACTCTTGGGGCCTGACCCGAGTGTCCCATGCAAAATACACAAAACACCCGAGTTAGGATTAAACTTATTTCAAATTAGCAAACTTCTATAAACACATAGGTATAATTTGTTTAATCCCAACAACTGAAAAAAAATACAAGTATGTTACCATGTGAACTGCTGAAATCTATAACATAGAATGTCGGAATGCTTGCATGCGACAACATATAGATTGAAAGTTGCATGCAAAACGGGTTAAACTGAACTAATGTATGCAGGATGGGTTGGAATGAATGCATGCCAGTTAACTAAATGAATGCATATGAGCTTACTGGTGAACTGCCAACATGTACACTAACGGCGTCAATACCATGGGCCAACACAAGACGGCAAAACGTGAATGCACACGCAAAAGATACTTCAGTAATAACACACCACTGAAAATATGAAATGGAACAATGCAGGGTCCAAACATCATGTCTATGAAAGGAGAAGAGTGGCAGACTTGAAAGGCACAAATGCGATATATAACACATAAGTATGCAAAGTGACTAAGCCTAGGGGTTTATAACTTTAACCATGAAAGTAGCATGGTTACGTAAAAGGTGCAGGTTCCATTTATATATAACAGGAAGTAATCGAGAGTAAAATGCGCTAGTAGCAATACATTCATAGAGGAGAAATGTGCATGCCGAAGGCAAATCAGGAAGGTGATGGTTCCGGGTCTATGTTTGGCCTCAAGGTCTTTGCATGAAGGTTTCCACTGAATATATTTCTTGAGACAGTATGTACAAAATCTTCATACATTATTTTTTATATATCTCTAAGCAATATTAAAAATGGATATCTCCCTTATTCAAGCCAAGACTACAGAACCAGCGTGTACAAAAGAGGAAAAACCCAGGTGTAGTAGCAACAAGCAGCATGAAAATGAAAGATAGGTGTCTAAACATATGACAATTGTAATATGAAATTAAAAATGCAGCATATGAATTAAATGGTGAGATTTCAATGTGTCAAAACCCAAGGCAAATGGGAATATACATGTTGCTGCTGTCAAACCATGGAGACCCAGAAGTTAGGAATAATTCAAAAAAAAATTGTGATAAATCATAGAATCCCTATTTATATACAAGTGTAAAATTAGTGATGTATCATTTTAACCAAAATCAACAGGAAATTCCATAACCTACCTCCGTTCATGCCATGTCTTAGAGCCATAAATTATCAAAGAAGCCAAATATAGTGCAACCACTTATGCGTATAGACCAATTCCAATTTAGCAGTAATGGTGAAGATTATGCTAAGGGAATCCAATGTATGAGGATGGTTTGAAGGTTCGAGTTCACATATGCTCATAACAGTGAAATGGTAAATGCAGGGTATTTAAATGGCAAGTGAACAAAAATCCAAAACGCATAGAACAACTGAACAACGGAAATGGTTGCCAAACACTCCATAAACAAATTATCTCTAGCGAACTCGAAGTGGCTAATTTGAAAGAAAGTTGAATCATAAGCTATGCTTACCTTGCGTTTGATGCCGAAAAGGAGCGGGAAGATGGCCGATTGATTTGCTGGTTGATTGGAATCTGAGAGCACCGACTTGGCCGGTGATCGGTTTCTAGGCGAAGGGTTCAGTTCTTGTCTCGGAAAGTTGCGGCAGACTTCGGAGTCGAGTCAAGGTGACCGGAGCTGCGATGATCAGTGACGCGAAGGCCAGGAAAGCGGCGGTTTCAGTTCAGCGGAAAGAGGCAGTAGCGGTGTACGGTTAGCTGTCGGTGGAGGCTTCGATCTGGGGAAAAAGCGGCGCGGCTGGTCGACGGTGAAAGGACAGAGGAGGCTGAAGCGATGAAGAGAAAGAGGACCAATTCGGTGTCCATTAATTAAATTTTGGGCTAATTTGATTTGGGGAAATTAAATTTGTGGAGAAATAAATATATTCGGCTGGTTCTAAAATGGGGAAGAAGGAATTGTGTTGACAGAGGAATGGGTCACGCTCATTTTATAATTCAACGAAATGAGACCATACACATAAAGTAAACAACACGTGTTATGCCAAGAAGACAAGTGTTTGAATTCACTGAAGACTGAAGACAAGTGTAAAACGATTTCCACCGCCCAGAACATTGAGTGGAATTCTCAGATGTAATATGAACGTTGTTAAACTAAGGACACAGTTGGACTAACTTACTACCGAATGGTGTAAAATGTTAAACTGAACCTAGCTGACATGAAACATTGTTTATGCGTTTAAATCTGTGGTAAATTTAACAGCGACTAACGGTAATTTTAAATTAACATAATTGCAGGTTAGGCAAGAACACGGGTTGTCTAAACAATGTTGTTTCCATATTTTATATTTCAGCAAATTCCAAACATTAAATTTTATTTAGCATAATGCCGCAAAACGCTTAATTAATTTCAAAATTTACAAAAGTAATAGATTTGAGTTGAAATAGCTAAGTAGGTTAAATAGGACCATACATTGTCAAATAAAAATAATGTAGTCACAGTAGAATGTTAGGCATGAACAAAAAAGGAGCAAGAACAAGGCGAAGAATATTAAATACAAATAATTCAGTACAAGATAAAAGAGTCGAATAAAAGTTTAAACACTATATTTGCAGTAAAATAACTAAGTACAAATAGTCAAGACCAATGAAACTGAACAACTAAATAAAAAAAAATTAAAGCTAAAATAAAATATTATAAATTAGTTCAATACCAAAAATGATTTAGAAACTTTAGTACAATTAGAAAATGGAAATAGCTGAAGACATAAACAATTTAACTTAAAATTCAAGGTTACATGTAAAAATTAAATAATAATGTCAACCCATGTATAAATTTACAAAAAGGATTAAATTAGAAGTAAACTCAACTTACGTCCAAATCAAAAATTGAAGTCCAACAATATATTCAACTACATTAAACGTAAATAAATTTCAAATTGTATATCAAACCCAACTATAAATATTCATTTGAATGATAAATTCTGAATTAACCTATATTTTAAATGTCGAAAATTTCTAGTTTGTTACAGCCTCCCCCACTTAAAACTTTTCGTCCTCGAAAAGGAGAGTTGTAGAATTAATACCTAAGTAAAACAAATCTTACTTATAAAATTTATTGAAACCAACTATATAAATAAGATAAACTCATAAAATCAAAGAACTTCCAAATTTTTTAATAAGTTCAAAAATTTATCAAAGGTTCATAATAGATTAAACACAAAATGTATCATAAACTAAATTGGTAAAACTTCTTACATCAAGCTATTGTAAGCAAACCTAATTTACTGTATTAAAACTAAATAAGGAAACTCGCTATAGAATGCTAAATAAAGCTATGTTAAAAGTATGAAGTAATTCAAGTAATAGTAGTTTAACAACGGTAAAGTTATTTAGGAATAAGTTGTTTTGACTAAAGTAGGTTAGATAAAGTTCAAAGAGTTGATATAAAATAGCCTTACAAGTTATAAATAAATGGTTAAATATAAGCAAAAAATTTGGTAGATAATAGATAATACAAATAATAAAATGATATAAGTAAAAGAACTTGGAAATGATAAATCTTAGGTATAAACGTAAAATATAATAGTTTAGCGAGATGTTAAGTTAAGTAGAATAAATTAGATAAGTTAAATTAAAATACTATATAAATTGTTATACTTATTAATTTCAAACATTTGAAAGTCTCAGAATGATTTCTCCGAACTTAGAATCCCATTTTCTTTCAAATCATTGAAGTGCTATATATTTCTTTCATATTGAATCATACTTCACTTCGGGATTTCAAAAATAAATCGCTTTCAAATATATCAAACATATATGTTAACTTGAAGCTTAACAAGTCCATCGTCGTCTTTGCAAACTTTAGACATGCGTTGATCGGGCGCGGGACTAAAATATACAAGTACTAAATATACTTGTTTCAACTTCTCGTCAAAATTTTTGTTCATTTCCTCAAGTTTCCCATGACAAGGCCTAAGGGCAGCCTATTGTACGCAATAACATAGATAATTAAGGTCGCTCCGGACACCTAAAGCAGACCATCGTCACAGGTTCTCAAGCGAAGTGTACATCACGGTTTTCATCCAGACACGGACCCCCAAGCACAAAATCGCGGAGCACATATATCTCTCGGTTTTCATCCAGACACGGACACCGTATGAGCCTGGTTGCTCTTCCCAAATACCATCATCGAGGGATCTCAAGCGAAGTGTACCTCACGGCTTTCATCCTGACACGGACCTCCAAGTACAAAATCGCGGAGCTTATATAGCTTGGTTTTTCATCCAGACTCGGATACTGTATATGCCTAGGTTGCTTACCCTAAATCACACACGTCCTTTTAGCCACCGGTCCCCCGAATCCATTAAAATATATCAAATCATTTCATATCCCAAAGTCGTAAATTATTTCGCAATAATAATTCGCAAATACTTTTAATCATAGTATTGTTGTCTTTCAAACATTCCAAATATCGCGATTCAAGTCGTAGAAATTTTCTTAGTTCATAAATCAATTTATAAACCATTCATCATATCCAAAATAATTTGGAAAAACGGTTTCGAACAATTGAAAATACCATATAACTTATGTTTTATATTTCGAAACTAATGATCTCATTCAAACATTTCAAGTCTTTTAAACTCTTCAGATTAAAGATTTTAAGGATCATTATATCAAGCTTTATAAATTTCAATTTATTTCGAAATAACACTTTCAACAAATATACATAAGTTGATATCTTCTAAGAGATACATTTTTCCATAAAATTTTTCTTTCAACAATTGGAAATCAAATTTGATCAATACGATTTTCTTATCGTTCTTTCAAATCAAGTAAGCTTTTCAAATTTTGAATGCTTTACAAAATCGTTTATAATATACACAAATCATATCAATCTTTCTTTAGATCAAACTAGCTTTGAATATTTCCAGATTTCCAAATAAATTTCATTTTCTCATAATATAAGATGTTCAAGAGTTTCAAATCGATATCTTAGAAATTATTTACAATTTAGATAGTCGAATAACCTTTTCTTTCAAATTTCAATGTCAAATCTTGTTGAAAAGTTTGCACTATTCAATTCAGTTGGAAAACCTCTTGACCATTTTCTATTTAGAATACCGTCATGCTTCCGCTATGCACTCTGATTATGCATATACATATTCAACCAGTATTGGTAAAACATTCCAAAACGTTGATTTCAAAAAAAATTCGGAACTAAATTCTCAAGATTAATATTTCAAAATCCAAATTTCTTGCATAAGTTGGATTCCATATTTCAAACCATTTTGAATTACTATGAAAAGCTCATTTATTGAGGTTCCGTTACATAACATTTTGGAGAAATCAAGGTTATCTAGTTGAATTCAAACACGATTTCATCCGACATGAAGGGGTATGCATGGATCAAGTCAAAATTCCATATACTCAAGTGGGGGTCTATTAATAGAAGTTCACTATCAAATGGGTCTCAAAAAGGTATGATGGTTAGAAACAGAATACTTGGCCAAATTCATACGGTGCAAAGGTATGATTAACAATACTCAAGATCAATGATTCGAATCGAAATGATGAAAAAATCAAGGCAAAGATACACAAAGATGCAAATGTCAGCTGTTCCATCATGGGATACTTGATTATTTCATTAGTCTCTTTCTTAAGTAAATCTTTCTTCAAAAAATTCCATTTTTGTTTGCGTCGTAAGTGATTATTTACCAAGTGTTTCCATTTGACTCATTCTTAAAATTTTAACGGCATTCTTATATATATGTCACTCATATAAGTCTTGAAAATTTCGATAATTATCTTAAAATTTTATTTCAATCCAAAAATCATTTTGCTTTCTGAATCGATTCGATCTTCAACATTATTTAAAAATATAAATTAATATTCTCAAATAAATCTAGTTATCCAAACATCTTATTTGATTTGCGTTCGATCTTCGATCGAATTCTCTTACTTATTTTATTTGGACCAAAATTGCTCAGATCGAAGTGCATACTTTACTAAAATAGTTTGTGTAGAATAGTAGGGTTTTAAAATCATAAGTTGGAATAAACAAACTGAGTAAAAGATAAGGTAAAGCGTCACAAATTTATCAACCAACCAAAATAGTTACGTACGTGGTAATTTAGGAAAAATAATTATGTATAAGTAAAATAATTTAAGTAAAACTGTAAATAGATATGTTTGGTATACAAATATTAGATACTAAGAAGTTAACTTTATTTGAAATAAATAAATGGGTTAAATTAAAATACTATATATTGTTAAATATGTTAGAAGTAAAATATTAGCGATAATTGCAAAGAAACTAGAAAAACAGGAAAAACATAAGAGCTATACACAACTAATGTAGTATAAGATAAAGGAACCAATTGAAAAGGTTTTAAATAATATATTTACAAAACGTTAAACACAATTAAAAACTGAGACTAAGTAACTAATTGTAATTTAAAATAATTAAGGAAAAAGCTGAAATATTATAAATGTACAAATAATTTAGTCAAAAGTACCAAACTAGGTATAAAATGGATAATTCCAGTAAAGTAATTTAAGTAAAACAATAAATAGCTAAGTAGTATTAGCTTGAAACAATTTGCAAAATGATTACATTTTAAAAATAAAGATAGAACATATTAAAAAAAATACCAATTTCCATCCGATCCGAGTTAATTTCAGTATCCTTTCAGCAATTGTTCCACCCAACGTTCTCGAATCGGGTATCGTCAATATCTACTTTGTCAAGTTTCAAATTTTTCCAAGTTTCAAAGCACTCTCAAAATTTACACTTAGTATTGTCTTGATTTCTTTTCAACAAAATCTTCCTTTCCAAAATAATTTATTGGAAGATTTTAAACACTTGGAAAACCATTTCATTTATCACTTTTATTATCCTTGACGATCAATTTCGATCTTTTTACCGCAAAGCTTTTGAATTGGAAATTTCAAAAGAAGCTATAATTTTCGAAAATATATATTTATTTCCAAATTCTTCCTCAAAAATATTTTATTTTCTCTTTTTTTTTCCTTTTCTCACAAAACTCTTTAATACTAATTTGGTAAAGCCCATTTCACTTTACTCTCGATGTGAACAACACGTCGATGGATATCGAAGACTTTATTACAAAAAGGCTCTTCAAGTAAGCATTTAAAAAGCAAAATTTTAAATTTCGAAAATACTTTCCTTCAAAATATTTTATTTCCAAAATCTCTTTTGAAACGCTTTATTTTCGAAAATTACATTCAAAATTTTTTATTTTTTTAAAATCCGCTGATTCTAGCATCAATTCCGCTCATTCTAAGGTATTTCTACCTTATCTCTAATGAGTTTTTAAACCGTATAAGCCATGCTTTGTATCAACCTCGCTCTGATACCACATGTAACGACCTGGCATTTTAATCTTTCCAAATTGGTATTTAAACCAATTAGAAACATCCAAAACGACAGATTGTTATTGGCTTACACGGTTTAAACAGAATTAATACAGAATCACATAGTACAATAACTGCAGTGGAATAAAATTTCATATAAAATATCAGAGTTTTACAAACATTTGTACAGCGGAAGAAAATGTAAATTTATACATAAGTTTCAAAGAATAAACTTTACGATTTTGTTGTCGAGCTAGCGCGCGTATGCGTCTCTACGTGTCGTCTTCACGTTCCTCTCCAGTTTGCGAGATGAAAACTTTAAACCTGGAACTCTTGGGGCCTGACCCGAGTGTCCCATGCAAAATACACAAAACACCCGAGTTAGGATTAAACTTATTTCAAATTAGCAAACTTCTATAAACACATAGGTATAATTTGTTTAATCCCAACAACTGAAAAAAAAATACAAGTATGTTACCATGTGAACTGCTGAAATCTATAACATAGAATGTCGGAATGCTTGCATGCGACAACATATAGATTGAAAGTTGCATGCAAAACGGGTTAAACTGAACTAATGTATGCAGGATGGGTTGGAATGAATGCATGCCAGTTAACTAAATGAATGCATATGAGCTTACTGGTGAACTGCCAACATGTACACTAACGGCGTCAATACCATGGGCCAACACAAGACGGCAAAACGTGAATGCACACGCAAAAGATACTTCAGTAATAACACACCACTGAAAATATGAAATGGAACAATGCAGGGTCCAAACATCATGTCTATGAAAGGAGAAGAGTGGCAGACTTGAAAGGCACAAATGCGATATATAACGCATAAGTATGCAAAGTGACTAAGCCTAGGGGTTTATAACTTTAACCATGAAAGTAGCATGGTTACGTAAAAGGTGCAGGTTCCATTTATATATAACAGGAAGTAATCGAGAGTAAAATGCGCTAGTAGCAATACATTCATAGAGGAGAAATGTGCATGCCGAAGGCAAATCAGGAAGGTGATGGTTCCGGGTCTATGTTTGGCCTCAAGGTCTTTGCATGAAGGTTTCCACTGAATATATTTCTTGAGACAGTATGTACAAAATCTTCATACATTATTTTTTATATATCTCTAAGCAATATTAAAAATGGATATCTCCCTTATTCAAGCCAAGACTACAGAACCAGCGTGTACAAAAGAGGAAAAACCCAGGTCTAGTAGCAACAAGCAGCATGAAAATGAAAGATAGGTGTCTAAACATATGACAATTGTAATATGAAATTAAAAATGCAGCATATGAATTAAATGGTGAGATTTCAATGTGTCAAAACCCAAGGCAAATGGGAATATACATGTTGCTGCTGTCAAACCATGGAGACCCAGAAGTTAGGAATAATTCAAAAAAAAATGGTGATAAATCATAGAATCCCTATTTATATACAAGTGTAAAATTAGTGATGTATCATTTTAACCAAAATCAACAGGAAATTCCATAACCTACCTCCGTTCATGCCATGTCTTAGAGCCATAAATTATCAAAGAAGCCAAATATAGTGCAACCACTTATGCGTATAGACCAATTCCAATTTAGCAGTAATGGTGAAGACTATGCTAAGGGAATCCAATGTATGAGGATGGTTTGAAGGTTCGAGTGTCACATATGCTCATAACAGTGAAATGGTAAATGCAGGGTATTTAAATGGCAAGTGAACAAAAATCCAAAACGCATAGAACAACTGAACAACGGAAATGGTTGCCAAACACTCCATAAACAAATTATCTCTAGCGAACTCGAAGTGGCTAATTTGAAAGAAAGTTGAATCATAAGCTATGCTTACCTTGCGTTTGATGCCGAAAAGGAGCGGGAAGATGGCCGATTGATTTGCTGGTTGATTGGAATCTGAGAGCACCGACTTGGCCGGTGATCGGTTTCTAGGCGAAGGGTTCAGTTCTTGTCTCGGAAAGTTGCGGCAGACTTCGGAGTCGAGTCAAGGTGACCGGAGCTGCGATGATCAGTGACGCGAAGGCCAGGAAAGCGGCGGTTTCAGTTCAGCGGAAAGAGGCAGTAGCGGTGTACGGTTAGCTGTCGGTGAAGGCTTCGATCTGGGGAAAAAGCGGCGCGGCTGGTCGACGGTGAAAGGACAGAGGAGGCTGAAGCGATGAAGAGAAAGAGGACCAATTCGGTGTCCATTAATTAAATTTTGGGCTAATTTGATTTGGGGAAATTAAATTTGTGGAGAAATAAATATATTCGGCTGGTTCTAAAATGGGGAAGAAGGAATTGTGTTGACAGAGGAATGGGTCACGCTCATTTTATAATTCAACGAAATGAGACCATACACATAAAGTAAACAACACGTGTTATGCCAAGAAGACAAGTGTTTGAATTCACTGAAGACTGAAGACAAGTGTAAAACGATTTCCACCGCCCAGAACATTGAGTGGAATTCTCAGATGTAATATGAACGTTGTTAAACTAAGGACACAGTTGGACTAACTTACTACCGAATGGTGTAAAATGTTAAACTGAACCTAGCTGACATGAAACATTGTTTATGCGTTTAAATCTGTGGTAAATTTAACAGCGACTAACGGTAATTTTAAATTAACATAATTGCAGGTTAGGCAAGAACACGGGTTGTCTAAACAATGTTGTTTCCATATTTTATATTTCAGCAAATTCCAAACATTAAATTTTATTTAGCGTAATGCCGCAAAACGCTTAATTAATTTCAAAATTTACAAAAGTAATAGATTTGAGTTGAAATAGCTAAGTAGGTTAAATAGGACCATACATTGTCAAATAAAAATAATGTAGTCACAGTAGAATGTTAGGCATGAACAAAAAAGGAGCAAGAACAAGGCGAAGAATATTAAATACAAATAATTCAGTACAAGATAAAAGAGTCGAATAAAAGTTTAAACACTATATTTGCAGTAAAATAACTAAGTACAAATAGTCAAGACCAATGAAACTGAACAACTAAATAAAAAAAAATTAAAGCTAAAATAAAATATTATAAATTAGTTCAATACCAAAAATGATTTAGAAACTTTAGTACAATTAGAAAATGGAAATAGCTGAAGACATAAACAATTTAACTTAAAATACAAGGTTACATGTAAAAATTAAATAATAATGTCAACCTATGTATAAATTTACAAAAAGGATTAAATTAGAAGTAAACTCAACTTACGTCCAAATCAAAAATTGAAGTCCAACAATATATTCAACTACATTAAACGTAAATAAATTTCAAATTGTATATCAAACCCAACTATAAATATTCATTTGAATGATAAATTCTGAATTAACCTATATTTTAAATGTCGAAAATTTCTAGTTTGTTACAACTACGATTTAGAACAGACTTCATGGTCATCACCTAAGAATTTTACTATGTGTCGGTTACCTGTTATCGCTTGTAGTTCAATATTTTCAATATATTTGTTATTCGATAATAGTTGAGAGAAAAAAATACTAACAACTGACTAAAAATTGTTAACTTACTTCATTGTACTAACTTAAAATGAGTCGTATTTCCAAAAAAAAAATTTAACATGTTACTACGACCTAAAATGCGTGATGGTCCTACATGAAATGAAAGAATTTTTATTTTAAAGAAAAATGAAAAGAATGCAATGTAGACCCCCCCCCCCCCACTTGGTCAAAAGTGTGTCCACACTGTAAACACGTTTCCTAAATTTGGAAGATAGAAACCAAAGATGAATTAAATAAAGAATGATTTGTAAAATGAAATGTAATTTAACAACTATATGAGAGTGCAAATCATATATAAAATGAAATCTACATTGATGATGAATATTTGTGACGAATGTTTCTTCCTTTTCTCCTCACACTTGCCACTATCGAAAATGATGCATAATAATTTCTTATTTGATTTGTGAGGTGCAACAGGCATGTCAGTGAATTCTAAAATGAAAACCCTTCCTATGAAAATTTGTTGTATCAATGATTTATACAATTCAGATGCAGATTATCATAAGCCCATAAGTCAAACCAAAATTTCCTTCGATGAAATGGAACTATGATTATCTTCAAGGCATTCTCTAGATTTGTTTTCATCAAAATCCTATCCTTAATTCCTCTCTATTTTCCCATAAGGTTTTCAAAAGTTTTTCTTCTTGGTCCTCTATATGATCAGAGGTCAAGATTACGGGAAATTTTTTTTAGAGTCTAAGTAAGCATACTTAAGGTCTTGGTGGCAGGGGTTAGAGGTCCAACTTGGGAATTTCTTGTGTGCTAACATTGGTCAACATTCCTTTGTTTGATTTAGGTGATGAGAGGGTTTCGAGTCAAGAAGTTCATTTAGTTAAGAATTGTATTCGAGCGCATCGAAATTGGAGTTGAAATGTTCACGACACATTTTCAAGGCTTCAGAGGTGTCATTAGAGGTTTCATCAACTGTGGTTTGAATCATGCCAGTTTCATCAATCTTAAAATCCCTAGGCTACTTTTTGAGATTAAAGATGTTTAGCTCAATGGTTTGGTACCCCTAGGAAAGTCGAAGTTGACCGTTCGTAAAAATTATAATAGCATTTAAGGTTACTACTAAGGGGTGTCCTAATATCATCTGGATTTGACCATTGGGATTTGAGACAGGCTCAGTTTCTAGAACTACGAAATCGACAGGATAGTAAAATTGTTCGATCTATATCCAAACATCTTTGATTATTCCCATTGGCTTTTTTATAGACTGGTCGGCTAGCTGAAGAGTGATGTTTGTTGGTTTAATCTGCCCTAATCCAAGTTTACGATAAACGATGTAAGGAATAAGATTTACAATGGCACCAAGATTAAGTAGGGCACGAGATATGCGAATGTTTCCTATTTTGCAATCAATTGTAGGGCAGTCAGGGTCCTTATACTTGATGGGTGACGAATTTTAGAAAATATAGCTAGTGTTCGCAGTTAAGAAGGCAGTTTTAGGAACATTATTGGCTCGTTTTTGGGTGCATAGCTCTTGAAAAGACTTGGCACATTGTGGAATTTGTTCGATTGTCTCTAAGAGTGGAATATTGACACGAACTTGTTTGAAGATTTCAAGAATATTTTCGACGTTCGCATCCTTCTTCTTATTGTTAAATTTATGAGGATATGGAGCTACTAGTTTATGGACTCTTTTAGAATTTTGATCATTCGAAGAACAAGGTTTTGTTATGGCAAGTGAAGGAGGTAAGGGAGTAGAAGATGGGATGTTGGGGTTGCCAACATTAGAGGAAGATATATTGTCGGGGTTGCCGACATTAAAAGAGGAGTTGGGATTGCCAACATTCAAAGAAGATGGAGATTTGGAAGGTTCAGAAGAATTGTCCTTGGTTGCCAATGGAAGAGTGTCAAGCTTTTCGATTGGGGTCGAAATCGAATGATTGTTAGGATTGCCAACATTATTATCAATCGTTTTTCCGGATCTGAGGGTGATGACTGAGTTGACCGAGTTGACTGAATTATGTTGTTCGTCCTCACAAGAGTTCACATTACAAAAATTATATTTTGGATTCACCTTGGGTTGACTAGGCAATTTTCCTCTTTCGTTACTTTTCATTAGGTCCTTCATCATATTCATTATTTGTTCGATTCTAGCATCTTGATCGTTTATTTGTTTCTCCAATCGAACAATTTCTTGATAAGAGTAAGGAGACTGAGTTGAAGATTGAAAGTTGGATTGCCTAAATGGTTGACTTGAAGGCTTGGATTAAGGCGGAATTTGAGAAATTTGAGGACTAGAAGAAAATGAGCTTGGTAATTTGAATTTGTAGTCATGTAAGATTGATTCACGACATTATTGGGATTAGGCCACGAGAAATTGGGATAAATTCTCCAACTAGGCTTATACATGGACGATTGCGGATTAATTTGAGCTATGACATTGGCTTGATGTTGAGGGTAATAGTGAGGTTATCCTTCTGAGATTTGAGGAGTTTGAGTTTCTAAGGGAACATGAATTGGATCCACAACATGCACTATTCTAGTAGATGTATGAATGGCAACACAAATTGACACCCGTTGCATGTCCTTTTCAGAATATTTTTTCCAAGAATTCGCAAGATTCATTGACGTTTTTAGACATAAATTCTCCCCCACACATAGATTTTAGGGAGATTTTACAATAAGGGCTTACATACCTCAACCAATTAATTTCTACGACACACCCATTAAATAATATATTTCCAGGACATTATTTATAGAATTAATTTGTAAACGACACATCATTTTTCCGCCATTTTACAATGTCACGTGAAACACCCCACCTCCATTAAGGTCACTCACAAAGGTAATGCCTTAACTTTGGTGGAGGTTTATAAGTAAAAGCCACATATGAAATCAAGACAGATATAAATACACATATTTTAAACAGCGGAAACCAAACAAACTTTTATTTCATCAATACGTGTATCAAACAAAGATTTCCATAATTGTCTCAAAATACTTTTAACATTACAACCTCATAACTGCCTTGATTATTAAAGAAGCATGAAAACATAAATAAAGTGACAAAAATCCCCACAGTGATATCCAAATCCATTATCCGAGCAAGAAAGATCCAAATCATACATCTACGTTCTTGCTGCTTGTAAAGAGTCTGACTGAGTTGAGCTGTTTCCTCCCTGTGCACCTGGGGGGGGGACGAAAGAAAAGAAGACGAAAAGAAAATAGGGTCAGACATAAAGCCTGAGTAAATCCAGTAACTCTTCAATATGTGAATAAGAAAAGGATATGATGGATATAAACTAAAAATAGGAAAGTGTCACAAGCTAAGGAAGTGTCGAATGTACAATCACACCCATACTATATCTCTGCACCTACTCGAGTTTATTCTAACTGTCACCCCATGGTGAGGGTGAAGTGATCCCCATCCTTATTAAAGATCAGCTCCTACTCGCGTTAACATGTGTCATACGACCCCCAAGAATTGTAGATACCTATGCTGGTCCCACCATGGGGTGTATCAAGACCCATGGTGGCGGCCCCGACACAAATCCTAGAAGGCATAGGTTATACTACTGGTGTCCCCAGTGCCCTGGTTGTCTGCTCCGGAGTGTGTACACGCCCGCACACCGTTAGACCTGCACTGTGCACCCACCGCCGTCGTTTGATCGCTTACAATCAGCCCAGTAATCGTGCCCCACCCTGCCTAGTTACAGGGTACCGTTGATACCTAACTTTGGGTTACTGCTAAAACGGGTCCCTCGTTACTAGGATTTTCTAGTCAAACATGTTAAGTGGTTAAGTGTCTGTATTTACCTAACCCCACCCATCAATTCTTGTTAACATGTTGAATTTGGTTAAGTGTTATAGTTGACATAACCCTACCATCTGTCCTTAGCCTCTTAGGAGCACAGACCACTCACATTAGACAGGTATTGCTACGGTTACTGGATGTGCCGGTCGGTTCCGGGCAGGTTTACACCGTAGCTCAGTCTAACCTCGGGTGGGCTCAATGCTTAACCACCCACATTGGATAGGTATTGTTGTGACTACTGGAAGCCAGGAGGGTCCGGGCAGGTTTACATCACAACTCAATCCAACCTCGGGTTAAGCATATCGTGTTTTCTAAATTTACATATTTTATTACTTCTCAACCATATGTAAATGTCATATCTTTTATTTTTAGGTATTCCAATTCATACCGCTTATGTGTCACAATCATTGGCATGTGCCAAGCATGCCAACATATATTTTCATATTTTACCCAACGTTATTACCCCCGTTTGTTCGCAACGTTATAACATGTGTTTGGCTTGTCATAATTTAGCCCAACTTTATAAACGTGAGGAAAAGGGGAAAACATGAACATGTAATACCTAAAGGTGTGTGGCGCATGAGCTTGCAATTTGGCGATTTAACTAACATATAACATGGGTCATGTGAACTTGCATTCAAATCAAATTATGACTAAGTAGGTGACATATGAAATGGCATAGTTTAGGCAAATACAAACTTGTGTTTAAACATGTTAACTTTGCATAATATCAACCACAAAACTAGCATATTGTATATTCACAAAAATGTACAATTTTTACATCTAATCATATAGCCTATTTCAACATGAACTTGCATAGTTTATGAAACCCAAACGATGTTTGACATAGAACCAATTATATTTTGCAAATAAACATGAATGTGCATAGTTTATGAAACATAGATCCAATTCTACTTGCAAACATAGATCTAATTATACTTGCCAATAAACATAAGGATGATATCATAGGTTTTGGGTCATGTAGGCATAAAAGGTCTATAACATGTTTACACAAATTCTAATTTAGACAAAGGGAATATACATAGTCCATGCCATCGACATATACAAAAAAGGGATAAATTTCTAATTTTTGCCACAAGCTTGCAAGTGCTATTGTTTTTCATATACAATTGTTCAATAGGATTGCATCAATTAATTTATGCCACCAACATCAATACACAAGTCATGATAGAACCATTAAAATACACAAAGATTATAACAACACGATTCTATTTTCATTTACATCGAATCACATCACAGTTTTTATTCATATTTTGAAAGGTCACTATACTTACAACGAATGCAGAATCTTGAATTCTGAATTCTGAAACTGAGATGCGCTCCTTTGGGTAGACTAACGTTGCGTTGATTGATTTTATTAAACTTTAATTCGATTCGTCTCTTAGGATTTGGTGTTGGCTTGTCTCTAGGCTTTCTAATTGACGGCCATTCCTAGTTCCTCAACAGCAGCATGACGACTTTTGTATTCTATTATTTGTGTGAATTTAGGGTTAGACTTGAGTTGTATTTATAGAATTTTAAATTGTTTTGAGCCGTCGATGAAGCTAGGGTGAATCCAGGCCATCCATCTCAAGAGAGGCCAATAAGAAAGAGACATGTAAGCCCTAGTGACTCAGCCAAGCATCAGAATTTGACTAGACCATGACCAAGCCAGTCAGGACCCGACCAGCAGGTCTTTCTGACCTGGTCGCACTTGGCAGGTGCGCCAGGCGAAAATTGTACTGGCGCACTTCCCAAGTGCACCAGTTCAACTTTGTTCTGGCGCACTATACAAGTGCGCCAGTGCATTCTGACCCGTTTTCCGGTTTTTCTGCCCAACTTCATTCGTCCATATCTTCTTCATACGATATTCGTTTTACGCAAACTTGAACTCTATCTCAAGCAGAATTTGGAGACGAACGAAATGGCGTAACCCATTTCCCCTGATTTCATCATTTATAATTAATAATAATTTAATTTTTGAAGCTTAACGTTATAGAATTCACGGGGTGTTACATTATCCCCCACTTAAAAGGATTTCGTCCCCGAAATCTTCAAGTTAGGAAGAATGTATATCCTACCATCCAACAATACATCTACTCAACCAACAAACACAAGCATCCACTGTCCTTAAAAGACTTCTAATGCTTCATGATCATATGCATAGTGTGTGTACATGTTCTTATCTAATGCAGAAATCAGGCGGTCTACTGATTCAGTTGACCTCCTTAATGCGAATCGTGTAAGTGTCATGAATCCATTATGTATGCAAATTTTTCCTACTCATAATTCTACATGAGTGCACAACTATTCATACAAATGCGACGACCATATGACAGCATATCAAGTTTACAACCATATACAAATAAGAATACATATATGCATATGCAGTATGAAGTGATTGAGCCGATCTAAGACCTAGGTTGTGTGTGTATATGCATCCACGAGCAACCACTACCAACCACTTGCAGCCATCAACCATAACATGTTTCAAATACATGATTACATCCAAAGGGGTTTCTACTTAAGGATAAAGGATAATATCGAGGAGATATACCTAAAAAGATAAATACAAGCACAACTTAAGAAAAAGAGAGGTCAAAGATGTACCCTCAAAAAGAAGAGGGCAGGCTGCGCGTATTCTGTCCTCAGTTTCTCAAGTCGCGTCTTCCTCGGCGTCGCTCCACTGAACTTTAACGAGTTTAACTTCGCGGTTGCGTAGCTTCTTCACTTCTGTTCCTATGATGTGGGTTGGAACTCTCCTCACAGTTTCTTCGCGTTCCACTTCGGCTTCTTCTAGAATGCTTGGCTCCACCACGTCCGCTGATTCATGTAGACATTTCCGGAGATGAGAAACGTGAAAGACGTTGTGAATTCCAGCCAATCTTTCAGTCAGATCTACTCTATAAGCCATTTTCCCAATCTTCTCGATGATATGGAACGGTCCTACAAATCTTGGTGCTAGCTTTCCTGTGGATCCAAAGCGAACGACGTTCCTTAAAGGGGATACCTTAAGGAAAACCTTGTCCCCAACCTCAAACTCAAGGTCGGTCCTTCTTTTGTCGGCTTAGGATTTCTGTCTGTCTTGGGCTGTCTTCATTCTCCTACGTATCAAGTCCACTTTCTATGAAGTTTCTCGAATAATATCTGGCCCAAGTATAAGCTTATCTGTAGACTCCCACCAACAAGTTGGTAATTTGCACGGTCTTCCATACAAGGCTTCGAAGGGTGCCATGCCGATGGTAGCTTGGTAGCTGTTGTTGTAGGCAAATTCCACTAAAGGAAGGTGATCTTCCCACGTCCCTCCAAAGTCAAGAACACAAAGTCTTAAAAGATCCTCTAAAACTCTATTCACCCTTTCCGTCTGGCCATCTGTTTGGGGGTGATAGGCTGTGCTCAAACATAGCTGTATGCCTACAGCTTCTTGCAGACTCCGCCAAAACTCACTTGTGAAAATAGGGTCTCGGTCACTAACAATGCTGGAGGGTATCCCATGGAGTCGAACTATTTCCTTGAGATAAAGAGATGCTAGAGATGAGGCAGTCCTTCTACTCTTGATAGGTATAAAGTAGGTGCTTTTAGTAAGCCTATCCACTATTACCCAAATGCTAGGTATGCCTCTTCTCGACCTAGGCAGTCCATCAATGAAGTCCATTGAAATGTTATCCCACTTCCACTGTGGGACCTCTAGAGGGTGAAGTAGTCCTCCAGGCTTCTTTTGTTCCACCTTGACTCGTTGGCAGGTCATGCACTTAGAAACGAAATCTGCCACGTCTTGCTTCATGCCGCTCCAAAAGAAAGTCCTTTTTATATCCTTGTACATCTTATCACCGCCTGGGTGTATAGTCATCTTGGAATGATGCGCTTCTTCGAGAACCTTCTTTGTCAACTCCCTTGCTTGTGGGACGCATAATCTTCCATCTCGTCTTAGCCAACCCTTATCATCCATGGTGTATCTACTGAGGTGACTAGAAGTCTCACCCCTAATAAGTTTATCAATCACATCAACAAGCTGAGGGTCTTCACGTTGGGCATCCCCTATTGAGTCTAAGAGAGTAGGGCGTACTTCGAGAGATGCTAACAAAACCGGTACAAAATCCGAGGAGGGCCTAAAGTTAAAACTGGCTATATACTCCAAGTTTTGCCTTTCCACAAAGAGAGGGCTTAGGGTCAGTTTCTTTCGGCTCAACGCGTCCGCTACCACGTTGCCTTTTCCGGGAGTATAGGAAATTTCAATATCATATAAGGCAAGAAACTCCATCCATCTTTGCTGCCTCAAGTTAAGATCCTTCTAGGAGAAGAGATATTTCAACGATTTATGGTCAGTGTATAATTCAAACTTCTCACCTAGGAGATAATGGCGCCAAGACATAAGTGCAAAGACGATAGAAGCCAACTCAAGATCATGGGTTGGGTAGTTCTTTTCATGAACCTTCAGTTGTCTTCCGCCATAAGCTACTACCATTCCTTCTTGCATTAGAACAGCGCCTAGTCCCGTTCCACATGCATCCGTGTATACTGTGAACATTTTGCTTCCGTCAGGCAGAGTTAGAACTGGGGATGTTGTGAGAGCCCTTTTTAATCGTTGGAAAGCAATGTCACAGTCCAAATCCCAAACGAACGCCAGATTCTTCTTTGTTAGCCTTGTGAGTGGGGCTGGGATTTTCGTGAGATCCCTAATAAACTTTCGATAAAAACCGGCTAGCCCAAGAAAGCTTCGAACTTCGGTTGCATTTCTTGGTGTCTTCCAATCTTGTACAGCCACCACTTTCGCGGGGTCCACAGCCAACCCTTCTTTGGACACTATATGCCCAAGAAACCTTACTTCTTTCCTCCAGAAGTGACACTTGGAGAATTTGGCTTTTAGTTGATGTGCACAGAGAGTATCCATGATTTCTTTCAAATGCTGAGCATGTTCTTCCTCATTCTTTGAGAAGATTAAGATATCATCTACGAAGACAACCACAAATTTGTTGAGGAATTCTCTGAACACCCTGCTCATTAGGTCTACGAAATAAGCGGGTGTGTTTGTCAAGCCGAAAGGCATGATAAGCCACTCGAAGAAACCGTCTGGGGTTCTGAACGTTGTCTTATCAATGTTGTCTTCAGCCACTCTTAGTTGATGGAACCCAGTTGCCAGATCAAGTTGGGAGAAGACCGTCGCACCTACAAGCTGATCAAACAAATCGTCGATTCGGGGAAGAGGGTGCCTATTTTTCTTGGTCAATTTGTTTAACTCCCTATAGTCGACGCAAAGGCGAAGCGAACCGTCTGCTTTGGTTGCAAACACCACTGGAGCACCCTATTCCAAAATGCTCCGTCTAATGAACCCCTTTTCGAGAAGTTCTTTAACTTGCTTACTGAGCTCCTTTCTCTCCCTTGGATCCATGTGTCTGACAGGTAAAGCTACAGGCTTTGCGTTATCCACAAGATATATGCGGAAGTCTATTTTCCGCTTCGGAGGTAAGCCTTTCACTTCCTCAAAGACATCCGGATATTCCCGGACTATTCTAACTGATTGCAAATTCTCATCAGAAGCATCAAGCGACTCTAGGTAACTAAGCATAACAGCATTCAAGGGATTACAGGAAATTTCTAGAGTGTTACCAAGCCGAGTCAAGAGTCTAACTACTCTTTTCTCACAATCAAGAATGGCACTATTACTGGATAACCAGTCCATGCCTAAGATCAAACCATATCCCGAGAAGCCCAAAACAAAGGCACTACAACTAAACTCAACGCTGAGAATAGAGATTTTCAAACCCAAACAAACCATTGACAAGTAAGCGGAGCCCCAATTGGATTTGAAACTACTAAGGGATCTTCTACCATACTAGTGTCTAGATGTAGAGATTATACTAAGGCAGATGAAATAAAAGAGTGTGGTGTGCCAGAGTCAAAAAGTGTACGAATTGGATGATCACAAAGATAGGCTACACTTCCTACAGAAATATTTCTACCTCGTTCTCAAGATAGGATTGAGAAGATAAGCAAGATAAAACAAAGCGTTTAGGAGAAGAAGTTAAAGAGGTACCCCCAGAGGGTCCTGCTTGCGGGCCTTGCCCTTCAGAGGGTCCTTCTTGTGGGCCTTGCACTTGCTTCTTAGGGCAGTCCTTAGCCATATGTCCAGCCTCACCGCAATGGAAGCAAGTAGCACTTATCTTCCTCTTCTTCTTTCTGCAGTCGTTCACTACATGTCCAACATTGCCACAGAAATAACATTTCCTTTTTTCATGTGTCTTGTTATTATGGTTGTGGTCCTTTCCTCCTTGACTATTATCCGTCTTCTTGTTCGGTGATTCTTCCGTTTGCTGGTTCACGTAGAGGAGGAGGAGGAGTAAAAGCATCTGTAGCTGGGGAGTAAGGTCCCCAGACATGCTGAAACAGAAAGGAAAGATTCAAAACGAAGGATAGATAGGGCACATGGCTTTGGGGGATTTTGTCTTTTTATAAATATAACAGTTTTTCTAAAAAAAAATGCTTCTTTAACTTTCTTTTTGAAAACAATTTTCAAAAACTTTTATCTTGTCTGGTAAACCTATGCTCTGATACCAAGTGAAACACCCCACCTCCATTAAGGTCACTCACAAAGGGAATGCCTTAACTTTGGTGGAGGTTTATAAGTAAAAGCCACAGATGAACTCAAGACAGATATAAATACACATATTTTAAACAGCGGAAACCAAACAAACTTTTATTTCACCAATACGTGTATCAAACAAAGATTTCCATAATTGTCTCAAAATACTTTCAACATTACAACCTCATAACTGCCTTGATTATTAAAGAAGCATGAAAACATAAAAAAAGTGACAAAAATCCCCACAGTGATATCCAAAGCCATTATCCGAGCAAGAAAGATCCAAATCATACATCTACGTTCTTGGTGCTTGTAAAGAGTCTGATTAAGTAGAGCTGTTTCCTCCCTATGGACCTGGGGGGGAAACGAAAGAAAAGAAGACGAAATGAAAATAGGGTCAGACATAATGCCTGAGTAAATCTAGTAACTCTTCAATATGTGAATAAGAAAAGGATATGATGGATATAAACTAAAAATAGGAAAGTGTCACAAGCTAAGGAAGTGTCGAATGTACTATCACACCCATACTATATCTCTGCACCTACTCGAGTTTATTCTAACTGGCACCTCATGCTGAGGGTGAAGTGATCCCCATCGTTATTAAAGATCGGCTCCTACTCGCGTTAGCATGTGTCATACGGCCCCCAAGAATTGTAGATACCTATGCTAGTCCCAACATGGGGTGTATCAAGACGCATGGTGGCGGCCCCGACACAAATCCTAGAAGGCATAGGTTATACTACTGGTGTCCCCAGTGCCCTGGTTGTCTGCTCCGGAGTGTGTGCACGCCCGCACCCTATTAGACCTGCACTGTGCACCCACTGCCGTCGTTTGACCGCTTACAATCAGCCCAGTAATCGGGCCCCACCCTGCCTAGTTTCACGGTACCGTTGATACCTAACTTTTGGTTACTGCTGAAACGGGTCCCTCGTTACTAGGATTTTCTAGTCAAACATGTTAAGTGGTTAAGTGTCTGTATTTACCTAACCCCACCCATCAATTCTTGTTAACATGTTGAATTTGGTTAAGTGTTATAGTTGACTTAACCCTACCATCTGTCCTTAGCCTCTTAGGAGCACCAGACCACTCACATTAGACAGGTATTGCTACGATTACTAGATGTACCGGTCAGTTCCAGGCAGGTTTACACCGTAGCTCAGTCTAACCTCGGGTCCTTATTGGGCTCAATGCTTAACCACCCACATTGGATAGGTATTGTTGTGACTACTGGACAGCCGGGCGGGTCCGGGCAGGTTTACATCACAACTCAATCCAACTTCGGGTTAAGCATATCGTGTTTTCTAAATTTACATATTTTATTACTTCTCAACCATATGTAAATGTCATATCTTTTATTTTTGGGTATTCCAATTCATACCGCTTATGTGTCATAATCATTGGCATGTGCCAAACATGCCAACATATATTTTCATATTTTACCCAACGTTATTACCCCTGTTTGTTCGCAACGTTATAACATGTGTTGGGCTTGTCACAATTTAGCCCAACTTTATAAACGTGAGGAAAAGTGGAAATCATGAAAATGTAATACCTAAAGGTGTGTGGCGCATGAACTTGCAATTTGGCGATTTAACTAACATATAACATGGGTCATGTGAACTTGCATTCAAATCAAAGTATGACTAAGTAGGTGACAAATGAAATGGCATAGTTTAGGCAAATACAAACTTGTGTTTAAACATGTTAACTTGGCATAATATCAACCACAAAACTAGCATGTTGTGTATTCACAAAAATGTACAATTTTTACATCTAATCATATAGCCTATTTCAACATGAACTTGCATAGTTTATGAAACCCAAACGATGTTTGACATAGAACCAATTATATTTTGCAAATAAACATGAACTTGCATAGTTTATGAAACATAGATCCAATTCTACTTGCAAACATAGATCTAATTATACTTGCCAATAAACATAAGGATGATATCATAGGTTTTGGGTCATGTAGGCATAAAAGGTCTATAACATGTTTACACAAATTCTAATTTAGACTAAGGGAATATAGAGAGTCCATGCCATCGACATATACAAAAAAGGGATAAATTTATAGTTTTTGCCGCAAGCTTGCAAGTGCCATTGTTTTTCATATACAAGTGTTCAATAGGCTTGCATCAATTAATTTATGCCACAAACATCAATACACAAGTCATGATAGAACCATTACAATACACAAAGATTATAACAACATGATTCTATTTTCATTTACATCGAATCACATCACAGTTTTTATTCATATTTTGAAAGGTCACTATACTTACAACGAATGCAAAATCTTGAATTCTGGATTCTGAATTCTGAAACTGAGATGCGCTCCTTTGGGTAGACTAACGTTGCCTTGATTGATTTGATTAAACTTTAATTTGATTCGTCTCTTAGGCTTTGGTGTTGGCTTGTCTTTAGGCTTTCTAATTGACGGCCATTCCTAGTTCCTCTCCAGTAGCATGACGGCTTTTGTATTCTATTATTTGTGTGAATTTAGGGTTAGACTTGAGTTGTATTTATAGAATTTTAAATTGTTTTGAGCCGTCGATGAAGCTAGGGTGAATCCAGGCCATCCATCTCAAGAGAGGCCAATAAGAAAGAGACATGTAAGCCCTAGTGACTCAGCCAAGCATCAGAATTCGACCAGACCATGACCAGGCCAGCCAGGACCTAACCAGCAGGTCTTTCTGACCTGGGCGCACTTGGCAGGTGCGTCAAGCCAAAATTGTACTGGCACACTTCCCAAGTGCGCCAGTTCAACTTTGTTCTGGCGCACTTCACAAGTGCGCCAGTGCATTCTGACCCGTTTTCCGGTTTTTCTGCCCAACTTCGTTCGTCTATATCTTCTTCATACGATATCCGTTTTACGCAAACTTGAAATCTATCTCAAGCAGAATTTCGAGACAAACGAAATGGCGTAACCCATTTCCCTTGATTTCATCATTTATAATTAATTATACTTTAATTTGTGAAGCTTAACGTTATAGAATTCACTGGGTGTTACATCATGTCTCGATTCATTTCTGTTTCCGCCATTTTTCGTTCAAAAATTTGAAAGAATCGCAAATTAGGTTTTACCCAAATTCGATTTTCGGAATTTGCTGCATGCATTTTATTACCGTAGTCTAATCGATTATCGGATTTTAATTTAGTCTTAATCTAATCGTTTTTACTTAATCTAGGGTTTACTTCGGATGTGTTAATCAACTACAACACTGCTTGCTAGACGAAATCATCTTCTTCTATCGATTACTAGACGAGTAAGTTTTCTAATACCTAGGATTTACTAAATTTTAAGTTTATGTTTACTTTTTGTTATATGTTGTGGTTTACGTGATTAAAAAGATATTCAACTATATCTTTTTATTTTATATTATGTAACTTATTGTTATGTTGAATGATTATTTGGTTATAAGGCCTTCTGAAATTTATGTTGTGTTATGTTGGATATTTATTTGATTACTTCATTTTTTCAACAACAAAGGTTTGAAAAAATAATTGTATTCATATTTTTATGTAAAGACAATATTTTAGTTTTATTGTTTGTACTAAATTTAACAGGTTACTGTTGTTTGAGTATGTATGTTATTTAACGTATTTTTTTTACCAAAAAATAGTAAAAAATTGCATAATGCTTTCACGGTTAAATTATTATATTATGAGGTTTACGGGATGAAAAAGATAAATATTATTATCTTTTTACTTTATATTATGCTAGTAACAGTTATGAAATAATAATTGGTATGATTTATAATTATGTTTTAACACAAATATGGGGTAATTTTTATCACTCAATAATTAGTGTTTTGTAATAATTAGGATTTACTATTTATTGCTGATATTGCTTGAAAAAAATCTTATACTGCTACCTGTATGTACATGTTCACTAACATATAACTATACTTGTCTTTTTAATGCAGGATAAAATATGAAACCAAAAAGAACCTCTAGATTGTTTAAAAAACATCCACTTTGCATTTTTTTCAATGAAGGAGGACATCAATGCACAGATTTCATACCTATATCAAGTCCATACTGTGAAGAGCATAGCCAATCGAGAGTGTTATCAATGACTCCTTTGGTAAAAATTTCTTTATCTATATTTTATTATTATAATTATAATACATAATTCTTTATTATATAATATTTCACTCATGTCAATTTTTCAACATTTAATATATGTACGTCTGTTTTAATAAAAATACATATCTTTTTCATAAAGTATGAGCGTTGTATAATTAAATATTTTAAAAAAAATATTATCTGTATACAGTACCTTATTTAAAACAATTTAGCAAAAAATATTACATGAACGATTTAATATTAACACACTAGTCAAAAAAGATAAATAGTCTTATCTTTATCAGTTTTTACATAATAATTATTCAAGTTTTATTACTAGTTAGACTAATTTGTAAAAAAAAATATAAATTACATTTACTAAACTAAATTTATATTATGTTAACTGTTAGAAAAATAGGATAATTCTGACTCAAGAAACAATATATCACCTTCTGGAACAGAAGATAACAACGTAGATAATTTTGATGAAAAAAGGGAAGACACACAATAATATGATAGAGAATCTACTGATACAGATGAAGCCAATAACTATGAAATTCAACAAATACCGAAGAAGTCAATAAAAATTCAATATTCAAGGACATACAGATGTAATTTAGATGCTGTTTTCAAAATAATGAAAACAATTAAGAAAGAAAAAATCCTCTCTGCTGATGCAAAAAGTTACTTGGAAAAATCACCTTTCAAACACTTTTTCAATGTTTTCCTCGAAGATTCTATTTCAAGGCAAGATTTGAGAAAGAGTGCAGCAAATTTGGATGACATAATAGCCTCTTATGATACCACAGAACAAGCATTTTGAATTGGTAACAAATTGATTAAATTAACACCAGAAGAAGCTAGTCTTATATTTGGAATGCCAATGGATGGAGAGGATTTATTTCCAATACCTGTATCAAATAAAGCTACTGCAATGGAAAATTACTCAGATTTTTGGACAAAGAACTTTGAAGAAGAAGACATCATAAGTCAAAAATCAGTGACAAAAAGATTGAATAAATTGATAGAAAACAATGATGGTAGCGTTGTTTAGTAAAACTACTGTTTCTGCTGTTGATCATAACATTCTTGTTTTCGAACAATCAAAGCTACTTGCAGTGGGGATTTCTTCCTAAAATCCTCAATTTGAAAAAAAACCAGTTCTATTTCTTGGCCAAGAGCAATATGTGAGAAATTTTGCAAAAATGTTCAAAAACATCATACTGATTCAAGAAACACACCTGGTTGCACTATCGTTTTACTTGTAAGATTTCTTACACTTATCTAATATTTCATTATTACAAAAATATACATGTATATATCATTTTATTACAGTATTGGTTTTGTGAGAAGACAAAAGTAATACCACAAAAAGAACATCTGAAGAAACATTTCCAAAGAATGATAAAGTGGGACTTGTCTAACTTGAAGGACATGGATCTTACATCCATTTCCAGCAATATGGTATAAATGTATTACTTTACTATATATTTTATTTAAAATATATATGTTTTTATCTTTTCAAGTTTAGAAGGAATATTAATGATTAAATAAATAGTTGCATACACAATACATAATATTAGTAATAATACTTTTGAAATAAGTTATAATAATGATCGTATAATAGACAGAAAACAAATTAAGTTCAATGTGTCAATATTACATTTACCTTAAAATATAAATACATTTATCTTTTTAAGCAATACAATCAAATATATATATATGACATTGAATTGATTGTAGGATTATTTAATGATATTTAACAATATTTAATTAGAAATATCATTCATGGCTTCATGTAGATTTCGAATTATTTTTCAAATATTACTTCAAAGGAGAAAGGGTTTCTTTCCAAAAAAGTAAAACATCCACTACAAGAAGAAAAAAGTCCAAAGAGAAGAAAATTGTCTGAAAATGAAGAATTAGAAAGGCTGAAAGAGTTAGAGACAAAAGTCGGATTTTTGACTGATGAGATGATTAGTGTAGTAAAACAACTGTATGATGAGAAGATTTTAAGAAAAAAGTCTGACCAAAGGCTCAAAGAAATTGAAATGATACTTCAACAAGTGAAAACTTTTGAACAGAAAAATGTGGCCAATACTACTGAACTTGAAAAACATTTCAAGCAAGGAAAAATTGTTGGTATGGTACATATAAATTGTTCTGCTAATTTTCCTTGTTTTGATTTGTTTGAAACTCAAGATTTAATTATAGATAATGAAGAAAGTTCAAAATCTGAAGAAATCGAAGAATTTACCGAAGGACATACTGTTCAAATTCCTATTTTTGTTGAAGACATCATTATTAAAGAACCAAAAAAAATAAAGAATCGGAAAAATATTGAAAATTGCACACTACTGAAGCATCTTACAGAGAAACAGCAGCAAGATGTCAAACTTTTCTTCAAGGTTGTTGGAGATAACAAGTACTGAAACATTACCTTTTTCCAAAACAACCTATATATTTCAGCTCAATTTTCTACTTATTACTTTGTTATAGTACATTGTGTGGTATTACACTACCAAAAGCAAGCTGTTAATTAAAGTATTGTTTTAAATATCACTATCAACTCATAGTTTACTAAACACCTTATCTTTTGTCTTAAAAAAGATATTCAACTATATCTTTTTAATTTATATTATGCAACTACTTCTTATGTTGAATGATTATTTCTTTATATGGCTTTCTAAAATATATGATATGTAATTTTAAAAAGTAAAAATTCATAATTTAATTTTTTCAGCACTAAAACTTTAAAAAGGTAAATGCATTTATCTTTTTATATTTCACTTAATTATTAAGAAATAACAGAATAAATTTTTAAAGATAATTGCTATTTTAGTAACTATGTTTGAATACAAAAAAATTATTTACATATTATATCTGTATTAACAAAAGATATAATAAATGCAAACATCTTTTTTTTTCAGCGACGAAGCATTTAGTTGTGATGATGAAAACAACATCACCATAACAAAAGACATGATAGAAGATCTCCTATATGAACTGAATACTTTTGGTCAAGTAAGTTTTAAAAAAAAACATTCCTTTAGTATAAATTGTGTACTTTACCCATATTATTTTTCAATTGTAGATTATTGATTGGTTTTGGCTTCGGAAAGCAAAGCAACTAGATCAAAGCAATAGTATTGTGTACGTTAACACAACAACGACAGTAAGTGAATTATATTCTCAAATTAATTTATGTTATTACAAAATACATTTTCTGAACCATTTTTTAAACAAACAAGTGCAGCAAATGGAAACTGGGAAAATATATTGACAAAAAAGTTCAACCCTTTTATCAAAAAATTACTTTTAGATCCATTATGTATCAACATCTTATTCCCAATAAATGGAAATGACCATTGGAGCCTCCTTGAACTAGATGTCGTAGAGTGCACTTGGAAACACTACGACTCACTATGCTTAACCACAAGATCTAAATCAGCAGAAGTGGACATACAAAATTTGTCATTAATGTGGTAAATAACTATTCTCAAAAATTATATTTCATTTATTTGTTTATATTTATTATAACAAACACTAATTTTTTTGCAGAAAATAGCAGTGAATAATCTAAATGAAGAGTTAAAACAAGATGGTCACAAAACAATTATTAAAAACAAGACACAGCTTGTGAATATTGATTATGCTTAACAAATCAATGGGTAATTATACAAGTATATAATCATGTAATAAACAATTTCATAATACACATTAAGATATACAAAAAACATATTACAGTTCATTATTATAATAAAAAAGATATTATGCTTTATCTTTTAATTCATAGTACTAAATTTCATAATTTTAGGTACGATTGCGGAATTTATGTGATGATGTTCATGCAAAAAATTGCACATGGAATGGAGAGTACATCAAATATTACTCTTGAAGAAGCTACTGGATTCAGAGCAAAGACAGCTGCAGATATTCTCAGTGATGAACCCTACTGTTGGACAATAGAAAATTTTTGCAGCTCTGGTCCAGCTCTTAAAAATGTTTGAACTAATACAAAATTTCATAATTTGTAATAATTGATTATAACAATTAGATATTACAATTTGTGATTACTTTGTAAGAGATTATACCAATATTTGAATAATTTGTACTGCTTAATTTTGTAGATAGTAAATTTGACAATGCTTATGAACATGATGATTTTTACTTTTACTTAAATAGTCATTCAATACATTTTTCTACTACTATGTTTAAAAAGATAAATCCTTTTATCTTTTTTTTTTATCATTCATACGTATTTGTTTTCTAATTTCATTTTTTTTACACAGCAAATAAATGCAATATGGGAAACTTTTCCTAGACAAGAAGATGCTTTAATATTTGTCCAAACACATGCAAACACAAACATTTTTTGCTACCAAGATCATTTGACTGGACAAAGAAGGTTCCTAGTTTCTACATATGATGAATGTTGGAGAAGGTACATGAGCATGAATCCTAAGCTACGACACCATTACGAAATTATTCAAGTTGGACGGCCTTGCCACTTGTACTATGATCCGGAGTTCAACAAAAATATTAATAGCATACGAAATGGCGATGAAATGGTAAATATTTTGATTTCCATCACATTGAAAACTCTGAAGGACATATATAAAATAAAGGGAAACAAATATTGGGTTATATAACTTGATTCATCTAGTGAAGACAAGTTCTCTCGACATTTGATAATTCGTATCCCAAATATTGCATTCAAAGACAACTTCCATGTTGGAGGATTCATCTCTAAGGTATGCTCATGTATAAAAAATTCTAGATTAACTGATTCACAGTTTGAAAAACTTTACATCAAGACAGATTTAAGCTCGTCAGAAAATACAGAGAGTTTATTCATTGATACTGGAGTTTATACCCGTAATCTTTGTTTCTGTCTTCCATTCTCAACAAAAGCAGGGAAAAATTCTATACTACTGCCAAGCAGAATCTTCGGATGTAACAATCTAAATGATGAGCAAGTGTTTAAAAAATCACTTTTTTGCAACATAGAAGATAATTTAGAAAAGCTATTAGAGTGAGAAATGGATTTGAAATCTTACAAAAATATTCATTTTAATAATTAGGAGAATGATAACAAAAAGTACATCCAAAGTGAAAAGTCAGTAAATGTTTACTCTTGCAATGTACCTAAGTCCTATAATTCAAGAAAATCTCCCTTCCCAGAATTGGATGAAAAAATTTCATCATTAACATCTCATGGAAATGTTTTGGGTAAAATCAGAAAGTGGTACTGGTTTTCTACTCATGGCTATATAATTTATAGCATGTCCAAAAGTCGATATTGTGATCGAGTTGGAAGAGAACATAAAAGTAATCATTTTATGTACATTGTTGATTTCCAAAGAGGTGGCTACTATCAGAAATGCTACGACCCAGAATGTAGAGACTATCGATCTCCTATTCGACCAATACCATGGGATGTATTGTCCAACTGTTATGATATTGTGAAGCAAGAAGGCAAAACTATGTAGAAGCAATGCTTCTATCAAACAAAATATCAACTACATAGTGATAGTAATGAATGTGGTAATTTTGTTTGTATTCTTATTAGTAAAAACATGTACAAAGTCAACAGCATGTATACATATTTTTTTCCGTTACATAATTTTTTCTTCTCACTAGAATGACGAAAAATTAGTATGTAACAGCAAAACTAAAGATTACACTGTGTTTTTCTAAAAATGTAAAACCATATATCTTTTTCAAATATGTAGTATATTATATGTATATCTGTTATGATTATGTTGTTGTATATGATTAATTGCTGGATTTTGTTACTGTGTATGATTATTTCATATCAGAATTGTAATCATAACAATAATTATTTCACTACTGTTATTATCAAAAAATAATTTAAAAAGATAAAAATATATATCTTTTACAACATGAAACAAAATAAAATAATAAGATAAGATTGAAATGAATGTGTAATTAATTTCTAATGTAATTAAAGAAAATTACCTTATAGAACAAACAAACTCGGACAACATCAACCTATTAAATTTAATACATGCAACAAATTTAAAATATTGCCTTTACATGAAAATGTAAATACGATTATCTTTTCAAACCTTTGTTGTTGAAAAAACAAAATAATCAACTGATCATTTAACATAACACAGCATAAATGATTCTTTTACTTAAATTTAAACCATACAACCATCACATATATATAAGACCTGCAATTGAAAACATAAATAAATAAATAAATATACAATTTTTACCTTTTTTTAAGAAAATTTCCATAAAGATATAACTAGATATCTTTTTCGCTTCTGTTGTGATGTTGAATGAAAAACAAATTTATACAACAATTATTTGACTTATAACCAATTTTCATTTTCACTCCTATTATTTTCCATTGAAGCACACATAACCATTTATCTTTTTTTTATTTAAAATACAATTTCTTAAAAAGATAAAAATATTTATCTTTTTCACCATGAAACTAAATAAAATAATAAGTTAAGATTTAAATAATTGTGCAATTAATTTCTAATGTAATGAAAGAAAATTACCTTATAGAACAAACAAACTAAAACAACATCAACGTATTAAATTTAATACATAAAACAAATTCAAAGTATTGCCTTTACATGAAAATGTAAATAAAATTATCTTTTCAAACCTTTGTTGTCGAAATAACAAAATAATCAACTAATCGTTTAACATAACACAGAATAAATGATTCTTTAGCTTCAATTTAAACCATACAACCATGACATATATATCAGACCTGCAATTGAAAACATAAATAGGTAAATAATTATACAATTTTTACCTTTTTGTAATAAATTTTCCATAAAGATATAACCAGATATCTTTTTCGCTTCTGTTCTGATGTTGAATGAAAAACAAAATTAAACAACAATTATTTTTCTACTAACCAGTTAACTTTTTCACTCCTGTTATTTCCCATTGAAGCGCAAATAACCATTTATCTTTTTTTTTAAATACAATTTTTAAAAAAGATAAAACTAGTTATAACAAGACAATCATCACATAATTATCAATTTCATCATAAAGTTTTCAACATCAGCAATCACAAAATCATCACTAAATTCAGTTCAACTGAAATTATTATCAATAAAAGGTTAATCATTTTTCTTTTTTCTACATCAGTAGAACCTTTGTACCCATACTAAAACACCATTCATATAATTGTTTCAAAACATATAAAATGTAACATCATATTTCATGAACTCCCAAAAGATGAAACATGAAAAAAAAATATGAAGAAAAAGTGTATTTCAGTGCATTACATTGCCATAAGCATACACAAAATAATCCCAAACATTATCCATGACATAGCTAAAGCTCTTACAATTTTTTTTCCTTTCTCGTGATTTTCACATTTAACGCACATTAAAGCCATCTCTACCTTCATATTAGCAACAATCTCATCAGCATTTGCCCTCTTTTGCTTCTGCTTAAGCAACTTTTCTTCAAGTGTTCTCCTTTCCATGAGCAATTTTGATATAGTATTTTCTTTTTTCCATCAATTTAACAGTAGTATCTTCTATTTTACCATTGTTACTGATTTCATACACTTCTTCATGCCACATAAAATACACATAATCTTCTTTCTGCACATATGTTAAAATCTAAACTAAAACATCACTGAAAAATACGATAATCGACAAAGCAACAAAAAATACTTAATTTATACTTACCGGCCACATGGAGCAACCAAAAAAATTTCTTCCCCACATTCACCCCTAACTCCGCAGTCCTCATCTTTGGTGGGATTCTATGGTGGCAAAGCTTAATTCCAGCTGCTGATGTTGAATTTGAAGTAGAAATTGAAGGAGTTGTCATTGAACTCCGGTATACAGTAACATCAGCTACATTAAATTAAATAACATTATATCTTTTACATTTTTTTGTTACGAATCAAATATACATACAACAGTAAAAACAATGCAAAATGTTTTTGGGTTATCTTACATCAGGAAGGGGCATGGCTATATATTCAAAATTTATAACTATACATTGAAATGCTTTATTTTTGAAATAAAAAAACATTGACCTTCTTTTGTAAATATACATTGAAATGCAGTAATCAGTGAAATCATTTATCATTTTCTGTCTCAATAATCATTTCTATAAAAAATCTCACCTATTTTTCAGTATTTGTCCTACTTCTTTTAAAAAGATAAAACCATTTATCTTTTACGGATCGCAAAACAACATGAATTGGATAACAGGCGTCGCCAAATAATATTAAATAATATACAATTTCATACTAAAATTGAGTACAAACATAATTTACTAACAAAAAGAATGGTATGATTGCTCAAGACAGATGTGAAGTTATTGTGTAAATTCAAAAATCATAATCATTTGTGAATAATGAAAGCTGACTAAATACACATTGCTTTTTTATCAGAAGAAAACATTTCAGAGTTCATTATTTGACCTAAAGAAAACTAAACATTTTTCTAATAGATCAAAACTAGCTCTCAAATAACATCAAATCGTCCATTATAAGAAATATACAAGAGCATAAAAAAGCATAAAACATCTTATTTACAATGAAAAATAACTAAAAAAAGCAGAGACTCACCAAAAAAAAAGCAATCCAATAGCGAAAATCTATTAGCCTTTCCAAATGAAGAAAATCGCCTCAATATTTCGCATAATTGAACTCGAATTTGATTTCACAACAAACTAACGCCTAATTTTTTTCCCAAAAAATTAACGACCACTTTAATTTCACAAAAAAGGCTTAATTTTGACCTAATTTCCACGAGCACATTATTTCCGAAGATACGATGGATATTTAAGAAGATGAAGACTCGCGTTTTGATTTTTTCCTAGAAACTAATTATTAAAATGCGTGTCCTACTAAATATTTCGGACCAAGTAGTAGGCCCTTGATGTAAATTTCCAGTAGATTCTAGTTATGCTCGAGTTTGATAGTTTAGCCCTTCATATGCAATTTGACATGAGTGATGTTTTGGAATTGCATGATGAGGGCAACTATATAATAACCGGTCGAATCTCTCAAAGTATTTTGAAAAATATTCCCGTTCATTTTGAGAAAATTGATTTATTTCAGTTCGGATTTTAGAGTTTTATGGATAGGGGAAAACTTTTTCAAGAATACAGTGACAAATTCATACCAACTTCTTATGGAATGTTTTGGAAGAGAATTTTGCCATCTTTTAGCGCTTTCAAGTAATGCAAATGGAATTAGCCTTAGCCTGATTGATTCATTAGATAATTGTTGCATTTTAGTTGTGGATGAATACAATTCAAATTCACTTAAAAATTCGTAGGCGTTTTCAGAACCAATAAATTTAGGTACCCCTCGACTAAAAGAATGTTTAAGCTCAAAATTTCCTTCAACTGGTGGAAATACGATAATAGAAGGTTAAACAGTTCTAGTTAGGTAACATTGATCTCGAAGTGATAAGGGCCTATCCATTCCGACATAGAGATTCGGAATATTTTGATTTAGTTGATTGTGGTTCATCCCATTTGAAAAGTTTTTATTTACTTGAGAACCCCTAGAAGAATTATGGTGGTAACACTTTTATCACTCATCGTTATCAATTGTAAACAAAGAAAATCCTCGACTTATGATTGACAAGTAGCTCTTATTACAAAATAGATAACGTACTCAAGTATATCTTATTAGTTGATAATCTTGATTTGAAGGAGGAAGAGGGTCTTATGGCCGTTCATGTATAATATAAATACTAAGGGATACGACCAATGTTTTATAGGTAGTATGCAGCCTCTTTGCTAGAAGTTAAATATATTGTACTAATATATATATATATATATATATATATACAATCAAACCCTTGAGAGAATCAATTTCATAAAATACACTCTCGTAGTTAATTATTTTGCAAATCAAATCAAGTTAGATAATTGAAAATCGACGAGAGTGATTAGTTATGGTAATTCGTTCCTCTCCAAATTAATTCAGAAAATTTCGGTCACACAACAATCAGACAAGAATAATTGCAGGAATAAAAAAATTTGTATAAGCAAGCCACTGCCCCTGTAGAAATTTTTTACAAGAAATTTCTATTATTTTTTTAAGCAGCTGCAGCACCTTAAGAGTTCAGAAATTTTTACAGTGGGGTATGGCAGTTTGTCCTTAAAAATTTAGTAGCACTGACAATTCAATATCAACTATTTGCAAATTGCTTGACCTCCGAATTTCCTTTTTTTGTTGCTCAAACTCTTTCTCACTTTGGTTTCTGATTCAGATTCTCTCTCTATCTCTCTCTTTTTAAGAAATTGAAACAAATAGAAACTAAATAGGAGGATAGAAAAAAAAAGAAATCCAAACTAAACTAATCAACACTAGATTCAAACCAGACTTACACACTCAAAATACACGGCCATAAGACTTTCCAAATATACCCACACCAAAAACAATGCCACGCACTTCAAAAATTATTATTCAAGAGCCACACACAAAAAAAACAACTCACGCAAATTAAAAATAGAACCCAACAAAACAAAAGAACTCAAACCACAAAATAAACTTCTCAATATCCCTCAATAAAAAGGGCAGGATGTCCTTATCTTCCTAACGCCCATACCAAAAACTCGGTCCCTTTTATTTCATTCCATATTTTTCACGAGCAACAATCAGAGAAAATTCCTCTTCTATTCGGGTATGGATCGGGTATGGTTCGAATTTTTCTCAAATGAAATTCTAAAAGTTGGGTTTGGGTTAAAGTGCGAACTGGGTTTCGGATGTCGAGTTGGCACGTTGGTTTTTGCGAGGGTGAGGGTTGTGATGTTGCAATGGGAAGGTGGAGGTTCTTGAGGATGCAGTTTTAGGTTTATGAAATTGCGATCAAATAGTAAACAGGTAATCGTGATTTTTGGTGCTCGAATATTGATTGTTCGTTGTGGGGGTTTCGGAATCGGTTTCGCTTCAGTGGATGAGGCTTAGATTTGCAGGTTCAGTCTGGAGTGGGTGAAGGGTCTTTGATGGGTATAATGGATTTTTGAAAGAGAGTGAAAAGGGTTTGTAATGCATGGAGGTGGATGGGAAGATTTGCGTGAAACTTGGTTGCGCTATTGATGATGTATGACTACTATACGAGGATATGGAGGCGATTATGTTATTGGGTTTGTGAAGTTGAGATTGGTGTTGATGAAAGGGGTCTGTAATGGAGCGGGATTTTCTACCTAGAAAATCAAGATAAATACACTGTTAATTTCTCGAGCATCGAAAATACCGAGACATTAATAGAAGAATTTGGAGGGTGAGATAGAAAAGATAGAACTAATAGAGTAGAAGAAGAAGAAGAAGAACTCACTGAACAGAATCAAAGTATAACACGAAACTCACAGTGGAACAAATAAAATGTATTATATAACATAACTTTGAAGTGACAGGGTATGGTTCAAGTTGATAAGAAAAAACAGGGGTCTGTAATATAAGCAAGTAGATTTTCAACAGTTTGAAGTGACGCGCTAGAAGGATCCTTAGTAATGAAGGCGACAATTTTTGCACATTCAATACTGTTGTAGTGTTGTGCGATATGTGGTCTTAGGTAGCTATTTTCTTTCTCCCACTTGCAAGAGAGGTATGGCCCACGGACGAGAACAGCAAGTTGTATTGAATGAGAAAAGATGTTTATAGCCTTATAGGACGTGTGGTTATAGCGCTAGCCTTGGGGATGAAGTATCCCACATATATATTTTAAATGTAATCTTCTTAAACGACCTACTCAGTCCAATGTCTACAGTATGTTTGAGTTTTAAAAGTTTACATATCCTGTTATGAAAAGTATATTCATGAAAGAGTGTCACGGACTGAAATAAAATTACAGTCGTGTTCAAAGAGGTGTCACGATCCCAAAAATATAATAATACCAGTAGATGAACTCATTTTGTGAAATCCCGAAATACCGATACAAGGTTCACAATACTCCAAATAAAAAGTTGCTTATTTAATTAATTAAAAATTATAGTAAAATTCTAAAAATTAAATTATCGCTATGTCTCAAAGGAACCTTGTCCCGATTTGCAACCGATATTAAGTTATATTCAAATAACTGTTACGGTCGATATACGATTTCATAGCGACTTTTCGAATATTTGATTTGGACATATCTTGCAATCTATACGCCGAAATCTTGATTTTTCACTTCTGTTAGGAAGATACAGTTCAACAGATTCCAACGCTTCGTGTTTCGAAGAAATTCGATTTAAAACGAGTCTGGTACACTCAGTTGAAGTTCAGAACGTTAAATTACGAACTGCAGCGTCGTTCTGAGCTCGATTATAATTAATATATATTTTTTATACGTTCAACTTCGTTTTTATTAATATATAAATCCATTTATATTTTGAATTAAATATTTAAACTGATTAAAATATTTAAATTCAAACCGACAAAAATGCGGGACGTTACAGTCCTTTCCCCTTAAAATAATTTCGTCCTCGAAATTGCTAAGAGAGGGGAAATGCTGCAATCTCTGTTATAAATAGGTTAAAAATCTTTTTGGTTACTTCATAGTTTCGGTTTCAACTACACTGATTAATTTCAGTTAAATATTAATTCCTTCTTAATTCGAATATTTTCAAAATTCTGAAAATTTCCTAATAGCTCAAATTTTCAGAGAATCTCGCCAACATCTCCTTTTGCCCGGCTCACTCGGTACTACAACAACTTGCCTCTCTGGGTCATCTTCAACCCAAAAGAAAATCAAACAGCCAAACGGCTTGCCCAAACCGACTCATAAAAATCTCATACTTGTATATAAACGTGTACCTTCTCTATTGGCCATTCAACTCTATCTCTGCCATCTGCTATCAAACCAACATATATCCAAATATTTACAAATGATTTCCAATCAATTTATTTTTCGATCCAATCATTTGCTTTTACTCAGCCAAATTTCTGTTTCAACTCTAATTCCATTTAATGATTTATTTCTCAAATCATTTATCTTCATCTCCAAATTCAAAATTTGATTCTTATTCTCCAAGAATCAATTCATTTCAATAACTTGAATCTCCAATTTCAAAATTCGATTATCAATCCATTTTTATAACTCAAATTTTCAATATTTCTTTATTACAGTCTCCATTCTGGATCGTTCCAAATTCATTCAATTTTGTTTATCTTAGTTTATGTTCCACTTTTACCCTTTTAACTCCATAAGTTAAATTTTTATTTCAGAATTCAAATTCCTGGGGTTTTTATTTCAAATTAGTTTGAAATCATCTATAATTCAAAACATTTGAATTTCCTGACAACTTGTTTTCTCACAATAATCCAAAACAAAATCTTTGGTAGTAATCCGTCACTTACCAGCTCGAAAATGAACACCGATAATGTCGCGATCATCATCGGAATTTATTTTCCAGTCATTAAAGTGAGTTCGATACTGTATTACTTTCAAAACACTTATTTTCAAACATTTTCATTTGAAAATCACTTCAAAATATCTTCTCAAAATGCTTGGAGAATATTTCTGAATTCACCCAGGATCTTAAAATTCCATATATTTAATTCAAATCCAATTTCAACACCTCTCCAAGTTTATAGAGTTTTATTTCAATTCTGGTTTTATCATCAGATTCAATTTTGTCTATATTATATTTATATAACATTTCGATTGGTTATGTATATAACCATCTCAATTATAAATCCTACTTGATCATAATAACGATCAACACTATAATAATCTCGAGATATATACTCCTTTATATCGAAATATAATTTGGGTAAAATTATTTCATTTACCCTCTTTTCAAAACATACTGTGTCGAATTACTCAGTTCAAGAGTTTAGAAACACCTATCGACCCAGTTTGCATTACTGTTTCGACCAGAATTCATAAACTACTCGACCGACCAGTCAACACAGTATAAAACAGTTTTTATATTAATTACAAATACGCGCTCACATATATACACTCAACTCAATCTAGAGTATTACTAACTCCATCTCTATTGAGTTACGCCACAGAGCCAAGGTAATCACTTAACCTTCAGCTCTGATACCAACTGTAATGGAGCGGGATTTTCGACCCAGAAAATCAATATAAATACACTGTTAATTTCTCGAGCATCGATAATACCGGGACATTAATAGAAGAATTTGGAGGGTGAGATAGAAAAGATAGAACTAATAGAATAGAAGAAGAAGAACTCACTGAACAGAATCAGAGTAAAACACGAAACTCACAGCGGAACAAATAAAATGTATTATATAACATAACTTTGAATACAAAACTGTATTGTATATACATACCATTATCAGAGTACAATACATCTTATCACAGCGGAAATAATCTCTAAATACTAAGGGTGGAGCCTTCTGCTTCGAGCTCCTCCAAGTGAAATCTGCAAAGCCTGAAACACTTGACTACCTATACAAATTTGGGCACCCAAGAGTTTAGGGAAAACAAACAAAATAAACTCTGGGTCAGTCATGGGACTGGTGTGAGTAAATTCTAACCATATGGTTTTACTTTGAAGAAAATCCTTTTGAAACAAAAGGATAATAGTAAGACCAGCCCACACATAAACATGGACGGCTTTTACCTTACTATAACCCAAATTACTTTGATATCAAAAACAGCGATATTATGATAATGTCTAAACAAATAATTATCCAAGTAGCAGAACGCTTGCATCTCACGTTCCACATAAACATAGTATAAAATCATAAACCGTAGGGCGTTTATCGGAGAATGGATTTCAACAGACAAGGTATGGGAGCACCTTCTGAATAGTGTACTCTAGAGGGGATACACTCAGGGTTCAACAAGAACGTCTTGCAACCCGGCCACACATGACCGCTCACTCATTTAGCTTGAGTGTCGCGAATATATTGCCACCACGGTTGTAGGCCATCCAACCGTCAATCCGAAGATACAGAATCGAAAAGAAGTATAAATATGAATTTTCTCTAGATCGGTGACAATACACCCTGCTTGGTGATGACCCAACTAGCCATGCTGCCTAGCCCAACTTTTGTCATTCTTGGTTGTGAGGCTAGAGGCTACGTCTATCTTCAGAACATCTTATCACCATTCACTTTGAATGTCACATCGTCAAATCCGTAATCACACATTGATTACACAAATGCACACTGGGTGTAGAATAAAGAGAAGTTATCTTCTCCCCACCAACTTGGTATATTCGTAAAATCAACGGCATGACCGTTGGAAATACTCTGTCAGACACTCGTCCATACAAGTTGTCCTGGGACTGGACAAACAGAAAGAACCATTCTGGAACTGGATGATCCTTGCATTTAACTCCGTCTTCAATTATCTTCAGCATATCTAATTCGCAACGATTATGCCTATACAGAGAGGTTTTCGGGTAATAACCCAATCGGTCTCTCCGTATTGACAATGATGGTCAAAACACTTCAATAGTCGGTTATTTAACTATCGGAGTTAAAACAACAACCATTATAATGTTCAACTAACATTTCACAATCACGGGCACTTTTATTTAACATTCGCTTTTATTATTCGAATTCCCATATCTTACCAGATATTTCTCAAATCCCGTTTTTAGCCCTTTTAACACTTCTTGGAAAACATTTCCAGTTCTTATTTTCTCACATTCCAGAAAATATACGTTCCAACGTTCGATCCATTTTTCACAATCTTTATTTCTATACTTGGATAAACTACCCTAATTATATTGGAAAATATTTCCAATTTCATTTTAACCTTTTAATCGGTCTCACGTTTACTTTTAAAACATTATTCATTTTGAAATGTGAATACCATCCCTTATTATAGAAATCTGAACACCTTGATCATATAACTCTTTATTCACATAATAATCTCCCTTATCTTGTTTACTGAAATCTCTTTCATACTTTTTCACTCCTATTCCACTTTATAAACTCTGTCTCTAAGTCAACTTCTTATCTAATCGATATCAAGTTTATAACTAAATACTAACTCCTATCCTATTAACATTTATTTGTTTAAACTAAATGTTAATTATTCTATCAGATTATAATCCCTAAAAATAGTTTACTTTTAATACATTCGACATCGTCGAATTCTCGTTACAAATCCTAACGGTTTAATTCTAATCACATTTCGAATATCGAAATGCTGTCATCAGTTTCTGATACGATTCCCCAATTCTTTTTCTAAACTCTTTCTTATATTTCTTTGAACAAACGTCGTTACTTATTTCTCTAGAATAAGTGGATTTCAAACCAAACTGTTACATTTCCTAGGAAGTGCTGCTATATATAAAAGTCATGCTTAAATCAAATCAACAGCAGTTAATTTGTCGCTATAGTTTTAAGCTTGTCATACGCTGTAATATTCTCCTTATAACTAATTACAGTCACACTTACCTTATTAACAGCATTATTTTATCGCTATAATTCTAATACTGGCAATGCGCTGCCGTATTCCTTTTATACACATCTTGACATCTCTTTTCGTTACAAACTGTTATCGTTCCTCGATAATAGTGAAGTCGTTCAAGTTGGGGTATTCTATTTACCTCTCAGACCTTAATCGACAACGTTCTTACCTTAAAACCGATACAAGTCTGTACTCTAATCCCTTATTACTTATAACACCTATCAGATCGTATTTTCATGTTTATTTTTAACTATGGTTTTATAACACCATATCCTTACTTTGAAATCTCTAGTGTTTATGATTATTTATATTTTTAAACAATTACTCTTCGCTTTTCCATTCCACAGTTCTACTTATAACTTCTTAACTAAAAAGTAATCAAATCTCATATACTTTGATTAATTTATTTCTAAACTGTTTCATTAGATTAATTTAAGACCAATTAATCTAAAAATCATTTTCCCCAAATAACAGTTGATTAAATCAACTTCATTTCATCAGTAGATTCTTTAACTGATTTTAATTACATCTCAACATTAGATTAATATAATTAATCTAATAATATTTCTAAAATGTTTATCTTAAACATAGTTATCCAAATATTTAATTGTTGGATAATTTCTGCTTCATAAACTTATTTAAATATCACCAATCGTTTTTATTTATTTTATAAAAACGAACTCTAAAATACCGGTTTATAATAGAACTTCTATTATAATTTTAAAACTTTACTTTAATTATAAAAATATAATTTTTATAATTATCTTCGTTGATTTGCCTGACGGCCAATCAAATCCTTAACAAAACGATGGTTTTACGGTCGACTGGTGTCACTTTCTAAATTGATATAGTTTATTGATTTATCGAAACAGATGTTGAATTTCCGTTTAACATCAATATTCACATGGGGTTTTAAATATAATTCAGGTTCATACAAAACAAACAGTACATATAATTATCAAGGAATCCGGTCGGACTCCTCCAACCGGTTTCCGAATCCACAGATGTCAGTCAACACAATTTACACTAACTCTATACTAGGGGTTATTCTAATCGATGGAATCAGTGTCCAACTGATGATGTGTACATATATATAACGGTATATAATATTCAACCAAATTAATTGTAATCAACCTAATCAACCATCACACAACATTCAAACAACGTTAAAATATAATTGCAATATTTTAAAATAGATCAGAGTTAGTGATTTTACTCACCTTGGCGCGTTAACCGTTAAATAACGATTTGCGTCGGCTGATTTGGTTGAGCGGTTTAATTTGTCTAAATCCAGACGAACTTCCAATGACATTGAATCAGTTTCAGAACGTAGCCTGTGTCCGTACGATTGTAACGTGACAAATCGTTCGCCAAACCGACCTTATTTTAAACGGTCCATCGTCCTTCTAAAATTTCCGACAAATAGTCCGCCTCGCTTCAATTATTCAACCCGACTTCTTTCTTCATTTTCACGCTGAACTCAACGTTAAACCTATCGTCAACTCACAATATCCATTTACCAATCATAATGCCAGTCAGTCACCGGTTTCGCAGATCTTAAGGCCACCGACTTCCGACCATCACGCTTCGACTGCCACCGCCAACCCCTAGTCAATGCTTCGGCCTCACGGTTGAACATGAAACACCCCGTGTGTACAAACAGACAGTACTTCTATCCTTCCTCAATTGTTACTGCCCCCCTCCCTTGTCATCAGAACGCCGCCTGACGCCCGACACACCGCAACTCGTTCCAGCCATCCTCATTCAGCAACGCTCACCATACATTTCTCGTACATGTCTCCTTTCAGTCACGTAAAACACCTCTTTTGTCTTCAATTCTTCACTCACGGTTTTTCACACAGACTTACGTCTCCAGTTCTATGTTCCTTTCGAATGACATCCCATGCTGGACCTTTCAAGCACCATTCCTTCTTCCACAAATGACAGCAGACCCACGCCACTCACTACTCAAACCTCCTTCAACCCCGTACTTTAAACCGACTGTCACCACTAATAAACAGAATGCCATCTTCCTTAAGCCACTTTATACACAGCCTTCCTACCGCGCTACAGACCCCTGCGCACATTTCAGTCTTCTCGCCCATGCATGATTTCACAATTTTTCCACGCAACTTCCTTCGAACTACAGTGGTGCCTAACCACACCTCCCCTGTTACTGAAATACATGCATGACCCCTATTTACACCCTTTACAGCCCTCATGTTTCACTCTCCAATCCCTTCACGTGATTCCTTCCCTTTGGACAACATCTCCCTCCTCATAGCTTACAATCCACGCTCCTGTATGAACCACCGTCCCGATGTTCTCCCCATCAGCTCACATAACCCATCAACGCAGCAAAACTCCATCATCCATTTCACTTTGCATCCATTCTATCCTCCAGATCCAACTGCATTTACACACGCAGGTATCAACGTGGACTCCATCACCCTCATCATGCATGAGAACTCCATCTTGCTACACCTATGCACCCATCCGCCCTCCTTGTGTTGTGCCAGTACTATGCATGAGAACTACACCCCACACTCACACGCATGTATACAACACGAATGTAGAGGAGTGACCAAATCTGAATACTGACGATGCGTCTCACGCCTTCTCTTGTTTTGCTTTTGGTTTTAAATTTCCGGTGAAGTTTGTGGTTTGGCTTTACTGAAGAGAGAAGTGAAGATGAGTATTGTATTTATAAAGCGGAAGCCTTAGATGTTAAGCAATAGGGACATGGGATGGCTCAAAGTACATATTATAGGGTATGGTTCAAGTTGATAAGAAAAGACAAGGGTCCGTAATATAAGCAAGTAGATTTTCAACAGTTTGAAGTGACGCGCTAGAAGGATCCTTAGTAATGAAGGCGACAATTTTTGCACATTCAATACTATTGTAGTGTTGTACGATCTGTGGTCTTAGGTAGCTATTTTCTTTCTCCCACTTGCAAGAGAGGTATGGCCTACGGATGAGAACAGCAAGTTGTATTGAATGAGAAAAGATGTTTATAGCCTTATAGGACGTTTGGTTATAGCGCTAGCCTTGGGGATGAAGTATCCCACATATATATTTTAAATGTAATCTTCTTAAACGACCTACTCAGTCCAATGTCTACAGTATTGTTTGAGTTTTAAAAGTTTACATATCCCGTTATGAAAAGTATGTTCATAAACGAGTGTCACGGACTGAAATAAAATTATAGTCGTGTTCAGTGAGGTGTCACGATCCCAAAAATATAATAATACCAATAGATGAACTCATTTTGTGAAATCCCGAAATACCGATACAGGGTTCACAATACTCCAAATAAAAAGTTGCTTATTTAATTAATTAAAAATTACAATAAAATTCTAAAAATTAAATTATCGCTATGTCTCAAAGGAACCTTGTCCCGATTTGCAACCGATATTAAGTTATATTCAAATAACTGTTACGGTCGATATACGATTTCATAGCGACTTTTCGAATATTTGATTTGGACATATCTTGCAATCTATGCGCCGAAATCTTGATTTTTCACTTCTGTTAGGAAGATACAGTTCAACAGATTCCAACGCTTCTTGTTTCGAAGAAATCCGATTTAAAACGAGTCTGGTACACTCAGTTGAAGTTCAGAACATTAAATTACGAACTGCAGCGTCGTTCTGAGCTCGATTATAATTAATATTTTTTTTATACGTTCAACTTTGTTTTTATTAATATATAAATCCATTTATATTTTGAATTAAATATTTAAACTGATTTAAATATTTAAATTCAAACCGACAAAAATGTGGGACGTTACAGGGTCGTATTGAAGGTTAATGCAATAGCAGTATGGTTCTGGTAAGAAAACAACAAATGTTTGTGACAGTTTGGGATAATGGGAAGATGAAGGCCTGTTTTCAATGTGGATGTTAAGGTTTATGGATGGAGTGGGTATGGAGTGGTTATAGAATATGATTACCGAGGGGATATTTTCAAGTCTGAAGTATGGTGAGGACTGGCGTTTGATGATGGATGTTATTTCTTGTGTTGCTGGAGTGAAGATTTTGGGTGAACTTAGCTGCAGAATGTATGGGGATTGTTGAACGGCGGTGGTAGGAAGTGGTCGTAGGTCGGCAGTGAACAATAAACAGAGAAGAGAAATCATTGAAGAAAAAGAAATTGCAAAAGAATTTTTTTGTTGTTTTTTTTCTATGAAACCTGTAAGAGAAGAAGGATGTGTGAATCAGAAAAAATGTAAAATGGGAAAGAAAATAAAAGCAACAAAAATAGAGAAGCGACTAGAAAAAGAAACAAATGTAAAAAAAATTGGAAAGGAAATAAATAAGGGAAAAAATCCGGAAAGAAAAGGCAAGTTTTTTTATCTTTTGTTTTAGAGATTGTGGTATCAACAAGTAATACCAAATCAATTAATGAATATTTTTTTCTATATATAAAAGAAAAATAAAAGGAAAAAACTAAACATGAATCAGGAATTAAATTAATAATAAAATTTAATCGTTACCTCCCGGCGACGATGCCAAAAACTTGTTTGTCACTTTTCTATGTAATAGAAAAGTGAAAATTTTGAAATAAATTACTACAAGCACACAAGTCTGTAGTATGTAGGTCGAACATAAGGAGGAAAATTAATTTTTATTATTTATAAATTTCGTGGGTGAGTTAGACGAATTTGGAGGGTTTGTTGAAATAGAAATTGAAATTGCAAATTGGTTCAAAACAAATCAAATTGAATTGAAAAACAAATTACAATTATCAAACAAATTAAAACTGCGATTGAATTCACTACTTATTCGAATCTAATCGGATCTATAATAAATTCAATGATTAAAAATAAAACAAAATATTGGAAATAAAATTGCAGAACAAAAATAAACTAACAAGAAAATAAAATTTAGGATTACCATTGAACCTAATCAGATGCTCAATCACCAATGAGAAAAGTAATTGCAATAGCAATTTGTGTTCTAGAAAATCTAATTGACTAGACAACACAAATTTCCATAAAAATATTAAAAATGCAGAAATAAAGAAAAGAGAGCTTTATTAATTGAGAAAGGAAGTACAGAAAAATAAACAACTGTTTAAAATGAGTACAATGGGTGTTTACAGGGGATGTAGTCTCCTATTTGTGTGAATAATTGGGCCTAGAATGAATCTCTTGAAATATTTTATTTACAAATAAAAGAGATATGAGGATGGACTTGAGATATTCTATGAAGATTTCCTCTTCCGATTAGTGGCATGTGACAGATTGATTGGCTTTTCTTTTTGGCAATAATTCTATTAGATCTTCTTCTACATGGAAGTTGAAAATGAATGATTTTATTTTATTTCCTTTAAAAGAATATGCCACTACTTCATATATTCTTCAAAGCAATGGAGGCGATGTGTATATATCCATGTTCCCTTTTTTAGATAAAATAGTGCTTAATAGGGATTGAACTCATGTCACTCTATCCAAATTTCCAGGCCTTTACCGGTGTGCTACAACTTCCTTTATGATTGAAAATTTGTTTATTCCAAAAAGTAGCATTTTCTATTTAAATGTTCTTTAATTAAATGAAGGAGACATTCATTGAACAACCTGTGAAAACACATGAAAATCCCAAAAGTAATATTTATTTATTTACAATAAAGATAAGATATGAGCAGAAAAATAAACACTTTTTGTGACACCCCACGTCGGTTAATGTCACTCATAAAATAATGCATTAACTTTCATGGAGCGCAATAGGTAAACGTCAGAGAAATTCACAAGACACATATAAAATAAGCAGTGGAAAATTTCAACTTCATTATCAAAAATAAAACATTGTCTCAAACAGGTTACATTAAAACCAAGTATCTCAAATCCATCTCACAAAACATATCATAAAAAAATATCATAGCGCAATAACATAAAATCGTATCCCTCATAGCAAACCATAACAGAGTAGAAAATAAGTCAAAGCGGTACATCTTAGAAAGTCCAGATCCAAGCTGAAAGAAAAAGTCCTAATCACTGGGGAGTGCTACCAATCTGAGGACCTATGGGGTAGAGGGGAATGAAGTGAAAACAAAAGGGTCAGATATAAAGTCTAGCAAGTTCCAATGATTTTCAAAAATGCATAAAATAGGAATTCCAGGTAAACAAGATTGGATGAAAAAGTACTGTATCATAACAGATAAACTAAACAAAACGGTAAGATAGACATGATTATTAGGAATAGACAATGATTGAGTAATGCTTCACATTTATATCCCTGAAACAGGTTATGTCTGCAACAATACTTGTATAACAGGATTAGGTATTTAACCTAATTACATAGCAGTAGAATTAACAGCAGGATTAAACAGTAGGATTACACATACTCTAATTACATAACAGGATTAGGTGTTACCCTAGTTACATAATAATAGGATTAGGTGTGAAAACCCCAAACCCTCGTGCCACGTAAGCAAGGATAATCATTGGAATATAACATATAAAAAACAACAGTAGAACAGAATCATAGGATTACACCAGATAAAGTACATCAAAGTTACACTGGAAATAATACCAACATCAGTGTTACACAACATAACATGATCATACTTAGGACAGAATACAGTTTCAGCTTAATATAAAATGTCTGCTGCGGAATCAAACATAATATACTTAATGAAGTCTGAATAGCATAATAGAAATGATAGAATCCGTCTTCAGCTCCATAGCTATCTAGAATGAGTCTGCTAAAACCTGAATATAAGGCTGCCAGTGTAGAAAATAGGGGCACCTGAGTTTGCAAAGTGAAACAAACTACGAGTCAGTCATGGGACTGGTATGAGAAATCTTACTTAACCTATTTAATAATAAGGCTAATCATAGGACCAGACTGCTAACGCGGAACGAGTTTACTCCATTGTATTCTCAGTGCACGAAATAAAGTTAATCATTTAAACACACAATGCTTTTTAGAAAAATGAAGTCATTATAAGACTCAAGTCCCATCACACAATGCAACGCAAACCGAAGGATAGAGTTTTACCTTATAATGGCCAAATATGCTTGATATTGATACGTATAAAGAAAAATCATTTGATATTATTATTAGTCCATATATGTTTCAAAAACAATTTCAATCATAATGTATCAATCATAGACGGCATGGCTACCATATATCATGTCGCCATATATAGGTTTACAGTCAAAACCACACGATATCGTATTGGAAGTTGGATTTCCATCATGAACCAAGGCAAGGGATCGTCCTTACCAAATTCGAGACTCTCTAGCCTAAGCCTCAGGATATAGCCGCAACTACACCTGGATCTTGTAGGGTCGGTCCACACTTACGTTATTGGATTGGTTATTCCAGAACAATACGTTTCCCCGCCCTATGGGGCGTAAATCAAGAGCCACTAGGGACTCAAATCCGAGGTACCTTGCTTTTCATCATCCACATAAGTAAAAATGTCTGGGCTCCATACCATGACACCACTCCTAGCTAGAAAGAAACGCATGTCCTCCCTGTTGTCATCTCCCGTTTCTGGTTCATACCGGGGTGTGAGGCTCACGAGTTAACACTATACCCAAAGCTATTCTAATTAAAGTTTTTCTTTGATCATCAACCACAAGGCTCTACTTTTCAACAAAAGCCTTGATCATTTGCAACTTAGCATGCCACACTGACAATTCACGCCATGCGATCGATGTCTATCGATATATAACCTCTGAGCTCGTACGTCTTAGAGAAGGGTGTTAAGCAAGAGAATAAATTCTCCGCCACCAAACAGATATATATTTAATAGAAATCAATCAACATAGAATAAAATCCAATGTCAGACATACATCCATTTACTAGTTCGTTGTGGGTCTGAACGAAACCGGAGGCACCTTATTCCTCGTTCCATATGTCCAATACAGGAGAGAAGCCCTCGCACATCCGAACAATCAACAAATACATCCGGACAACTACCACTTTAACCCTTTCAAGGTAGCAACTCCAATCAAAGGCATCAGTAATCATCCATTCGATGTGAAGATTATCGGTATTCAACCACCGTCTTCAATATCTTCACTTCTAATCGTCGATCAATTATTTGAAATGATAATTAACTCGGCCTTTTCAAATAATTCGCGTATTTATATAATTCAAATCATTTCTTTTCATTCCATATCGTTTATAATATTTTATCTCTATTTTTATTTATATAAAAATAGCCCCTTTTAATTTAACGACGCTTCAGGTCATTACGCGGCCCTGGCGCTGTTTTTATTAAAACTTGAATTACACATTTCTCAAAATGTAATTTTTATTGCCCAATCATTTCATTCCAAACAATGAATATTTTTCATGTAACGACCCGGAAAATCAGAATCAATTTAAAATTTTTATTTTGGCAATTTGAAATAATTTTGAATATTTAAAATGAATTAATTTGAATAATAACGATGAAAAAATATATTTTCGACGTAGTTAGAGAGAATAATTTTATTTTAATTATATAACGAGCCTGAAATGGGGCGGTAGTTTGAAAATTCGATTTCGAATTTCAAATGAATGTACAGGATTCAAAATAAATCGGATTTCGGCGAAACAAGAAATATTCGAATCTGTTTAACTATATCTTTCTAACGGAAGTAAGAAATTGAGATTTCGTTTTAAAATTTGAGAGTTACGTCCAGTTTAAAATTCAGAACAGTCGCTGTGGAATTTATATATTTTTTATTATATGTAAAGGCCATAAAAATAACCATTTTGCAAACGATCTCCGTTTTCGATGAAACCACTTTTGTTGGATTCAAAATGTCAAATTATTACTAGATTCAAATTTCCATAAATTTTGAAATCAATATGTGAGTGTGGCAAAAGAAAACGTGTTTTGTCAGTTTCAGTCAATTTGGATCGACCAGAAAATGGCCATTTTTCAAACGGTCTTCAAATTTGACGAAATTAGTTTTGTTAGGACCGTATCATCAATACGAAGCTAGAAATAATTTTTTTGGAATATTTAGAGTTTGTATGTGGCCTCGGTAAATTAAAATGTACGCTTAAATTAAATATATAATGATTTATAATTTAATTTAAAGCAAAACTGATCGTAACAGCCAAAATGGGTTACGAAACACATCCCATTGTGTTCGAGATGGGGGTGTTATGCTAGGGGCGATAGTCATTGGGTTCGATTTGGGGTTAGTGGAAAAAACTGGTATTATTGGAATTTAAAATAATAATAAAATAAAATAAAAATCTATAAAAGCCTTCCCCCGAAACCCTAACCCCCTTTTTGAAATGCGCCGCCAGTGAAAGAACTGAAGGTCGATTTCTTCCAAAAATCGTTCCCATCAATCTTCTAATCCTGATAACGATTCCACAAACCGATTGAAAGAAAATCAAGAGCTCTCCGGGGTCTGCAAACTGAATGGCCATGATCGCCGTTGGTGGCGCAGAAGGGGTGAAATCGCGTCCCAAAAACTGCTGTCATCGATCGCGTTTTTTACGAGCTAGGGACCACCGGATCTGGAGATACTTGGGGGGAAGGTGCGCTACTCGTAGGCGGTTGGAGGTGTGGGTGCTGATCGTCGTCCGGTGGGCTGATGTGGCGGCGCGGAGGAGAGAGAGTGCGGAGCAAATGGGTTCAGCGACAACCAGTGAATAACGAAGAGGAAGCAGTGTAAATTTTTCAACTGTGTAATTAGTTTAAGTAATTTTTAGAAAAATAACATTATTTAAATAAAATTCTGAATTTTATATATTATAAATTATTTTCAAAATATGATTTTATATATAAAAAATATATGTACATAGCATTATTTTTGTAAATATAATCGCATGGTATGTAAAAATATACATAGCCTTGTTTTTAAAAATAAAAATATACATAGCCTTGTTTTAAAAATTAAAAATATACATAGCCTTGTTTTTCAAAATAAAAATATGCATAGCCTTGATTTTAAAAATAAAAATATGCATAAACTTGTTTTTAAAAAATAAAAATATACATAGCCTTGTTTTTAAAAAATAAAAATATACATAGCCTTGTTTTTAAAAATATGTTGTAACGCTTTAAAAATGAGATTTTTATATATGTAGTAGCTTTAAAGAAATGTGATTTTTAATATATATACCGCGTAAAGAAGATGGCATGGAACTGACGTGCAGCAACAGAACCCAAACTGTTAAATTAAAGAATGGCGGAGTGGAACCCCAAGGTGAGAACTTCTCACTATTATTTTTGTACAGTTATTTAATTTATTTTATAACTGCAAATATGAACTGCTCCACGTCGTCCACAGACCATGGACGACTTGTTTCATTGTACTATGTTGTTGTGATTGTGATGTGAAATGGAAAATAAAATATTCATGTATTGAATAAAATATTTTATCATTAAAAATATATTTTTTAACGTGTATATGAATAAAATAAATATTCATTTATAAACCGGACGGTTTGTTTGTGTACATTGATTTGACTGATATGGATTGGGACGATAAATTTTACACATCGCCCAACTGCACAAATAATAAACAGTATTTGTTGTTTGAAAACCCCACACGGGTATTGGGATAATATTTGACATACACTGATCCCAATAATTAGTGCTATGTCAATCGATGGGTTGACAGACTGTATAAGCGTTATTTATTTATTTTAATGCTTATACGATTGTAGAATGCACTCTAGATGTTGTATGAATTTTTAATGATTGTTTATCGTTATCATTTTATGCATGTGATGTTGAAATACATATAAATAAAATTATATGGTAATTGGTTGAGTCTGATTCCAGTTCAGAATTATCGAATGTTTTAAAATAATATTCAGGAAATATTGAAATGTGAAGCCGTGTTAAGTAGTTAAACGCCATTTTAACACGAACGGGATTTTCTGTCGATTTTATTCATTCTATAATGAATATCGAAGAGTGATTTCAAATTCTGATATTTTAAAAATATTATCATTTTAATATTGAAATGATATGGAAAATTAAAATTGAAATGAATTTGAAAATCGAATTGAATTGAAATGAATTTAAAATTCGAATTAAATTGAAATGAAGTTGAAAATCAAATTGAATTGAAATGAATTTGAAATTCGAATTGAATTGAAATGAATTTGAAGTTTGAAATAAATTTAAATGAATTTGAAATTCGAATTAAATTGAAATGAAATTGAAATTTGAATTGAATTGAAATGAATTTGAAAATCGAATTGAATTGAAATGAATTTGAAAATCGAATTGAAATGAATTTGAAAATCAAATTGAATTGAAATGTATTTGAAAATCAAATTGAATTGAAATGAATTTGAAAATCGAATTGAATTGAAATGAATTTGAAAATTGAATTGAATTGAATTGAAATGAATTTGAAATTCGAATTAAATTGAAATGAAGTTGAAATTCGAATTAAATTGAAATTCGAATTAAATTGAAATGAAGTTGAAATTCGAATTAAACTGAAATGAATTTGAAAATCGAATTGAATTGAAATGAAGTTGAAAATCGAATTGAATTGAAATGAATTTGAAATTCGAATTAAATTGAAATGAAGTTGAAATTCGAATTAAATTGAAATGAATTTGAAATTCGAATTGAATTGAAATGAATTTGAAAATCGAATTGAATTGAAATGAATTTGAAAATCAAATTGAATTTAAATGAATTTGAAAATCAAATCAAATTGAAATGAATTTGAAAATCAAATTGAATTGAAATCAATTTGAAAATTGAATTGATATGAATTTAAAAAGAATATATAAAGAATATTCAATTTTGATTTGAAATCGAAATGGAAGTGGAAATCGTTTTTAAAACGATTTATAAAATTCGTTTTAAATGGGAATCGACGAGATATATAATATATATATTATATATATTATAATGGCTTGAATAGAACGCGCCGCGCAGCGACCATTCATGAATTTCGACCATTAACTTCAAATGGACGTTACGGGAGACCCGACCGTCGAATTCTCCTGAAACCGTAACCGTTGGGTTCGTATCAAAAAGAGCTTTCCAAGGGATATAAGAGATTTGAAATCTAACGGTTAGATTTGGAGATATGTCCAAATCAATTTCAGAAAAGGTCATTGTAAGTGCAGTTCGATGACCATTTATGGAAATCGACTGAAAGGGCCTTGATAAAATTATTAAAAATATCAATAATTTGTGTAAAATCATAATAAATGATTTGGAAAGGATTGGGATGAAAATTCTGTATTTGAAAGGATAAGAACATATTTTTATCGAAATGAACAAGTTATGAACTAGAATTATAATCCAATATTTTTAAATAAATAAATTGGATTTGAAATGGTTTTCAAAATAACCAGAATTTCCAATATATGAATTGGAATAGATTTGAATCGAAATTATCTTTGGAATATTTCGATATTGGATTCCGTGATTATACGGATATTGTGGAGGGATTTGGAAGATATATATATCGTTATTCCAATACGATATTTGTTGATTTCAGAATTTGATATTGAATATAAGCCGATATATTTTCTATTCAGGGCCTTGTATTTGATATCAAATTGGATTTTGGGTTTGTCGTGAACGGTGTCTTCATTAACATTGTTCTTAAACCCTGAGTGAAAAGAATAAATCCTTTAATTAAGAGTTAAAGTAGAAGTTTACCAATTAATTAATATTTAATTGGAATTGAATTGGAATTGATTTTTGGGTTTATCGTGAACGGCGTTTTAAATAACACTCGTTCTTTAACCCGATTAACAATGGAAATGGGATTTTGGGTTTATCGTGAACCGTGTTTTAAATGACGCTGGTTCTTTAACCCAGTTAAAGATAAGATTAATTTCTTACCTTTGAATAATCATTAATATTGATTTTTGGGAAGATTAAAACTAAATGGAGTTTTAATGAATTTTTGATTAGATTGAAATGTAAATGTAATAATTAAAATTATCAATTCCAGAAAATGATCGAAAATGGAGTACCACCAGTTTTACTCCACGCGATGGCTAAATCTTTAATTAGATTTGAACGTGAAACGGTAATTAATTTTACCGATAACACCATGGTGTTAGATATGGAGTGTTACCAGTTTGCTCCATGGGAATAATAGGTTAGGATTGGGAAATTAAATAAATGATTACTTCGGTGTAGTTCGCTAATCCCAACTAGTTTGGAAAACCTTAATATAGTTTGATATCCGAAGGAATATTAAAGAATAAATTTAAAAGAATTTATCTTTGGTAAAATTAATGGGAATTTATTCCCTAATGATGAAAATAATTGAATAAAAGAATATTCTAGATTGGAATGAGGCGTATGTCGTGTTGTTATAGCACTTGATTATAAGATAAGCGATTTATTCAAAAAGGCCGGGTTTAGCCCATTCTGAATAACTGATTCGACGATAAGTCGAAGAGATTGAAGACGATGCAAAATCGGCGATCTTCACATTGAATGGATGGGTGCTACTGATGCTCATGATTGGAGTAGCTACCTTGAAGGGGCTAAAGTGGTAGCCGTCCGGACGTGCTTGTTGATTGTACGGATATGCGAGGGCCTCTCTCCTATATTGGACATACGAGCGAGGAATAAGGTGCCTCCTGTTTCGTTCAGACCCGGAACAGACATGTAAATGAATGGCGTGTATGACATTGGATTTTATTCTGTGCTGATTGATCTCTATTAAATATACATCTTCCTGGTGAAGGGGAATTTATTCCCATATTTCACCCTTCTCTGAGACATACGGGATCAGAGGTTGTATATCGATAGACATCAGTCACATGGCGTAAATTGCCTGTGTGGAAGGCCTAAGTGGCAAATGATCAAGGCTTCTATTGAAAAGCAGAGTCTTGTGGTTGATGATCAAAGCACAGCTTTAATATAGCATGGCTTTGTGTAGCGTTAATTCGCGAGCCTCACACACCGGTATGGTGGTAAACTGATGGTTAGATCAGTATGCTTTTTAGAGGATGGGCACCTTAGAGGTGTCATGGATTCGGTCGACCGAGGTGAGGGATAGGGCACACCCCCCAATTCCCTGATTGGATAGGGTATTACGGCGTTTTCGCATGCCTGCGACGTAAGCCGTTGAGATACTTGGTTTCCAGGATAGTGCGGATGTGCATTACGGCGTTTTCGCATGCCTGCGACGTAAGCCGTTGGGAATTGTACTACGCGATCGATCTTTCGAATCAGTAACCACCATGATGGAAATCCGACTTTCAAATATGACATTTTGCAGTTTTGATTGTAGAACTAGTATGGCGACATGATATATGGTACCCATGCCGTCTATGATTGATACATTTATATTTGAAGTTGTTTTCTTCGCTTATAGTAATAATAAAAGATGAAATTTCACGTATCAAGCATTATTTGGTTATTATAAGGTAAAACCCTATCCTCCGGCTTGCGTTTGCATTGTGTGATGGGACCTGGGTCTTATAATAGCTTCATTGTTCTTTATTTAGCATTGCGCTGTTTGTCATATGCACTGGTATTCTTGGGGGTAAACCCGTTCCGTGATATACGGTGTGGTCCCTTGATTTACCTAACTTTAAAAATCAAAATAATAATTGTTTTAGTTCTCACACCAGTCACATGACTGACCTGGAGTTTATTATTTTTACCTAAACTCTAGGTGCCCTAATTTTCCACACGAGCAGCTAATAGTTGGGTTTTGCAGATATTATATTCACGGGATCCTGGTTTACAGCTGAAGTGATATTCGGAAAGCTCTGTATCCGCGTATTTCTTTCAGTTGTGTTTTGTATTATTTTTCCGCTGCTATGTATTTAAATGTAATTTAAATATCTGATATTTTTATGATGTATAATATTTATTCACTCTGTTATATTCGTGTATTCTGAGAGAATTGTTGTAATAAGCAATGAAATGTTCTTCTGTTTGCATTCTGATTTGTCTTGTTCTCAATAGCAATCCGTGCTTTCCTTTACGGGGAAGTTCGGGTCGTCACAGCTGGTATCAGAGCTTTGGTTTACAGAGCTCGAGAACAAGACACATTAGAAAAAACGAAAGAATTCATCAGAGAATGGATTAGTAATATCCAATAGGAATGACTCATTAGAGATGAGATCAGTAGTATCCTAGAACGAGTGGGAAGAGTATATTTTTAAAATAAAAATGAAAACAAACTTTGTTTTGAAAATTTAAAACCCTGTTATACGTATTTGAATATTTTATTTGTATTGAATTTGGATAATCCAATATATAAAGATTTTGCATATACGCCCTGCGAACGTATATTCGAAGTTTTAATATACTGGATAGATATAGAATCACACTCTAGTCGCCCGAAGATAATTCTGATAATTGAAGCTTCATCATCAAAATTTGTGTTCGAGTTTCGAAAAGTGGGATATCTATATATCTCTAATCGACTGGTGTGAGAACCAAAACTAGATAGGGTTTATTGTTGTGAATTGGCATCAAAAATATGATTTTCTGTATATATATCAAGATTATGAATTTGAAACGATAACCAACTAATTGATTGCTTATTGTGTGTTTGATTATTGGTTTGATTAATTAAAATTTTGAACCGTTAAGCCAAATTGTATCAAATATTGAGCTGGATTCAAATTTTGTTAGAGTTTCCTATATATGCATGCATATACATTGAACAGGTAAATGGATTTGCTATTGAGTAAAGAATTTATTTGTGTGCCCGACAAATAGGTAAACCTTAATGAGTTAGCTGCGCAATTTTATTTATATATCAACTCCTGTGAATGCCATTGGATGCGGAGTGCTGGTTGTTCTGTAGGAGATTATAAACGTCGCCATAAGATAATAACAATTAATTTTGAACTGCACTACATGACATATTGCGAGAAGATAGCATACTCTATCATATACCACATAAGCATTTGGAGCTTATGTGACGAGGTTGAAGATTTACCATACAAGCGAGAGGCTTGTATGGCGATGACTATATTTCAGGTTGAACCAAAGACTGATATGGACTATATAAAATGTAACGGTAAATTGCCAGATTAATAAAAACCCCCACACGGGTCTGGAGTTGACAATAATCACGTCTCTCTAGTTGGTAAGGCAAAAAAACTATTTATAGGGGGACGAGAATTTATTCTCTGGAGTTGTGATATATACACACTCCCCTGTGGACACAAGAATATATCACTATAAATATGTGTACGCTTTTTAGGATTTATTGGGTGCCTAATACGGCCCAATAAATTTCCAAACCCCTTCCCGTACAAAGGAGGTTATGGCAAAAAAATTCGAAAATTTAGGGTGTTAGCCAAATTTTTGAAAAATTAGAAAATTCTTAGAAACTGAAAAGTTGAAGAATGAAAGCCAGAAGGAAAGTTGAGTTGGTTAGTTAAACAACTTTTAGCTCCGTTCCTTTTCGAGGACGAAAAGATTTTAAGTGGGGGAGATTGTAACGACCCGGAAAACCAGAATCAATTTAAAAATTTTATTTTGGCAATTTTAAAGAATTTTGAATATTTAAAATGAATTATTTTGGATAATAACGACGAAAAAAATATTTTTTCGACGAAGTTAGAGCGAATAATTTTCTTTTAATTGTATAAGGAGCCTGAAATGGCGCGGCAGTTCGAAAATTCGATTTCGAATTTCAAATGAATGTACAGGATTCAAAATAAATCGGATTTCAGCGAAACAAGAAATATTCGAATATGTTTAACTATATCTTTCTAATGGATGTAAAAAGCTGAGATTTCATTTTAAAAGTTGAGAGTTACGTCCAGTTTAAAATTCAGAATAGTCGCTGTGGAATTTATATATATTTTAATATATAAAAAGGCCTTAAAACAAATGACATCCGTTTTCGATGAAACCACTTTTGTTGGATTCGGAATGTCAAATTATTTCTAGATTCAAATTTCCATAAATTTTGAAATCAATATGTGAGCGTGGCAAAAGAAAACGTGTTTTGTCAGTTTCATTCAATTTGGATCGACCAGAAAATGGCCATTTTTCAAACGGTCTTCAAATTTGACGAAAATAGTTTTGTTAGGACCGTATCGTCAATACGAAGCTAGAAATAATTTTTCTGGAACTTTTAGAGTCCGTATGTGGTCCCGGTAAATTAAAATATACGATTAAATTAAATATATAATGATTTATAATTTAATTTAAAGCAAAACTGATCGTAACAGCCGAAATGGGTTACGAAACACATCCCATTGTGTTTGGGATGGGGGTATTACGCTAGGGGCGACAGTCATTGGGTTCGATTCAGGGTTACTGGCAAAAACTAGTATTATTGGAATTTAAAATAATAAAAAAATTAAATAAAAATCTATAAAAGCCTTTCCCTCGAAACCCTAACCCCCCTTTTGAAACGCGCCGACAGTGAAAGAACTGAAGGCCGATTTCTTCCAAAAATCATTCCCATCAATCTTCTAATCCAGATAACAATTCCACAAACTGATTGAAGAAAAAGCAAGAGCTCTCCGGGGTCTACAAACTGAACGAGAAACAATTCTATTTCAAAACATGAACATTTTACGTATTCTATACTTACAATAAAAATGTGATTTTTTATTGTTCAAACAATTTTTATTTCAAAACATGAATATTTTACATATTTTATATATACAATAAAAATGTGATTTTTATTGTTCAAACAATTTTTATTTCAAAACATGATTATTTTACTTATTTTATATACACAATAAAAATGCGATTTTTATTGTTCAAACAATTTTTATTTCAAATATGAATATTTTACATATTTTATATATACAATAAAAATGTGATTTTTATTGTTCAAACAATTTTTATTTCAAATACGATTATTTTACAAATTCTATACTTACAATAAAAATGCGATTTTTATTGTTCAAACAATTTTTATTTAAAAACATGAATATTTTACAACACATGAATATTTTAGAAAATTTCGGCATTATAACGGTAGGGTAATTAAACCCGGCACCGTGTCCAGCACGGATCCTCTGCTATCCTAGGCCTCGCTGCTATACAAGGGTTTCATTTTTATAATTTCCACAATATAATTCATTTTCACAACACAATGAATTTACCACAAACACAATCAATTTTGTTGCAACCACAATCAATCAATTTCACACCATAATACAATCAAGCCGTCCATGGTCTGTGGACGACGGTGTCAGGAGCTACTAAACTCCGTCTGCAACCTAATATAATTTTATTCATTTATTTTTGAACTCAGAAATCTCACATTGGTTTTGACTTCGCCTAAAATTGTAGATGGCTCTAAAATTCTCCCGTTCTCTTTTAGAATACCGTGTACAGTGCCACGAGTCCAATGTCTCTTGTTTCATCGAATTTCGTTATCATATGATAAAGATACGATTTTTATAAATAAATATGAATTCGCAACGGTTTTAAGTGTTGAAAGCAGTTTAAATTATATAGGCTGATACCTTCAGCAGTTCGTTCAAAACTAGGGCTCAATTTTTCGTGAAATCTGAAGCACGAGGGGAGGATCGGGTTATGCCACGTCGAAGGGGGAGGGACGGTGCACCTGCAGCTGGTGGTCTGGTGGAGTTCGACGCTGGCTAGGAGGAGCAGCGGCTGTCTAAACGATCGGACTTCGGGGGTCTGGATCTCCTTCAATTCGCAACGATAAATTCTTAAATTGGTATGGAATTAAAGCTCTCAAGATGCTCTACAGATTTCCCTTAAGAAGCATCGAATTTCGTTGAACAGTTTGAGAGTAATCGAAGGAGAAAAGTTTTCACCTGTAGCCGCTGTTCGTTGATGGAGCTTACGGGTTTTAAAAATTAGGGTTCGAGAATTCCTATTCGCCGGCCTATTTATAATTGAATTATTTTAATTCCTTAATTCCAAAAAAACCCGTTAATTCATACGAACTCCAATTCAAACCCAACGACTATCGCCTCTAGCTAAATACCCATTCCGGACACAATGGAATATGTTTCATAAGCCCATTCGACTGTTTCAGTCAGTTATTCTCAAAATTAAATTATAAAACATTCAATATTAGATTTGAATGTACATTTTAATTTACCATAGCAACACACTGATTCCAAAAATTCCGAAAAATAAATCTAGCTATGTTTTGACGATACGATCCTAACAAAATTAATTTCATCGAATTTGGAGACCGTTTGAAAAATGGGCTTTTTCTGGTCGATCCAATTCAAACTGAAATTACCAAATGCTTTTTGATCTACCACGCTCACATATTAATTTCAAAAATTATGGAAATTTAAACCTAGCAATAAATTGACATTCCGGATCCAACAAAAGTGGTTTCGTCGAAAACGGAGGTCGTTTGCAAAATGGCTATTTTTAAGGGCTTTATTATTATTTAAAAATCCAATTTTTAAATTCTGACCAAATTTCTGTCAAAATTACTAAAAATGAAAATTTTAAATTGGTTCTGATTTTTCGGGTTGTTACAATCTCCCCCACTTAAAACTTTTCGTCCCCGAAAAGGAAACAATAGTAAAGTAGGAAACAAAACAAAAATGCAAAATATTGTAAATGTACCTTGCACCAGATCTAATCAGCGATGTCCACTCTTCACTTGGGATAAGCCTGCTAAATACTATCTTCTCTCTCCCATGTACAGTCTCTAGGATCTCCGCTCCACTGCACTTTGACTAAATGTATCATCTTGTTTCTCAGAACTCTGGTTTCCTTGCTAATAATCTTTACTGGCTCTCTTCTCACTGCTAAGCTTGGAGTAATTTCCAAATCTTGTTGCGCTGCTTCTTCCAAAATCAAGTCTGGATCATGTACATGCTTTCGAAGTTGAGACACGTGAAATACATCATGTACTCCTGGTAACCAGTCAGGTAACTAAACCCTGTAATCAAGAGTTCCAATCCTCTAAAGTATAGGAAATGGACCAATAAATCAAGGCGCCAACTTCCCTGCTTTCCCGAAACGGACTACTCCTCTCATTGGGGAAACTCTCAAATATACATAATCACCAACAACAAATGCTAAATCTCTTCTTCTTGAATCTGCATAACTCTTATGTCGGCTCTGAGCTGTTTGCAGTCGATTCTTAATGAAATCGACCTTATCCCAAGCTTCTCGAATCATGTCGGGAGCCAATACTAATCGATTGCCTGATTCTACCCAACATGCGGGAGATCTACATGGTCCACCATACAATGCTTCGAATGGTGACATTTTTAAGCTTGCCTGATAATTGTTATTATATGAAAACTCAACCAGATGCAAGTGATCTTCCCACGATCCGCCAAAATCAAGAACACATGCCCGCAACAAGTTTTCTAGTATACGATTCACCCTCTCAATTTGGCTATTTGTTTGAGGATGATATGCGGTGCTCAGATTTAACTTTGTCCCCAACTCTACCTAGAATGCTTCCCAGAATTTACTAGCGAATATCGGATCACGATCACTAACAATACTACTGGGAACTCCATGTAGTCTAACGATTTCTCTAAAATAAATTTGTGTCAGACTTTGAGCCATTCTACTAGACTTCACAGGCACGAAATGGGCGGTCTTCGTGAAACGATCTACGATCACCTATATACTGTCATTACCTTTTCGGGTTTCTAGGCAGACGATCAATGAAATCCATGGAAATTTGATCCCACTTCCAATATGGAACCTCCAATGGTTGTAGCAATCCGGCAAGTTTCTTTTGATCACTTTTTACTTGTTGGCAAGTGGAACACCTGCTAACATAAATGGAAATGTCTCTTTTCATAGATTTCCACCAGAACGTACGCCTGAGATCATGATACATCTTACTCACCCATGGATGAATACCAAGCTTGGATTTGTGACATTCATCCATCACTTCCCTTCTAAGCTCGGGAATATTCGGAACACAAATTCGGCCTAATAATCTCATAACTCCCTTATTATCAATCTGGAAACTCGAGGGTTTGCCTTCCCAAACTCTTTTACTAATTCTCTGAACAAATTCATCATCCTTCTAAAGAACAGAGATTTTATCAATCAATGAAGGCGTAATAATGAGATTAGCAATAATTGCATTCTTCCTGCTAAGCGCATCTGCTACAACATTGGCTTTCCCTGGAGTATACAAAATATCTAGATCGTATGCCGCAAGAAATTCTAACCAACACTGCTGCCTCAAATTCAAGTCCTTCTGGGTGAATAGATACTTTAATGACTTATGATTTGTATATAATTCGAACTTCTCACCCAAAAGATAGTGCCTCCATATTTTCAAAGCAAACATGACGGCTAACAACTCAAGATCATGAGTAGGATATCGCTTCTCATGCGGCTTCAACTGACGGCTAGCATAAGCAACTACTGTGCCTCTTTGCATTAATACCGCACCAACACCTTCAAGAGAAGCATTTGTATAGACTGTCAAATCTTGATTGCCATCAATAATAGTCAACACTGGAGCTGTAGTCAACCTTAATTTTAGCTCTTGGAAAACTGCCTTACATTTAGGCATCCAATTAAACCTTGTATGCTTCTTGGTAAGCTTCATTAATAGACAAGATAGCTTCGAAAAATCTTTAATGAATTTTCGATAATAGCCAGCCAATCCTAGAAAACTTCTAACTTCTGTAGGTGTGCTAGGCTGCTTCCAATCTCAAATGGTTGTGATTTTTCCTAGATCCACTGAAATTCTTATCTTTGATACTACATGACTGAGGAAGTTTACTTCTTCTTTCCAAGGTATGCATTTATAAAATTTGGCTTTTAAAGCATTCTTTCTCAGAATTTCCAAAACTTCTTGCAAATGCTTCGCATGCTCAGCAGTTGACTTAGAGAAGATTAAAATGTCGTCAATGAAAACCAGCACAAATTTATTCAAGACATCGCGGAATACTCTGTTCATTAAATCCACAAAATAAGCAGGAGCATTACATAAGCCGAACGGCATTACTAACCACTCATAAAATATGTCTGGACCTCTGAAAGCTGTCAAAGGAACACACTCTTCAGCAATACGCAATTGATAGAAATCTGTAGCTAGGTCCATTCTAGAAAATACTTGCGCTTCATTCAAGCGATCTAATAAATCATCAATACGCTGTAATGGATATTTATTCTTTAGTGTTTGCTTATTTAAATCTCGGTAATCCACACAAAACCTAAGAGTACCGTTTGACTTTGGAATAAACACTACTGCTGCACCCCCAATTCAAAAAGCTAGACCTGATCAGAAATTTCCATAAAAGCTGTCAAGTTTGATTACTGGGTTCTTCTTTCTCTTTCAATGTCATTCTTCGAATAGCGTGCACAACTAGCCTTGCATTCGAAACTAAATCAATCCTGAAATCAATTTCTCTCCGCGGAGGTAAGCTATCAACTTCTTCGAACACATCCGTATAATTCTTAATGACAGGAATACTTTCTATAGAAGCAGGAGAAACATCAAGAGCAGACCAAAATTCTTTTCTATCTAAATTCGGACCTATGCATGGTATCGTTATATAATTTTTTTTACTTGGTCTTCGCCTTAACGATTCTTTCTTCACACTTAACCTCGGCTTTATATTTGGTTAACCAATCCAACTCAAGTATAATATCAAACTCAGTAAGATCCATAACAATCAAATCGAATTAAAAACGATAATAAGAATAAGAGACGGGCACCCTGAATAAGGGAACCTCCTATCGGATTGTGAACCCTAATCGATTCTTTAAGATCTCTCGATTTCAAATTCAATTTCTTAACCATATTACTCGAAATAAAACTTTGTGACGCGCCTGTGTCAAACAATACTTTAAGTGGGATATTGTTGATAGTTAGAGTGCCTTCCAAAACATCTGGCCTTTCCCTACTGGCTGAGGGTGCTGGAGCTTCTGCCACTTTATTGACTTGAGCCACTTTGGTTGCTTTCAAAAGCCAGCAATATTGCTTTACATGACCAGTCTGATGGCAAAGATTGCATTCTCTATTCTCTTGAAACTTTTTATTGGATTTAGATCCATCATTCTTTCGTTTCTTCGCAGATTTGTAATTTATCGACAAATGTCCTTTCTTATTGCAGTTATTGCATGTGGCAATCATTAATGGTTCTTTCTTAGATTTTGCCCCTTTCTTATTGGCTTTAGGCTTCTTACTGACCTCAGGCTTTGTATTTGCCTCAGGGCTATCATTTTCAAACTTCCTTTTATTGCTAGAACTACCTTCCTCTTCGTCTTTAACACCTTGCTCATCAAGATCCTCATAGCGATAATCTATTTGTATCATCTTAGAAAAAGGAAGATTCACATGAGCAATTACTCTACTTTTGTACCTTCTTTGAAGTCCGTTAATAAACCTCAGATTCTTCCTCAAAGGATCTTCAATTAGCTTCAGGGAAAAATGAGAAAGTTCATTGAATTTATTTTGATACTCCTGGATGGTCATATCTGTGACGACCGCCCATAACCCTCGCACTATACAAGAGGAATAATGCGCTGAAGGGTGCGCCAGGCAGTCTTGGACGATCATCAGAGTAGGTAAACACAAGAGGAACCTGTCGTAAACTCACAGCGCAAGGATAAAATATAATAGAACATATACAACAGGTAGAGATAGTGAAGTAGAAACACAAGACTTTCATACGACCAGAAAGTAATATCCACAACTTGGAAATAGTGTTTGTACAAAGTTGCCTCACTACATCACTCAGAAAAGAAAACAGCGGAAATCCAATTATTAGATAGTAATAAAACTGGTATGTGAGCCTCCTGCTTGTCGTCGATCAACATCATCGTTCTCACTAAAGCGTCACCTTTCACCTGTTACTCAGTCTGCCTTTCCACAACCGGATGAATAGCCCAAGGTAATAAGAGGAAACGTAAAACCTTGAGTCAGACAACAGTCTTAGTGAGCGATAAAACAGCTAACAAACTTCAACAATAAAATATATGAGAATGGATAGATACGCATACTAATCTACCCACAACACCAGAGAAGAACTCAACCTTATCTTGCCCACATCGGACAGTGATAGCCTTTACAATAAACAATTTAACCATTCATCCATGGAAACCAGAACAACCATTCAATCATGGTAAAGAACTCATAACATCCAGATTATAGGTATCTCATGTAAACCATCCTAATCGAATTCAACATCCCTCAAGCACAAGCCCCAAAGGCCTAAACCAATATCAGACAAGCACCTAAGGAACATCTCTTTCGACGTTGGACAACCTACATGAGACAGTACAAACAGAACAACCAATCATCCATGATTGACTCTGGCTATCACCGCCAATCCTGCTTTGAAACCATCGTTAATCGTATGACGACCAACCTTGCCACATGTCAAGGGCTAATGGTAACCCCAGTTCTAGCATAAACTCCATATGTCCAACCTTGACAATGTCCAACCTTGACAACTAGGCCTTTCCCCAGGACCAAGGGTACTCGACCTACAACCATCTTTTAGGTGCCCCTATCGTACCCCTGCTTTGAGCCTGCTAGAACTTACGACAACGATCATCTCTCGGCCTTTGTATCTCTAGTCACCCAACCTGGTGAATTTTCATGGCTCAAGCAACCTTCTCGAGCAACCATTATCCACCAACTCACGACCTTTGAGTTGTCACCTCATTCGTTGTTCTACACCGATCAACGAGCACCTTCCAATACTTCGAACCTTCCTACTTGAACCACCTCGAAGTTACACCATCACCGAGCCATATTACACCATCACCGAGCCATATTACACCACTGCGCTGCGACACGGGTTGGGACACCGCTGTCCGATTTTATTTTAAAACACCTTTTTATAAAAATCCGAGTCGTACTCGAAAAATAAAATTTTCAGAAAATCAATACCGGTCGGTCGGTCCTCCCAAAACATACTGGTCGGTCCTCCCAAACACACCCCTGGTCGGTCCTTCCAAACACCACTGGTCAGTCCTCCCCAGTCACCACCGGTCGGTCCTCCCAAGTCACCATCGGTCGGTCCTCCCTAGTCCCCACTGGTCGGTCTTATAGTCCCATCTGGAATCACCAAAACCTGTTACCTTGACCGGTCGGTCCTTCTTTGAACTCCACTGGTATGTTATCCAGTCACTACACCGATCGGTCTAGAAAGTAACTGTGCCGGTCGGTCAGTCTTCTGCTTCTGCCACCGGTCGGTCGGTCTTCCGTCTGACTTGTTCTCCAAGCCATGAGTTTTTCGATTGATCGGTCCCCTATACAGGCCTATACCAAATCCAATTTCGACCAAAAGTTCGCCAATCGATCGAATCGATGAAACTCGTCTTAGTTATTCAATACAATCATAAGCATGTTATGAACACACTAACAACATGAATATGACGATTTCACCAAAAATTATACCAATTCACTCCAAGCTAGTGATAAATGAACATATGAACAAAAATGATGGACCTATATGCAAAATCAGATGAAAACATATGGAAATTATCAATTTAATCTTGCTAATTAGGTCCTATGGTGTTTATATGGAAACAGACACATAATGGTGTAAATATATGGTAAAACATTCCAACTTGATGAAAAACATGCACAAATACTCATATACTTCATTGCATTCATGTGAGAGATGTAAATCACTCACCGATTAGCCAAAACAAGCTAAAATCAACGAAAAAGGAATCCGGACAGCAAGTACCTCGCACCAAACATCTTGATCCGATGAACTCTTGCTTTTATTGATGTAGACCTAGCCTCCAATGGTGTAGATCTATAATTTCCCTCCTTATATTTGGATTTTTAATGGTGGAAAGGTATTAGAGGAAGAAGGAGATCAAAGCCTTCCAATAGGAGAACGGAAAATTCAAACCCTTCCCCATATCCCTTACCCCCTATTTATAGCCTTCACCAACCTCCTAATGGACCTTCTCCAAATCAGCCGATTAGCCTTCCAAAACATGAACAACCAACTGGAAAACCTTAAAACAGCGATTTCTCCCAAACCGCTGAACCAAATCCTTAATGTAACCACTCTACGGAAAGAGAATCATCAATTCCTTTCCAATGGCATAGATCTCACTCTCTGATTTGACCTGAGTCAAAAGTTATGCCCTGTACAAGACTGATTGGGGCAAAATGGTCACAAACAAAATCGGTAAAAATTATGGGCATGCCTCACATCCCCATAAGCAACATATTAAAAGATGAGAATGATCCATCCCTCAGAGAATAAAATAAAAATATTTTACAATCTTCCGATACGTAAAATGCGGGCTGTTACATTCTCTCCTCCGCTCCCCCCCCCCTTAAGAATTTCGCCCTCGAAATTCCAAACAAACACAAGCAACCACAACAATTCCGCATACCTATCATCCCTGAGAAGCCAATTCTATTATCCAAACTAGCAACCATCAAGCCATGCATCCATAGCCTTATCCTAGCACGCGGAATTCTACCAAACAACAACAAGATACGAAGAAACGATATTAAAGGGTCTTACCAACGAAGAGTTCTGGATGAGTTTCCTTCATATTCTCTTTCGTCTCCTACGTACAATAATTGTCATCTTCACTCCATCGTACCTTGACTAGCTAAACCATCTTCCTCCTAAGTTGTTTCGTGTCATTCCCTACAACACGAAGTGGCTTACGAGGTCTCGTAACTGCGGTCTCTACTTCTAGATCTTCGTACTGCTTGGGAGATACCAACACATTCGAGTCATGCACAAACTTCCGTAGAAACGACACTTGGAAAACATTATGCACACTCGACATCTTCTCGGGTAACTCCAATCTATATGCGAGCTTTCCAATTCGCTCGACTATCAAAAATGGTCCAACGAACCTAGGAGCCAACTTTCCTTTACTTCCAAATCTCACTATATGCTTCAATGGTGAAACCTTCAAAAAAAACCATATCACCTACATTGAATTCTAAATCTTTCCGACGTTTATCCGCATAGCTCTTCTGACGATCTTGGGCCGCCTTCATTCGTTGCAGAACAATCTCGATACAATCTGAGGTTTCTCTAATCATCTCAGGCCCAAGTATCAACTTATCTCCAGTTTCTAACCAACATGCTGGAGAATTGCACGGCCCCCCATACAACACCTCGTATGGTACCATCCCAATGCCAGACTGGTAGTTATTATTATATGCAAACTCAACTAAATGTAGATGGTCTTCCCACGATCCTCCGAAGTCTAACACACAAGCCCTCAGGAGATCTTCTAAAACTCGATTAACTCTCTTGGTCTGACCATCAGTTTTGGGATGATATGCCGTACTCAAGCACAACTCGGTTCCCAAAGTTTCTTGCAAACTTTTCTAAAATCCACTCGTGAATAATAAATCTCGGTCACTCACTATACTCTTTGGGACACCATGAAATCGAACTATCCATTTTACATAAAGTTCAGCCAATTTCGATGCGGTCCTAGTCGACTTGACAGGAATGAATCTCGCACTTTTGGTCAAACGATCCACGATGACCCAAATCCCCTCGTTTCCTATCCTGGTTCTAGGTAGACCATCGATAAAATCTATCGATACTTGCTCCCACTTCCACATAGGAACTTCCAATGGCTGAAGCAAACCACTCGGCTTCTTCTGTTCAGCTTTCACCAACTGACAGTTCATACACTTGGAAATGAACTCTCCAATATCTCGCTTCATCCCTTCCCAATAGTACACTCTCTTCATGTCCTGATACATCTTATTACCACCGGGATGAATCGTTAGCTTCGAGTGATGATATTCACTCAGAACCTCATCCCTTAATCCGTTGATATCAGGAACAATTAATCGCCCTTGCTTTCGAAGCCAACCTTCTCGATTGACCTCGAACTCTTTATCTTCTGGTTCCAGTTTCTGAATGAACTCGACAATCTTTGCATCTTTCTTTTGTCTCTCGCCAATCCTTTCGATAAGAGTAGGTCTTACCGAAAAGCTTGCCAACATTTTAGGTTCCAACTCGCACCTTGGCCTGGAATCAAACCTTGCCAAGTACTCGAGGCTCTTCCATTCCGAAAACATCACTCCCAAACTTGCGTGTCTTCGACTCAACGCATCTACAACTGCGTTACCCTTGCCCGGAGTATAGGCTATGCCAAAATCATATGACGCCAGAAACTCTAACCATCTTTGCTGCCGAAGATTCAAATCCTTTTGGGAGAAAAGATACTTCAACGACTTGTGATCCGTAAACAACTCGAATCGAAATCCCAATAGATAACGTCTCCACATCTTCAGAGCAATTACAATCACTGCCAAATCCAAATCATGAGTTGGGTAATTCTTCTCATGCGACTTTAGCTGTCGACTCGCGTAGGCCACAACCTTATCCCTCTGCATTAGTACTGCTCCAAGTCCAGTACCACACGCATCGGTATATACCACCATCTCTTCATTCCCACTTGTAATGGTCAACACAGGAGCACTCGTCCATCTCTCCTTCAGGATTTCGAATGCTTGTTCACACTTTGCATCCCATGTGAACACTTGGTTCTTCTTCGTCAATCCTGTCAATGGTGCAACTACTTTGGAGAAATCCTTGATAAACCGTCGGTAATATCCTTCCAACCCAAGAAAACTCCGGACATCCGTCGCATTCTTAGGTCGATCCCAACCATGGATTGCTGCAACTTTAGCGGGGTCAACCGCTATCCCTTTTCCATAAACTACATGGCCTAAGAATCTCACTTCGCTCTTCCAGAAGTGACACTTGTAAAACTTAGATCTCAGCTGATGCTTTCTCAAGATCTCTAACACAACTCTCAAGTGCGTCTTATGTTCTTCCTCATTTCTAGAATAAACAAGAATATCATCCACGAACACAAGCACGAACTTATTCAACTGATCTCTGAACACCTTATTCATAAGATCTACGAAATATGCTGGTGCGTTAGTCAATCCGAATGACATCACCAACCACTCGAAGAAAACAAATTGTGTCCTAAAAGCCGTCTTTGGCACACTATCCATAGCCACCCTCAACTGGTGAAATTCCGTGGCCAAATCCATCTGAGAAAACACTTTGGCTTCGTGAAGCTGATCGAACAAGTCATCGATTCTTGGCAAAGGATACTTGTTCTTCTTAGTCACCTTATTCAGCTCACAATAGTCTACACACAATCCTAATGAGCCATCCGCCTTGGTTGGAAATACGATTGGTGCACCCCACTCGGAAACACTCCTTCGAATGAATCCTTTTCCCAAAAGGTCACGAACTTGCACCTCTAACTCTCGCTGTTCCCTAGGTGCCATCCGCCTAAGAGGCATAACGATTGGTCTAGCACCTTCGACCAAATCGATCCTAAACTCGATCTCACGATGCGATGGCAAACCTTTGACTTCGTCAAAGACATCTACATACTCATTAGTGATCAGAACTGATGACAGGTCTTCTTATGGAATCCCAAGCAAATATAGATAACTCATAAAGACCCCGTCTTCGCGCTTACATCTAATCAACACCTTTCTCCCTTCCACATCCCCGAACCTCACCTCCAGCTTCTCGCAATTCACCCTTGCCGCATATCTCTTGAGCCAATCCATGCCCAAGATGATCCCATACCCAGCGAAGTTAAGAACAAAACAATCACACACAAAAGAACAACCATGACTCAACAACACTAGACCACGGCAAATCATGCACAAACTGGACGAACCCCCAACTGGATTAGTCACAATCAATGGTCTACCAGAAATCTCAGGTTCCAAACCCAAACGACAAACAAGCTCGTTGCAAATGAACGAATGCGATGCTCCAGTATCAAACAAAACTCGAAATGAAACACCATTAACAGAAAGAGTACCTTGCACCATGACACCCTTTCCCTTCTCCTCTGCAGTAGGAGCTCTCGAAGAAGTGGCACGGCTTCCAAAGCATATGCCTTTACAATCTGCTTGCCTTTAGCTGATTCTAGACAATCCTTCTTCTCATGCCCAGGCTTCCCACATTTGAAGCACTTCTTCTCAACTTTGGGAATCTTGCACTCATTAGAAAAATGGCCTTTCTGTTGGTATTTAAAGCAAACAACCTCACTCTTGGGTTTCTTTTGGCCATCCTTTCCTTTCTGTTGTTGCTGCTTCCTCTTTTTATTATTACCACCCTACTGTGGTTTCTGAGCCTCTTTGGTTGCAGCGACAACATTTGCTTCCTTGGGGAACAAGCTCTCATGACAAATAGCTTTTTCCACAGTCTTCTTAAATGAATCATCAAGATGGTCCACTAACGATTTTCCGATATAAGCATCCAAACCCAAGACAAACTTCTCGTTCTTCTGATAGGGTGTATCAATGTATGAACGAGCATGTCTAGACAAGGCATCAAAGTCAGAGATGTCAAGAACAGAACGACCATTCTGTTTCAGCTCCACGAACTTTTTGAAGAGAACGGGCTTCTGAGCAGTGGAGATAAACTTTGCTTCAAACTTAGCCTGGAATTGGTCCCATGAAATCTCCTCTTCCGGAGTCTCAAGTATGATAGAATTCCACCATTCCATGGCCCTGCCCTGCAGCTGCCTTTATGCAAGCTTTCTCTTCAATGCATCCTCAACACCCAAATCTCCAAAGATTCGGACACATGAATCCATCCACCTCTGAACCTCTTCAGCTGGTTCAGTTCCCTTGAACGGTTTCCCTCCTAGAGATGTAAAGTCCTTGCACAGCTTTGCAAAATCTACTACTCTAGGAACTCGCAAACCTACATCTACCGTTGCCGCCACTGGAGCAAGTACCCTTCGCATAATTGCTTCTGCCATGGCTTTAAACATGACCGGGTAATCTGTTTCACCACCATTTCCCCCTCCAGTGTTGGCTCTCCTAGAAACATGTCTTGATGGTCGTCCACTCATTCTAAATCTGCAATTTAGAACAATTAGCCACTTTCAAGAAAAACTGCTAAAGAGATACAACCGCTACTACTATATATGCTAATATAAATAGTAAGCACCCAATTAAAATCTACAAGTACGTCTCTCATACATGATTACGTGTTAGAACTTTGGTTAAAATCGTTAACCAGAGCTCTAATACCAAATGTGACGACCGCCCGTAACCCCTGCACTATACAAGAGGAATAATGCGCTGAAGGGTGTGTCAGGCAGTCAAGGACGATCATCAGAGTAGGTAAACAAAAGCGGAACCAGTCGTAAACTCACAGCACAAGGATAAAATATAATAGAACATATACAACAGGTAGAGATGGTGAAGTAGAAACACAAGACTTTCATGCAACCAGAAAGTAATATCCACAACTTGGAAATAGTGTTTGTACAAAGTTGCCTCACTACATCACTCAGAAAAGAAAACAGCGGAAATCCAATTATTAGATAGTAATAAAACTGGTATGTGAGCCTCCTGCTTGTCGTCGATTAGCATCATCGTTCTCACTAAAGCATCACCTTTCACCTGCTACTCAGTCTGCCTATCCACAACCGGATGAACAGCCCAAGGTAATAAGAGGAAACATAAAAACTTGAGTCAGGCAACAGTCTTAGTGAGCGATAAAACAGCTAACAAACTTCAACAATAAAATAGATGAGAATGGATAGATACACATACTAATCTACCCACAACACCAGAGAAGAACTCAACCTTATCTTCCCCACATCGAACAGTGATAGCCTTTACAATAAACAATTTAACCATTCATCCATGGAAACCAGAACACCCATTCAATCATGGTAAAGCACTCATAACATCCAGATTATAAGTATCTCATGTAAACCATCCTAATCGAATTCAACATCCCTCAAGCACAAGCCCCAAAGGCCTAAACCAATATCAGACAAGCACCTGAGGAACATCTCCTTCGACGTTGGACAACCTACATGAGACAGTACAAACAGAACAACCAATCATCCATGACTGACTCTGGCTATCACCGCCAATCCTGCTTTGAAACCATCGTTAATCGTATGATGGCCAACCTTGCCACATGTCAAGGGCTAATGGTAACCCCAGTTCTAGCATAAACTCCATATGTCCAACCTTGACAATTAGGCCTTTCCCCAAGACCCAGGGTACTCGACCTACAACCGGTCTTTTAGGAGCCCCTATCGTACCCCTGCTTTGAGCCTGCTAGAACTTACGACAGCGATCATCTCTCAGCCTTCGCATCTCTAGTCACCCAACCTGGTGACTTTTCATGGCCAAAACAACCTTCTCGAGCAACCATTATTGTAACACCCCATAATTTTAAAATGGGACATAAGAGATAATTAAAGAATAATTAATCTTTAAAAGAAGAATTGGGTGAAACGGGTTATGCCATTGTGTTCGTCTCGGAATTCTGCTTGAGGTGGAGTCCGAGTTTGCATAAAATGGATACTGTATGAAGGAGATATGGATGAACGAAGTTAGGTAGAAAAACCGGAAATAGGCCAGAATACACTGGCGCACTTGTGAAGTGCGCCAGTACAAAAAGTCACTAGCGCACCTGCCAAGTGCACCCATACCGAGGGCAGTCCAGTATAGCATTCTGGAGTGTTCTGTGATGACGTGTCTTTTTCTGATTTACTGGATGACCTGTCATCAACCTGTGTGGTTCTGATGCTCTCCTAGTAAATCTAAGAGCTCTAATTAATCCTAGACATCTATATATACATAGCTAAACCTAGACCCTAACCTCATAACCTTAAAACTATGGTGTTGTCATGCTGTTCATCTACGAGCTAGCCTAGCCTCCTTCATCTTCTCCAAACTAGAAATCAAGTTAGAGAACTCCAAATCAAATCTAAACTAGAAAATAAAAAGTCTACATCAAAGGATTAACTTAACAAATTCAGAAATCAGATCCCAAAATACAAGATCCGTCCTTTCTATGTAAGTTCAGTTATTATTCAGATTTGAACACCTAATAGAAATCATGACTATAATAATCGGTTCTAGAACTATGCTTAATTATAAGATAATCAATTCTGATTCATGCTTATCCTTTTGTCAAACCTGATTTGCCTATGCCTATGAGACTGTTGTGATTGATATAATGGAACCTATCATACCTATAAGACTGTTGTGATTGAAATAATGGAACCTATCATGCCTATGAGACTGTTGTGATTAATATAATGGAACCTATCATGTTGTATATCCTATGCCTCTAAGACTGTTGTGATTGATACAATGGAATCTATCATGTTGTATATCCTATGCCTATGAGACCGTTGTAATTAATACGATGGAACCTATCATGTTGTGCATAAAATTTGTGATTCTCTTATGATCAATTCTATCGAATCTTTAGGTCTATAATGTAACTTGCTCAGTTTAGCCATACTTTTTGTTAATGTACAACATGCCTATTGGAAATATGATTCTTGAATTGGGTACACCCTTAGGGGAATTGGGTATAATTTAATTGAGTAAATTTTGGGCATAACAAGTGAATTTGGCATAAACTTATATTGACTAGACTTGTAGAAAATTTGACACATAGATTTTGATACATATGACAAATATGTGCATTGTCTAAAGATGAATGTGCCTAACCCGAGGTTAGATTGAGTTGCGGTGTAAGACTGCTTGGAACCGCCCGGTACATCCAGCGACCGCAACAATATAGATCTAATGTGAGAGGTTAGTGCATTAAGCCCAAAAACCCGAGGTTAGATTGAGTTGCGGTGTAAGACTGCCCAGAACCGCCCGGCACATCCAGCGACTCCAACAATATAGATCTAATGTGAGAGGTTGGTGCTTTAATGAATGAATTAAAGCTAAGAGATAGACCAACTAAGAATGGTAAGGTTAAGTAACGTATGACTAGGCAACACTCAACCAAGACGACATGTTAATTAAACAGATGGATAGGGTAAGGTTAATTTGAGAACACTTAACCGATATAACATGTTGATTAGGAAACCCTAGTAACGGGGACCCATTTCAGCAGTAACCCACATAGATGTATCACGGTACCTTGAACTAGGCTGGGTGGGGCACGAATACTGGGCTGATTATAAGCGGTCAAAATAGCGGCGGGTGGTGCATCAGTGTAGGTTCCGACGAAGTACGGGCGTGCACGTACTCCGGAGTGGAAAAATCAGGCACTGGGCATCAGTAGTTATACACTGTGCATCTTGAATTGTGTCAGGTTGCCACCAGAGGGATTGATACACCCCATGGTGCGACTAGCACAGGTATTTACAATCAAGCAGGGCCGAATGACACAAGTAATAAATGCATACGAGTAGAAGCCGATCGATAAAGGGATCATTTTATTATGAACACATGATGCTAGTTGAAACCATTCGTTAGTAGGTGCAGAGAAATAGAAATGAGTGTGATAGCATATTCAGTTTATCTTACCTTATCTTGTTATCTTGTTCCATGGTATTGTCCTATATTCAGTTTATTCGTGTCATGATCCTTTTACCTGTTTACATGCTGAAAAATCACTGGACTTACCAGGCTTATGTCTGACCCGTTTTCTTTCGCCTTCTTTTCTTCCCTTCCCCCCTCCCCCTTAGGTCCGCAGGGAGGGAATACTTTAGCTTAAGTTCAGACCTTTTCCAGCTTGAAGGGAGTAGATGTATTGCTTGGATTCTCTTTTCTTGGGCTATGGCTGTGATTACACATTCATTGGGGATTTATGCTGCTTTACTACTATTTTATGCTTCTTTATGTATTTGGAGTTTTAAATGAAGACAGATGTTTTATTATACTAATTTGGAAGTTGGGCTTTCAGACAATGGTTGTAATGTTTTGACTGAACCACGCTATTTATGAAATGATTTCATTTTTTTCAGCTCTTCATATGTCTGTCTTGTAAATTATCTGTATCTTTTACCTATAATGCTTCACCAAAGTTAAGGCATTCCCTTTGTGAGTGACCTTAACGGAGGTGGGGTGTTTCACTTGGTATCAGAGCCAATGGTTACAAGATCAAATAAAAGTTTTTGAAAACTATTTTTCAAAAAGAAGTTTTAAAGAAGCATTTTTAAGAAAAGAGTTTTTTATTTTAAAGGCATACTCCCCAAAGCCATATGCATTATCTTTCTATCCTTTGCTTTGAACCTTTTCTTTTCGTTTCAGCATGTCTGGGGATCTTAATATTCCTGAGGGCGTATCGATACCCGGCTGGTTTAGAAGGTATCTGGAGGCTAGGGCTAATGACACAGGCCCAGCAGACGTTCCTCTTCCCCTAGTTGCAGCTGTTCCTCCTCCACGATTGAATGCTTTCTCGAAGATATGTAGAGACTTTCGAGCTATGGGTGGAAAGGACTTTAATGGGACTGAATCATTCATGGAAGCAAGAAACTGGCTCAAGAAAACAGAAGATTTGTTTGTTATTTTAGAAGTGGGCGATAGGCAGAAGATACAATTGGCTATGTGGTTACTTAAGGACGAAGCCTCTTTCTGGTGGGAAGTTACTAGTGCTGAGAGACCAATTGAGATTTGGGAGGATTTCAGAATGAGGTTTGAAATGAAGTTCCTCTCGCAAGCTGAATGAAGCCTACAGATGGAGAAGTTCTTAGCACTCAAACAAGGAAGCCTATCGGTCAAGGAATACGTCAACCAATTCAACCATCTGGCAAGATTCGGACTGGAGTCGGTAAACACTCCAGATAAAAAGGCTCTCCATTTCGTTAAAGGGTTGAATGAGCCACTGCACAGCCTAGCTATGTCCCACATATCTATGGGTGCGACATATGAGAGACTGGTGGACATGGCACTGTTACAGGAGGAAGACAAGGATAGGAAGAAAGAGGCAAAGGTTGAAGGACCTCTAGATAAGATAGTGGAGGGATCGCAGAATAAGAAGACGGATTCCAAGAAGGGTGAGAAGAACAAAAAACCCCATGACAAGAGGAAGTATAATTTTTGTGGCATACCTGGACATCTGATTAAGAACTGCAGAAAGAAGAAGAGGAAGATGGGTGGTTGTTTTCAATGCGGCGAGACATGACATATGGCTAAGGACTGCCCAAGAAAGCAAGGGCAGAGGACTGGGTCTACCTCTAGAGGGCAGGTTCCCGCTCTCATACCACCTCCACAAGAACAAGGTAGAAATATTTCTGTTGAGAGTTTAGTTTATCTTTCTGATCATCCAGTTACTACTCTTTCTGATTTTGGCGCATCACACTCTTTTATATCTACTGCTTTAGTTGAATATCTGCACCTAGATACCAGTATAGTAGAGGATCCCATGGCTATTTCAAATCCAATTGGGGGATTGGCTTATTTATCGATGATTTGTTTGGATTTGGAAATTTCTACACTAAGTGTTGGGTTTAGATGTAATGCTTATGTTTTGGGTTTCACGGGCTATGGGTTGATCCTAGGCATGGATTAGTTATCCAGTAATGGTGCCATCCTTGATTGTGAAAAGAGAGTGGTTAGACTTATGACTCGCCTCAGTAACACTCTCGAAATCTCTTGTAATCCCATGAATTCTGTTATGCTTAGCTACCTAGAATCTCTTGATGCGTCTATTGAAAACTTGCAATCTGTTAGAGTAGTCCATGAATACTCGGATGTCTTTGAAGAGGTGAAGGGTTTACCTCCAAAGCAAGAGATAGACTTCCGCATATACCTTGTTGATAATGCAAAACCCGTTGCTTTACCTGTTAGGCACATGGTTCCAAGGGAAAGGAAGGAGTTCAGCAAGAAAGTTAAAGAGTTTCTCGAAAAGGGGTTCATAAGGCGAAGTATTTCTGAATGGGGTGCTCCAGTAGTGTTCGCAACCAAAGCGGATGGTTCACTTCACCTATACGTGGATTATAGGGAGCTAAACAAGCTGACCAAGAAGAATAGGCACCCAATTCCAAGAATAGATGACTTGTTCGACCAGCTTGTAGGTGCATCAGTTTTCTCCCAACTAGATCTGGCCACCGGATTCCATCAGCTAAGAGTGGCTGAAGATAGCAAAGATAAGACCGCGTTCAGGACCTCGGATGGTTTTTTCGAATGGCTTGTCATGCCTTTCGGCTTGACAAACGCTCCTGCCTATTTCGTAGACTTGATGAGTAGGGTGTTTAGGGAGTTCCTTAATAAATTTGTAGTGGTCTTTGTGACGACATTTTGATTTTCTCAAAAAATGAGGAAGAACATGCTTTGCATTTAAGGGAAGTTATGGATACTCTTCGAGCACATCAGCTAAAAGCAAAATTCTCCAAATGCCATTTTTGGAGAGAAGAGGTAAGATTTCTTGGACATGTGGTGTCTAAAGAAGGGATAGCCGTGGATCCCGCGAAAGTATTTGCGATGCAAGATTGGAAGATTCCACGGAATGCAACCGAAGTCCAAAGTTTTCTCGGGCTAGCGGGCTATTACAGAAAGTTCATTAAGGACTTTGCGAAGATCTCAGCCCCACTTACTAGGTTGACGAAGAAGAACCTAACTTTTTCCTGGTATTTGGATTGCGATGTTGCTTTCCAACGATTGAAAAGGGCTCTGACAACAGCCTCAGTTCTGACATTTCCTGATGGGAGTAAGATGTCTACGGTATACACAGATGCATGCAGTACCAGACTAGGCGATGTCTTGATGCAAGAAGGCAAAGTAGTTTGTTATGGGGGAAGGCAGTTGAAGGTATATGAGAAGAACTACCCAACTCATGATTTCGAACTAGCTGCCATTGTTTTCGCTCTTAAGTCATGGCGTCATTACCTACTGGGAGAAAGGTTTGAATTGTTTACTGACCATAAATCATTAAAATACCTTTTATCACAAAAGATCTTAACGTAAGACAACAAAGGTGGATGGAATTTCTAGCCTCATATGATTTTGAGATTGCTTATACCCCTGGCAAGGGCAATGTGGTAGCAGACGGCTTAAGTTGGAAAAAACTGACATTAAGCCCTCTCTTTGTGGAAAGGCAAAGCTTGGAGTACATAGCAAACTTTGACTTCAGACCTTCCTTTGAGTTTGTGCCCGGTTTGTTGGCATCGCTAGAGGTGCGACCTACGCTTTTGGACTCAATAGGAACCGCGCAACGTGAAGACCCTCAAATAGTTGACATGATGGATAAGTTAATTAGGGGTGAGACTTCTTGTCACCTCAATAGATACTCCATCGATGATAAGGGTTGGTTGAGACGGGATGGAAGACTATGTGTCCCACAAGCAAGGGATTTGGTGAAGACCGTTCTCGAAGAAGCACACCATTCTAAGTTGACCATACACCCAGGTGGAGACAAGATGTATAAAGACATAAAAAAGAGTTTTCTTTTGGAATGGCATGAAGAAGAATGTAGCTGAATTCGTCTTTAAGTGCTTGATATGCCAGCAAGTCAAGGTTGAGCAAAAGAAGCCTGGTGGTCTGCTTCATCCTCTAGACGTCCCACAGTGGAAATGGGATGGCATTTCGATGGACTTTATAGATGGGTTGCCTAGGTCAAGAAGGGGCAATACCAGTATTTGGGTAATAGTTGACAGGCTCACTAAAAGCGCTCTTTTTATACCTGTTAAGAGTAGTAGGGCTGCCTCATCATTAGCATCCATTTATCTTAAAGAGGTGGTTTGACTGCACGGGATACCCTCTAGCATGGTAAGTGATCGAGATCCTATCTTTACGAGCGAGGTTTGGAAGAATTTGCAAGAGGATGTAGGCACACGGCTATGCTTAAGCACTGCCAATCACCCTCAAATGATGGCCAGACGGAAAGGGTGAACAGAGTATTAGAATATTTCTTGAGATTGTGCATTCTTGATTTTGGAGGAACATGGGAGGATTATCTTCCTTTGGTGGATTTCGCCTACAACAATAGCTACCAAGCCACCATAGGCATGGCACCCTTTGAGGCTTTATATGGAAGACCATGCCGATCACAAACTTGTTGGTGGGAGTCTACAGACAAGCTCATACTTGGGCCCGACATGATTAGAGAAACTTCAGAGAAGGTGGACTTGATACGAAGACGAATGAAGACCGCACAAGATAGACAGAAGTCCTACGCAGATAAAAGAAGGACCGACCTTGAGTTTGAGGTTGGGGACAAGTTTTCCTTAAAGTATCTCCTTCGAGGAATGTCATTCGCTTTGGGTCCATAGGGAAATTGGCACCAAGATTTGTAGGGCCATTTCCTATCATTGAGAGGATTGGGACGATGGCTTATAGAGTAGAGCTGCCCGAAAGACTGGCTGGAGTTCATAATGTTTTTCATGTTTCACATCTACGAAAGTGCTTACATGAGTCTGCGGAAGTAGTGGAGCCGAGCATACTAGAGGAAATAGAAGTGGAACGAGAAGCAACGGTGAGAAGAGTTCCAACTCGTATCTTGGGAACAGAAGTCAAAAAGCTACGCAATCGTGAGGTCAAGCTAGTTAAAGTACAATGGAGTGACGTTCAGGAAGACGCAGCTTGGGAGACTGAAGACAAGATACGCGCAGCCTACCCTTATCTTTTTTAGGGTACATCCTTGATCTCTTTTTCCATAAGTTTATACATGCTTGTATCTATCTTTTAAGTATATCTCCTCGGTCCTATTCTTTATCCTTAGGTAGAAACCAATGAATGTAAACATGTATTTGAAACATGCTATGATTGATGGTTGCAAGTGGTTGCTAGTGGTTGCTCGTGGATGCATATACACACACATTAGGTACTAGATCGGCTTAGTCACTTTCATATTGCATGTGCATATATGTATTTGTTTATGGATTGAAACTTGATGTGTTATCATATGGGTGTTGCATTTGTATGAATGATTGAGCACTCATGTAGAAGCTATAAAGTGCATTAGGAATAAATTGCATACATGTTGGACTCATGGCACTAACATAATTCGCATTAAGGAGGTAACTGAATCAGTAGATCGCCTGATTTTTACATTAGATAAGGACATATACACACACTATGCATATAATCATGAAAGCAATAGAAATCTTTTTAAGGATAATGGATTCCTTTGGTTGATAGTTGAGTAGATGGATGTTGGATGGTAGGATACATTCTTCTTAACTTGGAGATTTCGGGGACGAAATCCTTTAAGTAGGGGGGAATGTAACACCCCGTAATTTGAAAACGGGACATAAGAGATAATTAAAGAATAATTAATCTTTAAAGAAGAATTGGGTGAAATGGGTTACGCCATTGTGTTTGTCTCGGAATTCTGCTTGAGATAGAGTCCGATTTTGCGTAAAACGGATACCGTGTGAAGGAGATATGGACGAACGAAGTTAGGCAGAAAAACCGGAAACAGGCTAGAATACAATGGTCCACTTGTGAAGTGCGCCAGTACAAAAATGCACTGGTGCACCTGCCAAGTGCGCCCATACCGAGGGTAGTCCAGCATCCTGGAGTGTTCTGTGATGATGTGTCTTTTTCTGATTTGCTGGACGGCCTATCTTCGACTTGTGTGGTTCTGATGCTCTCCTAGTTAATCTAAGAGCTCTATTTAATCCTAGACATCTATATATACATAGCTAAACCTAAACCCTAACCTCATAATCCTAAAACTATGGTGTCGTCATGCTGTTCATCTACAAGCTAGCCTAGCCTCCTTCATCTTCTCCAAACTAGAAATCAAGTTAGAGAACTCAAAATCAAATCTAAACTAGAAAATCAAAAGTCTACATCAAAGGATTAGCTTAACAAATTCAGAAATCAAACCCCAGAATATAAGATCCGTCCTTTTTCAGTAAGTTCAGTTATTATTCAGATTTGAACACCTAATAGAAATCATGACTGTAATAATCGGATCTAGAACTATGCCTAATTATAAGATAACCAATTCTGATTCATGCTTATCCTTTTGTCAAACTTGATTTGCCTATGCCTATGAGACTGTTGTGATCGACATAATGGAACCTATCATGCCTATGAAACTATTGTGATTGAAATAATGGAACCTATCATGCCTATGAGACTTTTGTGATTTATATAATGGAACCTGTTATGTTGTATATCCTATGCCTCTAAGATTGTTGTGATTGATACAATGGAACCAATCATGTTGTACATCCTATGCCTATGAGACCGTTGGAATTGATACGATGGAACCTATCATGTTGTGCATAAAATTTGTGATTCTCTTATGATCAATTCTATCGAATCTTTAGGCCTATAATGTGACCTGCTCAGTTTAGCCATACTTTTTGTTAATGTACAACATGCCTATTGGAAATATGATTCTTGAGTTGGCTACACCTTTACACGCCTATTTTTTCATATGTCAATTCTTGTGCTCCTTCTCTTTTTCCCCTTTTCTTTATTTTATGAATGCTAGGTTCATTTAGGAACCTAGTCTGAATCTCGTTGTACGTACGATTATAACGCGGGGAATTGGGTATAATTTAATTGAGTAAATTTTGGGCATAACAAGTGAATGTGCCATAAACTTGTATTGACTAGACTTGTGGAAAATTTGACACATTGATTTGGACATATATGACAAACATGTGCATTAGCTAAAGATGAACGTGCCTAACCCGAGGTTAGATTGAGTTGCGGTGTAAGACTGCCCGGAACCGCCCGGCACATCCAGCGACCGCAACAATATAGATCTAATGTGAGAGGTTAGCGCATTAAGCCCAAAAACCCGAGGTTAGATTGAGTTGCGGTGTAAGACTGACCGGAACCGCCCGGCACATCCAGCGACCGTAACAATATATATTTAATGTGAGAGGTTGGTGCTTTAATGAATGAATTAAAGCTAAGATATAGACATGCTAAGAATGGTAAGGTTAAGTAACGTATGACTAGGCAACACTTAACCAAGAAAACATGTTAATTAAACAGATGGGTAGGGTTAGGTTAATTTGAGAACACTTAACCATTATAACATATTGATTAGGAAACCCTAGTAACGGGGACCCATTTCAGCAGTAACCAACATAGATGTATCACGGTACCCTGAACTAGGCAGGGTGGGGCATGAATACTTGGCGGATTATAAGCGGTCAAAATAGCGGCGGGTGGTGCGTCAGTGTAGGTTCCGACGGAGTACGGGCGTGCACGTACTCCGGAGTGGAAAAATCAGGCACTGGGCATCAGTAGTTATACACTGTGCATTTTGAATTGTGTCGGGTTGCCACCAGAGGGATTGATACACCCCATGGTGGGACCAGCACAGGTATCTACAATCAAGCGGGGCCGAATGACACAAGTAATAAATGCATACGAGTGGAAGCCGATCGATAAAGGGATCATTTTATTATGAACACATGATGCTAGTTGAAACCATACGTTAGTAGATGCAGAGAAATAGAAATGAGTGCGGTAGCATATTCAGTTTATCTTACCTTATCTTGTTATCTTGTTATCATGGTATTGTCCTATATTTAGTTTATTCGTGTCACGATCCTTTTACCTGTTTATATGCTGAAAAATCACTGGACTTACCAGGCTTATGTCTGACCCGTTTTCTTTCGCCTTCTTTTCTTCCATCCCCCCCTCCCCCCCAGGTCTGCATGGAGGGAATACTTCAGCTTAAGTTTGGACCTTTTCCAGCTTGAAGAGAGTAGATGTATTGCTTGGATTCTCTTTTCTTGGGCTATGGCTGTGATTACACTTTTATTGGGGATTTATGCTGCTTTATTGTTGTTTTATGATTCTTTATGTATTTGGATTTTTAAATCAAGACAGATGTTTTATTGTAATAATTTCGAAGTTGGGTTTTGAGACAATGGTTGTAATGTTTTGACTGAACCATGCTATTTATGAAATGATTTCAGTTTTTCCGCTGTTCATATGTCTATCTTGTAAATTATCTGTATCTTTTACCTATAATGCTTCACCAAAGTTAAGGCATTCCCTTTGTGAGTGACCTTAACGGAGGTGGGGTGTTTCAATTATCCACCAACTCACGACCTTTGAGTTGTCACCTCATTCGTTGCTCTACACCGATCAACGAGCACCTTGCAATACTTCGAACCTTCCTACTTGAACCACCTCGAAGTTACACCATCACCGAGCCATATTACACCACTGCGTTGCGGCGCGGGTTGGGACACCGTTGTCCAAAAAAAATTTTAAAACACCATTTTATTAAAATTCGAGACGTACCCGAAAAATAATTTTTTTAGAAAATCAACACTGGTCGGTCGGTCCTCCCAAAACATATCGGTCGGTCCTCCCAAACACACCCCTGGTTGGTCCTTCCAAACACCACTGGTTGTTCCTCCCCAGTCACCACCGGTCGGTCCTCCCTAGTCACCACCGGTCGGTCTTCCCTAGTCACCACTGGTCGGTCCTCCGTAGTCACCACCGGCCAGTCTCATAGTCCCTTCTGGAATCAACAAAACCTGTTACCTTGACCGGTCGGTCCTTCTTTGAATTCCACTGGTAAGTTATCCAGTCACTACATCAATCAGTCTGGAAGGCAACTGCGCTGGTCAGTCAGTCTTCTGCTTCTACCACCGGTCGGTCGGTTTTCCGTCTGACTTGTTCCCTAAGCAATGAGTTTTCCGACCGATCGGTCCCCTGTACAGGCCTATACCAAATCCGATTTCGACCAAAACTTCGCCAATCGATTGAATCGACGAAATATACTCGTCTAACTTATTCAATACAATCATAAGCATGTCACGAACACACTAACAACATGAATATGATGATTTCACCAAAAATTATACCAATTCACTCCAAACTAGTGATAAATGAACATATGAACAAAAATTATGGACCTATATGCAAAATCATATGAAAACATATGGAAATTATCAATTTAATCTTGCTAAATTAGGTTCTATGGTGTTCATATGAAAATAGACACATAATGGTCTAAATCTATGGTAAAACATTCCAACTTGATGAAAAACATGCACAAATACTCATATACTTCATTGCATTCATGTGAGAGATGTAAATCACGCACTGATTTGCCAAAACAAGCTAAAATCAACGAAAAAGGAATCCGGACAGCAAGCACCTCGCACCAAACACCTTGATCTGGTGAACTCTTGCTTTGGTTGATGTAGATCTAGCCTCAAATGGTGTAGATCTTTGATTTCTCTCCTTAGATTTGGATTTTTAATGGTGGAAAGGTTTAGAGGAAGAAGGAGATCAAAGCCTCCCAATAAGAGAATGGAAAATTCAAACCCTTCCCCATATCCCTTACCCCTTATTTATAGCCTCCACCAACCTCCTAATGGACCTTCTCCAAATCAGCCCATTAGCCTTCCAAAACCTGAACAGCCAACTGGAAACCCTTAAAACAGCGATTTCTCCCAAACCGCTGAACCAAATCCTTAATGTAACCACTCTACGGAAAGAGAATCATCAATTCTGTTCCAATGGCACAAGTTTCACCCTCAGATTCGACATAAGTCAAAAGTTATGCCATGTACAAGACTGACAAGGGCAAAATGGTCACAAACAAAATCGGTAAAAATTATGGGCATGCCTCACATCCCCATAAGCAACATATTAAAAGATGAGAATGATCCAGCCCTCAGAGAATAAAATAAAAATATTTTACGATCTTCCGATATGTAAAATGCGGGCTGTTACAATATCTCCTTGTTTCAGATGGTAGAACTCATCATATAACCGCTCAGTTGCTTCTGGAGGAATAAATCTTTCTATAAAAATTTCTTTAAATCCATCCCAAGTAATATTACCTTCTGGATTTTCCTTAGTAATAGTTTCCCACCAGATTAAAGCTTCGTCTTTGAATGCCCAAGATGCCAGTAATCTTTTTTGATCATCTCTCGGCTTTAAGCCTTCAAAAATTCTCTCATAAGAACGCATCCATGCTTGTGTTTCAATAACCGACTCTTTGGCCAAGAATGGTACTCCACCCAGATTTCAATACTTCTTTACCAGAAATTCTAGCTCTGATTCTGGTTGTGGGAGCACGATTGGCTCATTAGATTGTTGAACCATAGAATTACTTCTTCCGTTTCTGCCACTCATTTTCTACTATGTCCGCAAATAGCAGACAAAGAGTCAGGCCAACAGAAAATATATTGTAAAACATAGAGACATATGTTTAAGTGTAAATGCATATATGAGGGTGTATTTCATTTTGTTATACTCATTCTAGGACATTACTGATCCTATCTATAATGAGTTATTCATCTTAGAATACTGCTGATTTTATTTCTGACGAGTTCGTTAACATGTTATATTCCGGAGTTAAGGTTAACCAACGCTCTGATACCAACCGTAAAAACCCCAAACCCCCGTGCCACGGAAGCAAGGATAATCATTGGAATATAACACATAAACAATAACAGCAGAATAGAATCATAGGATTACACCAGATAAAGTACATCAAAGTTACACTGGAAATAATATCAACATCGGAGTTACACAGCATAACAGGATCATACTTAGTACAGAATACAGTTTCAGCTTAATATAAAATGCCTGCAGTGCAATCAAACATAATATACTTAATGAAGTCTGAACAGCATAATAGAAATGATAAAATCCATCTTCAGCTCCATAGCTATTCAGAATAAGTCTGCTAAAACCTGAATACAAGGCTACCCGTGTAGAAAATAGGAGCACCCGAGTTTGCAAAGTGAAACAAACTACGAGCCAGTCATGGGAGTGGTATGAGAAATCTTACTTAACCTATTTAATAATAAGGCTAATCACAGGACCACGCCGCTAACGCGGAACGGGTTTACTCCATTGGACTGCCAGTGCATGAAATAAAGAAAATCATTTAAACACGCAATGCTTTTTAGAAAAATGAAGCCATTATAAGACTCAAGTCCCATCACACAATGCAACGCAAAACAGAGGACAGAGTTTTACCTTATAATGGCCAAATATGCTTGATACGTATAAAGAAAAATCATTTGATATTATTATTAGTGCATATATGTTTCAAAAACAATTTCAATCATAATGTATCAATCATAGACGACACGGGACCATATATCATGTCGCCACATATAGGTTTACAATCAAAACCACACGATGTCATATTGGAAGTTGGATTTCCATCATGAACCAAGACAAGAGATCGTCCTTACCGAATTCGAGACTCTCTAGCCCGAGCCTCAGGATACAGCCGCAACTGCACCTGGATCTTGTAGGGTCGGTCCACACTGATGTCAGTGGATTGGTTATTCCTAAACAATACGTTTCCCCGCCCTATGAAGCGTAAATCAAGAGCCACTAGGGACTAAAATCCGGGGTACCTCACTTTCCATCATCCACATAAGTAAAAATGTCTGGGCTCCATAACATGACACCACTCCTAGCTAGAAAGAAACGCATGTCCTCCCTGCTATCCTCTCCCATTTCTGGTTCATACCGGGGTGTGAGGCTCGCGAATTAACGCTATACACAAAGCTATGCTAATTAAAGCTGTGCTTTGATCATCAACCACAAGGCTCTGCTTTTCAACAAAAGCCTTGATCATTTGCATCTTGGCATGCCACACTGACAATTCACGCCATGCGACTGATGTCTATCGATATATAACCTCTGAGCTCGTACGTCTCAGAGAAGGGTGTTAAGCAAGAGAATAAATTCTCCACCACCAAACATATATATATTTAATAGAAATCAATCAACACAGAATAAAATCTAATGTCAGACATACATACATTTACTATTTCGTTCTAGGTCTGAACGAAACCGGAGGAACCTTATTCCTCGTCCCATATGTCCAATGCAGGAGAGAAGCCCTCGCACATCTGAATAATCAACAAATACGTCCGGACAACTACTACTTTAACCCTTTCAAGGCAGCAACTCCAATCAAAGGCATCAGTAGCCATCCATTCGATGTGAAGATTACCGGTCTTCAACCACCGTCTTCAATATTTTCGACTTCTAATCGTCGATCAATTATTTGAAATGACAATTAACTCGGATTTTTCAAATAAATCGCGTATATATATAATTCAAATCATTTATTTTCATTCCATATCATTTATAATATTTTATAATGATTTATCGCTATTTTTATTTATATAAAAATAACCCCTTTTAATTTAACGACGCATCAGGTCATTACGCAGCCCTGGCGCTGTTTTTATTAAACTTTGAATTACATATTTCTCAAAATCTAACCGTTGGATCTTAGCACATTTTATATCATTGGAAAGATCTTTCCAAAGCGAACCCAAAGGTTTCAGTTTTGGGAAAATCCGATGGTCGGATCTTTCGGTATAATCGTTTAAAGTTACGATTCCAAAACGTGAGCTATCGAGCGTGATTCGTTTTATTTTAATATATATATATATATATATATATATATATATAATTCGTTTGACGATTACAACACCATTTATTCTCTAACATGTAATTAACAATATTTTAATGAATCGCTACATGTTTAAGAAATGAACATTTTTTCTACTTCGCTAACATTTTAATGTCATGTTTAACAATTGAACATTTTTCTACTTCGCTAACATGTTAATGTCATTACTTAACAAATGAACATTTTTCTACTTCGCTAACATGTTAATGTCATGATTTAACAAATGAACATTTTTCTACTTCGCTAACATTTTAATGTCATGATTTAACAAACGAACATTTTTCTACTTCGCTAACATGTTAATGTCGTGCTTAACAAATGAATATTTTTTTCTATTAACATCGCTAACATGTAAGTGATATTATTTTAATGAATCACTAATACAATAAAAATGTAATTTTTATTGTCCAATCTTTTTATTTGAAAGATGATTCTTTTTAATGAATCAAACATACAATAAAAATGTAATTTTTATTGTCCAATCATTTAATCCCAAACAACGAATATTTTTCATCATTTCTTATATTCAATAAAAATGTAAATTTTATTGTTAAACTTTTCTATTTCAATCAATGAATATTTCTCATCATTCCTACATTCAATAAAAATGTAAATTTTTATTGCTAAACCTTACTATTTCAATCAATGAATATTTCTCATCATTCCTACATTCAATAAAAATGTAAATTTTTATTGTTAAACCTTTCTATTTCAATCCATGAATATTTTTCATCATTTTTTGTATACAATAAAAATGTAAATTTTTATTATTAAACTTTTCTATTTAAAACAATGCATATTTTTCATCATTCCTACATTCAATAAAAATGTAATTTTTTATTGTTTAACATATTTTTATTTCAAGCAGGATCATTTTTAATCTTTCCTACATACACAATAAAAATGTAATTTTATTATTTGACATATTTTTATTTTCAAACAATGATCATTTTCATATTTTATATATATACAATAAAAATGAAATAATTTTATTTCAAAACATGAACATTTTACATATTCTATACTTACAATAAAAATGTAATTTTTATTATTTAAACAATTTTTATTTCAAAGCATGAATATTTTACATATTTTATATATACAATAAAAATGTGATTTTTATTTTTCAAACATTTTTATTTCAAATATGAATATTTTACATATTTTATATATACAATAAAAATGTGATTTTTATTATTCAAACAATTTTTATTTCAAAACATGAATATTTTACATATTTTATATATACAATAATAATGTGATTTTTATTCTTCAAACAATTTTTATTGTTTAAATAATTTTTACTTCAAATATGAATATTTTACATATTCTATACTTACAATAAAAATGTGACTTTTATTGTTCAAAATTTTTTATTTCAAAACATGAAAATTTTACAACACATGAATATTTCAAAAAAAATCGGCATTATAACCGCAGGGTAATTAAAACCGGCACCGTGTCCAGCACGGCTCCTCTGCTATTCTAGGCCTCGCGACGACACAAGGGTTTCATTTTTATAATTTCCACAATACAATTCATTTTCACAACACAATGAATTTACCACAAACACAATTAATTTTGTTGCAACCACAATCAATCAATTTCACACCACAATACAATCAAGTCGTCCATAGTCTGTGGACGACGGTGTCAGGAGCTACTAAACTCCATCTGCAACCTAATATAATTTTATTTATTTATTTTTGAATTCAGACATCTCACATTGGTTTTGATTTCGCCTAAAATTGTAGATGGCTCTAAAATTCTCCCGTTCTCTTTTAGAATATCATGTACTATGCCACGAGTCCAATGTCTCCTGTTTCATCGAATTTCGTTATCATATGATAAAGATACGATTTTTATAAATTAATATGAATTCACAACGGTTTTAAGTGTTGAAAACAGTTTAAATTATATAGGCTGATACCTTCAGCAGTTCGTTCAAAACTAGGGCTCAAGTTTTCGAGAAATCTGAAGCACGAGGGGATGATTGGGTTATGCCACGTCGAAAGGGGAGGGACGGTGCACCTACGGCTGGTGGTCCGGTGGAGTTTGATGCTGGCTAGGAGGAGCGACGGTGGTCTAAATGGCCGGACTTCGGGGGTCTGGATCTCCTTCAATTCGCAATGATAAATTCTGAAATTGGTTTGCAATTAAAGCTCTCAAGATGCTCTACAGATTTCCTTTAAGAAGCATCGAATTTCGTTGAACAGTTTGAGAGAATCGGAGGAGAAAGTTTTTAGCAGTAGTCATTGTTCGTTGATGGAGGTAACGGGTTTTTGAAATTCGGGTTCGAGAATTCCTATTGGCTGACCTATTTATAATTGAGTTATTTTAATTCCTTAATTCCGAAAAATCCCGTTAATTCATACGAACTCCAATTCAAACCCAACAAGTATCGCCCCTAGCTAAATACCCCCATTCCGGACATAATGGAATAGGTTTCATAAGCCCATTCGATTGTTTCAGTTAGTTATTGTAACACCCCGTATGTTGAATAACTAGCTATAATATAAAACAGGGCAGAATTAAATTTAAAAAATCTGAATCAGGGGAAACGGGCTATGCCATTGCGTTCGTCTCGGAAAAATACGCGAAATAGAGTCTGAGTTTTCGAAAATCGGAGTCCGTATGACCCGGAAAAGGCCCAAAGAAGTTTTCAAAAATTTAAATTCAGATTTAAAAACAAAATTTTCAATTTTCAGAAGTGGCGGGAAAAATCCCGCCAGACCCAGGGGGTCGACTGGGGAGTTGACCTCCCCCCCAGGTCGACTGGGGAGTCGACCCTAGGGTCGACCTGGGAGTCGACCTCCCTGGTCAAGCCCAGGTGACCTGGGTGCACCTGTTTGACTTTTGGGCTGTGTTTTTGTGGCTAGGACGTGATCTGACGGCTCTAATCTAATTTAGGGTTAATCTAATGGCCTAAAACACCTAACTACTCTATAAATACACCCTAAGACTACCCTAATTCATACTAAAAATAGAAACAATGCCGTCATGCCGTCAAAATGCAGCTTGAAGGAGCCTCCATCAAATTGTAGAAGAAGATAGCCTCTCAAATCAACTACTAATCAACTCTAGCAACTTAATCGTCTTCTTAGGAGTGCTAATCAACAAGTTGTGAGTTTTCTATAGCCTTAATGACCAATTATTGAAATGATTATGATAGGATATAATGAGGTTATGGCTATGAATGTGGATCAATGCAAGTTATGCAAGTTGTATGCTATGTGTTAATGATGTTATGCATGTTATGCAAGTTATGTGCTATGTGTTAATGATGTTATGCATGTCATGCAAGTTATATGCTATGTGTTTGTGATGTTATGAAAGTTATGCAAGTAATATGCTACATGTTTAAGATGTTATGCAAGTTATGCAAGTCATATGTTACATGTTCATGATGTTATGCAAGTTATGCAAGTCACATGTTACATGTTCGTGATGTTATGCAAGTTATCCAAGCTATATGCTATATGATCATGATGTTATGCAAGTTATGCAAGTGTTCATGATGCCAGTTGCTATGATAAACATTGATCCACTATGACACCATGATTATGCAAGTTGGGTGTATGATGAAATGCAAGTTCATGTATTATATGTATGCAAGTTTGGTGTATGATTATATGCAAGTTCACATATGACATGTTATGCAAGTATGGTGTTTGATTATATGCAAGTGACATGTGCAAGTTTACTCCTTAGTATGATATGCATACATATGCAAGTTAACCCCTTTACATGTCATACATACAAATGCAAGTTTACCCCTTTGTATGACATAAGAAACTTATGCAAGTTAACCTCTTTATGACATATGTGATTCATGCAATTTTGGGTTGATTATTTATGCTAGTTGGGTTTGATGCTATATGCATGTTGACACCTTTAAACCCATGTTGATGCTAATGTGTTATGCAAGTTGAACCCATTGTATTTGTGATGAATCTTCCCTTTTATGTCATGTTAGCGAATTACGTGGGGGAACGATGGGGTTAATAAACATGTTAATGAAAATGTGTGATGATGGTATGATTATGCATACCATAAAGTGGATGGACATAATTGAGTCAATTATGTACATCGTTAAAATTGGAATTAATTAGGGAAAATTAATTCGGGGGTGATTAATGAGGTGTAATTAATCGACTAAGACACGAGGTTGGACCCTTTTGTAGCTTAAGACTGCCCGGAACCGACCGGCACATCCATCGGCTACAAATGATTGGCCCAATGTGAGAGGTCTTAGGCACAAACCAAATACGTGACAAGTGTATAGACACGAGGTTAGACTCGGTTATGGCGTAAGGCTGCCCGGACCCAACCGGCAAATCCAGCTGCCATAAAAGATAGTCTAATATGAGAGGTCTTTAAACGGTTACGTTTTTAATCAATTAAGAAACAATTAACCAGATAAGCATGTAGTGGGCATGAGGGGTTAAGTGGGTGCCTTGGGTGGCATGTGGAAATCAAGTAAGTGCCTTGGGTGGCATGAGGAAATCTAGTGGGCTGCCTTGGGTGGCAATAGAAAATACGATTAGATGACTTAACCAAGTGGAAAAATGTAATTAAACATGATTAAAGGGTTAAGTGCGACGCACTAGATAAATTGACAAGCTTAGGTGGTAGCTTGTGGGGGCCCATTTCAACCAGTAACCCATATGTATCTTAGTGGGCTCGACCCATGTCGAGGACGGGACACGCGTACTGGGCTTGATTATAAGAGGCCAAAACGGGGTAGCGGTGGCAACGCGAGTCCAACGGGTTTCATATGCGTGTGTGGACCCGGGCTGGTAGGTAAGACGTTGTTGCATCGTGTAGATATAAGTCGTGCACCATTTGTTGTATCGGGTTGCCACTTTGGGGAGTGATACACCCCATTGTGGGGCCAGCACGGGTATCTACGGTAGGGAGCCGATCGCTTGGGAGTAGTGGGTACACCTAGTGGAGATAGGGGCAGACGGCACCTATGTATTCAGCTAGGGGTACACGAAACTACTGGGTAAATTTTCTAAGTCCTTGGGTGGGATCAACCTTTAAGTAGGAATGACTGGTGTGGTGCAGTTAGTAATTATCCTTGGGTGGGTAGATGCGTCTTTACCGTTATATTAGTTCATCCTATGTCTAGTTGGCTACTTAGTGTAGTCATTTATCCCCAGTCATCCCGTACCAAGTTTATATCATACCCTAATTACTTTGATAATTGTGTGGTTAAAATTATAGGGCTCACTCAGACTTATGTCTGACCCCGTTGTTTTTATCTTTTCCCCCCTCAGGTCCTCAGGTTGGGCCTAGCACTAGTGGGCTTTGATCAGACTTCTTTATCTATCTTCTGGAGCTTGGACCGTGATGTAAAGCCCAGCTTATCTTTTCTTTTATGGATATTGTTTATGTAGTGGGATTATGTACTTATGTTTTTATCAGAGATGGATATTTAGTACTTGACTCTTTATGGTGTTGTAACTAAACATGTTTACCTTCTGCTGCGATGAAATGATGTTTTAGATTTTCAAGTATTTATATCTGTCTTGTGTAAATTTTTTGTTCTATGTTCACTCAAAATGCTCCACCGAAGCTAAGGCATTCCCTTTGTGAGTGACCTTAGTGGGTGTGGGGTGTTACACATGGTATCAGAGCAAAGGTTACCAGAACAGATAAAAATTTTAGAAAACTATTTTTCTAAAAACATTTTTGGAAGAAGTATTTTCAAAAACATGTCTTTAAAGAGAAAAGTTTTTGAAAGAAAAGCATAATCCCCAATAGCCATATCTTTATCTTTCGAATTCTCCGTTTTGAATCTTTCCTTTATCGTTTCAGCATGGCTGAAGATCTTAACTTTCCGGAGGGTGTAGCGATACCAGTATGGTATAGGAGATTGATGGAGTCTAGGGCCGCCACTGCAGGTCCAGCAAATGTTCCTCCACCAACCGTAGCACCCGATCTTCCTCCTCCCCCTCCTCCTCCTCGCACGGATACTTTCGCTAAGACTTGCAAGGAATTTAAGGCTATGGGAGGGAAACCTTTTCAAGGATCAGAAACTTTTGTGGAGGCTAGAGATTGGCTTAAGGAGGTGGAAGAGTTGATAGATATCTTTGAGATGGAAGAAGGAAAGAAAGTCAAGTTAGCCACTTGGTTAATGAAGGGAGAGGCCTCATTCTAGTGGGAGTCCACTAATGGAGAACGCCCTGTTGACTCTTGGGCAGATTTCAGGCAAAGATTTGTAGCAAAGTTTCTCTCAAGGGCGGAGGAAAACTTATATATGGAAAGATTCTTGACTTTAAAGCAAGGAAATCTCTCGGTGAAGGAATATGTCAACAAGTTTAATCAATTGGCAAGGTTTGGCATAGACATGGTGAATACACCGGAGAAGAAGGCTTTGAGGTTCGTTAAAGGCTTAAATGAACCGATGCATGGATTGGCTATGACTCATATCCCTATGGGGGCCACCTTTGAGAAGCTAGTTGACATGGCACTCATGCATGAAGAAGAGAAGGGTCCCAATGCTAATAAGGCACCCGAGAAGAAGGTAGATCAAAAGAGACCTCAACAACAACAGCAAAACAAATGTGGGAAAGGCAACAGTGGCAAGGGGAAGAAGAAGTGCTTCAATTGTGGGATACCAGGCCACATAAGCAAAGATTGTCGAAAGAAGAAGAAGACTGGCTGCTACCATTGTGGCGAAGCAGGGCATCTAGTGAAGGGTTTCCCTAAGAAAGGGCAAAGGACGGGATCTACCTCAGGAGGACAGGTGCAAGCTCTTATGGCACCGGGTCAGGCAAGGGGGCAAGTTCAGGCTCTCGCGGTTCCACCGATTCAGGAAAGAGGTAGAACTATTTCCGTTGAAAGTCTGGTTTTTCTATTTGATCATCCTGTCCATACATTGTTTGATTCTGGCGCATCGCATTCGTTTATCTCATCATCATTAGTTGAGTCACTGCACTTAGACACCAGTCTAGTAGATGATCCCTTGGTTGTTTCAAACCCAATTGGGGGCTCCACTTATTTGTCTATGATATGTTTGGGTTTGAAGATTTCTATACTTAGCATTGAGTTTAGATGTGATGCTTTTGTTTTGGGCTTCACGGGCTATGGGTTGATTTTGGGCATGGACTGGTTATCCAGTAATGGTGTCGTTCTTGATTGCGAAAGGAGAGTTGTTAGGCTCGTGACCCGCTTGGGGAACACTCTCGAGATCTCTTGTAATCCCATGGATTCTGTTATGCTAAGTTATATTGAATCGCTTGACGCTTCGGTCGAGAGTTTGCGATCTGTTAGAGTGGTCCGGGAATACCCGGATGTGTTTGAGGAGGTGAAGGGCTTACCTCCGAGGCGGGAGATAGACTTCCGAATATATCTGGTGGATAATGCTTAACCAGTATCTTTACCAGTGTGCCACATGGCTCCTCGTGAGAGGAGGGAACTCCATAAGCAAGTAGGGGAGTTGCTTGAGAAGGGGTTCATAAGACGAAGTATATCGGAGTGGGGTGCTCCGGTAGTTTTTGCTACGAAGGCGGATGGGTCACTCAGACTTTGTGTAGACTATAGAGAACTCAACAAGCTCACAAAGAAGAATAGACACCCATTGGCGAGGATTGATGATCTTTTTGATCAGTTGGTTGGCGCTTCAGTATTTTCTCAGTTGGACTTGGCCACGAGGTTTCATCAGTTGAGGGTGGCTGAGGATAGCATAGACAAGACTGCCTTTAGGACTCCGGATGGTTTCTATGAGTGGCTTGTGATGCCATTTGGTTTGACGAACGCCCCTGCATACTTTGTTGATTTGATGAGTAGGGTGTTCAGGGAGTTCCTTAATAAGTTCGTGGTGGTCTTTGTGGATGACATCTTAGTATTTTCTAAGAGTGAAGAAGAGCATGCCCTACATCTTAGGGAAGTGTTAGAGACTCTTCGAGCGCATAGCCTTAAGGCTAAATTTTCTAAATGTCACTTCTGGAGGAAGGAAGTGCGGTTCTTGGGGCACGTGGTCTCCAAGGAAGGGATAGCTGTGGATCCCGCGAAGGTAGTGTCCATCCAAGATTGGAAGGTTCCGAAGAATGCTACCAAGGTGAGGAGTTTCTTGGGGTTGGCTGGCTACTATAGGAAGTTTATCAAGGACTTCGCGAAGATATCAGCCCCATTAACTCGTTTAACGAAGAAGAATCTATTCTTCATATGGGACGTAGATTGTGATGATGCGTTCCGACGGTTAAAGAGAGCTTTAACCACAGCTCCAGTCTTAGTGTTGCCAGATGGGAGTAAGCCATTTGTTGTTTATACCGATGCTTGTGGGACTGGGCTGGGCGCAGTCTTAATGCAAGAGGGAAGGGTAATAGCCTATGGTGGAAGGCAGTTGAGAAAGAATGAGAAGAATTACCCTACCCATGATTTAGAGTTGGCCGCTATTGTTTTTGCGCTTAAGATTTGGCGCCATTATCTTCTGGGAGAGAGATTTGAATTGTTCACTGACCACAAATCATTGAAGTACTTGTTTCTCAGAAGGATTTGAACTTGAGACAGCAAAGATGGATGGAGTTCTTAGCATCCTATGATTTCGAGATAGCGTATACCCCTGGCAAGGGTAACGTGGTGGCGGACGCCTTGAGTAGAAAAAGGTTGTCCTTGAGTCCATTGTTCGTGGAACGACGAAGCTTGGAATTTATCTCGATGTTTGATTTCAGACCTTCCGTTGATTATGTACCCGGTTTGCTAGCATCCTTGGAGGTCAGACCTACTCTTTTGGGGCAGATTGGAGAAGCACAGAGGGACGACCCACAGTTGGTTGAGTTGATAGAGAGGCTCATAAGAGGGGAGTCGTCCAACCATTTGAGTAGGTACACCCTAGACGATAGGGGGTTCTTGCGTAGAGACGGTAGACTTTGTGTACCGCAAGACGAGGGTTTGAGGAAGGCTATTGTTGATGATGCACACCTTTCTAGGATGACCATTCATCCCGGTGGGGACAAGATGTACCAAGACATGAGGCGAGTTTTCTTTTGGGCCGGTATGAAGAAAGATGTGGCCGAGTATGTTGCTAGATGCTTGGTGTGCCAACAAGTGAAGGCGGAGCAAAAGAAACCAGGTGGGTTACTTCACCCATTGGAAGGACCGAAATGGAAGTGGGATAGCGTCTCGATGGATTTTATTGACGGGTTACCCAGATCGAGGAAGGGTAATACGGGAATTTGGGTTGTGGTAGATAGACTTACTAAGAGCGCCCATTTTATACCCGTGAAGAGCAAGAGGACTGCTCCATGGTTAGCTTCAGTGTATCTTCGAGAGATAGTTCGATTGCATGGGGTACCCTCTAGCATAGTGAGTGATCGAGATCCTATCTTCACGAGCGAGTTTTGGAAGAGTTTGCAAGAAGCAATGGGGACTCAATTGTGTCTGAGCACCGCATATCATCCTCAGACGGACGGCCAGACCGAGAGGGTGAATCGTGTTCTGGAAGACCTTTTGAGGCTTTGTATCCTAGATTTTGGAGGTACTTGGGAAGAGCATCTTCCATTGGTGGAGTTCGCGTATAATAACAGCTTTCAGTCCAGTATTGGTATGGCTCCTTTCGAAGCTCTTTATGGAAGGCCTTGTCGATCACCTACATGTTGGTGGGAGTCTACGGATAAGATCTTGCTTGGGCCTGATATGGTTAGGGAGACTTCGGAGAAGATTGACTTGATTCGAAGAAGGATGAAAGCAGCGCAAGACAGACAAAAATCTTATGCGGACAAGAGGAGGACGGATCTGGAGTTTGAGGTTGGGGACATGGTCTTTGTCAAAGTATCCCCATTACGGAATGTAGTTCGCTTTGGGTCCGTTGGGAAGTTAGCTCCAAGATTTGTTGGGCCGTTTCCTGTCAAGGAAAGGATTGGACGGATGGCATATAGAGTGGATTTACCCGAGAGACTTAGTGGGGTACATGACGTATTCCATGTGTCACATTTGAGGAAGTGCCTACATGAGACCGCAGAGGTGGTAGAGCCGAGCTTGCTTAAAGAAGTGGAGATAGAGCGTGATACGACTATTCGACGAGCCCCTACTCGCATCCTTGGGTCAGAGATTAGGAAGTTGAGGAACAGAGAGGTGCGACTAGTCAAAGTGCAATGGGGAGAAGATGAGAGCAATGCTACTTGGGAGACAGAAGCGAAGATGCGTTCATTATACCCATTCCTTTTTGAGGGTATGTCTTTTAACTTCTCCTTTATCGTTTGCCTAGTACTTATCTTATCTTTAGTATGTCCTCTCATTAGTACCTTTGACCTTTAGATAGGGTAAACCTATGGTTGAAACATGTGTTTGAGACATGTTATGTTTGATGGATGCGTGTGGATGCAAGTGGTTGCTAGTGGTTGCTCGTGGATGCATATACACACACTTTAGGCACTAGATCGGCTCAATCACTTCATATTGCATATTGCATAAAATTGTGTGTAGGTAGCTATATTAATGGATGTATAATGGTTGTGCTATCATATGGATGATGCATTTTGGTGAATGATTGTGCACTCATGTAGAAATAGTATGTTCGATAGGGTTCTTCCGCATACATATTGGATGCATGGCACTATCATGGTTTGCATTAAGGAGGTCAACTGAATCAGTAGACCGCCTGATTTTGCATTAGACAGGGAACATATACACACACTTTTTGCATATGTTCATACAGCATTAGAAACTTTAAGGACAGTGGATGCCAGTGGTTGATGGTTTGAGTAGATGGTTGTTTGGTTGGTAGGATACGTTCTTCTTGACTTAGAGATTTCGGGGACGAAATCCTTTAAGGAGGGGAGAATGTAACACCCAGTATGTTGAATAACTAGCTATAAAATAAAACAGGGCAGAATTAAATTTAAAAAAATCTGAATCAGGGGAAACGGGCTATGCCATTGCGTTCGTCTCGGAAAAATACGCGAAATAGAGTCCGAATTTTCGAAAATCGGAGTCCGTATGACCCGGATAAGGCCCAAAGAAGTTTTCAGAAATTTAAATTCAGATTTAAAAACAAAATTTTCAATTTTCAGAAGTGGCGGGAAAAATCCCGCCAGACCCAGGGGGTCGACTGGGGAGTCGACCTCCCCCCCAGGTCGACTGGGGAGTCGACCTTAGGGTCGACCTGGGAGTCGACCTCCCTGGTCGAGCCCTGGTGACCTAGGTGCACCTATTTGTATTTTGGGCTGTGTTTTTGTGGCTAGGACGTGATCTGACGGCTCTAATCTAATTTAGGGTTAATCTAATGGCCTAAAACACCTAAATACTCTATAAATACACCCTAAGACTACCCTAATTCATACTAAAAATAGAAACAATGCCATCATGCCGTCAAAATGCAACTTGAAGGAGCCTCCATCAAATTGTAGAAGAAGATAGCCTCTCAAATCAACTACTAATCAACTCTAGCAACTTAATCTTCTTTTTAGGAGTGCTAATCAACAAGTTGTGAGTTTTCTATAGCCTTAATGACCAATTATTGAAATGATTATGATAGGATATAATGAGGTTATGGCTATGAATGTGGATCAATGCAAGTTATGCAAGTTGTATGCTATGTGTTAATGATGTTATGCATGTTATGCAAGTTATGTGCTATGTGTTAATGATGTTATGCATGTCATGCAAGTTATATGCTATGTGTTTGTGATGTTATGCAAGTTATGCAAGTAATATGCTACATGTTTAAGATGTTATGCAAGTTATGCAAGTCATATGTTACATGTTCATGATGTTATGCAAGTTATGCAAGTCACATGTTACATGTTCATGATGTTATGCAAGTTATCCAAGCTATATGCTATATGATCATGATGTTATGCAAGTTATGCAAGTGTTCATGATGCCAGTTGCTATGATAAACATTGATCCACTATGACACCATGATTATGCAAGTTGGGTGTATGATGATATGCAAGTTCATGTATGATATGTATGCAATTTTGGTGTATGATTATATGCAAGTTCACATATGACATGTTATGCAAGTATGGTGTTTGATTATATGCAAGTGACATGTGCAAGTTTACACCTTAGTATGATATGCATACATATGCAAGTTAACCCCTTTACATGTCGTACATACATATGCAAGTTTACCCCTTTGCATGACATAAGAAACTTATGCAAGTTAACCTCTTTATGACATATGTGATTCATGCAAGTTTGGGTTGATTTTTTATGCTAGTTGGGTTTGATGCTATATGCATGTTGACACCTTTAAACCCATGTTGATGCTAATGTGTTATGCAAGTTGAACCCATTGTATTTGTGATGAATCTTCCCTTTTATGTCATGTTAGTGAATTACGTGGGGGAACGATGGGGTTAATAAACATGTTAATGAAAATGTGTGATGATGGTATGATTATGCATACCATAAAGTGGATGGACATAATTGAGTCAATTATGTACATCGTTAAAATTGGAATTAATTAGGGAAAATTAATTCGGGGGTGATTAATTAGGTGTAATTAATCGACTAAGACACGAGGTTGGACCCTTTTGTAGCGTAATACTGCCTGGAACCGACCGGCAAATCCAGCGGCTACAAATGATTGGCCCAATGTGAGAGGTCTTAGGCACAAACCAAATACGTGACAATTGTATAGACACGAGGTTAGACTCGGTTATGGCGTAAGGCTGCCCGGACCCAACTGGCAAATCCAGCTGCCATAAAAGATAGTCTAATGTGAGAGGTCTTTACAACGGTTACGTTTTTAATCAATTAAGAAACACTTAACCAGATAAGCATGTAGTGGGCATGAGGGGTTAAGTGGGTGACTTGGGTGGCATGTGGAAATCAAGTAAGTGCCTTGGGTGGCATGAGGAAATCTAGTGGGTTGCCTTGGGTGGCAATAGAAAATACGATTAGATGACTTAACCAAGTGGAAACATGTAATTAAACATGATTAAAGGGTTAAGTGGGACGCACTAGATAAATTGACAAGCTTAGGTGGTAGCTTGTGGGGGCCCAATTCAACCAGTAACCCATATGTATCTTAGTGGGCTCGACCCATGTCGAGGACGGGACACGCGTACTGGGCTTGATTATAAGAGGCCAAAACGGGGTAGCGGTGGCAACGCGAGTCCAACGGGTTTCATATGCGTGTGTGGACCCAGGCTGGTAGGTAAGACGTTGCATCGTGTAGATATAAGCCGTGCACCATTTGTTGTATCGGGTTGCCACTTTGGGGAGTGATACACCCCATTGTGGGGCCAGCACGGGTATCTACGGTAGGGAGCCGATCGCTTGGGAGTAGTGGGTACACCTTGTGGAGATAGGGGCAGACGGCACCTATGTAGTCAGCTAGGGGTACACGAAACTACTGGGTAAATTTTCTAAGTCCTTGGGTGGGATCAACCTTTAAGTATGAATGACTGGTGTGGTGCAGTTAGTAATTATCCTTGGGTGGGTAGATGCGTCTTTACCGTTATCTTAGTTCATCCTATGTCTAGTTGGCTACTTAGTGTAGTCATTTATCCCCAGTCATCCCGTACCAAGTTTATATCATACCCTAATTACTTTGATAATTGTGTGGTTAAAGTTATAGGGCTCACTCAGACTTATGTCTGACCCCGTTGTTTTTATCTTTTTCCCCCTCAGGTCCTCAGGTTGGACCTTGCACTAGTGGGCTTTGATCAGACTTCTTTATCTATCTTCTAGAGCTTGGACCGTGATGTAAAGCCCAGCTTATCTTTTCTTTTATGGCTATTGTTTATGTAGTGGGATTATGTACTTATGTTTTTATCAAAGATGGATATTTAGTACTTGACTCTTTATGGTGTTGTAACTAAACATGTTTACCTTCTGCTGCGATGAAATGATGTTTTAGATTTTCAACTATTTATATCTGTCTTGTGTAATTTTTCTGTTCTATGTTCACTCAAAATGCTCCACCGAAGCTAAGGCATTCCCTTTGTGAGTGACCTTAGTGGGTGTGGGGTGTTACAGTTATTCTCAAAATTAAAATATAAAACATTAAATATTAGATTTGAACGTACATTTTAATTTACCAGGGCAACACACTGATTCCAAAAATTCCCAAAAAATAAATCTAGCTATGTTTTGACGATACGGTCCTAACAAAAAAATTAATTTCGTCGAATTTGGAGACCGTTTGAAATATGGGCTTTTCTGGTTGATCCAATTCAAACTGAAATTTCCAAACGCGTTTTGATATACCACGCTCACATATTAATTCAAAAAATTATGGAAATTTAAATCTAGCAATAAATTGACATTCCGGATGCAACAAAAGTGGTTTCATCGAAAACGGAAGTCGTTTGAAAAATAGCTATTTTTAAGGGCTTTATTATTATTTAAAAATCCAATTTTTAAATTCTGACCAAATTTTTGTCAAAATTACTTAAAATAAATTTTTTAAAGTGAAAATTAGGCACATATCCCTAAAAGAAAACTTAATTAGGCTCACATCCAGTCATAAACTTATTATAAATTTAGTCCCTATTTTTCAAAAATACATAAAAAATTTACGTAAATTAATATTTAAATAAATTATGCATTCTACAAAAAATTCAGTCCAAAAAACAACGAAAAATAGGGAAAAACAAGAAAATATGGAAAAAGTGCAGTTAAATGCATAATATGATGCACATATTTGATTTTGTTGCATGCATATGTGCATGTATTCTAGTTCTTACTTCCGCCTTGATTTGTTTGCATATTTCTGTGCATGTACTGCATATTTCTTGCATAGAAGTATGCAATAATTCGTAACAGTGCAACTCAGTTCATTTTTATTTGCATTCAAGTGTGCAAATAAAACTGAAAACATGCACACATGTGTGCAATATATCTGCAGGCAAAAACGTTAGCTGAACTTCCTTTATGCAATAGTTGCATACATGTGTGCAACTATTGGCAATAGTTGCATACATGTATGCAACTTTTTTTTAATTGACGTGGACTCCTGGAATTATTTCCAGATTTTAGAATATATTTTTTTAATGACTGCCGCATTATTTTATGGCACATATTGAAGGAGGCGGAAGTGTACAAAGCAGGTGGCGGAAGTTTCAAAATGGATGAGGCAGAAGTAAAAATAAGGACCCGGTTTGAAGAATAAAGATGGAAGGGACGTTGTGTTTATTTCAAACCTTATTAGGGACCTCTAAAAAACACACCCTTTTTAAATTGGTTCCGATTTTCCGGTTGTTACATTAGGTGTACCCTAATTACTACCCATGTGATCAACTCCTTAATACATAAATACCTTGTGTCAGCCACTGCAGTAGGGTGTATCACTCCCTAATCCAGCAACTTATATAACTCAGACCTGTTTACTGGTGTTACATCGGCTTAGTTTCCCTAATCAGACTCATGCACGCTCATGACTCAGCCAGAACGCGCCCATACCCACCTTCCCCTTGTGAATCTCTTACTATCTAGTTCAGTAAAGCGTGTCATGGCCCTTACCTAATGCGAGGCCCTCTAATAAAATACCAACAAGGATACTGACTGATATGGGTTCCAATTAGGAGACTGAAACAAGTCAAACCCTCTAAGCTTGTGCCCCCAAGTAACTAGGATTTAAGAGTCCCCAAAACCCGATACAACAGTAGAACGAGGAACCTCTTAGCTTATTAATAACTAGGTATTAACCTAGCATGTTTTGGTTTACTAATAAGCATGGTTGTAATATTACATGTTATTATGTGTGTACAACCCTTCCCCAAAACACCTGCCCAGATTTATACAATTTCTATAGTGGTTCAGTTTATTAACATACATGTGGTACTTATAATATTCTAACATGGCATTTACTTAATGTTTATATTAAGTCAAATCTAACATGTTTATACATATGCATACTATTCATCTAACTATTTCTCCAAATTACAGCATGTACAGGTTTATGCATACCATCCTTTTTTGTCAATTTACAACAAGTATAAATACATGCATATTATCCCTTCCCCAAATTATAGTTAAACAGTCATCAATTTAACAATATGCCTAAATTCCCTTTTTTATGTAATTTCTTGTTATCCAAATTCTATTATACGCAAACTTTAATCGGGCATGGCCTAGGTCCAAAGGGCTAGGCTTGGCGTAAACAAAAAGGAAAAATAGAGGAAGGAGAATAGAATCAAATCACATAGGCATACAGGCAAGACTGGAAATAAACTAAAACGGTAGAAATAGGGAAAAGGAAGAAAATTTGACATAACTAATTAATTATCCAACAGTAAAGGCGTATATTTTACTTATAACAATGGCATTGGAGATTAATAGTGAAGAACAGTAAAGCCGTAGCAGAAATTCTTGTTCTGGTGGGCTGCGCTACAGGGGAATGTTGACAGAACTGTGAGTCCTTGTTGAGATAGGGAGGAGTATGTCTGTTACGGTGATTGTTGGCTGCTGGTGTGGGTGTAGACGGATTGGTCGATGACCTTGGAATGATGTATTAACTGTGGTTTTCAAACAGTGGATTGAGTTGATATGCAGAGGCGTGATGGAGTGCAGTTTTAGGTAGCAGGTTGATCGGAATCGATGATGAGGAGTCTTGTGGTTACGGTGGTGGTGCAACCGATAGGGTGTCGAATGTGGTTGTTAACTATGATCAAGGGGGGTGGTTGTGTTGTATGCAGGTGATGAACTACGATTTGATTTGCGGGTAGACATATTTTTTTGGAAGAAGCAGACGTGATTAGTGGGATACGGTGTGAATGGTGGTTTTTGTTTGTAGTGGGGGTGATTTTGGCATGCTATGTCAAGTGGTAGGCAGGCAGGTAGGTGGAGATGGCTCAGTTTGTGTGGGTGGTGTTTGCTTGAAGTTGGATATGGAATGAGGCTCAGGTCAAATGATGGCAGACAGGGCCGGTCCTAGGATATTTGGTGCCTAAAGCCAATCAAAAAGCCAATGCCCTTTAAACTAACTAAAAATATATCATTAACTAAACAATGAACTTAATTTATGTTAACGAATAATGAGAAGAGGGGGAAAAGGAAATAACTTTATTTACTCCATAGCTAGAAGTTCGCAAGGACCAATTTTGGTTTTTGTCAGCCTATCTCAATCTTTTTAACCAAAATTTTGAAACCAATAATTATTGCTCTATGATTTACTGATGCTTAAGCTAAAAAGGATCACGTACGTAGACTATTCTTCAAGACAATTGTGTGAGTTCCGATTAACCTTTGTTGAAAATTACAGAAGAATACCAGAGTTTATACTGAAATTTTTATTCCAAACTTCTCAATCTCGGCTGCTCGTTACAACTACGTTTGGCAGTGAAACATGGATGATGAATATTATGGATTAATGTAACATACTGAGACCGCAAAAGCATTTTTAGTACAATTAGGAATAATTGAACTTGGGAATATACATACTTCGAGAATAAGGATTCAATTGATAACAAGCTAGTATATACAGCTAAAATAATTCAAATTTACCTTTTTATGATTCATTTCTACCATAACCGCAAGTAAAAAAATTTGATTCAACCACAGCCACAATCCCAAGTTTCAACAACTGCTGATGTCGAATTTCTGCTCTATCTCTGTATGCCCTAGATTAGAATCAGATTTGCCAATTGCAAAGTCCGGAGCCTTGAGTTTGCGACTGCCTGCCCTTGCCATCAGAGGTCGATACCGAGCCTGTCGAGATGAATTTGTTGTTGCTATTGTCGATCATGTTTATCATTTTGAGATTTTGGTGCGATTTTTTCCTGAAACGAGCGATTCCGTATTAGCGTGGTGCCCTGAATTTTATGCGGCCCTAAGTGACTGCTTCATTCGCTTTGGTGTAGGGCCGGCTGTGATGGCAGATTTACGGTGTGGGTTGTTTAGCATGTGTGGGTGAGTGAACGTGGGGAGATGGTTTGTTTCAGCTAAGTTATGGAAATGACAACAAAACATTCCGTCTACATTCAAACTTCCAGCTTACAATTTTTTCACCTTCCCTTAGGAGAGAGAATTAGCTTATAATTGTCACCCGATATTGATGGAAATGGGTTGACAGTTAATAATATCATATAATTAATGATTGAAGTCAACTCATTTCCATCCGCTCTCTCTTAGAAAGAGTGTGCTTAGCATTGGTGTTTATTTTCTCTTTCATCTCGCCAAGCTCAGTATGGTTCCTCAACTACCATCTTAACCATAAGCTAAGATATTCAGATAGTGTTTGATTTTTAAATTGCTCAGTTAATGTTCGCGTCCGCGTCGGACGCTTCCGACGCGTCGATGTGGGCCCACACCATTTGCCCCTTTCAGCCGAACAGTTCAAAAGTTAGCTTCCGCTTCCGACGCGGCAACGCGTCCGATGCCGTGTCCGACGCAAGTCAACAGCTAATTTTTTTACTCCTTTTATACATACCCATACAAATAAAACACATACAAATAATTAATAAAATAAAAACTTTACCCCTTCCAATTTTCCTTTTTTGTAAAAAAAACACATTCCCTTTTCGTAACAATTCCCCTTTAAATAAACGTTCAAAATACCCATTTCATTTTCCTCTTTCTGTTCAAAATCAAACGGACCCTTAAATATTACTGATAGGTTATTTATCTAACAGCGGATACATTAAATGATTCAAAGCAGGCTTTTGTCATGTTCGGTAGTGTGATGAATTTTGGACTTTTACTACCTGATTTTGATTTTGATGAGCAGTAGTCATAGTCTGGATATTATTTGTTTGTTCTATTCTGCCTCACTGAGCATCAGAAGCTATTTGTGTCATCTCAGGGTCCATCTGCAAATGAACCGAAAGAGATATTTGAAAGGGGCATTTGGAAAGGGTCGGAAAAGGGGTATATTCGTGAACGGGAAATGATTTATTTTTATTTTTTTACGAAAGAGGCAAATTGGAAAGGACAGAGTAATTATTTTCTTATTTATTTGTTTGTGTTTTATTTGTTAACTGAACAATGGAAAATATAGAATACAAATTTCTGAATATAAATTTCAGAATACAAATTGAAGAATTTAATGTAGAATTTAAAATATAGAATACATTGCAGGTACACGTTAATGCAATCCCGCAACAACTAGTTATTTCGTATACTGTCATGAACTAAGGTCATGCTGGTTAGTTGTTGCTGTTCTTTGAACTGGTACTCGGTCGTTTCTGCAGTTTCGCACACTGAAATACTCTTCCAAAAATACATCAAGCACTAGATCAGAATTGTCGTCGAATGACATAATATCAGAATCACCGGCATTATATCTTCTTATGAAGTTGTAAATGACTATTGTCGCGGTAACAATCCGTATTTGAACGTTGTATGGATATGTTGACATGTTACGTAAGATGACAAATTTTTTCTTCCAAATTCCAAAAATTCTTTCGATTGCCATGCGCAAATTTGAATGATAATAGTTGAAAACTTGATTGTCTGACTTTGGTTCATTCTGCCTGTCGTTGAAGTTTGGAATATGATATCTCACAGAGCGGTAAAGAGCTATATATCCTTCCGTTAGTGGATATCCTGAATCGACTTTGGTTCATTTACCCAAGTAATACCAAACGTTTTAGAATCATGTATTCTGCTTGTTTCCGGTCTCTAACTTGCCATGTATTGTCGAATACGGACGATATCTTGCGAATTTTGCAAATCTTCGAGATTAGAATCGTCACTATATGACATGAAGTAGAAAGTGAAGAGTAGAGACGAAGAATGGCGGTGGAGAAGGTTGGTTTATATATAAATGGGTTGGGAAAATAGACGTTGGAAATAGGCCGATTGCGTTGCGTTGGACGGCGTCAGATGCAAATAGCTATTTTCCAACGTTTCATTTCAACGGACCTAAGCTATGGGACCACCTACGATGCGTCCGACGCAAACGCCAATTTACCTTAGTTTTCTTCCTAGGCTATGCTTTTTCCATTTGCTACAACTGTATCTATTTATTTGTCTAAATGATGCAGTGCTTTCAGTTTGGACACTGTACGTGCATAGATTGTGTTGTAAATAGTTTCATGACATTTTATTATTACTATAACAAGAAAGATGCATCAATATTTTGTTAAATTACTAGATATCATGCTTAAGGTATGGATGAGTGATAAAAGAAGTTAGCAGTATAACATGTAGCTTTTGTATTTAGACTCTTGGATTACAGTTTCGCTTTCTGCAGACTTATCTTTTGTTTGCTTATGAATTACACTGAGCATGTTAACTATCTGTTAGTTAGCTCGATGAAGGCTGTTTTCGAAAGACCGATGATAGCAGGTTCTCAAGTTCATTTTGTATACAAGATTTTAAGATATTTTATGGAGTTTCAATACGTCAGATAGATATATCAAACTATCAAATCAAAGCTTCTTTGGTAACAAGAAGATTACGTTACGTTATATTTTGAAAAACATAGCAAATCATAACATGCATCTGGATTCCAAAAATCGGAGCATGATTCTACTACGAGAAGCAGCAACCAAAAAATTGATATGAAACCAATGAACAGCCGCCACTCTGATTGCTAACAGTGCATCCCAATAATTTTGTCAACAGCTTCCTTAGATTGCTTACGAAACTACATACATACATGGGTTTTTGCTGATACTGTCAGCAATCTGTTCAAATCAAATGCTTAGCTAACAAGGTTTCAACAAAGCAAAAGACAACAATACTACCAGTCAAATCTAATCTACTAGAAAGTCTTGTATCCTTACAAACCACAAACAACCTTGTTCCAGTCACAAACATAGTGGCTGCCGTTGCATAATGTTGTTGATGCATCATTTGTCTAAGGCGCTACAACAATAATGGTGTGCCCTAGTTTTTTTACAGCAGCAGCCGCGGAAGTAAGATCATCATTATCAGAAATAAGAATGATTACCGATGGAGACCAATTATTGTTATGAGCATTGTCACATGCATGCACCAACATGTCCGCACTGATTGCATCACAAACAGAGTTGACGTGTAACAGTCTGATACCTGTTCTTTGGCAATCCAGGCAAACTTTACTAGTGACAGTCTTCGTGTCCGCATAAGCTGCGAACCACTTTATAGGTCCGTTTAGCCCCTTGTGCCTAATGAAATTTCTAACATTTGCAGCTAGATTTTCTGGAGGTAAGTCTTCTGGGATTGGGCACCTCTTGATGTCCCAATAAATGCGGATTGGTAGAGACTGAAGTTCAGCAAAGGAGTCTTCGTTCATTGAAGTGCGTCTTGCAATTTCAGCGTTCCTGTTAGGCATTTGACATTTCAGTAGGACCAGTACCTGAAAAATTGCATGATTAAGTGGTGAAATCATGAATATTGGGCCATAACATAAATTGAAAGATGGAAAGGACTGTGACATATTATAAAAACCGAACATGACACAAATAAATCACTTAATGTACCGTTTGTTTAGAACAACTTATTACTTGTTTGACCACTTATTCATGAGTAAGCATCTTAAAATTGTTTGTTTTGACCACAAATTCATGTGTAAGCACCTTAAAATTATTTGTTTTGAGTGAATGTTCGGAACTGAGACACTTACCTGGTGAAGAAGTGTAAAAAAAATACTTTTATAATGCTTTTTCTAATTTTGAATGCTTAATGATAATTTCTTCCATATATACTATTAGTTATATTCTAAGATACTTTACTGTAATTTATATGACATGTAGACGTTATAAATAAAGAGCTTGTTTACATTGTATTTGGCATGAGTCAATAGAAATAAATGCCTCTCCCTAATTTTTTTTTTTGGTTTCTCTCTAATGGTTCTCTTCTTTATTATCTGTTCTTGTTTATTGTTATAACACATTATCAGCACGATCTCTAAATAAATATGAATAATAATCAAAGATTTAGAATTCAGATCAATTCTTCTTTTTTAAATCTGATAATATATCTCCAACGTGGAAAGTTATTTTCCTGATCTGATGGATCAAATCTTTCAGATCTTATTTGTTAATTTTAGATCTGATTGATCAAATGTAAATTCATATCTTATTATGTTATTTTTCTTTTTAGACCTTATCATAGGTTTATTTTTCTAGATTTTGATATGTAGATCTTATCTTATGGATATTGCTCAATTAATCGTATTACTTTAGATTTTATTTTATCACATAGTCATGCAAGCATCATTAATTTATTTGAGTAATTTCCGCTTTAATGGTTACAAAAAAGATCTGTTTTTCACTGAAGACCTTAATAAAAAGAAGAACTTTATCATTTATCTGTTTATTCATATTTGATTTCATTTGTACATCTTATTTTTCTTAATCTCTGTATTCTAGATCTCGTTTTGTTGTAGATTTCATTTTTTATTCTGATTTTATCGTAGATCTGAACTTTTAGATTTCATTCCATTGTATATAAGTGATAATCATTACATTTATGATCTCCTTCAAGTATAGATCTGATTTGTTTGTATTATATTATAAATCTCATTTGGATCTTATTATATTATTGATCTCAATATCATTTTTGTGTTTTTTGAGTTCATTTACTTTTAAAAAGTAAGTTTTAAATTTGACACGTGTTATTATTTATTTAAATAAATTTATTGAATTTAATGGCGTTTTGGTTTGTGATATGTATCTAAATAATCTATATACATACATACACATACATACACACACACACACACACACACACACACACACACACACACACATATATATATATATATATATATATGAGAAAGTCTATTGAGACACAAAATTTAGACACAATTGGTGACACAACTAATCTATACCATTGGATTACCCCATGAATTACACCTCTCCACATAAAGACAAAAAGATCCAACGGTTGAGGCTATGTCTCTAAGTTTATGTCTAATTTTGTGTCCCAATAGCCGGCCCATATATATATATATATATATATGAGGAGGGTTCCGCTACATCTTTTATATTGCACGTGAACTCCTTCCCATTAAGAAATAATATTGAAATGGAAAGAGAGAGAATGAGCGCGGAAATGGATGGTGGAGATTAAGGGGGAGAGTTCACGTGCAATATAAGAGATGCAGCGAGACCCTCCTCTCTCTCTCTCTCTCTATATATATATATATATATATATATATATATATATATATATATATATATATATAGCAAATGAAGTTTTCATTATGAAAACCATTAATTTAGATTTTGACTTTGGTAACGAATAAGACATATAATTTATATTTCGAAAAGAATTTTTTTTATTGTTTCCTGAAGAAACATATATAAGAATAATACAAATCATGGAGATTGTGTTAAGTTTAGATCCAATACTGATATTCATTTAGCACACCTTAAGGGAATGAAAATACATTGTAAACTTAATTTCTAGCATTTAAATCAAAAATCAAGAATCTGCAGTTCCTATAATGCTAAAAGTGGGTTTCCATAAATAATTAATTTCGGGTTTCTTTGTAATAAAGGACTATTTCTTTGTAATAAAGGACCAGAAATCCCAAGAAAAATTTATTAGGAATTTAAATCATTAGAGGGAATTATACGGGATCTATTGTTCATCTTTATATATATGATATGATTAGATAATGCTTAAAAGGCTATCATTTCCTTAGTCAAAAATACACTCGTATGATTTTCTTGTAACTATATAGTATGCACTGTTTCAAATCTCGAAAATAACGTCCGGGATCTCCTCTAAGATCTCGTTTTGGGCTCCTTCCAAAACGAAACAGCAAATATCACTGTAAATCTTCTTTCGAATATATTGCCCGAGATATTGCAATATTGAACGATATACCGACTGATACGAAATACTGGATTATCATCCGAGATCTTGGTTTTTTTGTTTAAGATTTTAATCTGTATCTGAACCAGAACAAAACCAGAACAATAATTAAAAAAATTTATTCTAGCCACGCTAATCTCCTGTCATTTAACATTTTGCATGTTAAATGACCATGTATGTTCATATATGTTCTACAATGCTTATGATTTTCAAATTCGTCTTCTTTACATACATGTTACCTATGAAATTATGTAATTTATGGTCTATTTATGCTGTATTTTTTTATGTTTTGGATCTTTTTAATGTTTTATGTCTAACAATAATTCATTTTCATGGATTATATATTTTAAGCACTAGTCTATTTGCATTGTGTTCTACGATTTAGAGTATGAATGATATTTCGTAAATAAATAATAATAAAGTGATTTTGCAATTCAAGTTTAAGTTACTATGTTTTTAATATCATTCATAAAAATCATTTTGTAAGAATATCATTTTTTAACATATCATGTACCTCAATATTGTTGCGATATGAACTTTTAGACCCGAGATGGAAATCCGAGACGAACCCCCGAGTTTGACTCATCTCGTCTAAGATCTCCTCCGATACGAGATCGAGTCTCTAAAATCCCCGAATTGAAACGCGACTGATATCCGATATTTAAAACTTTGATAGTATGACATTAAAGATCTATAAAGAGCAAAATTGCATGTTATTCGACTGTTTATAAGTCTGACTTTATTGTTCATGTGAGATCAGAATAAAACTCTAGCAGAGTTAATTAAGTTGAACCAAATAATCAAACATTATCTGTAACAGCCCGCATTTTACGTATCGGAGGATCGTAAAATATTTTTATTTCATTTCCTGAGGGTTGGATCATTCTCATATTTTAATATGTTACTTATGGAGATGTGAGACATGTGCATATTTTTTACCAATTTTGTTTGTGACCATTTTACCCTTGTCAGTCTTGTACAGGGCACAACTTTTGACTCATGTTGAATCAGAGGATGAGACATGTGCCATTGAAAAGGAATTGATGGTTGCCATTGAAAAGGAATTGATCGTTGTTTTAAGGTTTTTCAGTTGCCTGTCAGGTTTTGAGAGCCTAATAGGCTGAATTGGAGAGGCCCATTAGTGGACTGATGGAAGGGTATAAATAAGGGTGAGGGATATGGAAAATAGTTTAGTTTCCCCATTTTCTCAATTGGTGCCTTGAGCTCCTCCTTCCTTTAACACTTTTCCACCATTAAAAATCAATCCAAGGGGGAAAATCATATATCTGCACCATTGGAGGCTAGATCTACATCAATTGAGGCAAGGATTCATCAGATTAAGGTGTTTGATGCGAGGTGTTTGCTGTCCGGATTCCTATTTCATTGATTTTAGCTTGTTTTGGCAAATAAGTGAGTGATTTACATCTCTCACATGAATGCAATGAAGCATATGAATGTTTGATCTTGCTTTTCATCAAATTCAAGTGTTTAATCATAGATCTATCTCATATTAAGTTTATTTTCACATGAATCACCCTATGATCTATTTTAGCAAATTAATGTAATGATTTTAATGCTATTTCATATGATTATGCAAGTTAGATTCGCAATTTAGATCATATGTCCATTTACAGTTTTTGGTGAAATTTACATAATTTGATGATAATTGTCATTTTCATGATGTTAGTGGTTTCATGACATGCTTATGGTTGTATTGGATGTACTGGTTAACAAATCGTTTTGACGAAGTTTTGGTCGAATTTGGAGTTGCATTGGAGGATGCAGGTTTTGGGTCGAACATGGTGGGTCGGTCGAACCAAGAAGAGGTTTTCTTAGAGGAAAAGAAATGGGTGGGGTCGATCGAACCAAAGACCTGGGTCGAGCGGCGTGAGGTCGATTGAACCAAGGAACAGGGTCGATCGTGCAACCAAAGGACGGGTCGGTCCTTACAGCTGTTCAGTCATGCACAGGGTTGAGCGGCATGGTTAGGGTCGAACATGTTTGGTCGAGCACGGTTGCAGTGATGCATGTAGTGGAAGGGTAGGTCACCAGGGTCGTTCGAGCGGAAGTTGGCTCGAGCACAAGGTTGGCTCGAGCATAGAAGGTCGAACAGAGGGTGGTCGGTCATCTTGGTTGAGCCAGGGTCGGTCGTGCATAACATTGTCATTTCTGAAAATTTTATTTTTCGGGTACAACTCAGATTTGAACAAAAAGGTCTGAAACAAATATTTATTTTTTTCGGGGGTAACCCCCCGAACCCTACTCAAGCCGCAGCGCAGTGGTGTAACTTGACTTGGTGATGGTGTGACTTCGAAGTATATTCAAGTTGGAAGGTTCGAAGTATTGAAAGGTGTTCGTTGATCGGTGTACAACAGCGAATGAGGTGACAACCCAAATGTTGTGAGTTGGTGGATAATGGTTGCTCGAGAAGGTTGCTTGAGCTATGAAAAGTCATCGGGTTGGATGACTAGAGATGCGAAGGCCGAGAGGTTATCGTTGTCGTAAGTTCTAGCAGGCTCAAAGCATGAGTACGATGGGGGCACCAAAAAGACCGGTTGTAGGTTGAGTACCCTGCATCTTGTAGAAATGCCTAGTTGTCAAGGTTGGACATATGGAGTTTATGCTAGAACTGGGGTTACTATTAGCCCTTGACATATGACAAGGTTGGCCGTATACGATTAACGATGGTCTCAAAGCAGGATTGGCGGTGATAGCCAGAGTCAGTCATGGATGATTGGTTGTTCTGTTTGCACCATCTCATGTAGGTTGTCCAACGTCGAAGGAGATGTTCCATGGATGCTTGTCTAATATTGGTTTAGGCCTTTGGGGCTTGTGCTTGAGGGATGTTGAATTCGATTATGATGGTTTACATGAGATACATATAATCTGGATGTTATGAGTGTTTTACCATGATTGAATGAGTGTTCTGGTTTCCATGGATGAATGGTTGAATTGTTTATCGTAAAGGTATCACTGTCGGATGTGGAGAAGACGGAAGTTGAGTTCTTCTCTGGTGTTTGGTAGATTGGTTTGTTAATCTACCTATTCTCATATACTTTATTGTTGAAGTTTGTTAGTTGTTTTATGGGTGTTCTGGTTTCCATGGATGAATGGTTGAATTGTTTATCGTAAAGGTATCACTGTCCGATGTGGGGAAGATGGGAGTTGAGTTCTTCTCTGGTGTTTGGTAGATTGGTTTGTTAATCTACCTATTCTCATATACTTTATTGTTGAAGTTTGTTAGTTGTTTTATCGCTCACTAAGACTGTTGTCTGACTCAAGATTTTATGTCTCCTTTTATTACCTTGGGATGTTCATCCAGTTGTGGATGGGCAGACTAAGTAGCAGGTGACAGGTGATTAGTGAGGATGATGCTGCTGTGTGGAGGCGAGCAGGAGGCTGACGTACCATTTTTATTATTATCTAGTATTTATGTTTCCGCTGTTTGAGTGCTCTATGAGGGTTGTAGTGAGGCCTCATGTACAAACTTCGGTATCATTTCAGGAATGTTGAGAAAGTTTCAAAAGTTTGTTATATGATGCTTCATTACTGTTACCTGTTGTATATGTTCAATTATATTTTATCCTTACGCTGTGAGTTTCACGTCAGGTTCCGATGTTGTTTACATACTCTGATGATCGTCCATAGCTGCCTGACACACCCTTCAACGCATTATTCCTCTTGTTTAGTGCAGGGGTTATGGGCGGTCGTCACATTTGGCAAGCAAATCATCAAATGCAACAGATTTGGATAAAAGATATGAAACAAAATTATGATGGAAATCAAAATAACGTTGGAGGTAAGAACCATTGATATCATCAAAGTTATATAAAAATAACAATTAATGTAATGGCTCGATTGACCTGAAGATCAATAAGTAATAAGATTTCCTACTTCAACCAATAATTTGATTGAATTGAAATCCAAAAGATTTATATATTGAAATTGTTTATTGACAAAATATTCTGTTGTAAGCACTAAGTAGTCAACAAATAAATAAACAAAAATCAATCAGAACAAAGCATATTTCGTCTAAATTTCTCTTCATGCATGAACTAAAAAAGGACAACAAGACAGGAGAACCAACCAATTAAGCTATTGTCGACTTCCCAATCAGGTTATATATTTAATTCTTCTTTTTCATCTTTCAAGTTTGACATTGCTACTATAAACTTATACCCATTTTTAGGCTAATGTCTTTCCTTCCAATTTTTAAGCCCAATATTACTTATAAATCCAAATCTATTTCATTAGAACAACATTTACATATAAGTCCAATATCTTAAGATTTACAGTTTCAGGAAAATAGTATAAAGGATAAAATTAAAGAAAAATTTAGGTACAAGGACAAGGAGTTAAAACATTAGTCATAAAGACACTTTTTAGTGTAAAATAAAAAATGTTAGTAGGCCCGTGAATTCCTTGATTTACACTAAAAATGTCCTTATGGCTAAATTGTCAGCCTCTTGTCCTTGTGTCTAAATTTTTCTTTGCTTTTGTCCTTGTGCCTAAAAACCCCTTACAGTTTCAATGCGAATAACTTGAATAAGCTAATTACTACAGTTAGTCCAAGCATAATAATGTCCATTTCAATATTATTACGAAAATCTAACGGTACCATATATCATTATCATAAAAATATATAATTAAAATTCAACTCACCTGGAAAAAAACACTCTAAGTTTCATATCTGATTCAAATCCAATCCTATTATCCGGAAAAAGCACTCTAATAATGGTGTTATTGCAAGTATGCAATTTAGTTCTTCTAAAGAAAACGTTATATCTTTGCATGTTTAGTTCTTGGTTTTTCAAGACTAGGTTTCTATATGTTTTTCCAAAAAAAAAAATGCATATTTGGTTGCATGATTTTTGGTAGAGTCCAAAAGATATGGACATGATTTTTGGAAGAAACTAAAGTAGATGCACCAAACATGATACAATATTTCCAAGTTCAATTATTAGACGTAACCATGCTCATAACTAAAAATTATCATATAATGCAAAGATATTTAGGAAGCAAGGACAATGCATCAGCTAAAATATGGATAAACACTAAATCAAAAACAATGTACTACTCGAGTTATTGAGTTCACATGGAAAATTAACTTAGAAATTAATGAAAAAATAATAATCCTAAAAAAGCTCAAACACAATGCTTACAAAAAGGCAGGATGAATAACCTACATTGATAAATATGTGAACAAGACGATGTACGCATTTGATGACCTATAGGATTAACAATTTCTAGCATATTTCTTATTCCCGAATTCTTCATTCCTTTAATTTTAATATTTGACAATTGCATGGTCCCACTTTTTCCGAAGTGGTTTTATTTTCGAGTTGACCACGGTAAAATCTCGAGGTGCAATCTAGAAAATAATTTTGAATGGCTTTTAATTTTATAGTTTGATAAACATTCAATGTTGATTACTATTTTTTCTCTAATGATTATTAGAATAATTTGTTCAAAGCGCAAACCTCTGGAAAAAATGGTGTGATGTCTTCAAAATGAAAAGAGACCAATTTTAAACATAATTTCATTTTGAATACGATTTCTCTATTCAAAACAATATTATCATACTGTTTACACCAAAAATGGTCCAAACACCTCAGGTACAAAGCTGTACTTCACCAATTTGGTAGAGAATAAAATGGAGCCGTATTCAATTAGTAACTCAAAGTAGAAAATGCAAAAAAAGGTAAAAATAGAGACAAGGTTTAGAGTGGTTCAGCCGTTAATGAGGCATACGACCACTATGAAGGTGATTACTAATCTCATGATATGATTTACAAAGTACATCCATTCTCTCTATCCATACATTTCCATTTTCGCTCAATATAACCTTGCTTATATACTTTAATCTAGAAAATTATACAAGAAGATGGTTTAATTTGAGGAGGAGGATGAATGGATGATTGAGAATGAGAATGTCTTCGTTCTCGCTGGATTATGAACTTGAGCTTGACGCCATGGCCAGATCTGCGGTTTAAGGCAGAGTTTGGCAGCACTCTGTGGTTCTGAAGATTCCCCCACTTTTTTGTGGTAGCCATGGTGTATTTATATATGAGTCCTTGGTTTGAAATCCGTTTCCCGCCTTGCGGATCTCTCATTCTGCTAATTACAATCGGACCATCGGCCAGTTGTCGCCAGTTTGTCATGAGCTGTCTCAGGTTGTCACGCGCAGATAGCTTTTTAGAGCGGGCGCCTTGAGCAGTTGAGCGGATTCATGAGAGCGGGTGCTTCTGTGCGGGCGACCATTTGAGAGGCCTTGTAGGAGCGGGACGCAAGTCTGGAATCGATTCCCCCTTGCTCCCTGCGCGACCGATTGCTTTAATTTAAGGGTGTTCGTCCTCTTATTACTTCCGCAGGATGTGGTATGTCTATGTGGTTGTTCAGTGTGGTCGTTCTGGCCCATGCTAGATGAGCGACCTGTTTCGTGCTGATTCTTGGTACGGTCTTGTACTCGAGTGAGCGACTGGTTTTAGCTTCCGTGTTCGATCTGTGATTTGGACCCAAGTTTTAGGGTCGCACACTGCCTTATGTCGTCCGGTTGTGCCTGGTCGACCTGATCTGCTCTGGGTTTGTTACTCGTCGCTTCCCCTTGTGCCTTGGTGGTTTTTCATGCGAGCGACCCTAATGGTGTTAACAACGTATCCCTTGTTCAATGTGCGCGTGGATTTTTAGGTATTAACACATACTAGATTACGGTGCACTTAAATTTATAGATATTGAGTAAAGGATAAAATTATGTTGAATTATATTATTTACATGTGAAAATTAATTAATAGTCTTATTTTGCAATGTAACATGCTTAGCTAGTTAAGGACAATACATAGTTGACATTGTACTGTGTTTCATGAAGTCATTATGCTAAAAAATATAAATTGTAGTCAAAAGCGAAAACGGTCTGTCAAAGTTTTGCGCTTAAGTACAAAAAGTTATATTTTGCAACTTAGTACAAAAAAGTTACAGTTTTGCAATAAAGTACGGTTAATTTGCATTTCTTTTACGTGTATTAAAAAATTATAATTTTGTAAGTTTAAGATTTAAAAGTAAATTTAAATCCATTTAGATTACTTGAAGAAAATAAATAAAAAAAAGAGAGATTTCGCATAAAACAGAAAATACATAATTATTGGAAAAAACTGAAAACATACGTAAATCAAAAGCAAAAAAGTAATTATTATCGAAAGATGAAATGCAAGTGAAGGAACAAGTTATGGAGACTTGTAATAAAATCATAACATGTATTATAATTCAAAAGAAAGAAAAATTATGATATTGAAAACTGTCATAGGAGGTTAAAACATAAAATAAAATGAATCCAAAGAAAAGAATAAAACATACTACGAAATTAGAAACTTGTCTTGGTGAAAGTAAAATATCACAAGAAAGGCTCTGGTCAAGGACTGAGGCAATAGGTTAGACACAGAACATGGATTGAGTAAATAAATAAAACCCAAATCATGGATTTGGTTAATAAATAAAACTTAGATAATGAGACTGAGCATGTAAAGAGCGCAATTAGAATATTGTTTGGTAGAACCAGCACAGGCAGTATACCCTTAAGTCAAGAACCGATGTCCCAGATCATGAGACTGAGATTGGGCACGCCATGTTGTTTACGGTAAATAAATAGTCAAAAAGATGGACGTCAGCTAGTGTGACCGTGCGTGCGAAATCGATTGAGGTGCTACAACGTCTATGCGTTAATTTATGTCTAGTTGGTGAATCGATAGATGGTGATTCTTGTGGCATGGTTTCACAACGAGCAGGTTCACAGTGATATAATATCATGCTTGGAGGTGTAAATAAGAAAAACCGATAGTTGGGTGAAATTAGAAAATTTATCCTAATAATATATATTTATTGTAGCGACTGAAGTGCATATAATCAGCTTGAATCAAGCAAACAATCAACCAACCTAAGAAATGGCCCTAAGTTGTGCACAAACGCTTTACTCTTGTAACACTGGAAGTATTATTAAGCCTATAATCCAGTATTTGTTCAAATTCTAGTAATCACTTTTATTCATCAGGCTTAAGCATAAAGGAATAGTAGCATATTTCTTGACAAACTCGCAGTATGGCTTAGGCGCTCTAGTATTATGTACTCTCAGCTTCTATTCTTATTCAGTTACTGGAACTATCGTAATTGGATTTGAGTAAGGGATTTTTGATATAAATTATGTACTTTGGTAATTAAGTGATTTTGAGACTTTGATGTAATGATATTTTGTCCAATTATAAAATAACGCATTTCTGAAAAGTTTAGTAAAGGTATAATGTTTCCGTTGTAATTAATTTTATGTCTTGTGAATCTTAGTCTTTTTAATATAGTTATACCTAAATGCTCCACATTCTTTGGCAATGACTCGTTTGAGTATACTAAGGGATGTGAAATGTTACACTTTTCCTTCCACTTCATTAATTCTTTGCTCAAATATTTCACTCTCAGCTATTTGAGGAACTTTTTGCCCTTTTGTCACTATATAAAATTCTATGTTTTCAAACTTGAGCCTCCATAATAAATTGACATAAATATCTACATTTTGATATATAACGTTAAATCCTTAACACTCTTCATAAACTTACCTTCTAAATTAATGAATCTATTTGTCTATTCTTTTGCCCTTTTGTCACTATATAAAATTCTATGTTTTCAAACTTGAGCCTCCATAATAAATTGACATAAATATCTACATTTTGATATATAACGTTAAATCCTTAACACTCTTCATAAACTTACCTTCTAAATTAATGAATCTATTTGTCTATTCTTTTACCATTCCATTTTCTTCCTCTCTCGCAGTTAATTCCTAATTATGTGACATTTTTCAATTTTGTAATCCCCCAACCTAAATGCAAGGTTTTAAATATCGGATATCGGTCACGTTTCGTCTCGACGATTTAGTGACTCGGTATCGTTTCGGGGGAGATCTCGAAGGAGGCGAGTACATCTCGGGCATCAATATCGGATTTACATCTCAGAGCTTAAAGTTCATATGGGAACCATATCGACGTACATTTTATGTTAATAATTATATATGCTAAAATACATAGAAATTGAGCTTACCTGATTTGTAAAATCACATCATATACCATTGTCATTGATAGCTCAAAAGAACATCCATGTCATTTCCATATTTTCATGGTTGCATTATCGGATTTTTTGCATGGTTGCATTCATTCATAAAATGGCATAGCATGCAATCATAAAATGACAACATTAAAGCACTACAAATGAAGAGAAAACACTTCACATAATGACCTTATTTATGACATACCATGCATTCATAAAATGACAACATTAAAGCACCACAAATGACAACCAAACCAGAAATTGAACTGACTACAAATGGGCTGATATAAGCCTTGCTTATTAAAAAAAAGGAAAATCAGGTGATATATCGTGATTTCGTTTCGGTCAAGATATCGGCTGATATATTCGAAACGAGATACATAACGATATATTATGTTTCGTATCGTTTTGACCTCAAAATGAGATCTCGGCCGAGATGGCCGATATTTAAAACACTGCCTAAATGCAAATCTTATTAAGCTTTTCTCGCATTCTGTTTCAATTAACGTTAAGACATTAATCTTTTTATCTATTGTACTATCTATTCTACTGTATAAGAAACCAACTTAGTGTTGACTTTTTCCTAGTAACAAATCTGCTCTTAGCTCAAATCTGCTATGTTATATAGGAGAATCAATATACCACTTATTTTTTCCTTGAACCATATTTGTTCCAAATTCAAATCATTCACTCTAAGTCATTTGAAACACATTTCACAAACCCTGCCATCAAATTTATTTTTACTTCACTTTCAAACCCGCCCTTTTCGTTTTCCATAAATTTGGTGTAAGGTGTGAAACCGTCGCCCCGAAATCTAACGGGAGAAAAAAAATTCGAGCACATCTTCCACCTCAAAGCGTCAGCCTGCTTCTCCGCATATATACTGCTAAATTCATTTTTCCTCCGCGCGTTTGTTCTGCCGCCTGCATTTACATCGGCTATTTCTATTTGCTCAATTTTGATTCATGCTGGTTTTATATGAATTTGTTCTCTTTGTCGTTTTGATGCCACGATTTGGTTTCATCCACTCAACTGCTCTCTCCAATTGTTCGGATCTTCGGCTTAGGTGTATGCATTTGTTGTCATCGTCTTTATTAGTTAATTCGTTGAAATTTATTTTTCTTTTTCAATCTCATTTATTTGGTTCTATTATTAAAATTCTATGTTCGGCAACTCTCTGTTGATTTTTGATGTAGACCGTTTCCCTCTTGGGTACCTAAAGTTATTGTACTACTATATAATTTTAATCTAATGGTCTCTTATGTTTGGCTAATTGTAACACCCCACACCCGCTACGGTCACTCACTAAGGGAATGTCATAACATCGGTGGAGTATTTTAAGTGAATATAGAACAGAAAAATTACAACAAGACAGATATAAGTAATACTTGAGAATTTAAAACATCATTTCATTTCAGCGGAAAGTAAAACATGTTTGGTTACACCAAACCATAAACAAGAGTCAAGTACATATTATCCATCCTGATAAAACAAAAGTACATAATCCCACTACATAACTTAATAGCCATAATAGAAAAGATAACTGAGCTTTACATCCCTGGTCCAAGCTCCAAAAGATAGATAAAGTAGTCTGATCAAAGCCCACTAGTGCTAGGCCCACTCTGATAACCTGAGGGTTGGGAAAAGATAAAAACAACGGGGTCAGACATAAGTCTGAGTGAGTCCTATAACCCTAACAATACAATCATTAAAGTAATTAGGGTATGATATAAACAAGGTACGGTACCTCTGGGGATAATGACTACACTAAGTAGCCAACTAAACACAGGATGTACTAAGATAACCGAAAAGACGCGCCTATCCACCCAAGGATAATTATAATATTGCACCACCCCAGATCTACCCACTCAAGGGTAATTCCTACACTGCACCACCCCAGATCTACCCACCCAAGGGTAATTCCTACACTGCACCACACCAGTTCTACCCACCAAGGGTAATTCCTACTTAAAGGTTGATCCCACTAAGTGTACTTAGTAATTTTACCTAGTAGTTTCTTGTATCCCTAGCTGACTACATAGGTGCCGTCTGCCCCTATCTCCACTAGGTGTACCCACTACTCCCGAGCGATCGGCTCCCTACCGTAGATACCCGTGCTGGCCCCACAGTGGGGTGTATCACTCCCCAAAGTGGCAACCCGATAATCAATGGTGCACGACTTATACCTACACGATGCAACAACGTCTTACCTACCAGCCCGGATCCACACACGCATACCGTTGGACTCGCGTTGCCACTGCTACCCCGTTTTGGCCTCTTATAGTCAAACCCAATATGTGTGTCCCGTCCTCGACTTGGGTCGAGCCCACAAAGATACGTTTGGGATATTGGTTGAAATGGGCCCCCACAAGCTACTACTTAAGCTTGTCATTTTATCTAGTGCATCCCACTTAACCCCTTTTATAATCATGCCCCCTTACATGTTAAGGTTTGGTTAAGTCATCCAATTATATTTCAATTGCCACTTAAGGCCCCCACAAGCTACTACTTAAGCTTGTCCTTTAATTATATTTCAATTGTCACTTAAGGCCCCCACAAGCTACTACTTAAGCTTGTCATTTAATTATATTTCAATTGTCACTTAAGGCCCCCACAAGCTACTACTTAAGCTTGTCATTTAATTATATTTCAATTGCCACTTAAGGCCCCCACAAGCTACTACTTAAGCTTGTCATTTAATTATATTTCAATTGCCACTTAAGGCCCCCACAAGCTACTACTTAAGCTTGTCATTTAATTATATTTCAATTGCCACTTAAGGCACTTACTTAACCCTTTAATCATGTTTAATTACATGTTCCACTTCGGTTAAGTATTCTAATCGTATTTTCTATTGCCACCCAAGGCAACCCACTAGTTTCCTCATGCCACCCAAGGCACCCCCACTAGTTACTACATGCCACCCAAGGCACTCACTTAACCCCTCATGCCTCACTACATGCTAATTTGGTTAAGTGTTTCTTAATTAATTAAGATCGTAACCTTTATAAAGACCTCTCACATTAGACTGTCTTTTATGGCAGCTGGATATGCCGGTTGGTTCCGGGCAGCCTTACACCATAACAGAGTCTAACCTCGTGTCTTTACACTTGTCACGTATTTAGTTTATGACTAAGACCTCTCACATTGGGCCAATCATTTGTAGCCGCTGGATTTGCCGGTCGGTTCCGGGCAGTCTTATGCTACAAAAGGGTCCAACCTCGTGTCTTAGTAGATTAATTACACCTAATTAATCACCCCCATAATTTGTATTAATTATCCCTAATTAATTACAAATATTTAAGAATATGGGTAGACCTAACTCAATAGGTAAATTCCCAATTCCATAATATGGGTAGACCTAACTTAATAGGTAAATTCTCAATTATGTCCATCCACTTTACGGTATGTTTAATCATACCCACTTCACACAATTTTATGTGTTCATTAATTTTTACCTCATCGTCCCCACGTAAATACGTTAACATGACATACTTCAAAAGAGAAGATTCATCATACACACAATGGGTTCAACTTAGCATATCATTAGCATTATCATGGGTTTAAAAAGTGTCAACTTGTATATATGACCATAAACCCAACTTGCATAAATAACCAAACCAAACTTGCATGAATCACATATGTCATAAAGATGGTAACTTGCTTAAATGTTCATGTCATAGACCTATCATAAAGGTGTCAACTTGTATACATGTCATAGGTCTAAAAGGGATGAACTTGCACATGTACTTATGTCATACATAGAGGCAAACTTGCATATGAACTTGCATCATAACTTGCATATGAACTTGCATCATAACTTGCATATGAACTTGCATAACATGCCATACTTAGAGGCAAACTTGCATATATTATGCATATCATAAAAAGAGACAAACTTGCATATGTACTTGCATCATAACTTGCATATGAACTTGCATCATAACTTGCATATGAACTTGCATCATGACTTGCATAAAACCAAATACTTAGCATGCACAAAACCAAATACTTAGCATGCATAAAACCAAATACATAACTTGCATAACATGTTACATATAACTTGCATATAATCTCACATATAGTTTGCATAACATGTTACATATGCATCAATGTTCAACATAGTGTTTTGCATAGTGAGCATCATAAAACATAGCATTAAACTTGCATATAGCATAAAACTTGCAAAACACACAACATACACTATACTAAACTTGCATAAGCACATTTATCCACAAACATAGCCATATCTTATCATATCCTATCCTAATCAATTTAACAATTGATTATTAAGGCTATAGAACTCACCACTAAACTCCCATAAGCAAACCCTTGCCAAAAATCACCCAAAAACTCTAGCCTTGAACAAAAAGCTTGCAACTTGATGATGAATGCAAGCTAATGATCACTCATACAACTCAAAGATGCTTGTATGAACATGAAAGCCTTCATAGAAATAGTTTTATAAGAGGATGGAGGCTAGGGCTTTGAGTGGAGGCCATGATCATAGAAAATTTTGGCATAGTTTAGTTAGAGTATAGGATTATGATCATTTAGGGCTAGCTTAGGGTCTTATTTATAGGATTAGGCAAGTGTTTTAGGCCATTAGATTAACCCTAAATTAGATTAGGACCATCAGATCTCGGAAGCTTCCAGAAACCAGCCCCAAAACACAGCCCAAACCCTGAAATGGTGCACCAGGCCAAACTGGCCGAGCACCCCCTGTCGACACCCAAGTCGACAGGGCTGTCGACTTGGTCCTAGCCAAGTCGACTGCCCAGTCAATAGGGCTGTCGACCTGGCTAGCTAGGCGGGAATTTTTCCCCCCGCGCCCACTGGCCCCAATTTCGAAATTTGAACCTGAATTTTAAATCTGTTTTGAACTTTGAATTTTCTGTAAACTTCATTGGGCCATAACCGGGCCATACGGACTCCGATTCTCGAAAACTCGGACTCTAATTCGCGTATTTTTCCGAGACGAACGCAATGACGTAGCCCGTTTCCCCCAATTCTCACATCTGAGATTATTTATTCTGTAATTAGTGAATTTTAGCATTAACCGAAATTCGGGGTGTTACACTAATCTTTGTTGACTTAATGTTAAAAACTATTCTCTTTTAGGTACGTACTGTTAATCTACAAAGATTCATATATCGGTTTAATCCCACATGATCATTTTTAAAAATTTGTTACATTGATTTCTTATGCATTTTTTCCATTTTTTTAATCTAGCCGATATTTAATTCGGTCATTTCTTCCATGAAGTATAGTAAGTTTTTTCCCTAAAGTATATGATTATGATGCACCGCTTTACCAAGGTTCTTCAGACTTATTTTATGACAATACTACTATATTTTCCTACTCAAGAAATACATTGCTATAGTTTGAATTTTAGAATATCTATTTCTCGGTCAAATATAAAGAACAATTTAACTAGGTTATACAATTTATTGCTTACAATAAAAAACAGAGCATACCGATGTGGTGATCTAATTTCCTATATATATATATATATATATATATATATATGTGTGTGTGTGTGTGTGTGTGTGTGTGTGTAGTTTTATTGTTTTACTAAATCTTGTTATAGAGTTAACAAAGTGATAGGGTAGAAAAAACTAAACTACAAATAGCAAAGCTTAAGAATCCAATTTAATGTAATTAGTTTACTAATTTTGAAGGCTTTCATGCACTTCATTCAAAGAAAACTTTTTATCTAAAAGATATTGTGGTCGTATAATTTTTCATTTTATTTCAACTATACTAACATACCAATTTCTCTCTTTTCTCTGCATGTTCGTGAAAAGATACACGCATTTATACTTTATATTCCATCGTCGGTTGAGAACTCCTTTAATTTTACTTAAATGGTTAGGTCCGATTTATGGACAACAATAAAGGATGTATTACCATTATATTTTTTTTATTTTCCATTTAGTTCTACCATACAAATCATTTAATTCATTTTTCGACCAGCATTATGAACGTTTAATCAATTCAACGTTGATTTAATCTAGTTTAGTACTTAAAAAAGTTTAATACACACTCACTTTCTCTTAAATATAAGCACTTCAGTGGTCATACATCCTTTATTGTATCTAATTCAGATAACCCTAGGTCAATGTGATAAAATTAATCAATTAGATTCAATCCTAAATTCTCCACTAGGCAATCCAACTATTCAGACTGAACCCCAGAACGTCAAATAAAATAAAAAAACAGAGAGAAAGGCATGTACCTTGGAAACTTGCCTTCCACCAGTGCCAGGTTGGGACGAATCTGGCTTATGCTCATGTTGACAGATTGGCTTGCCATCGCCTTCGCCTTTGGTACTGAGAGCAGCACGCAAGTGGGAGAACGGGTTGTCCCACTGGTGGCAGCTTGAAATTCGAATTCTCTTTAGCGATCTAAGCATCTCTTCCTTATTTTTCTGGGAACTTTTTTTTTTTTTTTTTTTTTTTACAGCGGCGGCGCATACGATTTCGACGAAAAATGCTACAGTGAGTTATAAAGGTGGGTAGGGAAGAGGCGAAAGGCAGTATGTGAGGATTAAGGAAGAGGGGAAATCGACGAAATATACATATTTGCTTCCATAATCTATTATTTATGTTACCAATGTTAAAAATATGCAGGTATATTAATCTCTATACAATTTTTCCAAATATTGCGCCTGCTATTTGGAAATCAAATAAAACACAATAAATCACACAATGGATTTGGGTAGTTGGATCTTTTTGTTTTTATATGAGAGATGAGATTCAGGAACACTAAGTGACTGAGGTCCCTTATGTCACCGAATTGTGTTCCAATAAAATTTCCTTTTCAAATATATGAAAATTCTGCCCTCAATATCAGTAATTGAGTAAATTTAATTTAGAAAGTTATTTAATGTTTAGATTATTAAATTAAACCAAAATTTGTTTCTTGAATAACTACTTCCTTAACACTCTGGATCCAATAAATATTCAGCTGCAATATTCAATGATCATTGGTTTTAATTGATAATTAATTATTCTGACCATTACTGTTCCCATTGGCGTTAATACATAAGATGAGAAGCTTCTTAATCTTATACTCCCTCCGGTTCATAATATAATATGTTTTAAGTTGTTTGATTTGTTTTGAAATATAAGATGTTTTAGCTTGTTATTCCTATTTTATCTTTGATCTTTAATAAATGTTAGGGACCTAATGGTTGTTTCAAGATTTTTTATGCATGAAAATAGAAGTGATAATTATGTTGCACATAAAAAGAGAATGTAACAACCCGTATTTTCAATAACCTGTTATAACATAAATGGAGGCAGAATTAAACTGTAAAATCTGAATCAAGGGAAACGGGCTATGCCATTGCGTTCGTCTCTGAAAAATACGCGAAATAGAGTCCGAGTTTTCAAAAATCGGAGTCCGTATGACCAAGATATGGCCTCGCGAAGTTTCACGAAAAATTCCCAAATTAAAGTATACTTAATTAAGTGAAATGGGTTGCGTAGAGAAATATATATATATATATTGATATATATATATATATATATATAATTGAAAATTAAATAAATAAATATGCAAAAATGTTCAAAACAGCGAATTGGGAGAGGGGAATAACCGAACCGGCCGATTTTTGAGGTCGACCCGAGCTCGCTGGGTCGACTAGGGGTTAATCCAGGGTGTTTGGCTGTCAACCCGTGGGCCGATTCGCTCAAATGCAGATTTTGCATTTGGATGGTTCTCATGATTCATCTTTAATCTAAAGGCCCTAGATGGTTCCTACACTTGACTTCTTCCCCAATACATGCTTTGATGGCTTGGATTGAATCTAGGTTTAATCCTATGGCCTAAAACACTTGCCTAATCTATAAATAAGACCCTAACCTATCCTAAATCCTCATTATTCATTCATGCAACTAAACTATGGCAAAATTTTACCTCTCATGGCCTCCACTCTCTTCATAAAATTTCTAAATGGTTTCTATGAGAGATTTTCCATGCATACAAGTGTTTTCAAGCTTGTATGAGTGTCATTAGCTTGCATTCAAGTCAAGTTTCTATTTTTGCATCATAAAGCAAGGGTTTTGATCATTTTGGCTCAAGGGTTTTTATGTTAGAGCTTGCATTTTGGGTCTATTTGATTGCATAAGGGCTTTGTCATATCTTTTGTGCCTTCATAGCAATGTAAGCCCTTTCCCTACTCTTAGATATTAACTATGAAGTTAAATGTTCATGTTGCAAGTTTGGGTTTGATCATTGAGTATGATACATGCTATCATGTCATGCAAGTTTATGAAGTCATTATCTTGATCTTGTGAGCTAAAAGCTACAACCTTTATGTTGAAATGTTGCATTAGGCAACATGAGAACCCTCATAACCTTTATGTCAACTTGCATATGAAGTCATAACCCTTATATGATGATATATGCGAGTTACTAGTCATCATTCCATATCTTTTGTCACCATGATTCGCTTATGTGCCAAGTTTGGGTTTATGCATGTTTTGAGGCTTAAGAATGTAACATGCAAGTTAATGAACACATTTGTGCCTCATTTGCCACCATGATTAACTTGTGGCTTAATATCCATTTTTGTCATGCCTTTGACAAGTTCCTTCTTTGAATCCATTATGCGAGTTTAAAAGCGTTGGGGTCACATTATGGGAAAACATAATGACATGAACATGATTTGGGTAAATGGGTATAAACAAGACAACATGTAACGTTAAATATGACATGTGTTTATACTTGAAACCATGACTTGAAATATAACATGGAAGTTGACATGTAAGTATGCATAAAAAACATAAGCTTGGGAATTTACCTATTAAGTTAGGTCTACCCTTTGGGAATTTACCTATTAAGTTAGGTCTACCCAAATGCTTGAAAACTTGTAACATGTTTTGGGAAACATGATGGACATGACACTTAGATAATATAAGTGTGGCCAACTCGAGGTTGGGTTGAGTTTGCAACGTAAAACTACCCGGAACCGACCGGCCTAACTAGTAGTTGCAAACAATAGGACCCAATGTGAGAAGTTGTCATGTTGTGCTTGAACCCGAGGTTAGACCAATTTGTGGTGTAAAGCTACCCGGAACCGACCGGCTTAACTAGTAACCACAACAAAGTCTAATGTGAGAGGTGAAGGTGCATTAAGTAATTAATGCCACATTGTAGGGTTAAGTTAATTTGATTAATGACTCTTAACCAAATATGACATGGACAAATGGTATCATCTTCTAAAAATAAAATAAATCAACAATGAAAACTATATTTTTATAGTGAATATGAAGTGTTAAAAATACACATGTGTCGAATAGATATTTTTGATGATAAAAATATTCCTTTTATCATGTATACGCTTAGTTAAAAATACACATGTGTCGAATAAATATTTTTGATGATAAAAATATTCCTTTTATCATGTATACGCTTAGTTAAAAATACACACGTGTTGAAATAAATAATAGTTTGCTAGAAATATTATTATTAGCTTGTTCTGCATATATATACATGTGTTGAACAGGAAAAATGGATTAGCTGTTGAGTAAAGAAATTATTTGCGTGCCCGACAAATAGGTAAACCTTGATGAGTTGGCTGCCCAATTTTATTTATATATCAACTCCTGTGAATGCCATTGGATGCGGAGTGCTGGTTTTTCTGTGTGAAATAATAAACAACGCCATAGGATAGTAACAATTAATTTTGAACTACGCTACATGGCATACTTCTTGACGATAGGCATACTTCATCATATTCCACATAAGCAATTGGAGCTTGTGTGACGAGGTGGAAGATTTACCATACAAGCAAGAGGCTTGTATGGCGATGACTAAGTACTACAGGTTGAACTGATGACTGATATGGACTATATAAATTATAACGACAAATTGCCAGATTAATAAAAACCCCACACGGGTCTGGAGTTGACAATAATCACGTCGCTCTAGTTATTAGATACGGCACATGGAGTATTTATTTCCACACGGAAACGGGGTGACGGGAATTTATTCTCTGGAGTAATTATCAGTACATGCTCCCCCGTAAACACCAAATTATATCACTAAAAATATGTGAATGCTTTTTAGGATTTATTGGGTACCTAATATGGCCCAATAAATTTCCAAACCCCTCCCCGTACAAAGGAGGTTATGGCGAAATTTTTCGAAATATTAAGGCGTTAGTGAAATATTTGAAGTGAAAACGAAGTTGAAATTATAAAATGAACTATAGTTGAAATTATAGAATAAACTATATTTATATATATAAATATAACTATAATTAAAAGGAATAGAGGTCGTGCAGTTCGCGTTTCGGAATCGTAATTTGAAACGATTAGTACGAGAAATCCGACCATTGGATTTTCCCGAAACCGCAACCGCTGGGTTCGCCTTAGAAATACCTTCCCAACAGCACCAACCTTGTAAAAATCCAACGGTTGGATTGTCCGGAATGTTTAATTCAAATCTGAAGGAAAACAGCGCCCGAATCGTTTATATTTATATATAAATATAAATATAATTAAATTTAATCGAATAATGATGCTGAAGTTCGAATTTTGAAACCGTAACTTCAAACGACTAGTGTGGAAGATCCGACCGTCGGATTCTCACGAAACTGGAACCGTTGGGTTCGCTTTGGGAATACCTTCCCACTGATATAGACTTTGTAGAAATCCAACGGTTAGATTTTCCGATATGTGTAAAACAAATTAGGAGAAAAACAGCGCCAGTGCCACGGCACGACCTGAAACGTCGTTTAATTAAATATGGCCATTTTTAAATAAATAAAAATGGCGAAAAATCGTTATAAAATATTATAAGCAACATAGGTTGCAAATAAACCAATTGGGCTTGAATTGTTTGATACTTGATGGTTGTATGTGTATGACATGAAAATAACACTAAATAACTTAAGGATGGATGTCGAATGATATAACCACATACAGAATCGATTTAAATTCTAATGACGTGAATTATTTGAAAAGGCCGAGCTAACCCTCATTTCAAATAATTCAGCGAGCGATTCGAATTGGAAAATGCAAAGACGATTCAAGACCGACGATCTTCGTATCGGTTGGATGGGCGCTACTGAGGTTCCTAACCGGAGTAGCTACCGGAAGGGGACGGAAGTAGTAGCCGTCTAAACGTATGTGTTGATTGGACGGATATACGAGGAATTGACGCCTCCGGTTTCGTTCAGACCCAGGACGGACTTTTAAATGGACTGCGTGTCTGACATTGGATTTTGTTCTGTACTGATTGATCTCTGTTAAATATATATCTGTTTGGCGGCGGAGAATTTATTCTTTTGCTTAACGCCCTTCTCTGAGACGTACGAGCTCAGAGGTTATATATCGATGGAAATCAATCGTATGGAGTAGACTGCCTATGTGGCATGCCAAGATGCTATGATCAAGGCTTTTGTTGCAAAGCAAAGTCTTGTGGATGATGATCAAAGCAAGGTCTACGTGGCCTAGCTTTGTGTATTTCGTAGATTTGCGAACCTCACACCCCGGTATGAGTTAAAAACGGGATACGGACTGCAGGGAGAGCACGACGTTTCTTTCTAGCTATGGTGGTGTCAGTGACTTACCAGCCCTGACATATATATCTATTTTTCACCTTTGTGGTTGTTGAAATGCGAGGCGCCTCGATTATAGGTCTGTAAGGACCGGGAAATGTGTGTTCAAGAATAAATAATCCTCTAACGTAAGTGAGGACCGGCCCTGAAGCATCCAGGGGTTACCCAGAGTGTGTAGTCCCGAGGCATTTGCTAGAGTGTCTCGAAGCGGAGAGGAGCTTGCCCCTTGCCTTGACTCATGACGGAAATCCAATTTCCAATACGAGATAACGGATTCGATTGTAACTTATATATGACGACATAGTGGCATGGGACGCTCATGTCGCCTATGATTGATATTTATGATGCTATTTGTTTTCGAAACATATATGCACTAGTAATAATACCAAATGATTTTGCTTTATACGTATCAAGCATATTTGGCTATTATAAGGTAAAACTCTATCCTCCGGCTTGCGTTGCATTGTGTGATGGGGCCTGAGTCTTATAATGGCTTCATTCTTTCTAAAAGCATTGCGTTGTTTTAAAAAGAATTTACTTTGTTTTAAATGCACTAGCAATCACTGGAGTAAACCCGTTCCGCGAAAGCGGCGTGGTCCTATGATTTGCTATTACTGTTGTTTAACTGTTAAATAGATTCCTCATACCAGTCCCCATGACTGACTCGTTGTTTGTTTCGCTTTGCAAACGCGGGTGCCCTTATTTTCACATGGGCAGCCTAGTACACAGGTGACAGGTGGTTTTTGGTTCTGCACAGCTGCATAGCGTGCACTTTTGGCTCATGGCGAGGCTGACTTCATAGAGATGACTTAGATATTTTCCGCCATTACTGTATTTATATTATGATTCCGCCACTGGCGATGCAGACTGGTTTACTTTCCGTATTTCTTACTATATGTATATGCATTCCGCCTTCGGCGATGTAGACTGATACTCTTATTATGTCTCACTACATGTATGTATTCCGCCTCTGGCGATGATGACTGATCACTTTCTTTTTACTTACTAAGTATATCCCACGTTATGCTATTCTGATATTCCTACATGTTGTGATTCCGCTGTCATATCCATGTAAAATTTATTTTAATTATTGTTTCTGCTATTATCTGTACTCTGCTATGATGATTAATGTGTTATTTCCTAATGATTATCCTTAATACCGCCCCTCGTATTTTGGGATCGTCACAGTTGGTATCAGAGCTTTGGTTAACCTTAGTTCCGGGATCTAACACATTAAACACCTCGTCAGAATAGAATCAGTAGTGTTCTAATACGAGTAGCTCATTTGAGATAGGATTAGCAATGTCCTAGAATGAGCTAAGCAGATTAGCAAAACAATTTGATCAGTACATCATCATTATCTTTCCTTGTATTCCCTTGCTTTATCATTTATGAAAATTATCAAATCTGTGAGCTTGACTCTTTTTCTTGCTTATACAGTACTCTTAGATGGCTACGCGTGGAGCAGCAGCTAGAGGAGGCCGTGGAGGCCGAGGAGATGCAGCAGGAGGACGGGGGAATATCCCCGTAGTAGTCGAAGGTCCTATTATTCCGCCACCAGCACCAGAAGACTTTGAGCTCGACAAAGTAGCAAAGAGGTACAGAAATCTTGGAGGGAAACCTTTTACTGGCACTGGCACAGTGACCGAAGCTATCGCTTGGCTAAAGACCTGTGAGAAAATCTTCGAAGGTATGGGCATGGGAACTAACAACAAAGCCCGACTTGGCATTTGGCTCCTTCAAGAGGAAGCAGAGCTATGGTGGGATGCCATTACTTCTGGGGATGCAGCTGGTACTATCCGGACTTGGGAGCAGTTCAGGACTTTATTCAATGAGAAGTTTGTACCGGAACAAGCTCTAGAGAGGATGCGGGAGCAATTTGCTAATCTCCAGCAGGGAGACCTCTCTATTCAAGACTATCTGAATAAGTTCACTCAGCTATCGCGCTATGCTCCAGAGCTGGTTTTGACCGACACATCGAAGAATAAGAGATTCATATTTGGGCTGAAGCGCAAGTATCATGATAGAGCTATGAGCAACATCAAACTCTCTTTTACAGAACTAGTAGAGATGGCTTGCAACTACGAAGACATGGATGAGAGGCATGCTAGCCAAGACCGCGCTAAAATCCAAGCAGGGAATAAGCGCAAAGCCTCAACAGACCAACCCGAATCTAGCATCACCGCGGCCGCTACTCAAAAACCCGCAAAGATCCCGAAAGGAAACTGCTACAATTGCGGGAAGCCCGGTCATTTCTCTAATGTATGCAAGGCCCCAAAGAAGCCAAAGGCCAATGACTCTACCGAATGCTACAACTGCCACAAGAAGGGGCACTACAGCAGGAATTGTCCTTTGAAGAAGAACGCACAAGTGGCCCATGTCTATGACGGGAATACCCCCCCCCCCAGCTATCACCGATGGATCAGGTAAACCCGATTCCTTGGGAGGTACCCTTACTATCAAAAATATTCCTGTTTCTGTACTTTTTGATACTGGTGCATCACGTAGCTTCATTTCTGGTAACATTGTTAATAAATTAAAATTGAAAAGAGGAAAACTTAAAGAACCAATAAAAGTTCAAAATCCGATAGGAGGTTCTGTCAGTCTCGGTTCGTACTGTAAAGTACCTATTTCTTACTCTTGTTACAAATTCTCTTTTAAAGTGATTGTCATGGACCTTTCCGAATTTGATATTATTCTGGGACTTGATTGGTTGACAAAATATAAGGCCGAAGTTCGATGTGCCGAAAGAATCGTTAAAGTCGAAACGAAGCTTGGACCTATATATATACCAAGCCATGGCTCAGAAATAGATAGAACAGAATTTTGGTCTTCTTTAGAAGTTATTCCCCCTTCGATAGAAAAGATACCGGTCGTTAAAAACTATGCGGATGTGTTTGAAGAAGTAGAAAACTTACCGCCGCAAAGAGAAATTGAATTTAGAATTGATCTAACTCCTAACGCCCGACCAGTAGTACATCCAATACGAAGAATGGCCCCGAAAGAAAAAGAAGAGCTAAGTAGTCAAACCCGAGAATTACTTTGGAAAGGTCGGATCAGACCAAGCTTTTCAGCGTGGGGAGCCGTAGTAGTATTTGTCCCAAAATCAGACGGTACTCTAAGACTTTGCGTCGATTACAGGGATCTCAATAAACAAACACTGAAGAACAAATATCCTTTGCCCCGAATAGACGATATGTTAGATCAATTAAATGGAGCAACCGTATTCTCCAGGATGGACCTAGCTATAGGTTTCCACCAATTGCGTATAGCTGAAGACTGTGTTCCTTTGACAGCCTTCAGGGGTCCCGATTTATTCTACGAATGGTTAGTAATGTCGTTCGGCTTGTGCAACGCTCCGACATACTTCGTTGATCTTATGAACAGAGTGTTCCGTGCTGTGTTGAATAAATTTGTTCTAGTCTTCATCGATGACATTCTAATCTACTCTAAGTCGGAAGAAGAGCATGCAAAACATTTAGAACAAGTGTTGAAAATTCTAAGAAGAAATGTCTTGAAAGCTAAATTTTCTAAGTGTGTCTTCTGGAAGAATGAAGTTAAATTCCTGGGCCATGTCGTATCAAAAGAAGGAATTGCTGTAGACCCAAGCAAAATTACAGCGATTCAGAACTGGAAACAACCTACTACGCCCACAGAAGTTCGAAGTTTCCTTGGATTAGCTAGTTACTATCGGAAATTCGTTCAGGATTTTTCAAAGATATCAGGAGTATTGACAAAGCTTACAAAGAAGCATGAGAAATTCAAATGGACTCCCGAATGTGAAGAAGCTTTCCAAGAGCTAAAACTGAAATTGACAACCGCTCCAGTATTGACCATAATAGAAGGCAACCAAGACTTGACAGTATGGACAGATGCTTCTATTAGAGGGCTAGGCGCAGTGTTAATGCAAAAAGGCCAAGTGATCGCTTATGCCAGCCGTCAACTAAAGCCGCATGAAAGAAACTATGCTACTCATGATCTTGAGTTATTAGCTATCGTGTTCGCTTTAAGAATATGGAGGCATTATTTATTGGGCGAGAAATTCGAACTGTTTACCGATCATCAATCCTTGAAATACCTGTTCACCCAGAAAGATTTAAACCTGAGGCAACAGCGTTGGGTAGAATTCCTTGCAGCATACGATTTTGAAATTATATACACTCCAGGGAAAGCCAATGTTGTAGCAGATGCGCTCAGCAGGAAAAATGAAATCATTGCCAGTTTTATCATTACTTCTTCCTTGCAAGATAAGATTACTACTCTTCAGAAGGACGATGAATTCATTAAAAGGATTAGCCAGCGGATCCAAGAAGGAAAACCCTCAGATTTTAGCCTCGATAGCCAAGGGGTCCTAAGATTAAAAGGGAGAATTTGTGTGCCTGGAATTCCAGAGCTCAGAAGAGAAATACTTGATGAGTGCCATAAGTCCAAATTAAGTATCCACCCCGGTGTGAGGCAAATGTATAACGATATTAAACGCACATTCTGGTGGAAGGCGATGAAAAGAGATATTTCAATATATGTTAGCAGGTGCTCCACTTGTCAGCTAGTTAAGAGTGATCAGCAAAAATTGGCGGGATTATTACAACCCTTAGAAATTCCAGGTTGGAAGTGGGAACAAATCTCGATGGATTTCATCGATGGCTTGCTTAGGACTAAGAAAGGAAACGACAGTATATGGGTAATCGTAGATCGCTTCACGAAGACTGCCCATTTCATACCTGTCCGATCCAACAGAACGGCTCAAAGTCTAGCACAGATTTACTTCAAAGAAATTGTCAAACTTCATGGAGTACCGCTCAATATAGTCAGCGATAGAGATCCCCTGTTCACTAGCAAATTATGGGAAGCATTCCAGGAAGAATTGGGAACCAAATTAAATCTAAGCACCGCTTATCACCCTCAGACAGACGGCCAAACTGAGCGGGTGAATAGAATTTTAGAAGATCTATTGCGGGCTTGCGTTATCGATTTTGGAGGCTCATGGGAAGATCACTTACATTTAGCCGAATTCTCTTACAACAATAGCTATCAAGCAAGTTTGGGAATGTCCCCATTTGAAGCATTATACAGTAGACCGTGCAGATCTCCCGCATGTTGGGTAGAACCTGGCAACAGACTTGTGTTAGGGCCCGATATGATTCAAGAAGCATCGGATAAAGTCGATTCCATTAAGAAGCGATTAAAAACCGCACAGAGCCGACAGAAAAGTTATGCTGATGCGAGAAGAAGGGATATATCGTTTGCCGTTGGCGATTATGTTTATTTAAGAGTTTCTCCAATGCGAGGAGTAATCAGATTTGGCAAGACTGGGAAGTTGGCACCGAGATTTATTGGTCCCTTTCCTATACTTGAAAGGATTGGAACTCTTGCATATAGGGTTTCATTACCTGATTGGTTGCCTGGTGTACATGATGTGTTCCACGTGTCTCAACTCAGAAAACATGTTCATGATCCAGATCTTGTTGTAGAAGAAGCAGCACAACAGGATATTGACATAACTCCAGAATTAGCACTCAAGAGAGATCCATTAAAGATAGTTGGCAAAGAAACTAGAGAGCTAAGGAGGAAAAAGATTCATTTAGTCAAAGTGCAGTGGAGTAGTGATCCTAGAGACTGTACTTGGGAGACTGAGGAAAGCATTAAACAAGCCTATCCCAAATGCAGAGTGGACATCTCTGACTAACTCCGGTGCAAGGTACCTTTACAATACTTTGCATTTACATTTTATTTCCTGCTTAACTGTTATTTCCTTTTCGAGGACGAAAAGTTTTAAGTGGGGGAGATTGTAATAGCCCGAAAATTGTGAACCAGTTTAAAATTTTTTAATTAGGTTATTACCAAGAAATTTGAATGATTAAAATAGCATATTTCAATAAAATATAGAATTTGGTATGATAGGGCAGTTTGAAATTTAGAATACAAACTTTGTTTGACTGTACCGGGTGGAAAGTATAACAGATTTTAACAAAACTGAAAATATTTAAATCTCTTTATCAATACCTTTCTAACGAATCTGAAAAATTGAAATTTCATAACGGAAATCAAAAGTTATGGCCAAATGAATTTTCAGAAGGGTCGCTATATAGAATATATAGCCCTTGAAAATTGAAATTTTGCATACGACCTCGGAATTCGACGAAACCACTTTTGTTGGGTCCGGGATGTCAAATCATTGCTAGGTTTCAAATTTCATAATTTTTGAAGCTAGTATGTGAGCGGGGCAAAAGATAACGTGTTTGGTCAAATTCTGTTAAAATGGGTCGACCTAAAAATGGCCGTTTTGCAAACGAGCTCAGAATTCGACGAAACTGGTTTTGTTAGGACCGTATCGTCAAAACAAAGCTAGATTTATTTTTCTGGAATTTTTCGATTCAGTTTGTGGCCCTGGCAAATTGAAATGTACGTTTAAATTAAATATCGAATGTTTTATATTTTAAATTGAAAAATAACTGACTGTAACAGTCGAAATGGCCAACGAAACATATCCCATTGTGTCCGGAATGGAGGTATTTAGCTAGGGGCGACAGTCGTTGGGTTTAAAAAGGAGTCCGTTTGCAAAAACACTATTTAAAATTTTTCTATAAATATCGACCAATAGGAAATTTTCTTTAAAAAAAAACCTAAAAAACCCTAAGCCGCCAGACGAAACGAACGACGCTCGTCGTTCAAAGCTTTCCGACGAAAATCCCGCCGCCACAGGCGACGCCAGCCAACGCCACCACCCTCGATCGACGCCGCCCACCCCCCTCTTCAAATCCGACCAACCCCCGCCCTTCCTCCCTTCGCCAGCGTCGAGAAAAACGCCCAGAAAGCCGCCGACTTCACGTCGACGCCACGACTGCCAGAGGCGATCGCACCTGCTCCTCCGACCACCGATAGGACCGCCTCGCTTCCCTTTTTCAAGTCCCACTCTCTGATCGGAGCATAGATTCACGGATAGTCTGAAAATCCGAACCCTAGTTTCGAAACCAAAAAGGGGTATACAGCTAAATTGATTTTTACACTTTAAAGCGTTGCAAATTTGTAAAAATCATATCTTTTTGCTATGTTAACGAAATTCGATGAAACAGGAGACACCGTGACCGCAAGGAGGCTCTCTACATTCTAGAAGAAGCCGCGGATTTTTCTGACCTTCCTACGATTTTTAGCACCGCAAGAACCAATGTGAGGAATCTAAACTGTTTGTGTGAATGTAATCGCGTTGTATAAATTATATAAGCGAAGTGTAAATTATATACGCATTGTATACCTCATGTACATGTGTTGTATAAGTTATATTAGCAATGTATAAATTATACAAGCGTTGTTTGAAACATATATGCTTTAAATTGTGATGAAATGCAAGTGAATTATTATATTATATATATATATATATATATATATATATATACACTCCCCTCGTCCACAGACCATGGACGATATTTATTGCTTGTGATTGACGTGATATCATATGGTTTGACGAATGGTTGGAAATAATTGTTTGTGGTTGATATTATGGTTGAAAAATACCTTTATGGTTGAAAAATACCTTTATGGTCGAAAAATACCTTTGTGGTTGAAAAATACCCTCTTGTGGTTGAAACAAAATAGAATAGGATTGTGGAATTGAAAATAAAACATGCCGCCTGCGTGCGAACTAGATGCATGATCCCCATTGTCAAAAACCGCGAGGTTTTAAGGTAGAGGGAGGAGCCGTACTAGGGACGGTCCCGGTTTTAACTACCCTGCCGTTATGCTGCTGAAATTTTCTGAAATATTTATGTGTTAGAATAATTTTCATTCATTGAAACTATTTACATATGCTATATCGAATATTCATGTGTTGAGTTGCAATTCATTCGTTGAGTTGAAATTCATGTGTTGAATATTATTTGAATTTAAACAAATGGCTTTAGCGATAAAAATCACATTTTTATATATATACAAACTATATAGAATATTCATGTGTTGAGTTGCAATTCATTCATTGAGTTGAAATTCATGTGTTGAATATTATTTGAATTTAAACAAATGGCTTTAGCGATAAAAAATCACATTTTTATATATATACAAACTATATAGAATATTCATGTGTTGAGTTGCAATTCATTCGTTGAGTTGAAATTCATGTGTTGAATATTATTTGAATTTAAACAAATGGCTTTAGCGATAAAAATCACATTTTTATATATATACAAACTATATAGAATATTCATGTGTTGAGTTGCAATTCATTCGTTGAGTTGAAATTCATGTGTTGAATATTATTTGAATTTAAACAAATGGCTTTAGCGATAAAAATCACATTTTTATATATATACAAACTATATAGAATATTCATGTGTTGAGTTGCAATTCATTCGTTGAGTTGAAATTCATGTGTTGAATATTATTTGAATTTAAACAAATGGCTTTAGCGATAAAAATCACATTTTTATACATATACAAACGATATAGGATATTCATGTGTTGAATTGCAATTTGTTCGTCGAGTTGAAATTCATGTGTTGAATGGTATCGTCTTCTAAAAATAAAATAAATCGACAATGAAAACTATATTTTTATAGTGAATATGAAGTGTTAAAAATACACATGTGTCGAATAGATATTTTTGATGATAAAAATATTCCTTTTATCATGTATACGCTTAGTTAAAAATACACATGTGTCGAATAAATATTTTTGATGATAAAAATATTCCTTTTATCATGTATACGCTTAGTTAAAAATACACACGTGTTGAAATAAATAATATTTTGCTAGAAATATTATTATTAGCTTGTTCTGCATATATATACATGTGTTGAACAGGAAAAATGGATTAGCTGTTGAGTAAAGAAATTATTTGAGTGCCCGACAAATAGGTAAACCTTGATGAGTTGGCTGCGCAATTTTATTTATATATCAACTCCTGTGAATGCCATTGGATGCGGAGTGCTGGTTTTTCTGTGTGAAATAATAAACAACGCCATAGGATAGTAACAATTAATTTTGAACTACGCTACATGGCATACTTCTTGACGATAGGCATACTTCATCATATTCCACATAAGCAATTGGAGCTTGTGTGACGAGGTGGAAGATTTACCATACAAGCAAGAGGCTTGTATGGCGATGACTAAGTACTACAGGTTGAACTGATGACTGATATGGATTATATAAATTATAACGACAAAATGCCAGATTAATAAAAACCCCACACGGGTCTGGAGTAGACAATAATCACGTCGCTCTAGTTATTAGATACAGCACATGGACTATTTATTTCCACACGGAAACGGGGTGACGGGAATTTATTCTCTGGAGTAATTATCAGTACATGCTCCCCCGTAAACACCAAATTATATCACTAAAAATATGTGAATGCTTTTTAGGATTTATTGGGTACCTAATACGGCCCAATAAATTTCCAAACCCCTCCCCGTACAAAGGAGGTTATGGCGAAATTTTTCGAAATATTAAGGCATTAGTGAAATATTTAAAGTGAAAACGAAGTTGAAATTATAAAATGAACTATAGTTGAAATTATAGAATAAACTATATTTATATATATAAATATAACTATAATTAAAAGGAATAGAGGCCGTGCAGTTCGCGTTTCGGAATCGTAATTTGAAACGATTAGTACGAGAAATCCGACCATTGGATTTTCCCGAAACCGCAACCGCTGGGTTCGCCTTGGAAATACCTTCCCAACGGCACCAACCTTGTAAAAATCCAACGGTTGGATTGTCCGGAATGTTTAATTCAAATTTGAAGGAAAACAGCGCCAGAATCGTTTATATTTATATATAAATATAAATATAATTAAATTTAATCGAATAACGACGCTGCAGTTCGAATTTTGAAACCGTAACTTCAAACGACTAGTGTGGAAGATCCGACCGTCGGATTCTCACGAAACTGCAACCGTTGGGTTCGCTTTGGGAATACCTTCCCACTGATATAGACTTTGTAGATATCCAACGGTTAGATTTTCCGATATGTGTAAAACAAATTAGGAGAAAAACAGCGCCAGTGCCACGACACGACCTGAAATGTCGTTTAATTAAATATGGCCATTTTTAAATAAATAAAAATGGTGAAAAATCGTTATAAAATATTATAAGCAACATAGGTTGCAAATAAACCAATTGGGCTTGAATTGTTTGATACTTGATGGTTGTATGTGTATGACATGAAAATAACACTAAATAACTTAAGGATGGATGTCGAATGATATAACCACATACAGAATCGATTTAAATTCTAATGACGTGAATTATTTGAAAAGGATGAGCTAACCCTCATTTCAAATAATTCAGCGAGCGATTCGAATTGGAAAATGCAAAGACGATTCAAGACCGACGATCTTCGTATCGGTTGGATGGGCGCTACTGAGGTTCCTAACCGGAGTAGCTACCGGAAGGGGACGGAAGTAGTAGCCGTCTGAACGTATGTGTTGATTGGACGGATATACGAGGAATTGACGCCTCCGGTTTCGTTCAGACCCAGGACGGACTTGTAAATGGACTGCGTGTCTGACATTGGATTTTGTTCTGTACTGATTGATCTCTGTTAAATATATATCTGTTTGGCGGCGGAGAATTTATTCTTTTGCTTAACGCCCTTCTCTGAGACGTACAAGCTCAGAGGTTATATATCGATGGAAATCAATCATATGGAGTAGACTGCCTATGTGGCATGCCAAGATGCTATGATCAAGGCTTTTGTTGCAAAGCAAAGTCTTGTGGATGATGATCAAAGCAAGGTCTACGTGGCCTAGCTTTGTGTATTTCGTAGATTTGCGAACCTCACACCCCGGTATGAGTTAAAAACGGGATACGGACTGCAGGGAGAGCACGACGTTTCTTTCTAGCTATGGTGGTGTCAGTGACTTACCAGCCCTGACATATATATCTATTTTTCACCTTTGTGGTTGTTGGAATGCGAGGCGCCTCGATTATAGGTCTGTAAGGACCGGGAAACGTGTGTTCAGGAATAAATAATCCTCTAACGTAAGTGAGGACCGGCCCTGAAGCATCCAGGTGTTACCCAGAGTGTGTAGTCCCGAGGCATTTGCTAGAGTGTCTCGAAGCGGAGAGGAGCTTGCCCCTTGCCTCGACTCATGACGGAAATCCAATTTCCAATACGAGATAACGGATTCGATTGCAACTTATATATGACGACATAGTGGCATGGGACGCTCATGTCGCCTATGATTGATATTTATGATGCTATTTGTTTTCGAAACATATATGCACTAGTAATAATACCAAATGATTTTGCTTTATACGTATCAAGCATATTTGGCTATTATAAGGTAAAACTCTATCCTCTGGCTTGGGTTGCATTGTGTGATGGGACCTGAGTCTTATAATGGCTTCATTCTTTCTAAAAGCATTGCGTTGTTTTAAAAAGAATTTACTTTGTTTTAAATGCACTAGCAATCACTGGAGTAAACCCGTTCCGCGAAAGCGGCGTGGTCTTATGATTTGCTATTACTGTTGTTTAACTGTTAAATAGATTCCTCATACCAGTCCCCATGACTGACTCGTTGTTTGTTTCACTTTGCAAACGCGGGTGCCCTTCTTTTCACACGGGCAGCCTAGTACACAGGTGACAGGTGGTTTTTGGTTCTGCACAGCTGCATAGCGTGCACTTTTGGCTCATGGCGAGGCTGACTTCATAGAGATGACTTAGATATTTTCCGCCATTACTGTATTTATATTATGATTCCTCCACTGGCGATGCAGACTGGTTTACTTTCCGTATTTCTCACTATATGTATATGCATTCCGCCTTCGGCGATGTAGACTGATACTCTTATTATGTCTCACTACATGTATGTATTCCGCCTCTGGCGATGATGACTGATCACTTTCTTTTTACTTACTAAGTATATCCCACATTATGCTATTCTGATATTCCTACATGTTGTGATTCCGCTGTCATATCCATGTAAAATTTATTTTAATTATTGTTTCTGCTATTATCTGTACTCTGCTATGATGATTAATGTGTTATTTCCTAATGATTATCCTTAATACCGCCCCTCGGATTTTGGGATCGTCACAAAAGCGATTCACGATGAATGCGTGGGAAAAAGGGCGCGGTTGGCGGTTAGCATAATCCCTAGTGGCCCTAGGTGGTTGAACCCAAACCGAGATACGAAAACGTGCAATAGGTAAGCATAATCCCTAGCAGCCCTAGGTAGCATAAGTCCTAGTTGTACAAACAATAATTCATGTTGGAAGACCCTAGCTAGGTTTAGGGTAACAGTCCAAACCGATCTTAAGGATCATGGAACTATGTTAAAGTAATATAGAATCTCATGGGAAAGCCCGTATGGTCTACGGCAAGGGACTGAACATTTACATGGAATAAAACATACAAGTTGAGTAACCTATATATGCAATATATTAGGTTGACATGGACCATTACACGACTTTTGAGTGAGGGTCATTCTTGGTTAACACATGACACGGTGGGGATACTAGTACGGTAGGTGCAGAGCTAAAATACAGGATAGATATCACGGGGCGGTATACGTGACAGATATCTTGGGGATATTATACTTGATAGAAACCTGACGATGTGATACCTTGTTTTATCTTGACATCGTAATTTATCATGACACCTTAGTTTATCTGAGTTCAGTAGTTCATCCTGTTATTTTGATTTAGCTTATCAATCTTGTTATCATGCTTATGTTCATCTTAGTTTCTCATGTCAGTTAACTTTACTAGTTTTTATACTAATAGTAGATAGGGCTTACTCAGTCTTTTTGACTAACCCGTTTTGTTTCGCCTCTTTTCTTCCATTTCCCCCCCCCCCCAGGTTACAGGGAGGAAATATTGTTGTTTAGTTCGGACTTCTTCTGCTTGAAGGTCATCATGGATGGCTTGGACTTTTCTTGGCTAATGGCTACTTTACTGTTTTTACTTGGGGAATAATTTATGAAAATGTCTTTATGCTTCTTTACTATTGCAAGACAGGTTTTGATGTACTCTGATGTAAAAGGCTTTAGACCTTATTTATTCATGTTATGAAAGTTTGATTTTACTTCCGCTATTTTATATGTTCTGTCTTGTGATATTTCTGTGCATGTTTACCAATAATGCCCCTCTAAAGCTAGTGCATTCCTTTGCGAGTGACCCTAGCGGAGGCGGGGTGTTACAGAGAACTTAATTTATGGGACCTACTTAAGTTAAGAATGGACTAAAGTGTCAACAAAAAAGTTTCTTAAATCCCGTGTAAAGTTCTAAAACATATTATATTATATGAATCGAAGGGAGTATAAAGTTTGATTTGCACTTCCATAATTGCCTCCTATAAACTAATATTATTTTCAATTTGTGACGGCTCAAGCTTCCTTTTCAATTCATATATTCTATTTTATCTCTAATTCTGCAATTAATTATATTATATCGCATAGTTTACTACAAATATAGAAATACTTTTAGTAATTTGTTAATATATTTTTATGTTGCAAATAAGATTTGAATCCACTCTTTATCTTCTATTTTTATCTTGTAGTTTGACTCTCTATCCATAAAATACATCATTGATTGGAAAATAACATCACTTGATACTTAAATCATATAAATATTTGATATTGCAGTATAAGAAACATTGGTCGTTACTCTTTTGAACAAAGTGATTACATTCCATTCTAGAAATGTCAACCATTTCATTCCAGTTTTAATGAACAATTACCTTTCCCATTTTCAAATAGTTTTCATATAGCTTATGTTAGCATCATACTTTATAACAATCTTATATGCAGTAAATTAAGTGAAAAAGTAATAATGTGGAAATTTTCATGTCAACTTTGAAATATGAAATAACATACAGACTGCCAAGTTAGGATTTTTTTTATTGAAGATGATTGTCTATGCTTACTTTAATATCTTAAGCAATAACGCAACGTGCATATTTAAGATGTAACTGCATTCAATGGTAAATTTAAGACACCTGCAACATTGTGTTTACTTATCAAATAATCAAACACCAAAGTTAGATCGAAATTGATTCAATAAGTAAATAAACAAAATATAGCCTATACAAAGGCCAAGAAACTGAATTAAATAGCATACGGAAAGTAATTATAAATAATTCTAAAATATCCCAAGACTAAATCTAGATTTAGGTATATGTGAAATTAATTAAATAAATCATTTGTTGTGTTTTTAAGTCCTAACCAAACAACTTCCATCATTCATTTTCTGTTATCCTTTAAATTTGTCAATATGGATGAAAATTTTGCTAAAAGACTGAATTTAATATATTATTCTCCGAATAAATCCAAAAGTGGAGGGAAAATAAACATTCCAAACATGTACATCATCTCAAATTTGAGAACAGTTAACATCTGACCCCACATACTTTAATTGCCAAATAAGCATTTCAAACTAAGTTTATTTTATATATTCAGTAGTGCAGGAAAATACCTAAAGGAAAATACCTCTAAATTCTTCTCTTTACAGTAAAATTCGTCCTTATGGATAAAATCTTACCCCCGTGTCCTTATGCAACAATTTTTTGTTCATTTCGTCCTTCAGGCTAAAACCCTAGTTCAGTGCAACGAAGATCACACAATGAATCTAGATATGAATTTGATGGAAATGCCGCCCAAATCTATGAGGAATGCTAATAAAAATATGTCAAATTACTTAAATCAGAAGCAAGATTTTTTTTTTATTATATAATATGGCTAACATGAATATCTTCGTCATAATCTTTATCAACATTCATTTTGCCCAAATTTATGCAAGTATCATGACCATTTAATACTTCCATTGGTTGCAGATGATAATTAAAACATTGTAAAAGCAAAATCAGGCAACAATAAGTTAAAATAAATATATTACATCAATCATTTACACAACAATCAGGGAAGATGGATTTTTCACATCAACATTTGAGTATAATGATAGCCACACTATTCATAGGAATTTGTACAAATTAGGATAGCCTACTATGAAAAACTTGGGATAACGAAGGGGAGAACACATGACCAATATTACTATATTGTTCAAATCTACATGCTTGCATCTGTTATTTACATTTTTATCAAAAAAGGAAGCTTTTAAATACATTCACCTTTTCAATTAGCAGATCTGCCCTAATTTTATTATACTTTTTTTATTTTAGAAACACTAAGTTAACCCACAAGCTTAAAGTAGGGAACCTTTTCATTAGGAGATGGCTGCAAAGAAATCATATTAATGACATACTGCACATTTCCTAAAAGCCTCTACCTTTAATAAAGGAAAGTTTACATATACAGAAATATTTATTTTGGGTAACTTCCGCGTATACATTGTAACGTTACATATAAATTGTCTAATTTACTTTGGGCTGCTCTCTTGGGCTGATAATATAAAGCCCATTATCTCTTATCAATTCATGTATAAATAGGGGATTGTTTATCATTATACTTGTACAGCTTACAATCTTAATTCAATAATAATAAAAGATTTATCTCCCTTGCATCCACTGCCGTTGTTTTCTAATATGGTATCAGAGCTTCATCGCTAGGCTTAACGGCCGCTGATCCATCTTCTCCAAACTCGAAAGAGTGTTTTGCTGTCTTTCTCCTCAGGTTAAACTTCATCATCGGAGAAAGTCGATATACTGATAATCTATGCCATGCCATCCTCATTAATTCGATTGCAACTTATCTGCCTTGCCAAGAATTGATTAAGGGGCTGCATAACATCATTAGTAATCGGTTGAATCTATCAACCAAAGGGCCAATTCAAAGGAGTAGGAATTATATTAGAAACCATTATGCCCTGCCAGCAGACTAATCATAATTCATCATCATCACATTGGTCAATTTTGGTTGCAGCAACATCTCTACCACAATTCCTGAAATCCTCACCATCTCTCTGGTTGATCCATCTGTTGGTCATCATGGCCAATGAAACCGCTTCATCAGCTTCTGACAATGCCATTGGGGCAATTGACAGCCTAACAGTTGTAGACAAACTCACCAAAATTGTAATTAGTCCATAATCACAACTAATTACAGTACAATTAGATGAAATAACTACTTACTATGGAAACTACAAATCGAAACTGCAATCCAAGGATATGGTCTCGAATGATTCATCATGGGCATTTTGCCAGTTACCCCAAAGTTTACCATTGATCAAGAGAACAGAGTCATCAACAACGAAGAATACACAAAATTTCATAGACAAGACCGTATAATTAGCTCATGGTTGTTGTCCTCTATTAGTCAAAGCTTACTACCGCAAGTGATTGGTTGCAAAAACACTAATGACATAAGGACAACTATAGAAAAAAACTTCAACAATCAATCTGCAACCAAAGTCATGTTTTATAAAAGGCAATTGCAAAAGATAAGAAATATAATATTACCATGAGAGAGTACTTGAGCAAAATCAAATCTGTTTGCGACATGTTAGAAGCAGCAGGCCATAAGGTCCATGATTCTGAAAAAATTCTAACCATACTTAATGGTTTAAGTGATGAATACAAGGCTTGCGAAGCCATAATTTCCTCACAAAAGGAATTCTCCTCTTTACATGATGTTCACTCAATTTTACAATCCCACGAAGCTAGACTCGAAAGCAAGAAATATCAAGAAAGTGACTTCACCATTAACTATGCATTCAACAAAAATAATGATAACAACAAAAATCAAGCAAATAATAATTATAGAAGTGAAAAAACCTTTTAGAGAGGCAACCCCACCACCAGAGGTAGAGGTGGTAGAGGAAGAGGATGATGGAGCAACAGCAACAATCGACCAAAGTGCCAAATCTGCGAGGGCCATATTACTATCAAGTGATACTTCATATACAACTCAAACTACTCAACAAATCAAGTTAGCAACAATCAAAGGAACTCCAACTATACTACTAACATTGCACATGCACATGGTGGTGTGACCAATCATACAGATAGCTCACATTCAAGATGAATCATGGTACCTAGACTCAGGAGCCAGCAATAACATTACAAACAATCTTGACAATCTGAATCTTGGGAACAAATAATACAAAAGTAATCAAACTATAAGCATAGGCAACGGTAAGTGTGTTAAAAATTCTTATATTGGCACTGGTAGTATTACTGGAAATAGAAAATTATTTTTACATAACTTACTAATAGTCCCCACTATTAAGAAAAACCTAATTAGTGTGTCTCAATTTTCTAGGGACAATAACGTATACTTTGAATTCTTTCCCAAACACTGTGTAGTTAGAGACAACAAGGAAATTTCTTCAACAGGGTAATGCCGTGAAGGGACTTTACGAGTTCTATCTCATCAACTACAACTCTACAGTTAAAGAAAAATTATACTATAATCTAACTGATATAACTGATGAAAGTCAAACTAAAAATACATTTGATTTGTAGCATTACAAATTAAGTCATCCTAGTGTTGGTTTTGTAACCAAAATTGTTATGACAATAAAGTAAAATTTATTCCTGTTAAATTACCTTATGTTTGCACTTACTGTAATATAGGAAAAATGACAAACTACCCTTCACTGATTCTGTAGTTGAATATTCTAAACCTGGCTAATTAATTGCCACTGACATTTGGGGCTCATCTCCAATATTTTCTGATTATGGGTATAGATACTATATATCTTTTGCTGATGCCTGTACTAGATATACTTGGATATACTTCTTAAAAGCCAAATCTAATACTGAAAATGATGTCATGAACTTTATTAAGATGTTTGAGAATCATGTAAACAACCAAGTTAAAATTATACAATCTAATGGAGGATTAGAATATAAGCCATTGACTGATTATTTTAAAAATAAGGGGATTATACATAAAGTGACATGCCCATACACTTCTAAGCAGAATGGCTTAGCAGAAAGGAAACATAGACACATAGTTGAGTCAGACTTAACACTACTAGCTCAAGCATCTTTGCCACTTAAGTTTGGCACGATGCCTTCAGTACTGCCGTGCATCTAATAAATAGAATGCCTACCAAAGCACTGGAAGACATAACTCCTCTAGGAAATCTGTTTAATATAAAGCCTGACTACAACAGTCTGGAAACATTTGGTTGTCTATGTTTCCCGTACTTAAGGCCTTATAACACTCACAAACTTGACTATAAGTCTAAACCCTGCACATTCATTGGCTACTGCAATAATCAAAAAGGGTTAGATGTATAGACAAGTCTAGCAGAATATTTACAAGCAGACATGTTATTTTTGTGGAAAACATCTTTCCATATAGCAGATCAGATATACAAACCAAAGCCAAAAATATATAACCCAAAGGTTAGTATACCTGATCTGCACAATATTCCTGACATGTGGCATCAAAAGAATGGTAATGAGGCTGCTAGTATTGATTCTGAAGGCCACCACAGTTATAATGAACCTGATGATGATCTACCAGAACAAATTAGCCACACCAGTCAATCACCTACAGAAAAAGACCATAGTCAACCTTAAGCAATAATAGAGAAAACACGCAATGATAACACTCAATCTCTCAACAATAGACTAGAAGATTTACCAACTCAACAACCACATGTTCAAACTGGACATCCAATGATAACCAGGTCCAAGAGAGGCATATTTAAGCTAAAGGCATACGCTATAGTGATCACTGAAGAAGGGCCAAGTTGTTATCAACGAGCAGCTAAGCATAAGGAATAGAGAAAAGCAATGGATGAAGAATACCAAGCACTAATGAACAATAACACATGGCAACTTGTAAACCCTCCAAGCAACAAAAACATAATTGGGTGCAAGTGGACATACAGGTTGAAGAAGAATACAGATGGATCCATCAATAGACACAAAGCAAGACTCTTTGCAAAGGGGTTCACACAAGAATTTGGTTTTGACCACAATGAAACTTTTTCACCTATAGTGAAACCCTCTACCATCAGACTCATACTCACCATAACATTAAGCAATTACTGGAAGATCAAGCATCTAGATGTCAACAATGCATTCTTAAATTGGAATTTACATGAAGAAATATTCATGCAACAACCACAAGGATACACACAGGACCCAACACTAGTATGTAAATTAAATAGAGCTATCTACGGGATGAAGCAAACACCAAGAGTATGGTTTGAAAGACTCAAAGCAAGCTTAGCAACATTAGGATATTCACCCACCAGATCTGACACATCAATATTCACGAAAAAATAGTGAATCATCCATTACCTATATATTAATATACATGGATGACTTAATAATCACAGGTAGTGGTGAAACTGAAGTAAGGAAAGTAGCAGATTACTTAATCATTCAGCTCTCAATAAAAGACTTGGGGGAAGTATCCTACTTTCCTGGAATAGAAGTTAAAAGGAAATCAAATATAGAAGTTCATCTTTGCCAAAGAAAGTACATCGCAGAATTACTAAAAAAAATATGATTGAAGAAAATGGACAACCCACTCCTATGATATCGAATCAACACTTTGTTGTATATAACAATATGATTTTGGTTTGATGATAACAAACATATATATATATAATATATTAAATGTGTTTGCAACTGTACTATTCTACTACATCACATACAGAAACAAATATTTATATTTGAATATAATACCATTGCACAAAAATTTATATATTCAAGCAGTATTTTATTTCGACATTTCAATAGTACAAATTTCACAACTCCACTATTGTACATTTCAGTGATTTATTACGTTCAGCTCTCACTACAACACTCGATATTCACGCAGTTACATTTTCAGTGTCATGTACAATTTCTTATACATTGCTCCTCACTACATTTCACTCAATTCACTCATATACATTCATTCACTCACTGACACACTTATCTTCAGTCTACTTCAGAGTCAGTCCAGTCACTTGCATACATGTCACAGAAAAACACAGAGTAGACTGGAACCAAATTCGATTTAAATTCTAGTAGATATAATTTTGTTTTAAAATTTATTTGCCTCAGAATTTTGGTGTGTTTCTCATCATATTTCTTGACATGGTCTGATATGCATATTCATCCGTCTGTGTCTAGATTGCTTGTGATATTCACAGTGAATCATTGTAAATATCACGAGGTAGACAATATCTCAAGTGCTCACATATATAAACTGCACATACACAATACATGTATACACATACATGTGTATGTATATACACATATATTTTTGTGCAGGGGCAATATGGTCAAACATTTGTAAGTGAGCATGAACCAAGATATTCAATGCAAGTGGCAAAGTAGATGTGGAGCAACACTCATATACAAACATATGTGCATATATTTACACACATACACACAATTGTGCATATATAAACGAATGTATACATTAGTGTACAAGTCCACATAATGATCATGTCAAGTCACAACTGCCAAAGCACATGGCCGAGCAAGTCCAAGCATAAAGCAGGAAAGTGAGAAAGCATGAAAATTGGCACAAATCAGTGAAACACAAGTCTGGTTCGAGCATGCATATTACATATACATGGAACCACAAATATTAAAGTCAAGTCAGAATACTCAAAGCACACAAGTGGTCACAAAGGTGACAAAGCACAAGAGTATGTGCAAATACAATGCAATGCAAGTCAGGTCACAAGAAAAGCAAGGACAAGGAGTGCAAAAGCTTTAAGTTACAAATGTCAATATATTTGTTAACCCCGTTATAAAAACGCGGTTCCAAAATGATGTGTTGACCGTAATACAACTTCGTAGATCAGATACACCTTAATGAATGAGTCGGTCGTTCACTGTTGCCAGCTGGACTGGTCGTTCATTCATCGTTACATGAACTGGTCGGTTGAACAGCCTTCTAGCACCATTGGTCAGTCGAGCAACCTCTTCACTGATCGGTCGAATGGTTCTCTCGCGCAATGGGTCGAGCACCATCATACTGGTCGGTCGAGCAGTCCACATGCACTACTATATACATGTATGAAGAAAAGGACTTGCGAACATTTCGTGTTGGGACCGTGTGCATGTAAATAATAATATGAGCCATGCATGAAGACCAGACACATGAATCGTGAAATGAACAACTAACACAACATGCCATTACACAAGTATTTACATGAAGCGTGTTTGTGTATGGACAATATTTACATAAGCTTGAGGCCCGAAATATAAAGCATGGCGTGCCATCACGCTCAAAGAGGGAATGGAATGTACATGAAGGTGGATGGGTAAACTGCATATAACGATGTAAAAACAACAGAGCGTCCTAGAATTCTTATGGGAAGATCACGTCACGTGGACCAGGCACGTTATACTTTTGAATGGATCAGCCTTATAATAATTAAGTGGCATTGGCGTAATTATATAGGTTGGCATCCTAAAAGCCACGTGGATCCCAAAGGCTTTATATATGTTATGCGTGGACTAGTGTTGATGTGAATATATGGTTCAATATATATACTATAGAGTATAAATGAGCATCATGCGAATAACATAATGGTGTATATGTAACAAATATATGATGCGAGTTGGTGAAAGGAACAAAGGGTCTTTCACGTGAAGCACGTTCACATGTAAACAAGTTTCATATAGGCTTAATGTTTAAAAGAAAAGGGAAGGCCACGTTATCATGGGATTGGTGATACTGTGAATACATGGATCAACTCCAAATGAAGGCACGTGGTCGGTCAGTGTGAATATTAAATGGGACCGGTCACAAGAAAAGACATCAGTGGCAATTTTGTAATAAAAGGTGTCGATCACAAATAATTATATAGTGGTCGGTCACAACATCAGGTCGTTCGCTTCTTTTAGGTCGCGCATACTCTTTAAGGGTCGTTCGTGCATATATCTTGTGGGTCGCTCGCGCATGCTCTGGTCCAGTCGGAAATCATATTATGGTCATGCATGCCAACTGTCCAGTGGCATTTTCGTAAATACTTCCATGAACGACCCAAACCCTACACACCTAAATTACAACTCTGCCACTACCCCCAAACTACCTATAAATACCCCACTTCTCAACCATTCAAGGAACCGATCTTTCTACCCCGAAGGGCTGTCCAAATTATTTGTCCACCACTCTCAAGCACTCTAAGCTCCATTAATGGTTTCTCTAACTTAATCCATCTTCCTCCAACAACAAATTGACCAACTCGCTCCATTAGAAATCTCTCAAACTCAATTCAAGTGATCCCGAACCTCATTAATTCTCTCTCAAAGATCTAAGACATATTCACCATGGAACTAGTGAAGATCATCTACTTGTTCAAGTGATTGAAGATCTACACAATTATCGTCATAAATCAATAGATCTCGTCGACTCCTTCGTGAATTCTAGTGAAATTAAGAGCAAAAAAGAGAGAAAATAGAGGAAATCATTGTAAAAGAGAGAAAATAGAGAAGATCATTATAAAAGAGAGAAATGAGTGATATGAGTGAATTCATGTACTTTGTAAATCTAAAAGTGATAAAGAAAGCTTTTCTTATAGTGGACGTAGTCTATTTTTAAGCCGAACCACTCTAAAATTCTTTGCTTTCTACTATTTTCTTTTTATTTTGTGTTTGTGGCTCCATAATCTCGAATCCTACCTTTTGGTGAAGTGTTATAAAAACACCTTTTGTGTTGTGGTCGTTTTTTGATTTCAACATATGGCGCCCACCGTGGGGCCATGATTCACATTCTCAAGGAAATTTGAAGCCTGCTTCTACGATAGATTCTCTAAATCTAAGATCTAGGCCATCTGACGAATCTTCTCCCATAGGTTGAGAGCTTTACCCGAAATAATGGCAAAATCTAAGAAAACTGCAAGTAAAACCGTTGGAGAAACCAACAACGTTGCTAACGACGAAGCCACACCACTTACCAACCGCTTTGAAGTTGGAGAAAACTCAATAGGTGGAGCCGGAGTAACCAGAGTGGAGCTAGATGTCATTGTAGCCAATTTAAACCAACGAATGGAGACTTCGAATAAAGCTTTGATGGATGCTAATGAGGCTCTGATGGAAAAAATGAATGATCTTCTAACTGCTCAAGCAAATCCCGCTCCTCCTCAAAGAGTTCACGTCAACCTTGAGGATAACATGAATTTGTTTTCTTCTGATCATCATCGTAATGATAACATGGAAGGGCTTGATGGCTATGAAAGTGAAAAAGGCGACGCTGATGTCCAAGACTCAAAGCTGAAGACCAAAAGCCATTCCGATTGAAATACCCGACGAGTTGCTAGTACCGCCAAAGGGACACTTCCCCACAGTGGAGGTAAAAGACCTAGATCCTCTAATCGCGATCACTTGCCAGGACGAGCATCCGGAAAAGAGATCGAGGTCCGCTCCGCGGAACAACATAATTGAAGGAGTATATCAAGGATATGGTAAAGCAAATCATGAAAGATAGCATGGCCCGCAATGACAGTGAGAGGGAATGGGACTTCTCCCCCAGCAAAAATCCGTTCACTTAAAGGATTCACAAAGCGGAGTTCCCTAAAAAGTTCACTCATCCTACTCTGCCTTCATACAACGGGACTTCTGATCCAAATCACTTCCTGTATAGATATGAATGGCATATGAATGCAGCCAAAGCGACAGACGAGATCAAGTGCCTATGCTTCCCTCTCTATCTAGAAGGTGTCACATCATTATGGCTCACAAGGTTGCCGCCCAAATCCATTGACCAATTTGACGATTTGACTCTAAAATTCAAGAAGTAGTTTAGGCTACAAGCAACGAAGGCTAAGGATGTTATATCTCTGACATCAATGAAGCAGAATCCGGGAGAATCTGTTAAAGCTTTCCTCAAAAGATTCAATATTGCTTTGTCCGAGGTGGGGAATCCTGAACCTCGCATGATCTTAATGTTTCTTATCGACGCCATAGATGAGAAGAGCGAATTTGGTAGATGGATTAAAATGAAAGAACCAAACACGCTTAAGAAATTCTATAAAAGCAGAGGAGTATATGAGAGTGGACAATAATCCTATGGCTCTTCAGATTATTGAGGGTAACCAACTTCTTGAAGCTCCCGAAAAAGCTGCTACTCAATACAATCAGAAGAATCCTGGAGGTCAAAAGAGAGGAAACGACGTGAAAGATAATCGGGACGCCAAGAAGTCTCACCTTTTCTACTCATCAGAGCTCACGCCTTTGAATGACACTCCTGAAAATATCTATCTTGCAACTAAGTGAAAAGTCAATGTGTATGACTTAAGCAGGATCTATATGGATATAGCGGAAATGTAGATGATATACTAACTAGCTAATATACAATATTTACGCAGGTAAAAGCTAAGCTATAGAAATATATCAAAAGTAATTGCAATAAGAAATGACACCAGGAATTTTATACTTGTTCAGACTTCCCGCACTACGTCCAGTCCCGAAGCTCCTCTTCGGAATTCACTATCATGCCCTCTCTTAACCCGAAGGAATTGGTCAGTACACCTGAACCCCAACAAGGATGCCTCTCGCCTGAGCAACTATACAGGACTTCAACAATTACAAGTGTTTTGACTTCTGCTTTGTGTTCTTGAATCAACACGGATAGTCAGTGGTTTAAGTACACCCTTCCTATAAACTTATCCTCAAGTATTTGAAGTGAATGCAAAGATTTGAAGGAAGTTAGCTGCTTGTGGAATCAAGATATGAGAAGTGTTATCAAGGATTCAACAAGTAACTTGAATTTAGAAGAGCTTTTGTTTGCAAAGTATATAGAAGAATAAATCAGAAAATAGAGAGAATATGATCAGAATTGGTGATTTGGAAAACACGTTTGAAGTGTTTATATAATAGTAGAAAGGTAGCAATTCTTCATAAAGAGTTTTAACCAAAAGAAGTTTCCATTTCCTTTCAGAAATGAAGAGATTTCTCTTCATGAATAGAGACAACCTTTCATAAAAATATTTGCTGTTTGAATCAGTCGATTGGTTAAAAATAATCAGTTGATTGGTTGAATTAGACTTTAAATCGTTTGGATAAAAAAATTTCAAAACTAGCCGTTATGTACAAAAATTCACTGACCAGTCGACTAGTCATTTATCTACCAGTCGACTGATAGAGTTGTTTTTGTACATTTCTGGCTTTTTATAGCCTTATAAATATATATCTTTGTTTTGTATATTCGTGTTATACTTGAGGATAGATTTTAACATAATTCTAACACTACTCAATGTGTATATATATATATATATGTATATATATATATATATATAAATAAATAAAACCTTATCTCTATGACACGATTTCCATTGCAACTTCTTTTGTTGGCATTAATCAAAATCTTGTTTTCAACATTCTCCCCCTTTTTGAATGATGACAACATATCTGATTTTCTACCTCTGAGTATTTGCTCCCCCTAAATTTCTGCAACATTTTGTTAGTTCGATAAAGTTATAATCTTACCGTTTTGATTCTTGCAACAAAATGTTAGCACATATATTCTCAATAAATAAATTTATTATCAAGAGCATATATAGAATGCATATAATCATGGAAATATTTCTCCCCTTTGTCGTAGATTAAAAAGTAATTAAACATGATGAGCACAAAGTAATCGAATAAAATTTAGAGATCTTTGAAAGATACAATTCCTAGTTCTCGTCAAAGTCTTATGAAAGAATTTTATAAAAGGGGTTTAATAAAGATGTCAACAATTTGGTTTTTTGAGGTTACAAACTCTAAATTAATTATTTGTTTTTCAATATTGTCTGTCAAGAAATGATGTCTGATATCAATGTGTTTAGGTCTAGAATGGTTTACCGGATTCTTAGATAGATTTATTGCGCTTGTATTGTCGCAATAAATTGTAGAATTAGATAAGTTTACGTTGAAATCTTTTAGTGTTTGCTGCATATATATTACTTGAGCACAGGCTATGCAACAGATATGTATTCAGCTTCGCATGTTGACAATGAAACGCAATTTTGTTTCTTGCTGAACCAAGATATAAGTGATTTACCGATAAAGTGACATGTTCCACTTGTACTCTTACGATCCGTCCGTGATCCTCCAAAATCAGCATCACTACATGAAACTAATTCAAAGGAACAGTCTTTCGGATAGAAGATTCCAAAATATTTAGTACTACTAAGATAACGTAATATATGTTTAACTGCTCTCAAATGTGATTCTTTTGGATTAGCTTGAAAACGAGCACATAAGAAAATACTCATCATAATATCCGGTCTACTTGCAGTTAAATACAGAAGTGAACCTATCATGCTTCGATATAGCTTTTGATCGACACTTTTACCATTTTTATCTTTATCTAAATGTGTTGTCGTGCTCATTGGTGTAGGTTTACTAGACGTGTTTTCCATTCAAAACGTTTTACTAAATTAGTACAATATTTTACTTGATTAATGAAAATTCCATCTGACAATTGCTTAATTTGCAAACCCATAAAGTAAGATAGTTCTCCCATATGTGACATTTCAAATTCGTATTTTTGAAAATTCTTGACATAATTGATCATTCGTTGATCCAAAGATAATGTCATCTACATATATTTGCACTATTAGAATATCTTTTTTTTATCTTTCTTGATAAAAAGTGTTTGATCAACCTTTCCAATTTGAAATCCTGAATCTACTAAATAAGTTTTGAGACGTTCATACCAAGCACGAGGTGCTTGTTTCAAACCATATAATGCCTTTTTCAGTTTAAAAACACGATTAGGATATTTTTTATGAGCAAATAGTGGAGGTTGTTCAACATATACTCGTTCTTTAATATAACCATTCAAGAAAGCACTTTTAACGCCCATCTGATATAGTTTAAAGTTATGATGACAAGCGTCTGCTAATAGGATTCGAATTGCTTCTAGTCGTGCAACTGGAGCAAAAGTTTCTTCATGATCTATGCCTTCTTCTTGATTGTAACCTTATGCAATAAGTCTAGCTTTATTTCTAGTGATATTACCCAATTCTTCTGCTTTATTTTTGTAAACCCATTTTGTTCCAATGACAGTTTGATCAGTCAGTCTTGGAACTAATTCTCATACTTCATTATGTTCAAATTGATTTAATTCTTCTTGCATTGCAATTATCAAATTTTGATCTGTAGATGCTTCTTTAGGGTTTTGGGTTCGATATTTGATAAGAAGGCTACATTACTTACTAAATTAAGTTGACTTCTTGTTCTTACGTTTGAAATTATTTCTCCAATGATATTCTGAGTCGGATGATCTCGTAATATTCTTGGTGGAGATCTAACTTCATTAACAGGAATATTTTGATTATTGATATTATCTTGAGTTTCTGTGGTATTGTTGTCTATGTTATCGTGAACAATGTTTTCATCTTCTCTACATATATCAATATCATCGTCATGTAAAGAATTATTTTTCATAATATCTGAATTAAATGAATTTTGAATAACATTTTCGTCAAACGAGACATGAAGTGATTCTTCGATTTTACTGGTTCTCTTGTTGAAAATACGATAAGCCTTGCTACGCTCAGAATATCCTAAGAATATTCCTTCGTTAACTTTTGAATCAAATTTACCTAGCTGATCTTTTGTATTTAAAACAAAGCATTTTGAACCAAAAACTTTGAAATAAGATACATTTGGTTTTCTACCAGTAAAAAGCTCGTATGGAGTGTTTTTAGTAAGAGGTCGGATAGAAACACGATTCAAAACATAACAAGCTGCTGCAACTGCTTCAGCCCAAAAATGTTTCGGCAGTGTACTTCCATTTAATAATGTTCTTGCACATTTTTGTAAAGTTCTATTTTTACGTTCTACAACTCCATTTTGTTGTGGAGTTCTAGGAAAAGAGAAATTATGAAAATTTCCTTTCGTTTGACAAAATAAATCAAATTTCTCATTTTCAAATTCTCCTCCATGATCACTTCGTATGTTCTTTATTTTTAAATCATATAATATTTGAATTTGTTTGACAATTTTTTTTAAAGATATCAAAAGTGTCACTTTTGTTCTTTAAAAACATAGTCCAAGTGTATCTTGAAAAATCATCAACAATTACAAACACATATCTACTATGATTTATGGACTGAACTTGAGTTGGTCCGAATAGATCCATGTGTAGTAACTCAAGCGTTTGTAAGGTTGATATGACCTTTTTAGATTTAAAAAACGATTTGGTTAACTTTCTAAGTTGACAAGCATCGCATAAATTTTCAGTTTTGAATTTTATATTTGGTAATCCTTTTACAAGATCATTTTTAGATATCTTGTTTATTGTTTGGAAATTAAATGGCAAAATCGTTTGTGCCATAACCAAGGATCATTGTCTTTGGCTATAAACACATACTTGGATTATTATTAACTGCCATATTTAAAATATAAATATTTTTGTCTTGATTTCCTTCAAAAATAAGATTTTGATATGAATCAATTATACTACATTTTCAGAAAATGATATTTTAAACCTTTATCACATAATTGACTAATACTTAATAAATTGTGTTTTAATTTCTTAACCAATAAAACATCTGAAATAAGAGATGAATTAGATATACCGTAATTGCTCACATTGCCTTTGCCGATGATATATCCTTTGGAATTATCTCCAAAGGTGACAGCTCCTCCTTTTGAGTAAATGATGTTTGTTAGCATCTCCTTGTCTCCTGTCATGTATTTTGAGCGACCACTATCTAGTATCCATTTTCCTCTATTTTTGTTGAGTGGGACCTGCAAAAAATAATTTAAAATTTTCATTGGTACCCACTTCCTCCGTTAGGGTCCTAAGGGTTAAGTATTAGGAAGCCAACCCCAAGAGGGTTCAGGATCCTTTTTGAAAAATTAATTATCATTATAATAAACGTAATCTGAAAAGTTTTTAATATATTTATTCCTAATAAGAACATTATTTGTCTTCGGAATCCATATACTAATATTTCCCGAGTATTTTTTCTCAGTAGAAATATTTAATTTACTACTAGAAATTTCTGGTTTAATATTAGAATTTTTAGAACTGGATTTCCTTTTTGATTTTAATTTTTTATCATACCCTAGTCCTTTTTTACAAAAAACCGGTTGAGAATTTTTTAATATTTTAGAAAAATTCTCTCTATCTTTGTTAAAGTTATTAACATTTTTATAAATGCTTTCTAACTTAACTTTAAAACTAGAATTTTCCAATTCTATAATTTTAACTTTAGTATTTAAATCATGATTTTCAGAAGTTAATAAATCATTTTTATTCTTTTGACTCTCGATTTCTTGACTCAACATAGAAATTTGAGAATTTGCTACTGAAAGAGATTCTTGTAATTTTCTAATTTCATTTTCTAAAATTTCTTTCTCATCTTTTAAAAGATCTCTCTCAAATTATGCTTTCTTTTTATCTTCGTTATCTTGTTTAAACTTTCGCTTAAACATTTTCCTGGACTCTAAGATTTCAGTATTAATTTCTACTAATTCATCAAAAGTAAAATTACTTACATCATTATCCTTAGCCATGAAGCATACATTTTCTTGCTTACTATCGCTGTCACTTTCAGAAGATGAATCCGAGTTGTCCCAAGTGATTGAAAATGCTCGTCTCTTTGATTTTTCCTTTTTGCGATTTTTCTTCAATTCTGGACAATTCTTTTGATAGTGTTCGGTCTTGTGACAATTAAAGCATTCTACCAGTGCAGGGTCAAGCTCTTTTGATGAATTCTTTTTCACATTTTTTATTTGGCCTTTTCTGTATTTTAAAAAATTTCAAAAAATTCTTTGCTACAAAAGCAATATCTTCTTTATTTGAATCGGAATCTTCTTTCTCAGCATGGAAAGCTAAATTTTTCTTATCTTATATTTGTGCTTTCTTTGCATACAAATTTACTTCATAAGACATTAGATTACCGATCAACTCTTCTGGTTTCATGGCAAAGAGATCATTAGCTTCGTCGATTGCTAACACTTTTCTCTCCCATTCGTCCGTTAAAGAGTTCAAATTTTTTGATACTATATCGAAATTGGTATAATTTTCTCCTAATCCTAATAAAGAGCGATAATGTTTTGGAAACGTGAATACATATCATTTATGGATTCATTTTCATTCATCTTAAAATTTTGAAACTGATTCTTGAGCATAGATATTTTGCTTTGTTTAACCTTGTTAGTTCCTTCATGAGTAATTTGGAGTGTTCTCCAAATTTCATATGCTATGTTGCACATACAAATCCAGTTAAACTCATTTCTATTTAAAGCACAATGCAATATGTTCATAGCCTTAGCATTGGCAGTAGCCTCTGCTTTTTCAGATGCAGACCATTCAGTAAATAATTTAGTAGGTTGTGTGTACTCTTTTTGTGTGATATTCCGTGCATCAAAACTATTTTCTTGCATGTATATCCTCATTTGTGTAGCCCAATAACTATAGTTCATGCCATTAAAGAAGGGTGGTCTAGCAGTGGATTGGCCTTCAGAATACCCTGTATTATTACTAGTGCTAGTATTATTATCCATATTGTCTAAATATCAGATAACGGTTTTATGGTTAAATGATGGCCTTGCTTTGATACCAATTGAGAAGTCGATGTGTATGGCTTAAGTAGGATCTATATGGATATAGAGGAAACGTAGATGATATACTAACTATCTAATATACAATAGTTACGCAGGTAAAAGCTAAGCTATAGAAATATATCAAAAGTAAATGCAATAAGAAACGACACAAGGAATTTTATACTGGTTCGGACTTCCCGCCGTACGACCAGTCCCAAAGCTCCTCTTCCGATTTCACTATCACGCCATCTCTTAACATAGAGGAATAGGTCAGTACACCCTAGCCCCAACAAGGATGCCTCTCGCTTGAGCAACTATACAGGACTTCAACAATTACAAGTGTTTTGACTTCTGCTTTATGTTCTTGAATCAACATGGATAGTCAATGGTTTAAGTACACCCTTCCTATAATCTTATCCTCAAGTATTTGAAGTGAATGCAAAGATTTGAAGGAAGTTAGTTTCTTGTTGAATCAAGATATGAGAAATGTTATCAAGGATTCAAGAAGTAACTTGAATTTAGGAGAGATTTTGTTTGCAAAGTATATAGAAGTATAAATAAGAAAATAGAGAGAATATGACCATAATTGGTGATTTGCAAAACACGTTTGAAGTGTTTATATAATAGTAGAAAGGTAGCAATTCTTCATGAAGAGTTTTAACCAAAAGAAGTTTCCATTTCCTTTCAGAAATGAAGAGATTTCTCTTCATGAATAGAGGCAACCTTTCAGAAAAATATTTGTTGTTTCGAATCAGTCGACCGGTTAAAAATCATCAGTTGACTGGTTGAATTAGACTTTAAATCGTTTGGATAAAAACTTTTCAGAACTAGCCGTTATGTACAGAAATTCACTAACCAATCGACTGGTAGAGTTGTTTTTGTACATTTCTGGCTTTTTAAAGCCTTATAAATATATATCTTTGATTTGTATATTCGTGTTATACTTGAGGATAGATTTTAACATAATTCTAACACGACTCAATGTGTGTGTGTGTGTGTGTGTATATATATATATACACATACATACATATATATATAACCTTAACTCTATGACATGATTTCCATTGCAACTTCTTTTGTTGGCATTAATCAAAATCTTGTTTTCAACACTAAGAACTCTGAAGAATATGCAGAACCAAATCCGATAAGGGTAGGCGATAAAGCGGCAAACTTGGGAAAGTTCTGTAGGTTTCACAACCAGCCTGGTCATAACACTAATGAATGCCAACATTTGAAGAACCTCATAGAGGAATTGATCAGGAAAAACAGGCTGCAGCAGTATGTATAGAATCCACAAGCCACAAATCCTTCTGCAATTCCCCAGGGACATGGGATATCAAATGGTCAATCTGGTCCAAGCAACACATCTCCCGCTCAAATCAATGCAAAGCCGGTGATCAACTGATAACCGATGGTGGTGCTCTAATTTCAATGGCTTGGACGAAGCGATCATCATTGCTACAACTTTATTTTCATGCTTTACTTCATGATTTACTTCATGTTGTATGCAAAATTCCTGTAAAACAGTCTGTAATACTTTACAAACACTGTACTAAACATTAAGCTCTGTGATTAAGAGCATATCTACCTGAATAAATTTCTTGGTTGCAAAATTTTATGTCAAATCAAAACTTGCTTAAAAGATGATTTCATATTGCAGGCTATTTGTCGAGCACTTGTTCCCTTAAAATATGACGAAATATAGTGACCCCAACAACACTAGTTCAAGCGCCAAATGCTATAAATATCAACATGCACAAATGCAAAAATAGAAAAGCATCACCTTGGAAACTGAATGGGAAGAGTCGCAAAGATTCATACAACGAACAAGCGCCACGACAAACAAATGAGAGGGTTGTAACTTTCGTCGAAGGGGCACTTCCCCAAGTGAGAGGTTCAAATCCCTAGTTCCTAAATTGAGATAGCCCGCTAAGTCAAGCGTTCGACAAAGAAACTGGTGCCTGCCCCGTAGAACAATACAATAGCCATCCAATCCAATTGGGTAGCATCTAATTATCTCAGATGTGAAGAATATCTGGCCTCTAATTAACTCGCGTAGTGTCTAAGTATCTCAGACGCAACAAGTGTTGGGCCAAAACTAAAGGTCCTCCCTGAGCGGGGGCACTAAATCCAAAGACCTCCCCGAGCGGGGGCACTAAATCCAAAGACCACCCTGAGTGGGGCACTAGATCTAAAGTCCTCCCCTATCGGGGACACAAGATATGTCTTCCCCTAGTAGGGGCATAAAGATATAGAAACTTCTCCAAGCAAAAGCACAAAACCAGTCCGTAAAGACGAATTCCTATTGAGTTGACAAGTTCAGAGGCTCTACGCATGGTTGGCAAGTTTAAATAACTTTATCCAGTAAAGTAGAAGCTTCTACGCGTCAACCACAATTAAGGATACTAGACAAGCTGATCACATCGAGCTTTTGCTATTTGTGACGACCCACGGTACTGAGGCAATACAACCACATAAGCATTAAACAATGCCCGGGAAAAATACCATGGGTCGATCACGACATTGCAACAAGCCCAAAAACCAATATACTCTCATCAAGGAAGCCAATACACTTGGCTTGAGCTTGCCCTAAAAAATGGGGCATTTGAAAATTTTGGCAAAAATTGATATGTTCGATATGTCGATAAAACTCACTGCATCGATAAATATTAACCTGGGAAACTCAATTAGAATCTCTTAACGCAAAGGCTTCCTCGTCTGCAAAGCTCCAATCATAAATAACTCAAAAAACCCGATGATATTTTGCTTCAAATCTGAAGATAAGCGATGCTTAAAAGGCGACCATGCAAATATGGCATAGTTCGAGTCTAATAGAGCAGTAACGCTTCTCAAGGAATGGAAGCTAATAACCATCAATAGTTTCAGTATGAGATATAAAAAGGAGATTGAGAAATAATTAAGCACTGGGGCAAGCCGACGTGAAACAGATATTCCAAAATTTATATATCCCAGGATGATCCATGGTGTCGAAGCAAATTCAAATTCCAAATTCTGAATCCAACTAAGCTGCTGCAACTGACCTAAAATTAGACAATCAACAAATTCTTATTTCCCTGGCAAATTTACGACAAATTCGTAAATGGCAGAATAAGTTCACGCCTGATTAAAAACATATTGAGTTAGCGTACAGTGGCATCTCCCGGCAAATTGTCAAGAGGACAAGGAATAACCAAAAACAGATTCGTTTACGATCTGGAAGCTGCAGTCGATCTAGCCTTAGAAACTCAAATTGTAGTTCCAATCTGAACATTCGGTATGTGCCGGTTAGTCAGTTTCAAGCATTGGCGTGAATTCAAGCTAGAATGTTGTATCTACACAGGTAATAATCGATAGGTTGATCAAACAAAATGATTCGGTGTAGATATGTCATTCAGTTCAAACCATAAAATTCACCATAGATAATTTTTTTAATGATTAACTAATTTGTTGTCGATGTAGGCAGTCGATAACAAAATATTCACCCAAAAACATGCAATGTTTTTCTGTTATTACAAAATAGGGCATAACTAGCTACATTCAAGATAATAGCTCCACAAAACTTGATACCAGATGATGATGCAGCCGGACCTGAAATTTGGGATTTACTGACCCATTAAGAGAAAAGTCCCATGGCCCATCAATGTTGTCTTGTATTGATCCAGTGGTTAGAATTCATTCCGATCCACCAACAATGAATGTTAGCAGTCCATCGATATGCTTGACACAAATTATAGCAATCACGTTCATTTCGAAGCTTGAATTTTTCATGAATAAAAATACAAGCTCCGATGGGTAAATGTTAACCCCGTTATAAAAAAGCGGTACCAAAACGATGTGTTGACCGTAATAAAACATCGCAGATCGGATACACCTTGATGAATGAGTCGGTCGTTCACTGTTGCCAGCTGGACTGGTCGGTCATTCATTGTTACATGACTGGTCGGTTGAGCAGTATTCTAGCACCACTGGTCGGTCGAGCAACCTCTTCACGGATCGGTCGAGCAGTCCTCTCGCACAATGGGTCGAGCACCATCATATTGGTCGGTCGAGCAGTCCACGTGCACTACTATATACATGTATGAAGAAACGGGCATGCGAACATTTCTTGTTGGGACCGTGTACATGTAAACAATAATATGAGCCATGCATGAAGATCAGACACATGAATCATGAAATGAATAGCTAACATAACATGTCATTACACAAGTATTTACGTGAAGCGTGTTTGTGTATGGACAATATTTACATAAGCTTGAGGCCCAAAATATAAAGCATGGCGTGCCATCATGCTCAAAGAGGAACCGAAATGTACATGAAGGTGGATGAGTAAACTACATATAACGGTGTAAAAACAACAGAGCGTCCTTGAATTCTAATGGGAAGATCACGTCAGGTGGACCAGGCACGTTATACTTTTGCATGGACCGGCCTTAAAATAATTAAGTGGCACTGGCGTAATTATATAGGTTGGCATCCCAAAAGCCACGTGGCTCCCAAAGGCTTTATATTTGTTATGCGTGGACCAGTGTTAATGTCAATATATGGTACAATATATATACTATGGAGTATAAATGAGCATCATGCGAATAACATAATGGTGTATATGTGACAAATATATGATGCGAGTTGGTGAAAGGAACAACATGGGTTTTTCACGTGAAGCACATTCGCATGTAAACAAGTTTCATTTAGGCATAATATTTAAAACAAAAGGGAAGGCCACGTTATCATGGGATTGGTGATACTGCGAATACATGGATCGGCTCCAGAATAAAGGCATGTGGTCGGTTAGTGTGAATATTAAATTGGATCAGTCACAGGAAAAGACAACAGTGGAAATTTTGTAATAAAAGGTATTGGTCACAAATAATTATATAGTGGTCGATCATAACATCAGGTCGTTCGCTTCTTCTGGGTCACGCATACTCTTTAAGGGTCGTTCGTGCATATATCTTGTGGGTCGCTCGCGCATGCTCTGGTCTAGTCGCACATCATATTCTGGTCGTGCATGCCAGTTGTTGCCAACTGTCCAGTGGCATTTTCGTAAATACTTCCATGAACGACCCATACCTTGCACACCTAAATTACAACTCTACCACTACCCCCAAACTACCTATAAATACCCCACTTCTAAACCATTCAAGGAACCGATCTTTCTACTCCGAAGGGCTGCCCAAATCATTTCTCCACCACTCTCAAGCACTCTAAGCTCCATTAATGGCTTCTCTAACTCAATCCATCTTCCTCCAACAACAAATTGACCAAATCTTCTCCAAACTCCATTAGAAATCTCTCAAACTCAATTCAAGTGATCCCGAACCTCCATTCTCTCTCAAGCCTAGATCTAACACAAATTCACCATGGAACTAATTAAGATCATCTACTTGTTTAAGTGATTGAAGATTTACATAATGATCGTCATAAATCAATAGATCTCGCCGATTCCTTCGTGAATTCAAGTGAAATCAAGAGCAAAAAAGAGAGAAAATAGAGGAAATCATTATAAAAGAGAGAAAATAGAGGATATCATTATAAAAGAGAGAAATGAGGTATATGAGTGAAGGCATGTACTTTGTAAATCCAAAAGTGATAAAGAAAGCCCTTCGTATAGTGGACGTAGGCTATTTTTAAGCCGAACCACTCTAAAATTCTTTGTTTTCTACTATTTTCTTTTTATTTTATGTTTGTGGCTCCATAATCTCGAATCCTACCTTTTGGTGAAGTGTTTTAAAAATACCTATGTTGTTGTGTTCATTTTTTGATTTCAGCAATATTCATGCACAAATAAACAAGACAGTGTGCACAAGCAAATGGCAAGCAAGCAAGTGCAACAAGATATACAACTGAATTTGTTGCAGCTGATGCAACAGTCAAGAAATGGTTTAACAAACGCACAGTGTGTATCATGCAACCTGATATCAAACATGTTCAATAGCAAGGCAGCAATCAACATATATACACTCACATTTGTGTGTGTATATGTATGTGTGTACTATGTGCATATACATGACATGGCAAGCTCAGAGAACATGAAATTCTACAGCAAATCAAGACAATAAAGAATCAATAATATGCAAGAGAAAGTAATTGATCAAGTGATGACATCCGTTCTTATCATAGATAAGTGGCAAGTGAAGCAAGGAAACATGAACAAGTGTTGCATTAGTAAATGTACAAGCTCAAACAGTCACAGCAAGGAAACAGCTATACACATGTACACATGTATGCACACTGCAATGAACACATGTTTGGCGAAGCAAGTCTCAAGGCAGTTTCAAAGTCAAGGTGACACAAAATAACTTCAAGCAAACTGAAAGAGTGCAACAACAAAACAGTGGACAAAACAAAGCAAACATGATATACAAATACACACACATGTGTATATATATATATATATGTATACATATATAGATTAGTATACACGGTCATGAAGATTGTCAAAGCCAGAAAATTCAAGTTCAAATACAATTCGAATGGTCTTATAAGAGAAAGGAAATTCTTTTGTCTAAAGATTGATCTGTTTCTGAATGGAAAGAAATAAATGTACATGCATGGGATAATATATATTTGGTAATTAGATTTTGCAAATCAATTCACCAAATTCACGTAGCCCAAAAGTTGACTAGGTTCATCGAGTAATCCGGGAAAGTTTTCATCAACAAAATCGAAGAATATTTTTCAATACTATACAGAGAATTGTAAGTGAGTTTAGGTAAGAATTCAAATCAATGATACTTCCTGAATTGATCATATTTGGAAGAATATTTGTTATGCAAAATTGGTATGAAGACAATATCCAGAATTTCCAGGATTGGCCGAAATATTTTCTTCTAGAAAACCAAGTGCATTTTTATATCAAAGAAAATCATTCCAAGTTTCCAGAATTCAATCACAGATTCACGGCAACAAATCAAGCAAGTTAATCACTCAAGAATCAATTCCGTGTCCTAGACAATCACGCAATAATCAATATCAAATCATATTTGTGAAACCAGAGAAGCAATTAGGGTTTCTATACCCTATAAGTAAAATACGGATGATCTCTGTCATTTATCGAAATCAAGCAACACAAATTCGAGAGCAAAAAGAAAAATCAAATCAGAATACTCACGGGTTTCGATCGCAAGCCAAACTCCAACTCGAACGACACACGAGCAAGGAGTAATAAATTCAAAGAACAAATTTTAGAAGCAACAATTGAAGTCACGATTTGGAGAAAGAGGGCAAAAACACTAATTTCCCTTCGGCCATTGAAGGGAGCAAAGAGAAGCCGGTATCTCTTTGTAAAGCCAAAGCGAAGAAAATAAGAGCCGACTATTTTAATTTTGAAAAGGGGGTTTTTGTTGTTTTAAATTGTTTTTATTTTTTATTTTTTCAAACGTTTGTATAGGTTTTCTAGTTTACATCAAACTAGGATTTACGAGATACAGGGTTGTAATTCGGGAAAAATCTGATCTTGAAGATAAATATCAGTCCTGGATTTTGAGCGTAGGATTAGAACAGTTGGTAGTGGATATCACGAGTTTACAGGGATTTTAGAAGCATAGAGATTGTTTTAATTCTAGTAAAAATCTAGGGAATGCAGCAGTAGGCAGGGATTTTGTAACGGCCCGGATTTTTGGCGACTTTGGTTATCGACGTACGCTCGACGTTGATAACCAAAACATCGAAAAATCCCGGTAATTAATGAAAGAAATTAGAAGGTGAGAATAGATAAGATAGAAACTTAGAATATAAGAAGAAGAAGAACACAACATCAGAGTAACATGAAGCTCACAGCGGAACGAATAACATATAATAGATAGCATAACTTTGAAATATAACAGTTATGTATAAAATAGCACTTATCAGAGTACAACACTTACAACACAGCGGAAATAACTATAGCTATATGATCTTGAAGCCTCCTGCTCCACGCTCTTCCAGTATATCTGTAAATTCCTGACTACTTGACTTCCCGTACAAAAGTAGGCACCCAAGAGTTTAGGGAAAACAAAACAAATAAACTCCGGGTCAGTCATGGGACTGGTGTGAGTAAAAACAGTTTAAAACAGGTATATGAACAAGTAAACGATATCTCATAAGACCACGCCGCAGAACGGAACGGGTTTTTCCCTTATGAGAATCCAAAATATCTTTATATCAAAAAAACCTTTTGATATTATAATAATGTCTATATACAAATAGATATCGACTAGCAGAAACGCTTTCATCTCACGTTCTACATATATAGTATACAATCAAAATCGCAAGCACGTATAGGATAATGGATTTCCAACTATGACAAGGTATGGAACCACCTTCCGATCAGTGTACTCTAGGAACGATACACTGGAGTTCAACAAGAACATCTTGCAACTCAGCCACACATGACCGACCACTCATTTCGCTTGAGTGTATCGAATGTACATCACCAACGGTTGGGATCAGCAACCGTTCCCGTATATATATATGGGACAGCATTAATAGATTTAAGAAACAAATGAATATTCTCTAGATAGGTGATTATACACCCTACTTCGGTGCGACCGACTTAGCCATGTTGCCTGCCCGATTTCTGTCATTTACCGGTTGATGAGGCTAGAAGCTACGCTTTATCATCACATCAGATTCACTTCGAATGCCACATTGCCAGATCCATCAGAATCACTAATTGACGTCTACAACCATACATTATGTGTCAGCTAAAAGAAGTTTCCTTCTCCGCTTCCACTCTTGGTATAGTTGAAGAAATCAATGTACGTGACCGTCTGGAAATACTATGTCAGACATCCATCTTCATTCACTTAGAAATGTCACATCGTCATACCCGCCAAATCACAAATTGACTTATCCAAAAATAACACGGGTATACAGCTAAGAGAAACATATTCCTCCGCCACCAAACATGAATACGTTTGAACAGATCAACTTACGCGATCCATTGGATATACTCTGTCAGACCTTCGTCCATATACGTTGTCCTGGAACTGGACAAACCGAAGGTACTGTTCCGTATATCCATCTTAGTCACTGTTACCTAAGACTTATACAACAGCCCTTGCATTTTACTCCGCCTTCGATTATCTTTGGCATATATGATTCGCAATGCTTATGCCAATACAGAGTGGTTCTTTGGAAAATAATCCAACCGGTCCCTTCATATTAACAACGTTAAAATGGTCAAAACTCCGATAGACTGTGATTTAACTATCAAAGAAAAACAAGTGTGCAAACAACGATATTATTTCCAGATGAAAATTATATCGAACAAACATCATTTACCATTAATCTCTTTAGTTCATTTATTTACTTATCTCCTGTTTCCCTATATTCTAAATTCTTATTTTCTTTTATCAGAAAACATTTCTGATTCTCGTTTGGAAAACATTTCCAAAACTCCTTTACGATCAAACCTTACCATTTCTTAGTTAAGAAGGAAGTCACTCAAGTTGGGGTATAATTACCTCTCAGACCTTAACTGAACAACGTTATAACTTCGAAATGGTCAAAGTTTATCTTTTAATCTTTAACAACTTCTTTACGCCTTTCTCGGATTCAATTTTACTAGTCCACTTCTATATTTAAAACATTGGTTATAACGATAACGTTATAATCCCTACTTTCGAATTATCTAACTTTAATTATAACTTCTATTCTTATTAGTGAATAATTAACCTAACACTTATTTATTTATAAATAAATAAATCTCTATTTAGACACTGGAAAGTATAAGTACTTTCCCGAATTCGATATAATCGAATTTGTCGATTTACTCTCTTCGAGAAATCTCTATTTGATTAACTCTTCTTCGAATACCCTATATTCGATTAACACCTTCTCGAATAAACGATATTCGATAATCTCTCTTCGAATAACTAGTATTCGATAACTCTTCCTTTTCAAATATCTAATATTTGAAAATCTCACTTCGATTAAACTATAATCGATAACTCCTTTCGATGAAACTAACATCGATAACTCCTTTCGATAAACTAACATCGATTATTTAACTCGACGAACTTAACTCGACTAACTTAACTTGATTCGACTAACTCGACTTACTTGGTTCGACCAATTCGATTCGATTAACTAGGCTCGACTAACTTGGTCGAACCACCCGATCAACTCAACTTATTTAACTTATTTCTCAACTCGATCAACTCGATTAACTCCTATCGAATAACTAATATTCGATTAAACTCCACTCGCTTGACTCTAGATCGCAGCGATCACAATGGTTACGCCTAACTCCCTCAGGAAACATCCGACCGCCATAGGCTATTTACAGCCCTGCGAATTACGCTAGCAGTCGTACAAGATGGCAACTTACCCTGAATACTATGTTTGACTAACTCTGTCTCAACTAACTGTATTTGATTAACTCTAGTTCGTTTTAACTCTAATCGATTAACTCTAACTAATTAACTCCAACTGGTTAACTCTAACTGATTAACTCTAACTGGTTAACTCTATTTGACTAACTCGACTTGACTAACCCCTTTCGAATAACATATTCGATTAACTAACTTCGAATACCATATTCGATTAAATCCTTTCGAATGTCTATATTCGATTAACTAACTTCGAATACCATATTCGATTAACTAACTTCGAATACCATATTCGATTAACTCCTTTCGAATGTCTATATTCGATTAACTAACTTCGAATACCATATTCGATTAACTAATTTTGAATACCATATTCGATTAACTCTTTCGAATGTCTATATTCGATTAACTAACTTTATTCATTTGAAAAGATTTACTTTTAAATAACGGTTCTACACTTTAAAAATGATTTCCTTTTTATAATGTTCCCTTTCCAATTCTATTTGTAAATGGTTTACAAATATTTCCTTTTCAAATTTATTCTTGAAATATTCTAACTCCTTAAATTCCCTGAAAAATTCGCCATAACCTCCTTTGTACTGGGAGCATCGGGAAAATCCCCAAACCCGCCACACAGGCCTTTCCATTCAAAAAGAAATGTTTTGAAATTATTTCCTTTTCAAATATCTCCTATTTATAAATATTCCAATTTATAAACATTTCTTATTTATAAATATTCCACTTTATAAATATCTCTTATTTATAAATATCCCATTTTATAAATATGCTATTTTCAATATCACTTTGAAAATCCCCCTTATCAACATTTCGGTATGTTATGGTATGCAATCATATCAAATCACGATGTTCAATATCGTCTAAGCACATATAATCGCCCACAGATTTTATATCACATCATATAACAATATATGAAAAACCATAAAATAACTGTTGAGGAATCCAGTCGGATTCCTCCAACCTGTTTCCCTGCATCCACAGATGTTACACAATATGATTATCATCACTTTCAGTTCAATATGAATTATTCTGATAAACAGAATCAATATATAACTATCTAACTGTTTATATATATTATATATTTATATATATATATATATATAAAATATTTCATTTACTGACTAGCAGTTCAATCAACAGTCAACACACAGTCAATCAGACAATTTCTAACAGTTCTAAAAATACAACATGAAATTATAAACTGTTCAGAGTTAGTGAGATTTACTCACATTTTGACGATCATCGTCAATGACGATAACCATCGCTTGATTCAGACAATTTATTTTTCCATAAATTGTGACGGACTCCAATCGACTCGCGGTCAGTCTCATTTTGTTGCTCCCGTCCATACGATCCTGTCGGATCTTGTTTCGCTGAATTTCGTCTACGTATGATCAAGTTATAAGGTTCACAAGTTATACATTGTTTAAATAAAAATAAAACTTAATTATAATTATAGTTGGGCCTCACCGCTATATCTTGGCCCACCCTCTCCCCTACCTGACCCAAATACAACCAATCCTTCTTCCTCCCAGAACTGTCTCACGCTGCTCCTCATAGCACTTGCCACCGTCCATTTTCTTTGTTCCATACTTACTTTATATCCCACCAGAAAAAATCAATTGTATTACCTTCATCATTGTTTAACACTTAACCTCCTCACTACTGCTAATCAAAGCCCTCATTATCTTCTACCTGCAGCGTAAAACTGCCTTGAACGTAGACCAAATGCCGAGCTCCTCCTCCCTTATTTCATCACACACTTCACTATATACAAATCTAAAATCTCCAGTGTACTCCCTTAAACGATTTGCTCCTTTACCCCACCAACAATTTCAACTCGTCCCTCACAGGCAGTACACCCCTTCTCCACCACAACCACGTTCCCTTGATGGGTCATCCGCAACTCCAGAGACCGCCGAGCCTCGCTGAACGCCCGCCATATCCAACACTTGCCTTCCTCCATCAGTTTACACCGCCCACTCCTTTTAAAATCAACCAAACGACTTCGAGATCTAGGTGAACCCAAGCCCTAGCGTTGACTGCTCAACCGAGGAGTATCAAAAACAGCAATCGCACCCTACAACCTTAACATAAGAATGAAGAGGATGATTAAAGGATTGCAAATATATTTGTTTTAGGATTTGATGGATTTTATTTGATTTTATCTCCATTTTTGAAACCCACGACTAGGTTTTGCTGTGGAGTATTTGTGGCGGCTACTTATTTCGATTGCTGAAGAGAAAGATAGAGAGGTCCCGATTAGGTTTAGCAATGGACGTTTACTTATAGGTTAGATATTTATTGGTGGAGGGCCACGTGTATGTTTTTAGGCTACAGAGAACCAGTGGTTTTGAGAAGGATGACCGTGGACTTTTTAGTTTTATGTTATAACTTTTTGTTAGAGTTATTATATCGGCATAGATATTCTTCTGTATCCATTTTCGTAAATTTCATTCATGTACTACTGCTATAGACAGAAATGAACATACCTTTGTGACGACCGACGTACCACGGTCCCAAAAATATAATTATATCGGTAGATTGACTCATATTTTGAAACTTCAAAATGTTGATTACGAGGTGCGAAATGCTTCACATAAAAAGTCGCTTATTAAATTAATTAAAAATTACAGAAAAATTCTAAAAATTGAATTATCACTATCTCCCAAAAGAACCTTGTCTAAATTCAAACCCGATCTCCAGTTATATCGAATAAACAGTTATGGTCGATAAACGATTCTATAGCGACTTTTTCTGAAATTTTATTTAGACATTTCTTAAAATCTACACGACGAAATCCCGATCTTTCTCTTCCACTAGAAAGATAACTCCACCAGCTCCACACGTTTCTTGTTTCACAGAAATCCGGCTTAAAACGAATCCTGCACATTCAGTTGAAGTTCAAATCGCCAAATAGCGAACTGCAGCGCCATTTCAAGCTCGATTTTAATTATAATAAAATTATACGTTCAAACTGTCGTCGATTGAATATATTCGTCAATATAATTCAACTCTAAGCTGAATTGTATCTCGGGGATGACCCCGTTCATCGAATATTGTGATTTCCAATATTTTTGATTATTTCTGAATTACATATATTATTTAATTTATTATTTTAATTAAATATTCCCAGTTATTTAATTCCACAACCATTAAATCCTTTAATTCACCATTCATATAATTAAATAAATTATTATAATACCTCTGCCAATGCGGGTCATTACATTCTTCCCCACTTAAAATAATTTCGTCCTCGAAATTGCTAAGTTAGAGGACGACCCTATCTATTGGAATTCCTAAGATTTGTTTACCCCTTATTTCTGATTTTAACTGAACCAATTAATATCGACTAAAATATTTATTCCTTCTGACTAACTAAAATTTTCAAAAATTCTAAAAATTTTCTAACACATTGAATTTTCGGAAAATTTCGCCAGCACCTCCTTTGTACTGGTCAATATCTAAAACTCCAACTCGCCTCTCTGGGCCTTCTTCAACCCAAAAGAAAATCAAAACACCAAACGGCTTGCCAATTCGGCTCATAAATCTCATGCTTATATCAAATATAAACTTGTACCTTTTTGTTGGGTATATCAACTTTATCCCTTTCACCTGCTGTCAATTCAGCATATACCAATGTATTTCCAATCAAACTCCAACCAAGTTATTCTTAACACAACCATTCGCTTATTTAAGCCAAATTCAGTTTCAAATTCGAGTTTCAAATTCCAAACTCTTAACTTATCATTTCAAATCCACATCCAGAATTGTTCTCTAATCACTTCCAGTTTCATTTAACTTAGTCAAGGTTAAATTCTAATTTATTATTCACTTTCACCCTTTAAATCAATTTAACTTCATAAGTTAAATTTAAATTTCAAATTCCTGGGTTCATTTCAAATTAATTTGAAATCACAATACCAATTCAAAACATTTGAATTTCTAAACACCTTGTTTTCTCAAAATAATTCAAATCAAACTCTTTGGTAGTAATCCACCACTTAGAAACTCGAAAATCACACCGATGATACTGCGCAGTCATCATCGGAATTATTTTCTAGCGACCCAAGTGATTTCAATACTATATCATTTCAAAACCATTACTGAATACTTCCATTTTGAAAACATTTCAAAATCTCCCAGGAACTTAAAATTTCCTTATTTTCATTCCAAATATGATTTAAATTCATATTTAATTCATCTTATTTCATATACTTTACTTATATGATTCTAATTGGTTATATATAACCATTTCACTTTATAATCTCATTCGATTATAATTACAACCAATATATCAAATATATGATAATATATTACATATCCATACTGTGTCGGTCCATCGTATTCAAGTATTTATTTACTCCTACCGATACAGTGGATCAAACTGATCGACCAGAATTCATAAACAACTCAGCCAATGAATCTCCACAATACAAAACAAATTTTTATATCAAATACAAATACGCACTCGTATATATACACTCAACTCAATCTAAGGCATTACTAACCCTATCTCTACCGAGTCACGCCACAGAGCCAAGTAATTCTTAACTTAAGCTCTGATACCAACTGTAACGACCCGGATTTTCGGCGACTTTGGTTATCGACGTACGCTCGACGTTGATAACCAAAACATCGAAAAATCCCGGTAATTAATGAAAGAAATTAGAAGGTGAGAATAGATAAGATAGAAACTTAGAATAGAAGAAGAAGAAGAACACAACATCAGAGTAACACGAACCTCACAGCGTAACGAATAACATATAATAGATAGCATAACTTTGAAATATAACAGTTATGTATACAATAGCACTTATCAGAGTACAACACTTACAACATAGCGGAAATAACTATAGCTATATGATCTTGAAGCCTCCTGCTCCACACTCTTCTAGTATATCTGTAAATTCCTGACTACTTGACTGCCCGTACAAAATTAGGCACCCAAGAGTTTAGGGAAAACAAAACAAATAAACTCCGGGTCAGTCATGGGACTGGTGTGAGTAAAAACAGTTTAAAACAGGTATATGAACAAGTAAACGATATCTCATAAGACCACGCCGCAGAACGGAACGGGTTTTTCCCTTATGAGAATCCAAAATATCTTTATATCAAAAAAACCTTTTGATATTATAATAATGTCTATATACAAATAGATATCAACTAGCAGAAACGCTTTCATCTCACGTTCTACATATATAGTATACAATCAAAATCGCAAGCACGTATTGGATAATGGATTTCCAACTATGACAAGGTATGGAACCACCTTCCGATCAGTGTACTCTAGGAACGACACACTGGAGTTCAACAAGAACATCTTGCAACTCAGCCACACATGACCGACCACTCATTTCGCTTGAGTGTATCGAATGTACATCACCAACGGTTGGGATCAGCAACCGTTCCCATATATATATGGGACAACATTGATAGATTTAAGAAACAAATGAATATTCTCTAGATAGGTGATTATACACCCTACTTCGGTGCGACCGACTTAGCCATGCTGCCTGCCCGATTTCTGTCATTTACCGGTTGATGAGGCTAGAAGCTACGCTTTATCATCACATCAGATTCACTTCGAATGCCACATTGTCAGATCCATCAGAATCACTAATTGACGTCTACAACCATACATTATGTGTCAGCTAAAAGAAGTTTACTTCTCCGCTTCCACTCTTGGTATAGTTGAAGAAATCAATGTACGTGACCGTCTGGAAATACTATGTCAGACATCCATCTTCATTCACTTAGAAATGTCACATCGTCATACCAGCCAAATCACAAATTGACTTATCCAAAAATAACACGGGTATACAGCTAAGAGAAACGAATTCCACCGCCACCAAACATGAATACGTTTGAACAGATCAACTTACGCGATCCATTGGATATACTCTGTCAGACCTTCATCCATATACGTTGTCCTGGGACTGGACAAACCGAAGGTACTGTTCCGTATATCCATCTTAGTCACTGTTATCTAAGACTTATACAACAGCCCTTGCATTTTACTCCGCCTTCGATTATCTTTGGCATATATGATTCGCAACGCTTATGCCAATACAGAGTGGTTCTTTGGAAAATAATCCAACCGGTCTCTCCATATTAACAACGTTAAAATGGTCAAAACTCCGATAGTTTGTGATTTAACTATCAAAGAAAAACAAGTGTGCAAACAACGATATTATTTCCAAATGAAAATTATATCGAACAAACATCATTTACCATTAATCTCTTTAGTTCATTTATTTACTTATCTCCTGTTTCCCTATATTCTAAATTCTTATTTTCTTTTATCAGAAAACATTTCTGATTCTCGTTTGGAAAACATTTCCAAAACTCCTTTACGATCAAACCTTACCATTTCCTAGTTAAGAAGGAAGTCACTCATGTTGGGGTATAATTACCTCTCAGACCTTAACTGAACAACGTTATAACTTCGAAATGGTCAAAGTTTATCTTTTAATCTTTAACAACTTCTTTACGCCTTTCTCGGATTCAATTTTACTAGTCCACTTCTATATTTAAAACATTGGTTATAACGATAACGTTATAATCCCTACTTTCGAATTATCTAACATTAATTATAACTTCTATTCTTATTAGTGAATAATTAACCTAACACTTATTTATTTATAAATAAATAAATCTCTATTTAGACGCTGGAAAGTATAAGTACTTTCCCGAATTCGATATAATCGAATTTGCCGATTTACTCTCTTCGAGATATCTCTATTTGATTAACTCTTCTTCGAATACCCTATATTTGATTAACTCCTTCTCGAATAAACGATATTCGATAATCTCTCTTCGAATAACTAGTATTCGATAACTCTTCCTCGAATAAACGATATTCGATAATCTCTCTTCGAATAACTAGTATTCGATAACTCTTCCTTTTCAAATATCTCATATTTGAAAATCTCATTTCGATTAAACAATAATCGATAACTCCTTCCGATGAAACTAACATCAGTAACTCCTTTCGATGAAACTAACATCGATTATTTAACTCGACGAACTTAACTCGACTAACTTAACTTGATTCGACTAACTCGACTTACTTGGTTTGACCAATTCGATTCGATTAACTAGGCTCGACTAACTTGGTCGAACCACCCGATCAACTCAACTTATTTAACTTATTTCTCAACTCGATCAACTCGATTAACTCCTATCGAATAACTAATATTCGATTAAACTCCACTCGCTTGACTCTAGATCGCAGCGATCACAATGGTTACGCCTGACTCCCTCAGGAAACATCCGACCGCCATAGGCTATTTACAGCCCTGCGAATTACGCTAGCAGTCGTACAAGATGGCAACTTACCCTGAATACTATGTTTGACTAACTCTGTCTCAACTAACTATATTTGATTAACTCTAGTTCGTTTTAACTCTAATCGATTAACTCTAACTAATTAACTCCAACTGGTTAACTCTAACTGATTAACTCTAACTGGTTAACTCTATTTGACTAACTCGACTTGACTAACCCCTTTCGAATAACATATTCGATTAACTAACTTCGAATACCATATTCGATTAACTCCTTTCGAATGTCTATATTCGATTAACTAACTTAGAATACCATATTCGATTAACTAATTTCGAATACCATATTCGATTAACTCCTTTCGAATGTCTATATTCGATTAACTAACTTCGAATACCATATTCGATTAACTAACTTCGAATACCATATTCGATTAACTCTTTCGAATGTCTATATTCGATTAACTAACTTTATTCACTTTATAAAGATTTCCTTTTTAACAACGTTTTATTCATTTGAAAAGATTTATTTTTAAATAACGGTTCTACACTTTAAAAATGATTTCCTTTTTATAATGTTCCATTTCCAAATCTATTTGTAAATGGTTTACAAATATTTCCTTTTCAAATTTATTCTTGAAATATTCTAACTCCTTAAATTCTCTGAAAAATTCGCCATAACCTCCTTTGTACTGGGAGCATCGGGAAAATCCCCAAACCCGCCACACAGGCCTTTCCATTCAAAAAGAAATGTTTTGAAATTATTTCCTTTTCAAATATCTCCTATTTATAAATATTCCAATTTATAAACATTTCTTATTTATAAATATTCCACTTTATAAATATCTCTTATTTATAAATATCCCATTTTATAAATATGCTATTTTCAATATCACTTTGAAAATCCCCCTTATCAACATTTCGATATGTTATGGTATGCAATCATATCAAATCACGATGTTCAATATCGTCTAAGCACATATAATCGCCCACAGATTTTTTATCACATTATATAACAATATATGAAAAACCATAAAATAACTGTTGAGGAATCCAGTCGGATTCCTCCAACCTGTTTCCCTGCATCCACAGATGTTACACAATATGATTATCATCACTTTCAGTTCAATATGAATTATTCTGATAAACAGAATCAATATATAACTATCTAATTGTTTATATATATTATATATATATATATATAATATTTCATTTACTGACTAGCAGTTCAATCAACAGTCAATACACAGTCAATCAGACATTTTCTAACAGTTCTAAAAATACAACATGAAATTATAAACTGTTCAGAGTTAGTGAGATTTACTCACATTTTGACGATCATCGTCAATGACGATAACCATCGCTTGATTTAGATAATTTAGTTTTCCATAAGTTGTGATGGACTCCAATCGACTCGTGGTCAGTCTCATTTTGTTGCTCCCGTCCAGACGATCCTGTCGGATCTTGTTTCGCTGAATTTCGTCTACGTATGATCAAGTTATAAGGTTCACAAGTTATACATTGTTTAAATAAAAATAAAACTTAATTATAATTATAGTTGGGCCTCACCGCTATATCTTGGCCCACCCTCTCCCCTACCTGACCCAAATACAACCAATCCTTCTTCCTCCCAGAACTGTCTCACGCTGCTCCTCATAGCACTTGCCACCGTCCATTTTCTTTGTTCCATACTTACTATATAACCCACCAGAAAAAATCAATTGTATTACCTTCATCATTGTTTAACACTTAACCTCCTCACTACTGCTAATCAAAGCCCTCATTATCTTCTACCTGCAGCGTGAAACTGCCTTGAACGTAGACCAAATGCCGAGCTCCTCCTCCCTTATTTCATCACACACTTCACTATATACAAATCTAAAATCACCAGTGTACTCCCTTAAACGATTTCTCCTTTTCCCCACCAACAATTTCAACTCGTCCCTCACAGGCAGTACTCCCCTTCTCCACCACAACCACGTTTCCTTGATGGGTCATCCGCAACTCCAGAGACCGCCGAGCCTCGCTGAACGCCCGCCATATCCAACACTGGCCTTCCTCCATCAGTTTACACTGCCCACTCCTTTTAAAATCAACCAAACGACTTCGAGATCTAGGTAAACCCAAGCCCTAGCGTTGACTGCTCAACCGAGGAGCATCAAAAACAGCAATCACACCCTACAACCTTAGCATAAGAATGAAGAGGATGATTAAAGGATTGCAAATATATTTGTTTTAGGATTTGATGGATTTTATTTGATTTTATCTCCATTTTTGAAACCCACGACTAGGTTTTGCTGTGGAGTATTTGTGGCGGCTACTTATTTCGATTGCTGAAGAGAAAGATAGAGAGGTCCCGATTAGGTTTAGCAATGGACGTTTACTTATAGGTTAGATATTTATTGGTGGAGGGCCACGTGTATGTTTTTAGGCTACAGAGAACCGGTGGTTTTGAGAAGGATGACCGTGGACTTTTTAGTTTTATGTTATAACTTTTTGTTAGAGTTATTATATCGGCATAGATATTCTTCTTTATCCATTTTCGTAAATTTCATTCATGTACTAATGCTATAGACAGAAATGAACATACCTTTGTGACGACCGACATACCACGGTCCCAAAAATATAATTATATCGGTAGATTGACTCATATTTTGAAACTTCAAAATGTTGATTACGGGGTGCGAAATGCTTCACATAAAAAGTCGCTTATTAAATTAATTAAAAATTACAGAAAAATTCTAAAAATTGAATTATCACTATCTCCCAAAAGAACCTTGTCTAAATTCAAACCCGATCTCCAGTTATATCGAATAAACAGTTATGGTCGATAAACGATTCTATAGCGACTTTTTCTGAAATTTTATTTGGAGATATCTTAAAATCTACACGACGAAATCCCGATCTTTCTCTTCCACTAGAAAGATAACTCCACCAGCTCCACACATTTCTTGTTTCACAGAAATCCGGCTTAAAACGAATCCTACACATTTAGTTGAAGTTCAAATCGCCAAATAGCGAACTGCAGCGCCATTTCAAGCTTGATTTTAATTATAATAAAATTATACGTTCAAACTGTCGTCGATTGAATATATTCGTCAATATAATTCAACTCTAAGCTGAATTGAATCTCGGGGATGACCCCGTTCATCGAATATTGTGATTTCCAATATTTTTGATTATTTCTGAATTACATATATTATTTAATTTATTATTTTAATTAAATATTCCCAGTTATTTAATTCCACAACCATTAAATCCTTTAATTCACCATTCATATAATTAAATAAATTAATTATAATACCTCTGCCAATGCGGGTCATTACATTCTTCCCCACTTAAAATAATTTCGTCCTCGAAATTGCTAAGTTAGAGGACGACCCTATCTATTGGAATTCCTAAGATTTGTTTACCCATTATTTCTGATTTTAACTGAACAAATTAACATCGACTAAAATATTTATTCCTTCCGACTGACTAAAATTTTTAAAAATTCTAAAAATTTTCTAACACTTTGAATTTTCGGAAAATTTCGCCAGCACCTCCTTTGTACTGGTCAATATCTCAAACTCCAACTCGCCTCTCTGGGCCTTCTTCAACCCAAAAGAAAATCAAAACGCCAAACGGCTTGCCAATTCGGCTCATAAATCTCATGCTTATATCAAATATAAACTTGTACCTTTTTGTTGGGTATATCAACTTTATCCCTTTCACCTGCTGTCAATTCAGCATATACCAATGTATTTCCAATCAAACTCCAACCAAGTTATTCTTAACACAACCATTCGCTTATTCAAGCCGAATTCAATTTCAAATTCGAGTTTCAAATTCCAAACTCTTAACTTATCATTTCAAATCCACATCCAGATTATTCTCTAATCACTTCCAGTTTCATTTAACTTAGTCAAGGTTAAATTCTAATTTATTATTCACTTTCACCCTTTAAATCCATTTAACTTCATAAGTTAAATTTAAATTTCAAATTCCTGGGTTCATTTCAAATTAATTTGAAATCACAATACCAATTCAAAACATTTGAATTTCTAAACACCTTGTTTTCTCAAAACAATTCAAATCAAACTCTTTGGTAGTAATCCACCACTTAGAAACTCGAAAATCACACCGATGATACTACGCAGTCATCATCGGAATTATTTTCCAGCGACCCAAGTGATTTCAATACTATATCATTTCAAAACCATTACTGAATACTTCCATTTTGAAAACATTTCAAAATCTCCCAAGAACTTAAAATTTCCTTATTTTCATTCCAAATATGATTTAAATTCATATTTAATTCATCTTATTTCATATACTTTACTTATAGGATTCTGATTGGTTATATATAACCATTTCACTTTATAATCTCATTCGATTATAATTACAACCAATATATCAAATATATGATAATATATTACATATCCATACTGTGTCGGTCCATCGTATTCAAGTATTTATTTACTCCTACCGATACAGTGGATCAAACTGATCGACCAGAATTCATAAACAACTCAGCCAATGAATCTCCACAATATAAAACAAATTTTTATATCAAATACAAATACGCAATCGTATATATACACTCAACTCAATCTAAGGCATTACTAACCCTATCTCTACCGAGTCACGCCACAGAGCCAAGTAATTCTTAACTTAAGCTCTGATACCAACTGTAGCGACCCGGATTTTCGGCGACTTTGGTTATCGACGTACGCTCGACGTTGATAACCAAAACATCGAAAAATCCCGGTAATTAATGAAAGAAATTAGAAGGTGAGAATAGATAAGATAGAAACTTAGAATAGAAGAAGAAGAAGAACACAACATCAGAGTAACACGAACCTCACAGCGGAACGAATAACATATAATAGATAGCATAACTTTGAAATATAACAGTTATGTATACAATAGCACTTATCAGAGTACAACACTTACAACACAGCGGAAATAACTATAGCTATATGATCTTGAAGCCTCATGCTCCACGCTCTTCTAGTATATCTGTAAATTCCTGACTACTTGACTGCCCGTACAAAATTAGGCACCCAAGAGTTTAGGGAAAACAAAACAAATAAACTCCGGGTCAGTCATGGGACTGGTGTGAGTAAAAACAGTTTAAAACAGGTATATGAACAAGTAAACGATATCTCATAAGACCACGCCGCAGAACGGAACGGATTTTTCCCTTATGAGAATCCAAAATATCTTTATATCAAAAAAACCTTTTGATATTATAATAATGTCTATATACAAATAGATATCAATTAGCAGAAACGCTTTCATCTCACGTTCTACATATATAGTATACAATCAAAATCGCAAGCACGTATTGGATAATGGATTTCCAACTATGACAAGGTATGGAACCACCTTCCGATCAGTGTACTCTAGGAACGATACACTGGAGTTCAACAAGAACATCTTGCAACTCAGCCACACATGACCGACCACTCATTTCGCTTGAGTGTATCGAATGTACATCACCAACGGTTGGGATCAGCAACCGTTCCCGTATATATATGGGACAACATTGATAGATTTAAGAAACAAATGAATATTCTCTAGATAGGTGATTATACACCCTACTTCGGTGCGACCGACTTAGCCATGCTGCCTGCCCGATTTCTGTCATTTACCGGTTGATGGGGCTAGAAGCTACGCTTTATCATCACATCAGATTCTCTTCGAATGCCACATTGTCAGATCCATCAGAATCACTAATTGACGTCTACAACCATACATTATGTGTCAGCTAAAAGAAGTTTCCTTCTCCGCTTCCACTCTTGGTATAGTTGAAGAAATCAATGTACGTGACCGTCTGGAAATACTATATCAGACATCCATCTTCATTCACTTAGAAATGTCACATCGTCATACCCGCCAAATCACAAATTGACTTATCCAAAAATAACACGGGTATACAGCTAAGAGAAACGAATTCCGCCGCCACCAAACATGAATACGTTTGAACAGATCAACTTACGCGATCCATTGGATATACTCTGTCAGACCTTCGTCCATATACGTTGTCCTGGGACTGGACAAACCGAAGGTACTATTCCGTATATCCATCTTAGTCACTGTTATCTAAGACTTATACAACAGCCCTTGCATTTTACTCCGCCTTCGATTATCTTTGGCATATATGATTCGCAATGCTTATGCCAATACAGAGTGGTTCTTTGGAAAATAATCCAACCGGTCTCTCCATATTAACAACGTTAAAATGGTCAAAACTCCGATAGTCTGTGATTTAACTATCAAAGAAAAAAAAGTGTGCAAACAACGATATTATTTCCAGATGGAAATTATATCGAACAAACATCATTTACCATTAATCTCTTTAGTTCATTTATTTACTTATCTCCTGTTTCCCTATATTCTAAATTCTTATTTTCTTTTATCAGAAAACATTTCTGATTCTCGTTTGAAAATCATTTCCAAAACTCCTTTACGATCAAACCTTACCATTTCTTAGTTAAGAAGGAAGTCACTCAAGTTGGGGTATAATTACCTCTCAGACCTTAACTGAACAACGTTATAACTTCGAAATGGTCAAAGTTTATCTTTTAATCTTTAACAACTTCTTTACGCCTTTCTCGGATTCAATTTTACTAGTCCACTTCTATATTTAAAACATTGGTTATAACGATAACGTTATAATCCCTACTTTCGAATTATATAACTTTAATTATAACTTCTATTCTTATTAGTGAATAATTAACCTAACACTTATTTATTTATAAATAAATAAATCTCTATTTAGACACTGGAAAGTATAAGTACTTTCCCGAATTCGATATAATCGAATTTGCCGATTTACTCTCTTCGAGAAATCTCTATTTGATTAACTCTTCTTCGAATACCCTATATTCGATTAACTCCTAGAATAAACGATATTCGATAATCTCTCTTCGAATAACTAGTATTCGATAAGTCTTCTTTTTCAAGTATCTCATATTTGAAAATCTCACTTCGATTAAACTATAATCGATAACTCCTTCCGATGAAACTAACATCGATAACTCCTTTCGATGAAACTAACATCGATTATTTAACTCGACGAACTTAACTCGACTAACTTAACTTGATTCGACTAACTCGACTTACTTGGTTCGACCAATTCGATTCGATTAACTAGGCTCGACTAACTTGGTCGAACCACCCGATCAACTCAACTTATTTAACTTATTTCTCAACTCGATCAACTCCTATCGAATAACTAATATTCGATTAAACTCCACTCGCTTGACTCTAGATCGCAGCGATCACAATGGTTACGCCTGACTCCCTCAGGAAACATCCGACCGCCATAGGCTATTTACAGCCCTGCTAATTACGCTAGCAGTCGTACAAGATGGCAACTTACCCTGAATACTATGTTTGACTAACTCTGTCTCAACTAACTATATTTGATTAACTCTAGTTCGTTTTAACTCTAATCGATTAACTCTAACTAATTAACTCCAACTGGTTAACTCTAACTGATTAACTCTAACTGGTTAACTCTATTTGACTAACTCGACTTGACTAACCCCTTTCGAATAACATATTCGATTAACTAACTTCGAATACCATATTTGATTAACTCCTTTCGAATGTCTATATTCGATTAACTAACTTCGAATACCATATTCGATTAACTAACTTCGAATACCATATTCGATTAACTCCTTTCGAATGTCTATATTCGATTAACTAACTTCGAATACCATATTCGATTAACTCCTTTCGAATGTCTATATTCGATTAACTAACTTCGAATACCATATTCGATTAACTAACTTCGAATACCATATTCGATTAACTCCTTTCGAATGTCTATATTCGATTAACTAACTTTATTCACTTTATAAAGATTTCCTTTTTAACAACGTTTTATTCATTTGAAAAGATTTACTTTTAAATAACGGTTCTACACTTTAAAAATGATTTCCTTTTTATAATGTTCCCTTTCCAATTCTATTTGTAAATGGTTTACAAATATTTCCTTTTCAAATTTATTCTTGAAATATTCTAACTCCTTAAATTCTCTGAAAAATTCGCCATAACCTCCTTTGTACTGGGAGCATCGGGAAAATTCCCAAACCCGCCACACAGGCCTTTCCATTCAAAAAGAAATGTTTTGAAATTATTTCCTTTACAAATATCTCCTATTTATAAATATTACAATTTATAAACATTTCTTATGTATAAATATTCCACTTTATAAATATCTCTTATTTATAAATATCCCATTTTATAAATATGCTATTTTCAATATCACTTTGAAAATCCCCCTTATCAACATTTCGGTATGTTATGGTATGCAATCATATCAAATCACGATGTTCAATATCGTCTAAGCACATATAATCGCCCACAGATTTTATATCACATCATATAACAATATATGAAAAACCATAAAATAACTGTTGAGGAATCCAGTCGGATTCCTCCAACCTGTTTCCCTGCATCCACAGATGTTACACAATATGATTATCATCACTTTCAGTTCAATATGAATTATTCTGATAAACAGAATCAATATATAACTATCTAACTGTTTATATATATTATATATTTATATATATATATATAATATTTCATTTACTGACTAGCAGTTCAATCAACAGTCAACACACAGTCAATCAGACAATTTCTAACAGTTCTAAAAATACAACATGAAATTATAAACTGTTCAGAGTTAGTGAGATTTACTCACATTTTGACAATCATCGTCAATGACGATAACCATCGCTTGATTCAGACAATTTATTTTTCCATAAATTGTGACAGACTCCAATCGACTCGCGGTCAGTCTCATTTTGTTGCTCCCGTCCATACGATCCTGTCGGATCTTGTTTTGCTGAATTTCGTCTAAGTATGATCAAGTTATAAGGTTCACAAGTTATACATTGTTTAAATAAAAATAAAACTTAATTATAATTATAGTTGGGCCTCACCGCTATATCTTGGCCCACCCTCTCCCCTACCTGACCCAAATACAACCAATCCTTCTTCCTCCCAGAACTGTCTCACGCTGCTCCTCATAGCACTTGCCACCGTCCATTTTCTTTGTTCCATACTTACTATATAACCCACCAGAAAAAATCAATTGTATTACCTTCATCATTGTTTAACACTTAACCTCCTCACTACTGCTAATCAAAGCCCTCATTATCTTCTACCTGCAGTGTGAAACTGCCTTGAACGTAGACCAAATGCCGAGCTCCTCCTCCCTTATTTCATCACACACTTCACTATATACAAATCTAAAATCACCAGTGTACTCCCTTAAACGATTTGCTCCTTTTCCCCACCAACAATTTCAACTCGTCCCTCACAGGCAGTACTCCCCTTCTCCACCACAACCACGTTCCCTTGATGGGTCATCCGCAACTCCAGAGACCGCCGAGACTCGCTGAACGCCCGCCATATCCAACACTGGCCTTCCTCCATCAGTTTACACCGCCCACTCCTTTTAAAATCAACCAAACGACTTCGAGATCTAGGTGAACCCAAGCCCTAGCGTTGACTGCTCAACCGAGGAGCATCAAAAACAGCAATCGCACCCTACAACCTTAGCATAAGAATGAAGAGGATGATTAAAGGATTGCAAATATATTTGTTTTAGGATTTGATGGATTTTATTTGATTTTATCTCCATTTTTGAAACCCACGACTAGGTTTTGCTGTGGAGTATTTGTGGCGGCTACTTATTTCGATTGCTGAAGAGAAAGATAGAGAGGTCCCGATTAGGTTTAGCAATGGACGTTTACTTATAGGTTAGATATTTATTGGTGGAGGGCCACGTGTATGTTTTTAGGCTACAGAGAACCGGTGGTTTTGAGAAGGATGACCGTGGACTTTTTAGTTTTATGTTATAACTTTTTGTTAGAGTTATTATATCGGCATAGATATTCTTCTGTATCCATTTTCGTAAATTTCATTCATGTACTACTGCTATAAACAGAAATGAACGTACCTTTGTGACGACCGACGTACCACGGTCCCAAAAATATAATTATATCGGTAGATTGACTCATATTTTGAAACTTCAAAATGTTGATTACGGGGTGCGAAATGCTTCACATAAAAAGTCGCTTATTAAATTAATTAAAAATTACAGAAAAATTCTAAAAATTGAATTATCACTATCTCCTAAAAGAACCTTGTCTAAATTCAAACCTGATCTCCAGTTATATCGAATAAACAGTTATGGTCGATAAACGATTCTATAGCGACTTTTTCTGAAATTTTTATTGGACATATCTTAAAAATCTACACGACGAAATCCCGATCTTTCTCTTCCACTAGAAAGATAACTCCACCAGCTCCACACGTTTCTTGTTTCACAGAAATCCGGCTTAAAACGAATCCTGCACATTCAGTTGAAGTTCAAATCGCCAAATAGCGAACTGCAGCGCCATTTCAAGCTCGATTTTAATTATAATAAAATTATACGTTCAAACTGTCGTCGATTGAATATATTCGTCAATATAATCCAACTCTAAGCTGAATTGTATCTCGGGGATGACCCCGTTCATCGAATATTGTGATTTCCAATATTTTTGATTATTTCTGAATTACATATATTATTTAATTTATTATTTTAATTAAATATTCCCAGTTATTTAATTCCACAACCATTAAATCCTTTAATTCACCATTCATATAATTAAATAAATTAATTATAATACCTCTGCCAATGCGGGTCATTACAGATTTGCCAAAGCTAGGTAAAATCAGTGTCATTTATTTTCTGTATTTATTTTCTCTGTTGCAATCTATGCTGTGATAATTTTAATATCTCGTAAAACTGCAATAAACTGTATTCACCCCCTAGGTTTAATCTAGTTCCAACAAGTGGTATCAAATCCTGGTATTTTCACTAACTTTAGAGTCATGGATTTCCCTGGTTTTCGGTTTAGTGAGAGTCAGTCTAGTAATATTCCAATTATATTCAATGGAACATATTTTCTACTTCGGAAATCAAAAATTGAATTCTATTTAAAAACTTTTAATTCTGAATACTGGAATATTATTGAAAATGTGAGTGATATGCTAGATAAGAGGAATAAAGTTACAATGCTCATGTTATGCATATCATTTATTCTTATCTTAGTAATAATCAACTTGACCATATCTCCCACTGTTTAACAACACATGATATATGGAAAACTCTCGACGCGAAGTATGGAACAAATGACAACTGTTCAAAACCCTGGAATGTCAACTCAGATTCAAATTTGTGCTTAATATGTCATATAGATGGATCAAACGATGGAAACTCAATAGACGATGAGATAAGAAATTTCTCATATGAAGATTTAGTTTATATGTGTATTGGTTTAACTAAATCTATTGATAATATCCAATGGGAAAGACAAACTTTTAAAATTTGAAAATCTTGAGTTGACCAGCAAAAATAATGGTTTGGAATTAGAACTCAAAAATATCAAGAAATCTGAATACTCTAATTACAAAAATTGTTTGAATTTGGAAAACAATCTTGTTCATCTCAATAAAAATATTCAGAGGCTTGAAAATGAAATTCTGACCTTAAAAGAGAAGTAAAAAGTACAAACAATTTTCTGCAAGAGTAATTGGAGAATTTTAAGACAACTAAAAATTCCAAACATGAAATTGCTGAAAAGGAAAATTTGCTGAAAACTGAATCTATTTTGATTGAGCTTGAAAGAGAGTTTGGGAAATTCAAGAAATTTGAAAAACTTGAATTTGAAAAACAAAAACACTTTGAATTTGAAATTTCTGAGTCCCAAGCCAAAATTAATTTGCTTGAAAACAAAACTTTGGTATTGAAACAATCTGATGCTGAAAAGAAGATCACTATAAATCATTGTTCAAATCTGATAAAAGAAAATAGTGATCTCAAATCTAAAATTCAACGACTTGAATCAACTTTGAATAAACTCTCTAATGGGGAAAAAAAGTTGAATATATTGTTGCAAAACCAATTTTATGTTGGAAATAAATATGGTATGGGCTTTAGGTAATTAATGATTTTGAAAAGCTGAATTTAAAAATTCTTTAAATTACCTTGAAAAAGTCCGTTTGAAAAATTGGAATCTAAGATTTTTAGAGAATTTTTAAATCACAAACGAAATGAGAACTTGTTTTGTAACAATCCAATTTAACATCTTCGGACCCCAAAAGGAAATAAAACGAGCTTGGTTAAATTCAAACAGATTTGGGTTCCTAAAGGCACAATGGTAAATTCTAATGGGTTGTTATATAAATGGGTTTAGGTACCGAAAGTCGTGAATACAACTATGAGTGGTAAAACGATCTTTGTTAGACCGCTCGATCCTATAAACTCTTAGGTGCCAGAGGTTGGCTGAGGAACAATTTTGCGAAAAGGAGATTGAAAAAAAGTATTCCATGTCATTGTATCATTCTAATTTCCTTAGCCAAGATTGATGAGTTAGAGATCCACAACGTCTACTGCAAATCTGATATGGTCTCTAGACTCGATTTTTTGTTTATATTCTCTATTTTATTCTTCCTCTCTATTTCTCCTTCTATTTTTTCTCTCTCTTCTTTTAATACTGAATAACTGTGACACTGCCATATTTTTTTTATTCTAAGCTTCTTTGACTTCAAATTGCAAAATTCTCGGTTTTCTGGAATTTTGCTTCATTTGTATAAAACTCTCATTGTTTTTGATGATTTCCAGATTTTGAATTTAAAATTGTAAACGTTTTGCAATTCTTTTGAAGTTTAATTTCTTGACAATTTCCTGAATTTCAAACAGTGTTGTAGTATCTTGTATATAACTTGAACACCGTTCCTTGAAATTCTGAAATTCTTGAAGTTCTGAAAAGCTAATGAAATTTCACACAACTTTGATGTTTTTAGTTTCTTCTAATTCATTTTGGAAAGACTTGAAATATCACACTCATTACAACATAGTACTATTTTTTTTTCAGTTGTGATAATTTCATCGATTTGTTGGATGAGCTTGACTATTCTGATTTGAAAAATCATTTGAAATGAGATTGTTGTATTGCATCTTGAAAATCATTTTTTAAATCATGATCAATTGCCTTTAATATTTGATTTTTTTTAAATCATTTGAAATTGTTGATATCTTGAATCTCACACACTTCTTGGACCTGAAATTATAATCTTGTGTGATCAATTCATTGAATCTTGAAATTTACACATCCCTTCAGGTGATTTCAAATAAACTATTTCTTTAAATCTTGGATCATGATTTGTCTCTTATGCTTGTTATAAATAACTGTGAAAAATTCTCTTGTCAACTCTGTTTTTGAAAATTCTATGAAGTGTAAGATTTATCTGCTTGGGCTTGGTGATTTATCTGCTTGGGCTTGGTGATTTATCTGCTTGGGCTTGGTGATTTATTCTGAAAATTCTATGTGTAATTTTTTCCATTGACTTATATGATCAATTAGGAACCCCAAGTAGTATCAGTTCAAGTGTTGAAATTTTTTCACATTCATTTGATTTTGTTTCATTTCTCAGAATCCCTCTTGTAATTGATTTTTTCAATTTCAAAATCCTTTTTTATTATTTATTCAGAAATTGAAATTATTAACCAGATTGAACTGTATTTGGAACTCATAAAATTATCATCATGTTATGAAATTGTGATGAGTTGTATAGCATATTTCCCAACAAGAGGAGATTTTATTTAAATTCTCATAATGTTTTGAATAGTTTTTATAGTATCTTTGAATTGGCGCTTATTTCACGAACATCATCTTTTCCTATTATCTTTATGTCATCCATCATGATTTTATATTAATGTGGAGAGTTCATTTTTTAAAATCTTCTTAAATTTACAGTTTCAAAATTTGTGATGAAAATGTGACTATATTATTTTTCAAAAAAAGACATAATTGAAAATCTTCAAAGATCCCTATACAGTTGAGCATATTTCATAATATGACTAATTTAGAAATCTATTTCACAACCATCTTTGTACCTACCATATTTCTATCATCCATTTTGGTTTTATATAATGAGGAGATTTTGTATAGTAAGCGTTTCTCTAATCTCATTTAAAAAACCTAGATATAGTCATGTATGGTTAGAGATTACTTATTTTTTAAGTTGTGACTGATCCCATTTAAATGTCCTAATAGGCTATGCGTGGTTAGTGTGCTCTTAAAAATAAAAAGAAAATAAAATAAATAAAAATTGATATATATATATATATATATATATGAAATCTTCCTTGCTATGTAAAAACCGACTTATCAATCCATTTTCTAAATTGTGAAATGTTTTAATATTTTATGATATATTATGATTTTTTGATTGATAGTCATTGGGATTTGAGATTATTTAATTTTGTCATTATGTTGAATTTATAATGATAGTCCAAATCCATCGCTGTTTTGTGCTATTTAAAAAAAATATTTGAAAATAATTGGAACTCATATGTTTTTTATCACTCTCTCCATTTTATAAAATTCATTGTAAATCCATCATTCTACAATGTGAAATTTTCCATTAGTTTGAAGAATATTATGATTTTTGTTTGATTGAATGAGATTTATGATGTACATTCTCTATCTTGAACTGATTTTATATTTCTAGTCTATATTTCATCATTATTTCAATTTCTATATCCTTTTGATGATAACAAAAGGGGGAGAATGGTTAAGATTTTGATTGATGAGTGAATATTTCATGAATATTTTAATATTGAAAATTCAATTCAGTTATTCTTCTCACTCATATGCACATATTTAGAGGGAGTTCTGTTTTAGGGGGAGCATACATATAGGGGGAGTTCTACACTTCACTATCAAACACATTTATTGTATTCAAAATCTTATTATATGTTTGTCAGCATCAAAAGGGGGTGATTGTTGTATATAACAATATGATTTTTGTTTGACGATAACAAACATATATATTATATTAAATGTGTTTGCAACTATGCTATTCTACTACATCATATATAGAAATAAATATTAATATTTCAACAGAATACTACTGCACAAGAATTTAAATATTCAAGCAATATTTTATTTAAATATAATATTTTATTTCAACATTTCGATAGTACAAATTTCACAATTCCACTATTGTACTTTTTAGTGATTTATTACTTTTAGCTCTCACTACAACACTCAATGTTCACTCAGTTACATTTTCAGTGTCATTATACAATTTCTTATACATTGCTCCTCACTACATTTCACTCAGTTCACTCGAATACCTTCATTCACTCACTAACACACTTATCTTCAGTCTACTTCAGAGTCAGTCCAGTCACCTGCATACCTGTAACAAAAACACACACAGTAAACTGAAACAAAAACAGATTTAAATTCTAGCAAGTATAATTTTATTTTAAAATTTATTTTCCTCAGAACTTTGGTGCGTTTCTAATCATATTTCTTGACTTGGTCTGATATACATGTTCATCCATCTGTGTCTAGACTGCTTGTGATATTCATAGTGAGTCACTGTAAATACCACAAGGCAGACAATATCTCTAATGCTTACATGTATAAGCTGCACATACACAAGTATACACATACATGTGTATGTATATACACATATATTTTGTGCATGGAAGACATGATTGAACATCTGTAGGTGGACATTAACTAAGATATTCAATGCAAGTGGCAAAGCAGATGTGGAGCAACCCTCATATACAAGCATATATACAACACACAATTGTGCATATATACATGAATGTATACATGGGTGTACAAGTCCACATAATGATCATGTCAAGTCATAACTGCCAAAGTACATCGCCGAGCAAGTCAAAGCATAAAGCAGGAAAGTGAGCAAGCATGAAAATAGGCACAAATTAGTGAAACACAAGTCTGGTTCGAACATGCATATTACATATACATGGAACCACAAATATTAAAGTCAAGTCAGAATACTCAAAGCATACAAGTGGTCACAAAGTTGACAAAGCATAAGAGTATGTGCAAATACAAAGCAATGCAAGTCAGATCACAAGAAAAGCAAGGACAAGGAGTGCACAAGCTTCAGGTTACAAATACCGATATATGCATGTGAAAATAACAAGACAGGGTGCACAAGAAAATGTGCAAGCAAGCAAGTGCAGCAAGATATACAACTGAATTTTTTCAGCTGATGCAATAGTCAAGAAATGGTTCAACAAACACACAATATGCATCAAGCAACATGATATCAAACATGTTCAGTAACAAGGCAACAATCAATATATATACACTCACACTTGTGTGTATATATGTGTACTATGTGCATATACATGACATGGAAGGCACAGTGAACATTGAATGGTACAACAAATCAAGACACCAAAGAATCAATAATATGCAAGAGAAAGTAATTGATCAAGTGATGACATCTGTTCTTATTAGAGATAAGTGGCTTGTGAAGCAAGGAAAACATGAATAAGTGTAGCATCAGTTAATGTACTAGCTCAAACAGGCACCAGAAGGAAACAACTATACACATGTACACAAGTGTGTACACAAATATACATGTGTGCACACTGCAATGAACACATGTTTGGTGACAGAAGTCTCAAGGCAGTTTCAGAGTCAATGTGACACAAAACAGCTTCAAGCAAAGTGAAAGAGCACAACAACACAGTGGATAGAACAAAGCAAACATGATTTACATATACACACATGTGCATATATATATATATATATATATATATATATATATATAAATCAATACACACAATCATGAAGATTGTCAAAGCTAGAAAAATCAAGTGCAAATACAATTCGAATGGTCTTATGAGAAAAGGGAAATTATTTTGTCTCAAGATTGATTAGTTTCTGAAAGGAAATAAATAAATGTACATGCATGGGATAATGTATATTTGGCAATTAGATTTTGCAAATCAATTCACCAAATTCACGTGTGCCCAAAACTTGACTAGGTTCATCAAGTAATCCAGGGAAGTTTTCATCAACAAAATCGAAGAACATTTTTCAATACTATACAGAAAACTGCAACTGAGTCTAGGAAAGAATTCAAATCCAATGATACTTCCTAAATTGATCATATTTGGAAAAATGTTTGTCATGTAAAATTGGTACGAAGACAATATCCAAAATTTCTAGAATTAGCCGAAATATTTACTTCTAGAAAATCAAGTGCATGTTTAGAGCAAAAAAAAATCATTCCAAATTTCCTGAATTCAATCATAGATTCACGGCAACAAATCAAGCAAGTTAATCATGCAAGAATCAATTCAATGCTGTGGAAAATCACACAATTATCAAGACCAAATCATATTCATGAAATTAGAGAAGCAATTAGGGTTTTTATACCCTATAAATAACACGCGAATTGTCACTGGCATTTATCGAAATAAAGCGACACAAATTCGAGAGCTAAAAGAAAAATCAAATCAGAATATTCACCGGTTTTGATCGCAAGCCAAACACCAAGTCAAACGACACAAGAGCAAGGAGTAATCAAGCATCAGAGAACAAATTTCAGAAGCAACAATTGATGTCACGATTTGGAGAAAGAGGGCAAAAACCCTAATTTCCCTTCAGTTATTGAAGAGAGCAAAGAGAGGCTGTTATCTCTTTGGAAAGCCAAAGCAAAGAAAACAAGGGCCGACTATTTTAATTTTGAAAAAGGGCTATTTGTTCTTTTAAATTGTTTTTGTTTTTCATTTTTTACAAACATCTATATAGGTTTTCTAGTTTACTTCAAACTAGGGTTTATGAGTTATGGGTTTGTAATTCGAGGAAAATCAGATCTTGTGGAAAAAGATCAGTCCAGGATTTTGAGCGTAGGATTAGAACAGTTGGTTGCGGGTTCGTGAGTTTACATGGATTCTGTAAGCGTTGAGATTGTTTTAATACTAGTAAAAAAACTTGGGAGTGTAGCAGTAGGTAGTGGTTTGCCGAAACTGGGTAAAATATGTGTAATTTATCTTTTGTATTTATTTTCTCTGTTGCAATCTGTGCGACGATAATTTTAATATCTCGTAAACTGCAATAAACCATATTCACTCCCTCTAAGGTTAATCTAAATCGAACACACCTACCAGAGAACAAGGGGAAGCTGTCTCAAATATTAAACAATACAGGAGTGTTGTAGGAGCACAATAATATGCTACTATTACATGACCTGACATCTCATTCAGTGTTAACAAAGTGTCTTAATTTTTGGAGGAACCCAAAAGTGAACATTGGACAACAGTAAAAAAAAGAATACTCAAATACTTAAAGGGAACCATCAAATTTGGCATATCATTAAAAGGCAACAAAAATCTAAATATTACATCCTACTCAGATGAAGATTGGGCCACAGACATAGATGATAAAAATTCAATCTTTGGTTATTGTACTATTGTAGGGGAAAGACTTATTTCATGGTGCTATTAAAAGCAAACAACTATTTCAAGATCCAGCACATAGGAAGAATATAGAAGTGTAGCTAGTACTACTACTGAAATATTATGGTTACAATCATTACTAAAGGAATTAAAGCTCTCATGCAGCAGGAATCCAATAATTTAGTGTGATAACTTGTGACACCCCACATCCATTAATGTCACTCTTTAAGAGAATGAATTAAGTTTCGTGAAGCGTTATAGGCAAACAGAAACAGAAATATTACAAGACATATATAAAATAGCAGCGGAATTTAAAACTTTATTTAAGCAGAAAACAACGTGGTTCAAAACATAGTTACATCATGAGTTTGAAATATATAAATCCTAGTACATCAACTTAAAACTTCTGTCTTGTACTAAAATCATCAGAGTATAATAAATAAAGAAGCATAGTCCCCAAAAATATATAGCCATACTAGAAAAGATATGAAATCAAGCAGTACATCTAAGCAGCTCCAAGCAGAAGGAAAGAAGAATCCTGATTAAGTTTGAGTATTCCCAACCTGAGAACCTAGAGGGGGGGGGTGGGAGAGAACAAAAGAGAAAGAAGAGGAAACAAAATAGGTCAGACATAAGTCCGGCGACCCCAATTACTTCCAGCATATAAATAAATGAAAGCATCATGACAGACATATAAACTGGATAAGAGGGATAACAACATATAAGGTAGGTATGATAAGGTAAACATGATAAAACGAATAGAATATATATGTATGGCGCTTCTCTAATACTTTTCTCTGCACCAATACTAGTATCATATGAACAAGATGAACCCCAACAATATGGTAGACTTAGGCGTACTTCTATTGAGAGGTTTTACCCCATACAATAACAGAAAGCCCAACTAAACATACCGGTGTTACCCCTAAGGATAATTACGGGCTCCTAAACAAGCGAGACTAGATGTACCCTAATTACTATCCCAATCGATCGGCTCCCTAACTCCGTAGATACCTTGTGCTAGCCTCACAGTAGGATGTATCACTCCCTAAAGTGGCAACCCTTCGTTTTCTGGATGTGCACAACCATATCTACTAATGCCACAATGTCTTATTTTGCCAGACGGAGGACCCATGCACGCACATGAGCCCAATGGAACACGCCGTCAGACACCTTTTCCCAAGTGACCTCTTACAATCAGCTCAGTAAGCATGTCCCGACTCTGACCTATTTCGGAGTACTCATTTGATACCTATACATGGGTTACTGACCGAAATGGATCCCACACACCATATGATACAAGCTTCCCCCTAGGCTTGCATCCCCACTACTAGGATTTCAATAGATTATGCCTACCAGTGTAATAAGATTGTATAATCCTAATAGGTTAAGTTTGTGGGCCTATATATAAATATTACCCACCACCCCAAGATATACTTAACCCTCCCACTATTTCAACCAAGTTTACTTAACCCCTACTCAAGTTAACATTTTCATGTAATCCCTATGGATTCAAACAGGTTAAGTATTACAAGTTCACTACCATTTATTCATTTACAGTTATAATGCGCTAGACCTCACACATTAAGCCTATAACTTGTGGATATTAGATATGCCGGGCGGGTCCGGGCAGACTTCTTCCAAAAGTCGGACTTAACCTCGTGTCTTAGCACGTTACGTGTTTATGCACTTAAACCCCTCACATTAGATTCACCACTTGTGGTCGCTGGATATGTCGGTCGTGTCCAGGCAGACTTCTACCACAAGTGTAATCTAACCTCATGTCTAAGCGCGGTTATAATTTCTAATTACTGTAAATCTAGGCATATTAAATAATTATTCCTATTTCATTATAGGATTTTATGCCCCTTTTCCAAGTCATATTCATCATGTACCATATGTCCCAAATTAAGATCTTTAATCATAGTTTAGTTTATACCCCAGATCCATATTCATGTTTTCAATTCAAATTCTGCCAAAATTTCCCAATACAAGTTATTCCCCAATTTTAACATTTTCCTTCGTTCCCAATTTTATGCGTTCGCATATTTCAGCGGTATGCCTAGGCTCGAAGGTAGCCGGCTATAAAATAAAAAGGGAAAAGAAGAAAGGAATAGAACAGAAATAATCATAATAACAAGATAGACATATGATGGCAGAAATAGGCATAGCAACAGAATAAGCATATAGTGACATAATTGGGAATAATGGCAAGATATGCATATAGGAACAGATCTGATGAACATGTGATAATAGAACTGATTAGGCATAGTGACATGATTAAGCAACTAGCATAATAGGGACAACATAAACAAGCATGATGAGATCTAAACAGTGAATTAGATGTACAAATATTAGCAGATCTGTTATGATTCAGATTATTCAATATGCATAGGCTTAGATCCATACTCATAGGCATGTCAAGATTACATTTTAATTATTTCAGTCTAAAAATAACATAGACTCAATGTGATTGGATCTAAGAAATAGAAGAATGATTGCAGATGTTGTAGCGCAGATCTCTAAATTCATATAACTTTATTGTTGAAGAAGAAGGCTAGATCAGATTATGTTGGAGCAGCACTTCGTTGTCACCATTGAATTAGATGAATAAAACAACGGGATTACGGTCTTATTTATAGCCAACAGCTGACGAACCGAGCTAAGAATTCGGTCCATGTTCAGAACCAAGAATTTTCCCAGATACGTATGGGCCCCCCCTAGTGTGTCGACCCAGGTATCGACACAGGGGTCGACACCCCCTTGATATGGCCGACCCATAGGTCGACACCCATAGTGGAAAATTTCCCGCTCCCCCTTCAGCTGGTTGATTTTGAATTTTTTTGAATTTCTAGATTAATTTGTTTATATATATTCCTCTTGTGCATATACAAACATCTAACCTTAATAACTTCTTCATACAATGTCCGTTTTATGCAAACTCGGAGACTATATCAAGCAGAATTCCGAGACGAACACAATGGCGCAGTCCGTTTTAGTTAATTCCCAATATTTAATTAAGTATTCTTTAATTTATCATCTTAATGTGTTATGGGGTGTTACAATCTCCCCTACTTAAAGGATTTCATCCCCGAAATCTCCAAGTTAAGAAGAATGTATATCTTAACATCCATCATCCATCTACTCATCCACCAATCACAGACATCCATTGTCCTTAAAGACTTCTAATGCTTATATGAACATATGCAAAGGTGCGTGTATATGTCCCTATACTAATGCGAAAGATCAGGCGGTCTACTGACTCAGTTGACCTCCTTAATGCAATGTATGTTAGTGCTATGAATTCAACATGTATACAGATAATCCTATTATAACATGTAAGTTCTATATGCGTGCGCGGTCATTCATCCAAATGCAACATCCATATAATGATATACTCACTTCCATCCATTAAAAGAAGAAAAATGCACACACATCCATATGCAATATGAGAGTGATTGAGCCGATTTAGTGCCTAATGTGTGTGTATACGCGTTCACGAGAAACCACTAGCAAACACGTGCATCCATCAAACACAACATGTCTCGAACACATCTTTACATCCATAGGATTCCTACCTAAAGGTCGAAGATTTGATCGATAGGATATACTTAAACGATAGAAACAAGCATGAATAAAAGCTTTGGAAAGGAAGTTAAGAACATACCTTTGAAAAGAAAAGGGTACGAAGCGCGAATCTTGTCTTCTGTCTCCCAAGTTGCATCCTTTTGGTGATCTCCCCACTGAACTTTCATCAACTTGACCTCTTGGTTGCGTAACTTCTTAACCTTCGATCCAAGAATACGGGTAGGAACTCGTCTAACTACCGCCTTCCGTTCCACCTCTACTTCTTCAAGCATACTCGGCTCAACTACTTCTGCGGTATCATGCAAGCACTTCCGTAAATGGGAAACATGGAAAACATCATGAATACCAGACAGTCTCTCTGGTAGATTTATTCTATAAGCCATTTGGCCAATCCTTTCTGTTATGGGAAATGGCCCTACAAATCTTGGTGCCAGTTTCCCTATAGATCCAAAGCGAACCACATTCCTTAATGGTGACACCTTAACGAAAACCATGTCTCCCACCTCAAATTCAATATCAGTCCTTCCCTTATCTGCGTATGACTTCTGCCTATCCTGAGCTGTCTTCATTCGCCGTCTAATAAGATCAATCTTTTCCGAAGTTTCTCTAACCATATCCGGTCCAAGTAGAAGTCTTTCTGTAGATTCCCACCAACAAGTCAGTGATCTACAGGGTCGTCTGTATAATGCTTCGAAGGGTGCCATGCCAATACTAGCTTGATAACCGTTGTTGTAGGCGAACTCTACTAATGGAAGATGCTCTTCCCAAGTCCCTCCGAAGTCTAGGATACACAGCCTTAAAAGATCCTCAAGAACTCTGTTCACCCTTTTCGTCTGTCCATCAGTCTGAAGGTGATAAGCGGTGCTTAAACACAGCTGTGTACCTAATGCTTCTTGCAAGCTCCTCCAAAATTTACTGATGAAAATGGGGTCACGATCACTTACAATACTGGAAAGTACTCCATGAAGACAGACTATCTAACGAATGTAAACTACTGCCAACCATGTTACCGTCCTCTTACTCTTAACCGGAATGAAATGAGCGCTCTTAGTAAGTCTGTCCACTATAACCCAAATACCGGTGTTGCCTTTCCTCGATCTAGGCAAACCATCTATAAATCCATCGAGACGCTCTCCTACTTCCACTATGGTACCTCCAAAGGATGAAGTAAACCACCAGGCTTCCTTTGCTCAACTTTGACTTGCTGGTAAAACAAACACCGAGAAACAAACTCTGCCACATCTTTCTTCATCCCAACCCAAAAGAAAACCCTATTCATATCTCTATACATCTTACCACCACCTGGATGAATAGTCATTTTAGAATGATGAGCTTCCTCAAGGACTGTCTTCAACAAACTCCCAACTCGGGGAACACAAAGCCTTCCATCTTGTCGCAACCACCCTCTATCGTCTGTGGAATACCTACTGAGGTGACTAGAAGTCTCCCCTCTACTGAGCCTGTCCAAGATGTCTGAAATTTGTAGATCCTCTCGCTATGAAGTTCCTATCTGATCCAAAAGAGTAGGTCGCACCTCTAGTGATGCTAATAAACCAGGTATAAACTCGGTGGAGGGTCTAAAATCAAAAGTTGATATATATTTTCCAAGCTTTTCCTCTCCACAAACAAAGGGCTTAAGGTCATCCTCTGCCTACTCAATGCATCTGCCACCACATTACCCTTGCTAGGGATATAAGCAATCTCAAACCATAGGTTGCTAGGAACTCCATCCATCTTTGTTGCCTCAAATTGAGATCCTTCTGCGAGAACAAGTACTTCAGAGATTTTTGATCACTGTACAACTCGAACTTGTCTCCCAGTAAATAATGGCGCCAAGACTTGAGAGCGAATACTATGGCAGCTAGCTCTAAGTCATGGGTATGGTAGTTCTTCTCATGAACCCTTAGCTGTCTATCTCCATAACATACTACCCTTCCCTCTTTCATCAGAACCACACCAAGCCCTATACCACATGCATCAGTGTATACTGTGAACACTTTTTCCCATCGGGCAAGGTCAAAACTGGGGTTGCTATCAGATCCCTCTTCAATCACTGGAAAGCATCATCACAATTTACATCCCAAGAAAATGTCAGATTCTTCTTCGTTAGCCTGGTGAGTGGGGCTGATATCTTTGCGAAGTACTTAATGAACTTCCTATAATAGCACGCTAATCCAAGAAAACTTCTCACCTCCGTTGCATTCTTTGGGATTTACCAATCTTGAACTGCAACTACCTTCGCGGGATCCACTGCTATCCCATCTTTACAGACTACATGCCCTAGAAATCTCACCTCCTTTCTCCAAAAATGACATTTAGAGAACTTCGCCTTAATCTGGTGCGCACAGAGAGTTTTCAAAACCTCCCTTAAGTGTAAGGCATGCTCTTCCTCGCTCTTCGAAAAAATCAAGATGTCATCAACGATGACAACGAACTTATTTAGAAACTCTCAAAACACTCTACTCATCAGATCAACAAAACAGGCAGGTGCATTTGTCAAACCAAAAGGTATGACGAGCCACTCGAAGAAATCATCTGGAGTTCTAAAAGCGGTCTTGTCTATACTATCCTCGGCCACCCTCAACTGACGAAACCCCATGGCCAAGTCTAACTGAGAGAAAACAGATGCACCAACAAGCTGGTCAAACAGATCATCTATCCTCGAAAGTGGGTGCCTATTCTTCTTGGTGAGTTTATTCAACTCTCTATAGTCGACACATAAGCGAAGCGAACCATCTGCCTTAGTTGCGAATACTACTGGAGCACCCCATTTAGATATGCTTCGCCTAATAAACCCTTTCTCAAGTAGCTCCCCTACTTGCTTGCTAAGCTCCCTCCTTTATCTTGGAGCCATATGGCGCACAGGCAATGCAATTGGCTTTGCATTGTCCACCAAGTATATACAGAAATCAATCTCGCGCCTCGTAGGTAAGCCCTGAACCTCCTCAAAAACATCAGGATATTCACAGACTAATGGTACAGATCGCAGATCATCGATAGATGCATCAAGTGACTCTAGGAAACTAAGCATGACAGACCCTTTAGAGTCACAAGAAATCTCGAGGTTCCTCCCATGGCAAGTCAAAAGTCTAACGACCCTCCTTTCACAATCTAGAATGACACTATACATGGCTAGCCAATCCATCCCTAGAATCAAACCATAGCCCATGAAACCAAGCACATATGCATCTCATTCAAACACGATGCCTAACACATATATTCTCAAACCCTGACAAATCGTATACAATTGAGTCGTACCCCCAATGGGGTTTGAGACAACAACGGGATCCAAAACCATACTAGTACTAAGGTGTAGAGACTCAACCACAAAATTAGATATAAATGAATGTGAAGCGCTCAAATCAAAAAGAGTTCTAATAGGATGATTGGAAAGAGAAATCAAACCTTCAGTGGAAACTTTCCTACCTCTATCTGGCGAACTGGCCACGAGAGCATGCACCTGCCCTCCCGAAGATCATGCCCTTTGACCTTGTCCTTGCTTCTTCAGTTACTCCTTAAAAAAGTGTCCAACCTCTCCATAATTGAAACAAGCATTCTTCTTTATTTTGCTGTCCTTGATCAAGTGACCCTCGCGTCCGCAATTATGGCACTTCCTCTTATCTCTTGCCTTGCCGTCCTTTCCGCTCTTCTTTTGTTGTTGTTGTTTCCCTTTCTTGGGCCACACTTTCTTATTTTTTGTTTCCTCAACCTTAGCATCTTTCTTTTCACCTTTATCTTCCTCGTGCATTAACGCCATATCAACGAGCTTCTCAAAATTTCTCCCATCGGAATATGAGACATAGCCAACCCATGGAGGGGTTCATTCAATCCTCTAGCGACATCAAAGCTTTCTTATGCGGAGTATTCACTAGCTCCAAACCAAACCTCGCTAATTGATTAAACTTATTAACATATTCTTTCATAGACATGGCTCCTTGTTTAAGTGCCAAAAACCTCTCCATTTGCATACTTTGCTCGCTTGAGAAATAAACTTCATTACAAACCACTGTAGGAAATCATCCCATGTCTCAACTGACGTCCCACTTGCGTCACCTCCCACCAGAACGAAGCCTCATCTTTCAGCTGCCAAAAGGCCAACTGAATCTTCCTGCGATCATCAACTTCAAAATTTTCAAACAAATCCTCCATCTCTTTAAGCCAATTCCTTGCTTCTATAAAAGTCGCAGTTCCTTGGAATGGCTTTCCTCCCATAGCATAGAAATCTTTGCATATCTTAGAGAAATTATCAGCATGTAGAGGAGGAGGAGGAACAACGGGTGCAGCTGGGGAAGGAACGTCTACTTGATACCGGCAGGCGCCGTGGCATCTAGATACCTACAGATACAACCCGATATCATAACGCCCTCAGGAATATTAGGTTCCCCAGACATGCTGAAAAGAATAAAGGGATTCAAACAGAGAATCGAAAGATATTACATACGGCTTTGGGGAATATGTTTTTCAAAACAAACTCTTCTTTTGAAAATGCTTTCTTTTTAAAACCCTTTTTGAAAACAATTTTCAAAATCTTTTATCCGATCTGGTAACCTTCAGCTCTGATACCGAGTGTGACACCCCACGTCCGTTAATGTCACTCTTTAAGAGAATGCATTAAGCTTCGTGAAGCGTTATGGGTAAACAAAAACAGAAATATTACAAGAAAAATATAAAATAACAACGGAATTTTACTTTATTTAAGTAGAAAACAACGTGGTTCAAAACATAGTTACATCATGAGTTTGAAATATATAAAACCCAGTACATCAACTTAAAAATTCTGTCTTGTACTAAAATCATCAGAGTACAATAAATAAAGAAGCATAGTCCCCAAAAATATATAGCCATAGTAGATAAGACATGAAATAATGTAGTACATCTAAGTAGCTCGAAGCAGAAGGAAAGAAGAATCCCGATTAAGCTTGAGTATTCCCACCCCGAGAACCTAGGGGGGAAACGGAAGAGAAAGAAGAGGAAACAAAATAGGTCAGACATAAGTCTGGCAAGTCCAGTTTCTTTTAGCATATAAATAAGTAAAAGCATCATGATAGACATATAAACTGGACAAGAGGGATAACAACATATAAGGCAGGTATGACAAGGTAAACAAGATAAACCGAATAGAACATATATGTATAGCGCTTCTCTAATACTTTTCTCTGCACCAATACTAGTATCATATGAACAAGTTGATCCCTAACAAGATGGTAGACTTAGGCGTACTTCTAGTGAGAGGTTTTACCCCATACAATAACAGGCAGCCCAACTGAACATACCGGTGTTATCCCTAGGATAATAACGGCTCCTAGACAAGCGAGGCTAGATGTACCATAATTACTACCCCGATCAATCGGCTCCCTAACTCCGTAGATACCCTGTGCTAGCTACACAGTAGGATGTATCACTCCCTAAAGTGGCAACCCTTAGTTTTTAGGATGTGCACAACTATATCTACTGATGCCACATCGTCTTATTTTCCCAGACAGGCGGATCCATGAATGCACATGGGCCCGATGGTACGCGCCGTCAGACACCTTTTCCTAAGTGACCTCTTATAATCCGCTTAGTAAGTATGTCCCGACTCCAACCTAGTTCGGAGTACTCATCTGATACCTTTATATGGGTTACTGTCTGAAATGGATCCCACGCACCAGATGATACAAACTTCCCCTAGGCTTGCATCCCCACTACTAGGATTTCAACAAGTTATGCCTACCAGTATAATAAGATTACATAACCCAAACAGGTAAAGTTTGTTGGCCTATATATAAATATTACCCACCACTCCAAGATATACTTAACCCTCCCACTATTTCAAGCAAGTTTACTTAACCCCTACTCAAGTTAACATGTTCATGTAATCTCTATGGATTCAAATAGGTTAAGTATTACAAGTTCACTACCATTTATTCATTTACGGTTATAATGCGCTAGACCTCCCACATTAAGCCTACAACTTGTGGATGCTGGATATGCCGGGCGGGTCCAGGAAGACTTCTTCCACAAGTTGGACTTAACCTGTGTCTTAGCATGTTACGTGTTTATGCACTTACACCCCTCACATTAGATTCATCACATGTGGTTGCTGGATATGTCGGTCGGGTCCGGGCAGGCTTTTACCACATGTGTAATCTAACCACGTGTCTAAGTGCGGTTACAGTTTCTAATTACTGTAAATCTAGGCATATTTAACAATTATTTCAATTTCATTATAGGTTTTTATGCCCTTTTCCAAGTCATATTCATCATGTACCTTATGCCCAAAATTAAGATCTTTAATCACATTTTGGTTTATGCCCCAAATCCATATCCATGTTTTCAATTCAGGCTATGTCCAAATTTCCCAATCACATTTCAGCGGTATGCCTAGGCTCGAAGGTTGCCTAGCTATAAAAGATGAAGGGAAAAGAACAGAAATAAGTATAATAACAAGATAGACATATGATGACAACAATAGCCAGATCAACAGAATAAGCATATAGTGATAGAATTTGGCATAATGACAAGATAGGCATATAGGAACAAATCTGATGAACATGTGATAATAGAACTGATTAGGCATAGTGATATGATTAAGAAATAGCATAATAGGGGCATCATAAACAAGCATGATGAGATCTAAGCAGTGAATTAGATGTACAATACTGGAAGATCTATTATGATTCAGATTACTCAATATGCATAGGCTTAGATCCGAACTCATAGGCATGCCAAGATTACATTTTAATTATTTCTATCTAAAACATAGACTCACTGTGATTGGATCTAAGAAACAGAAGAATGATTGCAGATGTTGTAGCACAGATCTCTAAATTCGTATAACTTGATTGTTGAAGAAGAAGAAGGCTAGATCAGGTTATGTTGGAGCAGCACCTCGTTGTCACCATTGAATTAGATGAATAAAACAATGGGATTAAGGTCCTATTTATAGCCATCAGCTGACGAACCAAGCCAAGAATTCAGTCCACGTTCAGAACCTTAATAACTTCTTCATACGGTGTCCGTTTTACTCAAACTCGGAGCCTATCTCAAGCAGAATTCCGAGATGAACGTAATGGCATAGTCCATTTTACTTAATTCCCAATGTTTAATTAAGTATTATTTAATTTATCATCTCAATGTGTTATAAATTACGGGGTGTTGCATAACTTAAGTACAATGTACATGACAAAAGACCATATTCAACTCAATCTAACAAAGCATATAGAAATTGACATTTACTTTGTTCGAGAACACGTTCAGAAGAATAATCTACAAGTTAATCACATTCCATCTTATTATCGAAGGGCCGACATGCTCACTAAATCACTTTCAGCCAAAAACTTTCGCAGATTCAGAGAAGTTCTTGGAATTGAAGAACTTAGACCAAATACAACATAAAGGTTAAAGCTTTTACACCTGGTTTATACCTGAAGTTCAATCAACATGATGAAAAGTAAAATTTACCATACTAGTATCATGCAAATGCTTGTTAATTTCTCTTCGAGCCTCGATCCTTTCTACTTCTCAATCTCTTGAGTCTCTCTTAGATGTTTTTAGTTCATGGAATGACAATAATCATGACCGATTTCCTCTTTCTCCAGCAAATTAGGGCAGACTAACCTAACCCTAATTTGAGGGGCGGTAATAAAGGAATGTTTACATATAAAGAAATATTTATTTTGGGTAACTTCCGCATATACATTGTAACATTACATATAAATTTCCTAATTTACTTTGGGCTGCTCTCTTGGGCTGATATTATAAAGCCTATTATCTCTTATCAATTCATTTACAAATAGGGGGTTGGTAATCAATATACTTGTACAACTTATAATCTTAATTCAATAATAATAAAAGATTTGTCTCCCTTGCATCCGCTGCCATTGTTTTCTAATATTTATTTTATATGTTACAATCTGGTTTATGTTTTATATAGAATTCCTCTCTTGTTTTTAAGAGAAATATTTAAGGTTAACATGCTTCAAAGCTAACATATTTTGAACTATATCACTTTGTTTAATAACCATGAATTGCAATATAAGTTCCATACTGTACTCTAAGTTTTGTTCTAAATAATCGATCTTTTAACATTTTTAGGATTTGCTAGTTTTCTATGCATGCAGCATGGCTCCTTTTATTGGAGTTGTTCCATCTGATTTATGATAGTGTACTACGTAATATGGTTGTGATTCTTGGCCTTACTTGTTATAATTTATTATAAATAATTTACATGTCAATTGTTATTACTTGACATAATGCTTTTAGTAATGATAAATTTACAAGAGCAAATAAACGTGTTTACTCTACATTGAAGAGAATAACAGTTGTATAAGGCAAGATAACTCAATCTATTTTAGATAAATTGGTAGCATTATCTTGTGTGCATGCATTACTATATTAGTGGGATCTGTTTTACAAAGCATGTAAAAAGTTCAATACACAAAAAGGAAAAAGAAAAACAATTAGTGAGTTCACCCGCATGAGGGTTAAATTAACAAATTAGTTGTTGATGAACTCAGGTGTGGATCAACTAACAAAAATGGTGGATATAAATAACATTGACCAAAAAAGTTGATGGAAGTATATTTTATTCAAATTTAACTGCATTTTCTTTTACATCCGATAAATATTTCGATTAAACAAAAAAATTATGTGGAAGAAGAGAGGACAACACCAATGAGAAAATGAGATAATGGAAATCATTATTGTAATTTATTTCAGGTGAAAACTTCATCTGTATTTAAAAATAGAAGTCTCCTATAACAGGGTGATATATGGAAGAAAAATTATGAACACATTCATATTTCCATAATTGTTTGATAGATATTCCATATTTGTGTTGTCCTTATACATATTTGTAATAATACATATGAAAGCAAACTTGGCATCACAGTCATGTTGAGAAGCATTAGAAATCAAAAATGCTTATAACAACTATTGAGGATGGACAAATATATGAAATTCCTCTAACTGTTCAGTTGTTCTAATCCTGTTAGTCGAATCAAGTCATAAATATTGTATGATCCAAACACTGATATGTAATGTATACAAATTTGATGACTCTTCAACATTGTTTTCCGTTATTATTAATCGATTATTGCAAGTGCAAATGTTATGTAAATTAATATATTATGACACATGGAACAGTTTAAGCTGAATGTCAAACTTGAGTAATCTTGATGAAATTTTTTTTTATATAAGAGTATGTTTAATGCCACTCCAAAAACAGTTAAGGGGGTCAATTTTTTTTTTAAATTTTTTTACTAGGGGGAGGATCATTTAACAAAGCCCCCCTTAACAATTTATAAAATATAGACCAAAATGCCCTTTTATTATTTTACCCAAATTACATTTTACTGTTTGTTAAACCCTAATCATCTTCTTCTTCTCAGAGTAAACAATTGATTACCTTTTCCATGGAGGAACCAATTTCTAATGAGATTTCTAACTTGGTAAAAGAAGACAATATGGTTAAAGCAAACGACATGTTGAATTTGGTGAGGGAATCACTGAAAAGGTAACAATTTACTACAAAAAACGGAGGCCCATTTTCGATCATTTATTTTCGGCATGTTATTTACAAACTTTGTACTAAATTTTAGTATGTTCTTATTGGTTTTTACCATGTTTTGTGTATTTGAATAGAGGGTAAAATCGGGTTTTTTATTTATTTTTCCATTGTACTTGGCCCCCCTTAACAATCTAATTTTTAATGTAGTGAAAATAAAATATGACCCCCCTTATCCCCTTTTGGAGTGGCATTAACAATACTCTTATATAATAGTCCATAATCAACTGGTCAAAAACAACATATATAAGAACCATTGGTGAAACTCTATCCGTTTAAGAATAAAATTGAATTTAGAACCTGTAACATACTAGAATTTTAGTGTTTTAGTAGTTAGTATTTTTAATATATTGGTTTGATAGTCTAAATGGTTTGAATTCAAATTTTTGAATATTTAATTAATATAAATAATGGATTAATAAATTTAATTTTTGAAATAGTAGGAAATAGCTGAATTGGAAATATTGTGTAAATTGGATAATTTAAGATATTTAATTGAGTTTATATTTGAGTTATAATAAAAAATATATTATTTAAACGACAGTTGAATGTATTAATTATAATATAATTATAATCGAGCGCGTAGCGCCGTGGTAGTTAGTAATATTACGTTTTCAACTTAAAATGAATGTACAAGGTTCATTATAAATCGGATTTCGATGAAACAAGAAACATGCGAATATTATTAATTGTATTTTTCTAATGAAAGAGGAAAATAGGGATTTCGTCTTATAGATTGTGAGTTACGTCCAAATCAAAATTTCAAATACTCGCTATGGAATCGTTTATAAACCATAACGATTTATTAAATATATTAAATCACTGGTTTCGAGTTTGGATAAGATTTTTGAGACGTATACTTAGTTTAATTTATAGAATTTTTCTGTAATTTTTAATTTTGAAAAAATAGCTACTTTTTATTTAACGTATTTCGCACCCTAAATCAGCCATTTTGGAATCTCACAAAATAAGTTTTCATGTATATTCCATTATACTTTTGGGATCGTGGTGCATTGCTTGTCACGATCATATTTTTATTTTTTTCCTTAGCAGACATAAATAAACGGAATTCTGTGTAGCCAGTACCACGTCAACTTGACAAAATAATAATAATATATTTTTCATTTCTTATCCCGAAGTCCCGTACCTCATCAGTTCATAAACGCAACCTATATTCTGAAGCTACCTAAAACTAAAGTTAACGGAGATCTGTTGATTGATAACCTTCCATGTTTGTTCAAATCATGCAGTGTATTTTTAGATCGCAAACCCCCTTAGAAAATAAAACACAGCTACCCATCCCACATGAATTGTCACCTTTCTACACCTACACTGCAGACCTTCGAATCCTATAACTTGCCTATGTTACACAGTAGATTACTTAACTACAAAGTATTAAAATGCTATAAGTATTCAAACCAAAGTACTTGTTCTTTGTTTTCAAGCTTCAGGAAATTTTAGCCTGAGCTTTTCCATGGCGTTCAAAAATAAAATCACACCGTAACTTCATGAAATAAAAGAAAACGGTGATGCCTTCCTGCAACTAAATGAACCGCATACATTCCAGTTCGCATGACTGCAAGCTTTGCTTCATAAGCCAACAAGCAGTCATGGACCGAGTGATGAAGCGTCATTTCCGGGGAAGTAGCAGTTCGGAGGAACCTGAAGCCGTGTTCTTGGAGAGAGTTCAAGTTGGTCTTTATTAGGTGGAGAAGAAAGAGGAATAGTTGAGAAGAGAAATGGTAAGTTTAGTTTGTATTTAAATGGAAACATGGAGAAGGACGTGGAGAATAAAGATTTAGAAATAGTGGTGGAAATTGTACAGGAGAGAAGTCTTGTTTAACAGGAGGGGTTATTTCATGCAAGGCGTGCGGTTGTAAGGGGAAGTGGTGCACAAAAGCTTGGAGGTAGCGCCTATATGGGTTCTAACGTACGGAGGTTGGTGAAAAAGATGTGATGGTCATTGAAAACAGCAGGTTACGGTTTGATTTCTGAAGGAAAAAGGGTCGTTCGATGTTACTGTATTTTGTGACTTACTGGTGTAGGCGCAATTAATGGATTTGTTCAAGTCTGGTCTTGGCATTTAGAATAAGGTGCGAAGCACGAGCTTCAGCAAGCAGATCACTATTTGTAGTGGGGAGTTTGGTATATGAGAGGAGTTGTTTTTATTTTGGAGATAATGGAATCCTGTAGACGCGGGTGGACTTTGGATTGGGCCATGGGCCACGATAACGGTGAGGCTTGTTTTTAAATAAAATAGGTAATTGATAATTTAGTATATGAGGCCTAGTAATTATTTAAATGGAAATATTAGTACTAAGTTCTTACATTAAGATGATGAGTATGGAACGTATGCTAAAGTTCTTGTGTTCCTCAATTATCATTTAAAAGTTAATTATTAAGGTAAACGGGGATTTAGGGTATTACGAAGGTTGAGTTAATTATTATTTAAAAGAGAGTATTAATTAATTCGTTAAAAACTTGTGAAAGTATAACTTTTCCATTCGTGAACAGAATTGCGCAAATTTGGATCAGTTAGGATCATAGGATCGCATTCTATGCAATGGAAGTGGTTTGGAGAGATTTGGAGATTGTTTCAATTTATTCCGAACGCCTGATGCAATCAACGGACGTTAACCGTAATTCAACGATTAACGAACAAGGTGAGTAAACTTACTAACTCTGATCAGTTCTATAATTTTATAAACATTATTTAATATTGGTAAATGATAAGTGATTCATGTGTGATGGTTGTCTGAATGAAGTGCTTTTTAATTGGTTGAAATTTTAGATACAATTATATATATAAATCATTCGTTAAATATTGATTCTACTTACTACAATAATATCTCATATTGATATGAAATTAGTGTTATTATTGTTGATTAACCTCTGTGGATGCAGGGAAACAGGATGGAGGGATCCAACTGGATTCCTCAACAATAATATTGTTATTTTTCATATATATTGCATTATATGATGTGACAAATAATCGACGATTGATTATTGTGTGTTTTGGGATGTTTGAATAACATTGACATGACATAATTGGTATTTAAATATCGTAAAATATATTTGAATATATTGGAAAAGAAATTGGGGTTTTAGAAAGGAAAATCTATTTTAAATTAGAAATGAAATTTCGATTGGGCTAGAATATAATAACATGTTTTAATTATATTAAAAAAAGTGATTTGGTTTATTAACGATGTTTATAAATGATATGAAATAATTATATTTAAATAAATTGGAAATATTAAATCAAGACGAGCTAAAACGGGAAATGTAAATCGTTTTTAAAGAAAAACGATGGGATTTATTCTGATGTTCGAAATACAAATAGGACTAAATAAAAACCATAAGGATTTGTAATTATAATTCGATGATGTCAAATGTTATTAAAACAATTTATTTTTAGAAATTATATATTGTATAATTTGGAATTTGACAAGATAATTAAGGTCTGGTTTGGAACCAATAAATTATAATAGAATATGAAGTCGAGATTTAATTATAAACTTGATTTATAATTAATGAGAGGTTTACTTGAAAATGGAGTTTAAGAATTGGAATACGAATATGAACTTATCAAATAACTCGATAATTGGAATTACAACCTGCAATGGTATTTATAAATCAAAATCAAGATTTAGATTTATATGTCGAGTCGGGATCTCTGTAAAGAAATAATATCCATGTTTTAAAGTGAATAATGATTTAAAATCAAATGTTTTGCAGATTAAATTGGTTATAAAGGGAAATTGGTAAATATTTGAAATGATTTTGAAGTTAAGAATGGAGTTAAGGAAATTAGAAACTGACTGGAGATTAGTTATATTGAACGGCTTTCTAAGTATCGATCTGATGTTAGTTTCGGCCTTCGGGGTTGATACTTAGGGAGTTGTTCTCTTACTAGTTTACGGTTAGGGACTGATGGGTGGGGAAGAATAATGATGCATGAATAAGATATTGAAATGTTTTCCAATGTTAATAATGTACATTTTTGAAATACGGGAAATAAGGGATTTTGAATATATGGGAATGTTTTCCAAGAAATCGTGAGAGGCTAAACGAGTTGGAAAAATATTTGGGTAAAGATTTCAAAAGGAAATTGGGAAATGAAATGATTTTTGATAAATCTATTTAAAGGGGCTCAGTGTTGATTGATGATTGGTCGGTAAGATTTCCATTTGGAAATATGACCATTGTTTGTATGTATGTTTTCCTTTGATAGTTAAATCACCAGCTATCAATGTTTTTTTGACCCATTTTGTGTTGTCAATACGGAGAGACCAGAATCAGATTTATTTTCTGAAAACAACTCTGTATGTGCATTAGCGTTGCGAATCAAATATATTGAAGATGAAATTTATGCAAGGGATGTTCTGGCGATCCTAGGTAGGAATTGCCTATGATGGGTTTACAGAATAGTGCCTTTGGGTTGTCTAGACCCAGGACAACTTGAATGGACGAATGTCTGACATAGTATATCTAATAGATCACGTAAGTTAATCTCTTTAAGCATATTTACGTTGGTGACAGAGGAATTCGTTTCTCTTAGCTTTAAACCCGTGGTATTTTTGGGGAAACCAATTTGTGATTTGGCGGGTATGGTGATGTGGCATTCAAAGTAAATGAAGGTACTATCTATCAAAAGATACATTATAACCTCTAGCCTCACCAACCGGAAAATGATAGAAATCGGGAAGGCAGCATGACTAAGTGGTCGCATCCTATTAGGGTATATTGTCACCATCTAGAGTATATTCATATTTGTTACTTATTTTATTTATGTATCTCCCGGGAACGGTTATGTTGGTATACCAACCGTAAGGTGACAATGTATTCGGTACATTTAAGCGAAATGAATGGCCGGTCTTGTGTGGTAGATTTACAAGATGTTCTTGTTGAACTCCAGTGTATCCCCTCTATAGTACACTGATCGGAAGGTGGTTTCATACCTTGTCATAGTTTGAAATTCATTCTCCAATAAGAGCCCGCGGTTTTGATTGTATACAATATATGTAGAGTGCAAGATGCAAGCGTTCTGCTAGATTATTATTTACTTGTGTTAGACACTGTTATAATATCAGAATAGTATTGTTTTGAAAAGAATGATTTGGTTTATCGTAAGGTAAAAACCATCCGTGTTTCTGTGTGGATCGATCTTACGATTATCATTCCTTTTAAAAAGATTTTTAAGAGTTAAACCAAATGGTTGAAGTTTTGTAATGACCTGCCTTTTTGATCACTTCCAATCATAATTAAACCAACTCAAAACGTTCAAAACGACAGATAGTTATTTAGCTAACCAATCTCCCCCACTCATAACTTTTTGTCCTCGAAAAGGAGAGTTTTTTTTTCAAAAAAGAATAATCTTATGTATATAACAAAATATTCCTACATATACAAATTTTACTAAGTTTGAAACAAAATAAATTATGGGATTTCAAATTCAAAAATTCGTCCTTACATTATTAATAAATTTTATGTGTTATAAATCTATTTATTAAAATTACGATCTTGATTTTAAACTCTTTTATTAAAGTTCGAGTTTTCTTATAGTCAAAACATTATTATTTATATCAAAACTTTTGAAATCAGAAATAAGTATTTTATTAAAATTCAAAGATTTTGTATTTCTTAAGGCATTTAAAATTTTTCTTTCTTAGTTTATTATATTGAAGTTATATAAATTTAATTGTATATTTTTGATTTGTTATTCAACGTTTGAAAATACTTGATAACTCGAAGTTTAACAAGTTTACTATCGTTCTTATAGACGTTAGGCATATGCTGGCCAGGCGCACGACTAAAATCTCTAAGTACTAAATACACTTGTTTCAACTCCTAGTGAAAATACTTAAAACACTTAAAATAGATATGGAAAATGTGTTCCCCATGGATCGTGGTTACTCAGCGGTTACGCTACTATCCCAGTAGAATTGCTTGTAACCATATGTATCACACCTCTCGAGTTTCGCCATGGTTGTCACCATAGATCGCAGTTACGCGGCGGTTACGCCACTATCCCAGTGGAATCGCTTATACCTGTAGGCGTCGCGCCCTATCGAATTTTGCTATGGCGTCTAGATCGCAGTTACGCCACTATCCCAGTGGAATCGCTTGTAACTGTAGGCATCACACCCCTCAAATTATGCTAAAATAGATAAATAATAATAATCAAAGTGATCCCACCATGCGAGATTCCAATATCAATGGATACTCCAATCAATGGAGCACCAATGTAGCTACGATTTTCTATTTTCAATGGACACCCTCAACGAGCGCCAACGCAACCCCTCTCATTAGGAATTGCGATTTTCAATGGAAGGTACTTCCCATATCTTCATTTCGAAAACATACATATTATATATACAGTATTTCATTTCACGTTTCACGTATATCGCCCTTACATAAATATCAATTTGCATAAGATTTCATTTTCAACATCATGTTTTCAATTATATCATTCCTATCAATTCCATTATATAATGTTTCATTTTAAATCAATTACCATTCAAATCAATAGCTTTCGAATTAATCATAATTCTTATATAAATCTTCCACACACACACACACACACACACACACACACACACACACACATATATATATATATATATATAAGGTTCAAAAACTTCATATCAAATAATTCAAGTCAAAGATTTTCGAAATTTCCGTTTCAATATCAAATAAATTTTGATTTCACAACCAATTTGAATTTCAAATCTAGTTCATATTCGAAATCAATTCATTATTAAACTTCACATTCGATTTGGGCTACATATCACAATTTTCATTATTTAATTGAATCTTTACATTCAATCATTTAGGATATAAATTGCTCGGGTCGGAAATATATATATTTCTATTTCAAAATAATTAAATACACAATAGTTTGAATAAAATAATAAGCTTAGAATAAAATGGGTTTAAATAAAATAAATAGGTTTTGGTCAGAAATAGTTTAAATAAATTAGATAGGTTTTATAAAATAGTTTTGAATAAACTAAATGTATTTTGATACAAAATAGTTTATAAAATTACTCGGAATTTAAAATAGATTTTGTGTAGAATAAATAAAAAGGATAGATAAATTTAATACTTTAGTTCAATTAAATAATGGTAAATATATATAATAACTAATACTAATTTCTAGAGCTATTCCAATCCGAATCAATTTCCTGAACTTTACAAAATTTAGCTACATCGATTCCAATGTCGAAATCAAACTCAAATTCAACGAAAAATTCAATTGGAAACCTTTCAGTTTGAACCAAGTGTTCCAGTTAGATCACAACTCAAATTTCTCATTCAATTTCTCATTTTCAATTTTCATTCGAAGTTTGAATTTTTCATTCGTTCCATATTTTTGGTTGTTAACCAACTTCCGAATTTCTAAATATCAAGTTCATCACTTAAATCAATTCTTCACAAGTTAAACTTTATCTTTTAATCAATTAAACTATTCAACTTAATAGAATCCTTAAGTTAAGCAATTTTAAATTTTAAATTTAAACACCATTCAAACTTGCATTTATCATCACTTTAAAGACACTAACTAAATTTTAAAAAAATATAGCCATTCATTGAACTCGTTAAATTAATTTATATCTTAAAATTGAATAAATTTGAACTTGAAATATAATTTGAACAAAACTTCAGATTTTTAAGATCAAGTTTGCAAAAAATAATTTTCCTTCTAAGATACCATTTTATTAAAAATATTTTTATCAAAGACATTTCATACTTATACAATATAAGATTTTATTTAACTTTGTTTAATAGTTAATCGTTATAATCCAAATTCACACTTCTTAAATTCAACACTCAAACTTTACAACATTCATTTCATAAAATTCAAATTTCTTTCAATTCTTAAGTACTAACCATACAAAGCCTTGATATTATTTTAAATATATAAATAGGAGATTGAGGATTACAAAAGGCACCATTACAAAATAGATCTAACGATTAGGATTCAGAATCATTGAGGACTATCTGCTTCTTTTCCGGTAAACCGCATCTTCTCGCAATTCCTCCTCAGTACGCACTATATTGGGTTCAGGTCGCACAACACGAGAATTAGTGCATTCCAAATCAATATGTCCTCAATCTCTACAATTACAACAAAAGTATGTGATGCTCCCATCGTCATTTACCTTCTTTACACCTTTCGCTCTAGCTGGATGTAACATAGCTTGTCTTCCACGCTGCCTTTCAGTACAGTTTTGAGTTATATGCCCAGTTTGGTGACAATGATAACAAACTGTAAATCGATCAACTGGTAAATCAAGTGCTTGTTTCTCTCTTTTTACCTCAAGGCAATGGTTAAGGAAATGTCCTTCCTTTCGACACTTAAAACAAATAACCTCAAAGCGAGTAGAACGATCTTCCCCATCCCTTCTCTTTCTCTTTCCTTGGCACATGGCAGTGTAATGACCCTTCTCATGACATCGATAACATACAACGTTATCATATGGACCAGGTTCTTGTCTCCACTTAATTCTCCTTTCAATTTTCTTAAATGCCTCGTTTTCCTCTCAAACGAGAAATTTCTCTTCGTTCTCGAGTGTCGCCTTCTATGCTTTAGTTCTTGCCATTTCAATTAAAGCGATGATTTATCAAAATTTCCAATCAAAATTGGGAGTCCTCATTAGTTCGCATTTATACTTAAATAAATTTGACCAAATATATTATTCCTCTTTGAACGGTTTAACAATTTCACTTACTAATCTATTTATTAGTTAGCATCTTCAACTTATCAATTCAGTTATCAAACATCTTTATTAGTTGATATTCCCAAAATCTTTACAAATCGTCTTACCCCGTCATTTCTCTTACAATGGGTATTTCCAAAATAACTAATTCAATTATATTTAGTGAATAACAAAATTTATTTATTTATTTAACTTATACTTATATTCTTGACCAACCACGACAATTCAAAGATGGATTTCAAATGGGATCAAGATTCTAATCTAAGGAAACCTTAACAAAGAAAGCAATCGAAGAGAACGAATTCGCAGAGTGGGGATTTCGAACGGATTTAAATTTCAAAATACTTCACATTTCAAAATAATTTATATTCTCAAAATGCTTTATTTTTCGAAATATGCTCTCTCTAGAGTAATTCTGGTGATATTTCCACTCATTCTGGGGTATTGCTACCCTATCTCTAATGAGTTTTTTAAACCCGATAAGCCAAGCTATGTAACAACCTAGCTCTGATACCACATGTAACGACCTGTATTTTTATTGATTTAATAATTAATTTATTTAATTATTTTAATATATTTGTTTGATAATTTAAATGGTATGAATTTAAATAATTTAGATTATTTAATTAATATTAATAATGGAATCATGGTATTTATTTCTGGAATGGTCAGAAATAGTTGGATTGGCAATATTGTGCAAAATGGATAATATACGATATTTAATTGGGTTTATATTCGAGTTGTAATAACGAATATATTATTTAAATGACAATTGAACATATTAATTACAATATAAATTATAATCGAGCCCATAACGTCGTGGCAGTTCGTAATATTACAATTTGAACTTCAACTGAATATACAAAATCCGTTTTAAGTCGGAATTCTATGAAACAAGAAACATCGGAATCTGTTAAGCTATATTTTTCTAATGGAAGTGAAAAATCAAGATTTCGTATTATAAATTGTAAGTTATGTCCAAATCAAATTTTCAAATAGTCGCTATGGAATCGTTTATAAACCATAACGATATATTTAATTATAATTGAATATAGTTTTCGAATTTGGACAAGATATTTGAGACGTTGTTATAATTTATTTTTTAGAATTTTACTATAATTTTTATTTTCGAAAATAAACAACTTTTTATTTAAAGTGTTTTACACCATATATCAGCGTTTTGGGACTTCGCAAAATAAGTTAACTAGTCTATGTTATTGTATTTTTGGGATCGTGACATATTTCTCGTCACAACGGTATTTTTATTTTTGTCGACATTAGTCTTAAAATGAGGAAACTTTGTGTAGCCGGTACGCTAAAATCTTTGTATATGTATATTAATATAAATATAAGTTTTCCTTAACCCGTTCAAACTGCATGCATCTGGTTGCATAAGTGATTCCTCAATGTATTGTAGTGGCCACGTAGTCGTGTATGTTACAATGTTCTCAAAGTGAATTAACTAAGATGGGTAACCTTTGAGCAGCTAACTACTGTTGGTTACAAGTGCCAAATAAATGGGAAAATACATGATTACAACGCTGCTTATTATAAAAATACATTATTATAATACACATCCCATGCCAAAAGCTATTTACATTTTCAAATTACTTTCCTTTGCTCCTAAGTCTTCATATCCATCACTCAATCAAGCAGACCCTATGTATAATCTAATCAAACTGAAAACTCAAAGGCTACCCTTAAGTGAAGTGGCTATGACCTACTACTGAGATGCCTTGGCAATGAAGGCTTCTCCTACTATAAATAACCACATGCACAAGCTAGTGAATTTTCCAGTAAAATGAAAAGAAAAAATAAAATAAAATATAAAGCGCGGCTTCTACTATGTCGTGGCCTTGAGCTGGGTACACGATCTGATGGGGAGGAGTTCGAGTCGTAGGGGATGGAGATGGCAACATGGAAATGGTTCTCATATACATTGCGTGATGCTTGGGTGAATAGGGGTCCATGTTGCTTGTGAAGCTGGTATAAACCGCATATATATTTGATAGACCCGAAGGGGTAGCAACAACTCGGGTTTTAGAACGACATGGAAAAGTCTGGAGGAGTTGGTGAAAAATGGCGACGCAGGTTCATGAAGTGGGTATATTAAATGAAGTAGGAGCGAAATGGTTGTGAGCTGTGTGTATGCATGGATGGAGCACGGTTCTAGTGCATGTGTGAAGTAAGGTGGATCATGGAGCTTGGGTATGGGATGGAGGTGGTCACGCATGACTTCATATGTCTATAACAACCAGGTTTAGGCTCGAAGCTGCACGCAGTAGCAAGGTGCTAAGTGAAGAAAACGTTGGTTAGAAGAGGAGAAAGTTGCTTATACCGGTGATGAGGTGGTGCAAGCTTCACTGTTTAAGGATGGAGTTCACTGATTTGTGCTAGGACGTGAGCCTATGGGCATGAGTTTGAATTTGCATGGCATATGTAATGGAGAATATTGGCTTCTGGAGATTTTTAGTGAAGATGAATATATACAGGCAACTTCGGTTTTAAATTGTGGAGGGAGACATTGCTGAGTGCGGGTCTGGGATTGTTCAGTTTGGGCTGACAAAAAATGGCTTGAGGTCCAAACTAAATTAAATAAAAATAATAATACAAAGAATGGATAAAGAAATGGGGAACACAGTGGATACAAGAATTTGCATGGAAATGGCTTTTGAATGTTTTGTATAGGAGCGGTTTATTGTTGAGGGAGAAGGAGATACAGATGTACGGGTATGTATGTTTTGGAGATGGGCCGAAGTGGGTGGCGTGCATTTTTCTGGATACGGAATTCTAGAGTGAAAGGAAGAAAACTTGTTGTTACGTGTTCATGTGAGACTTGGGCCGGTTCAGAAGAATATGGTAAGGCCCAATTCATATTAATATTTAATTTTAAGTTAATTTAAATAACATACTAACTTGTATAAATCATATCTTGTGCATACGGTATCCGAATTACGAACCGTTGGTCACGTTGGAATCGTGCGGACGTAGGATATGTACGTGGTAAAGCTGGTTTGAACTATTTTGGACGTCGTTACAATTTTAAATAGAATTAAACATCCGATTAAATCAACGAACGCTAATCATTATTCAACAATTAACGACCAAGGTGAGTAATCTCACTAACTCTGTCCAGTTTTATAATTTTATAAACGTTATTTTATATTGATAAAAATGATTGAATGTTGTGTGTGATGGTTGTTTGGATGAATTAGTTAAAATAATACGTATAGTTATTTATACAAGTCGTTAGTTAAATGTGGATTCTATTTATTATTTATTTCATATTAATATGAAATAAATGTTGATTAACATCTGTGGATGCAGGGAAATAGGTTGGAGGGATCCAACTGGATTGCTCAACAATTTTATTGTTGATTTTCATATATTACATTATATGATGTAATGAATAATCTATGGTTGATTATTGTATGGTTGGGATGTTTGAACAACATTGACCTGAATTAATTGGTATTAAAATACCGTAAAATATATTCGAAATATATTGGAAAAGAAATTGGGGTTTAAAAAGGAATTTCTATTTTTAAATAAAAATGGAATTTCGATTAGTTAAAATATAATAACTTGTTTTTGATTATATAAAAACAAGTAATTTGATTTATAAACGATATTTATAAACGAAGCAAAATGATTATTATTAAATAGTTGTAAAAATATAAATTCAAGAAAGGAATTTATTTAAAAAGGAAAATGGAAGTCGTTTAGAAAGAAAACGAAGAAATTACTTCGATATTCGAAATGGGAATAGAATTGAAATAAATCAATAAGGATTTGTAATTTAAATTCGACGATGTCGAATGTTATGAAAATGATTTATTCTTATAAATTATATATTATATAATTCAGTAATTGGTAAGACAATTAATATTTTCTTTAAACAAATAACTAGTAATTAAATAGGTAATCGAGATTAAGTTATAAACTTGATATTTATTTAACAGCAAGTTGATTTATGAATGGAGTATATGGAGTGAAATACAAATATGAATTTATAAAAGAACCAGATAGATGGGATTTTAATCTGTAATGGAACTATTTATTTAAATCAAGATTTGATTTAATAAAATGAGTTTTGTTTTCTGTAAAGGAATAATATTCACGTTTTAAAGTGAATAATTTTATAAATGCAAACGTTTTATAGAATGAAAAAGGAAATTGATAAATATATGGAAGTACTAAATTCTAAAATGAATTTAGAGATTTAGTTGATCTGAAATGATAAACAAATTTTTGAAGTTCGGAATGTTAATCGAATATAGACTATTAGAAGAGAGTTAATCGAATATAGACTATTAGATGAGAGTTAATCGAATATAGACTATTCAAAAGAGAGTTATCGAATAGAAATTTTTCGAAAGAGAGTTATACGTTGAAATTCGATTATATCGAATTCGGGATAGTACTATTTACTTTCTGATTTTTAATCAAGATTTAATTATTTATTTATCTATTTTACTTATTTATCCAAATTAATAAATAAAGGTTATATTTAAGTTATTATATTTCAGAAGCATGAGATTATAACAATATTGTTGTAATCAAATGATTTCTGTAAAAGAAGTGGATTCGTAAATAGAATCTGAGAGTTACGTAAGGAAGTTTGTTAAGGATTTAAAAGGTGAACTTTGTCTATTTTCGAGGTTAAAATGTTATTCAGTTAAGGTCTGAGAGATAGCTATACCCCAACTTGATTGACTTCATTTTTAACTTAGGAATGGCTAAGGTTTGATAGTGAAGGTTGGTTAAGTGAATTTAGTTAACGAGTGTAATGGTTTGAGTTGGCATAGCGATGTTTTATTTAAACATCTATCTAAATCCAATGAAGGAGTTTTGGAAATGTTTTCCAAATAAGAATCAGAAATGTTTCCTAATATAGAAAATAAGAAATGGGAGTAAATATGGAAATGTTTTCCAATGTTAGTAACATATAGTTTCTAAATATAGAAGCTGTGTGTGTGTATATATATATATATGAGAATGTTTTCCGTTGGTTGAAAAGAAAAATTTTCTAGAATACAAAAAAATAAATAGTTATAATAGTTGGAAACATTTTTCCAAGAAAAGTGAGTGGCTAAACGGATTTTAAGAAATATGTAGAAAAAATGGGAAATAGGGAAATGAATAATTTTATGATAAATTAAATTAAATGGGATCGGTGTTGATTGATGATTTATCGGTAAGATTTCCATTTGGGAATACGACCATTGTTTCTACACATGTTTTCCTTTGATAGTTAAATAACCGACTATCAAAGTTTTTGGCCAATTTTCCGTTGTTAATACGGAGAGACCGGGATCAGATTTATTGTCTGAAAACCACTCCGTATAGGCATTAGTGTTGCAAATCAAATATGATGAAGATAATTGAAGATGGAGTTTGTGCAAGGGCTGTTCTGGCGATCCTAGGTAGAAATTGCCTAAGATGGATTTACAAAATAGTGCCTTCGGTTTGTCCAATCCCAGGACAACGTGTATGGATGAATGTCTGACAGAGTATATCTAATAGATCGCGTAAGTTGATCTCTTCAAACGTATTTACGTTTGGTGGCAAAGAGACTCGTCTCTCTTAGCTTTATACCCATGGTATTTTTGGGGAAATCAATTTGTGATTTGGCGGGTATGATGATGTGGCATTCAAAGTAAATAAAATATGTGATCTGTATAGTGATACGTTATGACCTCAAGCCTCATCAACTGGGAAATGATAAAAATCGGGCAGGCAGCATGGCTAAGTGGGTCACACCCAATTAGGGTATATTGTCACCATCTAGAGAATATCCATATTTATTACTTCTTTCAATACTGTATCTCCTGGGAACGGTTATGTTGGAATACCAACCGTAAGGTGACAATATATTTGGAACATTCATGCGAAATGAATGGCCGGTCATGTGTGGCTAAGTTACAAGATGTTCTTGTTGAACTCCAGTGTATCACTTCTAGAGTACACTGATCGAAAGGTGGTTCCATACCTTGTCATAGTTGGAAATCCATTACCCAATAAGAGCCCGCGGTTTTTGATGGTCTATTATATATGTAGAGCGTGAGATGAATGTGTTCTACTAGATTGTTATATACTTGATTTAGACATTATTATAATATCAGAAAATATTGATCTTAATAAATATTTTGGGTTATCATAAGGTAAAAACCGTCTGCGTTTATATGTGGATCGGTCTTATGATTATCATTTCTTTTAAATGGATTTTAAAAGTAACCAAGTGATTAGAGTTTACTCACACCAGTCACATGACTAACCCAGAGTTTATTTTGTTTTGTTTTCCCTAAACTCTTGGGTGCCCAAATTTGTACGGGCATTCAAATAGTCGGGATTTTTCAGATACAAGGAGGAGCTCAGAGCAGGAGGCTTCATAGTTAGATATTTATAAAGTTTATTTCTGCTGTGATATTATATGATAATGGTATGTATGTACAGTTACCAGTTTGTATTTCCAAAGTTGTTATATAATATATTTTATTCGTTCCGCTGTGGGAATCGTGTTTACTCTGTTATGTTGTGTTCTTCTTCTTCTATTCTAAGTTTTCTTTCTTTCTATTTCTCACCCTCTAACTTCTTTCTATTAATGGTCCGGTATTTTTGATGCTTGAATAGTCGACATGGTGTGTTGTGTCGATTTTCAGGGTCAAAAATCCCTGGGTCGTTACACCACATGTAACGACCTGCCTTTTTGACCGCTTCCAGTTGGTAATTAAACCAACTCGAAACGTTCAAAACAACAGATAGTTATTTAGCTTATAGGGTTTAACAGAATATCACATACACAAAAAGGATAACAATAGCTCACAACGAAAATTATTATATATAAATATCAAAGTTAATACAACATTTTAATTTTACAGTGGAATATTAAATATATACATCATGTACAAAAAAAATTATAAATAATAAACCCAGAGGAAAGAGCCAAAGAGAGCGCATGTTCACGTGCTTTACGGATTCCTATCATCATCAACTTCAAATCTAAGCTGTAATTGCTCAAGTCTGACCCCAAACCAAAGAAAAACAAATTCGGGTCAGGTTGTATTCAAGTAAATTTGTTCCATAAGACTGAATATAAATAAAGTTGAGACAACATTTGACATGCGGTTTATAGTTCACAAAAAAAATACGAATCTAAAAATATTTCGCATGTAACAAGATAGGATTTATGTGCATGTATTTCCAACAACGCATGAGTATAAGTATATACTAGTAAGCTACTTAAAACCATGGAATGTATGCATAAGAAGAAAGGCCATCCTGGAAACAGGGAAGTCGAAATATAGCAATGTACAGCTTGGGATTTTCAATCTTCACTTAGTGTCAAATATTCATAGTCATGGAAAATAATATTTTTTCAGTGAAGCGGTACATCCATTGAATTTATGATGGGTTCACAAATGAAAATTTTCAGTTAACTTATATATGACATTTTTTTCTTCCGAAAGTAAAAGCAGTACATACAAAATTGAATTTTGGAATTCATCTTACCATTTTATTATACTGGGAAAGAATTTAACATTCCAAAATACATGACATGTTTGCTCTACAAATTAATTTCTTGGTAAGATTAATACGGGGGAAGCTACTTGATTTTGTTTCAGAATATCAAATAGAAGTTGGTTATACTGTGAATCATGATAGGCTCGGAAAGAAAAAACATAAGCTTCCTGACTATTCATCACAAAACAGAAACGAACATACATATGCCTATTGAAACGTTCATCTAATATCTTCAAAATATGGATATGAATTTACTGCGGTCAGATAGACATATTTTTCTTTCACCATGAGATTTGGAGTAAAGTGGTCAAATATAAATAAACAACCGCATGGCATTCTTGGATTTGGACTAAGTACCGTGTGTAATAGATTTCACTATGATTTCAGGTTCTCGAAACAATTTCAGATCAATAGGATGGGCAAAAATTTGGGAGAAATTTGGCTATAAAACAGCTATGTCCAGTCATACTAAACTGACTGTAATTCCAACAGAACCCAAACATCAATATGGCTATTCACAAATCAATTATTCAACTAACAGTAGATTCACAACACATTTTCAAAGAATTTCATCAGTTAGATAATCTACTGAGACTTGCATACCAAATAAACTAGAAATGGGTGAGAAAGGACTCACCTTGGAATGGTAGCAGAAACACATTAGACGACAAGGGTAGGCGCGGTTGTCGAATTGGTGGCGAAGCAGGTGAGAAAGAAGATGTGGTTCGATTGCTTGGGTTGCTACAAGAAATTCAGTTTGAGGAGTTCGATTTTTTTTATACGGACATGTAAGTTGTAGAAGGCTTTTTAGAAGAAGAGTGAAGAGGAAGCGCAGGCATGAAGATTAGATTGGAAGTAGTGTACGTGATATAAAGGGAAACAATGATTTGAACGTGTCACTAATTACTCGCATCCCTCAACAAAAGAAACGACTTGGTTTACCCTTCTAGTCGTTCAATTTATATTTAGAGTTTTTTTATGGACATAGACTGATTCAAAAAGTTTTGTTCCCATTTATTTATATTCGTAAAAGTAGAGGTGTGCCTGGGTTATAATCCTTATGTGTAATGTTTAAAAGATTTGTACCTATTCAAATGTTTAAAATAAATTATGTTAGCTTTTTTTTATGAGACATAAAGTATAGGCATGCATGCATGAATGAAACGCATGCATGCATCTTGGAAAATGAATGATACGTCATGTTGTTATGTGGCACAAAACTTTGTATATTTTTTCCTTTTAGAATATGTATACACTTGCTTTCATGCATACTTGTACGTGAATAGTAGGGGAAATGGAACAAAAAGTAGCACTAAATAGGTGACCTTCCATTTCCAGTACATGATTCACCAAATGCACACATTCCCTTTTAATTAGTTTGTTTCCAATGATTTCAAATTTATTTTTCAAAAGTAATGAAACGTACAAATGCATAAAGGTGAAAAGGAAATAGGAATTAGAATGTATGAAACATGAGAAAAGAATGGGATGCAACAACGTTCATTTTCTCATTTTTCAAAGAAACCGTAGATACAGTTATTCAAACGTTACAAACTGGGTTTGCTGACCCAAAATGACTAGAAAAATATGAAAAATCCAAATAGGGACACATCGGACTCAAATGACTTCGTTTCCAAAATGAACTGCGCAAGCTATTTCGGAATTCTGTAGCGTACGGAGCACCAAAACTGAAAAATAAATATACTACGATGATTACCGCGACGAGACAAACGCAACGGTACATAGTTTGCAGTGCCATGACGCTCTTATCAAAAACGCATTCTAGACCCCCTTTTCTACAAAATCATATACACGGACATGCATACGGTGGTCATATGTCTGAATTTGATGAAACAAAAAATGACGTTCTCTTCAGAATACAGTCTACTATTTTTAGTTCAAGTTCACTCAAGTTCCGACAACGTTTCGTTTGTAGCAATTATTTAATTTCATAATTAAATTAACGCAAACGGTACAAACAAACTTGTGTATTTTTTTATGAAATTAATTCCTACGGTATGTTTAATTAAACGCATCGGAAATATAATTTTTTTTCAGATTTTTATTTTTCATTTTTATTATTATTTGAGATATATCGGTTGCCGCCACCGCAAATAATCATCAAATACGAATTCAAATGTAGTGACTAAACTTTGACGTTTTCAATATAAAATTATTTAAATCACTTCTAAATGAAAATAAAAAATTATTAAAGATAACTGTTTCATTGTAAATCAATTTCGTGATTTAAACCAATACATTTTGAATTACGTTTATCGTTTAATGCTGATTTTAAAACCATTTAAATTAATAATTAAATTTGATTCAATAACAAATGGTCAAAATTAACGGGATGTTACAAGCTCCCCCACTTAGAACTTTTCGTCCTCGAAAAGGAGAGTTTTTTTTTTAAAAAAAGAATAATTTTATGTATATAACAAAATAAATTATGGGATTTCAAATTAAAAAATTCGTCCTTACATTGTGAATAAATTTTATCTGTTATTAATCTATTTAGGAAAACTACAATCTTGATTTCAAACACTTTTATTAAAGTTCGAGTTTTCTTACAGTCAAAACATAATTATTTATATCAAAACTTTTGAAATCAGAAATAAGTATTTTATTAAAATTCAAAGATTTTGCATTTCTTAAGGCATTTAAAACATTTCTTTCTTAGTTTATTATATTGAAGTTGTATAAATTTAATTGTATATTATTGATTTGTTATACAACGTTTGAAAATACTTGATAACTCGAAGTTTAACAAGTTTATTGTCGTTCTTATAGACGTTAGGCATATGCTGGCCAGGCGCAGACTAAAATCTCTAAGTACTAAATGCACTTGTTTCAACTCCTAGTGAAATACTTAAAACATTTAAAACACGTATGGGAAATGTGTTCCCCATGAAACGTGGTTATTCGACGGTTACACTACTATCCTAGTAGAATCGCTTGTAACCATAGGTATCACACCTCTCGAATTTTGCCATGGTTGTCACCGTATATTGTAGTTACGCGGCGGTTACGCCACTATCCCAGTGGAATCGCTTATACCTGTAGGCATCGCGCCCCCATCGAATTTCGTTATGGCGTCTAGATCGTAGTTACGTGGCGGTTACACCACTATCCCAGTGGAATCGCTTGTAACTTTAGGCATCACACCCCTCAAGTTATGCTAAAACAGATAAATAATAATAATCAAAGTGATCCCATCGTGTGAGATTCCAATATCAATGGATACTCCAATCAACGGAGCACCAACGTAGCTACAATTTTGTATTTTCAATGGACACTCTCAACGAGCGCCAACACAACCCCTCTCATTAGGAATTCCAATTTTCAATGGAAGCTACTTCCCATATCTTCATTTCGAAAACATAAATATTATATATACAGTATTTCATTTCACGTTTCACGTATATCGCCCTTACATAAATATCAATTTGCATAAAATTTCCTTTTCAACATCTTGTTTTCAATTATATTATTCATATAAATTCCGTTATATAAGGTTTCATTTTTAAATCAATTACCTTTCAAATCAATAGCTTTCGAATTAATCATAATTCTTATATAAATCTTCCATATATATATATATATAAGTTTCAAAATTTTCATATCAAATAATTCAAGTCAAAGATTCTCGAAATTTCTGTTTCAATATCAAATAAATTTTGACTTCACAATCGATTTGAATTTCAAATCTAGTTCATATTCGAAATCAATTCATTATTAAACTTCACATTCGATTTGGGTTACTTATAACAATTTTCATTATTCAATTGAATCTTTACAATCAATCATTTAGGATTAAATTGCTCGGGTCGGAAATATATATATTTCTGTTTCAAAATAATTAAATACACAATAGTTTGAATAAAAAATAAGCTTAAAATAAAATGGGTTTAAATAAATAAATAGGTTTTGGCCAAAAATAGTTCAAATAAATTAGATAGGTTTTATAAAATAGGAATGTATTTTAATACAAAATAGTTCATATAATTACTTAGAATTTAAAATAGATTTTGTATAGAATAAATAAATAAGATAGAGAAATTTAATACTTTAGTTCAATTAAATAATGGAAAATATATATAATAAATAATATTAATTTCAAGAATTATTCCAATCCGAATCAATTTCCAGAACTTTACAAAATTTAGCTATATCGATTCCAATGTCGAAGTCAAACTCAAATTCAACTAAAAATTCAATTGGAAACCTTTCATTTTGAACCAAGTGTTCAAGTTGGATCGCAACTCAAATTTCTCATTCAATTTCTCATTTTCAATTTTCATTCGAAGTTTGAATTTTTCATTCATTCCATAGTATTGGTTTTTAACCAACTTCCGAATTTCTAAATATCAAGTTCATCACTTAAATCAATTCTTCAGAAGTTAAACTTTATCTTTTAATCAATTAAACTGTTAAACTTAATAGAATCCTTAAGTTAAGCAATTTAAATTTTTAAATTTAAACACCATTCAAACTTGCATTTATCATCACTTTAAAAACACTAACTAAGTTTTAGTAAATATAGCCATTCATTGAACTCGTTAAATTAATTTATATCTTAAAATTGAATAAATTTGAACTTGAAATATAATTTGAACAAAACTTCAGATTTTGAAGACCATGTTTGCACAAAATAATTTTCCTTCTAAGATACCATTTTATTAAAAATATTTCTTATCAAAGACATTTCATACTTATATAATATAAGATTTTATTTAACTTTGTTTAATAGTTAATCGTTATAATCCAAATTCACACTTCTTAAATTCAACACTCGAACTTTACAACATTCATTTCATAAAATTCAAATTCTTTCAATTCTTAAGTACTAACCATACAAAGCCTTGATATTATTTTAAATATATAAATAGGAGATTAAGGATTACAAAAGGTGGCATTACAAAATAGATCTAATGATTAGGATTCAGAATCATTGAGGACTATCTTCTTTTTGTCCGATAATCCGCATCTTCGTCGCAATTCCTCCTCATTACGCACTATACTGGGTTCAGGTCGCACTGCATGAGAATTAGTGCCTTCCAAATCAATATGTCCTCAATCTCTATAATTCCAACAAAAGTATGAGATACTCCCATTGTCATTTACTTTCTTTACACCTTTCGCTCTAGCTGGATGTAACATAGCTTGTCTTCCACACTGCCTTTCAGTACAATTTCGAGCTATATCCCCAGTTTGGTGATAATGATAACAAACTGTAAATTGATCAATTGGTAAATCGAGTGATTGTTTCTCTCTTTTTCCATTAGGGCAATGGTTAAGGAAATGTCCTTCCTTTCGACACTTAAAACAAATAACCTCGAAGCGAGCAGAACGATCTTCCACATCCCTTCTCTTTCTCTTTCCTCGGCACATGGCAGTGTAATGTCCCTTCTTATGACATCGATAACATACAACATTATCATATGGACTAGGATCTTGTCTCTCCTTGATTCTCCTTTCAATTTTCTCAAATGCCTCGTTTGCCTCTCTAACGGGAAATTTCTCTTCGTTCCCGACGTGCCGCCTTCTGTGCTTTAGTTCTTGCCATTTCAATTAAAGCGATGACTTATCACAATTTCCTATCAAAATTGGTAGTCCTCATTAGTTCGCATTTATACTTAAATAAATTTATCCAAATATATTATTCTCTTTGAATGGTTTACAATTGCACCTACTAATCTATTTATTAGTTAGCTTCTTCAACTTATCAATTCAGTTATCATACATCTTTATTAGTTGATATTCCCAAAATCTTAACAAATCGTATTACCCCGTCATTTCTCTACAATGGGTATTTCCAAAATAACTAATTCAATTATATTTAGTGAATAACCAAATTTATTTACTTATTTAACTTATACTCATATTCTCGACCAACCACGACAATTCGAAGATGGATTTCAAATGGGATCAAGATTCAAATCTAAGGAAACCTTAACAAAGAAAGCTATCAAAGAGAACGGATTCGCAGAGTGGGGATTTCGAAAGGATTTGAATTTCAAAATACTTTACGCTTCAAAATCATTTATATTCTCAAAATGCTTTATTTTTCAAAATACGCTCTCTCTAGAGTAATTCTGGTGATAATTCCACTTATTCTAGGGTGTTGCTACCCTCTCTCTAATGAGTTTTTTAAACCTAATAAGCCAAGCTATGTATAAACCTGGCTTTGATACCACATGTAACGACCTGCCTTTTTGACCGCTTGTAGTCGGTAATTAAACCAACTCAAAACGTTCAAAACGACAGATAGTTATTTAGCTTACAGGGTTTAACAGAATATCACACAAAATCACAGACACAGAAAGGATAACAATAGCTCACAGCGGAAATTATTAGACAAAAATATCAGAGTTAACACAACATTTTTATTTGACAGGGGAATATAAAATATATACATCATGTACAAAAAAAATTATAAATAAAAAAACAAGTGGAACGAGCCAAAGCAAGCGCGTGTTCACGTGCTTTACGAATCCCCATCATCATCAGCTTCAAATCTAAGCTGTAATTTCTCAGGTCTGACCCCGACTCAAGCAAAACAAAACTCGGGTTAGGTTGTATTCAAGTAATTTTTTTCCATAAGATTGAATATAAATAAAGTTGAGACAACATATGACTTGCATTTTATAGTTCACACAAAAAATCTAAATCTAAAAATATTTCGCATGTAACAAGATAGGCTTTATATGCATGTATTTCCAACCATGCATGAGTATAAGTGTATACTAGTAAGTTACATAAAACCATGGAATATATGCATAAGTAGAAAGGCCGCTACACATTCATGGAAACAGGGAAGTTGAAATATGGCAATGTACAACTTGGGATTTTCATTCTTCACTTAGTGTCAAATATTCATAGTCATGGAAAATAATATTTTTTCAGTGAAGCGGTACATCCATTGAATTTATAATGGGTTCACAAATGACAAATTTTAGTTTACTTATATATGATATATTTTTTCTCCAGAAAGTAAAAGCAGTACATACAAAATTGAATTTTGGAATTCATCTTACCATGTTACCATACTGGGAAAGAATTTAACATTCCAAAATATATGACATGTTTGATCTACAAATAAATTTCTTGGTAAGATTAATACGGGGGAAGCTACTTGATTTTGTTTCAGAATATCAAATAGAAGTTGGTTATACAATGAATCATGTTAGGCTCGGAAAGAAAAAACATAAGCTTCCTGACTGTTTATCACAAAATAGAAACGGACATACATACGCCTATTGAAACATTCATCTAATATCTTCAAAATATAGATATGAATTTACTGCGGTCAGATAGGCATATTTTTCTTTCACCATGCGATTTGGATTGAAGTGGTCAAAAGTTAAAAAAATAACTGCATGGTATTCTTGGATTTGGACTAAGTACTGTGTGTAATAGATTTCACTATGATTTCAGGTTCTCGAAATAATTTCAGATCAATAGGATGGGCAAAATTTTGGGAGAAATTTGGCTACAAAACAGCTATTTCCAGTCATACTAAACTGACTTTAATTCCAACAGAACCCAAACATCAATATGGCTATTCACAGATCAATTATTCAACTAACAGTAGATCCACAACACATTTTCATAGAATTTCATCAGCTAGATAGTCTACTGAGACTTGCATACCAAATAAACTAGAAATGAGTGCTAAAGGACTCACCTTGGAACGATAGCAAAACAACCCAAACTTCCCCTTTCGGGAAAGCCCGGATTGAATTGAGAACACGACAAATCAGAACACAAACGACAGAACATTTCATTACTATTACAACCATTACATCAGTGTACACGAATATAACAGAGTATGAATAAATAATATACATTTGATAAATACCAGAGATTTAAATTATAATACAGCGGAAAAATAATACATAACACAACTGAAAGAAATACACGGATACAGAGCTTTCCGAATATAGTTCCATTTGTAAATCCAGGATCTTGAAAAAGAAATATCTCCAAAACCCAAAACTATTAGCTGCCCGTGTGGAAAATAGGGGCAACCAGAGTTTAGGTTAAAACAATAAACTCCAGGTCAGTCATGTGACTGGTGTGAGAACTAATACAGTTATTAATTTGATTTTAAAGTTTGGTAAATCAAGGGACCACGCCGTATAACACGGAACAGGTTTTCTCCCAAGAATACCAGTGCATAAAACAAACAGCGTAATACTTTTTAGAAAAATGAAGCTATTATAAGACTCAGGTCCCATCACACAATGCAACGTAAGCCAGAGGATAGAGTTTTGCCTTACAATAGCCAAACATGCTGGGTATGTTTAAAACAAATCATTTGATACTATTATAAGTGTATAGTGCTAAAAACAACTTCAAATATAAATATATCAATCATAGACGGCATGGGTACCATATATCATGTCGCCATACTAGTTCTATAACTAAAACCGAAATGTCACGTATTAGAAATTGGATTTCATCTATGAACCAAGGCAGGGGATCGTCCTTACTGAATTCAAGACAATCTAGCCCATGTCTCAGGATCAGAACGCATCGACCCTTAGGAACTTGCAAGGCCGTTCCTCTCTTACGTTTGAGGATTGGTTATTCCTGAACAATACGTATCCCCGCCCTATGAGGCGTAAGTCTGGTCAGTATGTCGACCATATCCATCCATCGGCCCCGTAGGGACCGATATATCCGACGTACCTTGCTTTCCATCATCCACATAAGTAAAAATGTATGGGCTCCATACCATGACACCACTTCTAGCTAGAAAGAAACGTATGTCCTCCCTGCTATCCTTCTCCCGTTTCTGGTTGATACCGAGGAGTGAAGCTCGCGAATTAACGCTATACACAAAGCTATGCTATTTAAAGTCGTTCTTTGATCATCAACCACAAGGCCTTGCTTTTCAACAAAGCCTTGATCATTTGCATCTTTGCATGCCACACTGACAACTCACACCATGCGACCGATGTCTATCGATATACAACCTCTATGCTCGTATGTCTCAGAGAAGGGTGTTAAGCAAGAGAATAAATTCTCTGCCAATATACAGATGTATATTTAATAGAAATCAATCAATACAGAATAAAATCCATGTCAGACACACATCCATTTACAAGTCTGTTCTGGGTCTAAACGAAACCGGAGGCACCTTATTCCTCGTCCCATATGTCTAATACAGGAGAGAGGTCCTCGCATATCCGGTCGATCTCCAAGTACGTCTGGACGATCACCACTTATTACCTTGTCTTGGGTGTACAACCCAATCAAGACATCAGTAATCGTCCAAACGATGTGAAGACCTTTGGTCTTCAACCGCCGTCTTCATCGTCGACATATCGTCGTATCAGTTATTCAGAATGGGTATACACCCGGTCTTTCCGAATAACCCGCTTATTTTATAAACAAGTGCTACACAAACACAACATATGCCTCATTCCAATTCAGAATATTCTTTTCACAAATTAAACCAAATTAAGGTTTTCCAAACTAGTCGGGATAAGCGAACCTTACCGAAGTAATTATTTATTATATTTCCCAATCCCAACCTATTCATCCCATGGAGAAAAACTGGTAATACTCCATATCTAACACCACAGGGTTATCGGAAAAAATTAATTACCATTTCAAGTTTAAATCTATTTAAAGATTTAACTATTGCCTGGAGTAAAACTGGTGATACTCCATTCCCGATCATTTCATGAATTCGATAAATTTATTTATCTCATTCTCATTCCAATCTAATTAAAGATTCATTAAAACTATAATTTAGTTTTAATCTCGAAAATAATTTCTTAATAATTTAGTCACAACAAATAAATACTCAACAACTCAATGCCATTTACGGCGCCACATGTGGCCATTCGCAGAGTATGAAATGCGTGTGTTGCTAATATCCATATATCGCTTTCAATTTAAATGATTTGTGGGAGTTCGTGTGTTAAACTCCAAAAATAACTACATGATAAAATATTAAGTGAGAAGGAGTTCTCACATTCGTTTCCACTCTGCCAGTTTTTAAATGATGATTTTATTCGGCTTGAATTTAAATTCACCTCAAATTCTAATTTGCTCCGTTTTTGTTCTAGTCTGTTCCACTGTGAAGCTCTCGTTTTTGCGATTTCAATGCAATTGATTTTGCTAATTTCCATTTCCATTTGCACGAGATGTAAGAGTTTAAACATTAATTACAATTCGATATACTTAAAATATAATTAATCTAATTAATTAACTCTTAATCCATTAATTACCCTTAATAAAAAATTTGGCCGTCGTCTTCCTGTTTTGATTGAACCCAAAACCGCCTGAACAACTCTCGCTGTTGCTCCTTCTAAAGGCCGCCGGAGTCCGTCAAAAACCACCACCTGGAATGCCTTTCTGTTGCCATCCTCATACCATGACCATGTTGAACTCGAACAAGTCCTCTGCCCTAAAAACATGCCCGAACTTCGCGCCTTCCAAACCGTATTCCGACCTCCTTGAGCCAAAATTTCAGATCACCACCGTTAAGTGTGGAGATCTCAACATGCTTTTCATTTTTGTGTTTGGAATTATCAAAAATCATTGAACGGATAAGAAGATTGAAGGGGTTTTAATTTTGAAAGAGAATCTCCGTTCGTATCAGAAGTGGCGGTGGAAATGATTTAATGGAATTAGGGTTTAGATTTTTTAACGTTATATATATTAATATATAATTAATATTTAATTCACTAATTGGTACCGTTGCATCCGAACTCCAAATCAAACCCAACGACTGTCGCCCCCAGCCAAATACCCCCATTCCGGACAAAATGGGATATGTTTCGTAATCCAATTCGGCTATTTCGACCAGTTTTCGTCAAAATTAAATATAAATCAATATATATTGAATTTAAATGTACATTTTAATTTACTGGGGCCACATACTGGCTCCAAAAATTACTAAAAAATAAATCTAGCTATGTTTTGATGATATGGTCCTAACAAAACTAATTTCATCGAATTTGGAGACCCTTTGAAAAAATGGACTTTTTAATTGGTCGATTAAATTCAATTTGAAATTAAAAACACGTTCAAATTCACCAGCTCACATATTAATTCCAAAAATTATGAAATTTTAAACCTGACAATAATTTGACATTCTGGATCCAACAAAAGTGGTTTCATCGAAAACGGAGGTCGTTTGCAAAATGGCTATTTTTAAGGGCTATATATTATATTAATATATATATAAATTCTACAATGACTATTCTGAATTTTAAAATGGACAAACTTTCAATTTATAAAGTGAAATCTCAATTTTTCATATTCGTTAGAAAGATATAATTAAATAGATTCTAAAGTTTCTTATTTTACTGAAATTCAATTTATTTTGAATTCTATACATTCAATTGAAATTTAAAATCGAATTTTCAAACTACCGCACCATTTCAGGCTCGTTTTATAATTAAAATAAATGTATATGTTCTAACTTCGATTTAAATAAATTTTTAGTCATTATTATTTAAAATAAATCATTTTAAATATTCAAAACCCTTTAAAATAGCTAAAATAAAATTTTTAAATTGGTTCAAAAATTTCGGGTGGTTACAATCTATTCTTCTTCTATGCTAGATCTTATATTGTTAACTTCTTGCCTTTGAAACACGTTTCTTTACAATGTAGATGGATCAGGCATAAAACAATATTATGGCCTATTTGTATTCCATGTTTGTTTTACAAAATTCCTGAGAACTTACTTTTTGGCACAACTTTTCGTTTATAACATCAGTCTTTACTCCGAAATATTTTATGATCCTAGCAATTATTCAGTAAGTGCCAATAAATTTGTTGGATAAAATAATCCATCTATTAGAATGCTAAACTTCAAATTTTCACTAACTATATAAATTGAGTACTTAAATATTTGATGATCTTAGCCCTTTTCTCCTTGCACCGATTGAGCATATGTTATTTTCTTTGTACAAGTATATATACTATAAATTGCATAACAACGGCTACTATGATTTACATAATATGTTATACAAGTAATTTTTTTGGATAAAATAATCCATATATTAGAATACCAAGCGCTTCAAATTTTCACTAACTGTATAAATTTATTATTTATATATTTGAGGATATTGGCCCTTTTCTCCTTGCATTGATTGAGCATATGTTATTTTCTATGTACAAGTATATATACTATACACTGCATAACAATAGCTACTTTGATTTACTTAGAAATGCTTATCATATTTCACAAATCTACAAATTTTTATTATTTTATTTCTCTTTTTATTGTTGCACTATTATGTTGCTAATATTTGAAATTTCTTTACCAGTTTAATTTTTCTTACATTTTCATTCCAATAAGTCCATATTCCCCTCCTTTAGCGTTTGTCAACATTTTTGCCATCTGCAATTATTTATTTTCTTCCATAGTTTCCAAACTAAGGCTATTCAAATTTGAAAATTGGATCATATTTTCAAGCCAATATGTTCATATTGAAAAACAATATAAGGTTAAATCCTTTGAACCAAAACGAATCTGGTAAAGAAATTTGTTTACTATTCACAGCAAAATTTCTATTATTGGATCACTGATGCATTTTTACAGAATATAGATCATGAGACGTTTTTATTTATATGTGCATAAATAGTCATAAAGTGCATGAACCATCTTCATGTGAGAATGAAACCAAACAACTTCATTCTGCACCCAAGCATACATTTATTTGTAGGTTTAAAATATCATTGGGCTATGAATACACTTAACTCCACCATGTTAGCTACTATCACTGCTATTGCGAATGAGGAAGCCAAATCAATTATAGGTAGTAATGTAGATGACTTGCTTAAAATTTCGAACGTGGTTAGTTTAGAACAACTCACTGTTATATTATTTGGCATTGATATTTCAGTCCTCGCATGCAATTATCATTTAGTTCATAACTACGACTACACGTTCACTTCTTCTCATACACCACCATGTATTTATCTATTACTAGGTATATAATATTTAAAATTCCTATAAATGCACAAACTCATTTCTTCCATTAGTGATATTGAAAAATAATACACATCAGCATCACTACGAATGAACATAATTACCAAAAGCATAAAAACTTCCAAAATAATGTTTTACCAGAAAATTGGCCAACAAAAATCCGAAACATTTTTAAAAAGTGGTGGGGAATAAAACAGGTTATGATCTGTGGGTTAATAATATGAAATGAATAGCTATGGCATTTTTTAGGTCGTGAAAGGATGAGTGAAGTGTTAGGTCCTGATGAGGTGGCTGTTATTCTGTAAGTGTTATGATAACTATGTTTGTAACATGTCTGATAGAAACAATATTGTATGCAGAAAAGGAAAATGAATATTTGATTACAGTAACAACATGATATTTATCTATAGTGTAAAGTTCCAATTGAGCACAATATATGTATTGAAAATTATGTGTCAGTAGCAATTAAGCTCCTGCAAATTTTGTAGGTATGGTACAATACTTACCAAGTATGCAACAAGATTCAGCAATCTGTTTGCTCAAAATTTTAAGATATTTTATACGATTTGGATATCCTTAGGGCCACCTTTTCCAATTTTACATGAATTTTCAAATTTGGACTGTATGTGCTTCCTGTTATAAATTGTTTTCATATTTCACAATACTTCTGTAGGAGCGATCATTTCTAAATGGGTAAGTTATAATTAGTACAATTATTTTTCATTGTTTTGATATGCATTTGCAATTCAAAGATCTTAATGAAAATTTTGATGCCGTAAGCAATACCTTCTCAACTTCAGATACTAATAGTGAAATTGGTGGTAAATCCCTTGACTGTCAATTTTATTCGGCATAGGAATGTGGTAAAAAATTTCAACAAAATATCATTAGTTCGTGGGATGTTCTTTCCATATATTACCAATCAGGTAAATGTTAAGCATTGATGAACAAAGTTAATGTAGAAGTTATGTTCTTAAGTATTCAAAGGTGTTCTAATGTTGTAAGTTCATTCGTATACGTGAGTTGTGATACCATGATCATATATAACATGTATGCAATTTTGTTCAAGCTTTTAAATGTGGCAATTGATATGTTTAGGCTAAAATTTAATCTTATTATAAACTAGAATCAATACGATGTTCCGTGAATTTTTGAAACTAATTATGGGAAAAGTATAGTTTACTATGTCAGTTACATCACCAAGTACTGTATATAAACAATATGCAAGTAAGTCCCGTTACACATTAATACTCTATTTACGGACTTTGATTGTAACGACCCGGAAAATCTGAACCATATTAAAATTTTTAAATTGGCTAAAATAGTGGATTTTAAATATTTAAAATAAATATTTTAAATAATAGTGGTGAAAAGTATGTTTGAATCGAAGTTTGAAAATAAATATAATTATTTTAAATTATAAACATGCCTGAAATGGCGTTGTAGTTTCAAAAATTGAATTCAAACTTTAACTGACTGTACCGGGTGCAAAATAAAACGGATTTGAGTGAAACCAAAAATATTTAAATCTGTTAGTGAATATCTTTCTAATGAATCTGAAAAATCAAAGTTTCATAGCGGGAATCTAAAGTTATGGCCAAATGAATTTTCAGAAAGGTCGCTATAGAGAATATATCGACCTTGAAAATAGACATTTTGCATACGACCTCAGAATTCGACGAAACCACTTTTGTTGGATCCAGGATGTCAAATTATTGCTAGGTTTCAAATTTCATAATTTTTGAAGTTAATATGTGAGCATGGCGAAGGAAAATGTGTTTTGGTCAATTACAATTAAAATGGATCGACCAGAAAATGGTCATTTTTCAAATGGTCTCAGAATTCGACGAAACTAGTTTTGTTGGGACTGTATCGTCAAAACATAGCTAGATTTATTTTTCGGGAATTTTTAGAATCAATATGTGGCCCCGACAAATTGAAATGTATGTTCAAATTAAATATTGAATGTTTTATACTTTAATTTGAAGAATAACTGTCTGTAACAGTCGAATTGGCCAACGAAACATATCCCATTGTGTTCGGGATGAGGGTATTTAACTAGGGGCGACAGTCGTTGGGTTGAAATTGGTGTTCGTTTTGACAAGAAGATATTGTTGAATTTAAAATAAATTAAAAATAAAATAACATGGGCCAATCCCATCTTTCTCTCTCACTTCTGTTTTGACCGGTCAAACCCCTGATTACCTCCCCCCCCCCCCCCCATGAACGACGGAAGTCACTCAAATCTTCCCGACCTAATCGCCGCTGCCACGTCCACTTTAAGCCCCACCTCCAGTTGAGTTTTTCGTTCGCCCTTCCCTCCTCTATAAATCCATACAACCTTCGCCTGGTATAGTGGGAAATTTTTGTCAAATTACCTCGAGGAAGGCATCGACTTTGGAGCTCCGTCGTGCACTACAGGGACCACCGAGTTGGGTGCCACCACCGGCGCTGGATACCCTGTTCGAAGCTCTTTGACGCTGCAGCACCTGCTCGAGACAACACTTCACGGATCGAGCGAGAATTTAAAACCTAGTTTCAAAGGCTTATAGAGGTGAACAGCTTTGATTTTTTTGAAATGGTTTTAAACACTTTTAAGTGTTGCAAACTTTGAAAAATCGTATCTTTATCGTGTGTTAACGAAATTCGATGAAACAGGAAGCATCGAGACCGTGAGGACGTCTTCTACATTTTAGAAGAGACCACATATTTTTCTGAGCCTTCTGCAATTTTTGGAGGAGTGGAACCCAATGTGAGATTTCTAAATTATAAACGATATGGAAAACAACGATGTATAAATTATATAGTCGATGTATGAGTTATATAAGCGTTGCACACCTTTTGTATAAGCGTTTGTATAAGTTGTATGTCCGATGTATAAGTTATATATGCGTTGTAAAAATTATATATGCAACGAAATGACATTGAAATGAATTGAAATATATTTATATGCAAATATATATATATATATATATATATATATATATATATATATATATATATATACTCCCCTCGTCCACAGACCATGGACGATATATATTGATTGTGATATTGTTTGGATTATTTGGTTGATGTGAAATTTGGTGAAAAATTTGAATGGTTGATAGAATTGTTTGTGGTTGAGAATGATTGATAGTGGTTGAAAAATACCCATTTGTGGTTGAAAACAAAAATAGAATAGGTTGTGGAAATGAAAGAAAAACATGCTCGCCTGCATGCGAATTAGATGCATGAATCCCCATTGTCAAAAACCGCAAGGTTTTAAGGTAGAGCGAGGAGTCGTACATCGATACGGTCCCGGTTTTAACTACCCTGCCGTTATACTGCCGAAATTTCCTGAAATCTTTCTGTGTTTGATTTATTTTCATTTGCTGAAACTATATTCATTTGTTGAATAGAAATGCATGTATTGTAAAATAATCGTGTTTTGAAATAAATTGTTTTATATTAAAAATCACATTTTTATCACGTGTTTGAAGTATATAAAATAATCGTGTTTTGAAATAAATTGTTTTATATTAAAAATCACATTTTTATCACCTATTTGAACTATATAAAATAATCGTGTTTTGAAATAAATTGTTTTATATTGAAAATCACAATTTTATCACCTGTTTGAACTATATAAAATAATCGTGTTTTGAAATAAATTGTTTTACAATAAAAATCACATTTTTTACTATATACATGAATTGTTGAAAATGGTGATGTGTTGAAATAAACATCTGTAGGATAAAAATATCATTTTTATTGAAAGTATGAAATGAATATGGTTTTGAAATCGAAGAATGAACTATATATAAATATGTATAATTATAATATATCGAATAACGAAACGACAGTTCGTATTTTGAAACTGTGATTTCAAATGATTATTGCGGAAGATCCGACCATCGGATTTTCCTGAAACTGCAACCGTTGGGTTCGAGTTGGAAATATCTTTCCAACGGCACCAACTTTATAAAGATCCAACGGTTGGTTTGTCTGGAATGTTTAATTCAAATCTGAAGAAAAACAGCGCCAAAATCGATTATAATTATATATATATATATATATAATTATAATTAAAATAAATCGAATAACGACGCTGCAGTTCGATATCTGAAATCGAAACTTCAAACGATTGTACCGGGAGATCCAACCATCGAAGTTTCCCAAAACTGAAACCGTTGGATTCGTTTTGAAAAAATCTTTCTAATGATATAAAATTCGTGAAGATCCAATGGTTAGATTTTCAGATATGTGTAAATCAAATCTGAAGAAAAACAGCGCCATGGCCGCGTTATGGTCTGAAGCGTTGTTTGAATGAAATTGGCTAATTTTAAATAAATAAAAATAGCGATAAATCGTGATTAAATATTATAAACGATATGGAATGGAAATAAACCGGATTTACCCGGTTTGTTAGATATTTGATGGTTGAATGTGTTTGGCGTGAAATTACAACTAATGAACTGAATTAATGATGTCGAATAATTTAACCATTGAAATGAATTGATTTGAAATTTTAAATATACGTGAATTATTTGAAAAGGCCGAGTTAATTCTCATTTCAAATAATTTATTGACGATTGAAAGTAGAAGATATAAAGATGGTGCAAGACCGATGATCTTCACGTCGAATGGAGGGGTGCTACTGACGTTCATGATAGGAGTTGCTACCTTGAAGGGGCTGAAGTAGTAACCGTCCGGACGTACATGTTGATTGTACGGATGAGCGAGGAATAATGATCCTCCGGTTTCGTTCAAACCCAGAACAGGATTGTAAATGGATGTGTGTCTGACGTTGTATATTGACAACGTGGCATACAGAGATGCTGTGATCAAAGCTTTTGTTGAAAAGCAGAGCTTTGTGGTGGATGATCAAAGCACGGCTTTGAATAGCTAGCTTTGTGTTTAGCGTTGTTTCACGAGCCTCACACCCCGGTATGAACCAGAAACGGGAGAAGGATCCAGGGAGGACATGCGTTTTCTTCTAGCTAGGGTGGTGTCAGTGACCTACCAGCCCTGACATTTATACTACTTTCACCCATGTGGTTGTTGCTGTTGCGAGGCGCCTCGGTTATATCGGTCGATCCGGGACCGATGGAGTCATTCATTGGCTCATTTACACCCCAAAGGGTGGGGAAACGCAGTGTTCAGGCATTTTAATCCACATCGGTGGACCGGCCCTATGGCTCCAAAGGATCGATGCGTTCTGGTCCTGAGACATGAGCTAGATTGTCTCGAAGTGGTGAGGACGATCCCTGGCCTCGGTTCATGATGGAAATCCAATTTCCAAATACGACGTCGTGCAGTTTTGATTGTATATATATATGGCGACATGATATATGGTGCCCATGCCGTCTATGATTGATATTTATGATTGTATCCAAAATTAGAAACTAACTGGAAACGAGTTAGGACGGATCGTTTCCTGGGTATTGGTCTGATGTTGGTTTCGGCCTTCGGGGTTAATACTTAGGGAATCGTTCTCTTACTAGTTTACGGTTGGAGTCTGATTAAGAATTAAATGATAAAATTTACATTTTAAATGATTTGTTTTCCTCGTATCAAGCATATTTGGCCATTATAAGGTAAAACTCTATCCTCCGGTTTGTGTTGCATTGTGTGATGGGAACTGAGTCTTATAATGGCTTCATTTTTTATAAAAAGCATTGCGATGTTTAAAAGATTTATTTGTTTTAAAGCACTGGCCATCCAGTGGAGTAAACCAGTTCCACGAAAGTGGCATAGTCCTGGGATTTTCCATATTATAAAATGTGTTAGGTAGATTCCTCATACCAATCCCATGGCTGACTCGTAGTTTGTTTCACTTGCAAACTCGGGTGCCCCTATTTCTACATGGGCAGCCTTGTATTCAGGTTTTAGCAGGCTCTTTCTAGATAGCTGGAGATGAAGATGGATTCTATCATTTATCTCTTTTTATGCTGTTCAGCTCCTATTGTACATATTATGTTGTTTTCCGCTGTAGACATTTATGTATAGCTAAATTGTATTTGTACTAAGTATGATCCTGTATACTGTGTAACTATGATGTTTATTATATCCAGTATATTCTGTTGTACATTATCTGATGTATTTATTTATTTCTGTTCTTCTGTTATCTGTTTATGTGTTATATTCCCAAAGATTACCCTTGCCGCCATGTTACGGGGTTTGGGTCGTCACATTGAGTTTCAATCAACAACCTTTTTTACTCTAATTTTCTAACGTTGGTACTAAATTACAAGTACTTCAGTTTAATAAGTTTGTCCAATCCTATTTTTTGTTTTTAACCATTTTCAATTCAATATAACTTGCAAATTCAGTTTATACATACTAACTTATTTGTCCTTTGCTTTACACATGTAGACAACCAAAACCTATTGCATGCTAACTCTTTTGTTATTCATTCAAAACCATCAGAAACATTAGCATGTATTTCAGGCTATTGTAAATTATGTTTAACTAACTTATTTTTTTACTCTGGATCAATGTATTACTTGTACTCATGGGTTAGTGAAACATTTAAAAGTCATATAATAACATATCAAGTACTATAATCTCTTCCTCTCTCCTTTGATATATTTCCTTAATTCCTGTAACCAATATCTTCTCTAATCCATAGTAAAATTCGTTAATCCTTATAAATATTTATTTTTAGATTATAAAGATACAATGTTGTGCAAAGATCATTAATCCTGACCAAGGTATGGTTTCATTTGTCTTCAATGCTCTAATTTTCATTAATGTTCAGTATTACTTACTTATTACTTAATGGCACTTATCATTACATATAGTTTAAGTAATCTTGGTACCATTGCTCATTTATAGCCCACCTTTATTATACAGCATGTGTGGTAATCTTATAACTAATAAGATATATATACATAATTACAAGTATACATATGCAAATTTGATTGCATTAACTGAAAATTTTATGGCTTTAAATAATTGGGGAGTGTATATTCAATTCTTTTATTTTACAACTATTTGTTATCATTGATTTATTTGGACTAAATGATGAGCAATGATATTTGTATTTGGACAAAATCAAGTTATTTGGATTAAACAAAAAAGTAATTTTTTGTTTTCCCTAGTTTTTTACTGTATAAATTTTTGTATCCATAATTCAACTACGTATGAACTTATCATAATGCATTGACTAATATCTGTAACTCTTTTAGAAGTTTAGACGTAGGTCATGATATTAATTTTCAATAAGTTGCCTAAAAGTTAGTCAATGTCATGTGTATTTATTGTTCTGGCTAAGATTGCCATTTAACTTATTATTCTTTAAGTTAACATGTATCCATGATATATATTATTCATTCAGGTCAATATAAAAATGTTTATACCATGTAAAGTGGGCACATATAGATGTTAAAGATATTTAAAGGCAACTAATGCTTTTTTACATGATTCTGGAGTGGGTTGTTCCTCATCAGTAACGAAGTTTTGTGCGGTTAAAGGTAAAATATTCAAATCTTGATAACGACTATTTTTTGGTTAATCATATTTTCAATGCTTTAATGTTTGAAGTCATCAACCAAACTATTTATAAATATCTATTATGCTATAAACCTGGTATTTTGATTAATTTGTTGCCACAACATGGCCAAATTTATTCCTATATAAACCATATAAAAAATCCATAATTTTATTCCAATGAATGAACAATGTACTCATGGTTCTCTATAATAATAATGGATAAAAGGCCATAACATTAGATTACAACTGTGCTTAGTTGGACAAGCCGTAGTTGCTGCCTAACGTACAGCCATATTATTGATATATGTTGAAGTAGTGAAGCAGATTTCGACGAGTCAACAAGAATGATTGTAATTTGAGTAGATCATCAATTATTATAGGATAAGTAGTTCTCATGAAAACATCTAATTTGACATTGTTTCCTTTTCAGTCTGAAATTGTATGATAGTTACAGAGGCTATCTCTTGAATTAGTGTTAAAATCAATTTTCACATGCACTCAACATGTATTTGAATAAATCTCCTGGTAAAATTAATTTGTATCTGCTGAATTGGTTCGACATTTAAGAAATAAATCAAGGCTGATGCTTATTTCCGACTTCAAAACACAATTTTCATATGTACACGTCCACCAAATATGCATCCGTACTTATATAAAGATACTGATGTGATGGTTGCATTGATGGCCACTCAGCCCACTTCATGGAAACTATTGACCACTCTTTGTTTGTGCATCGATGAAATTTTTATTTATATCAACTATCAGATGCTTCAGTTTTGCTATGTACACCTTCCTATTTATCACTTACCTTTGTAATCTCCCAAACTAACTTCTGTTTTTGAAGCTAGTTGTTTTCAATATATAACCAAACCAATAAGAATCTAGAGAGATATATGTACTATGCATATCAACATATAAGAGTATATAGTATAGATGTTTCTCGAGGATTGTTGTAAAAATTGCATCCGTGATGAAACATTACTAAAATTTCTTTATATTGGAACAAACTTAGAATAAATAGACAAATGTACTATGCACATTGCACAAGGAAACACTAATTTCATGGAAAAATTTGCTTTTCCAGCATATTTTTTTCAATCTAATGAAAAAGGAATATATTAGGAATGTCAAGGCAGGTCACATTCGAAACCTTGGTTACAATGCAGGTATACCAAACAAATACATTTGTGTAAAATGCATTTTTATCTTAAATTCAGATGCAACCTGTATTTGTGTCTTTGTATAATTAGACTTATATGACTAGGGTCACAGATATATGATTCCTAAATATGGTTGACCGAGTGGTTTATATTTTGCTTCATACACTAGAGTGAAACAAAGTGATTGTTAGCAAAAAGTATATCTGCAATAACTTTGACTATGCAACATTGACAGTCTAGTTTGCCTTGTATTTATAGCACCAAATGTCTTTGCTTGATGTTTCCTTTCAGTCAGACTACCAGTTGCTGGTTGCTCTCTTAGGTCACTGATACGAACTACCTTGTATAATAGGGTATCAAATAACTAACCCAAACTCCCTTCGGTGAAAAGGACAAATCCAAGCATTTAATGCCTCTTCACTAATAAATGGTCCGCTTCCAGCATCCACTAACAACCAAAAGTAAATTCACCTTGGCTTATATTCTATAACTATGGTTCTATTAAAAACATCTATTGAGTTGAACCCCGAAGGTACTGATGACGACGAACTATCGGAAAGTAGTGGCAGGTTTTGGGATAATCCTTGAGAAGACCAGTTGTAAAAAATGGATATTGATGTGACTGTTGCTGCTATGCCTATACCCATTGCTAATTTGGAAGAAATGAATTCCTTGAAGTGCTATTACTATTGATCGTGGAAACTTTAATAGTTCCTTCAACATTTTTTTCTCCTCCACATGTTGAAAAAGAGATGGATGTTGAAGCCTTTATGATTCGAACTTCCAGGACCGACGAGCTTCAAATTGTTTAAACGAAGAGTAAATGTTTATTCCATATTGTATAAGATGATATTATTTTCATCCACGCGTGCCCCCTCAGCATCTGCAGGAGCATTTGTTTTGACTTATTACAATGTTCATATATATATATGCCAATACGTCCATTTCATTTTTTTCCTTGCCATGCTAGCATGCATGCTCATTTTTGCCTTTGCTCCTTGCTTCCCTGTCCAGTCTGAATGTTCATTTTTTTCCTTGCTTCGCTTGATTCAATAATTTAAAACTATGAGATCTTATTCAGTGTTTATGTTTTCACAGTGCCATATATATATATATGTATGTATGTATATGTATATATATAGAGAGAGAGAGAAGGTTACAGAGAAGCTTAGTATGACAATATACATTACCGCTAAATCGCATTTTTCACAGTTATCAATCGAGTAGGTGAAATAAAATGGAGGAAAACGTGGTACAAAGCACAATTCTGCAATTTGAAAATCCAAAACCACAAATAGTTCAAATGGTAGGACAATTGATAAAGTGGAATATCCAACAAGCTGAGGTGGAGCAACCTATTTTATTTTAAATCCTATGCGTCAACAGTCCGTGTTTTATCCTCTTCCCGTCTTGCTAGTAAAATCAACCGCCTTCTTCAATAATATATATAAAATATACCTAAGAAAACTTTAATTACTCATCCTATAAACTTGGTGGTGATTTTGCTGGATTCACAAAGACACTAAGAGATACATACACACACAGTGATATATTATATGACTAAGAACACATTTCAGTTGAATATATCAATGACATGTTTGCATTTGTATTGGAGTATAAGAAATATTTATTATACTGAGAACATGCGATGGTATCTATTAAAATATAAAAAGGTGTTAATGTTCGACGTAATAATAAATTGAGTATGAAAACTAATCTTTTATTGTTCTGTATGTAATTATTTAGATGAACTGGAAAGTAAAATCTTATAATTCAATTATATTCTTAGTACAATATGATGTAAGAAGTTGGCATTATGTTATGTTTAAACCTCTACTTGTAGGGAAACTCGGGAGCAACTTAATAATCAAGTCGCTGCTGGCGGGAATACAAGCCCAACATAACATTCCCTTTTCTGTTGATTTGAACTCCTTTCAAGGGAGCAAAAATACGAATATAGTTTCCAACATCCAGCTCCACGTTATCACATATCTTCGAATTGAGTATATCCATTTTCTTCTTGTCTGCATTATCTATGAACTAGTTAACACGATTATTCTGCTCCATAAACAAGCATTTGTTAAATTTGGTGATGGTAAATCAATGGAAGGAAAATTTTCTTATGGAAAGAAAGGATGGATAACTTGGGTGCTATGTTTACTTGGAGGTCAAGAAACTTGGACATGAAGTAATAGATAATTTGGGGGCCAAATTTACTTGGAGGTCAAGAAACTTGGGCATGAAGTAATAGACCTTATAAAATGGGCCTAAAGGCGAGAAGTAAAGGCAATTGAATTCAATTCAATTCATTCATTCTATCTCTCATTCAAGTTTTAGGGATTTCTAACCTAAATCTATTTTCTCCATTTCTTTATCTCCTCAAATAAAATTCTTGAGTGAATTGAGTGACCATTGTAATCAATCTCTTGTACCCTTCATTGGTGTTAATAAAAGGCTCTCTCTCAAGTGGACGTACACTAACAAATTGTTAGTGGAACCACTATAAATCCCTGTGTGATTTACTTTTCGTTATTGCCCATTTATTTCTCTTGTGTGGTGCTTGTGATTGGCTTTTGGATTGGGTTGAAATTGTCTTTGATATTGATTAGTAGTTTTTGCACGTTTACCACGATCTCATCTTCCGCTGATTTGGGGTAATTTTTATTTGAGCAGTCTTGAGTCAAAATTTCTCCTCAACATTTAGTATCGGAGCATTGGTGTAGGTAGATAGGTGTAAAAATTTCAGAATCAGATTCAAATAATGTCTCATAGTTGGTCCAAGTGGTGTAGCTCCTTATATACATGGGTCGTATGCAGCTTCTGGTTCACAATTGGTTATTGACAAGTGGAATGGCGATAATGATTTTGAAAAGTGGCAATGGAAGATAAAAGTAGTTCTTAGGCGAAATCAGGTACACCGGGTAGTGTTTGATACAAATTTATTGCCAGAGGACATCTCAGATGTAGAGAGAGAAGAATTGGAAGAGTGGGTATTCACTACACTTTAACTTGCCATGGGGGAGAATGTTATTTCCAAAACTAGTGTGAGACGACTGCTAATGATATTTGGAACAAGTTGGTGGAGTTGTATATGAAGAAATCACTCATAAATCGACTGATCTTGTTGCGGGCTTTCTTTACCTACAAGATAAAGGACGGAACTTTGCTAAAGGTGCACTTGAATGTGTTTGATGATTTTCTAATTAAGATGAAGGCGGTAGATTTAAAGATTAAGGAGGAGCAGAAGGAAATGAAATTGTTATGTTCATTACCTGAACGCTATACTGGGTTCTCAAATAGTTTGATCTATAGCCGGGATACATTGACTCTTAATGATGTCAAGACGGATCTTCTTAGTGAGGAATTACGAGATTAGATGAAGGAGATGAGTGATGGTAGTAGTGGTGTTGGTAATGGTCAAGGTTTATTTACGGGTCAAGGTTTATTTACGGAGAAAGAAAAGTCAAAAAAGAAGGGAAACCGGGGCGTTCTAAGTCTAGGAAGTCCAGTAAAAGAGGAAAATCGAAGGAAAGAAATGGCAAGTGCTTTATTTGTAAGAAACTTGGTCATTGGAAGAATGATTTTCCAGACAAGGGGAAGAAGGAAGTAGCATCTCCATCAGTTACAGTGGAGAGAGATGTTGGTGAGGAAGACATAGATGTTTTATCGGCTGTAGCATCAGATTTTTCGGGCAGCGAATGGGTGCTTGATTCGGGGGCTTCATATCACATGATGCCTAATAGGAATTGTTTTTCTTCTTATGTTGATGGGAAGGAAATTCAATTTTTATGGGAAATGGTGCAGTTTGCAAGTCAAAAGGCATTGGATTCATGCAAATTCGGATGTTTGATAGAGTGGTTCGTACTCTTACAAATGTGCGCTATGTTCCGGGACTACGGAAGTCACTTATCTCTTTGGGATAATTGGATTCTTTAGGTTGCAAGATCACCATTAAGAGCGATAGCTTGATGGTTTCAAAGGGTGTGCTAGTGGTTATGAAGGGTGCTAGAGCTCATAGTATTTATTTGCTTTAAGGAGTGACCATGGAAGGCGTAACTTGTGTCAGTGTTGATAGTTCTCGTGTCTTAGATGCGACACGGTTGTGGCATTTGAGATTGAGTCATGTCTCAGAGAAGAGTTTAAATGTTCTTCGTCGAAGGGAGATGATTGATGGTGAGAGTTTCAGCAAGTTGGAGTTTTGCGTGGAATGTGTCATGGGGAAGCAAACTAAAGTGTCATTCGGTGAAGGAAAACATGATTCAAGAGGGATTCTTAAGTATGTGCAAACAGATGTTTAGGGACTAGCGCCTGTAGCTTCTTTGGGATGAGCAAGATATTATATTTCTTTCATTGATGATTTTTCTCGAAAGGCTTGGGTGCATGTAATGAAGACCAAGTAAGAGGCATTCGCAAGATTCAAGGAATGGAAGGCTGTTGTTGAGAATGAGAGTGGAAAGACTTTGAAGGTTCTTAGCTCCGATTATGGCGGCGAGTATGTTTCCGGAGAGTTTCTGAATTTTTGCAAGCATCATGGTATTCAGAGGCTTTTTACTACACCTGGAGATATGCAATCTAATGGAGTGGCAGAGAGAATGAACCGAACTCTACAAAAGAAATATCGATGCTTGAGATTCACATCGGGTTTGTCTAAGGGATTTTGGGAGTAAGCTTAGTCAACCGCGGTGCATATTACTAAATGAATTTCGTGCTCGGTTATTGACAACAAAATTCCGAACGAAGTGCGGAAGGGGAAGAGCATTGACTTGAGTTATCTTCGGGTATTTGGCAGTCCAGTTTATGTTCATGATACAGTGAATGATAAGCTCTCACCTAGAGCTTTCAAAGGGATTTTTCTCGGTTATATGGATGGTGTCAAAGGCTATTGGATTTGGAATCCAGAAACGAAGAAGGCTATGGTTTTCTCGTCATGTTACTTTTGATGAGTCCGCTATGTTCAAGGAGAATGAAGGCTCATCAGATGTTCTGGATTTGGTTCATGGTGAATCAAAGGAGAAGGAAGTTATTCCCACTTTCAGGCCTAGAGAGAGTAGAGTTGTTGGAGGTTCTTGTAAGGTGAATGCCGTTGATGTTACATCACATAGCCCACATGATTCCTCTAGTATTGTTGGTGTGTGCCCGAGCATAGAGAAGATTCAGTTCAAGGTGAAGCTGAAGGAAGACCGGGTGATGGTATTGCTACTAGGGTTGGTCGCCGCTCCATATGGCCACTCGAAAGATATGGTGATTGGAACTATCTTAGCTTTTGTGAGAATTTGGACTATGCTCTTCATGTAGTCCAAGACGAGCCGATGGACCTTGATGACGTCATGGATTTTAAGTGGATTTGCACCATAGAGGAAGAGATGCAATCGTTAATGAAGAATCAGACTTGGGAGTTGGTTCCACTTCCTCAAGGAAACTGTGCTATTGGGTGCAAGTGGATATATAAGGTGTAGGATGATGGAAGATACAAAGCTAGGCTAGTGGATAAGGGGTCTGCACATAGGAAAGGAAAGGAGTATGATGAGATCTTCACACCGATTGTGAGGCATACTTCTATGCATATATTACTTGCCATAGTTTCTATTCGCGACTTGGAGTTAGAGAAACTTGATGTGAAAACCGCCTTCTTGCATGGAGACTTGGATGAAGACATCTACATGGAGCAACCAGAAGGGTTTATGGTAGAAAGTAAGTCAAAACTAGTTTGCGAGTTGAAGAAATCACTATATGGTTTGAAGAAATCACCTAGAAAATGGTACAAGAGATTTGATCATTTCATGCTTGAAAGTGGCTTCCATCGAAGCATCAAGGATGCTTGCGTTTATTTCAAGAAGTTGGGAAATGACTGTTGGGTGTATTTACCCTTGTATGTGGATGGTATGCTCATTGTTTCTAAGGACAAGGAAGAAATCAACAAGCTGAAAGTGAAATTAAAAGCGGAATTCGATATGAAAGACCCTGGAGAATCAAAGAAGATTTTGGGTATGGAGATTGAAAGGGATCGAAAGCATTTTGAGTTGAAATTGACTTAAAAGGAATACATTAGAAAAGTGCTTTGCCTATTTAGCATGGAAGAGGCAAAGGCGTCAAATACACCTTTACGTTTGCATGTAAAGCTTTCGAGTAAGGGATCACCTATCGAGGAGAAAGACAAGGCTTATATGGCAAAAGTTCCATATGCTAGTGCGGTTGGAAGTTTGATGTATGCCATGGTGTGTACACGACCCGATATTGCAAACGCCGTAGGGATGGTTAGTCGGTTCATGGCTAATCCATGGAAATCACATTGGGAAGCAGTAAAGCTTATTATGAGATAATTGAAAGGTACAACATCTCATGGTCTTTTTTTTTGGGGTAGTAAGGATAAGAATTGCATGTTGGTTGGTTACTGTGATTTTGACTACGCTGGTGATAGAGATTGAAGAAAATCAACTTCTGGATATGTCTTCACTCTTGGTGGTATAGCCATAAATTGGAGATCGAGATTGTAGACCGTAGTTGCTTTATCCACTACGGAGGCGGAGTTGATAATTGCGGTAGAGGAAACAAAGGAAGCACTCTATTTGAAGCGGTTGTTGTGTGACTTGGGCTTTGAACATGATAGTGTTGATGTTCAAGTGATAGCCAAAGTGCTATTCATTTGGCGGAGAATTTGGCATTTAGCTCAGGGACAAGGCATATTGAAGTGAGGGAGTCATTTCTAGTAGCAATGGACGAAGATAATCAAGTATGCCTTCGGAAAGTGCACAAAAAGGATAATGCGGCGGATATGTTCACTAAGGCATTGCCGATTGGGAAGTTCGAGCATTGCTCGAACTTAATTCGCTTGGAGAGGTGATAGGTGCTATGGGGTGGCACGGTTCAGAGGGAAGCTTGGCCGTGGATGAAGAAGAGTATCGGTGAGAGGTTAAAGTTCTATCTTCTTGGTATGTTTGTCTTTTGGTGAGACTAGTTTTAGAGTTGGGTGTTTTTCAACACTTTATTAGCGGGTGAGGGCTTTGCCTGAACTCGTTGACGGAGTGCAATGTGGGGTGGCTTTGCCGGAACTCATTGGGAAAATATTCAAGCTTGGCGAAGGTAGTTATGATGATAGTTGGAGCTATTGTTTACATGTAATGGTATGGATACCATTAGGTCATGGAGTTGGAGATAGGTAATTTTGCATCAAGGTGGAGTGTAAAATTTGGTAATGCTAAATCAACGGAAGGAAAATTTTCTTATGGAAAGAAAGGATAGATAACTTGGGTGCCAAGTTTACTTGGAGGTTAAGAAACTTGGGTATGAAGTAATAAATAATTTGGGTGTCAAGTTTACATGGAGGTCAAGAAAATTGGGTATGAAGTAATTGGTCTTATAAATGGGGCCTAAAGAGGAAAAGTAAAGGCAATTGAATTCAATTCGATTCATTCATTATATCTCTCATTCAAGTTTTAGGGATTTCTAACCTAAATCCATTTTCTTCATTTCTTTATCTCCTCAAATAAATTCTTGAGTGAATTGAGTGACCATTGTAATCAATCTCTTGTACTCTTCATTGGTGTTAATGAAAGGCGCTCTCTCTCAAGTGGACGTACACTAACAAGTTGTTAGTGGAACCACTATAAATCCCTATGTGATTTACTTTTCGTTGTTGCCCATTTATTTCTCTTGTGTGGTGTTTGTGATTGGCTTTTGGAATGGGTTGAGATTGTATTTGATATTGTTTGGTTGTTTTTGCACGTTTACCACGATCTCGTCTTCCGCTGATTTGGGGTAATTTTTATTTGAGCGGTCTTCAATCAAAATTTCTCCTCAACAGCATTGACAAACTGTGAACTTTGCTTCTAAACATCAATAAAATTGGCACAACTAATGAACCTAAGAAATTTGGATGGACATTTTTTGAAGGCATTGTTCCTATTTGCAAGTATTTTGAATTGCTATCCTTTTCCTTTTGCAGTACTCGCTACAACCTTCCACTGTATCCAATTCCTGAGCTTTTAAGTTTTAAAATAGTAGGAACCGCCACTTCAGAATGACTGAATGCCCCTTGCAAAAGACCGGTCATTGTCGATCCTATAATCTTTTGTATTGTAGCAGAAATCTTGGTTTTTCATCATCCTTATACTAGCTAAGTATTTCACTACCTGAGCTCTCAAAGTGGTCATCTTCATTGTAATGACCTGAAAATCCCCACCCTTTGGATCGACCATAAACCACAAAGGTCTTATCCAAAGGTTGGAAATCCTCGAATACATTAACTCTAGGCATACAACACATCAGAACAATAACATAAGAATTTTATAAAACATAATAATAATGTTACATCAGAGTATAGAATATATCATAGTACATCGAATATAATAATCCAGCGGAAGACTACCAATGCTCTAGACACAGCTCTAAGCTTCGATCCAGAATCCTGCTCAAAATATCTGCAAAATAAGCTACTCGACTTCCCATGGAAAAGAGGGCACCCGAGTTTGCAAAGTGAAACAAACTACGAGTCAGTCATGGGACTGGCATGAGAAATATTATTTAACCTATTTGATAATAAGGCTAATCACAGGACCACGCCGCTAACGTGGAACGGGTTTACTCCATTGGATTGCCAGTGCATAAGTAAAGTAAATCGTTAAACAACGCAATGCTTTTTAGAAAAATGAAACCATTATAAGACTCAAGTCCCATCGCACAATGCAACGCAAACCGGAGGATAGAGTTTTACCTTATAATGGTCAAAAATGCTTGATACGATAAAACAAATTTGATATTATTATTAGTGTGTGTATGTTTTGAAAACATTTCAATCATAATATATCAATCATAGATGGCATAGCTACCATATACTATGTCGCCATACTAGTAATACAATCACAACCGCATGGGTCGTATTGGAAGTTGGATTTCCATTATGAACCAAGGCAAAAGATAGTCCTTACAGAATTCGAGACACTCTAGCCCGTGCCTCAGGATCAGCCGCAACTGACCCATGGATCTTCAGGGCCGGTCCTGTGGCGACCCGAACTTCCCCGTAATGGAAAGAACGAATTGCTTTGAGGACAAGACGAATCAAAACACAAACAGAAGAACATTTCATTGTTTAATACAACAATTCCATCAGAATACAAGAATATACAAAGTATGAATAAATATTACACATTTGATAAATATCAGAGATTTAAATTACATTACTGCAGCGGAAAAATAATACAAAACATAACTGAAAGAAATACACGGATACAGAGCTTTCCGAATATCACTTCAGCTATATACCAGGATCATGTGAATATAAATCTGCAAAACCCAACCACTAGCTGCCCGTGCAGAAAATTAGGGCACCCAGAGTTTAGGTTAAAACAATAAACTCCAGGTCAGTCATGTGACTGGTGTGAGAACTAAAACAGTTATTAATCTTTAATTTTAAAGTTAGTTAAATCAAGGGACCATGCCGTATAACACGGAACGGGTTTCATCCCAAGAATACTAGTGCATAAAACAAACAGCACAATGCTAAATAAAGAAAAATGAAGCTATTATAAGACCCAAGTCCCATCACACAATGAGACGCAAGCTAGAGGATAGGGTTTTACCTTATAATAGCCAAAGAATGTTTGATACGCTAAATTTCATCTTTTATTATTACTATAAGTGAAGAAAACAACTTCAATCATAATATATAAATCATAGACGGCATAAGTGCCCCATACCACTATGTCGCCATACTAGGCTCTACAAGTAAAACCGAAATGTCACGTATTGGAAATTGGATTCCACCATGAGTCGAGGCAAGGGGCAAGCTCCTCTCCATTCGAGACACTCTAGCAAATGTCTCAGGACCACACACAGCGATCCTGGATCTTCAGGGCCTGTCCTCTCTTACTTTTGAGGATTAATTATTCCTGAACACACATTTCCCGGTCCTATCAGACCTATATCCGAGGCGCCTCGCATTCAACCAACCACACAGGTAAAAAAGTATATAAATGTCAGGGCTGGTAGGTCACTGACATCACCCATAGCTAGAAAGAAACGTCGTGCTCTCCCTGCAGTCATTATCCTGTTTTTGACTCATACCGAGGTGTGAGGATCGCGAATTAACGCCATACAAAAAGCTATGCCACATAGGCCGTGCTTTGATCATCAACCACAAGACTTTGCTTTTCAACAGAAGCCTTGATCATTTGCCACTTAGGCATGCCACATAGGCAATTCATGCCATGCGATTGATATCCATCAATATATAACCTCTGAGCTCGTACGTCTCAGAGAAGGGCGTTAAGCAAGAGAATAACTTCTCTGCCGCCAAACAGATATATATCTAATAGAAATCAATCACAAAGAATAAAATCCAATGTCATACATACAGTCCATTTACAAGTTCATTCTTGGTCTAAACGAAACCGGAGGAACCTTATTCCTCGCATATCCATTGATCTCCAAGTACGTCTGGACGATCACCAACTGATTCCCTCCTCTTGGGTGTACAACCCAATCAAGATTATCGATAATCATCCAAATGATGTGAAGACATCTGGTCTTCAACCACCGTCTTCATCGTCGACTTATCGCCGAATCGGCTATTCAGAATGGGTATAAACCCAGCCATTCCAAATAACCTGTGTATATAATAAACAAGTGTTACACAAATGCAACATACGCCTCATTCCAATTCAGAATATTCTTTATTCAAATATTCATATTCTTAGGGAAAGGTTCCCATTAATTTTATCAATGATAAATTCTTTTAAATTTATTCTTTAATCTTCCTTTGGATATCATTTCAAACCATGTTAAGGTTTTCAAAACTAGTCGGGATTAGCGAACTACACTGAAGTAATTATTTATTTTATTTCCCAATCCCAACCTATTCATCCCATGGAGCAAAACTGGTAATACTCCACATCTAACACCACGGTGTTATCGGTAAATATTAATTACCATTTTACATTCAAATCTAATTAAAGATTTAATTATCACTTTAGAGCAAAACTGGTGATACTCCATTCTTGATCATTTCAATCTAATTAAAGATTCATTAAAAATCCACTTAGTTTTAATCTTCCTACAAATCAATATCCTGTCTTTAACTGGGTTAAAGAACCAATGTCATCTAAAATACGTTCACGATAAACACAAAATCACATTCCATTGTTAATCGGGTTAAAGAACATGTGTTATTCAAAACACCGCTCACAATAAACCCAAAAACCAATTTAAATTCAATTCCTCTTAAATACTAATTAACTGGACAATTTCACTAAATCTTGATTAAAAGATTTATTCTTTTCTAAACTGGGTTCAAGAACAGTGTTATTTAAGACACCATTCATGACGACCCCAAAATCCCATTTGATATTAAATACAAGGCTCTGAATAGAAAATATATCGGCTTATATTCAATATCAAATTCTGAAACCAACAAATATCGTATTGGAAATAACGATATAAATATATCTTTTAAATTTCCACAACCATATATGTATAATCACGAAATCCAACATCGAAATATTCCGAAGATAATTTCGATTCAAATCCATTCCAATTCGTATATTGGAAATTCTGATTATTTTTTAAACCACTTCAAATCCAATTTATTTATTCAAAAATATTGGATTATAATTCTAGTTCATAACTAGTTCATTTTGATAAAAATATATTTTTATCCTTTTAAAATACGGGATTTTTCATCCCAGTTCTTTCCAATTCATATATTATGATTTTACACAAATTATTAATATTTTTAATAATTTTATCAAGGCCCGTTCAGTCGATTTCCAATAACGGTCGTCGAACTGCACTTACACTGAACTTTTCCAAATTTGATTTGGACTAATTCCAAATCCAACCGTTCAATTTCAAATTTCTAATATTCATTGGATAGCTCTTTTCGATATGAACTCAACGATTTCGGTTTTAGGAGAATCCGACGGTCGGATCTCCCGCAACGTCAATTCGAAGTCAATGGTCGAAATTCGTGAACTGCCGCGGCGCTACGCGTTCTATTCAGGCCATTTAATATATATAATATATATTATATATACTTCATCGATTTCAATTCTAAACGTATTTTATAATTTGTTTAAATTCGTTTTCAAAACAATTTCATCTTCATATTCAATTTTAAATCAAAATTGAATATTCCATATCATTAATATATAAATGATAATATTTTCAAAATATTAGATTTAGAAATCACTTCCTTTTCTATATTCATTATAAAAACGAATATAATCTATATAAATATCGTTCGCGTTAAAATGGCGCAAATCTAATCAACACAGCTTTATATATTTCAATAACTTCGTTATTCTATTCAACAAATGAATATTTTCTTCAATACATGAATATATATTTCTTTCAACACATGAATATTTATTAATTCTTACTTACAATAAAAATGTGAATTTTATTGTATAAATTATTTCGTTCAACACATGAATATTCTCAACACATGAGTATCGTCAACACATGACTATTTTGTTATTTCAACACATGAATATAATTTATTTTCTAAATTGGAATGAGACCCACTCAATTACCATATAATGTTATTTATATGGATTCTATCCAACACATGTATATAATAGCAATGACAAATAATCAACCATCATCCAGTTTGCACCACACGACTGTCTATCAACCTATCGATTGACATACAACTAAATAGTTGGGATTAGTGTACGCCAAATATCATCCCAACACCCGTGTGGAGTTTCAAATCAACAAATACTGAATATTATTTGTGCAGTTGGACGATGTGTAAAATTTATCGTCCCAATCAATATCAGTCAAATAGGAGTACATAAACAAATTGTTCGATTTGTAAATGAATATTTATTTATTCACATTCACGTTAAATTTATATTTTTAACGATAAATAATTTATTTCAACACATGAATATATTTCCATTCATTCCACATCACAATCAATTTTCACCACACAACAAAATCAAACAAGTCGTCCATGGTCTGTGGACAACGGGTGTCGGGTGTTGCTAAGCACCGTCTGCATCCTAGTATATATTTTTAACTAGAAAACAAGAATTAAAGTGAGAAGTTATCACCTTTGGGATCCACTCCTCCATTCTATTTTGAAATTTCTAATCGATTTGATTTGCCCGAAATTCCTACGCCATCCTTTTCACGCTGTTCATATTAAAAATCACATTTTTATTTTCCACTTCATATATATAAAAATCAAATTTTTATTTTCCACTTCATATATATAAAAATCAAATTTTTATTGCTTCTTCATATATATAAAAATCGTATTTTTATATCGATGTTCCTATAATAAAAATCATAATTTTCTCTCGCCTTTTTCTATATAAAAAACACATTTTTATATCTCTAATACATATGTAAAAATCACTCCTTTACACCGCTACTTCCATGATAAAAAATATATTTTTATCTTGCTAGTAATATAATAAAAATAATATTTTTATCTTCTCTATCATAAAAAAGGTGTATTTTTAATCTTCACATATAATAAAAATCATATTTTTAATCTTTACATATAATAAAAAACATATTTTTAATCTTCACATATAATAAAAATCATATTTTTAATCTTCACATATAATAAAAATCATATTTTTATCTTTTAAAACTTATACCTTTATTCTCTATACAAATAAAATCAGTTTTTAAATCTCTACACCTATAAAATCAGGTTTTAAATCGAAGAAAATAAATAAAACTCAAAATTAAAAACTTACATTGCATTTTCAAGGGGGGGGGTGTTCTCCATCGAACTAGGGGCCATGGAGGTGGTGGGTGGCGCCGGGGGGCCGCGCGAGGCGGTGGTAGTTGGCTAGGGGAGTGGCGTTGCGCTTTGAGGCTGAGGGATTTGGGGTTTCGGTTCAGGATGGGGCGCCTGGGCCAGAGAGTGGGGGGGGGGGGGGTTGGGTGTTCTCCGGCGATCGACGGCGGCGGGGTGACCCTGGCGCGGCGGCGCGATGAACGTGTGGGGTGGCTGGCAGCTCGAATGAGATCCGTGTTTTGTTTTTTTTTCTTTTGAAAAGTAATGACGGGGAGAGAGAAGAATGGGGGTAAAGGGAGTTATATAATATATTAATTTATTTTATTCCATAAAGCAACTTTTTATTTCGAACTCAAAATCGAACCCACCGACTGTCATCCCTAGCTAATTACCCTCATCCCGAACACAATGGGAAATGTATCGTGAGCCCGTTCCATCGTTTCGATCATTTTTCATTTAAATTAACATTTAAATCATTACATTGAATTTTAATTGTACATTTCAATTTACTGGGGCCACATACCTGTTCTAAAAAATTTCGGAAAATATTTTCTAACTTCGTATTGACGATATGGTCCTAACAAAACTAATTTCATCAAATTCTGAGATAGTTTGAAAAATGGTCATTTTCTGGTCGATCGAAATTGACAAAAACTATCAAAACACGTTTTCTTTTACCATGCTCACATATTGATTCGAAAAATTACAAATTTTGGAATCTAGCAATAATTTGACATCTCTGATCCAACAAAAGTGGTTACGTTGAAAACCGAGGTCGTTTGCAAAATTGCTATTTTTAAGGGCTATATTTCCATAGCGACTATTCTGAATTTTAAACTGGACATAACTTTTTATTCCCGCTATGAAATTTTGATTTTTCGGATTTGTTGGAAAGATATTTTCAAATAGATTCTAATATTTTTGGTTTCGCTAAAATCCAGTTTATTTTGAATCCTGTACATTCATTTGAAATTTGAAATCGAATTTCGAACAACCACGCCATTTTCAATTCATTTTATAATTAAAAATAAACAATTATATTCAAACGACGATCTATATAAATATATACGTTCTAATTCTATTAAAAATGAATTTCTCGTCGTCATTATTTAAAATAATTCATTTTAAATATTCAAAGTTCATTAAATTCGCCAAAATAAAAATTTTAAATTGGCTCAGAATTTCCGGGTTGTTACAATCTCCCCCACTTAAAATCTTTTCGTCCTCGAAAAGGAACGTAGCTGAAAGTTATTTAACTAATTAACTCAACTTCCATTATTTTCATTACGGCTTAAGTTCTTCAACTTTTCAGTTTCTAAGAACTTTTCAAATTTTTCAAAAATTTGGCTAACACCCTAAATTGTCGAATTTTTTTGCCATAACCTCCCCTGCACCGGGAGCTTCGGGATATTTCCAATAGCCTCCCAGGGCCCTCACCAATCAAAAAGAAAAAAGAAAAAGCCAAGCGGCTAGCCAATCGGCTCATAAAATCATCAAAACCCCAAGAAATACAATAAACATGTACCTATTTGTTGGGCAAACAATTTTATTCCTCTTTTCTAGCTTCCTTACTATGACCTGTTCAATAGATATACATGTATATGCTTGCAATTGTAATCATTTTTTAATACAGTTCGATATTCGGTTCAATTTGGCATAATGGTTCAAAATTTTAATTAATCAAACCAAAAATCAAACAACACAACCATCAATCAATTAGTGGATTATTGTTTCAAATTCATAATTTTGATATATATACAAAAAATCATGTTTTTGATGCCAAATCACAACAATAAACCTATCTAGTTTTGGTTCTCACACCAATCTGATGGAAATATATAGATATCCCACTTTTCTAAACTCGAACCCAAATGCTGATGATGTCTAGACTATCATCAAGATCGTCTCCGGGCGACTAGAGTGTGATTCTATATCTATCTAGTATATTAAAACTTCGAATATACGTTCATGACGCGTATATCAAAATCTTTATAAATTGGATTGTCCAAATTCAATACAAATAAAATATTCAAATACATAAAAAATGGTTTAAATTTTCAAAACAAAACTTGTTTTCATTTTTATTTTTAAAAATTGCACTCTTTCGACTCGCTCTAGGATACTACTAATCCCATCACTAACGTGCCATTCTTATTGGACATTACTAGTCCAATCTCTGATGAATTCTTTCGTTTGGTTCTAATGTGTCTTGTTCTCGAGCTATGTAAACCAAAGCTCTGATACCAAATGTGGTGACCCGAACTTCCCCGTAAAGGAAAGAACGAATTGCTTTGAGGACAAGACGAAGCAGGACACAAACAGAAGAACATTTCATTGTTTATTACAACAATTTCATCAGAATACAAGAATATACAAAGTATGAATAAATATTACACATTTGATAAATATCAGAGATTTAAATTACATTACTGCAGCAGAAAAATGATACAAAACATAACTGAAAGAAATACACGGATATAGAACTTTCCGAATATCACTTCAGCTATATACCAGGATCCTGTGAATATAAATCTATAAAACCCAACCACTAGCTGCCCGTGCGGGAAAATAAGGGCACTCAGAGTTTAGGTTAAAACAATAAAAAGTCATGTGACTGGTGTGAGAACTAAAACAATTATTAATCTTTATTTTTATAGTTAGGTAAATTAAGGGACAATGCCGTATAACACGGAACGGGTTTCATCCCAAGAACACCAGTGCATAAAACAAATAGCGCAATGCTAAATAAAGAAAAATGAAGCTATTATAAGACCCAAGTCCCATCACACAATGCAACGCAAGCCGGAGGATAGGGTTTTACCTTATAATAGCCAAAGAATGCTTGATACGCTAAATTTCATCTTTTATTATTACTATAAGTGAAGAAAACAACTTTAATCATAATGTATAAATAATAGACGGCATAAGTGCCCCATACCACTATGTCGCCATACTAGGCTCTACAAATAAAACAGAAATGTCATGTATTGGAAATTGGATTCCACCATGAGTCGAGGCAAGGGGCAAGCTCCTCTCCGTTCGAGACACTCTAGCAAATGTCTCAGGACCACTCACAGCGATCCTGGATCTTCTGGGACGGTCCTCTCTTACTTTTGAGGATTAATTATTCCTGAACACACGTTTCCCGGTCCTAGCGGACCTATATCCGAGGCGCCTCGAATTCCAACAACCACACAGGTAAAAAGTATATAAATGTCAGGGCTGGTAGGTCATTGACATCACCCATAGCTAGAAAGAAACGTCGTGCTCTCCCTGCAGTCACTATCCCGTTTTTGACTCATACCGAGGTGTGAGGCTCGCGAATTAACGCCATACAAAAAGCTATGCCACATAGGCTGTGCGTTGATCATCAAACACAAGACTTTGCTTTTCAACAGAAGCCTTGATCATTTGCCACTTAGGCATGTCACACAGGCAATTCATGCCATGCGATTGATATCCATCAATATATAACCTCTGAGCTCGTACGTCTCAAAGAAGGGCGTTAAGCAAGAGAATAAATTCTCCGCCGCCAAACATATACATATTTAATAGAAATCAGTCACACAGAATAAAATTCAATGTCAGACACACAGTCCATTTACAAATTCGTTCTAGGTCTGAACAAAACCGGAGGAACCTTATCCTCGCATATCCATCGATCTCCAAGTACGTCTGGACGATCACCAATTGATTCCCTCCTATTGGGTGTACAACCCAATCAAGATCATCAATAGTCATCCAAACGATGTGAAGACCTCTGGTCTTCAACCACCGTCTTCATCGTTGATTTATCGTCGAATCGGCTATTTAGAATGGGTATAAACCCGGCCTTTCCAAACAACCCGCGTATATAATAAACAAGTGTTACACAAACGCAACATACGCCTCATTCCAATTCAGAATATTTTTTATTCAAATATTCACATTCTTAGTGAAAGATTCCCATTAATTTTATCAAAGATAAATTCTTTTAAATTTATTCTTTAATCTTCCTTTGGATATCATTTCAAACCATGTTAAGGTTTTCCAAACTAGTCGGGATTAGCAAACCACACTGAAGTAATTATTTATTTTATTTCCCAATCCCAACCTATTCATCCCATGGAGCAAAACTGGTAATACTCCATATCTAACACCACGGTGTTATTGCTAAATATTAATTACCATTTCACGTTCAAATCTAGTTAAAGATTTAACTATCGCTTTGGAGCAAAACTGGTGATACTCCATTCTCGATCATTTCAATCTAATTAAAGATTCATTCAAACTCCACTTTGTTTTAATCTTCCCACAAATCAATATCCCGTCTTTACCTGGGTTAAAGAACCAGTTCACGATAAACCCAAAATCACATTCCATTGTTAATCGGCTTAAAGAACATGTGTTATTCAAAACACCGCTCACAATAAACCCAAAAACCAATTTAAATTCAATTCCCCTTAAATACTAATTAACTGGACAATTTCACTAAATCTTAATTAAAAGATTTATTCTTTTCTAAACTGGGTTCAAGAACAGTGTTATTTAAGACACCATTCACGACGACCCCAAAATCCCATTTGATATTAAATACAAGGCTCTGAATAGAAAATATATCGACTTATATTCAATATCAAATTCTGAAACCAACAAATATCGTATTGGAAATAACGATATAAATATATCTTTCAAATTTCCACAACCATAAATGTATAATCACGAAATCCAACATCGAAATATTCTGAAGATAATTTCGATTCAAATCCATTCCAATTCGTATATTGGAAATTCTAATTATTTTTAAAACCACTTCAAATCCAATTTATTTATTCAAAAATATTGGATTATAATTCAAGTTCATAGCTAGTTCATTTTGATAAAAATATATTTTTATCCTTTTTAAATATGGGATTTTTCATCCCAGTTCTTTCCAATTCATATATTATGAATTTACACAAATTATTAATATTTTTAATAATTTTATCAAGGCCCGTTCAGTTGATTTCCAATAACCGTTGTCGAACTGCACTTACAACGACCTTTTCCACATTTTATTTGGACATAATTCCAAATCAATCCGTTAGATTTCAAATTTCTAATATTCATTGGAAAGCTCTTTTCGATACGAACCCAACGGTTCTAGTTTTAGGAGAATCCGACGGCCGGATCTCCCGCAGTGTCAATTCAAAGTCAATGGTCGAAATCGCGAACTACCGTGGTGCGCCGCGTTCTATTCAGGCCATTTAATATATATATAATATATATTATATATACTTCGTCGATTTCAATTCTAAACGTATTTTATAATTCGTTTAAATTCATTTTCAAAACAATTTCAACTTCATATTCAATTTTAAATTAAAATTGAATATTCCATATCATTAATATATAAATTATAATATTTTCAAAATATTAGATTTAGAAATCACTTCCTTTTCTATATTCATTATAAAAACGAATATAATCGATATAAATATCGTTCGCGACAAAATGGCCAAATCTAATCAACACGGCTTTATATATTTCAATAACTTCGTTATTCTATTCAACAAATGAATATTTTCTTCAACACATGAATATATATTTCTTTTGACACATGAATATTTATTAATTCTTACTTACAATAAAAATGTGAATTTTATTGTATAAAATATTTCGTTCAACACATGAATAGTTTCAACACATGAATAGTTTCAACACATGAATATTCTCAACACATGAGTATCGTCAACACATGACTATTTTGTTATTTCAACACATGAACATAATTTATTTTCTAAATTGGAATGAGACCCACTCAAGTACCATGTAATGTTATTTATATGGATTCTATGCAACACATGTATATAATAGCAACGACAAATAATCAACCATCATCCAGAGTGCACCACACGACTGTCTGTCAACCTATCGATTGACATACAACTAAATAGTTGGGATTAGTGTACGCCAAATATCATCCCAACACCCGTTGGGGTTTCAAATCAACAAACACTGAATATTATTTGTGCAGTTAGACAATGTGTAAAATTTATCGTCCCAATCAATATCAGTCGAATGGGTGTACATAAACAAATCGTTCGATTTGTAAATGAATATTTATTTATTCACATTCACGTTAAATTTATATTTTTAATGATAAATAATTTATTCCAACACATGAATATATTTCCATTCATTCCACATCCCAATCAATTTTCACCACACAACAAAATAAAACAAGTCATCCATGGTCTGTGGACACCGGGTGTCGGGTGCTGCTAAGCACCGTCTGCATCCTAGTATATATTTTTAACTAGAAAACAAGAATTAAAGTGAGAAGTTCTCACCTTTGGGATCCACTCCTCCATTCTATTCTGAAATTTCTGATCGATTTGATTTGCCCGAAATTCCTACGCCATCCTTTTCACGTTGTTCATGTTAAAAATCACATTTTTATTATCACTATATGTACATAAAAATCATATTTTTATTTTCCACTTCATATATATAAAAATCAAATTTTTATCACTTCTTCATATATATAAAAATCGTATTTTTATATCGATGTTCCTATAATAAAAATCATATTTTTCTCTCCCCATTCTCTATATAAAAATCACATTTTTATATCTCTACTACATATGTAAAAATCACTCCTTTACACCGCTACTTCCATGATAAAAAATATATTTTTATCTTGCTAGTAATATAATAAAAATAATATTTTTATCTTCTCTATCATATAAAAATCATATTTTTAATCTTCACATATAATAAAAATCATATTTTTAATCTTCACATATAATAAAAATCATATTTTTAATCTTCACATATAATAAAAATCATATTTTTAATCTTCACATATAATAAAAATTATATTTTTATCTTTTAAAGATTATACCTTTATTCTCTATACATATAAAATTAGTTTTTAAATCTCTACACCTATAAAATCAGTTTTTAAATCGAAGAAAATAAATAAAACTCGAAATTAAAAACTTACATTGCATTTTCAAAGGGGGGGTGTTCTCCGTCGAACTAGGGGGCCATGGAGGTGGTGGGTGGCGCAAGGGGCTGCGCGAGGCTGTGGTGGTCGGCTAGGGGAGTGGCGTCGCGCTTTGGGGCTGAGGGATTTGGCTTTCGGTTGAGGATGGGGGGCATGGGCGAGAGAGAGGGGGAGGGGTGTTCTCCGGCGATCGACGGCGGCGGGGTGGCCCTGGAACGGCCGCGCGATGAATGGGAGGGGGGCTGGCGGCTTGAACGAGATCCATGTTTTGTTTTTTTTCTTTTGAAAAGTAATGAAGGGGAGAGAGAAGAATGGGGTAGAGGGAGTTATGTAATATATTAATTTATTTTATTTAATTTATTCCATAAAGCAACTTTTTATTTCGAACTCAAAATCGAACCCACCAACTGTCATCCCTATCTAATTACCCCCATCCCGAACACAGTGGGATATGTATCATGAGTCAGTTCCATCATTTCGACCAGTTTTCATTTAAATTAACATTTAAATAATTACATTGAATTTTAAACGTACATTTCAATTTACTAGGGCCACATACCGATTCTAAAAATTCCCAAAAAATATTTTCTAACCTCGTATTGATGATACAGCCCTAACAAAACTAATTTCATCAAATTCTGAGACTGTTTGAAAAATGGCCATTTTCTAGTCGATCAAAATTGACATAAACTGTCAAAACACATTTTCTTTTGACACGCACACATATTGACTTGAAAAATTACGAATTTTGGAATCTAGCAATAATTTGACATCCCGGATCCAACAAAAGTGGTTTCATCGAAAACCGAGGTCGTTTGCAAAATTGCTATTTTTAAGGGCTATATTTCCATAGCGACTATTCTAAATTTTAAACTGGACATATCTTTTTATTTCCGCTGTGAAATTTTGATTTTTCAGATTCGTTGGAAAGATATTTTCATATAGATTCTAATATTTTTGGTTTCGCTAAAATCCGGTTTATTTTGAATCCTGTACATTCATTTGAAATCGAATTTTCGAACTACCGCGCCATTTTCAATTCCTTTTATAGTTAAAAATAAACAATTATATTCTAACGATGATCTATATAAATATATACGTTCTAATTCTATTAAAAATAAATTTCTCGTCGTCATTATTTAAAATAATTCATTTTAAATATTAAAAGTTCATTAAATTCGCCAAAATAAATTTTTTAATTTGGCTCAGAATTTCCGGATTGTTACAGGTCCACAAATATGTTAGTGGATTAGTTATGCCTGAACAATACGTTTCCCCGCCCTATGGGGCGTAAATAGAGCCACAAGGGACTCAAATAACCGAGGCGCCTCATTCCATCATCCACATAAGTAAAAATGTCAGGGCTGGTAAGTCGCTGACACCACTTCTAGCTAGAAAGAAACGTATGTCCTTCCTGCAGTCCTTACTCCCGTTTCTGGTTCATACCGGGGTGTGAGGCTCGCGAAGTAACGTTATACAGAAAGCTATGCCTAGATAGGCTGTGCTTTGATCATCAACCACTAGGCTCTGCTTTTCAACAACAAGCCCTGATCATTTGCATCTTGTCATGTCATGTAACAACCCGGAAATCTAGGCCAGTTTAAAATTTTTATTTTGGCAATTTTAGCGAATTTTGATTATTTAAAATGAATTATTTTAAATAATATTGACGAAAATTTATTTTGAATATAGAATTAGAACGTATATATTAAATACGCCGTCGTTAGAATGTAAATATTTATATATAATTATAAATAGAATTGAAAATGGTGCGGTAGTTCGATAATTCGATTTCAAACTTCAATTGAATGTACCGGGTGCAAAACAATCCAGATTTTAGTGAAACCAAAAACAATAGGATCTAATTGATAATATCTTTCTGACGAATCCGAAAAATCAAAATTTCATAGCGGGAATCAAAAGATATGTCCAGTTGAAAATTCTGAATAGTCGCTATGAAATTCAGGCCCTTAAAAATGGACATTTTGCATACGACCTCGAATTTCGACGAAACCAGTTCTGTTGGGTCCGTGATGTCAAATTATTGCTAGATTCCAAATTTCATAATTTTTCGAATCAATATGTGAGCATGGCAAAGGAAAACGCGTTTGACCAGTTTCAGTTGATTTTAATCGACTGGAAATTGACCATTTTTCCAACGGTCTCAGAATTCGACGAAACTAGTTTTGTTAGGACCGTATCGTCAATACGAAGCTAGAAAATATCTTTCGAGAATTTTTAGAGTTAGTATGTGATCCCGGTAATTTGAAATGTACGTTTAAAATTCAATATACTGATTTAAATGTAAATTCAGCGGAAACTGATCAAAACGATCGAATCAGCTTGCGATACATATCCCATTGTGTTCGGAATGGGGGTAAAACGCTAGGGACGGTAGGCGGTGGGCCTCGTTTCGAGGTCGTATGTAAAAGTCAACTTTTTGAAAATTAATTTTTTAAAAAAAAAACCCTCTTCCCTTTTATACGTTGCCCCCCCTTTCTTCAGTTCAATTCGATTTAATAAAAAAAAGAGAGAAAAAAACCGCAGGCACCCCATCGCCCAACGCCTCCACCGCGCCCCATCGCCATCGCCATCCGGAGCTCCGCCGCGCCACCTGGTCTCGCGCCCTCTCCTCCACGCGACGGCGAACCCCTTCCCTCTCGCTCCCTTTTTCTTCGAACCCTAAACCGCGTAACCCTCCCTCCACCGAGAAAAGCCGCAGGGCCCACCGCCAACCCAACTCCGGCACCACCTCCGCAGCCAGGACCACCGCCGCCTCTGACCCCTCTGAACCGACCTCCGACTCAAGCAGCTCTTCGCCCCCATTCCATGAAACCGCCTGTAAGTCCCCTCTTTATTATTTTGTTATTTATTTTTCTTTATCCAACGAAAATAGGTTTTACAAAGATAGAAAAAAAATCAGTTTGATTGAAATGTGATTTTATTTATATGGTTATAGAACAAAAATGGGATTTTTATCCTATATAAATAAAAATAAAAGTAGAAAGATTGGATTTTTAATAAGGAAAGATTTGATTTTTAATCCAGCAAAGAAGTAATTTTTAATTATATAAAAATTCGATTTTTATATATTGAATAACATAGTAAAAATGTGATTTTTATATATTGAACATCGAAGTAAAAATTCGATTTTTATATATTGAATATCGAAGTAAAAATTCGATTTTTATATATTGAATAACGAAGTAAAAAATCGATTTTTATATATTGAATAACGAAGTAAAAATTCGATTTTTATATATTGAATAACGAAGTAAAAATTCGATTTTTATATATTGAACATCGAAGTAAAAATTTGATTTTTATATATTGAATAACATAGTAAAAATTCGATTTTTATATATTGAACGTCGAAGTAAAAATTCGATTTTTATATATTGAATAACGAAGTAAAAATTCGATTTTTATATATTGAATAACGTAGTAAAAATTCGATTTTTATATATTGAATAACGTAGTAAAAATTCGATTTTTATATATTGAATAATATAGTAAAAATGTGATATTTATATATTGAACATCGATGTAAAAATTCGATTTTTATATATTGAATAACATAGTAAAAATTCGATTTTTATATATTGAATAACGAAGTAAAAATTCGATTTTTATATATTGAGCATCGTAGTAAAAATTCGATTTTTACATATGTAGTGAATACGGGCAACGAAAGCGACAAAAGGCGAGATTGGCGAAGATTTCTATAAAAGAAGAGTCAAGATGATTGGATAGCGTTTGGTGAGAATATCTCACTCTTCAATTTCTTTTCTAGTTATATACATATACTAGGATGCAGACGGTGCTTAGTAGCACCCGACACAATCGTCCACAGACCATGGACTTGTTTGTTTGGTTGCATAGATTAGTTAGATGATTTGATTTGAATTTGGTTGTTTGGTGATTTTGATTGATGTGTGAATGGCGTGGGCCTTCACTGGACCAGGGATTAGGCTAGGCCTTGTCCCGTTTCTAGTATCGTGCCGTTATGCCGCCGAAATTTTCTAAAATAAGTTAGGAAAATAAAAATATCATTTTACTGAATAAATGAACTGAATAGAATATTTTCATAGGTTGAATGAAATGTTTTATCGTTAAGAATATTATTTTTAACGTGAAAGTGAACAAATAAATATTTATAAACAAATCGGCCGATTTGTTTATATACACTGATTTGACTGACATTGATTGGGACGATAAATTTTACACATCGCCCAACTGCACAAATAAAATCTGTGTTTGATTGTTTGAAACCCCACACGGGTGTTGGGATGAAATTTGAAGTTCACTCATCCTGATTGATTAAATATGTCGATCGATTGATTGACAGGCTGTTATAAGCGTTAGATATCTATATTTGATGCTTATACAGTGTAGTGCACTTTGGTTGATGGTTGATTATTTTTCAACGCTATTATGTACGTGTGATGTGTGGAAATCCATATGATTAACTTTATATGGTAATTGATTGGGCCTCATTCCAATTTAGAAAATAAAGAATAATATAAAATAAAGGTTCATGTGTTGGCAGTACTCATCCATTGAGATTTGTCATGTGTTGAACAAAATATTTTAGTACTAAAATTTACATCTTTATCAATATAAAATAAAGGTTCATGTGTTGGCAGTACTCATCCATTGAGATTTGTCATGTGTTGAACAAAATATTTTAGTAATAAAATTTACATCTTTATTAATATAAAATAAAGGTTCATGTGTTGACAGTACTCATCCATTGAGATTGGTCATGTGTTGAACGAAATATTTTGATAATAACAACTATTTTGAAAAAGAAATATTTGAAATAGAATATTTGAAAATAGAAATTTATGAAGCCGTGTTGATTAGATTGACACCATTTTGACGTGAACGATATTTATATCGATTTTATTCATTTTGAAATGAATTGAATTGAAAACGATTTCGAAATGAATTGAATTGAAAACGATTTCGAAATGAAGTGAATTGAAAACGATTTCGAAATGAATTGAATTGAAAACGATTTCGAAATGAATTGAATTGAAAACGAATTCAAATTGGATTGAAAGCGAATTGAAATGAATTCAAATTGAATTGAAATTTGAATTGAATAGAAATGAATTTTAAAACGAATTTATAAAGAAGAATTCATTTTTGATTTGAATTGAAAAGGAAGTTGAAATTGCTTTTGAAACGAATTTAAAACTATTTATATAATTCGTTTTAAATAGAAATCGACGAAATATATATTATATATATTATATATATAATATAATGGCCTGAATAGAACGCGCCGCGCCGCGGCAGTTCGTGAATTTCGACCATTTATTTCAAACGGACATTACGGGAGATCCGACCGTCGGATTCTCCTAGAACCGGAACCGTTGGGTTTGTATAGAAAAGAGCTTTCTAACGAATATTAGAAATTATAAATCTAACGGTTGGATTTGGAATTATGTCCAAATAAAATTTGAAAAAGGTCGCTGTAAGTGCAGTTCGATGGCCGTTGATGGAAATCGACTGTACGGGCCTTGATAAAATTATTAAAAATAGTAATAATTTGTGTAAAATCATAAGAAATGATTTAGAAAGAATTGGGATGAAAAACTCCATATTTGAAAAGATAAAAATAGATTTTTATCGAAATAAACTAGTTTGGAACTAGAATTATAATTCTATTTATTTTTAAGTAAATAAATTGAATTTGAAAAGGGTTTTAAAAATAACCAGAATTTCCAATGATTGCATTGGAGTGGATTTGAATCGAAATTGTCTTCGGAATATTTCGATGTTAGAATTCGTGATTATACAGGTGTTGTTATGGAAATTTGAAAGATATATATTTATATCGTTATTTCCAATACGACATTTGTTAATCGTAGAATTTGATATTGAATATAAGCCGATATATTTTCTATTCAGAGCCTTGTATTGAATATCAAATGTGATTTGGGTTTGTCGTGAATGGTGTCTTCACTAACACTGTTCTTGAACCCAGTTGAGAAAAGATTAAATCTTTTATTTAGATTTAATGAAGTGTACCAATTAAATAATATTTAATTGGAATTGAATTGATATTGATTTTTGTGTTTATCGTGAACAGTGTTTTAAATAACACTCGTTCTTTAACCCGATAATTAATGGAATGTGACTTTGGGTTTATCGTGAACCGTGTTTTAAATGACACGGATTCTTTAACCCAGTCAACGATTAAAACTAAGTGGAGTTTTAATGAATCTTTAATTAGATTGAAATGATCGAAAATGGAGTATCACCAGTTTTGCTCCAGGCGATAGTTAAATCTTTAATTAGATTTGAACGTGAAATGGTAATTGAATTTACCGATAACACTGTGGTGTTAGATATGAAGTATTACCAGTTTTACTTCATGGGATGAATAGGTTGGGATTGGGAAATTAAAATAAATGATTACTTCGGTAAGGTTCGCTAATCCCGACTAGTTTGAATTGGGATTCAAAAATAGAATAAAGAATAAATTCAAGGAATTTATCTTGGATAAAATTAATGGGAACCTTTCCCTATGAATGTGAAATTTAGAAACTAACTGTCGGTTAGCCCAGCAGAATGGTTTTTTGGATATTGATCTAATGTTGGTTTCGGCCTTCGGGGTTAATATTTGGGAAATTATTCTCTTGATTAATTTACGGTTAGTGACTGATGAATTGGAATGAGGCGTATGTTGTGTTTGTGTAACACTTATTTAAAATATACGCGAGTTATTTGGAAAGACCGGGTTTATCCCATTCTGAATAACTGATACGACGATAAGTCGAAGATGAAGACGGTGGTCGAAGACCAGAAGTCTTCACGTCGTTTGGGTGATTACTGATGATCTTGATTGGGCTGTACACCCAAGAAGATGGAAACAGTTGGTGATCGTCCAGACGTACTTGGAGATCGATGGATATGCGGGGTACTAGGTGCCTCCGGTTTCGTTCAGACCCAGAACGGACTTGTAAATGGACTGTGTGTCTGACATTGGATTTTAGTCCATGTGATTGATCTCTATTAAATATATATCTGTTTGGCGGCGGAGAATTTATTCTCTTGCTTAACGCCCTTCTCTGAGACGTACGAGCTCAGGGGTTATATATTGATGGATATCAATCGCATGGAGTGAATTGCCTGTGTGGCATGCTTAAGTGGCAAATGATCAAGGCTTCTGTTGAAAAGCAAAGTCTTGTGGTTGATGATCGAAGCACGGCCTTTGTGGCGTAGCTTTGTGTAACGTTGATTCGCGAGTATCACACCCGATATGAACTAAAAACGGGAGACGGACATCAGGGAGGACATGCGTTTCTTTCTAGTTAGGAGTGGCGTCAGTGCTTGAACTGGCTGACGAGTTTGACTCATGTGGATGTTGCTTATTATTACTTGCTGAAAAGTGAGGCGCCTCGTGATATCGGTTTCCGCCGATGCTTCTGGTCGGCTGACGGGCCAGGCTTACGCCCCAAAGGGCGGGGAAACGCAGTGTTCAGGCATAATAATCCACATCGGTGGACCGGCCCTGAAGATCCATGGGGCAGTTGCGGCTGTTCCTGAGACATGGGCTAGATTGTCTCGAATCGGTAGAGGATCTTGCCCCTAGCCTCGGTTCATACCATAAATGATAACCCAACTTCCAATACGACATTGCGGTTTTGATTGTAAACTTATATATGGCGACATAGTGGTATGGGTCATTCATGCCGTCTATGATTGATACTTATGATTTGAAGTTGTTTTATACACTAAGCACTTATAATAGTATCAAGTGATTTGTTTTAAACGTATCAAGCATTCTTTGGCTGTTATAAGGGAAAACCCTATCCCCCGGCTTGCGTTGCATTGTGTGATAGGACCTGGGTCTTATAACAGCTTCATTTTTCTTTATTTAGCATTGCGCTGTTTGTTTTATGCACTGGTATTCTTGGGAGGAAACCCGTTCCGTGTTATATGGCGTGGTCCCTTGATTTACCTAACTTTAAAATAAAGATTAACTGTTTTAGTTCTCACACCAGTCACATGACTGGCCTGGAGTTTATTGTTTTAACCTAAACTCTGGGTGCCCCTATTTTGACACGGGCAGCTAGTAGTTTTGGTTTTGCAGATTTATATTCACAGGATCCTGGTTTACAGCTGGAACGATATCCGGAAAGCTTTATATCCGTATATCTCTTCTAGTTGTGTATTGTATTATTTTCCGCTGCGGTATATTTAAATGTAATTTAAATCTCTGATATTTCTGTGTAATATTTATGTGTTTATACTCTGTATATTCTTGTAATCTGATGCATTGTTGTGGCTTGTTCTCGAACTATCCGCCGCTTTCCTTTACGGGGAAGTTACGGGTTTTTACAGTTGGTATCAGAGCTTTGGGTTACGAACCTCGAGAACAAGGCACATTAGAACCCTACGAAAGAATACATCAGATATTGGATTAGTAATGTCCAATGGGAATGACTCGTTAGAGATAGGATCAGTAGTATCCTAGGACGAGTGTAGAGAGTATATTTTTAAAATGAAAACCAATTTTGTTTTGAAAATTTAAATCAATTATTCGTATTTGACTATTTATTTTATATTTATTAGGACAATCCAAAATAAAAAGATTTTGCGTATGCGCCTAGCTAGCGTGTATTCGAAGTTTTGATATATTGGATAGATATAGAATTACACTCTAATCGCCCGGAGATGATTTTGATGATGGAGCTCCATCATTAGAATTTATATTCAAGTGACGAACACGTAATATCTATATACTTCCTATTGACTGGTGTGAGAACCAAAATTAGATAGGGCCTATTGTTGTGATTTGGCATCAAAAACATGATTTTAGTATATGTATCAAAATTATGAATTTGAAACTCTAATTCACTAATTGATTGATGGTTGTGTTGTTTGATTACTGTTTTGATTAATTAAAATTTTAACCATATAGCCAATTTGATCAAATAGTGAGTTGTATTGAAAATTGGTCACATTTTCTTGCATATACATGTGCTTACATTGAACAGGTCATAGCAAGGAGGCTAGAGCAGAGAATAAAATTTGTTTTCCCGACAAATAGGTACATGTTTACTACATAATTTACTGTTTTATTTGGGTGATGATGATTTTATGAGCCTATTGGCTAGCCGCTTGGCTTTTTCTTTTTCTTTTTGAGATCTGAAGGACCGGGGAAGCTATTTGAGATTTCCCGATGCTCCCATTGCAGGGGAGGTTATGGTGAAATTATTCGAAAATTTAGGGTGTTAGCCAAATTTTTGAAGAATTAGAAAATTCTCAGAAACTGAAAAGTTGGAGGATGGAAGCCAGATCGAACGTGGAGCCGATTAATCAAACCACTTTCGACTTTGTTCCTTTTCGGGGACGAAAAGTTTTAAGTGGGGGAGATTGTAACAACCCGGAAATCTAGGCCAGTTTAAAATTTTTATTTTGGCAATTTTAGCGAATTTTGATTATTTAAAATGAATTATTTTAAATAATATTGACGAAAATTTATTTTGGATATAGAATTAGAACGTATATATTAAATACGCCGTCGTTAGAATATAAATATTTATATATAATTATAAATAGAATTGAAAATGGTGGGGTAGTTCGATAATTCGATTTCAAACTTCAATTGAATGTACCGGGTGCAAAACAATCCGGATTTTAGTGAAACCAAAAACAATAGGATCTAATTGATAATATCTTTCTAACGAATCCGAAAAATCAAAATTTCATAGCGGGAATCAAAAGATATGTCCAGTAGAAAATTCTGAATAGTCGCTATGAAATTCAGGCCCATAAAAATGGACATTTTGCAAACGACCTCGGATTTCGACGAAACCAGTTCTGTTGGGTCCGTGATGTCAAATTATTGCTAGATTCCAAATTTCATAATTTTTCGAATCAATATGTGAGCGTGGCAAAGGAAAACGCGTTTGACCAGTTTCAGTTGATTTTAATCGATTGGAAATTGACCATTTTTCCAACGGTCTCAGAATTCGACGAAACTAGTTTTGTTAGGACCGTATCGTCAATATGAAGCTAGAAAATATCTTTCGAGAATTTTTAGAGTTAGTATGTGATCCCGGTAATTTGAAATGTACGTTTAAAATTCAATATACTGATTTAAATGTAAATTCAGCGGAAACCGATCAAAACGATCGAATCATCTTGCGATACATATCCCATTGTGTTCGGAATGGGGGTAAAACGCTAGGGATGGCAGGCGGTGGGCCTCGTTTCGAGGTCGTATGTAAAAGTCAACTTTTTGAAAATTAATTAAAAAAAAAGAAAACCCTATTCACTTTTATACGTTGGCCCCCCCTTTCTTCAGTTCAATTCGATTTAATAAAAAAAAAGAGAGAAAAAAACCACAGCCACCCCATCGCCCAACGCCTCCACCGCGCCCCATCGCCATCGCCATCCGGAGCTCCGCCGCGCCACCTGGTCTCGCGCCCTCTCCTCCACACGACGACGAACCCCTTCCCTCTCGCTCCCTTTTTCTTCGAACCCTAAACCGCGTAACCCTCCCTCCACCGAGAAAAGCCGCAGGGCCCACTGCCAACCCAACTCCGGCGCCACCTCCGCAGCCAGGACCACCGCCGCCTCTGACCCCTCTGAACCGACCTCCGTCTCAAGCAGCTCTTCGCCCCCATTCCATGAAATCGCCTGTAAGTCCCCTCTTTATTATTTCGTTATTTATTTTTCTTTATCCAACGAAAATAGGTTTTACAAAGATAGAAAAAAAATCAGTTTGATTGAAATGTGATTTTATTTATACGGTTATAGAACAAAAATGGGATTTTTATCCTATATAAATAAAAATAAAAGTAGAAAGATTGGATTTTTAATAAGAGAAAGATTTGATTTTTAATCCAGCAAAGAAGTAATTTTTGATTATATAAAAATTCGATTTTTATATATTGAATAACATAGTAAAAATGTGATTTTTATATATTGAACATCGAAGTAAAAATTCGATTTTTATATATTGAATATCGAAGTAAAAATTCGATTTTTATATATTGAATAACGAAGTAAAAATTTGATTTTTATATATTGAATAACGAAGTAAAAATTCGATTTTTATATATTGAATAACGAAGTAAAAATTCGATTTTTATATATTGAATAACGAAGTAAAAATTCGATTTTTATATATTGAACATCGAAGTAAAAATTCGATTTTTATATATTGAATAACATAGTAAAAATTCGATTTTTATATATTGAACATCGAAGTAAAAAATTCGATTTTTATATATTGAATAACGAAGTAAAAATACGATTTTTATATATTGAATAACGTAGTAAAAATTCGATTTTTATATATTGAATAACGTAGTAAAAATTCGATTTTTATATATTGAATAACATAGTAAAAATGTGATTTTTATATATTGAACATCGAAGTAAAAATTCGATTTTTATATATTGAATAACATAGTAAAAAATCGATTTTTATATATTGAATAACGAAGTAAAAATTCGATTTTTATATATTGAGCATCGTAGTAAAAATTCGATTTTTACATATGTAGTGAATACGGGCAACGAAAGCGACAAAAGGCGAGATTGGCGAAGATTTCTATAAAAGAAGAGTCAAGATGATTGGATAGCTTTTGGTGAGAATTTCTCACTCTTCAATTTCTTTTCTAGTTATATACATATACTAGGATGCAGACGGTGCTTAGTAGCACCCGACACAATCGTCCACAGACCATGGACTTGTTTGTTTGGTTGCATAGATTAGTTAGATGATTTGATTTGAATTTGATTGTTTGGTGATTTTGATTGATGTGTGAATGGCGTGGGCCTTCACTGGACCGGGGATTAGGCTAGGCCTTGTCCCGTTTCTAGTATCGTGCCGTTATGCCGCCGAAATTTTCTAAAATAAGTTAGGAAAATAAAAATATCATTTTATTGAATAAATGAACTGAATAGAATATTTTCATAGGTTGAATGAAATGTTTTATCGTTAAGAATATAATTTTTAACGTGAAAGTGAACAAATAAATATTTATAAACAAATCGGCCGATTTGTTTATATACACTGATTTGACTGACATTGATTGGGACAATAAATTTTACACATCGCCCAACTGCACAAATAAAATCTGTGTTTGATTGTTTGAAACCCCACACGGGTGTTGGGATGAAATTTGAAGTTCACTCATCCTGATTGATTAAATATGTCGATCGATTGATTGACAGGCTGTTATAAGCGTTAGATATCTATATTTGATGCTTATACAGTGTAGTGCACTTTGGTTGATGGTTGATTATTTTTCAATGCTATTATGTACGTGTGATGTGTGAAAGTCCATATGATTAACTTTATATGGTAATTGATTGGGCCTCATTCCAATTTAGAAAATAAAGAATAATATAAAATAAAGGTTCATGTGTTGGCAGTACTCATCCATTGAGATTTGTCATGTGTTGAACAAAATATTTTAGTAATAAAATTTACATCTTTATCAATATAAAATAAAGGTTCATGTGTTGGCAGTACTCATCCATTGAGATTTGTCATGTGTTGAACAAAATATTTTAGTAATAAAATTTACATCTTTATCAATATAAAATAAAGGTTCATGTGTTGACAGTACTCATCCATTGAGATTGGTCATGTGTTGAACGAAATATTTTGATAATAACAACTATTTTGAAAAAGAAATATTTGAAATAGAATATTTGAAAATAGAAATTTATGAAGCCGTGTTGATTAGATTGACGCCATTTTGACGTGAACGATATTTATATCGATTTTATTCATTTTGAAATGAATTGAATTGAAAACGATTTCGAAATGAATTGAATTGAAAACGATTTCGAAATGAATTGAATTGAAAACGATTTCAAAATGAATTGAATTGAAAACGATTTCGAAATGAATTGAATTGAAAACGATTTCGAAATGAATTGAATTGAAAACGAATTCAAATTGGATTGAAAGCGAATTGAAATGAATTCAAATTGAATTGAAATTTGAATTGAATAGAAATGAATTTTAAAACGAATTTATAAAGAAGAATTCAATTTTGATTTGAATTGAAAAGGAAGTTGAAATTGCTTTTGAAATGAATTTAAAACTATTTATATAATTCGTTTTAAATAGAAATCGATGAAATATATATTATATATATAATATAATGGCCTGAATAGAACGCGCCGTGCCGCGGCAGTTCATGAATTTCGACCATTTATTTCAAACGGACATTACGGGAGATCCGACCGTCGGATTCTCCTAGAACCGGAACCGTTGGGTTCGTATAGAAAAGAGCTTTCTAACGAATATTAGAAATTAGAAATATAACGGTTGGATTTGGAATTATGTCCAAATCAAATTTGAAAAAGGTCGCTGTATGTGCAGTTCGATGGCCGTTGATGGAAATCGACTGTACGGGCCTTGATAAAATTATTAAAAATAGTAATAATTTGTGTAAAATCATAAGAAATGATTTAGAAAGAATTGGGATGAAAAACTCCATATTTGAAAAGATAAAAATAGATTTTTATCGAAATAAACTAGTTTGGAACTAGAATTATAATTCTATTTATTTTTAAGTAAATAAATTGAATTTGAAAAGGGTTTTAAAAATAACTTGAATTTCCAATGATTGCATTGGAGTGGATTTGAATCGAAATTGTCTTCGGAATATTTCGATGTTAGAATTCGTGATTATACAGGTGTTGTTATGGAAATTTGAAAGATATATATTTATATCGTTATTTCCAATACGACATTTGTTAATCGTAGAATTTGATATTGAATATAAGCCGATATATTTTCTATTCAGAGCCTTGTATTGAATATCAAATGTGATTTGGGTTTGTCGTGAATGGTGTCTTCACTAACACTGTTCTTGAACCCAGTTGAGAAAAGATTTAAATCTTTTATTTAGATTTAATGAAGTGTACCAATTAAATAATATTTAATTGGAATTGAATTGATATTGATTTTTGGGTTTATCGTGAACAGTGTTTTAAATAACACTCGTTCTTTAACCCAATAATTAATGGAATGTGACTTTGGGTTTATCGTGAACCGTGTTTTAAATGACACGGATTCTTTAACCCAGTTAACGATTAAAACTAAGTGGAGTTTTAATGAATCTTTAATTAGACTGAAATGATCGAAAATGGAGTATCACCAGTTTTGCTCCAGGCGATAGTTAAATCTTTAATTAGATTTGAACGTGAAATGGTAATTGAATTTACCGATAACACTGTGGTGTTAGATATGAAGCATTACCAGTTTTACTTCATGGGATGAATAGGTTGGGATTGGGAAATTAAAATAAATGATTACTTCGGTAAGGTTCGCTAATCCCGACTAGTTTGAATTGAGATTCAAAAATAGAATAAAGAATAAATTCAAGGAATTTATCTTGGATAAAATTAATGGGAACCTTTCCCTATGAATGTGAAATTTAGAAACTAACTGTCGGTTAGCCCAGCAGAATGGTTTTCTGGATATTGATCTGATGTTGGTTTCGGCCTTCGGGGTTAATATTTGGGAAATTATTCTCTTGATTAATTTATGGTTAGTGACTGATGAATTGGAATGAGGCGTATGTTGTGTTTGTGTAACACTTATTTAAAATATACGCGAGTTATTTGGAAAGACCGGGTTTATCCCATTCTGAATAACTGATACGACGATAATTCGAAGATGAAGACGGTGGTCGAAGACCAGAAGTCTTCACGTCGTTTGGGTGATTACTGATGATCTTGATTGGGCTGTATACCCAAGAAGTGGAAACAGTTGGTGATCGTCCAGACGTACTTGGAGATCGATGGATATGCAGGGTACTAGGTGCCTCCGGTTTCGTTCAGACCCAGAACGGACTTGTAAATGGACTGTGTGTCTGACATTGGATTTTAGTCCGTGTGATTGATCTCTATTAAATATATATCTTTTTGGCGGCGGAGAATTTATTCTCTTGCTTAACGCCCTTCTCTGAGACGTACGAGCTCAGGGGTTATATATTGATGGATATCAATCGCATGGAGTGAATTGCCTGTGTGGCATGCTTAAGTGGCAAATGATCAAGGCTTCTGTTGAAAAGCAAAGTCTTGTGGTTGATGATCGAAGCACGGCCTTTGTGGCGTAGCTTTGAGTAACGTTGATTCGCGAGTATCACACCCGGTATGAACTAAAAACGGTAGACGGACATCAGGGAGGACATGCGTTTCTTTCTAGTTAGGAGTGGCGTCAGTGCTTGAACTGGCTGACGAGTTTGACTCATGTGGATGTTGCTTATTATTACTTGCTGAAAAGCGAGGCGCCTCGTGATATCGGTTTCGGCCGATGCTTCTGGTCGGCTGACGGGCCAGGCTTACGCCCCAAAGGGCGGGGAAACGCAGTGTTCAGGCATGATAATCCACATCGGTGGACCGGCCCTGACGATCCATGGGGCAGTTGCGGCTGTTCCTGAGACATGGGCTAGATTGTCTCGAATCGGTAGAGGATCTTGCCCCTAGCCTCGGTTCATACCATAAATGATAACCCAACTTCCAATACGACATTACGGTTTTGATTGTAAACTTATATATGGCGACATAGTGGTATGGGTCATTCATGCCGTCTATGATTGATACTTATGATTTGAAGTTGTTTTATACACTAAGCACTTATAATAGTATCAAGTGATTTGTTTTGAACGTATCAAGCATTCTTTGGCTGCTATAAGGGAAAACCCTATCCCCCGGCTTGCGTTGCATTGTGTGATAGGACCTGGGTCTTATAACAGCTTCATTTTTCTTTATTTAGCATTGCGCTGTTTGTTTTATGCATTGGTATTCTTGGGAGGAAACCCGTTCCGTGTTATACGGCGTGGTCCCTTGATTTACCTAACTTTAAAATAAAGATTAACTGTTTTAGTTCTCACACCAGTCACATGACTGACCTGGAGTTTATTGTTTTAACCTAAACTCTGGGTGCCCCTATTTTGACACGGGCAGCTAGTAGTTTTGGTTTTGCAGATTTATATTCACAGGATCCTGGTTTACAGCTGGAACGATATCCGGAAAGCTTTATATCCGTATATCTCTTCTAGTTGTGTATTGTATTATTTTCCGCTGCGGTATATTTAAATGTAATTTAAATCTCTGATATTTCTGTGTAATATTTATGTGTTTATACTCTGTATATTCTTGTAATCTGATGCATTGTTGTGGCTTGTTCTCGAACTATCCGCCGCTTTCCTTTACGGGGAAGTTACGGGTTTTTACATGTCACATTGTCAATCCACACCCTACCATTGATTTCGGCCAATATATAACCTCTAAGATCGTACGTCTTAGAGAAGGGTGTTAAACACCAAACAAATATATATTTAGCAGAGATCAACGAATACAGTATAAAGGAATACAACGTCAGACATACAATCCATTTACAAGTTCGTTCTGGGTCTGAACGAAATCAGAGGCACCTTATACCTCGCATATCCGAACGATCAACACGTACATCCGAACGGATACCACTGTATCCCCTTCAAGGTAGCTACTCCAATCAAGGGCATCAATAGCATCACATCCATTCGATGTGAAGATCGTCGGTCTTGCCACCGTCTTCAATTTCTTTGACTGCTAGTCGTCGTATTCATTATTCAGAATGGGTTAAACCCGGCCTTTCCAAATAACTCGCGTGATTTAAAATCAAGTGCTATATAAACATATCAACGCCTCATTCCAATTCAGAATATTCTTTAACTAAAATATTCATATTATTAGGGAAAAGATTTTATCAAAAATAAATCTTTTAATTTTATTCTTTAATATTCCCTTTTGATCTTTATTTCAAAAGATTCTATTTAAACCTTTATCCATATTCAACCAAATTATGGTCTATCCAAACTAGTCGGGATTTACGTCTTACCGCGGTAGTTATCTATTAATTAATCCCAATCCCAACTTATTCATCTCCATTCGTTCCGATAAATTTAATTACCATTTTCCGCTTAAATCTAATTAAAGATTTAACTATCGCATAGAGTTAAACTGGTGGAACTTCATTTCGGTCACTTCTTAAATTCAATAATTTTAATCACTTTATTCCCCTCCAATTTAATTAAAGATTTACTACAAACTTCATTTAGTTTTAATCTCCTAAAATCATTAATAATGATTAATCAACTTCAAGGAATTAATCTTATCTTTAATCCGGGTTAAAGAACAAATGTTACTTAAAACATAATTCACGATAAACCCAAATTCATATTTCATTAATTTCCCATTTAATATATTAAATTAGGGAAATCTCATTTAAATCTTAATTTAAAGATTTATTCTTTCAAAAAGGTTCAAAAATAGTGTTAATTAAGACACAATTCACGACAAACCCAAAATCTAACTTGATATTAGATATAAGACTTTAAATAGAAATTAAATCGATTTATATACAATATCAAATTCTAAAACCAACAGATATCATATCAGAAATAACGATATTAAATATCTTCCAAATTTCCAAAATAATATACGTACAATCACTGAAATAAATATTGAAATAATCCGTAGATAATTTTCATTTAAGTCCAATTCAATTCAGTATATTCATTTGAAACGAACCGAACTTCCCCGTGAAGGAAAGCACGGATTGAATTGAGGACAAGACGCATCAGAACACAAACAGAAGAACATTTCATTGTATATTACAATAATTTCATCAGAATACAAGAATATACAAAGTATAAATAAATATTATACATCAGAAAATATCAGAGATTACAATACATTACTGTAGTGGAAAAATAATACAATACACAACTGAAGGAGATATACGGATACAAAGCTTTACGAATATCATTCCAGCTGTAAACCAGGGTCCTGTGAATATAAATCTGCAAAACCAAAACTACTAGCTGCCCATGGAAAATAGGGGCACCCAGAGTTTATGTTAAAACAATAAACTCCAGGTCAGTCATGTGACGGGTGTGAGAAGTAAAACAATTATTAATCTTTATTTTAAAGTTAGGTAAATCAAGGGACCACGCCGTATAGCACGGAACGGGTTTCCTCCCAAGAATAGCAGTGCATAAAAACAACAGCGCAATGCTAAATAAAAAACAATGAAGCTATTATAAGACCCAGGTCCCATCACACAATGCAACACAAGCTAGAGGATAGGGTTTTACCTTATAATAGCCAAAAGAATGCTTGATATGCTAAATCTCATCTTTTATTATTACTATAAGTGTATAGTGTCAAAACAATTTCAATCATAAGTATCAATCATAGACGACATGGGTACCATATATCATGTCGCCATATATAGGTTTACAATCAAAACCGCAAAGTCATGTATTGGAAGTTGGATTTCCATCTGTGAACCGAGGCAAGGGATCGTCCTCACCGCTTCGAGACGCTCTATCCCGTGTCTTAGGTCAGAGCTCGAGTGACCTTTAGATCGTCAGGGCCGGTCCACTAATGTGGATTAAACTAAACCCTGAGCACTACGTTTCCCCGCCCTATTGGGCGTCAATGAGCAAAATGACTCCATCAGACCTGGATCGTCCGATCTAACCGAGGCGCCTCGTAATCCATCATCCACATAAGTAAAATGTCAGGCCGTGTAAAACGTTGACACCACTCCTAGCTAGAAGAAAACGAATGCCCTCCCTGATGTCCTTCTCCCATTTCTGGTTCACACCAGGGTGTGAGGATCGCGAATTAACGCTACACAAAGCTACGCCACAAATGCCGTGCTTTGATCATCAAGACTTTGCTTTTCAATAGAAGCCTTGATCATTTGCATCTCAGCATGCCACACAGGCAATTCACGATATGCAACCGATGTAAATCAATCACACAGAATGAAATCCGATGTCAGACACACATCCATTTACAAGTCTGTTCTGGGTCTGAACGGAACCGGAGGAACCTTATTCCTCGCATATCCATCGATCTCCAAGTACGTCTAGACGATCACCAACTGATTCCCTCCTCTTGGGTGTACAGCCCAATAAAGATCATTAGTAATTATCCAAACGATGTGAAGACCTCCGGTCTTCGACCACCGTCTTCATCCTCAACTCCTTGTCAAATCAGTTATTCAGAATGGGATAAACCCGGTCTTTCTGTATAACTCGCGTATATAATAAACAAGTGTTACACAAACACAACATACGCCTTATTCCAATTCAGAATATTCTTTTATTCAAATATTCACATTATTGGGGAAAGGTTCCCATTAATTTTATCAAAGATAAATTCTTTTAAATTTATTCTTTAATCTTCTTTTGGATTTCAATTCAAACCAAATTATAGTTTATCCAAACTAGTCGGGATTAATGAACCTTACTGAAGTAATCATTTGTTTTTAATTTCTCAATCCCAACCTATTCATCCCATGCAGTAAAACTGGTAATACTTTATATCTAACACCACGGTGTTATCGGTAAATTCAATTACCATTTCACGTTCAAATCTAATTAAAGATTTAACTATCGTCTGGAGTAAAATGGTGGTACTCCATTCTCGATCATTTCTTGAATTTGATAATTTTAATAATCAAATTCACTTTTCAATCTAATTAAAGATTCATTATAACTCCATTTGGTTTTAATCTTCCCAAAAATCGGTTTCAATGATTATTTAACTTGGGAAATCATATCCTGTCTTTAACTGGGTTAAAGAACCAATGTCATTTAAAACACGGTTCACGATAAACCCAAAATCACATTTCATTTCCATCAGCCTTTAACCGTAAATTAGCAAGTGAACAATTCCCTAAGTAATAACCCCGAAGGCCGAAACCAACATTAGATCAATACGCAGGAAACCATTCAACTTAACCAATCTCCAGTTAGTTTCTGATTTTCTTAACTCTGTTGGGTCTAAGAACAATATTATTAAAGATACCATTCACGACAACCCAAATCACATTCCATTAATTATCGGATTAAAGAACAAATGTTATTTAAAACACCGTTCACGATAAACCCAAAAATCAATTCCAATTCAATTCCAATTAACTATCATTTAATTGGTACACTTCATTAAATCTAAATAAAAAGATTTAATCTTTTCCTCAATTGGGTTTAAGAATAGTGTTAATGAAGACACCATTCACAACAAACCCAAATCCCATTTGATATTAAATACAAGGCTCTGAATAGAAAATATATCGACTTATATTCAATGTCAAATACTATAATCAACAAATATTGTATTGGAAATAACGATATAAATATACCTTCCAAATTTCCATAACAATATCTGTATAATCACGAAATCCAACATCGAAATATTCCGAAGATAATTTTGATTCAAATCCATTTCAATTTATTTTATTGGAAATTCTGTTTATTTTCAAAACCATTTCAAATCCACTTTATTTATTTTAAAAATAATTGGGATTATAATTCTAGTTCAAAACTAGTTCATTTCGATAAAAATCTATTTTTATCTTTTCAAATTTTGAATTTTTCATCCCAATCCTTCTCAAATCATTTCTTATGATTTTACACTAATTATTGATATTTTTAATAATTTTATCAAGGCCCGTACAGTTGATTTCCATCAACGGCCATTGAACTGCAGTTACAGCGACCTTTTCCAAATTTGATTTGGACATAATTCAAAATCCAACCGTTAGATTTGGAATTTCTAATATTTGTTAGAAAGCTCTTTTCAATACGAACCCAACGGTTCTAGTTTTAAGAGAATCCGACGGTCGGATCTCCCGTAATGTCCATTCGAAGTTAATGGTCGAATTTCGAGAACTACTGTAGCGCGGCAAGTTCTATTCAGGCCATTATATTATATATATAATATATAATGTATATATTTCACCGATTTCCATTTAAAACGTATTTTATAAATCATTTTAAATTCATTTTCAAAACGATTTCAACTTCCATCTCGAATTCAAATCAAAATTGAATTTTCCAATATAAATTCGTTTTAAATTCATTTCAAAACGATTTCAATTCAATTTCAATCCATTTTAAATTCAATTCAAAACGATTTCAATTCTATTTCAGCTTAATTCGAATCTCAAATCTATTTCAATTCAATTCGAATTTCAAATCATTTCAATTTAATTCGAATTTCAAATCATTTCAATTTAATTTGAATTTCAAATCATTTCAATTTAATTCGAATTTCAATTCAATTCAATTAAATATGAATTTTAATTCAATTTAATTTTATTCGAGTTTCAAATCTTTTCAATTAATTCGAATTTCAATTCAATTCAATTTAATTCGAATTTTAATTCAATTCAATTTAATTCGAATTTCAAATCTTTTCAATTTAATTCGAATTTTAAATCTTTTCAATTTAATTCGAATTTCAAATCTTTTCAATTTAATTCGAATTTCAAATCTTTTCAATTTAATTCGAATTTCAAATCTTTTCAATTTAATTCGAATTTCAAATCTTTTCAATTTAATTCGAATTTCAAATCTTTTCAATTTAATTCGAATTTCAAATCATTTCAATTTAATTCGAATTTCAAATCATTTCAATTTAATTCGAATTTCAATTCAATTCAATTCGAATTTCAATTCATTTCAAAATATCAGATTTTGAAATCACTTTCGATATTCATTGTAAAATGAATAAAATCGACAAAATTCCTGTTCGTGTTAAAATGGCGTTTAACTACGTAACACGGCTTCACATTTCAATATTCACTGAATATTATTTTAAAATATTCGATAATTCTAAACTGGAATCAGACACAGTCAATTACCATATAATGTTGATTATATGGATTTCACACAACAAATGTGTATAACAACAATGAAAACAACAATCCATCATCCAGAGTGCATTCTACACTGTATAAGCATCAAATATAAATATTTAACGCTTATAACAGCCTGTCAATCTATCAATCGACATACAACTAATTATTGGGATTAGTGTGTGTCCAATATCATCCCATACCCGTGTGGGGTTTCAAACAATCAAACACAGGTTTCATTTGTGCAGTTGGGCAATGTGTAAAATTTATCGTCCCAATCAATATCAGTCAAATGTGTGTATATAAACAAATCGTCCGATTTGTTTATAAATATTTATTTTATATACACGTTAAAAATTATATTTTTAACTATAAAATATTTATTTCCATTCCACATCACACAATTAATTTTCACAACACATCAATTGAACAAACATGTCATCCATGGTCTGTGGACGACGGGTGTCGGGTGCTGCTAAGCACCGTCTGCATCCTAGTATATATTTCAAACTAGAAAATAAAATTAAAGTGAGGAGTTCTGTAACAACTCGTATTTCAATAACGTGTTATAACCATAAATCAAGGCACAATTATTTTTAAAATAAGAATCAAGGGCAATGGGTGACGCCATTACGTTCGTCTCGAAATTCTTCTTGGAAACGAGTTTGAGTTTTCGAAAATCGGAGTTCGTATGACCAAGTTATGACCCTTCAAATTTTCAGAAATTTCAAGTTCAAAAACAGCTCAGAATTCGAATTCAAATTTCGAAGTCAAACCCCAAAACGGACTGGGTGACAAATTTCCCGCCTAGGACCAGGTCGACCTGGGGGTCGACCATAGTGTCGACCTGCCCAGGACCAGGTCAACCATAGAGTCGACTTGGGTGTCGACCTGGTTGTCGAGCCCATTTTTGAGTCAGAGTTCACTCTGATGTTTCTAGTCTGATTTCTGTTTAGATTCATTGGCCTGACCCTATATAAACAACCCCTAACACTAGTCTCTTTACACAAATTCTCTCTGGCCTTATGCTGCTAAAACTCTGGTTGAAAAGTTATAGAAAAGGGATTGCTTCTTCTCCAACAAGGCTACATGTAGAGTATTGCTATTTGGGGGATTTCTGTTAGACTCGAGATTCAACATCGCCTCTTTGCTTTCTAATTCTCAAACCACGATCTGTAAGCCCCTGTTACTTTTAGATCTAAATTTTAAACTTAATATGGACATGTTGTAAATTGAAATTGGACCTAAGTCCGATAATCTTGGATCTATCATTGTATATCTTGGATCTATCATTGTTCATTTTGGATCTAGTATTTTGGATCTACTATTTGTTCACCTTGGATCTATTCATCTTGAATCTTGACTTGTGGTAATATTTATATGAAATTGATTTGGGGCCTATATATGTTGTAGATCTAAAACCCCTAATGTCCATAATATTCATTCCTGTGATGTTGGATTAGTTGCTATTCACAAGTTTGGGGGTTATTATCTTATGCCAACTGTTACCATGACCGTCACCCTGTTTTGCTAAATTTGATATTTGAGACCGCTATTACATATGCCAGTATTGTTGTAATCATTTATCTCAAGTTATACCATGCTTGACTTGTAATCACTTTTGCCACCTTATGCCCGTTCTTTCTATGTTATTCCCTAATTAGATTTGTTTGTATCGATTCGAACTCACGTACGATGGGAATACGATTTGGGTAGTTTAGGCAAACCTGAATTTACTATGAACTTGAAAACATGAAAATTGTTATAACTTGAATCTGAATATGGACATGAAACTTACCTTGAATCTTGTCATGAACTAGACATGAAAACTTGATCATGGACATGACACTTAGATAAACTTGAAAATGGCCAACTCGAGGTTGGGTTGAGTTTGTAGTGTAAATCTGCCTGGAATCGCCCGACGAACCCAGTGACTACAAAACAATAGGATCCAATGTGGGTAGTTGGTCATATCGCACTTAAAACCCGAGGTTAGACAATGTTGTGGTGTAAATCTACCCGGAACCGCCCGATGAATCCAGTGACCACAACAACTAGTCTAATGTGAGAGGTTGGGGTGCATTAATTTATTTAATGCCACAGGATAGGGTTAAGTCATGAACCACTTGAATATACTTAACCAACTTGATACATGATTGGATAGGGTTAAGTTACGAATATGAAGACAACACTTAACCCATTAGAAATCCTAGTTACGCGGTCCTTTTCAGCAGTAACCCACTTAGATGTATCACGATACCCTGGGACTAGGCAGGGTGGGGCACGATTACTGGGCTGATTGTAAGCGACCAGAATGATGGCTGAGTTGGTGCGCCATTATAGGTTCAGGCGGACTATGGTCGTGTACGTAGTTCGGAGTTGAAAAAGCAAGCATTGGGCACTCGTAGGTTTACACTGTGCGTGCTTGATTCGTGTCGGTGGTTGGCACCCTAGGACTTGATACACCCTATGGTGGATCTAGAACAGATGACTACATTCATGATAGGGCTGTATGACACAGACACATGACGAGCTAGAACTTGTAGGGAGCCGATCGATTAGTAGATCGTACTGTAGGACCCTGTAATGGGTCATTTCATGATATCGGGCCAAGGGATCATTTCATGGTTAATACTTGACATGGGTAGAATACTAGTACATTTGGTGCCGCGAATCTGGAATATGCGATGCTAGACTTGACTTGTCTTGTTATCTTAGTTATCATACCAGTCCTGTTATCATCCTTATGTTTAATTCCAGTTTTCACATGTCATGTTACCTTTACTAGTTTTTATACTGAAAGTCACTAGGGCTTACCAGTCTTTATAACTGACCCTTTTTCTTTCGCCCCTTTTTCTTTCACCCCTTTTTCTTTCGTTTCTTCCCCAGGTTCTCAGGGAGGAAACTCTGGCTCTTAGCTTGGATTTAGCTTGCTTTGTACCAGCTCATGTACGGTTTGGTCTTGAGCTATGCTATGGCTGCACTTCTGCTATTTTGGGGAATAATTTACTTTTGTTATCTTAAGTTTATGCTTCTTTATTTAAAACTTGATGTAATGGAATAATTTGGATATATGAGGTTTTGACTATTTTCTTGAAAGTACGGAGATCTGGTTTTTAATTTCTACCGCTGCTTTATTTATGTTTTGCCTTGTGATATCTCTGTGTATGTTTACCTAGATAATGCTCCACCAAAATTAGTGCATTCCCTTTGTGAGTGACCCTAGCGGAGGTGGGGTATTACACTTGGTATCAGAGCAGAAGGTTACCAGACGGGGCAAAAGTTTTAAAAACCTTCTAAAACTATTTTCCAAAACCGTTTATAAAGAAGCATTTTTTTCAATAAAAATTTTATGTTTAAAAAGGCTATTCTCTAAGAGCCATTAGCACTTTCCTTTGCTTCCTCATTTGAATCTTTTTATTTTCGTTTTTCAACATGTCTGATCTTAACCTTCCTGAGGGAGTACCCGTACCTGGATGGTTCCGAAGGTACTTAGAAGCTAGGGCCAATGGCGCGGGCCCGACAGACATCCCTCCTCCTCCCCCAGTGGCTGCAGTTCCTCCTCCTCCTCCTCTTGGTAATCCCTTCACAAAGATATGCAAAGACTTTAAAGCGATGGGCGGAAAGAACTTCGTTGGAACTGAAACCTTCGTTGAGGCACGAAACTGGCTAAAGGAGGCTGAAGACCTGTTTGTTATCTTCGATGTAGAGGATCATAGGAAAGTTCAATTGGCAGCATGGTTGTTGAAAGAGGAAGCTGCATTTTGGTGGGAAGTCACCAACGCTACTAGGCCAGTTGAGACTTGGGCAGACTTTAGAGGGAGGTTTGGGCTTAAGTTTTTATCATCATCAGAAGAGAATCTTCAGATGGAGAGGTTCCTAGCTCTTAAGCAAGGAGACATGACCGTTGGGGAGTACGTGAATAAATTCAATCAACTTGCTAGGTTCGGTTTGGACTTGGTTAACACGGCTCAGAAGAAGGCTCTACGCTTTGCTCGAGGATTGAGCGAGCCACTTCACGTTTGGCCATGACTCATGTACCCATGAGGGCGACCTTTGAAAGCTTGGTGGATATGGCCCTACTTCATGAGGAAGACAAGAATGACAAGAAGGAGGTTAAGCCTAATGAGACTCAGAACAAGAAGGTTGACTTCAAGAAGGGAGGCAACAAGAATAACAAGAACAACAACAACAATAATAACAAACCACGTGAGACAAGGAAGTGCAACTTTTGTGGCATTACAGGACATCTAGCTAAAGACCGTAGAAGGAAGAAGAGGAAGTTGGGTGAATGCTTTTATTGTGGAGATACTAGACACATCAGCAAGGATTGCCCTAAGAAGCAAGGGCAGGCCCAGCGAGCAGGACCTTCTGGAGGGCAGTTGCATGCTCTCAACACCACTCCAACTCTTGACCGAGGTAGTAATATTTCCGTAGAAAGCCTTGTTTACATTTCTGAATTTCCTGTTCGAACCTTGTTTGACTCTGGCGCATCACATACTTTTATTTCTTCTGATATTATTGAAAATCTGCACCTAAGTACTAGTCTAGTTGAGGATCCCGTTATAGTTTCAAATCCAATTGGGGGCTCCGCTCATTTATCTATGATTTGTGTGGATTTGAGGATTTATATCTTAAGCGTAGAATTCATGTGTAATGCTTATGTACTCGGATTTATGGGATACGGATTGATTCTAGGCATGGATTGGCTGTCCAATTATGGAGCCATTCTTGATTGTGAACGAAGAGTAGTGAGGCTCATGACTCGCCTTGGTAATACCCTTGAAATTTCCTGTAACCCTAAGGGTCCGGTCATGTTGTGTTATCTAGAATCTCTTGACTCGTCCATCGACAATTTGCAATCTATAAGAGTGGTCCGAGAATATCCAGATGTCTTTGATGAGGTGAAGGAGTTATCCCCTAAACACGAGATAGACTTCCAAATTTATCTTGTTGATAATGCCAAGCCAGTTTCATTTCCCGTTAGGCACATGGCCCCGCGAGAGAGAAGAGAGCTCAGTAAACAAGTTAAGGAGTTGCTTGAGAAAAATTTCATAAGACGAGCATTTCTGAATGGGGTGCTCCGGTGGTATTCGCTACTAAGGCGGATGGTTCGTGTAGCGACCCGAACTTCCCCATCTCCGAAGAGAAGAGAAAGAACAAATTACCGTGAGGACAAGACGAATCATAACACAAACAAAAGAACATTTCATTGCTTAATACATCAATTCCATTAGGATACAAGAATATAACAGAGTATGAATAAATATTACACAGAAAAATATCAGAGATTTAAATTACATTTAAATACATCATAGTGGAAAACAGTACAAAGCACAACTGAAAACAGATACAGAGCTTTCCGAATATCGCTTCAGCTGTAAACCAGGATCCTGGGAATATAAATTTGCAAAACCAAAACTACTAGCTTCCCGTGTGGAAATAGGGGCACCCAGAGTTTAGGTTAAAACAATAAACTTCAGGTCAGCTATGTGACTGGTGTGAGAACTAAAACAGTTATTAATTCAATTTTAAAAGAGAGTAATTCAAAGGACCACGCCGTATAACACGGAACGGATTTCCTCCCAAGAATACCAGTGCATATAAGTAAACAGCGCAATGCTTTTTCGAGAAATGAAGCTATTATAAGACCTAGGTCCCATCACACAATGCAACACAAGCCGGAGGATAGGGTTTTCCCTTATAATAGCCAAACATGCTTCGTACGTTTAAAACAAATCATTTGATACTATTATAAGCGTACAGTGTCAAAACAATTTCAATCATAAATATCAATCCTAGGCGGCATGGGTACCATATATCATGTCGCCATACTAGGCTCTACAAATAAAACCGAGATATCACGTATTGGGAATAGGATTTCCGTCATGAGTCGAGGCAAGGGGCAAGCTCCTCTCCGCTTCGAGACACTCTAGCAAATGCCTCAGGGCTACTCTCTCTGGGCAACCACTTGGAATCGGCTGGGCCGGTCCTCTCTTACGTTTGAGAATTAGTTATTCCTGAACATACGTTTCCCGGTCCTTACAGACCTAAAATCGAGGCGCCTCGCATCCAACAACCACAAAGGTGAAAAGTGTAAAAATGTCAGGGCTGGTAGGTCACTGACATCACCTATAGTTAGAAAGAAACATCGTGTTCTCCCAGCGGTTCGTATCCCGTTTTTAACTCATACCGAGGTGTGAGGCTCGCGAATTCACGTTATACACAAAGCTACGCTTATTAAAGCCATGCTTTGATCATCAACAACAAGACTCTGCTTTTCAACAAAAGCCTTGATCCATGCAACTCAGCATGCCACACAGGCAATTAATGCCGTGCGATTGATATCTATCGATATATAACCTCTAAGCTCGTACGTCTCAGAGAAGGGCGTTAAGCAAGGGAATAAATTCTCTGCCGCCAAACAGATATATATTTAACAGAAATCAATCAACACAGAATAAAATCCAATGTCAGACACACAATCCATTTACACGTCCGTTCTGGGTCTGAACGAAACCGGAGGCACTTTCCTCACATATCCATCGATCTCCAAGTACGTCTGCACGACCACCAACTATTTCCCTCCTCTTCGGTGTACAGCCCAATCAGGATCATCAGTAATTATCCAAACGATGTGAAGACTTCTGGTCTTCCACCCCCGTCTTCATCTTCGACTTATCATCGAAACGGTTATTCAGAATGGGTATAGACCCGGCCTTTCTAAATAACCCGCGTATATAATAAACAAGTGTTACACAAACACATCATACACCTCATTCCAATTCATCAGTCACTAACCGTAAATTAGCAAGAGAATAATTTCCCAAATATTAACCCCGAAGGCCGAAACCAACATCAGATCAATACCCAGGAAACCATTCAACTTAACTGATCCCCAGTTAGTTCCTAAATTTCACATTCTTAGGGAAAGGTTCCCATTAATTTTATCAAAGATAAATTCTTTAAAATTTATTCTTTATTTCTCCTTTGGATGTCATTTCAAACCAGATTATGGTTTTCCAAACTAGTCGAGATTAGCGAACCACACTGAAGTAATTATTTATTTTATTTCCTAATCCCAACCTATTCATCCCATGGAGCAAAACTGTTATTACCCCATAAATAACACAACAGTGTTATCGGTAAATTTAATTACCATTTCACGTTCAAATCTAATTAAATATTTAACTATCGCTCAGAGCAAAACAGGCGATACTCCATTTCACGTTCTCGATCATTTCCTATATTTGATTATTTATATTATCAATTCACATTTCATTCTGATTAAAGATCCATTAAAACTCCTTTTACTGGGTTAAAGAACTAATGTCATTTAAAACACAGTTCACGATAAACACAAATTACATTCTATTTGTTATCGGGTTAATGAACAAGTGTTATTTAAAACACCGTTCACGATAAACCCACAAATCAATTCTAATTCAATTCTAATTAAATATATTGATTAATTGGTATACACTTCATTAAATCTAAATGAAAAGATTTAATCTTTTCTCAACTGGGTTTAAGAACAGTGTTGATGAAGACACCATTCACAAAAAACCCAAATCTCATTTGATATTAAATACAAGGCTCTGAATAGAAAATATATCGGCTTATATTCAATATTAAATTCTAAAATCAACAAATATCGTATTGGAAATAACGATATAAAATATATCTTCCAAATTTCCTCCACAATATTCATATAATCCCGAATCTAATAATCGAAATATTCCATAGATAATTTTGATTCAAATCCATCCCAATCTATATATTGGAAATTCTGGTTATTTTTAAAACCATTTCAAATCCAGTTTATTTTATTTAAAAATATTGAATTTATAATTCTAGTTCAAAACTAGTTCATTTTGATAAAAATACATTTTTATCTTTTCAAATATGGGATTTTTCATCCCAGTTCTTTTCAATTCTTATATTATAATTTTACACAAATTATAGATATTTTTAATTATTTTATCAAGGCCCGTACAGTCGATTTCCATCTACGGCCATCGAACTGCACTTACACCGACCTTTTTCAAATTTGATTTGGACGTATCTCCAAATCGAACCGTTAGATTTCTATTTCTGATATTCGTTAGAAAGCTCTTTTCAATACGAACCCAACGGTTCTAGTTTTAGGAGAATCCGATGGTCGGATCTCCCGTAATGTCCGTTTGAAGTCAACGGTCGAAATTCGCGAACTGCCGCAGCGCGACGCGTTCTATTCAGGCCATTATATTATATATATAATATATAATATATATTTCGTCGATTTCTATTTAAATTGAATTTTATAAATAGTTTTAAATTCGTTTCGAAAACAATTTCAACTTCCACTTCAATTTCAAATCAAAATTGAATTTTTCCTTATAAATTCATTTCAAATTTGATTTCAATTCAATTTCAATCTCAATTCGTTTTCAATTCGAATTCAATTCAATTTCAATTCGAATTCAATCTATTCAATTCAATTCAATTCGAATTCATTTTATTTTCAATTCAAATTCTATTTTTTTCATTTCAATCCGAATTCATTTTATTTCAAGTCAATTCAATTCGATTAAATTCATTTCAAATTCAAATTTAATTCAAATCAAATTCATTTCTAATTCATTTCTAATTTAAATTATTCCATATCAATTCACTATTAAAAATGATAATATTTTCAGAACGTTATATTTTGAAATCACTTCCTTTTCTATATTCATTATAAAAATGAATATAATCGATGTAAATATCGTCCGCGTCAAAATAACGCATCTCTAATCAACACGACTTTATATTTTTCAAAAACTTCATTATTCTATTCAACAAATGAATATGATATATTTCTTTCAACACATGACTAATCTCAACAAATGAGTACTGTCAACACATGACTATTTTTGTTATTTAATATATTTTATAAAATTATGATTTCTATCATTTAATTTTTAATCAGGCTCCGTAAATTAGTAAGAGAACGATTCCCTAAGCATTTACCCCGAAGGCCGAAACCAACATCAGATCAATACCCATGAAACCATTCATCTTATCTATTTTCTAGTTAGTTTCTAATTTTATATATGATAAAAATGTAAATTTTATTGTTAAAATATTTCATCCCAAATATTTCTTTTCAAATATTCTATTCGAAACTGGAATGAGGCCCAATCAATTACCATAGATTTTATTTCTATGGATTTCCATACAACGCATGTATATATCAACAATGACCAATAATCAACTATCATCCAAAGCGCGTCCTACACTGTATAAGCATCAAATATAGATATTCGATGCTTATAACAGCCTGTCAATCAATCGATCGACATACAACTAAATATTGGGACTAGTGTATGGTATATATCATCCCAATACCCGTGTGGGGTTTTCAAACAATCAAACACATATTTTATTTGTGTAGTTGGGCGATGTGTAAAATTTATCGTCCCAATCAATATCAGTCAATGTGCACATAAAAAAATCGTTCGATTTGATTATAAATATTTATTCCATTTCAAATACACGTTAAAAATTATATTTTTTACTATAAAATATTTTTATTTCATTTCACATCACACAATCAACTACACATCAAAATCAAATAAATAAACAAGCATACAAGCCGTCCATGGTCTGTGGACGACGGGTGCCGGGTGCTACTAAACACCGTCTGCATCCTAGTATATATTTTAACTAGAAAATTAAATTAAAAGGTGAGAAATTCTCAAAGAGGGTTCCACTCCGCCGTGCTTAGCTGTTGAACTACTGAACCGTCTGGATCGGTTTGAAATTCCAATGCAGTTCTTTTCACGCTGTTCATAACAAAAATTATATTTTTATTATTTCATTCTAATAAATAAAAATCGTATTTTTATTTCAACATATACATAATAAAAATCAGATTTTTATTTCACTAAATATATAAAGATAATATTTTTATATTATATAAAAATCATATTTTTAATACTTCTACCTTATAAAAATTATATTTTTATATTTCTCATATGATAAAAATCATATTTTTATTTCATAACTATATAAAAACTATATTTTTAACCACCTACATATATAAAAATTATATTTTTAACCTCAAGCTTATATAAAAATTACATTTTTATATAATTAAAAATCACTTCTTTACTAGGTAAAAAAAATCAAATCCTTTTCTTATTAAAAATCCAATCTTTATACTTTATAAAAATTCGATCTCGCTACATCAAAAATCGTATTTTTACCATGCTAACATACATATAAAAATATCTCCTTTCATGCTTTAAAAAAATATCGCCTTTTATATAATAAAAATATCATATTTTTCACTATAAAAAAATCACTTCTTCCACTGTAAAAATCAATTCTGAAAAGAGAATTAAATAGAAAAGCTTATGGTTTTTTTTCCTTCTCATCAATGAGAGGGGGGTTTCTTATTCGTTGGAGGGCGGTGCTCTGCGTTCACGGGTGCTTTCTGGTGTTGTGGAGGGTCTTCAGATGGCTGCGGCGCTGCTGTCTCTAGTGGCGAGGTGGAACGACGGAGTGGAGTTCCGATTGGAGAGGGAGGCCGGAGGGGAAGGCGCGTGGCGGGGGGGGGGGGGGGGGGATCATCGGAGGGGCGGCTGCGTTGGGTGGTCCTGCGACGGGGTCAGGCGATTTAGGGCAGGGCTCTGTCGATTGAGACGGAGGAGGGGGGAGACGAAGCGGGAGAGAGGAGAGAGGCGTGGGGAGAGGGAAAGGGGCGACGACGGCGGGGTCCCCCTGGATGGCGGCGCTGATCGCGAGGGAGGGAGGGTGGCTCCGTCAGTCTCCATTTTTTTAATTTCTTTTAACTGTTGAAAATGAAATCGGGGGGCGGGGGGTTAAAGAGGGAAAAGGGATTTTATATTTTATTTATTATTTATTTAATTAACCCAAAAAGCAACTTTTACCTTCGACCTCTAAACGAGACCCACCGCCTGTCGTCCATAGCTAATTACCCCCATTCCGAGCACAATGGGATATGTATCGTAAGCTGACTCGCTCGTTTCGATCCGTTTTCATCAAAATCAACATATTACTCTATATATTGAATTTGAACGCGCATTTCAATTTACTGGAGTCACATACTAACTCGAAAAATTCTAGAAAAATATTTTCTAGCTTCGTATTAATGATACGGTCGTAACAAAACTAATTTCATCGAATTCTGAGACCATTTGAAAAATGGCTATTTTCTAGTCGATTAAAATCAACTGAAACTGGTCAAACGCGTTTTCCTTTGCCACGCTCACATATTGATTCGAAAAATTACGAAAATTGGAATCTAGAAATAACTTGACATCACGGATCCAACAAAAGTGGTATCGTCGAAATCCGAGGTCGTTTGCAAAATTTCCATTTTTAAGGGCTAGAATTCCATAGCGACTATTCTGAATTTTCAACTGGGCATATCTTTTGATTCCCGTTATGAAATTTTGATTTTTCGGATTCGTTGGAAAGATATGCTCAATTAGATTCTACTATTTTTGGTTTCGCTAAATTCAGGTTTATTTTGAATCCTGTACATTCATTTGAACTTTGAAATCGAATTACCGTACTACCGCGCCATTTTCAATTCCTTTTATAATTTAAAATAATTATTTATATTCTAACGATGATTCATATAAATATATACGTTCTAATTCTATTCAAAATAAATTTCACATCATTATTATTTAAAATAATTCATTTTAAATATTCAAAATTCGCTAAAATTGCCAAAATAAAAATTTAAAACTGGCTCAGATTTTACGGGTCGTTACAATCTCCCCCACTTAAAACTTTTCGTCCCCGAAAAGGAACGAAGCTGAAAGTTGTTTAACTAATCAACTCAACTTTCATTATTTCTATTACGGCTTAAGTTCTTCAACTTTTCAGTTTCTAAGAACTTTTCAAATTTCTCAAAAATTTGGCTAACACCCTAAATTTTCGAAAAATTTCGCCATAACCTCCTTTGCACCAGGGACTTCGGGATATTTCATATAGCCTCCCATGGCCTTCTTCAATCAAAAAGAAAAAGCCAAGCGGCTAGCCAATCGGCTCATAAAATCACCCAAAACTCAAGAAATACAATAAACATGTACCTATTTGTCGGGCAAACAATTTTATTCCTTTGCTCTAGCCTCTTTGCTATGACCTGTTCAATGTATATACGGGTATATGCATGCAATTCCAAACAAATTTCAATACAGTTCAATATTTGGTTCAATTTGGCCTAAATTCATCGTTCATTCACATAATGGTTTAAAGGAACAATCATACAACGCAACCATCAATCAATTAGTGGATTAACGTTTCAAACTCATAATTTTGATATATAGTCAAAAATCATATTTTTGATGCCAATCCACAACAATGTATTCTAGCTATATTTTGGTTCTCACACCAGTCTAATGGAAATATATAAATATCACACCTTCAAAACTCGAACATAAATATTGATGATGTCATGACTATTATCAGTACCATCTCCGGGCGACTAGAGTGTGGTTCTATATTTATCCAGTATATTAAAACTTCGAATATACATTCATGACGCGTATACACGAAATCTTCATATATTGGATTGTCCAAATTCAAAATAAATAAATATTCAAATACGTATAAAACAATTTAAATTTCAAAACAAAGTTTGTTTTCATTTCAAAAATATACTCTTCACACACATTCTAGGATACTACTGATCCTATCTCTAACGAGTCATTCCCTTTGGATTGTACTAATCCAATTTCGGTTGAATTCTTTCGCATGGTTCTAATGTGTCTTGTCCTCGAGCTCTGTAAACCGGATCTCTGATACCAGATGTAGCGACCCGAACTTCCCCATCTCCGAAGAGAAGAGAAAGAACGAATTACCGTGAGGACAAGACGAATCAGAACACAAACAGAAGAACATTTCATTGCTTATTACATCAATTCCATTAGAATACAAATATATAACAGAGTATGAATAAATATTACATAGAAAAATATCAGAGATTTAAATTACATTTAAATACATCGCAGTGGAAAACAATACAAAGCACAACTGAAAACAGATACACGGATACAGAGCTTTCCGAATATCGCTTCAGCTGTAAACCAGGATCCTGGGAATATAAATCTGCAAAACCAAAACTACTAGCTGCCCGTGTGGAAATAGGGACACCCAGAGTTTAGGTTAAATCAATAAACTCCAGGTCAGTCATGTGACTGGTGTGAGAACTAAAACAGTTATTAATTTAATTTTAAAAGAGAGTAATTCAAGGGACCACGCCGTATAACACGGAACGGGTTTCCTCCCAAGAATACCAGTGCATATAAGTAAACAGCGCAATGTTTTTTCAAGAAATGAAGCTATTATAAGACCCAGGTCCCATCACACAATGCAACACAAGCCGGAGGATAGGGTTTTCCCTTATAATAGCCAAACATGCTTGGTACGTTTAAAACAAATCATTTGATACTATTATAAGGGTATAGTGTCAAAACAATTTCAATCATAAATATCAATCTTAGGCGGCATGGGTACCATATATCATGTCACCATAATAGGCTCTACAAATAAAACCGAGATATCATGTAACGGCCCGCCCCGCACCAATCGACACTTACTCCAAAAGTGCGTTGTACACATGTCCAGTTAGCACGGGACGGTCGTCAGAAGAAAAGAAAGAAGATGAAGAATCAACTAAAGAACTTGTAAAATGTCTCACAGCGCATGGGATAAAATATAATCATAACATATACTTGACACAAAACAGGCGAGATAGTGCATAAGCTGAAAACAACTATCATAGCAGCGGAAAATCCAAATACAGCTTATGTTCCACATCATTTAATTATTACAACTTTTAAAACTATCTCTAAAAGCAAAAGAAAGATAAGGGAGGGACACTACTAATGCCCAAGTAGTGACCACCAACGACACAGGGAGAATATCTATATATATCATACGTGGAAGCCTCCTGCTCGCCTCCATATTAGCTACTCGTGCATCACCAGCTAACCTGTCTCTAGTCTGCTCGTGTGAGCACCCAGAGTAATAAGAAGAGACATAAAACTCTGGGTCAGACAAAAATCTGGTATGAGCGATAAGCAACTAAACAAAACAATAATCGGTATAATCCAATAATACCTGAACCTGAACCTGAACCTGCAACCAAAGAGTTAGCACTACATACCATACAATACTCTAAGGTGCCACTAACATATGGTGTAAAGGATATGGGGGTGGGGATGTGCATGTCATAGTGATGGTAACAATCAAGCATAACAACCACCCTCACATCTCTCACTCAATGCGTAAAGCATACGATATCCACTACTTTGGTCGCCTAATCCTTTGGGCCATGACGGAATCCAATCCCGTGTAATTGTTACTACAAGCCCCTAAACTGTCTCTCAGTAGTGATCCAAGGTTACTGATACCGATAACCACTTTGAACACGTCCCGCAGCAAAGTCCAATCATGAAGTGAACTCATTGGTTCCCATCTGGATTCTGAGCTCTAACTTCCATTTGGACTACCTTTGCGTCTCGGGTTTTGGTCGTCATCTTCATCCGGGTCGGTCTTCACTTCACCTTGCTTTGGATCGTGGTCATCACCCTCGCTCGGGTTGGATCGTGACTCGCGGATCGCCCATTGCATCAGCTCGTACTCCTTCCATTGGATCGGGTCGTGCGTTACAACTTCCCTGGGTCGGATCGTGATACTCCAAGCTGGGTCATGATCCTCCTTTCTGCACTGGCTCGTGGCGCCAGTTCGTGGTGCATCAGATCGGAGCTTCTGGTTCGTGATCCTCAAGGCGATCGGATCGTGGCTTGCTTCCCCGGGAAGTTCGTGGAGGGGTTCGGGTCGGTCACCATCATCACGAGCGGGTCAGGTAAAGGGAGGCGATCCGATCTGTTTTCCTGCATATTTCCTGAACTCTTCCAACGACTATTTTACGCCACACGACAGCGTTTTCGACCATTCTAACTTTTCTAATCAATCACAAAGCATACCATACAGTCATAGCAACATGTGTAACCATCCACAAACAGCAAAACAACAATATGATATGTCAAAACGGATCAAACATACCCAAAAACTCATATTTTTCCCTTAATCCCTCTTAATCATGTTTAAGCATACAATTAGCAAAACTTATCCAAATTAGCCAAATTTTCTAACAGAGGTCTAAAACAATATTTAGCAATTTATAAATATTTTCCAGATTTTTAACATGCATAAATTCGCTAATTCCCACTAATCACCCCTTAATTCCCCAAATTTCGGGATTCGTAAAATTAGTCGAAATTAACCCAAATTCATATCAGAGGCATAAAATGATGTTTTAGAATTTTAGGAATTTTTCTAGACTATTCTGAGCCATAATTTTGCTAATCTTCGCTAATTACCATAATTAGCCGTAATTAGTGAAAAACAATGCAAATCACTCACCTTTGCCACAAAGTAAACTATAGATCTGAAATGATTATCTATTTGGGTCGAATTCTAATGTGTTCCAGCAGCTCTAATCTTGATTTGGTAAAAATCTTCCTTGATTTGATGTGGCTAATCCCAATCTTCAAGTTGTAGGTATTTGGAGATGTTTTGAAGAGATTTAGAGAGTGGAGGCCATGGCTAGGGTTTCAAGAATGAAAGTGGCGGCTCAAAAACTGAAATGAAATGATTTCTCAAACCCTATCAGCCTCCCCATAAACCTAATCTCGAAATGGTTTATGGGCCTAGCTGTTAACTACCCGGTTTAGCCCAATTATGCTGTTTTTCACCTTCTAAACCTTGTTTCAGCCATATCTCCCAAATGGTAAGTCCTTTTTTCACATATGACCACTCTACGGAAAGGTAAACCATCATCTGAAACCAATGGAAGTGGTTTCAGGTCAAACTCCTTTCCATTAAAAAGTTATGGACGAAACAAGATCAGCTAGGGGCAAAACGGTCATTTAAAAATCAGCAAAAATCATGAACATGGGAAATGACCCCACTAGTCGTTCCCCAATGTTACATGACCATACGACTTCATACGAAAAAGAAATAAATATTCTACGATCCTCCGATGCGTAGAATGCGGGTTGTTACATTCCCCCCCCCTCCCACCCCCCTTAAGAAATTTCGCCCCCGAAATTCCCTAACCAAAACACACCAAGGGTCCCGCATGCCTATCAGCCCTAAAACAACAATCAACATGCAAATCAAGCAAAACAAGTCTATCCTAGCATGCGGTTTACTAACAAGGGAAGAAACTATCACTACCAAAACCTTACCAGGCAAAGAGTTTTGGATACTTCTTCCTTATATCCTCCTCTGTTTCCCAAGTACAGTCTTTTTCATTCTCACCCCACTGGACTTTGACTAGTTTCACCGCCTTCCTTCGATGCTGCTTCGTATTGTTCTCAACAATACGCATAGGCTTGCAGTTCTCGACCACCTCGGGTTCAACCTCGATATCGTCCAACTGATCTAGTGAAATAGCCACATTAGGGTCTTGCACAAACTTCCTTAACTGGGAAACATGAAACACGTTGTGAACTCCCGCTATCTTGTCAGGTAGCTCTACTTCATACGCCAAATTCCCAACTTGCTCGAGGACTGGGAATGGACCAACAAATCTTGGAGCTAACTTACCTCTCGAACCAATCTGAATCACATTCTCAATGGAGAGATCTTGACGAACACCAAGTCGTTAATGAAGAATTCCAAATCTCTTCGTCTCTTATCGAGATAAGTCTTCTGCCTATCCGTAACACCCCAGATTTTTGAATAATCGAAATAACTAAAATAAAGAATAATTAATCTCAGACGTGAGAATTAAAGGAATGGGGTTGCGCCATTGTGTTCGTCTCGGAATTCTGGTTGAAATAGAGTCCGAGTTTGCGGGAAACGAGTACTGGGTGAAGGAGTTGTGAAAACGAAGTGTGGTGGCAAAACAAGAAAGAAGAAGAGAAATATATATATATATATATATATATATATATATATGCACTGGCGCACTTGGGAAGTGCGCCAGTACATTTTTGGCTTGGTGCACTTCCCAAGTGCGCCCAGGCCGAGAAGAAAGCCTACACAGCTTTCTGGTTCAGTCCGATCGGTGTTCTGACCCATTGTTGAGTCCTTTCTGACTCATTGCTGAGTCATTAGGGCTAACTCATCACCCTATCATGATTGAATGGTTTTGATTAACCCTAAGATCATCCGACGGCTTAAATTAATTCATAACTATATAAAAAGACCCATAGACTCAAATCCGAAATCAGAATTAAAACTGAAACTATGGCCGTCATGCTGTCGTCTTGAATCCTAGAGTAGCCGCCACCAATATTAAGAGGAAGAACAGAAAATCAAATCAGTACTATTCAACCCTAACAATGAATCTTCTTCAAAGGAGAGCTAATGCAACTCCAGAAATCAGAATTCAGAACTCAAGACCGCTTTTGAGTAGTGAGTTCGATCACCATAACAAAATAATTGCTAAATTAATTATGATGTGATATACGTTGGATTATAAGTTGTGGTTGTGAATCAAATTCATATGTTTTATCATTTTCGTTAGCTTGATTCATATTATATGATGTTATGCAAGTTTTATATATGATGTTATGCAAGTTTCACATATGATGTTATGCAAGTTTTATATATGATGTTATGCAAGTTTCATAAATGATGTTTATGCAAGTTTCATGTATGATGTTCTGCAAGTTAATATGATCATGCAAGTTTCATATATGATGTTATGCAAGTTAATATGATTATGCAAGTTGTACATAGGATGTTATGCAAGTTAATAAGATCACGTAAGTTGTATGCGAGTTATATGATGTTATGTAAGTTTGGATCTAAAATATATGCTAGTAGTTCATGATGTTAACTTGTGTCAATGAATCTCTTTTTATAATCCAATAACCTAGGTTTATAACATTAGTTTTTATGCGAATATGGATGTGGAACATATGCTAGTTCATATAGGTATTATGTTCATATGCAAGTTTAAGTGATAATTGGATTCATATATATACAAGTTCACACCTTTAAAGTTTAGATCCATATTCAAGTTGACATTTTTATGTTGAATCTATGACATGCCTAGTTATGCAAGTTTGCACCTTTATGTGGATCCATAGTTTACTCAAGTTAACACCTTTATTGGATCCATAGTTATGCAAGATGACACCTTTTTGTTTAGGTTGATGACATACACAGTTTATGTAAGTTTGTGATAATTACCTAGGCTAGTTGGGTGTAAAACTATGTGCATACATGCAAGCTCACACCTTTTTAGATCTATGATGTTTGGATCCTTGATAATACAAAGACTATGCAAGTATGTTTTAATTCTTAATTGCAAGTTAGATGCAAATTAGATCTATTATTGTGTGTATGTGACTTTGTGACGTTTATTCCCTTTTTAAGTATTAGACTATTTGCTAGTCTAATATGTATACATCATGTTAAGCAAACGAATGACGGGGGTACGATGGGGATAATAGTGGATACACACATATTGTGAATTTGGCATGTAATGACCTAAAAAGGCATGTAATTAATTTTAAAGAATAAAATTAATTAGTAATGAAATTGGTATAATTTATATACCATAAATAGATGAGCATAAATGCCTTAAAGGCATAAAATATAATTGTGGTGAAAATGGTTATGATTTTACATACCATAAATGGATGGACATAATTGAGTCAATTATGGACATCGTTAAATTTGGAATTGATTGATAATTTGAACAGGGAAAGTAATTCAAATTGGGGAATGATTAATTAGGAGTAATTAATCGTCTAAGACACGAGGTTAGGCTCTTTTGTGGTGTAAGACTGCCCGGACCCGCCCGGCAAATCCAGCTGCCACAAATGCCAGTCTAATGTGAGAGGTCTTAGGCACAAATTAAATACGTAACAGTTGTAAAGACACGAGGTTAGGCTCGTTTGTGGTGTAAGACTGCCCGGACCCGCTCGGCAAATCCAACTGCCACAAATGCCAGTCTAATGTGAGAGGTCTTTATGAGGTTACGGTCTTAATGAATTAAGAAACACTTAACCAGATAAACATGTAGTGGGACATTAGGGGTTAAGTGGGTGCCTTGGGTGGCATGTGGAATCTAGTGGGTGCCTTGGGTGGCATGAGGAAATACGATTAGTAACACTTAACCAGGGTAAAACATGTAAGTGGGACATAAGGGTTAAGTGGGTGCCTTGGGTGGCATGTGGAATTACTAATAGAAACCCTTAACCAAATTTAAAACATGTAATTGAAACATGAATAAGAAGTGGGTTAAGTGGGATATACTAGAGGGGACCAAGCTTAGGTGGATAGCTTGTGTCAAGCAATGGGGGCCCGTTTCAACCAGTAACCCATTCGTATCTTTATGGGCTCGACCCAAGTCGAGGACGGGACACGCATACTGGGCTTGACTATAAGAGGCCAAACCGGGTTAGCGGTGGCAACGCAAGTCCAACGGGTTCATATGCGTGTGTGGACCCGGGCTGGTAGGTAAGACGTTGTTGCATCGTGTAGGTATAAGCCGTGCATTTTTGGTGGTATCGGTTTGCCACTTTGGGGAGTGATACACCCCATTGTGGGGCCAGCACGGGTATCTACGAGTTAGGGAGCCGATCGAATGGGGCAGGGTAGTGGGTACACCTAGTGGGGATAGGAGCAGACGGCACCTATGTAGTCAGCTAGGGGTACACGAAGCTACCACTATTATTAATAATTATTAAGGGGGTACACCTAGTGGAGATAGGAGCAGACGACACCTATGAAGTCAGCTAGGAGTACATGGAATTACCATTAAAGGGGTACATCTAGTGGGGATAGGCACACGTTCGGTATCTATGATAGCAACTAGAAATAGACAGTCAAACATGGAGGATAGTGGGTACATCTAGTAGTACATGAAGTTATCATCGATCTATTTAGCCAAGAGGGATCAAATTTCTAGAGTGACTAGTAGGGGTGCAGTTAGTGTTAGTACAGTACAGTATGGTACAGTACGGTAGAGTATAGTAATTATCCTATATTGATTAGGAAGCGCCATTAACGTTATCTTTGTTTCTCTTGATTTCCTTGCCATACCCGTGTGGTTCACACAGTCATTACCTTATTCTCCAGCTTATATCTTATCATATTGCTTTAATAATTATATTGTTAGAGTTATCGCACTCGCCAGACTTTATGTCTGACCCCCTTTTGTTTCCACCTCTTTTCTTCCTCCCCCCCCCCCCCCAGGTTCTAAGGGTGGGACTAGTACTAGTGGAGCTTGATTGGTATCTCTTTGGGAGCACTTGGATTTGGATTGCTGAAGTAAAGTTCAGCCTATCATTTTCTTTATGGCTATTTGTAACAGTGGGATTATGTACTTTGTTTTATCAAGATGGATATTATGTACTTGACTTTGGTTTTTGATGATGTAACCAAACATATGTACCTTCTGCTGCAATAAATAAAGTTTTACATTTTCAAGTACTGTTTTATATCTGTCTTGTTGTGATTTTCTGTTCTATACTTACCTAAAACGCTCCATTGAAGTTAATGCATTCCCTTTGTGAGTGACATTAATGGACGTGGGGTGTTACACGTGGTATCAGAGTTGAAGGTTACCAGAGCAGAAAAGATATTTTGAAAAACTATTTTTCAAAAGCATTTTTATAAAGAATACTTTCAAAAATATGTTTGTATAAGAGTATTTTTGAAAGAAAGGTTTATTTTAAGAACATAATCCCCAAGAGCCATATATCCTTCCTTCGATTCTCCGTTTTGAATCTCTTCCTCTTTATCTTTTTGAGTTTTTCCCCCTCCGCGTATAGATGCTTTTTCTAAGATAAATAAGGACTTCCGTACGAAGGACGGAAAACCACTTCAAGGGACTTAGACGTTTGTCGGGCTAGAAGTTAGTCCGAGGAAGTGGAGGGCTTGTTGGTACCTTTAAGATAGACGATGGGAGGAAGGTTCAAATAGCTGTTTGGTTAACAAAGGACGAAACCTCATCTTGGTGGGAGGTCACGAATGGAGAATGTGAAGAAGGCTTGTTGTTTTGGAGAAATAGGACACCTTAGGATTATCCAAAGACGCAAGGACAAAGTACAGGATCTTCTGGAGGGTAGTTGTATTCCCTCACGGCTGGTATACCTGATGGGGGTAGGACCGTCTAGGTTGAAAATTTGGTTTTCTTTTTCATCCTGTTTGAACTTTGTTTGATTCTAGCGCTTCATAGTATCTGCTTCGTTAGTTGAAACACTGCACCTAAATACTAGTCTAGTTAAGGATCCCATCCTAGTCTCAAATCTTGTTGGTGGTTCGTCTCATCCTTCAATGGTTTGTTGGGATTTGAAAGTGTCTATCTTGGGCATTGGATTTGAATGCAACGCCTTCGTCCTTGGTTTCACGGGCTATAGTTTGATTCTAGGGGTGGATTGGCTAGCCAGGTGGGGTGCCATCCTAGATTGTGAAAGGAGGGTAGTTAGACTATTGATTCGTTATGGAAAGACCCTCATATTTTTTGTGACCCTAGGGGTTCAGTGATGCTTGGATACCTAGAATCTTCCGACGCATCCAACGATGATTGGGAGTCTGTTTGTGTGGTCCGTGAGTATGGAGACGTCGTTGATAAAGTGCGGGGTTTACCCAGAGGCGCAAAATAAGTTTTCGTATGTGCTTAATAGATTAAGCAAAGCCAGTTATGTGATCAGCGGTGGTTTTGGAGCAAGACTGGCAAGGACAGCCAGAGTCGGTCAAGTGCTCAATTGGTTGGCTGTCTTACTAGTATCATCTCATGTAGGTCGTCTGAATTCGAAGGATGTATCCCTTGGATGTTTGTCTGATATTGGTTTAGGCCTTTGGGGCTTGCACTTGGGGGATGTCGAGTTCGACTAGGATGGTCTGTGTGAGAGATGGATAGTTGTGACGATTTTGCATGGGATTATATCCTGGTTTTCTCTAGAAGCAGAGAAGAGCATACCCTACATCTTAGGGAAAGCTTAGGGACCCTACAAGTGCACCAGCTTAAAGCTGAGTTCTCCAATATACCATTTTTGAAGGAAAGAAGTGAGGATTTTAGGGCATGTGGTCTCTAGGGAAGGGTGGTATGTTAGGGTGGATGAAGTTCTTGGCGTCCTACGATTTCGAGAAAGCATATACCCCTGACAAGGGTAACGTTGTGGCGGATGCCTTGAGTAGGAAAAAGTTGACATTGAGTCCTTTGTTTGTCGAGCGACGTAGCTTAGAGTTTATCTCTACCTTTGACTTTAGACCATCCATTGATTTTGTACCCAGTTTGCTAGTGCCCTTGAGGTCAGACCTACGCTTTTGGGATGGATTGATGAGGCACAGTAAGATGACTCACAGTTGGTTGAGTTAGTAGAGAAGCTCAAAAGAGGGAGTCATCGAGCCATCTCCGTAGGTATACCCTAGATGATAAGGGTTGGTTGCGTAGGGACGATAGACTTTGTGTACCATGGGACGAGAATTTGAGGAAGACCATTCTTGGTGATGCACATCGTTCGAAGATGACCATTCATCCCAGCGGGGACAAGATGTACATGGACATGAGACGAGTTTACTTTTGGGTCGCTATGAAGAAGGACATGGCCGAGTATGTCGCTAGATGCTTGGTGTGCCAACAAGGAAAAGCAGAGCAAAAGAAGCCCGGTGGATTGCTTCACCGATTGGAGGTCCCACAATGGAAGTGGGAAAGCGTCTCGATGGACTTTGTTGACGGATTACCAAGATCAAGGAAAGGATTGGGCAGATGGCGTATAGAGTGGAGTTGCCCGAGAGACTTAGTGGTGTACACGATGTATTCCATGTATCACATTTGAGGAAGTGCTTGCACGAGACCGCGGAAGTGGTGGAGCCGAGCTTGCTTAGAGAGGTGGAGATAGAGCACGATGCGACGATTTGAGGAGCTCCTACGCGCATTCTTGGGTCGGAGATTAAGAAGTTGAGGAATCGAGAGGTCAAAACTAGTCAAATTGCAATGGGGAGATGACGAGAGCAACGCTACTTGGGAGACGGAAGAGAAGATGCGTTCATTGTACCCTTTTCTTTTCGAGGGTATGTCTTTTAAATTTCTCCTTTATCGCTTACCTTGTGCTTATCTTATCTCTAGTATGTCCTCTCGCTAGTATCTTTGACCTTTAGATAGGGTAGTCCTATGGTTGAAACATGTGTTTGAGACATGTTATGTATGATGGATGCATGTGGATGCAAGTGTTTGCTAGTGGTTGCTCGTGGATGCATATACACACACTTTAGGCACTAGATCGGCTCAGTCACTTCATATCGCATATTGCATATAAATCTGTGTACGTATTTTAGTAATGGATGTATAATGGTTGTATCATCATACGGATGTTTCATTTTGGTGAATGGTTGTGCACACATGTAGAAATAATATGTATCGATAGGGTTCTTTTGCATACATAATGGATGCATGGCACTATCATGGTTTGCATTAAGGAGGTCAACTGAATCGGTAAACCGCCTGATTTTGCATTAGATGAGGAACATATACACACACTTCTTGCATAAGTTCATACAACATTAGAAATTTTATAAGGTCAATGGATGCCCGTGTGTGATGGTTGAGTAGATGGTTGTTTGGATGGTAGGATAAGCATTCTCCTTAACTTGGAGATTTCGGGGGCGAAATCCTTTAAGGAGGGGAGAATGTAACACCCCGGATTTTTGAATAATCGAAATAACTAAAATAAATAATAATTAATCTCAGACGTGAGAATTAAAGGAATGGGGTTGCGCCATTGTGTTCGTCTCGGAATTTTGGTTGAAATAGAGTTCGAGTTTGCGGGAAACGAGTACCGGGTGAAGGAGTTATGAACGAACGAAGTGTGGTGGCAAAACAAGAAAGAAGAAGAAATATATATATATATATATGCACTGGCGCACTTGGGAAGTGAGCCAGTATATTTTTGGCTTGGTGCACTTCCCAAGTGCGCCCAGGCCGAGAAGAAAGCCTGCACAGCTTTCTGGTTCAGTCCGATCGGTGTTCTGACCCATTGTTGAGTCCTTTCTGACTCCTTGCTGAGTCATTAGGGCTGACTCATCACCCTATCATGATTGAATGGTTTTGATTAACCCTAAGATCATCCGACGGCTTAAATTAATTCATAACTCTATAAAAAGACCCATAGACTCAAACCCTAAAACAGAATTAAAACTGAAACTATGGCCGTCATGCTGTCGTCTTGAACCCTAGAGTAGCCGCCACCAAAATTAAGAGGAAGAACAGCAAATCAAATCAGTACTATTCAACCCTAATAATGAATCTTCTTTAAAGGAGAGCTAATGCAACTCCAGAAATCAGAATTCAGAACTCAAGACCGCTTTTGAGTAGTGAGTTCGATCACCTTAACAAAATAATTGCTAAATTAATTATGATGTGATATACGTTGGATTATAAGTTGTGGTTGTGAATCAAATTCATATGTTTTATCATTTATGTTAGCTTGATTCATATTATATGATGTTATGCAAGTTTTATATATGATGTTATGCAAGTTTCACATATGATGTTATGCAAGTTTTATATATGATGTTATGCAAGATTCACATATGATGTTTATGCAAGTTTTGTTATGCAAGTTTCATGTATGATGTTCTGCAAGTTAATATGATCATGCAAGTTTCATATATGATGTTATGCAAGTTAATATGATTATGCAAGTTGTACATAGGATGTTATGCAAGTTAATAAGATCACGTAAGTTGTATGCGAGTTATATGATGTTATGTAAGTTTGGATCTAAAATATATGCTAGTAGTTCATGATGTTAACTTGTGTCAATGAATCTCTTTTTATAATCCAATAACCTAGGTTTATAACATTAGTTTTTATGCGAATATGGATGTGGAACATATGCTAGTTCGTATAGGTATTATGTTCATATGCAAGTTTAAGTGATAATTGGATTCATATATATACAAGTTCACACCTTTAAAGTTTAGATCCATATTCAAGTTGACATTTTTATGTTGAATCTATGACATGCCTAGTTATGCAAGTTTGTACCTTTATGTGGATCCATAGTTTACTCAAGTTAACACCTTTATTGGATCCATAGTTATGCAAGATGACACCTTTTTGTTTAGGTTGATGACATACACAGTTTATGTAAGTTTGTGATAATTACCTAGGCTAGTTGGGTGTAAAACTATGTGCATACATGCAAGCTCACACCTTTTTAGATCTATGATGTTTGGATCCTTGATAATAAAAAGACTATGCAAGTATGTTGTAATTCTTAATTGCAAGTTAGATGCAAATTGGATCTATTATTGTGTGTATGTGACTTTGTGACGTTTATTCCCTTTTTAAGTATTAGACTATTTGCTAGTCTAATATGTATACATCATGTTAAGCGAACGAATGACGGGGGTACGATGGGGATAATAGTGGATACACACATATTGTGAATTTGGCATGTAATGGCCTAAAAAGGCATGTAATTAATTTTAAAGAATAAAATTAATTAGTATTGAAATTGGTATAATTTATATACCATAAATAGATGAGCATAAATGCCTTAAAAGGCATAAAATATAATTGTGGTGAAAATGGGTATGATTTTACATACCATAAATGGATGGAAATAATTGAGTCAATTATGGACATCGTTAAATTTGGAATTGATTGATAATTTGAACAGGGAAAGTAATTCAAATTGAGGAATGATTAATTAGGAGTAATTAATCGTCTAAGACATGAGGTTAGGCTCTTTTGTGGTGTAAGACTGCATGGACCCGCCTGGCAAATCCAGCTGCCACAAATGCCAGTCTAATGTGAGAGGTCTTAGGCACAAATTAAATACGTAACAGTTGTAAAGACACGAGGTTAGGCTCGTTTGTGGTGTAAGACTGCCCGGACCCGCTCGGCAAATCCAGCTGCCACAAATGCCAGTCTAATGTGAGAGGTCTTTATGAGGTTACGGTCTTAATGAATTAAGAAACACTTAACCAGATAAACATGTAGTGGGACATTAGGGGTTAAGTGGGTGCCTTGGGTGGCATGTGGAATCTAGTGGGTGCCTTGGGTGGCATAAGGAAATACGATTAGTAACACTTAACCAAGGTAAAACATGTAAGTGGGACATAGGGGTTAAGTGGGTGCCTTGGGTGGCATGTGGAATTACTAATAGAAACCCTTAACCAAATTTAAAACATGTAATTGAAACATGAATAAGAAGTGGGTTAAGTGGGATATACTAGAGGGGATCAAGCTTAGGTGGATAGCTTGTGTCAAGCAATGGGGGCCCGTTTCAACCAGTAACCCATTCGTATCTTTATGGGCTCGACCCAAGTCGAGGACGGGACACGCATACTGGGCTTGACTATAAGAGGCCAAACCGGGTTAGCGGTGGCAAAGCAAGTCCAACGGGTTCATATGCATGTGTGGACCCGGGCTGGTAGGTAAGACGTTGTTGTATCGTGTAGGTAAAGCTGTGCATTTTTGTTGGTATCAGGTTGCCACTTTGGGGAGTGATACACCCCATTATGGGGCTAGCACGGGTATCTACGAGTTAGGGAGCCGATCGAATGGAGCAGGGTAGTGGGTACACCTAGTGGAGATAGGAGCAGACGGCACCTATGTAGTCAGCTAGGGGTACACGAAGCTACCACTATTATTAATAATTATTAAGGGGGTACACCTAGTGGAGATAGGAGCAGACGACACCTATGAAGTCAGCTAGGAGTACATGGAATTACCATTGAAGGGGTACATCTAGTGGGGATAGGTACACGTTGGGTATCTATGATAGCAACTAGAAATAGACAGTCAAACATGGAGGATAGTGGGTACATCTAGTAGTACATGAAGTTATCATCGATCTATTTAGCCAAGAGGGATCAAATTTCTAGAGTGACTAGTAGGGGTGCAGTTAGTGTTAGTACAGTACAATATGGTATAGTACGGTAGAGTATAGTAATTATCCTATATTGATTAGGAAGCGCCATTAACGTTATCTTTGTTTCTCTTGATTTCCTTGCCATACCCGTGTGGTTCACACAGTCATTACCTTATTCTCCAGCTTATATCTGATCATATTGCTTTAATAATTATATTGTTAGAGTTATCGCACTCGCCAGACTTTATGTCTGACCCCTTTTGTTTCCACCTCTTTTCTTCCTCCCCCCCCCCCAGGTTCTAAGGGTGGGACTAGTACTAGTGGAGCTTGATTGGTATCTCTTTGGGAGCACTTGGATTTGGATTGCTGAAGTAAAGTTCAGCCTATCATTTTCTTTATGGCTATTTGTAACAGTGGGATTATGTACTTTGTTTTATCAAGATGGATATTATGTACTTGACTTTGGTTTTTGATGATGTAACCAAACATATGTACCTTCTGCTGCAATAAATAAAGTTTTACATTTTCAAGTACTGTTTTATATCTGTCTTGTTGTGATTTTCTGTTCTATACTTACCTAAAACGCTCCATTGAAGTTAATGCATTCCCTTTGTGAGTGACATTAATGGACGTGGGGTGTTACACGTGGTATCAGAGTTGAAGGTTACCAGAGCAGAAAAGATATTTTGAAAAACTACTTTTCAAAAGCATTTTTATAAAGAATACTTTCAAAAATATGTTTGTATAAGAGTATTTTTGAAAGAAAGGTTTATTTTAAGAACATAATCCCCAAGAGCCATATATCCTTCCTTCGATTCTCCGTTTTGAATCTCTTCCTCTTTATCTTTTTGAGTTTTTCCCCCTCCGCATATAGATGCTTTTTCTAAGATAAATAAGGACTTCCGTATGAAGGACGGAAAACCACTTCAAGGGACTTAGACGTTTGTCGGGCTAGAAGTTAGTCCGAGGAAGTGGAGGGCTTGTTGGTACCTTTAAGATAGACGATGGGAGGAAGGTTCAAATAGCTGTTTGGTTAACAAAGGACGAAACCTCATCTTGGTGGGAGGTCACGAATGGAGAATGTGAAGAAGGCTTGTTGTTTTGGAGAAATAGGACACCTTAGGATTATCCAAAGACGCAAGGACAAAGTACAGGATCTTCTGGAGGGTAGTTGTATTCCCTCACGGCTGGTATACCTGATGGGGGTAGGACCGTCTAGGTTGAAAATTTGGTTTTCTTTTTCATCCTGTTTGAACTTTGTTTGATTCTAGCGCTTCATAGTATCTGCTTCGTTAGTTGAAACACTACACCTAAATACTAGTCTAGTTAAGGATCCCATCCTAGTCTCAAATCTTGTTGGTGGTTCGGCTCATCCTTCAATGGTTTGTTGGGATTTGAAAGTGTCTATCTTGGGCATTGGATTTGAATGCAACGCCTTCGTCCTTGGTTTCACGGGCTATAGTTTGATTCTAGGGGTGGATTGGCTAGCCAGGTGGGGTGCCATCCTAGATTGTGAAAGGAGGGTAGTTAGACTATTGATTCGTTATGGAAAGACCCTCATATTTTTTGTGACCCTAGGGGTTCAGTGATGCTTGGATACCTAGAATCTTCCGACGCATCCAACGATGATTGGGAGTCTGTTTGTGTGGTCCGTGAGTATGGAGACGTCATTGATAAAGTGCGGGGTTTACCCAGAGGCGCAAAATAAGTTTTCGTATGTGCTTAATAGATTAAGCAAAGCCAGTTATGTGATCAGCGGTGGTTTTGGAGCAAGACTGGCAAGGACAGCCAGAGTCGGTCAAGTGCTCAATTGGTTGGCTGTCTTACTAGTATCATCTCACGTAGGTCGTCTGAATTCGAAGGATGTATCCCTTGGATGTTTGTCTGATATTGGTTTAGGCCTTTGGGGCTTGCACTTGGGGGATGTCGAGTTCGACTAGGATGGTCTGTGTGAGAGATGGATAGTTGTGACGATTTTGCATGGGATTATATCCTGGTTTTCTCTAGAAGCAGAGAAGAGCATACCCTACATCTTAGGGAAAGCTTAGGGACCCTACAAGTGCACCAGCTTAAAGCTGAGTTCTTCAATATACCATTTTTGAAGGAAAGAAGTGAGGATTTTAGGGCATGTGGTCTCTAGGGAAGGGTGGTATGCTAGGGTGGATGAAGTTCTTGGCGTCCTACGATTTCGAGAAAGCATATACCCCTGACAAGGGTAACGTTGTGGCGGATGCCTTGAGTAGGAAAAAGTTGACATTGAGTCCTTTGTTTGTCGAGCGACGTAGCTTAGAGTTTATCTCTACCTTTGACTTTAGACCATCCATTGATTTTGTACCCAGTTTGCTAGTGCCCTTGAGGTCAGACCTACGCTTTTGGGACGGATTGATGAGGCACAGTAAGATGACTCACAGTTGGTTGAGTTAGTAGAGAAGCTCAAAAGAGGGAGTCATCGAGCCATCTCCGTAGTTATACCCTAGATGATAAGGGTTGGTTGCGTAGGGACGATAGACTTTGTGTACCATGGGACGAGAATTTGAGGAAGACCATTCTTGGTGATGCACATCGTTCGAAGATGACCATTCATCCCAGCGGGGACAAGATGTACATGGACATGAGACGAGTTTACTTTTGGGTCGGTATGAAGAAGGACATGGCCGAGTATGTCGCTAGATGCTTGGTGTGCCAACAAGGAAAAGCAGAGCAAAAGAAGCCCGGTGGATTGCTTCACCGATTGGAGGTCCCACAATGGAAGTGGGAAAGCGTCTCGATGGACTTTGTTGACGGATTACCAAGATCAAGGAAAGGATTGGGCAGATGGCGTATAGAGTGGAGTTGCCCGAGAGACTTAGTGGTGTACACGATGTATTCCATGTATCACATTTGAGGAAGTGCTTGCACGAGACCGCGGAAGTGGTGGAGCCGAGCTTGCTTAGAGAGGTGGAGATAGAGCACGATGCGACGATTTGAGGAGCTCCTACGCGCATTCTTGGGTCGGAGATTAAGAAGTTGAGGAATCGAGAGGTCAAAACTAGTCAAATTGCAATGGGGAGATGACGAGAGCAACGCTACTTGGGAGACGGAAGAGAAGATGCGTTCATTGTACCCTTTTCTTTTCGAGGGTATGTCTTTTAAATTTCTCCTTTATCGCTTACCTTGTGCTTATCTTATCTCTAGTATGTCCTCTCGCTAGTATCTTTGACCTTTAGATAGGGTAGTCCTATGGTTGAAACATGTGTTTGAGACATGTTATGTATGATGGATGCATGTGGATGCAAGTGTTTGCTAGTGGTTGCTCGTGGATGCATATACACACACTTTAGGCACTAGATCGGCTCAGTCACTTCATATCGCATATTGCATATAAATGTGTGTACGTATTTTAGTAATGGATGTATAATGGTTGTATCATCATACGGATGTTTCATTTTGGTGAATGGTTGTGCACACATGTAGAAATAATATGTATCGATAGGGTTCTTTTGCATACATAATGGATGCATGGCACTATCATGGTTTGCATTAAGGAGGTCAACTGAATCGGTAAACCGCCTGATTTTGCATTAGATGAGGAACATATACACACACTTCTTGCATAAGTTCATACAACATTAGAAATTTTATAAGGTCAATGGATGCCCGTGTGTGATGGTTGAGTAGATGGTTGTTTGGATGGTAGGATAAGCATTCTCCTTAACTTGGAGATTTCGGGGGCGAAATCCTTTAAGGAGGGGAGAATGTAACACCCCGGATTTTTGAATAATCGAAATAACTAAAATAAATAATAATTAATCTCAGACGTGAGAATTAAAGGAATGGGGTTGCACCATTGTGTTCGTCTCGGAATTTTGGTTGAAATAGAGTTCGAGTTTGCGGGAAACGAGTACCGGGTGAAGGAGTTATGAACGAACGAAGTGTGGTGGCAAAACAAGAAAGAAGAAGAAATATATATATATATATATATATATATATGCACTGGCGCACTTGGGAAGTGAGCCAGTATATTTTTGGCTTGGTGCACTTCCCAAGTGCGCCCAGGCCGAGAAGAAAGCCTGCACAGCTTTCTGGTTCAGTCCGATCGGTGTTCTGACCCATTGTTGAGTCCTTTCTGACTCCTTGCTGAGTCATTAGGGCTGACTCATCACCCTATCATGATTGAATGGTTTTGATTAACCCTAAGATCATCCGACGGCTTAAATTAATTCATAACTCTATAAAAAGACCCATAGACTCAAACCCTAAATCAGAATTAAAACTGAAACTATGGCCGTCATGCTGTCGTCTTGAACCCTAGAGTAGCCGCCACCAAAATTAAGAGGAAGAACAGCAAATCAAATCAGTACTATTCAACCCTAATAATGAATCTTCTTTAAAGGAGAGCTAATGCAACTCCAGAAATCAGAATTCAGAACTCAAGACCGCTTTTGAGTAGTGAGTTCGATCACCTTAACAAAATAATTGCTAAATTAATTATGATGTGATATACGTTGGATTATAAGTTGTGGTTGTGAATCAAATTCATATGTTTTATCATTTATGTTAGCTTGATTCATATTATATGATGTTATGCAAGTTTTATATATGATGTTATGCAAGTTTCACATATGATGTTATGCAAGTTTTATATATGATGTTATGCAAGATTCACATATGATGTTTATGCAAGTTTTGTTATGCAAGTTTCATGTATGATGTTCTGCAAGTTAATATGATCATGCAAGTTTCATATATGATGTTATGCAAGTTAATATGATTATGCAAGTTGTACATAGGATGTTATGCAAGTTAATAAGATCACGTAAGTTGTATGCGAGTTATATGATGTTATGTAAGTTTGGATCTAAAATATATGCTAGTAGTTCATGATGTGAACTTGTGTCAATGAATCTCTTTCTATAATCCAATAACCTAGGTTTATAACATTAGTTTTTATGCGAATATGGATGTGGAACATATGCTAGTTCGTATAGGTATTATGTTCATATGCAAGTTTAAGTGATAATTGGATTCATATATATACAAGTTCACACCTTTAAAGTTTAGACCGATATTCAAGTTGACATTTTTATGTTGAATCTATGACATGCCTAGTTATGCAAGTTTGCACCTTTATGTGGATCCATAGTTTACTCAAGTTAACACCTTTATTGGATCCATAGTTATGCAAGATGACACCTTTTTGTTTAGGTTGATGACATACACAGTTTATGTAAGTTTGTGATAATTACCTAGGCTAGTTGGGTGTAAAACTATGTGCATACATGCAAGCTCACACCTTTTTAGATCTATGATGTTTGGATCCTTGATAATACAAAGACTATGCAAGTATGTTGTAATTCTTAATTGCAAGTTAGATGCAAATTAGATCTATTATTGTGTGTATGTGACTTTGTGACGTTTATTCCCTTTTTAAGTATTAGACTATTTGCTAGTCTAATATGTATACATCATGTTAAGCGAACGAATGACGGGGGTACGATGGGGAAAATAGTGGATACACACATATTGTGAATTTGGCATGTAATGGCCTAAAAAGGCATGTAATTAATTTTAAAGAATAAAATTAATTAGTATTGAAATTGGTATAATTTATATACCATAAATAGATGAGCATAAATGCCTTAAAAGGCATAAAATATAATTGTGGTGAAAATGGGTATGATTTTACATACCATAAATGGATGGAAATAATTGAGTCAATTATGGACATCGTTAAATTTGGAATTGATTGATAATTTGAACAGGGAAAGTAATTCAAATTGGGGAATGATTAATTAGGAGTAATTAATCGTCTAAGACATAAGGTTAGGCTCTTTTGTGGTGTAAGACTGCACGGACCCGCCTGGCAAATCCAGCTGCCACAAATGCCAGTCTAATGTGAGAGGTCTTAGGCACAAATTAAATACGTAACAGTTGTAAAGACACGAGGTTAGGCTCGTTTGTGGTGTAAGACTGCCGGGACCCGCTCGGCAAATCCAGCTGCCACAAATGCCAGTCTAATGTGAGAGGTCTTTATGAGGTTACGGTCTTAATGAATTAAGAAACACTTAACCAGATAAACATGTAGTAGGACATTAGGGGTTAAGTGGGTGCCTTGGGAGGCATGTGGAATCTAGTGGGTGCCTTGGGTGGCATAAGGAAATACGATTAGTAACACTTAACCAAGGTAAAAAATGTAAGTGGGACATAGGGGTTAAGTGGGTGCCTTGGGTGGCATGTGGAATTACTAATAGAAACCCTTAACCAAATTTAAAACATGTAATTGAAACATGAATAAGAAGTAGGTTAAGTGGGATATACTAGAGGGGATCAAGCTTAGGTGGATAGCTTGTGTCAAGCAATGGGGGCCCGTTTCAACCAGTAACCCATTCGTATCTTTATGGGCTCGACCCAAGTCGAGGACGGGACACGCATACTGGGCTTGACTATAAGAGGCCAAACCGGGTTAGCGGTGGCAACGCAAGTCCAACGGGTTCATATGCGTGTGTGGACCCGGGCTGGTAGGTAAGACGTTGTTGTATCGTGTAGGTAAAGCTGTGCATTTTTGGTGGTATCAGGTTGCCACTTTGGGGAGTGATACACCCCATTATGGGGCTAGCACGGGTATCTACGAGTTAGGGAGCCGATCGAATGGAGCAGGGTAGTGGGTACACCTAGTGGAGATAGGAGCAGACGGCACCTATGTAGTCAGCTAGGGGTACACGAAGCTACCACTATTATTAATAATTATTAAGGGGGTACACCTAGTGGAGATAGGAGCAGACGACACCTATGAAGTCAGCTAGGAGTACATGGAATTACCATTGAAGGGGTACATCTAGTGGGGATAGGTACACGTTGGGTATCTATGATAGCAACTAGAAATAGACAGTCAAACATGGAGGATAGTGGGTACATCTAGTAGTACATGAAGTTATCATCGATCTATTTAGCCAAGAGGGATCAAATTTCTAGAGTGACTAGTAGGGGTGCAGTTAGTGTTAGTACAGTACAATATGGTATAGTACGGTAGAGTATAGTAATTATCCTATATTGATTAGGAAGCGCCATTAACGTTATCTTTGTTTCTCTTGATTTCCTTGCCATACCCGTGTGGTTCACACAGTCATTACCTTATTCTCCAGCTTATATCTGATCATATTGCTTTAATAATTATATTGTTAGAGTTATCGCACTCGCCAGACTTTATGTCTGACCCCCTTTGTTTCCACCTCTTTTCTTCCTTCTCCCCCCAAGGTTCTAAGGGTGGGACTAGTACTAGTGGAGCTTGATTGGGATCTCTTTGGGAGCACTTGGATTTGGATTGCTAAAGTAAAGTTCAGCCTATCATTTTCTTTATGGCTATTTGTAACAGTGGGATTATGTACTTTGTTTTATCAAGATGGATATTATGTACTTGACTTTGGTTTTTGATGATGTAACCAAACATATGTACCTTCTGCTGCAATAAATAAAGTTTTACATTTTCAAGTACTGTTTTATATCTGTCTTGTTGTGATTTTCTGTTCTATATTTACCTAAAACGCTCCATTTAAGTTAATGCATTCCCTTTGTGAGTGACATTAATGGACGTGGGGTGTTACACTATCTTGGGTAGCCTTCATTCTCTGTTGGTTAACCTTGATCTTGCCTGAAGTTCCCTTTATTATTTCTGGTCTAAGCTCAAATTTCTCACCATTCTCCAACCAACATGATGGTGCCTTGCACGGTCTTTCGTACAAAGTTTCAATTGGAACCATACCAATACTGGGCTAATAACTATTATTATCCATAACTCAACCAGATACAAATGGCCATCCCATGACCCTCCAGAATCCAATATATAAGTTCTCAAAAGGTTCTCTTGTATACAATTCACTCAAATACCATCACGACCTGACCTAGTCCTTGGTAAACTATCAATATAATCCTTTTGAGACTTGTTCTCATTTCCATTTAGGAATTTCTAATGGTTGTAACAAACCACTAGGCTTCTTTTGCTCAGCTTTAACTAACTGGCAATTTATGCATTTGGACATAAACTTCCCAACGTCTTTCTTTATCCTTTCTCAGTAGTAGATCTTCTCCATGTCTCAATACATCTTGTTACCACTAGGATGTATAGTCAATTTCAGGTGATGATATGATCTAAGCACTTCATCTCTCAGTCCATTTACGTTGGGTACAACTAGTCACTTATTCTTTCGAAACCACCCTTCTTGATCAAATCCTTACTTGATCATTCTCTTTCCATCGATACCCATCTCTACCCTAGAGATGGTTTCCAATAGATTAGGATCGTCCTTCTAACTAGAACCAATCCACTCAATCAAAATCGATCTAATCGCCAAGCTTACTAGTGTTTCTGAATCCAATTCAATATTGGGCCTGAAATCATGTCCTGTGATATACTCTAGTTGCTTCCATCCTAGAAACAAAACCCCTAAACTGGCATGTCTCCTACTCAATGCAACTATTACCGCACCCAAATCCTTTACTATGATCACTCTGCCCTATGGAGTCATGGCGACTCCACTGCACTGATCCATAGCCACTAGTCCTTTGCTATGTCCACTCTGCCCCATGAAGTCATAAAAACTCAACTGCACTGGCTCATAGCCTTACTAATCCTTTACTATGTCCACTTTGCCACTCGAGTCATGACGACTCTACTGCACTGGCTCATAGTCCTACTACAATCACTTTGTTCCCCATCGCTGGAACCCTACAGGTGATAGTCTACTCAAGGGAAGAAAAATAGGAACAACATAGCAACAATAACATCCATCAAACAAGTCCTACCTATCACCTGCTCAATTCATAAACACATCGACACCTACATGACTGGTCTAACCAATCCCAATATGTCGATTCTAGTATGTCTGGTCCAACCAACATCAATAACTAATGGAAGCCCAGCCTCCATACATACACCGATGCCTACTTGACTGGTCCAACCAATCCCAGGCCAATGGAAGCCCTGCCTCCCTACGGACTATCGTACGTCCAACGTACGTTTATTCTCCAAGGATAACTAGATCACGTCCAATGGATCCAAGGTAACGGGCATCCCCAGATACCCCTGCTTTAAGTCCGCCTAAAATACTTGAGTCCAACCCAAGTCTATCCATTGTCTTGCTGCCCTCTCGAGTCCAACTCAAGCCGAATCCAATTCCTTGCAGCCTTCTCGAGTCCAACTCGAGTCAATCTATAACTCAGACCCAGTCTGGAGTATCCATTACCGACAAACTCTAGTCCAACGTGAGTCGTCTCCCTATTCGTTGCATCTCCAAGATCAACGAACACCTATTTTCTTTTACGAGTTCAAGTCCAACTTGAATCACCCTAATCTTCGTTGTATCCTCCATGATCAACGAACACATCCTATTCCTTCAAAGTCCTACTATCCAAAGAGAACATCAACATAGGGTTCTAAACAACCCATTGCTTTGCATCTTTCTCGAGTCCTAGTCGAGCAATCTCATAACCCTATCGAGTCTAACGCTGGGCAGTCTATACCATTAAATAGTCTTATCATGTTCCGTTTGCCCATCACTCCTCGAGTAAACCAAGATATCATCCAATGAAAAATCACAACAACTATTTACCCCTCACGCAAACCATCCTAGTCAAAATCGACATTCCCCAAGCATAAGCCCCAAAGACCTAAACCAATATCAGACAAACACCTAAGGAACATCTCCTCCGAGTTCGGACAACCCACGTGAGGTGATACTAGCAAAACAATCTAGCACCGGAGCACTTATTTGCCTCCCAGAGACAACTAGAACTTATTACAACGATAACCTCTTAGCTTCCTTAATTCCAGTTACTATCACCATCACTAGGTAGGTACCTAATACCACCATATTCCTTTGGAGTAGATCGACTCCCCAAAATAATGCTAAACCCAGTAAAGCCCAAACAAAGCAATCACAACAAACATACATCCATGTCTCGATAAGACCACATTACAACAAATCATTCCAAAACTAGTCGAACCACCAATCGGGTTCGTCACAACTAGAGGTCTATCGACTATCTCGGGTTTGTCAAACAATACCCGAACAGAAACATCTTAAATAGAAAGCATACCTTTTATAACGACACCCTTTCCCTTCTGCGCCACACTTGGAGCATTCGACGAAGAAGGAACAGCATTGATAGCATACGCTTTCACAATCTGCTTCTCCCTAGGAGGTTGTGGACAATCATCCTTGTGATGTCCCGCCTGGCCGCAGTTAAAGTACTTCCTTTTCCCAGGCTTTTCTCGAAAATCTCTGGCATAGTGGCCCTTCTTGCCACAACTAAAGCATTTGCCATCTTTCTTGTTTTTCTTATTCTGACCATCCTTGGTCGGGTTTTGCTTCCTCTTGTTCTGAGAATTCTTCTTGCCTTCACCGCCTGCTTGCGGCTTTGGTTCCTCTGCAGATGCCATAGCAACCTCAGTCTTTGACTTAGGGAAAAGGCTCTCTGACCTTAATGCCTTTCCTACAATAGATTCGAACGTCTCATCGATATGGTTTATAAGCCTTTCCCCCAAGTACCCATCCAAGCCAGTTATGAACTTCTCGTTCTTCTTTTCGACTGTATCGATAAGGGACCATCCATATTTCGATAAAGTATCGAATTCTGCGATGTACTCCGAGACTGCCCTACCATTCTGCTTAAGCTCCAAGAACTTCCTGAACAATTCTGATTTATGAGCAGCTGGAATAAACTTATCACAAAAGCGAGTCTTAAACTGATTCCAAGTAACTTGATCCTCTGGAGTAGCTGTCTTAATGGCATTCCACTAATTCATCGCTCGCCCTTGCAACCGACGAGACGCTAGCCTTCTCTTCATCGCATCCTCGATACCCAAGTCGTCGAAGATACGATCACAGCTATCCAACCAATGCTGAACATCCGTGGCCGACTCCGTTCCGTGGAACGGCTTTCCACCAAGGTTAGTGTAATCCTTGCACAACTTAGCAAAATCGGCCCTAGGCGCCTGCACTACTGCACCACCACCATTACCGGCATTGGGAACTGCTCCCCGAGCACCTCTCTCATGAGGTCAGTGAACATAGTCCTCATGCCAGGAGCATTCCCATTATTGGCTCCTCTACCAGCACCTCTCAAATTTCGGCTCATCGTCAAATCTGTAGAGAGAAAACGATTGACCATCTCCATAGTGGTGCCAGTGCAGTACGACTTCATCCTTAGCTATACTAATAATATATATAGATATAGCTTTTGGAAACCAAAATAATCACAAATACGCGCTCTCATATACGTACTATCTCTCCCTGGTGTCTTTCCCTAGGTTAACTACGCAACCTAGAGCTCTGATACCAAATGTAACGGCCCGCCCCGCACCAACCGACACTTACTCCAAAAGTGCGCTGTACACATGTCCAGTTAGCACGAGACGGTCGTCAGAAGAAAAGAAAGAAGACGAAGAATCAACTAAAGAACCTGTAAAATGTCTCACAGCGCATGGGATAAAATATAATCATAACATATATTTGACACAAAACAGGCGAGACAGTGCATAAGCTGAAAACAACTATCATAGCAGCGGAAAATCCAAATACAGCTTATGTTCCACATCATTAAATTATTACAACTTTTCAAACTGTCTCTAAAAGCAAAAGCAAGATAAGAGAGGTACACTACTAATGCCCAAGTAGTGACCACCAACGACACAGGGAGAATATCTATATATATCATACGTGGAAGCCTCCTGCTCGCCTCCAGATCAGCTACTCGTGCATCACCAGCTAACCTGTCTCTAGTCTGCTCGTGTGAGCACCCAGAGTAATAAGAAGAGACATAAAACTCTGGGTCAGACAAAAGTCTGGTATGAGTGATAAGCAACTAAACAAAACAATAACAGGTATAATTCAATCATACCTGAATCTGAACCTGCAACCAAAGAGTTAGCACTACATACCGTACAATACTCTAAGGTGCCACTAACATATGGTGTAAAGGATACGTGGGTGGGGATGTGCATGTCATAGTGATGGTAACAATCAAACATAACAACCATCCTCACATCTCTCACTCAATGCGTAAAGCATACGATATCCACTACTTTGGTCACCTAATCCTTTGGGCCATGACGAAATCCAATCCCGTGTAACTGTTACTACAAGCTCCTAAATTGTCTCTCGGTAGTGATCCAAGGTTACGGATACCGATAACCCCTTTGCACACATCCCGCAGCAAAGTCCAATCATGAAGTGAACTCATTGGTTCCCATCTGGATCCTGAGCTCTAACTTCCATTTGGACTACCTTTGCATCTCGGGTTTTGGTCGTCATCTTCATCCGGGTCGGTCTTCACTTCACCTTGCTTTGGATCATGGTCATCACCCTCGCTCGGGTTGGATTGTGACTCGCGGATTGCCCATTGCGTCAGCTCGTACTCCTTCCATTGGATCGGGTCGTGTGTTACAACTTCCCCGGGTCGGATCGTGATACTCCAAGCTGGGTCGTGGTCCTCCTTTCTGCACTGGCTCGTGGCGCCAGTTCGTGGTGCATCAGATCGGAGCTTCTGGTTCGTGATCCTTAAGGCGATCGGATCGTGGCTTGCTTTCCCAGGAAGTTCGTGGAGGGGTTCGGGTTGGTCACCATCATCACGAGCGGGTCGGGTAGAGGGAGGCGATCCGATCCGTTTTCCTGCATATTTCCTGAACTCTTCCAGTGACTGTTTTACGCCACACGACAGCGTTTTCGACCATTCTGACTTTTCTAATCAATCACAAAGCATACCATACAGTAATAGCAACATGTGTAACCATCCACAAACAGCAAAACAACAATATGATATGTCAAAATGGATCAAACATACCCAAAAACCCATATTTTTCCCTTAATCCATCTTAATCATGTTTAAGCATACAATTAGCAAAACTTATCCAAATTAGCCAAAATTTCTAACAGAGGTCTAAAACAATATTTAGTAATATATAAATATTTTTTCAGATTTTTAACATGCATAAATTCGCTAATTTCCACTAATCACCCCTTAATTCCCCAAATTCCGGGATTTGCAAAATTAGTCGAAATTAACCCAAATTCATATCAGTGGCATAAAATGATGTTTTAGAATTTTAGGAATTTTTCTAGAATTTTCTGAGCCATAATTTCGCTAATCTTCGCTAATTACCATAATTAGCCGTAATTAGTGAAAAACAATGCAAATCACTCACCTTTGCCACAAAGTAAACTATAGATCTGAAATGATTCTCTGTTTGGGTCGAATTCTAATGTGTTCCAGCAGCTCTAATCTTGATTTGGTGAAGATCTCCCTTGATTTGATGTTGCTAATCCCAATCTTCAAGTTGTAGGTGATTTGGAGATGTTTTGAAGAGATTTAGAGAGTGGAGGCCATGGCTAGGGTTTCAAGAATGAAAGTGGCGGCTCAAAAACTGAAATGAAATGATTTCTCAAACCCTATCAGTCTCCCCATAAACCTAATCCCGAAATGGTTCATGGGCCTAGCTGTTAACTACCCGGTTTAGCCCAATTAAGCTGTTTTTCACCTTCTAAACCTTGTTTCAGCCGTATCTCCCAAATGGTAAGTCCGTTTTTCACATATGACCACTCTACGGAAAGGTAAACCATCATCCGAAGCCAATGGAAGTAATTTCAGGTCAAAAATCCTTTCCATTCAAAAGTTATGGATGAAACAAGATCAGCTAGGGGCAAAATGGTCATTTAAAAATCAGCAAAAATCATGAACATGGGAAATGACCCCACTAGTCGTTCCCCAATGTTACATGACTATACGACTTCATACGGAAAAGAAATAAATATTCTACGATCCTCCGATGCGTAGAATGCGGGTTGTTACATATCACGTATTGGGAATAGGATTTCCGTCATGAGTCGAGGCAAGGGGCAAGCTCCTCTCTGCTTCGAGACACTCTAGCAAATGCCTCAGGGCTACTCTCTCTGGGCAACCACTTGGAATCGGCTGGGCCGATCCTCTCTTACGTTTGAGGATTAGTTATCCCTGAACACACGTTTCCCGGTCCTTACAAACCTAAAATCGAGGCGCCTCGCATCCAACAACCACAAAGGTGAAAAGTATATAAATGTCAGGGTTGGTAGGTCACTGACATCACCCATAGCTAGAAAGAAACGTCGTGTTCTCCCAGCGGTCTGTATCCCGTTTTTAACTCATACCGAGGTGTGAGGCTCACGAATTCACGTTATACACAAAGCTACCCTGTATTAAAGCCGTGCTTTGATCATCAACAACAAGACTCCGCTTTTCAACAAAAGCCTTGATCCATGCAACTCAGCTTGCCACACATACAATTCATGCCATGCGATTGATATCTATCGATATATAACCTCTAAGCTCGTACGTCTCAGAGAAGGGCGTTAAGCAAGAGAATAAATTCTCTGCCGCCAAACAGATATATATTTAACAGAAATCAATCAACATAGATTAAAATCCAATGTCAGACACACAATCCATTTACACGTCCGTTCTGGGTCTGAACGAAACCGAAGGCACTTTCCTCACATATCCATCGATCTCCAAGTACGTCTGGACGACCACCAACTATTTCCCTCCTCTTGGGTGTACAACCCAATCAGGATCATCAGTAATTATCCAAACGATGTGAAGACTTCCGGTCTTCGACCCCGTCTTCATCTTCGACTTATTGTCGAAACAGTTATTCAGAATGGGTATAGACCTGACCTTTCTAAATAACCCGCGTATATAATAAACAAGTGTTACACAAACACATCATACGCCTCATTCCAATTCATCAGTCACTAACCGTAAATTAGCAAGAGAACAATTTCCCAAATATTAACCCCAAAGGCCGAAACCAACATCAGATCAATACCCAGGAAACCAATCAACTAAACTGATCCCCAGTTAGTTCCTAAATTTCACATTCTTAGGGAAATGTTCCCATTAATTTTATCAAAGATAAATTCTTTAAAATTTATTCTTTAATTCTCCTTTGGATGTCATTTCAAACTAAATTATGGTTTTCCAAACTAATCGAGATTAGCGAACCACACCGAAGTAATTATTTAATTTATTTCCCAATCCCAACCTATTCATCCCATGGAGCAAAACTGTTATTACCCCATAACCAACACCACAGTGTTAACAGTAAATTTAATTACCATTTCACGTTCAAATCTAATTAAAGATTTAACTATCGCTCAGAGCAAAACTGGCAATACTCCATTCTCGATCATTTCCTATATTTGATAATTTATATTATCAATTCACATTTTAATCTGATTAAAGATCCATTAAAACTCCTTTCACCGGGTTTAAGAACTAATGTCATTTAAAACACAATTCACGATAAACCCAAATTACATTCTATTTGTTATCGGGTTAAAGAACAAGTGTTATTTGAAACACCGTTCACGATAAACCCACAAATCAATTCTAATCCAATTCCAATTAAATAAATTGATTAATTGGTATACACTTCATTAAATCTAAATAAAAAGATTTAATATTTTCTCAACTGGGTTTAAGAACAGTGTTGATGAAGACACCATTCACGACAAACCCAAACCTCATTTGATATTAAATACAAGGCTCTGAATAGAAAATATATCGGCTTATATTCAATATCAAATTCTGAAATCAACAAATATCGTATTGGAAATAACGATATAAAATATATCTTCCAAATTTCCTCCATAATATTCGTATAATCCCGAATCTAATCATCGAAATATTCCAAAGATAATTTCGATTCAAATCCATCCCAATCTATATATTGGAAATTCTGGTTATTTTTAAAACCATTTCAAATCCAGTTTATTTTATTTAAAAATATTGAATTTATAATTCTAGTTCAAAACTAGTTCATTTTGATAAAAATACATTTTTATCTTTTCAAATATGGGATTTTTCATCCCAGTTCTTTTCAATTCTTATATTATAATTTTACACAAATTATAGATATTTTTAATTATTTTATCAAGGCCCGTACAGTCGATTTCCATCTACGGTCATCGAACTGCACTTACAACGACCTTTTTCAAATTTGATTTGGATGTATCTACAAATCCAACCGTTAGATTTCTAATTTCTGATATTCGTTAGAAAGCTCTTTTGGATACGAACCCAACGGTTCCGGTTTTAGGAGAATCCGACGGTCGGATCTCCCGTAATGTCCGTTCGAAGTCAATGGTCAAAATTCGCGAACTACCACAGCGTGGTGCGTTCTATTCAGGCCATTATATTATATATATAATATATATAATATATATTTTGTCGATTTCTATTTAAAATGAATTTTATAAATAGTTTTAAATTCGTTTCAAATACAATTTCAACTTCCACTTCAATTTCAAATCAAAATTGAATTTTTCCTTATAAATTCGTTTTAAATTCATTTCAAATTCAATTTCAATCTCAATTCATTTTCAATTCAATTTCAATTTGAATTCAATTCAATTTCAATTCAAATTCAATCTATTCAATTTGAATTCATTTTATTTTTAATTCAATTCAAATTCTAATTCGTTTCAATTCAATTCGAATTCATTTTATTTCAAATAAATTCAATTCGATAAATTCATTTTAAAATTCATTTCAAATTCAAATATAATTCAAATCAAATTCATTTCTAATTCATTTCTAATTTAAATTATTCCATATTAATTCACTATTAAAAATATAATATTTTCAAAACGTTATATTTTGAAATCACTTCCTTTTCTATATTCATTATAAAAACGAATATAATCGATGTAAATATCGTCCGCATCAAAATAAAGCATCTCTAATCAACACAACTTTATATTTTTCAAAAACTTCGTTATTCTATTCAACAAATGAATATTATATATTTCTTTCAACACATGACTAATCTCAACAAATGAGTACTGTCAACACATGACTATTTTTGTTATTTAATATATTTTATAAAATTATGATTTCTATCGTTTAATTTCTAATCAGGCTCCAACCGTAAATTAGTAAGAGAACGATTCCCTAAGCATTAACCCCGAAGGCCGAAACCAACATCAGATCAATACCCAGGAAACCATTCATCTTATCTATTTTCCAGTTAGTTTTTAATTTTATATATGATAAAGATGTAAATTTTATTGTTAAAATATTTCTCCCAAATATTTCTTTTCAAATATTCTATTCAAAACTAGAATGAGGCCCAATCAATTACCATAGATTTTATTTCTATGGATTTCCGTACAACGCATGTATATATCAACAATGACCAATAATCAACCATCATCTAAAGCGCGTCCTACACTATATAAGCATCAAATATAGATATTCGACGCTTATAACAGCCTGTCAATCAATCGATCGACATACAACTAAATATTGGGACTAGTGTATGCTATATATCATCCCAATACCCGTGTGGGGTTTTCAAATAATCAAACACAGATTTTATTTGTATAGTTGGGCGATGTGTAAAATTTATCGTCCTAATCAATATCAGTCAATGTGTACATAAACAAATCGTTCGATTTGTTTATAAATATTTATTCCATTTCAAATACACGTTAAAAATTATATTTTTTACTATAAAATATTTTTATTTCATTTCACATCACACAATCAACTACACATCAAACTCAAACAAACAAGCATACAAGCCGTCCATGGTCTGTGGACGACGGGTGTCGGGTGCTACTAAACACCGTCTGCATCCTAGTATATATTTTAACTAGAAAATTAAATTAAAAGGTGAGAAGTTCTCACAGAGGGTTCCACTCCGCCGTGCTTTGCTGTTGAACTACTGAACCGTCTGGATCGGTTTGAAATTCCAATGCAGTTCTTTTCACGCTGTTCAGAATAAAAATTATATTTTTATTATTTCATTCTAATAAATAAAAATCGTATTTTTATTTCAACATATACATAATAAAAATTAGATTTTTATTTCACTACATATATAAAGATAATATTTTTATATTATATAAAAATCATATTTTTAATACTTCTACCTTATAAAAATTATATTTTTATATTTCCAATATGATAAAAATCATATTTTCATTATCATAACTATATAAACATTATATTTTTAACCTCCTACATATATAAAAATTATATTTTTAACCTCATGCTTATATAAAAATTATATTTTTATATAATTAAAAATCACTTCTTTACGAGGTAAAAAAAATTCAAATCTTTTTCTTATTAAAAATCCAATCTTTCTACTTTATAAAAATTCGATCTCGCTACATCAAAAATCGTATTTTTACTATTCTAACATACATATAAAAATATCTCCTTTCATGCTTTAAAAAAATATCGCCTTTTGTATAATAAAAATATCATATTTTTCACTATAAAAAAAATCACTTCTTCCACTGTAAAAATCAATTCTGAAAAGAGAATTAAATAGAAAAGCTTACGGGTTTTTTCCTTCTCATCAGCGAGAGGGGGGGTTTCTTGATCGCCGGAGGGTGGTGCTCTGCGTTCGCGGGTGCTTGCTGGTGCTGTGGAGGGTCTTCAGATGGCTGCGGCGCTGCTGTCTCTAGTGGCGAGGTGGAACGATGGAGTGGAGTTCCGATTGGAGAGAGAGGCCGGAGGGGAAGGCGCGTGGGGGGGGGGGGTTATCATCGGAGGGGCGACTGCGTTGGGTGGTCCTGCGACGGAGTCGGGCGATTTAGGGTAGGGCTCTTTCGATTGAGAAGGAGGAGAAGAAGCGGGAGAGAGGCGTGGGCAGCGGGAAAGGGGCAACGACGGCGGGGTCCCCCTAGATGGCTGCGCCGATCGCGAGGGAGGGAGGGTGGCTCCATCGGTCTCCAATTTTTTTCTTTTAACTGTTGAAAATGAAATCGGGGGGGGGGGGGGGTTAAAGAGGGAAAAGGGATTTTATATTTTATTTATTATTTATTTAACTAACCCAAAAATCAACTTTTACCTTTGACCTCTAAACGAGACCCACCGCCTGTCGTCCATAACTAATTACCCCCATTCCGAACACAATGGGATATGTATCGTAAGATGACTCGCTCGTTTCGATCCGTTTTCGTCAAAATCAACATATAAACTCTATATATTGAATTTGAACGCGCATTTCAATTTACTAGGGTCACATACTAACTTGAAAAATTCCAGAAAAATATTTTCTAGCTTTGTATTGACGATATGGTCCTAACAAAACTAATTTCATCGAATTCTGAGACCGTTTGAAAAATGGCCATTTTCCAGTCGATTAAAATCAATTAAAACTGGTCAAATGCGTTTTCCTTTGCCACGTTCACATATTGTTTCGAAAAATTACGAAAATTGGAATCTAGCAATAACTTGACATCATGGATCCAACAAAAGTGGTTTCGTCGAAATCCGAGGTCGTTTGCAAAATTTCCATTTTTAAGGGCCAGAATTCCATAGCGACTATTCTGAATTTTCAACTGGGCATATCTTTTGATTCCCGCTATGAAATTTTGATTTTTTGGATTCGTTGGAAAGATATGCTCAATTAGATTCTACTATTTTTGGTTTCTCTAAATTCCGGTTTATTTTGAATCCTGTACATTCATTTGAACTTTGAAATCGAATTATCGAACTACCGCGCCATTTTCAATTCCTTTTATAATTTAAAATAATTATTTATATTCTAACGACGATTCATATAAATATATACGTTCTAATTCTATTCAAAATAAATTTCTCGTCGTTATTATTTAAAATAATTCATTTAAAATATTCAAAATTCGCCAAAATTGCCAAAATAAAATTTTTAAACTGGCTCAGATTTTACGGGTTGTTATAGTTCGCTTCGTCTATACGTAGATCATCGTGAGTTAAACAAGCTAACTAAGAAAAATAGACACCCACTACCAAGAATCGACGATTTGTTTGACCAGCTTGTGGGAGCATCTGTTTTCTCTCAACTCGATCTAGCCACAGGATTCCATCAGCTTAGAGTTGCTGAAGATAGCATTGACAAAACTGCGTTTAGGACTCCATATGGGTTCTTCGAATGGCTCGTCATGTCGTTTGGGTTAACGAATGCACCCGCGTACTTTGTAGATTTGATGAGTAAGCTGTTTCGGGAGTTCCTCAACAAGTTGTGTGGTGGTATTCGTGGACGATATTTTGATCTTCTCAAAAGATGAAGAATAGCATGCTAGGCATCTCAAGGAAGTCATGGATACGCTTAGAGCACACCAGTTAAAGGCTAAGTTCTCCAAATTCCATTTTTGGAGGAAGGAAGTTTGGTTTCTTGGACATGTAGTTTCTTAGCAAGGCATAGCCGTGGACCCCGCAAAAGTAGTTGCGGTGCAAGACTGGAAAATTCCTAAGAACGTAACGGAGGTGAGAAGCTTTCTCGGTTTGGCGGGCTACTATAGGAAGTTCATTAAGGACTTCGCTAAGATTTCAGCCCCTCTTACTAAGTTAACAAAGAAAAACCTAGCATTTTCATGGGACATAGAATGTGAGATTACTTTTTAGAGACTCAAGAGAGCCCTCACCACAGCTCTAGTTTTGGCATTACCCGACGGAGGTAAGATGTTTACGGTGTACATAGATGCGTGTGGCACGGGATTAGGCGCTGTCCTAATGCAAGAAGGGAAAGTGATATGCTATGGGGGCAGACAACTTAAAGTTCATGAGAAGAACTATCCCACACATGACTTGGAGTTGGCGGCGATCGTTTTTGCACTTAAATCTTGGCGCATTATCTCCTAGGGGAGAGGTTCGAGCTGTATACCGATCATAAATCCCTTAAGTACCTCTTCTCACAGAAAGATTTGAATCTGAGACAACAACGGTGGATGGAATTCTTGGCATCATATGACTTCGATATAGCTTATACCCCTGGCAAGGGTAACGTGGTGGCGGATGCGCAAAGTAGGAAAAGGTTGACCTTGAGCCCCTTGTTTGTTGAAAGGAAAAGCTTTGAGTTTATAGCAACCTTTGATTTTACACCTGCTGTTGAGTCATTGGCTGCTACACTAGCATCTCTTGAGTTAAGACCTACACTTCTAGATCAAGTAGGGACTTCGCAGAAGGAAGACCCATAAATAGTCAAAATTATGGACAAGCTGATTAGTGGTGAGACGTCAAGTCACCTCGGTAGGTATGCCATAGATGACAAGGGATGGCTAAGGCGTGATGGAAGGCTATGTGTCCCACAAGTGGGAGACTTAGTAAGGAAAGTCCTCGAGGAGGCACATCACTCGAAGATGACCATACACCTCGGAGGGGATAAGATGTACAAGGATATGAAACGCATTTTCTTTTGGGCTGGAATGAAAAAGGACGTGGCCGAGTTTGTTTCTAAGTGCATGGTGTGCCAACAAGTAAAGGCCGAGTCGAAGAAGCCCGGTGGGCTATTACATCCTTTGGAGGTTCCGCAATGGAAATGGGAAAGTATCTCGATGGATTTCGTGGATGGACTGCCTAGGTCAAGGAAGGGAAATACTAGCATATGGGTCATAGTTGATAGACTCATGAAAAGTGCTCACTTCATTCCGGTGAAAAGCAAGAGGACCGCATCACGGCTAGCGTCTATTTACCTTCGAGAGATAGTACGGTTGCACGGGGTTCCTTCTAGTATAGTTAGTCATCGTGACCCGATTTTCACTAGCCAGTTTTGGAATAGTCTACAAGAAGCGATGGGTACACGACTAAGCTTAGGCACGGCCTATCACCCACAGATGGATGGACAAACCAAAAGGGTAAAAAGGGCACTAGAGGATCTCCTGAGGCTATGCATTCTTGACTTTGGTGGTACTTGAGAAGACCATCTTCCTATCGTGGAGTTTGCTTACAATAATAGTTATCAAACTAGCATCGGGATGGTACTGTTCGAAGCCTTGTATGGAAGACCGTGCAAGTCGCCAACTTGTTGGTGGGAGACGACAGACAGGCTTATACTTGGGCCCGACATGATAAGGGACACTTCTGAGAAGGTTGAGTTGATACGAAGACGGATGAAAACGGCCCAAGATATACATAAATCTTATGCGGACAAGAGAAGGACAGACCTAGAGTTCGAAGTCGGAGATATGGTCTTTATAAAAGTTTCTCCTTTACGCAATGTGGTTCATTTTGGAGCGGTTGGAAAGCTAGCACCAAGGTTCGTAGGACAGTTCTCTATCACTGAGAGGATCGGGCAGATGGCCTATAAGGTAGAATTACCCGAGAGGCTGGCCAGAGTACAAAATGTCTTTCATGTATCGCATCTCCGAAAGTGCTTACATGAATCAGCCGAAGTGGTTGAGCGAAGCATCCTTGAAGGCGTAGAAGTGGAAAAAGAAGCAACTTTGAGGCGAGTTCCGATTCGTATCTTAGGAACGAAGGTCAAGAAGCTAAGGAATCGAGAAGTCAAGCTAGTTAAAGTACAGTGGAGTGAAGCCCAAGAAGATGCAACTTGGGAAACCGAAGAGAAGATACGCGCGCTCTACCCATTTCTTTTTGAGGGTACATTCTCGACCTCTTTTCCTATAAACTTGAAAACCTTTCGTATCATGCTTTTACTACCTATGTTTATCTTGTTATCTTCTCGATCTCATCTTGAGAACCTTAGGTAGAACCATATGGATGTTAACATGTGATTGAAACATGTTATGGTTGATGTTTGCAAATGGTTGCAAGTGTTTGCAAGAGATTGCTAGTGGATGCATGACACACATTAGGCACTAGATTGGCTCAGTCACATTTTCATGTTGCATATGCATGAGTGCTTATACTTGTACATGGATGGACTTGTTATGCTATCACTTGGATGTTCCATATGAATGAATGTTATGTGCACTCATGTAGAGATTATAAATTATGTTAGGAATTTGCATACATGTTGGACTCATTACACTAACATATTTTGCATTAATGAGGTTTACTGAATCAGTAACCACCTGATCTTTTGCATTAGATAAGTACATATACACACACTTACTGCACATGTTCATACAACACTAGAATTCTTTTAAGGACAATGGTTGCCTGTGGATGATGTTTTGAGTAGATGGATGATTGGATGGTAGGATATATTCTTTCTAACTTAGAGATTTCGGGGACGAAATCCTTTAAGGAGGGGAAAATGTAACAACCCGTATTTTAATAACGTGTTATAACCATAAATCAAGGCACAATTAATTTTTAAAATAAGAATCAAGGGCAATGGGTTATGCCATTACGTTTGTCTCGAGATTCTTCTTGGAAACAAGTCCGAGTTTTCGGAAATCGGAATCTGTATGACCAAGTTATGACCCTTCAATGTTTCAGATATTTCAAGTTCAAAAACAGCTCAGAATTCGAATTCAAATTTCAAATTCAAACCCCAGAACGGACAGGGCGGGAAATTTCCCGCCCAGGACCAGGTCGACCTGGGAGTCGACCATAGTGTCGACCTGCCCAGGACCAGGTCAACCTGGTTGTCGAGCCCATTTTTGAGTCAGAGTTCACTCTGATGTTTCTAGTCCGATTTCTGTCTAGATTCGTTGGCCTGACCCTATATAAACAGCCCCTAACACTAGTCTCTCTACACAAATTCTCTCTGGCCTTATGCTACTAAAACTCTGATTGAAAAGTTAGAGAAAAGGGATTGCTTCTTCTCCAACAAGGCTACGTGTAGAGTATTGCTGTTTGGGGGATTTCTGTTAGACTCGAGATTCAACATCGCCTCTTTGCTTTCTAATTCTCAAACCACGATCTGTAAGCCCCAGTTACTTTTAGATCTAAACTTTAAACTTAATATGGACATATTGTAAATTGAAATTGGACATAAGTCCGATAATTATCTTGGATCTATCATTGTATATCTTGGATCTATCATTGTTCATTTTGGATCTACTATTTGTTCACCTTGGATCTATTCATCTTGAATCTTGACTTGTGGTAATATTTATATGAAATTGATTTGGGGCCTATATATGTTGTAGATCTAAAACCCCTAATGTCCATAATATTCATTCCTCTGATGTTGGATTAGTTGTTATTCACAAGTTTGGGGGTTATTATCTTATGCCAACTGTTACCATGACCGTCACCCTATTGTGCTAAATTTGATATTTGAGACCGCTATTCCATATGCCAGTATTGTTGTAATCATTTATCTCAAGTTATACCATGCTTGACTTGTAATCACTTTTGCCACCTTATGCCCGTTCTTTCTATGTTATTCCCTAATTAGATTTGTTTGTATCGATTCGAACTCACGTACGATGGGAATACGATTTGGGTAGTTTAGGCAAACCTGAATTTACTATGAACTTGAAAACATGAACATTGTTATAACTTGAATCTGAATATGGACATGAAACTTACCTTGAAACTTGTCACGAACTAGACATGAAAACTTGAACATGGACATGACACTTAGATAAACTTGAAAATGGCCAACTCGAGGTTGGGTTGAGTTTGCAGTGTAAATCTGCCCAGAACCGCCCAGCGAATCCAGTGACTGCAAACAATAGGATCCAATGTGGGTAGTTGGTCATATCGCACTTAAAACCCGAGGTTAGACAATGTTGTGGTGTAAATCTGCCCGGAACCGCCCGGCGAATCCAGTGACCACAACAACTAGTCCAATGTGAGAGGTTGGGGTGCATTAATTTATTTAATGCCACAGAATAGGGTTAAGTCATGAACCACTTGAATATACTTAACCAACTTGATACATGATTGGATAGGGTTAAGTTACGAATATGAAGACAACACTTAACCCATTAGAAACCCTAGTTACGCGGTCCTTTTCAGCAGTAACCCACTTAGATGTATCACGATACCCTGGAACTAGGCAGGGCGGGGCACGATTACTGGGCTGATTGTAAGTGACCAGAACGACGGCTAAGTTGGTGCGCCATTGTAGGTTCAGGCGGACTATGGTCATGCATGTATTCTGGAGCTGAAAAAGCAAGCATTGGGCACCCGTAGCTTTACACTGTGCGTGCTTGATTCGTGTCGGTGGTTGGCACCCTAAGACTTGATACACTCTATGGTGGACCTAGCATAGATGACTACATTCATGATAGGGCCGTATGACACAGACACATGACTAGCTAGAACTTGTAGGGAGCCGATCGATTAGTAGATCGTACTGTAGGACCCCGTAATTGGTCATTTCATGATATCGGGCCAAGGGATCATTTCATTGACATGGGTAGAATACTAGTACATTTGGTGTAGCGAATCTGGAATATGCGATGCTAGACTTGACTTGTCTTGTTATCATAGTTATCATACCAGTCCTGTTATCATCCTTATGTTTAATTCTAGTTTTCACATGTCATGTTACCTTTACTAGTTTTTATACTGAAAGTCACTAGGGCTTACTAGTCATTATGACTGACCCTTTTTCTTTCGCCCCTTTTTCTTTCGTTTCTTCCCCAGGTTCTCAGGGAGGAAACTCTAGCTCTTAGCTTGGATTTAGCTTGCTTTCTATCAGCTCATGTACGGTTTGGTCTTGAGCTATGCTATGGCTGAACTTCTGCTATTTTGGGGAATAATTTACATTTGTTATCTTAAGTTTATGCTTCTTTATTTAAAACTTGATGTAATGGAATAATTTGGATATATGAGGTTTTGACTCTTCTCTTGAAAGTATGGAGATCTGGTTTTTAATTTCTACCGCTGCTTTATTTATGTTCTGCCTTGTGATATCTCTGTGTATGTTTACTTAGATAATGCTCCACCAGAACTAGTGCATTCCCTTTGTGAGTGACCCTAGCGGAGGTGGGGTATTACAAGTTCTCACCTTGGGTTCCACTACGCCATTTCATTTTTGAATTTCAGAACCGTTTGAATTCCTTTTTGATTTCAATCCGTTCCATCGCCCTCTATTTCACGTAGTTGATATTAAAAATCACATTTTTTTTCATTACGCTATACATATAAAAATCACATTTTTATATCGTTGCTATGTATGTAAAATCACTTCTTTACATTGTTGTTATATATATATATATATATATATATATAAATCACTATTTTTATTTCTACTTCATATATATAAAAATCGAATTTTTAACACTACTTCATTAGAAAAATCAAACCTTTACTTCATTAAAAATCAAATCTTTACTTTAATGAAAACATTATAAAAATCACATTTTTATTTCGCTATTTCATAAATAAAAATCCAACCTTTATCGCTATGAAAACATTATAAAAATCGAATCTTTATAACTCTAGTTCGTATATAAAAATCGAATCTTTATAACTCTAGTTCGTATATAAAAATCGAATCTTTATAAATCATTATCCTTTAAAGAAACGTATTTTTATAAATAAAAATCATAGCTTTTAAATAGATAAAAATCAAAGCTTTCTTTACAAATAAAATCAAACCTTTCATGATATTAAAAATCAAGTCTTTCATGATATATATAAAAAATTAAATCTTAACAATGATATTCTACATAAGAACTGATTTTTTTCTCTACTTAAAACTGGTTACATTAAATAAATAAATTAAAACCATCAAAGAAAAAAAACTTACAGGCTGAAATGGGGGAGGGAATGGCGGTCTGAGGTGGCGGCGAGGCGAGGTGGAGGCGGTCAGACGGTGGTGGTTCGGATTTGGGCGGTGGCGGCTCAATTTGCGGCTAGGGTTAACTGAAATCGGGTTTAGAAGGAGATGAGAGAGTAGAAAGAGAAAGGGAGAGGGTGGTGGATGTCGAAGGGGACCCATCGGAGGTGGGCGGTGGACTGGCCAACGGCGCCGTGGACGTGGAGGCGTGGGGCGGCGGTTTTCCTCCCTTCGTCGTTCTTCTCTTTGGTTTTTTTTATTTATTTTAAATCTCGTTCTGGGAAACACGATGGGGGAAGGGAGGGAGTTTAAAAGGGGAGTTGACCGATGTATAGAGATAAAGGGGCAAGGGATTTTTATTATTTTATTATTTAATTTATTCTCCATAAAGTAACTTTAAATTTTGATCTCCAAACGAGACCCACCGCCTGTCATCCTTAGCTAATTACCCCCATTCCGAACACAATGGGATATGTATCGTAAGCCAGTTCGGCTATTTCGATCAATTTCCGTTGAATTTAAAATATAAATCTTTATATATTCAATTTAAACGCACATTTCAATTTACCGGGGCCACATACAGTCTCTAAAAATTCCAGAAAAATTATTTCTAGCTTCATATTAACGATACGATCCTAACCAAACTAATTTCGTCAAATTTGAAGACCGTTTGAAAAATGACCATTTTCCGGTCGATTAAAATCAACTGAAACTGGTCAAACGCGTTTTACTTCGCCACGCTCACATATTGATTCAAAAAATTACGAATTTTGGAATCTAGCAATAACTTGACATCACGGATCCAAGAAAAGTGGTTTCATCGAAAACCGAGGTCGTTTGCAAAATTTCCATTTTTAAGGGCCAGAATTCCATAGCGACTATTCTGAATTTTCAACTGGACATAACTTTTTATTCCCGCTATGAAATTTCAATTTTTCAGATTTGTTGGAAAGATATTCTCAAATAGATTCTAATGTTTTTGGTTTCGCTAAAATCCGGTTTATTTTGAATCATGTACATTCATTTGAACTTTAAAATTGAATTTTCAAACTACCGCGCCATTTTCAATTCCTTTTATAATTATAAATAATTATTTATATTCTATGCCGATCTATATAAATATATACTTTCTAATTCTATTCAAAATAAATTTCTCGTCGTTATTATTTAAAATAATCCATTTTAAATAATCAAAACTTATTAAAATTACCAAAATAAAAATTTTAAATTGGCTAAGATTTTCCGGGTTGTTACATTCTCCCCCACTTAAAACTTTTCATCCCCGAAAAGGAACGAAGCCGAAAGTTGTTTAACAAATGAACTCAACTTTCATTATTTTCATTACGGCTTAGGTTCTTCAACTTTTCAGTTTCTAAGAACTTTTCAAGTTTTTCAAAAATTTGGCTAATGCCCTAAATTTTCGAAAAATTTCACCATAACCTCCCCTGCACTGGGAGCTTTGGGATATTTCAAATAGCCTCCCACGGCCCTCACTAATCCAAAAGAAAAAGAAAAACCCAAGCGGCTAGCCAATCGGCTCATAAAATCATCCAAACCCAAAGAATTACAATAAACATGTACCTATTTGTCTGGCAAACAATTTTATTCCTCTTCTCTAGCCTCCTTGCTATGACCTGTTCAATGTAAGTACATGTATATGTATGCAAATACGACAAATTTTCAATACAATTCACTATTTGGTTCAATTTGGCTAAAGGTTCAACATTCAATTAATCAAAACAGAAATCAAACAACACAATCAGCAATCAATTAGTTGATTAACATTTCAAATTCATAATTTTGATATATAGTCAAAAATCACATTTTTGATGCCAAATCACAATAATAAGCCCTAACTAGTTTTGGTTCTCACACCAGTCAATTGGAAATATATAGAAATCCCACTTTCGAAACTCGATCATAAATACTGGTAATGTGATCACAATTACCAGTATCATCCCCGGGCGACTAGAGTGTGATTCTATATCTATCTAGTATATTAAAACTTCAAATACACGCGGATCGGACGTATATGCAAATATTTATATGTTGGATCGTCCAAATTCAATATAAAAATAATATTCAATTATGAATAATTGATTTATATTTTCAACACAAAACTCGTTTTCAATTTTTATTTTAAAAACATCACTCTTCACACTCGTTCTAGGATACTACTAATCCCATCTCGAACGAGTCATTCTCTTTGGATATTACTAATCCAAACTCTGATGGATTCTCTCGTTTGGTTCTAACGTGTCTTGTTCTCTGAGCTTTGTAAACCAAAGTTGTGATACCACGATGAAATGACCCGAACTTCCTAGTGAAGGAAAGCACGGATTGAATTGAGGACAAGACGCATCAGAACACAAACAGAAGAACATTTCATTGTATATTACAATAATTTCATCAGAATACAAGAATATACTGAGTATGAATAAATATTATACATCCGAAAATATCAGAGATTAAAATACATTACTGCAGCGAAAAAATAATACAATACACAACTGAAGGAGATATATGGATACAAAGCTTTACGAATATCATTCCAGCTGTAAACCAGGGTCCTGTGAATATAAATCTGCAAAACCAAAACTACTAGCTGCCCATGGAAAATAGGGGCACCCAGAGTTTAGGTTAAAACAATAAACTCCAGGTCAGTCATGCGACTGGTGTGAGAACTAAAACAGTTATTAATTTTTATTTTAAAGTTAGGTAAATCAAGGGACCACGCCGTATAGCACGGAACGGGTTTCCTCCCAAGAATACCAGTGCATAAAAACAACAGCAAGATGCTAAATAAATAACAATGAAGCTATTATAAGACCCAGGTCCCATCACATAATGCAACACAAGCCGGAGGATAAGGTTTTACCTTATAATAGCAAAAGAATGCTTGATACGCTAAATCTCATCTTTTATTATTACTATAAGTGTATAGTGTCAAAACAATTTCAATCATAAGTATCAATCAAAGACGGCATGGGTACCATATATCATGTCGCCATATATAGGTTACAATCAAAACCACAAAGTCACGTATTGGAAGTTGGATTTCTGTCTGTGAACCGAGGCAAGGGATCGTCCTCACCGCTTCGAGACGCTCTAGCCCGTGTCTCAGGTCAGAGCTCGAGTGACCTTTGGATCGTTAGGGCCGGTCCACCGATGTGGATTAAACTTAAACCCTAAGCACTGTGTTTCCCCGCCCTATGGGGCATCAATGAGCCAAATGACTCCAACGGACCCGGATCATCCGATCTAACCGAGGCGCCTCGCAATCCATCATCCACATAAGTAAAATGTCAGGCCGTGTGAAACACTGACACCATTCCTAGCTAGAAGAAAATGCATGCCCTCCCTGATGTCCTTCTCCCGTTTCTGGTTCACACCGGGGTATGAGGCTCGCGAATTAACGCTACAAAAAGCTACGCCACAAAGGCCGTGCTTTGATCATCAATCACAAGACTTTGCTTTTCAACAGAAGCCTTGATCATTTGCATCTCAGCATGCCACACAAGCAATTCATGCTATGCAATCGATGTAAATCAATCACACAGAATGCAATCCGATGTCAGACACACATCCATTTACAAGTCCGTTCTGGGTCTGAACAGAACCGGAGAAACCTTATTCCTCGCATATCCATCGATCTCCAAGTACGTCTGGACGATCACCAACTGATTCCCTCCTCTTGGGTGTACAGCCCAATCAAGATCATCAGTAATTATCCAAACGATGTGAAGACCTCCGGTCTTCGACCACCGTCTTCATCCTCGACTCCTCATCGAATCAGTTATTCAGAATGGGATAAACCCGGTCTTTCTGAATAACTCGTGTATATAATAAACAAGTGTTACACAAACACAACATACGCCTCATTCCAATTCAGAATATTCTTTTATTGAAATATTCACATTATTAGGGAAAGGTTCCCATTAATTTTATCAAAGATAAATTCTTTTAAATTTATTCTTTAATCTTCTTTTGGATTTCAATTCAAGCCAAATTATGGTTTGTCCAAACTAGTCTGGATTAACGAACCTCACCGAAGTAATCATTTGTTTTAAATTTCCCAATCCCAACATATTCATCCCATGAAGTAAAACTGGTAATACTTCATATCTAACACCACGGTGTTATCGGTAAATTCAATTACCATTTCACGTTCAAATCTAATAAAAGATTTAACTATCGTCTGGAGTAAAACTAGTGGTACTTCATTCTCGATCATTTCTTGAATTTGATAATTTTAATTATCAAATTCACTTTCCAATCTAATTAAATATTCATTAAAACTCCATTTGGTTTTAATCTTCCCAAAAATCGGTATCAATGATTATTTAACTTGGGAAATTATATCATGTCTTTAACTGGGTTAAAGAACCAATGTCATTTAAAACACAGTTCACGATAAACCCAAAATCACATTTCATTTCCATCAGCCTTTAACCATAAATTAGTAAGTGAACAATTCCCTAAGTAATAACCCCGAAGGCCGAAACCAACATCAGATCAATACCCAGGAAACCACTCAACTTAACCAATCTCCAGTTAGTTTCTGATTTTCTTAGCTCCGTTGGGTCTAAGAACAGTGTTATTAAAGATACCATTCACGACAACCCAAATCACATTCCATTATTATCGGATTAAAGAACAAATGTTATTTAAAACACTGTTCAAGATAAACCCAAAAATCAATTCCAAATCAATTCCAATTAAATATCATTTAATTGGTACAGTTCATTAAATCTAAATAAAAAGACTTAATCTTTTCCTCAACTGGGTTTAAGAACAGTGTTAATGAAGACACCATTCACTACAAACCCAAATCCCATTTGATATTAAATACAAGGCTCTGAATAGAAAATATATTGGCTTATATTCAATATCAAATACTATAATCAATAAATATTGTATTGGAAATAATGATATAAATATATCTTTCAAATTTCCATAACAATATCTGTATAATCACGAAATCCAACATCGAAATATTCCGAAGATAATTTCGATTCAAATCCATTTCCAATTTATTTTATTGGAAATTCTTTTTATTTTCAAAACCATTTTAAATCCACTTTATTTATTTTAAAAATAATTGGGATTATAATTCTAGTTCAAAACTAGTTCATTTCGATAAAAATCTATTTTTATCTTTTCAAATTTGAAATTTTTCATCCCAATTCTTCTCAAATCATTTCTTATGATTCTACACTAATTATTGATATTTTTAATAATTTTATCAAGGCCCGTACAGTCGATTTCCATCAACGGCCATCGAACAACACTTACAACGACCTTTTCCAAATTTGATTTGGACATAATTCTAAATCCAACCGTTAGATTTCGAATTTCTAATATTCGTTAGAAAGCTCTTTTCGATACGAACCCAACGGTTCCGGTTTTAGGAGAATCCAACGGTCGGATCTCCCGTAATGTCCATTTGAAGTCAATGGTCGAATTTCGCGAACTGCCGCAGTGCGGCGCATTCTATTCAGGCCATTATATTATATATATATATATATATAATATAATATATAATATATATATTTCGTCGATTTCCATTTAAAACGTATTTTATAAATCGTTTTAAATTCATTTTCAAAACGATTTCAACTTCCATCTCAAATTCAAATCAAAATTGAATTTTCGATTATAAATTCGTTTTAAATTCATTTCAAATCGATTTCAATTCAATTTCAATCCGTTTTAAATTCAATTCAAAACGATTTCAATTCTATTTCAATTTATTTCAAATCTCAAATCTATTTCAATTCAATTTGAATTTCAAATCTTTTCAATTTAATTCGAATTTCAAATCATTTCAATTTAATTTGAATTTCAAATAATTTCAATTTAATTCGAATTTCAATTCAATTCAGCTTAATTCGAATTTTAATTCAATTCAATTTAATTCGAATTTCAAATCTTTTCAATTTAATTTGAATTTCAATTCAATTCAATTTAATTCGAATTTTAATTCAATTCAATTTAATTCGGATTTCAAATCTTTTCAATTTAATTCGAATTTCAAATCTTTTAAATTTAATTCGGATTTCAAATCTTTTCAATTTAATTCGAATTTCAAATCTTTTCAATTTAATTCGAATTTCAAATCTTTTCAATTTAATTCGAATTTCAAATCTTTTCAATTTAATTCGAATTTCAAATCATTTCAATTTAATTCAAATTTCAAATCTTTTCAACTTAATTTGAATTTCAATTCAATTCAATTTAATTCGAATTTCAATTCATTTCAAAATATCAGATTTTGAAATCACTTTCGATATTCATTGTAAAATGAATAAAATCGACAAAATTCCCGTTCGTGTTAAAATGGCGTTTAACTACTTAACATGGCTTCACATTTCAATATTCACTGAATATTATTTTAAAATATTCGATAATTCTAAACTGGAATCAGACACAGTCAATTACCATATAATGTTGATTATATGGATTTCACACAACAAATGTGTATAACAACAATGAAAACAACAATCCATCATCCAGAGTGCATTCTACACTGTATAAGCATCAAATATAAATAGTTAACGCTTATAACAGCCTGTCAATCTATCGATCGACATACAACTAATTATTGGGATTAGTGTATGTCCAATATCATCCCTTACCCGTGTGGGGTTTCAAGCAATCAAACACAGGTTTTATTTGTGTAGTTGGGCGATGTGTAAAATTTATCGTCCCAATCAATATTAATCAAATGTGTGTATATAAACAAATCGTCCGATTTGTTTATAAATATTTATTTTATATACACATTAAAAATTATATTTTTAACTATAAAATATTTATTTCCATTCCACATCACACAATTAATTTTCACAACACATCAATCGAACAAACAAGTCATCCATGGTCTGTGGACGACGGGTGTCGGGTGCTGCTAAGCACCGTCTACATCCTAGTATATACTTCAAACTAGAAAATAAATTAAAAGTGAGGAGTTCTCACCTTGGGTTCCACTTCGCCATTTCATTTTTGAATTTCTGAACCGTTTGAATTCCATTTTGATTTCAATCCGTTCCATCGCCCTCTGTTTCACGCAGTTGATATTAAAAATCACATTTTTTTCATTATGCTTTACATATAAAAATCGCATTTTTATATCGTTGCCATGTATGTAAAATCACTTCTTTACATTGTGGTTATATATATATAAATCACTATTTTTATTTCTACTTCATATATATAAAAATCGAATTTTTAACACTACTTCATTAGAAAAATCAAACCTTTACTTCATTAAAAATCAAATCTTTACTTTAATGAAAACATTATAAAAATCACATTTTTATTTCGCTATTTCATAAATAAAAATCCAGCCTTTATCGCTATGAAAACATTATAAAAATCGAATCTTTATAACTCTAGTTCGTATATAAAAATCGAATCTTTATAACTCTAGTTCGTATATAAAAATCGAATCTTTATAAATCATTATCCTATAAAAAAAACGTATTTTTATAAATAAAAATCACAGCTTTTAAATAGAAAAAAATCAAAGCCTTCTTTACAAATAAAATCAAACCTTTCATGATATTAAAAATCAAGTCTTTCATGATATATAAAAAAATTAAATCTTAACAATGATGTTCTACATAAGAACTAGTTTTTTTATCTACTTAAAACTGATTACATTAAATAAATAAATTAAAACCATCAAAGAAAAAAAAACTTACAGGCTGAAATGGGGGAGGGGATGGCGGTCTAAGGTGGCGGCGAGGCGAGGTGGAGGCGGTCAGACGGTGGTGGTGCGGATTTGGGTGGTGGCGGCTCAATTTGCGGCTAGGGTTAACTGAAATCGGGTTTAGAAGGAGATGAGAGAGAAGAAAGAGAAAGGGAGAGGGTGGAGGCTGTCGAGGGGGGCCCATCGGAGGTGGGCGGTGGACTAGCCAACGGCGCCGTGGATGTGGAGGCGCGGGGCGGCGGTTTCCCCCCCTCCGTCGTTCTTCTCTTTGGTTATTTATTTATTTATTTTAAATCTCGTTCTGGGAAACACAATGGGGGAAGGGAGGGAATTTAAAAGGGGCGTTGACCGATGTATAGAGATAAAGGGGCAAGGGATTTTTATTATTTAATTTATCATCCACAAAGTAACTTTAAATTTCGATCTCCAAACGAGACCCACCGCCTGTCATCCTTAGCTAATTACCCCCATTCCGAACACAATGGGATATATATCGTAAGCCAGTTCGGCTATTTTGATCAATTTCCGTTGAATTTAAAATATAAATCTTTATATATTCAATTTAAACGCACATTTCAATTTACCGGGGCCACATACAGTCTCTAAAAATTCCAGAAAAATTATTTCTAGCTTCGTATTAACGATACGATCCTAACAAAACTAATTTCGTCAAATTTGAAGACCGTTTGAAAAATGGCCATTTTCCGGTCGATTAAAATCAACTGAAACTAGTCAAACGCGTTTTACTTCGCCACGCTCACATATTGATTCGAAAAATTACGAATTTTGGAATCTAGCAATAACTTGACATCATGGATCCAACATCGTTTGCAAAATTTCCGTTTTAAGGGCCAGAATTCCATAGCGACTATTCTGAATTTTCCACTGGACCTAACTTTTTTATTCCCGTTATGAAATTTCAATTTTTCGGATTTGTTGGAAAGATATTCTCAAATATATTCTAATGTTTTTGGTTTCACTAAAATCCGGTTTATTTTGATTCCTGTACATTCATTTGAACTTTGAAATCGAATTTTCAAACTACCGCGCCATTTTCAATTCCTTTCATAATTATAAATAATTATTTATATTCTACGTCGATCTATATAAATATATACTTTCTAATTCTATTCAAAATAAATTTCTCGTTGTTATTATTTAAAATAATTCATTTTAAATAATCAAAACTCTTTAAAATTACCAAAATAAAAATTTTAAATTGGCTCAGATTTTCCGGGTTGTTACATCATTGGAAATTCTTAATTGTAATATAACCATTCTAAAAATCCTTTTATTTATTTAAACAATAAATATATTAGTCATTCTGATAAAGATATCATATATCTTTATAAACTTGGAATTTTTATCAAAAACCCTTTTAAATCATTTATTATGATTTAACATAATTTCTCAAAATCTTACTATTGGATTTAAAATCTTAAATACTCATTGGAAAACTCTTTTTGATACGAACCCATAGGTTCTTGTTTCAGAAGAATCCGACGGTCGGATCTTCCGCTATGTCAAATCAAAGTTAACGGTCGAAATTCGCGAACGGTCGCTGCGCGAAATGTTCTATTCAAACCATTATAAATATATAACATATATTTCCTTTCTAAACATATTCTAAAATGTTTATAAATTCGTTTATAAAACGATTCCAACTTTTATTTTAATTTTAAATCCAAATTGAATATTCTATCTGTTATCATATTAAAATAATATTATTTTGAAAATATTAATTTTGAAATCAGCTCTTTTAATATTCATTATAAAATGGATAAAATAAATCGATAAACATGTTCGGATTAAAATGGCGTTGCTATTTAAAACAGATTAAATAGCCCAATTCATTATCTTATTCATTTATATTTTATACTGGGCCAAACCTCCCACATTAAGCCTGCGACTTGTGGATGCTGGATATGCCGGTTGGTTCCAGGAAGACTTATCCCACAAGTTGGGCTTAACCTCGTGTCATGGCCCGTTTCGTATTTGCGCACCTAGACCCCTCACATTAGGCCCAACATTTGTGGCTGCGGGATATGCCGGTTGGGTCCGTGCAGACTTCCACCACAAATGTAACCTAACCTCGTGTCCAAGTACAATTGTAATTTATAATTATGATTATTTCATTGGGAAATATTATTTTAAAACATCCTTTATTTTAAAATATCTTAATTTTAACATATCTCCTATTTTAAAATATAACTTTATTAAAATATTCTACATAATAAAAATATGATCTTTTTATTAAATTTTTAAAAATACTTTGTTTCCAAATATCCTAACTTACATTTCAATTTTTAATAAAAATTGAACTTTCCATATTATTATAATATAATAATAAAAATCTTTTCAAAATGTTCAATTCTGAAATCAATCTTTTTATTTTAACATATGACAATTAAAAATGTAATCTTTTAATTCAATCCTTTTTATGGTAACTTTTTAACAATAAAGATAAAATATTTTTAATTGAACCTTTTCATTGTAACCTTTAAATAATAAAGATATAATCTTTTTAATTGTCAATATCAAAACCATCATTTAATTACCTAATTGAATATTCGATTAAAATATTCTTTTAATCCTAAATTGGAATAAGACCCAACAATTTCCATATAATTTAATTACATGGATTTCAAACATTGCATTAATTCCATAATAATGACAAAATATTCAAAAAATAGCCAAAGTGCAATTTACAACTAAACACAAGGGTGATGTGTAGTCAAATATCAACCCAAGACCTGTGTGGGGTTTCAACCAACACAAATTCGAATAATATATTATTAATTGTGCTTTTGGACGATGTGTGAAAATTTATCGTCCAATCAACATAAATAAGTCAGGAAACTTGTTATGGCTATGTAAACATGTTTTTGGAAAATTAAAAGTAATAACATTATTATAACATGCTACATGATTCCAATTCCAAACATTTCACCATATAACATCCAAATCAACATTTATACAACAAACAATAATTCCAACACAGATAATTAATCTAAATTTAATTATAAAAGAAATAACTATTCAGAAATTTGAATGAGATAAAAGTCCTCACTCCATTTAAGTGATACAAAGATGAATGTTTGGTTACATTCTATTAAATTTGACAAAATGAAAGTTTATTTATATTCTTATTCAAATTAGACAAAAATGAGTGTTTAGTGTCATTATTTTAAATTGGAAAAGAATAAATGTTTTTGTCTACTTCTAATTAAATGACAAAGTGAATGTTAAATTTCATTCTTTCTCAATTTAGACAAAAATGAATGTTTTTATTTACAAAATGTATTTCTTTCTATTCATGTATTTATTTGCAAATAGTTTGCAAATAAAAATGTCATCTTTTTTTACCCATGTTTTTATTTACAAATAAAAAGGCAAATAAAAAAAAAGTACTTCTTTTAATTATATTTCTATAATCATATTTTTACCTACAACTAAATCGTAAATAAAAAATGTCCTTTTCAAAATCAGGTTTCTATAATCACATTTTTATGGTGTCAATCAAATTTCACAAAAATGTATACTTTGATGGTGTCAATCCAGTTTCACAAAAATGTACACTTTGATGGTGTCAATCCAATTTCACAAAAATGTATACTTTGGGTGTAAATTCTATTACAACAAAATTGAATATTATGATGTCATACTATTTTAACAAAATGTATATTTTGAGTGCCATTCATTACAACCAAGATGACTATTTTGATGTCATTTCTAATTACACAAAAATGTCTATTTTGAGCTTCGAAAAATGAATCTTTTATTTTTAATAAAAATTGACCCTTTTTAATTTCTACGTAATTGACAATGGAAAATGTCCTTTTTGTTTTCAACAAAAAGCAATGTTAATTTTTGTCCTCTTTATTTTAACTAAATTTCAATGTAAAATTTGTCATTTTTGATTTAACAAGAATAACGATTTTATTTTGACAAATCAAACCTCAACCCAATGGTATAATTTGATTCAACAATTTTGTTTCAACACCAATATCATCACATCAACAAATCCACATAACAACCTCAATTAATTCAAATTTCATAGCAATCAACAATATGGGTTTCACAACATACATATATAGAATTCACATAGCGAGGAATAATTTAATTTTAATGATTAAATATAGAAATCTCACCGAATGCTTTCCACTCTACCAAAAGTTTAGACGAGCTCCAAATCTGTTTTAGTCAATTTCATCATGTAGATCTCATCGCTACGAATCCAATGCTATTTAAATCATTCAAATCGGTTTCTATTTAAGAGAATTATAGAGTTTTAAACATTGTGTTACATAGATAATTAAATTTAAATTTAAAATAAACCTAATTACCCCACTTAGTTAACCATGTCATTAGAGAACCACTAATCATTGTTCTCCTACAGTTTCATATGAACCCAAAAACCCGCTCCACCTTGGACCAAAATCGCACCACTTTCTACCACGCCAAACCCAGATCGACACGCACCTCCTTGCGCGCCGCTACAAGCTCCAACACCTCCCTTGACCGCAGCCACCTCGGTGGGCTATGATTCACCAGAAAACAGTTTACAGTCGACGCCATTAAGGTGAAAAATCGAACAGCTCGTGCCGTTTCATTCGATCATGGCTGTTGGTTATAAAGACCTTTTTGAGCTTAACGTCCTTTCATTTGAAGTTGTTCGAAGTTGTTGAGGGGATGGAGAGAAAACTCAGGAAGAAGAGGGAAGGCGCAGGCCATTGATTTGAAGATAAGGCGGCGGCTGTGTTTTTAGAGTGAATTAGGGTTTTGGTTTCATTTTAGGGTATATATACATTTATTTAATTCTCTTTTTTTTATATAATATTAATTACTACTTAAATTTATTCAGATATGAAACTTCTCAAATTTGCTAATTAATACTTACTATGATTTCCTCTTTTTACGTTACATGGAAAATGAATTGCTGACTAAAGCTGAGGTGACATATTTATTTCTCATATATATTTCAAAAAAAAAATTATAAAGAAAATAGAAGAAACGGAAAGAAATGAATGCATATCTTATTGTTTAATGATGACTACATGAAGGTTATGTGATTTTTTTTTAAATTTCAAGACATATAACATTAAATAACATAATGACACTACATATTTATCTAACATAATGACATGTAATAATTTATTCAGAATCTACCTATTATTTTGAATCAACATATTCAATGCTTATGCAAGAATAAATAAAATATAAATATACATACATAGAGTTGATTTGTTTATGAGGAGAGATAATTAAAGAAAAAAAACAAGGAAAAATAAAAGGATGTAAGTTTAAGAAATAAGAATACATGTGTGAAGTGAAATGAATTAATAGAATGAAGAGTAATAAATTACTAGATAAAGAAAATAAATGAATGTGTAATTAATGGAGAGTGGTGAGAAAAGAGGTAGAGAATTTGATAAAATTGGAAAAAGAAAAGAAAGCTAAATAAACTTGCATGAAATGTGAATAAGAAAAGAAATTAAATGCGATTTATTATTAATTATCATAAAACTCCTATATTGAAGTTTTTAACAAAGCAATGACTCAACTACTGTTTTCTTTTTTTTCAATTGTTCAAAGTCAATTATTACAAATATACATACAATTTGATACGAATTTCAATTTTAATAAATTGCTATTTACAAATATATTTTTTTTAAATAAATTTGAAATCATTCATAAATAATATCATAATTCTATTTAATTTTATTCTTTATTAAGTTCAATAATTTAATTTAATAGTGGAATTTAAAATTCTGATGCATTTTCTAACAAAATTTCTTAAAATAATTTTTTTAAATTGGCTCCAAAATTCCGGGTTGTTACATCCATCCTTAGAACTTTTGCTGAACACATGTGGCAGTTTTCTCTGTCTTGTAGATAGTGTATGCTGATTTCTCCTTTTCATGTTTTGTTGTAGCAAGTTTGAATGCCTAAGAGATGTTTCACCCTATTGTAAATTCTCCAGAAGTTCAGCCATAGAAGTCTCTGCAGTGCTTTGACCATGAGACGCGGCTTTAATAAACAGCTCATCGCCACCCTTCAGTGTATTGCTAAGTAACTCAGTTTTTATTGGGTCATCGTCGTAACTAGCATTTTCATGACCAGAAGACTTGAGCTTTTCTTTGCCTTTATTACCTCATATGATATTGAATCCTCAAAATATTAACTTAGATTCTTGGTACTTGAAACAAACTAAATTAAGGTATCTTCCCCAGCATAAGCTCCACAAGTTTCAGTTACATAACCAGGTAGCAAGTCTTTGAGATTCGTCATTATATCCAGCCTTGCATCCAATGGCACAATTGGTATTCTCTTTCACTTTATAAGAACGACAAGATGAAATTTTGAATCTATAAGGTATACTACTGCTGATTGTTTAAAACCATCCATCCAGTGAGTGAAGTGCAATCAACTACGTAATCGACAAACAATAATTACTTTGAAATCAACAAAAAGGAAAAGAAGAGTGCAAGGTTCTCGGCCCTTCGAAATAATAGAAACTAATATATCTAGGATGGTATTGCTATTAATAAAGCGGCATAACTCTCCTTTGCCTACGTCAATCTCAGTTATAATTTCCATCTTAGATAGTCTTTTATCTTTGATTGAATCTGCAAAAGAGATGCTCAAGAAGACCAGTTACTGAGGTCAAAGTCACATGAAATTCAATTACTGAGACTCCTTTAATGGTCTAAAACTATATGTTTTACTTTATTTTTCCCAACTTTGCATCAATGTTCTCTGTAAGTTGTTCTATGAACAAATATTTATGTTTTTGAGTTTTGACATGAGTAATTTTCAGCGGTGCGGTTATTTTGTTTATTTTTGATTCTTTATGGTTTATAGCTTTATTGATTAAAATGAGGAGATTGGTGCTGAAATAGCTCTGTTTCTTTGATTCATTCATTGCATATTTTCCCATTTTCATTCCCATGCAGGAATTATTGCTATGCCTTATATAAAAAATAATTAACTAGATAAATTTGAGATGCACTAACAAAGTAGATATGAGTGCCTGTGTAACATAGAACTTAGTTTTGTACTAACAAAGTAAATGTACATGCTTCTTTTTTATTTACTTAAAAATGAACATAATAATTATTGAATGTGTATGACAATGTAAGGGTACAAGCTAGGTAGAATATACAGGAACAATATCGTAATGCATCTAAAATGAATAGAGGGAAAGGCCGTGAACATGACAAATTTGCAATAATGCTAAGAAAAAGTGGAAAATCAAAATGACAACTATTCAAAATATTCCTAGAATCAGACAAAATTGCAATAATGCTAAGACAAAGTGGAAAATCAAAATGATAACTTTTCAATAAGATCCTAGAATCAGAAACCAACAAGCAGTAATTCAATAAAGAATCCACGTAGAATACCCGAAACAGTTTCAAGACTATTATTTGAGTCTTTTTTTTTCAAAAAAAGGGAAAATAGATATTAACATATTACAAAAAATGTGCATCTGTTTCTTCTTCTTTTTCCTTGATAATAAAAGCCATGATATATGCGAAGTCTCCCTTCAAATTAACTTATGTTTTTTATTACTTCATAATTCAATTTCTACAAAAAATAAATTAAAGGCACTACACACACACATACACACACACACACAAAAGGTAGGACGGGATGGTATTAAACTTTCGACAAAAAAGTTCCCTGGCTATTTTAGCACTTCAAGTATATATAACCATATAAATACATCACATTCTACCTTCTACGCACGTTTCATTGGAACTAATTAAGGAAATTTGATACGGCCTAAAAGCATAAAGCAGTTAAGGCAATTTATGCTATATCACCATCCATGCTCCCCTATGCACGTTTCAATGAAACTACTTAAGGAAAGAAAATTTGATAAAGCCATTTGAGCAAATATAAGCATAAAGAAGTTAAGACCATTTCTCCAATATCAAAGATTTCATAAGAAGGTATCCATTTGCTATTACATAACTCAAAAAGTAGAAGTTTGAACATATTTCAATAGTTTTCTCTTATAGCGTTAAAATGGAGAACATCCAAAGAAATTATTGGCAGCACCATTGTCTGTTTTCCGCACATAACCAATGCATCAAGGGAACTGTAACACCCCGGATTTTTGAATAATTGAATTAACTAAATTAAAGAATAATTAATCTTAGACGTGAGAATTATGGGAAATGGGTTGCGCCATTGTGTTCGTCTCGGAATTCTGGTCGAAATAGAGTCCGAGTTTGCGGGAAACAGGTACCAGATGAAGGAGTTATGGACAAACGAAGTTTGGTGGCAAAACAAGAAAGAAAGAAGGAAAAAAAAGTATACTGGCGCACTTGGGAAGTGCGCCAGTACATTTTTGGCTTGGTGCACTTCCCCAGTGCGCCCAGGCCGAGAGGAAACCTGCACAGCTTCCTGGTTTAGTCCGATCGGTGTTCTGACCCATTGTTGAGTCCTTTCTGACTCTTTGCTGAGTCATTAGGGCTGACTCATCACCCTATCATGATTGAACAGTTTTGATTAACCCTAAGATCATCCGACGGCTTAAATTAATTCATAACTCTATAAAAAGACCCATAGACTCAAACCCTAAATCAGAATTAAAATTGAAACTATGGCCGTCATGCTGTTGCCTTGAACCCTAGAGTAGCCGCCACCAAAATTAAGAGGAAGAACAACAAATCAAATCAGAACTACTCAACCCTAACAACGAATCTTCATCAAAGGAGACCTAATACAACTCCAGAAATCAGAATCCAGAAATCAAGACCGCGTTTGAGTTGTGAGTTCGATAGTTTTAACAAAATAATTAATAAATTAATTGGATTGAGTTATAATGCGGATAATTTGGATGTGATATGAATTGTTGATTTCATATTGTAATTATGTTATAGAACTATGTTGTAATTTTGTGATGTTATCATTTATGTGATAAATTCTGTGACGCTATGTTGAGATGTTATCATATATGTTGTGATCTATGATGCTATCATCCATGTTATAATCCTAGGATTGGCTTATGTTTATTTGAATCATCACGTTTCTTATGCTAGTTTGTTGTATTGACTTATATGATAAATCATATGTATGCAAGTTTAGACTTTGATTCAAACATGAATCATATAAAAGTTGGGTAGAATTGTATGTGAATTTATATGATTATGACATCTAGTTTATGTGAGAATTTAATTAGAGATTTGGCTATGACATATACTAAATTCTACATGATACTTTACATGTTAGATGCTAGTTTACCGCATTATTGCGATGTATAAATCACCTATGTAAGTTTGTGAGTTGGATATGAATCATGTTATGCAAGTTTATGATATTACCCATGCAAATATAGATCTATGTCATATGTTATTTATGCAAGTTTGTGGCCATTATCTCATCAAGTTCACACCTTTAGATTTGGATCCATGACATATGATGTTTATGCAAGTTTGTGGCCATTATCTCATCAAGTTCACACCTTTAGATTTGGATCCATGACATATGTTATTTATGCAAGTTGTAATTTTGGCCTATGCAAGTTTTAGATGTAGAACATCATTCACATATGCAAGTTCACCCCTATGTTAGATCTATGTCTTGACTATATGTATATGTTGTGATGTTTTTCTTTTACTTCATGAGTTAGACTATTCGAGTCTAACGTATATCTCACGTTAAACGAATAAACGTACTACGTGGGGTAAAAAGGGGATAATGTTAAAAAGATTTAATTGGCATAAAAGCCTTAAAAGGCATAAAATATAATTGTGGTGAAAATTGGTATGATTTTACATACCATAAATGGATGGACATAATTGAGTCAATTATGGACATCGTTAAATTTGGAATTGATTGATAATTTGAATAGGGAAAGTAATTCAAATTGGGGAATGATTAATTAGGAGTAATTAATCGTCTAAGACACGAGGTTAGACTCTTTTGTGGTGTAAGAATGCCCGGACCCGCCCGGCAAATCCAGCTGCCACAAATGCCAGTCTAATGTGAGAGGTCTTAGGCACAAACTAAATACGTAACAGTTATAAAGACACGAGGTTAGGCTCTTTTGTGGTGTAAGACTGCCCGGACCCGCCCGACAAATCCAACCGCCACAAATGCCTGTCTAATGTGAGAGGTCTTTATGATGTTACGGTCTTAATGAATTAAGAAACACTTAACCAGATAAGCATGTTGTGGGACATGAGGGGGTTAAGTGGGTGCCTTGGGTTGAATGTGGAATCTAGTGTGTGCCTTGGGTGGCATTTGGAAATACGATTAGAAACACTTAACCAAAATATGAAACATGTAAGTGAACATGAATAAGAAGTGGGTTAAGTGGGATGTACTAGAGGGGACCAAGCTTAGGTGGATAGCTTGTGTCAAGTAATGGGGGCCCGTTTCAACCAGTAACCCATACGTATCTTTGTGGGCTCGACCCAAGTCGAGGACGGGACACGCATACTGGGCTTGAGTGTAAGAGGCCAAACCGGGTTAGCGGTGGCAACGCAAGTCCAATGGGTTCATATGCGTGTGTGGACCCGGGCTGGTAGGTAAGACGTTGTTGCATCGTGTAGGTATAAGCCGTGCATTCTTGGTGGTATCGGGTTGCCACTCTGGGGAGTGATACACCCCACTATGGGTCCAGCACAGGTATCTACGAGTTAGGGAGCCGATCGCTTGGGGGTAGTGGGTACACCTAGTGGAGATAGGGGCAGACGGCACCTATGAAGGTAGCTAGGGGTGCACGAAACTACCAATATTATTGTTAAGTCTGTAGGCGGGATCAACCTTAGGGTGACTAGTGGTGGTGCAGTATACTAGTGGCGGTGTACTATAGCAATTATCCTATAGTGTTAGAGTAGTTTAGTAATTATCTTAGTGGGTTAGGTGCGCTTTAACGATATCTTTGTTCATCTTGTTTCCTTGTTTACTCTGCCATACTCAATGGTTCATGATCATTTCCTTATTTTCCAACTTATGCCTTAGCCTAGTTACTTTGTTAATTATATTGTTAGAATTATCGCACTCGCCAGACTTTATGTCTGACCCCCTTTGTTTCCACCTCTTTTCTTCCTTTTCCCCCCAGGTTCTAAGGGTGGAACTAGTACTAGTGGAGCTTGATTGGGATCTCTTTGGGAGCACTTGGATCTGGATTGCTGAAGTAAAGTTCAGCCTATCATTTTCCTTATGGCTATTTGTTTTATTGGGATTATGTACTTTGTTTTATCAAGATGGATATTATGTACTTGACTTTGGTTTATGGTTATTGATGATGTAACCAAACATATTTACCTTCTGCTGCAATAAATAAAGTTTTAAATTTTCAAGTACTGCTTTATATCTGTCTTGTCATGATTTTCTGTTCTATATTCACTTAAAATGCTCCATGGAAGTTAATGCATTCCCTTTGCGAGTGACATTAATGGACGTGGGGTGTTACACGTGGTATCAGAGCTGAAGGATACCAGAACAGATAAGATATTTTGAAAAACTATTTTTCAAAAGCATATTTATAAAGAAACTTTCAAAAACATGTTTGTAGAAGAGTATTTTTGAACGAAAGGTTTATTTTAAAGAACATAATCCCCAAGAGCCATATATCCTTCCTTCGATTCTCCGTTTTGAATCTCTTCCTCTTTCTCTTTTTGAGTTCTTTCCCCCCCTCCGCGTATAGATACTTTTTCTAATATAAATAAGGACTTCCATACGGAGGACGGAAAACCACTTCAAGGAACTTAGACATTTGTCGGGCTAGAAGTTAGTCCAAAGAAGTGGAGGGCATGTTGGTACCTTTAAGATAGAAGATGGGAGGAAGGTTCAAATGGCCATTTGGTTAATAAAGGACGAAACCTCATCTTGGTAGGAGGACACGAATGGAGAATGTGAAGAAGAAGGCTAGTTGTTTTGGAGAAATAGGACACCTTAGTATTGTCCAAAGAGGCAAGGACAAAGTACAGGATCTTCTGGAGGGTAGTTGTATTCCCTCACGGCTGGTATACCTGATGGGGGTAGGACCGTCTAGGTTGAAATTTGGTTTTCTTTATCATCCTGTTTGAACTTTGTTTGATTCTGGCACTTCATAGTATCTGCTTCGTTAGTTTGAACACTGCACCTAAATACTAGTCTAGTTGAGGATCCCATCCTAGTCTCAAATCCTGTTGGTGGTTCGGCTCATCCTTCAATGGTTTGTCGGGATTTGAGAGTGTCTATCTTGGGCATTGGATTTGAATGAAACGCCTTTGTCCTTGGTTTCACGGGCTATAGTTTGATTCTAGGGGTGGATTGGCTAGCCAGGCGGGGTGCCATCCTAGATTGTGAAAGGAGGGTAGTTAGACTATTGATTCGTTATGGAAAGACCCTCATATTTCTTGCGACCCTAGGGGTTCAGTGATGCTTAGCTACCTAGAATCTTCTGACGCATCCAACTATGATTGGGAGTCTGTTTGTGTGGTCCGTGAGTATGGAGACGTCTTTGATAAAGTGCGGGGTTTATCCAGAGGCACGAAATAAGTTTTCATATGTGCTTAATAGATTAAGCAAAGCCAGTTATGTGATCAGCGGTGGTTTTGGAGCAAGACTGGCAAGGACAGCCAGAGTCGGTCAAGTGCTCAATTGGTTGGCCGTCTTACTAGTATCATCTCACGTAGGTCGTCTAAATTCGAAGGAGGTATCCATTGGGTGTTTGTCTGATATTGGTTTAGACCTTTGGGGCTTGCACTTGGGGGATGTCGAGTTCGACTAGGATGGTCTGTGTGAGAGATGGATAGTTGTGACGATTTTGCATGGGATAATATCCTGGTTTTCTCTAGAAGCAGAGAAGAGCATGCCCTACATCTTAGGCAAAGCATAGGGACCCTACAAGTGCACCAGCTTAAAGCTAAGTTGTCCAAAATACCATTTTTGGAGGAAAGAACTGAGGATTTTAGGGCATGTGGTCTCTAGGGAAGGGTGGTATGTTATGGTGGATGGAGTTCTTGGCGTCCTACGATTTCGAGATAGCATATACCCCTGACAAGGGTAACGTTGTGGCGGATGCCTTAAGTAGGAAAAAGTTGACATTGAGTCCTTTGTTTGTCGAGCGACGTAGCTTAGAGTTTATCTCTACCTTTGACTTTAGACCATCCATTGATTTTGTACCCAGTTTGCTAGCGTCCTTGAGGTCAGACCTACGCTTTTGGGATGGGTTGGAGAGGCACAGAGTAATGACCCACAGTTGATGGAGTTAGTAGAGAAGCTCATAAGAGGGGAGTCATCAAGCCACCTAAGTAGGTATACCCTAGATGATAAGGGTTGGTTGCCTAGGGACGATAGACTTTGTGTACCACGGGACGAGAATTTGAGGAAGACTATTCTTGATGATGCACATCGTTCGAAGATGACCATTCATCCCGGCGAGGACAAGATGTACATGGACATGAGACGAGTTTACTTTTGGGCCGGTATGAAGAAGGACATAGTCGAGTATGTCGCTAGATGCTTGGTGTGCTAACAAGGAAAAGCAGAGCAAAAGAAGCCCACTGGATTGCTTCACCCATTGGAGGTCTCAGATTGGAAGTGGGAAAGCATCTCGATGGACTTTGTTGACGGATTACCAAGATCAAGGAAAGGATTGGGCAGATGGCGTATAGAGTGGAGTTACCCGGGATACTCAGTGGTGTACACGATGTATTCCATGTATCACATTTAAGGAAGTACTTGCACGAGACCGCGGAAGTTGTAGAGCCGAGCTTGCTTAGAGAGGTGGAGATAGAGCGTGATGCGACGATTCGACGATCTCCTACGCGCATTCTTGGGTCGGAGATTAAGAAGTTGAGAAATCGAGAGGTCAAACTAGTCAAAGTGAAATGGGGAGCTGATGAGAGCGACGCTACTTGGGAGACGGAAGCGAATATGCGTTCATTGTACCCTTTTATTTTCAAGGGTATGTCTTTTGATTTCTCCTTTATCGCCTACCTTGTACTTATCTTATCTTTAGTATGTCCTATCGTTAGTATCTTTAACCTTTAGATAGGATAGTCCTATGGTTGAAACATGTGTTTGAGACATGTTATGTATGATGGATGCACGTGGATGCAAGTGTTTGCTAGTGGTTGCTCGTGGATGCATATACACACACTTTTGGCACTAGATCGGCTCAGTCACTTCATATCGCATATTGCATATTAATGTGTGCAAATATTTAAGTAATGGATGTATAATGGTTGTACCATCATATGGATGTTGCATTTTGGTGAATGGTTGTGCACAAATGTAGAAATGATATGTATCGATAGGGTTCTTTCGCATACATAATGGACGCATGACACTATCATGGTTTGCATTAAGGAGGTCAACTGAATCAGTAGACAGCCTGATTTTGCATTAGAAAAGGAACATATACACACACTTCTTGCATATGTTCATACGACATTAGAAATTTTATAAGGATAATGGATGCCCGTGTTTGATGGTTGAGTAGATGGTTGTTGAATGATAGGATATGCATTCTCCTTAACTTGGAGATTTCGGGGGCGAAATCCATTAAGGAGGGGAGAATGTAACACCCCGGATTTTTGAATAATCGAATTAACTAAATTAAAGAATAATTAATCTCAGACGTGAGAATTATGGGAAATGGGTTGCGCCATTGTGTTCGTCTCGGAATTCTGGTCGAAATAGAGTCCGAGTTTGCGGGAAACAGGTACCGGATGAAGGAGTTATGGACAAACGATGTTTGGTGGCAAAACAAGAAAGAAAGAAAAACATTATACTGGCGCACTTGGGAAGTGCGCCAGTACATTTTTGGCTTGGTGCACTTCCCAAGTGCGCCTAGGCTGAGAGGAAACCTGCACAGCTTCCTGGTTCAGTCCGATCAGTGTTCTGACCCATTGTTGAGTCCTTTCTGACTCTTTGCTGAGTCATTAGGGCTGACTCATCACCCTATCATGATTGAATGGTTTTAATTAACCCTAAGATCATCCGACGGCTTAAATTAATTCATAACTCTATAAAAAGACCCATAGACTCAAACCCTAAATCAGAATTAAAATTGAAACTATGGCCGTCATGCTGTTGCCTTGAACCCTAGAGTAGTCGCCACCAAAATTAAGAGGAAGAACAACAAATCAAATCAGAACTACTCAACCCTAACAATGAATCTTCATCAAAGGAGAGCTAATACAACTCGAGAAATCAGAATCCAGAACTCAAAACCGCGTTTGAGTTGTGAATTCGATAGTTTTAACAAAATAATTAATAAATTAATTGGATTGAGTTATAATGCGGATAATTTGGATGTGATATGAATTGTTGATTTCATATTGTAATTAAGTTATAGAACTATGTTGTAATTTTGTGATGTTATCATTTATTTGATAAATTCTATGATGCTATGTTGAGATGTTATCATATATGTTGTGATCTATGATGCTATCATCCATGTTATAATCCTTGGATTGGCTTATGTTTAGTTGAATCATCACGTTTCTTATGCTAGTTTGTTGTATTGACTTATATGATAAATCATATGTATGCAAGTTTAGACTTTGATTCAAACATGAATCATATAAAAGTTGGGTAGAATTATATGTGAATTTATATGATTATGACATCTAGTTGAATTTAATTGGAGATTTGGATATGACATATACTAAATTCTACATGATACTTTACATGTTAGATGCTAGTTTACCCCATTACTGCGATGTATAAATCACCTATGTAAGTTTGTGAGTTGGATATGAATCATGTTATGCAAGTTTAGGATATTACCCATGCAAATGTAGATCTATGTCATATGTTATTTATGCAAGTTTGTGGCCATTATCTCATCAAGTTCACACCTTTAGATTTGGATCCATGACATATGATGTTTATGCAAGTTTGTGGCAATTATCTCATCAAGTTCACACCTTTAGATTTGGATCCATGACATATGTTATTTATGCAAGTTGTAATTTTGGCCTATGCAAGTTTTAGATGTAGAACATCATTCACATATGCAAGTTAATCCCTATGTTAGATCTATGTCTTGACTATATGTATATGTTGTGATGTTTTTCTTTTACTTCATGAGTTAGACTATTCGAGTCTAACGTATATCTCACGTTAAACGAACAAATGTACTACGTGGGGTAAAAAGGGGATAATGTTAAAAAGATTTAATTGGCATAAAAGCCTTAAAAGGCATAAAATATAATTGTGGTGAAAATTGGTATGATTTTACATACCATAAATGGATGGACATAATTGAGTCAATTATGGACATCGTTAAATTTGGAATTGATTGATAATTTGAATAGGGAAAGTAATTCAAATTGGGGAATGATTAATTAGTAGTAATTAATCGTCTAAGACACAAGGTTAGACTCTTTTGTGGTGTAAAACTGCCCGGACCAGCCCGGCAAATCCAGCTGCCACAAATGCCAGTCTAATGTGAGAGGTCTTAGGCACAAACTAAATACGTAACAGTTATAAAGACACGAGGTTAGGCTCTTTTGTGGTGTAAGACTGCCCGGACCTGCCCGACAAATCCAGCCGCCACAAATGCCAGTCTAATGTGAGAGGTCTTTATGAGGTTACGGTCTTAATGAATTAAGAAACACTTAACCAGATAAGCATGTAGTGGGACATGAGGGGGTTAAGTGGGTGCCTTGGGTGGAATGTGGAATCTAGTGGGTGCCTTGGGTGGCATTTGGAAATAAGATTAGAAACACTTAACCAAAATATGAAACATGTAAGTGAACATGGATAAGAAGTGGGTTAAGTGGGATGTACTAGAGGGGACCAAGCTTAGGTGGATAGCTTGTGTCAAGTAATGGGGGCCCGTTTCAACCAGTAACCCATACGTATCTTTGTGGGCTCGACCCAAGTCGAGGACGGGACACGCATACTGGGCTTGACTGTAAGAGGCCAAACCGGGTTAGCGGTGGCAACGCAAGTCCAACGGGTTCATATGCGTGTGTGGACCCGGGCTGGTAGGTAAGATGTTGTTACATCGTGTAGGTATAAGCCGTGCATTCTTGGTGGTATCGGGTTGCCACTCTGGGGAGTGATACACCCCACTATGGGGCCAGCACAGGTATCTACGAGTTAGGGAGCCGATCGCTTGGGGGTAGTGGGTACACCTAGTGGAGATAGGGGCAGACGGCACCTATGTAGGTAGCTAGGGGTGCACGAAACTACCAATATTATTGTTAAGTCTGTAGACGGGATCAACCTTAAGGTGACTAGTGGTTGTGCAGTATACTAGTGGCGGTGCAGTATAACAATTATCCTATAGTGTTAGAGTAGTTTAGTAATTATCTTAGTGGGTTAGGTGCGCTTTAACGATATCTTTGTTCATCTTTTTTCCTTGTTTACTCTGCCATACTCAATGGTTCATGATCATTTCCTTATTTTCCAACTTATGCCTTAGCATAGTTACTTTGTTAATTATATTGTTAGAATTATCGCACTCGCCAGACTTTATGTCTGACCCCCTTTGTTTCCACCTTTTTTCTTCCTTTTCCCCCCAGGTTCTAAGGGTGGAACTAGTACTAGTGGAGCTTGATTGGGATCTCTTTGGGAGCACTTGGATCTGGATTGCTGAATTAAAGTTCAGCCTATCATTTTCCTTATGGCTATTTGTAGTATTGGGATTATGTACTTTGTTTTATCAAGATGGATATTATGTACTTGACTTTGGTTTATGGTTTTTGATGATGTAACCAAACATATTTACCTTCTGCTGCAATAAATAAAGTTTTAAATTTTCAAGTACTGCTTTATATCTGTCTTGTTGTGATTTTCTGTTCTATATTCACTTAAAATGGTCCATGGAAGTTAATGCATTCCCTTTGCGAGTGACATTAATGGACGTGGGGTGTTACAGGAACAAATTTTCATGCGTTGAATTTAATAAGATGAAATATTTCTTTTTTCGTCCACTGAACAATTAGGTAACAGAGGCCTTGTTTTAGGAGAACTCATGCAACAGAAAAATTTAGCTTACTTTACATTATTCACCTAAGCGCACGTTAAGGTCACAATTAACATTTCTTTGGAGCAACAACAACAAAATGAGTTCTACATTTCAACCAGGCACATTCACTGAAATATCAAATCGTGATTGCACGCTATCAGCTGGCAATGACTTTCGAACAATTCGGCTATATGTCAAATTGACCAGGTTATGCATGCACAAACTTTTTTCTAACAATTTGTTCCAGCAGCCTGCTGCAGCTGCTATTGCTGTCAGTGGCCTAGCCGCAGTACCCTACTGTTATAGCTTGCAAGCAACAATTTTTAAAAATCAAATAACTGAAAATTGGTGAATTAATTGAACCGAAATTTAACTTAAATAACAATATTTATTATCATGTTTATGGATGTGTCATGGAGCCTGAGAAGATAAAGCAAGATGATGGCATGAATAATTATACATGACCATTGAGTTGAAAGTGCAACAATGGTTCTTAATCGAGAAAATGGATTAAGGATGTACTATTAAACAATGAAGGGGCTTCAATGGTAAAAAAACATGGATAAGATAATACTAAGATTGTATTATTCTCAACCAGGTAAAACCATATCCAGATTTAGAGGGGATTATATTAAGCTTAGAATGTAGACATAGGAAGATGTGATATTTGGGAAATCTACTGGAAAGTTACATGCGATCAAAGAACAATTAAGTTATATGTAATGAGTTACAACTTGTAGTGGTACAGACAGGCACGACCCTTCCAACAAGCGGGGAAAGCAGCGGCTTAGGGCACCGCAAAATTTTGGGCACCAATACTGACCGCTTTGCAATTAAAAAAAATGGCGATGCGTAGCAGCAAAATGATAGAGTCACGAAATAGAATCGAAATTAACCAATAGCTGAATCACGAAAGCTACTCTGGAACCGATGAGCAAAATCGCGTGAAAATAAGGCCTGCTAGCGCAAGTGCCTAGAATAGGCGATCCAAGATTCCAAACAGTAAACTCCAATTGCAGAGGGTCTTCTTCAGTTCTTCCTTGAATCCTTCTTTGGTGTGTATTCCTAATCCTATTATCAACCGAAATCAAGCGTTACTTCCCTTCCATTTTCAAATTTACTAAAAGTGAATTAGTGATAGTTCAATACTGACTGCTAATTGATGAATTGGTGTAAAACTGTTATGTTGTAAAACTATTAATTGGTGAATTGATTATGCAGTAATGTTGTAAAGCTGTTATTTGATGAATTGGTGTGATTATAGGATTACTGAATTAGCGAACACTTACAGTATATTTTATTTACGTTTTTCTTCTTTATTTGATTACATTATTTGGTTCAGTAGCATCCATGTTATGATCATATTGCGCCGATAAACATTACCATATAAAATGAATCTATTCTTATCATATATATGAGTTTTTCTACATATCTTTGGCTTACATTTTGGCTCATTCTTTTGCATTTGACAATCGCCTAATATCCGTTATAATAAGATTTTGATACCTTCTCTTGATGTGAATCAAATTGCACAATTTCTACTACCATCGACTATGCCTAATACTCACTATTACATATTGAAGAATAATTATTGAATAAATGTTAGTATATCCGACAAACAACATTTAACAATTATTGAAAATAATTTTCTACTTAGGTTTTTCCTGCTTTTCACTTATCTGACAAACAACTTCGTAACTCAAAACTAAAAAATTATGCACTTCAATTTCGTTTCCAGTACTGTTACATTTAAATCTCCTTTGCATTGAAATTGTTTCTCCATTACATTTTAGTTTTGACACAACTTCTAAGTCACCAAAATAAATAAATATATCATTACAACGTTGCTATCAGTTTGCACCCTGTTTAAATATTCATTATATTCTCAATTTTCTTTTGTTTTTAACCTCCTTATCACTAGTAAACAAAACACCTCATGCCGGCCATACAAACAAACCCACTGTTGCTGCTCATTAACCATCTATAGTTCGACTACAATCATCACCAGTAAATAAGCACTACATCTGCATAATGTTATATTTCTAGTATTCCCAAATATGCACTGTTCGTCTGCACAACTTCGAACAGTCGTGTCGCCTAACAGGTCGCACTCGTTGCTTTTTTTCATTAATGGGTCACACCCGTTAATTACTGGTTGCGCGTTCACACCTGCTTGCTTCCATAAGTAGTATCTGCTCGCGTTTAACGGGTCGCACCTGCTTCCACCGGCCAGACGTCGCGTTTGTAAAACCTGCAACCTGTTTGCATCTGTAGAAGGGCCACTTTTTCGCTTTCCGCTTTAGCTACCAAAAATCCTAGGACCGACTCTAGGTACAGACGTATAGGCTCAAAATCATAAGTGACTGGTACCGGTTTTTGATTTATGGACGAGGTATACATGTAGTGCGCCAACATTAACTGTAGGAAAAGGTTTGTGTAACAACCCGGAAAATCAGAACCAATTTAAAATGAAGTTATAATATTTAAAATGAATTATTTTAAATAATAACGACGGAAAATTTATTTTCGACGAAGTTAAAACGAGTAAAATTATTTTAATTATATAACGAGCCTGAAATGGCGCGGCAGTTCGAAAATTCGATTTCAAATTTCGAATGAATACACAAAATTCAATATAAGTCAGAATTGGACGAAACAAGAAATATTTGAGTCTGATTAACAATATCTTTCTAACGGATGTAAGAAACTGAGATTTCACTTTAGAAGTTGAAAGATATGTCCAGTTTAAAATTCTGAAAAGTCGCTGTGGAATTTATATATATATATATTAATATATATAAAGTCCTTAAAAATAGTCATTTTGCAAATGACCTCCGTTTTCGATGAAACCACTTTTGTTGGATCTGTGGTGTCAAATTATTGCTAGATTCGAAAATTCATAATGTTTGAAATCAATATGTGAGCGTGGCAAAAGGAAACGTGTTTTAACAGTTTCTGTCAATTTGGATCGACCAGAAAATGGCCATTTCTCAAACGGTCTTCAAATTTGACTAAATTAGTTTTGTTAGGACTGTATCGTCAATACGAAGCTAGAAATAATTTTTCTAGAATTTTCAAAGTCAGTATGTGGCCCCGGTAAATTAAAATGTATGTTTAAATTAAATATATATTGATCTATATTGTAATTTAAATGAAAACTGATCATAATAGACGAATTGGCTTACGAAACATATCCCATTGTGTTCGAAATGGGGGTATTTGGTTAGGGGCGATAGTCGTTGGGGTTCGTTTGGTGTTCGTGTGCAAAACCCTACCTTTTTGAATTAAATGATATTATTTAAATAAATATATATAATTAAAGGAAACCCTATCCTTCTTCCACCCGCCGGCCTTAATCCATTTGAAGGCCAAAACGCTCCGAACCGCTTTCCCAAATCACACTCAAATCGAACGGAATTAAAAGGTGATTTCAACATAGAAATTAGAGAGGAGATCGAGGGCTTTAAAGTGGTACGAGTTTGATGGAGGTTAGCGCATCATGGAGCTCGATTTTTGGCTAAGAACAGTCGGACTTCACATGCAAATCGGTGGTGATTGGGGTCACTAGAGGAGGTGCCGTTCACGAAGGAAGAGGATGAAGCTAAGGCGAGTTGATCACCGGTGTTGGATCGAGGTCCGATCCCCCCAGGCGACGGCTGCGATCAGTTATATCGGTCGAGGTTATTGGGTTTAGACGGTTCGATTTTGCACAGGAATGAAGAAAGAGGAAAGGGTTTAGAGAGATTACAATGTAATTAATCAAATTAATTATATTTTAATTATCTCGAATTATAACCAATGTATTTAACGCCATTCTCTCTCATACGAGGTCAGACTTCGATGATTTCTGATTCGTTGGAATCGTGGCAACGAACACTACGCAATGGAGCTGACCAGAACAGAAACAGAGCACGTCAGAATTTTAGCCAAATTCGAATCAAAACAGAACGGAATTCAGAAATATGGACCATGGACGATTTATTTGATTGTGTTGTGACTGTGATTGTAATATGAAATAGAGAAAAGAAAAATATATATATGAGTTGAAAAATAAATATATCTATATGAGTTGAAATATATATATACATATATATGAGTTGAAATAAAAAATATATATATGAGTTGAATTATATATATGAGGAATGAAATCATATATATATATATTTATACGAGGAATGAAATGATATATATACGATGTATGAAATCATACATATACGATGTTTTAAATTATATATATACGAGGTATGAAATCATATATATACGTGGAATGAAATTATATATATACAAGGTATGAAATTATATATATACGAGGTATGAAATCATATATATACGAGGAATGAAATTATATATATACGAGGTATGAAATTATATATATACGAGGTATGAAATCATATATATACGAGGAATGAATATATATATATATATACGAGGTATGAAATGATATACATATATATATATATGAGTTGAAATATATATAGATATGAGGAATGAAGTTATATATATACGATGTATGAAATCATATATATACGAGGTATGAAATTATATATATACGATGTATGAAACATATATGTACACTATATATAATCGTTATGTATATGGAATATTTAATTTTGATATAAAATTGAAAAGGAAGTTGAAATCGTTTTTAGAACGAATTTAAAATGATTTATAAAATACATTTTGAATGGAAATCAACGAAATATATATAATATATATTATATATATTAAATGGCCTGAAAAGAACGTACCGCGCCGCGGCATATCGTGAATTTTGACCATTGACTTCGAATAGATGTTACGGGAGATCCGACCGTCGGATTCTCCTAAAACCGAAACCGTTGGGTTCGTATCGAAAAGAGCTTTCCAACGAATATAAAAGATATAATCTAACGGTTGGATTTGGAATTATGTCCAAATCAAATTTGGAAAAGGTCGTTGTAAGTGCAGTTTGATGACCGTTTATGGAAATCGACTGTACGGGATTGATAAAATTATTAAAAATATCAATAATTTGTTTAAAATAATAATAAATGATTCAGAAAGAATTGGGATGAAAAATTCCATACTGGAAAAGATAAAAATATATTTTTATCGAAATGAACTAGTTGTGAACTAGAATTATAATCCAATATTTTTAAATAAATAAATTGAATTTGAAATGGTTTTAAAAATAACCAGAATTTCCAATATATGAGTTGGAATGGATTTGAATCGAAATTATCTTCAGAATATTTCGATATTGGATTCCGTGATTATACAGACATTGTGGAGGAATTTGGAAGATATATATATATATATCGTTATTCCAATACGATATTTGTTGATTTCAGAATTTGATATTGAATATAAGCCGATATGTTTTCTATTCAGAGCCTTGTATTTAATATCAAATGGGATTTTGGGTTTGTCATGAATGGTGTCTTCGTTAACACCGTTCTTAAACCCCGATGAGAAAAGGATAAATCTTTTAATTAAGATTTAATGAAGTTTACCAGTTAATTAATATTTAATTGGAATTGAATTGAAATTGGATTTTGGGTTTGTCGTGAACTGTGTTTAAATGACATTAGTTCTTTAATTCGAGTAAAAGCAGGACTAATTTCTAGAAAGTTGAACAATCAATAAGAAATGATTTTTGGAATTGAAACCAATTGGAGTTGAATAAATCTTTAATTACATTTGAATGAATGAATGGTGATTAAATTTAACAAAATATGAGATGTGATGTAAACCAAATATGCTTGGTTGTTGATATTGATTGTGATTGACTGATTGTTTGGATGGTGCTCGACCAGTTTATGAGCAAGATATGCTTTTACATTTAGCATTGGGTTGGGTAGAAATATTTGTATGCTAACATCTTGTGAAACACTTCATGATTTGACTATGAGATGTGAAGTGATGTTGTTGTGTTCATTTCAAATTTAATGAATGATTTTGAAATGATATTTTCCTTAAGTGAAAAGAAATGTATTCCCGATTTTGGATAGGGAATGTTTTATAAAAATGTTTTATAAAACAGAAAGGATTTCGAGGCCCAAAACCCGATGATTTCTAAAATGATTTTGAAATGTATTATGGTTTTACATTGTGGTTCATCGCGTATCCGATTAGTTGCTATTGATGACGTATCTGTTTGGTGGCAGAGAATTTATTCTCTTACTTGACACCCTTCTTTGAGACGTACGAGCTCAAAGGTTACGTGATTAATAGTGACTGATCATATGTGTGAATTGCAGATGTGAAGTACTATATTTTGAAAGTGCTTGTGATTATTATGTTGTGAGATGATTTTTCGTACTTCGGGATATGAAATGATTTGGTATGTGGCTAAAGATTTGGTAACCCGGTCTACTAAAAGTATGGGTGAGATGGGCGGTGTATGCTTCCATGCGTGGGAGGTGCATCATCGATGTAGCCTGCTCCATGCGTGGGAGGTGCATATATATATATATATATATATATATATATATATATATATATATATTGAGTTGCTTAGGTACGTGCCCTTTGCCTTGTCTGAGGGGAGCCTGATATTTGGTTGCATACTTGTTTGTATGCATTGTTATGTTTTGGAATTCATATTTCCAAAGATTTTGGTTTGAAATCCCGAAGTGAAATCTACTTTGATATAAAAGTTAGATATGTATTTCAAAATGAATTGAAATAGAAATCCGAAAATAAAGTCCAAAGGAATAATTTCTGTAAATTGAATTGGATTTGGAAAATCTAAGTGTGGTGATGAATCTAAATGGGTAGATTGGGATATTGCATGTTGATTGATGCATAGTAGATCCATATCTATATTACTGATTGTTGTTTATATACTGGCATTCATGGGGGTAAACCCGTTCCGCGTTAGCGACGTGGTCCTGTGATTTGTCTTATGATTAAATAAGTTAATTTAACTGTAGGGTTTCTCACACCAGTCCCATGAATGACCTGTAGTTTGTTTTTCCCTTGCAAACTCGGGTGCCCCTATTTTCCACATGGGCAGTCGAGTGGTTTGTTTTGCAGATATTTATTTATTGAGTAGGATTTTGGATCAAAGCTTAAATGTAATGGCGCGTTTGGTTAGCTGTCGAATAATTAATTTATTTAATGATTTATATATCGATTTGGCGATATCGATAACTTAAAGTACAACGTTCGAACTTATAATTTATAATTATAATTTAAAACGAACCTGAAACGTCGCGGCAGTTTGCAATTTGGCGATTCGAACTTCAACTGAGTATACATGACTCGTTTTAAATCGGATTTCTGTGAAACAAGAAACGTGTGGAGCTGGTAGAGTATATCTTTCTAGTGGAAGAGAAAAATCGGGATTTCGTCGTGTAGATTTTGAGGTATGTCCAAATCAAATTTTGAAATAGTCGCTATAGAATCGTTTATCGACCGTATCGGTTTATTCGATATAACTAGAGACTGGGTTTGAATTTAGACAAGGTTCTTTTAAGGCATAGTGATAATTTAATTTTTAGAATTTTATAGTAATTTTTAATTAATTAAATAAGCGACTTTTTATTTGAAGTATTTCGCACCCTGAAATCAACATTTTGAAGTTTCAAAATATGAGTCCATCTACCGGTATTTTTATATATTTGGGATCACGGCACATTACTGGATTTAATGATATTTTCATATCAGTCCGTGGTCAAATAGAGTTTCACAAAATGAGGTGCTCTCAAATATAAAACTTATAATACACACCACTGTTGATTTATCTCTTCTGTTTGCTACAAGGATTGCCGCACCTTTTAAAGGGTGGTTAAATTAAAAACGTGGCAGCATTGAAAACACACAATGTGTATGATGTGAGAAACAAAAAAACGTGTACCATCCTTTACCACTTAGTAAACTAAATGTGCATGTACCAGTCTTTGCCACGTCCCTATCCTACTCCACACCACGAAATTTGTCATACACCACACATTAAAACCTACCTACCACATCCCTTGATCACCAAGAAAATTTCAAGTATAAATAAGGGGAAGCATTACTGAGGAGGGCTTTTCTCCTTTGAGCTTCAGCAAACAAAAACGAGGAGGAGGTATAAAACCGAAAGGAAAAAGGGCAACAAAGAAATCAAAATAAAATTCGATAAATTCCCAACAAAGTTTATCTGAGTTCCTGTGGTGTTTCTCATCGAGTCTACCTTGTTTTTTTTGGGTTCCGGTGACAACTTAGTTCGCTGGAATGTATACAGCGCACGTGAGTAAGACTAGGGATGACGCAAGGAGAAGCGACGGCGGGAGTTTGACGCAGGGGTTGGTGGTGCAGAACTCGGGGTTAAAGATGATGAGGATCGACGAAGTTTTGAGGGGACCTGTGACTGAAAGTGTCGCTAGTTTCATTGGGGAGAGGCGCTGCCGAAAGCAGGTCGGGTTTTAGGTGGAGCAACCGAGTTCGACGAAGGGTACATGGGGGTGAAGGGAATCAAAAGAGGAACTTGCTGATGGTGTTTTGTGTGATTCGGTGGAGAGTTTGAGGGTGCGGTGGAGTGTAAACAAGCGGTAATGTCTGTGTATAATGAGGAGCAGTAGCGTGTTATCAAGGAAGAAGAAGTAAACGAATGGGCCAGGGTATGTTAAGATAGGTATGGGCCTTGTTCAAAGTGGTGAGCCCAATAATATTTTAGAGTTTAAGTTTTTAAATTCAAATAAGTGTATTAAATTGTAATTGCGATATCTCAGTCATACTTTAACGAAATTCAGCAAAATAGGATCCGTTAGGATCGTATGGACGGGAGCAACACAATGAGACTGACCGGGAGTGAATCCGAGCTCGTTACAATTTATGGCAAAATAAATTGTTCGATTGAATCAAAGAACACAAACCGATTATTTAACGGTTAACGCACAATGGTGAGTAAAACTCACTAACTCTCCTTAGTTTATATTTTTATATAAATTGTGTTAAATGATTTGATTGCTGTGTATTGATAGTTTGGGCTGTTAAATAGATTTGATTGAAATATAGATATAGTTATATATATAAACGACAATCAAATATTGATTCAGTTCATCAGTATTTCATGTTGGAATGAAATTGATGTATATTTTATTGTGTAACATCTGTGGATGCATGGAAACAGGTTGGAGGAATCCGACTGGATTCCTCAACATTTATTTTACCGTTTTTCATATATTGTGATATATGATGTGTTATGAAATCTGTTATTGATTTCATATGTTTGAATGATACCGATCATTGTTATACGACACGTTAAACACCGTAGGTGATACTAGAATGTAAAAAGGGAATTTTCAATGTTTATATTGAAAATAAATCTTATTTATAAAATCGATAGGATTTTATAAAATGAAAACATTTATTTATTTAGGAAATAAATAAAGGAACATTTATTTAGATTATAAATAAATGGAATAAATGAATATTTATTTAGGGAATAAATAAAGGAACACTTGTTGGGAAAATAAATAGAATTATACAAGGATAGATTTAAACACGTGCTTCGCGCACGGTATAACACGATATGGGTTTAAATGAGATATTAAATAGGAAATCTGTTTTAAACAGATAAATTGAAGTTGATTAATTTATAAATAATGTTTTATAAATTAAATAAATTATTTATCGTTGATAAATGGAATATATATAAGTCTGGACTTATATAGAGAAGTAGAAACGTTATTAAAAGGATATTTATAAAGTGAAGAACCGTTACTGAAAAGTAAATCTTTATCAATGGATAAACGTTGTAAAAAGGAAATCTTTTGAAATGAATAAACGTTAATAAAAGGAGTTAATCGAATTTAGTTATTCGAAATAAGTTATTCGAATTAGATATTTGAATAGAGTTAAACCCATTAGAGTGATTCGAATTACTCATTCAAATAGAGTTAAACAAAGTAATTTGTTAGGTTAACCAAAGCAAGTTAGTCGAGTTAATCAAAGTAATTGGTTAAGTTAACCAAAGTAAATTAGTTAAGATAAACTAAGCGGTTAATCGAAGTGAATTAGTTAAGTTAAACTAATTTGTAAATCAAAGTGAATTAGTTGCGTCAAACTAAGTGAATTAGTCAGGTTAAACTAATTGGTTAATCGAAGCAAATTAGTTGGGTTAATCAAAGTGAATTAGCTGAGTTAAACTAAGTAAATCGGTTAGAGTTAATCAAAGTGAATTAACTAAGTTAAACTAAGTGGATTAGTTCAGTTAATTGAGATAAGTAAATCAAGTTAGGTTAAACCATTTGAGTTAACCAGTTAGGTTAAACCATTTGAGTTGACCAGTTAAAGTTGACCAGTTAGAGTTGATCAGTTAGAGTTACTCAGTTAGAGTTGACTAGTTAGAGTTGATCAGTTAGAGTTACTCAGTTAGAGTTGACCAGTTAGAGTTGACCAGTTAGAGTTATCCAAGTGGAGTTAATCGAGTAGAGTTGCCGAATATCACTTATTCGAAGTAGAGTTATCGAATATAGAGTATTCGAGGGAAGAGTAATCGAATATAGTTTATTCGAGTGGAGAAATCAAATGTTATTCATTTGAGAGGAGTTATCGAATATTATTTATTCGAAGAGTAGTTATCGAATATTGGTTATTCGAAGTTAGTTAATCCAAAGGAGTTAGTCGAAGAGTTAATCGAATATAGTTATTCGAAAGAAAGTGTTAATCGAATATAGTTATTTGAGTAAAGTTAAAAGAGTTAATCAAATATAATTTATTCGAATAGAGCTAGAGAAGTTAATCGAATATAGTTCATTCGAATAGTGTTGGAGGAGATATCGAATATAGTTTATTCGATAGGATAGAAGTGAATATAATTTATCAAATAGTGTAATCGATTAGAGTGAGTTAATCGATTTGGGTTGAGTTAAGATATCAAGTTAAGATTTATCGAGTTAAGTAATCGAGTTAAGGAATTGAGTTGAGATAATCGAGTTAAGAAAATCAAGTTAAGTTAATCGAATAAGTTATTCGATAAGAGTAAATCCATTTAAGTTAATCGGACGTTAGTTATTCGACAAGAATTGACACATTTGAGAAAATCGAATTTTTCTTATTTGATAAGAACTAATGAAATAGAGCCAACCAAGAAGAGTTATTCGAATATTAGTTATTCGATAGGAGTTAATCGAAATAGAGTTTATCGAATATCAGTTATTAAAAAGGGAGAGTTAATCGAATAGAGATTACTCGAAAGAGAGTTATACGTCGAATTCGATTATAGCGAATTCGGGAAAGTACTATTTACTTTCTAGGGTTTAAATCAAGGTTTAGTTATTGATTAAGAAATTAGGTGTCTGTTTAATTATTTGAGTTAGGAGATAAAGTTATAATTCAGATTAGATATTGTAGAAGTAGGAATTATAACGTTATAGTTAAAATCAAACGTTGTCATATAAGAAGTAGATTCGTAACCTGAATCCGAGAATTTGCGTAAACAGATGATTGGAAAAAGTGAGTGACAAACTTCATCTATTTCACAGTAAAGGGCGTTGTTCAATTAAGGTCTGAGAGGTAACTATACCCCAACTTGATTGACTTCAGAATTGACAAAGGAATAGTTGTGGTTCGATAGAAAAGGTTGATTTGAAATATAGTTAAGTAATAAGCGATTAATGGATTAAGCGTAACGATGTTTTATACAACGTTCGTTGGAAATCTGTAAATGAGTTTTGGAAACGTTTTCCAAATATAGTCAGATATGTTTTCTAAACATAGAAAATGAAATGTTTTCATGATAAGAATTTAAGAAATAGAGTTAAGCAAATTCAGAAACTAACTGGAGAGGGTAAGTTGAACGGTTTTCTAAGTGACGATCTGATGTTGGTTTCGACCTTCCGAATTGATACTTAGAGAATTGTTCTCATACTAGTTACAGTTAGGGACTGATAGTTGCGAAATAATAGTGATGTGAAAATAAGCTATGGAAATATTTTCCAATGATTAATAACATATATTTTCTAAATATATGAAATAAGGAAATATGAACATATGATGATTGATCGATCGAATTTCCATTTGGAAATAAGATCGTTGTTTGTACACCGACATGTTTTCATTTGATAGTTGAATCACAGACTATCAAAGTTTTTACCATTTTAACGTTGTTAATATGGAGAGACCGGTTGGATTATTATCCAAAGAAACACTCTGTATTGGCATAAGCGTTGCGAGCAATATCTGCCAAAGGTAAATTGAAGACGGAGTAAAGTGCAAGGGCTGTTGTATAAGTCTTAGATAACAGTGACTAAGATGGATATACTGAATAGTGCCTTCGGTTTGTCCAGTCCCAGGACAACGTATATGGAAGAAAGTCTGACAGAGTATATCCAATGGATCGCGTAAGTTGATCTATTCAAACGTATTCACGTTTGGTGGCGGAGGAATTCGTTTCTCTTAGCTATATACCCGTGTTATTTTTGGATAAGTCAATTTGTGATTTGGCGGGTATGACGATGTGGCATTCAAAGTGAATGGTGATCAGATGTTCTGAAGATAGATGTAGCTTCTAGCCTCACACCAGGAAGTAACAAAAGTTGGGCTAGGCAGCATGGCTAGTTGGGTCATTCCCAAGCAGGGTGTATTGTCACCGATCTAGGGAATATTCATATTTATACTTCTTTTTGATTCTGTATCTTCGGATGACGGTTTGATGGCCTATAACCGTGGTGGCAATATATTCGCGACACTCAAGCTAAATGAGTGAGCGGTCATGTGTGGCCGGGTTGCAAGACGTTCTTGTTGAACCCTGAGTTTATCACCTCTAGAGTACACTATTCAGAAGGTGCTCCCATACCTTGTCTGTTGGAATCCATTCTCCGATATGCGCCCCGCGGTTTATGATTTTATACTATGTATGTAGAACGTGAGATGCAAGCGTTTCTGCTAGATTGATACCTATTTGTACTTAGACATTATTATAATATCACAATGATATTGCTTGTCAAAGTTGTTTAGATACTCATAAGGAAAAACGCGTTCCGTATTCACGGCGTGGTCTTATGAGATATCATATACCTGTTCAATTGTTTTAAACTGTTTTACTCATACCAGTCCCATGACTGACCCGGAGTTTACTTTGTTGTTTTCCCTAAACTCTTGGGTGCCTAAATTTGTACGGGCAGTCAAGTAGTCGGGATTTACAGATATACTTGGAGAGCTTGGAGCAGGAGTCTGCAAGATTTTATAGCTATAGTTATTTCCGCTGTGTTGTAAGTGTTGTACTCTGATAAGTGCTATTGTATATATATAACTGTTTACTTCAAAGTTATGTTATATATTATATGTTATTCGTTACGCTGTGAGATTCGTGTTACTCTGATGATTCTGATGTTCTTCTTCTTCTTCTATTCTATTAGTTCTATCTTTTCTTTCTCACCTTCTAAATTCTTTCACTAACGTCTCGGAATTTCCGACTCTCGAGGAGTCGGAAATTTCCAGCCGTTACAGTTGGTATCAGAGCTTAAGTTAAGTGATTACCTTGGCTCTGTGGCATAACTCGATAGAGATGGGATTAGTAATATCCTATATTGAGTTTGAGTGTATATATATATGAGCGCGTAATTATTATTCAATATAAAATGGTTTTATATTGTGGAGACTCATTGGTTGAGTGGCTTATGAATTCTGGTCGATCAGTTTGATTCACTGTATCGATAAGGGTTACTAAACACTCGAATACGATGAACCGTCATGGTATGTTTTGAAAGAGGGTAAATGATATAATTTTTCCCAAAATATATTGTTTATAGAAGAAATATATATCTTGAAATTATTATAGTATATTGATTGTGTTGGTTGTTATTATAATCGAATAAGATTATAAAAGGGTGAAATGGTTATAAATGACCAATCAGAATTCATATGAATGTAATATATGAAATAGTTTGAATTAAATATAAATTTAAATCAGAATTTGGAATTTAAAATAAGGAAATTTTAAGTTCCTAGGAGATTTTGAAAATGTTTTTCAAATTGAAAATGATATAGTATTTCGATAGCTGGAAAATAGATTCTGATGATGAATCTAGACATCATCAGTGTTCATTTTCGAGTTCTAAGTGACGGATTACTACCAAAGGTTTTGTTTTTGAATTTGTTTTGAGAAAACAAGTTGTTTAGAAATTCAAAGGTTTTGAATTGGCATTATGATTTCAAAATGATTTGAAAGAAACGCAGGAACTTAAGTTCTGGAATTAAAATTTAACTAATGAAGTTAAATAAAATGAGATGGTAAAAATAAATTGAAATTTAACTTGAACCGAGTTAAATAAAATTGAATTGGATTAGAGATAATCTAGAATGGAACCAAATTGATAAGTCAATAATTTGGAATTTGATATTAGAGTTCGAATGAAATTCGATTTGGATTTGAGGATATGAACTGATTGGAGATCAATTGGAATGGATAACATTGGTATATGTTGAAGTGGTAGCAGATGAAAGGGATAGAGTTAAATGCCCGACAAAAAGGTACAAGTTTATATCATATATGAGTTTGGATTTTATGAGCCGAATTGGCAAGCCGCTTGGCTATTTTGATTTCCTTTTGGATTGGAGGAGGCCTAGAGAGGCGAGTTGTGGTTTGACGTATTGAGCCGTACAAAGGAGGTTATGGCGAAATTTTCTAAAAATATAAAGTGTTAGAGAATTTTCAAAATTTTTGGAAATTTTAGTTAGTCGAAAGGAATTAATATTTTAATCGATATTAATTGGTTCAGTTGAAATCAGAAATAAGGGGTAAACAAATCTGAGGAATTCCAATAGATAGGGTCGTCCTCTAACTTAGCAATTTCGAGGACGAAATTATTTTAAGGGGGGAAGTCTGTAATGGCGCGTTTGGTTAGCTGTCGAATAATTAATTTATTTAATGATTTATATATCGATTTGGCGATATCGATAACTTAAAGTACAACGTTCGAACTTATAATTTATAATTATAATTTAAAATGAACCTGAAACGTCGCGGCAGTTTGCAATTTGGCGATTCGAACTTCAACTGAGTATACATGACTCGTTTTAAATCGGATTTCTGTGAAACAAGAAACGTGTGGAGCTGGTAGAGTATATCTTTCTAGTGGAAGAGAAAAATCGGGATTTCGTCGTGTAGATTTTGAGGTATGTCCAAATCAAATTTTGAAATAGTCGCTATAGAATCGTTTATCGACCGTATCGGTTTATTCGATATAACTAGAGACTGGGTTTGAATTAAGACAAGGTTCTTTTGAGGCATAGTGATAATTTAATTTTTAGAATTTTATAGTAATTTTTAATTAATTAAATAAGCGACTTTTTATTTGAAGTATTTCGCACCCTGAAATCAACATTTTGAAGTTTCAAAATATGAGTCCATCTACCGGTATTTTTATATATTTGGGATCACGGCACATTACTGGATTTAATGATATTTTCATATCAGTCCGTGGTCAAATAGAGTTTCACAAAATGGGGTGCTCTCAAATATAAAACTTATAAATACACACCACTGTTGATTTATCTCTTCTGTTGGCTACAAGGATTGCCGCACCTTTTAAAGGGTGGTTAAATTAAAAACGTGGCAGCATTGAAAACACACAATGTGTATGATGTGAGAAACAAAAAAACGTGTACCATCCTTTACCACTTAGTAAACTAAATGTGCATGTACCATTCTTTGCCACGTCCCTATCCTACTCCACACCACAAAATTTGTCATACACCACACATTAAAACCTACCTACCACATCCCTTGATCACTAAGAAAATTTAAAGTATAAATAAGGGGAAGCATTACTGAGGAGGGCTTTTCTCCTTTGAGCTTCAGCAAACAAAAACGAGGAGGAAGTATAAAAACGAAAGGAAAAAGGGCAACAAAGAAATCAAAATAAAATCCGATAAATTCCCAACCAAGTTTATCCGAGTTCCTGTGGTGTTTCTCATCGAGTCTACCTTGTTTTTTTTGGGTTCCGGTGACAACTTAGTTCGCTGGAATGTATACAGCGCACGTGAGTAAGACTAGGGCTGACGCAAGGAGAAGCGACGGCGGGAGTTTGACGCAGGGGTTGGTGGTGCAGAACTCGGGGTTAAAGATAATGAGGATCGACGAAGTTTTGAGGGGACCTGTGACTGAAAGTATCGCTAGTTTCATTGGGGAGAGGCGCTACCGAAAGCAGGTCGGGTTTTAGGTAGAGCAACCGAGTTCGACGAAGGGTACATGGGGGTGAAGGGAATCAAAAGAGGAACTTGCTGATGGAGTTTTGGTGTGATTCGGTGGAGAGTTTGAGGGTGCGGTGGAGTGTAAACAAGCCGTAATGTCTGTGTATAATGAGGAGCAGTAGCGTGTTATCAAGGAAGAAGAAGTAAACGAATGGGCCAGGGTATGTTAAGATAGGTATGGGCCTTGTTCAAAGTGGTGAGCCCAATAATATTTTAGAGTTTAAGTTTTTAAATTCAAATAAGTGTATTAAATTGTAATTGCGATATCTCAGTCATACTTTAACGAAATTCAGCAAAACAGGATCCGTTAGGATCGTATGGACGGGAGCAACACAATGAGACTGACCGGGAGTGAATCCGAGCTCGTTACAATTTATGGCAAAATAAATTGTTCGACTGAATCAAAGAACGCAAACCGATTATTTAACGGTTAACGCACAACGGTGAGCAAAACTCACTAACTCTCCTTAGTTTATATTTTTATATAAACTGTGTTAAATGATTTGATTGCTGTGTATTGATAGTTTGGGCTGTTAAATAGATTTGATTGAAATATAGATATAGTTATATATATAAACGACAATCAAATATTGATTCGGTTCATCAGTATTTCATGTTGGAATGAAATTGATGTATATTTTATTGTGTAACATCTGTGGATGCAGGGAAACAGGTTGGAGGAATCCGACTGGATTCCTCAACATTTATTTTACCGTTTTTCATATATTGTGATATATGATGTGTTATGAAATCTGTTATTGATTTCATATGTTTGAATGATACCGATCATTGTTATACGACACGTTAAACACCGTAGGTGATACTAGAATGTAAAAAGGGAATTTTCAATGTTTATATTGAAAATAAATCTTAATTATAAAATCGTTAGGATTTTATAAAATGAAAACATTTATTTATTTAGGAAATAAATAAAGGAACATTTATTTAGATTATAAATAAATGGAATAAAGGAATATTTATTTAGGGAATAAATAAAGGAACACTTGTTGGGAAAATAAATAGAATTATACAAGGATAGATTTAAACACGTGCTTCGCGCACGGTATAACACGATATGGGTTTAAATGAGATATTAAATAGGAAATCTGTTTTAAACAGATAAATTGAAGTAGATTAATTTATAAATAATGTTTTATAAATTAAATAAATTATTTATCGTTGATAAATGGAATATATATAAGTCTGGACTTATATAGAGAAGTAGAAACGTTATTAAAAGGACATTTATAAAGTGAAGAACCAGTACTGAAAAGTAAATCTTTATCAATGGATAAACATTGTAAAAAGGAAATCTTTTGAAATGAATAAACGTTAATAAAAGGAGTTAATCGAATTTAGTTATTCGAAATAAGTTATTCGAATTAGATATTTGAATAGAGTTAAACCCATTAGAGTGATTCGAATTACTCATTCGAATAGAGTTAAACAAAGTAATTTGTTAGGTTAACCAAAGCAAGTTAGTCGAGTTAATCAAAGTAATTGGTTAAGTTAACCAAAGTAAATTAGTTAAGATAAACTAAGCGGTTAATCGAAGTGAATTAGTTAAGTTAAACTAATTTGTAAATCAAAGTGAATTAGTTGCGTCAAACTAAGTGAATTAGTCAGGTTAAACTAATTGGTTAATCGAAGTAAATTAGTTGGGTTAATCAAAGTGAATTAGCTGAGTTAAACTAAGTAAATCGGTTAGAGTTAATCAAAGTGAATTAACTAAGTTAAACAAAGTGGATTAGTTCAGTTAATCGAGATAAGTAAATCAAGTTAGGTTAAACCATTTGAGTTAACCAGTTAGGTTAAACCATTTGAGTTGACCAGTTAAAGTTGACCAGTTAAAGTTGACCAGTTAGAGTTGATCAGTTAGAGTTACTCAGTTAGAGTTGACCAGTTAGAGTTGGTCAGTTAGAGTTACTCAATTAGAGTTGACTAGTTAGAGTTGACCAGTTAGAGTTATCCAAGTGGAGTTAATCGAGTAGAGTTGCCGGATATCACTTATTCGAAGTAGAGTTATCGAATATAGAGTATTCGAGGGAAGAGTAATCAAATATAGTTTATTCGAGTGGAGAAATCAAATGTTATTCATTTGAGAGGAGTTATCGAATATTATTTATTCGAAGAGTAGTTATCGAATATTGGTTATTCGAAGTTAGTTAATCCAAAGGAGTTTGTCGAAGAGTTAATCGAATATAGTTATTCGAAAGAAAGTGTTAATCGAATATAGTTATTCGAGTAAAGTTAAAAGAGTTAATCGAATATAATTTATTCGAATAGAGTTAGAGAAGTTAATCGAATATAGTTCATTCGAATAGTGGTGGAGGAGATATCGAATATAGTTTATTCGATAGGATAGAAGTGAATATAATTTATCAAATAGTGTAATCGATTAGAGTGAGTTAATCGATTTGGGTTGAGTTAAGATATCAAGTTAAGATTTATTTAGTTAAGTAATCGAGTTAAGGAATCGAGTTGAGATAATCGAGTAAAGAAAATCAAGTTAAGTTAATCGAATAAGTTATTCGATAAGAGTAAATCCATTTAAGTTAATCGGATGTTAGTTATTCGATAAGAATTGACACATTTGAGAAAATCGAATATTTGTTATTTGATAAGAACTAATGAAGTAGAGCCAACCAAGAAGAGTTATTCGAATATTAGTTATTCGATAGGAGTTAATCGAAATAGAGTTTATCGAATATCAGTTATTAAAAAGGGAGAGTTAATCGAATAGAGATTACTCGAAAGAGAGTTATACGTCGAATTCGATTATAGCGAATTCGGGAAAGTACTATTTACTTTCCAAGGTTTAAATCAAGGTTTAGTTATTGATTAAGAAATTAGGTGTCTGTTTAATTATTCGAGTTAGGAGATAAAGTTATAATTCAGATTAGATATTGTAGAAGTAGGAATTATAACGTTATAGTTAAAATCAAACGTTGTCATATAAGAAGTAGATTCGTAACCTGAATCCGAGAATTTGCATAAACAGATGATTGGAAAAAGTGAGTGACGAACTTCATCTATTTCACAGTAAAGGACGTTGTTCAATTAAGGTCTGAGAGGTAACTATACCCCAACTTGATTGACTTCAAAATTGACAAGGGAATAGTTGTGGTTCGATAGAAAAGGTTGATTTGAAATATAGTTAAGTAATAAGCGATTAATGGATTAAGCGTAACGATGTTTTATACAACGTTCGTTGGAAATCCGTAAATGAGTTTTGGAAACGTTTTCCAAATATAGTCAGATATGTTTTCTAAACATAGAAAATGAAATGTTTTCATGATAAGAATTTAAGAAATAGAGTTAAGCAAATTCAGAAACTAACTGGAGAGGGTAAGTTGAACGGTTTTCTAAGTGACGATCTGATGTTGGTTTCGACCTTCTGAATTGATACTTAGAGAATTATTCTCATACTAGTTACAGTTAGGGACTGATAGTTGCGAAATAATAGTGATGTGAAAATAAGCTATGGAAATATTTTCCAATGATTAATAACATATATTTTCTAAATATATGAAATAAGGAAATATGAACATATGATGATTGATCGATCGAATTTCCATTTGGAAATAAGATCGTTGTTTGTACACCGACATGTTTTCATTTGATAGTTGAATCACAGACTATCAAAGTTTTTACCATTTTAACGTTGTTAATATGGAGAGACCGGTTGGATTATTATCCAAAGAACCACTCTGTATTTGCATAAGCGTTGCGAGCAATATCTGCCATAGATAAATTGAAGATGGAGTAAAGTGCAAGGGCTGTTGTATAAGTCTTAGATAACAGTGACTAAGATGGATATACTGAATAGTGCCTTCGGTTTGTCCAGTCCCAGGACAACGTATATGGAAAAAGGTCTGACAGAGTATATCCAATGGATCGCGTAAGTTGATCTGTTCAAACGTATTCACGTTTGGTGGCGGAGGAATTCGTTTCTCTTAGCTATATACCCGTGTTATTTTTGGATAAGTCAATTTGTGATTTGGCGGGTATGACGATGTGGCATTCAAAGTGAATGGTGATCAGATGTTCTGAAGATAGATGTAGCTTCTAGCCTCACACCGGGAAGTAACAAAAGTTGGGCTAGGCAGCATGGCTAGTTGGGTCATTCCCAAGCAGGGTGTATTGTCACCGATCTAGGGAATATTCATATTTATACTTCTTTTTGATTCTGTATCTTCGGATGACGGTTTGATGGCCTATAACCGTGGTGGCAATATATTCGCGACACTCAAGCTAAATGAGTGAGCGGTCATGTGTGGCCGGGTTGCAAGACGTTCTTGTTGAACCCTGAGTGTATCACCTCTAGAGTACACTATTCAGAAGGTGCTCCCATACCTTGTCTGTTGGAATCCATTCTCTGATAAGCGCCCTGCGGTTTATGATTTTATACTATGTATGTAGAACGTGAGATGCAAGCGTTTCTACTAGATTGATACCTATTTGTACTTAGACATTATTATAATATCACAATGATATTGCTTGTCAAAGTTGTTTAGATACTCATAAGGAAAAACGCGTTCCGTATTCACGGCGTGGTCTTATGAGATATCATATACCTGTTCAATTGTTTTAAACTGTTTTACTTATACCAGTCCCATGACTGACCCGGAGTTTACTTTGTTGTTTTCCCTAAACTCTTGGGTGCCTAAATTTGTACGGGCAGTCAAGTAGTCGGGATTTACATATATACTTGGAGAGCTTGGAGCAGGAGGCTGCAAGATTTTATAGCTATAGTTATTTCCGCTGTGTTGTATGTGTTGTACTCTGATAAGTGTTATTGTATATATATAACTGTTTACTTCAAAGTTATGTTATATATTATATGTTATTCGTTCCGCTGTGAGATTCGTGTTACTCTGATGATTCTGATGTTCTTCTTCTTCTTCTATTCTATTAGTTCTATCTTTTCTTTCTCACCTTCTAAATTCTTTCACTAACGTCTCAGAATTTCCGACTCTCGAGGAGTTGGAAATTTCCAGCCGTTACATTAAAGCTGTATCCAGAGCATTGTTAGTCTTCCGCCGTGTTACTTTATTTATTTTCCGCTGTGCATTGTATTATATTTATTGTAAATAAATCTTCCGCTGTATTATTATGTTTCGATATACTCTGATATATTGTACTCTTATGTAACATTATTATGATGTTTATAAAAGTCTTCTGTTATTTGTTCTGATGTGTTGTATGCCCAGAATTAGCGTATCCGGGTTTTGAACTGTCTTGGTCGATTTAACGATCAAATAGGTTCAAGCGAAATCCGTATCATTACAGTATGAGCATTAGTTAATGATATTGACCTGGTGCAAGTTTATTCTTCACATTCTCCTCTTCATTTTAAATAAATATTCAATACAACCTCACTATACGTAATTTTTAGTTTGAAAATTGAACTTTTTACCGCACACCAATTTTCAAGACATATATTTTACAGAATCCTCCTCTCAAAGATATCTCCAACACTAATACATCACGCTTTGCAATTATGACTTATAGATTCATCTTAATTTAGGATATATTAAAATACCATATTTTGTTTTATACGTTACAAAACAAAAAATTATACACCATCAACTTCGCTAAATTTCAAATCATGGCTTAATTTTTGTTGTTAATGTCCCCTTAACTAACCCGAATGAAGCTATAAACGCATTTCCAACTGAACGTCCATCTATGTTTGAATAACCCACTAAAATTTCCTATTTAACTACACCATTAACGTTACGTGTGAACACACCATACACTACTTTTACGACCCATCATCATACGAACGCCCCTCTAACCTACGACGTATAACTACAAATTTGCAGCAACTTCCACTTACATAACTAATGGTTATACACAGTTATACATATATTGTGATGAACTAATTTTGTTAGTATGACTTGAGATTTCCTTCTTTGAAGCAATAGCTCTCACCTATGCTTGCATAACTAATTTATCTGTCAATTCATTTTATGTCAACCGATACATACCAACAACCACCACAACCCCGCTCCAAACTGCTTCTCCTTCACACCAAATCTCCCTTACCTGCTCGTGTGCGAAGCACGGGTTCCAACCTAGTTATAAATTATAATGCATGTCAAATTAAAATTATTCACATCACAAGTTGCATTTCATTCAATATATCATTTCGTATTGCTTTGCATATGACATACATTTCATACTACATTATAAACAACATACTACATACACTGCATTACATGCATGTTAACTTTTAACTCCACACATAACAAATATATTATATGTAGAGTTTTGTATTGTTGTCTTACAAATATATAGGATTATTAATTAAACACATAACACATTTACTTTGACTTGATTAACTTGTTTGATTTGATTGAGTTGATTAACTTGTTTGGCTTGATTGATTTAGTTGATTTGTTTGACTTGTTTGACTTGAACGACTTATTTGACATGTTCGGATTTGATGTGTATGTGTTGATAGGTTTGAAATATACTTATACATATGTAGGTATTGAGTAATCTAACTATACTCGTCTTTTTCACATTGTATTACTTTAGTTTCATATAGTTCTTCTAAGATTAGATTAAGGGGGAGCTTTATAGTTTTAAGGTTGGTTGAAGTTCCAAGAAATGTTTAATATTGTTAGATTTGGTTTAAATTGTTGTTTTCATTGCAATAATCTAAACATAACAAGTAACATAATTAACAATGGAGTGGTTTGATTAATTGAGTTGACTATATTTTACTTATGTGTTTTCATTTAAATATAATATAATGTTATAATAAAGGGAAGTTATTTAGTTTAGTATAATTAGACATATTTTAAGGAGGAGTATTAGAATCGTTATTTTTGTAGGTTAAGTCTTATATTAGTTTAAGGGGAAGTATTATATGTTAAACATAGAAATATAGGTTTTTGTTAATGACAAAGGGGGAGAATTATAAAATAGGCTTTGATTAAAGGGAATTTAGTAGTTTCAAAAGGAGTTAATGGAATAACGGGGAGTAACTGGAAAATTAAGACATCAGGTAGGAATAATTTAAAAATCAAGGTTGTCATTATAAAAAAAAGGGAGCTTGTTAGGGATTGAGGTGTCGATGATGATGGTTTTGATGACAACAACCTTGTTTCAATTATTACTGTTATAAAATATATACTAACAACTATTATCCATAATATATATATATATATATATACGTATATTTATATATAGGAAATCTAAATTTTCAATATATATATATATATATATAGGAAATCTATACAGGTATTGATTACCGAAGAGTGTACAATTCAGAGGATCAAGATTTCAAAGTAAAACAGTTCAAGATACAAGACTAATGAGTATCAAGAATTCAAGAGTTCATGAAATATAAAGTAATTGAGTCTATATATTATTGTTGAAACTCTGCTTAGCACTGTATTCTGATTTCAAACTTTTTCTCTCTATTATTCAAATGATTTCAAAAATTACTTCCTTTTTTTAAATCTATTTTCAAAATGATTTCAAAATTACTTCATTATTTTAAATCTATATCTCTTTGTTCTTAAATTTATCTTAACTTATTGTTAGACTGAAAAGTGGTACTAACACCCAGTGCGGTGTAAAATCCTCCCAAACACAGATCACAAAATGAAAAACAGTAAATAACAGGGCATATAATATTTTTTTAGTTGTTCGGATCAAACCAAGCCTACGTCCACTTTATGATATCTGTTTATATTGGCAGTTACATGAAATCCTCACGTTAAGTGGTGGAATTTGGCTTGATTATAGCACAATATCCTTGCATTGAGTAATGTAGGAAGCCCAGTAGAAGAAAATCCAAAAGATCCCTTAAATGCCATGAAAACATGTATTCATAATCATTGAGGTGGCTCAGGTCGAATGCCGCATGGCGAGCATCTAGGACGGCTCAAAGATGTAGTGGGGCCAGAGAGGAAAATGTTTGCATGGCTGGTGGAGTTTGACCCAGTTTTGTACAAAGTAGATGTGCCTTAAGAACAAGGCCATACTATATGTTAGAGTTGTTTTAGGTGGGTCAGGTCGAATGTGTTAGACAAGGGGCGGGTTTAATGTGTTAGACCCTGGTTGGTTTGAATGTATGAGACCTGGTGCGGGTCAGATGTATTAGACTCGAGATCCAAGACCGGGATGGTTGCTTCATTAGTGCAAAATCCAGGCTTTTCAATACTTCGTCACTTCATCCTAGTGAATGCCGACCAACAAAAATTTATACTCAAGTCCTGAATAGTTATCTTGATAGAATTCGATTTGTGATGGCCTTGTCAAAAGGCGTGTCAACATTTTCCCCCTCAAAACATATCTTTCTTGAGAAAGGACGATGTGTTCGGGATAATCCGAGAAATTCATAATCAATAGAAATCCAATGTGAATAGATGTCAAGAATGCCACAATCACGCCGGATCGTATTAAGGGAAGGCCAGAAAACCGACAATCGTTAGGGATCGCATTAAGGCCAGAAATCCATGAAAGTCAGGGCCATGCCGGGCCCGCCAGCTGTGAGTATAATCCATACCTACAAAGAAAAGAAGACAAACAGATATGACAAGTCCTGACCATACCGCATAACCTTTTCGAGCATAAACCATGCTTAGGTGTCAATTTTGAGTATAAACCATACTCAAGCGATGTTCGAACCATCCCACCAAATTCTGACAAGACAATCCGGCGTTCCCGTGTATAACCCATACAAAGGAATCCAACTTAGTACAAACCATACTCATATCGAGATAGAGCTATACTTGCCACATCCTGACAAGATAGTCCGTCCCTAGGAATAATCCATACCTAGGGTTCCAAGATAAGTATAAGCCATACTTTATGTTGAGATTGAGGACCTTGCCACATCCTTACAAGATACTTAAACTTGCCAAACATAATCCATGCTTGAAATATCCATTTTATTCAATTCAAAACTATTACAAAGACAAAACAAATCATGTTTGGTTTATCATTGAATCCAGAGCATGCCTAGTGACTACATCCTAATCACGTGCATGTGTACTTTAACTTAGCAATTTATTCATCGGATGGTTTTATTGTCGAGAACATATTATGTCCGAGGATTAAATCCTAATCCATGTGCATATGTGAGTCAACGTAGCCATCCGGATAAGCAAAAGCAAACAAAAACATATCTTATATCCTAATAAATGCAAAAAACCCATGGTGGTCCAATCCAAATCAGCTGATAACGATCCTGCGAGTACCCGTCCAGGATCATTCCCCCTCTGGGGAGGAGGAGGTGGCAGCGCAGCTGTAGGCGTAGTTCATTGTTTGACATACTCGGGTAGCTCTCCGTGTCTAACTCGTTCCTCAATCAAGTCTAGTAAATGCCTGCAGTTAGTATTATCACCGTCAATCTCATGAAATATGCAATATGTTCTAGAATCACACTCTTTTATTGTTGGCTCCCTCCTGGGAGGCTTTGGATAGAAGACAACATCTTTTGTATCCATCTAGATGTTGATTAGTGAAGCAATGAGTTCGGGGTACTTATCGTCTCTAGGTCCTCTCCGAGGTTGAGCGTTACAATCAATCTTTGCAGCAATTTTTCCTTTGCCCTTATCATTGCCTTTGGCAGAATTGGATGGTTCTCCGTCCTTAACCATGTTAACATCGAGAATGACCTTCTTGGAATTTACATCTTCTTTCCGTCGAAACTTATCTATTTTAAAATAAAATTCACCAAGATCTCTCGGCGGATCTCGATGCAGAGAAACTTTGAAGTCCGACTTGCCCAGAATGCCTGATACAGTTGCCATCAATACCATAGATGGTTAGTGTCGATTAACCGATGCTATTGCGGCATTGAATCATTTCAGGAATGAATATAAGGTCTCGCCGGACCTCTGTTTGATAGAAGTGAGCGACATGACGTTCATGGGTTGAGAGATGCGGACCCAAACTGTTCAATAAAGCGAGTGACCAATGTGTTCCAGCTATTGATCGATTCAGATTCCAGTTACATAAACCACATAACAGCTATATCAGTCAAGAAGAGGGGAAAGCATTTGGCCTTGACGTTATCCGATGCCGATAAGATTTCTATGTGGCGCATATAGCGCATCAAATGTACGGTAGGATCTGTCCTGCCGTTGCATGTCTCAAAAGACGGTAGCTTGAAATCTGGAGGATTGTGAGAATTCTTGTTTCCCATGTGAATGGACTACGATTGACGTTATCCACGTGGTTCTGAGAAGTGCTGTCTTTTGTGAAGCATCGAATCACATTAGCGATTTGATTTCCATCTGCCAGCAACCGTTGCTAGCTGTCCAATCCCGTGCTATTTCCCTCAATGTTAAGGTCAAAAGGGTGAAGGAACTCGTGTCGAGTTGTCCGAGTTGGGTCGAAGCGTGGTTCAGGTCACGATTCAGTTTGTTCGACTCGAGCAGTTCCGAAATCTTCGACCCGATTGTTTATGTTTTAAAGATGTGTTGATTTGGGAGCCCTTAGTTCAGGTCAAGTTAGAGCATAGTGGGGCCGAGCCAAGCCAAGCCTGGGTCTATAACGATTCTTGTATTCTCATCCAGAATTTTGTGAATTGTTGTCGTGCGTTTCACAGGTTCAGAAGGAGGCTGATTGCCCCTTGCTTCGTTCAAATCGATGTTGTTATCTGTTCGTCCTGGGTTCGCGTTCGACTCGGCCTGAGGTGCAGGGTATGTTTGATCCAAGTTTGCTGCCGTTTGCATACCTATGGCGCTCGTTCCATCGAGTAAATTGTTGTTGCTCAGCCTTCCATCCATCCGAGTAAAGAAGTCATCCATCATTTCCTGCTGCTTCCAGAAAAATTCAATTTACTGAGCCATCTTGGTTCATAATTCAGCAAGAATGTCATCCATCTCGTCTCTAGTAAAGTAAGTTGATGGATCACCGCGAGAGGAAGCCTACTGACTTCCCTCATTCCTAGGGCCTTCTGTGCCAACATCCTCAGCACGAGAGAAGGTTCCTTCTTTCTTCCTTTTGACCATCAGGCCAAAATTCCAAGCAATTCACTTCCTTTCAAGCTAGAGGTCGAAGTGACTATGCGCCTCCTTCCTGGTGCGCCAAAATGTTATACCGGAAAGTGGTACTAACACTGAATGAGGTGTGAAATCCTCATAAATGCATATCATATAATGCAGAACAGTAAATAACAGGGGACACACGGTATTTTTATAGTGGTTCAGCTAAAAAAAACTACGTTCACGTCATAATCTCTTGTTTATACTGACAACTTATAGAAATCAGTACATTTGTAAGAAAGAAGAGAATTTATTATACACCATGTCCTTGCGTTAAATATATGAAATTATACACGAAATCCTTGTGTTAAGTGCTGGAATTAGGCTTGATTATAGCACAATATCCTTGCGTTGAGTAATGGAGGAATCCCTGTAGAAGAAGAGCCAAAAGACCCCATCAAATGCCACGAAAACATGTGTTTATAGGCGTTGAGGTGGCTCGGGTCGAATGCCACGTGGCGAGCATTCAGGAGGGCTCGGATATGCAGTGGCGCGAGTGGAGAAAATGTCTGCATAGTCAGGTGGAGTTTGACCCGGTTTTGTATGAGGTAGACGTGCCTAAAGAATAGGGCCACGTTATATGCTGGAGCTATTTCGGTGGGTCAGGTCGAATGTGTTAAATCCGGGGCAGGTCGAATGCGTAAGACCCGAGGCAGATCAGATGTGTTAGACTCGGGATGGGTCGAATGTGTAACACCCCGGATTTTTGAATAACTGAATTAACTAAATTAAAGAATAATTAATCTACGTGAGAATTATTGGAAATGGTTTGCGCCATTGTGTTCGTCTTGGAATTCTGGTTGAAATAGAGTCCGACGTTGCGGGAAACGGGCACCGGATGAGGGAGTTATGGACAAACGAAGTTTGTTGGCAAAACAAGAAAGAGAGAGAAAAAAAAAGTATACTGGCGCACTTGGGAAGTGCGTCAGTACATTTTTTCCTTGGTGCACTTCCCAAGTGCGCCCAGGCCGAGAGGAAACCTGAACAGTTTTCTGGTTCAGTCCGATCGGTGTTTTGACCCATTATTGAGTCCTTTCTGACTCATTGCTGAGTCATTAGGGCTTACTCATCACCCTATCATGACTAAATGGTTTTGATTAACCCTAAGATGATCCGACGGCTTAAATTAATTCATAACCCTATAAAAAGACCCATAGACTCAAACCCTAATTCAGAATTAAAACTAAAACTATGGCCGTCATGCTGTTGTCTTGAACCCTAGAGCAGCCGCCACCAAATTAAAGAGGAAGAACAGCAAATCAAATCAGAACTACTCAACCCTAACAGCGAATCTTCTTCAAAGGAGAGCTAATTCAACTCCAGAAATCAGAATTCAGAATTCAGAACTCAAGACTGATTTGAGTTGTGAGTTCGATAGTTTTAACAAGATAATTAGTAATTTAATTGGATTAAGATATAATGCGGATTGTATTGATGTGATATGAAGTATTGATTGCATGTTGTAATTATGTTGTAGGATTATGATTGAAATCTCTATGATGTTATGTTGTGATGCTATCATTTATGATGTAAAGTTATGTTGCTATCATCCAAATTGTAATTTTGGCTTATGCAAGTCTTATATATGATGTTATGTAAGTTTGGATCTAAAATATATGCTAATAGTTCATGATGTTAACTTGTGTTAATGAATCCCTTTTTATAATCCAACCACCTAGGTTTATAACATCAGTTTTTATGCGAATATGGATGTGGAACATATGCTAGTTCATATAAGTATTATGTTCATATGCAAGTTTAAGTGATAATTTGGATTCATACAAGTTCACACATTTAAAGTTTAGATCCATATTCAAGTTTACATTTTTATGTTGAATCTATGACATGCCTAGTTATGCAAGTTTACACCTTTATGTGGATCCATAATTTACTCAAGTTAACACCTTTATTGAATACATATTTATGCAAGATGACACATTTATGCTTAGGTTGATGACATACACAGTTTATGTAAGTTGGTGATAATTACCTAGGCTAGTTGGGTGTAAAAACTATGTTCATACATGCAAGTTCACACTTTTTTTAGATCTATGATTTTTGGATCCTTGTTAATACAAAGACTATGCGAGTATGTTGTAATTCTTAATTGCAAGTTAGATGAAAATTAGATCTATTATTGTGTGAATGTGACTTTGTGACGTTTATTCCCTTTTTTAAGTATTAGACTAATTGCTAGTCTAATATGAATATGTCGTGTTAAGCGAACGAATGACGGGGGTACGATGGGGATAATAGTGGATACACACATATTGTGAATTGGCATGTAATGGCCTAAAAAGGCATGTAATTAATTTTAAGGAATAAAATTAATTAGTGATGAAATTGGTATGATTTTACATACCATAAATGGATGGACATAATTGAGTCAATTATGGACATCGTTAAATTTGGAATTGATTGATAATTTGAATAGGGAAAGTAATTCAAATTGGGGGAATGGTTAATTAGGTGTAATTAATCGTCTAAGACACGAGGTTAGGCTCATTTGTGGTGTAAGACTGCCCGGACCCGCCCAGCAAATCCAGCTGCCACAAATATCAGTCTAATGTGAGAGGTCTTAGGCATAAACTAAATACGTAATAATTGTAAAGACACGAGGTTAGGCTCCTTTGTGGTGTAAGACTGCCCGGACCCGCCCGGCAAATCCAGCAGCCACAAATGCCAGTCTAATGTGAGAGGTCTTTATGAGGTTACGGTCTTAATGAATTAAGAAACACTTAACCAGATAAACATGTAGTGGGACATGAGGGGTTTAAGTGGGTGCCTTGGGTGTCATGTGGAATCTAGAGGGTGCCTTGGGTGGCATTTGAAATACGATTAGAAATACTTAACCAAAATTGAAGCATGTAATTGAAACATGAATAAGAAATGGGTTAAGTGGGAAATACTAGAGGGGACCAAGCTTAGGAGGATAGCTTGTGTCAAATCATGGGGGCCCGTTTCAACCAGTAACCCATAAGTATCTCGGTAGGCTCGACTTAAGTCGAGGACGGGACACGCGTACCGGGCTTGACTGTAAGAAGCCAAAACAGGGGATCGGTGGCAACGCAAGTCCAACGGGTTCATGTGCGTGTGTGGGCCCGGGCTGGTAGGTAAGACGTTGTTGCATCGTGTAGGTATAAGTCGTGCATCTCTGATAGTATCGGGTTGCCACTTTGGGGAGTGATACACCCCACTGTGGGACCAGCACGGGTATCTACGAGTTAGGGAGCCGATCGCTTGGGGTAGGACTTAGGGTACACTTAGTTCTGTCTGTTACTGTTGGTACCGTCTGCTTCTATTGGATGGTAACACCTGTCTGTTTCTGCGTGGTACCGTCTGTTGGGGTGGTAAAGGCCCATTACTAGTGTACACCTAATTCTACATTATGTTTCCGTAAGGATTATTCTGTTTCCATCTCTGATTCTGTTTCCGATTCTGTTTCCGTACCTTCTGTCTGTTGGGGTGGTAAAGGCCCATTAGTTGGGTGGTAAAGGCCCATTATTAGTATTCTACTTTTGTACCTTCTATACGTTGGGGTGGTCAAGGTCCATTACTAGCATTCTATTTCTGTATAGATTATTCTGTTTCGATTCTATTTCAGTTTAAATATTAGGGTAACACCTAATCCTGTTATACTAGTAGTGGTGCAGTATAGTAGTTATCCTATAGTGATTAGGAGTGCCTTTAACGAATAACTTGGTTCATCTTAATTCCTCGATTATTCTGTCATACTCAATGGTTCATGGTCATTTCCTTAATTTCCAACTTATGCCTTAGCCTAGTTACTTTGTTAATTATATTGTTAGAGTTATCGCACTCGCCAGACTTTATGTCTGACCCCCCTTTTTCCATCTCTTTCCTCCCCCCCCCAGGTGCTCGGGTAGGAACTAGCACCCGTGGAGCTTGATTTTGGACTGCTTATAGAAGATTGCTTGGATCGTTGAAGTAAAGTTCAGCTTCTCTTTATTTATGGCTATTTAGACTTTGGGGATTATGTCTTTCAATTTATGTACTTTATTTTATCAAGATGGATATGATGTACTTGACTTTGGTTTATGGTTTTTGATGATGTAACCAAACATATGGGTTTATCCGCTGCAATGAAATAAAGTTTTAAATTTTCAAGTACTATTTTATATCTGTCTTGTGATATTCTGTATCTGTTTACCTAAAACGCTCCACTGAAGTTAAGGCATTCCCTTTGTGAGTGACCTTAATGGAGGTGGGGTGTAACACCTAGTATCAGAGTTGACGGTTACCCGAATAGATATGAATTTTTGAAAAACTATTTTTCAAAACAATTTTTATAAAGATGTACTTTCAGAAGTATGTTTTAAGGAAAGTATTTTCAAGAGAAAAGTATATTTTAGAAAGCATAACCCCAAGAGCCATATATATTTCCTTTAGTCCTTTTTATATTAAATCTTTCCTTTTTCGTTTCAGCATGTCTGAAGCGTCTGAAATACCAGAGGGCGCTCATGTGCCCGGTTGGTTCCGTCAATATCTTGAGGCTAGGGCCGCCGCCGCAGGTCCAGCAAATCCTCCTCCTCCTCGTGTTGATAATTTCGCAAAGATATGTAAGGACTTTAGAGCAATGGGTGGAAAACCTTTTCACAGGACGGAGACATTTGTTGAAGCTCGTAACTGGCTAAAGGAGGTGGAAGAATTATTTGGAATTTTTGAAGTGGATGATGGAAGAAAAGTCCAGCTAGCTGCCTGGCTAATGATGGATGAGGCATCGTTTTGGTGGGAGGTCACTAATGGGGGACGTCCAGTCGATACATGGCTAGATTTTAGCCAGAGGTTTGAGGCGAAGTTTCTCTCACGGGCTGAAGAAAATCTATACATGGAAAGGTTTTTGGTGCTGAAGCAAGGGAATCTATCGGTGAAAGAGTACGTCAACAAATTCAACCAATTAGCAAGGTTTGGCGTAGACTTAGTGAATACTCCAGAAAAGAAGGCTCTAAGATTTGTTAAGGGTTTAACGAGCCGCTTCATGGGTTAGCTATGACCCACATTCCCATGGGGGCTACCTTCGAGAAATTGGTTGACATGGCGTTAATGCATGAAGAGGAAGCCAAAAGTGAGAAAAAAGAAGAAAAGCACGAAGGACCATAGAACAAGAAAACGGGGCCCAAAAAGGAAACACAAAAGAAAAATGAGAAGTCTGAAGATAGGAAGGAGAAGAAGTGCTTTACTTGTGGAAGCTCGACCCATCTGAACAAGGATTGCAGGAAAAGGAAGGGCACTTGCTTCAACTGTGGCGAAGCAGGACATCTGATTAAGGACTGCCCAAGGAAAGGGCATAGGGCAGGACCTACTTCTGGAGGACAGGCGAATACCCTCGAGGCTGGTGGATATGATAGAAATAAGAAAAATTTCTGTATATGGTTTAATTTCCTTATCCGATTATTGAGTTAAAACTCTCTCTGATTCTGGCATTTTGATTATGTAATTGAGACTCTGCACTTTAATACTCGTCTTGTTTCTGATCCCGTAGTTGTTTTAAACCCCATTTGTGGTTCGGCTAAATTGTTAGAGATTTGTAGGGGTTTGAAATTATCTGTGTTAGGCGTCAAAAATCTGAATGTGACATTTGTGTGCTCAAGTTTATGGGCTATGAGTTGGGTCTAAATGGACCAACTTCCTATGTAGAGGGTCATTCTAGATTTTGAGAGAAGGGTCGTTAAATTTCTAACTTATCACGGGAAGACCCCCAAAGTTTCTTGTAACCCGCAAGGGTCTGTTATGCTTAGCTTTCTGAGAATCATTCCGTAATCTGATCTGTACCAGTAGTCTAAGAGTATCTGAATATTTCTGAAGGATAGGGGTTTCTACTTGAAGCATTAAGTAGATTTCCAGTTTTGACATTGTTTAATGGGGGTAATTTTCTGAGTGGCAGTCTGATGTTGATTTCGGTCTTCGGGGCTGAGACTTAGGGAATTATTCTCTTAACCGATGTCAAATGGGGACAGAGCTTTGGTTTTAGTTGTACCATTTGTTTGTATCCCATCGACCGGATCTTCGACCTTTAGATAGGAAATCCATGGGTGTAAACATGTGTTTGAGACATGTTATGTTTGATGGATGCATGTGGATGCAAGTGTTTGCTAGTGGTTGCCTGTGGATGCATATACACACACTTTAGGCACTAGATCGGCTCAGTCACTTCATACTGCAAATTGCATATAAATGTGTGTACATACTTAAGTTGATGGATGAATAATGGTAGTACCATCATATGGATGCTGCATTTTGGTGAATGGTTGTGCACACATGTAGAAATGATATGTATCGATAGGGTTCTTTCGCATACATAATGGACGCATGGCACTATCATGGTTTGCATTAAGGAGGTCAACTGAATCAGTAGACCGCCTGATTTTGCATTAGATAAGGAACATATACACACACTTCTTGCATATGTTCATATAGCATTAGAAATTTTATAAGGACAATGGATGCCTGTGTGTGATGATTGAGTAGATGGTTGTTTGGATGGTAGGATATGCATTCTCCTTAACTTAGAGATTTCGGGGACGAAATCCTTTAAGGAGGGGAGAATGTAACACCCCGGATTTTTGAATAACCGGATTAACTAAATTAAAGAATAATTAATCTCAGACGTGAGAATTATGGGAAATGGGTTGCGCCATTGTGTTCGTCTCAGAATTCTGGTTGAAATAGAGTCCGAGTTTGCGGGAAACGGGTACCGGATGAAGGAGTTATGGACAAACGAAGTTTGGTGGCAAACCAAGAAAGAGAGAGAGAAAAAAAGTATACTAGCGCACTTGCGAAGTACGCCAGTACATTTTTTCCTTGGTGCACTTCACAAGTGCGCCCAGGCCGAGAGGAAACCTGCACAACTTTCTGGTTCAGTCCAATCGGTGTTCTGACCCATTGTTGAGTCCTTTCTGACTCCTTGCTGAGTCATTAGGGCTGACTCATCACCCTATCAAGACTGAATGGTTTTGATTAACCCTAAGATGATCCGACGGCTTAAATTAATCCATAACCCTATAAAAAGACCCATAGACTCAAACCCTAAATCAGAATTAAAACTAAAACTATGGCTGTCATGCTGTTGTCTTGAACCCTAGAGCAGCCGCCACCAAATTAAAGAGGAAGAACAACAAATCAAATCAGAACTACTCAACCCTAAAAGTGAATCTTCTTCAAAGGAGAGCTAATTCAACTCCAGAAATCAGAATTCAGAACTCAAGACTGCTTTTGAGTTGTGAGTTCGATAGTTTTAACAAGATAATTAGTAATTTAATTGGATTAAGATATAATGCGGATTGTATTGATGTGATATGAAGTATTGATTGCATGTTGTAATTATGTTGTAGGATTATGATTGAAATCTCGATGATGTTATGTTGTGATGCTATAATTTATGATGTAAAGTTATGTTGCTATCATCCAAATTGTAATTTTGGCTTATGCAAGTCTTATATATGATGTTATGTAAGTTTGGATCTAAAATATATGCTAATATTTCATGATGTTAACTTGTGTTAATGAATCCCTTTTTATAATCCAACCACCTAGGTTTATAACATCAGTTTTTATGCGAATATGGATGTGGAACATATGCTAGTTCATATAAGTATTATGTTCATATGCAAGTTTAAGTGATAATTTGGATTCATACAAGTTCACACCTTTAAAGTTTAGATCCATATTCAAGTTGACATTTTTATTTTGAATCTATGACATGCCTAGTTATGCAAGTTTACACCTTTATGTGGATCCATAATTTACTCAAGTTAATACCTTTATTGAATCCATAGTTATGCAAGATGACACCTTTATGCTTAGGTTGACGACATACACAGTTTATGTAAGTTGGTGATAATTACCTAGGCTAGTTGGGTGTAAAAACTATGTTCATACATGCAAGTTCACACTTTTTTTAGATCTATGATTTTTGGATCCTTGTTAATACAAAGACTATGCGAGTATGTTGTAATTCTTAATTGCAAGTTAGATGCAAATTAGATCTATTATTGTGTGTATGTGACTTTGTGACATTTATTCCCTTTTTTAAGTATTAGACTAATTGCTAGTCTAATATGAATATGTCGCGTTAAGCGAACGAAAGACGGGGGTACGATGGGGATAATAGTGGATACACACATATTGTGAATTTGGCATGTAATGGCCTAAAAAGGCATGTAATTAATTTTAAGGACTAAAATTAATTAGTGATGAAATTGTTATGATTTTACATACCATAAATGGATGGACATAATTGAGTCAATTTTGGACATCGTTAAATTTGGAATTGATTGATAATTTGAATAGGGAAAGTAATTCAAATTGGGGGAATGATTAATTAGGTGCAATTAATCGTTTAAGACACGAGGTTAGGCTCATTTGTGGTGTAAGACTGCCCGGACCCGCCGGACAAATCCAGCTGCCACAAATGTCAGTCTAATGTGAGAGGTCTTAGGCATAAACCAAATACGTAATAATTGTAAAGACACGAGGTTAGGCTCCTTTGTGGTGTAAGACTGCCCGGACCCGCCCGGCAAATCCAGCAGCCACAAATGCCAGTCTAATGTGAGAGGTCTTTATGAGGTTACGGTCTTAATGAATTAAGAAACACTTAACCAGATAAACATGTAGTGGGACATGAGGGGGTTAAGTGGGTGCCTTGGATGGCATGTGGAATCTAGAGGGTGCCTTGGGTGGCATTTGAAATACGATTAGAAATACTTAACCAAAATTGAAGCATGTAATTGAAACATGAATAAGAAGTGGGTTAAGTGGGAAATACCAGAGGGGACCAAGCTTAGGTGGATAGCTTGCGTCAAATCATGGGGGCCTGTTTCAACCAGTAACCCATAAGTATTTCTGTAGGCTCGACCTAATTCGAGGACGGGACACGCGTACTGGGCTTGACTGTAAGAAGCCAAAACGGGGGAGCGGTGGCAACGCAAATCCAACGGGTTCATGTGTGTGTATGGGCCCGGGCTGGTAGGTAAGACGTTGTTGCATCGTGTAGGTATAAGCCGTGCATCTCTGATAGCATCGGGTTGCCACTTTGGGGAGTGATACACCCCACTGTGGGACCGGCACGGGTATCTACGAGTTAGGGAGCCGATCGCTTTGGGTAGGACTTAGGGTACACTTAGTTCTGTCTGGTTCTGTTGGTACCGTCTGCTTCTATTGGTTGGTAACACCTATCTGTTTCTGCGTGGTACCGTCTGTTGGGGTGGTAAAGGCCCATTACTAGTGTAAACCTAATTCTACATTATGTTTCCGTAAGGATTATTCTGTTTCCGTCTTTGATTGTTTCCGATTCTGTTTCCGATTCTGTTTCCGAACCTTCTGTCTGTTGGGGGGGGGTAAAGGCCCATTAGTTGGGTGGTAAAGGCCCATTATTAGTATTCTACTTTTGTACCTTCTGTACGTTGGGGTGGTCAAGGCCCATTACTAGCATTCTGTTTCTGTATAGATTATCCTGTTTCGATTCTATTTCAATTTAAATATTAGGGTAACACCTAATCCTGTTATACTAGTAGTGGTGCAGTATAGTAATTATCCTATAGTGATTAGGAGTGCCTTTAACGAATAACCTGGTTCATCTTAATTCCTCGTTTATTCTGTCATTCTCAATGGTTCATGGTCATTTCCTTATTTTCCAACTTATGCCTTAGCCTAGTTACTTTGTTAATTATATTGTTAGAGTTATTGCACTCGCCAGACTTTATGTCTGATCCCCTTTTTCCATCTCTTTCCTTCCCCCCTAGGTGCTTGGGTAGGAACTAGCACCAGTGAAGCTTGATTTTGGACTGCTTGTAGAAGATTGCTTGGATCGTTGAAGTAAAGTTCAGCTTCTCTTTATTTATGGCTATTTAGACTTTGGTGATTATGTCTTTCAGTTTATGTACTTTGTTTTATCAAGATGGATATGATGTACTTGACTTTGGTTTATGGTTTTTGATGATGTAACCAAACATATGGGTTTATCCGCTGCAATGAAATAAAGTTTTAAATTTTCAAGTACTGTTTTATATCTGTCTTGTGATATTCTGTATCTGTTTACCTAAAACACTCCACTGAAGTTAAGGCATTCCCTTTGTGAGTGACCTTAATGGAGGTGGGGTGTTACAGAATGTATTAGATCCGAGACTCAAGATCCGAAAACCGAGATTCAAGACCCAGATGGTTGCTTCATTAATGCAAAATCCAAGATTTCCAATACTTCATCACTTCATACAAGTGAATGCCTATCAACATAAATTTATACTCAAGTCTTGAGTAGTTCTCTTGATAGAATTCGAGATGTAATGGGCTTGTCAAAAGACGTGTCAACACTTATGTTTTTAATTTCTAATACATGTTAACTCCTGATTCAAATATTTCTTTCTTATATATTTAATACTAATTTTGTTAATAATTACTTATGTTTTCAATTTCCTTATTTATATTTATTAAGTTCTAATATATTTCTTATATTCACAGTTTAATATATAAGCTTTTATATCATTTTAAATACATGTTTTTAATCATTTTAAAATCATCTTAATATATGTATTTAATATATATTTTTACTTGAAAAACTCTATTTTAAAATAAAGGAATATAGTTTGTTTTAAATCTAGAATTACCATAATTTATTTAATCATTATTTGCTTTTAATTCATTTTTTTTATAAAAAAATTCCTTAGGTATGTCGACATATATTGTAACACCCCACATACGTTAAGCTCACTCATAAAGGGAATGCCTAAACTTCAATGGAGCATTATGGGTACTGGAACAGAAATATTACAAGACAGTCATAGATAAAACAGCGGAAAGTAAAGTGGAAGTACTTCAAATCATTAATTAAATATAATTGTTTACCATAAAAGCCCATCAACTTCCAATACCCAATTACATAGTTAAAATATCTGTCTTTCTCAAAAATAAAGAAGCATAAAATAAGTTGTTGTATTCCCCAATAAAGCAAAGCAAGCCATAGCCAAGAGAAAACCAAGCCGTACAAGAAAGAGCCTTGGAGCTTGGTAAGATCCGAACTAAGCTGTATTCCCACCCTGCGAACCGGGGGGGGGGGGGGGGTGGGGAAACGAAAGAAAAAGAGGCAAAACAAAACGGGTCAGTCATAAAGACTGAGTAAGTCCTAGTGACTTTCAGCATAGAAACTGGTAAAGATAACATGGCATGAATAAACTGAAAGTAAACATAAGCATGATGACAAGATAAGCTACAGGAAAGATAACTAAGAATAACCTCATATGATTTTTTTTCAAGTATTCCATCGCAAGGTTCCCATTCAAGATAAACTAAGTATAAATTCACAAGATTTCTATCAAGCATCGCAAGATTTCTATGCTTCACCAATAAAATATTTCTTTGATATCTAATTGTTCTGCACCACCCGTACTAATATCCTAACCCGTGCCATGTGTTGATTATAAAATGATCCCTTGCCCAATGTCAGGAAATGATCCATTACTTGGTCTCACGAAACGATCTATTAATCGATCGGCTCCCTACAAGTCCTATCTCGTTCATGTGTCTGTGTCATACGGTCCTATCACGAATGTAGTCACCTGTGCTAGGTCCACCATAGGGTGTATCAAGCCCTAGGGTGCCAACCACCGACACGAATCAAGCACGCACAGTGTAAACCTACTGGTGCCCAATGCCTGCTTTCTCAACTTCGGACTACGTACACGACCATAGTCTGCCTGAACCTACAATGGCGCACCAACTCAGGCATCGTTCTGGTCGCTTACAATCAGCCCAGTAATCGTGCCCCACCCTGCCTAGTTCCAGGGTACCATGATACATCTAGTGGGTTACTGCTGAAAAGGACCGCGTAACTAGGGTTTCCGTCCAACAGGTTAAGTGTTGTCATTTAAATTTGGGACTTAACCCCATCAGTCTAGCATGTCAAGTTGGTTAAGTGTGGTCATTCAAGTTCGTGACTTAACCCGTCTACGTGTCACGTAAAATTGGTTAAGTGTTGTCGTTCAAGTTCATGACTTAGCCCAACGAATCATGTGTCAAGTAAGTTAAGTATGTTCAAGCGGTTCATGACATAACCCTACCAAATCATCGTGTCAAATTGGTTAAGTATATTCAAGCGGTTCATGACTTAACCCTACCAAATCATCGTGTCAAATTGGTTAAGTATATTCAAGCGGTTCATGACTTAACCCTATCAAGTCATCGTGTCAAATTGGTTAAGTATATTCAAGCGGTTCATGACTTAACCCTACCAAATCATCGTGTCAAATTGGTTAAGTATATTCAAGCGGTTCATGACTTAACCCTATCAAGTCATCGTGTCAAATTGGTTAAGTATATTCAAGCGGTTCATGACTTAACCCTACCAAATTATCGTTTCAAATTGGTTAAGTATATTCAAGAGGTTCATGACTTAACCCTACCAAATCATCGTGTCAAATTGGTTAAGTATATTCAAGCGGTTCATGACTTAACCCTATCAAGTGGCATTAATTCATTAATGCACCCCAACCTCTCACATTAGACTAGTTGTTGTGGTCACTGGATTCGCCGGGCGGTTCCGGGAAGATTTACACAACAGCCTAGTCTAACCTCGGGTCTTAAGCGCGATATGACCAACTACCAACATTGGATCCTATTGTTTGCAGTCACTGGATTTGCCGGGTGGTTCCGGGCAGATTTACACTGCAAACTCAACCCAACCTCGAGTAAGCCATTTTCAAGTTCATTCTTAAGTCATGTCCATGTTCAAGTTTCATGTCAAGTTCGTGTCTAGTTTCATGGCGAGTTTCATGTCCATATCCAGGTTCAGGTTATAACAGCGTTCATGTTTCAAATTTTTCTTTTTATCAAGTTCATAATTCATGTTCATAACCCATTCATGTCTTTCCTATTCTACCCAAATCGTGTTCCCATCGCATGTAAACATGATCAACCCATACTACAAATAAATCCAAATCTTAGAATAACGTCAAAACTATGATAGACAAGAGGGACGAGCATAAAGCGATAAAAGGGGTTACAAGACTAGCATGAAATAACTTGAGATAATTGGTTACAACATCCCTGGCATAAAGGATTTCAAATCTAGCAAGATAAGGCGATGGTCATGGTAAACGCTGACATAAAAGAATAGGAATGCAAAAGCAAGCCAAATAATGGATCCAATGGTTTTGGTGTACATAATAGCGAATAAACTAAGCAAGTCACACCCTAGGTATACGATCCAACAAAATGCCAATTCGGTGCACAACATGGTTTTCAACTATAGTGTTATGGGCATGAACAATCAACTATAATAGTCTTAGGCAATTAACCCCAATAGTCATAGGTAGTAATCTCATAGTTATGAATCATAAGCGACTCATCACAATAACCATGGATAATTATCAAAAATAGTTCTAGGCAAATAGTCATAGGCAATTAACAGTAATAGTTTCAAAGTCATGGTCATAGATAATGGCCTTATGTTCATAATCATAGGTAATAATTCTAATAGTCAAGAGTCATAGGTGATTAGCCATAATTTTCCTCGTCATAGTCATAGGCATAGTCTTATGTTCTTAGTCATAGGCATAGGCAAAACCTCATGTCCACAGTCATAGGCAAATTAAGGTTATAGACATGAAAGAATTTGATTTACAACATGAATAGGCCCCAAATAGAAATATTCCCACAAGTCAAGATCCAAGAATTTATGTTACAATCTAGCGTTTGAATAATAAACTAGGTCCAACAACATGAATGGGCATGATTCAGTCGGTAAGAAATAACGCAAAATCATAGATTCATGAAGAGACAAGAACAGATCCAAATAGATAATCAAGCTTAGGTCCAATTCATTTTATTCCATGTCCATATCAAATTTAACAAGTTTCAATCTTAAAGTAACTAGAACTTATAGAGCGCGGATCGCGAATTAGAGTGCAGAGATTTGATTCTAGAAACAGTTGTTGAATCTCTAATTGTTTAGTCTTGTTCTAGTTGAAAACCCCCAATTTGCAATTCCTAGATGTTGTCCTGACGAAGAAGAAACAGCCATTCTCTCTTTAATTTAATTATTTCAGAAGCAGCATAAGGACAGAATGAAATAGTGTTGAGAGAATGAGGATAGGGGTGAGTTTATATAGGATTAGAGTCACGAATTTGGTCCAGAAATCGGTCTAGATACGCAGAAATGAACTCAGCCTTGGATCTGGAAATTCGGGGCAGGTTGACCCCCAGGTCGACTACCCAGTCGACCTGGTCAGGGGGAGGTCGACCTGGTCAGGGGGAGGTCGACTCTATGGTCGACACTAGGGTCGACCTGGTCTGGGGAGGTCGACACTGTGGTCGACCCTAGAGTCGACCTGGGTCTGGCCTGTTTGAATTTTCCTGGAACTTCCGGAGGCCATAACTCCTTCATCCGGACTCCGATTTTCGAAAACTCGGACTCTATTTCATGTATAATTCCGAGACAAACGCAACGGCGCAATCCATTTTCCCTGATTCTCATTTTAAAATTTAATTATGCCTTGATTTATTATTTTAATATATTATTAAAATTCGGGTTGTTACATTCTCCCCTCCTTAAAGGATTTCGTCCCCGAAATTTTCAAGTTAAGAAGAATGTGTCCTACCATCCAATCATCCATCTACTCAAAACATCATCCACAAGCAATCATTGTCCTTAAAAGATTTCTAATGCTATATGAACATATGCAGAAAGTGTGTGTATATGTTCCTTATCTAATGCAAATGATCGGGCTTGATTGATCTCCTTAATGCAAAATATGTTTAGTGCCATGAGTCCAACATGTATGCAAATAGTTCTAGTCACATAAACACTATATGTGTGCATAAACATCCATCCATATGCATCATCCATATGATAACACATCCAATTTCATCCATAAACAAGTATAGACACTCATGCATATGCAATATGGAAATGTGTCTGAACCGATCTAGTGCCTAATGTGTGTTATGCAATCACGAGAAACCACTAGCAGCCACTTGCAACCACTAGTAGACATTAATCATAACATGTCTCAAACACATGTTTACACCCAATTGTTCCTACCTAAAGGTATAGTCGAATGATAGAAGCAAGTAAAAACCTTGTGCCCATTAGGCAATGTCAAAACTGGAAATCTACGTCACATATATACCGATTATGAGAAGAACTCCATAAGCACCAACCCCGAAAACCGAAATCAACGTCAGGCTAACAACTAAAGAATTACTCAACCCAACCAATATATATGATTCTAGGAAACTAAGCATGATGGACTCCTTTTAGATCATGAGGAAATCCCTTCCTAAAAACAAGCCGTATCCTATAAAACCCAAAGAGTTTAGTCAACCCAACGGACACCCCCAAACCCCAAAATGTATTACTAACAGACGAGTCATGTTCCCTATGAGGTTTCTAACAGAAATGGGATTGAGAATAGGACCGAGAGGATATACTTGAAAGATAGCATGCAAATAAGCTTTACAGGAAAAGTGGGATCAAGGATATACTCTTAAAGAGATATGATACGCGTATCTAGTCTTCAATCTTCTGAGTCGCATTTCCTTGAGCTTAACTCCATTGTGCTTTCACCGTCTTTAACTTCACAATTTCGTAGCTTCTTAATTCTTGTTTCCAAAATATGAGTTGGAACTCATTCCACTGTTGCCTCTCGTTCCACTTTTACTTATTCTTCTTCTAGTATACTCGTCTTAAACATAACTACGTACTCATGGTTTCATGCAAGCTCTCCAAAATTCACTAGTGAATCCTGGATCTCGTTTACTCACTATAAGGTATTCCACTCAGAAGAACTATCTCTTGAAAACAAACAAATGTCAACCATGTTGCCAAATGTACTTACTAAGGTGATTTTCTATAACTCATGCATAAGCGAAATGAACCATCCACCTTAGTGGCGAACACTACTCGAGTGGATCGATAAGTGTATCAAGAGATTCTAGGTAACTAAACATGGTAGAACCCTAAGGGTTACACTAGACTTTGAGGGCATTACCAAGGCAAGTCAAGAATCTAACTACCCTCTTTTCATACTCAAGAATGGAACCATTACTGGATAACCACTCCATCCTTAGAATCAACCCATAGCTCCAAAAAACATAAGCATTACTTCTAAACTCAATACTTAGCATAGACATTCCCAAATCCAAACAAGTCATGAATAAATGAGCTGATTCCCTAACAGGATTCGAGAAAAAAAATGGGATCCTCTACTACGCTAGTACTAAGGTGCAAAGACTCAACTATCGAAGCAGAATTAAAAGGATGCGATGTACAAAAACAAAGTTCCCACGGTATGATAGAAAAGAGAAGCTAAACTTCTAACAGAAACATTACCACCTCTCTTAGGTATGCTAGTAGTGAGAGCATACAATTTCCCTCTCGACGATCTTGTTTTTTTTGCCATTATCCTATAATACTTAACTACATGTCCCTTTTTACCATACCAACGATGTTCTTTCTTGTCATGGGTTTTATTATTCTTTTACTTTGACCTCTTTCATTTCACCTTTTCCTCCTTCGTGGATTAAGCCATATCAACAAATTTCTCCTCCTTAGGCTTGTGCTCTATATCCTCGTTCTTACTATCCTTGTATAGCTTGTTGACAAGTCTCTCGAAAGTTACCTCCATCGCACTGCAACTCTACAAAGCTTGAAATAAGATTAGTCGCAGATGAAACTACTGCGGCTACTGATGGAGGTTGGGCACTCCTTTGCCCTCCTACATGTGTCGTACACCTACAAAACTATGGTGAAAAAGAAAGAGAGAAGAGACTCAAGGAGAGAATCAAAAGATAGTGCATATGGCTTTGGGGAATATGCCTTTCGTAAAACAAAACTTTTCTTAAAAAAATGCTTCTTTGTAAATGTTTTGAAAATAATTTCAGAAGGTTTTTAAAAGCTTTTGCCCAGTCTGGTAACCTTCTGCTCTGATACCAAATGTAACACCCCATATCCGATAAGGTCACTCACAAAGGGAATGCCTTAACTTCAATGGAGCATTATGGGTACTGGAACAGAAATATTACAAGACAGTCATAGATAAAACAGCGGAAAGTAAAGTGGAAGTACTTCAAATCATTAATTAAATATAATTGTTTACCATAAAAGCACATCAACTTCCAATACCCAATTACATAGTTAAAATATCTGTCTTTCTCAAAAATAAAGAAGCATAAAATAAGTTGTTGTATTCCCCAATAAAGCAAAGCAAGCCATAGCCAAGAGAAAACCAAGTCGTACAAGAAAGAGCCTTGGAGCTTGGTAAGATCCGAACTAAGCTGTATTCCCACCCTGCGATCCTAGGGGGGGGGAACGAAAGAAAACGAGGCGAAACAAAACGGGTCAGTCATAAAGACTGAGTAAGTCCTAGTGACTTTCAGCATAGAAACTGGTAAAGATAACATGGCATGAATAAACTGAAAGTAAACATAAGCATGATAATAAGATAAGCTACAGGAAAGATAACTAAGAATAACCTCATATGATTTTTTTTCAAGTATGCCATCGCAAGGTTCCCATTCAAGATAAACTAACTATAAATTCGCAAGATTTCTATCAAGCATCGCAAGATTTCTATGCTTCACCAACAAAATATTTCTATGATATCTAATTGCTCTGCACTACCCATACTAATATCCTAACCCGTGCCATGTGTTGATTATAAAATGATCCCTTGCCCAATGTCAGGAAATGATCCATTACTTGGTCTCACGAAACGATCTATTAATCGATCGGCTCCCTACAAGTCCTATCTCGTTCATGTGTCTGTGTCATACGGCCCTATCACGAATGTAGTCACCTGTGCTAGGTCCACCATAGGGTGTATCAAGCCCTAGGGTGCCAACCACCGACACGAATCAAGCACGCACAGTGTAAACCTACTGGTGCCCATTGCCTTCTTTTTCAACTCCGGACTACGTACACGACCATAGCCCGCCTGAACCTACAATGGCGCACCAACTCAGCCCTCTTTCTGGCCACTTACAATCATCCCAGTAATCTTGCCCCACCCTGCCTAGTTCCAGGGTACCATGATACATCTAGTGGGTTAATGCTGAAAAGGACCGCTTAACTAGGGTTTCCGTCCAGCAGGTTAAGTGTTGTCATTTAAATTCGGGTCTTAACCCCATTAGTCTAGCAAGTCATGTTGGTTAAGTGTGGTCATTCAAGTTCGTGACTTAACCCGTCTACGTGTCAAGTAAAATTGGCTAAGTGTTGTCGTTCAAGTTCATGACTTAGCCTTACGAATCATGTGTCAAGTTGGTTAAGTATGTTTAAGCGGTTCATGACTTAACCCTACCAAATCATCATGTCAAATTGGTTAAGTATATTCAAGCGGTTCATGACTTAAGCCTACCAAATCATCATGTCAAATTGGTTAAGTATATTCAAGCGGTTCATGACTTAACCCTACCAAATCATCGTGTCAAATTGGTTAAGTATATTCAAGCGGTTCATGACTTAACCCTATCAAGTCATCGTGTCAAATTGGTTAAGTATATTCAAGCGGTTCATGACTTAACCCTACCAAATCATCATGTCAAATTGGTTAAGTATATTCAAGCGGTTCATGACTAAAACCTATCAAGTCATCGTGTCAAATTGGTTAAGTATATTCAAGCAGTTCATGACTTAACCCTACCAAATCATCGTGTCAAATTGGTTAAGTATATTCAAGCGGTTCATGACATAACCCTACCAAATCATTGTGTCAAATTGGTTAAGTATAATCAAGCGGTTCATGACTTAACCCTATCAAGTGGCATTAATTCATTAAAGCACCCCAACCTTTCACATTAGACTAGTTGTTGTGGTCAATGGATTCGGCGGGCGGTTCCGGGAAGATTTACACAACAGCCTAGTCTAACCTCGGGTCTTAAGCGCGATATGACCAACTACCCACATTGGATCCTATTGTTTGCAGTCACTGGATTCGCCGGGCGGTTCCGGGCAGATTTACACTGCAAACTCAACCCAACCTCGAGTTGGCCATTTTCAAGTTCATTCTAATGTCATGTCCATGTTCAAGTTTCATGTCAAGTTCGTGTCTAGTTTCATGGCGAGTTTCATGTCCATATCCAGGTTCAGGTTATAATTGCGTTCATGTTTCAAGTTTTGCTTTTTTATCAAGTTCTTAATTCATGTTCATAACCCATTCATGTCTTTCCTATTCTACCCAAATCGTGTTCCCATCGCATGTAAACGTGATCAATCCATACTACAAATAAAACCAAATCTTATAATAACGTCAAAACTATGATAGACAAGAGGGACGAGCTAAAGTGATAAAAGGGGTTACAAAACTAGCATGAAATAACTTGAGATAATTGGTTACAACATCCGTGGCATAAAGGATTTCAAATCTAGCAAGATAAGGCGATAGTCATGGTAAACGCTGACATAAAAGAATAGGCATGCAAAAGCAAGCCAAATAATGGATCCAATGGTTTTGGTGTACATAATAGCGAATAAACTAGGCAAGTCACACCCTAGGTATACGATCCAACAAAATGCCAATTCGGTGCACAACATGGTTTTCAACTATAGTGTTATGGGCATGAACAATCAACTATAATAGTCTTAGGCAATTAACCCCAATAGTCATAGGTAGAAATCTCATAGTTATGAATCATAAGCGACTCATCACAATAACCATGGATAATTATCAAAAATAGTTCTAGGCAAATAGTCATAGGCAATTAACAGTAATAGTTTCAAAGTCATGGTCATAGATAATGGCCTTATGTTCATAATCATAGGTAATAATTCACATAGTCAAGAATCATAGGTGATTAGCCACAATTGTCCTCGTCATAGTCATAGGCATAGTCTTATGTTCTTAGTCATAGGCATAGGCAAAACCTTATGTCCACAGTCATAGGCAAATTAAGGTTATAGACATGAAAGAATTTGATTTACAACATGAATAGGCCCCAAATAGAAATATTCCCACAAGTCAAGATCCAAGAATTTATGTTACAATCTAGCGTTTGAATAATAAACTAGGTCCAACAACATGAATGGGCATGATTCAGTCGGTAAGAAATAACGCAAAATCATAGATTCAAGAAGAGACAAGAATAGATCCAAATAGATAATCAAGCTTAGGTCCAATTTCATTTTATTCCATGTCCATATCAAATTTAATAAGTTTCAATCTAAAAGTAACTAGAACTTACAGAGCGCGGATCGAGAATTAGAGTGCAGAGATTTGATTCTAGAAATAGTTGTTGCAGTTGTTGAATCTCTAATTGTTTAGTCTTGTTCTAGTTGAAAACCCCCAATTTGCAATTCCTAGATGTTGTCTTGATGAAGAAGAAGTAGCCATTCTCTCTTTAATTTAATTATTTCAGAAGCAGCATAAGGACAGAATGAAATAGTGTGGAGAGAATGAGGCTAGGGGTGAGTTTATACAGGATTAGAGTCACGAATTTTGTCCAGAAATCGGTCTAGATACGCAGAAATGAACTCAGCCTTGGATCTGGAAATTCGGGGCAGGTAGACCACCAGGTCGACTACCCAGTCGACCTGGTCAGGGGGAGGATGACTCTATGGTCGACACTAGGGTCGACCTGGTCTGGGGAGGTCGACACTGTGGTCGACCCTAGGGTCGACCTGGGTCTGGCCTGTTTGAATTTTCCTGGAACTTCCGGAGGCCATAACTCCTTCATCCGGACTCCGATTTTCGAAAACTCGGACTCTATTTCATGTAGAATTCTGAGACGAACGTAACGGCGCAATCCGTTTTCCCTGATTCCCATTTTAAAATTTAATTATGCCTTGTTTTATGATTTTAATATATTATTAAAATTCTGGTTGTTACATATATGATTTGATATGTCGACATATGTACCATTTGTTTTAAATTTTGAAAAGTTGTGTCTTTTGAATTCAAACCTTTTCTGAATGGTTGTGGCTGTTGGAAAATTATAAATAGGCTTCAGATTTCAAGTTTTTTAATAACTAATCATCATCTTCTTATTCCTTTCTTCTCTCTCCATTATTCTTCTAAAATTCTAAAATCTATAGTTATACTCTGCCGATTTTCAAAGAAAATTACATTCAATCTCTTTCTCTTTCAATTCTATGTCAAATTCTCTTTGAAATTCAATTGCTACTCAAAAGTTTTAGGATATTTTTAATCAAAGATCAAGTTCTTTCGAGTCATTTCTCGCAAACTAATGCTGAGAAATTGGGTGTGATTGTAGCCCGTAAATCAATTAGGTGTTCCTATAGCCTAGTTAAACCAAGAGAGCGCCCTATGCTCGGAATAGGTGGTAGTGGACCTCGTGGCCATTGTAATCGAGGATTTTAATTTAAAGATTATATTGAAAAGAAATCTGCACAACCCATCATTGTACGGGACTGGATGTAGGGTAACTCCGAACCAGTATAAAATCTTAAAGTGTACTTTCCTTTTACTGCTTTTATTTTTACTTTATGCATCTGTGATTGATTCCGTGTTTGTTGATATCTGTGATTTGCATAACATTCTGATAAACTTTAAAAGATTTTAAGAAATTAATAAATTCCATAAAACACTATTCACCCCTCTTCTAGTGTTTAGTTTTCTTTAAGATCATTAATCCGCAATCCCAAAACTAATCATATACAAATTTCAATTTTAATATGCTGAATATGATCCGCAAAATCAACATGAACATACACAAATTTTCAATTCTTGAAAATTAGAGTTTTAACGGAGTGTTTAGAACATAGATCTACAAAAAACATTGTATTTTAACATACAAATTTTAATTTTATGTTTAAAATATACAAAAGGCCAGCTAGTTAATATGAATGCACAATTGATCGAATTTAAAGAATTAGGCTTTAAACTGAGTTTTTAGAATAATAATCAACATTAAAACATGAGGAATTTTGACCCACGTTCTTATAGATAAAAGTAATTGAATCGACAACCCTCGTATCTACTACTTATATACTACATTCTCTTGTTAAATAATCGTAAAACAAATATCTGCTTTACCATATCCATTTTCTTTACGATGTCAATTGAAAAGGCAAAACAAAAAAATGAAACCACTCATTCAAACGATAAATACCTAATTTTTGAATTACGTTACCTTGAAGTATTCAGTAAGAAAAGCCTCAAAAAAGGAAAAAAGAGAGGAAAAACTACACTGCTTACTGTTTTGGTCGAGCGACGGTCCGAAATGAAGAACAAAATGAGGTAAATTCAATAGCTAATGGAAAATATATGAAATAGAAATATAACATTGTAACACCCCACCTCCGCCAGGGTCACTCACAAGAGAATGCACTAGCTTTGGAGGGGTGTTGTCTAGGTAAACATGCTCAGAAATATTACAAGACATAACATATAAAACAGCGGAAGAAAAACCAAATTTCATTACCTCATAAAATTATAAGGTCTAAAGCCTTTTACATCAAAATGCCTTTAAAGCCATTACATTGAAAACCCGTCTTGCAATAGTAAAGAAGCATAAAACCACAGTCATAAAATATTCCCCAAGTAAAACAGTAAAGTAGCTATAGCCAAGAAAAATCCAAGCCATACATGATGACCTTGAAGCAGAAGAAGTCCGAGTTAAATAACATTATTTCCTCCCTGAAAACCCGGGGGTGGGGGGGGGGGGGGAACGAAAGACAAAGAGGCGAAAGAAAACGTGGTCAGTCATAAAGACTGGTAAGTCCTATCTACTTCCAGCATAAAAATAGGTAAAGGTAACATGACATGCATAAACTGAAAGTAAACATAAGGATGATGACAAGATAGACAAGCTAAACCAAGGTAACAGGATGAACTATTGTATCAGGATAAACTACGGTCACTATGAATCAAGTATAACATCCCAAGGTTCTATCGAGTATAACATCCCAATGTATCTATCATGTATAACACCCCAAGGTTCTATCGAGTATATTTCCCAATGTATCTATCATGTATAACACCCCAAGGTTCTATCGAGTATAACATCCCAATGTATCTATCATGTATAACACCCCAAGGTTCTATCGAGTATATTTGCCCTGCACCTTCCGTACTAGTATCCCAACCCGTGTCATGTGTTAGCTACAAAATGTCCCTTGCCCAATGTCATGAAATGGTCCATGTCTACCTAATGTAGGTTTTCCAAACTCGTATGTTTCTTTCCATGTATACTTTAGTCCTTTGCCGTAAATCCTACGGGCTTCCTAACGTAATTCTATACTACTTCAACGTAGTTCCATTATCCTTGAAATCGTTTGGACTGTCACCCTCGATCTAGCTATATTTTCTTACCATGAATTCTCGAATGTTCGGCTAGGATTTATGCCACCTAAGACCACTAGGGATTACGCTACTTACTAAACGTTTTCGTAACTCGGTTTGGGTTTAAGTCACCTAGGACCGCTAGGGATTACGCTACCCGTCAACCACGCCCTTTTTCCCACGTATGTCTCGTGAATCGTTTTTCCATGTCTAGATGCACATGTATCTCAATGTGCCATCCGAGTCCCGTGACAGGGCTAATCAAGAAATACAGGACTCGGTCGGGAGTATTAGGTTATCTGCCGATGCAGATATCATGGTCTGTTTTTCTACTGGTGGTTATGGTCCCACGTGACCCCTCCCTCATCTACTGAAAGGCAATCCAAGAAAATCATGCACGAGAACTATACTCCGGCCATCTATGCCCCACTTTCCTATTGGCCAACCTCACCCATAACTAGATAGCAAGTATATAGTCTGTTGGGAGTTCTCTGCCTTTCCACATACATACACGATTGACTAAAGATGGTAAGTAGTCTACGACGTGCTATCATAGGGATAAACTAAGTATCGCCGACTCCACGCTAATCCACCCGTCTTTAGGTTGGTCGCACATCAACCAAGGCATACCCTTGGTTCTTCTACCGCAGACCTTAACCTCTGTGAGACCAGGCGGATCATCTGCAACCTCACAGAGGGATACCAAGAGTACCCTCACGTCCCCCGAAGCTACCGCTTCGTCACCCAGTTCGCTGGAGCCTTTATCCAAGTCAGATAAACATTCTCTCCTCCTCGTGTGTTTGTTTAAGCGATGACCTACCATATCAGGTTACTCATCTATTTGTGAACTGGTCCAATTCTCTTGACTAAGAATTATTACTTAGTTATCCTTAACTAAGGTTTATCACTTAGTTTCCCTTCCCGTTATCCTTATTAACTATGATTTTCCACTTAGTCCCCTGAACTAGGGTTTTGTCTAATGGGTTAAGTGTTTTCATTCGAGTTCATGACTTACCCCGCCTACGAATCATGTCAAAATTGGCTAAGTATTCAAGTTCAAGACTTAGCCCTACACACCATGTATCAAGTTGGTTAAGTATATCAAGAAGTTCATGACCTAACCCTAGATTATCGTGTCAGATTGGTTAAGTATAGGTTAACTTAACCCCATCAAATTACCGTGTCAGATTGGTTAAGTATAGGTTGTCTTAACCTCATCAAGTTACTGTGTCAGATTAGTTAAGTATAGGTTGTCTTAACCCCATCAAGTTACCGTGTCAGATTGGTTAAGTATAGGTTGTCTTAACACCATCAAATCACCGAGTAAAATTGGTTAAGTATATTTAAGAGGTTAGTGACTTAACCCTATCAAATCATCAAGTCAGATAGGTTAAGTGTAAGTTAACTTAACCCCATCAAATTACCGAGTCGGATTGGTTAAGTGTAGGTTAACTTAACCCCATCCACTAGTCGTATTTATAATGGTTAAGTATCATTCTTGTGGGTTTACTTAACCCTACCACGCGTCGCGTTATCCCAGTCGGGTGCTATCAACCCATTTAGATTAAACTAACCCATCCGCTTATCGTGTTATATGGTTAAGTGTCTTTAAGTAATCAAGTCCGGTCTTACATAACCTACCCATTCATGTCATGTCGGTTAAGTACCATTAGTCAAACTAACTTAACCTTATCATGTGGTATTAAGTAAATTAATGCACCCCAACCTCTCACATTAGACTTTGTTGTGGTTACTGGTTACGCCGGGCGGGTCCGTGTAGCTTTACACCACAACCTAGTCTAACCTCGGGTTTTAAGCGCGATATGACCAACTACTCACATTGGGTCTTATTGTCTGTAGCTACTGGATTTGCCGGGCGGTTCCGGGCAGATTTATGCTACAAACTCAACCTAACCTCGAGTTGGCCACTTTCATGTTTTCCTACGTGTCATTTTCATGTCAAATTTAGGCCACGACAAAGTCAACGTTTTCCACTTGTGCCCCTTGCCCCATTACTTAATTCATGTTAAGTTTCATAGCCCATCTCAAGTTTGCCTAAACTACCCAAGACGTATTCCCAACGCAAGTGAAAGCGAGTCAACATAGTAGGAATAATATGACAACATATTGGCCTCAAACATGTATGATAGTATAAAGGGATTGTCCTCAAACATGTATGATAGCATAAAGGGATTGGCCTTAAACATGCATGATAGCTTAACACTAGGTTCATCATCATAGGCATGTAAATAGTCATGAGGGGTTTAGTTTCTTTTACATGCATAAGCCCCAAGTCATGTTCATATGAATATTCCGCAAGTCAAATTGTTCTAAGGGTTCATGCCAACATTCCACAAGTCAAGATTCAATCTTGCATGATAAACTAGGTCAAACACAACATGAGTGGCATGATTTAATCACTAAGAAATAGCCCAAAGTCATAGGTTCAAGAGAGGGGCAAGACTAGATTCACATAGACTAACATACTTAGGTTTCATCTCATTTTATTCCATGTCAACATTAGAACTACCGTTTAGATCTAAAAGTAGCTAGAACTTACAAAGCATGGCTAGAGATTTATGAGCAAGCATTTGTCGTATAACGGTGTTGAGATGATGCTCTACTTCATTGATTTGATGTAGAAAGCTTGCTCCTTTGTCTTGAATCTAGTTTGCATGCTTAAGCCATTGAAGTTGAAGATGGAGGCCATGATCAAGAGAGATTTTGGCAGCACTTTGTTGCTAGATTGATTTGTAGTGGATTAGGCTAGGTCTTAGGGTGTTTTTATAGAAGTTAGGACTAGTTTAGGCCATAGGATCAACCCTAGAACAGATCTGAGCCATCAAAAATCGTCATAGGCCAACAAACCAGACCACAAGACCCTGCAGGTGCACCCAGACCGACCAGGCCCGACCAGGGAGGTCGACCCCCAGGTCGACTCCCCATTCGACCTGGTCTGGGGCAGGTCGACTCCCCAGTCGACCCCCAGTCGACCTGGGGTTGGGCGGGAAATTTTCCAGCCCAGTCTGTTTGGGACTAAATTCGAAATTCGAATTCGAATTTGAACTGTTTTGAATTCTGGAATTTTCTGAAAACTTCTAAGGGCCATAACTCGGTCATACGGACTCTGATTTACGAAATTTCGGACTCGTTTCCAACTAGAATTCCGAGACGAACACAACAGATTATTATTTTGAAATTTAATTCTGCCTTGATTCTTGTCTTAACACGTTATTAAAATTCGGGTTGTTACATTCTCCCCTCCTTAAAGGATTTCGTTCCCGAAATCTCCAAGTTAGGAAGAACGTATCCTACCATCCATCATCCATCTACTCAAAACACCATCCACAAGCAACCATTGTCCTTAAGAGATTTCTAGTGTTGTATGAATATATGCAGAAAGTGTGTGTATATGTTCCTTGTCTAATGCAAATGATCAGGCCTGATTGATCTTTCTAATGCAAAATATGTTAAGTGCCATGAATCCACATGTATGCAAATAGTCCTAGTCACATAAACACTATATGTGTGCACAACCATTCATCCATATGCAATATTCACATGATAACACATTCAAATTCATCCATAAACAAGTATAAACACGTATACATATGAAATATGAAATGTGACTGAGCTGATCTAGTGCCTAATGTGTATTCGCGCATCCACGAGTAACCACTTGCAACTATATCAATCATAACATGTTTTCAAATACATGTTTACATCCACAAGGTTCTATCTAAGGTTCTTAAGATAGGATCGAGAAGATAAGCAAAATAAACTCCTCTTTAGGTCACAAGAAATCTCTTCCCAAACCTAACCCATATCCTATAAAGCCCGAAAAGTTTAGTCAACCTAACGGACACCTTCAAACCCCAACATATATATCGCAAACAGGTGAGTCATACTCCTTATGGGGTTTGCGACAGAAACAGGACCGAGAGGATATACATAAAAGATAGCATGTGAGTAAGCTCTACAGGAAAACCAGGGATCAAGGATATACTCTTAAAAAGAGATATGATGCCCGTATCTAGTCTTCAATCTTCTAATCGCATTTCCTTGAGCTTCACTCCATTGTGCTCTGATCGTCTTTAACTTCATGATTCCGTAGCTTCTTAATTCCTATTTCCAAATATGAGCTGGAACTCATTTCACTGTCGCCTCTCGTTCCACTTTTACTTATTCTCCCTCTAGTATACTTGGCTCAACAATATCCGTGTACTCTTGGTTTTCATGCAAGCTCTCCAAAATTCACTAGTGAACTCTGGATCTCATTTACTCACTATACGGCATTCCACGCAGAAGAACTATCTCTTGAAAACAAACAGATGCCAACCATGTTACCAAGTGTACTTACTAGAGTGATTTCCATAACGCATGCACAAGCGAAATGAACCATCCACCTTAGTGGCGAACATTACCAGAATGGATTACCAACAAATGCATCAAGAGATTCTAGGTAACCAATCATGACAGAACCCTGAAGGTTACACGAGACTTCGAGGGTATTACCAAGGCAAGTCAAGAGTCTAACTACCCTCCTTTCCGACCCGAGGATGGCACCCTTACGGGATGACCACTTCATCCCTAGAATCAACCCATAGCTCAAAAACATAAGCATTATTCCCAAAAGTCATAGATGTCCTCAAATCCAAACGAGTCATGAATAAATGGGACGGTCCCGCAACAGGATTTGAGACAAAAACGGGACCTTCTATTGTGCTAGTACAAAGGTGCAGGGACCCAACTATCGAAGCAAGATTTTAAAAAGGATGCTATGTACAAAACAAAGTCCTGACGGGATGATAGAGAAGAAAAGCTAAACCATTCACAGAAATGTTACCATCCTTCTTAGGTACGCTAACAGTGAGAGCATACAATTGCCCTCTCGATGATCTTGTCCTCGTCTCATAATACTTGACTATCTTTCCCTTTTTACCATACTAGAGATACTCTCTCTTGTCATGGGTTTTATCATTCACCCTTTTCATCCTTTGTGGATTAAGCAATACCAACAAGTTGCTTGTCCTTAAGATTGTATCCTTTATCCTTGTTCTTACTATCCTTTCTTATAACGCGGTAACAGGTCTCTCGAGAACTACCTCCATCGTACCGAAAACACTGACGTAGTTAGAAAAGGATTAGTCGCAGTTCAAACCACTGTGACTACAAGTGGAGGAAAGAAAGGAAAAGAGATTCAATCAAGGAAACAAAGGATAATGCTAATGGCCTTTGGAGAATAGCCTTTAAAAATAAAACTTTCCTTGAAAAATGCTTCTTTGTAAACGGTTTTCAAATAGTTTTCAGAAGGTTTTAAAACTTTTGCCCAGTCTGGTAACCTTCTGCTCTGATACCAAATGTAACACCCCACCTCCGCCAGGGTCACTCACAAGAGAATGCACTAGCTTTGGAGGGGTGTTGTCTAGGTAAACATGCTCAGAAATATTACAAGACATAACATATAAAACAGCGGAAGAAAAACCAAATTTCATTACCTCATAAAATTATAAGGTCTAAAGCCTTTTACATCAAAATGCCTTTAAAGCCATTACATTGAAAACCCGTCTTGCAATAGTAAAGAAGCATAAAACCACAGTCATAAAATATTCCCCAAGTAAAACAGTAAAGCAGCCATAGCCAAGAAAAATCCAAGCCATACATGATGACCTTGAAGAAGAAGAAGTCCGAGCTAAATAACAGTATTTCCTCCCTGAAAACCTTGGGGGGGGGGGGGACGAAAGACAAAGAGGTGAAAGAAAATGTGGTCAGTCATAAAGACTGGTAAGTCCTATCTACTTCCAGCATAAAAACAAGTAAAGGCAACATGACAAGCATAAACTGAAAGTAAACATAAGGACGGTGACAAGATAGACAAGCTAAACCAAGGTACAGGATGAACTACTGTATCAAGATAAACTACGGTCACTATGAATCAAGTATAACATCCCAAGGTTCTATCGAGTATAACATCCCAATGTATCTATCATGTATAACACCCCAAGGTTCTATCGAGTATATTTCCCAATGTATCTATCATGTATAACACCCCAAGGTTCTATCGATTATAACATTCCAATGTATCTATCATGTATAACACCCCAAGATTCTATCGAGTATATTTGCCCTGCACCTTCCGTACTAGTATCCCAACCCGTGTTAGCTACAAAATGTCCCTTTCCCAATGTCATGAAATGGTCCATGTCAACCTAATGTAGGTTTTCCCAACTCGTATGTTTCTTTCCATGTATACGTTTAGTCCTTTGCCGTAAATCCTATGGGCTTCCTCACGTAATTCTATACTACTTCAACGTAGTTCCATTATCCTTGAAATCGTTTGGACTGTCACCCTTGATCTAGCTACATTTTCTTACCATGAATTCTTGAATGTTCGGCTAGGATTTATGCCACCTAGGACCACTAGGGATTACGCTACTTACTAAACGTTTTCATAACTCGGTTTGGGTTTAAGCCACCTAGGACCGCTAGGGATTACGCTACCCGTCAACCACGCCCTTTTTCCCACGTATGTATCGTGAATCGTTTTTCCATGTCTAGATGCACATGTATCTCAATGTGCCATCCGAGTCCCGTGACAGGGCTAATCAAGAAATACAGGACTCGGTCGGGAGCTTTAGGTTATCTGCCGATGCAGATATCAAGGTCTGTTTTTCTACCGGTGGTTATGGTCCCACGTGACCCCTCCCTCAACTACTGAAAGGCAATCCAAGAAAATCATGCACGAGAACTATACTCCGGCCATCTATGCCCCACTTTCCTATTGGCCAACCTCACCCATAACTAGATAGCAAGTATATGGTCTGTTGGGAGTTCTCTGCCTTTCTTCATACGTACACGATTGACTAAAGATGGTAGGTAGTCGATGACGTGCTATCACAGGGCTAAACTAAGTATCGCGGACTCCACGCTAATCCACCCCTGTCTTTAGGTTGCTCGCACAGCAACCAAGGCATACCCTTGGTTCTTCTACCGCAAAACTTAACCTCTGTGAGCCCACGCGGATCATCTGCAACCTCACAGAGGGATACCAAGAGTACTCTCACGTCCCCCGAAGCTACCGCTTCGTGACCCAGTTCGCTGGAGCCTTTTTCTATGTCAGATAAACATTCGCTCCTCCTCGTGTGTTTGTTTAACTGATGACCTACCGTATCAGGTTACTCATCTATTTGTGAACTGGTCCAATTCTCTTGACTAAGAATTATTACTTAGTTATCCTTAACTAAGGTTTATCACTTATTTTCCCTTCCCGTTATCCTTATTAACTATGATTTTCCACTTAGTCCCCTAAACTAGGGTTTTGTCTAATGGGTTAAGTATAGTCATTTCGAGTTCATGACTTACCCCGCCTACGAATCATGTCAAAATTGGCTAAGTATTCAAGTTCAAGACTTAGCCCTACACACCATGTATCAAGTTGGTTAAGTATATCAAGAAGTTCATGACTTAACCCTAGATTATCGTGTCAGATTGGTTAAGTATAGGTCAACTTAACCCCATCAAATTACCGTGTCAGATTGGTTAAGTATAGGGTGCCTTAACCTCATCAAGTTACAGTGTCAGATTGGTTAAGTATAGGTTGACTTAACCCCATCAAGTTACCGTGTCAGATTGGTTAAGTATAGGTTGTCTTAACCCCATCAAATCACCGAGTAAAATTGGTTAAGTATATTTAAGAGGTTCGTGACTTAACCCTATCAAATCATCAAGACAGATTGGTTAAGTGTAAGTTAACTTAACCCCATCAAATTACCGAGTCGGATTGGTTAAGTATAGGTTAACTTAACCCCATCCACTAATCGTATTTATAATGGTTAAGTATCATTCTTGTGGGTTTACTTAACCCTACCATGCGTCGCGTTATCCCAGTCGAGTGCTATCAACCCATTTAGGTTAAACTAACCCATCCGCTAATCGTGTTATATGGTTAAGTGTCTTTAAGTAATCAAGTCCGGTCTTACTTAACCTACCCCTTCATGTCATGTCGGTTAAGTGCCATTAGTCAAACTAACTTAACCTTATCATGTGGCATTAAGTAAATTAATGCACCCCAACCTCTCACATTAGACTTTGTTGTGGTTACTGGTTACGCCGGGCGGGCCCGGGCAGCTTTACACCACAACCTAGTCTAACCTCGGGTTTTAAGCGCGATATGACCAAGTATTCACATTGGGTCTTATTGTCTGTAGCTACTGGATTTGCCGGGCGGTTCCGGGCAGATTTATGCTACAAACTCAACCCAACCTCGAGTTGGCCGCTTTCATGTTTTCCTACGTGTCATGTTCATGTCAAATTTAGGCCACCACAAAGTCCACGTTTCCCACTTATGCCCCTTGCCCCATTACTTAATTCATGTTAAGTTTCATAGCCCATCTCAAGTTTCCCTAAACTACCCAAGGCGTATTCCCAACGCAAGTGAAAGCGAGTCAACATAGTAGGAATAATATGATAACATATTGGCCTCAAACATGTATGATAGCATAAAGGGATTATCCTCAAACATGAATGATAACATAATGGGATTGGCCTCAAACATGCATGATAGCTTAACACTAGGTTCATCATCATAGGCATGTAAATAGTCATGAGGGGTTTAGTTTCTTTTACATGCATAAGCCACAAGTCATGTTCATATGAATGTTCCACAAGTCAAATTGTTCTAAGGGTTCATGCCAACATTCCACAAGTCAAGATTCAATCTTGCATGATAAACTAGGTCAAACACAACATGAGTGGCATGATTTAATCACTAAGAAATAGCCCAAAGTCATAGGTTCAAGAGAGGGGCAAGACTAGATTCACATAGACTAACATACTTAGGTTTCATCTCATTTTATTCCATGTCAACATTAGAACTACCGTTTAGATCTAAAAGTAGCTATAACTTACAAAGCATGGCTAGAGATTTATGAGCAAGCATTTGTCGTAGAACGGTGTTGAGATGATGCTCTACTTCCTTGATTTGATGTAGAAAGCTTGCTCCTTTGTCTTGAATCTAGTTTGCATGCTTAAGCATTTGAAGTTGAAGATGGAGGCCATGATCAAGAGAGATTTTGGCAGCACTTTGTTGATAGATTGATTTGTATTGGATTAGGCTAGGTCTTAGGGTGTTTTTATAGAAGTTAGGACTAGTTTAGGCCATAGGATCAACCCTAGAACAGATTAGAGCCATAAAAAATCGTCGCAGGCCAACAAACCAGACCACAAGACCCTGCAGTTGCACCCAGACCGACCAGGCCCGACCAGGGAGGTCGACCCCCAGGTCGACTCCCCATTCGACCTGGTATGGGGCAGTTTGACTCCCTAGTCGACCCCCCAGTCGACCTGGGGCTGGGCGGGAAATTTTCCCGCCCAGTCTGTTTGGGACTAAATTCGAAATTCGAATTCGAATTTGAACTGTTTTGAATTCTGGAATTTTCTGAATACTTCTAAGGGCTATAACTCGGTCATACGGACTCCGATTTACGAAATTTCTGACTCGTTTCCAACCAGAATTCCGAGACGAACGCAAAGGCGCAACCCGTTTCTCTTGATTCTTATTTTAAAATTTAATTCTGCCTTGATTCTTGTATTAACACGTTATTAAAATTCGGGTTGTTATAAACATAGTGCATCATATTCTAGAAATTGTAAATCGAATTCTGACCTCAGTCAACCCCTCTTTGACTAATAAAACGACACATGAAAAAATTGAGCTAAAAAACTTTCGAGTTCTCAAAAAGACTTTAAGATTGATTTTTTGGTTATTAAACTAAGTTGAGATGGGTGAAACCTGTTAGAACTAAAAATCTATGATAGACCTTCGTTCTGACTGGTTGTAGCTCCAGTACCTCAAAACAGATTAAAAGTTATGGTTGGTGGAACAACGCATGTCCATTGGGTGCATCATCCACGTTTTGGGGTACAATATCTGTTTGGAAAAACTAAAAAGAACAGTACAACATTTAGAAATCCGTTTATGGGGATGAAAAATAAATATAATATGGCACATCATATCCAACAGTAGTAAATCGAGTGCCGACCACGATCAATCCCTCTTTGACTAATAAAATGGCACCTAAAAAATTGAGCTAAAAAAGCCTTTGAGCTACAAAAAGACTTTAAGATTGATTTTATTGGTCATAAAGTAAGTTTAAATGGGTGGTACCTATTAGAGCTGTTGTTCTATGAGAAGTCTTCGTTTTGAGTGGTTGTGGCTTCCGTAACTAACGCGGATCAAAAGTTATGCTTAATGGAACAACCTATGTTTGTTATGTGCAACATCATTTGGGGTACAATATCTTTTTTAAAAACCAATATAGCACTGTATGACTTTCAAAAACTAATTTATGGGGATGAAATAGAATTATAATATGGTGCATCATATTCCAGCAACAAGAAATCGAATGCCGATAATTGGTCAACCCGTCTTTGACCAATAAATCGACACGTGTAAAAATTAAGTAAAAAAATATTTCGAACTCCCAAAAGACTTTAAGATTGATATTTTTGGTTATTGAAGTAAGTTTTAACTGGTGGAACCTGTTAGGGCTGCAGATCTATGAGAGACCTTCGATTGGCTGGTTATGGCTTTAATAAATTAAAACAAATCAAAAGTTATGGTTAACCGAACATCCTATGTCTGTTGGGTGCAACATCATCGTTTTGGTTGCAACATTTGTTTAAAATCCAAAATTAAACTGTATGACTTTTAGAACGCTGCTTATGGGGATGAAATAGACATATAACATAGCCCATCATATTACAACAATAGTAAATCGAATGCCGAACATGGTCAACCCCTCTTTGACCAATGAAACTGCACGTGAAAAAGTTGAACTAAATAAGCTTTCAACCTGCCAAAAGACATTAAGATTGATTTTTTGGGTTACTAAACTAAGTTGATATGTGTGGAACCTATTAGATCTGTAGGTCTATGAAAGACCATCGCTTCTATTGGTTATGGTTTCCGTAACTCAAGCGGATCAAAAGTAACGGTCGATATAACGACCCATGTCCGTCGAGTGCAATAGAAGTTTTGAGGTGCAACATCTGTTTGAAAAACCATAATTGCACTGTTTGACTTTTAAAAAGCCATTTATGGGGATTAAATACAAATGTAACACATTACAACAATAGTAAATTGAATGTCGACCTCGGTCAGTGTAACACCCCACGTCCGTTAATATCACTCACAAAGGGAATGCATTAAGTTTCACAGAGTGTTATAAGTAATTAGAACAGAATATTACAAGATAAATACATAAAATAGTACTTGAAAAATTTATAACTTTATTGCAGCGGAAACAAAAATAAGTTTGGTTACATCTTCAAACCCATCGCACCAAAACCTAGTACATAATATCAGTCTTGAACAAAAGCCATCAGAGTACATAATTTTAAAACCATACTCCCCAGTACAAAATGCCATATGAAAGAGGAACAAAGCTAAGCATTACTTTCAGCGCTTCAAGCAGGAAAGTCCGAATCAAGCTTCAACGCTCCCACCCTGAGAACCTAGGGGGAAAAGGAAAGAAAAGATGTAAAACAAAATGGGTCAGACATAAAGTCTGGCGAGTCCAGTGACTTTAACAATATAATTAGTAAAGCAACATGATAAGAACATAAACTAGATATAAGAGATGACTGTAACATAAGAAGATATGACAAGGTAACAAGATGAACATGATATAACATTGACTGCGCTTTTAACAACTATAAGATATTCTCTGCACCGCACCAATACTAGTTTCATACTAAAAGATGATCCCTCAAAACTAAATAGAATGATGATAGTTTCGTGTACTTCTAGCTGCCATCATAGGTAACCAACGTGCACCTATCACCACTTGATGTATGCACTATCCTCCCTGTTCGATAATGTACCTCTAACTGCTATCATAGGTAATCAATATGCACCTATCACCACTAGATGTACTGTAAAGTACCGAAAATTTTCGATTTAGAAAATTTGACATACAACACCATGTCGAGTATTCAAATATCGAAAACGTCGGATAGTCCATGAATGAAATTAGAGGGTGAGAATAGATAAGATTGAAACTTAGAATAGAAGAAGAAGAAGAAGAACACAACATCAGAGTAACACGAACCTCACAGCGGAAGAATAACATATAATATATATCATAACTTTGAAATATAAATCTATAATTGAATATACATATCATTTCCAAATTACAGCACTTACAACACAGCGGAAATAAACAATAGCTATATGATCCTGAAGCCTGCTGCTCCAACTCTTCAAGTATCTATAAATCCCAACTATTTGACTACCCTTATAAAATTGGGCACCCAAGAGTTTGGGGAAAACAAAACAAAATAAACTCTGGGTCAGTCATGGGACTGGTGTGAGTAAAACAGTTTGAGCAAGTAAATGATATCTCATAAGACCACGCCATATAACGGAACGGGTTTTTCCCTTATGAGAATCCAAAATAATCTTTATATCAAAACTCATTGATATTATAATAGTGTCTATCAACCAAAATATAATAATCATCTAGCAGAAACGCTTTCATCTCACGTTCTACGTATATAGTATGCAATCAAAACCGCAAGCATGTATTGGGTAATGGATTTCCAACTACGACAAGGAATGAACCACCTTTCGCTAGTGTACCTCTAGAGAGGAATACACTGGGTTCAACAAGAACATCTTGCAACCCGGCCACACATGACCGACCACTCATTTCGCTTGAGTGTATCGAATGTATATCACCAACGGTTGGGATCTGCAACCGTTTCCCAAATGGGACAACATCGACAATAGATTTTTTAGAAGTAAATGAAACTCTAGATCAGGTGATTATACACCCTAATAGGTGCGACCTACATAGCCATGCTGCCTGCCCGATTTTTTTCATTTCCCGGTTATGAGGCTAGAGGCCACGCTTATCTCTGACAGATCACACATTTATTCACTTTGAATGTCACATCGTCATACCCGCCAAATCACAAATTGATTTCCCCAAAAATACCACGGGTATACAGCTAAGAGAAACGAATTCATCCGCCACCAAACGTAAATACGTTTGAAGAGATCAACTTACACGATCTACTAAATATACTCTGTCAGACATTCTTCCATACAGGTCGTCCTGGGACTGGACAAACCGAAGGCACTATTCAGTACACCATCGTAGGCAATCTTTACCTAAGATTTGTACAACAGCCCTTGCACTTTACTCCGTTTTCAATTATTTTTGGCATATATGATTCGCAACGCTTATGCCAATACAGAGTGGTTCTTCGGATAATAATCCAACCGGTCTCTCCATATTAACAACGTTAAAATGATCGAAAACTTCGATAGTCGGTGACTTAACTATCAAAGAAAAACATGTGTGCAACAACGATATTATTTCCAAATGGAAATTATATCGATCAATCATCATTGAACATTTATCTCTTTAGTTCATTAATTTATTTATCTCGTGTTTCCATATATTCTAAATTCTTATTTTCTATTATCAGAAAACATTTCTGATTCTTATATGGAAAACATTTCCAAAACTCCTTCACCAGAATTAAATTGATGTTTAAATCAAATGTCGCTATGCCAACTCAAACCATTTACTAAATTCATTTAACCATCATTCACTATCAAACCTTAGCCATTCCTTAGTTATGAAGGAAGTCAATCAAGTTGGGGTATAATTACCTCTCAGACCTTAACTGAACAACGTTTTAACTTCAGAATAGACAAAGTTTATCTTTTAAACCTTTAACAAACTTCCTTACGTAACTCTCTTTCGAATAAATCTCTATTCGATAACTCCTCCCTTCGAATAACTATATTCGATAATCTCTCTTACGAATAACTAGATTTGAAAATGTTACTTCGAATAAACTATATTCGATTAACTCTATTCAATTAACTCTTATCAATTAACTATATTGGATTAACTCTTTCGATTTAACTCTAATCGATTAACTCTATTTGTTTAACTCTTTTTGATTAACTCTTTTCAATTAACTCCTTTCGAATAAACTATACTCGATAACTCCTTTAATTCTATTCGAATAAATTATATTCGATTAACTCCTTTAATTCTATTCGAATAAACTATATTCGATTTACTCCTTTAATTCTATTCGAATAAACTATATTCGATTTACCCCTTTAATTCTATTCGAATAAACTGTATTCGATTTACTCCTTCCGAATAACTTAATTCGATAACTCTTTTCGAATAACTAGATTCGATAACTCCTTTCGAATAACTAGTTTCGATTAACTCACTTCGAATAACCAATATTCGATAACTCCTTTCGAATAACTAGATTCGATTAACTCACTTCGAATAACCAATATTCGATAACCCCTCTTCGAATAAATTATATTCGATAACTCTTCTCGAATGAAATATATTCGGTTACTCTTCTTCGAATAAATTATATTCGATGACTCTTCTCTCGAATACACTATATTCAATAACTCTACTTCAAATAAGTGATATTCGATAACTCCACTTCGAATAAGCGATATTCGATAACTCTACTCGATTTACTCCATTTGAATAACTCTAACCGGTTAACTCTAACTAGTTAACTCTAACTGGTTAACTCTAACTCATTAATTCTAACTGATTAATTCTAACTGATTAACTATGACTGGTTAAATCTAACTGATTAATTCTAACTGATTAATTCTAACTGATTAACTCTGACTGATTAACTCTGACTGATTAACTCTGACTGGTTAACTCTAACTGATTAATTCTAACTGATTAATTCTAACTGATTTACTCTATTCGCTTAACTCTAACCGAATAACTAATATTCGATTAACTTATTTCGATTAACTCTTTTTAATTAACTCTTTTGATTTATTCCTTTGAATTATTTCTTTGAATTACTCCCTTGAATTATTCCTTTGAATTATTCCTTTGGATTATCTCCTTTTCTATTTGTTCACTTACTAAATAACTATTCCCTTTTCAAATTCTATTTATTTAACAAATAAATATTTCTTTTATCTTCCTATTTACTTAATAAATAAATATTTCCTTTATCTTTTCTATTTATTTAACAAATAAATATCTCATTTATAACATTCTATTTATTTCCTATACATAAATATTTCCACTTAATCTATTTGTAAATATTTTTACAAATATTTTCTTTTAAAATATATTTTTTTAAAATGTTTTACAAATATTTTCTTTCCAATTCCATTTGTAAAAATTTTACAAATGTTTTCCCTTTTTCTATTCTATTTGTTTTACAAATATTTCCCTTTATATTTGTTTTACGAAAATATTTCCAAATTATTTGTTTTACAAATAATTTCCTTTTTTTATTTGTTTTCACAAATATTTTCCTTTTAACTCCTTTTTCTTTAATATATAAAATCCATTGATTTTATATAAATAATTTATTTTCAAATTAAACTTTGAAAATCCCCTTTTGACATCCCAGTATTTCTTATGATATTTAACGTACCATATAACAATGATCGATATCATTCAAACATATAAAATCATCGACAGATTTCATATCACATCATATAACACAATATATGAACATAACAGTATTATAAATATTGAGGAGTCCAGTTGGACCCCTCCAACCTGTTTTCCTGCGTCACATATGTTAAACAATATAATTAACATCGATTTTATTTCAATATGAAATATTCTGCTAAACAAAATCAATATTTGATTAACGATTCATATATATATATATATATATATCATTATCTCTAATTTCAACCAATACATAAGCAATTCAACCAAACAGTTAACACACATCAATCAACAGAAAATTATTAGTTCTAAGAATACATTATAAAAATATAACTGTTCAGATTTGGTGAGTTTTACTCACATTGGACGATCGTCGTTAATTACTATAACCATCGCTTGATTTAGACTGACAATTTATTTTACTATAAATTGTAACGAGCTCCAATGGAATTTCAGTCAGTTCCATCGTGTAGTGTCCGTCCATACGATCCCAACAGACCTGACCGTTCGAAATTCTGTTATCGTATGTGCCAGATACGATAATTCAAAGTTAGTTCACTAATTTAAATTTAATAAACTTAATTAAATTTGATTGGGCCTTTACCCTATAACCCCGGCCCATACCCAATTCAAAAGCCCATGATCATCCTTCTTCCTCCTGAACAAAGAACAGACGTGCTCCTCCTTTTTCAGCCGGCCATTTCCCAATCTTTGATCGTAACTACCCCTCCATCACTCCACCGCTTCACCAACGAACACCACCAAATCACTTCTCTCGAACCTCTCTTCCAACCGATACCAATGCTCTTCAACTCGAGTTCAGGAAGTACATCCCGTTCGCAGCAACATGCAAGCAGGTATCGACGAAAAATGATGTCGATCTCCACACAAAATGGCATGCCCAAGCTAATAGATCCCCTAAACCCAAATATACCATCCAAAATCCAAACCGAGGCATCTACTTCAAGTATTGGCCAACCCTAATCTACTGCCCAAAATACAGAGCACCGTGGACGTTGACCGCACTATTAAAAATGGGTATACACATGAAGCTTAGATCGAAACAAACTCATATATGTGGCTTTCATGATTTATAGAATTTTCTATGTATTTATTTTGATTTTTTTGAGGATGGAAACTTTACTGGAGAAAATGAAAAATGTTGGCGGCTCATTTTTTCTCTTGCATTTATAAAGGTGAGGGTGAGGCTGAGAAAGGGTAACGTGTACTGTTTAAGTTCATACATAGTTAGGATATTTTTTTTATTAATATTTTTTATTTTATTTTCATCATTTTATATATTTTTTTACTTTCTAAAAATCCGTGTGATCACACATGACACCCAAAAATCATGAAAATTGGCATGCAGCTATAGTTCGACATTACGGTCCCAACGAAACTGGTTTCGTCGAAATCCGACTTCGTTTGCTCACACTGCGTATTTTTAAAGGTCAAATTATCGACTGTATTTCACCTTAAAATCGCCCAAGGCCACATACTGACTTCAAAAATCACGAAAATTGAAATCTAGCAATAATTAAATATTGCGGATCCAACAAAATTGATTTCATTGAATTCTGAGGACGTTTGCAAAACTGGCTATTTTTAAAGCTCTAAATAACCCTTTTAAATATATAAATATATTTAAAAACAATTAAATTCAATATTTAAAAATAAATATTATCGTATATATTCACAGTGGAATACCATACAGCTCCACTAGGATTTATAACTCGATATTTTCAAAGTTCTCAGTTATATCGATATTCGATTTATATTAAAAATCCTTTTATAATATAAATAAATCATTATAAATTATAAAGGAATTCCCAGCGACTTTTCTAAAATTTGATTTGGACGTAAATCAAAATCTACACGACGAAATCCTATTTTTTCTCTCCCACTAGAAAAATATACTTCACCAGCTCCTAACGTTTCTTGTTTCACAGAAATCCGATTTAAAACGGACCCTGTATATCCAGCTGAATTTCAAATCGCTAAATAGTGAAATGCCGTGCCATTTCAAGCTCGATTTTAATTATAATATAATTATACGTTCAAACTGTCGTTATTTAAATATATTTGTTATTCTAATTCAATTCTAAGTTGAATTAAATCTTAGAAATAATCCAATTCACATAATATTGTAAATTCCAATATTTCTGATTATTTCGGAATTAAATATATTATTCTATTATTAAATTAATTAAATAATTACTTTATTTAATTAAACAATGATTTAATTCCCTAAATCACTATTTTAAATAATTAAATAAATTAATTATTACCCATAAAAATATGGGTCGTTACATTCTTCCCCACTTAAAATAATTTCATCCTCGAAATTTCTAAGGTAGAAAACAAACCCTATCGACTGGCTAGACTATATTGTCACTTCTCAACTTCAGTTTCCCCTGACTAATTTAATTTCAATTAAATTATTATTTTAATTCTATTAACGAATATTTTCAAAAATCCTAAAAATTTTCTAACACCCGAAATTTCTGAAAAATTTCGCCAACACCTCCTTTGTACTGGTCAACAGGTCAAACTCCAACTCGCCACTCTGGGCCATCTCCAACCCAAAAGAAAATCAAACAGCCAAGCGGCTTGTCAAATCGGCTCATAAATCTCATACTCATATAAATATAAACTTGTACCTTTTTGTCGGGCATATCATTATATCATTTCCATCTGCTGCTAATTCAGCATATACCAATGTTATCCAAATCAAACTCAAATCACTTTTATCTCCAACACAACCATTCGCTTATATCCAAGCCAAATATCATTTCAAACTCGAGTTTCATTCTCAATTCCAAACTCTTAACTTGATTATCAAATTACACTTCAAATTTGAATCTCACAAATCCAATTTGTCTCGATATCATTCTAATTCAATTTCAGTTACCACTTAACTGACTTTATTTTAATTCCAATTGGCTTTCCCAAATTTCAATTGGTTTTAATTCAAACAATCCTCTTCCTGGGAGTTTTTAAACAGTTTACCTCTTTCAAAAATCAAAATGTTCCTTTTGGAAATTCAACACAACTTGTTTTTCCTAAAACAAATTCAAAACAGTATCTCTGGTAGTAATTCGTCACTTACAAACTCGAAAATGGACACTGATGATGTGGCCAGCATCATCAGAGTTATTTCCCAGCCATCGAAGTGAGTTCAATACTATATCACTTATCAAAACCACTTTTTAAACCCCATTTTTTTGAAATCAGTTCAAAATATCATTCACAATGTTGTAAAACAATTTAAAATCGCATAGGATTTTAAAATTCTCATATATTTAATCCAAATCAAATTACAAACACTTTTACAAATTTCCAGAGTTTTAATTTCATTTTCGATTTAAATTCATATTTAATTCATCTGATTCCACGTATTTCACTTATGAATTCTGATTGGTTATTTACATAACCGTTTAATTTATAATCTTACTCGATTATAATAACAACCAATATGTCCAATATATTATAATTCCAATATATATATATCTTCCTTATATCAAAATATACTTTGGGTAAACTTATTTTCATTTACCCTCTTTTTCAAAACATATCGTGTCGACCCATCGTATTCAAGTGTTCAGTAACCCTTATTGATACAGTGGATCAAAATGATCGACCAGAACTCATAAACAACTCAACCAATAAATCACCACAATATAAAACAATTTTTATATCAATAACAAATACGCTCACTTGTATATATACTCAACTCAATCTAGGGTGTTACTAACCCCATCTTTACTGAGTCACGCCACAGAGCCAAGGTAATACTTAACCTTAAGCTCTGATACCACTGTAACATACTGAAAATTTTTGACTTAGAAAATTAGACATACAACACCGTGTCGAGTATTCAAACATCGAAAACGTCGGATAGTCTATGAAAGAAATTAGAGGGTGAGAGTAGATAAGATAGAAACTTAGAATAGAAGAAGAAGAAGAAGAACACAACATCAGAGTAACACAAACCTCACAGCGGAACGAATAACATATAATATATATCATAACTTTGAAATGTAAATCTGTACTTGAATATACATATCATTTCCAAAGTACAACACTTACAACATAGTGGAAATAAACAATAGCTATATGATCCTGAAGCCTCCTGCTCCAGCTCTTCAAGTATCTGTAAATCCCGACTACTTGACTGCCCGTATAAAATTGGGCACCCAAGAGTTTAGGGAAAACAAAACAAAATAAACTCCGGGTGAGTCATGGGACTGATGTGAGTAAAACAGTTTGAGCAAGTAAATGATATCTCATAAGACCATGCCGTATAACGGAACGGGTTTTCCCTTATGAGAATCCAAAATAATCTTTATATCAAAACTCATCGATATTATAATAGTGTCTATCAACCACAATATAATAATCATCTAGCAGAAACGCTTTCATCTCACGTTCTACATATATAGTATACAATCAAAACCGCAAGCACGTATTGGGTAATGGGCTTCCAACTATGACAAGGTATGGAACCACCTTTCGCTAGTGTACCTCTAGAGAGGAATACACTAGGTTCAACAAGAACATCTTGCAACCCGGCCACACATGACCGACCACTCATTTCGCTTGAGTGTATCGAATGTATATCAGCAACGGTTGGGATCAGCAACAGTTTCCCGAATGGGACAACATCGACAATAGTTTTTTTAGAAGTAAATGAAACTCTAGATCAGGTGATTATACACCTTAATAGGTGCGACCTACATAGCCTTGTTGCCAGCCCGATTTTTGTCATTTCCCGGTTGTGAGGCTAAACGCCATGCTTATCTCTGACAGATCACACGTTTATTCACTTTGAATGTCACATCGTCATACCCGCCAAATCACAAATTGATTTCCCCAAAAATACCACGGGAATACAGCTAAGAGAAACAAATTCCTCCACCACCAAACGTAAATACGTTTGAAGAGATCAACTTACACGATCTATTAAATATACTCTGTCAGACATTCTTCCATATAGGTCGTCCTGGGACTGGACAAACCGAAGGCACTATTCAGTACACCATCTTAGGCAATCTTTACCTAAGATTTATACAATAGCCCTTGCACTTTACTCTGTCTTCAATTATCTTTGGCATATATGATTCACAATGCTTATGCCAATACAGAGTGGTTCTTCGGATAATAATCCAACCGGTCTCTCCATATTAACAACGTTAAATTGGTTGAAAACTTCGATAGTCGGTGAGTTAACTATCAAAGAAAAACACGTATGCAAACAACGATATTATTTCCAAATGGAAATTATATCGATCAATCATCATTGAACATTTATCTCTTTAGTTCATTAATTTGTTTACCTCGTGTTTCCATATATTCTAAATTCTTATTTTCTATTATCACAAAACATTTCTGATTCTTATTTGGAAAACATTTCCAAAACTCCTTCACTGGATTTAAATTGATGTTTAAATCAAATATCGCTATGCCAACTCAAACCATTTACTGAATTCATTTAACCATCCTTCACTATCAAACCTTAGCCATTCCTTAGTTAAGAAGGAAGTCAATCAAGTTGGGGTATAATTACCTCTCAGACCTTAACTGAACAACGTTTTAACTTCAGTATAGACAAAGTTTATCTTTTAAACCTTTAACAAACTTCCTTACGTAACTCTCTTTCGAGTAAATCTCTATTCGATAACTCCTCCCTTCGAATAACTATATTCGATAATCTCTCTTACGAATAACTAGATTCGAAAACCTTTATTCCAAAAAACTATATTCGATCAACTCTATTCAATTAACTCTTATCAATTAACTATATTGTATTAACTCTTTTGATTTAACTCTAATCGAGTAACTCTATTTGATTAACTCTTTTCACTTAACTCCTTTCGAATAAACTATATTCGATAATTCCTTTAATTCTATTTGAATAAACTATATTCGATTAACTCCTTTAATTCTATTTGAATAAACTATATTCGATTTACTCCTATAATTCTATTCGAATAAACTATATTCGATTTACTCCTTTCGGATAACTAGATTCGATAACTCCTTTCGAATAACTAGATTCGATAACTCCTTTCGAATAACTAGATTCGATAACTCCTTTCGAATAACTAGATTCGATTAACTCACTTCGAATAACCAATATTCGATAACTCCTTTCGAATAACTAGATTCGATTAACTCACTTCGAATAACCAATATTCGATAACCCCTCTTCGAATAAATTATATTCGATAACTCTTCTCGAATGAACTATATTCGGTTACTCTTCTTCGAATAAATTATATTCGATAACTCTTCTCTCGAATACACTATATTCGATAACTCTACTTCGAATAAGTGATATTCTATAACTCTACTTCGAATAAGCGATATTCGATAACTCTACTCGATTTACTCCATTTGAATAACTCTAACTGGTTAACTCTAACTGGTTAACTCTAACTAATTAATTCTAACTGATTAATTCTAACTGATTAACTATGACTGGTTAACTCTAACTGATTAATTCTAACTGATTAATTCTAACTGATTAACTCTGACTGGTTAACTCTAACTGATTAATTCTAATTGATTAATTCTAACTGATTAATTCTAACTGATTTACTCTATTCGCTTAACTCTAACCGAATAACTAATATTCGATTAACTCATTTCGATTAAGTCTTTTGAATTAACTCTTTTGATTTATTCCTTTGAATTATTTCTTTGAATTATTCCCTTGAATTATTCCTTTGAATTATTCCTTTGGATTATCTCCTTTTCTATTTGTTTACTTATTAAATAACTATTCCCTTTTCAAATTCTATTTATTTAACAAATAATTATTTCTTTAATCTTTCCTATTTATTTATCAAATAAATATTTCCTTTATCTTTTCTATTTATTTAACAAATAAATATCTCGTTTATAACATTCTATTTATTTCCTATACATAAATATTTCCACTTAATCTATTTGTAAAGGTTTTTAAAAGTATTTTCTTTTGAAATATTTTTTTAAATGTTTTACAAATATTTTCTTTCCAATTCCATTTGTAAATGTTTTACAAATGTTTCCCCTTTTTCTATTCTATTTGTTTTACATATATTTCCCTTTATATTTGTTTTACAAATATATTTCCAAATTATTTGTTTTACAAATAATTTCCTTTATTTTATTTATTTTCACAAATGTTTTCCTTTTAACACCTTTTTCTTTAATATATAATATCCATTGATTTTATATAAATAATTTATTTTCAAATTCCTTTTGACATTCCAGTATTTTTTGTGGTATTTAACGTACCATATAATAATGATCGGTATCATTCAAATATAAAAAATCATCAACAGATTTCATATCACATCATATAACACAATATATGAATAGAACAGTATTATAAATATTGAGGAGTCTAGTTGGACCCCTCCAACCTGTTTCCTTGCATCACAGATGTTAAACAATATAATTAACATCGATTTTATTTCAATATGAAATATTCTGCTAAACAGAATCAATATTTGATTAACGATTCATATATATATATATTGTTATCTATAATTTCAACCAATACATAAGTAATTTAACCAAATAGTTAACACACATCAATCAACAGAAAATAATCAGTTCTAAGAATATGTTATAAAAATACAACTGTTCAGAGTTGGAGAGTTTTACTCATATTGGACGATCGTCGTTAATAACGATAACCATCGCTTGATTCAAACGGACAATTTATTTTACTATAAATTGTAACGAGCTCCAATGGACTTCCAGTAAGTTCCATCGTGTAGTGTCCGTCCATACATTACCAATGGATATGACCATTCGAAATTCTGTTATCGTATGTGCCAGATATGATAATTCAGAGTTAGTTCACTAATTTAAATTAAATAAACTTAATTAAATTTGATTGGGCCTTTACCCTATAACCCCGGCCCATACCCAATTCAAAAGCCCACGATCATCCTTCTTCCTCCTGAACAAAGAACAGACGCGCTCCTCCTTTTTCAGCCGGCCATTTCGCAATCTTTGATCACAACTACCCCTCCATCACTCCACCGCTTCACCGACGAACACCACCAAATCACTTCTCTCGAACGCCTCTTCCAACCGATACCAACGCTCTTCAACTCGAGTTCAAGAAGTACATCCCAAGCTAATCGATCCCCTAAACCCAAATATACCATCCAAAATCCGAACTGAGGCTTCTACTTCAAGTATTGGCCAACCCTAATCAACTGCCCAAAATACAAAGCACCACGAATGTTGATCGCACCGTTAAAAATGGGTATACACATGAAGCTTAGATCGAAACAAACTCATATATGTGGCTTTCATGATTTATAGAATTTTCTATGTATTTATTTTGATTTTTTTGAGGATGGAAACTTTATTGGAGAAAATGAAAAATGTTGGCGACTCATTTTTTCTCTTGCGTTTATAAAGGTGAGGGTGAGGCTGAGAAAGGGTAACGTGTACTGTTTAAGTTCATACATAGTTAGGATATTTTTTTATTAATATTTTATATTTTATTTTCATTATTTGATAATTGTTTTTACTTTCTAAAAATCCATGTGATCACACATGACACCCAAAAATCATGAAAATTGGCATGCAGCTACAGTTCGACATTACAGTCCCAACGAAACTGGTTTCGTCGAATTCCGACTTCGTTTGCTCACACAGCGTATTTTTAAAGGTCAAATTATCGATTGTATTTCACATTAAAATCGCCCACGGCCACATACTGACTTCAAAAATCACGAAAACTGAAATCTAGTTATAATTAAATATTGCGGATCCAACAAAATTGGTTTCGTTGAATTCTGAGGTCATTTGCAAAACTGGCTATTTTCAAAGTTCTAAATTACCCTTTTAAATATATAAATATATTTAAAAACAATTAAATTTAATATTTAAAATTAAATATTATCGTATATATTCACAGTGGAATACCATATAGCTCCATTGGGACTTATAACTCGATATTTTCAAAGTTCTTAGTTATATCGATATTCGATTTATATTAAAAATCCTTTTATAATACAAATAAATCGTTATAAATTATAAATGAATTCCACTGCGACTTTTCTAAAATTTGATTTGGACATAAATCAAAATCTACACGACGAAATCCAGATTTTTCTCTTCCACTAGAAAAATATGCTTCACCAGCTCCTAACGTTTCTTGTTTCACAGAAATCTGATTTTAAACGGACCCTGTATATCCAGTTGAAGTTCAAATCACCAAATAGCGAACTACCGCGCTATTTCAAGCTCGGTTTTAATTATAATATGATTATACGTTCAAACTGTCGTTATTTAAATATATTCGTTATTCTACTTCAATTCTAAGCTGAATTAAATCTTAGAAATAATCCAATTCACAGAATATTGTAAATTCCAATATTTATGATTATTTCTAAATTAAATATATTATTCTATTATTTAAATTATTTAAATAATCACTTTATTTAATTAAACAATGATTTAATTCCCTAAATCACTATTTTAAATAATTAAATAAATTAATTATTACCCGTAAAAATACGGGTCGTTACATGTACCCTCCCTATTCGATTATGTACCTCTAGCTACTATCATAGTAACCAATATGTTAACCAGCTGGAAAACAGCAATCTCCGGTCGCTCACAACTGATCGGTCACCAGCATCACCATCTGGTCGGTCTACTCGCTAGCGACCTGGTCGGTCTTGAGAAGAGCACCATCTGGTCGGTCCAAGCTGATGCTAATCTGGTTGGTCGTTCCATCAAGAACACGCAAGCAGGGGTCGTGCATAGCTTCCCAGAAGCCCAGGTCGTACACCGCCTCTACAACGCGGTCGTTCATTATAGATTTGGTCGAGCAAGCGAACGGGGTTGAGCATCCTGTTCATTTAAGCCTAATCGGTTCGGAATGGCATCAGCGGATGGTCGATCTCATCAGTTTCGGATCGTTCTTTCTCACATCAGAGCGTCTTGGCGGTTCCGGCACCTCAACATATTTGATTGGTCCCGATTTCCGGAAGCCCGCTCCGTCTTAATATTGGAAGATTCCTGGTCGATCCTCCCCTTGCTGAAGCCTCCTGGTCGTCCCTTTAGTCTCTGGTCGGTCCATACTCCATAAAGCTGGATCGATACTACAAGACATAAGCATGCAAAGCCAATAGTGGCAAAGTTATAAAAAAGAGTGTATCGACCAGCATAAAAAAGGAGTGTAAAACCGACCAGCAGCATAAAAAAGGAGTGTAAAACCGACCAGCAGCATAAAAAAGGAGTGTAAAACCGATCAGCAGCATAAAAAAGGATTGTAAAACCGACCAGCGGCATAAAAAAGGAGTGTAAAACCGACTAGCAGCCTAAAAGGAGTGTAAAACCGACCAGCAGCATAAAAACGAGTGTATGGCCGGATAAAAACGAGTGTACTGGCCAAAATGTAAAAAAGGAGTGGCAGTTTTGTAAATATGACAATGCCAACCTAGCGCGAACTTTACACTCTAAATTACAAGTTTGCCACTATCCTTCAACTCCAACTATAAATACCCCTCATAATTCACATGAAAAAGGGGGGATTTTTGGGAGGGAACTACGAAGAGGTGCTATCAAATTGCTTTTTGGAGCTTCTTCAAGCATTTCAACATCTCTTCTTCACAATTCATTGAAGATCTAGCAAGCTTTCAATCATGGCTTCTATGGAAGGATTAGCATAATCTCTTCAAGCTCTCTATCATTCTTATGTGGGTTCAAAGGCAAATGCATGTAAAAGGAGCTTTTATGAATGTATAAAGGAGCAAATGATGTAAATCTTATGGTGATTAATGGAATGCTATCTTCAAAGTGGACGTAGACTCGAATAAGAGTCGAACCACTATAAACTCTTGTCTTCTTTTCCTTCTTTTCTTAATTTTGGTATCTTGATGCTTATGGAATGTTGGATACGGCCTCATATATAATTCCAAAGGTTTTCTAACACCCCGCCTTTGAAAAGGTGACGTGCTTTTCAAGCATCTCGCCTCTGATTTGGTAACGTGTTCAGAAACACCTCTATGGTTGTTATACCAATTTTTGGTGTAAACAATTAGGCGCCCACCGTGGGGCCATGATCACATCTTCAAGCTCAATCACCCGTCCGGAGTTGGAATCCCTGGAGAAGCTCTCTTCGAAGTTCGGATCTATAACCGAAATGATGGCGAAATCCAAAAAGGCGAATAGCAAATCCGTTGGAGGAGCCGAAGGTATCGCCAACAACGAAGCTACACCTCAAACTAATCTTCTGGAGGTTGGCCAAAATTCTATAAGCGGAGCTGGTGTCACAAAAGGCGAGCTAGATGTTGTGGTTGCCAACATAAATCAACGCATTGATGCCGCTTCCAAAGCTATGATGGAGAAATTGGATGCCGTCCTCGGTGCTCGCCCTAATCCTACTCTTCCAAGGGCTCAAGTCAATCTCGATGAGAGGGAAGGTTCTTCCGCTTCCGACCAAAATCTTAATAATGGCATGGCAGATGCAGAAGGCCGAGAACATGACGATAATGGAGCCAAGGTTGTGGACGCCAATCCATGTGCTAACAATCATTCTGCCCGATATACTCGAAATGCTGTTAGTCCCGCAAGGTCACTTCCTACATCCTTAAACCGTGTTGACTTGCTAAGGCAAAGATCCGGTAAAAGGATCGAAGTTGGTGCCGCGGAACAACGCAACACTGAAGAGTATATTGCAGGAATGATTGAGCAGGCTATGAAAAAGAACCAAGCTTGCAAGGATGACGAAAGGGGATGGGACTTCTCTCCAAGTCGAACTCCATTCACCGAGAGGGTCCTGCAAGCGGACTGTCCAAAGAAGTTCACTCCTCCCACTTTACCACCATACAATGGTCTTACTGATCCCAATTATTTCTTGTTCAAGTATGAGTGGGGCATGACCGCAGCTAAAGCTACTGACGGGATGAGATGCACTTACTTTCCCCTTTATTTGGAAGGAGCTGCCTCACTATGGTTCACCAAGCTGCCACCAGAATCCATTGATCAGTTTTCGGATCTGACCAAAAAGTTTAAGGATCAATTTCGCTTATATGCTGTTAAGTCTAAGGATGTTATAACTCCCTCATCGATGAAACAAAATCCCGGCAAAACAGTCAAAGCATTTCTTAGTCGCTTTAATGTTGCTCTTTCCGAAGTACGAAATGCGGAGCCTCGCATAATCCTCATGTCGCTTCTCAGCGCAATAGATGCAAATAGTGAATTTGGCAAATGGATTAAAATGAAAGAGCCAACCACGCTTGATAAATTTTACAAGAAAGCGGAAGAATACATGAGGATAGACAAAGATCCTTCAGTTGACCCAAGTAATACTACAGAGGATAAAAGGAGTGATAATGCCCACAAACCTCAGTGGCAAAAACGATTCAATGATGGGAATGGGAACAAAGCTAACAAGAAATCTCGCCTCCCCGATCTTCCCGAATTGACTCCTTTGAATGACTCTATTGTAAACATCTACTTGGCCATGAAGGATACCGAAGATTATCCAGAACATCGCCCGATAAAGATTAATGACCATTTGCTCAAATCTGGGAAGTACTGTATTTACCACAAGCAGTCTGGCCACGACACCAATGATTATAGACAACTAAAGTTGTTATTTGAAGAACTAATCAAGAAAGGTCATCTGCAACAGTACATAAAAAGCCCTCAAGCTACAACATCTCAAGGGCAGTGTAACAACCCGTATTTTCAATAACCTGTAATAACATAAATCGAGGCAGAATTTAATTCTAAAATGGGAATCAAGGGAAACGGGCTATGCCATTGTGTTCGTCTCGGAAAAATACGCGAAATAGAGTCCGAGTTTTCGAAAATCGGAGTCCGTATGACCAAGATATGGCCTCGCGAAGTTTCACGAAAATTCCCAAATTAAAGTATACTTAATTAAGTGAAATGGGTTGTGTAGATATATATATATATATATATATATATTGATATATATATATATATATAATTGAAAATTTAATAAATAAATATGCAAAAATGCTCAAAACAGCGAATTGGGAGAGGGGAATAACCGAACCGGCCGATTTTTGAAGTCGACCCAAGCCCGCTGGGTCGACTAGGGGTTAATCCAGGGTGTTTGGCTGTCAACCCGTGGGCCGATTCGCTCAAGTGCAGATTTTGCATTTGAATGGTTCTCATGGTCCATCTTTAATCTAAAGGCCCTAGATGGTTCCTACACTTGACTTCTTCCCCAAGACATGCTTTGATGGCTTGGATTGAATCTAGGGTTAATCCTATGGCCTAAAACACTTGCCTAATCTATAAATAAGACCCTAACCTACCCTAATTCATTCATAATTAAACCTAGTAACTAAACTATGGCAAAATGCTAGCTCTCATGGCCTCCACTAATTTTATGAAGAGGATTGCATACTAATCACTCTCTAATCAACTTCTAATCCCTTCTTAGCATCTTAATCTTCTTCATTTGGTGTTCAAAGTTGCTAGTTGTGAGTTTCTATCACTTTGATGATCTTTTGGTAAACTAATTAGATGAGATGTGATGAGATTTATGGTTTTGTATGTGGGTTAATGAGCTTTGAATCATATGATATGATGTTAGCATTAATCTTATGTTTATGCATGTTGAGTATGTAAGCTTATGCAAGTTTAATATGATGTATGTTATGTTTGCATGATGCTAAATATGCAAGTTGTGGGCTATGTAATCATATGCATGTTATGCAAGTTCATGGTAATATGCTATGCAAGTTACATGTTTGTTAATATGCAAGTTACATGTTTGTTAATATGCAAGTTACATGTATGTAAATATGCAAGTTACATGTTTGTTAATATGCAAGTTACATGTTTGTTAATATGCAAGTTACATGTATGTAAATATGCAAGTTACATGTTTCTTTATATGCAAGTTACATGTTTGTTAATATGCGAGTTACATGTATGTAAATATGCAAGTTACATGTTTATTAATATGCAAGTTCATGATGACACATTATGCAAGTCTATAAGCTAATATGCAAGTTTGTTATGCAAAATGAATATGTAAGTTATGTGACATATTATATGCAAGTTATGTGACATGTTATGCAAGTTCATATGCAAGTTATGTGTTTGTTAATATGCAAGATGGCACCTTGGAAACATGTTCATTCATATGCAAGTTGACACCTTTTATATGTGTTATATCATGAACGAAATTACGTGGGAACGATGGGGTAATTAAATGCATAAGTTAATAAGATTGTGTGAAATTAATATAATTATGCATAACACAAAATAAATAAACATAGTATGGGAATTTGCCTATTTGGTTAGGTGTACCCATACTATGTGTTGGGAATTTACCTATTGAGTTAGGTCTACCCCATGGGAATTTACCTATTAAGTTAGGTCTACCCATGTTAAGAAAACTTGATTAATTAGGGATAATTAATATAAAATTATGAGGGTGATTAATTAGGTGTAATTAATTGACTAAGACACGAGGTTGGACTCAGTTGTAGCGTAAAACTGCCCGGACCCAACCGGCTTAACCAGTTGCTACAAATGTTAGCCCAATGTGAGAGGTCTTAGGCACAAACTAAATACGTAATTAATGTAAAGACACGAGGTTAGACTCTGTTATGACATAAGGCTGCCCGGACCCAACCGGCTTAACCAGCGGTCATAAAAGACAGTCTAATGTGAGAGGTCTTTACAAAGGTTACGTTCTTAATTAATTAATTAAGAAACACTTAACCACATTAGCATGTAGAGGGACATGAGGGGTTAAGTGGGTGCCTCGGGTGGCATGAGAAAATCTAGTGGTTGCCTTGGGTGGCAATAGAAAATACGATTAGAATACTTAACCAAAATAGAACATGTAATTAAAACATGATTAAAGGGTTAAGTGGGATATACTAGAAAAAGGGACAAGCTTAGGTGGGTAGCTTGTGGAGGCCCATTTCAACCAGTAACCCATACGTATCTTTGTGGGCTCGACCCATGTCGAGGACGGGACACGCATACTGGGCTTGACTGTAAGAGGCAAACGGGTTAGCGGTGGCAACGCAAGTCCAACGGGCTTCATATGCGTGAGTGGGCCCGGGCTGGTAGGTAAGCCGTTGTTGCATCGAGTAGATATAAGCCGTGCACCTTTAGTTTCATCAGGTTGCCACATTGGGGAATGATACATCCCACGGTGGGGCCAGCACGGGTATCTACGTTAGGGAGCCGATCGAATGGGAAGTAGTGTGTACACCTAGTGGATTGTAGGGCCCCGTGGCGCCTACTTGGTCACCTAGGGGTACGCAGGTACTAATTAGTAAATTTTATAAGTCCTTGGGTGGGATCAACCTTTAAGTTAGGAACGACTGGTGTGGTGCAGTTTAGTAATTTACCTTAGGGAGGGTAGATGCGTCTTTATCCTTTATCTTCGTTTAGTTGACTGCTTAGGGTAGCCATTCATCCCTATATGTTACCGTATATCAGTTTATGTCTTCTCTGGTTACTTTAACAATTGTATTGTTAAAGTTATAGGACTCGCTCAGACTTATGTCTGACCCCGTTGTTTTTATCTTTTTCCCAACCCTCAGGTCCTACGGTGGATCCTAGCAGTAGTGGAGCTTGATCGGATTGCTGTTCCAGTCTTTAGGAGCTTGGATAGATGTAAAGCTCCAGTTATCCAGTTATCTTTTCTTTTGTTTGGCTATTGTATGAGAGTGGGATTATGTACTTCTTTATTTTGATGGATATTGTACTTGACCTTTATTGTGGTTTTATGATGTAACCAGACATGTTTTACTTCCGCTGTTATGAGATGATGTTTTAAAATTTCAAGTACTATTTATATCTGTCTTGTTGTAATTTTTCTGTTCTATATTCACTAAAATACTCCACCGATGCTATGGCATTCCCTTAGTGAGTGATCATAGCGGGAGTGGGGTGTTACACGTGGTATCAGAGCTTAAGGTTACCAGAACAGATAAAATTTTTGAGAAAAACTACTTTCTAAGAGTATTTTCGAAGAAAGTATTTTTAAAAGCATGTCTTCTAAGAGAAAAAGTTTTTGAAAAAGAAAAGCATAATCCCCAATAGCCATATCTTTATCTTTCGGAATCTCCTTTTTGAATCTTTCCTCTTTCGTTTCAGCATGGCTGAAGATCTTAACATCCCGGAGGGTTTAGTTATACCACTATGGTATAGGAGGTTGCAAGAGGCTAGGGCCGCGGCTGCGGGTCCGGCCAATGCTACTACACCAGAGACAACCGCTCCTCCTCCTCAGCCTAGAGTGGATAATTTTGCTAAGGTTTGCAAGGAGTTCAAGGCTATAGGAGGAAAACCTTTTCTTGGTTCAGAGACTTTCGTAGAGGCTAGAGATTGGCTTAAGGAAGTGGAAGAGTTGCTAGATATCTTTGAAGTGGAAGAGGGAAAGAAAGTCAAGTTGGCGGCTTGGTTAATGAAGGGAGAGGCCTCATTCTGGTGGGAGGTCACTAATGGAGAACGCCCTGTTGACTCTTGGGCAGATTTTAAGCAAAGGTTTGGGGCTAAGTTTCTCTCAAGGGCGGAAGAGAATCTGTTTATGGAGAAGTTCTTGAATTTGAAGCAAGGGAATCTCACGGTGAAAGAATATGTCAACAAATTCAATCAATTAGCAAGGTTTGGCATAGAGTTGGTGAATACACCGGAGAAGAAGGCTTTGAGATTCGTTAGAGGCTTGAACGAACCATTGCAAGGAATAGCTATGACTCACATTCCTATGGGGGCCACTTTTGAGAAGCTTGTCTACATGGCACTTATGCATGAGGATGATAAGAATTCTAAGGCACCAGAGAAAAAGGGGGATCAGAAGAAACCGCAACAGCAACAACAAGGCAAGGGCGGAAAAGGCAATGGTGACAAAAAGAAGACGAAGAAGAAGTGCTTCAATTGTGGAACACCAGGACACCTCAGTAAGGATTGTCGCAAAAAGAAGAAGACCGGTTGCTTTCATTGTGGTGAAGCAGGGCATCTTGTGAAAAACTGCCCAAAGAAGGGGCAGAAGACGGGGTCTACCTCAGGAGGCCAGGTGCAAGCTCTTATAGCACCACCTCAGTCAGGGGGGCAAGTTCAGGTTCTCTCAGTTCCACCGATTCAGCAGAGAGGTAGAACTATTTCCGTTGAAAGTCTGGTTTTTCTGTTTGATCATCCAGTTCGTACTTTGTTTGACTCTGGCGCATCGCATTCTTTTATCTCATCATCGTTAGTTGAGTCACTGCACTTAGACACCAGTCTAGTTGATGATCCCTTGGTTGTCTCAAACCCAATTGGGGGCTCCATATATCTGTCTATGATATGTTTGGGTTTGAAGATTTCTATACTTAGCGTTGAGTTTAGATGTGATGCTTTTGTATTGGGCTTCACGGGCTATGGGTTGATTTTGGGCATGGACTGGTTATCCAGTAATGGTGCCGTTCTTGATTGCGAAAGGAGAGTTGTCAGGCTCATGACCCGCTTGGGTAACACTCTCGAGATCTCTTGCAATCCCATGGAATCTGTTTTGCTAAGTTATCTTGAATCGCTCGATGCTTCGGTCGAAAGTTTGTGTTCTGTCAGAGTAGTCCGGGAATATCCGGATGTGTTTGAAGAAGTAAAGGGTTTGCCTCCGAAGCGGGAGATAGATTTCCGAATTTATTTGGTGGATAATGCCAAACCAGTGTCTTTGCCAGTACGCCACATGGCTCCTCGTGAGAGAAGAGAACTTCATAAGCAAGTAGGGGAGTTGCTTGAGAAGGGGTTCATAAGGCGAAGTATATCGGAGTGGGGAGCTCCAGTAGTGTTTGCCACGAAGGCGGATGGGTCCCTCAGACTTTGTGTGGATTATAGGGAACTTAATAAGCTCACGAAGAAGAATAGACACCCATTACCGAGGATAGATGATCTCTTTGATCAGTTGGTTGGCGCGTCAGTATTTTCGCAGATGGACTTAGCTACAGGGTTTCATCAGTTAAGAGTGGCGGAGGACAGTATAGAGAAGACTGCTTTCCGGACTCCGGATGGTTTTTATGAGTGGCTAGTGATGCCATTTGGGTTGACAAACGCCCCCGCATACTTTGTTGATCTCATGAGTAGAGTGTTCAGAGAGTATCTGAATAAGTTTGTAGTAGTTTTTGTGGATGACATCTTGGTCTTTTCCAAGAATGAAGAAGAGCATGCCTTACATCTCAAGGAAGTGTTGGAGACTCTTCGAGCGCATAGTCTTAAAGCTAAATTCTCTAAATGCCATTTTTGGAGAAGAGAAGTGCGATTCTTAGGGCATGTGGTCTCTAAGGAAGGGATAGTTGTGGATCCCGCAAAGATAGTATCTATCCAGGATTGGAAAGTTCCTAGAAATGCTACCGAGGTAAGAAGTTTCTTGGGGTTGGCAGGATATTATAGGAAGTTCATCAAAGACTTCGCGAAGATATCAGCCCCATTAACCCGCTTGACGAAGAAGAATCTGGTTTTCTCATGGGATGTAGATTGTGATGATGCTTTCCGACGGTTAAAGAGAGCTTTGACCACCGCTCCAGTTTTAGTGCTTCCAGATGGGAGTAAGCCGTTTGTTGTTTATACCGATGCTTGTGGAACAGGATTAGGCGCAGTCTGGATGCAGGAGGGAAGGGTAATAGCCTATGGAGGGAGACAATTGAGAGTGCATGAGAAGAATTACCCTACCCATGATCTAGAGTTGGCCGCGATTGTTTTCGCACTTAAGTCTTGGCGCCATTATCTTCTTGGTGAGAGATTCGAGTTGTTCACCGACCATAAATCATTGAAGTACTTATTCTCTCAGAAGGATTTAAACTTAAGACAGCAAAGGTGGATGGAGTTCTTAGCATCCTATGATTTCGAGATAGCGTATACCCCTGGTAAGGGTAACGTGGTGGCAGACGCCTTAAGTAGAAAAAGGCTATCTTTGAGTCCATTGTTCGTGGAACGACGAAGCTTGGAGTTTCTTTCTTTGTTTGACTTCAGACCTTCTGTTGATTTTGTACCTGGTTTGTTGGCATCCTTGGAGGTTAGACCTACTCTTTTGAGACGGATTGGCGAGGCTCAGCGAGACGACCCACAGTTGGTTGTGTTGGTAGAGAAGCTTATAAGAGGGGAGTCGTCCAGCCATTTGGGTAGATACACCATAGATGATAAGGGATGGTTGCATAGAGACGGTAGACTTTGTGTACCGCAAGATGAGGGTTTGAAGAAGGCTATTTTGGATGATGCACATCGTTCAAGAATGACTATTCATCCCGGTGGAGACAAAATGTACCAAGACATGAAGAGAGTTTTCTTCTGGGCCGGTATGAAGAAAGATGTGGCCGAGTATGTGGCTAGATGCTTAGTGTGCCAACAAGTTAAAGTGGAGCAAAGGAAACCCGGTGGGTTGCTACACCCATTGGAAGTTCCACAGTGGAAGTGGGATAGTGTCTCGATGGATTTCATCGACGGGTTACCGAGATCGAGGAAGGGCAATACGGGAATTTGGGTTGTGGTAGACAGACTTACCAAGAGTGCCCATTTTATACCCGTAAAGAGTAAGAGGACCGCTCCATGGCTTGCTTCAGTCTATGTTAGAGAGATTGTTAGATTGCATGGCGTACCATCCAGCATTGTGAGTGATCGAGATCCTATTTTCACTAGTGAGTTTTGGAGAAGTTTGCAAGAGGCGGTAGGGACTCAGTTGTGTTTGAGCACCGCATATCATCCTCAGACGGACGGTCAGACCGAGAGGGTGAACCGTATCTTAGAAGATCTTTTGAGGCTTTGTATCTTGGATTTTGGAGGTACATGGGAAGAACATCTTCCTTTGGTGGAGTTCGCATATAATAACAGCTTTCAGTCCAGTATTGGTATGGCTCCTTTCGAAGCTCTTTATGGAAGGCCTTGTCGATCTCCTACATGTTGGTGGGAATCTACGGATAAGATCTTGCTTGGGCCGGATATGGTTAGAGAGACTTCAGAGAAGATTGATTTAATTCGAAAAAGGATGAAAGCAGCGCAAGATAGACAGAAATCTTATGCGGATCGGAGAAGGACGGATCTTGAGTTTGAGGTTGGGGACATGGTTTTTGTCAAAGTATCTCCATTGAGAAATGTTGTTCGCTTTGGGTCCGTAGGGAAGTTAGCACCGAGATTTGTTGGGCCGTTTCCTATTAAGGAAAGGATTGGACGGATGGCATATAGGGTGGAGTTGCCCGACAGACTTAGTGGTGTTCATGATGTATTCCATGTATCACATTTGAGGAAGTGCTTACATGAGACCGCGGAGGTGGTAGAGCCGAGCTTGCTTAGAGATGTAGAGGTAGAGCGTGATGCGACGATTCGACGAGCTCCTACTCGCATCCTTGGGTCAGAAACTAGGAAGTTGAGGAACAGAGAAGTTCAGCTAGTTAAAGTGCAATGGGGAGATGACGAAAGCAATGCTACTTGGGAGACGGAAGCAAAGATGCGTTCTTTGTATCCATTTCTTTTTGAGAGTATGTCTTTTAACTTCTCCTTTATTGCTTGTCTAGTACTTATCTTATCTTTAGTATATCCTCTCGCTAATACCTATGACCTTTAGATAGGGTAAAACCTATGGTTGAGACATGTGTTTGAAACATGTTATGGTTGATGGATGCATATGGATGCAATTGTTTGCTAGTGGTTGCTCGTGGATGCATATACACACACATTAGGCACTAGATCGGCTCAGTCACTTCATGTTGCATATTGCATAAATGGATGTGGTAGTTAGATTGATGGATGTATCATGGCTGTGTTATCATATGGATGATGCATTTTTGTGTATGGTTGTGCACGCATGTAGAAATTTGTATGTGTCAATAGGGTTTCGCATACATATTGGATGCATGGCACTATCATGGTTTGCATTAAGGAGGTTTACTGTATCAGTAACCGCCTGATTTTCGCATTAGGTAAGTACATATACACACACTTTTGCATATATCCATCCAGCATTTAGAATCTTGTAAGGACAATGATTGCTCATGGATGATGCTTTGAGTAGATGGATGATTGGATGGTAGGATACGTTCTTCCTAACTTGAAGATTTCGGGGACGAAATCCTTTAAGGAGGGGAGAATGTAACAACCCGTATTTTCAATAACCTGTAATAACATAAATCGAGGCAGAATTTAATTCTAAAATGGGAATCAAGGGAAACGGGCTATGCCATTGTGTTCGTCTCGGAAAAATACGCGAAATAGAGTCCGAGTTTTCGAAAATCGGAGTCCGTATGACCAAGATATGGCCTCGCGAAGTTTCACGAAAATTCCCAAATTAAAGTATACTTAATTAAGTGAAATGGGTTGTGTAGATATATATATATATATATATATATATATATATTGATATATATATATATATATAATTGAAAATTTAATAAATAAATATGCAAAAATGCTCAAAACAGCGAATTGGGAGAGGGGAATAACCGAACCGGCCGATTTTTGAAGTCGACCCGAGCCCGCTGGGTCGACTAGGGGTTAATCCAGGGTGTTTGGCTGTCAACCCGTGGGCCGATTCGCTCAAGTGCAGATTTTGCATTTGAATGGTTCTCATGGTCCATCTTTAATCTAAAGGCCCTAGATGGTTCCTACACTTGACTTCTTCCCCAAGACATGCTTTGATGGCTTGGATTGAATCTAGGGTTAATCCTATGGCCTAAAACACTTGCCTAATCTATAAATAAGACCCTAACCTACCCTAATTCATTCATAATTAAACCTAGTAACTAAACTATGGCAAAATGCTAGCTCTCATGGCCTCCACTAATTTTATGAAGAGGATTGCATACTAATCACTCTCTAATCAACTTCTAATCCCTTCTTAGCATCTTAATCTTCTTCATTTGGTGTTCAAAGTTGCTAGTTGTGAGTTTCTATCACTTTGATGATCTTTTGGTAAACTAATTAGATGAGATGTGATGAGATTTATGGTTTTGTATGTGGGTTAATGAGCTTTGAATCATATGATATGATGTTAGCATTAATCTTATGTTTATGCATGTTGAGTATGTAAGCTTATGCAAGTTTAATATGATGTATGTTATGTTTGCATGATGCTAAATATGCAAGTTGTGGGCTATGTAATCATATGCATGTTATGCAAGTTCATGGTAATATGCTATGCAAGTTACATGTTTGTTAATATGCAAGTTACATGTTTGTTAATATGCAAGTTACATGTATGTAAATATGCAAGTTACATGTTTGTTAATATGCAAGTTACATGTTTGTTAATATGCAAGTTACATGTATGTAAATATGCAAGTTACATGTTTCTTTATATGCAAGTTACATGTTTGTTAATATGCGAGTTACATGTATGTAAATATGCAAGTTACATGTTTATTAATATGCAAGTTCATGATGACACATTATGCAAGTCTATAAGCTAATATGCAAGTTTGTTATGCAAAATGAATATGTAAGTTATGTGACATATTATATGCAAGTTATGTGACATGTTATGCAAGTTCATATGCAAGTTATGTGTTTGTTAATATGCAAGATGGCACCTTGGAAACATGTTCATTCATATGCAAGTTGACACCTTTTATATGTGTTATATCATGAACGAAATTACGTGGGAACGATGGGGTAATTAAATGCATAAGTTAATAAGATTGTGTGAAATTAATATAATTATGCATAACACAAAATAAATAAACATAGTATGGGAATTTGCCTATTTGGTTAGGTGTACCCATACTATGTGTTGGGAATTTACCTATTGAGTTAGGTCTACCCCATGGGAATTTACCTATTAAGTTAGGTCTACCCATGTTAAGAAAACTTGATTAATTAGGGATAATTAATATAAAATTATGAGGGTGATTAATTAGGTGTAATTAATTGACTAAGACACGAGGTTGGACTCAGTTGTAGCGTAAAACTGCCCGGACCCAACCGGCTTAACCAGTTGCTACAAATGTTAGCCCAATGTGAGAGGTCTTAGGCACAAACTAAATACGTAATTAATGTAAAGACACGAGGTTAGACTCTGTTATGACATAAGGCTGCCCGGACCCAACCGGCTTAACCAGCGGTCATAAAAGACAGTCTAATGTGAGAGGTCTTTACAAAGGTTACGTTCTTAATTAATTAATTAAGAAACACTTAACCACATTAGCATGTAGAGGGACATGAGGGGTTAAGTGGGTGCCTCGGGTGGCATGAGAAAATCTAGTGGTTGCCTTGGGTGGCAATAGAAAATACGATTAGAATACTTAACCAAAATAGAACATGTAATTAAAACATGATTAAAGGGTTAAGTGGGATATACTAGAAAAAGGGACAAGCTTAGGTGGGTAGCTTGTGGAGGCCCATTTCAACCAGTAACCCATACGTATCTTTGTGGGCTCGACCCATGTCGAGGACGGGACACGCATACTGGGCTTGACTGTAAGAGGCAAACGGGTTAGCGGTGGCAACGCAAGTCCAACGGGCTTCATATGCGTGAGTGGGCCCGGGCTGGTAGGTAAGCCGTTGTTGCATCGAGTAGATATAAGCCGTGCACCTTTAGTTTCATCAGGTTGCCACATTGGGGAATGATACATCCCACGGTGGGGCCAGCACGGGTATCTACGTTAGGGAGCCGATCGAATGGGAAGTAGTGTGTACACCTAGTGGATTGTAGGGCCCCGTGGCGCCTACTTGGTCACCTAGGGGTACGCAGGTACTAATTAGTAAATTTTATAAGTCCTTGGGTGGGATCAACCTTTAAGTTAGGAACGACTGGTGTGGTGCAGTTTAGTAATTTACCTTAGGGAGGGTAGATGCGTCTTTATCCTTTATCTTCGTTTAGTTGACTGCTTAGGGTAGCCATTCATCCCTATATGTTACCGTATATCAGTTTATGTCTTCTCTGGTTACTTTAACAATTGTATTGTTAAAGTTATAGGACTCGCTCAGACTTATGTCTGACCCCGTTGTTTTTATCTTTTTCCCAACCCTCAGGTCCTACGGTGGATCCTAGCAGTAGTGGAGCTTGATCGGATTGCTGTTCCAGTCTTTAGGAGCTTGGATAGATGTAAAGCTCCAGTTATCCAGTTATCTTTTCTTTTGTTTGGCTATTGTATGAGAGTGGGATTATGTACTTCTTTATTTTGATGGATATTGTACTTGACCTTTATTGTGGTTTTATGATGTAACCAGACATGTTTTACTTCCGCTGTTATGAGATGATGTTTTAAAATTTCAAGTACTATTTATATCTGTCTTGTTGTAATTTTTCTGTTCTATATTCACTAAAATACTCCACCGATGCTATGGCATTCCCTTAGTGAGTGATCATAGCGGGAGTGGGGTGTTACAGGCAGGGAGCTGCTCAAAATGATTCAAGGCCAATAATCAACTGACAACCACTGTCATTCTTAATGGGCCAAGAATAAGCAATCATCATCGCTCTCCTTTTACTTACCATTTTATTGCTTTACTTTCACCTTCTGTTACATTTGAAATTTCATGTAAACAGTTTGTAATAATTGCTAAGTAAAGCACTGAACTATAGTCCTGTAACCGAAAGCATATATGCTTAGTCGAATTCCTTGCTTACAATGTTATGAACAATTCAAAATTCGAACTTTGCTAAGGAATGATTTCTCATTACAGGTCATCCAATAAATGCTTGATTTCCTCAATAATCTGATGAAATATGGCGACCCCCAATGATTCCAAATTTCATAGTGCAAAAATATCAGCGCAACGATGAAAGGCACATCATGGAACGTGAGCAAGGGAAACTGCCAAAAGTCAGATTGTAACAACCCGTATTTTTGAATAACATGTTATAACATAAATGGAGGCAGAATTAAACTGTAAAATCTGAATCAAGGGAAACGGGCTATGCCATTGCGTTCGTCTCGGAAAAATACGCGAAATAGAGTCCGAGTTTTCGAAAATCGGAGTCCGTATGACCAAGATATGGCCTCGCGAAGTTTCACGAAAAATTCCCAAATTAAAGTATACTTAATTAAGTGAAATGGGTTGCGCAGAGAAATATATATATAATGATATATATATATATATATAATTGAAAATTAAATAAATAAATATGCAAAAATGTTCAAAACAGTGAATTGGGAGAGGGGAATAACCGAACCGGCCGATTTTTGAGGTCGACCCGAGCTCGCTGGGTCGACTAGGGGTTAATCCAGGGTGTTTGGCTGTCAACCCGTGGGCCGATTCGCTCAAATGCAGATTTTGCATTTGAATGGTTCTCATGGTTCATCTTTAATCTAAAGGCCCTAGATGGTTCCTACACTTGACTTCTTCCCCAAGACATGCTTTGATGGCTTGGATTGAATCTAGGTTTAATCCTATGGCCTAAAACACTTGCCTAATCTATAAATAAGCCCCTAACCCTCTCCTAAATCCTCATTATTCATTCATGTAACTAAACTATGGCCAAATTTCTAATCTCATGGCCTCCACTCAACTATCCTAGCCTCCACTTCATTTCTATGAGAGGTTTCATGATCATGAGAGTGTTAGAGAGTCCCTATGTTAGTATGAGAGCTTCTCAAGTTGATTTCAAGGGAAAAGCTTTGATCTTTGTTCATAAAGATGGTGTTTTGGTGGGTTTGGAGCATCCATCTATGGGTTTTTGGGTGATGGCATGCATAGGCTTCATCACAAGCTTTAGTTTAATCGATTTAGGCCTTCATAGCAATGTAAGCCCTTCTCCTACTATTAGATATGAACTTTAAACTTAATATGACATGTTGTAAGTGGGTTTAAACATTAGTATGTAGCATGCTATCATCTTATGCAAGCTTATAAAGTCATTACCTTGGTCTTGTGGTCATAAAGCTTTGACCTTTATGTTGAAATGTTGCATTATGCAACATGAGAATCTTCATAATCATTATGTCACCTTGCATATGAAGTCATAATCCTTATATGATGATATATGCGAGTTTCTAGCCATCATTCCATGTCTTTTGTCACCATGATTCGCTTATGTACCAAGTTTGGGTTTATGCATGTTTTTTAGGCTTAAGAATGTAACATGCAAGCTAATGAACACATTTGTGCCTCATTTGCCACCATGATTAACTTGTGGCTTAATACCCATTTTTGTCATTCCTTTGCCAAGTCTCTTCTTTTAATCTATCACGTTGTTGCGAACGTATATGCTAGTTTAAAAAAAAGCGTTGGGGTCACATTATGGGGAAACATAATGACATGAATATGACTTGGGTAAATGGGTATAAACATGACAACATGTAACGTTAAATATGACATGTGTTTATACTTGAAAACATGATTTGAAATATAACATGGAAGTTGACATGTAAGTATGCATAAAAACATAAGCTTGGGAATTTACCTATTAAGTTAGGTCTACCCATTGGGAATTTACCTATTAAGTTAGGTCTACCCAATTGCTTGAAAACTTGACTATGAACATGACACTAGACTAAACATGAAAGTGGCCAACTCGAGGTTGGGTTGAGTTTGCAACGTAAAACTACCCGGAACCGACCGGCCTAACTAGTAGTTGCAAACAATAGGACCCAATGTGAGAAGTTGGTCATGTTGTGCTTGAACCCGAGGTTAGACCAAGTTATGGTGTAAAGCTACCCGGAACCGACCGGCTTAACTAGTAACCACAACAAAGTCTAATGTGAGAGGTTGGGGTGCATTAAGTAATTAATGCCACATAATAGGGTTAAGTTAATTTGATTAATGAGGCTTAACCAAATATGACATGGACAAATGGGTTAAGTAATTTAATTTGACTAATGACACTTAACCAACATGACAGGGTTGGGTAGGTTAAGTAACTTGATTTGCCTAACGACACTTGACCATTTTTATACGACGAGGGGATGGGATTAAGTTAACCAACACTTAATCAATCCAACACGATAACTTGATAAGGTTAAGTAAATTTTCTTAGTAACACTTAACCGTTTAATACAGTTAATGGATGGGGTTAAGTCAACTCAGACCTAACTAATCTAAACATGGTAATTGGACGGGGTTAAGTTAATTTACAATTAACTAATCCAACTCGTTAGTTTGATGTGGTTAAGTGACCTATACTTAACCAATCTAATGTGAAAACATGATAAGGCTAAGTCACGAATCACTTGAATACGCTTGACCCATTTGACTCGGTAATTTGACAAGGTCAAGTTAATTTATATAATTAACCAATCTAAAATGATAATTAGACGAGGTTAAGTTATGGATTGCTTAATATACTTAGCCAACTTGACACATGGTTTGTAGGGTTAAGTCTTGGACTTGGATACTTAGCCAATTTTGACATGGTTTGTAGACGGGCTAAGTTATGAACTTAAGTGACACTTAACCCATTAGATAAACCCTAATTCGGAGGATTAGGTAAATAACCATAGTTAACAAGGATTATGGAAATAAGGCTAAGTGGTAAACCTTAGTTAAGGGAGACTAAGTAATAATTCTTAGTCAAGGAAATTTGGACCATTTCTTAGATAGATTAGTAACCCGATACGTTAGGTCAACGTTTAAGTATGCGTGTAGGAGCAGGCTATCTGATTTAGATAAAGGCTCCAACGAACTGGGTAACGAAGCAGCGGCTTCGGGGAACGTGAGGATATTCTTGGGATCCCTCTGTGAGCTGCCAGGTCATTATACTAGGCTCACGAGAGGTTGAGGTCTGCGGTAGAAGAACCAAGAATATGCCTTGGTTGCTATGCGAGCGACCTAAAGACCGGGGTGGATAGCAGTGAGTCGACGAATACATAAGGTGCCCGAGATAGCAAGTTCGTCGATCATCTACCATCTTGAGTCAAGCGTGTACGTACGGAAAGGCAGGGAACACCCAACAGACCATAATTGCTATCTAATTATGGGTGAGGTAGGCCGTAGGATGTGGGCTGGCCGGAGTGTAGTTCTCATGCAAGATTTTCTCTTGTGTTGCCTTTCACTAGTTGAGGGAGGGGTCTCGTGGGACCATAGCCACGTGTAGAAAAGCAGACCTTAGTATCTGCATCGGCAGATAAATCTAAAGCTCCCGACCGAGTCCTGTATTTCTTGTTTTGCCCTGTGACAGGACTCGGATGGCACGATGTGATACATGTGCATACAGTTATAGAAAAACGATTCACGATGAATGCGTGGGAAAAAGGGCGCGGTTGAGGGTTAGCGTAATCCCTAGTGGCCTAGGTGGTTTAACCCAAACCAAAATACGAAAGCGTGCAATAGGCAAGCGTAATGCCTAGTGGTGCTAGGTGGCGTAAGTCCTAATAGTTCAAACGATGATTCATATGGAAGAGCCTAGCTAGAACAAGGGTGACAGTCCAAAAGATTTCAAGGATAATACGACATGAGGAAGCCCGTACGAGGTACGACAAAGGACTGAACTTATATACATGGAAAGAAACATATGATTTGAGTAACCTATATATGCGATATGTTAGGTTGACATGGACCATTACACGATTTTGAGTAAGGGACATTCATGGTTAACACATAACAAGGCTGGGATACTAGTACGGAGGGTGCAGAGCAAATATACATGTTAGAACCAGGAAGAATATACGGAATAGATACCGTGGAATGTTAGACGGGGTAGATACCTTGGGATAGTATACTTGATAGAAGCCTGACAATATGATACCTTGATTTATCATGACACCGTAGTTTATCATGATACCTTAGTTCAGTAGTTATCATATTATTCTGATTTAGCTTATCTATCTTGTTATCATGCTTATGTTCATCCCAGTTCCTCATGCCAGTTAACTTTACTAGTTTATATGCTGATAGTAGATAGGGCTTACCAGTCTTTATGACTGACCCCGTTTTCTTTCGCTTCTTGTCTTCCGTTTCCCCCCTAGGTTACAGGGAGGAAATACAGTTGTTTAGTTCAGACTTCTTCTGCTTGAAGGTCATCATGGATGGCTTGGACTTTTCTTGGCTATGGCTACTTTACTGTTTTATTTGGGGAATAATTTATGGAAAAGTCTTAATGCTTCTTTATCATTACAAGACAGGTTTTGATGTACTCTGATGTAAAAGGCTTTAGACCTTAATTATTAATGTTTATGAAAGTTCGATTTTACTTCCGCCATTTTATATGTTCTGTCTTGTGATATTTCTGTGGATGTTTACAAATAATGCCCCTCTAAAGCTAGTGCATTCCTTTGCGAGTGACCCTAGCGGAGGCGGGGTGTTACATTTGGTATCAGAGCAGAAGGTTACTAGACTGGGCAAAAGTTTTTAAAGACCTTCTGAAAATTATTTGAAAAACCGTTTACAAAGAAGCATTTTTCAAGAAAATTTTCTTTTAAAAAGAAAAAGGCTATTCCCCAAAGGCCATTAGCATTATCCTTGTTTCCTTGATTGAATCTCTTTTCCTTTCTTTCCTCCATCTGTAGTCACAGTGGTTTTGACTGCGACTAGTCTTTCTAGCTGCGTAAGTGTTTCCCGTACGATGGAGGTGGTTCTCGAGAGACCGTTGCAGAGTTATGCATGAAAGGATAGTAAGAACAAGGATAAAGGATACGAGCTCAGGGATAAGCAACATGTTGGTATGGCTGAGTCCTAAAAGGAGGGAGAAAGATGAACAATGAAACCCATGACGAGAGAGTACCTTTGGCATGGTGAAACGGGACGGATAGTTAAGTATCATGGAACAGGGACAAGATCATTCGGAGGGCAATAATATGCTCTCATTTCTAGGGTACCTCAGAAGGAGGGTAACGATCTTGTTAAAGGTTTAGCTTTTCTTCTCTATCATCCTGTCGGGACTTTGTTTTGATCACCGCATCTTTTAAGTCCGCTTCGATAGTTGAGTCTCTGCACCTTAGTACTAGCGTAGTAGAGGATCCCGTTTTTGTCTCAAGTCCTATTGGAAGATCGGTCCATTTACTCATGGCTTGTTTGGATTTGAGAATGTCTATATCAAGTGTTGAGCTTGGAAATAATGCTTATGTTTATAAGTTGTGGATGGATTCTAGGGATGAAGTGGTTATCCAGTAAGGGGTGCCACTCTCGGTTTTAGAAGGAGGGTAGTTAGACTCTTGGCTTGCTTTGGTAATACCCTTGAAGTATCGCGTGACCTTTTGGGTTCTGTCATGATTAGTTACTTAGAATCCCTAGATGCCTTTATTGGAAATTTGAAGCCCGATCGGATGGTGTTCGCCGATAAGACGGATGGTTTATTTCACTTATGCATGGGTTATGGAAATCACCCTAGTAAGTGCACTTGATAACCCGGTTGGCATCTGTTTACTTTCAAGAGAAAGTTCTACTACGTGGAATACCTTATGGTACGAGGTCCGAGATTCACTAGTGAATTTTGGAAAGCTTGCATGAGATCATGAGTACGCAGTCATGTTTGCGCTAAGTGTGCAAGTGGAACGAGAGGCGACGAGGAAATGAGTTCCAACTCATGTTATGGAAACAGGAAATAAGAAGCTACGAAATCGCGAAGTTAAAGGACGGTCAAGGCACAATGGAATTAAGCTCAAGGAGATACGACTTTGATGGTCAAAGACTAGATACGCGCATGATATCTCTTTTTGAGAGTATATCCTTGATCCCTGTTTTCCTGTAGAGCTTGCTTGTAGGCTATCTTTTGTGAATATCCTCTCGGTCCTATCTTCTGTTACAAACCCCGTAAGGAATTTGTCTTGTTTATCTTCTCGACCCTGTTTCAGGGAATCCTAGGTAGAACCCTATGGATGTAAACATGTATTTGAAACATGTTATGATTGATATGGTTGCAAGTGGTTGCAAGTGGTTGCTCGTGGATGCGCGAATACACATTAGATACTAGCTCGACTCGATCACATTTCATATTGCATATGCACTAGTATTTATACTTGTTTATGGTTGAAATCGAATGTATTATCATGCGGTTATTGCATATGAATGAATGATTGTGCACGCATATAGTATCTATATGACTAGGACTATTTGCATACATGTTGGATTCATGGCACTATACATATTTTTGCATTAGAAAGATTATTCAGGCCTGATCATTAGCATTAGCTAAGGAACATGTACACACACGTTTTGCATATATTCATACAGCATTAGAAATCATCTAAGGACAATGGTTGCTTATGGATGATGTTTTGAGTAGATGAATGATGGATGGTAGGATAGGTTCTTCCTAACTTGGAGATTTCGGGGACGAAATCCTAAAAGGTGGGGAGAATGTAACAACCCGTATTTTTGAATAACATGTTATAACATAAATGGAGGCAGAATTAAACTGTAAAATCTGAATCAAGGGAAACGGGCTATGCCATTGCGTTCGTCTCGGAAAAATACGCGAAATAGAGTCCGTGTTTTCGAAAATCGGAGTCCGTATGACCAAGATATGGCCTCGCGAAGTTTCACGAAAAATTCCCAAATTAAAGTATACTTAATTAAGTGAAATGGGTTGCGCAGAGAAATATATATATAATGATATATATATATATATATATATAATTGAAAATTAAATAAATAAATATGCAAAAATGTTCAAAACAGCGAATTGGGAGAGGGGAATAACCGAACCGGCCGATTTTTGAGGTCGACCCGAGCTCGCTGGGTCGACTAGGGGTTAATCCAGGGTGTTTGGCTGTCAACCCGTGGGCCGATTCGCTCAAATGCAGATTTTGCATTTGAATGGTTCTCATGGTTCATCTTTAATCTAAAGGCCCTAGATGGTTCCTACACTTGACTTCTTCCCCAAGACATGCTTTGATGGCTTGGATTGAATCAAGGTTTAATCCTATGGCCTAAAACACTTGCCTAATCTATAAATAAGCCCCTAACCCTCTCCTAAATCCTCATTATTCATTCATGTAACTAAACTATGGCCAAATTTCTAATCTCATGGCCTCCACTCAACTATCCTAGCCTCCACTTCATTTCTATGAGAGGTTTCATGATCATGAGAGTGTTAGAGAGTCCCTATGTTAGTATGAGAGCTTCTCAAGTTGATTTCAAGGGAAAAGCTTTGATCTTTGTTCATAAAGATGGTGTTTTGGTGGGTTTGGAGCATCCATCTTTGGGTTTTTGGGTGATGGCATGCATAGGCTTCATCACAAGCTTTAGTTTAATCGATTTAGGCCTTCATAGCAATGTAAGCCCTTCTCCTACTATTAGATATGAATTTTAAACTTAATATGACATGTTGTAAGTGGGTTTAAACATTAGTATGTAGCATGATATCATCTTATGCAAGCTTATAAAGTCATTACCTTGGTCTTGTGGTCATAAAGCTTTGACCTTTATGTTGAAATGTTGCATTATGCAACATGAGAATCTTCATAATCATTATGTCACCTTGCATATGAAGTCATAATCCTTATATGATGATATATGCGAGTTTCTAGCCATCATTCCATGTCTTTTGTCACCATGATTCGCTTATGTACCAAGTTTGGGTTTATGCATGTTTTTTAGGCTTAAGAATGTAACATGCAAGCTAATGAACACATTTGTGCCTCATTTGCCACCATGATTAACTTGTGGCTTAATACCCATTTTTGTCATTCCTTTGCCAAGTCTCTTCTTTTAATCTATCACGTTGTTGCGAACGTATATGCTAGTTTAAAAAAAAGCGTTGGGGTCACATTATGGGGAAACATAATGACATGAATATGACTTGGGTAAATGGGTATAAACATGACAACATGTAACGTTAAATATGACATGTGTTTATACTTGAAAACATGATTTGAAATATAACATGGAAGTTGACATGTAAGTATGCATAAAAACATAAGCTTGGGAATTTACCTATTAAGTTAGGTCTACCCATTGGGAATTTACCTATTAAGTTAGGTCTACCCAATTGCTTGAAAACTTGACTATGAACATGACACTAGACTAAACATGAAAGTGGCCAACTCGAGGTTGGGTTGAGTTTGCAACGTAAAACTACCCGGAACCGACCGGCCTAACTAGTAGTTGCAAACAATAGGACCCAATGTGAGAAGTTGGTCATGTTGTGCTTGAACCCGAGGTTAGACCAAGTTGTGGTGTAAAGCTACCCGGAACCGACCGGCTTAACTAGTAACCACAACAAAGTCTAATGTGAGAGGTTGGGGTGCATTAAGTAATTAATGCCACATAATAGGGTTAAGTTAATTTGATTAATGAGGCTTAACCAAATATGACATGGACAAATGGGTTAAGTAATTTAATTTGACTAATGACACTTAACCGACATGACAGGGTTGGGTAGGTTAAGTATCTTGATTTGCCTAACGACACTTGACCATTTTTATACGACGAGGGGATGGGATTAAGTTAACCAACACTTAATCAATCCAACACGATAACTTGATAAGGTTAAGTAAATTTTCTTAGTAACACTTAACCGTTTAATACAGTTAATGGATGGGGTTAAGTCAACTCAGACCTAACTAATCTAAACATGGTAATTGGACGGGGTTAAGTTAATTTACACTTAACTAATCCAACTCGTTAGTTTGATGTGGTTAAGTGACCTATACTTAACCAATCTAACGTGAAAACATGATAAGGCTAAGTCACGAATCACTTGAATACGCTTGACCCATTTGACTCGGTAATTTGACAAGGTCAAGTTAATTTATATAATTAACCAATCTAAAATGATAATTAGACGAGGTTAAGTTATGGATTGCTTAATATACTTAGCCAACTTGACACATGGTTTGTAGGGTTAAGTCTTGGACTTGGATACTTAGCCAATTTTGACATGGTTTGTAGACGGGCTAAGTTATGAACTTAAGTGACACTTAACCCATTAGATAAACCCTAATTCGGAGGATTAGGTAAATAACCATAGTTAACAAGGATTATGGAAATAAGGCTAAGTGGTAAACCTTAGTTAAGGGAGACTAAGTAATAATTCTTAGTCAAGGAAATTTGGACCATTTCTTAGATAGATTAGTAACCCGATACGTTAGGTCAACGTTTAAGTATGCGTGTAGGAGCAGGCTATCTGATTTAGATAAAGGCTCCAACGAACTGGGTAACGAAGCAGCGGCTTCGGGGAACGTGAGGATATTCTTGGGATCCCTCTGTGAGCTGCCAGGTCATTATACTAGGCTCACGAGAGGTTGAGGTCTGCGGTAGAAGAACCAAGAATATGCCTTGGTTGCTATGCGAGCGACCTAAAGACCGGGGTGGATAGCAGTGAGTCGACGAATACATAAGGTGCCCGAGATAGCAAGTTCGTCGATCATCTACCATCTTGAGTCAAGCGTGTACGTACGGAAAGGCAGGGAACACCCAACAGACCATAATTGCTATCTAATTATGGGTGATGTAGGCCGTAGGATGTGGGCTGGCCGGAGTGTAGTTCTCATGCAAGATTTTCTCTTGTGTTGCCTTTCACTAGTTGAGGGAGGGGTCTCGTGGGACCATAGCCACGTGTAGAAAAGCAGACCTTAGTATCTGCATCGGCAGATAAATCTAAAGCTCCCGACCGAGTCCTGTATTTCTTGTTTTGCCCTGTGACAGGACTCGGATGGCACGATGTGATACATGTGCATACAGTTATAGAAAAACGATTCACGATGAATGCGTGGGAAAAAGGGCGCGGTTGAGGGTTAGCGTAATCCCTAGTGGCCTAGGTGGTTTAACCCAAACCAAAATACGAAAGCGTGCAATAGGCAAGCGTAATCCCTAGTGGTGCTAGGTGGCGTAAGTCCTAGTAGTTCAAACGATGATTCATATGGAAGAGCCTAGCTAGAACAAGGGTGACAGTCCAAAAGATTTCAAGGATAATACGACATGAGGAAGCCCGTACGAGGTACGGCAAAGGACTGAACTTATATACATGGAAAGAAACATATGATTTGAGTAACCTATATATGCGATATGTTAGGTTGACATGGACCATTACACGATTTTGAGTAAGGGACATTCATGGTTAACACATAACAAGGCTGGGATACTAGTACGGAGGGTGCAGAGCAAATATACATGTTAGAACCAGGAAGAATATACGGAATAGATACCGTGGAATGTTAGACGGGGTAGATACCTTGGGATAGTATACTTGATAGAAGCCTGACAATATGATACCTTGATTTATCATGACACCGTAGTTTATCATGATACCTTAGTTCAGTAGTTATCATATTATTCTGATTTAGCTTATCTATCTTGTTATCATGCTTATGTTCATCCCAGTTCCTCATGCCAGTTAACTTTACTAGTTTATATGCTGATAGTAGATAGGGCTTACCAGTCTTTATGACTGACCCCGTTTTCTTTCGCTTCTTGTCTTCCGTTTCCCCCCCAGGTTACAGGGAGGAAATACAGTTGTTTAGTTCAGACTTCTTCTGCTTGAAGGTCATCATGGATGGCTTGGACTTTTCTTGGCTATGGCTACTTTACTGTTTTATTTGGGGAATAATTTATGGAAAAGTCTTAATGCTTCTTTATCATTACAAGACAGGTTTTGATGTACTCTGATGTAAAAGGCTTTAGACCTTAATTATTAATGTTTATGAAAGTTCGATTTTACTTCCGCCATTTTATATGTTCTGTCTTGTGATATTTCTGTGGATGTTTACAAATAATGCCCCTCTAAAGCTAGTGCATTCCTTTGCGAGTGACCCTAGCGGAGGCGGGGTGTTACACAGATGGAAAAAATTCAACAAATACAAAGCGTAACCTCATAGAGGTCCAGCTCCTTCAGTCGGGAGACGAAACACTCATAACAATGAGTGAAAAACCCAAGACCTCTCCGGGGGCACTAAACCCAAGACCTCTCCGGGGGCACTAAACCCAAGATCTCTCCGGGGGCACTAAACCCAAGACCTCTAAGGGGGCACTAAACCCAAGACCTCACCGGGGGCACTAAACCCAAGACCTCTCCGGGGGAACTAAACCCAAGACCTCTCCGGGGGCACTAAACCCAAGACCTCTCCGGGGGCACTAAACCTAAGACCTCTCCGGGGGCACTAAACCCAAGACCTCTCCGGGGGCACTAAACCCAAGACCTCTCCGGGGGCACTAAACCCAAGACCTCTCCGGGGGCAAATAAATAAAGTCCTCCCATAGTGAGGCGAGACAAAGTCCTCCCATAGTGAGGCAAAACAAAGTCCTCCCATAGTGAGGCGAGACAAAGTCCTCCCATAGTGAGGCAAGACAAAGTCCTCCCATAGTGAGGCAAAACAAAGTCCTCCCATAGTGAGGCGAGACAAAGTCCTCCCATAGTGAGGCAAAACAAAGTCCTCCCATAGTGAAGCGAGAGAAAGTCCTCCCATAGTGAGGCAAAACAAAGTCCTCCTATTGTGAGGCGAGACAAAGTCCCTCCATAGCAAGGGTCAAAGACCTCCCATAACAGAGGCAAAATAAAAACCCCAACCTTCAAAGGTTCATGGAGGTCCAGGCTTTTTCAGTCAGGATGTGAGCACTTATGACGATAAGTGACTTTAGCCAATGACTGATGCCCGCTCCATGGATCAATACCTTTACCATAAAATCTCACGGAGGTCCAGGCTCCTTCAGTCGGGATGCGAGCACTTATGACGATAAGTGAATGCAGCCGATGACTGATGCCCGCTCCGTGAATCAATATAACCTTCACCCAATGGTTTGCGAGAATCCGTACGCGCAGAACGAAGCACGGGAGCTTGCTAAGGCGAGACGAAGTGTGGGAGTTTGTAGCGCGGAGCAATGCAACCCTCACTTAAATGTCGCTCAAATTCGCAATACGAAACAATGCGACAATCTACAAATCCTTTCCATAGAAAAAGTTATCTCTCCAAAGCAGAGATCAAAGATACAATGGCTTCTCCAAGTAGAAGTCCCAAATTTATCAATTAAATTCAAAATCGAATACCATGTTTATGCTAATAACGCTTAACAAATCATAACTGTTAAGTAAAGCAGTTCTGCATAGATATGACATTCAATTTATTATACATTATTCATCAATGATTAACTAATCTGTTATTGATGTCGACGATCAATAACAACGTATAAGTCCAAAACCGTGCAAGTGCTTGTTTTCATTACAGAACAGGTGCTATAGAACATATAAATCCAATCAACAAGTTCATAACTTGGAGCGTATGGAATCAATGAGTCAAAGCAAGATTTGCCATAGCAAGTAAAAGGCTACGACTGGATTCCAACGAAGACCATGACAGCAATGATCATTTCGAAGCCCGCATTTCTCGCAAGCGAAAAATACAAGCTTCGAGGGGCAAATGTTAACCAGCTGAAAAACAGCAAACTCCGGTCGCTCACAACTGATCGGTCACCAGCATCACCATCTGGTAGGTCTGCTCGCTAGCGACCTGGTCGGTCTTGAGAAGAGCACCATCTGGTCGGTCCAAGCTGAAGCTAATCTGGTCGGTCGTTCCATCAAGCACACGCAAGCAGGGGTCGTGCATAGCTTCCTAGAAGCCTAGGTCGTACTCCGCCTCTACAACGCGGTCTTTCATTACAGATTTGGTCGAACAAGCGAACGGGGTCGAGCATCCTGTTCATTTAAGCCTGATCGATTCGGAATGGCATCAGCGGATGGTCGATCTCATCAGTTTCGGATCGTTCTTTCTCACATCAGAGCGTCTAGTCGGTTCCGGCATCTCAACATATTTGATCGGTCCCGCTTTCCGGAAGCCAGCTCCGTCTTAATATTGGAAGATTCCTGGTCGATCCTCTCATTGCTGAAGCCTCCTGGTTGTCCCTTTAGTCTCTGGTCGGTCCATACTCCATAAAGCTGGATCGATACTACAAGACATAAGCATGCAAAGCCAATAGTGGCAAAGTTATAAAAAAGAGTGTATCGACCAGCATTAAAAAGGAGTGTAAAACCGACCAGTAGCATAAAAAAGGAGTGTAAAACCGACCAGCAGCATAAAAAAGGAGTGTAAAACCGACCAGCAGCATAAAAAATGAGTGTAAAGCCGACCAGCGGCATAAAAAAGGAGTGTAAAACCGACCAGCAGCCTAAAAGGAGTGTAAAACCGACCAACAGCATAAAAACGAGTGTATGGCCGGATAAAAACAAGTGTACTGGCCAAAATGTAAAAAAGGAGTGGTAGTTTTGTAAATATGACAATGCCAACCTAGCGCCAACTTTACACTCTAAATTACAAGTTTGCCACTACCCTTCAACTCCAACTATAAATATCCCTCATAATTCACATGAAAAAGGGGGCATTTTTGGGAGGGAACTACGAAGAGGTGCTATCAAATTGCTTTTTGGAGCTTCTTCAAGCATTTCAACATCTCTTCTTCACAATTCATTGAAGATCTAGCAAGCTTTCAATCATGGCTTTTATGGAAGGATTAGCATAATCTCTTCAAGCTCTCTATCATTCTTATGTGGATTCAAAGGCAAATGCATGTAAAAGGAGCTTTTATGAATGTATAAAGGAGCAAATGATGTAAATCTTATGGTGATTAATGGAATGCTAACTTCAAAGTGGACGTAGACTCGAATAAGAGTCGAACCACTATAAACTCTTGTCTTCTTTTCCTTCTTTTCTTAATTTTGGTATTTTGATGCTTATTGAATGTTGGATACGGCCTCATATACAATTCCAAAGGTTTTCTAACACCCCGCCTTTGAAAAGGTGACGTGCTTTCCAAGCATCTCGCCTCTGATTTGGTAACGTGTTCAGAAACACCTCTTTGGTTGTTATACCAATTTTTGGTGTAAACACAATATACACCTATCACCACTAGATGTTGCCTCCCTATTTGATCGGCTCCCTAACTCCTAGATACCTGTGCTGGCCCCACAGTAAGGTGTATCACTCCCTAAGGTGGCAACCCGATACTACTGAAATGCACAGCTTATACCTATACGATGCCACAGTGTCTTACCTACCAGCCTGGACCCACGCACACACATGACTCGTTGGACTTGCACTGCCATCGCTCTTACTCTTTTGACCTCTTACAATCAATTCAGTAAGCGTGCCCCATCCCTCGACCTAGCTCGAGTGCATCTAGATACAAAACGGGTTTACTGATTGAAAATGGTCTCACCCACGTGACGCAAGCTTCCCTCCTAAGCTTGGTCCCCACTAGGATTTCCCACTTAACCCCTTTTATTGTTACCATATCTTCCCACACGTCTTATCATGGTGTTAAGTGCTTATTATTTACATTATACATACTACCTATGCAATACATGGTACCCATGTCACCCACTTAACCCTTTTACTGTTCCCATGTCTTCCCACATGTCTTATCTTGGTTAAGTGTTTTTTATTGTGTTTCACATGCTACCCATGTCTCCCACTTAACCCTTTTACTTTTCCCATGTCTTCCCACATGTCTTATCTTGGTTAAGTGTTTTTGATTATGTTTCACATGCTACACATGTCACCCACTTAACCCTTTTACTATTCCCATGTCTTACTACATGTCTTATTTTGGTTAAGTGTTCATTGATTTATTATACCCGTAATCGTGCAAGACCTCTGACATTAGATTACCGTTTGCGGTTGCTAGATATGCTGGGCGGTTCCGGGCAGACTTCTACCGCAATCCGAATCTAACCTCGTATCCTAGCATTACTACGCACCTAATTTCTGCCTTTGACCTCTCACATTAGATTACCCAATTGTGGTTGCTGGATATGCCAGGCGGTTCCAGGCAGACTTCTACCGCAATCAGAATCTAACCTCGTGTCTTAGGCGTTCAATATCTCTTCCTTAATTCATGCCCAATTTCAAATCTTGGATTATAGTGATTTCTAATTACCCATAAATTCCAATCCAATTTATGATTATAATTCTAATCCAATTTATGCCCATAATCCCATGTATACAAGTTGTACCAAATTATGCCCAAATCAATTTGTGTTCATTGTTATTAACAATTTATGCCAAATCTCATGTATACAAGTTATACTCAATTACGCCCAAACCAATTTCGATAGTCATCAGCAATTTATGCCAAATCTCATGTATACAAGTTATACTCAATTATGCTCAATAATTTATGCAAAATCTCATTTTATTACATATTTCCCAACTTTTCCCAATCAACCCAACGTTATTCGTACGTAAATCTCAACGCAATATGCTTAGGCTCGAAGTTAGCCTAATCTTCAAAAGGAAAAAGGAAAAGAAGAAGGGAAGAGAATCAAAACATCAAAATTGGCATAAATATGTAAATAGGCGTGTGAAACGAATAACGACAAAATAGATCAGACAGGCATAATGTAACACCCCACATCTGTTAAGGTCACTCACAAAGGGAATGCCTTAACTTCAATGGAGTATTATGGGTAATGGAACAGAAATATTACAAGACAGACATATATAAAACAGCGGAAAATAAAGTGGAAGTACTTCAAATCATTTATTAAATATAAATGTTTACAAAAAAAGCCCATCAACTTCCAATACCCAATTTCATAGTTAAAATATCTGTCTTGCTCAAAAACAAAGAAGCATAAAAACAAACTGCAGTATTCCCCAATAAAGCAAAGCAAGCCATAGCTAAGAGAAATCCAAGCCATACATGAAAGAGCCTTGGAGCTTGGTAAGATCCGAACTAAGCTGTATTCCCACCCTGTGAACCTGGAGGGGGGGGGGAACGGAAGAAAAAGATACGAAACAAAACGGGTCAGTCATAAAGACTGAGTAAGTCCTAGTGACTTTCAGCATGAAAATGAGTAAATATAACATGGCATGAATAAACTGAAAGTAAACATAAGCATGACGACAAGGTAGGCAAGATAAACTAAGATAACAAGATAAACTATGACAATAAGATAAACTAAGGTAACAAGATAAACTTCGGGCACGATGAAACAAGTATAACATCCCATAATTCCTATCAAGTATCCCACCGCATGGTTTCTATCAAGAGTAACATCGCAAGGTTTCTAAGCTTTACCATTAAAACGATATCTAATTGCTTTGCACCACCTAACTAGCATCCTCATAAGTGTCTTACATGGAATGATCTGTACTCCTACTAGTATCCCAACTAGTGTCCTGTGTAACAAGGATCCGTACCCCCTACTAGTGTCCCAACTAGTAGCCCATGTTATATAATAATTACAACGTGATCCCAATCCCCGCAATTATGGTAGCCTTCAGGTGTACATCGATTTTGATGATTCCACCTCGATCACCCCAATGGCCATGTATATATTCGATGCACCCTTACTACCTTATCGATCGGCTCCCTACTTGACCTAGTTCTCGTTTGTGTCAAGCGGCCCCATACTTGTATATACATGTGCTGGTCCCACCATGGGGTGTATCAAGTCTCGTGGTGGCAACGCTGACACAATCAAGATGCACAGCTTTATACCTACTGATGCCCAGTGGCTAAATTTTCTACGCCGAAGTGTGTGCACGCCCGCACTCCGTTAGAACCTGCACTGCTGCACCAACCGCCGCTAATTTGACCTCTTATAATCAGCCCAGTAATCGTGCCCCACCCTGCCTAGCTCAGGGTTCCGTTGATACCTAATGTGGGTTACTGCTGAAATGGGTCCCCGTTACTAGGTTTTTCTAATGGTTAACTGTTGGCCTATATTCTCTGATATTACCCACCAGCCCTGAAGTGTACTTAACCCCGCTAATGATTCAAGCATGTGTATTTAATGGTTAAGTGTATGTGGGCCTATATTTACTAATATTACCCACCAACCCGATATGTACTTAACCCTTCTACTCGTTATGTTACCATGGTTAAGTGTTTACCTTAGTTGACTTAACCTTTCTCGCTTATTATGTTTGATTGGTTAAGTGTGGTTTATTAACTTAACCCCGTTCGTCTATCTGGTTACATTGGTTAAGAATTTTCTTGTTAACTTAACCCCATGTGTTACTTAACCCTACCATGCATCACATCAGATTGGTTAAGTGCATGGTAACTTAACCCCATCCACTAGTCATATTATAATGGTTAAGTGTTATCAACTTATTCAAGTTAACTTAACCCACCCGCTTGTCCTGTTATGTTGGTTAAGTGTTACTACTTAACCGCAACCACTTGTCTAATTAACCCATCGTATTAGTTAAGTGTTCTCATTAACTTAACCTCACTCTCTAGTCCAGATTAACCTAATCATATTACTTAACCCACCCATTTATATCATATTGGTTAAGTGTTCTTATTTACTTAACCCTACCCACTAGTCTAATTACCATGTTAAGTTGGTTAAGTATTACTATTCGTATTTCCACATGTCACCCACATGTCACCCAGTTAACCCCCATGTCCAACCACATGTTTATCTGGTTAAAAATTTCTTAATTCATTAAGGCCGTAACCTTATAAAGTCCTCTCACATTAGACTGACATTTATGGCAGCTGGATTTGCTGGGCGGGTCTGGGCAGTCTTACATCATAAAAGAGTCTAACCTCGTGTCTTTACAACTGTCACGCTTTTAATTTGGGCCTAGGACCTCTCACATTGGGCTGACATTTGTGATCACTGGATTCGCCGGGCGGTTCCGGGTAGGTTTACGTCACAAATGAGTCCAACCTCGTGTCCTAAGCATTGATTATTACTTATAATCTTTTACCCCAATTTGAATTTATTTCCCCTATTCTAATTATCAATTAATTCCTAATTTAACGATAACCATAATTGACTCAATTATGTCCATCTATTAATGGTATGCAAAAGCATACCAATTTTACCATAATTTATCTTAGGCAATTAAAGGCAACTTATCTCAATTTATATTTATCCCTCCTTTAAGGCTATTACATGCCAACTACCCAAAACCCACTTAGGCGTGTTCACATTAGCCCTTTTTTTTCAAGACATAAATTATCATATGTGTTTCAACTACAAATCTCACATAATTAACATATGCCCAAGTTCTAGATTACATATCAGTTTTACATATGCCCAATTCATACCAAATCTACATATGTTCAATTCATGCCTGTTTACATGTATGCCAAATTTATATATGCCTAATCTTAGACAATTTACATATATACCAAGTTTCATGCCTTTTTATACATATATCAAGATTCATAGTTTACATGTTTACAAAGATATGCCCAATTCACATAGATCAATTTTTAGCCAAATATATGTATCAATATTCTTGCCATATTTTACATAGGTCAAGTTTCATACCAACTACATGTATTCCATGTTTACCCCAATTTTCCCAAGCTAGCAAAACTTTGATTATAACGATAATACCCAAATTCAAATTTCGTGTTAATGGCAATAATAGTACCCAAGTATCCAGTTTTCATATTATGCCTTCGATTCTACCAAACACATATATCCAACAAGGCAATATCCCAATATTTCCCCCGTATTCAATCGCACGCAAATCGCAGTTTAGGCGTAGGTCCGAAATTGACCAAGGTTCATCAAAAGAAAACAAATAGGGGAAAGGTAGAATTTTGCATCAAAATAAGATCAGAGAGAAAACATCATCACAGGCATATTAAGATTACAACAGGCTTAATAGATCATGAACTAGACATGAGAGTGAAAATAGAAAAGTTTCCAAGATCCAAGAAGAAACAAGAATAGATCTGGATCGATAAACATACTTAATCCAATTCCACTTTAATTCATGGCCACATTATAATTAAATATTTAAATCGGAAAGAAACTAGAACTTACAGAGAACGGCATATGAATTAGGGAGTGAATTTATCGTAGAAAGTTGCAGTGTCATTGATCTATCCTCTTGAATTTGTTGTAGAAGCATTGATCTTTGATTTGATTTGGGTTTGAACGCTTAAGCTTTAATTTGGAGACAGCAGCCATGGCTCAAGATGGATTTTAGCAGCTTTTTGGTGTCATATGAATTTGTGTGAGTTAGGCTAGGTCTAGGTGTTATTTTATAGGTGTAGCAATTCATTTCAGCCATCGGATTAACACTAAAACCCATCTGGTCCATCAAAACTCGTCCCGGGCCTCAAAAATGGGTTCTGGACCACCCCAGGCCGACCAGGTCGACCTGTACAGAGCGGGGGGGGGGGGGGGGGGGGGAGGGTCGACACTATAGTCGACTTGGGGGGGGGGCAGGTCGGCTATAGTGTCGACACTATGGTCGACCTGGGTCAGTTTGCCAGAAAGTCTGCTGAAATCTTGTTTTGGCCATATCTTGGTCATACGGACTCCGATTTTCGAAAACTCGGACTCTATTTCCCGTATATTTCCGAGAGGAATGCAATGGTGATGTCCATTTTACCTAATTCCTGGTTCTTGAATTAGTTATCCTTATTTTACTATCTTTTCCGTTACATATGCCATTATCGAACTAATTTTTCTTCTCTTCCATGTATTAATGTATCACCATTATTTACCCATCATAAGCATATTTTTATATATTTTATTTTATTTTTAATTATATTAAAAATACGAGGTGTTACATTCTCCCCTCCTTAAAGGATTTCATCCCCGAAATCTTCAAGTTAAGAAGAATGTGTCCTACCATCCATCATCCATCTACTCAATCATCAATCACAGGCATTCATTGTCCTTAAGAGATTTATAATGCTGTATGAACATATGCAAGAAGTGTGTGTATATGTTCCTTGTCTAATGAAAATGATCAGGCCTGATTGATCTTCTAGATGCCAAATATGTTTAGTGCCATGTGTCCAACATGTATGCAAATAGTCCTAGTCACATAAACACTATATGTGTGCACAAACATCCATCCATATGCAACATTCACATGATAACACATTCAATTTCATCCACAAACAAGTGTAAACACTCATGCATATGCAATATGAAAGGTGATTGAGCCGATCTAGTGCCTAATGTGTGTAAATGCATCCACGAGCAACCACTAGCAACCACTTGCAACCATCAATCATAACATGTCTCAAACACATGTTTACACCCAATTGTTCCTATCTAAAGGTATAGTCGAATGATAGAAGCAAGTAAAAACTTTGTGCCCACTAGGCAATGTCAAAACTGGAAATCTATGCCACGTAAATATTGATTAGGAGAAGAACTCTCTAAGCATCAGCCCCGAAGACCGAAATCAACATCAGACTGACACCCAAAGAATTACTCAACCCAACAACTATATATGATTCTAGGAAACTAAGCATGATGGACTCCATTTAGGTCACAAGGGAATCCCTTCCTAAGACCAACCCGTATCCTATAAAACCCAAAAAGTTTAGTCAACCCGACGGAAATCCTCAAGCCCTAACATATATTACTAACAGACGAGTCATACTCCCTATGAGGTTCACAATAGAAATTGGATTGAGAATAGGACCGAGAGGATATACACAAAAGATAGCATGTGAGTAAGCTCTATAGGAAAAGAGAGATCATGGATATACTCTTAAAAAGAGATACGATGCGCGAATCTAGTCTTCAATCTTCTAAGTCGCATTTCTTTGAGCTTAACTCCATTGAGCTTTGACTGCCTTTAACTTCACAATTCCGTAGCTTCTTAATTCTTGTTTCCAAAATATGGGTTGGAATCCATTTCACTTTTGCCTCTCGTTCCACTTTCACTTATTCTCCACCTAGTATACCCGGCTCAAACATAACTGCGTACTCATGGTTTCATGCAAGCTCTCCAAAATTCACTAGTGAATCTTGGATCTCGTCCACTTACTATTAGGTATTCCACATAGAAGAACTATCTCTTGGAAATAAATGCCAACCATGTTGCCAAATGTACTTACTACGGTGATTCTCTACAACTCATGCATAAGCGAAATGACCCATCCGCCTTAGTGGCGAACACTACTCGATCGGATTACAAATTACCAATAAATGTGTCAAGAGATTCTAGGAAACAAATCATGATAGAACCCTAAAGGTTACATGCGACTTCGAGGGTATTACCGAGGCAAGTCAAGAGTCTAACTACCCTCTTTTCAAAACCGAGAAGGTCACCCTTGCTGGATAACCTCTCCATCGCTAGAATCAACCCATAGCCCAAAACATAAACATTACTTCTAGACTCAACACTTAGCATAGACATTCTCAAATCAAAACAAGTCATGAATAAATGAGCCGATTTCCCCAACAGGATTTGAGAAAAAAAATGGGATCCTCTACCATGCTAGTACTAAGGTGCAGAGACTCAACTTTCGAAGCAGAATTAAAAGGATGCGATGTACAAAAACAAAGTTCTAGTGGGATGATAGAAAAGAAAAGCTAAACTTTTAACAGAAACGTTACCACTCTCTTAGGTACACTAGTAGTGAGAGCATTCAATTGCCCTCTCGACGATCTTATCCCTTGCCCTTGTCCTATAATACTTAACTGCATGTCCCTTCTCACTAAAGATACTCTCTCTTGTCATGGGTTTTTCTATTCTTTCACTTAGGCCTCTTTCCTTTCACCTTTTTCCTCCTTCGTGGATTAAGCTATAACAACTAGTTCCTTGTTCTTACTGTCCTTGTACAGTTTGTTGACAAGTCTCTCGAAGCTACCTCCAACGCACGGCAACTCTACCCAACTTGAAATAAGATTAGACACAGATGGAACTACTGCGGCTACAGATGGAGGTTGGGCACTACTTTTCCCTCTGACCTGTGTCGGATGCCTACGAAACTATGGTGAAAAGAGAGAGAAGAGATTTCAAGAGAGAATCAAAAGATAGTGCATATGGCTTTGGGGAATATGCCTTTTAATCAAAACAATTTTTTTTTGAAAATTTCCTTCTTTGTAAATGTTTTGAAAATAATTTCAGAAGGTTTTTGAAAATTTTTGCCCAGTCTGGTAACCTTCTGCTCTGATACCAAATGTAACACCCCACATCTGTTAAGGTCACTCACAAAGGGAATGCCTTAACTTCAATGGAGTATTATGGGTACTGGAACATAAATATTACAAGACATACATATATAAAACAGCGGAAATTAAAGTGGAAGTACTTCAAATCATTTATTAAATATAAATGTTTACTAGAAAAGCCCATCAACTTCCAATACCCAATTTCATAGTTAAAATATCTGTCTTGCTCAAAACCAAAGAAGCATAAAAACAAACTGCAGTATTCCCCAATAAAGCAAAGCAAGCCATAGCTAAGAGAAATCCAAGCCATACATGAAAGAGCCTTGGAGCTTGGTAAGATCCGAACTAAGCTGTATTCCCACACTGTGAACCTGAGGGGGGGAACGGAAGAAAAAGAGGCGAAACAAAACGGGTCAGTCATAAAGACTGAGTAAGTCCTAGTAACTTTCATCATAAAAATGAGTAAAGATAACATGGCATGAATAAATTGAAAGTAAACATAAGCATGATGACAAGGTAGGCAAGATAAACTAAGATAACAAGATAAACTATGATAACAAGATAAACTAAGGTAACAAGATAAACTTCGGGCACGATGAAACAAGTATAACATCCCATAATTCCTATCAAGTATCCCACCGCATGGTTTCTATCAAGAGTAACATCGCAAGGTTTCTAAGCTTTACCATTAAAACGATATCTATTTGCTCTGCACCACCTAACTAGCATCCTCATAAGTGTCTTACATGGAATGATCTGTACTCCTACTAGTATCCCAACTAGTGTCCTGTGTAACAAGGATCCGTACCCCCTACTAGTGTCCCAACTAGTAGCCCGTGTTATATAATAATTACAACGTGATCCCAGTCCCCGCAATTATGGTAGCCTTCAGGTGTACATCGATTTTGAGGATTCCACCTCGATCACCCCAATGGCCATGTATATATTCGATGCACCCTTACTACCTTATCGATCGGCTCCCTACTTGACCTAGTTCTCGTTTGTGTCACGCGGCCCCCTACTTGTAGATACCTGTGCTGGTCCCTCCATGGGGTGTATCAAGTCTCATGGTGGCAACCCTGACACAATCAAGATGAACAGCTTTATACCTACTGATGCCCAGTGGCTAAATTTTCTATGCCGAAGTCTGTGCACGCCCGCACTCTGTTAGAACCTGCACTGCTGCACCAACCGCCGCTAATTTGACCTCTTATAATCAGCCCAGTAATCGTGCCCCACCCTGCCTAGCTCAGGGTTCCGTTGATACCTAATGTGGGTTACTGCTGAAATGGGTCCCCGTTACTAGGTTTTTCTAATGGTTAACTGTTGGCCTATATTCTCTGATATTACCCACCAGCCCTGATGTGTACTTAACCCCGCTACTGATTCAAGCATGTGTATTTAATGGTTAAGTGTATGTGGGCCTATATTTACTAATATTACCCACCAACCCGATATGTACTTAACCCTTCTACTCGTTATGTTACCATGGTTAAGTGTTTACCTTAGTTGACTTAACCTTTCTCGCTTATTATGTTTGATTGGTTAAGTGTGGTTTATTAACTTAACCCCGTTCGTCTACCTAGTTACATTGGTTAAGAATTTTCTAGTTAACTTAACCCCATGTGTTACTTAACCCTACCATGCATCACATCAGATTGGTTAAGTGCATGTTAACTTAACCCAATCCACTAGTCATATTATAATTGTTAAGTGTTATCAACTTATTCAAGTCAACTTAACCCACCCGCTTGTCCTGTTATGTTGGTTAAGTGTTACTACTTAACCGCAACCACTTGTCTAATTAACCCATCGTATTAGTTAAGTGTTCTCATTAACTTAACCTCACTCTCTAGTCCAGATTAACCTAATCATATTACTTAACCCACCCATTTATATCATATTGGTTACGTGTTCTTATTTACTTAACCCTACCCACTGGTCCAATTACCATGTTACGTTGGTTAAGTATTACTATTCGTATTTCCACATGTCACCCACATGTCACCCACTTAACCCCCATGTCCCACCACATGTTTATCTGGTTAAGTATTTATTAATTCATTAAGGCCGTAACCTTATAAAGACCTCTCACATTAGACTGACATTTATGGCAGCTGGATTTGCTGGGCGGGTCTGGGCAGTCTTACATCATAAAAGAGTCTAACCTCGTGTCTTTACAACTGTCACGCTTTTAATTTGGGCCTAGGACCTCTCACATTGGGCTGACATTTGTGATCACTGGATTCGCCGGGCGGTTTTGGGTAGGTTTACGTCACAAATGAGTCCAACCTCGTGTCCTAAGCATTGATTATTACTTATAATCTTTTACCCCAATTTGAATTTATTTCCCCTATTCTAATTATCAATTAATTCCTAATTTAACGATAACCATAATTGACTCAATTATGTCCATCTATTAATGGTATGCAAAAGCATACCAATTTTACCATAATTTATCTTAGGCAATTAAAGGCAACTTATCTCAATTTATATTTATCCCTCCTTTAAGGCTATTACATGCCAACTACCCAAAACCCACTTAGGCGTGTTCACATTAGCCCTTTTTTTTCAAGACATAAATTATCATATGTGTTTCAACTACAAATCTCACATAATTAACATATGCCCAAGTTCTAGATTACATATCAGTTTTACATATGCCCAATTCATACCAAATCTACATATGTTCAATTCATGCCTGTTTACATGTATGCCAAATTTATATATGCCTAATCTTAGACAATTTACATATATACCAAGTTTCATGCCTTTTTATACATATATCAAGATTCATAGTTTACATGTTTACAAAGCTATGCCCAATTCACATAGATCAATTTTTAGCCAAATATATGTATCAATATTCTTGCCATATTTTACATAGGTCAAGTTTCATACCAACTACATGTATTCCATGTTTACCCCAATTTACCCAAGCTAGCAAAACTTTAATTATAACGATAATACCCAAATTCAAATTTCATGTCAATGGAAATAATAGTACCCAAGTATCCAGTTTTCATATTATGCCTTCGATTCTACCAAAAACATATATCCAACAAGGCAATATCCCAATATTTCCCCCGTATTCAATCGCACGCAAATCGCAGTTTAGGCGTAGGTCCGAAATTGACCAAGGTTCATCAAAAGAAAACAAATAGGGGAAAGGTAGAATTTTGCATCAAAATAAGATCGGAGAGAAAACATCATCACAGGCATATTAAGATTACAACAGGCTTAATAGATCATGAACTAGACATGAGAGTGAAAATAGAAAAGTTTCCAAGATCCAAGAAGAAACAAGAATAGATCTGGATCGATAAACATACTTAATCCAATTCCACTTTAATTCATGGCCACATTATAATTAAATATTTAAATCGGAAAGCAACTAGAACTTACAAAGAACGGCATATGAATTAGGGAGTGAATTTGTCGTAGAAAGTTGCAGTGTCATTAATCTATCCTCTTGAATTTGTTGTAGAAACATTGATCTTTGATTTGATTTGGGTTTGAACGCTTAAGCTTTAATTTGGAGATGGCGGCCATGGCTCAAGAGGGATTTTAGCAGCATTTTGGTGTCATATGAATTTGTGTGAGTTAGGCTAGGTCTAGGTGTTATTTTATAGGTGTAGCAATTCATTTCAGCCATCGGATTAACCCTAAAACCCATCCGGACCATCAAAACTCGTCCCGGGCCTCAAAAATGGGTTCTGGACCACCCCAGGCCGACCAGATCGACCTGTACAGAAGGGGGTCGACACTATAGTCGACCTGGGGGGGGGGGGGCAGGTCGACTATAGTGTCGACACTCTGGTCGACCTGGGTCAGTCTGCCAGAAAGTCTGCTGAAATCTTGTTTTGGCCACATCTTGGTCATACAGACTCCGGTTTTCAAAAACTCAGACTCTATTTCGCGTATTTTTCCAAGAGGAACGCAATGGTGATGTCCATTTTACCTAATTCCTGATTCTTGAATTAGTTATCCTTATTTTACTATCTTTTCCGTTACATACGCCGTTATCGAACTAATTTTTCTTCTCTTCCATGTATTAATTAATTCTCCTTATGTATCACCATTATTTACCCATCATAAGCATATTTTTATATATTTTATTTTATTTTTAATTATATTAAAAATACGGGGTGTTACACATATGATAATAGCAATTGGGTATGAATCTGAAGGATAAAAGATTACAAAACTTGATATGATTCATCTTAGTTACATGCATATACATTAGATCCAATTTACAATCCTATCACAATTACTTTTTAATTTAATTATATGTGAAAGTGACATAGACTCACAACGATAGGATTATTAGAAAAGTGAATTAGGTGTTGTTGTAGCAATTATGATCTTGAATAATCTCTACTTTGATTGTTTGTAGATTTGATCTTCTAATTTGACTTGATGGAGAAGAAAGGCTTGTTTTAATTTAGATTAGAGCAGCATGAAGGAGCCATGGATGCAAACAATGAGATTAGGGTCAGGTTTAGGTGTTTATTTATAGGTGTATAGGACCTTTAGATCTGATTAGGAACCATCTGAACCGCTCAAACGAGAAAAACACGTCATCAGCAAAATGCCTAGATCTGGGTCGATGGGGTCTACTCCCCTATCGACACCCCCTAAGGTGGGTCGACCCCCATGTCGACACCCCTTAGGGGTCGACACCCACGAGCGGGAATTTTCCCGCTCAGCCCGCTTTGGTCAGAATTTTGATTTTTGAACTGTTTTGAATGTTCTGGAATTATTTTATTTATATATTCTTCCTTATGCGTATACAAAGTTCTAAGGCTTATTACTTCTTCATACGATATCTGATTTACGCAAACCCAGACCCTATCCCAAGTAGAATTCCGAGACGAACGCAATGGCGCAGCCTGTTTCCCTTAATTCTTCTTCTAAAAATTAAGTATTCTTTAATTTGTTAATTTTAAAATTTTAAAATTATAGGGTGTTACATTCTCCCCTCCTTAAAGTATTTCATCCCCGAAATCCTCATGTTAAGTAGAATGTATCCTACCATCCACCATCCATCTACTCATCCATTGTCCTTAAAAGATTTCTAATGCTATATGAATATATGCAAAAGTGTGTGTATATGTCCCTTATCTAATGCAAAGATCATGCAGTCTACTGATTCAGTTGACCTCCTTAATGCGAATTATGTTAGTGCCATGAGTCCAACATGTATGCAATTATTCCTAATGCACTTTATAAATTCTATATGAGTGCACAATCATTCACTCAAATGCAACATCCACATGATAACACATCAAATTTCAATCAATATACAAATATATGCATTCTTATGCAATATGAAAGTGACTGAGCCGATCTTAGTGCCTAAAGTGTGTGTAAATGCATCCACGAGCAATCACTAGCAAACACTTGCATCCACCAAACATAACATGTCTCAAACACATGTTTACAACCATAGGATTTTCTACCTAAAGATCGAAGATATAATCGAGAGGGTACACTAATTGATAGAACAAGTATAAACAAAGCGGTAGAAAAAGGAGAAGTTAAGAACATACCCTCAAAAAGGAAAGGGTACGACGCACGTATCTTGTCTTCCGTTTCCCAAGTCGCGTCTCCTTGATCATCTCCCCATTGGACTTTAACCAACTTGACCTCTCGGTTGCGTAACTTCTTGACCTCCGATCCAAGGGTGCATGCAGGAACTCGTCTGACAATTGCATCTCGCTCTACTTCCACTTCTCTAAGCATGCTCGGCTCTACTACTTCCGTGGTATCGTGTAAACACTTCCTCAAATGCGACACGTGAAATACGTCATGCACACCACTAAGTTTCTCGGGCAACTTCACTCTGTACGCGATCCATTTAATCCTTTCTGTTATGGGAAAGGGCCCTACAAATCTTGGTACCAATTTCCCTATAAATCCTAAGTGAACTACGTTCCTCAAAGGTGAAGCCTTAATGAAAACCCTATCTCCAAACTTAATTCAAAGATCGGTCCCCCTCTTATCGGCGTACTATTTCTGTCGGTCCTGTGTCATCTTCATGCGTCTAGGAATCAAGTCTATCTTCTCCGAGGTTTCTCTAATCAGCTCGGGTCCAAGCAAAATCTTATCCGTAGACTCCCACCAACAAGTTGGTGATCGACACGGTCGTCCATAAAAACCCTCAAAAGGTACTATGTCAATACTAGCTTAATAACTATTGTTATAAGCGAACTTCACAAATGGAAGGTGCTCTTCTCATGTCCCTCCAAAATCTAGGATACATAACCTCAAAAGATCTTCAAGGACTCTATTCACCCTTTCTGTCTGTCCATCCGTCTGAGGGCGATAAGCGATGCTCAAACATAAATGCGTGCCTACCGCCTCTTTCATATCACCCTTTCCTCTTGCATCGAAAACTGCTCCAAACCCTGTCCTGTAAGCATCGGTATATACAGTGAACGGTTTGCTCCCATCTGGCAAAGTCAAAACTATGGCTGATATCTTCGTAAAGTCCTTAATGAACTTCCTATAATAGCCAGCAAATCCAAGAAAACTTCTTACTTCTGTTGCGTTCTTTGGGATCTTCCAATATTGTATTACAACCACTTTTGCGGGGTCTATAACTATCCCCTCTTTGGACACTACATGTCCTAGAAACCTTACCTCCTTTCTCCAAAAGTGACATTTGGAGAACTTTATCTAAAGCTGATGTGCACGTAGGGTATCCAAAACTTCCCTTAAATGTAAGGCATGCTCTTCCTTGCTCTTAGAGAAGATCAAGATGTCATCCACAAAGACTACCACGAACTTATTCAGAAACTCCTGAAACACCCTACTCTTTAAATCTACAAAATATGCGGGTGCATTCATCAAACCAAAAGGCATGACGAGCCACTCGAAGAAACCGCCGGGAGTCCTAAAAGCAGTCCTATTTATACTATCCTCAGCTACCCTCAACTGATGAAATCATGTTGCTAAGTCCAACTGCGAGAAAACTGAAGCACCAACCAACTGATCGAACAAATCATCTAATCTGGGTAATGGGTGCCTATTCTTCTTCGTGAGCTTATTCAGCTCCTTATAGTCCATGCACAATCTAAGTGAACCATCAGCCTTCGTAGCGAAAGCAACTAGAGCGCCCCATTCCGAAATACTTCGCCTTATGATCATTTTCTCAAGTAGCTCCCCTACTTTCTTACTGAGCTCCTTTCTCTCTCTCAGAGCCATGTGGCGCATAGGTAATGCAACTGGCTTTGCATTATCTACCAAGTATATACGGAAATCTACCAGACGTCTTAGGCGTAAGCCTCGAACCTTATCAAGAAAACGTCAACATATTCACGGACTACTCGAACAGATTGCAAATCATCAATGGATGTATCAAGCGATTCTAGGTAGTTAAGCATCACCGAACTCCTAGGGTCACATGCAATATCAAGGGTCTTTCCACAACGAGTCAACAATCTAACTACGCTCCTTTCAAAGTCTAGGATGGCACCATACCTGGCTAGCCAATCCATCCCTAGAATCGGACCATAGCTCATGAAACCAAGTACGTAGGCATTGCATTCAAACCCAACGCCCAAGATAGACACTCTCAAATCCCGACAAATCATAGATAAATGAGCTGAGCCACCATTAGAATTTGAGACTACAACGGGATCCATGACTAAACTTGTATTTAGGTGCAGAGCTTCAACTAAAGAAGCAGATATAAACGAATGTGAAGCACCAGAATCAAACAAAGTTCTTACAGGATGATAAAAAAAAAAGGAAAAGTAATCTTTCAACATAAAATTTTCTTCCTTTATCAGGTATGCCAGCCGTGAGAGCACGCATCTGCCCTCCAGAAGATCCTGTACTTTGTCCTTGCCCTTGACTTTGCCTCTTTGGATAATCCCTGATAAGATTTCATGTCTCACCGCAATGATAACAACCAGTCTTCTTTTTCTTCTCCCTACGGTCATTGGCTATATACGACCCACTGTACCTCAGTAATGACACTTCCTCTTTTCTCGAGGTCTATAGTTCTTTCCACTCTTCTTAGGTTCCACTTCCTTATTCTGTGATTATTCAACCTTGACCTCCTTCTTTTCTCCTTTATCTTCTTTGTGCATCAAGGCTATATCCATGAGTTTCTCATCCCTGGGCTGTGTTCCTTTGCCCAAACCCCCTTATTCTCATTCTCATTCTCATCTTTGTGAAACATGTTAACAAGTCTCTCTCTAAAGCTGCCTCCATCACGCGGAAAGTCCTACAAATCTTGAAAGAAAATTTGCCGCAGGTGAAACTACTACGGCTATAGATAGAAGTTAGGCACTTCCTTACCCTTCGACAGGCACCGTAGTCTCATCATGCCTACGGAACCATGCCACGATGAGGTCACCTCCCAGAAAGCCAGGAGCTCCGGAGACTCAGAAAAGAAGGAAACAAGGATTCAAACAGAAAAATCAAAAGATAGTGCATATGGCTTTGGGGAATATGTCTTTCAAAACAAACTTTTCTTTTGAAAATACTTCTTTTAAAACCGTTTTGAAAACAACTTTCAAAATCTCTTATCTGATCCGGTAACCTTCAGCTCTGATACCACGTGTAACACCCCACGTCCATTAATGTCACTCACAAAGGGAATGCATTAAGGTTTGTGGAGCGTTATAAGTAAACCGAACAGAATATTACAAGATAGATACATAAAATAGTACTTGAAAAATTTATAACTTTATTGCGGCGGAAACAGAAATAAGTTTGGTTACATCTTCAAACCCATCGCACCAAAACCAAGCACATAATATCAGTCTTGTACAAAAGCCATTAGAGTACATAATTTATAAAACAATAATCCCCAGTCCAAAATGCCTTATGAAAGAGGAACAAAGCTAAGCATTACTTTCAGCGCTTCAACCAGGAAAGTCTGAATCAAGCTTCTACGCTCCCACCCTGAGAACCTGGGGGGCGGAGGAAAGAAAAGAGGCGAAACAAAAAGGGTCAGACATAAAGTCTGGCAAGTCCAGTGACTTTAACAATATAATTAGTAAAGCAACAAGATAAGAACATAAACTGGATATAAGAGATGACTGTAACATAAGCAGATATGACAAGGTAACAAGATGGACATGATATAACATTGACTGCGCTTCTAACCACTATAAGGTACTCTCTGCACCACACCAATACTAGTTTCATACCAAAAGATGATCCCTCTTAACTAAATAGAATGATGATAGTTTCGTGTACTTTTAGCTGCCATCATAGGTGACCAACGTGCACCTATCACCACTAGATGTATCCACTATCCTCCCTGTTCGATTATGTACCTCTAACTGCTATCATAGGTAATCAATATGCACCTATCACCACTAGATGTACCCTCTCTATTTGATCGGCTCCCTAACTCCTAGATACCTATGCTAGCCCCACAGTGGGGTTTATCACTCCCTAAGGTGGCAACGCGATACTACTGAAATGCACAGCTTATACCCACATGATGCCACAGTGTCTTACCTACCAGCCCGGACCCACGCACGCACATGACTCCGTTGGACTTGCACTGCCATCCCTCTTACTCTTTTGACCTCTTACAATCAATTCAGTAAGCGTGCTCCATCTCTCGACCAAGCCCGAGTGCATCTAGATACCAAACGGGTTTACTAATTGAAAAGGGTCCCACCCACGTGATGCAAGCTTCCCTCCTAAGCTTGGTCCCCACTAGGATTTCCCACTTAACCTCATTTATTATTACCATGTCTTCCCACATGTCACATCTTGGTTAAGTGCTTATTATTTATGTTATACATACTACCCATGCAATACATGCTACCCACTTAACCCTTTTCCTGTTCCCATGTCTTCCCACATGTCTTATCTTAGTTAAGTGTTTTTAATTGTGTTTCACATGCTACCCATGTCACCCACTTAACCCTTTTACTATTCCCATGTCTTCCCACATGTCTTATCTTGGTTAAGTGTTTTTAATTATGTTTCACATGCTACCAATGTCACCCACTTAACCCTTTTACTATTCCCATGTCTTACTATATGTCTTATTTTGGTTAAGTGTTCATTGATTTATTATACCCGTAATCGTGCAAGACCTCCCATATTAGATTACCGTTTGCGGTTGCTGGATATGCCGGGCAGTTCCGGGAAGACTTCTACCGCAATCCGAATCTAACCTCGTGTCGTAGCATTATTACTCATCTAATTTCTGCCTTTGACCCCTCACATTAGATTGCCAAATTGCGGTTACTGGATATGCCGGGCAGTTCCGGGCAGACTTCCATCGCAATCCAAATCTAACCTCGTGTCTTAGGCGTTCATTATCTCTTCCTTAATTCATGCCCAATTTCAAATCTTGGATTATAGTGATTTCCAATTACCCATAAATTCCAATCCAATTTATGCTTATAATTCTAGTCCAATTTATGCCTATAATCCCATGTATACAAGTTATACCAAATTATGCCCAAATCAATTTACGTTCATTGTTATTAACAATTTATGCCAAATCTCATGTATACAAGTTATACACACAATTATGCCTAAACCAATTTCCATAGTCATCCACAATTTATGCCAAATCTCATATATACAAGTTATACTCAATTATGCCCAACAATTTATGCCAAATCTCATTTTATTACATATTTCCTAACTTTTCCCAATCATCCCAAAGGTATTCATACGTAAATCTCAATGCAATATGCTTAGGCTTGAAGTTAGCCTAATCTTCAAAAGGAAAAAAGAAAAGAAGAAGGGAAGAGAATCAAAACGTCAAAATTGGCATAAACATGTAAATAGGCATGTGAAATGAATAACGACAAAATAGATCAGATAGACATACGATAATAGCAATTGGGTATGAATCTGGGGGATAAAAGATTACAAAACTTGATATGATTCATCTTATTTACAAGCATATACATTAGATCCAATTTACAATCCTATCACAATTACTTTTTAATTTAATTATATGTGAAAGTAACCTAGACTCACAGCGATAGGATTCTTAGAAAAGAGAATTAGGTGTTGTTGTAGCAATTCTGATCTTGAATAATCTCTACTTTGATTGTTTGTAGATCTGATCTTCTAATTTGACTTGATGGAGAAGAAAGGCTTGTTTTAATTCAGATTAGACAGCATGGAGGCACCATGGATGCAAACAATGAGATTATGGTTAGGTTTAGGTGTTTATTTATAAGTGTATTAGGTGAATTAGGACATTTAGGTCTGATTAGGAACCATTTGAACCACTCAAATGAGAAAAACACGTCATCAGCAAAATGCCCAGATCTGGGCCGATGGGGTCGACACCCCTATAGGGGAGGTCGATTCCCCTTTTCATGCCCTTTAAGGGGGTCGACACCCATGTCGACACCCCCTGGGGAGGTCGACACCCACGAGCAGGAATTTTCCCGCTCAGCCGTTTTGGTCTGATTTTTTATTTTTGAACTGTTTTGAAGGTTCTGGAATTATTTTATTTATATATATTCTTCCTTATGCGTATACAAAATTCTAAGGCTTATAACTTCTTCATACGATATCCGATTTACGCAAACCCATACCCTATCCCAAGCAGAATTCCGAGACGAACGCAATGGCGCAGCCTGTTTCACTTAATTCTTCTTCTAAAAATTAAGTATTCTTTAATTTGTTAGTTTTAATATTTTAAAATTACGGGGTGTTACAGTCAACCCCTCTTTGACCAATAAAACACCATGTGAAAACATTGAGCCAAATAAGCTTTCGAGCTCTCAAAAGACTTTAAGATTGATTTTTTTGTTACTAAGCTACGTTGGATGGTTTGAACCTACTAGAACTATAAATCTATGAGAGATCTTCGTTTTAATTGGTTTTGGCTAGAATATGTCAAAACAGATCAAAAGTTATGGTTGACGGAACAACCCATCCCTGTTGGGTGCAACATCGAAGTTTTGAGGGGCAACATCTGTTCGAAAAACCAAAATCACACTGTATGATTTTTGAAAATCCGTTTATGGATATGAAGTAGAAATATAACATGGTGCACCATATTCCAGCAAAAGTAAATCAAATTCCAACCACGGTCAAACCCTTTTTTACCAATAATATGACAGGTGAAAAAATTGAGCTAAAAAGGCTTACGAGCTCCCATAAGAAATTCCAGATTGATTTTTTTGTTAGTAAACTAAGTTGAGATGGGTGGAACCTGTTAGAATTATAGATCTATGAGATACATTCATCTTATCTGGTTACAGCTCTAGTGTGGCGGCCCGCCCTGTACCAACTGACATTTACTCCAAAAGTGCGATGTACACATGTCCAATTAGCATGGGACAGTCGTCAGAAGGAAAGAAAGAAGGTGAAGGAATGAACAAAGAACCTGTAATATGTCTCACAGCGCATGGGATAAAATATAATCATAACATATACTTGACACAAAACAGGAGAGACAGTGCATAAGCTGAAAACAACTATCATAGCAGCGGAAAATCCAAATACAGCTTATGTTCCACATCATTTAATTATTACAACTTTTCAAACTGTCTCTAAAAGCAAAAGCAAGATAAGGGAGGTACACTACTAATGCCCAAGTAGTGACCACCAACGACACAGGGATAATATATATAGATATCATACGTAGGAGCCTCCTGCTCGTCTCCGAATCAGCTACTCGTGCATCACCAGCTAACCAGTCTCTAGTCTGCTCGTGTGAGCACCCAGAGTAATAAGAAGAGACATAAAACTCTGGGTCAGACAAAAGTCTGGTGTGAGCGATAAGCAACAAAAAAAAAACAATAACAGGTATAATCCAATCATACCTGAACCTGGACCTGCAACCAAAGAGTTAGCACTACATACCGTACAATACTCTAAGGTGCCACTAACATACGGTGTAAGAAATATGGGGGTGGGGGTGTGCATGTCAAACAATCAAGTATAGCAATCATCCTCACATCTCTCACTCAGTGCGTAAAGCATACGATATCCACTACTTTGGTCACCTAATCCTTTGGGCCATGACAGAATCCAATCCCGTACAACTATCACTACAAGCCCACTATCCGTCTCTCAGTGGTGAACCAAAGTTACGGATACCGATAACCCCTTTGCACGCGTCCAGCAGCAAAGCCCAATCATGAAGTGAACTCATTGGTTCCCATCTGGATCCTGAGCTCTAACTTCCATTTGGACTACCTTTGCATCTCGGGTTTTGGTCGTCATCTCCGGATCGGTCTTCATTCAGTTCGTGACCACCATATAGGCACAGCTCATCTTCTTCCTCCATCCGGATCGGTTCGTGATCGCCCATCGGATCGGGTCATGTTCCCCAGGTCGCGATCCCCCTGGCCGTCAGCTCGTGGGCTTCTAAAGCGGTTCGGGTCGAGTCCTTCCATCGGATCGGGTCGAGGCAACTGCATGGGTTCGGGTCGTGATACCCCACTTGTAACACCCCACCTCCACCAGGGTGGCTCTTGCAAGCACTCTGACTTTGGAGGGGCGTTTGAATCAGGTAAACATGCATAATGATATATCAAGGCAGAACAAGAACATATGTATATATGTAAACAGAGTAAATAACATAGATAAAACAGCGGAAGATTTCAAAACATTTCAAAACAAGTCTGATACAACATAGCTTTCCAAATAAACAAGTCTAGATAAAACAACATCAACTGAAAAACTGTAATAAATAAGTGCTATCCCCAATTAAGTGGTAACCATAGCTAGCTTCATGTCGAAACCGTACATGAGCAGAAATCCCACAAGCAAGCAATCCGAAATCCAAGCTAAGCTCCAGTATTCCCTTCCTGAGAACCTGGGGGGAAACGGAAGAAAAGAGGCGAAAGAAAACAGGTCAGTCAAAAAGGCTGAGTAAGCCCTACTACAATCAATGTAAACTGATAAAGTTAACTGGCATGAGCAGCAGGGATGAACATAAGGATAACAATATACTAGCATGATGATTAACTAACAAGGTAGATAAAGGTGTCATCGCATAATCAGGATTAAGGTTTTGCACCACAGGTGTACTAGCAAACTAACATGACTTGAATAAACAAGTATTGATCCCTTGGCCCAAGCTTTGGCCCAATAACATGAAATGACCCTAATACAAGGTCCAACCAAACGGTCTAGTCGATCGGCTCCCTAAGCCTAACTCGTCACGTGTTGGTGTCAATACGACCCAATCATAATTGTAGACGAACTGTGCCGGGTCCACCCTTCGGGTGTATCAAGCCCTAGGGTGTCAACCCCTGGACACCATGAACATGAGTGCACAGTCCCGATCTACTGGTACCCGTGCATGTTTTCTCCGGCTACGGACTATGTGCACGACCAGAGTCCGCCCGGAACTACACCGGCGTACCCTCTGCCGTCGCTTTTGGTCACTTACCTCCAGTCCAGTAATCGTGCCCCCACCCTAGCCTAGTCCCTAGGGTCATGATGATACTAACTTGGGATTACTGCTGGAGTGGGCCCCCATTGCTAGGATTTTTCTAGTGGGTTAAGTACGGTTTAACCCTCTTGCTAATCCTGGATTAACTTGGTTAAGTGTAACGATGAGTTCACGACTTAACCCCGATTAATCTACCAAGCCCAAATTGGTTAAGTATTAAGTGGACCATGACTTAACCCTAATCACGAGGCATTAATTAATTTAATGCGCCTTAACCTCTCACATTAGACCTTGTTGTGGTTACTAGTTAAGCCAGGCGGGTCCGGGTAGCTTTACACCACAACTTGGTCTAACCTTGGGTTCAAGGTACAACATGACCAACTTCTCACATTGGGTCCTATTGTTTGTAGCAACTAGTTAAGCCGGTCGGTTCCGGGTAGGTTTACGCTACAAACTCAACCCAACCTCGAGTTGGCCACACTTATCTTTTCTAAGTGTCATGTCCATCATGTTTCCAAAACATGTTACAAGTTTTCAAGCAATTGGGTAGACCTAACTTAATAGGTAAATTCCCAATGGGTAGACCTAACTTAATAGGTAAATTCCCAAGCTTATGTTTTATGTCTTTTAAGTTTACCCAACCCCAAACGCAATCCCATCGCTTACATATCGCAATAGCGCATAAAGGATAGAAAGAGGGAACTTGGCATAATCATGACATAAAGGTATTGAAGCCACAAGCTTAACATGGTGGCATATGAAATGTTCATATGTTCATACACTTGCATATTACATTTTTAGGCCTCAAAAGCATGCATAAAACCAAACTTAGCATATTGGTGATACATGGTGCTAAATGACATGTAGAGATGGCCATAAGTTCGCATTTAGCCTCACATGCAAGTTATCATAAGAGATATGATAACTTACATGTTGCTAAAATGCAACCTTTGGCATAAAGCTTAAAGCTTTATGTTCATAAACCCAAAATAAGCTTGCATAACATGATAGCATGAACAAAATGTTCAACCCAAACTTGCATAACATAACTTGGCATACTTGCATATAAACTTGCATATCACAACATGATAAACTTGCATATAAACTTGCATATCATACATTTAACTTTAGAGTTTAAGTATGAAAGTAGAATAGGGCTTACAATGCTTAAGAAGTCACAAAAATATGACAAAGCCCTTATGAAATCAATTAAACCCAAAATGCAAGCAAAACCCTTGAGCCAAAATGATCAAGACTCTTTCTTTATGATGCAAATATATAAAATTGACTTGAATGCAAGCTAATGATGCTCTTACAAGTTTGAAAACACTTGTATGCATGGAAAATCACTTAGGAATTTATTTAGGAATTTTATGAAGAGAGTGGAGGCCATGAGACGATTGATTTTGCCATAGTTTAGTTGTATGAATGAATAATGATGATTTAGGGTAGGTTAGGGTCTTATTTATAGATTAGGCAAGTGTTTTAGGCCATAGGATTAAACCTAGATTCAATCCAAGCCATCAAAGCATGTCTTGGGGAAGAAGTCAAGTGTAGGAACCATCTAGGGCCTTCAGATTAAAGATGAACCATGAGAACCATCCAAATGCAAAATCTGCATTTGAGCGAATCGGCCCACGGGTTGACAGCCAAACACCCTGGATTAACCCCTAGTCGACCCAGTGAGCTCGGGTCGACCTCAAAAATCGGCTGGTTCGGTTATTCCCCTCTCCCAATTCGCTGTTTTGAACATTTTTGCATATTTATTTATTTAATTTTCAATTATATATATATATATATATATATATATCAATATATATATATTTCTCTGCGCAACCCATTTCACTTAATTAAGTATACTTTAGTTTGGGAATTTTTCGTGAAACTTCGCGAGGCCATATCTTGGTCATACGGACTACGATTTTCGAAAACTCGGACTCTATTTCGCGTATTTTTCCGAGACGAACGCAATGGCATAGCCCGTTTCCCTTGATTCAGATTTTACAGTTTAATTCTGCCTCCATTTATGTTATAACATGTTATTCAAAAATACGGGTTGTTACATTCTTCCCTCCTTAAAGGATTTCGTCCCCGAAATCTCCAAGTTAGGAAGAACGTATCCTACCATCCATCATCCATCTACTCAAAACATCATCCACGAGCAATCATTGTCCTTAAAAGGTTCTAAATGTTGTATGATCATATGCAAAGGTGTGTGTATATGTACTTATCTAATGCGAAAATCAGGAGGTTACTGATTCAGTAAACCCCCTTAATGCAAAATATGTTAGTGAAATGAGTCCATATGTATGCAAATTCCTAACATAATTTATAATCTCTACATGAGTGCACATAACATCCATCCATATGCAACATCCACGTGATAGCATAACAAGTTTTCATCCATGAATAAGCATAAACACTCATGCATATGCGGTATGAAAGTGTGTGAGCCGATCTTAGTGCCTAACGTGTATTATGCATCCACGAGTATCCACTTGCAAACACTTGCAACCACTTGCAACCATCAAGCATAACATGTTTCAAACACATGTTTCATCCAAAGGGTTTCTACCTAAGGTTCTCATGACAAGATTAACACGATAAACTAGATAAACATGGATAGCAAAGAGAAAGATATGCTAACAAAGAAAAGAGATTGAGAGTGTACCCTAAAAAAGGAATGGATAAAGCCCACGCATCTTCTCCTCGGTTTCCCAAGTTGCGTCTTCTTCGGCTTCACCCCATTGAACTTTCACCAATTTGACCTCTCGATTCCTTAGCTTCTTGGTCTCCGTCCCCAAGATACGAATCGGAGCTCTCCTCAAGGTAGCCTCTTTCTCCACTTCTACATCTTTTAGAACACTTGGCTCAACAACCTCTGCTGATTCATGTAAACACTTCCAGAGATGCGAGACATGAAAAACATTGTGTACTCCAGCAAGCTTCTCGGGCAACTTCACTCTATAAGCCATCTGCCCGATCCTCTCTATAATAGGGAATGGTCCAACAAACCTCGGTGCCAACTTCCCAATAGCTCCAAATCGGACCACATTCCGCAAAGGAGAAACCTTCACGAAAACCATATCCCCAACATCAAACTCCAAATCCGTTCTTCGCTTATCAGCATAGGATTTCTGTCGGTCTTGGGCCGCTTTCATCCGTCTCCGAATCAACTCGATCTTCTCGGATGTATCTCTGATCATATCAGGCCCAAGTATAAGCTCATCTGTAGTCTCCCACCAACATGTAGGCGACTTGCACGGCTCCCATATAAAGCTTCAAATGGTGCCATCCCTATGCTTTCCTGATAACTGTTATTATATGCAAACGCAACAAGAGGAAGATGGTCTTCCCAAGTACCACCAAAATACAGAATACAAAGCCTCAACAGATCCTCGAGTACCCTATTCACCCTTTCGGTTTGACCGTCCGTCTGTGGGTGATAAGCCGTACTTAGATTCAACCTTATGCCCACAGCTTCTTGCAAGCTATTCCAGAATTGACTTGTAAAGATTGGGTCACGGTCACTGACTATACTAGAAGGGACTCCATGTAGTCTCACAATCTCACGAAGATATACAGACGCTAGCCAAGATGCGGTCCTCTTGCTCTTCACCGGAATGAAATGAGCACTCTTCGTAAGTCTATCCACAATAACCCAAATGCTCGTGTTCCCTTTCCTTGACCTTGGTAGCCCATCGATAAAATCCATGGAAATACTCTACCACTTCCATAGTGGAACATCTAGAGGATGCAATAGCCCACCGGGCTTCTTCGACTCGGCCTTAACTTGTTGGCAAATGATACATCTAGAGACAAATTCTGCCACATCCTTCTTCATCCCAGGTAAAAAGAAAATGCGCTTCATATCTTTATACATCTTATCTCCGCCCGGATGTATAGTCAACTAAGAGCGATGCGCTTCCTCAAGAACTCTTCTTACTAGATCTTCTACCATTGGAACACATAACCTTCCGTCTCTCCTCAACCAACCCTTGTCATCAATAGAATATCGAGCGGGATGACTAGACGTCTCTCCTCGAATTAGCTTATCCATAATCTCAACTATCTGAGGGTCTTCTCTCTGCGAAGCCCCAACTTGATCAAGAAGGGTAGGTCTGAGTTCCAGAGATGCTAAAGAACCGGTCATCGACTCAATCGCCAAAGAGAAATCAAAGGTTGTCACATACTCTAAATTCTTCATCTCAACGAATAGAGGACTTAGGGTCAACCTTCTTCTACTCAATGCATCTGCTACCACATTCCCCTTTCCAGGGGTATAAGCTATCTCAAAATCGTAGGACGCCAAGAATTCCATCCATCTATGTTGCCTCAGATTTAGATCCTTCTGAGAAAAGAGATACTTCAATGACTTGTGATCGGTATAAAGCTCAAATCTTTCTCCCAGAAGATAATGGCGCCAAGCCTTGAGTGCATATACTATTGCTGCCAACTCTAAGTCATGAGTGGGATAATTCTTCTCATGCACTTTGAGTTGTCTACCGCCAAAGCATATCACTCTTCCTTCTTGCATAAGAACAGCTCCTAACCCCGTGCCACATGCATCGGTGTATACGGTAAATAACTTCCCTCCATCGGGCAAAGCTAGAACAGGTGCTGATGTGAGGGCTCTCTTGAGCTTCTGAAAAGAAAGCTCGCATTCTATGGTCCAAGCAAAAACTAAATTATTCTTCGTCAATTTAGTGAGAGGAGCGGATATCTTTGCGAAGTCCTTGATGAACTTCCGGTAGAAACCCGCAAGACCTAGAAAACTTCTCACTTCGGTTGCATTCCTTGGAGTCTTCCAATCCTGAACTGCCACTACCTTAGCGGGATCCACCGCTAAGCCTTGCTTAGATACTATATGCCCAAGGAATCTAACTTCCCTTCTCCAAAAGTGACACTTGGAGAACTTGGCCTTCAACTGATGCGCTCTAAGCGTATCCATCACCTCCATGAGATGCCTTGCGTGCTCTTCCTCATCCTTAGAGAAGATCAGAATATCATCTACGAAGACCACGACAAACTTGTTCAAGAACTCCATGAACACCCTACTCATCAAGTCCACGAAATATGCGGGTGCATTAGTCAAGCCGAACGGCATGACAAGCCATTCGAAGAATCCATCTGGAGTTCTGAACGCAGTCTTGTCTATACTATCTTCAGCTACCCTGAGCTGATGGAACCCCGTAGCAAGATCAAGCTGAGAGAAAACAGAAGCACCGGCAAGCTGGTCAAAGAGATCGTCAATCCTCGGTAACGGGTGTCTGTTCTTCTTAGTCAGCTTATTCAACTCTCGATAGTCAACGCAAAGTCGGAGAGAACCATCCGCCTTGGTAGCAAATACCACAGGCCCTCCCCATTCAGATATACTTCGTCTAATGAAGTTCTTCTCAAGCAACTCTTTCACTTGCTTACTTAGCTCCCGCCTTTCACGCGGAGCCATGTGCCGAACGGGCAAAGAAACAGGCTTTGCATTATCCACCAGATAAATGTGGAAATCAATCTCTCGCTTAGGGGGCAACCCCCTAACTTCATCGAAAACATCCGGATACTCTCGAACCACTCTCACAGACTGAAGAGTTTCCATTGACGAGTCGAGTGATTCCAGATAGCACAACATGACGGGACCTCTCGGATCACAAGAAATCTCTAGGGTGTTTCCGAGGCGAGTCACGAGCCTCACAACCCTATGCTCACAATCAAGAATGGCTCCATATCTGGACAGCCAATCCATGCCCAATATCAATCTGTATCCCCTAAAACCAAGAACATAAGCACTGCACAAGAACTCTACACTCAGTATAGAGATCCTCAAATCCCCACATATCATAGACAAATGGGCGGAACTCCCAATAGGATTTGAGACACAGACGGGATCATCTACCAAGCTAGTACTAAGGTGCAAGCTATCAACAAGATCAGATGAGATAAAGCTATGCGATGCACCAGAATCAAACAAGGTACGAACTGGAAAATCAGAAATATATACAAGGCTCTCAACAGAAATACTACCTCGATCGGGAACTGGAGCGACATTGAGAGCATGAACTTGCCCTCCTGAAGGTCCAGCACGCTGAGTCTGACCCTGGCCTTGCCCTTGCTTCCTCGGGCAATCCTTACTGAAATTTCCAGTCTCACCGCAGAAAAAGCATTCACCATTCTTCCTTTTCCTCTTCTTACAATCCTTAATAAGATGCCCAACTGAACCGCAATAATGGCACTTCCCCTTGTTGCCTTGACTCTTGTTCTTGTTCTGATTGCCTTGACTGCTCTGACCACTTGGATTACCCTGATTTCCTTTTCCCTGGGAATCAGTCTTCTTGGCTTGAGTATCATTCATCTTGGTTTCTTTCTTGACATCTCCCTGAAGTAACGCCATATCAACCAAACTCTCAAACGTGGCCCCATGGGGAATATGTGACATAGCCAATCCCTGCAACGGCTCATTCAATCCTCTAGCAAAACGAAGAGCCTTCTTCTGAGGAGTATTCACCATATCCAAGCCAAAACGAGCTAACTGATTGAACTTGTTCACATATTCTTTGACAGACATTTCTCCTTGTTTCAAAGTTATGAACCTCTCCATTTGCAGATTCTCCTCAGCAAAAGATAGAAACTTAAGCATGAACCTTGCCGTGAAATCGGCCCAAGTCTCAACAGGCCTAGTACCATTGGTGAGTTCCCACCAATAAGCGGCTTCATCCTTCATAAGCCAAACCGCCAACAAGAGCTTCCTCTGATCGTCTAACCCAAAGATAGCAAACAAATCCTCGGTCTCTTTCAACCAATTTATGGCCTCTACAAAAGTCTCAGTGCCTTGAAAGTTCTTGCCACCCATTGCTTTGAAATCTTTGCAAGTCTTTGTGAAGTCCACTTGAGGATGCTGAGGGGGAGGAGGAAGAGGAACCTCAGCGACAGGAGGAGGAGGAAAATTAACCACCGGAGGAGGAGGAGGAACATTAACTACCGGAGGAGGAGGAGGAACATCTACGGGGCCGGCTTCTGTCGCCCTAGCCTCCAAAAGTCTCCTATACCAAACAGGTACGTGTACTCCCTCCGGAATAGCAATGTTATCGGCCATACTGAAAACGAAGAAAAAGACAGATTCAGAATGGAGAAAAACGAAGGAATTTTGCTAATGGCTTTTTCGGGAATAGCCTTTAAAATAAACTAGACTTTTCTTTGGAAAATACTTTATACTTGGTTTTGAAAATAGTTTTCCAAAATTTTTCTAAAAGCCTTTTTGTTCCTTCTCGTACCATATGATCTGATAGCAAATGTAACACCCCACCTCCACCAGGGTGGCTCTTGCAAGCACTCTGACTTTGGAGGGGCGTTTGAATCAGGTAAACATGCATAATGATATATCAAGGCAGAACAAGAACATATGTATATATGTAAACAGAGTAAATAACATAGATAAAACAGCGGAAGATTTCAAAACATTTCAAAACAAGTCTGGTACAACATAGCTTTCCAAATAAACAAGTCTAGATAAAACAACATCAACTGAAAAACTGAAATAAATAAGTGCTATCCCCAATTAAGTGGTAACCATAGCTAGCTTCATGTCGAAACTGTACATGAGCTGAAATCCCACAAGCAAGCAATCCGAAATCCAAGCTAAGCTCCAGTATTCCCTCCCTGAGAACCTTGGGGGGGGGGGGAAACGGAAGAAAAGAGGCAAAAGAAAACAGGTCAGTCAAAAAGACTGAGTAAGCCCTACTACAATCAATGTAAACTGATAAAGTTAACTGGCATGAGCAGCAGGGATGAACATAAGGATAACAATATACTAGCATGATGATTAACTAACAAGGTAGATAAAGGTGTCATCGCATAATCAGGATTAAGGTTTTGCACCACAGGTGTACTAGCAAACTAACATGACTTGAATAAACAAGTATTGATCCCTTGGCCCAAGCTTTGGCCCAATAACATGAAATGACCCTAATACAAGGTCCAACCAAACGGTCTAGTCGATCGGCTCCCTAAGCCTAACTCGTCACGTGTTGGTGTCAATACGGCCCAATCATAATTGTAGTCGAACTGTGCCGGGTCCACCCTTCGGGTGTATCAAGACCTAAGGTGTCAACCCCTGGACACCATGAACATGAGTGCACAGTCCCGATCTACTGGTACCCGTGCATGTTTTCTCCGGCTACGGACTATGTGCACGACCAGAGTCCGCCCGGAACTACACCGGCGTACCCTCTGCTGTCGCTTTTGGTCACTTACCTCCAGTCCAGTAATCGTGCCCCCACCCTAGCCTAGTCCCTAGGGTCATGATGATACTAACTTGGGATTACTGCTGGAGTGGGCCCCCATTGCTAGGATTTTTCTAGTGGGTTAAGTACGGTTTAACCCTCTTGCTAATCCTGGATTAACTTGGTTAAGTGTAACGATGAGTTCACGACTTAACCCCGATTAATCTACCAAGCCCAAATTGGTTAAGTATTAAGTGGACCATGACTTAACCCTAATCACGAGGCATTAATTAATTTAATGCGCCTTAACCTCTCACATTAGACCTTGTTGTGGTTACTAGTTAAGCCGGGCGGGTCCGGGTAGCTTTACACCACAACTTGGTCTAACCTCGGGTTCAAGGTACAACATGACCAACTTCTCACATTGGGTCCTATTGTTTGTAGCAACTAGTTAAGCCGGTCGGTTCCTGGTAGGTTTACGCTACAAATTCAACCCAACCTCGAGTTGGCCACACTTATCTTTTCTAAGTGTCATGTCCATCATGTTTCCAAAACATGTTACAAGTTTTCAAGCAATTGGGTAGACCTAACTTAATAGGTAAATTCCCAATGGGTAGACCTAACTTAATAGGTAAATTCCCAAGCTTATGTTTTATGTCTTTTAAGTTTACCCAACCCCAAACGCAATCCCATCGCTTACATATCGCAATAGCGCATAAAGGATAGAAAGAGGGAACTTGGCATAATCATGACATAAAGGTATTGAAGCCACAAGCTTAACATGGTGGCATATGAAATGTTCATATGTTCATACACTTGCATATTACATTTTTAGGCCTCAAAAGCATGCATAAAACCAAACTTAGCATATTGGTGATACATGGTGCTAAATGACATGTAGAGATGGCCATAAGTTCGCATTTAGCCTCACATGCAAGTTATCATAAGAGATATGATAACTTACATGTTGCTAAAATGCAACCTTTGGCATAAAGCTTAAAGCTTTATGTTCATAAACCCAAAATAAGCTTGCATAACATGATAGCATGAACAAAATGTTCAACCCAAACTTGCATAACATAACTTGGCATACTTGCATATAAACTTGCATATCACAACATGATAAACTTGCATATAAACTTGCATATCATACATTTAACTTTAGAGTTTAAGTATGAAAGTAGAATAGGGCTTACAATGCTTAAGAAGTCACAAAAATATGACAAAGCCCTTATGAAATCAATTAAACCCAAAATGCAAGCAAAACCCTTGAGCCAAAATGATCAAGACTCTTTCTTTATGATGCAAATATATAAACTTGACTTGAATGCAAGCTAATGATGCTCATACAAGTTTGAAAACACTTGTATGCACGGAAAATCACTTAGTAATTTATTTAGGAATTTTATGAAGAGAGTGGAGGCCATGAGAGGATTGATTTTGCCATAGTTTAGTTGTATGAATGAATAATGATGATTTAGGGTAGGTTAGGGTCTTATTTATAGATTAGGCAAGTGTTTTAGGCCATAGGATTAAACCTAGATTCAATCCAAGCCATCAAAGCATGTCTTGGGGAAGAAGTCAAGTGTAGGAACCATCTAGGGCCTTTAGATTAAAGATGAACCATGAGAACCATCCAAATGCAAAATCTGCATTTGAGCGAATCGGCCCACGGGTAGACAGCCAAACACCCTGGATTAACCCCTAGTCGACCCAGCGATCTCGGGTCGACCTCAAAAATCGGCCGGTTCGGTTATTCCCCTCTCCCAATTCGCTGTTTTGAACATTTTTGCATATTTATTTATTTAATTTTCAATTATATATATATATCAATATATATATATATATTTCTCTGCGCAACCCATTTCACTTAATTAAGTATACTTTAATTTGGGAATTTTTCGTGAAACTTCGCGAGGCCATATCTTGGTCATACGGACTCCGATTTTCGAAAACTCGGACTCTATTTCGCGTATTTTTCCGAGATGAACGCAATGGCATAGCCCGTTTCCCTTGATTCAGATTTTACAGTTTAATTCTGCCTCCATTTATGTTATAACATGTTATTCAAAAATACGGGTTGTTACACCACTGGTTCGTGGCTCCTTCTCTCGTGGCACTTCGCGATGGTCCTTCACGATCGGATCGTGATGGCCTCTGGATCAATTCATGACCCTCAACATGAAGTGGCTCGTGAATGCATGCTCGTGATCGGGTCGGGTCGGAGAAGAAAGGGGGCGATCCGATCCGGTCTTCTGCATAATTTCCTACAACTCTCACAGCGACTGTTTTACGCCATACGACGGTGTTTTTGACCACTCTAACTATTCTAATCAATTATAAAGCATACCATACAGTCATAGCAACATGTATAAACATACACAAGCAGCAAAACAACAATATGGTATGTTAAAACGGATCAAACATAGCCAAAAACCCCATATTTTACCTTAATCCCTCTTAATCATGTTTAAGCAAATCTAATGATAGGATTAACAAAACTTAACCAAATCAGCCAAATTTTCTAACAGAGGCCTAAAATATTTAGCAATTTATAAATATTTTTTCAGATTTTTAACATGCATAAATTCGCTAATTATCACTAATCACCCCTTAATCCACTAAATTCCTGGATTACCAAAATTGGTCGAAATTAACCCAAATTCATATCAGAGGCATAAAATGATGTTTTAGAATTTTAGGAATTTTTCTAGAATTTTTCTGAGCCATAATTTCGCTAATCTTCGCTAATTACCACAATTAGCCGTAATTAGTGAAAAACAATGCAAATCACTCACCTTTGCCACAAAGTAAACTATAGATCTGAAATGATTCTCTGTTTGGGTCGAATTCTAATGTGTTCCAGCAGCTCTAATCTTGATTTGGTGAAGATCTCCCTTGATTTGATGTTGCTAATCCCAATCTTCAAGTTGTAGGTGATTTGGAGGTGTTTTAGAGGTTGGAGGCCATTTTTAGGGTGTCTTAGAGGTAAGTGGAGGCTAGAAAACTGAAATGAAATGAAACCCTAACTCATTTCAGCCTCCCCATAACCCTAATCCCGAAATGGGTTATGGGTCCATTCACTAATCACCCTATTTGGCCCGGTTAAGCAGTTTTTCACCTTCCAAACCTTATTTCAGCCATATCTCCCAAACGGTAAGTCTGTTTCTCACATGTGACCAATCTACGGAAAGGTAAACCATCATCTGAAGCCAATGGAAATGGTTTCAGGTCAAAACACCTTTCCAATCAAAAGTTATGGACAAAACAAGATCAGCTAGGGGCAAAACGGTCATTTAAAAATCGGCAAAAATCATGAACATTGTAAATGACCCCAACAGTTGTTCCTCAACTCTACATGACCATACGACTTCGTATGAGAAAGAAATAAATATTCTACGATCCTCTGACGCGTAGAATGCGGGTTGTTACATTCTCCCCCCCCCCCCCCCTTAAGAAATTTCGACCCCAAAATTCCCTAATCAAAACACACAAAGGGTCCCGCATGCCTATCAGCCCTAAAACAACAATCAACATGCAAAACAAGTCTATCCTAGCATGCGGTTTACTAACAAGGGAAGAAACTATCACTACCAAAACCTTACCAGGCAAAGAGTTCTGGATATGAAACACCCCACCTCCGTTAGGGTCACTCTCAAAGGGAATGCCCTAATTTTGGTGGAGGTTTATAAGTATAATTCACAGATATACAAGACAGATATAAGAACACATATTTTTGAACAGCGGAAAACAACAACTTTTATTTCATTAAAATACGTGTTACACCAACCATACCATAATTGTCTTACAATACTTATAAAAACATAACATCTTCATAACTGTCTTGATTACATTATTTAAAGAAGCATAAAGAAAACATAAATAAACTGCAAAAGTCCCATAGTTGCTGTCCAAAGCCATAGTCCAAAACGAAAAGATCCAAGCAATACATTCTTTCTCTTCAAGCTGGATATGAAGGCTGGTCAAGCTGCGGTATTCCCTCCCTGTGGACCTGAGGGGGGGGGGGGGGAACGGAAGAAAAGAAAAGTAGAGTCAGACATAAAGCCTGAGTAAGTCTAGGACTATTCAGTCTATGAATAAAGAACTGGGTTTGATGAGTATAAACTAGAAATGGAAAGCACCATAAACTAAGTTCAGTTGTTTAGGATCGAATATACTATCGTACCCCATATTAATCTCTGTACCCATATAAACTAGTTCCCAACGGGCACCCCATAATCAGGGTGAAGTCATCCATTTTATGATGATCGGCTCCTACTCGCATAGTTACATGTGTCTTACGGCCCCCGATGTTGTAGTTACCTATGCTGGTCCCACCATGGGGTGTATCAAGTCCCATGGTGGCGGCCCGACACAATCCTAGAATGCACAGGTATGCTACTGGTGCCCAGTGCCTTATTTTTCTGCGCCGGAGTGTGTGCACGCTCACTCCTCTTTAGAACCTACACTGTTGCACCACCGCCGTCGATTTGACCTCTTACAATCAGCCCAACAACCGTGCCCCACCCTGCCTAGTTTTCAGGGTATCATGATACCTTATAGGGTTACTGCTGAAAAGGGTCCCCCGCTACTAGGTTTTCTATTTCTAGCCAACATGCTAAGTTGGTTAAGTGTTTTATAAACCTAACCCCCAATCAGTCTGTTTAGTTTAGCATGTTCTATTTTGATTAAGTATTAATATAATTTACTTAATCCTATCAATCCTGACTCAGCCTTAATTGTCTTATTAAAGCCTTGACCTCTCACATTAGACAAGTATTGTTATGGCTGCCTGTTGCCGGTTGGGTCCGGGCAGTCTTACGCCACAACTCAGTCTAACCTCGGGTCCTTATTGGGCTCCGTGTTTAACCACCCACATTGGATAGGTATTGTTGTGACTACTGGACAGCCGGGCGGTTCCGGGCAGGTTTACATCACAACTCAATCCAACCTCGGGTTAAACACATCGTATTTTCTACATTTACATATTTTGTCTCTTTTCTTTTTATATGTAAATATTTGCGGCCCATTATTCAAATTCATCTTTATTGGTTAAATTTCATTTATGCCACTTAATTGTTCTTTCAAGGTTGTTGGCATGCGTTAAACATGCCAACACATATGTTCTATATTTTAGCCCAAACGTCATTACCCCCGTATTATACGTTCGCTCCAACGTAAGGTGTGTTGGGTTTAATACTTAAACCCAATTTAGCCAAATGAAAAGGGGAGGCTTATAACATGGTGTTTATAAGGTAACATGAAAAAGGGGAGTGTGAACGCATGAACTTACAACGAACAATTAATTAACATAAAGCAGGCACATGTGAACTTGCAATCGTAACATCATATAATAATGGCATAACATGAATCATTTTATTCATATAATCATGGCATAAACAATACTTAAATATGCATCATTCTATTCATATAATCATGGCATAGATAATACTTAAACATGAATCATTCTATTCATATTATTATGGCATAAACAATACTTAAACATGAATTATTATATTCATATGATTATGGCATAAACTTAAACATGAATCATAGGTTCAACTAACCATGTAAACTTGAAATTAAGAATCTAACTAAATTAGATGTCATTATTATTGGAACAGGGTCTTGACTAGAAATATAAGCCTATATTTTTATTTAGGCATAATATAAACTAATCATGTTCATAAAATCACTACATGTTAACAAAAAGGTACTTACTTTTGTCACTAATACAAAAGTATGGTTCAACTAGAATTATCCCAACCTAATTCTTATATGAATCATGGTTTTTAACCCATTTATAGAATTATAGCATAAACATACCTAAACTTAAATCATGGTTTTTATTCTATCTATGTAACTTGCAAGTGGAATGTAATTCAAATGTAACTTATGTGTCACATATATTATCATATGATTATGATAAAAACATAAGCCTAAAAACATGTTTTCAACTAGGCATAATAACAAACATAGTTTAGTCATGTTCATAAAGGTGCTTACTTTTGTTTCTAACACAAAAGTATGATTTGCCAAATTTCAACGTAGATTCATATAAATCATAGTACTTAGTCGATTCAATTACACACTAAAAGTGGTCATAAAAGTAAGTACATCATATTAGCATAATAACGAATCATATACTTGCATGAATTCCAATTAAAATATCATAACATATGGTTGTTAACATTAATCATATACTTGCAATTATCAAATGGGTGTTGTAAATAACTACCACAAACATGTAGTTTTCAATATGAATCATATGCTTGCATGAGTCCCAATCAAAATTCCTCAACATGTGGTTGTCAACATAAACCATATACTTGTATGAATCAAACCATAGCATTGCCAAATCGTTTAGAATCAAAATAATATAGAAATATAAGTCATTACCGCCACAATTCCATTTCGTTTCCAACGCAAATCGCGTACTTGCAAATATCCAATCGTATACCATAATATTCCCAAATCGTTTAGCATCAAAGCAACATACAAATATAGATTATTATCGCCACAATTCCATTTCTTACTTTACACAAATCAACACAATTATTTAATTCACATCGGAATAGCACTCTACTTACAACGTATGACGAATCTTCAATTCAGGAATCTGAATTCTGAATTTGGAGATGCTATCCTTTGTTGTGGGCGTTGCTTTGATTGATTTGATGTTGCTTTAAGCTTTTGATTTATCTCCTAATTGTCTCTCTATTTCCGACGGCTATCTTTAGTCTCTCCTCAGCAACATGACGGTCTCAGCTCCATTTTAGTTTGTGTGAATTAGGGTTAGACTTAGGTCCTTTTTATAGAGTTTGTGAGTTGATTTAGACCGTCGATGAAGCTTGGTTCAATAATAGCCGTTCGTTTGAAGGAGAGACCAACCAGGAGCTGACACCTAGCCCTAGTGACAAGGCAAGGCTCAGAAAATCGACCAAACACAGACCTGGCCAGCCAGGACTTGACCAGACCTGACCAGCAGGTCATTTTTGACCTGGGCGCACTTGGTAGGTGCGCCAGGTCAAAAATGTACTGGCGCACTTAAGTGCGCCAGTGTATTTTTGTTCTGGCGCACTTCCCAAGTGCGCCAGTGCATTCTGACCCGTTTTCTGGTTTTTCGCCCAACTTCGTTCGTCCATATCTTCTTCAAACGATATCCGTTTTACGCAAACTCAGACTCTATCTCAAGCAGAATTTCGAGACGAACGCAATGGCATATCCCGTTTCCCTTAATTCTTTGATTTAAAATTAGTTATAGTTTAATTTATGAATTTCACAGTTATAAAATACACGGGGTGTTACATTCTCCCCCACTTAAAAGGATTTCGTCCCCGAAATCTTAAAGTTCAGGAAGAATGTACATCCTAACATCCAAACATCCATCTACTCATCCGTCAAACACGAGCATCCATTGTCCTTAAAAGACTTCTAATGCTTCATGATCATATGCGAAGTGTGTGTGTGTACATGTACTTATCTAATGCAAAATCAGGCGGTCTACTGATTCTGTTGACCTCCTTAATGCGAATTATGTAAGTGCTATGAATCCATTATGTATGCAAATCCTCCTATTCATGATTCTACATGAGTGCACAATCATTCATACAAATGCAACATACATATGACAACATATTAAACTTCAACCATATACGAATGCAAACATATATGCATATGCAATATGAAGTGATTGAGCCGATCTAAAACCTAGATTGTGTGTGTATATGCAACCACGAGCAACCACTAGCAATCACTTGCAACCACTTGCAACCATTAATCATAACATGTCTCAAACACATGTTTACACCCAATTGTTCCTATCTAAAGGTATAGTCGAATGATAGAAGCAAGTAAAAACTTTGTGCCCATTAGGCAATGTCAAAACTGGAAATCTACGCCATATATATATTGATTAGGAGAAGAACTCTCTAAGCATCAGCCCCGAAGACCGAAATCAACATCAGACTGACACCCAAAGAATTACTCAACCCAACCACTATATATGATTCTAGGAAACTAAGCATGATGGACTCCTTTTAGGTCACAAGGGAGTCCCTTCCGAAGACCAACCTGTATCCTATAAAACCCAAAAAGTTTAGTCAAACCAACGAACACCCTCAAGCCCCAACATGTGTTACTAACAGATGAGTCATACTCCCTATGGGGTTTGCAACAGAAATTGGATTGAGAATGGGACCGAGAGGATATACACAAAAGATAACATGCAAGTAAGCTCTACAGGAAGAGAGGGATCAAAGATATACTCTTAAGAAGAGATATGATGCACGAATCTAGTCTTCAATCTTCTAAGTCGCATTTCCTTGAGCTTAACTCCATTACGCTTTGTCCGTCTTTAACTTCACAATTTCGTAGCTTCTTAATTCTTGTTTCCAAAATATGAGTTGGAACCTATTTCACTGTTGCCTCTCGTTCCTCTTTCACTTACTCTACTTCTAGTATACTCAGCTCAAACATAACGGCGTACTCATGGTTTCATGCAAGCTCTCCAAAATTCACTAGTGAATTTTAGATCTCGTCCACTTACTATCAGGTATTCCACGTAGCAGAACTATCTCTTGGAAATAAATGCCAGCTATGTTGCCAAATGTACTTACTAAGGTGATTCTCCACAACTCATGCATAAGCGAAATGAACCTTCTGCCTTAGTGGCGAACACTACTGGAGCGCCCCATTCTGAAATGCTCCTTCTAATGAACCCCTTCTCTAGAAGCTCTTTAATCTGTTTACTGAGCTCTTTCCTTTCCCGTGGAGCCATGTGTCTAACGGGCAACGCAACTGGCTTTGCATTATCTACAAGATATATACGGAAGTCTATCTCCCACTTCGGAGGCAAGCCCTTCACCTCTTCGAAGACATCCGGATATTCCCGGACCACTCTAATCGATTGCAAATTTTCAACGGAGGCATCTAGCGATTCAAGATAACTAAGCATAACCGCATACGAGGGATTACAAGAAATTTCCAAAGTGTTACCGAGCTGGGTCAGGAGCCTAACAAACCTTTTCTCAAAATCAAGGATGGCCCCATTACTGGATAGCCAATCCATGCCCAAAATCAAACCATATCCCGAAAAGCCGAAAACAAAGGCACTACATTTGAATTCTACGCTTAGAATAGAAATTTTCTATCCCACACAGACCATAGACAAATGAGCTGGGCCCCCAATTGGGTTTGAAACAATTAAGGGGTCCTCTACCGTAGTAGTTTTTAGGTGTAGAGATTTTAACTAAAGAAGACGAGATAAAGGAGTGTGACGCGCCGGAATCAAATAAAGTGCGAACGGGGTATTCATACTACACTTTCTATAGAAGTATTTATACTTCGTTTCTTTGGGCAGTCCTTAGCCATGTGGCCTGTCTCACCGCAAGAAAAGCACCCACCATTCATCTTGGCCTTCTTTTTCCGGCAATCTTTCACTAAGTGCCCCACTTTGCCACAGAATTTACACTTCCTCTTCTATCGGGACTTGTTGTCTTTCCCGCCTTTCTCAAAGTCTGTCTTCTCAGGGCAGTCTTTGCTGATGTGTCCAGTCTCCCCACAATGAAAACATTCTCCTTGCTTTCTTTTCCTCTTTCTACAATCCTTGGTTATGTGCCCTTCCGTACCACAAAAATTGCATTTCCTTTTTCCCGTTTCTTGTTGTTACTGTTACGATCCTTTCTTGTTTGACTATTATTCGTCTTCCTACTCTGGGACTCTCCCGCTTGCTGGTTCACGTGGAGGAGGAGGAGTGAAAGCGTCAGCAGCTGGGGAGTAAAGTCTCCAGACATGCTGAAACAGAAAGGATAGATTCAAAACGAAGGATAAGAGATAGTACCTATGGCTTTGGGGGGACTTTGCCTTTTAAAATAGAATAATATTTTATCTTAAAAATGCTTCTTTAATTTTCCCTTTTTGATAATAAATTTTCAAAACTTTTTATCTTATCTGGTAAACCTATGCTCTGATACCAAGTGAAAGACCCCACCTCCGTTAGGGTCACTCTCAAAGGGAATGCCCTAATTTTGGTGGAGGTTTATAAGTATAAGTCACAGATGTACAAGACAGATATAAGAACACATATTTTTGAACAGCGGAAAACAACAACTTTTATTTCATTAAAATATGTGTTACACCAACCATACCATAATTGTCTTACAATACTTTAAAAAACATAACATCTTCATAACTGTCTTGATTACATTATTTAAATAAGCATAAGGAAAAAATAAATAAACTGCAAAAGTCCCATAGTTGCTGTCCAAAGCCATAGTCCAAAACGAAAAGATCCAAGCAATACATTCTTTCTCTTCAAGCTGGATATGAAGGCTGGTCAAGCTGCGGTATTCCCTCCCTGTGGACCTGGGGGGGAACGGAAGAAAAGAAGACGAAAGAAAAGTAGAGTCATACATAAAGCCTGCGTAAGTCTAGGACTATTCAGTCTATGAATAAAGAACTGGGTTTGATGAGTACAAACTAGAAATGGAAAGCACCATAAACTAAGTTCAGTTGTCTAGGATCGAATATACTATCGTACCCCATATTAATCTCTGCACCCATATAAACTAGTTCCCAACGGGCACCCCATAATCAGGGTGAAGTGATCCATTTTATGATGATCGGCTCCTACTCGCATAGTTACATGTGTCTTACGGCCCCGAATGTTGTAGTTACCTATGCTGGTCCCACCATGGGGTGTATCAAGTCCCATGGTGGCGGCCCGACACAATCCTAGAATGCACAGGTATGCTACTGGTGCGCAGTGCCTTATTTTTCTGCGCCGGAGTGTGTGCACGCCCGCTCCCTGTTAGAACCTACACTGCTGCACCACCGCCGTTGATTTGACCTCTTACAATCAGCCCAGTAATCGTGCCCCACCCTGCCTAGTTTTCAGGGTATCATGATACCTTATAGGGTTACTGCTGAAAAGGGTCCCCCGCTACTAGGTTTTCTATTTCTAGCCAACATGCTAAGTTGGTTAAGTGTTTTATAAACCTAACCCCCAATCAGTCTGTTTAGTTTAGCATGTTCTATTTTGGTTAAGTATTAATATAATTTACTTAATCCTGTCAATCCTGACTCAGCCTTAATTGTCTTATTAAAGCCTTGACCTCTCACATTAGACAGGTATTGTTGTGGCTGCCTGTTGCCGGTTGGGTCCGGGAAGTCTTACGCCACAACTCAGTCTAACCTCGGGTCCTTATTGGGCTCCGTGTTTAACCACCCACATTGGATAGGTATTGTTGTGACTACTGGACAGCCTGGCGGTTCCGGGCAGGTTTACATCACAACTCAATCCAACCTCAGGTTAAACACATCGTATTTTCTACATTTACATATTTTGTCTCTTTTCTTTTTATATGTAAATATTTGCGGCCCATTATTCAAATTCATCTTTATTGGTTAAATTTCATTTATGCCACTTAATTGTTCTTTCAAGGTTGTTGGCTTGCGTTAAACATGCCAACACATATGTTCTATATTTTAGCCCAAACGTCATTACCCCCGTATTATACGTTCGCTCCAACGTAAGGTGTGTTGGATTTAATACTTAAACCCAATTTAGCCAAATGAAAAGGGGAGGCTTATAACATGGTGTTTATAAGGTAACATGAAAAAGGGGAGTGTGAACGCATGAACTTGCAATGAACGATTAATTAACATAAAGCAGGCACATGTGAACTTGCAATCGTAACATCATATAATAATGGCATAACATGAATCATTTTATTCATATAATCATGGCATAAACAATACTTAAATATGCATCATTCTATTCATATAATCATGGCATAGATAATACTTAAACATGAATCATTCTATTCATATTATTATGGCATAAACAATACTTAAACATGAATTATTATATTCATATGATTATGGCATAAACTTAAACATGAATCATAGGTTCAACTAACCATGTAAACTTGAAATTAAGAATCTAACTAAATTAGATGTCATTATTATTGGAACAGGGTCTTGACTAGATATATAAGCCTATATTTTTATTTAGGCATAATATAAACTAATCATGTTCATAAAATCACTACATGTTAACAAAAAGGTACTTACTTTTGTCACTAATACAAAAGTATGGTTCAACTAGAATTATCCCAACCTAATTCTTATATGAATCATGGTTTTTAACCCATTTATAGAATTATAGCATAAACATACCTAAACTTAAATCATGGTTTTTATTCTATCTATGTAACTTGCAAGTGGAATGCAATTCTAATGTAATTCTAATGTAACTTATGTGTCACATATATTATCATATGATTATGATAAAAACATAAGCCTAAAAACATGTTTTCAACTAGGCATAATAACAAACATAGTTTAGTCATGTTCATAAAGGTGCTTACTTTTGTTTCTAACACAAAAGTATGATTTGCCAAATTTCAACGTAGATTCATATAAATCATAGTACTTAGTCGATTCAATTACACACTAAAAGTGGTCATAAAAGTATGTACATCATATTAGCATAATAACGAATCATATACTTGCATGAATTCCAATTAAAATATCATAACATATAGTTGTTAACATGAATCATATACTTGCAATTATCAAATGGGTGTTGTAAATAACTACCACAAACATGTAGTTTTCAATATGAATCATATGCTTGCATGAGTCCCAATCAAAATTCCTCAACATGTGGTTGTCAACATAAACCATATACTTGTATGAATCAAAACATAGCATTGCCAAATCGTTTAGAATCAAAATAACATACAAATATAAGTCATTATCACCACAATTCCATTTCGTTTCCAACGCAAATCGCGTACTTGCAAATATCCAATCGTATACCATAATATTCCCAAATCGTTTAGCATCAAAGCAACATACAAATATAGATTATTATCGCCACAATTCCATTTCTTACTTTACACAAATCAACACAATTATTTAATTCACATCGGAATAGCACTCTACTTACAGCGTATGACGAATCTTCAATTCAGGAATCTGAATTCTGAATTTGGAGATGCTATCCTTTGTTGTAGGCGTTGCTTTGATTGATTTGATGTTGCTTTAAGCTTTTGATTTATCTCCTAATTGTCTCTCTATTTCCGACGGCTATCTTTAGTCTCTCCTCAGCAACATGACGGTCTTAGCTCCATTTTAGTTTGTGTGAATTAGGGTTAGACTTAGGTCCTTTTTATAGAGTTTGTGAGTTGATTTAGACCGTCGATGAAGCTTGGTTCAATAATAGCCGTTCGTTTGAAGGAGAGACCAACCAGGTGCTGACACCTAGCCCTAGTGACAAGGCAAGGCTCAGAAAATCGACCAAACACAGACCTGGCCAGCCAGGACTTGACCAGACCTGACCAGCAGGTCATTTTTGACCTGGGCGCACTTGGCAGGTGCGCCTGCTCAAAAATGTACTGGCGCACTTCCCAAGTGCGCCAGTGCATTTTTGTTCTGGCGCACTTCTTAAGTGCGCCAGTGCATTCTGACCCGTTTTCTGGTTTTTCGCCCAACTTCGTTCGTCCATATCTTCTTCATACGATATCCGTTTTACGCAAACTCAGACTCTATCTCAAGCAGAATTTCGAGACGAACGCAATGGCGTATCCCGTTTCCCTTAATTCTTTGATTTAAAATTAGTTATAGTTTAATCTATGAATTTCACAGTTATAAAATACACGGGGTGTTACAGGATACTTCTTCCTTATACCCTCCTCTGTTTCCCAAGTACAGTATTTTTCATTCTCACCCCACTGGACTTTGACTAGTATCACCGCTTTCCTTCAAAGCTGCCTCGTATCGTTCCCAATAATACGCATAGGCTTGCGGTTCTCAACCGCCTCGGGTTCAGCCTCGATATCGTCCAACTGATCTGGTGAAATAGCCACATTAGGGTCTTGCACAAACTTCCTTAACTGGGAAACATGAAATACGTTGTGAACTCCCGCCATCTTGTCAGGTAGCTCTACTTCATACGCCAAATTCCCAACTTGCTCGAGGATTGGGAATGGACCAACAAATCTTGGTGCTAACTTACCTCTCCAACCAATCTGAATCACATTCTCAATGGAGAGATCGTGACGAACACCAAGTTGTTAACGAAGAATTCCAAATCTCTTCGTCTCTTATCAAGATAAGTCTTCTGCCTATCTTGGGTAGCCTTCATTCTCTGTTGGTTAACCTTGATCTTGCCTGAAGTTTCCCTTATTATTTCTGGTCCAAGCTCAAATTTCTCACCATTCTCCAACCAACATGATGGTGCCTTGCACGGTCTTTCGTACAAAGTTTCAATTGGAACCAATCCAATACTGGGCTAATAAATATTATTATCCATAACTCAACCAGATACAAATGGTCATCCCATGACCCTTCAAAATCCAATATATAAGTTCTCAAAAGGTTCTATAATATACAATTCACTCAAATACCATCACGACCTGACCTAGTCCTTGGTAAACTATCAATATAATCCATTTGAGACTTGTTCTCATTTCCATTTAGGAATTTCTAATGGTTGTAACAAACCACTAGGCTTCTTTTGCTTAACATTAACTAACTGGCAATATGCATTTGGACATAAGCTTCCCAACGTCTTTCTTTATCCTTTCCCAGTAGTAGATATGCTCCATGTCTCAATACATCTTGTTACCACTGGGATGTGTAGTCAATTTCGGGTGATGATATGCTCTAAGCACTTCATCTCTTAGTCCATCTACGTTGGGTACAACTAGTCCCTTATTCTTTCGAAGCCACCCTTCTCGATCAAATCCTTACTTGATCATTCTTTTTCCATCGATACCCATCTCTACCCTAGAGATGGTTTCCAATAGATTAGGATCGTCCTTCTAACTGGAACCAATCCACTCAATCAAAATCGATCTAATCGTCAAGCTTACTAGCGTTTCTGAATCCAATTCACTCTTAGGTCTGAAATCATATCCTTTGATATACTCTAGTTGCTTCCATCCTAGAAATAAAACCCTTAAACTGGTATGTCTCCTACTCAATGCAACTATTACCGCACCCAAATCCTTTACTATGATCACTCTGCCCCATGGAGTCATAACGAATCCACTGCACTGATCCATAGCCACTAGTCCTTTGTTATGTCCACTCTGCCCCATGAAGTCATAACAACTCCACTGCACTGGCTCATAGCCTTACTAATCCTTTACTATGTCCACTTTGCCCCTCGAGTCATGACGACTCTACTGCATTGGCTCATAGTCCTACTACAATCACTTTGTTCCCCATCGCTGGAACCCTACAGGCGATAGTCTACTCAAGGGAAGAAGAATAGGAACAACATAGCAACCATAACATCCATCAAACAAGTCCTACCTATCACCTGCTAAATTCATAAACACATCGACACCTACATGACTGGTCTAACCAATCCCAATATGTTGATTCTGGTATGTCTGGTCCAACCAACATCAATAACTAATGGATGCCCAGCCTCCATACATACACCGATGCCTACTTGACTGGTCCAACCAATCCCAGGCCAATGGAAGCCCCGCCTCCCTACGGACTACCGTACATCCAACGTACGTTTATCCTCCAAGGATAACTAGATCACGTCCAACGGATCCAAGGTAACGGGCGTCCCCAGATACCCCTACTTTAAGTCCGCCTAAAATACTTGAGTCCAACCCAAGTCTATCCATTGTCTTGCTGTCCTCTCGAGTCCAACTCAAGCCGAATCCAATTCCTTGCAACCTTCTCGAGTCCAACTCGAGTCAATCTATAACTCAGACCCAGTCTTGAGTATCCATTACCGACAAACTCTAGTCCAACGTGAGTCATCGTCTCCTTATTCGTTGCATCTCCAAGATCAACAAATACCCATTTTCCTTTTACGAGTTCAAGTCCAACTTAAATCGCCCTAATCTTCGTTGTATCCTCCATGATCAACGAACATACCCTATTCCTTCAAAGTCCTACTATCCAAAGAGAACATCAACATAGGGTTCTAAACAATCCATTACTTTGCATCTTTCTTGAGTCCCAGTCGAGCAATCTCATAACCCTATCGAGTCTAACTCTGGGCAGTCTATACCATTGAACAGTCTTATCATGTTCCGTCTGCCCATCACTCCTCGAGTAAACCAAGATATCATCCAATGAAAAATCACAAATATTTACCCCTCACGCAAACCATCCTAGTCGAAATCGACATTCCCTAAGCACAAGCTGTAACACCCTACCTCCGCTAGGGTCACTCACAAAGGAATGCACTAGCTTTAGAGGGGTATTATTGGTAAACATGTACAGAAATATTACAAGACAGAACATATAAAATAGCGGAAGTAAAACCAACTTTCATATCATTAATAAATAAGGTCTAAAGCCTTTTACATCAGAGAGTTTCTTACATGGAAACCTGTCTTGCAATAGTAAAGAAGCATAAAAACCTTTTCATAAATTATTCCCCAAGTAAAACAGTAAAGTAGCCATAGCCAAGAAAAGTCCAAGCCATACATGATGACCTTCAAACAGAAGAAGTCCGAACTAACAATAGCATTTCCTCCGTGTAACCTAGGGGGGGAACGGAAGACAAAGAGGCGAAACAAAACGGGGTCAGTCATAAAGACTGGTAAGCCCTATCTACTATCAGTATATAAACTAGTAAAGTTAACTGGCATGAGGAACTGAGATGAACATAAGTATGATGACAAGATAGATAAGCTAAACCAAAATAACAGGATGAACTACTGTACCAAGATAAACGAGTGTGTCATGATAAACTACGGTGTCAAGATAAATCAAGGTATCACATCGTCAGGTTTCTATCAAGTATACTATTCCAAGGTATCTATCATGTATAACATCCCAAGGTATTTATCATGTATATTTGCACTGCACCTCTCGTACTAGTATCCCAACCCGCGTTATGTGTTAACTATGAATGTCCCTTGCCCAATGTCATGTAATGGTCCATGTCATCCTAATATATCGTATATGTAGGTTTCCTGATTCGTATGATTCTCATAAGTTCAGTCCTTTGCCGTAGGCCGTACGGGCTTCCTTATGTAAATCTATACCACTTCAACGAAGTACCGTTTTATCCTTGAAGTTGTTTTGGACTGCTACCCTTGACCTAGTTATGTTTTCTTACCATGAATTATCGCGTGTTCACCTAGGGTTTATGCCGCTTAGGACCGCTAGGGAAGTTGCTACCTAATGAACATTTCTGTATCTCGGTTTGGGTTTTAGCCACCTAGGGCTACTAGGGATTATGATACCCGTCAACCGCGCCCTTTTATCCCACGTATGAATCGTGAATCGTTTTCCATGTCTAGGCGCACATGTATCTCAAATGTGCCATCCGAGTTCTGTGCAAGGGCAAATCAAGAAATACGGAACTCGGTCGGGAGTTTTAAGTCATTTGTCGGTGCAGATATCAAGGTCTGTTTTTGTATCCGTGGCTATGGTCCCACGTAACCCCTCCCTCAACTACTGAAAGGCAAAACAAGAAAAGTCATGTATGAGAACTATGCTACAACCATCGATGCCCTCTTTCCGGACGGCTAACCTCACCCATACCTAGATAGCAAGTATGGTTTGTTGGGTGTTCTCTGCCTTTCCGTACGTACACGATTGACTAAAGATGGTAGGTGGCCGACGAATGTGCTATCTAGGGCTACCGGGAAAATATCGCCGATCCCACGCTAATCCACCTTAGTCTTTAGGTTGCTTTCACAGCAACCAAGGCATTCCCTTGGCTCTTCTACCGCAGACCTTAACCTTTATGAGGCCAGGTTTCATGGACCATCCGCAACCTCATGGAGGGATACCAAGAGTATCCTCACGTTCCCCGAAGCTACTGCTTCGTCACCCAGTTCGTTGGAGCCTTTATCTAAATCAGATATTGCTCCACCTCGTATTTTAAGCGATGACCTACCGTATTGGGTCACTCATCTATCTATGAATTGGTCCAAATCCCTCGACTAAGAATTATTACTTAGTTCCCTAAACTAAGGTTTACCACTTAGTCTCCTTATTAATCCCTTTTTTCCCCATAGTCCCCTGGACTAGGGTTTTGTCTAATGGGTTAAGTATTGTCATTTAAGTTCATGACTTAACCTGCCTACGAATCATGTCAAGATTTGGCTAAGTATTCAAGTCCAAGACCTAGCCCTACAAGTTGGTTAAGTATACCAAGAAGCTCATGACTTAACCTTATTCAATCATCAAGTCCAATTGGTTAAGTATTTGTTTGTCTTAACCCTATCAGATTATCGTGTTAGATTGGTTAAGCATAGATTATCTTAACCCCATTAGATTATTGAGTCGGATTGGTTAAGTGTGGGTTAGCTCGAACCCATCCACTAATCGTATTACAATGGTTAAGTATATTTAAACGGTCTTGTGACTTAACCCTATCAAGTTCTCATATTAGATTGGTTAAGTATAGGTTACTTAACCTCATCAAATCATCATGTATAATTGGTTGAATATAAGTTACTTAACCCCATTAAATTATCATGTTAAGTTGGTTAAGTATTGGTTACTTAACCTCATTGAAATACCAAGTTTAGATTGGTTAAGTGTTTAACTTAACCCCATCGAATTACCGTGTTTAGATTAGTTAAGTGTAGGTTACTTAACCCCATCTAATTACCGTGTTTAGATTAGTTGAGTCTAAGTTACTTAACCCCATCTAATTACCAAGTCGGATTAGTTAAGTGTAAATTACTTAACCCCACCCCCTAATTGTCTTATATGGTTAAGTGTCATTAAGAAATCAAGTCCGGTTTAACTTAACCTACCCATTCGTGTCATATCGGTTAAGTGTCATTAGACAAAATTACTTAACCTTTTCATGTGGCATTAATTAGATTAATGCACCCCAACCTCTCACATTAGACTCTGTTGTGGTTACTAGGGGAGCCGGGCGGGTCCGGGTAGATTTACACCACAACCTAGTCTAACCTCGGGTTTTAAGTGCTATATGACCAACTACCCACATTGGGTCCTATTGTTTGTAGCCACTAGTTAAGCCGGGCGGGTCCGGGTAGATTTATGCTACAAACTCAACCCAACCTCGAGTTGGCCACTTTCATGTATGGTCTAGTGTCTTATTACACTTACAACCCATACGTGTCAAGTTTTCAAGTCATAGCCAAAATTACATGTTGTCATGCTTATACCAATTTACCCAAATCATGTTTCATGTCATTAAAGTTTACCCATAACGTAACCCCAACGCTTTTAAACTCGCATATACATTTGCAACAACGCATAATGGATTAAAAGAAGGAACTTGGCAAAGGTATGACAAAAGGGGTATAAGGCCGCAAGTTAAACATGGTGGCATATGAGACATAATGTGTTCACAAACTTGCATGTTACATTATTAAGCCCCAAAAACATGCATAACCCCAAAACTTAGCATATAGGTGAATCATGGTGATAGATGACATAGAAAAATGGCTAGAAGTTCGCATATAGCATTCTGTGCAAGTTAACTTAAGGGATAAGAGAGTTCTTATGTTGCATAATGCAACATTTCAACATAACGCTTATAGCTTCTAGCCCACAACATCAAGGTGATGACTTTACGAATATGCATAGGATAAATCTACACATAACATGATAGTTTCTAAGCATGTAACCTACTCAAGTTCAAACCCAAAACTTGCAACATGAACATTTAACTTCATAGTTAATATCTAAGAGTAGGAGGTGGCTTACAATGCTATGAAGACTTATGAAATAAAATAAGATTGAGACGAAGCCACTAGCAACTCTAAAAACCCCAAATGAATACAAGCTCCAAGTTGGCTTGAGAAACAAGAAGCTCCTGTGATTTGTATGAAGAAAGATCCTTGTTTTGATTAAGAAAGGTGGCTCTTTTACTAGCTTAGGACACTCAAACTTTCATGAAGAGGATGGAGGCCATGATATGAAGATGGAGGCCATGATCAAGAAACATTTTGGCATAGTTTAGTTGTAGGAATGATTAATGAGGGTTTAGGCTAGGTCTTAGGGTCTTTTTATAGTAGATTAGGTTAGTTTAGACCATAGGATTAACCCTAAATCGAATCTGAGCGATCAATTCCCGTCAGAAACCAACAAAAGAGGACCCAACATGCCAAAATGGTGCACCAGAAAAATTGGTCCGACAGGGGGGGTCGACCCCTGGGTCGACATAGGTGTCGACCCCTGGGTCGACATGGGTGTCGACCCATTGGGGGGGGTCGACACAGGTGTCGACCCTGCCTGGGGCGGCAAAATTCCCGCCTATCCTGCTTTGGCTGAAATTCAAACCTGAATTCGAATTTGAACTGTTTCCGGGCTAGGAATTTTCTGAAAACTTCATCGGGCCATAACTTGGTCATACGGACTCCGTTTTTCGAAAACTCGGACTCTATTTCGCGTATTTTTCCGAGACGAACGCAATGGCACAACCTGTTTCCCTTGATTCAGATTTTAGAATTTAATTCTTCCTTGATTTGTATTATAACATGTTATTAGAAATACGGGATGTTACATTCTCCCCTCCTTAAAGGATTTCGTCCCCGAAATCTCCAAGTTAGGAAGAACGTATCCTACCATCCATCATCCACAAGTAATCATTGTCCTTAAAAGATTTCTAATGCTGTATGAACATATGCAGAAAGTGTGTGTATATGTTCCTTAGCTAATGCTAATGATCAGGCCTGAATGATCTTCTAATGCAAATTATGTTTAGTGCCATGAATCCAACATGTATGCAAATAGTCCTAGACATATAAACACTATATGTGTGCACAACCATTCATTCTTATGCAACATCCACATGATAACACATTCAATTTCATCCATAAACAGGTATAAATACTCGTGCATATGCAATATGAAATGTGAGTGTGTCGATCTAGTATCTAATGTGTATTCGCGCATCCACGAGCAACCACTTGCAACCATTTACAACCATATCAATCATAACATGTTTCAAACACATGTTTACATCCATAGGTTTCTACCTAATGTTCTCACGATAGGATCGAGGAGATAAACAATGTAAACTCCCTACGGGGTTTGCAACAGAAACAGGACCGAGAGGATATTCACCAAAAGATAACATGCGAGCAAGATCTACAGGAAAAACCAGGGATCCAGGATATACTCTTAAAAAGAGATATTGATGCGCGTATCTAGCCTTTAACCTTCTAAGTCGCCCTCCCTTGAGATTAATTCCATTGTGCCTTGACCGTCTTTTAACTTCATGATCCCATAGCTCCTTGATTCCTATTTCCAAGATATGAGTTAGAACTCATTTCATTGTCGCCTCTTATTCCACTTTCACTTATCCTTTTCCTAGTATACTTGGCTCAAATGTATCAACTTACTCATGCACGCTCTCCAAAACTCACTAGGGAATTCTGGATCTCGTCTGTCGATGCCAATCCATGTTGCCAAGTGTACTTACTAGGGTGATCCCCATAACTCATGCATAAGCGAAACGAACCATCCGACTTAGCGGCGAATTCTACTCGAACGGATTACCAATCAACTGCATCCCGAGATTCTAGGTAACTAACCATGACAGAACCCAAAAGGTTATACGAGACTTCGAGGGTATTACCAAAGCAAGCCAAGAGTCTGACTACCATCTTTTCAAAACCAAGAATGGTATCCCTTACTGGATAACCACTTTACCCCTAGAATCCATCCATAGCTCAACAATAGAAGCATTGCTTCTAATCTCCACACTCGGCATAGACATTCTCAAATCCAACAAGTCATGAATAAATGGACCGACTCTCCAACCAGGTTTTGGGACTAAAGTGGGATCTTTTACCATGCTAGTACTAAGGTGCAGAGACTTAACTATCGAAGCAGACTTACATGATGCGATGATCAAAACAAAGTATAGACGGGATGATAGAAAAGAAAGGCTAAGCCTTTAACAGAAATGGTACCACCCTCCTTAGGTACGCTAGTGAGGGCATACGATTGCCTTCTTGCTGATCTCATCCTTATCTTCCTTTGTGGATCAAGCCATACCAACAAGTTGCTTATTCTTAAGCTTGTGTCCTTTATCCCTTCTTATAACTTCAGTAACAGGTCTCTCGAGAACGTCCTCCATCGTACGGGAAAACACTTACGTGGCTAGACAAAGATTAGTCACAGTTAGAACTACTGTGACTACAGATGGAGGAAAGACAGGAAAAGAGATTCGATCAAGGAATCAAAGGATAGTGCTAATGGCCTTTGGGAATAGCCTTTTAAAACAAAAATTTTCTTGAAAAATGCTTCTTTGTAAACGGTTTTTCAAATAGTTTTCAGAAGGTTTTAAATTTTTTTTTTTTTTTTGCCCAGTCTGGTAACCTTCTGCTCTGATACCAAATGTAACACCCCACCTCCGCTAGGGTCACTCGCAAAGGAATGCACTAGCTTTAGAGGGGTATTACTGGTAAACATGTACAGAAATATTACAAGACAGAACATATAAAATAGCGGAAGTAAAACCAACTTTCATATCATTAATAAATAAGGTCTAAAGCCTTTTACATCAGAGAGTTTCTTACATGGAAACCTGTCTTGCAACAGTAAAGAAGCATAAAAACCTTTTCATAAATTATTCCCCAAGTAAAACAGTAAAGTAGCCATAGCCAAGAAAAGTCCAAGCCATACATGATGACCTTCAAACAGAAAAAGTCCGAACTAACAATAGCATTTCCTCCCTGTAACCTGGGGGGGAACGGAAGACAAAGAGGCGAAACAAAACGGGGTCAGTCATAGAGACTGGTAAGCCCTATCTACTATCAGTATATAAATTAGTAAAGTTAACTGGCATGAGGAACTGAGATGAACATAAGTATGATGACAAGATAGATAAGCTAAACAAAAATAACAGGATGAACTACCGTACCAAGATAAACGAGTGTGTCATGATAAACTACGGTGTCAAGATAAATCAAGGTATCACATCGTCAGGTTTCTATCAAGTATACTATTCCAAGGTATCTATCATGTATAACATCCCAAGGTATTTATCATGTATATTTGCTCTGCACCTCTCGTACTAGTATCCCAACCCGCGTTATGTGTTAACTATGAATGTCCCTTGCCCAATTTCATGTAATGGTCCATGTCATCCTAATATATCGTATATGTAGGTTTCCTGATTCGTATGATTCTCATAAGTTAACTCCTTTGCCGTAGGCCGTACGGGCTTCCTTATGTAAATCTATACCACTTCAACGAAGTACCGTTTTATCCTTGAAGTTGTTTTGGACTGCTACCCTTGACCTAGTTATGTTTTCTTACCATGAATTATCGCATGTTCACCTAGGGTTTATGCCGCTTAGGACTGCTAGGGATGATGCTACCTAATGAACGTTTCCGTATCTCGGTTTGGGTTTTAGCCACCTAGGGCTACTAGGGATTATGCTACCCGTCAACCGCGCCCTTTTATCCCACGTATGAATCGTGAATCGTTTTCCATGTCTAGGCGCACATGTATCTCAAATGTGCCATCCGAGTTCCGTGCTAGGGCAAATCAAGAAATACGGAACTCGGTCGGGAGTTTTAAGTCATCTGCCGGTGCAGATATCAAGGTCTATTTTTGTATCCGTGGCTATGGTCCCACGTGACCCCTCCCTCAACTACTGAAAGGCAAAACAAGAAAAGTCATGTATGAGAACTATGCTACAGCCATCGATGCCCTCTTTCCGGACGGCTAACCTCACCTATACCTAGATAGCAAGTATGGTTTGTTGGGTGTTCTCTGCCTTTCCGTATGTACACGATTGACTAAAGATGGTAGGTGGCCGACGAATGTGCTATCTAGGGCTACCGTGAAAATATCGCCGACCCCACGCTAATCCACCTCAGTCTTTAGGTTGCTCGCACAGCAACCAAGGCATACCCTTGGCTCTTCTACCGCAGACCTTAACCTCTGTGAGGCCAGGTTTCATGGTCCATCCGTAACCTCACAGAGGGATACCAAGAGTATCCTCACGTTCCCCGAAGCTACCGCTTCATCACCCAGTTCGTTGGAGCCTTTATCTAAATCAGATATTGCTCCACCTCGTATTTTAAGCGATGACCTACCGTATTGGGTCACTCATCTATCTGTGAACTGGTCCAAATCCCTCGACTAAGAATTGTTACTTAGTTCCCTAAACTAAGGTTTACCACTTAGTCTCCTTGTTAATCCCTTTTTTTTCCCATAGTCTCCTGGACTAGGGTTTTGTCTAATGGGTTAAGTATTGTCATTTAAGTTCAAGACTTAACCTACCTACGAATCATGTCAAGATTTGGCTAAGTATTCAAGTCCAAGACCTAGCCCTACAAGTTGGTTAAGTATACCAAGAAGCTCATGACTTAACCTTATTCAATCATCAAGTCAAATTGGTTAAGTATTTGTTTATCTTAACCCTATCAGATTAGCGTGTTAGATTGGTTAAGCATAGATTATCTTAACTCCATTAGATTATCGAGTCGGATTGGTTAAGTGTGGGTTAGCTCGAACCCATCCACTAATCGTATTACAACGGTTAAGTATATTTAAACGGTCTTGTGACTTAACCCTATCAAGTTCTCATATTAGATTGGTTAAGTATAGGTTACTTAACCTCATCAAATCATCATGTATAATTGGTTGAGTATAAGTTACTTAACCCCATTAAATTATCATGTTAAGTTGGTTAAGTATTGGTTACTTAACCTCATTGAATTACCAAGTTTAGATTGGTTAAGTGTTTAACTTAACCCCATCGAATTACCGTGTTTAGATTAGTTAAGTGTAGGTTACTTAACCCCATCTAATTACCGTGTTTAGATTAGTTGAGTCTAAGTTACTTAACCCCATCTAATTACCAAGTCGGATTAGTTAAGTGTAAATTACTTAACCCCACCCCCTAATTGTCTTATATGGTTAAGTGTCATTAAGAAATCAAGTCCGGTTTAACTTAACCTACCCATTCGTGTCATATCGGTTAAGTGTCATTAGACAAAATTACTTAACCTTTTCATGTGGCATTAATTAGATTAATGCACCCCAACCTCTCACATTAGACTCTGTTGTGGTTACTAGGTAAGCCGGGCGGGTCCGGGTAGATTTACACCACAACCTAGTCTAACCTCGGGTTTTAAGTGCTATATGACCAACTACCCACATTGGGTCCTATTGTTTGTAGCCACTAGTTAAGCCGGGCGGGTCCGGGTAGATTTATGCTACAAATTCAACCCAACCTCGAGTTGGCCACTTTCATGTATGGTCTAGTGTCTTATTACACTTACAACCCATACGTGTCAAGTTTTCAAGTCCCATGTTCATAGCCAAAATTACATGTTGTCATGCTTATACCAATTTACCCAAATCATGTTTCATGTCATTAAAGTTTACCCATAACGTAACCCCAACGCTTTTAAACTCGCATATACATTTGCAACAATGCATAATGGATTAAAAGAAGGAACTTGGCAAAGGTATGACAAAAGGGGTATAAGGCCGCAAGTTAAACATGGTGGCATATGAGACATAATGTGTTCACAAACTTGCATGTTACATTATTAAGCCCCAAAAACATGCATAACCCCAAAACTTAGCATATAGGTGAATCATGGTGATAGATGACATAGAAAAATGGCTAGAAGTTCGCATATAGCATTCTGTGCAAGTTAACTTAAGGGATAAGAGAGTTCTTATGTTGCATAATGCAACATTTCAACATAAAGCTTATAGCTTCTAGCCCACAACATCAAGGTGATGACTTTACGAATATGCATAGGATAAATCTACACATAACATGATAGTTTCTAAGCATGTAACTTACTCATGTTCAAACCCAAAACTTGCAACATGAACATTTAACTTCATAGTTAATATCTAAGAGTAGGAGGGGGCTTACAATGCTATGAAGACTTATGAAATAAAATAAGATTGAGACGAAGCCACTAGCAACTCTAAAAACCCCAAATGAATACAAGCTCCAAGTTGTCTTGAGAAACAAGAAGCTCCTTTGATTTGTATAAAGAAAAATCCTTGTTTTGATTAAGAAAGGTGGCTCTTTTACTAGCTTAGGACACTCAAACTTTCATGAAGAGGATGGAGGCCATGATATGAAGATAGATGCCATGATCAAGAAACATTTTGGCATAGTTTAGTTGTAGAAATGATTAATGAGGGTTTAGGCTAGGTCTTAGGGTCTTTTTATAGAAGATTAGGTTAGTTTAGACCATAGGATTAACCCTAAATCGAATCTAAGCCATCAATTCCCGTCAGAAACCAACAAAAGAGGACCCAACATGCCAAAATGGTGCACCAGAAAAATTGGTCCGACAGGGGGGTCGACCCCTGGGTCGACATAGATGTCGACCCCTGGGTCGACATGGGTGTCGAACCATTGGGGGGGGGGTCGACACAGGTGTCGACCCTGCCCGGGGCGGGAAAATTCCCGCCTATCCTGCTTTGGCTGAAATTCAAACCTGAATTCGAATTTGAACTGTTTCCGGGCTTGGAATTTTTTGAAAACTTCATCGGGCCATAACTTGGTCATACGGACTCCGTTTTTCGAAAACTCGGACTCTATTTCGCGTATTTTTCCGAGACGAACGCAATGGCACAGCCCGTTTCCCTAAATTCAGATTTTAGAATTTAATTCTTTCTTGATTTATATTATAACATGTTATTAGAAATACGGGTTGTTACACAATCTCCAAAGGCCTAAACCAATATCAGACAAATACCCAAGGAACATCTCCTCCGAGTTCGGACAACCCACGTGAGGTGATAATAGCAAAACAATCTAGCACTAGAGCACTCATTTGCCTCCCAGAGACAACTAGAACATATTACAACGATAACCTCTTAGCTTCCTTAACTCCAGTTACTATCGCCATCACTAGGTAGGTACCTAATACCACCCTATTCCTTTGGAGTAGATCGACTCCCCAAAATAATGCTAAACCCAGTAAAGCCCAAAACAAAGCAATCACAAGGAAACATACATCCATGACTCGATAAGACCAAACCACAACAAATCATACTAAGATCAGTCGAACCACCTATCGGGTTCGTTATAATTAGAGGTCTATCAACTATCTCGAGTTTTTCAAACAATACTCGAACAGAAAACACATTAAATAGAAAGCATACCTTTGATAACGACGCCTTTTCCCTTCTGCGCCGCAGTTGGAGCATTCGACGAAGAAGGAACAGCGTTGATAGCATGCACTTTCACAATATGCTTCTCCCTAGGAGGTTGTGGGCAATCATCCTTGTGATGTCCCGCCTGGCCGTAGTTAAAGCACTTCCTTTCCCTAGGCTTTTCTCGACAATCTCTGGCATAGTGGCCCTTCTTGCCACAACTAAAGCATTCGCCATCTTTCTTATTTTTCTTATTCTGACCATCCTTGGTCGGGTTCTGCTTCCTCTTATTCTGAGAATTCTTCTTGCCTTCACCGCTTGCTTGCGGCTTTGGCTCCTCTATAGATGCAATAGCAACTTCGGTCTTTGACTTAGGGAAAAGGCTCTCTGACCTTAATGCCTTTCCCAGAATAGACTCGAACGTCTCATCGATATGGTTTATAAGTCTTTCCCCCAAGTACCCATCCAAGTCAGTTATGAACTTCTCATTCTTCTTTTCGACTGTATCGATAAGGGACCATCCATATTTCGATAAAGTGTCGAATTCAGCGATATACTCCGAGACTGCTCTACCATTCTGCTTAAGCTCCAAGAACTTCCTGAACTATTCTGATTTATGAGCAGCTGGAATAAACTTATCACAAAAGCGAGTCTTAAACTGATTCCAAGTAACTTGATCCTCTGGAGTAGCTGTCTTAATGACATTCCACCAATTCATCACTCGCCCTTGCAACTGACGAGACGCTAGCCTTCTCTTCATCGCATCCTCGATACCCAGGTCGTCGAAGATACAATCACAGCTATCCAACCAATCCAGAACATCTGTGGTCGACTCCGTTCCGTGGAACGGCTTCCCACCAAGGTTAGTGTAATCCTTGCACAGGTTGGCGAAATCGGCCCTAGGCGCTTGCACTGCTGCACCACTACCATTAGCAGCATTAGAACGGTTCCCCGAGCATCCCTAAGCATCTCTCGCATGAAGGTAGTAAACATCGTCCTCATATCAGGAACATTCCCATTGTTTGCTCCTGAACCCGTACTCCTCGTATATTAGCTCATCGTTTAGTCTGTAAAGAGAAAACGATTAACCATCTCCATAGTGGTGCTAGTGCAATGCGACTTCATCCTTAGCTATACTAATAGTATATATATATATATAGCTTTTGGAAACCAAAGTAATTACAAATACGCGCTCTCATATACGTGTACTATCTCTCCCTTATGATTTCCCTAGGTTAACTACGCAACCTAGAGCTCTGATACCAAGTGTGGCGGCCCGCCCCGTACGAACTGACATTTACTCCAAAAGTGCGCTGTACACATGTCCAATTAGCACGGGACGATCGTCAGAAGGAAAGAAAGAAGGTGAAAGAATCAACAAAGAACCTGTATTATGTCTCACAACGCATGGGATAAAATATAATCATAACATATACTTGACCCAAAACAGGCGAGACAGTGCATAAGCTGAAAACAACTATCATAGCAGCGGAAAATCCAAATACAGCTTATGTTCCACATCATTTAATTATTACAACTTTTCAGACTGTCTCTAAAAGCAAAAGCAAGATAAGGGAGGTGCACTACTAATGCCCAAGTAGTGACCACCAACGACACAGGGAGAATATATGTAGATATCATACGTAGGAGCCTCCTGCTCGTCTCCGAATCAGCTACTCGTGCATCACCAACTAACCTGTCTCTAGTCTGCTCGTGTGAGCACCCAGAGTAATAAGAAGAGACATAAAACTCTGGGTCTGACAAAAGTCTGGTGTGAGCGATAAGCAACAAAACAAAACAATAACAGGTATAATCCAATCATACCTGAACCTGGACCTGCAACCAAAGAGTTAGCACTAAAAACCGTACAATACTATAAGGTGCCACTAACATACGGTGTAATAAATACGGGGGTGGGGGTGTGCATGTCAAATAATCAAGCATAGCAATCATCCTCACATCTCTCACTTAATGCGTAAAGCATACGATATCCGCTACCTTGGTCACCTAATCCTTTGGGCCATGACGGAATCCAATCCCGTACAACTATCACTACAAGCCCACTATCCGTCTCTCAATGGTGAACCAAAGTTACGGATACCAATAACCCCTTTGCACACGTCCCGCAGCAAAGCCCAATCATGAAGTGAACTCATTGGTTCCCATCTGGATCCTGAGCTCCAACTTCTATTTGGACTACCTTTGCATCTCGGGTTTTGGCCGTCATCTCCGGATCGGTCTTCAATCTGTTCGTGACCACCATATAGGCACGGTTCATCTTCTTCCTCCATCCGGATCGGTTCGTGATCGCCCATCGGATCGGGTCGTGTTCTCCAGGTCGCGATCCCCCTGGCCATCAGCTCGTGGGCTTCTGAAGCGGTTCGGGTCGAGTCCTTCCATCGGATCGGGTCGAGGCAACTACACGGGTTCGGGTCGTGATACCCCACTGGTTCGTGGCTCCTTCTCTCGTGGCGCTTCGCGATGGTCCTTCACGATCAGATCGTGATGGCCTCTGGATCAATTCGTGACCCTCAACATGAAGTGGCTCGTGAATGCATGCTCGCGTTCAGGTCGGGTCGGAGAAGAAAAGGGGCGATCCGATCCGGTCTTCTGCATAATTTCCTGCAACTCTCATAGCGACTGTTTTACGCCATACGACGGCGTTTTCGACCATTCTAACTTTTCTAATCAATTATAAAGCATACCATACAGTCATAGCAACATGTATAAACATGCACAAATAGCAAAACAACAATATGGTATGTTAAAACGGATCAAACATAGCCAAAAACCCCATATTTTCCCTTAATCCCTCTTAATCACGTTTAAGCAAATCTAATGATAGGATTAACAAAACTTAACCAAATCAGCCAAATTTTCTAACAGAGGCCTAAAATAATATTTAGCAATTTATAAATATTTTTCCATATTTTTAACATGCATAAATTCGCTAATTATCACTAATCACCCTTTAATCCACTAAATTCCGGGATTAGAATAATTGGTCGAAATTAACCCAAATTTATATCAGAGGCATAAAATAATGTTTTAGAATTTTAGGAATTTTTCTAGATTTTTCTGAGCCATAATTTTGCTAATCTTCGCTAATTACCATAATTAGCCGTAATTAGTGAAAAACAAAGCAAATCACTCACCTTTGCCACAAAGTAAACTATAGATCTGAAATGATTCTCTGTTTGGGTCGAGTTCTAATGTGTTCCAGCAGCTCTAATCTTGATTTCGTGAAGATCTCCCTTGATTTGATGTTGCTAATCCCAATCTTCAAGTTGTAGGTGATTTGGAGGTGTTTTAGATGTTGGAGGCCATTTTTAGGGTTTCTTAGAGGTAAGTGGAGGCTAGAAAACTGAAATGAAATGAAACCCTAATTCATTTCAGTCTCCCCATAACCCTAATCTCGAAATGGGTTATGGGCCCATTAACTAATCACTCTATTTGGCCCGGTTAAGCAGTTTTTCACCTTCCAGACCTTACTACAGCCATTCTCCCAAACGGTAAGTCCGTTTCTCACGTGTGACCACTCTACGGAAAGGTAAACCATCATCCGAAGCCAATGAAAGTGGTTTCAGGTCAAAACTCCTTTCCAATCAAAAGTTATGGACGAAACAAGATCAGCTAGGGGCAAAACGGTCTTTTAAAAATCGGCAAAAATCACGAACATTGTAAATGACCCCAATAGTCGTTCCTCAACTCTACACGACCATACGACTTCGTATTAGAAAGAAATAAATATTCTACGATCCTCTGATGCGTAGAATGTGGGTTGTTACATCTAGTAACACAAAACAGATAAAAAGCTATGATTGACGGATCAACCCATGTCAGTTGGGTGCAACATCAACGTTTTGAGCTGGAACATATGTTTGAAAAAAACAAATAGTACCGTATGAATTTTGGAAAGCGTTTTATTGGGATGAAATATAAATATAACATGGTGCATCTTGTTACAACAATAGTAAATCGAATTCCAACCACGGTCAACCCCTCTTTGACCAATAAAATCGCACATGAAAAAATTAAGCTATATAAGCTTTCAAGCTACCAAGAAACGTTAAAATTGATTTTTTTTGTTATTAAACAGATTTGATATGGGTGGAACCTGTTAGACCTATAGATCTATGAGAGACCTTCGTTTTGACCGATTATAACTTTTATAAATCAAAATAGATCAAAAGTTATGGTTGATCAAACAGTGTCTATTGCGTGCAAAATCGAAGTTTTGGGGTGCAACACATGTTCGAAAAATCAAAAGAGAACAGTATGACTTTTAAAAGTTCGTTTATATGGATGAAATAGAAATATAACATAGCACATCATATTCGAGCACCAATAAATCGAATTCCGACCACGGTCAACCTCTCTTTAACCAAGAAAACGGTATGTAAAAACTTGAGCTAAAAAAGTTCGAGCTACCAAAAGAGTTAAAATTGACTTTTTTAGTTATTGAAGAAATTTTCGATGGAGGACCGGTTTGAGCTATAGATATATGAGAGACCTTCGTTTTGAGTGGTTATGGCTCTTGTAACTCAAAACAGATCAAAAGTTATGGTTGGTGGGACAACCCATGTCCATTGGGTGCAACATCGAAGTTTTGAGGTGCAACATCTGTTTGAAAAACCAAAATTGCACTGTATGACATTTAAAAAGATGTTTATAAGGATAAAATAGATATATAATATGGTTTATCATATTCTAACAATAGTAAATCGAATTGCAACCATGGTCAACCCCTCTTTGACCAATAAAACGACACATGCAAAAATTGAGCCAAAAAAGCTTTCGATCTTCCAAAAGACATTAAGATCGATCTTTTTAGTTACTAATCTAATTTGAGATCGATGGAATCTGTTCGAACTATAGATCTATGAGAAACCTTCATTTTGACTAGTTACGGCTCTAGTAACTCAAAATGGATCAAAAGTTATGATTGACGGAACAACACATGTTCGTTGGTGCAACATCGAAGTTTTGAGGTGCAATATCTATTTGAAAAACCAAAATAGTACCATATAAGTTTAAAAAGCCATTTATGGGATGAAATAGAAATATAACATGGTGTATCATATTCCAACAATAGTAAATCGAATTTCGACCACGATCAACCCCTCTAGACTAATAAAACCACATAAGAAAAAGTTGAGCTAAATAAGCTTTCGACCTTCCAAAAGACTTTAAGATTAGTTTTTTTTGGTTACTAAACTAAGTTGAGATGGCTAGAACCTGTTAGAGCTGTAGATCTATGAGAGACCTTCGTTTTGAGTGGTTATGGCTCTGGTAACTCAAAGAGGATCAAAAGTAATGGTTGATGGAACAGCCCATGTCCGTTAGGTGTAACATCGAAGTTTTTAATGAGCAACATCATTTTGAAAATGCAAAATTGCACTGTATGACTTTTAAAAGGCCTCATATGGGGATGAAATAGAATACAACATAGTACATCATATTACAGTAATAGTAAATCGAATGCCAACCACGATCAACTCCTTTTTGACCAAAAAAACGGCACATGAAAAAATTGAGCTAAATTAGCTTCGAACTCTCAAAAGAATTTAAGATTTATTTTTTTGGTTACTAAACTATGTTCAGATAGGTGGAACTTGTTAGAAATATAGATCTATGAGATACTTTCGTTTTGACTGGTTATGGCTCCAGTAAATCAAAATGGATCAAAAAATATGGTTGACAGAACAACCCATGTCCGTTAGGTACAAAATCCGTTAGTAAAACCAAAATTGCACTCTATTTCTTTTAAAAAGCCGTTTATGGAGATGAAATAGAAATATAACTTGGTGCATTATATTCCAACAATAGTAAATCAAATTTTGACTACACAACCCCACTTTTACCAATAGAACGGAATGCGGAAAAAATGAGCTGAAAAAGCTTTCAAGCTCCCAAAAGACTTTAAAAATTATTTTTTGATTACTAAACTAAGTTGAGCTGGGTGAACCTGTTAAAATTATAGATCTATGAGAGACCTACTTTTTGACTGGTTATGGCAATAGTAGTCCGTTGGGTGCAATATTGATGTTTCGAGGTGCGACATCTATTTAAAAAACAAAATTGCACCTTGTGACTTTTAAAAATCCGTTTATTGGGATGAAATAGAAATAAAACATAGTGCATCATATTACAACAATAGTAGCTCGAATGTCGACCACGGTCAACCCATCTTTGACCAACAAAACCACATGTGAAAAAATTAAGCGAAAAAAAGCTTTCGAGGTCCTAAAAAACTTTAAAATTGGTTTTTCTAGTTATTAGACAAATTTGAGATGGGTAGAGCTACTAGAGATGTAGATTTATGAGAGACCTTCATTTTGACTGGTTATGGCTTTAATAAATCAAAACGGATCAAAAGTTATGGTTGACCGAACAAACTATGTATACTGGGTGCAACATCAACCTTTTTGGGGAGCAACATGTATTAGAAAAACCAAAAGATAATAGTATGACTTTTAAAAATCCGTTTATGGAGATGAAATAGAAATATAACATGTCACATCATATTCCAACACCAGTAAATCGAATGCCGACCACGGTCAACCGTTCTTTAACCAATAAAACGACACGTAAAAAATATGAGCTTGAAAGCTTTCGAGCTTCCAATGGACTTTGAGATTGATTTTTTTTGTTATTAAATAAAGTTTTACTAGGTGATACCAATTAATATTGTAGATCTATGAGAGATCTTTGTTTTGAGGGGTTATGGATTTAGTAACTCAAAGGGGATCAAAAGTTATGGTTAACAAAACAACTATGTCTGTTGAGCGCAACATCAATGTTCTGGGGTGCAACATCTGCTTGAGAAACCAAATTAGCACCGTATAACTATTAAAAATCCTTTTATAGGGATGAAATAGAATTATAATACGGTGAATCATATTCCAACAACAACAAATGAATGTCGATCATTATCAACCCCTCTTTGACCGACAAAACGACACGTGAACAAATTAAGATAAAAAATCTTTCGAGCTCCCAAAGACTTTAAGATTATTATTTTTGTTATTAAAGTAAGTTTTAATGGGTGAAATTTGTTAGAGTTGGAGATCTAAGAGAGAACTGCGTTTTGACAGGTTATGGCTTTAATAAATCAAAACGAATCAAAAGTTATGGTTGGTCGAGCAGCCTCTGTCCGTTGGGTGCAACATCAATGTTTTGGGGTGAAACATTTGTTTGAAAAAACAAAATTGCATGTATGACTTTTAAAAGTTCATTTATGGGATTGAAATAGAAATATAACATGGTGCATCATATTACAACAATAGTAAATCAAATGCCGACCATGGTCAAGCCCTCTTTGACCAATAAAACCACAGATGAAAAAATTTCGGCTAAAAAAGCTTTTGAACTCCCAAAAACATTAAACTTGATTTTTTTAATTATTAAACTAAATTAAGATTGATGGAACTTGTTATTATAGATTTATGAGAGACCTTTGTTTTGATTGGTTTTGGATCCAACAACTTAAAACGGATCAAAAGTTATGGTTGACAAATCAATTCAAGTCCGTTGGTGCAACATCGATGTTTTGAGATGCAACATCTGTTCGAAAAACAAAAATTGCACTGTATGACTTTTAAAAAGAATTTTGTGGCATTGAAATAGAAATATAACATGGTGCATCATATTCCAGCAATAGTATATCGAAATCCGACCACGGTCAACGACTCTTTGACAAATAAAACAGCACGTAAAAAAATTAAGGTGAAAAAACATTCGAGCTCCCAAAAGACTTTAAGATTGATTTTTTTAGTTACTAAACTAAGTTGAGACGGATGGAAATTTTTAGACTTGTTGATCTATGAGAGTCCTTCATTTCGACTAGTTATGGCTCTAGTAACTCAAAACGGCTCAAATGTTATGGTTAATGGAACAAACCATGTCCCTTAGGTGCAATATCGAAGTTTTAGGATGCAACATATGTTTGGAAACCAAAATAGCACCGTGTAAATTTTAAAAATCCATTTATGGGGATGAAATAGAAGTATAATATGTTGCATCATATTCCAGCAATAGTAAATTGAATTCTGACTACGGTCAACCCCTCTTTGACCAATAAAACCACACGTGAAAAGTTAGTCCAAATAAGCTTTCGAGTTGCCAAAAGACTTTAAGATTGATTTTTTTTATAACTAAACTAAGATGAGATGGGTGGAACTTGTTAGAGCTTTAGATCTATGCTAGACCTTCATTTTGAGTGGTTATGGCTTCAGTAACTCAAAGAGGATTAAAGTTAATGGTTGACGGAATATCCTATATCCGTACGGTGCAACATCGAAGTTTTTAGGTCCAACAACTACTTGCACTGTTTGACTCTTAAAAATTCGTTTTATAGGGATGAAACAAAAATATAACATGGTGCATTATATTACAACAATAGTGAATCGAATGTCGACCACGGTCAACCCATCTTTGACCAATAAAATGGCATGTGAAAAAATTGTGTTAAATATGGTTTTGAGCTCTCAAAACACATTAAGATTGATTTTTTTGGTTAATAAGCTAAGTTAAGATGGGTATAACCCATTAGAACTATAGATCAATGTGAGAGCTTCGTTTTGACTTGTTATGGCTCAAGTATCTCAAAAAGGATCAAAAGTTATGGCTGACAGAACAACCCATGTCCACTGGGGCAACATCGAAGTTTTGAGGTGCAACATCTGTTTGAAAAACCAAAATTGTGTTGTATGACTTTTAAAAAGCCGTCTATAGGGATGAAGTAGAAATATGGCAAGATGCATAATATTCCAACCATAGTAAATCGAATTTCGACCATGGTCAATCCCTGTTTGACCAATAAAACGACACGTGAAAAATTGAGCTAAAAAAGCTTTTGAGCTCCCAAATGGAATTTAAGATTAATTTTTTTGATTATTAAAATAAGTTGATATGGTGGAACCTGTTATAATTGTATACCTATGAGAGACCTTCATTTTGACGGGTTAAGGCTCTAGTAACTCAAAACAGATCAAAAGTTATGGTTGATGGAACAACTCATGTCCGTTGGGTGCAACATCAAAGTTTTGAGGTGCAACATCTGCATGAAAAGCTAAAATGGTGCCGTACGATTTTTATAAAGGCGCTTATGGGGATGAAATAGATATATAACATGATGCATCATATTACGGCAATAGTAAATCGAATGTTGACCACGCTCAACCTCTTTTTGACCAAAAAAACTACATGTGAAAAATTAAGCTAAAAAGCTTTCGAGCTCCCAAAAAACATTAAAATTGTTTTTTTTTTTGGTTATTAAACTCAGTTGAGAATGGTGTAACCTGTTAGAGCTGTATATCTATAAGACATCGTCGTTTTGACTGGATATGACTTTGATAATTCAAAACGGATCAAAGATTATGGTTAACCGAGCAGCCTATGTCCATTGGTTGCAACTTCGATGCTTTGTGGTGCACCATCTGTTCGAAAAACCAAAAGAGAACAGTATTACTTTTAAAAATTCATTTATGGGGATGAAATAGAAATATAGCATGGCACATCGGGTGAGTAACGTTTAAGGCCCTGCCCTTGGGAGGGTAACAACAACTGGAAACGGTTGCTAATACCCCGTAGGCTGAGGAGAAAAAGGAGGAATCCTCCCGAGGAGGGGCTCGCGTCTGATTAGCTAGTTGGTGAGGTAATAGCTTATCGAGGCGATGATCAGTAGCTGGTCCGAGAGGATGATTAGCCAAATTGTGACTGAGACACGACCCAGACTCCTATGGGAGGCAACAGTGGGGGATTTTCCACAATAGGTGAAAGCCCGACGGAGCAATGTGACGAAGCGGCTGTTGCTCACCTGACACGATCATACGAGGTCACAATTCACCCAACACGATCGTCCAGGGTGAACAAGAATTGGGAATCGGATGCGGGCAAAATTCACGCCAATGGCTGCGATGTTCATTCGACTCCCCCCTAGTGGAGGTTCGGACCCCTACGAGTGAGCAGAAAAGGGAGGAGGAAAGAGGCCCTGGTGAACTTTCATAATATGTGAACAAGTGTAAGCTTCGCTTCCCGACATTATGGAGTACTGACCACACCGAGGGACAACCCCTGAAGCGAAGGACAGGAACGAGGGGAATCAATGTGTTCCAATTTCTGGCCTTGCACTGACCATCAAACGAACAATGGACTAAACGTCCACTACTTGAAAGGCACTAGTAAATCCAATGTCAAACGTGGCCAAGCCATCTTTGACCAATAAAACGGCACGTGAAAAAATTAGCTAAAAAAGCTTTCGAGCTCCCAAAAGACATTAAGATTGATTTTATTATTTATTAAAGATAGTTTGAATGGGTGGTACCTATTAGGTTTTTAGATCTATTAGAGACCTTCATTTTGAGTGCTTATTGCTTTAGTAACAAAGCGGATAAAAAGTTATGGTTGACGGAATATCCTATGTCTGGTGGGTGCAATACTGACGTTTTAAGGTGCAAACATCTGTTCCAAAAAACCAAATAGCACCGTATGACTTTTAATTTTTTTTATAGGTATAAAATAGAATTATAACATGGTGCATTATATTACAGCAATAGAAAGTTGAATGTTGACCATGGTCAACCCTTCTTTGACCAATAAATCAGCAGTTGAAAAAATTAAGCCAAATTTTTTTTAATGTCCAAAAAAACATTAAAATTAATTTTTTTGGTTGTTAAACTAAGTCGGGATGGGTAGAACTTGTTAGAGTTGTAGATCTATGAGAGTCCTTCGTTTTGACTGGTCATAGCTTTAATGTATCAAAACAGATCAAAAATTATGGTTGATCGAACAACCTATGTCCGTTGGGTGCAATATCGACGTTTTGGGGTGCAATATCTGTTTGAATAACTAAAAGAGAACAATATGACTTTTAAAAATCCGTTTATGGGAATGAAATAGAATTATAATATGGTGTGTCATATTCCAGCAACAGCAAATCAAATGACGACCACAGTCAACCCCTCTATGATCAATATAACGACATGTGAAAAAATAGAGCTAAAAAATTTTTCGAGCCCCTAAAAGACTTTAAGATGTATTTTTATGGTAATGAAAGTATGTTTTAATAGGTGGAACCTATTACAGTAGTAAATCTATGAGATACCATCGTTTTAAGTATTATGTCCTCAGTAACTCAAAGCGGATCAAAAGTTATGGTTGACGGAATAACCTATGTCCGTTGGGTGCAACATCGACGTTTTGGGGTGCAACATCTGTTCGAAAAATCAAAATAGTACCATATGACTTTTAAAAATCCTTTTATGGGAATGACATAGAATTATAATATGGTGCATCATATTCCAGCAATAGCAAATAAAATGCTTACCATGGTCAACCCATCTTTGACCAACAAAACGACATGTGGAAAAATTGAGCTAAATAAGCTTTCATGCTCCCAAAAGACTTTAATTTTGATTTTTTTGGTTATTAAACTAGGTTGATATGGGTGGAACATGTTAGAGCTTTAGATCTATGAGAGACCTTTGCTTTTAGTTGTTATGCCTTTAGTAACTCAAAACAGATTAAAGGTTATAGTTGACGAAACAACATATGTCCGTTGGGTGCATCGTCAACATTTTGGGGTGCAACATCTGTTTGAAAAACCAAAATAGCACCGTATGACTTTTAAAAATAAGTTTATGGTATGAAATCGAAATATAACATGGTGCATCATATTCCAGCAACAACAAATTTAATGCCGACTACGGTCAACCCCCTTTGTCCAATAAAACGGCATGTGAAAATATTGAGCTTAATAAACTTTTAAGCACTCAAAAGACTTTAAGATTGAATATTTTGGTTACTAATCTAAGTTGAGATGGGTGAAACCTATTAGAATAATAGATCTATGAGAGACATTCGTTCTGATTGGTTATGGCTCCAGTAACTCAAAACAGATCAAAAGTAATAGTTAACGGAACAACCCATTTCCGTTGGGTGCAACATCAAAGTTTTGAGGTACAATGTCTATTCGAAAAACCAAAATACTACAGTATGACTTTTTACAATCCGTTTATAGAGATGAAATAGAAATATAACGTGGCGCATCATATTCCGGCACCAGTAAATCAAATGCCGACCACAGTCAACCCCTCATTGACCAATAAAACGGCACGTGAAAACACTAAGCTAAAAAAGATTTCGAGCTCCGAAATACTTTAATATTGATTTTTTTGGTTACTAAACTATGTTCAGATGGATGGAACTTTCTAGAACTATATATATATGAGAGTCCTTCGTTTTGACTAGTTATGGCTCCAGTAATTCAAAACGGATCAAAAATTATGTTTGACGGAGCAACATATGTCTGTTGGGTGCAACATCAATGTTTTGGGGGTGCAACATCTGTTTGAAAAACTAAAATTGCACTGTATGACTTTTAAAAATTCTTTTATGGGGATGAAATAGAATTACAACATGGTGCATCATATTCCAGCAATAGTAAATCGAATTCCGACCATGGTCAACCCGTCTTTGACCAATGAAACCACACGTGAAAAGGTAGAGATAAATAAGCTTTCGAGCTGCCAAAATACTTTATGATTGACATTTTTGGTTACTAAACTAAGTTGATTTAACATCCCACATTTCCAATGTGACCCATATGAGGATTTCACTAAGAAATATGAAGCATATAAATATAAAATAACATCGTAGAGGCTAAAATTCACAGGACAACATAAAGAAACATAGCTGAATTTAAAATTTTCACTTAAGACAAATAAGAAGTGTAATTACACCATAAATCATAAAAACCATAGTTGTCTCATAAAGAACAACCGATCAAATTTCCAAAATAAAAAGTACCCTCCGTATCATTAAGTACAGGAAATAATTAAAAGGGTAAATGTACATGTAAGCACAAAGAACAAGACAGATGATAATCTCCAAGGGACTGAGCTGGGTCAAATCTCTCTCAAGCACCAGATCCTCCACCCTGAGAACATAGGGGGAAAAGGAAGGAAGAAGAGAAAACAAAACTAGTTAGACATAAAGCTTGGTGAGTTCAGTAATTACTAGCATGAGTGATAAAAGAGGAAATCTAGACAAGATAATAAATTGAAGCTCAACATAGTAAATAAAATAAGCATATACTTCTAAAAGATAGTCGATTGTCAAATCATTCAATTTCTGCACCAATTGCTACAATTCATAAATCAGGGTATAACCTAATTCTAGCCATCGATCGCTCCTAAACGAAGTTGTGATAACCTATGCCGACTATGGTCCCTGGCTTATCAGACCCGACAGATCAGCTCAAAGGAGATAGCGAATATCACTGGCGTTACAACGTCTTATCTTCCCTAATCGATGCGATGCACGCTCGCCGGGCCACTGGAACATGCCCGTATCCACCACATTTGGACCTCTTACTACCCAGTACAGTATAAGCCTACCTTCGCCTCCTCGTGAGACCTTGGTGTAGTATTATAAAAAGGAATACTGACTGATACAGATCCCCAACCAAAAATATGCAATTCAACATAAGTCACCCTTAGAGTTAGTCCCTAATTTAATTTACTAGCGCCAAAGCTCCCATAGAATTATTGTTGACAACCTAGCTACCCTAGACCCCATAGTATTGTCAACAAATACCCAGGTCACTAAAAGTTAACTATTTTAATTGGCCTTTTATTTTCCCTAATCATTCCAGTCTCAATGCCAGAACAGACCAGTACTACGAACATTTTATTTTCCCTAATCAGCTGTCGCTGCCGGAACAGACTCCAACTACACCTGCCTATTACTTTATTTAATTAAACTTAATGCCAATCTTAATTTTATTAATAAGACTACTTTCCTTTATGTAATTTTTCTATTGTTTGATAGGTTGCATGTAAACTTTAATTTACAGGTTGTCTATTAAACATCTCTTTGTTTAATTTAATTGTAGAACCCAAATCCTATCATTTGCATCTATCCAAATGTCATTTATATCAAAGTTAAAGTTCAATTTGTCTTTTATTGTAAAATTTCAATTAAGCACAATATATCCTTTTTATACATATTTCTTATTTTTTTTCCAATTGCGCTACTATTGTCAATTTCATTCTTTAACCCAAATCTGCGTATAAACAAGAAAGAATCAAAGTTTAGGAAAGAAGGCCTGAACTCAACGTCAAAACAAATAGAAAAATGGCGTAGGCTCTTGCATGGCCTAGGCTCAGCTAAAGTAGAACGGATCTAAAATGGAATAAGGCTGACACTGAACTGTAATAAAATTATTTTGGAATAACAAAAGGTATGTATGAACTAAATAAAACTACCGTAACAGGTTTATTGAAAAAAGCAGAAGAAAGATTGAAGCAGAAGCAGATCAACATAGATTATTGATATAAAAGAGAATAGAAATCAGAAAGAATCTACCAGTTATTATATTGTCAAGAAGAAACCTCAATTTTTACTGAATCTTGCAATTATTAAAATATACTCACATATTCAGCAATCCTAATCAAGCCCCAATAGGTAGTCTCTATCTATGAATATTCCCTAAAAATATATGCAGAACCGGGCCTCAATACTCCATTAGAATTATATTTGAGAAGATGGTTACTTGAGAGAGAGAGGCAGAGAAATGGAGTAGTGAGCTTTAGGTTTGGTTTTGAAGGCTATTTACAATAGAGACAAGGTGTTTAGAAGCATTAAATTTTAGGTTAAGATTTTAGGCCATTAGATCTCATAATTCTCCAGAAGAACACACCCAAAAACTATCCTAAAACAGTCGACATCGTGCACACTTGGGTGCGCAAGCTACCAGGTTGGGTCGACCCATACTATGAGTGGGTCGATCCCCTTAGGGTTTGAGTCGACCACCTGATCGACCTAGCTAAGAGCTGGGTCCTTCCAACTTACGTTATTTGAACTGATTATTGATTCTGCTTTATTCTAACATTGTTATATTTTAGAATTCTAGTTTCAAACTTATTTCCCTTATGTTTTCTTCGTTTTAAGTCCGATTTTAACAATCCAAAGGTCTATCTTAGCCATAATTTCGTAACGGAATCAATAGTGCAAACCCCGTTGCCCATTCCCCAATATTCCTTTGATTAATATTTATTTTATTAATCTTCTAATATTTTTTTATATTTAATTTTAGTTGTTACAATTGAGATGTGTGGGACCTATTAGAAGTGTAGATCTATAAGAGACCTTTGTTTCGACCGGTTATATCTCTAGTAATTCAGAACGAATCAAAAGTTATCGTTGATGGGACAAACCATATCCGTTGGGAACTGCATCGAAGTTTTGAGGTGCCACATTTGTTTAAAAAACAAAAATTGCGCTGTATGACTTTTGAAAAGTGGTTTATACAGATGAAATAGAAATATAACATGGTGCATTATATTCCAACAATAGTAAATCGAATTCCGACCATGGTTAATGCTTCTTTGACCAATAAAATAGCACGTGAAAAAATTGAGCTAAAAAAGCTTTTGAGCAGCCAAAAGACTTTAAGATTGTTTTTTTAGTTACTAAACTAATTTGAGATGGGCGAGACCTATTAGAGCTGTAGACCTATGAGAAACCTTCGTTTTGACTAGTTATGGCTCATGTAACTCAAAATGGATCAAAATTTATGGTATACATAACAACCCATGTCCCTTTGGTACAACATCGAAGTTTTGATGTGCAACATCTGTTTGAAAAACCAAAATGGCACGGTATGAATTTTAAAAAGTCGTTTATGGGGATGAAAAGGAAATATAATATGGTGCATCATGTTCCAACAATAGCAAATCAAATTCCGTCGACGGTCAATGCCTCTTTGCCTAATAAAACTGCACATGAATGATTAAGCCAAAAGAGCTTTCAAGCTCCCAAAAACCATTAAGATTGAATTTTTTGGTTATTAAACCAAGTTGAGATGGGTGGAACCTGTTAGGTCTATAGATCTACGAGAGACCTTCGTTTGACTGGTTATGACTCTAGTAACTCAAAATGGATCAAAAGTTATGGTTGGCGGAACAACCAATGTCTGTTGGGTGCAACATCGAAATTTTAAGGTGCAACATCTGTTTCAAAAACCAAAATTGCACTCCATGACTTTAAAGAAGCCGATTATGGGGATGAAATAGAAATATAATTTGGTGCATTATATTCGAAGAATAGTAAATCGAATTCCGACCACGATCTACCCCTCTTTTACACATAAAACGAAAAGTGAAATACAGAGCTAAAAAAGCTTTCGATCTCCCAAAAAACTTGGACATTGATTTTTTCTTGTTATTAAACTAAGTTGAGATGGGTGGAACCTATTAGAACTATAGATCTATGAGAGACCTTCATTTTTACTGGTTATGGCTCTAGTAAACCAAAACAAATCAAAATTTATGATTGATGGAACTAACCATGCCTGTTGGGTGCAACATCGAAGTTTTGAGGGGCAACATTTGTTTGAAAAAACAAAATAGTACCCTATGCCTTTAAAAAAGCCGTTGATGAAATAGAAATACAACATGGTGCATCATATTCCATTAATAGTAAATCGAATTCCGACCATGGTTAACCCCTTTTTGACCAATAAAACCACACGTGAAAAAGTTGAGCTAAATAAGCTTTGATCCACCCAAAGAATTTAAGATTGATTTTTTTAGTTACTAAGCTAAGTTGTTTTGGGTGGATAATGTTAGAGCTATAGATCTATGAGAGACTTTCATTTAAAGATGTTTTGGCTTTGGTAACTCAAAGCGGATCAAAAATAATGGTTGACGGAACAGCCCATGTCCGTTGGGTGCAACATCGAAGTTTTGAGGAGCAACATATGCTTGAAAAACTATAATTGCACTATATAACTTTTAAAAAGCCTCTAATGGGGATGAAATAGAAATATAACATGGTGCATCTTATTACAGCAATAGTTAATCGAATGCCGAGCACGGTCAACACCTCTTTGACCAATAAAACGACACATGAAAAAATTGATCTAAATAAACCTTCGAGCTCTCAAAAGACTTTAAGATTGGCTTTTTTGGTTACGAAACTAAGTTCAAATGGATGGAACCGGATAGAACATCATACCTATGAGAGACCTTCATTTTGAATGGTTATGGCTCCTGTAACTCAAAATAGATCAAAAGTTATGGTTGATAGAACAACCCATGTCCGTTGGGTGTAACATTGAAGTTTTGAGGTGCAACATCTGTTTAAAAAACCATAATCACACTGTATGTCTTTTAAAAAGCCATTTATGGAGGTGAAATATAATATACGGCATCATATTCCAGCAAAAGTAAATCGAATTCCGACTACGATCAACCCCTCTTTTACCAATAAAACAGAATGTGAAAATAAAGGAGAAATACTTTCGAGTTCCCAAAAGACATTAATTTTGAGTTTTTTTACTACTAAACTAAGTTGAGATGGGTGGAACCTGTTGGAACTATAGATCTATGAGAGACCTCTATTTTGACTGGTTATGGATCCAATAACTCAAAACAAATCAAAGGTTATGGTTGACGGAACAACCTATGTCAGTTGGGTGCAACATCGATGTTTTGAGGTGCAACATCTATTTGAAAAAACAATATTGCACCGTATTACTTTTAAAAGGTTGTTTATGGGGATGAAATATAAATATATCTTGGTGCATCATATTATAGAAATAGTAAATCGAATGCCGACCTTGGTCAACCCATCTTTAACCACTAAAACCACACCTGAAAAAGTTAAACCAAAAAAGCTTTTGAGCTCCCAATAAACTTTAAAATTGATTTTTTTTTGTTACTAAACTAAGTTGAGATGTGTGGAACCTATCAGAGTTGTAGATCTATGAGAGACCTTCATTTTGACTGGTTATGGCTTCTGTAAATCAAACAGATCAAAAGTTATGATTGATTGAACAACTTATGTCCGTTGGGTGCAACATCATTGTTTTGGGGTGCAACATGTATTAGAAAAACTAAAAGAGAAAAGTATGACTTTTAGAAATCCATTTATGGGGATGAAATAGAATATTACAGGGCACATCATATTCCAGCACTAGTAAATTGAATGCCGACCATGGTCAGCCCCTCTTTGACCAATAAAACGATACGTGAAAAAATTAAGCTAAAAAAGCTTTCGAGCTCCCAAAATATTTTAAGATTGTTTTTTGGTTATTAAAGTAAGTTTTAATAGATAATAAATGTTAAACCTGTAGATCTATGAGAGACCTCTGTTTTGGGTGGTTATGGCTTCAGTAACTCAGAGCGGATCAAAAGTTATGGTTGACGGAACAGACTATGTCTTTTTGGTGCAGCATCATTGTTCTGGGGTACAACATATGTTTGAAAAAAATATCACCGTATGACTTTTAAAAATCCATTTATGGGGAAGAAATTGGATTATAATATGCTGCATCATATTCCAACAACAGACAATGAATGCTGACCATGGTCAACCCCTCTTTGACCAATAAAATAACACTTGAAAAAATAGAGCTAAATAAGCTTTCGAGCTCTTAAAAAAGTTTAACAATGATATTTTTTGTTATTAAATTAATTTGAGATGGGTGGAACCTATTAGAGCTATAAATCTATGAGATATGTTCGTTCTGTGGGGTTATGGCTTCAGTAACTCAAAGCGGATCAAAGTTAATGGTTGACGGGACAACCTATAATCGTTGGGCGCAACATCTAAGTTTTGAGGTGCAACATCTGTTTTAAAAACCAAAATTTCTATGTATGTCTTTTAAATATCCATTTATGGGGATGAAATAGAATTATAATACAGTGCATCGTATTCCAACAACAGCAAAGGAATGCCGACCACGGTCAACCCCTCTTTGACCAATAAAACGACGCGTGAATAAATTGAGCTAAAAAAGCTTTTGAGCTCCCAAAATATTTTAATATTGGTTCTTTTGATTAGTAAAATAAGTTTTAACTGGTAGAACATATTATATCTGTAAATCTACATGAGACTTTCGTTTTGACAGGTTATGGCTTTAATAGATCAAAACGGGTCAAAAGTTATGGTTGACCGAACAGCCTACGTCCGTTGGGTTTAACATCAATGATTTGGGGTGCAACATATGTTTAAAAAACCAAAATTTCACTGTATGACTTTTATAAAGCCGTTTATGGGGATGAAATAGAAATATAACATGGTACATCATATTACAACAAAAGTAAATCAAATGCCGACCACAATCAACCCCTTTTATTACTAATAAAATCACACGTTTAAAAAATAAGCCAAAAAAGCTTTCGAGCTCCAAAATATTAAATTAATTATTTTGGTTATTAAACTAATTAGAACAAGTTAAAATTATAGATCTACGAGAAACCTTCGTTTTGAAAGGTTATGGCTCCAATAACTTAAAACGGATCAAAAGTTATTGTTGATGGAACAACCCATGTCCGTTGGGTGCAACATCAAAATTTTGAGGTGCAACATCTGTTTGAAAAACCAAAATAGTACCATGTGACTTTTAGAAATCCGTTTATGAAATGAAATAGAAATAACATGGTGTATCATATTCCAGCAATAGTAGGTCGAAATCTGACCACAGTCAACCCCTGTTCGACAAATAAAACGACACGTGAAAAAACTGAGCTAAAAAAGCTTTCATGCCCCCCAAAAGACTTTAAGATTGATTTTTTTTAGTTACTAAAATAAGTTGAAATGGGTATAACGTATTATACCTATAGATCTATGAGCGACATTCGTTTTGTCTTGTTATGGTTCAAGTAACTCAAAACGGATCAAAATTTATGGTAAACGGAACAACCCATGTCCGTTGGGTGCAACATCAAAATTTTGAGGTGCAACATTTGTTTGAAAACCCAAAATAGCATTGTATGACTTTTGACATGCCGTTTATGGGGATGAAATAGAAATATGACATGGTGCGTCATATTCTAGAAATAGTAAATTGAATTCTGACCACGGTCAACACATCTTCGTCCAATAGAACCACACGTGAAAAAGTTGATCCAAATAAGCTTTCGAGCCACCAAAAGATTTTAAGATTAAATTTTTTAGTAACTAAACTATATTGTGATGGGTTGTAACTGTTACAGATGCAGACCAATGAAATACCTTCATTTTGAGTGGTTATGGCGTCAATAACTCAAAGGGGATCAAAGTTAATGGTTGATGGAACAAGCCATATTTATTGAGTGCAACATCGAAGTTTTGAGGTACAACATCTTTTTGAGAAACCGAAATTGCACTGTATGACTTTTAAAAGCCGTTTATTGGGATTAAATAGAAATATAACATGGTGCATCATATTACAGTAACAGTAAATCGCATGTGACCACGGTTAACCCCTTTCTGACCATTAAAGCGGCACATGATTTTTTTTGGCTAAATAAGGTTTCGGGCTCTCAAAAGATATTAAGGTTGATTTTTTTGTTACTAAACTAAGTTGAGATGGGTAAAACCTATTAGAACTATATATCTACGAGAGATCTTCATTCAGACTTTTTATGGTTTCAGTAGCTTTAAATGGATCAAAAGTTATGGTTGACGGAACAACTCATGTCCGTTGGGCGCAACATCGAAGTTTTGATATGCAACATCTGTTTGAAAACCCCAATTTGCACCGTATGACTCTTAAAATGCCATTTATCGGGATGAAATAGAAATATAACATGGTGCATCATATTCTAGGAATAGTAAATCGAATTAGAACAACACTCAGCCGCACTTTTACCAGTAAAATGACACGTGAAAAAATTGAACTAAAAAACTTTCGTGCTCCCAAAAGACTTCAATATTGTTTTTTTGTTATAAAATTAAGTTGATTTGGGTTGAACCTGTTAGAATTATAAATCCATGAGAGATCTTCATTTTGACTGGTTATGGCTCGAGTAACTCAAATAGATCAAAAATTATGGTTGATGGAACAGCCTATGTCCGCTAGGTGCGGCATCAAAGTGTTGAGGTGCATCATCTATTTGAAAAACCAAAATGATACCATATAACTTTGAAAAAGCCGTTTATGGGAATGAAATAGAAATATAACATGGTGCATCATATTACAACAATAGTAAATCGATTGCCAACCATGGTCAACGCCTCTCTGACCAAAAAACACTACACGCGAAAAAATTAAGATAAAAAAGCTTTCGATCTCCCAAAAAACATTAAAACTGATTTTTTTGGTTATTAAACTAAGTTGAGATTAGTGAAACCTGTTAGAGTTGTATATCTATGAGGGACCTTCGTTTTGACTGGTTATGACTTTAATAATTCAAAATGGATAAAAAGTTATGGTTAACCAAACAACCTATTTACATTGGGTGCAACATCGACATTTTGGGGTGCAACATCTGTTCGGAAAAACAAAAGAGAATAGCATAACTTTTAAAAATCCCTTTATGGGAATGAAATAGAAATATAACATGGCTTATCATATTTCAGCACAACTAAATCCAATGCCAACCACGGTTGTAACACCCCACATTTTTGATTAAATAATAAAATAAAAATTGAGAAGCTTATAGAATTTGATCACAAAATTAATGCCATTGCGTCCGTGGCGATTTTCTAATCAAATAAACCTATGATTTGCAGTAAATGAATTTATGATAAAAAAAGATATCTTTTAATGAAATATTACAACAAACATGACAAGAAGATATAAGAAGAACACTAAAAAGAACATTGACTACCATTGTTTTAGTCTTGTTAACAAAAGCTTATGTAGCACAGTTGATAGGGGTATGTCTCTCCCAAGTGAGTCGTGTAAGTTCGAGTCCTACTGGTGCCATATTTTTAAATTTAGAGGGACGGTTAAAGAAATGCATATTCTAAGAGGAAAACATATATAAATGCATATATAAGGAAATTATACATGAAGGTGTGTATAAAAATATATGTATACATGCATATGTAAATATATGTGTATATGTATGCATGTATATATATATATATATATATATATATATATATATATATTGACATCCAAAGTTGGTCACTAGTGACAGTCAACCCCCAATCGTGCGTGGAACACACTAATCACAATCACAGAGTGCGGAAAAGAAAATTAAAATGGGGAACACGGAGAGTTTTTAAAGTGGTTCGGCGAAATCGGTGCCTACGTCCACTTTATATGTATTGATTTGCTTTTGATTACAAGTACAATTTGTTTTCTCTTTTGGACGAAAGTACATGGTGAGAAGCATGAAGCTAAAGTCCTTGTGTTTAAATGGGATGAGAGTTGGCTATTTTTGGAGTTAATCGTAAGATTCTTTGGAAAATTCAGAATGCCCTTCTATTTTGGGGAAGGGTGTATCTATAGGCCAAGACGTGGGACAATTTGGGGATGTGGCATGATGCTTTCTTAGAACTTGGACACATGGAGCTTGACCAGTGGGATATTTGGGGTGGTGGGACCTGGTCTACTCCTGATTAATAGTTTCTCAAAAATTATGGCTTGTGTGGCACTTGAACTATGGTGTATCAAAACTAGTGCTTTGTCCGGGAGTGTTGATAGCCTTTCATGCCTTGGGAATCAAGCTAAGCAATGAATGACTCATTCGGATATTTCTTGGTAGATTCAGGGATGTCCGATCGATCCGAGCTTTATGGAGATGGTTGAGTCAGTCGACTGACAGAGCTATTATGCCACTGCTCGAAGGAAACTGGATCGGGCCGAACCCTGCTTGATCTTTCTGGAATAGAGGTCGTTTGTTGGGGTTGGTCAGTATTGAATGGTGAGTCTTTTGATATTTTGGCTTCGATCCGTTGAACCATGACAGCTTTTGCCAAAAGGTGGGTCAACACTTTACCCCCCAGAATACATCTTTCTTAGAAAAAGAAGGTGTGTTCTGGATATTATATCGGAGCTCAATGTGTGGGTAGCTGTGGTTACACCAATCCATTTTAAGGCCAGAAAACTGACGATCCTGGTGGTTGTATTAAGGCCGGGAGACTGAAGATCAGTATAGATCGTATTAAGGCCAGAGAACCGACAACCACCGAAGACCGTATTAAGGCCGAAAGTGCCATGAAAGCAGCCTTCGTAACAATATTCAATGCCTGCAAAGATTGTATAGGCCATTTTTGGTTTAGAGATGGCCTCGAGCTTGGTTGGGCTAGTATTAACCATATTCAGGTTGAAGAGTCGACAAGCGGTAATAATACTCGGCTTAGAGTGGTGGTGAATATCAGCCATACTCGGCTACGTAATTGGCGAGTATTATCCGTACTCGGCTAATAGAGTCGGATATATATACGGTGGTGGGCATTGACCGTGTTCTTTGAGACAGTGGCTAGCACTAATCATATTTTCATAAGTTATTAGAAGATTTGGGTGTTTGTCTAGTTTTTGAAAAGATATTGTGAGATTCGGTGGGTGGCCATTACACTCAACTTAGAGAAGTGGCGAGTATCAACCATACTCGGCTTGTGGAATTGGTTCGGATATGGTGACGAGTATCAATTATACTTGGCTTATGGAAGTTGGGACATACTCGGCTCATTGAGTTGGCTTGGATATGGTGGCAGCATCGACCGTAGCTTAGAGACGGTGGCTAACAATGACCGTATTTGGGTCAGCGAGCATTAATCGTACTCGGCTTGGAATAGTTTCTAACATAATCTATGCTCGAAAAAGAAAATTTATTGCTGCTAAAGAGCTATTACAGAAAATGAAAATAAACTCTAAGGAAGAGATAGTTGAATCCAAAGCATGACTAGGAGCTAATTTCGTACGTTTGTGCTTCAACGTATCAACATTATTGAAAAAGAATGCTAAAAGTACATTTCTTACAACCTAAGAAATGAGAAAATTCTAAGTTTTATTAATTAATGATGATGCCGCGATTGCTGGGCTAAGGGTCCTTTTTGTTTCTAGGAGCTCGAGGATTGGACTGAGGAGCTTGGACAGAAGATTGTGGAGGCTCGGCCTATAAAGGTTTCTTGACATACTCAGGCAATTCTCCGCGCCTAACCTTATCCTCGATGAGGTCCTGCAAGTATCTGCATTCACTGGTGTTGTGGCCTGCCATATTATGGTACATGAAATGCTTTCCAGAGTCGAGTTGCTTTTGGGTTGGTTCCCTTCGTAGAGGTTTTGGGAAAGGCAGGATTCCTCCTACGTATCATACTTGTTCTCTCTTCTAGGATGCACATTGTGGTCGTTGTTGTCCGAGACTATTCCTTTGCCCTTATTCTATCCCTTGGTATTAGATGGACCTCCGTCCTTGGCGGCGAGAACCTCGAGGCTTTCCATATCAATGCGGGCATCCTCTTGTCGGAGAAATCGGTCTGCTTTAGCATAGAAGTCATCGATGTCCTTGGGGGGATCCCTGGTTAAAGAGATTCTAAATTCCGATCGGTTATAAACAGCTGCAATGGCGGCCATAAGCACCATCGATGGCTCAGGTCGATCGACTGATGCTATGACCGCACTGAATCTTTCTAGAAAGGACCGGAGGGTTTCGCTAGTCGCTGTTTGATGGTGGTGAGAAACATTAGACTCTTTGGTCAGGAGATGTGGACCCTAAAATTCTTGAAGAAGCGGGTGACTAGCATATTCCAGCTGCTGATCGACTCGGTTATCTGCTGTCGGAACCACATACTAGCTACGTCAGTGAGGAAGTGAGGGAAGCACTTGGCCATAATGTTTGTTGAGGCCGAGAGTACTACCATATGCCACATGTATCGCATGAGGTGAATGGTCGGGTCGGTCCGACCGTTGTAGGGCTCTATAGCCGGAAATTTGAAGTCTGGAGGATTTCGGGAGTTTCTGATTTCCCTAGTAAATGGGCTGTGGTGGATATCGTCTATATCCTGTTGAGAAGAAGTGCCCCGTGTAAAGCATCTGATGATACTTGCAAGATGGTTTCCATCCCCGAGGAGTCGTTGCCACGAATCCAATTCTGCATTGGGGGCATTGGTGAGAGTCCCCAGGTTAGGATCCGCCGAAAGCATTCTCGGAAGGGGAGCCATTGGTTGGGCTCTACCTACAAGAGTTGATGAAGGTGAGGGTGTGTTACGGCTTCGGGGACTGGTTCAGTCATAGCTAAAGTTGCTCGATCGTTATTGGACTGAACTATACCTATGACAGTCAGGTTGGTCCAAGTTTGGTTAGCATTGGATCGTCCTACCATAGCATGTGATGTTTGGGGCTCGTTATTGCCCTTGCCCGGGATGACATTATGATGATCTTCGGTAGCGTTTCCCTCCGACCTACCATGAGCTGGCCTGATAGAGTGGTCTTGTTGGTTCGAAGGATTGTTGTCACCAACTCTACGTGGGAGAAGAGGCGGCATAAGAAGTGTCTATTGTAATATGCTGGGTTGTAATGGAAATGGAATTGTTCCTAACTTTGGTCGACCAAGCGGTTGCTCGGTGGGTCCAGTGAATTGAGTTGATACCTAGACCAGTGGCAAAATGGTTGAATGACCTAGATCTTGATCGTCGCCAACCTGATAATCTGCTGCAACTATAACACAGGGGGCCTGCTTGGGAGTGGCAAACCAAGTACTGGCCGATCGGGAAGTGAAGTTGAGCCAAGAGGAAGCAAAGGTATAGTCCGATATGGGACTTGGAATTCCGTAGAACGAAGATCAGTTGTTGCCCCAGCCTCGTCCGATGTAGGAAATGATACTGGAATGTGGTTTCCCTTCTCTAGCCGAGTAAAGTAATTGTTCATTGCTTCCTGTTGGCATTTGAGGAGTTAACCCTGAGATGTCATCTGACCTATGAACTCGGCAGGAACTTTATCCAAGTCATCCCTAGTGAGATATCGGGACGTGTCTTCATGAGAGGAGGCTTCCTAACTCGCTTCTACAGCGTAAGGGTCAGCTGTATCGACGGGTGTAGGACGGGAGGATAAAGCATCCTTCTTCCGCTTGTTTGCCATCGTTTGATTTAGAAATTGCTGAAGGTGGTCGAAGGTTATGTCTGGTGCACGACTCCCCTTCCTGGCGTGCTAAAGTGTTGACGTCAAAAGTTGGTCGCTAGTGACAGTCAACCCCCAATCGTGCGTGGAACACACGAATCACAATCATAGAGTACGAAAAAGAAAATTAAAAAGGGGAACACGCAGAGTTTTTATAGTGGTTTTGCGAAATCGGTGCCTACATCCACTTTGTATGTATTGACTTGCTTTTGATTACAAGTACAATATGTTTTCTCTTTTGGAAGAAAGTGAGAGGTGAGAAGCATGAACATAAAATCCTTGTGTTTGAATGGGGGATAAGAGTTGGCTATTTTTGGAGTTAGCCGTAAGCTTCTTTTGTAAAATTCAGAATGCCCTACTATTTTGGGAAAGGAGGTATTTATAGGCCAAGACGTGGGCCGGTTTGGAGGATCCGTGGCATGATGCTTTCTCAGAACTTGGACACGTGGAGCTTGATTTATTGGAATATTTGCGGCGGTGGGACCCGGTATACTACTGATTAATAGTTCTCTCGAAAATTGTGGCCTGTTGGCACTTGAACTATGGTGTACCAAAAGTAGCGCTTTGTCCGGGAGTGTTGACCACCTTTCATGTCTTGGGAATCGGGTTGAGCTATGTATGGCTCATCAGGATATTTCTAGGTAGATTCAGGGATATCCCATCGATTCGAGCTTTAAGGAGATTGTTGACTTGGTCGACCGGGAGAGCTATTTGTCCTTGTTTGAAGGAGACTAGCTCGTGCCAAACCCTGCTTGAGCTTTCTGGAATAGAGGTCGTTTGTTAGGATCGGTCGGTACTGAATGGCGAGTCTTTTGATATTGGGCTCTGATCCGTTGAACCGTGACAGCTTTTGCCAAAAGGTGAGTCAACAATATATATATGAAAGAGAAATCAAAAATAAACCTACAATCAATGAAAATATGTAAGAAACAAATGACAGCATAATGCCATTTGAATTTAGAAAAAGAAATAAAGATTGCACGTATATATACGAATAAATTCAAATGTTGAGATAAAAAGTGCAAGTTAAGAGCAAAAAGTAATAAATTCATAATAAAGAAAAATACACAAGAAATTAGCTGCCGTTGAAATTAGAATGCATTAAAAGGAATAAAACAACTAATTGATAGCGTTATTAATTGCATTGATTAAGCAACTATTAACGGACAAGGAATTGTTAGGTTGTATGCGTATATACAGGCATTAATTCGAAATTCAAACTTAGAGATAAGTTATAACTGAAACTTTATAATTTGGATATGTTATATTAAGTTAGAAATAAAACATTATTAATTAACAATAAGCAGAATTTAAGCAAGGCAGAAAATACACGTTCAAACCTAGGACGGGTCGAACCATGTGTCAACCTTTGGGTCGACCCACCTTAAGGGTGGGTTAACACAAGGATCGACCCACTCGGCATCAGATCTACGTGGCTGGTGATGTCTTTTTCTGAATTATACGGTTCGTATTTTATGTTGATAAATCCGATGGACCAGACTTTCTTGTTCACCTATAAATAGACTAGAAGAGCCTAACTTCAAACTCACATTTTCTGAGACATCTCCAAGGCTCTGCCATTTTCTTTCCTCTTCAAATCTTTTAGAAATTATAAAATTAGCTTTAGGAAATTCTGATTCAAGATTTGAAGATAAAGAATGTAAGCCAACAACATAGGCGTTCAGAATTTTGATCAACATTAGGTAAGTTCTTGAATATAATTTATTTAGGTTTCATTTCTTCTTTCCCTCTTCTTTTAGTATCAGATTTGTAAATCCATGGTTGTTTAATATTGGATTCAGTTAGGAAAACCACAGATCTAAATCAGATTCAAGGATTGGAAAGTTGTCAGGTGAGTGGATTTAGAATTATACATTTTGGATAATGGTATATTTACCATTTACATTCCCTTTTATTCTTAACATGTTAAATAACTGTAAATTGTGGTAATTGTGATATGATTTATTTTCTAGAATGTTAAGAATATACTGTTGTACAAATCTATTCTATTAATTTTCTGTATAGATTAAATATTACTATAATACTGAAATCATGGGATTTGCAATAAACATGAATTTATTACTGAAAATTTTGTTTATGGCAAATCGGATATATTATAAATCAAATTACAGTGAAATGGGAAAATAATAGATGTGCCTAATTTGCGTGGAAAATCTACAGCAATTTGGAAATTGTAAATAACATCTCGCTTAGAAAATAAAAAAGGAAAATTTATAGTGGACTGATTTAGATGGATTTGGAAAGATTGATACATCTCTGTGACATTAAAATTACTAAGAACATAGTTGCAAGAAAAGAAAGGGAAAAAGGGATTGATGTGAAATAGGGATTCTTTTACTGTATTGCACACTAATCAAATAAAAATATATAAGTATGTCCACAACAAGAGTTAAAGAAATAGTTTGCAACTATAAATCTTGATTTATGTGCGTTATTGAAATGGATCTTTATATCTTTCCACTAATCAATCAAATGAGGTGTGTGGAATGATTTCCTAAAATAATGGGAATATGCAAGATGGTAAATAAATGGACGTTACAAAAGTAAAAGTTTGGTTAACGTTAAAGAACCAAAGGAAATGTGAGGAACGGGGAATATAACCTATTATAATTAATAATACGAATGAGAATGTAATATAATAAGTAGGCTTGTCCTAGGGACAAGTGGAATTATAACATGGGTTATGGTAAATGGAAAGATAACTTATTAATAAACCTTAGTTAGGAGAACTAAGTTAATAAGTAACAACAAGAACATGTTGTGATGACAGTGTAAGAAGAGATTATGATTAAAGAAGAAAGAATAAAGTAGACTTATGAAATGAAATAAGTTGTATTTAATTATTAATTAGACATGTCAAATGAAAACATGGGAATTGGGAAAAGGTATACTTAATTTTACATTAAGTAAAACATGTTATTGAACTTGTAAGCATGTAATTGACAGTAAATGACATGGTAATAAAAGGGGTCGCAGATTACTGTCGTTAATTACAATCTGGGGTAAAAGGTTGTAGATTAACAATCGTTAAAAGAAACGCGCGATTAAACGATTAGACATAGGTGTAATAACACGTTTGTGTGACGCGCTCGGATCGGTCTGCACGTACGAAGATAAAAACCCAACAGGGGTAGATCATCGTGATGTTTGGAGACGCGAGAGGAGCACGTCGATGTGATTAATCTATTTGATATTCTGCTTGCTGTCTCGATTGGAGGGAAGCACACAGCTTTCGAGGGTCATGGTAGGGTACTCTGAAGTGGTTCTCTGTTGCGGTACATGCTCATGTTGTACTCGCAGAGGTGGGGGACTATGCGATACCACCCAGTGGGTATACCTTTAATGCAACTATAGACTTGGCAGTCAGATGGCTGTGGCGGATGGCTTTCGATGATTCGGAGATTGTCCCGGGAGAGGTTGGTCAAGACCAACAGCTGTTACTGGGATGCAGAAAGACTAGATCTTAACCAAGAGACTGCTGATCTTTCACTATTGAGACGTAGGTTGAGGGACACACCAAATTGGATGTTAGATTGGTTGCTAGGGGCATGTCACTTAGCTCTTGATGTAATCTTTCACTAGTTGAGGGAGGGGCTGGGGTATGGTCATAGCCACCGTAAAAAGCAGACCGTACTTTGATATCTGTAATATAGGTCCTTTGAGCGGACCTATAAAGATATGAAAATCTCTCGACCGAGTTTCTTGCATTGGATGCAGCCCTATTACAGAACTCGGTGTACAGTAGACAGTATGTACATGTGACGATTTGGATACACACTCAGGGTAGTGTATCAGTCACGTTAGGGCATTACTCCGTGTTGATGCCTGATTCGACCGAGGAGTTGGATATGACGATCCATACACTTGCATGGTATAGCGATGATGGTTCTGTGCGTTTGCATGACGTAATGATTTGGATTTCCGAACGTCGTTCGGTGTGGGATACGCTTCCATAACACGAAGGTGGAGACCGTGCGAGGAGAGTACTACAGGGAGTACCTTGATATGTTGGGGGTTGCTATACATATACTATATTATGTTAATCTATTGGGAAGCAGATGGATATGACGTGAGTATAGAGCCTTGAGTGTTGTTAACCCAAATAACCTAATAAATAAGAGAACTTAATTGAATGGTATATATAGGGTTATTTCAGAACGCATAATTTGTCCAGTCACTAGAACTTTGTGTTCTGACCCCCTCCTCATAACACACTCGCATGTTTGGTTTGTGGCAGAGATATGATAGCTTTGGATACTGGTTAGATAGTATTATTACTTCGGTAAGGCTATATTTGATTATATTATATTTTAATCATTCCGCTGTGAGATGTTTATTGAGCTTTGTTATATTTATTATCTCTATCTTTTCTGCACGATACAAGACAAGTCGAGTCGAGCTTCGATAGATTGAGACTTTGAAAAAAAAATAGATTGTCGATATTCGGGTAGTTACAACTGGTTCAGAGCTTAGGTTTAGGATTCTTGTATAGATAACAAGTGAACGTATTTGTATTTTTAAAAAAAATTACAAATATTTTATATCTACATCTAGATCCATAAAGTAACCCACTAAATAGAAAAAGCGATATATGGAAAGAGTTGGATATCAGTTATGTGCACTAAAGGAATATATGGAAATTTGAGAATAAAATACCCTTAGGAGGTTTGGGTGAAAAGTGCACAATGTGTTTTGTAATAAATAAAGATGGATCCCATATAGTATTTCGGATTAGTGGGTTTAGCAGTTGAACCTTATAGATGGAGAAAGAGGAAAATGGATTAGGGGTGTGTGTGTGTGTGTGTCTATATATACACACACACACACATATATGAGAAATATGACTTTGTGGGAATATTTATGGAAGTTAGAAACCTACTTTTAGTCTAGGCCCAATGTTAACTTTTAAGAACTTGAAAATTTGAAAGCTTTTGAGTGGTAGTTTATGGTGTTTTTCAAGTCTGGACCTTAAAATTTTGAATTTTAAAGTACGTACTGGTTAAATTGTGTAGAAACAATTTTTGAAACAAAAAGAGATATTTTTGACGTTGGAAAAAAAATGTGTCACATATTTGAAAGGTACATATTGGTTTTGTGGAAAATGGAGTATATTTTGGAAATGGTGATTTCTTACAAATTATTTTGTCAAAATTCAATTCTTTCAGAAAAAATTTGTACATTAAAGAGGATGTATAGCCCACTAGTTTTAAAGTATGAAGAATTAAATCACAAAACATGGAAAAGATTGCATTTTGTCAAAAACTAAAATTTTCGCTAAGGAAAATTTTGAAAATCTCTATTCTTTTGACAATAATTTTCGACAATTGTTGTGGCATAAAGTTTGGTGGGTGGACAAAATAATTTGTGAAAATTTAGAATAGAGTAGATGTTTGCACCTAGTTGTGAGTAATTAAACTAGTGTAGTAAAAATGGACGATTGTGAAAATAATTAAAAATAGTTGTCGTTGTCTACTCCAATTTTTACGATTTGAAAAAATAGTTGAGCTTTTTTTATGAGATGTCATTTTTATAGTTTGGCAAAAGTAAGTTTTAATGAAAAAGAGGAAAAGTTTGAAGCTTTTAATTTTTGGAAGCAAAATGAAATGATGAGGCCAAACCATTTCTTAAATCATGGAGTAGGTAAGGATTACTACCTAGGAAAGACAGGGAGTAATTTGAAGCTATAAAGTGGATAGCAGGAATTGTTCTGGAATAACAATGAAGTCCCGTAGAGTGCATAAGCACTATAGAACTAGGTTGTTGCTTGGAAAAGACAATTAGTACACAACAAGGACTAGTTTTGACAAGTAGATGGTAATGGGCAAGGAAGTTGTTTAGATCATGTGGTTTGGACTTTTCTTTGTCAACGAAGACATAGTCCTAGGATTATTAGCCCTTGGTAGTAGCTGTGTAGTGTGCTTGTTTTCCAATTTTAGTTTTAAAAGAACTAGAAGGCTTAATCAAAATCATACTTAGATCGGTTGATTAAATAAAATAAGCTAAGGAAAAAGGCGATGACATAACTAAAAGAAAACAAACAATAATGACAATTGCAAAAGCAAAGTAACAAATATGAAAATTGAGAAAAATGGAAAATTTTCTGAAATTGAAAAAGATGGAATTTTTCAGAAGTATGTTGGAAAATAATTTTCTTATGTAAACTATGTTTGGATAGGGAGATAGGAAATCTTTGTGTAATAGTTGCATGAAATCCAAGTACAGATAGAAAAGGTACATTAAAGGAAAACAGATGATGTGAAATTTTCTGTTTTCCACCTTTTTATAACATAAGAAATCGAATTCAGAAAATTAAACTTTTTATAATTCACAAATTTAAAGTTTTTTGGTAGGGTTTGGATGCAAAAATTGAATGAACTACATTCTTGCTCTGTTGGAGTGTAGGAAAATTGGATGAAAAAGTATTTTGATTTTTAAAATATTGCATTCATATAGAAATTGCAAATATATTTAGGACGTGTGCATCATATTTTCAAAAAGATTTTCAATAAAATTTGCATCTACATAGGAGGTACTGCTTAGGCATTCATTTCATTCATGTATTATTATGTTGTATTACACTTTGCAAGTGCACAAATGGTTGCAAAATTGATGTACACATGATAGTCATAAATTGTGCGAGGAATTACTTAATTTTACCCTTACAAAATTTCGGGGATGAAATTTCCTAAAGGTGGGAGAATGTAACACCCCACATTTTTAATTAACTAATAAAATAAAATTGAAAAGCTTTGGTTATGGATGTTAACGATATTTTTCGTCAACATTGGAGATAGGTCTATAGAAGTGGACCTAATGGAAAAGCAGGGTTATTTAGTTTCCACGAGGTTGAGTTAGTTCATCGTTTCCTAGATATCAAGGTCTAAAGCCCAAGAAATTAGTTACTCTTCCCTCAAATGGGTAAGCATCACGCTTAAGCGACTTAAGAACCAACAGTTATCTTGGAACAATGGTTCCCTAAGCAAATTCCTTGGTAGAAGGCTAAATGGCTTGTAGGAAGAAATTTTTCAATAAATTTGCAGAAGGGTCTAAACTTGAGTAGGAATCATAACCATGTAGAAAGCATAAGGTATGTTGCATAGGAAATAATTAAGAAAACTCATAAGAAACTCATAAGAAATATGCTAAGTATTGATCTACTCTTTATTGATCTTGGATTTGGAGTACATAAGTGATTACAATAGAAATCCTGAAATTGATTTAGAAATTAGGGTTTACCCTAGAGGAAAAGAGTACAAGAATGAGAAATGAAGAATCGGCCCAAAAAATGAGACCCCTGGAGTCTTATTTATAGACAAATCGGGACCCCTTTTGCTCTTGGGCCAGCAAAGACCCCCGTTGGCCTCTTTTCCTTCTAGTTCTGGTTGCTTTGGCTCTTAGCTGCTCTTTTGGCTTTGTTTATTGCTTTTTAAGGTGTCAGTCTTGGCTCTCGGAGGGATTGTCTCGGTCTTTGGAGCTTTCCTCTGACGTGGGGGCTTTCCTCTGATATTATTTCATTTTTTTGTATCAATACCAAGCTTGCTGTTATTGATAGCTTTATGGAATGGATATAGGCTTCGGGCTATAGTCTTTTGGCTATGGGCTTCCGGATATGGTCCTCCGGCAATGAGCTTCCGGTCGTGTTGTTAAGCCATTATGACGCGTGCCTTTCTATTTCAAATGTGTTGCTTCGAGGTTCATCGCCCTTTCTCGGTATCAATGCTAAGCGGATTTGTGTAAATAGCTTGTCTCTCTTAGGAGTTTTGACTTGCCTTTCGGTAGATCCCTAAAGTATGCTGTGGCTTTTCGAAGGGATGCTTCCGGTATTTCACTGGTTGTCTACTGAGGCTTCCTTTCAGTGATCACCAAATTGGGGTTTCGGTAGTTAGCTTCCGGATAGCTTCCTCATGTTTTGAGCTCTATGCTCTTTGATGCTCTCTCCTTTCGATGTATCAGTATTAAGCAAGTTAATACCAATAGCCCTTTCGTCCTTCTAGGTCTCAGTTTGTAGGATTTCTGGTCTTTCTCTTCATCGGCTTCCGGTTTAGGGTGACTTCCCGTTAGTTTCCCTTCGTGCTGGAATTATCCTACCGGTATCCTTTCTTCACAAAGTATCTGAGCTTTCTTCTTTAATGATGGTGTTGGTTTCCTGGCTTTCAGGTTGTTCTCTTATGCAATTGACGGTTCGTTACCCCTTCACCGATAGCCTGTATTGGTGTTAATTTTGGTAGTAACATTTTCCCTCCCTTGTGAAGGGGTAATTTCTACTTTCCAAGTCAAACTTTGATGCTCATTCGACATTTCAACTCCTTGTCTCTTGATCTCACTCGATCGAACCCGTTGATCGGTTCTTGCTTGTATGGCTTGGATCAAAAAAGATAATTTGATATGGGTATTACCTCCTATTCTCCTTCATCCCTTTACCTGCAACATTAATTACTAAAACGAGATTACTGTTCTTTAAGAATTACCAAAGCTTTTCGAGAATCTCATATTCAATCCTCTATAAGTATTCTTACTTCAATTATAAGTAGAAATTTAAGCTAAGCACTTAAATCAATTCATGTTTTGCATGTTAAATACAAGTTATTTAATCATAGGCAATTTAGATAACGATGCATGGCGAACCAAACAAATATTCTATCCCCCTAGTGTAATTTCTTGGCGGTTCGAAATGCACAATTTTCATAAGGAAGGTCATTCACTTTTACAAAGTGATAATTTATGCCTCTGGTGCCAGTGAACCCATCATCACTGTTATCATTTCGTTTGCTCCAATTTTAACGACACCAATTCCTGTATTCGTTTAACATGTAAGTGTCGAATTAGTCTGAAAACGGTGAATCATCCGAAAGGGTTGTCAAAGGGATGGTTCCTTTTCAGTTTTGGTGTCCATAAAATTTAAGAGCTCTGTTTCCATAACTTTTCGATTATGATTTCACGTGTACCGGACCCGAAGGCCAATCAGGATTTCGGTGATGACTTAGAATCACTTGGTCCATGTTTAGCCGTTACCAATTTTTTTTTTTTTTTTTGAAATTTAATCCTTTTGGCACCTTCTTTAGCTTCTTTTTGTTTTTGGTGCTGGGATGACCAATTTTATCAACACTAAGGGCTTGATTGTTTCTAAGTGAATGTAAACCATGCATAAACTCTGTCCAGGTTAATATTTAGGATTAACTTAATAAGCAATAGTTTTGATTCCTAACATTAGTAGGTTTACATGTTGTTTACCTATTCCGTATAAATAGATGTGGTATTATTGCATATGTTATGAAATTATATCACCTAGCAGTACTATGTCTGATAAAAAGAGCTCTGGTCAACCAAAGTCTGGTGTTTCTAGCACCTTTCGAAAGAAGAAGCCATTCACTTTAAAGGAATCTCTTATTACTTCTCAAGATGAAGTAAATTCCATCCTCGACAGCTTTAGGATGTCTGATGTGGAAGCCGTTCCTACCACTAATCGGGATAATATCAGAAATCTTCCATAAGGTTACTTCGCATATTCTTCCATTCACATTTGGCATGCTTCTTTCCCTTTCTAGCTTTTATATCTCGACTCTTACGGGATCTAGGAATTGCACCTATCCAACTTCTGTCGAACACCTATACTTTACTTTTATGTCTTGAGGTTATGGAACTCAAATCGGGCCAGGCTTCTCTTAATTCCAAACTTATTCAGCACTTGGTACGGTTTTCGAAGGGGACAGACTCTCTTATCTTGCATGCCAATCCTTTAAAGAAAATTATTCGCGATAGTATTAGTAAGACCAAAACCCTAGGAAGATCAGTTCTTTTTCATTAAATGCCCTATCGGTATTTCAGGTGATTTTGCAGATTTTGGTGTGTCCCCTTACTTTCTCACAAGTAACCATACTTTTCCTAGGCTTTGTCTGACCTTACTTTCTTCCTAGATCCTGCTTCCACGAGAGTTGCTTTAACGGAGAGTGAGTCTCGCGAACTTGAAATTATTTCTATAGCATTTTAAGAGCCACAGAGTCGATCAGACTTGTCGTCCTTGGACAAATTGTGTCAATATAACCTTCTCCCTGATGGGCAAAAGATCTTAGGGCGTCCACCTATCCATTTCTTAGGATCCAAGCATTTGACTTTAGGTTCGAATGTATTTACTATTTTTTTTCCTTTTTTTCCAAGTATTCTGATTGGGATTGCTACTTTCTTTTTGGAGCAGCTTTAATTTGTAAGATATTCCCCCCTTAGTTTACCTTTGTATTTACATTTGACCAGAGGCCTCGGCTTCTGAAATTGTTACTCCCACCGATGCTCTAGATCAATCCACTGTCGTTGCTATCAAGAGGTTGGCTGAATCGACCGTTGAGCTACCAACTAAAAGATTGAAATATGACGCTTCTGTTTCTCTTGCTCAGGATACTGATGTTAAGATTGCTGAAGAAGAAATTCCTTATTCCACAACATCTGTTGTTGATTCTACTGTTATTACTATTACTGCCTCTCCTGAAGATATCTTTGGTCGTGAGCGTGAGGGTCACTTTTTATCGTCAACCCTTCCAAGTACCTTAGAAGTGGACAAGCAAGCCATAACCAAACTTCTACTTCTAAACATGGCCACCCGCCAAGGTCTCCTATGCCAACCATGAGTTTTGATGATCTTGTAAAGCTCGCATTTTCTTCCCCCGAAGTTACGAAACTTTCGTTACCTTCCACTTCTTCAGACGAAGAGGGTATTTATCGGCGTCTAGTCAAACAACAGTAATCAGTATAGATTTTCCCTCTTCAACCTTTCCCTTATCTTTAATTTGTCATGATGGTTGATCGGATTCTATTTCTTTCTTAAATTACTAAAAGATGGCTCTTGTCTAAAATAATGCCTTCCTTACCTTCTTCCAAGGTTACTCGACTTCAGGAAGCGAACGCGGCTTTAAGTGATGAATGCGAGATGTTGAAGGCTTCCCTTGAGCATACCGAAGCAGCTCTCGAACAGAAGGGGAAGGCGAAGAGTCTTTTAACTGAGCAAGTTTGGACCATCGAGCACCAAGTAGCAGAGAATGTGGTTAGTCATGCTGATGAACTCAAGAGGAAGGACAAAGAAGCTTTCTCATGTGGAGCAGGTAATTTATGAGGCCCAGAGCAGAATCTCAGACTTTTTGCAAGTTCATCTTCCCTAGATTAAGACTGAATGCTATGAGGATGCCTTATCTCATGTATTTTTTGATAACCTTTGGATTCTTCTCGAGATGCAATTCACTACCATCCCTCCTTTCATTAGGAATAGGGTCATGGAAAGGGTCAATTTGGCCAAGCAAGGGGTCAAGGTGCCAAAGAAGGACAAGTTCAAAGTTGAAGATCTCCTATACATTGAGGACATTTCTGACAACTCTAGTGATGAAGAGGAACATTCATCTTTTGTTGATGATGATGGAGGCGATGATAGTAATGGTCCTGATGGTGATGACCAACGAGATGGGCATGATAAGGAAGGGAGTGATCCTCCTACAGCTGCTGCGGTCTCACATGATTTTGCAAGGAACAATCCTGATTTTGTAGGCACTCGTGCTGCTCAAGACTCTAATGCTCCTGCAGCCAAGGAAAGTGGTACTTCTGAGCCTTTAGTAAGAGAACATCTTACCCAACCTAAGGTTTCTCTCTCCCAAGTATAGATTTTATTTTTGCAATTTTTTTTGCTTTCTCAAGTACATGACAGTAACAAGTTTCCTGTCATTACATTAAATAGCCAAAAGAAATATTGTCTCACAACTTAGATCAAAATTAGATTAAAAAATAGAAGGAAATAACTCGAACCCATATAAAGCCAGGAAGGTTGTTAAAAGAATATAATTATTTATCTCGGAAATATCATGATCCGGTGAAGAGCGCTTTTGAGCTCATGTACTGCAAGGAGCACGAGGCTGCACCCAGACCAAGGAAAGCTAACAAGCATATGGAAGCCCTTTAGGAGGAAAACAAGGAGTTGATGACCTTATTTTGGATGTTGATTGAGGATAGAGATATCTTAGTTAACTTCTTGTATGAATTTTGTTAACGATATTTTCCATTAACACCGGAGATAGGTCTACGAAAGTGGACCTAAGGGGACAACGGGGTTATTTAGCTTTCGCGAGTTTGAGTTAGTTCACCGTTTCCTAGATATCAAGGGTTAGAGATCAAAAGATTAGTTACTCTTCCCTCAATGGGGTGAGCATCACGCATAAGCAACTCTGAAACCAACAGTTATCTTGGGACAAGGGCTCCTTAAGCACAACCCTTAACAAAAGGCTAAATGGATTGTAAGAAGGGGTTCTACAAGAACTCTGGGGAATGATCTAAGTTTGAGTAGGAACCTGTAGCCGAGTAGGGAGTCTATACTAAGTTGCATAGGAAATAGCTAAGAAATCGCATAAGAAACTCATAAGAAAATATGCTAAGTGTCGATCCGCTCTTTATTGATCCTTGATTTAGAATACATGAGTGATTACAATAGAAATCCCCAAATTGATTTAGAAATTAGGGTTTTGCTCAGGAGAAAAGTGTACAAGAAAGAGAAATGAGAAATCGGTCTTCCAAATGAGACGCCTTGGGTCTTATTTATAGACAAATCGGAGCCCCTTTTTCTATTGGGCTAGCAGATGCCTCTGTCGGTCGCTTTTCCCTTTGGTTCGGGAAGTTTTGGCTCTCAGCCACCTTTTTAGGCCTTGCTTGTTGCACTTTAAGGTGCTGGTTCTGGCTCTCGGAAGGATGGTCCCGGTCTTTGGAGCTTTGTTTGAAAACAACAGAAAATAAATAAATAATAGTTTTTTATAATAAATGAAAGCAATTAGGAAGTACTAACATAAGCTGGATTAATAATCATCAATAGCCAAACATATTTATATAGATCTAACTCATGTTTCTATCACAAACATCAAACAACAATAATTAGGTTTTTAGAAACAAACATGTAAATAACGACAAGCATAGCCTATGCAGGAGCTAAGCTCTCAAACAACCATAAGCTATCAGGACAGTCACTACTTTATTTCTAAAACCCTAAAAATTAGATCTAAATCTGAAAGCGTTAGATCGAACTCGAATATACTCTGTGAAGGAGCATAGCTCTTAAACGACACAGAATATGAAGGTTCAGATCTAAATCTTGGTTCAGATCCAGATTTATATGCATAAAGGCCTAATCTATTTGGCTATGTGATACATATCGAATCTAGTCTATAAGCGTCATCACCCCCTAATTAAAGGGGATTATCTAAACATAGCTAAACAAAAAATAAGGAAGAAGAAAAGAACAAACATAAATAAAATAAAACTAAAACTAAAGAGATAAGGAGGAATAGTTTTATTCCAAGAGAAGAGTTTACAGAATAAATCCTAAGATAATTCTAAATGAAAGAGATACAGTGTATTTTTAGCTACCATGACCAAGACTAAGTGGCCAATTACAAGATGTGGGACAAAAGTCCTTTCCCAAATAATAAATAAATCAATGTGAACACATGTGAATAGACATGCAAATGTCATGGAAAAATAGCTTGCGGGCATCAAACGGCATCAACTTCAATCGTTTTGAGCATGAATAAGAACTCCATAACATCTGAGACAAATGATCTTTATGAAAAGGCTTTGAACCTTGAATTTAAAATATGCGGCAAAAGGTGGTTGAACAGTAACATTTCTTCAGGTCTTCATGCTTTAAGCCAGCTCTCATAATCAACGCTCTTCTTGCACCAATTCTTCAAGCTTTTCAACAATTAAGTGCATCAATCCATTCATATTAAATAATCTGAAAACACAACTATAAATACACAGTATCAATTATTTTTAAGAGAAAATAAGATAAATTAGTGTATAAAATATACACATTTACGTGTATATCAAATACCCCCACACTTATCTTTTTATTTGTCCTCGAATAAACTAAACTAAGATATGTCACACTTTCGTAGGAAAAACGATTACATTTAGTGTATGCGACAAGCCATTAAACCCCTAGGTGTCCCTAGTAGGACGAGTGTTGTCTCGTGAGGGTTTTCAGCGGATACTACCCACAAATCCAAAGCGGGTTACGTACGCTGATTAATCAAATAATATATTTAAGGTCTTTTAAATTCCAAGGACTTTACCTAACTTCAATAATAGCGATTTAGTCCTAAATTGGCCAACCCATTAATGGTGCAAAAATGAATAAAAAATTTAAAGCTAAACGTAATTCCTTGATAACACTGTTTTTACCTTGAAGATTAAGAGCGTGTTGTCAACCAAAGTTTTACACACTGACAATGTGCATCCAATCATTTATTTATTCTTTTTTTTTAAATAATTTTGCACCAGTGTAACTGTTATGTATTGGATCTGAGTTATGCACAGATAAAAGAGAATTTTGTAAGTTCTAAACATATTATATATAAGAGGCCAAGTGTATCGGTTGAACATCAAGCTACAAAAGATAAAGTAATACTAAGGCACAAATGGAAGTTTTGCATCCTTTCATCTCCTCTACTACAATCCTCGCTTCTAAGTACGGTATGATGGATGTGGATGGAATGGAAATGAATGCTTTATAGTCAAGAATGATGAATGATTATTTTATTCTTAGAGATTTTCTCTTTATTGCATTTTCCCCCTTTTTTTTCTCTTTTTTTTTGAAAATGCTTGATGAATGATAAGTGGAGATTGAATGGAATGATACCGTACATTATTTCATTTGATTCCTCCTCTACTAAGCGAATCATAACCAACACTTCATGAAAGGAAAGTTTTTGTGCCCTAGTTACTCTACTTCTATAACCCTAATTCAACACATAAATCTAGATCAATGCTATATAAAAAGCGGAAAGGAAAGATAAACACGGTTTCGTAAGATAGATAACCCATATCAAATAAGATGTGGTATATGGTTATTCTACCTTAAAACAAATACGGAGTGGGTAGTGTAATATTGGTATAAAAAGTGATGTTTTAACCTTTTAAATAAATCAGTAAAATGTTTCTTATGTATACCAATACAAGATAAACATGTCGAAACATGGATGTAAATTGAATAAAACTTGGGTTTGAATAATGTGGGGGTATCGAAGAAGAACGCTACAATGAGTCATTTCTCCTTAAGTGGGCCAAGTGGAATTTAGAACTTACAAGTTTAAAAATTTTGAGTGAAAAACATATTATGCATGAAAAAGAACTCGGAAAATCCAACAAACGTAGGTGCAAATTCATTTTTATTTGATTCTTTTTTTTACTTGCACATTCTAACATGTATAACAAGGGTTGACACGCTTAATCTAGAACACGACTGACGTCTGCACAATCTCAGGCTAGCATCTTAAAAAGACACATTATGACTCAATGAATAATTAATGTTCATTCCCATAACCCAACAATTCAACTTATCAATAAAGAACCAAGGTGTTATTTATGAATTTTAAGTTAATCCTTGTTCAACGAATGACCTAGTTCATAAAATATGATTGTTGATGTAATGTAAATTCCCCCCACACTTAAGTGTGACTGTGCCCTCACAATCGTTAATCAGACATATTTTAGTGAAAGGAAATTATTTAACAAGAAAATATTTACATATGTACAAAAGATGGTTAGTGCGTCTTACCGATTGTAATGTGGCTCATTGAGGACCATGCGCTCCTCCTCTTAGTTGGGTATTGGTTCTAAGTAAGGTTTAAGGCATTGAACATTGACCTTATAAGATGATCCATTGGTTGGATTATAAATTTCTACCGCACCATACGGAAAAATGATTCGCATAGTGTAAGGTCTTATCCATCTAGATTTTAACTTACCCGGAAATAAATGCAATTTTGAGTCATACAGCAGGACTTCTATGACCTGGCATGAAAATTTTACCTAAAATTGATTTATCGTGAAAAACTTTCGTTCTGTCCTTATAAATTCATTAATTTTCATAGGCATCATTTCAAATTTCATCAAGTTCATTAAGTTGAAGATTCCTAAGTTCACATGCTTTCTCCAAATCAAGATTTAAAGTTTTTATTGCTTATAACACCGTATTTTCTAGTTCAACTGGCAAGTGACATGGCTTACCAAAAATCAACCATTAAGCGGACATACCTAAGTTTGTTTTGAAAGCGGTGCGGTAAGCCCAAAGAGCGTCGGTTAACTTTTAGGACCAATCTTTACGATTTCGATTCACATTTTCTCAAGGATTTTTTTAATCTGCCTACTCGATACTTCAACTTGCCCACAAGTTTGAGGATGGTAAGGAGTGGATAACTTACGGGTTATTGAATACTTTCTCATGAGGGTTTCAAAAGAACGATTACAGAAGTGTGTGTTGAGTCAACGGTTTCAATGCTTAATTTTGATTAATGACAAATAGGAGTTCTTGATTGACAAAAAAGAAGAATTGATGTCTTCAAAGGTTAGAAGTTGATTATTTGGAGTCTTTTATGTTAAAATCTATCCTCAAATAATCATACTTCTTATCACTTTCAAAAATATGCATGAAAACTCATTTTTTGGTGCATGTTGACAAAAAAAACCTGTCAACAAGTTATTTTTAACCTGTCAACAGGATTTCAAAAGAAACCTGTCTACCTGTTAAAATTAACCTGTCAACGGTTTTTTTTTTTTTAAATAACAGTCAAAAACCTGTCTACCTGTAATTTTTACCTGTCAACAGCTTTTCATAATAACAAAGCAACATTCTGAAAAGTCATCTTCCTTCTTGAAGGGTTGCATCCATTTCTCTTCATTAGAGATCAATTCTTTTGATTGCAACTCTTCACCAATAATTACATCTTTTCAATCACTATAAATACATCGTGATTCATTCATCCAAATTACCCGAATTTCACTCTCTATTCTCTGATCTATCTTGCATTATTATTTGGCATTCAAAAAGCACTCAAAATCATTATATTATCGTTTGAATCTCCAAGCATATTTAATACACTTGTGATTCAACGATAATCCACTTCTGAATCTTCGCTAACATCAAATTACATTTGAGGATAATATTATAGGAAGGGTGTACTCAATTATTGACTAATCAGTGTTGAAACAAGAACACATTCAGAAGTCAAACTCTTGTAACTGTTGAAGTCCTGTGTGGGTAAGCTTGTAGCCCGTGAAATCAAGTGGGTAAGTTTGTGGCCCGTAAATCAAGTAGTGTTGTATACCTGTTCCTCCGTGTGAAGTGAGGTTGTTAGTGAAAATCCAGAGAGAGGTCTGGGACTGGACATAGGACGGTGCTCCGAACCAGTATAAAAATCCCTGGTGTGATTTTTCCTTTTTACTGCATTTACTATATTTACTTATTTGCGATTAGCTATTACTTTATACTTGAATATTGTTTGTCATATTACACGATCCTTGTTTGTATTATACTCGGCATGTACACACATACATCTTTAGCTGGTATCAGAGCACGGTCATCTCATAACCGTAACACAGTTATTTGATATATTCTAGTAATATGGCAAATAACCCAAGTAGTAGCACAAACACCACTTACACTGAAGGTCAATCGACATAAAGACCTCCCTTCTTCAATGGTCTTAACTATATTCATTGGGCAACACGTATGGCTTTTTACATGCAATCAACTAGCTATGATGCTTGGAATGCTACTCAGAAGGAAATAGTAAATCCAACAACTGAGTATACAGAATGGACGGCTGCTGAGAAAACTGCAGCAACTGTAAATGCAAAAGCAATGAATATGTTGTTTTGTGCATTAGATCAAAATGAATATTACCGTGCTAGTATCTGTACCACTGCATATCAAATTTGGCAATCGCTAAAAACCACTCATGAAGGTACTAACAAGGTTAAACAAGAAAAAATAGCTATGTTGAAAAGTCAATTTCAAAATGAAGCCAAGTGAAACAATCAATGAGATGTATTCACGGTTTCAAACCATTCATCATGCACTTATTGGATTAGGGCAAAAATATTCTGATTTTGATGTAGTTTCAACAGTCCTACATTCTTTGACTAATGAATGGGAAGGAAAAGTATTAGCAATAGAAGAAGCTAATGATCTTTCCACCATGAAGCCAGATGAACAGATAGGAAATCCTATGTCCTATGAAGCTAACCTGTAGGCTAGAAAAGAACAAAAAGAAGAAAAGAAAAATGTAGCATTTCATGCCGAAAAGGATGAAGACATCTCAGATTCTGAAGATGAAGATCTAGCATTCATTACAAAAGGATTCAAGAAATTCTTAAAGCGACGAAAGGCTAGTCGTTACAACAGAAAGAAGTTCGGATCAAATAAACCATCTTCATCAAATGTAGAATGCTTCAACTGTCACAAGAAGGGACATATGCAAAAGGATTGTCCGGAGCAAAAGAAGAAGGCAAAAAATGAAAAATTCAAACACAAGAAGGACAAGTCAAAGAAACGAGCATTTTCAGTAACATGGGATGATTCAGACTCATCTTCATCTGATAGTGAAAGCGACTCAGATGATAAACAAGCAAATGTATGTTTTATGGCGAAAGAAGATGAGGTACAAATTCCTTCTTTTGAAGAAGTTCTTGATATAAATGCTGAATTGATATATAAATTCAAAGATATGAAACGACAATGCAAACAAGCTCAAGCAGACTTACGTAGAGCAGAGTTGGAGCGTGATATGCTAAAAGACGAGAAGAAAATATTAGAGGAGGAACTTGAAAAATTTCAAGAGTCATCATCTAATATTAATTCTCAATTAACTCTTTTGAGTCAAGAAATTGAAACTCAAAAAGAGAAAAATGATGCTCTTACTGCTGAAAATCATGAGCTTAAGGCAAAAGTCAAAATTCTAGACCAAGAAAAAGCTAGCTTACAAACTAAGTTAGATGACATTACTCAAAATGTTTCTAACTTCAATAAAGGTCGAGAAAATTTGACAAAGATTATTGAAAGTTCACAGTCTGCTACAAATAAACATGGTTTGGGGTATAAGAAACAAGATACCAAGAAACATCTTGGTAATAAAAGAAAGAAAAAGGTGCAAGAAACTAAAGCTAAGAAAAATCTTAGTTTATTATATTCCAAACCAAAATCAGTTGAGAAATTTCAAAAGAAAAATATCAAGAATATTAAAATTTGGGTTCCTAAAACAAATAACAATTTAATTAGGAACATGTACATTCAAATTTTTTTGAATATTGTGCATCATAATTCCAATTATTTATATAAAGGGGATACCGGACTCATACGGGTTTGGACTCCTAAGACCTGACTCTTAGCACCCTATAAAAAGTGGGTACCATGATCTTAATTCTATTTTTTGCAGGTCCCACTTAAGAAAAGAGGAAAGTGGATACTGGACAGTGGTTGCTTGAAGCATATGACTGGAGACAAGAGCTTATTAACAAATATCACTTATTCAGATGGTGGCTCTGTCACTTTTGGAGATAATTCAAAAGGCTATATCATCGGCAAAGACGATGTGAGCAATTATGGTACATCTAACTTACCTCTTATTACTAATATCATGCTAGCTAAAAACTTGAAACATAATTTACTAAGTATTAGTCAACTGTGCGACAAAGGTTTTATCATTTCTTTTTTGGATAATAAATGTAGTATTTTAGATAAAGATCGAAATCTAGTTTTTGAAGGTTATAGAGACAAAAATATCTATATTCTGAATATGAACATCAATCATAATTCAGATATGTGTCTTGTAGCAAATGATAATGATCCATGGCTATGGCACAAACGTTTCTGTCACATAAACTTCAGAACTATTGACAAGCTAGCCAAAATGATCTAGTTAAAGGACTACCCAAAATGAGCTTTACGGTTAATAATATTTGTGATGCAAGTCAACTAGGAAAATTGACTAAATCATCTTTCAAATCCAAGAAAGTCATATCAACGTTACAACCACTTGAGTTATTACATATGGATTTATTCGGACCAACACAGGTTCAGTCAATAAATCATAGTCGGTATGTGTTTGTAATTGTTGATGATTATTCTCGTTATACATGGGTAATTTTCTTGAAAAATAAAAGTGACACTTTTAATCATTTCAAATACTTCGTCAAAATAATTCAAAAGTCAAAAGGACTTAAGGTTAAGAATATAAGAAGTGATCATGGCGGAGTGTTCGAAAATAATGAAATTGAACATTTTTGTACAAAGGAAGGTATCAATCATAATTTTTCGTTTCCTCGAGCTCCACAACAAAATGGAGTTGTAGAGCGGAAAAATCGGACTTTACAAGAATGTGCAAGAACATTATTAAATGGATCCACTTTACCAAAACATTTTTGGGCAGAAGCTGTTGCAACTGCGTGTTATGTTTTGAATCGTGTATCTATTCGACCTCTCACGAAAAATACATCTTATGAGCTATTTAATCAGAAAAAGCCAAATATCTCATATTTCAAAGTTTTCGGTTCTAAATGTTTTATTTTAAATATGAAAGACCATCTGGGAAAATTTGATCCAAAATCCGATAAAGGTATATTTGTCGGATATTCGGAACGAAGCAAGGCCTATCGTATATTCAATAAGAGAACTAAAACTATTGAAGAATCACTTCATGTATCTTTTGACGAATTCTATAAGCCATCTCATAATATATCAGTTGACGAAGAAAATGTAGTCACTAATAACCCTACCATCACAAATAATGACTCTGACTCAGAAATTATTGAAGATATTCCTCAACCTGCTTTGGCACCTTCTCCACCTAGATTTAGATCTCCTCCAAGAATACTAAGAGATCATCCGGTTCAAAATGTTATTGGAGAAGTAACCTCACAGATTAGGACAAGGAGTCAACTTAATCAAATGGGTCATGTTGCATTTATTTTGAATATCGAACTGAAAAATCCTAAGGAAGCTGCTACCGACGACTACTAGATCATTGCCATGCAAGAAGAGCTAAATCAGTTCGAGCGCAATGATGTATGGGAACTTGTTCCAAGGCCAACTGACCAATCGGTTGTAGGAACTAAATGGGTTTATAAAAATAAGGCTGGTGAACAAGGGAATATCACTAGAAATAAAGCACGTTTAGTAGCACAAGGTTATAATCAAGAAGAAGGTATCGATTATGAAGAAACATTCGCACCTGTCGCAAGACTAGAGGCTATTAGAATTTTATTATCTTTTGCTTGTCATCACAATTTTAAATTATATCACATGGATGTCAAGAGTGCATTCTTAAACGGGTTTATAAAAGAAAGAGTATATGTTGAATAACCTCCTTTATTTAAACATGAAAAATATCCTGATCATGTATTTTAACTTAAAAAGGCTTTGTACGGCTTAAAACAAGCACCACGTGCTTGGTATGAACATTTACGAAGTTATCTTATTGATTCGGGTTTTCATATAGGGAAGGTTGATCAAACATTATTTATTAAACATTCGCAAAAAGACATATTGGTTATTCAAATATATGTGGAAGATATAATTTTTGGATCAACAAATGAAAAACTTTCTAAAGAATTTGCAGATGTTATGACCAAAGAATTTGAAATGTCACATATGGGAGAATTATCATACTTTCTTGGTCTTCAAATTAAACAACTTCCGAATGGTATTTTCAAAAATCAAGAAAAATATTGTGGAAATCTTGTTAAAAGATTTGGACTTGGAAATACTTCCGGAAAAACTACTCCTATGAGTACATCTACTCATCTTGAAAAAGATGAGAATGGAAAAAGTGTAGACCAAAAGACATATCGTAGTATGATAGGTTCTCTTTTATATTTAACGGCTAGTCGTCCTGACATTATGATGAGTGTTTGTTTATGTGCACGATTTCAAGCCAATCCTAAAGAATCACACTTATGAGCAGTGAAACGTATAATTCGTTATCTTAATAATACCAAAGATTTTGGTGTTTTATATCAAAAAGATTGTTCATTTGAGTTAGTATCATATAGTGATGCTGATTTCGGAGGATCTCGAACGGATAGAAAAAGCACAAGTGGTACGTTCCATTTTATTGGAAAATCACTTGTCTCTTGGTTTAGTAAGAAACAAAATTGTGTTTCACTTTCGACGTGTGAAGCGGAATATATATCAGCGGCTCTTGCATGTACACAAGTTTTATATATGCAACAAACACTTAAAGACTTTGGAATAAATTTATCAAATTCAATCATATATTGTGATAACGCAAGTGCGATAAACTTATCCAAAAACCCGGTTACCCACTCTCAGACTAAACATATCGACATTCGACATCATTTTTTGAGAGATAATATTGAAAAAGGAAATATAAATCTCGAATATGTAAGCACGGAGAATCAACTAGCTGATATATTTACCAAGCCTCTACTCGAATCAAGTTTCATAAAATTACGTAAAGAGCTAGGCTTATTATCTAGAAAGGAACTTGAAAATTAAACTGTATATTTTAAACGTTGCAGAGTTCTTTTCTATCTAATACAAATAGTTATTACTTAACTATTTTCTCTCCTAAAATAAAGTGTTATTTTGTGGTGAGATTAATATGGACCTCTTCTAAAAATAAAAGTAGTCTTATATATACCTCTTTGTTGAGTGCTTTCTGAATTCATCCTCTCAATCTTAATTCATATTGTAATGGCTCATATTTGCTACGAATGCGCTCGAAGATCACACATCACCATAACTAGCTCCGAATCAGACGAGCACTACTCCCCGAAGATACCGGAACATCCTCCTGGTTTCCATCAAAACACACGTACACCTGGCACCACACCTAACTCAAAACGTTGCAAGAAAGCGTTATTTTGTTCTCCACTACACAAGAGAAGATATATGAGATACACCATTATCAAAAGCATTAAGTTGATCTCCAAAGGGAGATGTATTACGAGCAGAAGTTAATAGCTTCTCGGCTCATGTATCTTGAACAAATAGCTTCATTCTTCTGTAGCTCTAATAAGCACAACATTCATGAGCCCACACATATGCCATCGTCATCGAGAACACCAAATACATGGGATAGGAATTTCAGTAAAAATGAAGGTGCAAACGATAAATATTCTCCTTGGGAACCTCGGAAATAAATCTATATCATATCTAAGGAGATCATTTATATTGCTTTGTTATTTCTATATCTTATTCTTCATGTATAATTGTCTTTTATAATAATTTTTTTTGAGTTCATAATACTAATGAGAAAGTCAGAAAAATGAAGAACAAAAGAATCTATCGACTGCTGAAAACGTCCTGTCGACCGGTTTTATAACATTACAATCCAGAGAGATTATCGGTCGACCACCTCCATTTTTCCTGTCGACCGAATGTGCTTCAGATTCAAACCGAAAGAAAATAGGTCGACCAGTCCAAAAGTTGCTGTCGACCAGTTATGTTAATCTTTTATTTTTTTTAACCCGATACTTGATCTGTCGACCGCCCAATTCCTCGTTGTCGACCGATTTCTTCTCTGCCTTTAATTTATAGAACCCATGAAAAAAAAGGTCGACCGCCAATACATTCCTGTCGACCGATTTCCGCAAAAACAGTATTTTTTTAAAATACAGAAACATCGGTTCATACTCCAAACTCAAACACCATTTCATTCTTAACTCTTTTTAAATTCAAAAAAAAACCATTCCTCTCAACCCTAATTTCTCCACTTTCAATTTCTTCAATCTCCAATGCCTCCAAAGCAAAAGAAATCAAAAACATCTTCTTCCTCTTCAACCCTACAACCTATTGATTCACACATTAAACAGTGGTAAATGGATCCAATAGCTATTAGGAGATGGAACAAAATGAAAGACTATACTATTCATCAAGGATCATTTATCAATTTCTCTGATTTCTTTCTCTACGATGTTAAGACCTTTGCAAAGAGAGCAGGTATTGATTCTCTTCTTGACTTCGAAAAGAACAACCTTGAAATCAATCATATCATGATTAAGTTGTTCTACGCTAACCTCAACTTAGAGAAATTCAAAACGGAGAATTCATCAAATTGTTTCTGGTCCGTTGTGTGTGGAAAACATGTTTTTATCACAAAAGATAGGATGGCACAAGTTCTTCGTTCTGAAAATAGTGGTATTAAATTCTGTAACACCCCACCTCCGCCAGGGTGGCTCTTGCAAGCAACTCTGACTTTGGTGGGGCGTTTTTAAAACAAGGTAAACATGCATAATGATATAGCAAGGCAGGACATGACATATATATATGTAAATAAACAGAGTAAGTAGATAGATAAAACAACGGAAGAATTTTAAACCATTTCAAAAACAAGTCTGCTACATCATAATGTCAATTTCCCAAGTAAACAAGTCTAGTACATAAAATAACATCATCTGAAACTGAAAAGGAAAACATAAAAGTAGCTATCCCCAAAGTTGAAGAAACCATAGCGAGCTCAAGTCCAAAGCATACATGAGCTATCCAAGAAAGCAGCTAAGATCCAAGCTAGGCTCCTGTATTCCCTCCCTGAGAACCTGGGGGGGGGGGGGGGGGAAACGGAAGAAAAGAGGCGAAAGAAAACAGGTCAGTCAAAAAGACTGAGTAAGCCCTGCTACGATCAGTCTATAAACTAATAAAGTTAACATCATGATGGAAATTGAGATGATCATAGATAACAACATACTGGCATGGTAAATTAACTACAAGATAGATAGAGGTGTCATCGCATAAACAAGGTTAAGTTTTTGCACCACGGTGTACTAGCAAACCAACATAACAGGTATTGATCCCTTGGCCCAAGCTTTGACCCAATAACATGAAGTGACCTTAATATAAGGTCCAGCCCAACGGTCTAGTCGATCGGCTCCCTATAAACCTAACACGTCAAGTGTTGGTGTCCATATGGCCCACATATGGTTGTAGTTAGACTGTGCTGGGTCCACCTTTGGGTGTATCAAGCCCTCGGGTGTCAACCCCTGACACTTAAGCAATAATGCACAGCCCTAACCTACTGGTACCCGTGCCTCGAGTTTGTCCAACACCGGACTACGTGCACGTCCGTAGCCCGCCTGGACCTGCACCGCTGTACCACTCAGCCATCGCCTTTTTGGTTGCTTACATCCGTCCAGTAATCGTGCCCCGCCCTAGCCTAGTCCTCTAGGGTTGTGAATGATACCCAACTGGGATTACTGCCGGAACAGACCACGCTGCTAGGGTTTCTAAGAGGGTTAAGTGTGATTTAACCCTTCACTAATCATGGATTAATTGGTTAAGTGTAACCAACAGTTTACCACTTAACCCCATTTCAATCCCTCAAATCCCCAAATTGGTTAAGTATTAGTGGACCTTGACTTAACCCTAATCATGAGGCATTAATTAATTTAATGCACCTTAACCTCTCACATTAGACCTTGTTGTGGTTACTAGTTAGGCCAGGCGGGTCCGGGTAGGTTTACACCACAACTTAGTCTAACCTCGGGTTTTGGCGCCACATGACCAACTTCTCACATTGGGTCCTATCGTTTGTAGCCACTAGTTAAGCCGGTCGGTTCCGGGTAGAATTACGCTACAAACTCAACCCAACCTCGAGTTGGCCACACTTATATTTTCTAAGTGTCATGTCCACTTTATTTCAAAACATGATTACAAGTCAACAAATGCTTGGGTAGACCTAACTTAATAGGTAAATTCCCAAGGGGTAGACCTAACTTAATAGGTAAATTCCCAATCTTATATTTTCATGTATTTTAAGTTTACCCAAACCCCCCCAACGTCATTCTATCGCTTACATATTCGTAATAACGCATAAAGGATAGGAAGAGGGAACTTGGCATAACATATATGATAAACTTGCACAACAATCATGCATAACATGTTAGACTTGCACAACTTAGCATAGTGAACTTGCATATTACCATAAACATGCATAACTTGTCAAACATGCACAACTTGTCATTTTAAACCTGCATAAGCATGCATAACTTATTAAACATGCACAACTTGTCATTTTAAACTTGCATAAGCATGCATAACTTGTCAAACATGCACAACTCGTCATTTTAAACTTGCATAAGCATGCATAACTTATTAAACATGCACAACTTGTCATTTTAAACTTGCATAAGCATACATAACTTATTAAACATGCACAATATGGCATAATGAACTTGCATAAACATACATAACTCATTTAACTTGCAAATCATGGTATAGTGGACTTGCATAAACATGCATAACTCAATAAACTTGCAAATCATGGCTTAGTAAACTTGCATAAACATGCATAACTCAATAAACTTGCAAATCATGGCTTAGCAAACTTGCATAAACATGCATAACTCAATAAACTTGCAAATCATGGCTTAGCAAACTTGCATAAACATGCATAACTCAATAAACTTGCAAATCATGGCTTAGCAAACTTGCATAAACATGCATAACTCAATAAACTTGCAAATCATGGCTTAGCAAACTTGCATAAACATGCATAACTCAATAAACTCACATAAATCCCAACTTGCATCACATATTAACTTTAGAGTTTCTAAAATGAAGGTAAGAGGGCTTACAACTATTATGAAGACACAAATCTCCTAATAAAGATTGAGAAGCCCTTTTTATGCAACCATAAAACCCCAAAACAAAGCTCCAATAAGAAAACACCCGAAAACAATAGCTTAGCAAATAAAACTTGCAACTTGATGATGTATGCAAGCTAATGATCATTCATACAACTTAGAAATGCTTGTATGAACATCAAAATCTTCATAGGAATGATACATGAAGAGGTTGGAGGCTAGGGTTTTTAAGTGGAGGCCATTTGAGAAATCAATTTGACATAGTTTGGTTGCTAGAATGATTAATGGGGTTTTAGGGTAGGATTAGGGGCTTATTTATAGAAGATTAGAGTGTTTCTAGCCCTAGGATTAACCCTAGGATAGTTTAGGCCCATCAGATCTCGGAATTCTCTAGAAGCAAGCCACAAGACCCAGCCCAAATCAAAATGGTGCGCCAGGCAACATTGCCTGGCTACCCCCTGTCGACAGGGCTGTCGACAGGGCAGTCGACATGCTAAGACCCCTGTCGACAGGCCTGTCGACATGGGGTCCTGGGCGGGAATTTTTCCCGCCTGCGCCAGTCTGCCCTATCCCTAGTTTTTAATTTTAAAATTTAAATCTGTTTATACTTAAGAATTTTCTGAAAACTTCAATGGGCCTTAACTGGGTCATACGGACTCCGATTTTCGAAAACTCGGACTCTATTTCGCGTATTTTTCCGAGACGAACGCAATGGCATAGCCCGTTTCCCTTGATTCAGATTTTAGAATTAAATTCTGCCTCAATTTACATTATTACATGTTACTGAAAATACGGGTTGTTACATTCTCCCCTCCTCAAAGGATTTCGTCCCCGAAATCTTCAAGTTAGGAAGAACATATCCTACCATCCAACATCCATCTACTCAAAACATCATCCACGAGCAATCATTGTCCTTAAAGGATTCTAAATGTGGTATGAACATATGCAATAGTGTGTGTATATGTACTTACCTAATGCAAAAATCAGGCGGTTACTGATACAGTAAACCTCCTTAATGCATATGTATGTAAATCAGGCGGTTACTGATACAGTGGACCTCCTTAATGCATATGTATGTCAGTGAAATGAATCCATATGTATGCAAATTCCTAAATTCATAGTATCGATATGAGTGCACATAACATTCATCCATATGCAACATCCATGTGGTGGCACAACAAGTTTCAATCATGAATAAGCATAAACACTCATGCATATGCAACATGAAGAGTGTGCGAGCCGATCTAGTGCCTAATTGTGTATAATGCATCCATGAGTAACCACTTGCAAACACTTGTAACCACTTGCAACCACTTGCAACCATCAAGCATAACATGTTTCAAATACATGTTTCATCCAAAGGGTTTCTACCTAAGGTTCTCATGACAAGATAGACACGATAAACTAGATAAACTCCTTTTTGGATTACAAGAAATCCATTCAAACTTTGACATATAGTACTTACCGACGAGTCTTAACCCCCTTATGGAGTTTACAACAGAAATAAGATCGAGAATGGGACCGAGAGGATATATACAAGAGATAACTTGCAAGCAAGCTCCACAGGAAAACAAGGATCAAGGATGCACTCTTAAAAAGAGATATGATGCGCGTATCTAGTCTTCACTCTTCTTAGTCACGTTTCCTTGAGCTTAACTCCACTGTGCTTTGACTATCTTTCACTTCATGATTCCTTGGCTTCCTAACTCCTATTTCCCAAATTCGAGTTGGAACTCATTTCATTTTCGCCTCTCGTCTTTCTTTTCCACTTATTCTTCCTTCTGTATACTTGGCTTAATCATACTATAACCTCATGATTTCATGCAAGCTCTCCAAAATTCACTAGTGGATCCTGGATCTCGTCTATAAAGTGTTCCACGCAGCAGAATTTTTCTTGAAAATACCAATCCACGTTGCCAATTTCCCTTATAAACGTGATTTTCTATAACTCATGCTTAATCGAAATGAACCATCCGCCTATGAGTGATAGGCCATACCTAGATTCAGTTGCCTACCCATGGCTCCCTGTAGGCTATTTCAAAACTGGCCAACTTCTTGAGGATAAACCGTTGCTATCCATGATGCAGTCCTCTCGCTCTTTACCGGACTGAAATGAGCACTCTTCGTGAGTCTACCTATTATGACCCTCATACCCGTATTCCCTTTCTTTGATCTAGGTAGTTCATCCACATAATCAATCGAGATGTTTTCATACTTCCCTTGCGGAACCTCCAATGGAGGTAATGGCCCGCTGGGCTTCTATGACTTGGCCTTAACCTGGTGGCACAACATGCATCCTGAGACCAACTCGGCCACCTCCTCGAGTGATGTGCATTTTCAAGAACCTTCTTTACCAGGTCTTTTACTTGAGGAACACATAATCTCTCATCGCGCCTTAGTCATCCCCTGTCATCTATAATATATCTAGCGAGGTGACTTAACATCTCGCCTCGAATTAACTGGTCCATGTTCTTGACTAACTACAGGTCTTTCTTCCTGTGAAACCCCCTTCTTGATCCTGAAGAGGAAGTCTAAGCTCAGGGAATGCTAACTAACTAGCCAAACGGAGAAAGCTTCTTACTTCAATTGCCCTCCTCAGAGTTTTTCGGTCTTAACCCGCAACCACTTTAGCGGGATCCACCGCTAAGCCTTACTTAGGAACTATGTGCCCAAGAAATCCAACTTCTTTCCTCCAAAGTGATATTTGGAGAACTTGACCTTCAACTGGTGGCTCCAAGCGTATCCATCTCCTCCTTGAGATGTATAGCATGTTCTTCCTCGTTCTTTTGAGGAGATCAAAATATCGTCTATGACGACCATGACAAACTTGTTCAAGGACTCCCTAAACACCCTACCCATCCAGTTTACGTAATATGCGGGTGCATTAGTCAAACCAAATAGTATGACTAGCCGTTCTAAAACCCATATAGAGTCCTAAACGCAGTCTTGTCAATTCCATCCTCAGCCATCCTAAGCTGATGGAATCCGGTAGCTAGATCAAAAGAAAACAGATGCTCCTACAAGCTGATCAAACAAATCATCGATCCTTGGTAACGGTTGTCTATTCTTTTCACGATAATCAACACATAAGCGAAGCAAACTGTCCACATTAGTAATGAATACTACTGGAGCACCCTACTCGAAAATGCTTCGTCTCAGGAAGTTCTTCTCAAGCAACTCCTTGACTTACTTTCTTAACTCTCATCTCGTGAGGTCATGTGCCTAACCGGCCACGAAACTGGCTTGGTATTACCAACCAGATAATGCGGAAATCTATCCTATGTCTAAGGGTAACCCCTTCACTTCCCCCAAGATATCAGGATATTCTCGGACCACCCTCACAGATTGCAAACTATCGATAGACGAGTTGAGGGATTCAAGATAACATAACATGACGGGACCCATAGGGTTGCTAGAAATTTCTAGGGTATTACCGAGGCGAGTCATGAGCCTCACAACCCTATATACAAAAACCCAGAATGGCTCCAAAACAGGACAACCATTCCTTGCCCAAAACCAACCCATATCCCCGGAAACCGAGAATATAAACATTCCACGAGAATTCTATACTCAAGATAGAAATTTTCAAATCCACTCAGACCACAGACAAACGGGCAGAACCCCCCAATTGGATTTGAAACACATACGGGATCATCAACTAGACTAGTACTTAGGTGCAAACTTTCAACTAGATCAGATGAAATAAAACTATGCGATGTGCCAGAATCAAACAAAGTACAAACAGGGAAAATCAGAAAATGTAAACAAGACTTTCAACAGAAACACTACCTCTATCATGACCTGGAAGAACGGTGTTGAGGGGATGAACTCGCCCTCCAGATAGTCCTGCACACTGAGTCTGACCTTGCCCTTGTTTCCTCGGGCAATCCTTGCTGAGATGTCCAAACTCACCACACTGAAAGCATTCGCCCCGCTTTCTCTTCTCTTTCTTCCTACACTCCCTGGCTATATGTCCAACTTCACCACAGAAGTTGCATTTCCTATTCCCTCTTGCCTTGTCCTTGCGGTTGTTGTTATTCTTGCCCCGTTTCCCGGAATTTACCCTCTTGCCTTGAGACTCATTCGCCTTGACCTCTTTCTTGTCATTGTTATCTTCTTCTTGAAGTAGGGCCAAATTCTCGAAAGTCGCTCCCAAGGGTATATGAGACATGGCCAAACCATGTAATGGCTCGTTTAATCCTAGAGCAAAGTGTAGGGCCTTCTTCTGAGCTGTATTAACCAAGTCTAAATCGACCCGAGCCAGTTGATTAAACTTATCTATGTATTCCCTAATAGTCATGTCCCCTTGCTTTAGTGATAAGAACCTTAGTCCAAACCTTCCTCTAAAGTCATCCCAAGTCTCAATTGGCCTAGTAGCGGTGGTGACTACCCACCAACGTGCAGCTTCTTCCTTTAGCAACCATACTGCCAATAAAACCTTCCTGCGGTCACCTATATCAAAGGTGGCTAAAAGATCTTCGGTCTCTTTCAACCAATTCCTTGCCTCTACAAAAGTCTCTGTTCCACTAAAATTCTTGCCACCCATCATCTTAAAGTCCTTACAAGTTTCCGCAAAATCCGCTTGTGGAGGCTGAGGGAGAAGAGGAACATCAGCTACGGAAGGAGGAGGAGGAACAGCGGCCTTGACTAGAAAGACAACATTAGAGACACTCGGGACCGGTGCCGTGACTTCCAAGTACCGACGAAACCAATCGGGTATTGTTACCCCTTCGGGTAAGATGAGATTATCAGACATGCTGGAAACGAAAAGAAAAGAGTTCAAACGAGGGATCAAAGGATAGTGCTAATGGCTTTTTGGGGAATAGCCTTTTAAAAATAACTAGACTTTCCTTTGGAAAATACTTAATACTTGGTTTTGAAAATAGTTTTTCTTTTCAAAAGTTTTAAAAACCTTTTTATCCCTTCTCGTAAACCATATGCTCTGATACCAAATGTAACACCCCACCTCCGCCAGGGTGGCTCTTGCAAGCAACTCTGACTTTGGTGGGGAGTTTTTAAAACAAGGTAAACATGCATAATGATATAGCAAGGCAGGACATGACATATATATATGTAAATAAACAGAGTAAGTAGATAGATAAAACAGCGGAAGAATTTTAAACCATTTCAAAAACAAGTCTGCTACATCATAATGTCAATTTCCCAAGTAAACAAGTCTAGTACATAAAATAACATCATCTGAAACTGAAAAGGAAAACATAAAAGTAGCTATCCCCAAAGTGGAAGAAACCATAGCGAGCTCAAGTCCAAAGCATACATGAGCTATCCAAGAAAGCAGCTAAGATCCAAGCTAGGCTCCTGTATTCCCTCCCTGAGAACCTGGGGGGGGGGGGAAACGGAAGAAAAGAGGCGAAAGAAAACAGGTCAGTCAAAAAGACTGAGTAAGCCCTGCTACGATCAGTCTATAAACTAATAAAGTTAACATCATGATGGAAACTGAGATGATCATAGATAACAACATACTGGCATGGTAAATTAACTACAAGATAGATAGAGGTGTCATCGCATAAACAAGGTTAAGTTTTTGCACCACGGTGTACTAGCAAACCAACATAACAGGTATTGATCCCTTGGCCCAAGCTTTGACCCAATAACATGAAGTGACCTTAATATAAGGTCCAGCCCAACGGTCTAGTCGATCGGCTCCCTATAAACCTAACACGTCAAGTGTTGGTGTCCATATGGCCCACATATGGTTGTAGTTAGACTGTGCTGGGTCCACCTTTGGGTGTATCAAGCCCTCGGGTGTCAACCCCAGACACTTAAGCAATAATGCACAGCCCTAACCTACTGGTACCCGTGCCTCGAGTTTGTCCAACACCGGACTACGTGCACGTCCGTAGCCCGCCTGGACCCGCACCGCTGTACCACTCAGCCATCGCCTTTTTGGTCGCTTACATCCATCCAGTAATCGTGCCCCGCCCTAGCCTAGTCCTCTAGGGTTGTGAATGATACCCAACTGGGATTACTGCCGGAACAGACCACGCTGCTAGGGTTTCTAAGAGGGTTAAGTGTGATTTAACCCTTCACTAATCATGGATTAATTGGTTAAGTGTAACCAACAGTTTACCACTTAACCCCATTTCAATCCCTCAAATCCCCAAATTGGTTAAGTATTAGTGGACCCTGACTTAACCCTAATCATGAGGCATTAATTAATTTAATGCACCTTAACCTCTCACATTAGACCTTGTTGTGGTTACTAGTTAGGCCGGGCGGGTCCGGGTAGGTTTACACCACAACTTAGTCTAACCTCGGGTTTTGGCACCACATGACCAACTTCTCACATTGGGTCCTATCGTTTGTAGCCACTAGTTAAGCCGGTCGGTTCCGGGTAGAATTACGCTACAAACTCAACCCAACCTCGAGTTGGCCACACTTATATTTTCTAAGTGTCATGTCCACTTTATTTCAAAACATGATTACAAGTCAACAAATGCTTGGGTAGACCTAACTTAATAGGTAAATTCCCAAGGGGTAGACCTAACTTAATAGGTAAATTCCCAATCTTATATTTTCATGTATTTTAAGTTTACCCAAACCCCCCCAACGTCATTCTATCGCTTACATATTCGTAATAACGCATAAAGGATAGGAAGAGGGAACTTGGCATAACATATATGATAAACTTGCACAACAATCATGCATAACATGTTAGACTTGCACAACTTAGCATAGTGAACTTGCATATTACCATAAACATGCATAACTTGTCAAACATGCACAACTTGTCATTTTAAACTTGCATAAGCATGCATAACTTATTAAACATGCACAACTTGTCATTTTAAACTTGCATAAGCATGCATAACTTGTCAAACATGCACAACTCGTCATTTTAAACTTGCATAAGCATGCATAACTTATTAAACATGCACAACTTGTCATTTTAAACTTGCATAAGCATACATAACTTATTAAACATGCACAATATGGCATAATGAACTTGCATAAACATACATAACTCATTTAACTTGCAAATCATGGTATAGTGGACTTGCATAAACATGCATAACTCAATAAACTTGCAAATCATGGCTTAGTAAACTTGCATAAACATGCATAACTCAATAAACTTGCAAATCATGGCTTAGCAAACTTGCATAAACATGCATAACTCAATAAACTTGCAAATCATGGCTTAGCAAACTTGCATAAACATGCATAACTCAATAAACTTGCAAATCATGGCTTAGCAAACTTGCATAAACATGCATAACTCAATAAACTTGCAAATCATGGCTTAGCAAACTTGCATAAACATGCATAACTCAATAAACTTGCAAATCATGGCTTAGCAAACTTGCATAAACATGCATAACTCAATAAACTTGCAAATCATGGCTTAGCAAACTTGCATAAACATGCATAACTCAATAAACTCACATAAATCCCGACTTGCATCACATATTAACTTTAGAGTTTCTAAAATGAAGGTAAGAGGGCTTACAACTATTATGAAGACACAAATCTCCTAATAAAGATTGAGAAGCCCTTTTTATGCAACCATAAAACCCCAAAACAAAGCTCCAATAAGAAAACACCCAAAAACAATAGCTTAGCAAATAAAACTTGCAACTTGATGATGTATGCAAGCTAATGATCATTCATACAACTTAGAAATGCTTGTATGAACATCAAAATCTTCATAGGAATGATACATGAAGAGGTTGGAGGCTAGGGTTTTTAAGTGGAGGCCATTTGAGAAATCAATTTGACATAGTTTGGTTGCTAGAATGATTAATGGGGTTTTAGGGTAGGATTAGGGGCTTATTTATAGAAGATTAGAGTGTTTCTAGCCCTAGGATTAACCCTAGGATAGTTTAGGCCCGTCAGATCTCGGAATTCTCTAGAAGCAAGCCACAAGACCCAGCCCAAATCAAAATGGTGCGCCAGGCAACATTGCCTGGCTACCCCCTGTCGACAGGGCTGTCGACAGGGCAGTCGACATGCTAAGACCCCTGTCGACAGGCCTGTCGACATGGGGTCCTGGGCGGGAATTTTTCCCGCCTGCGCCAGTCTGCCCTATCCCTAGTTTTTAATTTTAAAATTTAAATCTGTTTATACTTAAGAATTTTCTGAAAACTTCAATGGGCCTTAACTAGGTCATACGGACTCCGATTTTCGAAAACTCGGACTCTATTTCGCGTATTTTTCCGAGACGAACGCAATGGCATAGCCCGTTTCCCTTGATTCAGATTTTAGAATTAAATTCTGCCTCAATTTACATTATTACAGGTTATTGAAAATACGGGTTGTTACAAATTCTCTAGTGATTTCTGCACTGTTCATACTAGAGATAAAGTCAGTCACTTGTTTATTGAAGATCACAAGCCAAGTATAAAAGGAGTTAATTTAAGACCTACGGCTAGACTTCTTCATCTCTGTATCACGTATTCCTTGTTGCCAAGGACTGGAAATTTCGATGTCGTTTATAAAGAAAACTTTAAGGCCTTGTACACAATTTATGGAGAAATAAACGTAATTTGGATAGAGATGATCTTCGATGAAATTTCAATGGTGAATAATCATTCAAGACCACATCTATTTTACAATGAATACCTAATGCGTCTATTACTTGATTGCGGTATTCAATCTCCCGAGTCCAAGGTTTTAGGGCCAAAGTGTATTAATAAAGCATCGAAAAAGAGAATGAAACTTCCTGAGCCATACTTAAACATCATTCTTTTTGAGCAATATAAACACCAAGGTCCTCCCGAAGCTTCTTCCCCACAAATTACTAGGCCAAAACCAGAAGACGTTTGGATTCCTTCACCTACTTCTACAACTAAGGAATCTCTCGAACAAATTGCAAGGAATCAATTTGTTCCCGAATCACGACTTAAACGAACCGATAAAAAGCTTGATTGTTTAGACACTAAACTTGATAAACGATTTAATAAACTTAAGTCATTCTTCGGGATTCTTTTGGATGCAATTTCTTGTGGTGCATCATCCTCCACAACACATGCTCAAGACCCGGGAAACGTCCAAGGCCTCCTACATTCACATGGACATCTTCAGAGGAGAGTACTAGCTCTAGAGCAAGTATTGAACATGGAAGGGGTCGTGGCACATCCTACATTGATGAAGGTAAAAATGAAGAAGAAGAAGAGCAAGTTGGAGTTGATGAGGAAGAAGAAGGAGATAAGGAGGAGGAATCGTCAGACGAAGAAGGAAACGAAACCGATTCCGATTTACTACCTCAGTAGTTTTGTCTATCTTTTTATGATTTTATGTTTTTTTAATCTTCAAACACTTTTATCAGCACTTGAATGTGATTTGTGCTGTGTTTTTATTTGGTGTGTATGCTACGAAACTTTGTTTTCATATGGTATGGTTGATATGGTCTGTAATATTTGATACACTCTGGATATAATGTTATTTCATCTTAATATTGATGTTATGCCCTTTTTGTCGATGACAAAGGGGGAGAAAATGTTACTAACATTTCTTCTTGCAGAAATTTAGTTATATATTTCAGGGGGAGCATATATACAGGGGGAGATAGCAATGGAGATTAAAATATCAAGCTATGTTGTCATCAATCAAAAAGGGGGAGAATGTTGAGTCAACGGTTTCAATGCTTAATTTTGATTAATGACAAAAAGGAGTTCTTGATTGACAAAAAAGAAGAATTGATGTCTTCATAGGTTAGAGGTTGATTATTTGGAGTCTTTTATGTTAAAATCTATCCTCAAATAATCATACTTCTTATCACTTTCAAAAATATGCATGAAAACTCATTTTTTGGTGCATGTTGACAAAAAAAACCTGTCAACAAGTTATTTTTAACCTGTCTACAGGATTTCAAAAGAAACCTGTCTACCTGTTAAAATTAACCTGTCAACGGTTTTTTTTAAAATAACAGTCAAAAACCTGTCTACCTGTAATTTTTACCTGTCAACAGCTTTTCATAATAACAAAGCATCTTTCTGAAAAGTCATCTTCCTTCTTGAAGGGTTGCATCCATTTCTCTTCATTAGAGATCAATTCTTTTGATTGCAACTCTTCACCAATAATTACATCTTTTCAATCACTATAAATACATCGTGATTCATTCATCCAAATTACCCGAATTTCACTCTCTATTCTCTGATCTATCTTGCATTATTATTTGGCATCAAAAAGCACTCAAAATCATTATATTATCGTTTGAATCTCCAAGCATATTTAATACACTTGTGATTCAACGATAATCCACTTCTGAATCTTCGCTAACATCAAATTACATTTGAGGATAATATTATAGGAAGGGTGTACTCAATTATTGACTAATCAGTGTTGAAACAAGAACACATTCAGAAGTCAAACTCTTGTAATTGTTGAAGTCCTATGTGGGTAAGCTTGTAGCCCGTGAAATCAAGTGGGTAAGCTTGTGGCCCGTAAATCAAGTAGTGTTGTATACCTGTTCCTCCGGGTGAAGTGAGGTTGTTAGTGAAAATCCAGAGAGAGGTCTGGGTCTGGACATAGGACGGTGCTCCGAACCAGTATAAAAATCCCTGGTGTGATTTTTCCTTTTTACTGCATTTACTATATTTACTTATCTGCGATTAGCTATTACTTTATACTTGAATATTGTTTGTCATATTACACGATCCTTGTGTGTATTATACTCGGCAAGTACACGCATACATCTTTAGTGTGTTCCGTTGTCACTGATTATTGTGCGAGGTGTGCCAAATCTAGAAAAGATGTTTGCTTTTAAGAAGCTCACAACAACCTTGTTATCATTTGTTTTGAATTAGTTGTTTAGAGTCTTATTTTTTATTTTTTATCTATTGGGTTTTATTTTCTTTTTGGTTTAGTTTTTTTATTTAGTACAACCAGATTTTTTTCTTTTTTTTTTAGTTTTTATTTTTTTAGGTTAGTTCCCAGCTTTTATTTTATTCATTTCTCTATTTGAAAAAAAAATTCTAGCAATCAACAAAGAGGGATTTCAGAGGTCAAGCAATTTGCAATTCGCAGAATTTGAATTGTAGGAGCGGTTACACACCAAGTGGGGTGTGAACGCGCTAGCACTACTCAGTTACACTGGACGGACTGCTGATCTAAGTGAGTATTTTTTGTACTCTAAGGGTCTAGTGTTGCTTGAAAAATATACACATCATCTGAACTAATAAAATTTTGTTTTTGAAATTTTTACTAAACCCCGGCTCAATGACCTCTCTTTAGTTGCTATAGAAATTCAATTCGATTTTAGGATTAATTATGAGCTCAAAATTTTAAAATTAGCAACTCAAACTTTTGAAAAAACAAAATTTGTTTTTCTGAATCTAAAAATTAGTATAAAATTCTTTATTATTTGGTTTTCTGTGCTTAAGCCGCGTCTCATAATCTTAATAAGGCTGATTTATTGGTCCGTTGTGGACCGGTTCATCCATTCGTTGAGTACGTATTTTCTGCACGTGTATCCGGTAAACCACGTTTACCCTCTTAATTTCATTTCCTTTCACTAAGATATGTCTGATTAACGACCGTGAGCACACAGTTGCACTTAAGTGGAGGGGGAGGGGGGGGAATTTACAGTACATCAGCAATCAAATTTTATGAACTAGGCCATTCGTTAAACAACGACTAACTTAAAATTCATAAATAACACCTTGGTTCTTTATTGATAAGTTGAATTGTTGGCTGATGAGAATGAACATTAATTATTAATTGAGTTGTAATGTGTCTTTTTAAGATGCTAGCTTGAGACTGTGCAGACGTTAGTCATGTTCTGGCGTAAGCGTGTCAACCCATGTTATACATGTTATAATGTGCAAGATAAAAAAATCATTTTAAAAAAAATCAAGTAAAAATGATTTTGCACCAACATTTTTTTTTATTTTCTGAGTTTTTTTTCATGCATTATATTTTTTTCACTCAAATTTTAAAACTCGTAAGTTCTAAATTCCACTTGGCCCACTTAAGGAGAGATGACTCATTGTAGCGTTCTTCTTCGATACCCCACATTATTCAAACCCAAGTTTTACTTGATTTAAATCCATGTTTCGACAAGTTTTTCTTATATTGGTATACTTAATAACCTTTTGACTGATTTATGTTCAAAGATTTAAAAGAAAAATGTCACTTTTTATACCAATGTTACACTATGCACTCTCCACTTGTTTTAATTTGTGGGTTATCTATCTTACAAAACTTTGCTTATCTTTCCTTTCAGCTTTTTATATAACATCAATCCAAACTTGTATGTTGAATTAGGGTTATAGAAGTAGAGTAACTAGGGCACAAAACTTTCCTTTCATGACGTATTTGTTATGATTTGCTTAGTAGAGGAGGAATCAAATGAAATAATATGGTATCATTCCATTCCATCTCCACTCATCATTCATCGTGCAAAAAAAGAGAAAAAAAATGCAGTAAAGAGAAAAAAATGTAGTAAATAGAAAATCTCCAAGAATAAAATAGTCATTCATCATTCTTGACTATAAAGCACTCATTTCCATTCCATCCACATCCATCATACCGTACTTAAAAGTGAGGATTTAGTAGAGGAGAAGAAAGGAAACAAAATGTCCATATGTGCCTTAGTATTACTTTATCTTTTGCAGCTTGAAGTTCAAATAATACACTTGTTCTCTTATCTATAATATTTTTTTAGAAATTACAAAATTTTCCTTCATCTATGCATAACTCACATGCAATACATTACAGTTACACTGGTGCAGAATTATTCAAAAAAAAAGATGTTTGCGAACGAATTAAACAGTTGTAAACAACTGTAAAATCCGTTCGGCTTTCCTAAACAACAAGGATTGTTGTAGAGGGTGTCGAACTCTTGGACCAAAAATATTTTAATTAATAAATCCAATCAAGTTATTCCAGAATTTTGATTGATTGCAAATTGACAGAAAATAAGCAAAAAGCGAGTTTTTAACAACACAGAAAGTAATTAGGGAGTAATGACATAGATTAGATTAATATTCACCAATAGCCAATCGAATAAATACAGATCTAATTCATGTTTCTGTCACAAACATGAATCACCGATAATTATATTTCTAGAAACAAATATGTAAATAACAACAAGTATAGCCTATGCAGGAGCTCAGCTCTTAAACAACCATAGGCTATCAGGACAGATTCACTATTTTATTTCTAAATCCCTAAATATTAAATCTAAATCTGATAAGTGTTAGACCGAACTCGAATATACCATGTGAAGGAGCACAACTCTTAGACGGCAAAGGGTATGAAGGTTCAGATCTAACCCTTAGTTCATATCTAGATCTACATACATGAAGTTCAAATCTTTTGGCTATGCGATTCATATTGAATCATATCTATTAGCGTCATCACCCCCTAATTAAAGAGGATTAGCTAGACATAGCTAAAAGAAAAGAAAATAAAAAGAAAATAACAGACATGAACATAAATAAAATGCAAATAAAAACTAAATAGAAGAGAGAAAGAAGAGTTTTATTCCAAGCAAAGGATTACTGAATAAAACTAAGTGTGTTTTTCAATGAACAATATACAAATGTATTTATAGTTGATATGACAAAGACTAATTGGCTAATCACACAATGTGGGACTAAAGAATTAGCCCAAATAACAATTAAGCCAGTGTGAATGCAGCAGTAGAGTGAGTGGTCTTGCAAACAAGCTAATGTGAACGCAACATGAGTAAGAGGCCATGCAAATGAGCTAATGTGAATGCAGCATAAGTAATCATTGAGCCAAATCTTCCTAATTGAACTTTATTTGCAACCGTTCTTCAAGCTTTACACCCTTCAAGCTTTAGAAATTTCAAGCTTCACTCTGTTTAACCAAATTCTTCATGCTTTACCCATCAAATGCTCTAAACCATGCTTTTTATCAACAATCTGAAAACATAGCTATAAATACACAATATTAATTATTTTAAATGTAATATAAGATAAATAAGCGGATAAAATATACACATTTATGTGTATATCAATTACCCCCACACTTATCTTTTTATTCATCCTCGAATAAACTAAACTAAGATATGTCACACTTTCGTAGGAAACACGATTGCATTTAGCGTATGCAACAAGCCGTTAAACCCCTAGGTGTCCCTAGTAGGACGAGTGTTGTCTCATGAGGGTTTTCAGCGGATACTACCCACAAAATCCAAAGCGTCTTGTGTACGCGGATTAATCAAACAATATATTTAAGGTCTTTCATATTCCAAGGATTTCACCTAACTTCAATAATAATGGTTTAGCCCCAAATTGTCCATCCCATAATTGGTGCAAAAATGTATAAAATTTTTCAAGCTGAATCGTAATTCCTTGATAACAATGTAATTGTCTTGAAGGTTAAGAGCGTGGTGTCAACCAAATTTCTACACATCGACAATGTGCACCCAATCATTTATTCCTTTTTTTTGAATAATTTTGCACCTATGTAACTGTAATGTATTGGATGTGAGTTATGCATAGATGAAGGAGAATTTTGTAAGTCCTAAAAAAAATTATAGATAAGAGGGCAAGTGTATTAGTTGAATTTCAAGCTACAAAAGATAAAGTAGCACTAAGGCACATATGGACGTTTTGTTTCCTTTCATCTCCTCAACTACAATTCTCGCTTTTAAGTACGGTATGATGGATGTGGATGGAATGGAAATGGACTCTTCATAGTCAAGAATGATAAATGACTATTTTATTCTGAGAGACTCTCTCTTTATTGCCTTTTTGTTGCATGATGAATGATGAATGGAGATGGAATGGAATGATACCGTACATCATTTCATTTGATTCCTCCTCTTCCAAGCGAATCATAACCAACACTTCATGAAAGGAAAGTTTTGTGCCCTAGTTACTCTACTTCTATAACCCTAATTCAGCACACAAGTCTAGATTGATGTTATTAAAAAGCTGAAAGGTAAGATAGGCATAGTTTTGTAAGATAGATAACCCATATAAATTAAGATGTGGTATATGGTTATCCTACCTTAAAACAAGTACGGAGTGGGTAGTGTAATATTGGTCTAAAAAGTGACATTTTTGAACCTTTGAAAATAAATCAGTACAAGGTTCTTAAGTATACCAATATAATAAAAACTTGTCGAAACATGGATGTAATTCGACTAAATCTTGGGTTTGAATAATGTGGGGTATCGAAGAAGAACGCTACAATGAGTCATTTCTCCTTAATTGGGCCAAGTGGATTTAGAACTTACGATTCTGAAAATTTGAGTGAGAACAAATATTATGCATGAAAACGAACTCAGAAAATCCAACAAATGTAGGCGCAAAATCATTTTTATTTTTATTTTGATTTTTTTTTACTTGCACATTCTAACATGTATAACAAGGGTAGACACACTTACTCCAGAACACGACTAACATCTGCACAGTCTCAAGCTAGCATCTTAAAAAGACACATTACGACTCAATGAATAAATAATGTTCATTTCCATCACCCAAAGATTCAACTTATCAAACAAGACCCAAGGTGTTATTTATGACTTTAAGTTAATCCTTGTTCAATGAATGACCTATTTCATAAAATTTGAGTACTGATGTAATGTAAATTACCCCCCACACTTGAGTGTGACTGTGTCCTCGCAGTCGTTAATCAGACATATCTTAGTGGAAGGAAAAAAAATAAGAGTATCAGCACGGCTTACCGGGTACATGTGCAGAAAATACGCAGTCATCGAATATATGAACCGGTCCACAATAGACCAATGGATCAGCCTCGTTAAGATTATGAGACATAGCTTCAGCACAGAAAACCAAATCATAAAGAATTTTGTACCACGTTTTAGATTTGTAAAAACAAATTTTGTTTTTTTTTAAAGTTTGAGTTGCTAATTTTAAAATTTTGATCTTACAATTGATCCTAAAATCAAATTGAATTTCTGTAGCAACTAAAGAGAGGTCATCGAGCTGGGGTTCAGTAAAAGTTTCAAAACCAAAACTTGATTTGTTCATATGATGTATAAACTGAGAGACAAGTGCATCATTATCACCCCGACACTTGTTTAGAGAAATACTGTTCAGTTTTACTTTAATATTTGAAATGTTGTTGACTAATGGTTCATTCATAAATCTAAAGTTAAAACCGAACAAATGAATTTTCAGTAAATTTTGAAATTGTGTTTTCTCTAAAACAGTGTTATTCCAGAAAGAGTTCATATACTGCAGAAATTTATCACTGAAAAACAAGTGATCTCAGTGATGTTCAGCTGAAACGATCAAGTCGCAAGGAGTTTCAACAGTTTCAGAAAAAATGTCATTGTGTTTAAGATCACATTCAGTAGTTACATTGTTGTCAACCTCAAGAATTTCAAGATTTTCAAAAGTTTCATTTTCAATGTCAGAACCAACAACGTTACCGTCAATCAGTTCAAGAAGTTTTCACTCATCAAAGTCGTCCTCACTTAAACAGTTGTTACCAACTTCATCATTTCTTTCAGACTGATAGTCTAAAGTTGTTAAATTCTCAAAATTTTCAGACTGAAGATCGACATATTTGTTTTCAAGAGAATTTAAATTCAAATCAATTACAGAGATTTCAACAACTTCAATAATATTTTCATCAATTTCAAAAGTTGTTAGCTGAAAATTTTCAATTCCAGTAAGAGTTGAATTTTTAGCAGAAGCATCAGTTTGAGTGTGAATTTCAGTTTCACAGAAATCAGTGTTTTGCACAAGAGATTTTCCAAAATTTTCTTCAACGATCATATCGTCAGAATCATCAATAATCGTTATGTAATGTTGTGACGAAATTAATGGCTGATTATTTGTTTCAAAAGAAGCTTTGATAGAAATTTGTTTATCTCTAGATTGGGATTTATAGTTGTTGTACAAGTTCGTAACTTCAGTTTGAAGAAGAGAAATTTGACAAACATTCCAATGAGATACACTTAGTTTGCTGTCGTTTATTCTTTGAACTAGTTCTTTGATGTAAATCAAGCCAAGTTTCATGGAAACCTCAAATTCATCAACATCAGCAATTCCCTCAAGTAATAACTTTTCTAGATTTTGCCAACGTTCAATAGTGTATTGAGCCAGTTGTTCAATGATACACATGTTTTCAACATCTTTATTTTCAGAATCTTGTTTTTTATCTATAGTTCGTGCCCACTCCTTGATTTCCTCGCGACAATTCCAAATTTCATTCATTAATTGATCAATTTCACTCAGGCTTTCTTCGAGAAAATTGGTAGACACATCAAACTTCAAGATGTTGTTTTTTAGATTCGTCGTTCTTATGTATTCGATACTGGTTGACCTTAAAAAATCAACCACCTCATCTCTCAGAAGATGTTCATTCTTTATTTTCCACAACCAACCTCGCCAAAAATTCAGCTTGTTCGCCACACATCTTTCATATTCGATAACCAAAACAGTCGAATTATGAAATTTATTTTGGTTTTCAAAATTTTCGTTGAAACCTGTGTTGAAATTTCTTTGATCGTCGAAATTATTCGAAGAATGTTCAACTTGAAATTCATTTTGATTTGAATTGTACCCAAAATCATTGAAATTTTGAAAATAATTGCAATTTTGGTTGTACATGGGGCAAGCGCACATGTAGAAGAAGAATTTAACATTTGTTTGCGAACAAATTAAACAGTTGTGAACAACTGTAAAATCCTTTCGGCTTTCCTAAACAACAAGGATTGTTGTAGAGGGTGTCGAACTCTGGGACCAAAAATATTTTAATTAATAAATCCAATCAAGTTATTCCAGAATTTTGATTGATTGCAAATTTACAGAAAATAAGCAAAAAGCGAGTTTTTAACAATAAAGAAAGTAATTAGGGAGTAATGACATAGATTAGATTAATATTCACCAATACCCAATCGAATAAATACAGATCTAATTCATGTTTCTGTCACAAACATGAATCAACGATAATTAGATTTCTAGAAAAAAATATGTAAATAACAACAAGTATAGCCTATGCAGGAGCCCAGCTCTTAAACAACCATAGGCTATCAGGACAGATTCACTATTTTATTTCTAAATCCCTAAATATTAAATCTAAATCTGATAAGTGTTAGACCGAACTCAAATATACCCTGTGAAGGAGCACGGCTCTTAAACGACACAGGGTATGAAGGTTCTGATCAAACCCTTAGTTTATATCTAGATCTACATACATGAAGTTCAAATCTTTTGGCTATGCGATTCATATTGAATAATATCTATTAGCGTCATCACCCCCTAATTAAAGAGGATTAGCTAGACATAACTAAAAGAAAAGAAAATAAAAAGAAAATAATAGACATGAACATAAATAAATTGCAAATAAAATCTAAATAGAAGAGAGAAAGAAGAGTTTTATTCCAAGCAAAGGATTACAGAATAAAACTAAGTGTGTTTTTCAATGAACAATATACAAATGTATTTATAGCTGAAATGACAAAGACTAATTGGCTAATCACACAATGTGGGACTAAAGAATTAGCCAAAATAACACTTAAGCCAGTGTGAACGCAGCTGTAGAGTGAGTGGTCTTGCAAGCGAGAGTGGTCTTGCAAGCGAGCTAATGTGAACGCAACATGAGTAAGAGGCCTTACAAATGAGCTAATGTGAATGCAGAATAAGTAATCATTGAGCCAAATCTTCCTAATTGAACTTTATTTGCAACCGTTCTTCAAGCTTTACACCCTTCAAGCTTTAGAAATTTCAAGCTTCACTCTTTTTAACCAAATTCTTCATGCTTTATCCATCAAATGCTCTAAACCATGCTTTTTATCAACAATCTAAAAACATAGCTATAAATACACAATATTAATTATTTTAAATGTAAAATAAGATAAATAAGCGGATAAAATATACACATTTACGTGTATATCAAAAGAGAAAAGAATAAATAAATGATTGGGTGCACATTGTCGATGTATAGAACTTCGGTTGACACCACGCTCTTAACCTTCAAGGCAATTACAGTGTTATCAAGGAATTACGTTTCAGCTTGAAATTTTTTATTCATTTTTGCACCAATAATGGGATGGACAATTTAGGACTAAATCGTTATAATTGAAATTAAGTAAGTTACTTGGAATTTGAAAGACCTCAAATATATTATTTGATTAATCCGCGTACATAAGACGCTTTGGATTTTGTGGGTAGTATCCATTGAAAACCCTCATGACACAACACTCATCCTACTAGGGACACCTAGGGGTTTAACGGCTTGTTGCATACGCTAAATGCAATCGTGTTTCCTATGAAAGTGTGACATATCTTAGTTTAGTTTATTCGAGGAAGAATAAAAAGATAAGTGTTGGGGTATTTGATATACACGTGTATATTTTGTATGCTCATTTATCTTGTTTTCTTTTTAAAAAAATAATTGATACTGTGTATTTATAGTTGTGTTCTCAGATTTTTTAAGATGAATGGATTGATGCACTAAATTATTGAAAAGCTTGAAGAATTGGCACATGAAGAGTGTTGAATTTTTAGAGCTGGATTAAAGCATGAAGACCTGAAGAAATGTTGTTGTTCAACCACCTTCTTCCACATATTTTAAAGTCAAGATTCAGTGCCTTTTCATAAGGATCGCATTTCTCAGATTTATGGAATTATTATTCACTGAAGTTGATTCCGTTTGATGCCAGCAAGCTATTTTTTAAATGACATTTGCATGGCCATTCACTTGCATTCACAATGGTCTAGTTGTTATTTGGGAAAAGCCTTTTGTCCCTCATCTTGTAATTGGCCACTTAGTCTTGGTCATGATAGCTATAAATACGCTGTATCTCTTCGATTTAGAATTACATTGGGTTTTATTCTGTAACTCTTCTCTTAGAATAAAACTGTTCTTCTCCTTTTCTCTTTAGTTTTTATTTTATTTTATTTATGTTTGTTCTTTTCTTCTTCGCTTTTTCTCATTTAGTTATGTCTAGCTAATCCCCTTAAATTAAGGAGTGATGACGCTTATAGATTAGATTCTATATGAATCACATAGCCAAATAGATTAGGGCTTTATTCATATAGATTTGGATCTTAACCAAGAGTTAGATATGAACCTTCATATTCTGTGTCGTTTAAGAGCTATGCTCCTTCGCAGAGTATATTCGAGTTCGATCTAACACTTTTCAGATTTAGATCTAATTTTTTGGGTTTTAGAAATAAACTAGTGAATCTGTCCTGATAGCCTATGGTTGTTTAAGAGCTTAGATCCCACATATGATATGCTTGTCGTTATTCACATGTTTGTTTCTAAAATCCTAATTATCGTTGATTCATATTTGTGACAGAAACATGAGTTAGATATATATTAATCTGTTTGGATATTGATGATTATTAATCTTGTTTAAGTCATCTCCCTAATTGCTCTCATTTATTACAAAAAACTTTCTTTTTATTTATTTTCTGTTATTTACAAACAATCAAACTTTTAGAATAATCTGATTGGATTATTAATTAAAATGATTTTGGTCCTAGAGTTCGACACCCTTTACAACAACCCTTGTTGTTTAGGTAAGCCGAACGAATTTAATAATTGTTTACAATTGTTCAGTTTGTTCGCAAACAAATTTTGTTTATCATGGAACCACTTTGACCCATTTAGAAACATAATCAACAGCTAAGAGAATATAAAGGTTGCAAAATGAATTAGGGAAGGGTCCCATGAAGTCTATACCCGAAAAGCCAAAAATTTCGACTTCTTGAATGGGGTTTAGGGGCATCGTATTTCATTTACCAATTTTCCCAAAGAATCGACATCGATCACAAGTTTTGCAAAATTCGTAAGCATATTTGAAAAGGTTGGGCCAGTAAAAACCCGATTGGAGTACCTTTTCGGCTGTCTTTTTGGGACTGAAATGACCACCACAGGCTTGGTCGTGACAGAAAGAGAGGACATTGCAATTTTCAGGGTCGGGAACAGACCTTCGGATGATTTGATCGGGACAATACTTGAAAAGATAAGTGTCTCCCAAGTAAAAATGTTTCACTTGGGAGAATAATTTTTGTTTGTCCTGCTTGGACCAAAAAGAAGGGGTCTTCTTGGTGACTAAGTAGTTGACAATGTCAACAAACCAACGATCAGTGGATAAAGAAAAGAGCTGTTCATCCCGAAAATTCTCATTAATCGGAAGGGAAGAAGACGGGGCATTTGGAAAACTAGACAAGAGGTCCGCAATAACGTTGTCGGATACTTTTTTATTCTTAATTGTAATGTCAAATTCTTGAAATAGAAGGATCCAACGAATGAGACGAGCCTTAGCATCCTTTTTAGAGAAAAGGTACCTAAGTGCGGAGTGGTCGGTATGAACAGTGATGTGTGAGCCAACTAGATAAGGTCTGAATTTTTCTAGAGCAAAAACGACTGCCAAAAGTTCTTTATCAGTGGTCGTATAAATGATTTGAGTGTCGTTCAAAGTCTTACTTGCGTAGAAAATGACAGGAAGAATTTTATCGATATGTTGCCCTAAGACAGTGCCTACAGTGATATTCAAGGCGTTACATATGATCTCAAAAGGATGCTTCTAGTTGGGAGAGCAGATGATAGGAGCAGAGACAAGTTCATTTTTGAGAAGCTTAAAAATGAAATACACTCAGAGTTGAAGTCGAAAGGAACATCCTTTCCAAGAAGATTAGTCAAAGGTTAAGTGATTTTTCTAAAATCCTTTATAAAGCGACGGTAAAAGCCAGCATGACCTAAAAAGGATCGGATGCCCTTAATGGAATTGGGAATGGGAAGATAATAGATAACTTCGATTTTGTCTTTGTCTAATTCAATTCCTTTATTAGAGATGACATGTCCTAAAACAACGCCATGTTTGACCATGAAGTGACATTTTTCCCAATTAAAAGTTAAGTGTTTATCTTTGCAATGGTTAAGAACAAGATCAAGGTGATGTAAACACTAAGTGTAAGAGTCCCCAAAGATGGAAAAGTCATCCATGAAAACTTCCAAAATTTGCTCGATCATATCAGAAAAAATTCTAACCATGCATCTCTGGAAGGTTGCAGGTGCATTACAGTGATCAAAAGGCATACGACGGTATGAAAATGTACCGAAAGGACAAGTGAAAGTGGTCTTCACTTGGTCCTCAAGAGAAATACGGATTTGATTACAGCCCGAGTACCCTCAAGGAAACAGTAGTACTTGTGACCAGCTAGTCGTTCTAACATTTGATCGATAAATGGTAGAGGGAAATTATCCTTACGTGTTGCAGCGTTAAGTTTCCTATAATCAAGGCAAACACGCCAACCCGTCTGGGTGCGGGTTGGGATAAGCTCGTTAGCTTCATTTTGGATCACGTTTATCCCTGATTTCTTAGGTACAACATGAATTGGACTAACCCATTGACTATCGAAAATCGGGTAGATGATTCCATTGTCAAGACATTTAAGGATTTCATCACAAACTGCTTCTCTCTTGATGGGGTTTAGTCGACGCTAGGGATCACGAGTGGGCTTGGCATCATCTATAAGGTGGGTTCGATGTTGAACTATCGAAGGGCTAATCCTCTTAATATCAGCCATGGACCAACCAATTGCTTCCTTATTTTTCTAAAGGATGGAAAGGAGCAATTATTCACGCTCTAAAGTAAGGTCGAAAGCAATAATGACAGGAAGAGTTTCATTGTCTCCTAAAAAAGCGTACTTGAGATGACTGGGAAGCACTTTGAGTTTGGATTTGGGAGATGACTCAACCGAAGAATTGGTTGGGGGATAGACTTAGTTGTGAGCGGCTCGGCATGAATTGATTCAGAGACATTTTCGGGGATATCTTGAAACAAAGTTTCGTAGTTCGATTCAATTTCGCTGTTCAGATGGTCGAGCTCAGGTTCATTGTCGTGGACCACATGGATTTCGAAAAACTGGCCCACATAAGAGTTAGGAGAGTTTTCCGTTCTAAAGATGTTTAGTTCGATGGTCATGTTACCGAAAGAAAGTTTCAAGACCCATTTCTACAGTTGACAAGTGCATTAGAAGTTGTTAAGAAGGGTCATCTTAAAATCAAAGGGATCTGGTTCGCAGGATTGCTTACCTGTTGTGTTTCTAGGACAATGAAGTCAATTGGAAAGATGAATTCACCTACTTTTATCTATACATCCTCGATTTCTCCCATGGGTCTTTTAATTGAACGGTCAGCAAGCTGAAGGGTAACCTTGGCGGGTTTTATCTCACCTAATCCTAATTGGCAGTAGATGGAATATGGAAGCAAGTTAACACTAGCACCTAAGCCTAGTAGACATCTATCGATTTTCTTATCCTTAATAGTACATGATATTGTAGGGCATCCAGGATCCTTGTATTTGACTGGTATTGATTGGGACAAGACTTCGCTTAGATTTTCCGCTAGAAACACTTTCTTAGGTACGTGTGTATGGCGTTTTTGAGCGCACAAATCTTCTAGAAACTTCGTGTACTGCGGAACTTGTTGTATAATATGTAAAAAAGGAATGTTCACTTTAACTTGCTTAAATTTTTCTAAGATCTTTTCTATCTGGTCCGTATTTTTCCTAGGTCGGAGTCTATGAGGAAATGGAGCAGAAAACTCAGTAGGTTGGGCTACTTTAGTTTGAGGATGGTCCTTATCAGAAATTGGCTCAATGTTTTGATCTGAATTGTTCGAATTTTCGATAGGGTTTGAAAGATCATCCGGTAAATCATTTGGGTAACCACATGGTTGTCAATCTGTTTGCTGGATCAAAGAGCCGTGACCGCATTCAAGTGACTAATGTTTGAATCTTGAATGATGTGAATTTGGTTGGAGTCCGAATTTTTCCCTCTAGGGTTTTGGATAGGTTGACTTTGAAACGTACCCTTTTCCCTTTCTCTTAGTCTAGCGTTAAGTTGAGACATTTGTTTTTGAAGCTCACCCATTTGTTGTTTCGTGTTTTGCATATATGAGTGCAACGAGTTGCCTAACTTGTTTTGATTTTCAACACTTTGCTTAGTCTTTTGTGCTAATAGTTGACTCACCTCAGATAAATTCCCCTCAATAGTAGAAAGGAGTTATTCATATTGGGGTTTAACCGTTTGATGAGATTTTTGGGAAGGCACCCGGTTCGAATTGTACTGATTTTGCCTAAAGGGAGAGTTAGAAGCATTGTTCGGAAATGCTTGATTCGAAGGTCTATTCGTTAGGGGGTTATTTGGACCCCAAGAAAGATTTGGGTGGTTGTTGGGTTTGTTGAAAGCATTCACTTGCTCAAGGGACTGGGGACAGTCATCAGCCATATGATTGGAGTTAAAACATATGTGACACATGGCTTGGAAAACTTTATTAACTTGAGTGTGTGTTCTAACAACGTTCAGTATGGTATCAACAAGAGTATTAGAAGAAGAGGATTTGATAGAATTACAACTGGAACGCGACTAGAGAGATTTTTCATTGGTTCATTCCCATTGTTTTGATTTTTCTGCTGACTCTTCCAGAAATTCCCGAGCTTCTACGTCAGTCTGTTTTAGAAAATTTCCCTAACATATAGACTCTAACATTTGCTTAGAACTATTATCGAGTCCATCATATACAGCTTGACATAACGACCATGTTTCGTAACCACGATGGGGACAACTTAACAACAGTTCTTTAAATCTTTCCAAATATTGCCAAAAAGATTCCCCCCTTTTTGGTGGAAATTAGTGATTTCATTTCTGACTCTAGCTGTTTTTTCTAGGGGGTAGAACTTTTCAAGGAAAACTGCTGTAAATTCATCCCATTTTCTAATCGAAATTGGAGGCAAGCTGAGAAACCATTTTTCTGCAGAGTTAGTTAGTGCGAATGGAATCAAATAAAGTTTAATTCCATCTTCACATAACTGTTGTAATTTAAAGGTTACACAAGCATATTCAAACTTTGTTAAGAAACTATATGGTGTGTCATGAGAAAAATTACCGGATTTGGGGGAGGATGCTTATCTGACTCGACCGGATTTCAAAGTGGTTATCCACATGATTGGGTAACTGAATGCAAGATGGGAAAGATACTCTATCAGGAAGGATTTTGTCCAATAGGGTATGAGGTACGGGTTTGTTAGCCATTTCTAAGGGTTGTTCGAGTAAACTTGGTTTTAGGGAAAGAGAAGGTGTTCTAACTCTAACTAAACGACGAGATTCTTGGTCACAGGACCAAGTTTGCATGCACCAGAAAGAAGAAGAAAAGAGTTCGCCAAAGAAATTTAGACAATAGAGAAGTTCAGAAAGAGATAAGAGAGACAAAAATTTTGGAAAATGGGAGTTTTAGAAAATTTACAACCTTTATAATTAACGAGGGCTAAAAAAACTTTTTTTTGCTTTTTTTTTCAATTTTGTTTCGTTTTTGAGGAGTCTGATTTTTTTTTTTGCAATTCACAAAACAATCAGACACACAAAAATTAGCTATAATGAATTTTTTTGTCCTTAATAGCACCTAAACTCAACAAGTAAAACAAAACGAACTAATCATGAGAAAAAAATAAATAAAAGAAAAAAAATTCAAAATAAAAACAAAGAGAACCAAACACTCTTGATAAAATAAGGTAGAGAACGAGCTAATCAAGTGTTTAAAAATTAAAACACACAGCCTCCCACACCTCACGTTAATACATTGCATGAAACAAAGAGTCACGCCCAAAATAACAAACACTCTCCGTCAATAAAAGGCAAGTGTTAATCCTAAATTGCTCACGTTCGAACACAAAATTTGCTCCTTTTTGTGGATTCTTTCCCAGAACCAATTAAAACAAATGGAAAGTTCAAATTTTTTTTGAATCGGGGTTTCCGGTTCAAATCGCACTGATTCAATTCAGTGTAGAGAGCGGTTTGGTAAAGGTTGCAATTAGAGGTAAATGATGTCAATGGGATGAAGTTGTGATTTTGTGGAGGTTGGTATCGGAGGTGGTGGAGAATGTTGACAAGGTGATTGTATGGAAGTTTGAGGCAGAAGCGGCTCTTTTGGATTGGGTATTTGGTTGTGATGGCAGGGAAATGTTTTGTGAGAGGATGGTTTGCTGTAGCTTGTGGAGTGGATTGTGGTTCGGTAGGGAGGTGAATATTGGCAGAAAGGATGTTTGTGATGGCAACAGTGTATGTATTGGGTATGTAAGTATGGACCGCGATGACCTACCGATGGTTTTGCTGATCGCTGGATGTAGTGATAATGGCAATCATGCTTTGGAGAGTTTGGTTGGTGTTTCAGGAATTGGGTGGAAGGATGTTGATAGAGATGGTGGCTGATTGGGATTCTGGTGGTGTTTTCATTGAGAAGGTTTTTACCGAGTGGTGTGAAGTCTGTGTGATCAGAAAGAGTACGAGTTGCTGCAGTTTGGTGTAGAGGGTTGATGGTCAGAAAAAGTTGGTCTTGGTAATGAAGTATGAAGGTGAGATGATCGATGGTCTGAAGTATGCGGCAAGACAAAATAAGGAAAAGTAGAAGACGAGAAGGGAAAAAATCACAAGGAAACTGTGATCTTTTTTTTTTTTGAAAATTTATAAGAAAAGAAAGGAATCAAATATACTGAAAATAGGGGAATAAATAAATAAAAGAAATAGTTGAGAAAAGGGAAATAGAATCGAGGAAATTTGGCAAGTTTTTTGTTTTTTTTCCTCTTGTCCTTGAGATTATGGTATCAATCAATAGTACCAAATCAATTAAACAGGAATTTTCTGCTATATATGAAAGAAAATAAAAGGAATAATAAACAAATATTTTTGTGTTTTTTATATGGAAAAATAAAAATATAACCCAAAGGATTTTCCAATAAAATTATTTTGATCCCCGGTAACAATGCCAAAATTTGTTTGAAAACAACAGAAAATAAATATAAAATAGTTTTTTATAATAAATGAAAGTAATTAGGGAGTAATGAGATAAACTAGATTAATAATCATCAATAGCCAAACACATTAGTATAGATCTAACCCATGTTTCTGTCACAAACATGAATCAACGATAATTAGGTTTTTAGAAACAAACATGTGAATAACCACAAGCATAGCCTATGCAGGAGCTAAGTATCAGGACAAATTCACTATTTTATTTCTAAAACCCTGAAAATTAGATCTAAATCTGAAAAGCGTTAGATCGAACTGAAATATAATCTGTGAAGGAGAATAGCTCTTAAATGACACAGAACATGAAGGTTCAGATCTAACTCTTGGTTCAGATTCAGATCTATATGCATAATGTCCTAATCTATTTGGCTATGTGATTCATATTGAATCTAGTCTATAAGCGTCAACACCCGTTAATTAAAGGGGATTAGCTAGACATAGCTAAATAAGAAATAGGGAAGAAGAAAAGAACAAACATAAATAAAATAAAATAAAAACTAAAGAGACAACGAGAAGGATTGTTTTATTCCAAGAGAAGAGTTTAGAGAATAAAACCTAAGACAATTCTAAATGAAAGATATAGAGTGTATTTATAGATGCCAGGACCAGGATTAAGTGGCCAATTTCAGGATGTGGGACAAAAGTCTTTGCCAAAAAACAAATAAACCAATGTGAATGCATGTGAACGGACATGCAAATGTGATGGAAAAATAGCTTGCGGGCATCAAACGACATCAAATTCAATCCTTTTTAGCATGAATAAGAACTCCATAACGTCTAAGACAAATGGTCTTTATGAAAGGCATTAATCTTGACTTTAAAATATGCGGTAGAAGGTGGTTGGACAATAACATTTCTTCAGGTCTTCATGCTTTAATCCAGCTCTACTAATCAACACTCTTCTTGCACCAATTCTACAAGATTTTCAACAATTAAGTGCATCAATGCATTCATCTTAAATAATCTAAAAACACAACTATAAATTCACAGTATCAATTATTTTAAAGAGAAAATAAGATAAATAAGCGGATAAAATATACACATTTACGTGTATATCAAGCTTTTTCAACCTTCTTCGTATCAATACCGAGCTTGTTATTATGGATAGCTTTAGGGTGGCTTTAGGCTTTCGGATAAAGGCTTCCAGTCTTGCTATTAACACTTTTTGGAGGTTGCCTTCATGACTCAAGTGGATGATTACGGATCCGCTACCCCTGTCAGTATCGACACTAAGTAGATTAGTATGGATAGCTTATCTCTCTCTTTGGTTTCGGCTTGCCTTTCAGAAGATTTCTGAAGTGTTTCTTGGCTATTTGAAGGGTTGCTTCCGGTGCTCTATTAGATGCTCACTAGAGTAACCTCTCGGTGACCATCTAATGGGGGTCTCGATAGCTAGTTCCCAGATAATCCCCATACGCTTCAGACTCTATATCTTTGCTACTTTCTTTCGCTGATGTATCAGTATTAAGAAAGTTAATACTGGCAGCCATTTCGTCCTTCTAGGTCCTGATTTGTAGGATTCTTGGTCTTTCCCTTCATTGACTTCCGGTTTTGGGTGACCTTCCATTGTTTACCCATCGTGCTAGAACCACCCTGCCAGTGTCCTTTCTTTGTACAGATTTTGAGCTCGGTTTCACAACTTTCGGATTGTTCCCTTATGCTTTTTGTTCTACCTTGCACTTGGCATTTGCTTTCGGAGGGTTCTTTTATGCTTGTGGTGGTCCGCTATCCCTTCACGATAACCTGTTTCGGTGCCTTATTTTGGTAGTACATTTACCCCCTTATGAAGGGGTAACTTCGACTTTTCAAGTCAAACTTTTTTGTCTTCTTTCGGTGTGTTGGCCTCGTGTCTCTTGGCAGCCTTCGATCAGGTCTGTTGATGGGATTCTGCCTGTACGGCTCAGATTTTCAAGGAAGTTCACTATAATTGCTTCTTCTTCTTCCTCCTATTCGCCTTCTACCTACAAATTAAATCCTAGAGCCAGATTATCACTTCTTTCAGGAATTGCTTAAGCCTTTCTCCCCAGAATTTTGAATTCGAATCTTTGTTAGTATCTTTATTTTTGGCAGCATCATGTCTAGTAAAAAGTGCCTCGTCAAACCAAAGGCCAAGGGTTCTAATATTTCACGAGCCAAGAAGGAGTTCACTTCAAAGTCTTCTTCAATAACTTTACAAGATAAGGTGAAGACCATTCTTGATAGTTTCAGAATATCTAGCTCATTGCCTCTTCTTCCCAAGATTCCCTTAAGAACCCGACATAAGGGTACTTCGCATATTTAGCGATCCATATTTGGCACGGAGTCTTCCTCCCTTTTCCACCATTTCTATTCAAGCTTTTGTGTGACCTGGGAGTTCCCCCTATCCAACTCTCACCCAACACCTGTACATTGCTTTTAAGAATAGAAGTTTTCGCACTTGCATCAAATCAAACTTTTCTTAGCCCCAAGCTCATTCGTCACATGATACGATTTTCCAAAAGTGCAGAGTCACTATGATACCGCACGTCCGTTAATGTCACTCACTAACGGAATGCATTAAGTTCCATAAAGCGTTATAGGTAAACAGACACAGAATAATTACAAGACATATATAAATAGATAGCAACGGAAATTCAAATTTTTATTTCAAACATAAATCATAATACCGTGGTCCAAAATACCATAAGTCATAAAAACCATTACAACAACATAACTTCTGTCTTGCACCATCAGAGTACATAAGTATATAAAAACATAATTCCCCAAATAAAAGAGTTAAGCCATAGTAGAGATGAGAACTTGAGCAATACTTCGAAAGCAATTCCTAGCATGATGATAACTGAGTCCCGACTAAGCCTGACTGTTCCCGCCCAGAGAATTTGGAGGGGGGAACGGAAGAAAGAAGAGGAAACAAAAAGGGTCAGACATAAAGTCTGGCGAGTCAAGTTACTTTTAGCAAGTAAATAAATAAAAGTAGCCTGACAGGCATATTAAGCGGATAAGAGAGATTACTACATAAAAGCCAGGTGTGACAAGGTAGACAAGATAAGGTGTATATGCTTCTAATGATTACTCTGCACTATTATTAGTATAACTAGAATGGGATAATCCCTTACACTTCAAGGTGGCAGACTTAGGCTTACGTCCAAATGTACCCTAACTACTGCCCTAATCGATCGGCTCCCTAATCCGCGTAGATACTATGTGCCGGCCCCACCGTAGGATTTATCACGTCCTAAAGTGGCATCCCCTCGCTGATATGCACAGCCCCATATCTATAGGTGTCACGGTCGTCTTATCCCCCTTTTCCCGGCTCATGCACGCACATGGCTCGGCCGGTTTGCGCGCCCACACCGAACTCCACATTTGGATCTCTTACATCCTGTTCAGTAAGCGTGCCCCTTCTCCGCCTAGTACGGAGTACTTTGTTTGATACCTACTTCGGGTTACTGACTGAAATGGGTCCCACACAATATGATACAAGCTCTCCCCCTTGTCTTGTATTCATTACTAGGTTTTCACTTACTATGTATACAACTAGGTATCTTTAATTACATAGCCCTATTCATTTCTACTAGTTATGTTTGCCCTAAAAGGTGTCTTTAATTACATAACTTTATTATTTCCTTTGGTTATGTATACCGCTAGGTGTCTTTAATTACATAACCTTATTGGGTAAAGTTCGTGGGCCTATATGTAAATATTACCCACCCCTTAGATTTACTTAACCCAGCCCCTTTTGTTCAATCAAGTTTACTTAACCCCAACTTAAGTTTAAGTTCACAAAATCCCTATGTATTCATCTAGGTTAAGTATTTCAATTTGTTACCATGTCCATTTATGGTTATAATGGGCTAGACCTCCCACATTGGGCCTATAACCTGTGGATGCTAGATATGCTGGTTGGGTCCGGGCAGACTTCTTCCATAAGTTGGGCCTAACCTCATGTCATAGCCCGACTTGTATTTGTACACTTAGGCCTCTCACAATAGGTTCAACATTACAGGCTATTGGATATGTCGGTCAGGTCCGGGCAAACTTCCACCACTAAAGCAACCTAACCTCGTGCCATAAGTGTAGTTACAATTTCTAATTGTAGTCCTAGGCTTTCATTATTAATTAATCAATTAATTAAACCTATGTCTTTATAGGTGTTAATGCCTATTTTACCCAATAATTTGAATTATATGCCCAATGATGTTTATATTCAAATTATGCCAATATTAACCTTTTTTCCCCATTCCCGATCTAGTGTACTCACAAAATTGGCGGCACGCCTAGGCTAGATAATAGCCTAGTCAAAAACGATAAAAGGGAAAAATAATAGAAATATGACAAAAGTGATTGTCTCAACATAACTTGGCATAAACATAAACTAGCATGGTGATAAGGTGGACATATGAGCATAAATATGATGAACTTGTAGCAAATACCAGTTCTAACAAAACTATGATGTCATAGTGAGCATAATAAGATCTAATTTAACCATTTAGATGTCCAACTATTCAGATCTAACATAATAGGCAAAAGATGATAAACTAGACTTGATTAACAATTTAAATGTCCACACAATTTAGATCCAATAGTTTAAAAGTAGATCTAACACAAATGAGATTTAGATTCACATCATAGCATGTCCTAGAAGTTACAATAGATCTGACTAGATAGAGGTTTAGATCCAAATCCTAACCAATTAAGAATGTCATATAATCACAATTCACAATGGATCTGATATAATCTAGGCATATGAACAAATCCAAGTCATAGTCATGTCATATTTACTTTTAAATATTCAAATCTAAAAGCAACTAGAGACTAACAAAGTTTGGATTAGAAAATAGAAGAGGAATGGATCTTGAATCTCTAACTGAATTGCTTAAGTTGATAGTCGTAGAAGATAACGGATCGAGATCAGTTCAGACACCGGCAGAGTTTGGCCACCGTGAATTCTCAATGAAGAGAACAAGAGAAATGACCACGTATATATAGCTGCCATCCCCTCTGAAACCAACTGCTAAATCATTCCTAGGGGTGTCGACACCCCTGTAGGTGGGTCGACCCCGGTGTCGACACCCCTTAAGAGGGGTCGACCCCGGTGTCGACACCCGTCTATGGGGGTCGACCCCCTAAAGCGGGAAAACTGCCGCTAGTTTTTATTTTTCAAATTCGAACTGTTTCGAATAAAATTCTGACTCATCTCTGACTCATGTATATATATATATATATATGTGTGTGTGTGTGTGTGTGTATGTATGTGTCTTCTGCTCGTATACAAACTTAAAACTTTCATAACTTCTTCAGACATTGTCCGTTTTACGCAAACGAAATGTCTATCTTCACCAGAATTTAAAGATGGACGCAATGGTGCAGTCTGTTTTCCTTAATTATGAATATTAAATTAATTATTATTTAATTTACCCTCTTTTAGTGTTGTTAAAATACAGGGTGTTACATTCTCCCATACTCAAAGGATTTCGTTCCCGAAATTTCTAAGTTGAGAAGAATGCATATCCTACCATCCATCATCCATCTACTCATCCATTAGTCACTGGCATCCATTGTCCTTAAAGACTTCTAATGCTTATCTGAACATATGAAAAGGTGTGTGTATATGTCCCAATACTAACGCGAAAATCAGTCAGTCTACTGGTTCAGTTGACCTCCTTAATGCAATGTATGTTAGTGCCATGAATCCAATATGTATGCAAATAATCCTATTATAACAGGTGAGTTCTATATGTGTGCATGCTCATTCGTCCAAATGCAACATCCATATGCTAATACATCCATTTCCATCCATAAAAAGAAAAGAAAATGCACACACATCCATGTGTAGGATGAGAGTGACTGAGCCAATCTAGTGCCTAATGTGTGTGTATATGCATCCACATGCAGCCACGAGCAAACACTTGCATCCATCAAACATAACATGTCTCAAACACATGTTTACATCCATAGGATTCATATCTAAAGGTCGAAAATACTATGGATAAGATATATTCAATTGATAGAAACAAGCACAGATAAAATTTTGGAAAAAAAGAAGTTAAGAACATACCCTCAAAAAGGAAAGCGTACGGAGCATGAATCATGTCTTTGGTCTCCCAAGTCGCATCCTCTGGGTTATCTCCGTATTGAAACTTTAACAACCTGATCTATTTATTATGCAACTTCTTAACTTCTGATCCAAGAATACGGGTAGGGACTCGCCTAACTGTCGCCTCCCGTTCCACTTCTACCTCTTCCAACATGCTCGGCACAACGACTTCCGCGGTGTCGTGCAAACATTTCCGCGGATGAGAAACGTGGAAAACATCATGAACACCGAATATATTTTCTAGGAGCTTTGCTCTATAAGCCATTTGGCCAATCCTCTCGGTTATGGGAAATGGTCCCACAAACCTAGGTGCCAACTTCCCTACTGATCCGAAGTGAACCATATTCCTCAGAGGTGATACTTTGATAATAACTAAGTCTCCCACTTCAAATTCGATGTCAGTCCTTCTCTTGTCTGCATAGGACTTCTTCTTATCTTGAGCTATCTTCATCCACCGTCGAATAAGGTCAATCTTTTTGGACATGTCTCTAATCATATCAGGTCCATGTAACAATCTTTCTATAGATTCCCACCAACAAGTTGGTGATCTACAGGGTCGTCCGTACAATGTTTCGAAAGGGTGCCATGCCGATGCTAGCTTGATAGCTGTTGTTATAAGTAAACTCTACTAAAGGAAGGTGCTCTTCCCAAGTCCCTCTGAAGTCTAGGATACATAGCCTTAAAAGATCCTCTAAAATTCTGTTTACCCTCTCCATCTGCCCATCGGTCTGAGGGTGATAAGCGGTGCTCAAACACAACTGTGTACCTAATGCTTCTTGCAAGCTCCTCCAAAATTCACTGGTAAAGATGGGGTCACGATCGCTCACGATCCTGGAAGGTACTCCATGAAGACGAACTATCTCACGAACATAAATTGCTGGTAACCATGATGTCGTCCTCTTACTCTTAACAAGAATAAAGTGAGCGTTCTTAGTGAGTCTATCTACCACAACCCAAATACTGGTGTTGTCTTTCTTTGATCTAGGCAAACCATCTATGAAATCCATAGAGACACACTCTCATTTCCATTGCGGTACTTCCAAAGGATGAAGTAAACCTCCGGGATTCTTTTGCTCAGCATTAACTTGCTGGCAAACTAAACATTGAGAAACAAATTCGGCCACATCTTTCTTTATCCCAGCCCAAAAGAAAACCCTCTTCATGTCTTGGTACATCTTATCACCGCCTGGATGAATAGTCATCTTAGAAAGGTGGGCTTCTTCTAGGACTGCCTTTATCAAGCTTCTAGTTTGAGGAACACAAAGCCTTCCATCTCGTCGCAACCACCCCTTTTCATCTATGGAATATCTACTGAGGTGACTAGAAGTCTCCCTTTTTTTGATCTTTTCCATGATGTCTAAAATCTGTCGGATGCTTTGTTGCGAGGCTCCTATCTAACCCATAAGAGTTGGTCGTATCTCCAATGATGCAAACAAATCTAGCAAAATATCGATGGAGTGTCTAAAATCAAAAGTTGAGATGAACTCCAAGCTCTTCCTCTCCACAAACAGAGGACTTAAGGCCATCCTCTACCTACTTAGTGCGTCTGCCACCACATTACCCTTGCCAGGGGTATAAGCAATCTCAAAATCATGAGAAGCCTGGAACTCCATCCACCGTTGTTGCCTTAAATTAAGATCCTTCTGCGAGAACAAATACCTAAGAGATTTATGATCGGTGTATAACTCAAACTTCTCTCCAAGTAAATAATGGTGCCACATCTTAAACGTTAATACTATGGCAACAAGCTCTAGATCATGGGTGGGGTAGTTCTTCTCATGAACTCTCAACTTTCTACCTCCATAACACACTACTTTCCCTTCTTGCATCATAACCGCACCAAGCCCTGTGCCACACGCATCAGTGTAAACGGTAAACACTTTACTTCCATCAGGTAAGGTCATGACTAGGGTTGTTTTCAGAGCACTCTTCAGTCGTTGGAAAGCAATATCACAATCTATATCCCATGAAAACGCCAAATTCTTCTTTATCAGCCTGGTGAGTGGTGCTGATATCTTTATGAAGTCCTTAATGAACTTCATATAATAACCTGCCAACCCAAGAAAGCTTCTCACCTCGGTTGCATTTTTAGGAATCTGCCAATCTTACAATACAACCACCTTCGCGGGATCTACAACCATCCCTTCTTTGGAGACCACAAGCCCTAAGAATCTCACCTCTTTTCTCCAAAAATGGCATTTGGAGAACTTTGCCTTAAGTTGATGCGCACGAAGAGTTTTCAAAACTTCTCTCAAGTGTTGGGCATGCTCTTCTTCGTTTTTGGAGAAAATCAAGATATCATCAACAAAGACCATGACAAATTTATTTAGAAACTCCCGAAACACCCTACTCATCAAATCAACAAAATAAGTGGGTGCATTCGTCAACCCAAAAGGCATAACTTGCCATTCAAAGAAACCATCCGGAGTTCTAAAAGCTGTCTTATCTATGTTGTCCTCAGCCACCCTCAACTGATGAAACCCCATGGCCAAATCTAACTGAGAAAATACCAAAGCATCAACAAGATGATCAAATAAATCATCAATCCCCGGGAGCGGGTGTCTATTCTTCTTTGTGAGCTTATTCAACTCCCTATAGTCAACACATAAACGAAGCGTACCATCCGCCTTAGTTGCGAATACAAGTGGAGCACCCCATTCAGATATGCTTCGTTTGATAAATCCTTTCTCAAGTAGCTCCCATACTTGCTTACTCAACTCCCTCCTTTCCCTTAGAGCCATATAGTGCACGGGTAATGCAACTCGCTTTGCATTGTCCACTAGATATATAGAAAATCGATCTCGCGCCTCGGGGGTAAACCCCGTACCTCATCAAAAACATCGAATAATCTCGGGCCACTGGAACAGATTGCAAGTCATTGATAGATGCATCAAGAGACTCTAGGATACTAAGCATAACTGATCCTTGTGGGTCACAAGAAATCTCGAGGGTCTTCCCATGACAGGTCAGAATCCTAACGACCCTCCTTTCACAATCCAGAATGACACCAAATGTGGTAAGCTAATCCATTCCTTGAATCAACCCATAGCCCATAAACCCGAGCACATATGTGTCACACTCAAACTCGACGCCTAACACAAATATCCTCAAACCCCGACAAGTCATAGACAAATGAGCCGAACCACCTATGGGGTTTGAGACAACTACGGGATCCACTACCGTACTAGTAATTAAGTGCAGAGATTTAACTACGGAACTAGATATAAATGAATGCGAAGCTCCAGAATCAAAGAGTGTTCTAATAGGCTGATTAGAAAAAGAAATTAAACCTTCCATATAAATTTTTCTACCTCTATCGGGAACACTGATCACGAGAGCATGCACCTGCCCTCCAGAAGTCCATTTCCTTTGACCTTGTCCCTGTGATCCCTGTTTCTTCGGGCACTCTCTAGCGAAGTGTCCGACATCTCCGCAATTGAAGTAGGTGTTCTTCCTTCTCTTACAGTCTTTGATCAAGTGACCTTTTTTCCCACAACTATGACATTTTCTCCTATCCTTGCCCTTGTCATTCTTCCCTCCTTTCTTCTGTTGTTGTTGATGTTGCCCCTTCTTGGGCCACACCTTCTTATTTTTCGATATTTCCTCAGCCTTTACTTCCTTCTTTTCTCCGTTGTCTTCCTTATGCATTAGGGCCATATCGACAAGCTTTTCAAAAGTGGCCTGCATTGGAATATGGGACATGGCTAACCCATGAAGGGGTTCATTTAGCCTTTTAGAAAACCATAAAGCCTTTTTGTGCGGCATATCGACCAACTCTAACCCGAATATTGCCAGCTGGTTGAATTTGTTCACATACTCTTTCAACGTCAAGTTCCCTTGTTTGAGTGCTAAAAACCTCTCCATCTGCATGCTTCTCTAGGCTTGGGAAAGAAATTTCATTTCAAATCTTTGTCTAAAATCTTCCCTAGTTTCCACCGGACGTCTAGCTTGGGTAACTTCCCACTAGAATGAGGCTTCGTCTTTCAATAGCCAAGCAGCTAGATGAATCTTCCTTCTATCCTCTACTTCAAAGATTACGAACAAGTCCTCAGTCTCCGTGATCCAATTTTGCGCTTCTACGAATGTATCGTTCCCATGGAATGGCTTCCCTCCAATGGCACGATAGTCTTTGCAGATCTTAGCAAAATTATCTGCTCTTGGACGAGGAGGAGGAACAACGGGTGCAGCTAGGGGAGGAACGTTTCCTTGGCCTTCGGCAGGTGCCGTGGCCTCCAGATACCTACGGAACTATCCGGGTATCGTAACGCCCTCTGGAATGTTTGGTTCCCCAGACATGCTGAAAAGAGAAAGGAAGAGATTCAGACAAAGGATCTAAAGATATTAAATATGGCTTTTTTGGGAATGTTTTTCAAAACAGATTTTTTTTTTTGAAAATGCTTTCTTTTAAAAACCCTTTATGAAAATAATTTTTAAAAACTTTATCCAATCTGGTAACCTTCAGCTCCGATACCAAATGTGACACCACATGTCCGTTAGTGTCACTCACTAAGGGAATGCATTAAGTTCTGTGAAGCGTTATAGGTAAACAGACATAGAATAACTACAAGACAGATATGAATAAGATAGTAGCGGAAATTCAAATTTTTATTTCAAACATAAATCATAATATCATGGTCCAAAATACCATAAGTCATAAAAACCATTACAACAACATAACTTCGGTCTCGCACCATCAGATTACATAAGTACATAAAAACATAATTCTCCAAATAAAAGAGTTAAGCCATAGTAGAGATGAGAACTTGAGCCATACTTCAAAAGCAGCTCCTAGCAAGATGATAACTGAGTCCTGACTAAGCCTAAGTGTTCACGTCCTGAGAACCAGGGGGAGGGGGTGGGGGAATAGAAGAAAGAAGAGGAAACAAAAAGGGTCAGACATAAAGTCTGGCGAGTCTAGTTACTTTTAGCAAGTAAATATATAAAAGTAGCCGAACAGGCATATAAAGTGGATAAGAGAGATTACTACATAAAAGGCAGGTGTAACAAGGTAGACAGGATAAGGTGTATACGCTTCTAATGATTACTCTACACTATTACTAGTATAACCAGAATGGGGTGATCCCTTACACTTCAAGGTGGTAGACTTAGGCATACGTCCAAATGTACCCTAACTACTACCCTAATCGATCGGCTCCCTAATCCGCATTGATACTCTGTGCCGGCCCCACCATAGGATGTATCATGTCCTAAAGTGGCAACCCCTCCCTGATATGCATAGCCTCATATCTACAGGTGTCATGGTCGTCTTATCCCCCTCTGCCCTGCACATGCACACACATAGCTCGGAAGGTTTGCGCCGCCCACACCGAACTCCACGTTTGGATCTCTTACGATCAGTCCGGTAAGCATGCCCCTTCTCCGCCTAGTACGGAGTACTTTGTTTGATACCTACTTCGGGTTACTGACTAAAATGGGTCCCACACAATATGATACATGCTCTCCCCCTTGTCTTGTATCCCCCACTAGGTTTTCACTAACTATGTATACAACTAGGTATCTTTAATTACATAGCCCTATTCATTTCTACTAGTTATGTTTGCCCTAAAAGGTGTCTTTAATTAAATAACTTTATTATTTCCTCTGGTTATGTATACCACTCGGTGTCTTTAATTACATAACCTCATTGGGTCAAGTTCATGGGCCTATATGTAAATATTACCTACCCCCTCAGATTTACTTAACCCACCCCCTTTTGTTCAACCAAGTTTACTTAACCCCAACTTAAGTTTAAGTTCATACAAACCCTATGGATTCATTTAGGTTAAGTATTTCAATTTTAACCAAGTCCATTTATGGTTATAATGGGCTAGACTTCCCACATTGGGCCTATAACTTATGGATGTTGGATATGCCGGTTGGGTCCCGTAGACTTCTTCCACTTGTTGAGCCTAACCTCGTGTCATAGCCCGACTCGTATTCGTACACTTAGGCCTCTCACATTAGGTTCAACATTTGTGGCTGTTGGATATGCTGGTCGGGTCTGGGCAGACTTCCACCACTAATGCAACCTAACCTCATGCCATAAGTGCAGTTACAATTTCTAATTTTAGTCCTAGACATTCATTATTAATTAATCAATTAATTAAACCTATGCCTTTATAGATGTTAATGCCTATTTTACCCAATAATTTGAATTATATGCCCAATGATGTTTATATTCAAATTATGCCAATATTAACCTTTTCCCCCTTTCCCTAACTAGCATACTCACAAATTTGGCAGCATGCCTAGGCTAGATAATAGCCTAGTCATAAACGATAAAAGGAAAAAATAATAGAAATATTACAAAAGTGATTGTATTAACATAACTTGGCATAAACATAAACTAGCACGGTGATAAGGTTGACATATAAGCATAAATCTGATGAACTTGTAGCAAATACTAGTTCTAACATAATTATGATGTCATAGTGAGCATAATAAGATCTAAAATAACCATTTAGATGTCCAACAATTTAGATCTAACATAATAAGCACAAGATGATAAACTAAATCTGATTAACAATTTAAATGTCCACACAATTTAGATCCAATAGTTTAAAAGTAGATCTAACACAAATGAGATTCAGATTCACATCATAGCATGTCATAGAAGTTACAATAGATCTGACTAGATAGAGGTTTAGATCCAAATCCTAACCAATTAAGAATGTCGTATTATCACAATTCATAATGAATTTGATATAATCTAGACATATGAACAAATCCAAGTCATAGTCGTGTCATATTTACTTTTAAATATTCAAATCTAAAAGAAACTAGAGACTCACAAAGTTTGGATTAGAAGATAGAAGAGGAATGGATCTTGAATCTCTAATTGAATTTCTTAAGTTGATAGTTGTAGAAGATAACGGATCCAGATCAGTTCAGACACCGATAGAGTTTGGCCACCATGAATTTTCAATGAAGAAAACAAGAGAAATGAGCACGTATATATAGCTGCCAGCCCCTCTGAAATCGACTGCCGCGTCAGCCCTAGGGGTGTCGACATCCCTGTAGGTGGGTCGACCCCGGTGTCGACACCCCTCTAGTGTGGTCGACCCCCTAGAGCGGGAAAGCTGTCACCACTTTTTATTTTTTAAATTCGAACTGTTTTGGATAAAATTCCGACTCATCTCTGACCCATGTATATATATATATATGTATGTATCTTCTTCGCGTATACAAACTTAAAACTCTCATAACTTCTTCATACGGTGCCCGTTTTATGCAAACCAAATGTCTATCTTGACCAGAATTTTGAGACGGACACAATGGCGTAGTCCATTTTCCTTATTTATGAATATTAAATTAATTATTATTTAATTTATCCTCTTTTAGTGTTGTTCAAATACAGGGTGTTACAGTCACCTATCTTGCGTGTGAATCCTATAAAGAGGCGGACAAGCGACAACATTAGCAAGGCTAAACCCCAGAAGGACCAGTTCTTTCTTGTGAAGTGTCATCCTAGTATATCAGGGAAATTCGTCGAACGATGTAAGTTTCTTATCTTTTGAACGCAATTATGTTATGTTCTTATTTCTTGTTTTTACCCTTGATTTTACATTGAGCCTCCTTCCAAATACGCAACCATGTCGGATGAGGAGACTCAAGTTGTTGAGGCTATTATTAATGCACCGGAGAATTTTAGACGTCGGTCATCTTTGCTTACTATCGATATGCTCCGACAATATGGCCTTCTTCCTCCAGGGCAAAAGATTTTAGGACAACCGGCCATTCAGTTTTCTAGTGCTAGGGGTTTGTCAGTGAATTCTAATACGCTTAATGCAGCATCACTTATATTCCTAGGTGATTTGAGAAGAATTGCACTTTTGTTTGGACCAGATTTTTCACCTTTACCTATTGATTTCCTTGTTCTTAGATTTCTAATACAGTTTTCTATGTTTAGGATCCATGGCTTCTAAGAGCCTTTCCACTCTCGATGTTTTGCCCAGTCTAGTGTTAAAGCGTTAAAGAGGCTCGCTAGTTCCAATATTGAGCCATCGCCCAAAAAACCGAAGCATGATAAGTCAGTCCATTTATCCAAGGATATGGTTACCATGACAAGAACACACACAATTTCTGACCCTGCTACTTATGATGTTGTTAAGTTTATCGATATTGATACTTCCCCCGATTTTTCTCAAAGAAACAAAGTTCCTGCATTACCCGTCTCTCTTCGAGAACTAGATGTTGGATTGCAAAGCTCATTTATACCTTCCTCTTCTCATCATGTTATTTTTTCTGCTCCACCTCCGTCGGCTTTGGATTTTGATAAATTTGTGGATTTCGCTCTTCCGTCTCCTGATGTTGTTAACATTTCACAAGCTTCTTTATTTTTGAAACTTAGAGGATTTCTATCAGCGGCTCATCAAAGACCAACTTTTGGTATTAATTCACTCTTCTTTAGCTTCTCTTTTATTACACTATTTTCACACGGAGTTCGATTAGTTCTTTTCCTTATCTTTTAGGTGACGAAAAGCTGGTGCTTGTCAAGAGGAGTGGCTTTTTCATCTTCCGCTGAGATCATTGCTCTTAGGGAAGAGAAAAAGGTCCAAAAATACAAGGTGGACATCCTATCGCGGGAGAAAACAGAAACTGATAGTGAATGCAGGAGATTAGATGCCTTGTTGGAGGGGGATAAAGAGGCTAAGGACATGTTATCGAAGTAGGTCAAGAACCTTAAGAATGAAAAGACAGAGATGGAAATCGATCATGTCGTCGAACTGGATAGGATGAACAACAAGATTTCTACCGCCAAACAAATAATTTATGAAACTAGTGACAAAATATCCGATTTTCTGAAAGTCCACCTTCAATCCATTGTTGTGGAATACTATGAAGATGCTCTCCTCCTCGCTTTCTTTGATAATTACAAGAAATTACCAGTGGTTGACTTTACTTCAGTGCATCCCTCTTCAAGACTAGAGTTTTGTAAAGAATCAAGCAGGCTAAGCAAGAAGGTAAAGTTCTTCCGTAGGACAAAATAAAACCCGAGTCTTTCCAGTGCATTGAGGAGTTTCTTGAGTATTTTAATGTTGAGGAAGAAGAAGACATGATAGCTGACGAGGGGACAGGAGGAGATGAGTGTAACACCCTGTAAATCAGTTAATACTAATATTCACAAATGAAAGAATAATTAATTTCAAATATAAGAATATTGGGAAACAGGCTGCGCCATTGTGTTCGTCTCGGAAAAATACATGAAATAGAGTCCGAAATTTTGAAAATAGGAGTTCGTATGACCGAGATATGGCCTTGAGAAGTTTCACGAAAACTTCAAATTTTAAAACAGATTTCAAAAACACAGAAATGGAGGCAGGCGGGAAAACTCCCGCCCAGACCAGGTCGACCTGGGGGTCGACTTGGGAGTCGACCTGGGGGGGGCCAGGTCGACACTAGAGTCGACCTGGGAGTCGACCTCCCTGGTCGAGCCCAGGTGACCTGGGTGCATCTGGTTGGGTTTTCGGGCTGTGTTTTGAGGGCTGAACGAAATCTAATGGCTCTAATCTGTTCTAGGGTAAATCTAATGGCCTAAATGCATCCTAACATCTATAAATAAGTGGGTAGACTCTAACCCTAAATCACTTGAAAAATTGGAGAGCTACCGACATGCCATTGCCATGGAGTTCAGCGTAGCCGTCACAAACTAAAGAAGAAGGAGAAAGCCTAGCCTACAACTAAATCTACTCAACAAACAAATTAAATCAAAGACTCTTTCTATTTCTCTTCTTTAAAATAGTGAGTATGATGAATCTCACAATATTATTATAAAATAATTTGATTAAGTTATGAATGGATCACAAGAAAGTGATATGAATTGTTATGTATTTGTGAATTATGTTGTGGATCTCTTGTTATGCTATTATGTTATCATATATATGTTGTTATGTTGTAGTGATTATGTTGTAAATAATCCTATGCTATGTCATATATGATTAGTCATGCTATGCTATGTTATAAACCATGTTATGCCATGTTGTAAATCATGCTATGCTATGTTGTAAATCATATCATGCTATGTTGCAAATTATGATATGCTATGTTGTAAATCTTATATATGTTGTAGATCTCATATTATCACATATGTTGAAATACTTATGTTATATGATAATGATGTCATGTTAAGTTGTGTTGAATCATACAAGTTGTAAAATCATGATGTTATTATTTATGCGAATTGGATCATGTTTAAAGTTTATGTTTTTTTATAATAGATCTTGATTATGGGAATTTGCCTATTGAGTTAGGTGTACCCATATACATGAATCTACAAATTAATTGGATCTTGAATATGGGAATTTGCCTATTAAGTTAGGTGTATCCATATACATGAATCTATGATTAAATGAATTTTGATTTTGGGAATTTGCCTATTGAGTTAGGTGTACCCATATAAAACCATATTGTTAATGATGTTGATTCACACATGTCCTATACAAGTTTATGAAATTTGATCAAAGTCATATTATGTGAATTATGAATAAGTTGACACCCTTAGATCCATGACATGTATAACCTTATGCAAGTTGTAATTTTGCATATATGCAAGTTTCACCCCTTGTTATGATTTATTTAGTCACATATATATGTTGTTTTTGTGAATATTTTCTTTTATGCTATGGGTTAGACTAATCGGGTCTAGCATACATTTTGCGAATAAATGTTCAAACGTGGGGTAGGGGTAATATTAGGAAATTAATAAATTGGGGTGCAATTGATATGATTTTGCATGCCTTAAATGGATGTCCATAATTGAGTCAATTATGGACATTGCTAAATTTGGAATTAATTAATAATTCAAATAGGGAATTATTAAAATTGGGGAAAGTGGATTATTAATAATAATCAATGTTTAGGACACGAGGTTGGACCCGCTTGTGACGTAAACCTGCCCGGACCCGCCCGGCAAATCCAGTAGTCACAAATGTCGGCCCAATGTGAGAGGTCCTAGGCCCAAACTAAAGCATAACAGTTGTAAAGACACGAGGTTAGACTCTTTTATGGTGTAAGACTGCCCGGACCCGCCCGGCAAATCCAGCTGCCATAAATGTCAGTCTAATGTGAGAGGTCTTTATGAGGTTATGGCCTTAATGAATTAAGGAATACTTAACCAGATAATCATGTAAGGTGGAACATGGGGGTTAAGTAGGTGCCTTGGGTGGCATTAGGAATCTAGTGGTTGCCTTTAGAGGCATTTGAAATACGATTAGACTTAACCAAATACACATGTAAATGAACTTGACTAAGTGGGTTAAGTGGATGGACTAATGGGACAAGCTTAGGTGGAATGCTTGTGGGAAATAATGGGGGCCCATTTCAACCAGTATCCCAAACCGTATCTTTGTGGGCTCGACCCAAGTCGAGGACGGGACACGCATACTGGGTCTGACTATAAGAGGCCAAAACAGGGAGCGGTGGCAACGCAAGTCCAACAGGTTTCATATGCGTGTGTGGACCCGGGCTGGTAGGTAAGACATTGTTGCATCGTGTAGGTATAAGTCGTGCATCTTCGTTATATCGGGTTGCCACTTTAGTGTAATGATACACCCCACTGTGGGGCCAGCACGGGTATCTATGAGTAGGGAGCCGATCGAAAAATGGAAAGTGGGATACACCTAGTGGAGATAGGTGCAGGTGGCACCTATGTAGTCAGCTAGGAGTACGTAAAGTCATTAAGAAAGTTTCTAAGTGAAGCTAAATGGGATCAATCTTTAGGGTGACTGGTGTGGTGCAGTATAGTGTTTAACCTTTAGTATTTAGGAGCGCCTATAACGTTGCCTTTAGCGATTGTCCATGTCCTTAATCTGCTCTTTCATAGACATTTCCTTGTTTTCCAGCTTATGCCTTAGTCCAGTTATTTTGATAGTAGTATTGTAGAATTATCATACTCGCCAGACTTTATGTCTGACCCCCTCTTTTCCATCTTTTTCTCCCTTCAGGTCCTCAGGTTAGGCCAAATTCTAGTGGAGTCTAGTTGGATCGCTTATCTCTTGGAAAGCTTGGACTGCAGAAGTAAAGTCCAGCTTGTTATCTTTCTTTTTAAATGGCTATTTATTGTAATGGGATTATGTATTTTGTTTTTGTGAAGACGGATGTTGTACTTGGTTTTATGATGTAACAGACATATTTAATTTCCGTTGCAATAAAATGAAGTTTTAGATTTCCAAAGTGCTATTTATTATCTGTCTTGTTGTAATTTCTCTGTTCTATATTCACTTATGACCTCCATGGAAGTTAATGCATTCCCTTTGTTAGTGACATTAATGGACGTGGGGGTGTTACACGTGGTATCAGAGCATAAGGTTACCAGAACAGATAAAATTTTTAGAAAAATATTTTTCTAAAGTATTTTTGGAAGATGTGCTTTCAAAAACATGTTATTTAAAGAGAGTTTTTTTGAAAAATATAATCCCAAATAACCATATCCTTATCTTTATCTTTCGAATTTTCCATTTTGAATCTTTCCTTTTTCGTTTCAGCATGGCTGAAGATCTTAATCTCACAGAAGGTGTGACGGTTCCAGGGTGGTTTAGGAGATATTTGGAGGCTAGGGCCACCACTGCAGGCCCAGCAGATACTCCTCCACCCCCAGTTGCACCCATTCCTCCTCCTCCTCCTCGTGTTGACACTTTTGCAAAGACGTGCAAGGAATTTAAGGCTATGGGAGGAAAAACTTTTCAAGGGACTGAGACGTTTGTGGAGGCTAGAGACTGGCTTAAGGAGACTGAGGAATTGTTGGATATATTTGAAGTGGAAGATGGGAGGAAAGTCCGTTTAGCTGCTTGGTTAATGAAGGGAGAGGCCTCGTTTTGGTGGGAGGTCACTAACGGGGAACGCCCAGTTGATTCATGGGCGGATTTCAGACGAAGGTTTGAGGCAAAGTTTCTTTCGAGGGCAGAGTAGAATTTAAATATGGAAAAATTCCTGACATTAAAGCAAGGGAGCTTATCAGTGAAGGAATATGTCAATAAATTTAATCAGTTAGCAAGGTTTGGCTTGGAGTTGTTGAACACGCCAGAGAAGAAAGCTTTGAGGTTCGTTAGAGGCTTGAATGAACCGTTGCAAGGGTTGGCTATGACCCACATCCCTATGGGAGCCACCTTTGAAAGGCTAGTAGAAATGGCAGTTATGCATGAGGATAAGGCAGTTGAAAAGAAAGGGGATCAGAAGAAACCCCAACAGCAAAATAAGAAGGGTGGTAAAAACAATAATGGCAAAGGGAAGAAGAGATGCTTCAATTGTGGGACGCCTGGCCATCTCAGCAAAGATTGTAGAAAGAAAAAGAAGACTGGTTGTTTTCATTGTGGAGATGCAGGACATTTGGTGAAGGACTGCCCAAAGAAGGGGCAGAGGGCAGGGTCTACCTCGGGAGGACAAGTGCAGGCTCTTATGGCACCAGGGCAGGCAAGGGGGCAAGTTCAGTCTATTGCGGCCCCACCGCTGCAAGAAAGAGGTAGAACAATTCCTGTTGAAAGCTTAGTTTTTCTGTTTGATCATCATGTCCGTACCTTATTCGATTCTGGCGCATCTCATTCGTTTATCTCTGCATCATTAGTTGAATCACTGCACTTGAACACCAGTTTAGTAGAGGATCCCTTGGTTGTTTCAAATCCAATTGGGGGTTCGGCTCATTTGACCATGATATGTTTGGATTTGAAAGTCTCTATACTTAGCGTTGAATTTAGATGTGATGCGTATGTATTGGGCTTCACGTGTTATGGCTAATTTTAGGAATGGATTGGTTATCTATAAATGGGGCCATTCTTGATTGTGAAAGGAGAGTAGTTAGGCTTGTGACTCGCCTTGGTAATGCTCTCGACATCTTTTGTAATCCCATAGATTCCGTTATCTTGAATCTCTTGACGCGTCTGTAGAGAATCTGCGATCGGTAGAGTTGGTCCAGGAATATCCGGATGTGTTTGAGGAGGTGTAGGGCTTACCTCCAAAGCGGGAGATAGACTTTCGAATTTATCTTGTGGATAATGCTAAATCCGTATCTTTGCCAGTGCGCCACATGGCTCCTCGTGAAAGGAGGGAACTCAATAAGCAAGTGAAGGAGTTGCTTGAGAAGGGGTTCATAAGACATAGTATATCGGAGTGGGGTGCTCCAGTAGTATTTGCCACAAAGGCGGATGGGTCCCTTAGACTTTGTGTGGACTATAGAGTACTAAACAAGCTTACTAAAAAGAACTGACACCCACTGCCGAGGATTGACGATCTCTTTGATCGGTTAGTTGGTGCCTCAGTGTTTTCGCAATTGGACTTAGCCACTGGCTTTCATCAACTGAGAGTGGCTAAGGATAGTATAGATAAGACTGCTTTTAGGACTCCTGACGGATTTTATGAATGGCTAGTGATGCCCTTTGGTTTGACAAACGCCCCCGCATATTTTGTTGATTTGATGAGTAGGGTGTTTAGGGAGTACCTTAACAAATTCGTGGTAGTCTTTATGGATGACATCTTAGTCTTTTCTAAGAACAAAGAAGAGCATGCCCTACATCTTAGGGAAGTGTTGGAAACCCTTCGAGCGCATAACCTTAAGGCAAAATTTTCTAAGTGTCACTTCTGGAGGAAAGAAGTACGGTTCTTAGGGCACGTGGTTTCCAAGGAAGGGATAGCAGTGGATCCCGCAAAGGTGGTGGCCATCCAAGATTGGAAGGTCCCTAAAAATGCAATCGAAGTAAGAAGTTTCTTGGGGTTGGCTGGCTATTATAGGAAGTTTATCAAAGACTTCGCAAAAATATCAGCTCCATTAACACGGTTAACGAAGAAGAACCTGGTTTTTATGTGGGACGAAGATTGTGATGATGCGTTCCAACGTTTAAAGAGAGCCTTAACTTCAGCCCCAGTCTTAGTGCTGCCAGACGGGAATAAGCCGTTTACCATCTATACTGATGCTTGTGGGACGGGACTTGGCGCGGTCCTCATGCAAGAGGGAAGAGTAATAGTCTATGGTGGAAGGCAGTTGAGGGTTCATGAAAAGAATTACCCTACGCATGACCTTGAGTTAGCCGCAATTGTTTTCGCGCTTAAGTCTTGTCGTCACTATCTTCTTGGTGAGAAATTCGAACTGTTCACTGACCACAAATCATTAAAATACTTATTCTCTCAGAAGGATTTGAATTTAAGGCAGCACCGGTGGATGGAATTCTTAGCATCCTACGATTTTGAAATAGCATATACCCCTGGCAAGGGTAACGTGGTAGCAGACGCCTTAAGTAGGAAAAGGTTGTCCTTGAGTTCGTTGTTTGTTGAACGACGAAGCTTAGAATTCATCTCCATGTTTGACTTTAGACCCTCAGTTGACCTAGTACCCGGTTTGTTAGCATCCTTGGAGGTTAGACCTACACTTCTAGGATGAGTTGGTGAGGCACAGCAAGACGACCCACAGTTGGTTGAGATAGTAGAAAAGCTCAAAGGAGGGGAGTCGTCTAGCCATCTTCGTAGGTATACCCTAGACGATAAGGGTTGGTTACGAAGGGATAATAGACTTTGTGTACCAAAAGACGAAGACTTAAGGAAGGCCATTCTTGATGATGCTCATCGCTCAAAGATGACCATTCATCCCGGTGGAGACAAGATGTACAAAGATATGAAGCGGGTTTTCTTTTGGGCCGGTATGAAAAAGGATGTGGCCGAGTACGTCGCTAGATGCTTGGTGTGCCAACGAGTAAAAGCGGAACAAAAGAAACCCGGTGGGTTGCTTCACCCATTGGAAGTTCCACTATGGAAATGGGAAAGCGTCTCAATGGATTTTGTGGATGGCTTACCAAGATCAAGGAAGGGTAATACGGGGATTTGGGTTATAGTAGATAGACTTACTAAGAGCGCCCATTTTATTCCCGTGAAAAGTAAGAGGACTACTCCGTAGTTGGCTTCTGTATACATTAAAGAGATAGTTCGTTTGCACGGTATTCCTTCTAGTATAGTAAGCGACCGTGATCCCATCTTCACTAGCGAATTTTGGAAGAGTTTACAAGAGGCGGTAGGGACTCAGCTATGTTTGAGCACCGCATATCATCCTCAGACGGACGGCCAGACCGAGAGGGTGAATCGTATTCTAGAGGATCTTTTAAGGCTTTGTATGCTAGACTTTGGAGGTACATGGGAAGAGCACCTTCCGTCGGTAGAATTCGCATATAATGATAGCTTTCAGTCGAGTATTGGCATGGCACCTTTCGAAGCTCTTTATGGAATGCCTTGCCGTTCGCCTACATGTTGGTGGGAATCTACCGATAAAATCCTACTTGGGCCCGATATGGTTAGGGAAACCTCGGAGAAGATTGATTTGATTCGAAGAAGGATGAAAGCAGCACAAGATAGGCAGAAATCGTATGCTGATAAGAGGAGGACAGATCTTGAGTTTGACATTGGGGACATGGTTTTTATCAAAGTATCTCCGTTACGGAATGTTGTTCGCTTTGGGTCCGTTGGGAAATTAGCGCCAAGGTTTGTAGGGCCGTTTCCTATAAAAGACAGGATTGGGAAGACGGCGTATAGGGTGGAGTTGCCTGAGAAACTTAGTGGAGTACACGACGTATTCCATGTATCACATTTGAGGAAGTGTTTGCACAAGACCGCGGAGGTGGTAGAGCCGAGCTTGCTTAAAGAGGTGGAAATAGAGCGTGATGCAACAATTAGACGAGCTCCTACATGCATTCTTGGGTCGGAGATCAAAATGTTGAGGAACCGAGAGGTCAGACTAGTTAAAGTGCAATGGGGAGATGATGAGAGCAACGCTACTTGGGAGACAGAAGAGAAGATGCGTTCGTTGTACCCTTTTCTTTTTGAGGGTATGTCTTTTAATTTCTCCATTATCGCTTAGCTTATCCTATCTTATCTTTAGTATGTCCTCTCATTAGTATCTTTGACCTTTAGTTAGGATAATCCTATGGTTGAAACATGTGTTTGAGACATGTTATGTATGATGGATGCAAAATGGATGCAAGTGTTTGCTAGTGGTTGCTCGTGGATGCATATATACACACACTTTAGGCACTAGATCGGCTCGGTCACTACATATTGCATATTGCATAAATGAATGTATTTAGTATAATGGATGTATAATGGTTGTACCATCATATAGATGCTGCATTCGGTTGAATGGATGTGCATGCATATAGAAGTAGTATGTAAGCAATTAGGATCTTTTGCATACATAATGGATGCATGGCACTATCATGAATTGCATCAAGGAGGTCAACTGAATCAGTGGACCGCCTGATTTTGCATTAGATACGGACATGTACACACACTATGCATTTAAACATAAAAGCATTAGAAGTCTATAAGGACAGTGGATGCCAGTGTTTGATGATTGAGTAGATGGTTGATTGGATGTTAGGTTAAACATTCTTCTTGACTTGAAGATTTCGGGGTCGAAATCCTTTAAGGAGGGGAGAATGTAACACCCCGTAAATCAATTAATACTAATATTCACAAATGAAAGAATAATTAATTTCAAATATAAGAATATTGGGAAACGGGCTGCGCTATTGTGTTCGTCTCGGAAAAATACGCGAAATAGATTCCGAAATTTTGTAAATCGGAGTTCGTATGACCGAGATATGGCCTCGAGAAGTTTCACGAAAAATTCAAATTTTAAAACAGATTTCAAAAACACATAAATGGAGGCAGGCGGGAAAACTCCCGCCCAGACCAGGTCGACCTGGGGGGGCCAGGTCGACACTAGAGTCGACCTGGGAGTCGACCTCCCTGGTCGAGCCCAGGTGACCTGGGTACCTCTGGTTGGGTTTTCGGGCTGTGTTTTGAGGGCTGAACGAAATCTAATGGCTCTAATCTATTCTAGGGTAAATCTAATGGCCTAAATGCATCCTAACATCTATAAATAAGTGGGTAGACTCTAACCCTAAATCACTTGAAAAATTAGAGAGCTACCGACATGCCGTTGCCATGGAGTTCAGCGTAGCCGTCACAAACTAAAGAAGAAGGAGAAAGCCTAGCCTACAACTAAATCTACTCAACAAACAAATTAAATCAAAGACTCTTTCTATTTCTCTTCTTTAAAATAGTGAGTATGATGAATCTCACAATATTATTATAAAATAATTTGATTAAGTTATGAATGGATCACAAGAAAGTGATATGAATTGTTATGTATTTGTGAATTATGTTGTGGATATCTTGTTATGCTATTATGTTATCATATATATGTTGTTATGTTGTAGTGATTATGTTGTAAATAATCCTATGCTATGTCATATGTGATTAGTCATGCTATGCTATGTTATAAACCATGTTATGCCATGTTGTAAATCATGCTATGCTATGTTGTAAATCATATCATGCTATGTTGCAAATTATGATATGCTATGTTGTAAATCTTATATATGTTTTAGATCTCATATTATCACATATGTTGAAATACATATGTTATATGATAATGTTGTCATGTTAAGTTGTGTTGAATCATACAAGTTGTAAAATCATGATGTTATTATTTATGCGAATTGGATCATGTTTAAAGTTTATGTTTTTTTATAATAGATCTTGATTATGGGAATTTGCCAATTGAGTTAGGTGTACCCATTTACATGAATCTACAAATTAATTAGATCTTGAATACGGGAATTTGCCTATTAAGTTAGGTGTACCCATATACATGAATCTATGATTAAATGAATTTTGATTTTGGGAATTTTCCTATTGAGTTAGGTGTACCCATATAAAACCATATTGTTAATGATGTTGATTCACACATGTCCTATACAAGTTTATGAAATTTGATCAAAGTCATATTATGTGAATTATGAATAAGTTGACACCCTTAGATCCATGACATGTATAACCTTATGCAAGTTGTAATTTTGGATATATGCAAGTTTCACCCCTTGTTATGATTTATTTAGTCACATATATATGTTGTTGTTGTGAATATTTTCTTTTATGCTATGGGTTAGACTAATCGGGTCTAGCATACATTTTGCGAATAAACGTTCAAACGTGGGTAGGGGTAATATTAGGAAATTAATAAATTGGGGTGCAATTGATATGATTTTGCATGCCTTAAATGGATGTCCATAATTGAGTCAATTATGGACATTGCTAAATTTGGAATTAATTAATAATTCAAATAGGGAATTATTAAAATTGGGGAAAGTGGATTATTAATAATAATCAATGCTTAGGACACGAGGTTGGACCCGCTTGTGACGTAAACCTGCCCGGACCGGCCCGGCAAATCCAGTGGTCACAAATGTTGGCCCAATGTGAGAGGTCCTAGGCCCAAACTAAAGCATAACAGTTGTAAAGACACGAGGTTAGACTCTTTTATGGTGTAAGACTGCCCGGACCCGCCCGGCAAATCCAGCTGCCATAAATGTCAGTCTAATGTGAGAGGTCTTTATGAGGTTATGGCCTTAATGAATTAAGGAATACTTAACCAGATAATCATGTAAGGTGGAACATGGGGGTTAAGTAGGTGCCTTGGGTGGCATTAGGAATCTATTGGTTGCCTTTAGAGGCATTTGAAATACGATTAGACTTAACCAAATACACATGTAAATGAACATGACTAAGTGGGTTAAGTGGATGGACTAATGGGACAAGCTTAGGTGGAATGCTTGTGGGAAATAATGGGGGGCCATTTCAACCAGTATCCCAAAACGTATCTTTGTGGGCTCGACCCAAGTCGAGGACGGGACACGCATACTGGGTCTGACTATAAGAGGCCAAAACAGGGAGCGGTGGCAACGCAAGTCCAACGGGTTTCATATGCGTGTGTGGACCCGGGCTGGTAGGTAAGACGTTGTTGCATCGTGCAGGTATAAACCGTGCATCTTCGTTATATCGGGTTGCCACTTTAGGGGAATGATACACCCCACTGTGGGGCCAGCACGGGTATCTACGAGTAGGGAGCCAATCGAAAAATGGAAAGTGGGGTACACCTAGTGGAGATAGGGGCAGGTGGCACCTATGTAGTCAGCTAGGAGTACGTAAAGTCATTAAGAAAGTTTCTAAGTGAAGCTAAATGGGATCAATCTTTAGGGTGACTGGTGTGGTGCAGTATAGTGTTTATCCTTTAGTATTGTAACACCCCACCTCCACTAGGATCACTCCTTAGAATGTACTAGCTTTGGAGGGGCGTTATTGTGAAGGTAAAATGCACAGAGATATATAAAAATAAATATAAGTAAAGCAGCGGTAGCAGATAAAAAAAAAACCATCATCATCATCTCAGAAAAACCAACATAGTCAAGTACATAATATCAAAATGTCATGATCCAAAATACAACATAAGTCTAGATACGTGATAACAAAATACATGGTAAAACATCAGTACTAATCCCCAGAAATAAAAGATAAGCCACAGCTAGCTCAGATCCATACATGAGCTATCCAACAAGCAAGCCAAAGATCCACTAAGAAGATGTAGCCCCTCCCTGAGAACCTATGGGGGGGAAACGGAAGAAAAGAAGCGAAATAAAACGGGTCAGTCAGGAAGACTGGTAAGCCCTACTACGATCAATCTATAAACTAATAAAGTTAACAGCATGATGGAAACTGAGATGAACATACTGGCAATAGATAAAGGTGACATCACATTGATGAGATTAAACTTTGCACCACAGTGTACTAGCAAACCCACAAAACAAATCTTGATCCCTTAGCCCAAACTTTGGCCCAATAACTGAAGTGACCTTAGTATAAGGTCCAGCCCAACGGTCTAGTCGATCGGCTCCCTATAAACCTAACACGTCAAGTGTTGGTGTCCATACGGCCCACATGGATGTAGTCAGACTGTGCTGGGTCCACCTTCGGGTGTATCAAGCCCTAAGGTGTCAACCCCAGACACCTAAGCAATAATGCACAGTCTAAGCCTACTGGTACCCGTGCCTCGAGTTTGTTCAACATCGGACTACGTGCACGTCCGTAGCCCGCCGGACCCGCACCGCTGTACCACTCAGCCGTTGCTTTGGTCGCTTACATCAGTCCAGTAATCGTGCCCCGCCCTAACCTAGCTGTAGGGTTGTAGTGATACCAAACTGGGATTACTGCTGGAACAGACCACGTTGCTAGGGTTTCTAAGAGGGTTAAGTGTGGTTTTAACCCCTCACTAATCATGGATTAAATTAGTTAAGTGTGACCACTTAACCCCATCTAATCCTCGCATCCCCATTATTGGTTAAGTATTAGTGGGTCATGACTTAACCCTAATCATGAGGCATTAATTACTTAACGCACCCAACCTCTCACATTAGACATCCGTGGTTACCTGGGAAGATTTACACCACGTCTAGGTCTAACCTCGGGTCTTATGGTGCAACATGACCAACTACCCACATTAGACCCCACGTTGTGGTTACCTGGGAAGATTTACACCACAACTAGGTCTAACCTCGAGTTGGCCATATCATGTTATCTAATGTCATGTCCACTTTAGAACATATTTACAAGTTAACATATACTTGGGTAGACCTAACTTAATAGGTAAATTCCCAAGGGGTAGACCTAACTTAATAGGTAAATTCCCAATCTTTTAGTTTCATGTATTTTTAAGTTTACCCAAACCCTCCCAACGTCATTATCTCGCTTACATACTCGTCATAACGCATAAGGGTATAAAAGGTAACTTGGCATAACATACATGATGAACTTCACATATCATAATAAACATGCATACATGTTAAACTTGCAAATCATGTCATAGTGAACTCGCATAAATATGCATAGCTTATTAAATATGCATAACATCGTAAGGTGAACTTGCATAAGCATGCATAATCCATTAAACTTGCATAACATGGTAAGGTGAACTTGCATAAACATGCATAATCCATTAAACTTGCATAACATGGTAAGGTGAACTTGCATAAACATGCATAACCCATGAAACATGTAGAACATGGCATAATAAACTCGCATAAGTATGCATAACTTGTGAAACATGTAAAACATGGCATAGTAATCTCGCATAAGCATGCATAACTTATGAAACATGTAAAACATGGCATAGTGAGTTCGCATAAGCATGCATAATCAAATAAACTCACATAAATCTCAACTTTCACCACATATTAACTTTAGAGTTTGTAAAGTGAAGGTAAGAGGGCTTACAAATATAAACAAGTCACAAATCCACCAAATAAGATGAAGAAGCCCTTTTAAAAACCCAAAACAAAGCTTCAAATAAGAAAACCCTTTTGCAAAATCCCAAAATCACAAACTTAGCAAATCAAACTTGCAACTTAATGAAGTATGCAAGTTATTAAGCATTCATACAACATAGAAAAGGTTGTATGATCATCATATCTTCATAGGATTAAACTTTGAGGAAGGTGGAGGCTAGGGATTTTTAGGTGGAGGCCATTTGAGGATTCAAATTGACATAGTTTAGTTGCTAGATTGATTAATGAGGCTTTAGGGTAGGATTAGGGGTATATTTATAGAAGATTAGAGTGTTTTAAGCCCTAGGATTAACCCTAGGTTAGTTTTGGCCCGTCAGATCTCGGAATTCTCTAGAACCAAGCCACAAGACCCAACCCAAATCAGAAATGGTGCACCAGGCTAAACTGCCCGGGCACCCCCTGTCGACAGGGCTGTCGACAGGGCAGTCGACACCCTGGGGGCCCTGTCGACATGCCTGTCGACATGGGGCCCCTGGCGGGAATTTTCCCGCCTGACCCCGATTAGCCCTAATCCCTGCTTTTAATTCGAAATTTAAATCTGTTTTTAGCATAGAAATTTCTGAAAACTTCAATGGGCCTTAACCGGGTCATACGGACCCCGATTTTCGAAAACTCGGACTCTATTTCGCGTATTTTTCCGAGACGAACGCAATGGCATAGCCCGTTTCCCCTGATTCTGATTTTTAAATTAAATTCTGCCTCGATTTATGTTATAACAGTTTATTGAAAATACGGGTTGTTACATTCTCCCCTCCTTAAAGGATTTCGTCCCCGAAATCTTCAAGTTAGGAAGAACATATCCTACCATCCAACATCCATCTACTCAAAGCATCATCCACGAGCAACCATTGTCCTTAAAGGATTCTAAATGCCGTATGAACATATGCAGAAGTGTGTGTATATGTACCTATCTAATGCAAAGATCAATGCAAAATATGTTAGTGAAATGTATCCATATGTATGCAAATCCCTAACATAATGTATAATATCTACATGCGTGCTCAATCATACATCCATATGCAACATCCATGTGATTGCATACAAATTTCATTCAAGAATAAGCATAAACACTCATGCACATGCAATATGAGGAGTGTGTGAGCCGATCTAGTGCCTAATGTGTATCATGCATCCACGAGTAACCACTTGCAAACACTTGCAACCACTTGCAACCATCAAACATAACATGTTTCAAACACATGTTTCATCCAAAGGGTTTCTACCTAAGGTTCTCATGACAAGATTTGCACGATAACTAGATAAACATGGATAGCAAGGAGAAAGATATGCTAAACAAAGAGATTGAGAGTGTACCCTCAAAAAGGAATGGATAAAGCCCACGCATCTTCTCCTCGGTTTCCCAAGTTGCGTCTTCTTCGGCTTCACCCCATTGAACTTTCACTAACCTGACCTCACGATTCCTTAGCTTCTTGGTCTCTGTCCCCAAGATACGAATCGGAGCTCTCCTTAAAGTTGCTTCTTTCTCTACCTCCACGTCTTCAAGAATGCTAGGTTCAACCACCTCAGCGGACTCATGCAGGCACTTTCGGAGATGCGAGACATGAAAGACATTATGCACTCCGGACAATTTTTCGGGCAATTGCACTCTATAAGCCATCTTCCCAATTCTCTCTATGATAGGGAAGGGTCCAACAAATCTCGGTGCTAGCTTCCCAACAGCTCCAAATCGGACCACATTCCGCAAAGGAGAAACCTTTACGAAGACCTTGTCCCCAACCTCAAACTCCAAATCGGATCTCCTCTTATCAGCATAGGATTTCTGCCGGTCTTGGGCCGCTTTCATCCGTCTTCTAATCAACTCGACCTTCTCGGATGTATCCCTAATCATGTCGGGTCCAAGTATAAGCTTATCCGTGGACTCCCACCAACATGTAGGTGACTTGCACGGCCTCCCATATAAAGCCTCAAATGGTGCCATCCCTATGCTCGCCTGATAACTGTTATTATATGCAAACTCAACAAGAGGAAGATGGTCTTCCCAAGCACCACCAAAATCCAGAATGCAAAGCCTCAACAAGTCCTCAAGTACCCTATTCACCCTTTCTGTTTGGCCGTCTGTTTGCGGGTGATAGGCCGTACTTAGGTTCAGTCTCGTGCCCATAGCTTCCTGTAAACTGTTCCAGAACTGACTAGTGAAGTTGGGGTCTCGGTCACTGACTATGCTGGAAGGGACTCCATGTAGTCGCACTATCTCACGAAGATATACTGATGCTAGTCCAGATGCGGTCCTTTTGCTCTTCACTGGGATAAAATGAGCACTCTTCGTGAGCCTATCCACAATGACCCATATGCTCGTATTCCCCTTCCTGGACCTTGGAAGCCCATCAATAAAGTCCATAGAAATGCTCTCCCACTTCCATAGCGGGACCTCTAGCGGATGTAGTAGCCCACCGGGCTTCTTCGACTCAGCTTTTACTCTCTGACAAATAACACATCTCGAGACAAACTCCGCCACATCCTTCTTCATTCCAGGCCAGAAGAAAACGCGCTTCATGTCCTTATACATCTTATCACCATCTGGATGTATAGTCATCTTGGAGCGATGTGCTTCCTCAAGAACTTTTCTTACCAAGTCTTCTACCATCGGAACACAAAGCCTTCCGTCTCTCCTCAGCCGACCCTTATCGTCTATAGAATATCGAGCAAGGTGACTAGATGTCTCCCCTCGAACCAGCTTGTCCATGATCTCAATTATCTGAGGGTCTTCCTTCTGTGAAGCCCCGACTTAATCCAGAAGGGTAGGCCTGAGCTCTAGAGACGCTAAAGAACCGGTCATCGTCTCAACCGTCAAAGAAAAATCAAAGGTTGCCAAGAACTCTAAATTCTTCATCTCAACAAATAGAGGACTTAGTGTCAACCTTTTCCTACTCAACGCGTCCGCTACAACATTCCCCTTGCCAGGGGTATAGGATATCTTAAAATCATAGGAAGCCAAGAATTCCATCCATCTCTGCTGCCTTAAGTTCAGATCCTTCTGCGAAAAGAGATACTTCAAAGACTTATGATCAGTATATAGCTCAAATCTCTCTCCCAGAAGATAATGACGCCATGCTTTGAGCGCATATACAATCGCTGCCAGCTCTAGATCATGAGTGGGATAATTCCTCTCATGCACCTTAAGTTGCCTCCCACCAAAACATATAACTCTGCCCTCTTGCATCAGAACGGCGCCCAATCCCGTGCCACAAGCATCAGTGTACACGGTAAATATCTTGCCACCATCGGGTAAGGCTAGAACTGGTGCTGAGGTGAGGGCTCTCTTGAGCCTTTGAAAAGCAAGCTCACAATTCATATCCCAAGCAAAGACTAAGTTCTTCTTCGTCAACTTAGTAAGAGGAGCGGATATCTTCGCGAAGTCCTTGATGAACTTCCGGTAAAAACCCGCAAGACCCAGAAAGCTTCTCACCTCGGTTGCATTCCTTGGAGTCTTCCAATCCTGAACTGCAACCACCTTAGCGGGATCCACCGCTAAGCCTTGCTTGGATACGATATGCCCAAGAAATCTGACTTCCCTTCTCCAAAAATGGCACTTGGAGAACTTGGCTTTTAACTGGTGTGCTCTGAGCGTATCCATCACCTCTACTAGGTGCCTCGCATGCTCTTCTTCATCCTTGTAGAAAACCAGAATATCATCCACAAAGACCACGACAAACTTATTCAAGAACTCCCGAAACACCCTACTCATCAAATCCACAAAATACGCGGGTGCATTCGTCAAACCGAACGGCATAACAAGCCATTCAAAGAATCCGTCTGGAGTTCTGAATGCAGTCTTGTCTATACTATCTTCAGCCACTCTGAGCTGATGAAAACCCGTAGCAAGATCAAGCTGAGAGAAAACAGAAGCACCAACAAGCTGATCAAATAGATCGTCGATCCTCGGTAACGGGTGTCTGTTTTTCTTAGTCAGCTTATTCAATTCTCTATAATCCACACAGAGTCGAAGAGAGCCATCTGCCTTAGTTGCAAACACCACAGGCGCTCCCCATTCGGATATACTCCTTCTGATGAAGTTCTTCTCAAGTAATTCTTTCACTTGCTTGCTCAGCTCCCGTCTCTCACGCGGAGCCATATGCCGAACGGGTAAAGAAACAGGCTTAGCATTATCTACCAGATAGATGCGAAAATCAATCTCTCGTTTAGGGGGCAACCCCTTGACTTCTTCAAAAACGTCTGGATAATCTCGGACCACCCTTACAGATTGAAGGGCCTCCTCTGATGAGTCGAGAGATTCTAGATAGCATAACATGACGGGATTCTTCGGATTGCATGAAATCTCTAAGGTGTTGCCCAGGCAAGTCACAAGCCTTACAACCCTGTGCTCACAATCCAGAATGGCTCCATATCTAGACAGCCAATCCATGCCCAAGATCAATCCGTATCCCCTGAAACCAAGGACATATGCACTACAGAAGAACTCTACGCTGAGTATAGAGATCCTCAGATCCTCACATATCATAGATAGATGAGCAGAACCCCCAATGGGATTCGAAACACAAACGGGATCGTCCACTAAGCTAGTACTAAGGTGCAAGCTATCAACAAGATCAGATGAAATAAAGCTATGTGATGCACCAGAATCAAACAAGGTACGTACTGGAAAATCAGAGATATAAACAAGGTTCTCAACAGAAACACTACCTCGCTCGGGAACTGAAGCGGCGTTGAGAGCATGAACTTGCCCTCCTGAAGGTCCAGCCTGTCCTTTCTTCTTTGGGCATTCTTTGCTGAAATGCCCAGTCTCTCCACAAGAAAAACATCCACCACTAAGCTTCCTTTTCTTCTTCCTACAATCCTTAGCAAAATGCCCAGCTATGCCATAGTAATTGCACTTTCCCTTGCCTTTGTTGTTGTTGTTCCCCTTCTTGTTCTTGCCCTGATTCCCCTGGCTGCTTTGACCCCCTTGATTGCCTTTGCCTTGAGAATCAGTCTTCTTTGCTTGAGTATCACTCGACTTGACTTCTTTCTTTCCATCTCCCTGAAGCAGAGCCATGTTGACCAAACTCTCAAAAGTAGCTCCATGCGGAATATGTGACATCGCCAAGCCCTGTAGCGGCTCATTCAGCCCTCTAGCAAATCGAAGAGCCTTCTTCTCTGGGGTGTTTACCATGTCCAAACCAAAACGGGCCAGCTAATTAAACTTGTTCACATACTCCTTGACAGACATATCACCTTGCTTTAATGCAATGAACTTCTCCATCTGTAAATTCGCCTCAGCCGAAGATAGAAACTTGGTCACAAATCTAGCCCTCAAATCGGCCCAAGTCTCAACGGGCCTCGTCCCATTGGTGACCTCCCACCAATAGGCCGCCTCATCCTTCAAAAGCCATACTGTCAATAAGATCTTCCTCTCGTCATCAATTCCAAAAATAGCAAACAGGTCCTCCGTATCTTTCAGCCAATTCCTAGCTTCAACAAAAGATTCCGTGCCTAGGAAATTCTTACCTCCCATTGCCTTGAAGTCTTTACAAACCTTTGTAAACTCAATCTGAGGATGCTGAGGGGGAGGAGGAGGAAGAGGAGCCTCAGCAACGGGAGGGGGAGGAACATTAGCAACGGGAGGGGGAATATTAACTGCTGGAGGAGGGGGAGCAGGAACCACCGGAGGAGGGATATTAGGGATAGGATTCTCAACTACAGGAGGAGGAGTGGGAGTAGGATTGGCGGGACCAGCTGCTGCCCTAGCTTCTAGAAGTCTCCTATACCAAAGTGGTACGTTCACTCCATCTGGGATGTCAAGATTCTCAGCCATACTGAAACGAAAGATAAGATAAGATCAGGTCAAGGGAACGAAGGATAACGCTAATGGCTTTTGGGGATTAGCCTTAAAACAATCTAGACTTTATTTTGGAAAATACTTAGTAGGTTTTTGAAAATAGTTTTTCAAAAAGGGTTTTTTTTTTCAAAAGTTTTGTTAAATCTTGTTAACCTTGTGCTCTGATACCAAATGTAACACCCCACCTCCACTAGGATCACTCCTTAGAATGTACTAGCTTTGGAGGGGTGTTATTGTGAAGGTAAACATGCACAGAGATATATAAAAATAAATATAAGTAAAGCAGCGGTAGCAGATAAAAAAAAACCCATCATCATCATCTCAGAAAAACCAACATAGTCAAGTACATAATATCAAAATGTCATGATCCAAAATACAACATAAGTCTAGATACGTGATAACAAAATACATGGTAAAACATCAGTACTAATCCCCAGAAATAAAAGATAAGCCACAGCTAGCTCAGATCCATACATGAGCTATCCAACAAGCAAGCCAAAGATCCACTAAGCAGATGTAGCCCCTCCCTGAGAACCTGTGGGGGGGGGGGTAAGGAAGAAAAGAAGCGAAAGAAAACGGGTCAGTCAGGAAGACTGGTAAGCCCTACTACGATCAATCTATAAACTAATAAAGTTAACAGCATGATGGAAACTGAGATGAACATACTGGCAATAGATAAAGGTGACATCACATAGATGAGATTAAACTTTGCACCACAGTGTACTAGCAAACCCACAAAACAGATCTTGATCCCTTAGCCCAAACTTTGGCCCAATAACTGAAGTGGCCTTAGTATAAGGTCCAGCCCAACGGTCTAGTCGATCGGCTCCCTATAAACCTAACACGTCAAGTGTTGGTGTCCATACGGCCCACATGGATGTAGTCAGACTGTGCTGGGTCCACCTTCGGGTGTATCAAGCCATAAGGTGTCAACCCCAGACACCTAAGCAATAATGCACAGTCTAAGCCTACTGGTACCCGTGCCTCGAGTTTATCCAACATCGGACTACGTGCACGTCCGTAGCCCGCCGGACCCGCACCGCTGTACCACTCAGCCGTCGCTTTGGTCGCTTACATCAGTCCAGTAATCGTGCCCCGCCCTAACCTAGCTGTAGGGTTGTAGTGATACCAAACTGGGATTACTGCTGGAACAGACCACGTTGCTAGGGTTTCTAAGAGGGTTAAGTGTGGTTTTAACCCCTCACTAATCATGGATTAAATTAGTTAAGTGTGACCACTTAACCCCATCTAATCCTCGCATCCCCATTATTGGTTAAGTATTAGTGGGCCATGACTTAACCCTAATCATGAGGCATTAATTACTTAACGCACCCAACCTCTCACATTAGACATCCGTGGTCACCTGGGAAGATTTACACCACGTCTAGGTCTAACCTCGGGTCTTATGGTGCAACATGACCAACTACCCACATTAGACCCCACGTTGTGGTTACCTGGGAAGATTTACACCACAACTAGGTCTAACCTCGAGTTGGCCATATCATGTTATCTAATGTCATGTCCACTTTAGAACATATTTACAAGTTAACATATACTTGGGTAGACCTAACTTAATAGGTAAATTCCCAAGGGGTAGACCTAACTTAATAGGTAAATTCCCAATCTTTTAGTTTCATGTATTTTTAAGTTTACCCAAACCCTCCCAACGTCATTATCTCGCTTACATACTCGTCATAACGCATAAGGGTATAAAAGGTAACTTGGCATAACATACATGATGAACTTCACATATCATAATAAACATGCATACATGTTAAACTTGCAAATCATGTCATAGTGAACTCGCATAAATATGCATAGCTTATTAAATATGCATAACATGGTAAGGTGAACTTGCATAAGCATGCATAATCCATTAAACTTGCATAACATGGTAAGGTGAACTTGCATAAACATGCATAACCCATGAAACATGTAGAACATGGCATAATAAACTCGCATAAGTATGCATAACTTGTGAAACATGTAAAACATGGCATAGTAATCTCGCATAAGCATGCATAACTTATGAAACATGTAAAACATGGCATAGTGAGTTCGCATAAGCATGCATAATCAAATAAACTCACATAAATCTCAACTTTCACCACATATTAACTTTAGAGTTTGTAAAGTGAAGGTAAGAGGGCTTACAAATATAAACAAGTCACAAATCCACCAAATAAGATGAAGAAGCCCTTTTAAAAACCCAAAACAAAGCTTCAAATAAGAAAACCCTTTTGCAAAATCCCAAAATCACAAACTTAGCAAATCAAACTTGCAACTTAATGAAGTATGCAAGTTATTAAGCATTCATACAACATAGAAAAGGTTGTATGATCATCATATCTTCATAGGATTAAACTTTGAGGAAGGTGGAGGCTAGGGATTTTTAGGTGGAGGCCATTTGAGGATTCAAATTGACATAGTTTAGTTGCTAGATTGATTAATGAGGCTTTAGGGTAGGATTAGGGGTATATTTATAGAAGATTAGAGTGTTTTAAGCCCTAGGATTAACCCTAGGTTAGTTTTGGCCCGTCAGATCTCGGAATTCTCTAGAACCAAGCCACAAGACCCAACCCAAATCAGAAATGGTGCACCAGGCTAAACTGCCCGGGCACCCCCTGTCGACAGGGCTGTCGACAGGGCAGTCGACACCCTGGGGGCCCTATCGACATGCCTGTCGACATGGGGCCCCTGGCGGGAATTTTCCCGCCTGACCCCGATTAGCCCTAATCCCTGCTTTTAATTCGAAATTTAAATCTGTTTTTAGCATAGAAATTTCTGAAAACTTCAATGGGCCTTAACCGGGTCATACGGACCCCGATTTTCGAAAACTCGGACTCTATTTCGCGTATTTTTCCGAGATGAACGCAATGGCATAGCCCGTTTCCCCTGATTCTGATTTTTAAATTAAATTCTGCCTCGATTTATGTTATAACAGTTTATTGAAAATACGGGTTGTTACAAGTATTTAGGAGCGCCTATAACGTTGCCTTTAGCGATTGTCTATGTCCTTAATCTGCTCTTTCATAGACATTTCCTTGTTTTTCAAGCTTATGCTTTAGTCCAGTTATTTTGATAGTAGTATTGTAGAATTATCATACTCGCCAGACTTTATGTCTGACCCCCTCTTTTCCATCTTTTTCTCCCTTCAGTTCCTCAGGTTGGGCCAAGTTCTAGTGGAGTCTAGTTGGATCGCTTATCTCTTGGAATGCTTGGACTGCAGAAGTGAAGTCCAGCTTGTTATCTTTCTTTTTAAATGGCTATTTATTGTAATGGGATTATGTATTTTTTTTTGTGAAGACGGATGTTGTACTTGGTTTTTGATGTAACAGACATATTTAATTTCCGCTGCAATAAAATGAAATTTTAGATTTCCAAAGTGTTATTTATTATCTGTCTTGTTGTACTTTCTCTGTTCTATATTCACTTATGACCTCCATGGAAGTTAATGCATTCCCTTTGTGAGTGACATTAATGGACGTGGGGTGTTACAATGAGGGTCAGCGAGATGAGTCTCGTAGGAACGATGGAGATTCCTCTTCTACTACGTGGGATCATCTAATCTCATGGGGATCAATAATGATTCCTTAAGCACTCCACCTGCATGAGGTCTAATTGCAACTCCCTCTAAGGAAGGTGGCTCTTCTGAGACAATGGGTAAAGTAACCTTTGTTCGACCCGACATTTCTGCTATATAGGTATGGTTCTCACTCTCGGAATGTTTTCTTCCCCCTTGACTTTGTATCAATAATTAGCTTTCTCATGTCATTACAACCCCTTCCTTATCCGAAGATGCACACCATAGTAATGCTTTATATCCATCGTTTTTAGCAACCAGGACTTTCAAAGGGCTGGTTTTGTAAACCTGTAGGAAATCATCTAGTAGAAAGGCTTTGATGTTTTTGCATGAGATACTTTTAACTTCTTCATTATTTGTGGTTTAATTCTTACGATACTTTTGATCAATTGTATTGTGTTAATATGTACAACGTGGGTGGTATGTGTAATGATTAGTAGATTTGTGTTATCCTGATCCTATGGATGTGTATGTTTGTTGAAATAACTCAGGATTTATATGATGGAAGTTTATGTGGTCGCTTTCCTTTGATTTGTATGATATTTCTAGTGTCATTGCTTGACAATTAGATTTTTTTTCGCATCATTATACTTCGTCTTATATGTGACTAGGAGGATCAATTCCAGACCCCCTCCTTAGATCTTAGGGAAGAATCTTTAACTATCACAGATCGCAAAGATATCTTTGAGGATGCCCTTTTTTGGATGGAAGAAGATGTATTACCTACAAAAGGTAACCTTCGAAAACCTTAAGGAACAATTATCCTATTTAGAGAACAAACTTAAGGACAAAAATGAGATTATTCGCGAGCTACAGCACCAGCTAAAAGTTAGTCCCTCTACCATCTCAGATGCGGAGATAGGCAAACTATATCATCGAATTGATGAGTTAGAGACAAAATTGAAGAAAACAAAGGCAGGCTACACCTCTCTAGAATTTTCTTTACAGAATCCAGGCTCAGATTGACGGACTTGGTTGCCATGAATCTCCTATATGCCAAAATGTAACACCGCTTTCAAGTGTTTTTAATGTAGAATCTTTTAAAAAATAGTAATTACGTGTATGCGACAACCTATGACGTAGCTTTATGTAAATATGTTTGTGTATTGTGTTGGTATCACCTGGTATGTGATACTTTTCTTTGGCTAGGTACATCCTCTTTTCAGAATCTTATTTTACCATGCTACATGAATTTAATGCACTCTCTTAGTCGTTAGTTCGCAAAGTACACATGTTGTATCACCTATTCTTATTGAAGATAATAACGTCATGATATTGAAGGTATGAATGATTAACGAGTCTACTCATACGTTATGCATTAGTTAAAGTCTTCTACTGTAATGGGTACTTCCAGGAAATATCCCTCTACGGGATTTTTAAGAAAAGTGAAATTCCTATCCCTAGGTTTTGTCGAAGGGAGCCTAAGATATACACTTAAGATTTCTCCTGGATTTGTGTTCTAGCATTTTGCGGTAATATGTATTACATGTGTACTTGGCATAGTGAATAATGAATTGATGTATGTATGGGTTAAGGAAACTTCCCTGAGTAATACAGAAGGTTCCTATCCTTGCTTAAAGGCCTCTTGGGTAACTGGCTCCTGCTATTAGATTGATGGTACATCTCTTCCTTAAGGATTAGAGCTTTACGACCCAGATTAGAGTATTAAGGATAACTTCCAGAAATCGCCTTCTCATAGCGATACCACTTTGATTCACTTCCTAGATTAAGGTGCAAGACCAGAAATCTTCTTCTGATAGTAACGGGAGTCTGGTTCCCAACCAGATTCAAATTATTAAAGAGGTCCAATATCTCTTTTTGATAATAGTTGAGCTTCTGAACCAACCCGAATTCGGGTACTTATAATAGGACAGGAAATTTACTTCTGGTAATAATTGAGATTCGAATCAACCCAGATTCAGGCATTAAGATAGGACCAGAAATCCACTTCCAGTAATGATTGAGATCAAAATAGATTTGGGCATTAAGATAGGACTGGAAATCCTCTTACAGTAATAATTAAAATCAAACCAGATTCGGGTATTAAGATAGGACTGGAAATCCTCTTCCAGTAATAATTAAGATCAACCCAGATTCGGGTATTAAGAATTGAAGACCAGAAATCCACTTCTTGTAATGATTTTCATTACCCCTTTCGGGTGTGATTTGTGAAGCAAAGGACGTACATGCTTCTTGAGCCACTCTTTGGGCTTTTATCGTCAAAGCAGAGGTTGTACGTGCTTTGTTGGCCACTCTCTGTACATGTGCGTCCGGTGCGCTTGGCTAGCTTATCCACAAGCAGGACCCAAGGACTTACCCGACCTCCCTCAAGGAGGCACCTTATCCTGACCAATTTAGGCGATGATAAGGTCTTAGATGCTTGAACCGGACCATCATAGATGCATAATTAAGGCTTACTTTTTTGATTCTCTACCCTGGCCATAGTAAGCGGTGATAGAGGCTTACACTCCATCCCCTCCAAGGGTGCCCTATCCTGACCAACGTAGGCGATGATAGGGGTTAGCGTTACATCTGCAGGTAACGCGGAACTTAATCAGAGGTAGGATGTGATTAGTTCATAGCAGAGGCAGGGCGTACTCTTCTATGAGTAGAGGTAGGGCGTGCTAATTAGATGCTTTATCACAACCATTTTTGGTGTGGGTCGGAGGCTTATGCTTTTGATGCTTTAACTTGGCCCTTTCAGATTCGGGCGTGGAGAAAGGCTTACACATCACCCCCCTCTGGGGCGTGCCTTTCCCTATCCAACTCAGTGGTGACAAGGGTTTTTATCCATTCGTGGATTAACCCACATTTGGTTATTTTGACTCTTGAGAGTGTTTCCATACCCTTAGTCATGTAGATAATCCCTTTCTAAGGACCTTTATTGGGCTTAGTTTGATCTTTTTACAAAGTCTTATAGCTGGCCTTGATTTAGGAACTTGATGATCATTCCTTCGAGGTCTTTGCAATGGTTAGTTTCATGTCCGTTTATCATATGGAAATGATAATAAGGCACTCTGAATTTCCTTTCGTACTTGGCCTTCTTCTTTGCAGATGACCAATAATCGACCACTTGCTGAGTTAGGAGGTAAATGTTCTCCATTGAGGTGGTAAGGTGGCACTCATTAAGTATTCTGGGTATAAAGCTACCTCCTTGTTGTTGGAGTTTATCCCTTTTGTTATTAAATCCTATCCTTGCATCCATATCCTTGCTTCTTCTTTTCAAGGTGCCTTGAGACTGAAGCATTATTAGTTTTGTCCATTTGGAGGCAAAGTGCTTAAAATCCTTTATCATTTCTAATTTGAATACCATTCCTTTGACTATCTCATAGATAGCTTCTTATATGAGAGAGAAGGGGTTATATTCCATTGGCGTGGAATCCTTTGGAGCAAATATTGATGTTTGTCCCATGTAGAAAGTGTTATTGCTCCAATAATCAGAATCGTATTGTTCTACTTCCCTTCTCCACTTGAATATTAATTGAGCTTCCATTCTTAACCTTTGTTCTTCCGTCACTCTTGGGTCAGTGGTACTTGACATAGCCATTTGAGATCCAGAAGACTCTCGTTGGGACCTTTTACCCATAATCTTGCTTCTTCAAAGCTTAGTCCAACCCAGGACGGAACAACACAATTAGATACGAGGTAAGGTTAACTACAAGTTCGGAGGTTCAATCCCTCCTTCTAGTGCCAAAATGTTAACGATATTTTTCGTTAACACCGGAGATAGGTCTACAGAAGTGGACCTAAGGGGAAAATGGGGTTATTTAGCTTTCGCGAGTTTGAGTTAGTTCACCGTTTCCTAGATATCTTAGGTTTAGAGCCCAAAAGATAAGTTACTCTTCCCTCAATGGGGTGAGCATCATGCTTAAGCAACTCTGAAACCAACAGTTATCTTGAGGCAAGGGCTCCTTAAGCACAACCCTCAACAAAAGGCTAAATAGCTTGTAGAAAGGGGTATGCAAGAACTCTACGGAAGGATCTAAGCTTGAGTAGGAGCCCATAGCTGAGTAGGGAGTCTACACTAGGTTGTATAGGAAATAGCAAAGAAATCACACAAGAAACTCATAAGAAAATATGCTAAGTGTCAATCCGCTCTTTATTGATCCTTGATTTAGAATACATGAGTGATTACAATAGTAATCCCCAAACTGATTTAGAAATTAAGGTTTATTCTAGAGAAAGAGAGTACGAGAATGAGAAATGAGAAATCGATCCTCCAACTGAGACCAATAAGGTCTTATTTATAGACAAATCGGGGCCCCTTTTGCTATTGTGCCAACAATGCCACTGTCGGTTGCTTTTCCCTTTGGTTCCGGAAATTTTGGATCTTGGCCACCTTTTTAGGCTTTGCTTGTTGCTCTTTAAGGTGCTGGTTCTGGAACTCGGAAGGATAGTCCCAGTCCTTGGAGCTTTTTTCTAACTTTTTTGTATCAATACCAAGCTTGTTGGTATGGATATGTAATGACCCGGGTTTTCGGTCAACCAATTTTAAAATATTTAATATGGATCCAAATACTGAGTAGAAAATAAATGAATTTTTATATTCAGTTATTGATTAAATTATCGATATACAGTTTCTTTTGAATATATATAATTATCGAAATACGAAATTGAATTTATTTGAATTCAAAGTCAACACTGGATTGGAAACAGTTCAGATAATTAATTCAAAATTCCTGTTTGAATTAGAATAATAATATTAATTGATTATCGAAGAATTAATTGTTTTAAAATTATTTTAAATCAATTTAAATTAATTTCTTCTCCATATGATCAAATGGGGTTTCGATACCGGTTCCCGTGTGTTTAGAATAGCGGTTGTACCCTAGAAATGTCGGTTGTTGGGTTCAGTAAGGAGCTCAGGATCGAGGGTTAATTAAATTATGAGGATACATATTTTTAATTCAAACACAATTTAAAATAAAATATCATTATTTTATGGACATAATCAAAACACCAAGGAGAAAATCAAAGGGCCACGCAGTTCATTTTTAGCCGCACCCTTCTCTTTAAAATCACATTTCGTTCTTCTTCAGATTTTAAAATTCCAACATCCATTCTTTATTTCCTACCATATTTTGAAAAATCAAAGTAAAAACTACACTGATTCAAAACCAAATCCATACCCTTTCCCATCATTTTTTGGTTTTTTCAAATCGAAAGTAAATAGAGAAGAAGGGAGGGCCGACTAGCATCGGCTATCGCGGTGAACAGACTTCGTTCGAAATAAGGGCAGGGAGTATCGCAAGATGTTTGGGAGAGGAGCGATGCCTGGAAACTCGCAACTTGGGTTTGATGATGAAATCGAAGTGGATTCTGTCCATTAACGGAGTTGCGCGACTTGTATTAGTCACCGCGATCCAGAAGGGTTCGATGCAGTTTTTTTGAATAGTTTGGCATTCGACAGCAAGGATTTGAGGAGTTCAAAACGGTGATTGGAGGAGATGTTTTGTGGGAGGAGGCCGATGATGTATTGTGCGACTTTGTGGAGTTCGTTTACTGGTGGCGGTGACAGGATTAGTCAGCCGTTGGTGAAGGGTGCTCCAGCACTTGGAAAACACGGCAACTACTTTGTTTGGGAGCAGGTCTGGATTTCCAGTAGCAGCCGTGGGGTTGATTTTGAGCAGTGAGGGTAAGATTGATGTTTAAATTATCACTTAATTTAAAATTCAGTTTAACACTAAAAGTGGTTAACTTATATTAATCGTAAACAAATCATATGAGGTAGGGATTAAGTTAGATGCGGCATTCAAAAGTGTTGATATCCGGAATGGTGATCCATAGTTAATTGGTAGTTCAAGCAAGGTTGAACTGGAATGGTCGTGAGTTTCGAACCTGGAACAAAGGTAATACTCGCTGTTTTATTTTATTTTCATAATTTAGGTGTAAGCGTGATTTAAGGGAATTAAGGCAATAATAGTATAAATTGAAAATGAAAGCACTATTAACTGATCAGAATAAGCATTTATTTTCTTTAATATCATGTTTAGTTTGACAAGGAGAAATTGATTTAGATATACGGTTATGTTCTTTTTTCTTTCTTTTTGGGAACATAAGATTTTAATGCATATAGAAGAAGAAGAATAATCGGTAACCTGTTCAATTTAGGTTAGAATCGAACGAGGTTTGCCACATTACGATGATCCCAACAAGATGTACATTCAGAAACTGAATTCATTGGAATTTGAGCTTGCTAATATTTCAGTTAATTTCAAATGGTATTTGAATTAAAAATTGAATCTGGATCGCTAATTATAAAGTGAGTAAATCTCACTCACCTGTTATTTAGAATTATTTTTATTCGGTAAAAATAATTGTTATTGCTTGTTTGAATGCTTTCTGGTTGATTTAAATATATAGTTATTTAGGATTGACTATATATATATATATATATATATATATATATTTGGTTGATGATTGGATTGTTCCCGCAGTCTCATTAGCGGATGCCCACAGTTTCATAGCGGATGATTTCCCTATGCGCCCCACAAATATATATTAGTGGATGACCATCATACCGCGATGTCCTGCCTCGAAGCAGGATGGGTATTATTTGTGTTGACTAATATATTTGGATGCAAGAAAACAGGTTGGAGGGATCCAACTGGATTCCTCAAAAATATATTATCTGTTTGTTTGTTTGTTTGCATGTATACGGTCATATATGATGTGTTAGAAAACCTGAAATAAATAATTGGTTGTTTAGTGTTTAAATATCATTGCGCTTAAATGTTGATATTTTAAAAATACCGAAAAAGGAAATTTCCAGAGTTGAAAGGGGAAATTCTACTTTTCTAAAATAGAATTTGCAATTTGAATAGAATAAAAATATTTACTTGTTTTAAAAGAATAAAAACAAGTAGTTCTTTTATAAATGAAGTTTATAGATGAAGTGAAAAGAATTATCATTGGATAGTTCAAAAATAAAATTACAAGTGTGAAATTGAAAAGGGAAATCTATTTTCCAAAAGTAGAAATATCGATTTCAAAAGAAATTGAAATCGAGACTTGTTTAAGAATGAATAAAGAAAATTTAAATAGAATTTGAATATAGAAATTCAAATGGAGTTTGAATATATGAAATTCAATGGAATTGAAAATAGAATTTGAATAAAGAAAATTTAAATAGAAATTGAATATAGAAATTCAAATGGAATTCAAATATAGAATTTGAATATAGAAAATATAAAGGAAATTCAAATATAGAATTTGAATATAGAAAGTGAAATGGAATTTGAATATAGAATTCAAATAGAGTTTAATTGGAATTTGAATATAGAATTCAAATAGATTATAGTGGAATTTGAATATAGAATTCAAATAGAATTGAAATGGAATTTGAATATAGAATTCAAATAGAGTTGAAATGGAATTTGAATATAGGATTCAAATAGATTGAAATGGAATTTGAATATAGAATTCAAATAGATTGAAGTGGAATTTGAATATAGAATTGAAATGGAATTTGAATATAGAAGATCGAAGTATAAATAAATTTATTTCCGAGTTAGGGAAAATCGACAATTTTAGAAGATCGGAAATATTATGTTGAATTGGAAAAATTGATTTGATATATATTAAAAATATATCAGAATGGAGTTGAATTTGTTATAAACGAAGTTTAAATATATATATATATATATATATATATATATATATATAATTAAAACGAACTAGTAGCTGTGCTGCAGTTCGTAAATTGGCGTTTCGAACTTCAATTGAGTATACAGAACTCAATTGAAGTCGGAATTCTTTGAAACAAGAATCGTTAGGACCGATTCGATAATAGTTTGCTAAGGGAAGAGGAAAATCTGGATTTCATCTTATAGATTTTGTGTTATGTCAAAATCAAATTTTTAGAAAAGCAGCGCCATAATCGTATAAAAACCATAACGGTTTATTTAAATTTATAAAAGGATTTTAAGGAAATAAAATCCGAATCTTCATTAGAAAAATCTAGGCTTGAGTTATAAAATAAATGTGAACTCAAGTGAAGTAAATGAAATGATTTTTGAAACAATAATCATGTTTTGATTATTGAATAGAATTAACTAAGTAGAAGAGAAATTTGTTAATCAAAGTTTTGAATCGAAATAAGACCTTGGAAAGTGAATTGGGATTGTAAATGTATATTCGAATCGAATTTGAAACCTGAATTGGAAAATGGAATTCAATTAGTTTATGAGTAAGTTGAAATATATTTGAAACATGTTATATTCAAATATACAAGTGAAATAAGCAAAGAGTTAATTAACGAATTAATTAACAAGTTGAGTTAAAACGAGTGTATTAAGTGGAAATGAATTAGAAATGTATGTATTTAATTCATATATGGGTTTTTATGCGCCGTATCGGCTAGACGCTTGGCTTTTTCTTTTTCTTTTTGGGTGGAGAGGCTTGTGTGGTGGTTTGGGGATTTTCCCGATGCTCCTGGTACAAAGGAGGTTATGGCGAATTTTTCCGGGAATTTAAGGAGTTAGAATGTTTTTAAGATAATTTGATAGTTAGAAATCAACGTATCGATATATATATAGAATTCGATAAGGAAATGAACTTGAAAATAGAATATTATAAACTAAAAGGAAATCGATAAATCTGGGAATAGAAAGATAAGCGTATTTTTTTTTATAAATGGAGGATTTGTTTTATATGATGTTAATTATTCGAGGTAAGTGGCCTTGTCCGTTTTGAAGTTATGGATGTTTTCAGTCAAGGTCTGAGAGGTAGTTATACCCCAACTTGATTGATTTCGTTTTTAACTGATAAATAGCAAAATCCAGTCTCGAAGAGGAATGGTTGAATAAGAGTTAGTTGAATGCAGTGTTTTGTGTTGTCGTGACGATGTTTTACACAGCATTCGTTTTAACCCAAGGAAGTGAAAGTTTGGAAATATAATTTTAAATATTTCCTAAAGTCTTAAAATAAATGGTCGTGAAAGAGAAAAGTAATTGGAATATTTTCCAATTATAAATAGAATATATTTTCTACGTATAGAAAATAAAAGAATGCGATATATGAAAATGTTTTCCAGTGTAAATAACATATATTTTCTAAACATAGAAAATAAGGAAATATGAATATATATATATATATATGGTTGATGATTTGATCGATATTTCCATTTGGAAATAAGATCGTTGTATGTACACGGACATTTTTCATTTGATAGTTAAATCACCGACTATCAAAGTTTTTGACCATTTTAACGTTATTAATATGGAGAGACCGGTTGGATTATTATCCAAAGAACCACTCCGTATTGGCATAAGCATTGTAAACCAAGTATGCTGAATATATTGAAGACAGAGTAAATTTCCAGGGCTGTTGTATAAGTCCTAAGTAGAGATTGCCTAGGATGGATATACTGAATAGTGCCTTCTGTTTCGTTCAGTCCTAGAATGAACGTATATGGACGAATGTCTAACAGAATATTTCCAATGATCGAATGTGTTGGTCTGTATAAATATATATGGTTGCAACAGATTTATTCCCTTAGCATAACATCCAGAATATTTGCGTAAACCAATTAATGATTAACGGATCTGATAATGTGGCATTCAAAGTAATTGTGTTATCAATGAGAGAAGTAATTGTAGCCTCAGGCCTCAACAACCGGGAAATGACAAAAATCGGGCAGGCAGCATAGCTATGTGGGTAGCTTCCATTAGGGTGTATCATCACCTATCTAGAGATTCATTTAATTCCTTAATCTATTTGATGCTGTCCCATTTGGGAAAACAATTGCTGATCCTAACCGTTGGTGATATACATTTGATACACTCAAGAGAAATGAGTGGTCGATCAAGTGTGGATGAGTTGCAAGATGTTCTTGTTGAACCCAGTGTATTCTCCTCTAGAGATTCATTATCGGATGGTGGTTCCATACCTTGTCATAGTTGGAAATCCAATATCCGATAAGTGCCCGCGGTTTATGATTATATATTATATATGTGGAACGTGAGATGCAAACGTTCCACTAGATTGTTATTTACTTAAGTTAGACATTATTATAATATCAAAAGAGTTTTGATATAAAGATTATCGTTTCTTTCAAAAAGGATTTGAAAGTTATGTCAAGTGTTTGGATTCTCATAAGGGAAAAATCCGTTCCGTGTTATACGGCGTGGTCTTATGAGATATCATTTAGTTTCTGAAACTCTTTTAATTTGTTTACTCATACCAGTCCCATGACTGACCCGGAGTTTATTTTGTTTGTTTTACCTAAACTCTTGGGTGCCTAAATTTGTATGGGCAGTCAAGTAATTCAGGATTTTATAGATTTATCTGAAGGAGCTTGGAGCTGGAGGCTTTAGCGTTATCTAGTTATTGTTATTTCCGCTGTGTTGTAAGTTGTACTCTGATATGTGTATACAGTACAAAGTTTGTATTTCAAAAGTTATGAGATATTATATTTTGTTCCGCTGCGATGTGAGATTCTCTGTTGTTATTTCTGTTCTTCTTCTACCTTCTTCTTCTAAAAAAAATGATTCGTATTTTCGTGATATTTGAGTTGGATATGTGATGTATGTAGTCAACTCTGATATTACGGATTTGCGAGTCACTACGGTTGGTATCAGAGCTGGTTGCTTAACTGGTACATCTGATAGAGGGTTCTCGCTTTGCGTTAGGTGGCGAACGGGGGACTTTTAACCCTATAGATCCTGCAATATAGCGGGTTGGTCGAGTCGTGAGGCTAGCCGTAAAAGCAGTTCTGAGGTATCAATGTAAGCCACGGTGGGATATTATCCTGCTGCTTGGGGGGTTGAGGGATGGTTGCAAAGCCTACCGAAATCGTCGGGTCACTACTGTTGGTATCAGAGCTTAGGTTGAGCGAACACCTAGGCTTTGTGGAATTGTGCTCATTAGAGATAGGGTCAGTAGTACCCTAGAATGAGTTGAGTGTATGTATATACGAGAGCGTGTATTTGTTAATTGATTAAAACAAATGATTTATATTATGTTGGCTAGTCTGTTGAGTGGATTATAAATTTTGGTCGAATCGTGGGACGCCACAAAGTCGATAGGAATTTATAAACACTTGAATAGAGAATTCGACACGATATTGTTTTAAGTGGGTAAATGAAAATAATTTTACCCAAAATTCTATCTTTTTTAAGAAAGGAATAATTTTCTGAAATTATTATAATATATGGATATGTTTGTTGTTATTATAATCAACTAAGATTATAAGAAATGAAAAGGTTATATATAACCAAGTAGAATTTGTATAGAAATAAAATATACAAATGTGATAAATTGAAATTAAATTCCAATCAGAATTCAGAATTTAAAATCCTGGGAAGTTAGGAAAATATTTTCCAAAGTATATTAAAGCAATAGTGCTTTATTTTGAAAGGATTTGTGAATAAAAACCATTTTTGAATGGGTATTGAAAGTAATTAAGCACTGAACTTACTTCAGTGGCTGGAAAATAATTTTGATGATGACTGCAACATCATCAGTGTTCATTTTCGAGTTTTTAAGAGACGAATTGTGTAACAACCCGAATTTTAAACAACGTGTTAAGACAAGAATCAAGGCAGAATTAAATTATAAAATCTGAATCAGGATAAACGGGTTGCGCCATTGCGTTCGTCTCGGAAAAATACGCGAAATAGAGTCCGAAATTTCGTAAATCGGAGTCCGTATGACCCAGTTAAGGCCCAACGAAGTTTCACGAAAATTCAAATCCGAAAACAGATTTGAAATTCAGCCCAAAAAGAGAGGCAGGAAAAATTCCCGCCAGACACTCAGGGTCGACACCCATGTCGACATAGGTGTCGACCCCTCCCAAGGGGATCGACATGGGTGTCGACCCCTGGGTCGACCCCCCTCCCCCCGTAGTACCCCGACCTGGTGCACCTGCTTGTCATGTTGGCTCGGTTTTGGAGGCTTGTGATGATTTTGGATGGCTTGGATTCGATATAGGGTTAATCCTGTGGCCTAAAACTACCCTAAACTCTATAAAAACACCCCTAGACCTAGCCTAACCCCTCATAATTCACTCATGCCACGAAGTGCTGCCCAAATACCGATTGATCATGGCCTCCATCTCCAACTCCAAGAGCCTAAGCATTCAAACTAGATCCGAATCAAAAGGTGCGAGCTTGCTACACCAAATAGAGGCCAAATCAACGTTGCTACGACGGCTTCATGACGGTTCTTCTTCAAAGGAGCCACCTTTATTCGTTGAGACGATTCATGCTAATTCGCTAAGCCACGCTATGTAAGTTCTAGCTACTTCGAGATGTTAACGGTAGTTTAATAATGACATAGGATAAAATGCGATGTAACATGAGTATGTTAACCTATGTAAACCTAGTTTGCCCCTTTATCATGAACATATGACTTTGGGTTATGTTTTAGCGACTAAACCATGCTATTCATGTTGCATTGGACTTAGTTTGCCATTCAAGATTGGACCTTTACTTGTAGTATGATAGCATGAACACTTACAGCCACTTTGACTTGTGAAATAGTTGCATAAATTGGACTTTGGGGCTTATGCATGTAAATGAAACCAACCCCCTTATGATATCATGTTTATGTAAGGTCAAATCCCGTTATGACAACATGCAAGTTTGTGGCCAAATTTCCTATGATAATATGCAAGTTTGTGGCCAAATCCTTTATGACATTATGCATGCTTGTGGCCAATCCCCTTTTATGTTATGCATGCTTATGGCCAATCCCTATATGACACTATCGTTCATGTTTTAAGGCCAAACCCCCTTATGATACCATGCATGCTTGGAGCCAATCCCTTTTGTGGCATCGTGCATGTTTTGGGGTCTACATGTAGCCATAGTATACCTACTATGTTGACTCGCTTTTACTCAAGTGGAAACACGATTTGGGTTAGGATAGACAAACATGAGAATGACGCGAAAAACTTGACTTGAGGTTACATGTGAACACGACATGTAAGTTGAACCAAAATGGGGACATGGCACGTAGGGTAAACATGGGACTTGAAACTAGACACATATGGGTTGTAAGTGTAATATAACACTAGACCAAACATGAAAGTGGCCAACACGAGGTTGGGTTGAGTTTGTAGCATAAATCTACCCGGACCCGCCCGGCTTAACTAGTGGCTACAAACAATAAGATCCAATGTGAGAAGTTGGTCATGTCGCGCTTAAGACCTGAGGTTATACTAGGTTGTGGTGTAAAACTACCCGGACCCGCCCGGCTTAACTAGAAACCACAAGAAGGTCTAATGTGAGAGGTTGAGAGTGCATTAATTAAATTAATGCCACATGATAAGGTTAAGTAAATTTGACTAATGACACTTAACCGATATGACACGAATGGGTAGGTTAAGTGGGACCGGGCTTGATTTCTTAATGACACTTAACCATACAAGACAATTAGGGGATGGGGTTAAGTAATTCACGCTTAACTAATCCGACTTGGTAATTAGATGGGGTTAAGTAATTTAGACTTAACTAATCTAAACACGGTAATTAGATGGGGTTAAGTAATTTAGACTTAACTAATCTAAACACGGTAATTAGATGGGGTTAAGTAACCTACACTTAACTAAGCTGAACACGGTACTTCGATGGGGTTAAATTAAACACTTAACCAATCTAAACTTGGTAATTCAATGAGGTTAAGTAGCCAATACTTAACCAACTTAACAAGATAATTTAATGGGGTTAAGTAACTTATACTTAACCAATTATACATGATGTTTTGATGAGGTTAAGTAACCTATACTTAACCAATCTAGTATGCGAACCTGATAGGGTTAAGTCATAAGACCTTTTAAATATACTTAACCATTATAATACGATTAGTGGATAGGTTAAGTTAACCTATACTTAACCAATCCGACTCGATAATCCGATGAGGTTAAGATAATCTGTGCTTAACCAATCTAACACGATAACCTGATAGGGTTAAGATAAACAAATATTTAACCAAATTGATTTGATGATTGAATAGGGTTAAGTCATGAGCTTCTTGGTATACATAACCAACTTGTAGGGCTAGGTCTTGGACTTGAATACTTAGACAATCTTGACATGATTCATAGGCGGGCTAAGCCATGAACTTGAATAACAACACTTAACCCAATAGGCAAAACCCTAGTTAGAGGAACTAGGTAGAAAATCCTAGCTAATCAAGGGTAACAGGGAAATGCAGCTAAGTGGTAAACCTTAGTTAAGTATAACTAAGTAATAATTCTTAGCCAAGGACATAGGACTAGTTCATGAATAGATGAGTAACCCGGTATGGTAGGTCATCGCTTAAAACACGAGGAGGAGCAAATTATCTGACTTAGATAAAGGCTCCAACGAACTGGGTGACGAAGCGGTAGCTTCGGGGGACGTAAGGGTACTCTTGGTATCCCTCTGTGAGGTGGCAGATGCTCCATAAAACCCGGCCTCACAGAGGTTAAGGTCTGCGGTAGAAGAGCCAAGAGTATGCCTTGGTTGCTATGCGAGCGACCTAAAGACTGGGATGGATTAGCGTGGACTCGACGATACTTTATTTTGCCCTGGATAGCACGTCGCCGACTACCTACCATCTTTAGTCAATCGTGTACGAACGGAAAGGTAGAGAACCCCCAACAGACCATGTTCTTGCTATCGAGTCAGGGGTGAGGTTGGCCCATAGGAAAGTGGGGCTATAGTGGGGCCGGGAATTGGTTCTCATACATGATTTTTCTTGGATTGCCTTTCAGTAGTTGTGGGAGGGGTCACGTGGGACCATAGCCACGGGTACAAAAACAGATCTTGATATCTGCGTCAGCAGACGACTTAAAGCTCCCGACCGAGTTCCGTATTTCTCGATTTGCCCTGGCACGGAACTCGGATGGCACATTGAGATACATGTGCGTCTAGACATGGAAAACGATTCATGATATATACGTGAGATAAAGGGCGTGGTTGACGGGTGGCATAATCCCTAGTGGCCCTTGGTGGCCTGAACCCAAACTAAGTTACGAATACGTTCATTAGGTACCATAATCCCTAGTGGTCCTAGGTGGCATAAATCCTAAGTGAACACGCGATAGTTCATGGTAAGAAAACATAACTAGATCAAGGGTAGCAGTCCAAAACAACTTCAAGGATAAAATGGTACTACATTGAGGTGGTATAGATTTACATGGGAAAGCCCGTGCGGCCTACGGCAAACGACTGAACTTATACATGGAAAGAAACATACGAGTGGGGAAAACCTACATATGCTATATATATTAGGTTGACATGGACAATTACATGACATTGGGCAAGGGACATTCATAGTTAACACATGACGCGGGTTGGGATACTAGTACGAGGGGTGCAGAGCAAATATACATGATAAATACCGTGGGATGTTAGACATGATAGGTACCTTGGGGTAGTATACTGGATAGAAACCTGATGATGTGATACCTTGATTTATCTTGACACCGTAGTTTATTGTGATACCTTAGTCTATCTTACTACAGTAGTTCATCAAGTTATCTTGGCTTAGCTTATCTATCTTGTCGTCATCCTTATGTTTACTTTCAGTTTATGCATGTCATGTTACCTTTACCTGTTTTTATGCTCGAAGTAGATAGGACTTACTAGTCTTTATGACTGACCCTGTTTTCTTTCGCCTTTTGTCTTCCGTTTCCCCCCCCCCCCCCCCAGGTTTTCAGGGAGAAAATGATGTGGTTTAGTTCGGACCTCATATGCTTGAAGGTCATCATGTATAGCGTGGTCTTCTCTTGGCTATGGCTGCTTCACCGCTTTATTTTGGGGAATAATTTATGAAAAGGTTTTATGCTTCTTTACTATTGCAAGACAAGTTTTTGATGTATTCTGATGTAAAAGGCTTTAGACCTTATTTTATAAGGTAATGAAATTTGTTTTACTTCCGCTATTTTATATATGTTCTGTCTTGTAATATTTCTGCGCATGTTTACCTCGATAATGCTTTACCAAACCTAGTGCATTCCCTTGGTGAGTGACCCTAGCGGAGGTGGGGTGTTACATTTGGTATCAGAGCAGAAGGTTACCAGACTGGGCAAAAGTTTTTAAAACCTTCTGAATTCTATTTGAGAAACCGTTTACAAGGAAGCATTTTTCAAGAAAAGTTTTTAAAGGCTATTCCCCAAAAGCCATTAGAACTATCCTTTGATTCCTTGATTGAATCTCTTTTCCTTTCTTTCCTCCATCTGTAGTCACAGTAGTTCTAACTGTGACTAATCTTTGTCTAGCCACATAGGTGTTTTCCTTACGATGGAGGTGGTTCTCGAGGGACCTGTTGCCGTGGTACAAGGAAGGATAATAAGAGTAAGGATAAAGGACGCGAGCTTAAGGATAAGCAACTTGTTGGTATGGCTTAGTCCATCAAGGAGGACAAGGATAAGATCATCGGAGAGGGCAATTGTACGCTCCCATTTCTAGGGTACCAAAAAGAGATGGTACCGTTTCTGGTAAAGGTTTAGTCGTTCTTTTCTATCATCCCGTCCAGACTTTGTCTTGATCATCGTATCATTTAAATCTGCTTGGATAGTTCAGTCTCTGCACCTTAGTACTAGCATGGTAGAGGATCCCAGTTTTTGTCCCAAAAATCTGGTTGGAGAGTTGGTCCATTTCTTCATGACTTGTTTGGATTTGAGAATGACATGTCTCGGCTACGGATGGATTCTAGGGATAAAGTGATCACCCAATAAGGGGTGCTATTCTCTGTTTTGGAAAAAGGGTAGTTAGACTCTCGACTCACCTTGGTGATACCCTCGAAGTCTCGTGTAACCTTTTGGGTTCTGTCATGATTAGTTACCTAGAATCTTGGTATACAGTTGTTGGTAATCCGTTCGAATAGAATTCGCCGCTAAGGCGGATGGTTCGTTTCGCTTATGCATGAGTTATGGGAATCACCCTAGTAAGTACTCTTGGCAACATGGATTGGCATCGGCAAACGAGATCCAGAATTCCCTAGTGAATTTTGGAGAGCTTGCATGAGTAAGTGGATACGTTTGAGCCAAGTATACTAGGGAAAGGATAAGTGAAAGTGGAATAAGAGGCGACAATGAAATGAGTTCTAACTCATATCTTGGAAATAGGAATCAAGGAGCTACGAAATCATGGAGTCAAAAAGATGGTCAAGGAACCGAGGAATTAAGCTCAAGGAAACGCGACTTAGAAGACGTAAGGCTAGACACGCGCATCGTACCTCTTTTTAAAGAGTGTATCCTTGATCCCTGGTTTTTCCTGTAGAGCTTGCTCGCATGTTATCTTTTGGTGAATATCCTCTCGGTCCTGTTTCTGTTGCAAACCCCATAGGGAGTTTACCTTGTTTATCTCCTCGATCCTATCGTGAGAACCTTAGGTAGAATCCTATGGATGTAAACATGTGTTTGAAACATGTTATGATTGATATGGTTGCAAATGGTTGCTCGTGGATGCGCGAATACACATTAGATACTAGATCGACGCACTCACATTTCATATTGCATATGCACGAGTATTTATACCTTTTTATGGATGAAATTGAATGTGTTATCATGTGGATGTTGCATATGAATGAATGGTTGTGCACACATATAGTGTTTATATGACTAGGACTATTTACATACATGTTGGATTCATGGCACTAAACATAATTTGCATTAGAAGAACATTCAGGCCTGATCATTAGCATTAGCTAAGGAACATATACACACACTTTCTGCATATGTTCATACAGCATTAGAAATCTTTTAAGGACAATGATTACTTGTGGATGATGTTTTGAGTAGATGGATGATGGATGGTAGGATACGTTCTTCCTAACTTGGAGATTTCGGGGACGAAATCCTTAAAGGAGGGGAGAATGTAACAACCCGAATTTTAAACAACGTGTTAAGACAAGAATCAAGGCAGAATTAAATTATAATATCTGAATCAGGATAAACGGGTTGCGCCATTGCGTTCGTCTCGGAAAAATACGCGAAATAGAGTCCGAAATTTTGTAAATCGGAGTCCTTATGACCCAGTTAAGGCCCAACGAAGTTTCACAAAAATTCAAATCCGAAAACAGATTTGAATTCAGCCCAAAAAGAGAGGCGGGAAAAATTCCCGCCAGACACTCAGGGTCGACACCCATGTCGACATGGGTGTCGACCCCTCCCAAGGGGGTCGACATGGGTGTCGACCCCTGGGTCGACCCCTCCCCCCCTCCCGTAGTACCCCGACCTGGTGCACCTGTTTGTCATGTTGACTCGGTTTTGGAGGCTTGTGACGATTTTGGATGGCTTGGATTCGATCTAAGGCTAATCCTATGGCCTAAAACTACCCTAAACTCTATTAAAACACCCCTAGACCTAGCCTAACCCCCCATAATTCACTCATGCCACGAAGTGCTGCCCAAATACTGATTGATCATGGCCTCCATCTCCAACTCCAAGAGCCTAAGCATTAAAACTAGATCCGAATCAAAAGGTGCGAGCTTGCTACACCAAATAGAGGCCAAATCAACGTTGCTACGACGGCTTCATGACGGTTCTTCTTCAAAGGAGCCACCTTTCTTCGTTGAGACGATTCATGATAATTCGCTAAGCCACGCTATGTAAGTTCTAGCTACTTCGAGATGTTAACGGTAGTTTAATGATGACATGGGATAAAATGTGATGTAACATCAGTATGTTAGCCTATGTAAACCTAGTTTGCCCCTTTATCATGAACATATGACTTTGGGTTATGTTTTAGCGACTAAACCATGCTATTCATGTTGCATTGGACTTAGTTTGCCATTCAAGATTGGACCTTTACTTGTAGTATGATAGCATGAACACTTACAGCCACTTTGACTTGTGAAATAGTTGCATAAATTGGACTTTGGGGCTTATGCATGTAAATGAAACCAACCCCCTTATGATATCATGTTTATGTAAGGTCAAATCCCGTTATGACAACATGCAAGTTTGTGGCCAAATTTCCTATGATAATATGCAAGTTTGTGGCTAAATCCTTTATGACATTATGCATGCTTGTGGCCAATCCCCTTTTATGTTATGCATGCTTATGGCCAATCCCTATATGACACTATCGTTCATGTTTTAAGGCCAAACCCCCTTATGATACCATGCATGCTTGGAGCCAATCCCTTTTGTGGCATCGTGCATGTTTTGGGGTCTACATGTAGCCATAGTATACCTACTATGTTGACTCACTTTTACTCAAGTGGAAACACGATTTGGGTTAGGATAGACAAACATGAGAATGACGCGAAAAACTTGACTTGAGGTTACATGTGAACACGACATGTAAGTTGAACCAAAATGGGGACATGGCACGTAGGGTAAACATGGGACTTGAAACTAGACACGTATGGGTTGTAAGTGTAATATAACACTAGACCAAACATGAAAGTGGCCAACTCGAGGTTGGGTTGAGTTTGTAGCATAAATCTACCCGGACCCGCCCGGCTTAACTAGTGGCTACAAACAATAAGATCCAATGTGAGAAGTTGGTCATGTCGCGCTTAAGACCCGAGGTTAGACTAGGTTGTGGTGTAAAACTACCCGGACCCGCCCGGCTTAACTAGTAACCACAACAAGGTCTAATGTGAGAGGTTGAGAGTGCATTAATTAAATTAATGCCACATGATAAGGTTAAGTAAATTTGACTAATGACACTTAACCGATATGACACGAATGGGTAGGTTAAGTGGGACCGGGCTTGATTTCTTAATGACACTTAACCATACAAGACAATTAGGGGATGGGGTTAAGTAATTCACGCTTAACTAATCCGACTTGGTAATTAGATGGGGTTAAGTAATTTCGACTTAACTAATCTAAACACGGTAATTAGATGGGGTTAAGTAATTTGGACTTAACTAATATAAACACGGTAATTAGATGGGGATAAGTAACCTACACTTAACTAAGCTAAACACGGTACTTCGATGGGGTTAAATTAAACACTTAACCAATCTAAACTTGGTAATTCAATGAGGTTAAGTAGCCAATACTTAACCAACTTAACGAGATAATTTAATGGGGTTAAGTAACTTATACTTAACCAATTATACATGATGTTTTGATGAGGTTAAGTAACCTATACATAACCAATCTAATATGCGAACCTGATAGGGTTAAGTCATAAGACCTTTTAAATATACTTAACCATTATAATACGATTAGTGGATGGGGTTAAGTTAACCTATACTTAACCAATCCGACTCGATAATCCAATGAGGTTAAGATAATCTGTGCTTAACCAATCTAACACGATAACCTGATAGGGTTAAGATAAACAAATACTTAACCAAATTGATTTGATGATTGAATAGGGTTAAGTCATGAGCTTCTTGGTATACTTAACCAACTTGTAGGTCTAGGTATTGGACTTGAATACTTAGCCAATCTTGACATGATTCATAGGCGGGCTAAGCCACGAACTTGAATAACAACACTTAACCCAATAGGCAAAACCGTAGTTAGAGGAACTAGGTAGAAAATCGTAGTTAATCAAGGGTAACGAGGAAATGAAGCTAAGTGGTAAACCTTAGTTAAGTATAACTAAGTAATAATTCTTAGCCAAGGACATAGGACTAGTTCATGAATAGATGAGTAACCCGGTATGGTAGGTCATCGCTTAAAACACGAGGAGGGGCAAATTATCTGACTTAGATAAAGGCTCCAACGAACTGGGTGATGAAGCGGTAGCTTTGGGGGACGTAAGGGTACTCTTGGTATCCCTCTGTGAGGTGGCAGATGGTCCATGAAACCCGGCCTCACAGAGGTTAAGGTCTGCGGTAGAAGAGCCAAGAGTATGCCTTGGTTGCTATGCGAGCGACCTAAAGACTGGGATGGATTAACGTGGAGTCGACGATACTTGATTTTGCCCTGGATAGCACGTCGCCGACTACCTACCATCTTTAGTCAATCGTGTACGAACGGAAAGGCAGAGAACCCCCAACAGACCATGTTCTTGCTATCGAGTCATGGGTGAGGTTGGCCCATAGGAAAGTGGGGCTATAGTGGGGCCGGGAAGTGGTTCTCATACATGATTTTTCTTGGATTGCCTTTCAGTAGTTGAGGGAGGGGTCACGTGGGACCATAGCCACGGGTACAAAAACAGACCTTGATATCTGCGTCAGCAGACGACTTAAAGCTCCCGACCTAGTTCCGTATTTCTCGATTTGCCCTGGCACGGAACTCGGATGGCACATTGAGATACATGTGCGTCTAGACATGGAAAACGATTCACGATATATACGTGGGATAAAGGGCATGGTTGAAGGGTGGCATAATCCCTAGTGGCCCTAGGTGGCCTGAACCCAAACCAAGTTACGAATACGTTCATTAGGTAGCATAATCCCTAGTGGTCCTAGGTGGCATAAATCCTAAGTGAACACGCGATAGTTCATGGTAAGAAAACATAACTAGATCAAGGGTAGCAGTCCAAAACAACTTCATGGATAAAATGGTACTACATTGAGGTGGTATAGATTTACATGGGAAAGCCCGTACGGTCTACGGCAGAGGACTGAACTTATACATGGAAAGAAACATACGAGTGGGGAAAACCTACATATGCTATATATATTAGGTTGACATGGACCATTACATGACATTGGGCAAGGGACATTCATAGTTAACACATGACGCGGGTTGGGATACTAGTACGAGGGGTGCAGAGCAAATATACATGATAAATACTGTGGGATGTTAGACATGATAGGTACCTTGGGGTAGTATACTGGATAGAAACCTGACGATGTGATACCTTGATTTATCTTGACACCGTAGTTTATCGTGATACCTTGGTCTATCTTACTACAGTAGTTCTTCCAGTTATCTTGGCTTAGCTTATCTATCTTGTCGTCATCCTTATGTTTACTTTCAGCTTATGCATGTCATGTTACCTTTACCTGTTTTTATGCTGGAAGTAGATAGGACTTACCAGTCTTTATGACTGACCCCGTTTTCTTTCGCCTCTTGTCTTCCGTCCCCCCCCCCCCGGTTTTCAGGGAGGAAATGATGTGGTTTAGTTCGGACCTCATATGCTTGAAGGTCATCATGTATAGCGTGGTCTTCTCTTGGCTATGGCTGCTTCACCGCTTTATTTTGGGGAATAATTTATGAAAAGTTTTTATGCTTCTTTACTATTGCAATACAAGTTTTTGATGTATTCTGATGTAAAAGGCTTTAGACCTTATTTTATAAGGTAATGAAATTTGTTTTACTTCCGTTGTTTTATATATTTTCTGTCTTGTAATATTTCTGTGCATGTTTACCTCGATAATGCTTCACCAAACCTAGTGCATTCCCTTGGTGAGTGACCCTAGCGGAGGTGGGGTGTTACATTTGGTATCAGAGCAGAAGGTTACCAGACTGGGCAAAAGTTTTTGAAACCATCTCAAAGCTATTTGAGAAACCGTTTACAAAAAAGCATTTTTCAAGAAAAGTTTTTAAAGGCTATTCCCCAAAAGCCATTAGCACTATCCTTTGATTCCTTGATTGAATCTCTTTTCCTTTCTTTCCTCCATCTGTAGTCACAGTAGTTCTAACTGTGACTAATCTTTTTCTAGCCACGTAGGTGTTTTCCGTACGATGGAGGTGGTTCTCGAGGGACCTGTTGCCGTGATAAAAGGAAGGATAATAAGAGTAAGGATAAAGGAGGCGAGCTTAAGGATAAGCAACTTGTTGGTATGGCTTAGTCCATCAAGAAGGACAAGGACAAGATCATCGGAGAGGGCAATTGTATGCTCCCATTTCTAGGGTACCTAAAAGAGATGGTATCGTTTCTGGTAAAGGTTTAGTCGTTCTTTTCTATCATCCCGTCCAGACTTTGTCTTGATCATCGTATCATTTAAGTCTGCTTGGATAGTTCAGTCTCTGCACCTTAGTACTAGCATGGTAGAGGATCCCAGTTTTTGTCCCAAAAATCTGGTTGGAGAGTTGGTCCATTTCTTCATGACTTGTTTGGATTTGAGAATGACATGTCTCGGCTACGGATGGATTCTAGGGATAAAGTGGTCACCCAATAAGGGGTGCCATTCTCGGTTTTGGAAAAAGGGTAGTTAGACTCTCGACTCACCTTGGTGATACCCTCGAAGTCTCGTGTAACCTTTTGGGTTCTGTCATGGTTAGTTACCTAGAATCTCGGGATGCAGTTGTTGGTAATCCGTTCGAATAGAATTCGCCGCTAAGGCAGATGGTTCGTTTCGCTTATGCATGAGTTATGGGAATTACCCTAGTAAGTACTCTTGGCAACATGGATTGGCATCGGCAAATGAGATCCAGAATTCCCTAGTGAATTTTGGAGAGCTTGTATGAGTAAGTGGATACGTTTGAGCCAAGTATACTAGGGAAGGGATAAGTGAAAGTGGAATAAGAGGCGACAATGAAATGAGTTCTAACTCATATCTTGGAAATAGGAATCAAGGAGCTATGAAATCATGGAGTTAAAAAGATGGTCAAGGCACCGAGGAATTAAGCTCAAGGAAACGCGACTTAGAAGACGTAAGGCTAGACATGCGCATCGTACCTCTTTTTAAAGAGTGTATCCTTGATCCCTGGTTTTTCCTGTAGAGCTTGCTCGCATGTTATCTTTTGGTGAATATCCTCTCGGTCCTGTTTCTGTTGCAAACCTCGTAGGGAGTTTACCTTGTTTATCTCCTTGATCCTATCGTGAGAACCTTAGGTAGAATCCTATGGATGTAAACATGTGTTTGAAACATGTTATGATTGATATGGTTGCAAATGGTTGCTCGTGGATGCGCGAATACACATTAGATACTAGATCGACGCATTCACCTTTCATATTGCATATGCACAAGTATTTATACCTTTTTATGGATGAAATTGAATGTGTTATCATGTGGATGTTGCATATGAATGAATGGTTGAGCACACATATAGTGTTTATATGACTAGGACTATTTGCATACATGTTGGATTCATGGCACTAAACATAATTTGCATTAGAAGATCATTCAGGCCTGATCATTAGCATTAGCTAAGGAACATATACACACACTTTCTGCATATGTTCATACAGCATTAGAAATCTTTTAAGGACAATGATTACTTGTGGATGATGTTTTTAGTAGATGGATGATGGATGGTAGGATACGTTCTTCCTAACTTGGAGATTTCGGGGACGAAATCCTTAAAGGAGGGGAGAATGTAACAACCCGAATTTTAAACAACGTGTTAAGACAATAATCAAGTAGAATTAAATTATAAAATCTGAATCAGAATAAACGGGTTGCGCCATTGCGTTCGTCTCGGAAAAATACGCGAAATAGAGTCCGAAATTTCGTAAATCGGAGTCCGTATGACCCAGTTAAGGCTCAACGAAGTTTCACGAAAATTCAAATCCGAAAACAGATTTAAAATTCAACCCAAAAAGAGAGGCGGGAAAAATTCCCGCTAGACACTCAGGGTCGACACCCATGTCGACATGGGTGTCGACCTCTGGGTCGACCCCCCCTCCCCCCCCCCCCCGTAGTACCCCGACCTGGTGCACCTATTTGTCATGTTGGCTCGGTTTTGGAGGCTTGTGACGATTTTGGATGGCTTGGATTCGATCTAGGGTTAATCCTATGGCCTAAAACTACCCTATACTCTATAAAAACACCCCTAGACCTAGCCTAACCCCTCATAATTCACTCATGCCATGAAGTGCTGCCCAAATACCGGTTGATCATGGCCTCCATCTCCAACTCCAAGAGCCTAAGCATTCAAACTAGATCCGAATCAAAAGGTGCGAGCTTGCTACACCAAATAGAGGCCAAATCAACGTTGCTACAATGGCTTCATGATGGTTCTTCTTCAAAGGAGCCACCTTTCTTCGTCGAGACAATTCATGCTAATTCGCTAAGCCACGCTATGTAAGTTCTAGCTACTTCAAGATGTTAACGGTAGTTTATTGATGACATGGGATAAAATGCGATGTAACATGAGTATGTTAACCTATGTAAACATAGTTTGCCCCTTTATCATGAACATATGACTTTGGGTTATGTTTTAGCGACAAAACCATGCTATTCATGTTGCATTGGACTTAGTTTGCCATGTAAGATTGGACCTTTACTTGTAGTATGATAGCATGAACACTTAGAGCCACTTTGACTTATGAAATAGTTGCATAAATTGGACTTTGGGGCTTATGCATGTAAATGAAACCAACCCCCTTATGATATCATGTTTATGTAAGGTCAAATCCCGTTATGACAACATGCAAGTTTGTGGCCAAATTTCCTATGATAATATGCAAGTTTGTGGCCAAATCCTTTATGACATTATGCATGCTTGTGGCCAATCCCCTTTTATGTTATGCATGCTTATGGCCAATCCCTATATGACACTATCTTTCATGTTTTAAGGCCAAACCCCCTTATGATACCATGCATGCTTGGAGCGAATCCCTTTTGTGGCATCGTGCATGTTTTGGGGTCTACATGTAGCCATAGTATACCTACTATGTTGACTCGCTTTTACTCAAGCGGAAACACGATTTGGGTTAGGATAGACACGCATGAGAATGACGCGAAAAACTTGACTTGAGGTTACATGTGAACACGACATGTAAGTTGAACCAAAATGGGGACATGGCACGTAGGATAAACATGGGACTTGAAACTAGACACGTATGGGTTGTAAGTGTAATATAACACTAGACCAAACATGAAAGTGGCCAACTCGAGGTTGGGTTGAGTTTGTAGCATAAATCTACCCGGACCCGCCCGGCTTAACTAGTGGCTACAAACAATAAGATCCAATGTGAGAAGTTGGTCATGTCGCGCTTAAGACCCGAGGTTAGACTAGGTTGTGGTGTAAAACTACCCGGACCCGCCCGGCTTAACTAGCAACCACAACAAGGTCTAATGTGAGAGGTTGAGAGTGCATTAATTAAATTAATGCCACATGATAAGGTTAATTAAATTTGACTAATGACACTTAACCGATATGACACGAATGGGTAGGTTAAATGGGACCGGGCTTGATTTCTTAAAGACACTTAACCATACAAGACAATTAGGGGATGGGGTTAAGTAATTCACGCTTAACTAATCCGACTTGGTAATTTGATGGGGTTAAGTAATTTAGACTTAACTAATCTAAACACGGTAATTAGATGGGGTTAAGTAATTTGGACTTAACTAACCTAAACACGGTAATTAGATGGGGTTAAGTAACCTACACTTAACTAAGCTAAACACGGTACTTCGATGGGGTTAAATTAAACACTTAACCAATCTAAACTTGGTAATTCAATGAGGTTAAGTAGCCAATACTTAACCAACTTAACAAGATAATTTAATGGGGTTAAGTAACTTATACTTAACCAATTATACATGATGTTTTAATGAGGTTAAGTAACCAATACTTAACCAATCTAATATGCGAACCTGATAGGGTTAAGTCATAAGACCTTTTAAATATACTTAACCATTATAATACGATTAGTGGATGGGGTTAAGTTAACCTATACTTAACCAATCCGACTCGATAATCCGATGAGGTTAAGATAATCTGTGCTTAACCAATCTAACACGATAACCTGATAGGGTTAAGATAAACAAATACTTAACCAAATTGAATTGATGATTGAATAGGGTTAAGTCATGAGCTTCTTGGTATACTTAACCAACTTGTAGGGCGAGGTCTTGGACTTGAATACGTAGCCAATCTTGACATGATTCATAGGCGGGCTAAGCCATGAACTTGAATAACAACACTTAACCCAATAGGCAAAACCCTAGTTAGAGGAACTAGGTAGAAAATCGTAGTTAATCAACGGTAACGGGGAAATGAAGCTAAGTGGTAAACCTTAATTAAGTATAACTAAGTAATAATTCTTAGCCAAGGACATAGGACTAGTTCATGAATAGATGAGTAACCCGGTACGGTAGGTCATCGCTTAAAACACGAGGAGGAGCAAATTATCTGACTTAGATAAAGGCTTCAACGAACTGGGTGACGAAGCGGTAGCTTCGGGGGACGTAAGGGTACTCTTGGTATCCCTCTGTGAGGTGGCAGATGGTCCATGAAACCCGGCCTCACAGAGGTTAAGGTCTGCGGTAGAAGAGCCAAGAGTATGCCATGGTTGCTATGCGAGCGACCTAAAGACTGGGATAGATTAGCGTGGAGTCGACGATACTTGATTTTGCCCTGGATAGCACGTCGCCGACTACCTACCATCTTTAGTCAATCGTGTACAAACAGAAAGGCAGAGAACCCCCAACAGACCATGTTCTTGCTATCGAGTCATGGGTGAGGTTGGCCCATAGGAAAGTGGGGCTATAGTGGGGCCGGGAAGTGGTTCTCATACATGATTTTTCTTGGATTGCCTTTCAGTAGTTGAGGGAGGGGTCACGTGGGACCATAGCTACGGGTACAAAAACAGACCTTGGTATCTGCATCAGCAGACGACTTAAAGCTCCCGACCGAGTTTCGTATTTCTCGATTTGCCCTGGCACGGAACTCGGATGGCACATTGAGATACATGTGCGTCTAGACATGGAAAACGATTCACGATATATACGTGGGATAAAGGGCGTGGTTGACGGGTGGCATAATCCCTAGTGGCCCTAGGTGGCCTGAACCCAAACCAAGTTATGAATACGTTCATTAGGTAACATAATCCCTAGTGGTCCTAGGTGGCATAAATCCTAAGTGAACACACGATAGTTCATGGTAAGAAAACATAACTAGATCAAGGGTAGTAGTCCAAAACAACTTCAAGGATAAAATGGTACTACATTGAGGTGGTATAGATTTACATGGGAAAGCCCGTACGGCCTACGGCAAAGGACTGAACTTATACATGGAAAGAAACATACGAGTGGGGAAAACCTACATATGCTATATATATTAGGTTGACATGGACCATTACATGACATTGGGCAAGGGACATTCATAGTTAACACATGACGCGGGTTGGGATACTAGTACGAGGGGTGCAGAGAAAATATACATGATAAATACCGTGGGATGTTAGACATGATAGGTACCTTGGGGTAGTATACTAGATAGAAACCTGACGATGTGATACCTTGATTTATCTTGACACCGTAGTTTATCGTGATACCTTAGTCTATCTTACTACAGTAGTTCATCCAGTTATCTTGGCTTAGCTTATCTATCTTTTCGTCATCCTTATGTTTACTTTCAGTTTATGCATGTCATGTTTATGCTGGAAGTAGATAGGACTTACCAGTCTTTATGACTGACCCCGTTTTCTTTCGCCTCTTGTCTTCCGTCCCTCCCCCCCCCCCCCCAGGTTTTCAGGGAGGAAATGATGTGGTTTAGTTCGGACCTCATATGCTTGAAGGTCATCATGTATAGCGTGGTCTTCTCTTGGCTATGGCTGCTTCACCGCTTTATTTCGGGGAATAATTTATGAAAAGGTTTTATGCTTCTTTACAATTGCAAGACAGGTTTTTGATGTATTCTGATGTAAAAGGCTTTAGACCTTATTTTATAAGGTAATGAAATTTGTTTTACTTCCGCTGTTTTATATAAGTTCTATCTTGTAATATTTCTGTGCATGTTTACCTCGATAATGCTTCACCAAACCTAGTGCATTCCCTTGGTGAGTGACCCTAGCGGAGGTGGGGTGTTACAAATTGCAACCTTAGAAATTTTCTTGATGGAAATTTGTTTTAAAGGGAAAAAAATTAGTTTGATAATTCAAATGTTTTGAGTTGAGATAGATATAAATATATGTATATATTTGTATTATTTCAAAGAAGATTTGAAATAAGAACCCAGGAATTTGAATGATTGAAATTGAATTTAACTTAAGTAAGTTAAATGGACCGAAGTGAATAAATTGATCAGAATCAATTTAAATAAAATTGAAGTGCATATGAATGGAATATGAATTGAACGCGAATAACTTGATTGTAAAACGTTCAGATAAAATGAATATAAGCATATTTGATCTTCAATGTGAATGAAAACCAAAAGTTTTTGTTAGAACTAAATTAGTTGAAATATAAAAGTTGAGTTTAGCATAAGTGGAAAGTAATAGTTTAGTAGCTCTTTTCCTAACTTAGAAATTTCGGGGACGAAATTATTTTAAGGGGGAAGAATGTAATGACCCGGGTTTTCGGTCAACCAATTTTCAAATATTTAATATGGATTTAAATATTGAGTAGAAAATAAATGAATTTTTATATTCAGTTATCGATTAAATAATCGATATACAGTTTCTTTCAAATATATAATTATCGAAAAACAAAATTGAATTTATTTGAATTCAAAGTCAACACTGGATTGGAAACAGTTCAGATAATTAATTCAAAGCTCCTGTTTGAATTAGAATAATAATATTAATTGATATCGAAGAATTAATTATTTTAAAATTAATTTAAATCAATTTAAATTAATATCTTCTCCATATGATCAAATGGGGTTTCGATACCGGTTCCAGTGTGTTCAGAATAGCGGTTTTACTCTAGAAATGTCGGTTGTTGGGTTCAGTAAGGAGCTTAGGATCAAGGATTAATTAAATTAGGAGGATACAGATTTTTAATTCAAAAACAATTTAAAATAAAATATCATTATTTTTTGGACATAATCAAAACACCAACGAGAAAATCAAAGGGCCACGCAGTTCATCTTTAGCCGCACCCTTCTCTTTAAAATCACATTTCGTTCTTCTTCAGATTTTAAAACTCGAACATCCATTCTTTATTTCATACCATATTTTGAAAAATCAAAGTAAAACCTACACTGATTCAAAGCCAAATCCATTCCCATTCCCATCAGTTTTTGTTTTTTTCAAATCGAAAGTAAATAGAGAAAAAGGGAGGGCCGACTAGCATCGACTATCGCGGTGAACAGACTTCGTTCGAAATAAGGGCAGGGAGTATCGCAACATGTTTGGTAGAGGAGCGATGCCTGGAAACTCGCGACTTGGGTTCGATGATGAAATCGAAGGGGATTCTGTCCTTTAACGGAGATGTGCGACTTGTATTAGTCACCGCGATCTGGAAGGGTTCGATGAAGTTTTTGTTTAATAGTTTGGCATTGGGCAGCAAGGATTTGAGGAGTTCAGAATGGTGATTGGAGGAGATGTTTTGTGGGAGGAGGCTGATGTTGTGTTGTGCGACTTGGTGGAGTTCATTTACTGGTGGCAGTGACAGGCTTTATCATCCGTTGGTGAAGGGTGCTCCAGCACTTGGAAAACACGGCAATTACTTTGTTTGGGAGCAGGTCTGGATTTCCAGAAGCAGCCATGGGGTTGAGCTTGAGCAGTGAGGGCAAGATTGATGTTTAAATTATCACTTAATTTAAAATTTAGTTTAATGGTAAAAGTGGTTAACTTATATTAATCGTAAACAAATCATATGAGGTAGGGATTAAGTTAGATGCGGCGTTCAAAAGGGTTGATATCCAGAATGGTGATCCATAGTTAATTGGTAGTTCAAGCAAGGTTGAACTAGAATGGTCGTGAGTTTCGAACCTGGAACAAAGGTGATACTCGCTGTTTTCTTTTCTTTTCATAATTTAGGTGTAAGCGTGATTTAAGGGAATTAAGGTAATAATAGTATAAATTGAAAATGAAAGCACTATTAATTTATCAAAATAAGCATTTATTTTCTTTAATATCATGTTTAGTTTGACAAGGGGAAATTGATTTAGATATACAGTTATGTTCTTTTTTCTTTCTTCTTGGGAACATAAGATTTTAATGCATACGGAAGAAGAAGAATAATCGGTAACCTATTCAATTTAAGTTAGAATCGAACAAGGTTTGCCGTGTTATAATGGCCCGACAAGATGTACATTCAGAAACTGAATTTATCGGAATTTGAGCTTGCTAATATTTCAGTTAATTTCAAATGGTATTTGAATTAAAAGCTGAATCTGGATCGCCGATTATAAGGTGAGTAAATATCACTCACCTATTATTTAGAATTATTTTTATTCGGTAAAAATAATCGTTGTTGCTTGTTTGAATGCTTTCTGGTTGATTTAAATATATAGTTATATAGGAATGACTATTATATATATATATTTGGTTGATGATTGGATTGTTCCCGCAGTCTCATTAGCAGATGCCCGCAGTTTCATAGCGGATGATTTCTCTATGCGCCCCACAAATATATATTAGTGGATGACCTTCATACCGCGATGTCCTGCCTCGAAGTAGGATGGGTATTATTTGTGTTGACTAATATGTTTGGATGCAGGAAAACAGGTTGGAGGGATCCAACTAGATTCCTCAAAAATATATTATCTGTTTGTTTGTTTGTTTGCATATATACTGTCATATATGATGTGTTAGAAAACCTGAAATAAATAATTGGTTGTTTAGTGTTTAAATATCACTGGGCTTAAATGTTGATATTTTAAAAATATCGAAAAAGGAAATTTCCAGAGTTGAAAGGGGAAATTCTATTTTTCTAAAATAGAATTTGAAACTTGAATAGAATAAAAATATTAACTTGTTTTAAAATAATAAAAACAAGTAGTTCTTTAATAAACGAAGTTTATAAATGAAGTGAAAAGAATTATCATTGGATAGTTCAAAAATAAAAATACAAGTGTGAAATTGAAAAGGGAAATCTATTTTCCAAAAGTAGAAATATCGATTTCAAAAGAAATTGAAATCGAGACTTGTTTAAGAATGAATAAAGAAAATTTAAATAAAATTTAAATATAGAAATTCAAATGGAGTTTGAATATATGAAATTCAATGGAATTGAAAATAGAATTTGAATAAAGAAAATTTAAATAGAAATTGAATATAGAAATTCAAATGGAATTCAAATATATAATTTGAATATAGAAAATATAAAGGAAATTCAAATATAGAATTTGAATATAGAAAGTGAAATGGAATTTGAATATAGAATTTAAATAGAGTTGAAATGGAATTTGAATATAGAATTTAAGTAGATTGAAGTGGAATTTGAATATAAAATTCAAATAGAATTGAAATGGAATTTGAATATAGAATTCAAATAGAGTTGAAATGGAATTTGAATATAGAATTCAAATAGATTGAAATGGAATTTGAATATAGAATTCAAATAGATTGAAGTGGAATTTGAATATAGAATTCAAATAGAATTTAAATGGAATTTGAATATAGAATTCAAACAGAATTGAAATGGAATTTGAATATAGAATTCAAATAGAATTGAAATGGAATTTGAATATAGAAGATCGAAGTATAAATAAATTTATTTTCGAGTTAGGGAAAATCGACAATTTTAGAAGATCGGAAATATTACGTTGAATTGGAAAAATGGATTTGATATATATTAAAAATATGTCAGAATGGAGTTGAATTTGTTATAAACGAAGTTTAAACGTTATATATATTTAATATAATTAAAACGAACTCGCCGCAGTGCTGCAATTCGTATATTGGCGTTTCGAACTTCAATTGAGTATACAGAACTCATTTGAAGTCGGAATTCTTTGAAATAAGAATCGTTAGGACCGATTCGATAATAGTTTGCTAAGGGAAGAGGAAAATCTGGATTTCATCTTATAGATTTTGTGTTATGTCAAAATCAAATTTTTAGAAAAGCAGCACCATAACCGTATAAAAACCATAACGGTTTATTTAAATTTATAAAAGGATTTTAAGGAAATAAAATCCGAATCTTCATTAGAAAAATCTAGACTTTGAGTTATAAAATAAATGTGAACTCAAGTGAAGTAAATGAAATGATTTTTGTAACAATAATCATGTTTTGATTATTGAATAGAATTAACTAAGTAGAAGAGAAATTTGTTAATCAAAGTTTTGAATTGAAATAAGACCTTGGAAAGTGAATTGGAATTGTAAATGTATATTCGAATCGAATTTGAAACCTGAATTGGAAAATGGAATTCAATTAGTTTATAAGTAAGTTGAAATATATTTGAAACATGTTATATTCAAATATACAAGTGAAATAGGCAAAGAGTTAATTAACGAATTAATTAACGAGTTGAGTTAAAACGAGTGTATTAAGTGGAAATGAATTAGAAATGTATGGATATACATGAGACAGGTATGGAATGAAGTTAATGAAGATATATATATATATATATATATATATATATATATATAATGCCTGACAAAAGGTATGTATTTAATTCACATATGGGTTTTTCTGCGCTGTATCTGCTAGTCGCTTGGCTTTTTCTTTTTCTTTCTGAATGGAGAGGCTTGTGTGGCGGTTTGGGGATTTTCCCGATGCTCCCGGTACAAAGGAAGTTATGGCGAATTTTTCCGGAAATTTAAGGAGTTACAATATTTTTAAGATAATTTGATAGTTAGAAATCAACGTATCAATATATATAGAATTCGATAAGGAAATGAACTTGAAAATAGAATATTATAAACAAAAAGGAAATCGATAAATCTGGTCTTGTCCGTTTTGATGATCTGGTTTTAGAAAGGGAGGATTGGTTTTATATGATGTTAATTATTCAAGAAAAGTGGTCTTGTCTATTTTGAAGTTAAGGATGTTTTCAATCAAGGTCTGAGAGGTAGTTATACCCCAACTTGATTAATTTCGTTTTTAACCGTTAAATAGCAAAATCCAGTCTCGAAGAGGAATGTTTGAATAAGAGTTAGTTGAATGCAGTGTTTTGGGTTGTTGTAACGATGTTTTACACAACATTCGTTTTAACCCAAGGAAGTGAAAGTTTGGAAATATGATTATAAATATTTCCTAAAGTCTAAAAATAAATGGTCGTCAAAGAGATAAGTAATTGGAATATTTTCCAATTATAAACAGAATATATTTTCTACGTATAGAAAATAAAAGAAGGCGATATATGGAAATGTTTTCCAGTGTAAATAACATATATTTTATAAACATAGAAAATAAGGAGATATGAATATATATATATATATATATGGTTGATGATTTGATCGATAATTCCATTTGGAAATGAGATCATTGTATGTACACGGACATTTTTCATTTGATAGTTAAATCACCGACTATCAAAGTTTTTGACCATTTTAACGTTGTTAATATGGAGAGACCGGTTGGATTATTATCCAAAGAACCACTCCGTATTGGCATAAGCGTTGTAAATCAAGTATGCTGAATATATTGAAGACGGAGTAAAGTGCAAGGGCTGTTGTATAAGTCCTAGGTAGAGATTGCCTAAGATGGATATACTGAATAGTGCCTTCGGGTTTCGTTCAGTCCCAGAATGAACGTATATGGACGAATGTCTGACAGAATATTTCCAATGATCGAATGGGTTGGTCTGTATAAATATATATGGTTGCAACGGATTTATTCCCTTAGCATAACATCCAGAATATTTGTGTAAACCAATTAATGATTAACGGATCTGATAATGTGGCATTCAAAGTAATTGTGTTATCAATGAGAGAAGTAATCGTAGCCTCAGGCCTCAACAACCGAGAAAGGACAAAAATCGAGCAGGCATCATGGCTATGTGGGTAGCTTCCATTAGGGTGTATCATCACATATCTAGAGATTCATTTAATTCCTTATTCTATTCGATGTTGTCCCACTCGGGAAAACGGTTGCTGATCCCAACCATTGGTGATATACATTTGATACACTCAAGCGAAATGAGTGGTCGGTCATGTGTGGCTGAGTTGCAAGATGTTCTTGTTGAACCCAGTGTATTCTCCTCTAGTGATACATTATCGGAAGGTGGTTCCATACCTTGTCATAGTTGGAAATCCAATATCCGATAAGTGCCCGCGGTTTATAATTGTATATTATATATGTGGAACGTGAGATGCAAACATTCCACTAGATTGTTATTTACTAGAGTTAGACATTATTATAATATCAAAAGAGTTTTGACATAAAGATTATCGTTTCTTTCAAAATGGATTTGAAAGTTAAGTCAAGTGTTTGGATTCTCATAAGGGAAAAACCCATTCCGTGTTATACGGCGTGGTCTTATGAGATATCACTTAGTTTCTGAAACTGTTTTAATTTGTTTACTCATACCAGTCCCATGACTGACCTGGAGTTTATTTTGTTTGTTTTACCTAAATTTTTGGGTGCCTAAATTTATACGGACAGTCAAGTAGTTCAGGATTTTACAGATTTATCTGAAGGAGCTTGGAGCAGGAGGCTTCAGCTTTATCTAGTTATTGTTATTTCCGCTGTGTTGTAAGTTGTACTCTGATATGTGTATACAGTACAAAGTTTGTATTTCAAAAGTTATGAGATATTATATTTTGTTCCGCTGCGATGTGATATTCTGTGTTGTTATTTCTGTTCTTCTTCTACCTTCTTCTTCTAAAAAAAATGATTCGTATTTTCGTGATATTTGAGTTGGATGTGTGATGTATGTAGTCAACTCTGATATTACGGATTTGTGAGTCACTACAAGATAACTTTAGGGTGGCTTTAGACTTCCAAATAAAGGCATCCGGATATAGGCTTTTGGTCTTGCTATTAACACTTTGTGAAGGTTGCCTTCATGATTCAAGTGGGTGGCTACGGATCCACTACCCCTGTCGGTATCGACACTAAGTAGATTAGTATGGATAGCATTTCTCTCTCTGGGGTTCCGGCTTACCTTTCGGAAGATTCCTGAAGTGTTTCTTGGCTCTCTCCGAAGGGTTGCTTCCAATGTTCCATTAGATGCTCAATAGAGTAACCTCTCGATGGCCATATAATGGGGGTCTCGGTAGCTAGTTCCCGGATAATCCCCATATGCTTTAAACTCTGTATCTTTGCTGCTTTCATCCCCAGATCTATAGATATTTAGCAAGTTAATACCGACAGCCCTTTCGGCCTTCTAGGTCCCGGTTTGTAGGATTCTTGGTCTCTCCCTTCATTGACTTCCAATTTTAGGTGACCTTCCGTTGTTTACCCATCGTGTCGGAACCACCCAACCAATATCCTTTCATTGTATAGATTTTGAGCTCTTTTCTTCAATGTTGGTGCCAGTTGCACAACTGTCGGATTGTTCCTTTATGTTGTTGGTTCTACTTTGAGTGTGGCTTTTACTTTTGGAGTATTCTTTTATGCTTGTGGGGGTCCGCTACCCCTTCACAACAACCTGTTTCAGTGCCTTATTTTGGTAATAACAAAGTTTATAAATGATACACAACAATAGACTTTTCCTTTCTACGGGATCATAGTGGGGGTTTAATACATCGCCTTCATAGGTTTTATCTAGATGAGTTTGGAACTGACCCACATCCCAGGGCTTGTTGGAACCTTTAAAGGGTTCTCCCAATTCACAGGGATCTTCCCCCAGAAAAGCTTAAGTATAACAAGGATAAGTTTATTACTAAACTGTTTAAGAGGTAGATTGTGTATGTGCAGAAGGAGTATTTGTAAACTTAATGTTGTGAATGTGTAAAATATATTTGTAATTCCACCAGTTACTTATGGTTGTTGATTCCCTTATTCGCGTTGTGATAGAACTTCGTTTACCATGAATACGCGTTGCGTTTGACTTGTAGGTTGAGAAAGTAATTTTCAACAACATCATCTCATGTTTTTTGGAGAAAACGTTTTTTAGGAGAGTTTAAGAGTGTTTATACGAAATTCCCTCAACGCTTCCTTGACTTCTTGGGTGAAGCCGTGAGGTGATATTAAAAAGACTTAGGATTGAACATACTGAGCTGGTATGTAAATAATAAGTGTATCGATAAGTGAGTTTGAACCCTTGTAACTCTTTTTGGTTTATCCAAGAGATTAAAAGTTGGTTTCAAATAAGATTAAAAGTTGGTTTCAAATAAAGTTCATGCAAAACTTTTCTAGAAAAATAATACCACCCTTGTGGGTAAAAAGACTTATGCAAAATCGCTTTTTATTTTTATGACCAGGCGAACCAACGTGAGACCTTCCTACTTCAAGACGAAGTGCTACTAGCTATTAAAAAAGGTGTAGGTCAAGTGAGGGACCCTCTGTATTTCAAGAGAGAACAATCTTGTTTCAAGATTTATCTACCAATCACTGGAATGAAAGAATAGATGCCCTGAAAGGCTTGTTAGAGGGGAAAACAGAATTATTCTTGGATAGAAGACGTATATAAAGACCAAACCCTCTATCTATTTCGTGGATGAATTAAGAGGTTTATGGAAATGTGTTACTAACTTGGAAATTGAGTTATACAATGTTAATGCAAAATGTAAGACATGGGAATACTCCTTCAAGAACATTCCTACCATAACGGTGTCTCAGCCTTATAGCTCCGCGACTGAGGTGCCTAGGGCCTCTGTCTCTCAAAAGCATTTTTACTTGAAGAACCCCCTCGAGGGTTAGAAGAATCAGTCATTTCTGAATGGTCCAAAAGAGTGATAACTGAGATGAAAAGAATCTACGACACCAAATTAATTTAGGATACATCCAGTCATGTTAACCGGTACGTTGATAAAATCAGACATTTACAAGGGGAAAAGCATGATCTGCATGTGAATGTTTTTGAGTTAGACAAAGACAATAAGTCTGTTAGAGCTATGTGTAGAGCTTATGATAGGGCTTTTAAACTTCAGGTCAAACCCTCTGACAACCTTGGTGAAGTTAGCAGAAAGGTGTGTAAACTTAACGAGCTCCTAAGCATCGGAGTTTGTCATGCCATCAATCTTACTTTACCCAAGGATGAAGGGTAGCTGGATATTTGATTGCATTTGTAATTGTAATGTATGCATACCCATAGTTGAATAGTCAATGATGTAATCCTTGTAATTAAACTTATAAATTGTGTGTCACTTGTCATGTGACTTTTGCTTGTATTGAACAGAAATAATAATGATTTGTACATAAGAGGTTTAAGAAATCTCCCTGAGTAAGAAGGAAGATTACTATCTTCGTTCGATAGCCCTTTAATTATAGACTTTGGATTTCCCTCTAAGTTTTGTTTTGCTGATCCCAATCTGGGAATGAAAATTTAAGTCTCCATAACCCAAATTAGGGCGTTAACAAGAGATGGCCAGAGCGCCTCTTCTGGTAATGACTGGAAGCTTTAGTCCATATTCCAGATCAGAATTTTTGAATGAACTCCGGAAATTCTACCCCGGTAATAATAGAAGTCCAGATCCAACCCAGATTCAAGTTACTTAATACAGAACTAGAAACCCACTTCTGGTATTTAATAAAAATCCCGAACTAACCCGGATTCGGGTATTTAATAAAAGACAAAAAACCCATTTTTGGTAATTAGTTTTGTTTCCCTCTTTGGGTTTGATTTAGGAAGTAGAGAATGTACGTGCTTCTTGAGCCACTCCCTAGACTTTTGGTTATCAAAGCAGTGGATGTACGTACCTTGTTGGCCACTCTCTGGGCCTATGTGTTCGTTGCACTTGGCTAGCTTATGCGCAAGCAGGGCCCAAGGACTTACCCGACCTCCCTCTAGGAGGCGCCTTACCTCGGCCATCGTAGGCGATGATAAGGGCATAGATGCTTAAACCGGGCCATCGTAAACATGGAATTAAAGCTTACTTTTTTGATGCTCTATGATGGCCATCGTAGGTAGGTGATAGAGGCTTACACTCTACCCCCTCTAAGGGGTGCCTTATCCCTTCCATCTTAGGCGATGATAAGGGGTTGCACTCCCTTCTGCGGGTAACGCGGAACATAAGCAGAGGTATGACGTGCTTTTATACGAGTAGAGGTAGGACGTGCTTGGTTCATAGCAGAGGTAGGGCGTACTCTTCTATGAGCAAAGGCAAGGCATGCTAATTTGACGCTTCGTCTTGACCATTTTTGGCGTGGATCGGAGACTTAAGCTTTTGATGTTTTAACCTGGACCTTTTCTGATTTGGGCGCGGAGAAAGGTTTACACCTCACCCCTTAAGAGGGTGCCTTGCCCTAGCCAACTTAGTGGTGACAAGGGTTTTTATCCCTTTATGATTTAACCCTTCTTTGGTCATTTTGAGTTTTGAGAGGGTTTTCATTCTTGTAATTATCTAGACAAACCTTTTCTCAAAGAATCTATTGCTGTAGTTGATTATGTTTTCTTTACATATCTCTATAGTTTTCCTTGGCTCAAGAAATTGTTAATCATCCTCTATAGGACTCTGGAATTATTGGTTTCATGTCCATTAATCATATGGTAGTAGCAATAAGCCCCTCCCAACTTAGCTTCGTTCTTGGGTTTCTTCTTTAGTGAAGGCCAAAAGTTTAACTCATCTTAGTCAGGAAGTAGATACCCTCAATTGGTGTAGTAAGCTCACATCCTTTTGGTAATCTGGACTCGAAGGCTTTCTTTTGATGTTGGAATTTAGCCTTTTTACCACTCCATTCCATTATCTCCTTTTTTCCCTCAAACTTTCTTCTAGATGTTCTTGGTACAAGGGGGAACCCCTTTTAAACTCTTTCGCAGTAAGGTAAGTGGAACCTTTTTCGATCTTTTGCTCAAATATTGTTCCCCTAGACTGTGTTTGGATGGCTTCCTTGATACGAAGAAAGAGGTTATATTCTTCTGTTGTAGAATTTCATAGGGAAAATATCGGGGTTGGTCCCAAATGGAAAGGAATAATGCTACAATGATCAGGATCATAAGGCTCTACATCTCTTTCCTTATCTTGAATATGCGAGGTTTCTAACTTAACCTTCTCGATCGTCCATGGCTCATTAATACTTGATGTAGCCATGGGAAACTCATTAGTTACTCGTAGAGACCTTCTATTCATGATTTCTGCTTCTTCAAAGCTTAGTACAACCTGGGATGGAACAACACAGTTAGACATGGGGTAAGGTTAACCACAAGGTTGGAGGTTCAGCCCACATTCTAGCACCAAAATGTTAACGATATTTTTCGTAAGCACCGAAGATAGGTCTACAGAAGTGGACCTAAGGAAAAAAGCGGTGTTGTTTATTTTCCACGAGCTTGATTTAGTTCACCATTTCCTAGATATCGAGGTCTAAAGCCCAAAAGATTAGTTACTCTTTCCTCAAAGGTGTGAGCATCACACTTAAGCGACTTAAGAACCAACAGTTATCTTGAGACAAGGGTTCCCTAAGCACAATCCTCGGTAGAAGGCTAAATGGCTTGTAGGAAAAGGTTTTGCGATAAGTTTGCGGAAGGGTCTAAACTTGAGTAGGAATCTGTAACCATGTAGAAAGCATAAGGTATGTTGCATAGGAAATAACTAAGAAAACTCATAAGAAACATGCTAAGTGTTGGTCCTCTCTTTATTGATTTTGGATTTGGAGTACATAAGCCATTACAATAGAAATCCCCAAATTGATTTAGAAATTAGGGTTTACCCTAAAGTAAAATAACACAAGAATGAGAAATGAAGAATCGGCCCCAAAAATGAGACCCTTGGGGTCTTATTTATAGAGAAATCGGGACCCCTTTTGCTTTTGGGCCGGCAGAAACCCCTGTTGGATGCTTTACCTTCTGGTTCCAGTCACTTTGGCTCTCGGCTGCTCTTTTGGCTTTGTTTATTGGTTTTTGAGGGTCGGTCTTGGCTCTCGGAGGGATAGTCTCGGTCTTTGGAGCTTCCCTTTAACGTTATTTCATTTTCTTTGTATCAAAACCAAGCTTGTTAATATGGATAGCTTTATGGAATGGCTATAGTCTTCCAGCTATGGGCTTCCGAATATGGCCGGCTATGAGCTTTCGGTCTTGTGGTTAACCCTTTATGATGCGTGCCTTTGTATTTCAAACATGTTGCTTCGAGGTTTGTCAACCCTTTTGGGTATCAATGCTAAGATGATTAGTGTGAATAGTTTGTCTCTCTTAGAAGTTTTGACTTGCCTTTCGGTAGATCCCTGAAGTGTGCTTCAGTTTTCCGAAGGGATGCTTCCGGTGTTTCACTGGTTGTCTGCTAAGGTTGGCTTTTGATGATCACCAAACTAGGATTTCGGTAGTTAGCTTCCAGATAGCTTCCTCATGTTTTGAGCTCTGTGATGCTTGATATTCTCGCGTTTTGATGTATTAGTATTAAGCAAGTTAATACCAATAGCCCTTTTGTCCTTCTGGGTTTCGGGTTGTAGGATTCCTAGACTTTCTCTTCATTGGCTTCCGGTTTAGTGTGACTTCTCGATTGCTACCCTTCATGCCGGAACTACCCTACCAGTATCCATTCTTCACATAGGATTTAAGGTTTATTCTTTAATAATGGTGTCGGTTGCCCGACATTCGGATTGTTCCCTTATGCAAGTGACGTTTCGTTACCCCTTTACTAATAGCATGTCTTGGTGTAAATTTTAGTAGAAACAATGGAAATAATGCCTTTTCATCCATGGCGATTTTCTGATCAATTTAGTCCTATGGTTTGCAAAAATTGAATTTAAGATGAAAAGGATATATTATAATGAAATATTAGAGAAAACATGAAAAGAAGATATAATAAGAACACTAAAAAGAACAATTACCACCATTTGTTTTTAGTCTTGTTAACAAAGGAATATGTAGCCCATTTGGTAGGGGTTTGTCTCTCCCAAGTGAGTGGTGCAAGTTCGAGTCCCGTTGTTTGTGTGTGTACATATATATATATATATATATATATATATATATATATGAAAGAGAAATCCAAAATAAACCTGCAATCAATGAAAATAAGTAAGAAATAATTGATGGCTTTACGCCGTTTGAATTTTGAAAAAGAAATAAAGATTGCGCATATATATATATATATATATATATATATATATACGCATAAATTCAAATGTTGAGATTAAAAGTGTAAGTTAAGAGAAGATAGTAATAAATGCATAATAAAGGGAAAATGGACAAGAAATTAGCTGCCTTTGAAATTAGAATGCACTAAATGGAATAAAACAACTAATCGATAGCATTATTAATTGCATTGATTAAGCAGCTATTAACGGACAAGGAATTGAAAGGTCGTATGCATATATACACACATGAATTCGAAATTCAAACTTAAAGATAAGTTATAACTGAAATATTTTAATGTTAATATGCTATATGAAGTAAGAAATAAAATTTTATTAATTAACGATAAGAAGAATTTAAGTGTGGCAGAAAATATACGTTCAGATCCAGGATGGTTCGACTCAGGCCTCACATAGGTCGACCCATATGTCGACCTATTGGTTAACCGACCTCTAAGGTGGGTTGACAGAAGGGTCGGCCCACTCGGGGTCAGATCTTCGTGGTTGATGGCGTGTTTATCTGAATTATATAGTTCAAATTTTATGTTGTTAAATTTGATGGACCAGACTTTCTTGTACACCTATAAATAGACTAGTAGGGCCAGCTTCAAACTCATATTTTCTAAGACGATGCAAAGGCTCTGCCACTTTCTTTCCTCTCAAAATCTTTCAGAAATTAGAAAATTAGCTTTAGGTAATTTTGATCCAAGATTTGAAGATAAAGAATGGAACCTACAACATAGCTGTTCAGAATTCTGATCAATGTGAGGTAAGTTCTTGATTCTGATTTATTTAGGTTTCTTTTATTCTTTCCCTCTTCTTTTAGTATCATATTTGTAAATCTATAGTTGTTTAATATTAGATTCAGTTAGGAAGGCCATAGAATCACAGATCTGAATCAAATTCAAGGATTTGAAAGCTGTCAGGTGAGTGGATTTAGATTTATGTCTTTTGGATAACGTTATATTTACCGTTATTCTTAACATGTTAAATAACATTAAATTGTGGTAATAGCGATATGATTTATTTTCTAGAATGTTAAGAATATACTGGTGTACAAATCTATTTTTTTAATCTTCGGTTTAGATTAAAAATTACTGTAATGCTGAAATCGTGGGATTTACAATAAACGTGAATATGTTACTGAAAATGTTGTTAATGGCAAATCAGATATATTGTAAATCAACTTACAGTGAAAAGGAAAAAAATAGATGTGCCTAATTTGCATGGAAAATTTACAGTAATTTGGAAATTGTAAATAACATCTAACTCAGAAAATAAAAAAGAAAATTTGTAGTGGACTGAGTTAGATGAATTTGGGAAAAATTGATACATTTCCATGACAGTACAATTACTAAGCACATAGATGCAAGAAAAAGTAAGTGAAAAAGTGATTAGTGTGAAATAAGGACTCTTTTACCGTATTACACACTAATCAAATAAACAGATATAAGTGTGTCCATAAGAAGAGTAAAAGAAATAGCTTGCAACTACAGATCTTGATTTATGTGCATTATGGAAATGGATCTTTATATCTTTCCACTAGTCAATCTAATGTGGTGTGTGGAATGTTTTCCAAAAACAATTGGATTATGCAAGACGTTAAATAAATGGACGTTACAACAGTAAAAGTTTGATTAATGTTAAAAAACCAAAGGAAATGTGAGGAACAAGGAATTTAACATATTATAAATAATTATATGAATGAGAATGTAATATAGTAGGTAGGCTTGTAATAGAGACAAGTGTAATTATAACATGGGTTATAGTAAATGGAAAGAGAACTCATTAATAAACCTTAGTTAGAGAACTAAGTTAATAAGTAATAACAACAACATGTTGTGACGACAATGTAATGAGGTTAAAGAAGAAAGAATAAAGTAAGCTTATGAAATAAAATAAGTTGTACTTAATTATTAAGTAGACATGTCATATGAAAACATGTGAATTGGGAAAGGGTATACTTAGTTGTACATTAAGTAAAACATGTTAATGAATTTGTAAGCATGTAATTGACAGTAAATGACATTGTAATAAAATGGGTTGTATATTATTATTTTTTACTTACAATCTGGGGTAAAAGGTTGTAGATTACTGTTGTTAAAAGAAGCGCGTGATTAAAGGATTAGATATAGGGTCTAATAACATGTTTGTTCGACGAGCTTGGACCAGTCCGCACATACAAAGGTGATGAACCCAATAAGGGTATATCATCATGGTGTTTGGAGACACGTGAGGAGCACATCCTTCTGAGTATTCTGCTTACTAGCTCTACGGGACTGGAGGGAAGCACGTGGCTTCCGAGGGACGTGGTAGGGTACTCCGTGGTGGTCCTCTATTGTGGTACACGCTCAGGCTATACTCGCAGAGGTGGGGGTCTGATACCACACATTGGGTATATCTTGATTGCAACTGCAGACTTGGCAGTTTGAAGGCTGTGGCGGATGGATTTGGGTGATTCAACGAGAGAGGTCAGTCAAGATCAAATTAAGAATAGTAATCGCCGGGTACCTGTCATCGGCAATCTGTAGGATGTGGAAAGACTAAAGCTAAATCAAGAGACTATCAATCTTTCACTATCGAGACGTTGGTTGAGGGACACACCAAATTGGATGTTAGATTGGTTGCTAGGGACACATCACATTGCTCTTGATATGGTCTTTCACTAGTTGAGGCAGGAGCCTGGGCGAGGACATAGCCACCATAGAAAGAAGACCATACTTGGATATATGTACTATAGGTCCTTTGAGCGGACCTATACAAATACGAAAAGCTCCGAGTTCCGCGCATTGAATGTGTTCCTATTGTGGGACTTGGGGTACAGTAGACAGTACGTACATGTGAGGGTCTATATACATGCGCCGGGTGGTGTATCGGAGACGTTAGGGCAATACTCCGTATTGAGGCTTGATTCGATCAAGGAGTTGGATGTGACGATCTGTATACTTGCGTGGCATAGCGATAAGGGGTTCTGTGTGGTTGCATGGCATAATGATTTGGATTTTCGTACGTTGTTCGGTGTAGGATACGCTTCCATGGCATGATGGCGGAGATTGTGCGAGGAGGGTACTATTTGGAGTACTTCGATATATTTGGGGGTAGCTACATATATACTATATTAGGTTAATCTACTGGGAAATAGATGTGTACGACGTGAGTATAAAGCGTTAAGTGTTGTTAACAAAAATCTATATAATAAATTTCCTTGGTATACAAACAAAAGAAAAAGGACGTACCGGATTTAATGTTGAGACGTATATCAAGTGGCTAAAAATACAACATGTTTCCTCAAATGCAGAATAGAAATAAATGGAGCTATTTATTAGGCAATTAAACCACCTGTCCTTTTATTTCCGTCCATTTTCCCGTGATCCATTACCATTAATTAGTTCACTTTCCATTTATTCAACAGCCACTTTACATCATCTATCATCAATGGGTCATCATTTTTTCCACATTAAATTCTTCCTAACAATCCGTTCAAATTCGTTTTGACTCTTCTCCACCACTCCAGCTTGCATCTTATTCTTCAAAAACAGAATATTTTCAATTGGATAGAAACATAGTACTCTTACATCGTCGTCTAACATGTTTGCTCCAATCTTCAACTACTGATTCACGAATGATTATGAAATTAAAGGCAATCTTCTCAATTTCACTTTAGTTTTTCAAATTTTCTACTGGTGTTGAATACGATTTAACATAATGAATTTTAAATTATTTGTGCTTCCTGAATCACTACATTTGATAACTGTTTCCTAATATATTGATAATGCCTGATTCAATCTGAAATTGATAGTAGTTCGAATTTTTGGTAGGATTATGAAAACAATTATTTGTCTGCAATGTAATTTCTTTTATGTTATTTCCATATTAACTCTTTGTATAGTCATAGATTGAAAACAACCAAAATTGAAGATATATTGTTATATTTAATTATCTATGATTTTATATGCAATTATGTCATTTCTGCAAAATTTAATTATAATTTTGCATGCATGCTGTTTTAGCAATAGAAGGTTATACAAAGTTGCAGCCTTTAATGGAGTTATAATAAAAGCGTGAAATCTCTTAGATGCATTGGAATATTTGTTTGACTAATTTTTGCAGTGAAACAAAATTAGCGAGTATATGAAAAGTTTAGTATATTTGATAAAATTCTACAGTAGGTGTTTGGTCTTGATACCATTTGTTTTTATGTTACTTTTACGCTAGAATTTGAATTGTGCTATGTTACTAAATGAATAAATAAATTATTTTGAATTTGGTTATATAAGACATTCCAAGTTGTATTACATGTGTACAGTCATTTATCAGTTGTATTACTCGACGACTTTCTAAACCATTTTTAAGGAAGGTTATCAACATAGTATGATAGTTACTCAAATTTTGTTGTTGTCTTGACTATCTCTGTGTAAATTTAGGAATAGCCATGTGTTACTTTCATTATGAAAATAGAAACAACATTTTATTACATGACTCATTGTACCATCGAAGATATTATATTCAAGGCAATAATTTTTAGTCAAAGATAACCTATTTAACTTGGGAATGTTACAGGAATGAATTATGATTGTCAACCGCTTAAACATTTGTGTGCCACTTTCTATTCAGATAATTTAGCACAAAAGTACACCATAATTTACAATTTAAATTTTTTTCACCATAATTACCCTACTGAAGGTATTTATCCACTCCATCTCCTTTTTCACTTCAACCACCAAAGTCGACATCCAAGAATGCATATGACTATTATACATATGTTCAGTATTGTCCTGATCTTTAAGCATCCTCTCCTTCTTATGTTCATATCATTTTTTATGTTTCTTTCTGAGGTACATGTCTATATTCATTTTTTTCGTCTCCAAGATTATACTTCTATGCACATGATATGTTTGTGTAAATGTGTTGCAAGCGGCTCTTAAATTTGGTGTCTACTTTTAGTTGTATCTTATGTTGTGCATTTTGTGGGTAGACATTGATAAACAAAATAAGTGGTAGGAACATTTAGCAGGTTCTAGTATATTTAAAAAAATTTATTATTTCCATTATATAATTATTGGCCAACTTTTTGGCCAAAGTTGTCGTGGTTCAACGGATTGAAGCCCAATGTCAGAAAGTTCGTTCTCAATATTGGTCGATCGACCGATAGAACGACTTACACTCTAGGAAGCCCCGGTAAGGTTTTGTTCGAGTCAACCTTCTTCAGAAACGGCTCGAGCATAGGTCGGTCCGAGTTGTTCTCCTTTAAATAAACAGCTCATCGAGCCCGGAAGAATCGCTTATCTCAATTAACCGAGTTCATCATTCCCATCAAAGTAGGATCGACCAAATATCTCAGAATTCCTTTAAAAATATCTAGCTAAGTCATTCAATACTTGACCGACTCTCAAGGCAATAAAAGGCGGTCAACCACTCCCGAATAAAGCTCTACTTTTGATACACCTCACCACGAGTGCCACGTAAGCCACTATTTTTTAGGATACTATTAATTAGTAGTGGACCAGGTCCCACCACCACAGCTACAACCAATAATCGAGCTCCATGTATCCAAGCTACGAACAAGAGGAAAGCGACGTGGTGTCCCGCACAGCCCACTACTTCACCTATAAATACCTCCAAGCTCTAAATGGAAAAGGACCTTTCCGGACTTCTTCTCAACTGATGCTCTCAGATTTCTTTCGTCTACTTCACTTTTTGGCTGAACATCTCTTCTATGGCTAAGTCCAAAATTAGCCAGTTCTTCTTCCTTTCTCAAAATAAAAAAAGCATTGTACTTGTAACCAAACAAAAAATCAATATATAAAGTGGACGCAGGCACCATCTTTGTCGAACCACTATAAAAGTCTTGTGTGTTCCCTGTCATCCTTACTTATTTATACTTTTTGATCAATATTCATGTGTTCTCCACACGATTGGGGGTTGACTATCACTAGTGACCAACTTTTGATGTCAACACTTTCGCGCGCCAGGCAGGGTTAGCGCACCGACGGACCCTACGACCTTCAGCAAGTTTCAATTCATGGCGAACAAGCGAAAGAAAGATGCAGCATCTTCCCGCCCCACAAACGCCGATGAAGCCGAGACAAACACTGTAGAAGCAAGTCTGGAAGCCTCCTCTCATGAAGATGTATCCAAATATATTATCTGGGACAATGTAGACAAGATGCTGGCCAGGTTCAATGACCAGATGACATCTCAAGGTAGAGTCCTCGAAAAACAACAACAGATGATGGATCACCTTCTCGGTCGAGTGGAGATGGGATTAAATGCTTCAACATCAGTTCCTCCACCAACCGAGACTGGGGCAGCAACTGATATTCAATCTGCACCGAATCATGCAACTGATCAGATCCCACCTCTGCCTCCTCCTGGCTCGGCACCACATCTCGACCAATTACAGCCAGGAGTATCACTTCCAACAACCATCATAGCCGCAGTTGCAGATTCATAGGAGGCCCGCGATTAAGATCTAGGTCGTTTGACCATATTGCCTTTGCCCCGAGGACCAGCTCAACCCTTCGGACCAATCGAACAACTATTTGGTCCATCAAAATCAATTCCATTCCCATTACAACCCGGTATCTTGCCACAGACACGTCTAACGACTTTTCCATTTCAACGAAGAGCTGGTGGAGCCTTCCCTTCGAACCAGGGGGACTACTCTACCATACCGGTTCTCACCATGGTGGAAGAAAATGCTATCGTAAACCCTTGTAATATCGCCCTGACTGGGGGCAACGCCGATCCCCGAACATCACATGCCGTGCTGGATCAGACCGGACCCTCTATCATGGGTACGGCCCAGTCCAATACTCATTAGGTTCAAGAGGGACCATTTTTTCCCGAACCACCAGCTAGGGATCATCCTTGCCCTCACCTTCGCTCAACTCTCGGAGGTCGGACCCAACCAACGACACCCTTCCGAGCATGCTTTCGTTGGATCCTATAGCTGGAGTTCTCTCGAATGCCGAGCTAGATTCATGGCAACGACACCTCGGAGGTGGAAGCCAGCTTGCAAGCATTATCCGGCGTTTCACCTGGGGTAACTCTTCCTAGCAAGATATAGATAATATCCACCACAGTCGGACTAACCCAACCATCCACCTTATGCTATATATGCGTCACATGGAGGTGCTAGGCGCATCGACCAATGTTATGGCCAAATGCTTCCCACTCTTTCTCACAGATATAGCAGGTATGTGGTTTCGGCAGCTAACAACCGAGTCGATCGGCAGTTGGAACATGCTAGTCACCCGCTTCATTGAGCAATTCAGAGTTCATATCTCCCGAACGAGAAGTGTCATGTTCTTGACCTCCATCAAGCAACAACCAGGAGAGACACTTCGATCTTTCTTCGAAAGGTTCAACGCAGTCGTAGCATCAGTCCATCGATGGTGCTCATGGCCGCCATTGCAAGAGTCCAGAACCAATCAGAATTCTCTATCTCATTAACCAGAGATCCCACCAAGGATATCAAAAATTTCTATGTAAAGGCTGAGCGATTCCTCCGACAAGAAGATGCCAGCATTGAAATGGAGAGCCTCGAGGTCCTCTGCACCAAACAAGGAGGTCCATCCATTGCCAATGGCAAGAATAAAGGAAGAGGAAAGGCCTCGGAAAAGAATGAACGCAACTTTTGATCTTGAAGAGAAAGTAAGTACGATCAATATACCGAGCTTAATTCTTCTCTGCTCGACGTCTACTTTGACGTACGAGGATCCCTACTTTTCCCGAAACCTCCTTGAAGAGAGCTACCTAGAAAGAGCTCGATTCCATTAAGCACAACATGTTCCACGACATAGCTGGTTATAGCACCAATAAATGCAGGCACCTGCGTGATCTCATCGAGGATAGGGTCAGGCGAGGAGAACTTAGTGAGTATGTCAGAAAAAACACACTAGCCTTACCGCCTTATTTTTCTTCCCAAGCTCCTCAGGTCAGTGCTCGAGCTCCTAGAAACTGAAAGGACCCTGAGCCCAGCAGTCGCGGCATCATTATTAACTAATAAGATCTAGATTCCTTATTTTTAATATATTGTTAATTTCTTTCAGTAAAAAGGATACGTTGATGTACACATGTACGAGGTTAGGATTTAGCTCCTAAACATGCTCTGGAATCGACATATATCCTCTTAGAATTTATTTTCATTTCTTTGTAATATCTCTTTAGCAACAATGAACTTTATTTTGCAAACATGGATTATGTTTGAATGATTGAGTAGAGCCTGACTAGCGCTCGCTAACTCGAATATGGTCAGTGCTAAGCCATTGTCCATAGCGCGCGATCAAAGCCTACCACCATGTTTGAGCCAACTCCTTAAGCTGAGTATGGATTGTACTCGCCCTTCCTCTGAACTAAGTGCACTTCCTACTTGTCGGGCTTCACGAATAATTTAACATGGGTCGAGTATAATTAACACTTGTCATAAGCAGAGTATGGTTAATACTCTCAATTTTTCAAATCAACTGCTCGTCCATATTTTTAAGCCGAGTATGGTTGATGCTCGCCCAATCAAGGTCGAAGCCTTCTTTAAACCAAGAATGGCCCATGCATTCTCTGCAGGTGTTGGATCTCACAAACGAAGCTAACGATCAATTTCACGGCCTTAATACTGTTCTCGATGGTTGTCAATTTTTTGACCTTAATAAGATCTAATTCGATCGTCGGTTTTCCGATCATAATACAACCATCAGGATCGTTGGATATCTGGCCTTGATATGGTTCAGCATAACCATCGCTGCTTGTACATTGAACTTCAATGCAAGGATCAGAACACACCTCCCATACCAAGAAAGATGTATTCATAGGGTCAAAGTTTTAGCCAACTTTTTGGTCAAAGCTATTGTGGTTCAACGGATCGAAGCCCAATGTCAGAAAGTTCATTCTCAATATCGACCGGTCGACCGATAGAACAACATACACTCAAGGAAACCCAGGAAAGGTTTTGTTCGATCCAACCTTCTTTAGAAATGGCCTGAGTTGTTCTCCTTCAAATAAACAGCTCATCGAGCCTAGAAGAATCACTCATCTCAACTGACCGAGTTCTTCGTTCCCATCAAAGTAGGATCAACCAAATATCTCAGAATTCCTTTAGAAATATCCCGTTGAGTCATTCAATACTCGGCCTGACTCTCAAAGCAATAAAGCCGGTCAACCACTCCCGGACAAAGCTCTACTTTTGATGCACCTCACCACGAGTGCCACTATTTCCGAGGATACTATTAATCGGTGGTGGACCGGGTCCTGCCGCTGCACCTACAACCAATAATTGAGCTCCACGTGTCTGAGCTATGAAAAAGAGGAAAGCCACGTGGCGGCCCGCTCAGCCCACTACTTCACCTATAAATACCTCCAAGCTCTAAATGGAAAAGGACCTTCTTTTCGGACTTCTTCTCAACTGCTGCTCTCAGACTTCTTTCGGCTACTTCACTTTTTGGCTGAACTTCTCTTCTACAGCTAAGTCCAAAAATAGTCAGTTCTTCATCCTTTCTCAAAATAAAAAAGGCATTGTACTTGTAACCAAACAAAAATCAATATATAAAGTGGAAGTAGGCACTATCTTTGCCAAACCACTATAAAAGTTTTGTGTGTTCCCTACCTTCCTTACTTATTTATACTTTGATAACAATATTTGTGTGTTCTCCGCACGATTGGGGGTTGACTGTCACTAGTGACCAACTTTTGAAGTCAACAATAATCCAATTAAAATGGATGCAACTTTGGAGGATCAAGACTTTTAAGTAGAAAAATAAGGTGGTTAAAGTGGAAGAAAAAGAGGCAATAACTTCGCTGAAAATTATTACATCAACATGTTGAAGATCCTGTCACTCTTAAAGATTATTAAACTTTGATTGGTAATCCATAGTTCATATTGTTAACTTCATATTAAATGCACTCAAAATTCTACTAAACCACTGTGGTTTGTTTTGAGTTTTTCCCCAGGAAACAACAAGTTTCTATAAAATTAACATTATAGATACTTCACATTCAGCAATTATACTATTTATCTGCAATTAGAACGTAGTTATATATATCTAATACTCTAGATTTAATGTATGATACAATTTCAAATAATTTAGACTTTATAAATAGTATAATTTCAATTTTATTTATATATGCATTGAAGATTACTTAACAGTACCAGGCACGTTTGTTCATAAATTTATAATCTTCATTTCAATTTTACATCCCCATATTTAAATGTATGTAAATAAAAGTATAAAAATAGTAAGTCCCTATATAGAAAGTTCATAATGCATTTCCCAAAATTAGGCATTTCATGTGAGACACATGTAAGACGTAAAGGTCCACTGACCAAGATGGTTTGTGAAAGTTTTATGAGATTTAATGTTGTTGTTATCATATTCTCTGCACTCCCTTTATTTAATAGTGGAGTACTTTGCTATTTCGCTGCCTAATATACTTTGCAGCTCCCAAATAAAGCCAAATTCAGTACAAATTTAATTTGATGATGAAAGTTTATCTTTTTATTTTGTAAATTAAACCATGACATTTCAACATGTCTTCCTTGCGCTATTCTTTTCTAACTAAAAGAAAATAAATTTTAGTTGTATTTATGTAATCATCCGAAACATAGGTAAATTAGTAAAGTTATTTTATATTTTTTAAAACATGTATGAAGAGGCTTTATGGGAATACAAGAAGAGTTGGCTATAACTTTAGTTTGACTATAAAATCAATGATGAATGGGTCTGCAAAGGCAGTTAACAATGTAAACTGCAGATGGTCAAGATTATCATTTTTGCAACTGTTAAGTTGAGTGTAGTAGGTACATGCTCAGGTTGAAACTAACCATTTATCATTATATGTTTCAATTGATTGAATGAACTTTATTCTTTAGTTATTGTATTCGAATAAATGTACTTTAATTTACTTTATGTGTTATTTTTTAAGTTCATATGTACGTTGGAAAAAAAAATACTGGGAACAAGTTATATATCTAATCCTGTACTCGTCCTATAATGTTGTATACTTTTTGGTATGCATTTTGAATCTAATTTGAACTTAACTATTATTTAAGGACTTTTTGTATATGACATATCCTGTAATATGATTAGTTGTGTTTTTTAATTAATACAAACAAATATATAAATAAGTTTACTTAACATATATATATGTGTGTGTGTGTGTGTGTGTGTCTGTGTGCGCGCGCGCGCACGCGTTTACATGTACTTAAACAGATGCTTAAATGCTGGGATGTTTAAATTTGAAGATGTAATTATTATTTGCTTTTGTGAAAAATATGCTTTCTTGGTTGTGGTAACGATGTTGTTATTATTATGCAATTAGTATTAGTATGTATTATATTATTCCTTTGTTCATTTTGTGCACATTCTAATTTATTTGTTGTCTTAATGATGTAATTAGTAAGCACTAGATTATCAAAACCTTTGTGGTAAAGAATAAACCTTTTTATACACTATTTGCATCCTACAATACGAAAATGACAATGAACTGAAGAACTTGCACGATATTAGAAATTCAACTTGAAACTAATGTGGAAATACATAGAGAAAAATATTGAAAAGAGTTTATGCAACTAATATAATAGTGATCAAATTTAATTAGATTTAGCAAATGAGTTTGATTGAACATGAGATGTCTGTAATGATTAAAGTTCAATTGAATAAAGCAGTGAATCATTAGACAAAGAAGTTATTTGCTTATAAGTATGAATGTATATAAAATATTTTTTGATTAAACGAGAGTTAATTTCATTTAATGTTACTACCACTAATTACGACAATTTTTTTTAACTACCGTATGTTTAAATGACTGAATGAAATTAATAAGTATTCATGGTGTACATGTATGGAAAATATCAATTTTAGATGCATATTGTATGCGTTTTAACAATGCTACAAATTCTTAATGATCATGTTGTGAATAAATTTAACAATGATCAAATTGTACATTTCCAATTTAGTACACTATAGTTTAAATTAAACACAACCTGAACTCGTGCCCTCGGCACGGAGTACATACTATATATATATATATATATATATATATATATATATATATATACACACACACACACACATTGCACAATATTTGCGGGAAATAAGTCCACGAGCGAAGCGCATGCCGTCATCATGCGCGAAGCGCGTGCCGTTACGCTCATAACCTAATAAATATGAGAACTTAATTGAACGGTATACGTAGGGTTATTTCAGAACGTATAATTTGTCCAATCACCAGAATTTTGTGTTCTGACCCCCTCCTTATAACACACTCGCTGGTTAGGTTCGTAGAAGAGATATAATTTCTTTGGATATTATGTAACAACCCGGAAATTCTGAACCAGTTTAAAAATTTTATTTTGGAAATTTTAGCGAATTTTGAAGATTTAAAATAGATTATTTTAAATAAAATCGACGAGAAATTTATTTTGAATATAATTCGAACGTATATATTTATACGCGTCGTCGTTAGAATATAAATATTTATATATAATTATAAATAGAATTGAAATGGCGCGGTATTTCGATAATTCGATTTCAAATTTCAATTTAATGTTTCGGGTGCAAAACAAACCGGATTTTAGTGAAACCAAAAACAATAGGATCTAATTGAGAATATCTTTCCAACGAATCCGAAAAATCAAGATTTCATAGCGGGAATCAAAAGATATGTCCAGTTGAAAATTCTGAATAGTCGCTATGGAATTCAGGCCCTTAAAAATGGGAATTTTGCAAACGACCTCGGATTTCGACGAAACCACTTTTGTTGGGTCCGTGACGTCAAATTATTGCTAGGTTTCAAATTTCATAATTTTTCGAATCAATATGTGAGCGTGACAAAGGAAAACGCGTTTGACCAGTTTTAGTTGATTTTAATCGACTGGAAAATGGCCATTTTTCCAACGGTCTCAGAATTCGACGAAATTAGTTTTGTTAGGACCTTATCGTCAATACGAAGCTAGAAAATATTTTTCGGGAATTTTTCTAGTTAGTATGTGACCCCAGTAAATTGAAATGCGCGTTCAAATTCAATATATAGAGTTATATGTTGATTTTGACGAAAACTGATCGAAACGATCGAATCAGCCTATGATACATATCCCATTGTGTTCGGAATGGGGGTAATTAGCTATGGACGACAAGCGGTGGGCCTCGTTTAGAGGTCGTATGAAAAAGTCAACTTTTTGAATTAATTAATTAAATAAAATAAAAAAATATCTTCCCTCCCTCCCTTCTCCTTAACCAGGCCCCCCCTTTGAAATCATTTGCAAAAGAAAAAAAAGGAAATAAACCCTAAACTACCGCGATACCCCCCCCCAGGCGGCGCGCCACCGCGATTGAAGCCCCCCCTGCTGCCGCGTTTCCCCTCCTCTCCTCCACAGTTCGAACTCCCCCCCCCCCCCCCTCGTTTCAGAAATCGCGCAGCCCCCCTTCTCGCGAAGACCCACCGCCGACTGCAGACCCGACGCACCTCCTCCTGCGTCCTCTTCAGCCTCCAAGTCCTCCGCCTTGGCCTTCTCCTCCTCTAATCCGATCCCCCATTCACCAACGATTTCAAAGGTGTGTTTTTACAACTTTGTTTATTCATTTACTTAAGTTAAAACTGATTTTTTATTTGGTTATATAGAACTGATTTTATTTAAAAATAAAAGGGTTAGGCCTTTATAAAAAAAAGATTAGCGAAATAAAAAATATAATTTTTATTATATAGAAAGTATAAAAATATAATTTTTATTATATAGAAAATATAATTTTTATATAAGAAAGATAGTAAAAATATGATTTTTATTAGATGTGAAGAATAAAAATATAATTTTTATATAGTGTAGAGCATAAAAATATGATTATTATTTTAAAGCAAAGCTAGGATTTTTATTCATTGATTTGCAAAGTAAAGGAAAGATTTTTATTCGTTCATTAGCTAGGAAAAAGAAGTGTTTTTTTATAGTAAAAATATGATTTTTGTTTATGTAGAGAATTAAAAATATAATTTTTACATGATAGGAATATTAGAAATATCATCTTTATATGTATAGCAAAATAAAAATGTGATTTTTATAATGATAAATTTGAAAAGGAGAAATCTTTATATTTGAAAAGGAGAAATCTTTATAGTTGAAAAGGCGAGATCTTTATATAGAGAATAGCGAAGTAAAAATAGAATTTTTATCTATATAGTAGCGGTGTGAAAATAGAAATTTTTTCCATATAGCGTGATAGTAAAAATTCGATTTTTATATATTGAATAACGAAGTAAAAATTCGATTTTTATATATTGAATAACGAAGTAAAAAAATGATTTTTTACATGTAGTGGCTACAGGCAACGAAAGTGACAAAAGGCGAGAATGACGAAGACTTCTACATTTGAAGTGGCGTGAAGTTGGAATAGCTATCGGTGAGAATTTCTCACTCTTCAATTTCTTTTTTTTAGTTATATATATACTAGGATGCAGACGGTGTTTAGTAGCACCCGACACCCGTCATCCACAGACCATGGATGACTTGTTTGTTTAATTGTTTGGTTGTGTAGTTGGTTAGATTATTTGGTTTGAATTGAATTGTTTGGTGAAATGGAATGGATTTGATTGATGTGTGAATGGTGTGGGCCTTCACTAGACCGGGGATAAGGCTAGGCCTTGTCCCGTTTCTAGTATCGTGCCGTTATGCCGCCGAAATTTTCTAAAATATGTTAGAAAAATAAAAATATCATTTTTATTGTGTAAATGAACTAAATAGATTCATGTGTTGAAATAAAATATTTTATCGTTAAAAATATAATTTTTAATGTGGAAGTGAATAAAATAAAATATTCATTTACAATCCTGACGGTTTGTTTATTTACACCTATTTGAAGGACATTGATTGGGACGATAAATTTTACACATCGCCCAACTGCACAAATAAAATCTGTGTTTGTTGATTTGAAACCCCACACGGGTGTTGGGATGAAATTTGAAATTCACTCATCCTGATTGATTAAATATGTCGATCGATAGATTGACAGGCTGTTATAAGCGTTAGATGTCTATATTTGATGCTTATACAGTGTAGTGCACTTTGGTTGATGGTTGATTATTTTTCAATGCTATTATATACATGTGTTGTATGGAAATCATATAATTAACTTTATATGGTAATTGATTGGGCCTCATTCCAATTTAGAAAATAAAGAATTTTATAAAATAAAGGTTCATGTGTTGACTGTACTCCTCCGTTGATATTAGTCATGTGTTGAACGAAATATTTTAACAATAAAATTTACATCTTTATCTTTATAAAATAAAGGTTCATGTGTTGACAGTACTCATCCGTTGAGATTTGTCACGTGTTGAATGAAGTATTTTAACAATAAAATTTACATCTTTATCATATATAGAATTAGAAATCAACTGGAAAATAGATGAGATGAGTGGTCTCCTGGATATAAATCTAATGTTGGTTTCGGCCTTCGGGGTTAATATTCAGGAAATCGTTTTCTTACTAGTTTACGGTTGGAGTCTGATTTTAAATCAAACGATAGATACCTTAATTTTCATAAAATATATTAAATAACAAAAATAGTCACACGTGGATAGTACTCATTCGTTGAGATTAGTCGTGTGTTGACAAAGATATAGAGTCATGTATTGAAAGAAATATAGATCCATTTGTTGAATATAAAGCCGTGTTGATTAGATTGACGCCATTTTGACGTGAACGACATTTATATCGATTTTATGCATTAAAAATGAATATTGAAAACTGATTTCGAAATCGAATATTTTGAAATGAGATTTGAATTGAATCGAATAGAAAACCAATTTGAATCGAAATGAATTGAATATAAAACGATTTCGAAATGAATTCAATATAAAACGATTTCGAAACGAATTGAATATAAAACGATTTCGAAACGAATTGAATATAAAACGATTTCGAAATGAATTGAATATAAAACGATTTCGAAATGAATTGAATATAAAACGATTTCGAAATGAATTGAATATAAAACGATTTCGAAATGAATTGAATATAAAAAGAATTTTAATTCAAATGGAATAGAAAACAAATTTGATTTAAATTGATTGGAAAACGAATTTGATTTAAGTCGAATAGAAAACCAATTTGAATTGAATAGAAATGAATTTTAAAATGAATTTATAAGGAAAAATTCAATTTTGCTTTGAATTGAAATGGAAGTTGAAATTCTTTTTGAAACGAATTTAAAAACTATTTATAAAATTCGTTTTAAATAGAAATCGACGAAATATATATTATATATATTATATATAATATAATGGCCTGAATAGAACGCGCCGCGCCGCGGCAGTTCATGAATTTCGACCATTTATTTCAAACGGACATTACGGGAGATCCGACCGTAGGATTCTCCTAAAACCGGAACCGTTGGGTTCGTATCGAAAAGAGCTTTCTAACAAGTATTAGAAATTTGAAATCTAACGGTTGGATTTGGAGATACGTCCAAATCAAATTTGAAAAAGGTCGTTGTAAGTGCAGTTCGATGGCCATTGTTGGAAATCGATTATACTGGCCTTAATAAAATTATTAATAGGGTCCGTTTGTCACATGTCCCTATTAAGTTTCAAAATTAGGCTCACATCCGGTCCTAAACTTATTGTAAATTAGGTCCCTATTTTTCAAAAACATATAAAATAATATAAAAAAAATATAAAAAAATCACGTAAATTCATAATTAAATAAAACATGTTCACGCCAAAAAAATCAGGTGGAAAATCAATCAACAAACACGTCAAAATCAAAAAATACACTAAACAGCGAAAAATGCAGTAAAATGCATAAAAACATGCACATATTTCAAATAGTTGCATACATGTATGCATCTATTTCAATTCCGCATCATACAGCAGCATATATGCATACATGTATGCTGATTTTCCGAAATACATGCATGATTTCATGCATCTATTCGATTTCTGCATGGAAAACATGCATGCTTGCATATGTGCATACGAGTATGAAGTTATGCAGAAAATATGCATTCAAGTATGCACATATTGTCACGCCTTCGGCTTTCAACACATTACTGCATACAAGTATGCAGTATAACAAGCCAACTTTAAGGGAATCTATAGATTAAGAAAATAAACTCTGGTAAATACTACAGATTCCGCGACATGTTCAGACACAATACAAATGACTACCGACACCTTCGTGACACGATTGAGAAGCTCATTCATTAGAAACGCCATGAGCACTACATCCAGAATGCTTCTTCCAAAGAAACGTCGTGGACCCTTCAACGACCGCACCGCCTTAGATCCAAGCGGCTGTTGGGCCATCCAATCCAAGACCCCCTCAAAAGGGTATTGTGATTAACACTATCTGCGGTGGACCTCACCCGGTAAGCGAAAGATTTTGGCGTATCAAAGGATTCACCAATTCCATCAAGCACGCCGACCACAAAGCATGCTCTGTTGTCACAGACGAGTCAGTCCCGTTAAACCTGCAAAAGACTATGAGGGATGACAAAGTCTTCTAAGAAAAGGATGCTACGAGAATCAATATTCCTTCAACTGATCCGCTTGTCATCTCCACCTAAATAGGTCCGGCCTATGTTAAAAAACTCCTCGTTAACTCATAGAGTTCCGTGAACATCATCTTCAAACATGCCTACCATTAAATGAAGCTTGAGACCAGATATGTAAAGCCATGTAAGGCTATTGTTCATGGATTCAATGATGCTCCTAAACGGATAGTTAGTATTCTAGAGATGCCAGTACAACTAGGAGATAGGGAACGAAGTCAAGTCAGGATCGTTATAGACGTCCCTTCTCGCTACAATGTCTTCCTTGAATAACCTGTCCTCACCGAGTTCTGAGTATTCATGGCACCTTAGTGCCTGCTAATGAAGTTCCCGACGACAATGGGATCAGAACCATCTGAGACGACCAAATCACAGTTAGAGCATATTGTTTTGCTGAATGGAAGGAAGTAATGAACAAGGAAAATGGAAAAGGCGTGGAGATGACACTCGGTGCATAGCAGCCACCGAAGTCTGAGTCCTAGCTCAGACACCACAACCATTTCTCCAAGGGTTTTGATCCATGTAAGGACAAAGAGCCCGAGTAGGGAAGGGCTATTCCAGTGGAGCCAACCATCCATGTAAGGCAATTACAGTAAAACATGCCGGGACATTATGATGGTTTTCATTTTCATAAATTTAAACAATCATCATCGCTAACTGAAGTTGTAGAGTTTGTGTCGGGTCACGATTACACTGTGATCGGGTTAGAAACAAGTCAAGAAGCTGGTGGTATAGTCATATGTCCATAGTTCGAGTTTACGCTCTAATCCTATGTACATGTCCGAATTATTAGTCCGAATTATTTCGTTATTCGAGAGTAGAGGCACTAATCATTGACATGTTCAATTTCAAACCCGACCTGATCGCGTGACGTCGTGAAACGAGTCGAACTCAACAATTAAAATTTTCAAAGTCGAAAAAGTGTCCCAAAATACGAAAATAATGATTTCATATCCCGAAACACTTGTCATCTTCCTGAATCCTATCCAATACTCTCCTCATCTCTACCAATCGCGCCTTCTTCATCCTCAATTCGTATCCCCTCATGAATCACCGAAATTTTCTTAAGTCATAAGATACCAAATTCTCATGTCATATCCCCACGACTTAGGAAATTTCCCCCAAGTCCACCAGGATAAGGAATGAGAATTTCGTATCCCCGAATTTGTGTTCTCCTCCACAAATTCTCTTTGAATTTTCGTATCCCCTTCTCCACCGCAATTTCGTACTCCCCTTTCCTCTGCAAATTTCATACTCCTGAGATACACATCTTCCTCACCTACTTCGAACTCCTCATACCAGCCATGGCCAACACCTGCCCCTGGCCACCAACGCTCCTCTCTCTCCGCACCAACATCAATTTGACTGATAGTTCATATCGAAGTTAAAGGTTCTAACCTATGTTCGAATCTCAAGGGAGAAACCCTTCTGAAATATCTTGGAGTAAGGAGAAGAAGAGTTCCAAGTCATTTGGGGATTTCAGTTTCTCGAAAAGATTCTAAGTCTACGAGTATAAAAGTGGGAAGTGAAAAAGGGAATGAAAATTTGGATCCGACTTTTTATAGTGGGGGGTGTGGAGGAGAATCCTAAAAACTTAGAGTTTTTTTCTAAATGTTCTGGGATCAGTACCGATCCCTCTTATATAAAAAGAGAGGGAAAAGAGGATTGGAGAAGTGAAAAACTTAGCACATCCGGGATTAGTGAAACGTCAAAAACTTAGGTCACAGCTATGATCATGCATACGCATTTTGGAAATCTTGACCATCGAAACCGACTCGACTCGCTAGCCAATCACATACTCACGAACCTAAATATTCTGGAGTATGCGCCAAGCGATCGAGTTTTCGATTCAATAACATTTTGAGAACCAACTTGCGCAATCGCACGTTCAAATCATACCATTTCGATTATGTTTTATTATGAACTCCAATCGTATCACGCAAAATCATGTGTGGACATGTGAGTGTATACATGACACTGTGACAACAACAACTTATTTACGTTCCCACGTAAGGAGTTGGCCAAAAATATTTATTTCTTGAATTAATAGGAATTAAAAACTCAAAGCTCACCTGAGCAATAAGACAGATTCAAGTCCGAGCGATGGAGTTCATTGCGATTAAAATTCTCAACACTATTGGAACCGCATACCTATATCAACGAGCTTCGATAAAGCATCATTATTGCTCAGAAGCGATACACTCACAGGATTGCGCTACTCGACGGAATGGTCGCACCAATCGCTCGACATGACTTGGGAATCTTTCCAACTTTCAGAAAGACTTGTCTCAACTCAAAGCACATCATATTAACACAAGACATCCTTTGGGGGCAAGTGTTACCTAACCTTTTAGCATGGCTACCAGAAGCAGTCAAGGCCAGCTCTACTCGGCCCATCATGTAGTTAAACCGACTAGAAGTGTTTCTAAAGCATTCATGAAACAAGCCTAGATCGATTCGTTCAACTGTAGTCATCATGATTCATCGAAATTGCTTGAAAAAGCTTAGTATGCTGGGATTGGTAGTGCCACCTTCGACAACTCGTATCCCGAAGATTCATACGAATTTCATATCCCGAACCTCCTTCCACATTTCGCATTCCAAAGCTTAATCCAGAATTTGTTTCCCTTTAAATGACTTCCAAGATCGATATAACTAATGCATGCCAACAAAATATTATAAGTGTTTCGGGGTCAATGTAAAGGATTTCATATCCCCTCGAGGCTTTGGAACCCGTACAAATGGCTTTGTATCATAGGATACAAAATTCAGCAAAGCAGAAGGATTCAGTGCGACCGAGGAAGCAAGGCAGAAATAATCTAAGTATCCTGGGAAATAATCTAAGTATCCCGGGATACATACTGATCTCGAAATACGAAAATTGTGGGCACATCCCACCAGCCACTTGTTGTACCTACTTCCTCCTGCTATAAATACCATGCTTTAGATCTGAGAGAATAGTCGGAATTTTGGACTCTTGACACTTTGGGAAGAAGATATTACCAATTTGATCTTCCAACTTGCTCAATCACTCTGGGAAGAAGAAACCTACCTCCTTTTAGACATTTGGACTTTTTGCACTACATAGGCACTTTGGGAAGAAGAATTTAGGCTTCATTTTGGACCTTATTGAACTTGCTTTCCACCATTGTTATTGTAGTTTTTTGGAATCATTGTTCCCACTATTGTACTTTGACATAAAATTGAATAAAAAGGCAAACCCTTCAAAGTGGACTTAGGTTCTCATAAACCAAACCGCTATAAACATTGTGTTGATTTACTTTTCTGCATATTTTACACTCCGGACGTTTAGCTTCATCATCTTGGAACTTGTTGGGTGCTGTGCCAACTTTTGCACTTCAATAGTATATAAAATATATAAAATCTTAGTAAAATTATTTCATTTAAAATATTTTAAAACAAAATAGTGTTTACTAACTTTTTTTTACTATTTTGGGATCCTTGTCATATAGATTCGAATCCATAATTTATACCAAACGTATTTAAAAAATATGCAATAACAAATATTCGCTTATATAGATTATTTAAACTTAGAATCACCCTAGGATCATGGTTGCCCTATTTCAAATGAGTAATCCTACCAAATCCTAGGTGTTCACTTAACCTAATTTCCGATACCACTTTGAACAACTTTCCTTCTCAATCCTCAGAAGACAACACTAGTATATTCACATGCTGAATATTCAAAAGCCAGAAAGATAGATTGTTTGGGGAATAAGTAAGATACATGACATAATCTTGCAGCAAATTGAGTAATCTATAATATAATAATGACCTTTACGTCAAAAAGATTGTAATTTATATACATATGTCAAAGAATTAATCAAGAAATCAGCTTAGATAGTTAAAATAACATATCCTCATAAATGTTGATCTATACAACCAAAAGACATAGTGACAATAAAAAATATACAAGAATACGTCTTGTACCTCTAGCCTCTCTCTTAAAGATATAAAACCATCTAAGCTAAACTAAAAATATTCTAGGTCTAACCAAAATATTATAATAAAATAGCTCTTGGATCAGTCTGTTGAACTAGGGTGATGAAACTCAAAACACTAGTAACTTATTCTTTAACTTGTAAACCTTTGAAATCAAAGCTACCTTTTAAGACCACGTCATACATAAATAAATATAGGCTTTTACTTAATGATAACTTATATTATAAGTCCGGTTGTATTATAATAATGTCTAAAATTTACAAATAAATATATAACATAGCGTTGAATGCTTGCATGTCACATTCCAACAAAATAGGTATGCAGTCAAGTCTAAAAGTAAGTATTGGAGAATGGATTCGAGCTACGAAATGGTAAGAATTTGGCTATCAAATCCTTACAACTCTAGATAAAATATGTGGGAGATGTAAGGGGTGATCCATCCCTTTCAGCGGAAAAACCTCAATGGGATCTTGTAATGATGTGATAGAACAAATAGATTGAAATGATTATCAATCACAGATCACAGTAAAAAATAAAGGCAACAGAGAACACACAAATTTATAGTGGTTCCACTATCGCGAGATAGTGTACGTCCACTTTAATGGGGAAGAGATTTTATTAATATTCAAGAGATTACAGAGTTTTTAAAGTAGAGCAAAGAAATTAAGAAATACATACGATCTCATGTCATAGGAATAACATTCTCTATGACTCTCTTTAAATAGAGAAAAAATTACTTGGGGATAAGGCAATTGATTTATGTAAATAAATCAATTCATGGAAGGCTAATATTCCCCTTAATTTTATTGTCATATGATTGATTGATAACTTTCCCTTTTCTCCATCAATCAATCATTTTCCCAATTTAATTTCTTTCCGTTTATTCTTTCATGAAACATGGCAACAAAATAAATGGTGAATCTCCAATATCCCTTTCTCCTTAATATTCCTTTCCATTTCTTTCTTGCACAAAATGAGTAACCAAATTACCCTGAATATCTCCAAAAATCTAATTAATTTTTGGAAAAATTGTATCACAAAAAATTCCAATAATCTCCACCTTGATACAATATCTCTTACACCCAAGAGTCTCCAATGTGAATGCTTCCCAATAAGTTCCTGCAAAAGCCACCCCTCATTGCACTTTGTCAGTGAACTCTGGCAAGGCCACCGCCCACCAATAAAGTGTTGGAAGCATTCAATAAAAACAAGGTAGACATTGTGCAACCAACTCCTATCTCTTCATACAAGAAGAATACCACATCTTCTCTTGACTTCAACCAAGTCACTCTCTTCCCCATAGTGTCACCATGTGGCTCTTAGCACTTCATTAAGTGAATCAAGTTCGAGCAATGCTCGAACTTAGTAGCAGGTAATGCCTTCGTAAACATGTCTGATGCATTGTTACTTGTGTGAATCTTATGAAGACAAAATAACTTCTCCTCATTCATAGAGATAAGGAAGAACTCTCTTTCCTCTATATGCTTTGTTCTAGAACTGAAAGCCAAATTTTCAGCTACATGAATTGCACTTTAACTATCACAATTCACCAAACAAGAATCTTGTATGAAGCCCAAATCACATAATAACTTCTTCAAATAAAGTGCCTCTTTAGTTGCCTCAACTACAGTTATCAACTCTGCCTCTATAGTAGACAAACAACTATTGTCTGCAACCTCTGTCTCCAACTAATAGTTGTTCCTCCAAGTGTGAACACATAGCCTGAGGTTGACTTCCTTCTATCTTTATCTCCAGCATTGTCTGAATCACAAAATCCGACCAAGTTGAAATCTTTATTTCTGCCGCAAAAAGCAAGCCCATAATCTGATGTTCCTCTAAGATATCTAAAAATGCACTTCACTGCCTCCCAATGCAATTTCCCTGGATTTGCCGTATATCTACTAGCTAATCCTACAGCCTGAGCAATGTCAGGTCTAGTGCACACCATAGCATACATCAAGCTACCTACTGCACTTGTATAAGGCTTCTTTTTCATATAGGTCTTGTCCTTTTCTGAGATTGGAAAGCCCTGCTTAGAAAGCTGTATATGCAAAGGCATGGGTGTACTGATAGCCTTTGCTCCATCCATGCTAAACCGAGCAAGCACCTTTTGAATATATTTCTTTTTAGAAAGTTGTATATGCAAAGGCAGTAGATGTGCAGGAGGCTGACATGAGCCTAGTTCAATGACACTAGAACTCAAAGGTCACCAGGAATTATAGAGAGAAGATGAATGAGATTAAGAAAAAGGGGAAGAAACCATAGTGAATTGGTGATGAAGTGTTTGATAAGATGGTTGCGTGGTGGGACACGGATGAGTTCAAGGTAAATCTATAAAAAAATCTAATTTATTTATTTTTTGATTTTAAATAATTAGTCAATGTACATTTGCAGGTTGAGTCATAAAGGAACATCGCAAACAAGGGCAAGAATCCAGTAACTCATCACGGAGGATCCAAGTCTTTCCAGCATCACCGTGAGGACTTGGTAAATTTGTCAATTATTACATTTATATGTTGATCAGTTAAGTGATTGACTATGTGGAATTGAATTATTCAAATTATCAACTGCAAGAGCGAGCTCATGGACATCCCGTGTCCTACATGGACGTATTTACTCAAACCCATGCATCCAGGCATGTAGACGAGGCTGACAATGTCACATATCAGTGGGATGATAAGGATAGCGCGACAACTACAAACATATGTTTATTCTAAATTTTATTATCACGTCGATTAGTTTATTAATTACCAGTTAATATAAAATAAAATCAACATTCTATTATTTTTCAATTGAAATTGTTTTTTGCATTATAGGCAAAGTTCCAGGAGGCACAGGCTCATGCGCTTGAGGGGTCGGGTCGTGATGAGTTGACGCATGAGGAGGAAGACAACCTATTTGATGTTGTTATGGATCCATCGCAGCGGAGCAAGCGTTATGGATTCGGTAACCTGATGGTAATATTCGTATGATTTAACCAATATTTATTTGATTTTTGCAATATTTGTATAGAGTACAGAATGTCAATAGACAAACCATATCGCTGAGTATAAATATATAAATATCTACCATTATTAGCTCTCAGACTATATTTTGATAATTTAATATTTCAAACTATATTTTGATAATTAAATTAACTTATGCACATTGGCTGCGGCTCTAAAATTAACTTATTAACATGTATTTTATTAAGCATTTTAGCCAGTAGAATTAAGCAATAATTGGAAATTTGGAACCGAGAAAGCATAAAGTTTAAATGAACAAATAAAATGCATTTGGTGGAATTGTTCACAGTAAGACTCATATATGAAAAACCTTGCCAATGGACCTTGTTTTGTAATGACAACAAAACTGAAGAGCTTTGTTTATCCTATTATGAAAATGGAGGCATTTTGATAGTGGATGAGGATGTTGAGATTAAAGACTTAATTGCAAGAATGTAAGTTGAAATAATGCAACATTTGATACATATAAAACTAGTTTGAGAGTGATTGAGTTGTTATGTAAACAGGGTTAATACTTCCTCTCATGTAGATCAAACTGAAACTGCTTTTAGTCTAAAATTGTTTACTTAATTGTGGCATACACTGCTTTTAGTCTAAAATTTTGATAGCTTATCTTACATCTAATAATTATTCATGTTCTAATTTTTGTGCAAGCTTTTAGTCTTAACACATCTATGTATCAACATATAAATATCTACCATTTCAACCTTTTTGTTTATGCATCATTGTTCCTAAACCATTTTGTTATGATTTCAAATCATGCTTGTTCAAGAGTATTTTTTGATTTTTTTCTTCTATACTTGTATTTGCAAGTTTTACAAGCTAAGAAGGCTTAGGACAAAGAAGAAATTAAGGAGATGCGAGAGTTAATTGAGCAGCTGCAGGACCAGAATCGTGTGCAGGCTATGTTGATTAAGCAGCTGAATTAAAAGGTTGTGGAGTACGTGCACAATCATGGTAGTTTTCCTTTATTGTCTGCTTCTGGAGCACATAACGACGGGCATGATGCAGCTTGAGGTATGTTTTTTCGGTGTTTGGCTTGGAGATATGATTTGTTTTGATGCTGTATATATTTGTACGGAGTGGATGAGACATGTTTGGATGTATTTTGATGGTTTGTATATATTGGTACAGTTTGTAGACATGTTTGGATGTTTGTAGACATTGTTTGTTTTGTATGTATTAATGTTTCTGCATTTTATTTTGATTGTTTATATTGTTATTGGTATATATATGTTGAGGATATGTGGAATTGGTTGGAAATGGATTGAAAATGAAATGAATTCGAAATGGGGTGGCTGGAAGGTTGTTTGCCTGCTGCTATATATTAAAGGAACCCAGTATTTCCAACGGCTATCAACAGTTTCCAATGACTATTTGGTCATGGTTCTCTAACGGTTTCCAACGGCCCAATACTGTTGGAAGCCGTTGGAAAGGTTCTGTGGATTCCGTTGGAAGCCGTCGGAAGTCGTGAACGCTATTCCAACGGCTTCTAACGGCCGCCAATGACTTTTAGCCGTTGGAATAGCCCTGTATTCTAGTAGTGTAGTAGACTTGCCAAACGCATTTATTTATAACCCGACCTTTTTTATGCATTTATTAAAAGGCGCAACTCGCCCAAACCCACTTTATTGACGGATCCACCATGCATGATCTCTTCATTTAACCAGCTTTTTCCATATTCATGTTGTGAAAATTATTCCAAATAAGTATTTTTGTATTTTTAATCTGTTATATAAAACTTGCATTATTTTTACAAGCATTATAGGAAGCATTATATTTGTTCTATTTTTTTTAGATTAGCATAAAAAGAGTAGATGGTAAAATGAAGCATATATAAAGTAATTATGCACAAACTAACACATATTTAACACATAAATTGCCCCTTCATATTTACAACATCTAACACCCGGCTAAGTTTATGGATTTAGACCAAATGTGGTAGACTACATAATAAAATAGGAATCAGCACAACTTGGACACCATAAAGTGTTTAAGCAAAATATCTTTACCTACTATTCCATTGGTAAATGCAAACTTTTTAAAACTTCAACCTATACAATAGCACTCCTAATACAATCTCAATGTTTTGGAGAACGTGAACGGTTGGAATGGTCAGCAAAACTAAGAAATTATGAAATTGAAAAAGGGCAAACATCTCAATAGGGTATTATTGCTTCAACTAATATTGCTATATTCATTAGTCCATTTAGCATCTTCTCTAACAATAATGTAAGACGCGGGTACGGGATTTCAGGATTGCAGAAAGCACATTTGCAGAAAGGGGGAGTTCTTAAGGTTTTCAATCGTGGGAATTTTTTTCAGAAATAGACTGTATCAATTTATGTCTTTCACAATACTGATTTATCATCGTCATATATAAGTATTCATATTACATATTGATTTCTACTTCAGATCGCTGCTAAAAATCGTAACTCGGACCTTTTGCTAAATTCTTGAACTCCAATCAAATTTCATAACAAATTAATATTCAATTACAGTGATGAAATCGTTTAACTCCAATCAAATTTCAAAGTAATTTCATAACAGTTTAATCAAACATGAATTAAATTTTCCTATATCATACCTGAAGCCAAAATCAAGTATCCACGAATCTAACATCCAAGTCGAGGACCGATTCTCTGAAGTCAAACTTGAGCGCGATTTCCCTAGCAAAATCTTCAAAGTCTGAAAAAACGGCTGATTCGTAGAGGAGCTGATTCCCCTAGCGATTCATAAAGGAACCGATTCATATAGGATCAATTCAACTAAAGAGTCGATTCGTAATTCTTTTTAAAATGGACAAGATGGAGTAAAAGCGTTGATAATGGAATAGAGAAATGGAATATAGGGTTATTGTAGAAAGCACGAGCATGTTTACATTTTTACCCTCGAGAACCAGCCTTACCAACGTTAATAAGTTTAAGCAATAAAAAAAATATAATTATGTATTTTTGGTAACACATTTTTAACATAGCAATACATATTATTGTCACTAACCTGTAATACAAATAAGTGTTGGCAATTAAAAAATAAGCCTTACCAAATGGCTATTATGGTGTCGTGATTGTTGTAAGGAAAATCTTGATATAATTTATGATGAGTAGACCACTTCCTAAGTGTTATTGCAATGAAACTCCTAATATCCATGGAAAATACAGTTGCAATGAGCAAAACTAAAATCAAACACCAAAATGAAAGAATACAAAGTGTTGGAAATGGTTTTGAAAAACATTTAGTGAATTATTAAATTTTTTGATTAAGTGTAAGATGACTCCTATATGTGAATAGTCTCACATCTTGAGACTATATGGAAGAAGCAAAGTATTTATATTTGTTTCTAAGAACACATGTTGGGCCTTGGGGCTCCCAATACATGCTTTATTGTGAGGAGGGAGACCATGCATGATGACTACCACACACGCGTGCGACCGACCGACCGACTCGACCCGACTCGGCGTGGTTCGGTTTGGGCTTTGGCTTGGCTTGGCTTTGGTGGTGTAGACACTTATATTTTTGGACCGAAAACCCTTGCATTTTCTGAACCATTTTTTTCTTCTGAACCTTGCATCTTTCTCATCCATTAACATTTCTTACGAAAAAAACGAGCAATTATTTTTGTTCGAAAGTGCAATTCTATTTTGCACCTCTTATTTTGCACGTGAACTCTCTCCCTTGATCTCCACCACCCATTTACCCACTCATTCCGTCTCTTCCCATTTCAATATTATTTCTTAGTGGAAGAGAGAGAATGAGTGGGGAAATGGGTGGTGGAGATTAAGGGGGAGAGTTCGCGTGCAAAATAAGAGGTGTAGCGGAACCCTCCTCTCTCTATATATAAATATATGTGTATATATATATATGTGTGTGTGTGTGTGTGTGTGTATGTACAAGTTTCTTAACTTTTCTGGTGTTTCTATGTTTGTTTTCAAGTTTCTTTGGAAGTCTAATGCTCCACCGAAAGCAAAATTCCTTATGTGGTTGATTATTCACAGGAAACTTAATACATATATATATATATATATACATATGTATGTATGTATGTATGTATGTATGTATGTACAAGTTTCTTAACTTTTCTGGTGTTTCTATGTTTGTTTTCAAGTTTCTTTGGAAGTCTAATGCTCCGCCGAAAGAAAATTCCTTATGTGGTTGATTATTCACAAGAAACTTAATACGGTTGAGCATTTAAAGAAGAAAAATATAATTTTTGATGTTAAGTGTTGTTTTTGTAGTTTCACGGAGGAGAATGTTGATCATTTATTTTTCTCTTGCACTATTACCAATTATATTTTATCTATGGTTGTTAGGATCTTTGTTTTTAACTGGTCCTATTCCTATAGTAACCGCGATTATTACTGGAATTGTTTTAGATTGGTTTTTCGTTATAAGCATAGATATGTTTTGGATTCTTTAATTTCTATTATTAGTTGGTTGCATTTTGTTGGAGAGGAACCAAAGATTGATTCACTCTAATTTTGGCTCTATTGATAAATTAATCATTAGGATTGTTTCTTTTAGTTTGGATTGGATGTCTAACCCTCACTATAAGTTATATAGAGATTATCGTTTTAATATGTATTTGTTTAAGGTTACAATTAATTTTAGTTTGTTTGTTAGAATTAATAGGTATTTTAGTCATAATAGGATTTGCATTTGTTATTGATTTCTGATTTTTATGTATCTGTTTTCTTTGTTTTATTTCTATATATATATATATATATATATATATATATATATTCTTTCATATATATGTGTGTGTGTGTGTGTGTGTGTGTGTGTGATAGGTACTTATGGTTTGGCTAGCCTTTTTCAGGTCGCAGGTAGTTGATTTTGCTGAGGAGCTTTTTGGAGAGCTGTTTATTTGGATTGTAGAAGATTTTTGCTTTGGAGTTTTTTAGAGCGCTGTTTTGGAGAGTTTATTTGTGTTGTTTTAGTTCTTTTGTATTTGGTTGGTGTGACTTATGTTTTGTGTAGGAGTAGATATACTTCATTATCTGGTGGTGGCCTTGTCGGAACTTGATATTGAAGTATGATGGGCGGTGGTTTATCCAGAGCTCATCTATCTACTATTATATACATACTTTTAGTCACAACTAGTGTAGTTTTTGTTTGTTTTTCCAATCGAACTTATAGACAGATTTTGTAGAATTTTTTCATTTTATATATATGTGTGCTCTCTTCTTTGTTGAAGATCACACATTTTGGCTTCAAATATATATATATATATATATACACACACACACACACACACAACAAAAGAAAAAACAAATAAAACAAAAGTATTCTAAGGTTTCAGCCTTCAATATTTGATCATCTTATGCTTGATTTTCTCATATGTTATTTCGGTATTTGATAATTTCCCATGTAATCCATGAAGTAATGTGAACATAATTTGCTATGAACACTTGAATTCAAGAACAAAAGTCGAAGTATTCTGATTATTGTGATATGCATATGTATCAAAGATCAAGAGATCTACACGCAAACGTCACTTACAATAAAATAAAGTTAAATTTACAAGTAGAATCTTCCTTTCAAACTAATCATATTAAACAATAATTTCTTCTAGATTTCTTGATAAAACATCCAACAAACAAAAATGTCAAGAAACAAAGCAATCAATGCCGCTTTTGACAGAACTAATTTAGTCTGTGGGCAGGTGAAATTTAATACAATCTACCAAACCCAACAAGGAAGCCAAAGTACTTATATTCCAATTTTGTAATCATCAGTTGTAGACAAGTTTTATCATTTATGTAATTTATCATTAAGCTTAAGGAATATAATTACAGAGACATAAAGCATGTTGTTTGTGTATAATGTACATTTCGTTCTCCTTAATCATTGTCACGACTCATGAAATATGATCACTACTAGAAAGGACTGTAATTCCAACGTCCACTTTTCAATGGCTGCCAACGGTTTTTTAAGAGCCGTTGGAAACCGTTGGAACAAAGATCGTTGACGGCCGTTGGAAATCGTTGAAAATTTACGTGATATTGTCTGCTCTAGCCAACCAAAAGCTTCATTTCCTCCTCCTCCACCAATTATTCATCTCCTCCAACCATTCCTCTCCTTCCAAATTTGCTGTCAAAGCTTCCTCCATCACTCCAACCTCTTTGGGCGCCATCTACGAGCTTCTCCAACCCATCTCCACCCTTCTCGTTATCCAAATTAGGTAATTTCATGAAACCTAATTTTTAGGGTTTATTCGATTTCGGGTTTAATTTGTAATTTGCTTAATGCCTACTTGTTTGTATATGTATATTACATCATGTTACCCTCGAATTGATATTATTGTCACAATAATGATCAAATTATTTGGCGTTAAATTGATTTAGGGTTTAATTGTGTTTATTTACGTAACTTTGGTTAGTGAATGTTATATGTATGTGATAGTGTTTGCTAATAATATAATTTATGCAAACACGAAGATTATATTATGTTGACAAACACGCAGTAAATTACAAAAATATATAAATTTATGCATACACGAAGTAAATTACTATAATTGGTGCAAACACGAAGTAAATTACAAAAATATATAATTTTGTACACATGTACTAAAACGGTAAAATAATTACAAATTGTATATTTAAATTTAATGTAGATAAATATTTAAACCCTTAGTTATTATTTGGCCCCGTCTGACAAGTGTTGTATATGATTGTTATATGGATATTCATTTTTTTACAAAACGGAAATCTATATTCATCTGATATAACATTTGTAGGATTTGTCCTTGTATTGGACAAGTTACAACACTATAAAGTAATTATATTTCGTAGATCATATCACTTTAAAATGTTCACAAAATTTCGACGCCATTTCCTTTACGTTCCTTGTTTATACCCACGTGTGTACGATACAAGGAAAACGGGGGGAAATGCTGCCGAAATTTTGTGAAATCATTTAAAATGATATAATTTATGAAATATAATTAATATTGTGTTTGTAATAGGAAGTAGGATGACCGACCATCAAAGAAGACACATACGCGTCAATAAACCAATAGTTATTTATTTTGAAATAAAGTTTGTAGACAACTATAAAATTAACGAATATTTTTTATTTCATCATAGATTTTAAAGTAGGAAAAATGGCCAATTACTTTAGTGTTCGGAGCTGGATGTATCAAAGAAGGGAAATTAGTGGTGCAATAAGTGAACATTTTAAAAATGGGGTAAAAGTGTTCATTGATTTTGCGATAAGTAGTATCGGAAACAGTAGAGAAATTCGTTGTCCATATTGTAGATGCAAATTGTTGAACTATTTAATACCGAATATGGTTAAGATTCATTTGCACCAATACGGTTTCCTACCCAATTATTTGTTGTGGGATCATCATGGAGAAATTGTAGCCCCTAATACTCAAGAACAGTCGACGGAGGTCAATAATGTTGAAGTTAGCACGAATCTCATAGAAAATATGGTCGAAGATGTTGCACGATCAATGTTCCGTACCGTTCAAATTGGTAACGACGATGATAACATCGAAGAGGAGCCAAATGTTGAAGCTAAAAAAATATATGATTCATTGAATAATGCTAAAAAAAAACCTTTGGAATGGATGTGAAAGTGGCACTCAATTATCGGTAACTGCAGAATACATTGCAAAGAAATCAAAATACAACCTTACGGAAGCTGGATTTACGACTGTTGTTCAAGCGACTAAACGCCATATGCCATCTGATAATTTATTGTGCAAAAAATATTATGAAGTGAAAAAATTTATGTCATCTTTTGGTTTGCCATATCAGAAAATAGATACATGTTAAAAGGGTTGCATGTTGTATTGGAAAGAAGACAACAATCTTAGAAAATGTAAGTTTTGTAATCAAGAAAGATACAAACCAAGAAAAAAGAAAGGAAAAGAAGTTCTGTACAAGCATATGCATTATTTACCCATCACCCCTAGACTTCAAAGATTATATGCATCATCCGTAACAGCGCAACATATGAGATGACACAGTGTGAGAATACCTCAAGAAGGTACGTTGACACACCCATCGGATGGAGAAGCATGGAAACATTTTGATAAGAAATATCCTGATTTCGTAGCGGAAAGACGCAACGTTAGACTAGGTTTATGTACAGATGGCTCCGCACCGTTTTCTCAGTTTGGTTCTAAATATTCATCTTGGCCTATAACAATCACACTTTACAATCTACCCCCGTGGATGTGTATGAAAACTCCATACATATTTCTCACAGTTGTCGTCCCTGGCCCTGATGATCCGACACAGGGTATTGATGTTTACTTACAACCGCTAATCGAATAATTGAAATATTATGGAACGAATGAGTTGAAACATACGACGTATCAAAAAAGAAAATTTTTTGGATTTTCGCTTCTTAGTTATGGACTATTGGTGATTTTCCTGCATATGCAATGCTTTCGGGTTGGAGTACGGCCGGTCGTCTTGCTTGTCCTTATTGCGTGGAAGAAACACGAGCATTTTCGTTACCGTACAGAAAGACATTTTCATAGTTTGATTGTCATCGATGCTTTCTTCGTATTAATCATACTTTTAGAAGAGACATTTTTTACATCTAATAGACATGAGGCTTTACGGCTACCGACGGTTTGGTCAAGCGAGAAAATATATGAACTTGTAAAAGATTATCCAAAGATACATGAAACCGGAAAACAAATCGATATTCAAGGTAAATTGACAATTCATAATTGGTGCAAACAGAGTATATTCTCGGAATTGCCTTATTGGAAATATCTCTTAATTCGTCATAACATTGACGTGATGCACAATGAGAAAAACGTATTTGGTAATGTATTTAATACAGTTCTGAATGTGAAGGGCAAGACTAAGGATGATTTGAAATCCAGACGTGATATAGAGGAAATATGTAATCGTCTTGAGCTTCATTTGAAGCCCAACGATAGTAAAAAAACCTAAAGCATGCTATGAACTAGACTAAAACCAAGTTAAAGTACTGTTAAAATGGGTGGAAAAATTGTGGTTTCCCGATGGAATTTCCTCTAATCTTCGTAGATGTGTCGACTATAAAAACGGAAAGCTAAGTGCAATGAAAACCATGATTGTCATGTAATGATGGAAAATTTGTTACCCATCGTCTTCAAAGAATTGTTACCTGGAAAAGTTTGGATTGTAATAACAGAACTTAGCTTATTTTACAAGGAGCTTTGTTCAACTACTTTAAAAGTTGACCATCTACTTAAACTTGATGAAGAAATCCCTATACTGCTCTGCAAACTGGAGAAAATATTTCCTTCGGGTTTCTTTAATGTAATGGAGCATTTACCTGTTCATCTTCCAAATGAAGCACGTCTTCGAGGTCCTATGCAATATGGATAGATGTATCCATTCGAAAGGTATGTTATTATACTAAGTATTCAAATGATAATTTAATTATATTTAGAAATTAATATTGAACCGAACTACATTTTATTAAGTACTTAAATCATTTAAAAAAAAAGTGAGACAAAAAGCTCGAGTTGAATGTTCTATTTGCAAATCATATATCGAAGAAGAAACCTCTTTTTTTTCTCTCATTATTTTAATGTTCATGTGAACTTATCATTTGCAATCGTTCCACATAATGATGAGAGGGTTGAACAAGATTCTTCTTCTGAATCAACATTATCTATTTTTAAACAACAAAGTCGACAAGTTGAAAAATGTGTGGAAATATGGCTAAATGATAAAGATTGTAATGCAGCACACACATATATTCTTCTTAATTGTCCCGAAGTTGCCCCGTAATCATTTTTTTTTTTTTAAGTTTTACTAAATTTATGTTAAATGTGTTAATAACGTAACATCTATTGTTTGTGTTTGCAGTATTTATGAATCACAAAATTCAAGCAGCGATCTAAGCAAAGATTTCAGTAGTTGGTTTAGAAACTATGTTTTTGATCCCATAAATAATGTGCTCGACGAAGGAATAAAACATTTAGCATTTGGACTGAAAAGAAAAGTCAAAACATATCCAATTTTTTTTTGTTAATGGGTATAAATTCAACACCAAAGAATACGGTGCTGAAAAATTAACAAACAATACTGGTGTGTTTGTTAAAGGCAGTGAAGATCCTAATAATCATATAAATTATTTTTATGGCGAGTTAACTCAATTTTGCAAATGACATATTTTACAAGGCCCGCAGAGGATATTTATTTGTTTAGATGCAACTGGTTCAGCAATGTTCCAGGTTCTGGTATTAACGTGCATCCAAAGTATAATCTTGTAGAAATTAAACATACCTCACGTTATCAAAAGTATGACCCTTTTGTACTAGCTAAACAAGCCCTACAAGCTTATTATGCCCCTTATCTGTCTTTAAAAAGGGATAAAGCAGATTGGTCTGCAGTTTTTAAAACTAAGGAAAGATTTACGTTCGATGGATAGAATATTCTTGATGAACAAGCCTATCAAACAGATCTAGAGGAAAATGTTGAAATAACAATCACAGACGATCAAACTGACTTTGGTCCTTTGAATGATGAGGCAAATGTATTAGTCGATGCATTTGAGAGTGTAGAGGAAAACGACATAGAACCTGAAACCGAGTCTAAATCAGAAAATGACGAAGAAATAGATGAAGACTAAGTAAAATTTGGTAATTCTCACAACTATTCACATAACATTTATCTATGTTTAATATTGCATTTTCATAACTATTCACATTACATTTACCTATGTTTAATATTGCATTTTCACAACTATTCACATTACATTTACCTATGTTTTGTATATGTATCAATGTGGAAGGTATATTATGTCTGGCTCTCAACGACGTGGTGGTTGGAATAGCGGCTTCAAGAATTTGACGGTAATGAATCCTACTGTATGCATACAATAAATTAACATTTAAATATACAGTGTTATAATATTTTATATGCTGAAATAACATTTTTACTATTCATTCTATTTGCAGACTCGACAACCTAAGAAGGCCCAATACAAAGAAGAAATTAAATAGCTTAGAATTATGATTGAGCAACTACGTGACCAGAGTCGTCTTCAGACTATGCAGTTGGAACAACTAAATCATAAGTTTGCGAAGTATGTGCACATTCATGATAGTCGTCCTTCGTCGTCTATTGATTCCGGAAGCGATGCTTAAGGTATGTTGTATATTTTGGCATTGAGTGGGTGAGAATGATAATTTTGATATGTTTAGATGGTTTGTGGACATGTAACTTTGATGTATTTGGTTTATGAACACGTATTTGTTGGTTTATGGATGTTTGGATGTTTTGTTTTATTTATATTGATGTTTCTTTGATATATTTTGGTTGTTTATATTGTTATTGGTATATATGTGTTGTATATATGTGGAATTGATTGGGATTGGATTGGAAATGGATTAGACTGGAAATGTTGTGGCAGGAAGGTTATATGCTTGCTGAAATTAAAAAAAAAACAGTTTTTCCAACGGATACCAACGGTTTCCAACGGCTAATTGGTCATGGATTTGTAACGATTTTCAACAGAGAAAAGCCGTTTGAAGCCATTGGAAATATTCCATTGGAAGCCGTTGGAAGTCGTGAAAGTTATTCCAACGGTCGCCAACGGCTGGGAGCCATTTGAATAGTCCTGTATTCTAGTAATGGATATGACTGGTAAAACGCTGCTCTGATTTCCCTATGATTCTTGGAAGCAGTGGCGGAGCCAGCCAAACAGCTTAGGTAGGGCCATACTTGAATTTGAGCCAGGGCTACTTGTTGTCGCCTACTCCTTTTTGCCAGTATTTTATAAATCCACATAGGGCCATGGCCCTAGCTCAGCAAAAGGTGGCTCCGCCCCTGCTTGGAAGTATTTTGCTCATCTTCACTTTACGTCTCGATCTCTTATTTCTAGTCTCATATTTGTTGTCTACAATAACAAAATAAAACAACAATATCATGTCTGATTATATCAATCATATCATTCAATAATGATATGCAAATTAGGACCATATCACCCAAAAAAAAAAAAAAGAAAGAAAAAAGAATGAGGTAAATATGCCTTCACTTGTTGTAAAATATATAGTTGTAAAATATATAGATGAATATGTATTATCATAAAAAAAGAAAGGTGTTTATTTACTCTAATAGAACATCAAGCTGCTTAGGCTCGCCTCATATCTTTTGAATCGCAGGGTCAACCCTCAAGCTTATGTATTACACACTATTGATATCCTGTACAATAAAGTTATTCATGTAAATAAACACGGATTAAGATATAATACACAGTATATCTGTGTATACAATAGTGTATATGAGCAAGACTCTTTTGTAAGTGGTCAAAGTAGAAAATGCAAAAAGGGTCCAGTCTAATATAAGCAAAACTAATATCATGCACCAAAATGAAAGAATACAAACTGTTTTCGATAAAAGTAGCATATGAAGTGCATAAAATGCTAACAATATATAGAAAAAATAATGTTGAAAGAATTGCTTGTATTAAAGGAAGTTTTCTATAAATGATGAGCATATAAAAAAGGAAAATAAAATTATTGTTTTCTTATTTTAGTTTTCTCAATACTTTTTAAAGCTATATGGGTTACAAGTATTTGTAGCTTGCTAAGATATGTATTCAAACTTAAAAGACAAATTATATAATCAGGGGATCCTATGCACTCATAATGTATTATTTTTCGTTCATTAATATTTTTTCTACGGTGTTTTTCTTATTATGGTTTCATCGAGACATTACATTGATCTCGTAGTGTCAAATTCTATTTGAGATAGTAAACTATTGCAATACGACATAATATATTGTATTTTTTTTTCTTCACTAAGATTTTTTTCCAGTAAGTTTTCTAATAAAGTTTTCAATGAGGCAATAGAAATATTAAACAATCTTTGACATAATATTAAACAATATTTATTGTTCATAACTTTTTTTTTTTGGCCCGTCCTTGTATAAATTTTGTAAAATTGAAAAGTCGTTCTGCAATCTGCCCTCTTTTTCCACTGTGTTAGGTTTTGTATCTTCTATTATTTAGACTTCCTAACACATGCACCTGTGAAAGTTGGTGGGTAAGTATAAATAATTGGAGCTTCAGGCGCGAGTCTGTACTAAAAACCAGTTAAAGTTGTCTTATGAATTATTATACCTAAGAGCAAAGTTAAGAGCACGGTACTAAACTACTTGAATTTCTGTAAAATATCATAAAAATCGCTTATTTAAAGAATCCCGAGCAAGTTAAGTGCATCTTCATTTATGATACCAAACAGTTCATAAAAAAATTTTGCTGTATAATTATACCATTCGTACAAACTTCAAGCCCTACTATAATGCTTAGCAACTACCTTGTCAGTTTTCAATTCAACCCTATGGACAATTTGTTCATTTTATATATATTTGAAAGATATGCATCATTAAAACTTCAGCTCTAATTTATCTTATACTACACCAATACTCACCTATAAATAGGAGCTCGTACAGCAAACTTAACTATCCAAGCGACAATACTAGTTCACCAAATCTTTTGCCCACTAATGTCTTCAACAATCATTAATGGTGCTACTGCTGCTCCAAAAAGGTATAGCAATTTTTTTTATCCTCATTGCAGTGCCAAAGGTAAATAAAAAAATGTGAACCATATATATTTACAGGTTAGAAGGGAAGGTAGCAATAGTTACAGGAGGGGCAATGGGCATAGGAGAAGTAACAGCAAAGCTTTTCTGCTTCCATGGTGCGAAAGTAGGGATCGCCGACATTAACGACGATCTCGCTCAAAAGGTCTGCGCGTCCATAGGCTCCGAAAACATAATCAGCTTCATTCACTGCGACGTATCGAAGGAATCAAACCTGGTACTTTGCCAAGTGCCAAATCTGGTACTTCGCGGAATCCAAGCCGTGCCAAGCTCGATGCGCACACGTGAAAATCCGTTGTTTTACCGTGTTCTTCAGCCTGGTACTTTGGCATGTGCCAAATCTGGTACTTCGCCAAATCCAAGCCGTTACTACAGCAAAAAAAGCATTTTACAATGTTGAATAAACGTTATTAAAATACATTGACAACATTTTTTCTACCGTTGTAATATGCATAGTTACATAAATTACAATTTTTTTATAACTTAGTTTTTAGTATTGTATAAGCCATTGTAAATAATATGTTTACAACACTTGTGTACCATTGCATGATTCTCATATAATAATCTAAAGACTTTGCACGATGATTTTTAGACATTGTTAAATATAGTTTTTACCATTAACCACCAGCATCGACGAAATTATTCCAACACTTATCATAAAACGTTGTGTATTGTTATTAAAATGTTTTCAATGTGATGCAAATATATATTTATAACGTCGCTAGAATATTGTATAAAGTTGAATATCCAACATTTTACAATAAATTATGTTCGAATTTTTTACAACATTTCTACAACAATACAGAAAACAAATGTAAAGTTGATTCTTTCAGTCATATTTAACAAACGTTATAAACATACTTTTAACAACCGCTCATTATTGTAATAAACAATGTTTACAAATTACAACATTGCATAAAACTATAAAAAAAATTCTATACAACATTTTAGAAACATAAACCATACGCATACAAATTGTTGTAATCATAGACGAGTATAAATCTAATACCCATATCCACATGTATTTGAAAAAAGTACTTGCTTACATAAACTTCTGTTTGCAGAAACATTTTTTTTTTCTCTTTATCAATGTCGTTTACATAAATCGCATCCCTTCGATTTTGGTGTTGCTACCACCCCATTTTCCGGCTTCGCACCCATTTCACCATTTGGCTTTGCAGGCCTTCCGCATTCCCGTGATGCAGCTGTTTCATCCTCTGGTTTAGCATCAGCTTCAAATTTTGGGTTTTCATCTCACCAAGGGCTATATACTGTATTAAAAACAGTAATGCATATTTATTAATAAATAGAACTAACAAGATATTTAATGCAAACAAAAAATAATTTTACTTAATAACAGAAACTATGACAAACAAAAAAAAAAGTACTATACCCACCTGATAGATAAGAAAGGTACTCTAAAACTGCAATCATATGAATATATGGTGAATAAAATTGAAAGACTTTCGTAAGAGAAATATCAGAAAAAGGCTTCTGGTGTGGAAGAAAACGGTTTGTGACGCTGAAATGCACTCCCGACATAGAAGATCAAGTCGGAAATAACATTTTTTTCATACTACTAGGTGTAAGGTAAAAAGATATTAAAACTGAACACCAAACAAAACTAAGTGGCCAGTTACATGTATACAAACCAGAACTTCCATATAAATTGATCAACTTGAGCAGACTTGCATGTAGCTAGTGTTGGTATGGCTGGCAGTGATATCAAGTACTTGTTCCCAACATTCTAGCATATCAAGATACTCAGTAAAATTGTACTACCTGGGACATGAAGCCATTGGTAATAAATGCAAAATGCAGTGGACACAGTCTACAGTCCATTTAAGAAATTACTTTTTTTTTTACCAAATAAGTTGCCTAATGGCATACAAATGTCAAAATGAGCTTCACCAAGAAGGGTGAGAAATGAAATTACACTTTATAAATCACTAAGGGGCAGAAGCCAATAACATGTTGCAGCAGCAACTTACAACCCCATTCCAAACCAGCATCAGACAAGATTTTTATTTGATTTTATTTTATTAGTATTTTAAAAAAAAACATTCGTGTTTCTTTTTTTTTCACAATAAAAACATATATATTGTAATACTAGTTTCTTACATATAGTTTTTTAAACAAGTTTAAGTATACATATTGTGTATACTCGATGCTACAGAGCTCGTTCAGGACCCAATAGGACAATCAAATAGCGTCCTTCCAAGTTCACTTATGCTTATGTTGCAGGTCAATCGCTAAACCAGACAACTTGAAACAACAAAGACTATGGAAAAAGAAGATGAATTCACCTATAACTCTCTGCATTACTTATCTTCTGATTCTGCTTCAATCTCGATGACAGTGAAGAAGAAGGCAAGGGTACAAATTGTTGATGAACGTGAGGATTGAAATTTGGCACGAGGGAGAATATAGAAGGCTGGCTATTATTGGCTAAGGTGGCAGCAGAAGATGAAGTGCTATGATGCATCCCAATTTGTCTGAACTGTGCTATATGAGCTTGCCAAAACAGTTGATGTTGCTGTAGTTGTTGATGTTGCATCTGGCTATTGATTAAGAAATGAGGTTGATGCTGCAGTTGTACCTGCTGACTAGATGCATTGGCTAATTGCTGCATTTGATACTGAGATGGATAAGGGACTGGAGAAAACTTGAATGAAAGAACCCCTTGGTTTGGAGAAAAAGGAGCAAGCATCTTCCCAAGATTTCCAGATTCCTGTTTTTGTGGATCATAACCATGCATATGATTCAGAGCTTCTTCAGGGTTGTTCCTGTTTAATAGAGATATGACCGGAGGATGAACCATGTCACTTCCTGATCCATTAACGGCATTTGATGCAATGTTAAATACTTCATTTTTTGCTTTCAACTGGTTGTCATGTACCATTGGAAGCTTAAATTCCTGTTTTTATTTTTACTGTACATAAAAAGAGGAATTTCACCGCATGATAAAAATTACATTTCTCTTTGTAGTTAAAAAGGGAATTTCACCGCATGATTAGAATTACATTTTTCTTTGTAATTAAAGATGTGAATTTCACTGCATAAAAAAAAAGTTTCATTTTCTATGTAAATGAAATATGAGTTTGCATTATATGTAAAGTTACATTATTTTAAATGTAAATGAAATAGAAATCTCACCCGTATGTAAAATTTGACATTATTTTACATGTAAATTTAGAGTAGAGTTTGCATGTAGATTAAAGATTACTTTTATTATAAAGAAGTAGAATGTACATGGTGAAATAAAATTTACATTTTATTTTAAAGGGTAAGATATATAGAAATCCATCGTATGTTAAAATTTACATGTTTATAAATGTAAATAAAAAGGAATTTAACTGTAGGAAGATTTACATTATTTTTTATGAAATAAAAAGAATGGACTTTACATTGTAATTAAAAAGTCAATTTTACATTGTAAAGAAAGAACGGATTTCACATTGTAATTAGAGAATGAAAATTTACATTTCCTTTAATGTAAATATACATGAGTTTCACCGTATGCCCATTTTACATTATTTTTAATGTAAAATTTTTAGTAATTACAACGTAGGATAATTTTGCATTATTTTATAATGTAAATAAAAAGGGGATTTACACTGTAGGAAAATAACATTATTTATAATGTTAATACAAAAGAATGATATCGTAGGAGGAATTGACATTATTTATAATGTTAATAAAAAGAGAATTGACCGTAGGATAAGTTACGTTATTTTATAATGTAATTTAAAGAAATTTAGACCGCATGACATGAATTACATTTATTTATGTAATTTATAAATGAAATTAGACCACACGACATAAATTACATTTATTTATGTAATTTATGAATGAATGAAGCCCGCATAATATAAAATACATTTTTATATGTATTTTATGAATGAATTAAGACCTCATAAAATAAATTACATTTTTATATGTATTTTATGAGTGAATTAACATCGCATGAAATAAAATACATTTGTATATGCATTTTATGAATGAATTAAGACATCATAAAATAAATTACATTTTTATATGTATTTTATGAGTGAATTAACATCGCATGAAATAAAATACATCTGTATATGCATTTTATGAATGAATTAAGATCGCATGAAATAAATTACATTTTATTATATAATTTATGAATGAAATTAGTCTGCATAAAGTAAATTACATTTTTATATGTAATTTATGAATGAATTTTCATCGTATGAAATAAATTACATATTATTATGTAAATTATGAATGAATTTAACCCACATGAATGAAATTCCATTTTTTTCTATGAAATGAATGTATGGGTTTACTTTGTAAATAAAGATGACATTTTTATAATGTAAACAAGAAGTAGGATTCACATTGTAAATAAAATTTATACTTTTATATGTAATTAAGAACAATGAATTAGAAATTACATTTTACATGTAAGAAGGAATTGGACGATGAAATATAATTTACATTTTACCATAAATTAAAGAAATTAAAAGAATCAAAAAGGAAGAATTTATCATTCAAGTATGATTTGCATTTCTCTGTAAATGAAGGGATAAAAGGATAAAGAAGGAAAATATACTTAAGAATAAAGAGTTAACGGGTTACGTTTATATATATATATATATATATATATATATATATATATATATATATATAATTAGAATTAAACGAATCGAGCGCGGTATTTTGCGTTTTAAAATTATATCTTTAAATGACAATACAAGAAGATCCGACCGTCGGATTTTCCTGAAACTGAAACCGCTAGGACCGTCTTGGAAAAATCTTTCCAACGATATATAATACGTCAAAATCCAACGGTTAGATTTTGAGATATGTGAAAATCAAAATTGATTGAAATAGCACCAAAATCGACATTGACCTGAATCGTCGTTGATTAACGATTTAATTATTTTTAATTAAATAAAATAGGAAATAATCGTTATAAATTAGAAATAATGATAAGGAAGAGTTTTCAATATATATATATATATATATATATATATATATATACGAAGATTATTTGGAAAGGCCGAGTTAATCTCATTCCAAATAATCAAAACGACGATGAAGATCGAAGTAAGAAGACGACGCATGAGGACCGTAAATCTTCCATCGAATGGACAGCGATCGAGACCCTGAATTGACTTGCTACCAATTCGTGGGTCAAGGTCATTGCCCAGACGTACGTGTTGGTTTCACGGATTTGACTTTCGTTCAGACCCAGAGCATAAGTTTAAATGGATGGTGTGTCTGACATCGTACTTCGTTATATATCATATTGTTGATTTTCTGTTAATATATAAATATTGGTGGTGGAGAATTTATTCTCTACTTAACACCCATTTATGTATTGATGGAGAAGCAATGGTATGGTATGGAGTGACAGTGTGGCATACTAAGATGCAATGATCAAGGTTTCTTGTTGAAAAGCAGGCCTTGTGGGATGATCAAAGCATAGCCTATTTAGGCATAGCTTTGTGTATGACGTGACTTCACGAGCCTCACACACCGGCGGAGTCTAAAACGGGAGAAGAGAACGCAAGGAGTGCACACGTTTCTTTCTAGCTAGAGTGGTGTCAGGGACCTACCAGCGCTGGCATTTATTCATTGTAGTTGTTGGATTTTTCGAGGCCTCGGATTTATGCGGTCGCCATTGGTCGTATTGTAGGTCCAAAAGGACCGGGAAGCGTGTGTTCAGGCATAACTAATCCACAAAAGTAAGTGTGGACCGGCCCTGCAGCTATCCAAGGGTTGGACAGAGTACCAATCCTGGGGCATTGCTAGAGTGTCTCGAATCGGTAAGGATCTCCTCCCTAGCCTTGACTCAGATGGAAATCCAAATTCCAAATACGACCCTACGGTTTTGATTGTATTACTAGTATGGAGATATAGTAGGATGGGGTACTATGTTTCCTAGGATTGATACATTTACTTTGAAATGTTTTTATTATACACTAATAATAATATTAAATTTGTATTTGCCGTATTTAGCATGTTTAATCACCATAAGGGAAAACTCTATCCTCTGGTGTGCGTTGCATTGTGTGATGGGACTTGAGTCTTATGGTGATTCCATTTTTCTAAAAAGCATTGCGATGTTGTACGTTCTGACACTTTAAATTATGCGCGACAATCCATTGAGTAAACCCGTTCCGCATTAGCGGCGTGGTCTTTGGATTTGTCATATTATTATTACTAAACTAGTTATCAATTCTCATACCAGTCCCACGACTGACCCGTAGTTTGTTTCACCTTTTTGCAAACTCGGGTGCCCTCTTTTCTACACGGGCAGCCAAGTAAACAGGTTCATTCTTTGCTTGGAGTCTTATCTTGGAGTTGCTCATTATCTTTGCTTGGATTTGCTTTTGCGGAGAGATGATGACTTGGAGCTTTGAGGACAGCTATCATTTACTTCTATTGCATTTTTCTATCATTTACTTCTATTGCATTTTTCTATCTTTAAGTTCAGTCATTAGACTTGTTTCATTTCGTATTGCTTATTTTGGGAGTTGGAACTTATTTTCATTTCTGCAAACTTGATGTAATAATTTGGATTCTGTGACTGTTGGGATTCTGTGGTTTATGACATTATATTTCCGCTGCTATGATGTTATTATGCTATGGTTTTCCTCTCCTATATTGTATCAGTGATATGTATTGTTATATTTATGTTGTATTCCATATGATTATTCCTTACTTTCACGTGAGTGGAAGTTTGGGGTCATCACAGTTGGTATCAGAGCTTTGGTTAAACTTAGCTTTGGAATATAACATATTTATAGCAAATTCGTTTACATAGAATCACAATATTCTATAGCGAACATTTCATGTGATACATAATAGCCAGTCACTTTCGTCATCTTTTCATTCATCCTTCGATCTTTTCTATCTCTTAGAACCACCATTACAGTTGTTCTGACTCTTCCCTTGATCGTACAGAACTAACTAAAAATGGGTACTCGGGCCGCTAGAACTAGTAGAGCTGGAGCAAGGAGGCAAGACGCTACTGGAACTTAGGAGCTTTATTCCCAACGACACGGTTAAGAAGTTAGAAATTAAAACATTCTACGTTCTCTAGGTTAGTTCCTACTCTTCTATTTCTCTTTCCCTTTTCGAGGACGAAAAGTTCTTAAGTGGGGGAGATTGTAACAACCCTGTATTTTGGGGTAAATTTAAAATTTTATTTAAAGTGATTTTAATGAGTTTTGACTATTTAAAGTGATTTTAAAGTGATTTTATATAAATTCCATTCCAAGCCCGAAAGGATGCGGTAATTTCAATTTTTAATTTTGAACTTTGTGAAATTGTATAAAATTTGTTTCAAAATGAAATTGGATAAAACAAGAAATGTTAGGTTCGTATTACCAATATCTATGCAATGAATTTAAGAAATTAATATTTCAGATTATAATTTGTAATTTATGTCAAAATTAAAAAATTTAAAGGTCGCTGTAAGAATTTATATAATATAATATATATGGTCCAAAAATCTACTTTTCACATACGAAGGAATTTTAACTCGAAACCACTTCCATTGAGTCCGAAATGACGTTTCTGCATTTAAAAAGTATAAACATTTATATATTTGGAGTTTCGAAAATTATTTGTTTAAAAATGTATTTTTAATATAAAATATATAGCCATAGAAAATAGTGATTTTTTCAAACAGTGTCCGTTTCTGACAAAACCACTTTTGTTGGATTCGGAATATTAAATTATTGGTAGGTTTCAAATTTTAGAATTTTCCAAGCTAGTATGTGAGCGTGGCAAAAGAAACTGTGTTTTGTCAATTTCGGTCAAAATTAATTGACTGAAAAATAGCCATTTTTCAAAATGTCTCAGAATTCAACGAAATAAATTTTGTTGGATTCGTATCATCAAAACAAAGCTAAAAATGATTTTTTGGTAATTTTTAGAATTAAAATATAATTATAATTGATTTTTCAGTGTAAACGGGCAAATTTTTCACTTTAAAAATTCATTAAAAATTCATACGGGCTCAGAATTGAACAAAATTAATTTTCATAGGTCCACAGCATCAAAACATAGCTAAATATATTTTTCGAGAATTTTTGAAGTTAATTTGTGACCTCGGTGAATTTTCATGTACGGTATACATTAAAATATTAATAAAATAATATAATTATTCCAAAACTCATAATAAATTTCGTAATTGGGTCCTGTAACATGTTCCATTGCGTTCAGAAGGCCTCAAAACCTTAAGAACGACCGTAAGCAGGCCTAAATCGGAGTTCGGACCAAAACGGGCCTTAACGGGCTAATTAAATTATTAACTAATGATTAGGAAAACCTAATATAATATTATTTAAACCCGAATTTACTGTTCATCCGTCCCATACCTCATGTTTCAGCCGACATTTCTCACCAAAGAACCCATAGCCTCCGATTTTTCAAACTTCGATTTCTCATTCGTTTCTCAACGTAATTTAGCGTGTGAGTACTCATTTCGAAGCTCTTCCCGAACTCTTTCTTCTCCGATAAGAATCACCTCGAACCGTGCCTCGACGAAGCCGCCATACCCCCGTGAACAGCCGCTGGTCACGCCCCCCTAGGCCCCACCAGGCGCCGCCGAGCACCACCCCCCTCTGGCCGATCAAAGCCCTCTCTGAGTCGGTCCTTCTCCAACAAACGGCTCGTCGTTTCGTCAACTACAACTCCAGAAAATCGGATTTGAAGTTTTGAACAAATTCTGAAAATAAGGTATGCTTCAGGTTTTGCAACGCTTTTAAGCGTTGCTGCTGCAGTTGTTAAAAGTCAGAATTATTCAAACATTGATAACTAATGCGTATGAACCCCGAATCTGAAAATTTCAGATCCGACAGGACCGTGGCGACGAGTAGGCTTTGCTGAGACTGATTAGAGTGAATTCTGAATTTATTTGGCATTTTAAATTCTTATCCAATCAAGGTGAGAATTCATTTTAAGTTAAATTTAATTAGTTTAATTGTTATGTTTGCATTATGAGAAGTTGAAAATCAATAATGGATGTTATTATGGATTATAGATTTGGATTGCTTTGCGATGTTAGGATGCTAGATCTGAAACTTTAAGTGATTAGATATGTGAGAATTTATTTTTAATTTAATTTAATTAATTATTAATTCTTAGTGATTAAAGAATATCTCTTGATAAATCCGCTATGTATTAATATTTTGAATACGGATCCAAGTTGTTTATGTCCGTATGATGTTAGATTTATGAACCTAGATATTAGATCTGAATTCATTGACTAATTAAAATGATTATTTGTTAATTCATTTACATCATCCCTCGTTGATTTGTCATATGCCATCAAAAATATCACCTTGTGTAAAATTTGGATGTGAAGTGTTAGATCTATGCTGGTTGATTTATTTGATTTTCTTTTCTGTTGTTGATTGTGATGATTTATATTTTAGTATGCAAATCAAACATTTAGAATTTGCGATGATTTACATTTTACTATGTAAACCAAAGATTTGGCATTTACGATGATTTACAATTTAGTATGTAAATCAAAATTTTAGAATTTGCGATGATATACATTGTAGTATGTAAATTAAATGGTAGGTTTGGCGTTGACATGAATTTACATTTTATTTTGTAAATTCAATATTAAGATTTGGCGTTGACATGAAATTTACATTTTACTTTGTAAATTAAAAGTAGAATTTGGCGTTGACATAAAATTTACATTTTATTATGTAAATTAAAGTTAGAATTTAGCGATGACATGAAATTTTCATTTTTATTATGTAAATTATAAAGTGAAATTATACTGTATGTTAAAATTACATTTTTCTTGGTAATTAAAAGGTGAATTTACATCTGATGAATTAAATTATATTTTATTATGTAATTTATGAATGAATTTACACCGCATGTTAGAAATATTCATTTTTCTGTGTAATCAAAATGTGAATTTATGTTGTATGATAAAAACTACATTTTTTTTATGTAATTACAATAGAAGTTTGTATTGTATGATAAAAATTACATCGTTGTATGTAATCAGAGATGGGAATTTGGTGATGTAATTAAAATTTACATTTTTGTGTAATGTAAATAAAAGTGGGAATGTGTTATGTATAAAAATTTACTTTATTTAAGGTTAATGGTATAGAAATATTCGCCATAGGAAAATTTACATTTTTTTTTATGTAAATCCTATAGTAATTTTGATCGTAGGAAAATTTACACTTTAATGTAATTATTATAGTCATTCTTCTCCGTAGTAAACTTACATTATTTTTAGTGTAAATGTAAATATATAGGAATTCACCGTATGTTAAAATTTACATTTATTATTAATGTAATATGTATAAGAATTTCACCGTGTGGAAAAGTCCACCTTTTATTTAATAAATAAAATAAGAATGTGACATAGAATATAAATTTACATTTTTTGTTAATGTTAAAAATAAGAAATTTCATCGTATGAGAATTTAACATTTTTGTTAATGTTAAAAATAAGAAATTTCATCGTATGACAAATTTAACATTTTCGTTAATGTTAAAAATAAGAAAATACACTGTGTGTTAATTAACATTATTTTTAGTGTTAATTTAAAAGAAACTTCATCGTATGTTAATTAACATTATTTTAATGTTAATATCAGAATAATTCCACCGTAGGAAAATTTCACATTTTTATTAAAGTTAATATAAGGGAAATGGCACTATATGTACATTTTACATTATTTTATAATGTAATTATAAAAAGGATTTATACCGTAGGATATAGTTACATACTTTTAATGCATATTAAAATGAATATTTTCACCGTAGGATAAATGTACATTATTTTTACTGTACATAAAAAGAGGAATTTCACCGCATGATAAAAATTACATTTCTCTTTGTAGTTAAAAAGGGAATTTCACCGCATGATTAGAATTACATTTTTCTTTGTAATTAAAGATGTGAATTTCACTGCATAAAAAAAAAGTTTCATTTTCTATGTAAATGAAATATGAGTTTGCATTATATGTAAAGTTACATTATTTTAAATGTAAATGAAATAGAAATCTCACCCGTATGTAAAATTTGACATTATTTTACATGTAAATTTAGAGTAGAGTTTGCATGTAGATTAAAGATTACTTTTATTATAAAGAAGTAGAATGTACATGGTGAAATAAAATTTACATTTTATTTTATAGGGTAAGATATATAGAAATCCATCGTATGTTAAAATTTACATGTTTATAAATGTAAATAAAAAGGAATTTAACTGTAGGAAGATTTACATTATTTTTTATGAAATAAAAAGAAAGGACTTTACATTGTAATTAAAAAGTCAATTTTACATTGTAAAGAAAGAACGGATTTCACATTGTAATTAGAGAATGAAAATTTACATTTCCTTTAATGTAAATATACATGAGTTTCACCGTATGCCCATTTTACATTATTTTTAATGTAAATTTTTTAGTAATTACAACGTAGGATAATTTTGCATTATTTTATAATGTAAATAAAAAGGGGATTTACACTGTAGGAAAAATAACATTATTTATAATGTTAATACAAAAGAATGATATCGTAGGAGGAATTGACATTATTTATAATGTTAATAAAAAGAGAATTGACCGTAGGATAAGTTACGTTATTTTATAATGTAATTTAAAGAAATTTAGGCCGCATGACATGAATTACATTTATTTATGTAATTTATAAATGATATTAGACCACACGACATAAATTACATTTATTTATGTAATTTATGAATGAATGAAGCCCGCATAATATAAAATACATTTTTATATGTATTTTATGAATGAATTAAGACCTCATAAAATAAATTACATTTTTATATGTATTTTATGAGTGAATTAACATCGCATGAAATAAAATACATTTGTATATGCATTTTATGAATGAATTAAGACCTCATAAAATAAATTACATTTTTATATGTATTTTATGAGTGAATTAACATCGCATGAAATAAAATACATTTGTATATGCATTTTATGAATGAATTAAGATCGCATGAAATAAACTACATTTTATTATATAATTTATGAATGAAATTAGTCTGCATAAAGTAAATTACATTTTTATATGTAATTTATGAATGAATTTTCATCGTATGAAATAAATTACATATTATTATGTAAATTATGAATGAATTTAACCCACATGAATGAAATTCCATTTTTTTCTATGAAATGAATGTATGGGTTTACTTTGTAAATAAAGATTACATTTTTATAATGTAAACAAGAAGTAGGATTCACATTGTAAATAAAATTTATACTTTTATATGTAATTAAGAACAATGAATTAGAAATTACATTTTACATGTAAGAAGGAATTGGACGATGAAATATAATTTACATTTTACCGTAAATTAAAGAAATTAAAAGAATCAAAAAGGAAGAATTCATCATTCAAGTATGATTTGCATTTCTCTGTAAATGAAGGGATAAAAGGATAAAGAAGGAAAATATACTTAAGAATAAAGAGTTAACGGGTTACGTTTATATATATATATATATATATATATATATATATAATTAGAATTAAACGAATCGAGCGCGGTATTTCGCGTTTTAAAATTATATCTTTAAATGACAATACAAGAAGATCCGACCGTCGGATTTTCCTGAAACTGAAACCGCTAGGACCGTCTTGGAAAAATCTTTCCAACGATATATAATACGTCAAAATCCAACGGTTAGATTTTGAGATATGTGAAAATCAAAATTGATTGAAATAGCACCAAAATCGACATTGACCAGAATCGTCGTTGATTAACGATTTATTTATTTTTAATTAAATAAAATAGGAAATAATCGTTATAAATTAGAAATAACGATAAGGAAGAGTTTTCAATATATATATATATATATATATATATATACGAAGATTATTTGGAAAGGCCGAGTTAATCTCATTCCAAATAATCAAAACGACGATGAAGATCGAAGTAAGAAGATGACGCATGAGGACCGTAAATCTTCCCTCGAATGGACAGCGATCGAGACCCTGAATTGACTTGCTACCAATTCGTGGGTCAAGGTCATTGCCCAGACGTACGTGTTGGTTTCACGGATTTGACTTTCGTTCAGACCCAGAGCATAAGTTTAAATGGATGGTGTGTCTGACATCGTACTTCGTTATATATCATATTGTTGATTTTCTGTTAATATATAAATATTGGTGGTGGAGAATTTATTCTCTACTTAACACCCATTTATGTATTGATGGAGAAGCAATGGTATGGTATGGAGTGACAGTGTGGCATACTAAGATGCAATGATCAAGGTTTCTTGTTGAAAAGCAGGCCTTGTGGGATGATCAAAGCATAGCCTGTTTAGGCATAGCTTTGTGTATGACGTGACTTCACGAGCCTCACACACCGGCGGAGTCTAAAACGGGAGAAGAGAACGCAAGGAGTGCACACGTTTCTTTCTAGCTAGAGTGGTGTCAGGGACCTACCAGCGCTGGCATTTATTCATTGTGGTTGTTGGATTTTTCGAGGCCTCGGATTTATGCGGTCGCCATTGGCCGTATTGTAGGTCCAAAAGGACTGGGAAGCGTGTGTTCAGGCATAACTAATCCACAAAAGTAAGCGTGGACCAGCCCTGCAGCTATCCAAGGGTTGGACAGAGTACCAATCCTGGGGCATTGCTAGAGTGTCTCGAATCGGTAAGGATCTCCTCCCTAGCCTTGACTCAGATGGAAATCCAAATTCCAAATACGACCCTACGGTTTTGATTGTATTACTAGTATGGAGATATAGTAGGATGGGGTACTATGTTTCCTAGGATTGATACATTTACTTTGAAATGTTTTTATTATACACTAATAATAATATTAAATTCGTATTTGCCGTATTTAGCATGTTTAATCACCATAAGGGAAAACTCTATCCTCTGGTGTGCGTTGCATTGTGTGATGGGACTTGAGTCTTATGGTGATTCCATTTTTCTAAAAAGCATTGCGATGTTGTACGTTCTGACACTTTAAATTATGCACGACAATCCATTGAGTAAACACGTTCCGCATTAGCGGCGTGGTCTTTGGATTTGTCATATTATTATTACTAAACTAGTTATGAATTCTCATACCAGTCCCACGACTGACCCGTAGTTTGTTTCACCTTTTTGCAAACTCGGGTGCCCTCTTTTCTACACGGGCAGCCAAGTAAACAGGTTCATTCTTTGCTTGGAGTCTTGTCTTGGAGTTGCTTATTATCTTTGCTTGGATTTGCTTTTGCGGAGAGATGATGACTTGGAGCTTTGAGGACAGCTATCATTTACTTCTATTGCATTTTTCTATCATTTACTTCTATTGCATTTTTCTATCTTTAAGTTCAGTCATTAGACTTGTTTCATTTCGTATTGCTTATTTTGGGAGTTGGAACTTATTTTCATTTCTGCAAACTTGATGTAATAATTTGGATTCTGTGACTGTTGGGATTCTGTGGTTTATGACATTATATTTCCGCTGCTATGATGTTATTATGCTATGGTTTTCCTCTGCTATATTGTATCAGTGATATGTATTGTTATATTTATGTTGTATTCCATATGATTATTCCTTACTTTCACATGAGTGGAAGTTTGGGGTCATCACACAACAGCTTTTCGGGGGAGTATTTAAATCGATGCTACCGATAACAGGTTTTTCCAACACGACATATGGGTACGACACCGTGTTACTTGTAGAGAGCATTGGCATTTGTTCATGGCCTTTGCTCCGCAAACCAAACTGCAAACTATGAGCTTTCCCACGAACATCATACATCAGAGATCCATTTTTGGGGTTGAGAGCTTGCACTTTATGCTCCATAGAATCAATTCCAAACTCTTGTTTCTGAAACGAACAAAAATCCAATTGTGTTGGTTCTGGCATTCTACAGCTCCTGTTTGCTTAGATAAGTTCATCACACTCTTCGGATTTCAGTAGTGATTCAGGTTTTGTAGTTTTCTGAGTAGTATAGTCAACCATATTCCACTTTTCAACGGTATTTTACTCCTTATGTACTGCTTCCAGTGGAGGAAAAGAAGACGAAGGTGCTTTTGTTTCTGATTTCTCGCCTAACTTTTTCATTAATGTGGTTATTTGGCTTGGCTGAATTGTCTCCGGTGACGTCACTAGATATTGATATAAAAAACTCAGCAATTTCTTTCTCATCATCGTTGAATTCTTCAGTCCTGTTCTGGAGCAATTTAGTTCCTTGAAAATCAAATGCTGATTCCGTTTTGAATCAGAAGAGGGAGGCTGCGTCCATTGGTACTTCCGTCTAGTACGAACTGACCGAAGTTTCTTCAGCACGAAAGGCGGGTCTCCTAAAACAAGTTCATCCAACACCTTTTCTTATACTTTGACTCTCTTTCCGATGCTGATGCCAATGGAATTCACTGTTGAACGAAGAGCATAATCATTATCTTGTTCGTTTGTACCGTTGCAGTTGTTATCCATATCTAACTTTATTGTCGATTATCTCTAAAATTCTCAGCTACAAGCGTCTACTCACTGATGACTGATATTTCAAATTTCAAGGAAAACTGGTATCCTCTCTCTCATAGAAACTCTTTTTCTTTCTACAATTTTTTTTTCTTCACTTAAACAATCAGAAATAGTGAATAAAATAACAAAAGGAGAGTGAAATGAATTCGCCAAAAAAATAGCTTCTAGCATCAGACAGGATTAAAGTCAAAGCCATTACCTTAAAACTAATTAGCACCGAATCACCTTACATAGAGAAAACATAAAATATTTTAAAAGTTACCATATAAGATTCTCTCAAGGCAAAAGGCTGTAGGAATCAGCAAAACAATGCTTCAAGTCAGATTGCCTATGTTATCAAAGCCCTCGCCTAGGCTCCAAAAAGCCCTAGACCCCAGTCTGGGGCTTTTTTATCTTTAAAGGCGCCTATGATGCATGAGGCGCCAAAAAAGCCCCAAAGGCGCCAAGGCACTCGCCTTGTGAAGCAACAAAAAAGCCCCAAAGGCGCTCGCCTTGTGAAGCGCCAAAAAAGCGCCTTTTTTGCAACATTTGAGTAGAAATTGAAAATTTCAGCATTTGGCTCAATAGGAGCCCAAAATCCAACATGCCAAGAAAATTATGCTTGTTTGATTGTTGATTTAGAACGTATTCTATAAAAAAAGGCTGCTTTTCTTTCGTCAACTAGTAGAAAAGAAAAACCATAAATTTCTTTCGTCGATTCATCCGAAAAAAAGTCTAGTTCATGGAAGGTTAAAACTCTGTTTAAGACTTTACGTAATGTTGCTTTTAATTTCTATATTTTAAGTATTTTATTGTTTGTAAACTTGAGTTGAATGACTTTGCACGTTCTTAGTTTGATTTATGTTAATCGTATGGTGTTTTTTACTTCTAATAATGCTTTTATATGCCCTTTCCAAAATAAAATTTTTATTTTATTGCATTTTCTAAATCAAGGTTTGAAAACTCGGTTTCGGTTTCGGTCATTTGAAAATTTACGAATTTCGGTCAGTTTCGCCGATTTCGGCGGTTTCGGTTTTTGTTTCGGTTTCGGTTCAGAAATCAAACTTTCAGCATATGTATTAGTATTCAGGCCCATACCAATTCTTAGCAGTTAAAAAATAACCCAAAGCCCATCCCCAAGTCAAGCCCATACAAATAATAACCCTAATTAGCAACCAGCAGCCACATCACGCAGCCAAATTACAGGAAAAAAAAAGCCAAATACGAAGCGGGAAAGGGCAGAAAGAAAAAAAAAACTTCCGCTTCTTCTTCTTCTTCTGAATTCGCGATTTCTTTTTTTACTGCTGCTCGATTTAGGGTTTTCCTTTTTCAAGTAATCTATGTTTTGTATTTTTTCTTCCGTTTCTTCTTCTTTTGAATTCGCGATTTCTTTTTTTACTGCTGCTCGATTTAGGGTTTTCCTTTTTCAAGTAATCTATGTTTTGTGTTTTTTCTTCCGTTTCTTCTTCTTCTTCTGAATTCGCGATTTCTTTTTTTACTGCTGCTCGATTTAGGGTTTTTTTTTTTAAAGCTTGTAGACCGGAATGAGATTTTGCTAGTGTTCCGTCTCGGTGAGTGTCGGGACCGAGACGAGTTGGACGAGATCTCGCTGTTTCGGACGAAATTTCAAACTATGTTCTAAATGCAGTTTTTTAGCCGAAAACTGAAAAAATATGCCATTCAAGGAGCCCAAAAAAGCTCTAGGCGCAAAAACGCCCTGGGCGAGGACCTGGGACTTTTTTGCCTTGACAACTGTGGATTGTACAAGAGCAGCAAAGACACCCATAAGCCTAGCGTGGTGCAGAAAATTTCCTCTATTGCAAAGCAATCTCCTAGGAGATGAAGGCTGGCACAGTGTATCGCACAACAACAAATTATAATCGGACCATAAATCAATTAAATCGAGCTTCTTCTATTTCAGGTTTTCAACAAATTGCATATTAACAAACTATGAAATCAATGATATAAGTTCTTCACTGGTCAAGACTTACGTTTGAACTACTAGTCAGCTAAGCAGTAAACAACGTTCTAGGTCCATGCAACGATGGTATCTGAAGTATTATTCAGCTTCCTCTTTGCGTTCTGAAACTATAATTATAACTACAGCAAATAAATCCTATTAGCATACTGTTATTATTTATCGATTATGCTACATACACACACACACATACATTTATACATATATCATATTATTATTTTATCTCACATGAATCAAAAAATAAATAAATGAAACTACTTGGAACATGTTATTTTTCACAGTTACTCTTGTACAACCCTACGCTTATCTGCCATATCATATTTTGGTTAAGATATAATTAATAGTCTAATAAGGAATAACAGGTTGAGAAAATTACCAGTCCGATGCACTGCCCAACCCAAAGGCAGTGATTATCAAATCGCTTCACACAATTATTGCCAATAAAACAATGAGAACAGCGCGACAGTCAATACAGCTAGTGCTCCTCTATACCCACCAACAACAAGCAGCTTCGTCGTTCCCACTTCTTGTGCCATTGGAAATGCAACTTCATCACTGTAGACACTCTTTTCACCCCGACCACCTGCCACAAACTCTATTTTTAGTGCAGAGACAAAATATAAAGACAAAATAAACAAATACTATGGGAAAACAAATGTATGAAATACTAATATATGTATGTAATTCTTTCTGAAGTGAACAATGATATTGTATAATCAATTAGTATTTTCAGATTTTATTGGTCTTTTTTAAGTATGAAAACAAAATTAAGTCAAATGAATTGAGACAAAGAAATAGAAAAATCGAAAACAAGTAAATATGTTAAAAATAACAAAGTTATCTTAAAGATAATTGGATAATATACAAACACAGTGTTGCTAGATTTTATAGAAATATATAAAATAGATTCAAATGAATAAAAAAAATCACAAATAGTGGTTGGATTTCCCTTTCTATTCATATGTCCTTTTGTCCATAGCAATACTCTTGTTATTTCTTGATCAGGATTTTCCTTATGCATACTTGTATATATAGGCAGAGATACACCAAATGTTACTAAAATTTAGACAATATATAGCACACAAAAATATCATAATGGTATAGTTGGTAAAAAAGAAAATTAACCAGTTTTTGCCCTAAACGTGCATATCCTAACCGACTCATCGTGCGTGGATGAGTATGCTTTTGTCGTACTTGCTTCATTATAATGTTTTTAATCTATGTTAAAATATACAATAGAGATTTCTAAGAGAAGAGTACATATGAATTAATCGTCAGTACAAAGTTTAAAGCAAATAATACTAAACAAGCATGTGTAACAGAAATAACAATGAGCACTATGCTAGTTGTAGCATAGTTGTATAATTAATTAGACGCTGAAAGAACATATGAAACGAAATATTAAAATGTGTATATATTCTAAAATTTTGAAATACTACATATATCATGGAAGGCGACATTTTTGAAATACTGCATATATCATGCAAGGCAGTTGTTTATTCTTTGGTAACTTTGGTGTAATGTTAGAGATCTAGTATCGAACTAGAAACATTAAAGATATTAATACAACTTACTCAGAATTTCACAGAAGTCCTTTTTTGTATAAATTCACTCCATTGTTTGTCCGTCAGGTTCTCAGGCTTCAACCCAGCAATTTTTTCCAACTTTTTTTTTTTTTTTTTTTTTTGCTTCTTCCAACTTCAATGGTTTTTCTACAGCAGTGCCTACTAGACATCTGTACCCTCTTAAGGAGCTTGCCATCTTTTTAATAACATATTTCTTATGTGTGTCATCTAGATTGTACCGCAGCTGGAAAAAAATTGTTTCTAAAATTAAAAAACTGAATAAATTTCATACTTAAATTTGAAGTATCTAGTGGCAATATTACCAATACAAGCATCCAAAGGTTCTCCTTTTCGGTGTTGTCAACATCTCTCCAACCATAAAAAATTATTGAAATTTTATTACGGACTAAAGCACCTATTAAAGATGCTAAAGCAATAGAAGCATCGTTTATAGGCCGCCCTCTCTCGTTAACAACTACGTCTATCTTCATATTTGGATCATTTCGTATCCCAAGTTCTTTCAACTGTGTCATACCTTGTTTCTTTCTTTTTGGTTTAAGAGGATTGCCACTGTTATTACTAGAGCTATCCTCTTTAAGTCGAACATTTGCGAGGCAATGAGATTCATGCGGATGCGAAGAAATAGTAGGTGGTGAAGAGTGTGGTGGAGACGAAGGGTGTGGTGGAGATGGAGGAGGTACATGAGTAGACGATGGTTCAGATGAAGAGTGTGGTGGAGAAGAAGGAGGAGGTACATGTGTAGACGATGGTTGATATCTTTTTGAACATTTCCCATACTTTCAGATTTCTAAAATTTAATAATATAAATTTTCAGTGTTATGTTTGATAGCATGTTTAATTAATAGAAAGCAACAAAAGCAAACATTATGGAAAATAATTATAATTTTAGCAAATAGTATCGAAAAGTAATCTGAATTAAGTCATTTAACTTGAAAAAAGATGACCATTGCACATTCATTTAACAAAATGTTCCAAAAATTTACTTATATTATCGATCGTTATACGAGGTCAATGACAGAAATCAGTAATACATGACTCAGAAATGATTATAGTACTTTAAAACGTCTACATCAAATACCTTTGAACAACATGATGGTATATTTTTATAATATGTCTACATCCTATTTTATAACAAAAATTGCCCTCTGCTATATCAATTATACTCTGCAAGCTATTGGTGCAAGAAAAATAAATACTGGTTTCATGAAAAAGTAGTAGTAGTTTAAATTTATTTCATGTTACAAAATATACACAATATGCACATGAGAAACCCAACTGCATCATAAAATAGAAGCATATTGTGAGTCAGTTTGGGAATTCTAACAAGGGCTTAGGTCTCTATTAGTCTTATGTAGATCTACCATCGACATAAACATCAAATATTTTCGTAAAATAAGAATTTTACCACTAAGATTGAAGCCTATAAACTAAGTTTGATCCTACTCCATATGTTTCATTCAACCTGCGCAAAATATCAAGAAAATGAATGCTATAACTATAAATTAAAGATTTGCAGTAATAGATATCCAAAAATAAAGCTAAATAATTCAATAGTTCAGGAAGTTAACAAACTTCAAAAGAGAAAGATGAAGAGACCTTGATTTTTCTTTCGTATTGACTAAAACCTACTTACCGAACTTGAAAAATAAAGCTATTGAGCTTACGGTTCTCTGAGGTTGCCCAACTCTTATACAGCTTACTGCCGCGAATCTTGAAGTAGTGCGGAGATGACGTGGTGATCGAACTTTTGAGGGAGGAAAAAATTACTCTCCCGCGCGACGAGTTATATACGGGGTAGTGGAAAAGGGAAAAGGAGGTAAAGGCGGTAGGGTTTTCCATTATTACCGCCATTGAGGGAAAAATGATAAGACCGACTTATAATAGCCCCCTTTATTCTTACGCAGTGCGTTATTCATAAACAGTGGTTTGACAAGGTAAAGTGCAATAGTGCATTGACAATTAATTAAACTTAGATATTTGATTAAAAAATTATCTGTTAAAATTGGTGACCAACTAAACAATTAAACATATGAACCGACGCTATATTTCTCCTGAATAAAAGGGCAATTTTTATGTATCAAAGTTGAAAAGATTAATTTTTGAATGATTATTTATATACTCGTTTTTTCGGCGTAGATGACTGTTTGTTTTGAATATTTGAAAACATAATAAAAAATGATCAAATGATTTTATTTTCGAGCAGAAATTAGTTGATTGCATTACAAATAATATGTGTAAGTCATTTAGTAAGGAAAAGAGTTATTACTAGCCTTTTGATTAGGCCGTTACTCATTCAACTTTGACATCTGGATCATTCATGGCTCGAGCACGGATTCGTATGAGTTTGAACTAAACATCGGAATCGACATTCGCTTGGGAATTAGAAAATGACTCAACTCGGATTGATCGCCTCCGGATATCATCCAATCACTAAGAGATAGCCTGATCGGCTCACTGAATCATTCCATATTCCTTCGATTGATTGCGTGTGGGATCATATTGAAGGCCTAAGCATGATTGACAAACGCTGATTACCTAGAAATCAAGAATCAGACCGATTTGGCACTTGCCCGATAATTTGGTAAGTCCAGATTGATGCTCCTAGAAAATGATGATCGGCACGACTTGATCACTCAAAGCTGATGGACCGTTACGTGGAAATCATCTCAGAAATTTGGTCCAATTGCATTGGAAATAATGATAGGTGAAATTCAAAAAAATAGCCCGATCACCCACAAATAGATGATCGACATGACATTGATCACTCAAAAATACGATATCGGGTCATAGATGAACTCACCCAATCACGTCGAGGACTCGGATCAACTTTTGGATAAAAGTAATTAATCACCTCAGAAATAGCTGATCCTAAATATTAACATCCTAAAATTTAATTTAAAACCATTATAAATTCAAATATTATATTACATTAAATTTAAAATTTTAAATGGTTGAAACTTATGAGATGTTATAAGTTGACTCAAAAGGTCAGATAATAAAGTAATGATGATCCTTTGCAAAAAATTGTAATAACCATTAAATTTATTAAGTTTGATGCACTTTATAATACCAATTTTTTTATTAAATATAAAATATTTTGCAATATCAATAAAACACTTTGTGTTACAAAAATTACAACATCGATTCAACATTGTTAACAATACTGTTTTTATAATGTTAATAGTCTGTTGTCACTATTAATATGATTAACAATACAATATAAAAATTATAAAACATACTGATGACAATGTTAATAATGTATTATTGAAATATAAGAAATAATAATACCAACCAAAAGTTATTAAATATAGTGTTGTTAGCAACTTAAAATAAACGTTGTTCTAAATGTGAGTTATGTTAACACTACGTAGATGTTATAAAATAAAATAATTAACCTAATCTAAAAAATAAATATTGTTGAAAACTATAAATTTACAATGTTAAACAAATGTTGTTAATTTCCGTATTCCAATAACATGGGAAATAAGTTATAAAACAAAAAATATAATACAACGTAAAAGAGTCATTGTCAAAAATTACTTTCTACAATGGTTTAAACAAACATTGTAGAATTTTTTTATTTACAACTTTTGTACGTTTTTCAGAAGAATATATTACAACGTTTTTCTTAACAAATATTGCGAAATATCTACCTTTTTTACAACACTTTGATGAATTGTTGCAGAACCAGTGTTGTAAAATGGTATTGTTGTTGTAGCGTAAATTTATGCGTAGAATTTATGCTCTTTCTACGCAAAACATTTGTGGTCCATTCTCAAAGGGTAGTTAATTCTTAGCTTAATACTTTTACTCACTTTACAGCATTATTTTTCAGTTTGTAAAATACAAAATTAAGGGTTAAAGTATACATGGTTTAAGCATTGTTCAAAAAACTTGTAACTGTACAAATTTGAAAATCAAGATAAAACGTCACCTTAGCAGGTTTTAAATTTAATTAAGAAATTTGAAACATAGTTAAGTTTTTAAAACTGACATTTTCAAAAATAAGATAACCATAACTGACTTTCCCATGGATAGAATATTGTAGTAACAATTAATCCTTAAACATTCTCATAATTTTGGATACATCCAAGCTGCATGTAAACCCAATCAAAAACAACTAAACAACAATGAAAATGTTAATGGTTGAAAAAAAAGACAATTTATAGAAAAATAAATATGAAGCACGCTAAATGCCAAATAGTGTGTGAAATATTCTATTAATAAAACTTACTAATTACCTTTTAATATAGTTTTCATTAATAAAATGAATTCTAACTAATGATGTCCCGTAAATGTTTGGGGTATTTTATTGTCAATGTTGCGGTAACACTGCGACAATGAAAACCTGCAAAGCTAGCATTATTTATCAGCTGTAAATGAAAAGCACCAATATTGTCATTATCAAAAAGATAGCAAATTTGCTAAGGTTCGATTGAATGGTAATATCTTATCAAGTATGAATGGTTTAGCATATAACTACAGTTAATAGGCAATGCATAAATGTTTGCTTTAGAAATAGCAAATTTCCATGCATTTTTTTCAAATGGTTGAGATAAATCATATAAATATGCGGTCCGAAACTTGCATAAACAGTGCAAATAAACTTGCATGGAGCTAAATTTAAAGTGATCACAAATTTAAAACAGTGCAAAGAAAGCAATGCATGTTAAAAAAATACATAGAACTAAATTTGCAGGCAAAGCATTTAACAAACTTGCATACAAGCACTCATTTACAGAGGTGCTAAATAACATACTTTGGCCTCTTTAACTGATAGTGTTAGAGAATCACCAAAAATATGTAACAGATTAGGTTTGAATTTATTATTTGTACTTCTCTGTTTATGTTGTTAACTCACTCAAAAATATGCAGTCAATGACGAAGTGCCTAAAGTGTTCATGTTAAAGAGAATCTTTCAACTTAGTACATGTTTTTTATGTATTTCTCTTTAAATATGTACATGTTAAAGAGATTCAAATCAAGAAAGATATTATAGCAGCATGTCAAAAATAAAACATACATGGTAGCAGTTTAAAGCTTTTTTTACCAAATTTAGCGCTTTCCAAAAATATCAACGAATCTTCCTCCATTTTGAGCCTTCTCGAGAGTTTCTACCCTTCTGACAAGATCGGCAAAGTTCTGCTTCATTTTTTCATTAAATTTGTTTTGCTCGGCAAATTTGTGGCCCAGCTCCTCAAATTTGCGTTCCGTCGCCTGACGCACATCTTAATGTTTCATATGCCCTTCTTCGCTAGAACTGTATAGCCTCTAATACAAAATAAAGTACACATCATTGAAGCACAAGATATTCAGCTGAACAAGTAAACACGGGTATACCTCAAGCTCATTTTTATATAACTCAACTTTTCCGATTACTTCAGCCTGCCATTCGTGGGTCTGGTACCAACACACAGCGCCTCCGACCTAAATAAAGCAAAACATAATCAGTATACTAAAATAGGAATAATTATTTTTAAAGAGTATTATCTAGATTACCAATGCGACAGTTGTCCCGCAAATGAGTTTAGATAATCTCGGAATGACTTCCGCTTCAATAACAGCTGCAGGTCTAATAGCTTCGTGTGGAAGGCATTCCGAGATTATCTAAACTCATTTGCGGGACAACTGTCGCATTGGTAATATAGATAATACTCTTTAAAATAATTATTCCTATTTTGGTATACTGATTATGTTTTGCTTTATTTAGGTCGGAGGCGCTGTGTGTTGGTACTAGACCCACGAATGGCAGGCTGAAGTAATCGGAAAAGTTGAGTTATATAAAAATGAGCTTGAGGAATACCCGTGTTTACTTGTTCAGCTGAATATCTTGTGCTTCAATAATGTGTACTTTATTTTGTATTAGAGGCTATACAGTTCTAGCGAAAAAAGGCATAGGAAACATGAAGATGTGCGTCAGGCGACGGAACGCAAATTTGAGGAGCTAGACCACAAATTTGCTGAGCAGAACAAACTTAATGAAAAAATGAACCAGATCTTTGCCGATCTTGTCAGAAGGGTAGAAACTCTCGAGAAGGCTCAGAATGGAGGAAGATTCCTTGATATTTTTGGAAAGCGCTAAATTTGGTAAAAAAAAAGCTTCAAACTACTACCATGTATGTTCTATTTTTGACATGCTGTTATAATATCTTCCTTGATTTGAATCTCTTTAACATGTACATATTTAAAGAGAAATACTTAAAAAAAACATGTACTAAGTTGAAAGATTCTCATTAACATGAACACTTTAGGCACTTCGTCATTGACTGCATATTTTTGAGTAAATTAACAACATAAACTGAAGGACAAATAATAAATTCAAACCCAATCTGTTACATATTTTTGGTGATTCTCTACCACTATCAGTTAAAGAGGCCAAAATTTGTTATTTAGCACCTCTGTAAGTGAGTGCTTGTATGTAAGTTTGTTAAATGCTTTACCTGCAAATTTAATTCCATGTATTTTTTTTTAACATGCATTGCTTTAACTGTTTTAAGTTTGGGACCACGTTAAGTTTAGCTCCATGCAAGTTTATTTGCACTGTTTATGCAAGTTTGGGACCGCATATTTATATGACTTATCTCAACAATTTGAAAAATGGAAATTTACTATTTCTAAAGCAAACATTTATGCATTGTCCATTAACTGTAGTTATATGCTAAACCATTCATACTTGATAAGATATTACCATCCAATTGAACCTTAGCAAATTTGCAACCTTCTTGATAATGACAATGTCGGTGCTTTTCATTTACAACTGATAAAAAATGCTAGTTTTGCAGGTTTTCATTGTCGTAGTGTTACCGCAACATTGACAACAAAATACCCCAAACATTTATGGGACATCATTAGTTAAAATTCATTTTATTAATGAAAATAATATTAAAAAGTATTTAGTAAGTTTTATTAATAGAATATTTCACATATTATTTGGCATTTAGCATGCTTCATATTTATTTTTCTATAAATATTCTTTTTTTTTCAACCATTAGTATTTAGTATTTTCATGTTGTTTAGTTGTTTTTGATTGGGTTTACATGCAGCTCGTATGTATCCAAAATTATGAGAATGTTTAAGGATTAATTGTTACTACAATATTCTATGCATGGGAAAGTCAGTTATGGTTATCTTATTTTTGAAAATGTCAGTTATAAAAACTTAACTATGTTTCAAATTTCTTAATTAAATTTAAAACCTGCTAAGGTGACGTTTTATCTTGATTTTCAAATTTATACAATTTGTACAGTGTACAGGTTTTTTGAACAATGCTTAAGCCATGCATACTTTAACCCTTAATTTTGTATTTTACAAACTGAAAAATAATGCTGTAAAGTGAGTAAAAGTATTAAGCAAAGAATTAACTACCCTTTGAGAATGGACAGCAAATGTTTTGCGTAGAAAGAGCATAAATTTAGGGGGCACTAAAAAATTGATATTAGCAATGAACTGACAGAAAAAGAAGTGTAAAATCTAGATTATTTCTTAGACAGTTTTGTGTTGGTTGGGTAAGATGGTAATTTTTGTGATAAGAATCAAAATGCCTTGGCCTTTTAATCTGCCCATGATTTTTTTGACCAGTCATAGCGTAACATAACTTGATTTGCATTACACCACCATCTATAATGATATAACTGATGCAAAATTTTGTTTTCCACCGATATATAACTGAGTTTTGAAGATTATATATAAATACAAACCACAAATGCTTATTGCTTCCTAAACTGACTTTGTTTCGAATTTCAAGTTTACGGCTTAATTCCTAATTTGCTTTGATTGTATTTAGATCTTCGTTTTTTTGGTCCACTGGATTCAAAATCTTTCTTGGCCTTTTATGTACGAAGTTTGTCCCTACTAATGATTTTGATGGATGAAACGTACGCTATGACCAAATGTCAAACCTCGGGGGAGCAACTATAATAACCTTAAGGCTAACACTTAATGATTTCCCTCACACTTATGTCATACTTCGTGTTCCTCACCCATTATATATATATATATATATATATATATATATATATATATATATGGCTAACACATCTTGCTTATATGCAAGCTTTCTCTTAATCCTAATGTTTTTCCATTAGGTTGATTTCTAAATTCTTTTCTTCTTTTCCAAAAAACTATATGAAATAATTTTTTCTCAATTATTGCTATTTCTTGAGATATTTACTAAATTTGTTGCTTATTGGATTTAAAGAGCCCAAAAAATTGGATTACTAAGCAATTTTTTTTCGCTGTCTGATATCATTTTCTCAGTTGTTGTAACACCCCACGTCCGTTAGTGTCACTCACAAAGGGAATGCACTAAGTTCTGTGGAGCATTTTGGGTAAAAGATGCAGATAAATTACAAGACAGACAAATTATTAAACAGTGGAAAATAGAACTTTGCTTTATTGATAATTTAGTCTGTACAAGATTCTTTTACAATATCAGAGTATCATCTGTCTTTATAAAATAAAGAAGCATGAAAATACATTTATATATTCCCCAATGTAGCAAGAGCCAGCCATAGCATCTGGAAGAGAATCCAAAGACAACTTCGTCGAATCTTCAAGCTGGGAAAGAGCAACGGTCCAGTCTAATCCTGAGTTATACTATTCCCTCCTCAACTACCTGGGGGGGGGGAAACGGAAGAAAAGAAGACGAAAGAAAAACAGAGTCAGACATAAAGCCTGAGTAAGTTCAGTAACTTCTAGCATGTGAACATGGAAAAACAAAACGACATGAATTAACCGAATACAAGATTAGACAAGGTAGTCACAAGATATGCTAAGATGACTGGATACGCTCTAATACTTTCGCAGCTTCGCTATTTCCTTGTTATACTGGTTTCTATATCTCTGCACCACCTAACTAGTGTTCAACTAGTAACGATAACGTGATCCCAACCCCTGTAGTTTCCATTGTCTTCAGGCATACATTTATTATTTATTACCTAGATCTAATCTAGGGTTTTCTATCAAGTGCTTCTTAGATTTAACTATAGTTTTACGCTATCTGCTGAACGCTTTTCGAGTTCAGGGTTTATGCCACCTAGTCCAACTAGGGATTACGCTACCTGTCGAACAATGCCCCCAAGTCTAGGACACACTACCTAGAGTGGTATATGCTCCTAGGCTTCCCCACGCATGTATCGCGAATCGTTATCGCTTGTCTAGATGCACATGTCCTGTAATGTGCGATCCGAGTCCTATGACAGGGCAAATCAAGGAATACAGAACTCGGTCGGGAGCTTTCGGATATCTGCCGATGCAAATGCTAAGGTCTATTTTTATTCCAGTGGCTATGGTCCCACTTGACCCCTCCCTCAACTAATGAAAGGCACACCTTGTAAAATGAGAACTATACGCCGGCCCCCGGTGCCCCACTATCCTATGGCCATCCGCAACCATAACTAGATAGCAAGTATATGGTCTTTTGGAGTTCTCCGCCTTTCCGCTTCACGTATCTCGATTGACTCAAGATGGATGGTAGACGACGAGTTGCTATCACAGGGCTACCGTCTTCTCGCCGAATCACGCTGGTCCATCCTAGTCTTTAGGTTGCCACATATATATATTGCAACCAAGGCATACCCTCGGTTCTTCAAACGCAGACCTTAACCTCTGTGAGCCCAGGATGATCATCTGCAGCCTCACAGAGGGATACCAAGAGTACACTCACGTCCCCCCGAACCCTCGGGCTTCGTAACCCAATTCGTTGGAGCCTTCTTAAAACCATATGGATGTCCGCTCCTTCGTGTTATACTAAGAATTACTACTTAGTTCTACTAACTAAGGTTTACCACTTAGTTTCCAAATTCCTTGTTTTCTTAACTAAGTTTACTACTTAGTCCCTTTTTCAACTGAGGTTTACTGTTTAGTTTTCTTTCTCGCCAGGTTGGGTTGGTTAAGTGTCTTTAGTCGATTGAAGCTATCTTAACCCTCTTCCCTTATCCTATTACACTGGTTAAGTGTTATCCCTTTATGCTTTTTACTTAACCCTATTCATTTATCATATTCTGATGGTTAAGCATTCAAGTTTACTTAACCCTATGGTCTAGTCCAGCTAACATATTAATTTGGCTAAGTGTATAACTTAACCCCAACCTCTAGTCTAATTAACATGTTAAATTGGCTAAGTGTATTAACTTTACTTAACCCCACCTTCTAGTCTAGTCAACATGTTAATTTGGCTAAGTATTCCCATGGACTTAATCCTCCCATTCTAGCTTTAACTGTGCTAAGTTGGCTAAGTGTTCCTTAACCTTCCCATTCTAGCTTTAATTAATAAATTAAAGCCGCAACCTCTCACATTAGACAGATATTGCTGCAGTTACTGGATGTGCCGGTCGGTTCCGGGCAGGTTTACACCGCAACTCAGTCTAACCTCGGGTTAGGCATATTCATGTTTTCTAAGTTCAAAGGGTTTTTGATTAATTTCCAAATCTGGTCTTGAAAACAACCATCCCGTCCTTCGGATCAGTTAGGGATAGCCAGGGAGGGCAGGAAACTTGTATTTTCCAAACCCAAGCCTAGACACTATCCTCTCTGTCACCCTAGAACCTTCTGGTCTATGTGTTATAAAAAGGGGTGTTATCAAAATACTTTTCTTTTGTTTATAAATTGTTAACAATTTATTTCAAAAGCCCATTTCCACTTTTTAGACAAATTTGGCCTATATTTATTTGTCAAGCCTACTAGTATACTCATATTCTAGGCCCAAGTCCTAACCCAACATGCAGTTTAAGCCATTTCCTATTTCATTGCTGAAACTAGATTAAATATCCTAGTTTATAATTTATGGCCAAAATTTAACCAAGTTACATATTTTGTGGTAAATGAACAATTTAACATTTATGACGAATTCTATAAGTAAATTACTCCTAATTTACTGATTTCATTACTACTCTTTTAATGTACATTGTCATATTTATTATTATGGCCCATTCTCTCTTATTTATCATATTTATACTTTTTGGTATGTAAATTATACCAAGTTTAGTGTCGCTAACCATAATTTATTCTAAACATGACAGTTGCTCACAATTATGAATAAATTCAAAATTGTAATAATATACTTATTCCAAATCAACCTTAATTAACCCAATCTTGGTTTAACATCCTAATTCACAATTTATGGCAAAACTAGAATTATTTTTCTAGTTTACATTTTATGCCTAAAATTTAGCTTACTTACTAACGCTAAATTTAATATGTCAAAATCACATATTCCCTAATCCATGTCAAATTTCCCCGTTTTCATTTTAATATGCATGTCATAATACATATTCCAAATTATGCCAATTTCCAAGTTTGAACTACGTTCATATTCATTTCCATGTTTTTCCCCAAATCGCATTCCCACCGTTCGAATAATCGTGATTCAACCTAGATTATAAATAAATCTAGATTCGTAGATAAAAAAGGGAATGAATCAAAATGACAAGAAGGAATAATTGGCATAAAAAGGTTTGGATAACAATGTAGGTTCAAGAATATGGGTAGACCTAACTAAATAGGTAAATTCCCACTGTCTTAAAACCAAAGAATGGGCAAAATAGGTTCAAGAACATGGGTAGACCTAACTTAATAGGTAAATTCCCACTGTCTTAAAACCAAAGAAAAACCAAGGAACAGGTAGAATAAATAATTGGGTTTAGACCCAACTTCTCAATCACAAAACTAAAGCAATATTTACCTAATCATAAATCATGGATGTCAAAATCACAGTTGTCCTCATTATGTCATAAGTAATAGTTTATGTCCAAATCAAAGGTATAGGCCTAGTCAAGGAAATAATCCTTGTAGTCACAGTCACAGTCATAGGAAATGTCCATAGTCATATGCGATGTTCATAGTCCAAAAGGGAAAATAATTCCCATAGTCATAAGTCATTGTCATAGGCAATGTTTATATGTCCCAAAATCAAAGGCTTATGTCATAGTCCAAAGGCATATGCTTTCAAAGGCCACAGTTCTATAGTCATAGTCACGGTTACAGTCTTATTTGTCCTCGAATCATAACAGTTCTTAATTCAGTCCAAGAGTATAAACACAGATTCGAAGAGAGAGAGAGAGATTTGGCATATTCCTTTAATTTCATGTCACAAATAAAACAAAATATTCAGATCTAGAAATAACCAACTTACAGAAAATAGATCTAGAAAAGAAGGAAAGCATGGCTATGATTCGTGCGTCGTTGCTTGAAACTTGTTTGAGCTAGCCTTTGAATTCTTCACTTGAAACTTTGATTTGAATCCCTCCTTAAAAGTCTTTTAGCAGCATCCCCTCGTCTTGAATCATATTTTATTTTATTTATTTAAGAAAATTTAGAGGAGGGGAAGAAGCCATGAATCTTAGCAGCATAAGGACAGAAGAGAATTGGTGCAAAGAGAATGAAGACTAGGGCTGTTTATATAGCTGCTCAAGACCTTATCGTACACGCAGCGCTGAGTCAGCATTGAACCTAGTTAAGAAAATAGTCCAGGTACGTAGATGAATCTAGCCAAACCTTATCATACACGCAGTGCTGAGTCAGCATTGGGTCCCACAAGCTATTTTGGCGTAAAAGTTTGATTTTCAAACTTTTGAATTTCTGGAATTTATTTAACTGTTTTATTCACATGAAATATTCTTATATGTATACAATTCCTCTAACGACCATTTTACGCGTATATATATACGCACAACTTTCATTTTATTTTCAAAATTCAAATGATGTTGCCATATTTCATTGACTGTAGCCTTATCTTGAATTTTATCTTTCGTATACATATATTTTTGTATATATATATATATTTATTTCTCATATGTATATATATATATTTTCTTTATTTCCTTATACGTACGTTCTTATCCTTTCAAATTTTGAATTTGTATACGTACATATATTTGCATGTTTAGTTGGCCCTCTCTAAAACAATGATAAAAAATTATGCCGCCGCCGGGGTTCGAACCCCCGACCTCCATGCTACCAATCCAATGCCTTAACCAACTGAGCTACAGATGCTTTTGTTAATAAGTCTTAGAACAATAATAATTATTGTTCTCTCCTTACCTCTTTTTTTTCATGTTAGTTATAATATTTAAATTAAACAACTGCACGGATCTTTTTCTTTTAATTTTTCTTTTAAAAATTAATTATACTTTAATTTGAGAATCTTAATGTCACAGAATTACGGGGTGTTACATTCTCCCCCACTTAAAAGGATTTCGTCCCCGAAATCTTCAAGTTAGGAAGAATGTGTCCTACCATCCAATCACCCATCAACTCAACCATTCAATCACAAGCATTCATTGTCCTTAAAAGATTTCTAATGCTTTCATGTTCATGTGCATAGTGTGTGTATATGTCTCTATCTAATGCAAAATCAGGCGGTCTACTGATTCAGTTGACCTCCCTAATGCAAATCATGTTAGTGCCATGCGTCCAATCATGCATGCAAACATCCCTAGTCATGTAAATACTACATGCGTGCACAGCCATTCATCCATATGCAACGTCCATATGATATCATATCAAGTTCAACTTATAAACAAATGCATATATGTAAATGCAATATGAGAGCGTCCGAACTTGATCTAGTGCCTAATACGTATGCATATGCATCCACGAGCAACCATTTGCAACCACTTGCAACCATTCAACCATAACATGTTTCAAATACTTGTTTACATCCATTGGCTTCTACCTAAGGATCGCAGATACGACCTAGAGGATATACTTTGGAAAGAGAGAAACAACTACGCGTAAAGCTCCTAAACAGAGAAATCAAGGATGCACCCTTAAGGAAAAAAGGCATGTTGCTAGTATCTAGCCTTCTTGAGCTTTACTCCACTGTATCTTAACCAATTTATCTTCATGATTGTGAAGTTCCTAATCTCCATTTCCAAAATAAACAGATGTCAATCACGGCGCCAAGTATATGTACTAAGATGATTAGAGGCCTCCCTCTTGGCTTATCCATCACGCCATAACTATGAGAGTCAAAAGATCACTCCGTACTTTTTAGAGTACCTACCACAACTATTCATCTTTCACGCAAACCATCCAAACCGAACTCGACATTCCTCAAGTACAAGCCCCAAAGGCCTAAACCAATATCAGACAAGCATCCAAGGAATATCTTCTCCGAATTTAGACGATCTACGTGAGATGATATAAGCAAACTCGATAGCTATCCTCAAATCCCTACTAACCAAAAACTGGTCGGACCACCAATTGGATTTAAGACTCTAGTGGGATCTTTCTACTATACACGTACTATGGTGCAGAGACTCAACTATGGAAGTGGGTATGAACAATTAAGAAGCGCTGGAACCTAAGGAAATAGTACGAACAGAAAACTAGACTCTTCCAACCGGACCACCTTTCTCCTAGGTGCGCTTGGTGGCGAAAGCATGTACTTGTCCTTCTGAAAATCTCGTCCTCGTTCTTGCCCTTGTCCTTAAGTATATGTCCTATCATACCATAGTAAAGATACTTTCTCTTGTCTTAGGTTTTATAATCCCTTCCTCCTTCGTGAGCCAAGTCTACATCCATAATTTCCTCATCCTTGGGTCGTGCTCCTTTGCCAAACTTCCGCGTGTAACCATGTTGGCAAATCTCTCGAAAGTTGACTCTATCGCACGGAAAAACCCTATAAACTTGAAAGAAGACTGGCCGTAAGTGAAACAACTACGGCTATAGATGGAAGTCGGGCACTACTTTGCCCTTCGATGAGGTTACGTCCCAGAAAGCCAGGAGCCCCAGAGACTCAAGAAAGAAGGAGACAAGAATTCAAACAGAGGAAGAGGAGACAATGCGTATGGCTTTGGGGAATATGCCTTTAAAACAAATCCTTTCTTTTAAAAATGCTTCTTTAAAAACCTGTTGAAAATAATTTTTCAAATCTTTTATCTGATCCGGTAACCTTCAGCTCTGATACCACGTGTAACACCCCACGTCCGTTAGTGTCACTCACAAAGGGAATGCACTAAGTTCTGTGGAGCAATTTGGGTAAAAGATGCAGATAAATTACAAGACAGACAAATTATTAAACAGTGGAAAATAGAACTTTGCTTTATTGATAATTTAGTCTGTACAAGATTCTTTTACAATATCAGAGTATCATCTGTCTTTATAAAATAAAGAAGCATGAAAATACATTTATATATTCCCCAATGTAGCAAGAGCCAGCCATAGCATCTGGAAGAGAATCCAAAGACAACTTCGTCAAATCTTCAAGCTGGGAAAGAGCAACGGTCCAGTCTAATCCTGAGTTATACTATTCCCTCCTCAACTACCTGGGGGGGGGAACGGAAGAAAAGAAGACGAAAGAAAAACAGAGTCAGACATAAAGCCTGAGTAAGTTCAGTAACTTCTAGCATGTGAACATGGAAAAACAAAACGACATGAATTAACTGAATACAAGATTACACCATGACGATAAGGTCAACAAGATTAGACAAGGTAGTCACAAGATATGCTAAAATGACTGGATACGCTCTAATACTTTCGCAGCTTCGCTATTTCCTTGTTATACTGGTTTCTATATCTCTGCACCACCTAACTAGTGTTCAACTAGTAACGATAACGTGATCCCAACCCCTGTAGTTTCCATTGTCTTCAGGCATACATTTATTATTTATTACCTAGATCTAATCTAGGGTTTTCTATCAAGTGCTTCTTAGATTTAACTATAGTTTTACGCTATCTGCTGAACGCTTTTCGAGTTCAGGGTTTATGCCACCTAGTCCAACTAGGGATTACGCTACCTGTCGAACAATGCCCCCAAGTCTAGGACACACTACCTAGAGTGGTATATGCTCCTAGGCTTCCCCACGCATGTATCGCGAATCGTTATCGCTTGTCTAGATGCACATGTCCTGTAATGTGCGATCCGAGTCCTGTGACAGGGCAAATCAAGGAATACAGAACTCGGTCGGGAGCTTTCGGATATCTGCCGATGCAAATGCTAAGGTCTATTTTTATTCCAGTGGCTATGGTCCCACTTGACCCCTCGCTCAACTAATGAAAGGCACACCTTGTAAAATGAGAACTATACGCCGGCCCCCGGTGCCCCACTATCCTATGGCCATCCGCAACCATAACTAGATAGCAAGTATATGGTCTTTTGGAGTTCTCCGCCTTTCCGCTTCACGTATCTCGATTGACTCAAGATGGATGGTAGACGACGAGTTGCTATCACAGGGCTACCGTCTTCTCGCCGAATCACGCTGGTCCATCCTAGTCTTTAGGTTGCCACATATATATATTGCAAGCAAGGCATACCCTCGGTTCTTCTAACGCAGACCTTAACCTCTGTGAGCCCAGGATGATCATCTGCAGCCTCACAAAGGGATACCAAGAGTACCCTCACGTCCCCCCGAAGCCTCGGGCTTCGTAACCCAATTCGTTGGAGCCTTCTTAAAACCATATGGATGTCCGCTCCTTCGTGTTATACTAAGAATTACTACTTAGTTCTACTAACTAAGATTTACCACTTAGTTTCCAAATTCCTTGTTTTCTTAACTAAGTTTACTACTTAGTCCCTTTTTCAACTGAGGTTTACTATTTAGTTTTCTTTCTCGCCAGGTTGGGTTGGTTAAGTGTCTTTAGTCGATTGAAGCTATCTTAACCCTCTTCCCTTATCCTATTACACTGGTTAAGTGTTATCCCTTTATGCTTTTTACTTAACCCTATTCATTTATCATATTCTGATGGTTAAGCATTCAAGTTTACTTAACCCTATGGTCTAGTCCAGCTAACATATTAATTTGGCTAAGTGTATAACTTAACCCCAACCTCTAGTCTAATTAACATGTTAAATTGGCTAAGTGTATTAACTTTACTTAACCCCACCTTCTAGTCTAGTCAACATGTTAATTTGGCTAAGTATTCCCATGGACTTAATCCTCCCATTCTAGCTTTAACTGTGCTAAGTTGGCTAAGTGTTCCTTAACCTTCCCATTCTAGCTTTAATTAATAAATTAAAGCCGCAACCTCTCACATTAGACAGATATTGCTGCGGTTACTGGATGTGCCGGTCGGTTCCGGGCAGGTTTACACCGCAACTCAGTCTAACCTCGGGTTAGGCATATTCATGTTTTCTAAGTTCAAAGGGTTTTTGATTAATTTCCAAATCTGGTCTTGAAAACAACCATCCCGTCCTTCGGATCAGTTAGGGATAGCCAGGGAGGGCAGGAAACTTGTATTTTCCAAACCCAAGCCTAGACACTATCCTCTCTGTCACCCTAGAACCTTCTGGTCTATGTGTTATAAAAAGGGGTGTTATCAAAATACTTTTCTTTTGTTTATAAATTGTTAACAATTTATTTCAAAAGCCCATTTCCCCTTTTTAGACAAATTTGGCCTATATTTATTTGTCAAGCCTACTAGTATACTCATATTCTAGGCCCAAGTCCTAACCCAACATGCAGTTTAAGCCATTTCCTATTTCATTGCCGAAACTAGATTAAATATCCTAGTTTATAATTTATGGCCAAAATTTAACCAAGTTACATATTTTGTGGTAAATGAACAATTTAACATTTATGACGAATCCTATAAGTAAATTACTCCTAATTTACGGATTTCATTACTACTCTTTTAATGTACATTGTCATATTTATTATTATGGCCCATTCTCTCTTATTTATCATATTTATACTTTTTGGTATGTAAATTATACCAAGTTTAGTGTCGCTAACCATAATTTATTCTAAACATGACAATTGCTCACAATTATGAATAAATTCAAAATTGTGCTAATATACTTATTCCAAATCAACCTTAATTAACCCAATCTTGGTTTAACATCCTAATTCACAATTTATGGCAAAACTAGAATTATTTCTCTAGTTTACATTTTATGCCTAAAATTTAGCTTACTTACTAACGCTAAATTTAATATGTCAAAATCACATATTCCCTAATCCATGTCAAATTTCCCCGTTTTCATTTTAATATGCATGTCATAATACATATTCCAAATTATGCCAATTTCCAAGTTTGAACTACGTTCATATTCATTTCCATGTTTTTCCCCAAATCGCATTCCCACCGTTCGAATAATCGTGATTCAACCTAGATTATAAATAAATATAGATTCGTAGATAAAAAAGGGAATGAATCAAAATGACAAGAAGGAATAATTGGCATAAAAAGGTTTGGATAACAATGTAGGTTCAAGAATATGGGTAGACCTAACTAAATAGGTAAATTCCCACTGTCTTAAAACCAAAGAATGGGCAAAATAGGTTCAAGAACGTGGGTAGACCTAACTTAATAGGTAAATTCCCATTGTCTTAAAACCAAAGAAAAACCAAGGAACAGGTAGAATAAATAATTGGGTTTAGACCCAACTTCTCAATCACAAAACTAAAGCAATATTTACTTAATCATAAATCATGGATGTCAAAATCACAGTTGTCCTCATTATGTCATAAGTAATAGTTTATGTCCAAATCAAAGGTATAGGCCTAGTCAAGGAAATAATCCTTGTAGTCACAGTCACAGTCATAGGAAATGTCCATAGTCATATGCGATGTTCATAGTCAGAAAGGGAAAATAATTCCCATAGTCATAAGTCGTTGTCATAGGCAATGTTTATATGTCCCAAAATCAAAGGCTTATGTCATAGTCCAAAGGCATATGCTTTCAAAGGCCACAGTTCTATAGTCATAGTCACGGTTACAGTCTTATTTGTCCTCGAATCATAACAGTTCTTAATTCAGCCCAAGAGTATAAACACAGATTCGAAGAGAGAGAGAGAGAGATTTGGCATATTCCTTTATTCCTTTAATTTCATGTCACAAATAAAACAAAATATTCAGATCTAGAAATAACCAACTTACAGAAAATAGATCTAGAAAAGAAGGAAAGCATGGCTATGATTCGTGCGTCGTTGCTTGAAACTTGTTTGAGCTAGCCTTTGAATTCTTCACTTGAAACTTTGATTTGAATCCCTCCTTAAAAGTCTTTTAGCAGCATCTCCTCGTCTTGAATCATATTTTATTTTATTTATTTAAGAAAATTTAGAGGAGGGGAAGAATCCATGAATCTTAGCAGCATAAGGATAGAAGAGAATTGGTGCAAAGAGAATGAAGACTAGGGCTGTTTATATAGCTGCTCAAGGCCTTATCGTACACGCAGCGCTGAGTCAGCATTGAACCTAGTTAAGAAAATAGTCCAGGTACGTAGATGAATCTAGCCAAACCTTATCATACACGCAGTGCTGAGTCAGCATTGGGTCCCACAAGCTATTTTGGCGTAAAAGTTTGATTTTCAAACTTTTGAATTTCTGGAATTTATTTAACTGTTTTATTCACATGAAATATTCTTATATGTATACAATTCCTCTAACGACCATTTTACGCGTATATATATACGCACAACTTTCATTTTATTTTCAAAATTCAAATGATGTTGTCATATTTCATTGACTGTAGCCTTATCTTGAATTTTATCTTTCGTATACATATATTTTTTGTATATATATATATATATTTATTTATTTCTCATATGTATATATATATATTTTCTTTATTTCCTTATACGTACGTTCTTATCCTTTCAAATTTTGAATTTGTATACGTACATATATTTGCATGTTTAGTTGGCCCTCTCTAAAACAATGATAAAAAATTATGCCGCCGCCGGGGTTCGAACCCCCGACCTCCATGCTACCAATCCAATGCCTTAACCAACTGAGCTACAGAGGCTTTTGTTAATAAGTCTTAGAACAATAATAATTATTGTTCTCTCCTTACCTCTTTTTTTTCATGTTAGTTATAATACTTAAATTAAACAACTGCATGGATCTTTTTCTTTTAATTTTTCTTTTAAAAATTAATTATACTTTAATTTGAGAATCTTAATGTCACAGAATTACGGGGTGTTACAGTTGTTTACTCTAATAACATATTTTAACTATTTTTTCGAAAGACAAGCTGTTATTCATTCTCTTTGATTGAAATTATTGCATTTAACTTATTCAACAAATAATCCTCAGTTAAGATTTCAATAAGTAGAAGAGTTATATATGCAATCAATTGTTCAGTTAATAATGTTGCATTCATGGTTATTAAGTCACAAAGAACATTTAATGTTAGAAATGATGATAAATTAAGAATTGCATCAAGTAGTATAAGTTTTTAAGAAGTGAAGTTAGGAGGAATAAATGGTGGCTTAACAGCTGTTTTTAGCTATTAAAGGATAAATGATAACTTAACCGCTCTGCTTGAATTCCTTTTGCTCTTTTTTAATATTGAATTCAGCATTATATAGGATTACAGGTTGGAATTCCACCAGTCGTCCTTTTATGATCGTTTATTGAACATAGTGGCATGAGTGAGTAAGAGTTAGAAGGGAGATAACACTAACATGTGTTTTGGGACATCAAGACATCTAATGTAATATAATTAGTTGGTAATAGAAATAACGCAAATGGTGTATCATCACTATGTGTTGTAGTAACATCTTCAATTTGGTGTTTTGAATACACTAATGGTGTACAGGTTGTTTGGAAAAGTGCTATAACAAGTAGAGGCATGACCCCATGATTATATTTTTCAAAAAAAAAATAGTTTTTGTTGTAAAAAAAATCATGGAAAATTCACTAATTACGTTCTTAGTTGACATGTAAAGTATTTAAACATTTAATTTAGTCCAGTAATATACCAATAAAAGTATATTAGTTTTCCGCAAATTATATGCATGTATGGATTATTCTATCTCAACTTATTTTGCATTTTTATTGCATTCATATGCGTACCATAATGACTATAATAAAATAGTTGTGTTTGCTCAGAAATACGAAGGATAACAGCTTACGTTTATTTTTCTTTGTCATGCAACAACCCAAAAAAGAGCATGAATTATGTGTCATTGGTCTTTCAAAATTTATCAAGGTGTCTTAATTAATACATGCTGCACCATAAATTAAACTTCTAAAGTTGAAACAACACACAATCCAAGATCCACATGATACATAGTATATTTCCATAATACAATATTATGAGAAAACTAAGTTGAGACAGATTTTTAACTGTTACACTAGGTAACAATTACTATATGTCAGCTAATGATTTCGGTTTAGAAAAATATGAACTCAAGTTATCTAGACTTTCATGTTGAAGATAACTGTTCAAACTGAACACATCAACATTGCCTCCAGAGGTGCACTTACCATCCGCTAAGCAGAAGAAAGATATAAGTTAGAATACTAATGCATTTCTTGATGTTTGTCCTTACATACACGTCGTACATAGCATTTTGACCCCATTATATACTAAAACTGGCACTTCTTGGTTCTTGGTTAACGGTAAGTTTCTTTCAATTTTACTGTTTTCCTATTAGGTTTATTTCTAAATTCTTTTCTTCCTCGCAAACTAACTGTATGCATTTGAATAAATTTTTCTTAGTTATTAATGAGATAACACAATGAATTCACATATGATGCTCTAGCCTGCAGACCATTATCTGTTGTAAACACGCAATATTAAAATATCAATCACTATCAAACTTGCAATCTAATTGCCATATTTCATGTGCAAACGGTATGCTTATAAAATTCATTTTTTTTCTTTGTAAACTTATTTCATGTCTGTTGTACATCAATTTATGGTGTTCGAGAATATGATGTCATATTACGATACTCAGTGTACATATATCTAATATGCCATCCATCATACAATTGTCCTGATCACCCAATGTTTCCGTGATAGAGCCTATATGACGCAATTAACATTTTCTCTTGAAATTATTTGCAGCAACTGGTCTACGGTACGAAACTGAGTGAAGAGTTTGGAGTTGATGTTATTGGCTTGCTTTATATATGTTGGGAGAATTATCCATATAGCTGCTAAATTTTTGCCTAAGTTCCATATGAACAATTCAAAATTTTACATTTCTGAATTCAGCCATCTTTGCTTTGCTTTAACACATCTATATGCTTTGTTGGATTAAAAGTTGACCTTTGACCTGTTTGTAACAAAGACATTTCCAGTTGCTCAATAGATTCTGAGACATCGTTTCATTATTTTTGCATGTTCCAGTGATTGATAACACCTAATATGTTCTCATTTTTTACCCTCCTTTTCTCAATAGTGTGTGTACAAACCAACAAACGTGATTCCTGCCTGCTGGATTTTTTTGAAACTCTTGAATGTTTATATATCTGATTGATATTTACAAGATTTACGGCTTTGGTATCTCAAGTGCTTATTGACCACGGCATTGAAATCGATGTTCGATGTTACTGTAGGCTGTAATAAAATTTACTGCAATTTACTAGAAATTATCGTGTTCCTAAATATAAAGAAATGCATAGTATAAAATTCTTTTTGGACAAACAGATCATTGAATATGGATTCTTCGTCACTTCCATGTTTGCCTATAACAATTTCGGTTGTAGCCTGTGTGCAAAGCGTAGTTTATGAATAAAAGGTAAATACATCAATAGTGCTATGCAATGCATCACTCACTGTACTTCAGGAACCAAAAAATTTGATTCTTTTATGTATGCAAGATTTATGTTCATAAGTTCATAATTCTCATAAGTCCACAAAGACAAGTATTTTGGCTTTATATGATCATTTGGCTGTCTATCTTGCACCAACGATGCGTGTAATTTGGGGGGTTTGTTTTTTTTTGGGGGGGGGGGGGGGGTTGTGACAGATAGAGAGCTTGATTAGGGGTTGTGGGTTTAGAATTTTCATTTACGTGTGTGCGTGTGAGCTTGATTAGTGGTTATGGCTTTAAAACTTTCATTTAAGTGTTTCAGGAGAAATGAAAGCTTCATGATCTACATGTTAATAAATAATCATCAGAATTCAAGTTAGATATTTTAATTGCTGAATGTTTTTTTCAGCGAGATTTCATACAATTCAACGGCAAAGTATCCAATTGCTTGATGGGGAAGGATGAATGGAGATTGCGTAACTTACAGTATAATAGGTTCAATTTTTAGCATGTTATTTGTACTTTAGTTGTATTGATGAGTTTTACGTCTTCAATAGGAAAACAGTTGCATACTTTGCCAAAAAGCTTTGCAGCTAGAAGGATTCAAGAGAAACAAGGATATATAAGAAAGCAAGAAGCATGACACAGCTGCTTTTCCTAAAATACACATCAGGAGATAAACTGCTGACATAATTTATGATAGGAAAGAAGTTCAAAACAGTACAGCTCATTCGGATTCAACCACTTATGTGCACACACTACGATTGAAGGGATTAAATGTCTTTTTTTTATTGCTTATTAATTTCAATTACCATGATTTGGTTGTCTCATATGTTAGTCTAATTACATAACGGTTGTTTACATTCCACTTGCTGACACTTATGAGTTGTATGCTTTTATAAATGCTCACCATATTTTTTAGCTCTATGGACTCCGGTTTGGTTTTTTCAAATAATGTCAACAAATAAATGGTTGTCATCCATTTGAATAAATCCAAAATCATTGGAATTTAGGCATTATGTCTCAACGATAGATGATGCGTAGTATGCAAGCAATTTATGTCCATTAGATTTTTCTTCCCACTGAAACTTTTTAAGGTATTACATAAAATATGAATTTCGGTAAAAAAAAATGAATTCACTATACAATAGTTGACTTTGATTGCCGATACGTAATTACAACATAAAAAATTTGAAGTTTATTGCACAACAAATTTTCCATTATTTACATTAGGAATCTATTTTATATTGCGATTTTACTTATAAAAATTACATTATTCAACGATGCAAACATGCCCGTGTGCGAAGCATGGGTTCACACTTGTAGATATAGAAATATGAACCAAGCATACTCAAATGTCATTCAGTTTTTTTTTTTTAACAACCTTTACATTGTGCCATTTTTTCTATTTAATTTAAATGTTTAGCTACACGTCGTTGTAGATTTGCATTTGCAAATCACGTGGAGTGGAAATGTAGTCTCGTTGAAATATACATTGTTCGTACGATTCTCGTGCACCGTTACAGAAACTCCAAAACATCTAATTACTAATCTGAATGCTGAATTGATGAAAAATCACTCACCCAACAAACGTGATTCCCATGAAAATTCAGGGCAAATTTAGTATTCTGATTTGGCCTGAGTGTTAAATTAATCGACATCTACTGTAGGGCGCTGAATTAATCGGCACCTACTTCTTGGGCGCTGATTTAATCTGGGGCTGTTATGGTAACGGTTACCGATATCATTTGACAAATACCGCTACGGTATCATTTTTACTGGTAAACAAAAATTGCTTATCGTTACCGATCGACTGGTATACCCAAGGTATACCGATAATCAGGTAATCGTTGCACTGGTAATGGTAAATTATCGTTTTTCATCAAAATTTGTACCTTGACATTTTTTTTTACACAATACATGTTAAGTATACAATATATGCAGTGTTGATTAATAAAAAATATAAATGAAAAAGAAAAGAAGTGTAGTTTCAATTATTTTATATGATCATTGAACTAAATTTAATTATTTGTTTGATTCTAAATGCATGTAATAAAACATATTTGATAAATATACACATGTTTTAAATTGACGAGCAAAATTACCATTATCGCTGGTATTGAAGAAACATTACCGATAATTTATCATAAAAAATGGTAATTTTACCGTTACCATACCATTTAAATTGGTATACCGATTTCAATCTAAAATAAATATCGATCAACTGCTAAATGCTAATGTGCTAATGGTAAATTTAATGTTACCATAACAAGCTGATTTAATCAGCAAGCCCAAGTCCAAGTCCGTGTCTATCCCCACACGCACGCTTTACGCATGACCTGTTGTCTTGAACTTTTAATTTTCAACTTCTCTCGTTCTTCACTCGACGGAATCTTCTCGAAGCCCTAGCCATGAATCGAGCACAATTGCTTCTTCTTGCGTTTCCGATCATCCTGTTCTGCTAAGATTTAGTAACACTCTTCTCAACTGGACCTACTGTAAAGGCCACAATTTCAGCGCCACCCTCTCCTCATTACGGACCTACAACTCAGCCGCTTCACTGGTCAATCGATTTCTAAGCTAGTCAGGTTTTCAATTTTAATTTTTTATGTGGAAAGCAATATTTTCATAATCTTACTGTTGATATGATGTCTGATTTTCAGCAGAGATTTTAATTGTTTTTTAAATAGCTTAACTATATTTATTTTGACTATGGAAACTGATTTCGAATGTGAATTTATAGACCCGGTGAACGGTTACTTCTCAAATGATGAAGTGGACGAAGAAATCGTTTAAAAAATTGTATCATATGTGCTGAAATATAATATTTTGAATTCCTGCTCCCTCCGCAAAGTAGGATGTCATCACATTAGTTGAGAAAGTAAAGAAAAACCGACTGTTGTGAATATAGGTAGGGCACGGTCTAATTTCATTTGTCTATACTCCCTATTTTCTTGGTATATCAGAAACGTTTGTTGGGTCTTGCAATTTTATATTGATTGTTCTTTATAGATGTAAACCATATTTATGTTAATGATTTTTGCAGAACACCCCACTAGAAGGACATGTTTGTGGCACCACCGTGGAAATCAAGTTCTGCACTTCATGCTCATATACAGGGCCGGTCCTAGGATATTTGGTGCCTAAAGCCAATCAAAAAGCCAATGCCCTTTAAACTAACTAAAAATATATCATTAACTAAACAATGAACTTAATTTATGTTAACGAATAATGAGAAGAGGGGGAAAAAGAAATAACTTTATTTACTCCATAGCTAGAAGTTCGCAAGGACCAATTTTGGTTTCTGTCAGCCTATCTCAATCTTTTTAACCAAAATTTTGAAACCAATAATTATTGCTCTATGATTTACTGATGCTTAAGCTAAAAAGGATCACGTACATAGACTATTCTTCAAAACAATTGTGTGAGTTCCCATTAACCTTTGTTGAAAATTACAGATGAATACCAGAGTTTATACTGAAATTTTTATTCCAAACTTCTCAATCTCGGCTGCTCGTTACAACTACGTTTGGCAGTGAAACATGGATGATGAATATTATGGATTAATGTAACATACTGAGACCGCAAAAGCATTTTTAGCACAATTAGGAATAACTGAACTTGGGAATACACATACTTCGAGAATAAGGATTCAATTGATAACAAGCTAGTATATACAGCTAAAATATTTCAGATTTACCTTTTTACGATTCATTTCTACCATAACCGCAAGTAAAGAAATTTGATTCAACCACAGCCACAATCCCAATTTTCAACAACAGCTGATGTCGAATTTCTGCTCTATCTCTGTATGCCCTAGATCAGAATCAGATTTGCCAATTGCAAAGTACGGAGCCTTTAGTTTGCGACTGCCTGCCCTTGCCATCAGATGTCGATACCGAGCCTGTCGAGATGAATTCGTTGTTGCTATTGTCGATCATGTTTATCGTTTTGAGATTTTGGTGCGATTTTTTCCTGGAACGAGCAATTCCGTATTAGCGTGTGCCCTGAATTTTATGCGGCCCTAAGTGACTGCTTCATTCGCTTTGCTATAGGGCCGGCTGTGCTCATATAAGTAATTTCTTATCCTTGTATAGGGTTTACTTGTTGATATAAATTGATGATTTTTTCCTCTTCAAAATTTTTAGTTGAAAATGGAAAAGATTATACGTTTGTGAGTATCTTCAAACCATTACCATGTCTTTTGTAACTTAAGAGATTAAAGCAGTCCATATTAATATATATTATAAGGAAAGGTTGTTGTTGTTATTATTATTATTATTATTATTATAAGGCGTGCATAAAGTGCATTTTATAATTTTCATAACTAAATTGACAAGGATAAGTCGTCGGTTATGTAAATTATCCAAACTAGTTTAATAAAAGCGACAAAATAAATGTTAGCGATGTTGTAAGTTATGTATTACACAATATTTATGTCTTTTGTAAGTGGTAATTATATTCCTTCACTACTCACTTTCCTTTTCTCACCTGGAAATAAATTTTATTCCTCGGACTGAAAACAAAAATGTTCTTAACTCTTTTACTCTCCAGTGAACTCAAGACCTACCCAAGTTATGTTGTATATCTCACCAGACACCACATGCTACATTATCCTATTTCAACACTCGATTCATACTTGTGTTTCTCTTATACCTTAGTATGGGTGATGCTATTTATTCATGATGGGAAACACAACTTAAGTATCATTTAAGCAAATTTTTACTAGTTGACTTTTTCTGTTGTTTTCATATTGAAGAAAACACCAATAAATAAACAACAAATAACAATTAAGTCATTATCTCCGAACAATTTGGAGGTAAAAATTCCGTTTTCATAAGGGAGACTATGTTTTTTACGTTGGCTTGTCAGACTTCTCATAACCTTTCTCCTTTACCCTAGTTTGGGACATGCTGCATAGAAAACTACACAGGCACAGTTAGTTCTTAGAAAACATCAATGAATAGTTTATTTGTGTCTGATCTTTGCGTATGTGCAGCTCTAGCAGCGAAAAGAAGTAAAATGTATTTGTTAACTATTACTCCATCCGGTTCATAATATAAGTCGTTTTAGAGATTTGCACGGGAATTAAGAAAAAATTCAAATGTTTCTTTTTGGTGGATTGACTCATTTTTTTCATGCAAAGTTAAGTTACTTTCTCTATTTCTAAATACAAAAAAGTGGTTGTTGGGATTTCCGAAGCAGCCACATACTCACATGAGTCAATAGAAATACTTCATGGCAAGTCAATAAAGTAGGTACAATTTATTATAGATAAAAACGTCTTATATTTTAAAAAACAAAAAACTTCACAAAACGTCCTATATTTTGGACTGGAGGGAGTACATGGTGGACGTGCTTAAATTTAAGACAATTTTTTTAATACCCAAAATGCAACCTTTCGCTAAGTGAACTAGACATATAATATCTAAGAAGTGAATGACTAAATTATCACACTTTTTGACTTTTATTAAGAATTCAGTCATATTTGGTTTGAAAACTTCACATTCCCTTGTGAAACTGTAGTTGATGAAATAACCAATTTTTCAAATAATTTAGCACGAACATCAGTCAATTCATTGTGTTTTAAATGTATATATATTTTGTTTTATGATGTTTAAATATGGACATACGTGGGAATATTTTTCATTTTCTTAGACCTTTCAGCTTCTGAAATATAATGAACTAGGTGGATTTTCCATCCGCTTTAACATGTTGGGCTCATCAAATGTGACATGTCAAGTGTTCACTACCTTCCTATCAAACATAGTTCCAAATGTGATACCCTTTAATGCCTTATGTATAGCCCGAAAATATGCCTTATAGGCTCTAGCCTCCAACTTGTCATTTACTGTATGGTGAACATTCATGGGGCTGCCTAATATACGAAAATATCCGATATGTATAGAGGTACTTCTCCACTTGAATCTTCTCATCAACGATGAGCACGAAATTCGATCGATAATATACACCGTAGTCGATAAAGCTTCAACCCAAAAGCCTCTAGATAAACCTGCTGTCAATCTCAAACATCAAACTTTCTTCAGTAAAGTCCTATTCATCTTTTCAATGATTCCAATTTAATTGTGGATCATTGAGGTGTAGTGAAATGTCCAAATTACATGCTGCTTATAGAAATTTATGCACTTCTTAGAAGCAAACTCACCATCATTGTCGGATCTTTTCAACTTCATTCCGACTTTATTATCTATTAGTGCTTTTGAAGTTTTGAACTTCTCAAATGATTCCGGTTATCGTTTATCACGAACATCCAAACCTTCTTAGAGTAGTCATTGGTTTACTTGCTCTTTCAATAGAAGCTATAGCTACTGGTCTCAAACATCCATATCGACATACTTCAGTACTCATTTGGACTCATGTCTATCGACATCGAAAGAATCCTTTATATGTTTTCTCAACTCACTTCCGACAGAATTCTAAACGGTTGAAGCTTCCACCCTTGATCATCTTCCTATTACAAAGCAACTGTAAGATCTCCGAAACATGACCCAATCTAAGATGCTAAAGATTGGTAGCATCGAAAGTTCATGAATTATCAACTCTAATACACGACTCTCCAAGAACTATAAATCTTTTTAGCAGATAAATATTTAAGACCATTACTGTAACACCCGTACTTTCTGTTAACGTTATAGTAACGAATTAAACAGTTATTAATTTCAGCTGTGAGAATTAAGGGAAACGGGTTAAGCCATTGCGTTCGTCTCGGAATTCTGCTTGAGGTAGAGTCCGAGTTTGCGTAAATTGGACTTCGTATGAAGGAGTTATGGCCTTTAGAAGTTTCAGAAATTCAAATAGCTCAAAACCGGATTCAAAATTCAAAACAGAAGTCAAAAGCGGGCTGGGCGGGAAAATTCCCACCCAGGACCCAGGTCGACCAAGGGGTCGACCCTAGTGTCGACCTCCCCCCCTAGAGGTCGACCTGGGGGTCGACCTCCCCCCTCCCCCCCCCCCCGGCCAGATCTGAATTTTGAATGACTGATGACTTGCTTCTGAGTCATTAGGGTTTCTGGATGGTCCTGATCTGGTATTAATAAAAGTCATGGGTTGATTCTTGGGATTAAGCCCGTTTCGCGTTAGCGGCGAGGTCCCTTGATTTACCTTGCTTTAAAATAAAGTTAATAACTGTTTTTTGTTCTCACACCAGTCCCATGACTGACTTGAAGTTTATTTTTTTAACCTAAACTCTGGGTGCCCATACTTTCCACACGGGCAGCTAGTAGTTTTGGTTTTGCAGATTTATTTTCACAGGATCCTGGTTTACAGCTGAAGCGATTTTCGGAAAGCTCTGTATCCATGTATTTCGTTTAGTTGTATTATGTATTATTTTTCCGCTGCTATTTATATGTAATTTTAAATCTCTGATATTGTTTTTCTAATGTAAAATATTTATTCATACTCTGTTATATTCTTGTGCTCTGATGTAATTGTTGTAATAGCAATGAAAATGTTCTTCTGTTTGTGTTCTGATGAGTGTTGTTCTAAAAGCAATTCGTAGTTTCCTTTGTGGGGAAGTTTGGGTTGTTACACTGTATATTTCCAATTGACTGGTGTGAGAACCAAAACTTGATAGGATTATTTGTTGTGATTTGGCCTCAAAAACCTGATTTTTGACTATGTATTAAAATTATGTGTTTGAAACATTATTCAACTAATTGATTGCTGATTGTTGATTGTGTTGTGTGTGATTATTCATTTAAACCATTATGTGAATGAACGGTACATGTAACCAAATTGTGTAGAATGTTGAACTGAATTGAAAGTTGGTTGCAAATGCATGCATATACATGTATATACATTGAATAGGTCATAGAAAGGAGGCTTGAGAAGAGGAATAAAATTGTATGCCCGACAAAAAGGCACATGTTTACTTATTTATTGGGTTTGGATATTTTATAAGCCGATTGGCTAGCAGCTTGGCTTTTTCTTTTCTTTTTTTGAGATGAGAGGGCCTGTGTGGCGGTTTGGGGATTTTCCCGGTAGCCCCGTACAAAGGAGGTTATGGCGAAATTTATCGAAAATTTAGGGTGTTAGCCAAATTTTTGAAAAATTTGAAAAGTTCTTTGAAACTGAAATTTGAAGAACTTAAGCCGTAATGAAAATAATGAAAGTTGAGTTGGTTAGTAAAACAACTTTCTACTTCGTTCCTTTTCGAGGACAAAAAGATTTTAAGTGGGGGAGATTGTAACAACCCAGAAAATCAGAACCAATTTAAAAATTTTATTTTGGTTATTTTAATGGATTTTGAATATTTAAAATGATTTATTTTAAATAATAACGACGGAAAATTTATTTTCAACGAAGTTAGAATGAATAAATTTATTTTAATTATATAACGAGCATAAAATGGCGCGGCAGTTTGAAAATTCGATTTCTAATTTTAAATGAATACACAGAATTCAATATAAGTCGGAATTGAACGAAACCAGAAATATTTGAATCTGTTGAAGAATATCTTTCTAACGAAGTTAAGGAACTGAGATTTCACTTTATAAGTTGAGAGTTACATCCAGTTTAAAATTCAGAAAAGTCGCTGTGGAATTTATATATATTTTAATATAAGGCCCTTAAAAATAGCCATTTTACAAACAACCTCCGTTTTTGACGAAACCACTTTTGTTGGATCCGGAATGTCAAATTATTGCTAGATTCCAATTTTCAGAATTTTTAGAATTAATATGTGAGCGTGGCAAAGGGAAACGCGTTTGACCAGTTTAAGTTGAATTTTATCGACTGGAAATTGGCCATTTTTCAAACGGTCTTCAAATTTGATGAAATTAGTTTTGTTAGGACCGTATCATCAATACGAAGCTAGAAATAATTTTTCTAGAATTTTTAGAGTCAGTATGTGGCCCCGACAAATTAAAATGTATGTTTAAATCTAAAATTAAATGTTTTATATTTTAATTTGAAGAATTACTGACTGTAACTGTCGAATGAGCTTACGAAACATATCCCATTGTGTTCGGAATGTGGGTAATTAGCGAGAGGCGACAGTCGTTGGGTCTCGTTTGGGGTTCGAATAAAAAGTCAACTTTTTATTGGAAATTAAATTTAATTAATTAATTATATAAACTCCACCCCTTCCTTTTTCTCCCTCCACGTCTGAACTAATCGAATAGAAAAATCCCTTAAAAAGAAAAAACCGTGATGCCTCATCCTATGGTGCCACCGTAGGCCGTTCCTCCACCGCCGCACCTTCCCCCGACCGGCGCCCTCTCCTCCGATCACCCCCTCCTTCTTCGCCCCACTCCTCCTTCCACACGCCCAAACACTCAGGCTAACCACAAACCGAGCTCTCCGCCACCCCATTCTCCCTGCCGCCACCTGAACGAGCCGCCACCCCTCTCTCCAATTCCGGCGCCAATGTCAGACCCCTCCCCTCTCGCTGAAAACACAGTAAGTTTTTATTTTATTTAATTAGTTTATTTATTTTCTATATACAAAGTATAAATCTGATTTTATATAAATAACAAAGTATAGATCTGATTTTATATATGAATAAAAACTGAAAAGATTATATTTTTTATCATTGAAAAGATTATATTTTTATCATGAAGAAAGATGAGATTTTTTTGTTTGTGTAAAGATATGATTTTTATATGCATGGCAACCATATAAAAAAGTGATTTTTATTCATATGAAGTAGAGATAAAAATGTGATTTTTATCATATATGTAACAAAGTAAGAATACGATTTTTATTTGTTTGAATGACATAAAAAGATTTGATTTTGTTCTTTAAAAAGATTTGATTTTTAATAGAAGAAAAAATAGATTTTTCATTGTAGAAAAATAAGATTTTCATTTTGAAAGTAACGGTATAAAAATTGAGTTTTTATATGAAGTAGCGATAAAAATTCGATTTATATATATATGAAGTAGAAATAAAAATATGATTTTTATTTATTGGAATGAAGCGATAAAAATATGATTTTTACTATGAACATTGTGAAAAGGATTGCGAACTGGTGGCAAACGAATCCAAATTTGAACCATTCAGAAATAAAGAACGGCGGAGTGGAAACCAAAGGTGAGAACTTCTCACTCTAATTTTCTTATATAGTTATTTATTTTATAACTGCATATATGAACTGTTCCCCGTCGTCCACAGACCATGGACGACTTGTATGTTTGGTTGTTTGGTTGATTGGATTATTTGGTTGAATTTGGTTTGTGAAATGAAACGAATTGATATAATTTGGTTTATGTATGACGTGCGCCTTTATGAGGCGAGGGGTAAGACTAGACCTTATCCCGGTTCTAGTATCGCGCCGTTATGCCGCCGAAATTTTCTAAAATATGTTAGAAAAATAAAAATATCATTTTTATTAGATAAATGAATAAAATAAATATTCATTTACAAATCAGGCAATTTGTATATGTACACCCATTTGACTGATATGGATTGGGACGATAAATTTTACACATCGCCCAACTGCACAAATAATATTCAGTAGTTGTTGGTTGAAACCCCACACGGGTGTTGGGATGATATTTGACGTACACTAATCCCAATTGTTTAGTTGTATGTCGATCAATTGATTGACAGGCTGTTGTAAGCGTTAATTATTTATAATTAATGTTTATGTAGTTGTGGGATGCACTTTGGATGATGGATGATTGCTTATCATTGTTATTATATACATGTGTTGTATGAAATCCATATAATTACATTATATGGTAATTGCCTGTGTCTGATTTCTATTCAGAACTGAAGAATATTTTAGAATAACGAATATTTTAAAATAATATTCTATAAAGGATTAAAATCTGATTTTGATGTCCGATTTTGGATGGACACGAATTATTGAAATATATAAAGCCGTGTTGATTAGATATGCGCCATTTTGACGCGAACGATATTTATATCGATTATATTCGTTCTTATAATGAATATAGAAAAGGAAGTGATTTCAAAACCTAATATTTTGAAAATATTATTATTTATATATTAATGATATAGAATATTCAATTTTGATTTAAAATTGAAAATGAAGTTGGAATCGTTTTTAAAACGAAGTTAAAAACGATTTATAAAATATGTTTTGAATTGAAATCGATGAAATATATATAATATATATATATATTATATATATTTAATGGCCTGAATAGAACGCGCCGCGCAGCGACCGTTCGCGAATTTCGACCATTGACTTTGAATTGACATTACGGGAGATCAGACTGTCGGATTCTCCTAAAACCGGAACCGTTGGGTTCATATCGAAAAGAGCTTTCTAACAAATATAAAAGATTTGAATTCTAATGGTTGGATTTGGAATTATGTCCAAATCAAATTTGGAAAAGGTCGATGTATGTGCAGTTCGATGTCCGTTTATGGAAATCGACTGTACGGGCCATGATAAAATTATTAAAAATATGGATAATTTGCCTAAAATCATAATAAATGATTTGAAAAGAATTGGAATGTAAATTTCCATGTTTATAGAGATAAAAATATATTTTTATCAAGATGAACTAGTTTATAACTAGAATAATAATCCAATGTTTTTAAATAAATAAAATGGATTGAGAAATGGTTTTAATTTAACGCTTATACCATTGTGAAATATACTATTGTATATTTTCTGTGTTGTGATTATGTGCTATATTCTATTTAAACCCGCTAAGCTAATAACTACGGTCGTTTTGAGCGTTCTGTGTTGGTTTAATTACCGACCTGGAGTGGTCAAAAAGGCGAGTTGTTACATTTAATAAAACCAGAATTTCCAATATATGAATTGGAATGGATTTGAATCGAAGTTATCTTCTGAATATTTCGATATTGGATTCCGTGATTATACGGATATTGTGGAGGAATTTGAAAGATATATATATATATATATCGTTATCCCAATACGATATTTGTTGGTTTCAGAATTTGATATTGGATATAAGCCAATATATTTTCTATTCAGAGCCTTATATTAATATCAAATTGGATTCTGGGTTTATCGTGAATGGTGTCTTCATTAACACCGTTCTTGAATACAGTTGAGAAAAGAATAAATCTTTCATTAAGATTTAATGGAAATTTTCCAAAGTAAAGTTTTCCAATTTAATATATTGGAATTGAATGGAATTCGATCTGATAATAATCGAAGTGAGCTTCTGTGGAGGAAGACTGTTAATATATATGGAATTTAAAAGACTTTGTCGTTATTCCATTTATATTATTAGTCAGATACAGAAATTGATATCGATTATATATTGATCTGTTTTCCGTGAAGATTCCATAATTAATGGAATAAGATTTTGGGTTTGTCGTGAATGGTATCTTTAATAATACTGTTCTTAAACCCAATGGAGTTAAGAAAATTAGAAACTAACTGGAGATTAGCTAAGTTGAATGGTTTCCTGGGTATTGATCTGATGTTGGTTTCGGCCTTCGGGGTTAATACTTAGGGAATTGTTCTCTTACTAATTTACGGTTAGAGACTGATGGAATGTGATAACTAAAATTATTAATTCAAGAAAATGATCGAGAATGGAGTACCACCAGTTTAACTCCAGGCGATAGTTAAATCTTTAATTAGATTTGAACATGAAATGGTAATTAATTTTATCGATAACACCGTGGTGTTAGATATGGAGTATTACCAGTTTTGCTCTATGGGATGAATAGGTTGGGATTGGGAAACATAACAAATGATTACTCTGGTAAGGTTCGCTAATCCCGGCTAGTTTGGAAAACCTTAACATGGTTTAAAATAGTGAAAAGAATATTTGAATAAAAGGATATTCTGAATTGGAATGAGGCGTATGTTGTGTTTGTGTAGCACTTGTTTATTATATATGTGGGTTATTCGGAAAGGCCCGGTTTATACCCATTCTGAATAATTGATACGACGATATGTCGAAGATGAAGACGGTGGTTGAAGACCGGAAGTCTTCAGGTCATTTGGATGATTACTGATATCTTGAATGGGCCGTACATCCAAGACGATGGAAAAAGTGGTGATCGTCCAAACGTGCTTGGAGATCGATCGGATATGCGAGGTACAAGGTGCCTCCGGTTTCGTTCAATCCCAGAATGAACTTGTAAATGGACTTTATGTCTGACATTGGATTTCATTCTGTGTTATTGATGGACATCGGTTACATAGCGTGAATTGCCTGTGTGGTATGCTGAGATGCAAATGATCAAGGCTTTTGTTGAAAAGCAGAGTCTTGTGGTTGATGATCAAAGCACGGCCTTTGTGGCATCGCTTTGTGTAGCGTTAATTCACGAGCCTCACACACCGGTGTGAAACAAAAACGGGAGAGGACATTAGGAAGGACATGCGTTTCTTTCTAGCTTGGAGTGGTGTCAGTGGTTTACAATCCCTGACAAGTTTGACTCATGTGGTTGTCGGAATGCGAGGCACCTCGGTTATATCGGTCAATCTGGGACCGATGGTCTGGTCGGTATATGACTAATTTACGCCCCATAGGGCAGGGAAACGCATGTTCAGCGTTTAAGTTTAATCCACTCCGTGTGGACCGGCCCTAACGATCTAAGGCTTGCCTGCGCGCTTGCCTGAGACATGGTAGGCTAGATTGTCTCGAAGCGGTGAGGACTATCTTTTGCCTCGGTTCATAGATGGAAACCCAACTTCCGAATACGACATCGTGCGGTTTTGATTATGGAGCCTAGTATGGTGACATGATATATGGTACCCATGTCGTCTATGATTGATACATTTATATTTGAAGTTGTTTCCTTCACTTATAGTAATAATAAAAGATGAAATTTCGTGTATCAAGCATTATTAGGCTATTATAGGGTAAAACCCTATCCTCCGGCTTGCGTTGCATTGTGTGATGGGACCTGGGTCTTATAATAGCTTCATTATTCTTTATTTAGCATTGTGCTGTTTGTTTTATGCACTGGTATTCTTGGGAGGAAACTCATTCCGTGTTATACTGCGTGGTCCCTTGATTTACCTGACTTTAAAATAAAGGTTAATAACTGTTTTTGTTCTCACACCGGTCACATGACTGACCTGGAGTTTATTGTTTTAACCTAAACTCTGGGTGCCCTTATTTTCCACACTAGCAGCTAGTAGTTGGGTTTTGCAGATATTATATTCACAGGATCCTAGTTTATAGCTGAAGGGATATTCAGAAAGCTCTGTATCCATGTATTTCTTTCAGTTATGTTTTGTATTATTTTTCCGCTGCAGTAATGTATTTAAATCTCTGATCACTATCAAATGTGTAATAGTTATTCATACTCTGTATATTCTTGTATTCTGATGGAATTGTTGTAATAAGCAATGAAATGTTCTTCTGTTTGTCTTTTGATTTGTCTTATCCTCAAAGCAATCCGGGCTTTCCCTTACGGGGAAGTTCGGGTCGTTATCTTTCATATGCGATAAAAAGAATAGAAATAAATGTTACATTTTTATTGTCATTTTAGGGACAATAAAAATAATAGAATTAAAAGTTAAATTTTTATTGAAATTTCATATGCAATAAAAAGAGTAGAAATAAATGTTACAATTTTATTGTCATTTTAGAGCCAATAAAAAGAATAGAAATAAATGTTACATTTTTATTGTCATTTTAGAGACAATAAAAAGAATAGAATTTAAAGTTACATTTTTACTGTCATTCTAGATGCAATAAAAATAGTAGATTTAAAAAAAACATTTTTATTGACATTTTAGTTGTAATAAAAAAAAGTAGAATTAAAAATCATGTTTTATTGTCATTTGGTTTCAATAAAAAGAGTGAAAATTAAAAAAATACATTTTCAATGTAATTTAGTTTCCATTGAAAAGAATTAGACATTAAAATATGATTTGTTTCAAATTGTCACTTTTATCATGTTAGTAGGATTTAGAAAATCATATATAAAATTTCTAATATGAATATGGACTGTACTTGGCTTGCATGTGATTGATTGAAAGTAGTTGAAATCGCCAAACGATTTATATTTATATATATAAATATAAATTAAAATTAAACGAATCGCGCGCGGTAGTTCGCGTTTCGAAATCGTAACTTTAAACGATTATATTGAAAAAACCAGCCGTCGAATTTTCCCAAAACTGGAACCTTTAGGACCGCTTTGGGATGATCTTTCCAACGATATAAATTTTGTTAAAATCCAACGGTTAGATTTCGAGATATGTGTAAATCAAATTTTGGTAAAAACAGCGCCAAGGCCGCATAACGACCTGAAGCGTCGTTAAATTAATTTGAGCTATTTTTATATAAATAAAAATAAAGATAAATCATTATAAATAAATATTAACGACATGAAATGGTTTAAATTATAATTATTCGACAATTATTTGAAAAGAGCGAGTTTAAACTCATTTCAAATAATTTTACGACGATTAAAGTCGAAGATGAAGATGGTGATTGATGACCGGCGATCTTCACATTGAATGGATGACTACTGATGCCCTGCACTGATTTTCTCCTTGAAAAGGGTTAAAGTGGTAGTTGTCCGGACGTACTTGTTGATTGTCCGGATATGCGAGGACCTCTCAGGAGTCTCCGGTTTCGTTCAGACCCAGAACGGACATGTAAATAGATGTGTGTCTGACGTTGAATTTCGTTCCATGTAAATTAAAATTGATTTTTATTAATATATATCTGTTGGTGGCAGAGAATTTATTCTCTTGCTTAACACCCTGGTATATGTTGATAGTGATTGATCGCATGGCGTGAATTGTCAATGTGACACGCCAAGATGCAAATGATCAAGGCTTTTTTTGAAAACCAGGGCCTTGTGGTTGATGATCAAAGCATAGCCTGTTTAGGTGTAACTTTGTGTATGGCATTACTTCGCGAGCCTCACACCCTGGTAGAGTCTAAAACGGGACAAAGGAACGCATGGAGTGCGCACGTTTCTTTCTAGCTAGAAGTGGTGTCAGCGACTTACCAGCCCTGACATTTTTACTTATGTGGATGATGGATTATGAGGTACCTCGGATTTATAGGTTGTTAGTGGCCATATTATAGGTCCAAAAGGACCGGGAAGCGTGTGTTCAGGAATTGCCAATCCACTAAAGTATTTGTGGACCGGCCTTGCAGGATCCAAAGGTTCGCCAACGTCCGAATATTTAGGCATTTGCTAGAGTGTCTCGAATCAGTAAGGAGACCGCCCCTAGCCTTGACTCATGATGGAAACCAGATTTCCAATATGACATTACGGTTTTGATTGTAAACCTATATATGGCGACATAGTATATGGAAGCTATGCCGTCTAGGATTGATACATTTACTTTGAAGTATTTTAATACTGATTAGACACTAATAATAATATAAAATATTATTTTATACGTATCAAGCATGTTTGATCATTATAAGGTAAAACTCTATCCTCCGGTTTGCATTGCATTGTGTAATGGGACTTGAGTCTTATAATGATTTCATTTTTCGAAAAATCATTGCGTTATTTTGTATAAAATCTATTTAATTATGCACTGGCAATCCAATGGAGTAAACCCGTTCCGCGTTAGCAGCATGGTCATGTGATTTGCCCTATTGTTGGATAAGAAAGATTTCTCATACCAGTCCCATGACTGACTCGTAGTTTGTTTCACTACCAAACTCGGGTGCCCATATTTCCGACACGGGCAGTCGAGTAGCTTGTTTTGCATATATTTATCTCTTAAGCAGGATTCTGGATTGATGCTGAAAGCTATTTCCACATCATTTATAGTCTTCCACTGTAATGTATTGAATATATTGTAAATTTAGTCTTCTGCTGTATTTATTCCGTACTCTGATGTAACATTATTATAGTGTTTATAAAAGTCTGCTGTTATTTGTTCTAATGTGTTGTATGCCCAGAGTTAGTGCGTTCGAGAATTTCCAACTTTCGGATCAGACCTGTGTGGTTTATGGTCGATTCAAAGGGTAGGGATTTTTGGGTCATTACATCTGGTGTCAGAGCTCTACTTAGCTCAAATCTTTGGGGTACAACTCATTAGAATTGAACAAAAGACTCATCATAGGTTGGATTAGTAATATCCAGTAGGAATACTCGTTAGAGATAGGATCGGCTGTATCCTAGAATGGGAAAACTAATTAGAGATGGGGTTAGTAATGCCCTAGAATGTGTTTAGAGTGATAAGTTTATAATTAGCGTATTTGTGATTATATATATTCCGATTTTAGAAAATATGATTTTTGAATATATAAAAGTTATATATATTTGATAAGTTAATCACCTAATAAAATTATTAAAACTAATAACAACTATAAAAAAATAAAAATGAAAATAGAATTGTTACTTAAACAACTTTTAGCTTCGTTCCTTTTTTAGGACGAAAAAATTTAAGTGGGGGAGATTGCAACAACCCGGAATTTTGGAATCAATTTAAAAAATTTATTTTAGAAATTTTAATGAATTTATAATATTTAAAATAATTTATTTTAAATTATAACGACTAAAAATTTATTTTAATCAAAGTTAAAACGGATAAATTTAATTTAATTATAAAAGGAGTTAGAAATAGCGCGGCAGTTTGAAAATTTGATTTCAAACTTTAACTGAATATACAGAATTCATTTTAAGTCAGAATTAGACGAAACCAGAAATATTTAAATCTGTTTAATAATATCCTTCCAACGAATCTGAAAAATTGAAATTTCATAGCGGGAATTAAAAGTTATATCCAGTTTAAAATTTAGAAAAGTCACTATAGAATTTTTATATATATTTTAATATAACATATAGCCCTTAGAAATAGTCATTTTACAAATGACCTCCGTTCTCGACGAAACCACTTTTGTTGGAACCGGAATGTCAAATTATTGCTAGGTTTCAATTTTCATAATTTTTCGAATTAAGATGTGAGTGTGGCAAAAGAAAACGTGTTTTGTCCATTTCAGTCAAATTTAATCGACTTGAAAAAGCCATTTTTTAAACGGCCTCGAAATTCGATGAAATTAATTTTATTAGGACCGTATCATCAAAACAAAGCTAAATATATTTTTTCTATAATTTTTAGAGTCTGTATGTGGCCCCGGTAAATTTAAATGTAAGATCGAAATAAATAAATAAATGATTCAAATATTAAATTAAAGAAAACAGGTTAAAGAAGTTCGTTTGGGCTGACGAGACCTAGCCCATTGCGTCTGGAACGGGGGCAATAGGGTAGGGACAACTTTTGCTGGGCTGAGATTGGAACTATTAAGGATAAACGGGCTAAAATCACTAATTAAGATAATTAATATTATAATATTATAAATATCTCTAAACCAAAACCCTAATATCTGAATCCATCATATACAGCCGCCGCCCCATTTCTGAATGGCCAATATTGTTCAATTCATTCTTCCCCAATAACTTCCAATTCACTGAACAGAATTCAACAATCCTTTGGAAGATTTCATAGTGTTCTTCTCCCTCTTCAAACCCATACCTGAATTGCAATTTTTAGTGGAGTATTGGGCGAGTTCCAGACCCCCAAATCACCTTGTTGCGACCGCCGCCCAAGCCCCCTGCCATGATCGCACTGACCGCCGTGCGGTCCACCAGGCGCGCCATCCCTTCCTCTCCGGCGTGCCTCCTTCTGATCTGCCCCAAGCCCCACGATTTTGAAGAAAAAGTCAACCCTAGAATTGAACACGACTGAAACAACGTCGGCCTTGATTATAAGAGGAAGAAGAAAGGTTAAATTATTTAAATTAATTTATTTTGAATATTATCGATCTTAATTAAATCATAACTAATTCATACGACCTTGAAATTGAACGATTTCAGATCCTATACGATCGTGAAATCGAGATCTACGCTACTGTCCAGACTAGATCCAATTATGAGCAGTTCGAATTTCGGCCAAATTTGCAGATCTGAACAATTCAGATTTAAATGACTGCGAGATTTCTGATTTAAATAATTAATTTCAATTTATTATTTTCCTTGCTATTTAAATCGTTGTATGTATGTTAATGGTTTAGATCTGCGATGTTTGTGATTTAGAATTTATTGATTGATCCTTGTGGTACATTATGATGTTCATAATTTGCTAGATCTACGATGAAATTTCATTTTTATTGAATCTCTAGTTGCGATTAAATACAGATCTAAAATAAAATCATATTTTATTTTAGATCCATCCATTAATATTGATGTGATTTATATATAAAAATATAGTTTTTATTGAATACATAAACTAGGGATTGAGAGTTAGAATAAAGATTTCATCTTTATTATGACACGTGAAGATTGGAATTAACTTAATAATAAAACTCTCATTTTTATTGTTACATGAAATACAGTTCTTGTAAATGAATTGGAGTTGAAATAAAAGACTGTAATTTTATTTTCAATTAATTAATAGATAAAAAGAACACATTTTTTTGTCATTTTCTTTTTAGATTAAAAGAACACATTTTGTTGTCTTTTTCTTTTTAGATAAAAAGAACATATTTTGTTGTCATTTTCTTTTTAGATAAAAAGAACACATTTTGTTGCCATTTTATTTTTAGATAAAAAGGACATATTCTGTTGTCATTTTCTTTTTAGATAAAATGAACATATTTTTAGCGTCAAAGCTATCCAAATAAAAAGAACATATTTTTAGCATCAAAGTTGTTCAAATAAAAATATTAGAATTAAAAGTGACATTTTTATTGTCATTTTAGAGACAATAAAAAGAATAGAAATAAATGTTACATTTTTATTGTCATTTTAGAGACAATAAAAAGAGTAGAATTTATGGTTACATTTTTATTGCCATTTTATATGCAATAAAAAGAATAGAATTTAAAAGTTACATTTTTATTGACATTTCATATGCAATAAAAAGAATAGAAATAAATGTTACATTTTTATTGACATCTTATATGCAATAAAAAGAATAGGATTTAAAAGTTACATTTTTATTGACATTTCATATGCAATAAAAAGGAATAGAAATAAATGTTACATTTTAATTGTCATTTTAGAGACAATAAGAAGAATAGAATTAAAAGTTACATTTTTATTGACATTTCATATGCAATAAAAAGGATAGAAATAAATGTTACATTTTTATTGTCATTTTAGAGACAATAAAAAGAATAGAATTAAAAGTTACATTTTTATTGACATTTCATATGCAATAAAAAGAATAGAAATAAATGTTACATTTTTATTGTCATTTTAGAGACAATAAAAAAATATAATTTAAAAGTTATATTTTTATTGACATTGCATATGCAATAAAAAGAATAGAAATAAATGTTACATTTTTATTTTCATTTTAGAGACAATAAAAAGAATAGAATTAAAAGTTACATTTTTATTGACATTTCATATGCAATAAGAAGGATAGAAATAAATGTTACATTTTTATTGTCATTTTAGAGAGAATAAAAAGAATAGAATTAAAAGTTACATTTTTATTGACATTTTAGAGACAATAAAAAGAATAGAATTTAAAGTTGCATTTTTATTGTCATTCTAGATGCAATAAAAATAATAGATTTAAAAATAACATTTTTATTGACATTTTAGTTGTAATAAAAAGAGTATAATTAAAAATCATGTTTTATTGTCATTTGGTTTCAATAAAAAGAGTGAACATTAAAAAAATACATTTTCAATGTAATTTAGTTTCCATTGAAAAAAATTAGACATTAAAATATGATTTGTTTCAAATTGTCACTTTTATCATGTTAGTAGGATTTAGAAAATCATGTATAAAATTTCTAACATGAATATGGACTGTACTTGGCTTGCATGTGATTGATTGAAAGTAGTTGAAACCGCCAAACGATATATATATATATATACATATATATATATATATAAATTAAAATTAAACGAATCACGCGCGGTAGTTCGCATTTCGAAATCGTAACTTTAAACGATTATATCGAAAGATCCTACCACCGAATTTTCCCAATACTAGAACCGTTAGGACCGCTTTGGGAAGATCTTTCCAACGATATAAATTTTGTTAAAATCCAACAATTATATTTCGAGATATGTGTAAATCAAATTTTGGTAAAAACCGCGCAAGGGCCTCGTAGCGACCTGAAGCGTCGTTAAATTAATTTGAGTTATTTTTATTTAAATAAAAATAGCGATAAATCGTTATAAATAAATATTAATGATATAAAATGTTTTAAATTATAATTATTCGAGAATTATTTAAAAATACCAAATTTAAACTCATTTCAAATAATTTTATGACGATTAAAGTCGAAGATGAAGACGGTGATTGAAGACCGGCGATCTTCACTTCGAATGGATGACTACTGATGCCCTGGACTGATTTGCTCCCAGGAAAGGGTTAAAGTGGTAGGTGTTCGGGCGTACTTGTTGATTGTCTGGATATGCGAGGACCTCTCAAGTGTCTCCGGTTTCGTTCAGACCCAGAACGGACTTGTAAATGGATGTGTGTCTGACGTTGAATTTCATTCCATGTAAATTAAAATTGATTTTTTATTAATATATATTTGTTGGTGGCGGAGAATTTATTCTCTTGCTTAACACCCTGGTATATATTGATAGTGATTGATCGCATGGCATGAATTCTCAATGTGACACGCCAAGATGCAAATGATCAAGGCTTTTGTTGAAAAGCAGGGCCTTGTGGTTGATGATCAAAGCATAGCATGTTTTGGTGTAGCTTTGTGTATAGCGTTACTTCGCGAGCCTCACACCCCGGTAGAGTCTAAAACGGGACAAGGGAACGCAGGGAGTGCACATGTTTCTTTCTAGCTAGAAGTGGTGTTAGCGACTTACCATCCCTGACATTTTTACTTATGTGGATGATGGATTATGAGGTACCTCGGATTTATAGGTTGTTAGTGGCCATATTATAGGTCCAAAAGGACCGGGAAGCGTGTGTTCAGGAATTGTCAATCCACTAAAGCATTTGTGGACCAACCCTGTAGGATCCAAGGGTTCGCCAGCGTCCGAATCCTAATGCATTTGCTAGAGTGTCTTGAATCGGTAAGGAGACCGCCCCTAGCCTTGACTCATGATGGAAACCCAGTTTCCAATACGACATTACGGTTTTGATTGTAAACCTATATATGGCGACATAGTATATGGTAGCTATGCCGTCTAGGATTGATACATTTACTTTAAAGTATTTTAATACTGATTAGACACTAATAATAGTAGTAAAATATTATTTTATACGTATCAAGCATGTTTGATCATTATAAGGTATAATTCTATCCTCCGGTTTGCGTTGCATTGTGTGATGGGACTTGGGTCTTATAATGATTTCATTTTTCTAAAAAGCATTGCGTTATTTTGTGTAAAATTTATTTAATCACGCACTGGCAAACCAATGGAGTAAACCCGTTCCGCGTTAGCGGCGTGGTCCTGTGATTTTCCCTATTGTTGGTTAAGAAAGATTTCTCATACCAGTCCCATGACTGACTCTTAGTTTGTTTCGCTGGCAAACTCGAGTGCCCATATTTTCCACACGGGCAGTCGAGTAGCTTGTTTTGCAGATATTTATCTCTTGAGCAGGATTCTGGATTGAAGCTTAAAGTTTTGGCCAGAGCATTTATAGTCTTCCGCTGCAATGTATTGAATTTATTGTAAATTTAATCTTCCCTTGTATTTATTCCGTACTCTGATATTTTGTACTCTGATGTAACATTATTATAATGTTTATAAAAGTCTGTTGTTATTTGTTCTAATGTGTTGTATGCCCAGAGTTAGTCCATTCGAGAATTTCCAACTTTCGAGTCAGACCTGTGTGGTTTATGGTCGATTCAAAGGATGGGATTTTCGGGTCATTACAACAAGGTAATAAGTGGTGATCGTCCAGGCGTACTTGGAGATCGAAGGATATGCGAGGACCTCACTCCTGTATTGGACATATGGGAGGCGGAATAAGGTGCCTCCGGTTTCGTTCAGACCCAGAACGAACTTGTAAATGGACTGTGTGTCTTACATTGGATTTCATTCTGTATGATTGATAGACATCGGTTGCATAGCGTTAATTGCCTGTGTGGCATGCTGAGATGCAAATGATCAAGGCTTCTGTTGAAAAGCAGAGTCTTGTGGTTGATGATCAAAGCCCGACCTTTATGGCATAGCTTTGTGTATAGAGTTAATTCGCGAGCCTGACATCCCTGTGTGAACCAGAAACGAGAGAGGACCTCAGGGAGGACACGCGTTTCTTTCTAGGTAGGAGTGGTATCAGCGTTTTACTAGCCCTGGCATTTTACTTATGTGGATGATGGATTGCGAGGCGCCTCGGTTATATCGGTCGATCCGGGGCCGATGGTTTAGTCGGGAAATGACTAGTTTACGCCCTATAGGGCGGGGAAACGCATTGTTCAGGCATTTTAATCCACTCCGTGTGGATCGGCCCTGGCGATCTAAAGGTCACTCGAGCTCTGACCTGAGACATGGGCTAGATTGTCTCGAAGCGGTGAGGACGATCCGTTGCCTCGGTTCACAGATGGGAATCCAACTTCCAATACGGCATTACGGATTTGATTGTAAACCTATATATGGTGACATAGTGGTATGGGGCACTTATGTCTTCTATGATTGATACATTTATATTTGAAGTTGATTTCTTCACTTGTAGTAATAATAAAGGATTAAATTTCGCTTATCAAGCATTATTTGGCTATTACAAGGTAAAACCCTATCCTCCGGCTTGTGTTGCAATGTGTGATGGGACCTGGGTCTTATAATAGCTTCATTGTTCTTTATTTAGCATTGCGCTTTTTGTTTTATGCACTGGTATTCTTGGGGTTAAACCCGTTCCGTGTTATACGGCGTGGTTCCTTGATTTACCTAACTTTAAAATATAGATTAATAACTGTTTTAGTTCTCACACCAGTCACATGACTAACCTGGAGTTTATTGTTTTAACCTAAACTCTGGGTGCCCCTATTTTCCACACGGGCAGCTAGTAGTTGGTTATGCAGATATTATATTCACATGATCCTGGTTTATAGCTGAAGTGATATTCAGAAAGCTCTGTATTCGTGTATTTCTTTTAGTTATGTTTTGTATTATTTTTCTGCTGCAGTAATGTATTTAAATCTCTGTTATTTATCAAATGTATAATATTTATTCAGACTCTGTTTATATTCTTGTACTCTGATGTAAATTGTTGTAATTAACAATGAAATGTTCTTCTGTTTGGGTTCTAATTCGTCTTGTCCTCATATCAATCCGTTCTTCCTCTTCTCTTTGGAGACCGGGGAAGTTCGGGTCGTTATAGTTTGGTATCAGAGCTTTGGTTTACAGAGCTTGAGAACAAGACATATTAGAACCAAACGAAAGAATTCATCAGAGATTGGATTAGAAATATCCAATAAGAACAACTCGTTAGAGATGGGATCAGTAGCATCCTAGAATGAGTTGAAAGAGTGTTTTTTTAAAATAATAAAATGAAAACAAATTTTGTTTTGAAAATCTAAACCTTATCATACGTATTTGAATATTTATTTCATATTGATTTGGACAATCGAGTATATGAAGATTTTTCATATACGCCTAGCTAGCGTGTATTCGAAGTCTCAAATATTCTGGATACATATAGAATCATACTCTAGTCGCCCGGAGATGATCCTGATGATCGCTATAGCATCATCAGTGCTTGTGTTCGAGTTTCGAAAGTAGGATATCTATATATTTCCAATTGACCGGTGTGAGAACCAAAACTAGATAGGGTTATTGTTGTGAATTGGCATCAGAAACATGATTTTCTGTATGTATATCAAAATTACAAATTTGAAACGTTAATTCACTAATTGATTGATGGTTGTGTTGTATGATTATTTGTTATCTAATAAAACCATTACGTGAAAGAATGGTACATATAACCCAATTGTGTCGAATATTGAACTAAGTTGAAATTTGTTTGAAATTGCATGCATATACATGTATATACATTGAATAGGTCATAGCAAGGAGGCTAAGAAGAGGAATAAAACTGTATGCCCGACAAATAGGTACATGTTTACTAATTTATTGGGTTTGGATGATTTTATGAGCCGATTGGCTAGCCGCTTGGCTTTTTCTTTTTGAGATGAGAGGGCCTGTGTGGCGGTTTGGGGATTTTCCCGGTAACCCCGTACAAAGGAGATTTTGGCAAAATGTTTCGAAAATTTAGGGTGTTAGCCAAATTTTTGAAAAATTTGAAAAGTTCTTAAAAACTGAAAAATTGAAGAACTTAAGCCGTAATGAAAATAAAGAAAGTTGAGTTGGTTAGTTAAACAACTTTCAACTCCATTCCTTTTCGAGGACGAAAAGATTTTAAGTGGTGGAGACTGTAACAACCCGGAAAATCAGAACCAATTTTAAATTTTTATTTTGGTAATTTTAACGGATTTTGAATATTTAAAATGAATTATTTTAAATAATAACGACGGAAAATTTATTTTCAATGAAGTGAAAATGTATAAATTTATTTTAATTATAAAACGAGTCTGAAACGGCGCGGTAGTTCGAAAATTCGATTTTCAATTTCAATTGATTATACAGAATTCAATATAAGTCAGAATTGGATGAAACAAGAAATATTTAAATCTGATTAGCTATATCATTCTAACGGATGTAAGAAACTGAGATTTCGTTTTATAAATGGATCCAGTTGAAAATTCAGAAAAGTCGCTGTGGAATTTATATATATTTTAATATATATAAAGCCCTTAAAAATAGCCCTTTTGCAAACGACCTCCATTGTAACACCCCGTGATTTTAAATATTAAAATTATGGAATTCTTAATTTCAAATGTGAGAAGGGTTACGCCATTGCGTTCGTCATGGAATTCTGCTTGAGATAGAGTCCGAGTTTGTGTGAATCGGACTTCGTATGAAGAATTTATGGCCTTCCGAAGTTTCAGAATTTAAATAAATTAAAAACAGCTCAGGTTCAGAAAATTTGAAATTCAAATTTCAAACAGGGAACAGGCTGGGCGGGAAAATTCCCGCCCAAGGGCCAGGTCGACCAAGGCGTCGACCAGGGGGTCGACCTCCCTATACAGGTCGACCTCCCCCCCTCCCCCGGGAAGATCTAAAAGATGACGTTGTTTTGACTCATTGCTGAGTCATTAGGGCTGAGGTGTTATTCTATCTTGAGTGGATGGTCTTGATTGCTTCTAGGTTAATCTGACGGCTCTTAATTAATTAAAATTCTGTATAAGCAACCTAACTCTCAACCTAAAATCACAATAATTCATACCAAGAGCCGCTATGCCGTCAATGGGGAACCTAGAGTAGCCGTCATTCTCTTTCAACCCAAAAGCAAGATACAAGCAAGAATCAAAATCAAATCTAAATCTAAATTAGAATAACAATTATTCTACATCAAAGGCGAGCAATTCAGTTTAAGAATACAGATCCTAGAAAAACAAGACTGTTCTTTTGTTTGTGAGTATAATTTCTTTCACAAAATAATTAATTAATTTAATTGTGATAAGTTATAATTGGGATTATGAGAATATGACTTTGAATCATGTGATGTTATCTTTGACAGTTTTGTTATTGTGGATCTACTAAATTGTACATGTTTGACTTGATTCATCTTATGCAAGTTTGGGATGTTAAATCATATGTATATGAATCTTATGCAAGTTTGGGGTGTTAAATCATATGCTAGTTTATGAATCTTATGCAAGTCTGTAGGTGGATTATACACAAGTTCATATGTGAATCATGTATATACATATGCTAGTTTATATGCAAAATATATGACATTAATTTACATGTTTAAATCCATATGCAAGTTCACATCTTTATGTTTAGATCTATATTTAGATCCATGGTAGTACATAGTTATGCAAATTTATGTTCTATATGCCCATTGCCTATGCTAGTTTTTTATGTGAATCATATGCTAGTTTGAATGAAATTCATATGCAAGTTGTAGGAAAACCATATCCATATATGCAAGTTCACATCTTTATGTTTAGATCTATATTTAGATCCATGATAGTTTATACAAATTTATGTATATCCATTTCCTATGCAAGTTATTGGCTATGCAAACTTATGTTATGATTCTTAGATCTATTTTATGTGTTATGCAAGTTGTGATGTTGCTTTTCTTTTTATAAGTTAGACTATTTGCGAGTCTAACATATGTCATATTAAAACGTACGAGTAGCATGGGGACAATGGAATAATATTAAATATTAGTATTGTGAATTGGCATAAAATGGCTTAAAAAGGCTTATAGTTAATTTGAGACATTAATTGGTATAATTTGTATACCTGAAATTTATGGACATAATTTAGGTGACAATTATGGACATAAATTAATTTGGAATTTATTGACAAATTTGAATAGGGATATTAATCCAATTTGGGGTTAAATAATTATGTGTGATAATTAACCGCCTAAGACACGAGGTTAGACTCGTTTGTGGTATAAGACTGCCCGGACCCGCCCGACAAATCCAGCAACCACAAAAGGTAGTCTAATGTGAGAGGTCAAAGGCAAAAATTAAATGCATAACAACTGTAAAGACACGAGGTTAGGCTCGTTTGCGGTATAAGACTGCCCGGACCCGCCCGACAAATCCAGCAACCGCAAACGGTAGTCTAATGTGGGAAGTCTTTACAAGGTTACGGTTCTAATGAATTAAGTAACACTTAACCAGATAAACATGTGGTGGGACATGGGGGTTAAGTGGGTGGCCTGGGTGGCATGTGAAATACGATAAGAAACACTTAACCAAGTTAAAGACATGTAAGAAGACATGAATAAGAAGGGTTAAGTGGGAAATTCTGGTGGGGACCAAGCATAGGTGGAAAGCTTGTGTCAAGTATGGGGACCCTTTTCAAACTAGTAACCCATTAAGTATCTTTGTGAGCTTGAGTTAGATCGAGGACAGGACACGCTTACTGGGTTTGATTGTAAGAGGTCAAAACGGGTTAGCGGTAGCAATGCAAGTCCAATGGGGTCATGTGCGTGCGTGGGCTCGGGCTGGTAGGTAAGACGTTGTTGCATCGTGTAGATATAAGCCGTGCATCTTTAGTGGTATCGGGTTGCCACTTCGGGGAGTGATACACCCCACTGTGGGACCAGCACGGGTATCTACGAGTTAGGGAGCCGATCGCATGGGGGTAGTGGGTACAACTAGTGGAGATAGGGGCAGACGGCACCTACGAAGGCAACTAGGGGTACACGAAACTACCATTGTCATTATTATGTTCTGTAGGCAGGATCAACTTTTAGGGTGACTAGTATTGGTGCAGTATAGTAATTATCCTATAGTGATTAAAAACGAGATTAACGCTAGAATATTCCTCTTGTTTGTTTTGTCATGCCCACTTGTTTCACGGCCATACCTTGTTTTACCAGTTTATGCCTTATCCTAATTACTTTAATAATTATATTGTTAAAGTTATCATACTCACTATACTTTATGTATGTCCCCCTTGTTTTCGCCTCTTTTCTTCCTCCCCCCCCCCCCCCAAGGTTCTCAGGGTGGGACTAGTGCTAGTGGAGCTTGATCTTGGATCTCTTTCTCTCCCTTTTGAAAGTGCTTGGATTGTTGAAAGTAAAGTTCAGCTCATCTCTTTAATGGCTACTTGTGTTGGGGTTATGCTTTTTTACTTTATGTACTTAGAAAACAATTTGTCAAGATGGATATTAAGTGTACTTGGTTTTACTGTTGGTTTATGAAGTTGTTGTAATCAAACTATTTCTCCGCTGCAATAAAAGTTGTTTTAAAATTTTCAAGTACCAATATATGTATCTGTCTTGTTATATTCTGTTCTATACACTAATAGTGCTCCATGAAAATTAATGCATTCCCTTTGAGAGTGACATTAATGGACATGGGGTGTTACATCCGTTTTCGACGAAACCACTTTTGTTGGAGCTGGAATGTCAAGTTATTGCTAGATTCCAATTTTTATAATTTTTGAAATCAATATGTGAGTGTGGCGCATTTAAACGTGTTTGACCAATTTTAGTTGATTTTAATCGACTGGAAAATGACCATTTTTCAAACGGTCACCAAATTCGACGAAATTAGTTTTGTTAGGACCGTATCTTCAATGCGAAGCTAGAAACAATTTTTCTAGAATTTTTAAAGTCAGTATGTGACCCCAGTAAATTGAAATGTACATTTAAATTAAATATATATTGATTTAAAGGAAAACTGATCGTAACAGTCGAATGGGCTTACGAAACATATCTCATTGTGTTCGTAATATGGGGTATTTGGCTAAGGGCGACAGTCGTTGGGTTCGATTCAGAGTTTGTATGGAAAGATAACTTTTTGGATAACAATTTAATAATTAAATATATTATATATAACTTTCCTTCTCCCCTTTTCCCCTATAATCGGTTAACACTGAAATTAAATAATAATAAAAAAACCACGCGAACTGTTCCCCCTTCCCCTCCTCCCTGACCCGCGACAGCCACCACCATGGCCTGCGCCACCCTTCCCTTCCACCACCGGTCTCCTCACCTCCGATTTCCCCCACCAACGACCTCCTCCTCCCTCCTCTAGCGATCGAAGCCCTAACCCCCATAACCCTATGCCGCCGCCAGCCCTTCCATGGCTCACTGCCGACACTAGACCCGAACCCCTTCCCTTCACCGTCGCGACACCAACACTATAACGACCTGAACTTCCCCGATCTCTGAAGAGAAGAGAAAGAACGGATTGCCTGAGGACACGTCAAATCAGAACCCAAACAGAAGAACATTTCATTGCTTATTACAACAATTTACATCAGACTACAAGAATACACAGAGTATATATAAATAATATACATTAGATAAATATCAGAGATTTAAATTACATTACTGCAGCGGAAAAATAATACAAAACATAACTGAAAGAAACACACGGATACAGAGCTTTCCGAATACCACTTCAGCTATAAACCAAGATCCCATGAATATAAATCCGCAAAACCAAGACTACTAGCTGCTCGTGCGGAAAATAAGGGCACCCAGAGTTTAGGTTAAAAAAATAAACTTCAGGTCAGTCATGTGACTGGTATGAGAACTAAAACAGTTATTAGCTATATTTTGAAGTTAGGTAAATCAAGGGACCACGCTGCCTTCCAAGAATACCAGTGCATAAATATACAGCGCAATGCTAAATAAAGAACAATGAAGCTATTATAAGACTCAGTTCCCATCACACAAAGCAACGCAAGCTGGATGATAGGGTTTTCCCTTATCATAGCCAAAAGATGCTTGATACGTGAAATTTAATCTTTTATTATTACTATAAGCGAAGAAAACAACTTCAAATATAAATGTATCATTCATAGACGGCATGGGTACCATATATCATGTCGCCATACTAGGCACTACAAATAAAACCGCAAAATGTCGTATTGGAAGTTGGATTTCCATCTTTGAACTGAGGCAAAAGATAGTCCTCACCGCTTCGAGACTATCTAGCCCGAGTCTCAGGAACATAACACATTGTCCCTTGGATCCCCAGGGCCGGTCCACATGGAGTGTATTAAACTCAAAACCTGAACATGCGTTTTCCCATCCTATGGGGCGTAAAACTGGTCATATACCGACCAGACCGTCGGCCCCGGATCGACCGATATATCCGAGGCGCCTCGCTATCCAACAACCACATGAGTCAAACTTGTCAGGGCTTGTAAACCACTGACACCACTCCTAGCTAGGAGGAAACGCATGTACTCCCTGACGTCCTCTCCCATTTTTGGTTCACACCGGGGTGTGAGGCTCGCGAATTAACGGTAAACAAAGCGATGCCACAAAGGCCGTGCTTTGATCATCAACCACAAGACTCTACTTTGCAATAGAAGCCTTGATCATTTGCATCTCAGCATGCCATGCAGGCAATTCACGTTATGCAACCGATGTCTATCAATCACACAGAATGAAATCCAATGTCAGACACACAGTCCATTTACAAGTTCATTCTGTGTCTGAACGAAACCGGAGGCACCTTATTCCTCGCATATCCGTCGATCTCCAAGTACGTCTGGACGATCACCAACTTATTCCCTCCTCTTGGGTGTATGACCCAATCAAGATCATCAGGAATCGTCCAAACGATGTGAAGACCTCCGGTCTTCAACCACCATCTTCATCTTCGACATATCGTCATTTCAGTTATTCAGAATGGGTATAACCCGTCTTTTCCGAATAACTCGCGTATTTAATAAACAAGTGTTACACAAACACAACATACGCCTCATTCCAATTCAGAATATTCTTTTATTCAAATATTCACATCATTAAGGAATAGGTTCCCATTAATTTTATCAAAGATAATTTCTTTTAAATTTATTATTTATCTTCCTTTGAATATCAATTCAAACCATATTGAAGTTTTCCAAACTAGTCGGGATTAGCGAACCTTACCAAAGTAATCATTTATTATATTTCCCTATCCCAACCTATTCATCCCATGAAGCAAAACTGGTAATACTCCATATCTAACACCACGGTGTTATCGGTAAATATTAATTACTATTTCTCGTTCAAATCTAATTAAATATTTAACTATCGCTTGGAGCAAAACTGGTGATACTCCATTCTCGATCATTTTCTTGAATTAATAATTTTAATTATCACATTCACTTTCCAATCTAATTAAAGATTCATTAAAACTCTAATTTGGTTTTAATCTCAAAAATCATTACTTAATGATTATTCCAAGTTAAGAAATTAATCTTATCTTTAACTAGGTTAAAGAACTCATGTCATTTAAAACACGGTTCACGATAAACCCAAAATCACATTCTATTCCATCAGTCTCTAACTGTAAATTAGTAAGAGTACAATTCCCTAAGTATTAATTCTGAAGGCTGAAACCAACATCAGATCAATACCCAGGAGACCATTCAACTTAACTAACCTCCAGTCAGTTTATAATTTTCTTAGTTCCATTGGGTTTAAGAACATTATTTTTAAAGATAAAATTCACGACAAAACCAAAATCTCATTCAATTGTTAATCGGGTTAAAGAACATATGTTATTTAAAACACCGTTCACGAAAAACCCACAATCCCATTTGATATTAAATACAAGGCTCTGAATAGAAAATATATCGGCTTATATTCAATATCCAATTCTGAAACCAACAAATATCTTATTAGAATAACGATATATATATATATCTTCCAAATTCCTCCAAAATATCTACATAATAACGGAATCCAATATCGAAATATTCCAAAGATAATTTCGATCCAAACCCATTCCAATTCATATATTGGAAATTTCTGGTTATATTAAAACCAATCTCAATCCATTTATTTATTTAAAAATATTGGTTTATAATTCTAGTTAATAATTAGTTCATTTCGGAAAAATATATATTTTTATCTTCACAAACGTGGAATTTTTCATTCCAACTCTTTCCAAATCATTTATGATTATTTTACATGAATTATTAAAATTTTTAATAATTTTATCGAGGCCCGTACAGCCGATTTCCATAAACAGTCATCGAACTGCATTTACAACGACCTTTTCCAAATTTGATTTGGACATAATTCCAAATCCAACCGTTAGATTTCAAATCTCTTATATTCGTTGAAAAGCTCTTTTCGATACGAACCCAACGGTTCTGGTTTTAGGAGAATCCGACGGTCGGATCTCCCATAATCGCAATTCGAAGTCAGTGGTCGAAATTCGCGAACGGTCGCTGTGCTGCGCGTTCTATTCAGGCCATTTAATATATATATTATATATATTTCGTCGATTTCCATTCAAAACATATTTTATAAATCGTTTTAACTTCGTTTTAAAAACGATTTAAACTTCATATTCAATTTCAAATCAAAATTGAATATTCCATATCATTAATACATAAATGATAAAATTTTCGAAACATTAGATTTTGAAGTCACTTCCTTTTCAATATTCATTATAAAAAAGAATATAATCAATATAGATATCATTCGCGTCAAAATGGCGCATATCTAATCAACACGGTTTTATATATTTCAATAATTCGTGTCCATCCAAAATCGGACATCAAAATCAGATTTTAACCCTTTATAGGATATTATTTTAAAATATTCATTATTTTAAAATATTCTTTATTTTAAAATATTCTTCAGTTATGAATTGGAATCGGACAAAGCCAATTACCGTGTAAAGTGATTTATATGGATTTCATACAACACATATATATCATATCAATGATAAACAATCAACCATCATCCAGAGTGCACCACACAACTGCATAAGCATTAATTATAAATAATTAACCCTTACATCAGCCTGTCAACCAATCGATCGGCATACAACTAAACAATTGGGACTTGTGTACCTCAAATGTCATCCCAACACCCGTGTGGATTTTCAAAAGTCATTTATATTTAATACTTGACATTTCGGTACTTGACATTTTCTAATATCGAATATCCGCATCCGCGGATACAGATGGATATCGAATAATTATCATATCCGCTCACGATCGATAAATTAAGAAACATAAATGGTGAATTTTAATTTAATATGAACAATTTTCAATTCCATTGTTTATTAAAATGTTAAACAAATTTGATGATAATAAACAGTTTTCTGTAGCTAATATGCATTAAATGCATATGATGTGAACTTCAAACTTAATAACAGTTATAAAATGTCTTTTAATGTACTAAAATGTGCATAATTCAAGCTATAATCTTGATAAAAACCGGATGGCTAATTTTTGAATGCGGATGTCTTTGTACCAGCATTCTTTTTCGAATATTGGATATTTATTCCTTTTTCAGATATAGATGCGGGCGGATTTCTAATTTTTTGGGTATCCACTGACAGCCCTAGTGATACACATAGCAAATTGAATGTGACACATGGTGCTCTTGTGTTGATGAAAGGAGTAATGGTCTAAAATATTTATCTGCTAAAAAGATTTATATTTCTTGGAGAGTCGTGTATTAGAGTTGATAATTCATGAACTTCCGATGCTACCAATCTTTAGCATCTCAGATTGGGTCATGTTTCGGAGATCTTAAAGTTGATTTGTAATAGGAAGATGATCAAGGGTGGAAGCTTCAACCGTTTAGAATTCTGCCGGAAGTGAGTTGAGAAAACATATAAAGGCTTCTTTCGATGTCGATAGACATGAGTCCAAATGAGTACTAAAGTATGTCTATATGGATGTTTGAGACCAGTAGCTATAGCTTCTATTGAAAGAGCAAGTAAACCAATGACTACTCTAAGAAGGTTTGGATGTTCGTGATAAACGATAACCCGGAATCGTTTGAGAAGTTCAAAACTTCAAAAGCACTAATAGATAATAAAGTCGGAATGAAGTTGAAAATGCTTAGATCCGACAATGATGGTGAGTTTGCTTCTAAGAAGTGCATAAATTTCTATAAGCAGCATGTAATTTGGACATTTCACTACACCTCAATGATCCACAATTAAATTGGAATCGTTGAAAAGATGAATAGGACTTTACTGAAGAAAGTCTGATGTTTGAGATTGACAGCAGGTTTATTTAGAGGCTTTTGGGTTGAAGCTTTATCGACTGCGGTGTATATTATCGATCGAATTTCATGCTCACCGTTGATGAGAAGATTCAAGAGGAAAAGTACATCTACACATATCGGATATTTTCGTATATTAGGTAGCCAATGAATGTTCACCATACAGTAAATGACAAGTTGGAGGCTAGAGCCTATAAGGCATATTTTTGGGCTATACATAAGGCATTAAAGGGTATCACATTTGGAACTATGTTTGATAGGAAGGTAGTGCACACTTGACATGTCACATTTGATGAGCCCAACATGTTAAAGCGGATGGAAAATCCACCCAGTTCATTAGATTTCAGAAGCTGAAAGGTCTACGGAAATGAAAAATATTCCCACGTATGTCAATATTTAAACATCATAAAACAATATATATATATATATACATTTAAAACACAATGAATTGACTGATGTTCATGCTTAATTATTTGAAAAATTAGTTATTTCATCAATTACATTTTCACAAGGGAATGTGATGTTTTCAAACCAAATATAAATGAATTCTTAATAAAAGTCAAAAGGAGTGATAATTTAGTCATTCACTTCTTAGATATTATATGTCTAGTTCACTTAGCGAAAGGTTGCATTTTGGGTATTAAAAAAATTGTCTTAAATTTAAGCACGTCCACCATGTACTCCCTCCAGTCCAAAATATAGGACGTTTTGTGAAGTTTTTTGTTTTTTAAAATATAAGACGTTTTTATCTATAATAAATTGTACCTACTTTATTGACTTGCCATGAAGTACTTCTATTGACTCATGTGAGTATGTGGCTGCTTCGGAAATCCCAACAACCACTTTTTTGTATTTAGAAATAGAGAAAGTAACTTAACTTTGCATGAAAAAAATGAGTCAATCCACCAAAAAGAAACATTTGAATTTTTTCTTAATTCCCGTGCAAATCTCTAAAATGACTTATATTATGAACCGGATGGAGTAATAGTTAACAAATACATTTTACTTCTTTTCGCTGCTAGAGCTGCACATACGCAAAGATCAGACACAAATAAACTATTCATTGATGTTTTCTAAGAACTAACTGTGCCTGTGTAGTTTTCTATGCAGCATTTCCCAAACTAGGGTAAAGGAGAAAGGTTATGAGAAGTCTGACAAGCCAACGTAAAAAACATAGTCTCCCTTATGAAAACAGAATTTTTACCTCCAAATTGTTCGGAGATAATGACTTAATTGTTATTTGTTGTTTATTTATTGGTGTTTTCTGCAATATGAAAACAACAGAAAAAGGTCAACTAGTAAAAATTTGCTTAAATGATACTTAAGCGGTGTTTCCCATCATGAATAAATAGCATCACCCATACTACGGTATAAGAGAAACACAAGTATGAATCGAGTGTTGAAATAGTATAATGTAGCATGTGGTGTCTGGTGAGATATACAACATAACTTAGGTAGATCTTAAGTTCACTGGAGAGTAAAAGAGATAAGAACATTTTTGTTTTTAGTCCGAGGAATAAAATTTATTTCCAGGTGAGAAAAGGAAAGTGAGTAGTGAAGGAATATAATTACCACTCACAAAAGACATAAATATTGTATAATACCTAACTTACAACATCGCTAACCTTTCTTTTGTCGCTTTTTTTAACTAGTTTGAATAATTTACATAACAGGGGACTTAGTTCTCGTCAATTTAGTTATGAAAATTATAAAATGCACTTTATGCACGCCTCATAATAATAATAATAATAACCTTTCCTTATAATATATATTATTATGGACTGCTTTAATCTCTCAAGTTATAAATGACAGGTAATGGTTTAAAGATACTCACAAACGTATAATCTTTTCCATTTTCAACTAAAAATTTTGAAGAGGAAAAAATCATCAATTTATATCTACAAGTAATCCCTATCCAAGGATAAGAAATTACTTATATGAGCGTGATGTGCAGAACTTGATTTCCAGGTGGTGCCACAAACATGTCCTTCTAGTGGGGTATTCTGTAAAAATCATTAACATAAATATGGTTTACATCTATAAAGGACAATCAATATAAAACTGCAAGACCTAACAAACGTTTCTGATATACCAAGAAAATAGGGAGTAAAGACAAATGAAATTAGACTGTGACCTACAAATATTCAAAACAATCGGTTTTTCTTTACTTTCTCAACTAATGTGATGACATCCTACTTTGCGGAGGGAGCAGGAATTCAAAATATTATATTTTAGCACATATGATACAATTTTTTAAACGATTTCTTCGTCCACTTCATCATTTGAGAAGTAACCGTTCACAGGGTCTATAAATTCACATTCGAAATCAGTTTCCATAGTCAAAATAAATATGGTTAAGCTATTTAAAAAACAATTAAAATCTCTGCTAAAAATCAGATATCATATCAACAGTAAGATTATGAAAATATTTCTTTCCACATTAAATTTTTTTTTTGAAAATCTGACTAGCTTAGAAATCGATTGGCCAGCGAAGAGGCTGAGTTGTAGATCCGTAATGAGGATAGGGTGGCGCTGAAATTGTGTCCTTTACAGTAGGTCCAGTTGAGAATAGTGTAACTAAATTTGAGCAGAACAGGACAATCAGAAATGCAAGAAGAAGCAATTGTACTCGATTCATGGCTAGGGCTTCGAGAAGATTTCGTCGAGTGAATAACGAGAGAAGCTGAAAATTAAAAGTTCAAGACAACAGGTCATGCGTAAAGCGTGCGTGTGGGCCCGAAGAAGATGTCAAAAAAGCTGTAGACTATACAATTTTAAAGTACGACAAGCTAGACATCATGGTAAACAACACAGCCATACTCGAGCCTCCATACTCGAGAATCATGGATTCAAGCACGTCAGATTTCGAATGTATGATGTCTGTGAACTGCACGGGAGTTTATCTATGCCTGAAGCATGTAGCAAGAGCAATGGTCGAAGCGGGAATAAGAGGAAGCATTATGGGAGTGTGTGTGCTATAACTAGAGGGATAGGCCCACATGGATATGTAGCATCTAAGCATGCAGTTGTAGGACTTACGAAGAATGAGGCGGCGGAGTTAGGGCAGTATGGGATAAGAGTGAACTGTGTTTCAATGTTTGCATCGAGTTCGAGGATGACGAAGATGAAGGGTGTTTTTAAGGATGATGATATAGAGGAAATGGTGAATGAGGCGGGGAACTTGAAAGGGAGGGTGTTGAGGCATGAGGATACGGCCATGGCAGCCTTGTTTTTCGCAAGTGATGAGAGTGGATATGTGAGTAGGCATAATTTGGTCATTGACGGTGGGTTCACTGTTGTTAACAACTCTCTTAGGATGTTTAAGCAAGAGTAACGAAGCAAGCATTGCTTTGGATGTTGTGATGCGTCGTCTAAAATTTAACGCAAATCCGAGAGAAAATCATTTGTACTCAAATCCTTTATCCCCTCTATATTCAACTAATCATGAGTTCTGATTTTCAACTTTTTGAACTTATGTTCGAAGGCTTAATTACAAAAATGTGATATTCAGAGGTCTTGATTGATTGGATATAGAAAACAGAGAATTTTAGGTTCAGAGAATTTATTTCATGTCAATCCTAGAGAAAATCATGGAATCCTTGGTCCTTTATCAATAATTGTGGGTTCAGGTGATGTAAAAGAAATATATCGTTAATAAATGAATTAGTGGAAAAAAATTAATGTGTGCAATAGATATAAAATGCAAAACTACTTTGGATTATTTGGTGGAAATTTCAATTGTTTCTGGTAGCAATTATATTTACGTTTGTAATAACAGACAACATCATAGAAAGGCTGGAATAATAATCTATCCCATATAATATTCTATTTTTCCATGTTAGACAAAGGCTTGAAGATGTTAGAGCATCTCTAACAGCGTGGTAGGAGTTCGAAATGGGAGCAATGGTGATTTTTGTTCATTTTCTCACGCTCCAACAGAATGGATCTGAGCACGAGGAATGAATACCAATGGCGGTCTTTACTTTTTTTAGTTGCAATGTTAAACAGTAATCAGAGAATGGTTCAATGGAAAATAAGTTTTCTGATCATCATTTATGAATTTATTTATTTTTTTGCATGTTAAACGGTTTTTTGGTCATCGTGTAACACTTTTTTTTTTCAAAGCAGCCGTTTGGTGCTGAACGAACGATGATTCTGTTAGGAGTGTCTTGCATATTGTTAGTGGTGGCAATTTGACCCGACGTGATGGATCCGGACCCGACCCGCCGGGTCTCGATTCTAGGCGGGTCGAGTTTTGTCGGATTTGAACTATACATTTAAAAAATCTGGACTCGACCCGATTCAAGCTTCGGTTCGGCTTCGTTTGGATTATAACACTAAAAATACGTGTATTTTTATGCTTTTTGGTCAGTTCTTTCGGGTCGTGTCAATTCAGGTCGGCTTTGATCGGGTCTTAAGAGTATTTTTTCAACATCTAGACCCGACACGAGACTCATCGGGTTCGGTTCGGGTTTTCGGTTCTCGGTTCTAATTGTCAGCCCTACATAATGTTAATATAGAAATGACGGTTTGAATAAATAGTTTCACATCACGTAATAAGTTGAATAAGTGGAGTACAAATATGATTTGGTAGACACGTAACAACAGGGATCCCTTTTGTTACAAGGTTGTGTGTGTCAACTCATATGTGTGCGCTCTACGTGGAAGGAATGAGAACTTTGTTCAGACCATCGTTACAAAACAGATTCCTTTAGTTCGTTGTTTTGTTGTTTCTCAATAGGACTCAACCTACCTTTTTTTTTCAAGTGCGCTGCCATTTCGAACTAATTGCCGTTCTGCCGGTTCGGCAAGCAGATTTCTTACATACTTGTGGTTTATTCTTATGAGTTAAATTTTAATAACATCTTTTTGATGTTTGCACTCATTCTTTATATGCCAGTGGATCACAAAACTACAATAATAAACGGCTATTCCAAAGGCTCCGAGCTGTTGGCGGCCGTTTGAAGCCGTTGGAATAGAGTTCACAGCTTCCAATGGCTTCCGGCGGAATCCACAAACACTTTCCAACGTTTATTCCAACGGCTTCAAACAGTGACTTGCCGTTGGGAACCGTTTATAGACAGTGACCAATTTGTCGTTGGAAGCTGTTGGTAGCCGTTGGAAAAACTGGGTTATTTTTTTATAACAGCAAGCATATAACCTTCCAGCCACCCCAATTCCATTTCAATCCATTTCCAGTTCAATTCCAATCAATTCCACATATGTACAACATATATATACCAATAACAATATAAATAACCAAAATAAATTAAAAAAACATCAATATATACAAAACAAATCAACCAAACATCTAGAATAACATCAAAATAGACAAACCATCACCTACTCCGTACCATCAAAATATCCAAACATCCAAACATGTCCACAAACCGTACCAATATATGCAAACCATCAAAATAAATCCAAAGTATCATTCTCATTCACTCCGTAACAATATATACAACATCAAAACAGATCATCACCATCTCCAAGCCAAACATAGAAAAAAACATACCTCAAGCTTCATCATCTTCGTCGCCTCCGAAAGAAGACGATGAAGGAAAACTACCATGATTGTGCACGTACTCCACAACGTTTTGATTCAGCTGCTCAATCTACATAGCTTGCACACGATTCTGGTTCTGCAGCTGCTCAATCAAGGCTCGCATTTCCTTAATTTCTGCTTTGTCTTGGGCCTTCTAAGCATGTCGAACCTACAAATAAAATGAATAGCAAAAAGGTTATGTCAGCATATAAAATATGACAAATTCTATTTGTATATCAGAAATTGTTTTAGATACACCGTACATATTGCTAAACTATCCTCAATTTAGAATAAAAAGAAATAATTGTCCTATTTTAGAATAAATCAATGAACTATTGAAAATGATAAGATATTACTAGAAAAGATTTGTTTATATATTTGGTAAACTCATTCAATCAAATAAATACATAGAAATTTGATTATGAATGATTTCATTAAAGTTTTAGATTTGATTTTAACTTAATGTTGAGCGCTATGTAACGTGTACCTTGTATTTTATTATAATTATATCGAACCTCTTGAACATGTAAAAAATTAACTATATTTTAAACACATAGTTTTATTTTTACATTTCTAATCATGTCCTAAATGTCAAGTTCCTAGTTATTGTTTCATAAGAAATATTATATGCATAATCATTTATTAAATGTGTCATAATTGAATCGACTAAGGTAATGAAAATATAAACTGGCATTCACAATTGAATCGACTAAGGTAGTGAAAATATTCTAACACACTTAGAACATAAAAAGTACGAATATTGTTTTAATCATAAGAATATTACTGTTAGGCTACCGAATCCATAACGCCTACTCCGATGTGGCGGATCCATAACAGCATCAAATTGGTTCTTTTCCTCCTCCGGCGTTAACTCATCACGAACAGACTCCTCAAGCGCATGAGCCAGTGCCTCCTAAAACTTTGCCTATAATGCAACAAACAATTTCAGTTGAAAAATAATAGAATGTTGATTTTATTTTACATTTGCTAGTAATTAATAAAATAATCGATGTGAGTAATAAAATTTAAAATACGCATACATATGCAGCTATCGCCCTATCTTGATCATCCTAATGATAAGTCACGTTGCCAGCCTCGTCTGCATGCTTGAATGCGTAGGTGTGAGTAAATACGTTCATGTTGGACACGGGATGTCCACAAGTTTTTCCTACAATTGATAATTTGAATAATTCAATTCCATAAAGATAATTACTAAACTGATCAATATACAAATGTAATAATTGACAAATTTACCAAGTTCTCGCGATGATGTTGGAAAGAATTGGATCCTCTACGATGAGTTACTGGATTCTTGTTCCTATTTGCGGTGTTCCTAACTGACTCGGTCTACAAATGTACATTAAGTAATTATTTAAAATCGGCATAAAAATAAATTAGATTCGTTATAGATTTACCTTGAACTCATCCGTGTCCCACCACTCAACCATCTTATTAAACATTTCATCGCCCATCCACCTTGGTTTCTTCCCCGCTTTTTTTAATCTCATTCATCTTCTCCCTGTTATTTCTGGCGACCTTTGAGTTCCAGTGTCGCCAAACTAGGTTCATGTCAGTCTCCTATACATCTACTGCGCCCTTTACAATGAGAAAATATTAATAATCTCATTTATTTGTATTTAACCAATTTGTAACGCGGTATAAAATTACCAGAAAATATTGTCATACAATCTCTACTGGGATTCTGCTCCACTTTGGTCAGAAATCGCTCATTCTAGCCATATACGAATCCCTAGAGATATTTAGAACCGTCTGAGATGGCTCCAACTCAAACCCACTGCATTAAATATAAATTAGAACCTTATAGAATATAGTTATATTATGAAAAAAACATTAAATTGTTCTGCTGCTAATTTTGATACTTACGTATGGTCGGCCTTAGGATTCAAGTAAACAACTGGACGAGCTAACTGATTTCCACTACCCTCACTGGCATGTCGGTTAATGCTATGTGCTCAATATAAGAAAAAGTAGAACAGATATCACAGTTTTAACATCGGTCGTAAATTCAGCTGATGTCAAAACGTTTTTTTAACATAGTTTAATTTTAAAGTGATGTTGTTTGTTTCTCAGACATCTATTTATTGAAGGACCAATGTCTTAAATACACTTTAGAAAAAACAAAAAACTGTGCCGCTCAAATCTTTTCCCCCTTACCAATTTGTTTCCCTCCCTTAACAAAATTATTTCCTCCCATTTATTTTTTCAGTTCCCTCGAAAAATTTCACTTTCCACCATCCAGTCTTTCTCTAGCAATCGTCTCAACTGGCAAAAAACGAAATCCATTGCAAATTCCATGCCCTAGCTTCTTCGTGTTCGATTAATCGCAACAATCGAAATCTTAATCAACCAAACCCTAAGTCTCCTTTATTTTAGAATTTAGCTTACTTCATTAGTATGAATTGTTCTTTGCATGAAATCCGTTTTGCTTATACTTGTAGCTTCAGTGATTGCTGTTACTTCTTTTTGGGTTTATTTCTTATATTCCTATGCTTTTAATACCAAAAATTATATTTTTTGTGCAATTTGTGTTTAATTTGAACCAAGTAAAAGAAGTTTTGCATTTGATTAGCATCCTTAACATGGTCAGGTGTGCTAAGTGAAGCCAGGGTATTCCACATTCAAATCTAAATGTTGAAAAAGAACAGAAACCTTGGTTTGCAATCATTTTTTGCAGTTTTACTTGAATAAAATTGACTAAAAGCCTCAAAGAGTTTATGTTTTTTCAATATGATTCAACCGTACATCTTTTGTTGTCAATGTCAATAAAAAGAGGTGGTAAATATACTTTAGAGATATGGATTATCAATGATTGTTAGATTTGCGACTTGAGCTGTTGTAGATATAGGCTGCTAGAGTTATTTTGTTCGCATTTTCAGGAAACATATGTCTAAATCTTATGTTCCCCATAAAATTTCTGTTATATGATGCTGTTAGAGTTATTTTGTATATTTACTTGTAACATGCTCAAAATTGTAAGTATATTTTGTCAAAATTAGTATATCTATGCTTGGACCAAACTCTTTGCTCATAGATTTAGATCATTTTGTATAATAAATTATGGATGTTTTATCTATGATAATTGTCTTAATCGAAATTCATTTCTGTGCTTGTAACTATCAGGTTAGAAAGATTGGTGCAACTATTACCCATTCTGAGAAGGTCAAGGATGAGCCCATTGTTGACGGAAATGATATTGAGCTTGTTTCCCGTTTATGTTCCTTGATTAATCAGGTAGGTGTCTTTTTTCCAAAGGCTTTATAAAATATAATTGATCTAGCCAATGCTGCATGTATTGTTGACACGTGATAGAGCTAATGTACTTGTTTTGTATATTTTCATTATACTGCTTATTGAAAGTTTCATTGTCCGATTTTCTGGGATGCTTGTGTTGGTACCAATCCATCTATCAGGGTGAGATTTTATCATCATTCTAGTTCACAAGGACATATACATTAACACTAGTTCAAGTGCATAAAAGCTCCGCTGATCTCCCTTGAAACTGGTACGATGTCCCCATCATTCAATTATCTGGGTCACTGATGGGACTCAGATTTGAATAAGAAGGTTTTTTCTGTCGATAATAACCATGAAAATACAATGTGCGTTGTTTTTTTGGATGTTTTGGGTATGTGCCATATAAACACTCACAAGTTTCTTTTGTGCAAGATAACATCAAATTTTTGACAAAATGATTGAATATAATGGACTAGTCTATGGATTAGATTTTGGTCATCTTCTTTAGTTGAAATTACAAAAATGTTAATCAATTGAATTTGGTAGCTTTTTGGAAGTGTTAATCGAACCTTAATCTTCCACTTTCACAGTTTACAGTTATCGGATAAGACAATATCTACACTTCAGATGGAGCTTGTTGCTGCCAGAAGTTCTCAAGAGCTTACAAGTGAGGGCAATTCACCTACAGTGTTCACATCTAAGGACCAAAGGAAGAAGGGTTTTGTTGTTATTGGGATTAATACTGCGTTTAGTAGTAGGAAACGAAGAGATACAGTTAGATAATCATGGATGCCTCAAGGCAAAATTTTGATTTTCATATTCATCATTATTTTCTGTAAACAGGATATACTCTTCATGTGGGGAAGTTGTAGATCAATTGGTGTTACCAGCACATTCGTATGGTTGCTTAATTAGATTGTATCTTCAAACTGATGATGACTGGTCATTGTGGTAATACAGTTATGTTGCGAAATGTTATGAAATCGACTAGACTAAGTTTTAAAATAATGTTGGAGTTTCCATGGAATTAATTTAGTGTACTGGTAAGTGAAACTGAATTTGTGCTAGAGGTTATTGTGTTCTGCTATTAACAGTCAAACATAATTTTTTATTATGGTTGGCAGTCGGTGATTAACTGCCAGTGGCGGTAGCCCTTAGCATCCAACATGATGTCAGTTCCATTACACTAATTTTCAGTTTAGTGTTTTCAAAATTATTGTCAACAAAGTTCATCTAAGAATATTTGAGTTAAGAAGTAAAAAAATATGTTTTCTAAACCAAGATAACCAGTACTATTAGGTAGGATTTACTACTGTATAATATACTATAGATGATACCTTTAATTGGACAACTTGGGATAAGCACATGTGCTTTTAAAAGTACGGTGTGATGCTAAATTTAATTAATTAGAACAGTTCATTGCTTGCTGTAATAGTGCAAAACTGATAGTGGCCTATTGTTCAAATCTTATATTATTGGATCAATATTCTGGTATCTTAGGCACTGACATGTTAGTGACACTTTAATATTACCTGTTAGATTTTAGCTTGCAGATAGATAAGCTTTAGGTTAGATTTTATGTTAACTTTTTCTGTATACCAAGTTGATATCGCTATTGTCGCATTATTCATTTTTGAACTTACGCAATTAGTTTGTTCATCCTATTATATGTCTTAATTTTCCAATTGTGTTTATAATTCAATGTATATATTTGTATTGTCAGATTAGGTGAAAAAGTAAGACAACTAGAGAAGTGAAAGGAATTGTAATTAGATTCATGATTGACCACAAGTAATAACACGCTGAAGGATGGTCTTTATACGACGCACACTCAAGTTTGATATTACCCACTGTAATGCATACTGAATAATTTGACATTCACTGATATATAGAAATGTACTGGGAAACCAATATGAATTTATACTTTTTGTTTATATTTCACAGTGCTACATCCAACAGCATTTTAGATAGGGTGATCGATTCAGAGGAAGCTCACCACAATGACTTTCGTAAGCTGGTAAGTTAATTATTCTCTTAGCATTTTAATCTTCGGTTAACATATGTATTCATATGTCCGTTGTCCTAAAAATATGCAGGAACATGTTGAAGGATATCATGAATTATCTGCAAAAACAAAAATATTCTTTTCCACTGCAATCGCCAAGTGGAATGTTGATTTTTATGTCAAGATTGAGAATTTGATATTGAATATAAGCCGATATATTTTCTATTCTGAGCCTTGTATTTAATATCAAACGTGATTTGGGTTTGTTGTGAATGGTGTCTCCATTAACACTGTTCTTAAGCCCAGTTGAGAAAAAAGATTAAATCTTTTTATTTAGATTTAATGAACTATACCAATTAAATAATATTTAATTGGAATTGAATTGGGATTGATTTTTGGGTTTATCGTGAACAGTGTTTTAAATAACACTTGTTCTTTAACCCGAAAATTGATGGAATGTGATTTTGGGTTGTCGTGAACGGTATCTTCAATAATACTGTTCTTAGACCCAAAGGAGTTAAGAAAATCAGAAACTAACTAGAGATTAGTTAAGTTGAATGGTTTCTGGGGTATTGATCTGATGTTGGTTTCGGCCTTCGGGGTTAATACTTAGGGAATTGCTCACTTGCTAATTTATGGTTAGGGACTGACTGAAATGTGATGTGATTTTGGGTTGTCGTGAACGGTATCTTCAATAATACTGTTCTTAGACCCAAAGGAGTTAAGAAAATCAGAAACTAACTTAAGATTAGTTAAGTTGAAAGGTTTCTGGGGTATTGATCTGATGTTGGTTTCGGCCTTCGGGGTTAATACTTAGGGAATTGCTCACTTGCTAATTTACGGTTAGGGACTGATTGAAATGTGATGTGATTTTGCGGGTTTATCGTGAACCGTATTTTAAATGAAACTGATTCTTTTACCCAGTCAAAGATTAAAACTAAGTGGAGTTTTAATGAATCTTTAATTAGATTGAAAAGATCGAGAATGGAGTATCACCAGTTTTGCTCCAGGCGATAGTTAAATCTTTAATTAGATTTGAACATGAAATGGTAACTGAATTTACCGATAACACCGTGGTGTTAGATATGAAGTATTACCAGTTTTACTTCATGGGATGAATAGGTTGGGATTGGGAAATAAAATAAATGATCACTTCGGTATGGATCGCTAATCCCGACTAGTTTGAATTGATATTCAAAAGTAGATTAAAGAATAAATTTAAAGGAATTTATCTTTGATAAAATTAATGGGAACCTCTCCGAAGAATGTGAAATTTAGAAACTAACTGTAGGTTAGCTAAGCAGAATGGTTTTCTGGATATTTATCTGATGTTGGTTTCGGCCTTCGGGGTTAATATTAGGGGAATTATTCTCTTTATTAATTTACGGTTAGTGACTGATGAACTGGAATGAGGCGTATGTTGTGTTTGTATAACACATATTTATTATATACGCGAGTTATTCAGAAACACCGGGTGTATCCCATTCTTAATAACTGATACGACGATAAGTCGAAGATGAAGACGATGGTAGAAGACCGGAGGTCTTCACGTCGTTTCGATAATTACTGACGATCTTGATTGGGCCGTACACCCAAGAGGAGGGAATCAGTTGGTGATCGTCCAGACGTACTTGGAGATCATTGGATATGCGAGGTACTAGGTGCCTCCGGTTTCGTTCAGACCCAGAACGGACTTGTAAATGGACTGTGTGTCTGACATTAGATATCATTCCGTGTGATTGATGGATATCGGTCGCATGGAGTGGTTTGCCTGTGTGGCATGTAAAATGCAAATGATCAAGGCTCTTGTTGAAAAGCAAAGTCTTGTGGTTGATGATCAAAGCGCGGCCTTTATGGCGTATCTTTTTGTAGCGTTGATTCGCGAGCCTCACACCCCAGTTGTGAACCAAAAACGGGAGAAGGACCTCAGGGGGGACATGCGTTTCTTTCTAGATAGAAGCGGCGTCAGTGGTTTTACACGCCCTGACGAGTTTGACTTGTGTGGTTGTTGCTGTTGCGAGCCGCCTCAGATATATCGGTGACTATGTGAAGCCGATGGAGTCATTTGTTTGCTCATTTACGCCCCAAAGGGCGGGGAAACGTAGTGTTCAGGCATTATAATCCACATCGGTGGACCGACCCTGACGATCCAAGGGGCAGTTGTGACTGTTCCTGAGGCTCGGGCTAGAGAGTCTCGAATCGGTAGAGGACTATCTTTTGCCTCGGTTCACAGATGGAAATCCAACTTCCAAATATGTGACATTTGCAGTTTTGATTGTAGAACCTAGTGCGGTGACATGATATATGGTACCCATGCCGCCTATGATTGATATTTATGATTGTATATAAAATCCGAAACTAACTGGAAACGAGCTAAGATGAGTGGTTTCCTGGGTATTGGTCTGATATCGGTTTCGGCCTTCAGGGTTAATATTTAGGGAATCGTTCTCTTACTAATTTGCGGTTGGAGTCTGATTAAGAATAAAAAGATAAAATTTCACGTATCAAGCATTCTTTGGCTGTTATAAGGTAAAACCTTATCCTCCGGCTTGCGTTGCATTATGTGATGGGACCTGGGTCTTATAACAGCTTCATTTTTTCTTTATTTAGCATTGCGCTGTTTGTTTTATGCACTGGTGTTCTTGGGAGGAAACCCGTTCCGTGTTATACGACGTGGTCCCTTGATTTATCTAACTTTAAAATAAAGATTAATAACTGTTTTAGTTCTCACACCAGTCCAATGACTGACCTGGAGTTTATTGTTTCAACCTAAACTCTGGGTGCCCTTATTTTCGACATGGGCAGCTAGTAGTTTTGGTTTTGCAGATTTATATTCACAGGATCCTGGTTTACAGCTGGAATGATATTCGGAAAGCTTTGTATCCGTATATCTCCTTCAGTTGTGTTTTGTATTATTTTCCGCTGCAGTGATGTATTTAAATGTAATTTAAATCTCTGATATTTTCTGTGTAATATCGATTCATACTCTGTATATTCGTGTATTCTGATGGAATTGTTGTAATTAACAATGAAATGTTCTTCTGTCTACGTTCTATTTTTTCATGTGCTCAAAACAATCAGGCATTTCGAACGGCCTTGATCGGTTTAGCGACTGATTCGGATCGAGCGAAATTCCTTTTCGTTACACAAAATATAAAGTAATTCCATGTAATGGGGATCATGATATTACTGGTAATTTAATTCCTTTCTCAATGCTCCATGCAAGTGCAAGAAAAATATAGCACTTGGGTGCTCAATACTTTGCAAAGAAGTTTTAGTTGACTAATTGTTGTTTTTCTTTCTAATCCAAATATGCAGGAGCATTCAAGGTGATTGTTGAACTCCATGGTAAACATTTTGATTTTAGAAGTGTTATCTTGAAGAACACTTGTAAATCTTCTTTAATGTTTCTCTGACTGGAATGTAAGTACATGTTCTTGTTGGTGTTAGATAAATTATTGGTGTTTGTTGTTTTGCTTTTGCGGATGTTGGGATAGTATCAATGACAAGTTTAATTTCAGTAAATTTTTTGGTATTTGTAACGATCTAAGATTTTTGAAAATCAAATTTGAATTTAATATGAATCTTAAATAAAATTTGGAAGGTTTAAATAAGTGTTGAATAAGATTTTAAGGCGATAATAATATTTAAATGATGGAAAATTAAATTTTACGGTGGAATTTGTTAAAACAATGTTTGTTTAGAGAAAATGTTTCGTCGTTAATCGAATTATCAAAATAACTTGTAGTTCAGTTGCTAGAATCGATCAGAATCTGAAATTAAATTATTATTAAATATTCGTTTAAGATTTTTGTTCAGTTTCAGTCCGCGTAGTCTTAAAATATTTTATATAATTTTATTGTAATTTTTAATTCAGAAAATAAGCATATATTTTTCTAGTGTATTTTAGGGTAACCGTGGTCCTTTTTGACACTTTACAGAATCAGTCAACCGGTCTGTTTTATTACTGTTTTGGGATCGTGACACATTATTATACACAATTATTTTGTTAGTTTGGTGTTACTAGTTACTGATAATTTAAAACAAAGGAAATTGAAAGGGAAAAGTTTGGTGTATACATTTCAAATAAAAGTAACGTTCAATTAAGAATGGAACAAATTCAACTTTATTTTTTACACCTAACGCATGAAAGAAATTATCTAAAAAAAAAACCAAATTAATGAATAAAAGGGAGGACGTGTTGAAATATGAACCATGCATGGCCACTTGTTCTTTTTGTAAAACATGTGTTGCCACGTTGCTTTCATGCATGCTCTTTTTCCTTTTTTTATCTGATCAAAAACTTTGCTCCACTTCACTTTGTTCCCATCTACCATTTCTCAGCCCAAGTCTCAACTTCTCCCTGTAACCATTTATCGTCTGCCCCTCTTCTAGAATTTTTGCCGAGCCTTCCCTTCCCCATAACCGTGTTACCTTCCCACTGCAAAGAAGCAGCGTCCATTCCTTCTAACACTACAACTCCTCTTTCCCCATTTCCTCTTCCATTCTGGTATTCCATCTTCCGCCATTTATTTGAAAAAAAAAAAACGAAAACGAAAACCAGAAGCTTGCGCAGGCACCCAGGCTTCTCCCTTCCTCTCGCCATTCACTTTTCCGCCTTGCTTTCCACTCCACTGCGTTTTGCAAACTCCAAACCATCAGCCCACTTGTCGACTCCTCCATGCATGAAAACTCCACCGTGTACAGAACTTTGTTTCTCTCCCACTTAAACAAGTTTCGCCACTTTCAAAAAAAAAAAAAAAAGGAAAAAAGGGTGTTTGCAACGTGAGAAGCTGCATGCTTTATACCTTTCCGCCTTCATGCAAAGACTTCCGCCCACTTGATTATACTCGGCCTCTCAGTAGCTCACCGCACCATTCATTTGAACCAAGTTTTTAAAAAAAAAAATGAAAGAAAAAAAGAAAGAAAAAGAAGAAAAGAAGAAAAAAAATGCAAGCATGAAACCAAGCTCACCTAGCTGACTTTGCATGCGGACGCGAATGTTGTTTGCAGATTTAAGAGCGCGAAAAAAAATTTGGAAAAAAATGAAAAAAAAAAAGACAGAAAGGAGAACGAAGAAATAGAGGCTACAAGAGAGAGAAAGGCTAGAAGAAAAGAAGGAGAGCACGCAGGAATGTCGGAGTCTGGAAACAGAGAAGCGGTGAATTCTTTGGAAAACTAATTTGGTGAGAACATTTAATAAAATTTTATTTTAGAAATGGTTAATTATAATTAGCTGATAATTAAAATTTGTTAGCGCTATTAATGGCTATTGAATGTTGATTGTTGTGTGATGATTGGGTGAATATGTACGTTGTTAGAACGCACCGGTCACAGCGTTATTAAACATGACGCTTGCACACAATAAATTGTATGTTTAATGGTTGTTTACAATGAATGATGCATGTCTGTCGATTTAGATTGTTTAGTTTAATTGTATGAAACACACACACTGTAGTTGTGGATTTATGTGGATCGTCGATTAAATCCTCCTTCCCATGAACAACATTTTTTTTTAATATTATATATTTGGAGATTTAGCTGAATTTAGTTTGAATGGAAATAAGTTTTAAAATTTAAAACACTAACGCAATATTGAAATAAATATATATATTGGTTCATTATTTTACGATACGCTTTGAAATAATTAGACAAGTTGGAAATAACGTATTGAGTTTGATTAAATGAATTTGTTTATGCAAATAGAGTTGTTTTCTATTATTTGAGAACCTACAAGGATCAACAAATGTTCATATAAACGATTTTTGGAATTAAAGAGGTTTGTAATATAGATCAGATAATGATCGGAATATGTTTTCTGCATTTAGCAATTGGACGAGATTTGTAAAATTATCATTTTTAAAGTTTCGAGGTAATTGGGAAATATTTTGAATTTGAAATAATGACTTTTGAAGCGATTTGGAGCTCGAATGCAAATATAAAATATTATTCGGAAATGGTTTAAAGTTAAGTTACGAAACTTGGTTATATTAATCGTTATATGATTTGAATTGAACGCGTCGTGTAACAACAGTTCATTTATATCGATATTATTTCAAACGACCATACTTGAACATTTAAATCAAATTTACATGAACAAGAAGCATTGAGTTCTATTTACAATGACTTTTGAATAGAAAGAAAATTTTCAGATTTGCGACATATGGTTTCAAGTCATGTTTTAAAAAGGCTATAATTACAGTTTAACGACCGTAATAAGGAATCGATCAAAAAGGATTATAAGTTGTTGAGAATTCAGGAAATTTGATCTAAACCATTTTATGACTTGAGTTGAAGGATATGAATTTAATGATTTTAAATTTTGCTATAATGCCTTACATTTTCGTTTATATGGTTTGGGTTTGAAGTTTATAAGTCATGAACCATGGGTTGAAACCAAAATGGATTTATGAAGTATTTTGGAAGGTTTAAAGGAATTATAGAAATGATAACCAACATAAAGGAATTATGTTTTAAGTTTAAGGTTGGCAACGAATATTGAAATTCTAAAGACAATTAAGTTGGTAACAGGATTTAAAGAACTTGAAATGAATCCAACCTTAAATGAATTGAGTACTATTGGGAAGGAGATTTGGATTGAAAACCGTGTAATCCATAGCTCAAATTTTAAGTACACTTATTACTTGGAAAGACCGGGATCGGATTTAAGTCCGAAAACCATTCCAAGTAATAATACAACGCATGAAGCAAATGCAAGACTTGGAATCGATGAATGAAGATGTAACACCCCGAATTTCAATTAACACTAATGGTTAGTAATTAAAGTATAATTAATCTCAGATGTGAGAATCAGGGGAAACGGGCTGCGTCATTGCGTTCGTCTCGGAAAAATACGCGAAATAGAGTCCGAGTTTGCGTAAAACGGGTACTGTATGAAAGAGATATGGACGAACGAAGTTAGGCAGAAAAACCCGAAACAGGCCAGAAATGCACTGGCGCACTTGTGAAGTGCGCCAGCACAAAAATACACTGGCGCACTTGGGAAGTGCGCCCATGTCGGGACAGGAAACCTGCACAGTTTCTAGAGAGTTCTGTGGTTGGGTGCACCAGTTTGGGGTTTGGGCTTGGTCTTAGGGCTGGTTTCTGGAAGGTTCCGAAATCTAAGGGTCCTATTCTAATTTAGGGTTAATCTAAGGGCCTAAAACACTCACCTAATCTATAAATACACCCTAATACTACCCTAATTCATACTAAAAATAGAAATGATGCCACCATGCCGTCAAAATCAAACTTGAGAGGAACCTCCACTAGTTTATGAAGAAAGTTGCAAGCTAATCAACCTCTAATCATCATCTTCTTCTTGTATAGCAACTAGTTCTACTACATAAGTTTGCTAATCTTGGTTTTGGTGAGTTTCTATCACTTTAATAACCAATTGCTAAATTAAGTAGATGAGATATGATGAGATCATGCGGTTTTGTATGCGGATTTGTGGGTTTTAAGTCATATGATATGATGTTAGTTTGCTAATCTATGTTTAATGTTAACCCTATGTTTATGCAAGTTAAGTATGTGGGTTTATGCAAGTTAAGTGATGGGTTTCATGCATGCTAAGCATTGGGTTTCATGCATGCTAAGCGTTGGGTTTTATGCATGCTAAGTATTTGATTTTATGCATGCTAAGTGTTTGGTTTTATGCATGCTAAGTATTTGATTTTATGCATGCTAAGTATTTGATTTTATGCATGCTAAGTATTTGATTTTATGCATGCTAAGTGTTTGGTTTTATGCATGCTAAGTATTTGATTTTATGCATGCTAAGTATTTGATTTTATGCATGCTAAGTATTTGATTTTATGCATGCTAAGTGTTTGGTTTTATGCATGCTAAGTATTTGATTTTATGCATGCTAAGTGTTTGGTTTTATGCATACATTATGACGTGCAAGTTTACCCTTTTTCTAAATAAGATGCATACATATACAAGATGACACCTTTGTATGCTATGCATACATATGCATGTTTACCCTATTATGATGCAAGTTCATATGCAAGTTTGTCTCTTTTTATGATATGCATAACATATGCGAGTTTGCCTCTATGTATGACATGTTATGCAAGTTCACATGCAAGTTTATGTGCAAGTTCATATGCAAGTTTATGTGCAAGTTCATATGCAAGTTTGTCTCTTTTTATGACATGCATAATGCAAGTTTGGGTTAAATGCTAGTTGGGTTTAATGTATGCTCATATATGCAAGTTGACACCTTTTGAACCCATGATAAAGTTATAAGCTATGTTGGTTAAACCCATGACATTTGTGATGAATCTTCCCTTTTATTATGTCACGTTACGAGAACGAATTACGTGGGGAACGATGGGGTTAATATGCATGTTAATAAAATGATGTGGAATGGGTATGCTTAAGAGTAACATAAATTAAATGGACATAATTGGGAATTTACCTATTGAGTTAGGTCTACCCATATTATGGAGTTGGGAATTTACCTATTGAGTTAGGTCTACCCATACTACGGAGTTGGGAATTTACCTATTGAGTTAGGTCTACCCATATTCTGGAAAACATGATTAATTAATTATGGATAATTAATATAAATTATGAGGGTGATTAATTAGGTGTAATTAATCGACTAAGACACGAGGTTGGACTCAGTTGTAGCGTAAAACTGCCCGGACCCAACCGGCTTAACCAGTTGCTACAAATGATAGCCCAATGTGAGAGGTCTTAGGCACAAATTAAATACGTGATTAAAGTAAAGACACGAGGTTAGACCCTTTTTATGACGTAAGGCTGCCCGGACCCAACCGGCATATCCAGCAGTCATAAAAGACGGTCTATTGTGAGAGGTCTTTATGAGGTCATGATCTTAATTAATTAATTAAGAAACACTTAACCATATTAGCATGTAGAGGGACATGAGGGGTTAAGTGGGGGCCTTGGGTGGCAATAGAAAATACGATTAGAATACTTAACCAAAGTGGAACATGTAATTAAAACATGGTTAAAGGGTTAAGTAAGTGCTTTGGGTGGCATGTGGAAATCTAGTGGGTGCCTTGAATGGCAATTAAAATATGATTAATGACTTAACCAGAATTTATAACATGTAAGTGGACATGGTTAAAGGGTTAAGCGGGATTCACTAGAAATAACAAGCTTAGGTGGTAGCTTATGGGGGCCCATTTCAACCAATATCCCAAACGTATCTTAGTGGGCTCGACTCTAGTCGAGTGACAGGACACGCATATTGGGCTTGACTATAAGAGGCCAAAATGGGTTAGCGGTGGCAACGCATGACCAACGGGTTTCATATGCATGTGTGGACCCGGGCTGGTAAATAAGACGTTGTTGCATCGTGTAGATATAAGCCGTGCACCGTTAGTTTTATCAGGTTGCCACGTTGGGGAATGGTACACCCCACGGTGGGGCCAGCACGGGTATCTACGTTAGGGAGCCGATCGAATGGGGAGTAGTGTGTACACCTAGTGGATTGTACGGCCCTGTGGCGTCTACTCAGTCACCTAGGGGTACGCGAGAACTATTAAGTTAATTTTATAAGTCCATGGGTGGGATCAACCTTTAAGTTAGGAATGACTGGTGTGGTGCAGTTTAGTAATTTACCTTTGGAATGGTAGATGCGTCTTTACGTTTCTTAGTTTATCCTAAGTCTACCAAGCTGCTTAGTGTAGCCATTCATCCCCAGACGACACCGTATATCAAGCTTATGTCTTCTCTGGTTACTTTAATGATTGTATTGTTAAAGTTATAGGACTCGCTCAGACTTATGTCTGACCCCGTTGTTTTTATCTTTTTTTCCCAACCCTCAGGTTATCAGAGTGGGCCCAGTACGAGTGGGCTTTGATCAGGCTGCTTTATTCTCTTTTGGAGCATGGACCATAGATGTAGAGCTCAGCTTACCCTTTCTTTTATGGCTATCAGTTCATGTATTGGGATTATGTACTTTTATTTATCAGTGATGGATATTTTGTACTTGACTCTTATTATGGTTTTGTGATGTAACCAAACATGTTTTACTTTCCGCTGCAATGAAATGATGTTTTAAAATTTTCAAGTATTACTTATATCTGTCTTGTTGTAATTTTTCTGTTCTATATTCACTTAAAATACTCCACCGATGTTATGGCATTCCCTTAGCGAGTGACCATAGCGGGTGTGGGGTGTTACACGTGGTATCAGAGCTTAAGGTTACCAGAACAGATAAAATTTTTAGAAAAACTATTTTCTAAGAACATTTTTGAAAGGAGTATTTTCAAAAACATGTCTTTTAAAAGAAAAGTTTTTGAAAGAAAAGCATAATCCCCAATAGCCATATCTATATCTTTCGAATTCTCCGTTTTGAATCTCTTCCTCTCTCGTTTTGAGTTTCCCCTCCGCGTATAGATGACCTTTCTAAGATAGATAAGAATGGAAAACCACTTCAAGGGACTTAGACGTTAGTCAGATTAGAAGTTGGTTCAAGAAGGAGGATGACTGGTAGGTATCTATTGGATAGACGAAGGGAGGAAGGCTCAAATAGTTGTTTGGTTAATGAAGGATGAAACCTCATTGGTGGGAGGTTACGAGTGGAGAATGGGATGAAGAAGGCGAGTAGTTATCCTTTTGGGAGGAATAGGACACCTTATTAGGATTGTCCAAAGAGGCAAGGGCAAGGTACGGAATCTCCTAGAGGGTAGTTGTATTCCCTCACGACTAGGGTACCAAATGGGGATAGACCGTCTAGGTTGGAATTTGGATTTCTTTATTATCCGATTCGAACTTTATTTAATTCTGACGCATCGAGTTCGTTTATCTCATCATTGTTAGTTGAGTCACTGCACTTAGACACCAGTTAGTAGATGATCCTTTAGTTGTTTCAAACCCAATTGGGGCTCCATGAAGTGTTTGGGTTTGAAAGTTGCTATACTTAGCGTTGAGAGTAGATGTGATGCTTTTTGGGCTTCACGAGCTATGGGTTAGTTTTGGGCATGGACTGGTTATCCAGTAGGGGTGCCGTTCTTGATTTTGAAGGGAGAGTTGTTAGGCTTATGACCCGCTTGGGTAACACTCTCGAGATCTCTTGTAATCCCATGGAATCTGTTATGCTAAGTTATCTAGAATCGCTTGACACGTCGGTCGAGAGTTTGCGATCTGTTAGAGTGGTCCGGGAATACTCGGATGTGTTTGAGGAGGTGAAGGGCTTACCTCCGGAGTGGGAGATTGACTTCCAAATATATCTGGTAGACAATGCTAAACCTGTATCTTTACCAGTGCGCCACATGGCTCCTCGCGAGAGGAGGGAACTCCATAAGCAAGTAGGGGAGTTGCTTGAGAAGGGGTCCATAAGACAAAGTATATCGGAGTGGGGTGCTCCAGTAGTTTTTGCTATGAAGGCGGATGGGTCCCTCAGACTTTGTGTAGGCTAAAGAGAACTAAATAAACTCACAAAGAAGAATAGACACCCATTGCCGAGGATTGATGATCTCTTTGATCAGTTGGTTGGCGCCTCAGTATTTTCGCAGTTGGACTCAGCCACGGGGTTTCGTCAGTTGAGAGTGGCTGAGGATAGTATAGAGAAGATTGCCTTTAGGACTCCGGATGGTTTTATGAGTGGCTGGTGATGCCATTTGGTTAGACGAACGCCTCCGCATACTTTGTTGATTTGATGAGAAGGGTGTTCAGGGAGTACCTAAATAAGTTCGTGATGATCTTGGTGGATGACATCTTGGTCTTTTCTAGGAGCGAAATAAGTTTTCGTATGTGCTCAATAGGTTGAGCAAAGCCAGTTATGGGATAAACGGTGGTTTTGGAGCGAGACTGGCAAGGACATCCAGAGTTGGACAAGGGCTTAATTATTTAGCCGTTTTTACTAGTATCATCTCACGTAGGTCGTCTGAATTCGAAGGAGGTATCCCTTGGGTGTTTGTCTGATATTGGTTTAGGCCTTTGGGGCTTGCATTTGGGGGATGTCAAGTTCGACTAAGGTGGTCTACGTGAGAGATGGATAGTTGTGACGATTTTGCATGGGAGAATATCCATATTTTCTCTAGAAGTGGAGAAAAGCATGCCCTACATCTTAGGGAAGTGTTGGAGACTCTTTGAGCGCATTGTCTTAAGACAAAAAAGGTGGATGGAATTCTTAGCATCCTATGAGTTTGAGATAGCGTATACCCCTGGCAAGGGTAACGTGGTGGCAGACGCCTTGAGCAGAAAAAGGCTGTCTTTGAATCCATTGTTCGTGGAATGGCGAAGCTTGGAGTTTAATTCTATGATTGACTTTAGACCTTCCGTTGACTTTGTACCCGGTTTGCTAGCCTCCTTGGAGGTTAGGCCTACTCTTTTGGGGCGGATTGGCGAGGCACAGCAAGACGACCCACAGTTGGTTGAGTTAGTAGAGAAGCTCATAAGGGGGGAGTCGTCCAGCCATTTGAGTAGGTACACCCTAGATGGTAAGGGGTGGTTGCATAGAGACGGTAGACTTTGTGTACCGCAAGACGAGGGTCTGAGGAAGGCTATACTTGATGATGCACATCGGTCAAAGATGACCATTCATCCTGGTAGGGACAAGATGTACCAAGACATGAAGAGAGTTTTCTTCTGGGCCGGTATGAAGAAAGATGTGGCCGAGTATGTGGCTAGATGCTTAGTGTGCCAACAAGTTAAAGCGGAGCAAAGGAAACCCGGTGGGTTGCTACACCCATTGGAAGTTCCGCAATGGAAGTGAGATAGTGTCTCGATGGATTTCATCGATGGGTTACCGAGATCGAGGAAGGGCAATATGGGAATTTGGGTTGTGGTAGACAGACTTACCAAGAGTGCCCATTTTATACCCGTGAAGAGTAAGAGGACCGCTCCATGGCTTGCTTCAGTCTATGTTAGAGAGATTGTTAGATTGCATGGCGTACCATCCAGCATTGTGAGTGATCGAGATCCTATCTTCACTAGTGAGTTTTGGAGAAGTTTGCAAGAGGCGGTAGGGACTCAGTTGTGTTTGAGCACCACATATCATCCTCAGACGGACGGTCAGACCGAGAGGGTGAACCGTATCTTAGAAGATCTCTTGAGGCTTTGTATCTTGGATTTTGGAGGTACATGGGAAGAACATCTTCCTTTGGTGGAGTTCGCATACAATAACAGCTTTCAGTCTAGTATTGGCATGACACCTTTCGAAGCTCTTTATGGAAGGCCTTGTCGATCTCCTACATGTTGGTGGGAATCTACGGATAAGATCTTGCTTGGGCCAGATATGGTTAGAGAGACTTCAGAGAAGATTGATTTGATTCGAAGAAGGATGAAGGCAGCGCAAGATAGAAAGAAATCTTATGCGGATCGGAGAAGGACGGATCTTGAGTTTGAGGTTGGGGACATGGTTTTTGTCAAAGTATCTCCGTTGAGAAATGTTGTTCGCTTTGGGTCCGTTGGGAAGTTAGCACCGAGGTTTGTTGGGCCGTTTCCTATTAAGGAAAGGATTGGACGGATGGCATATAGGGTGGAGTTGCCCGACAGACTTAGTGGTGTTCATGATGTATTCCATGTATCACATTTGAGGAAGTGCTTACATGAGACCGCAGAGGTCGTAGAGCCGAGCTTGCTTAGAGATGTAGAGGTAGAGCGTGATGCGACGATTCGACGAGCTCCTACTCGCATCCTTGGGTCAGAAACTAGGAAGTTGAGGAACGGAGAAGTTCAGCTAGTTAAAGGGCAATGGGGAGAAGACGAGGGCAATGCTACTTGGGAGACGGAAGCGAAGATGCGTTCTTTGTACCCATTTCTTTTTGAGAGTATGTCTTTTAACTTCTCCTTTATCGCTTGTCTAGTACTTATCTTATCTTTAGTATACCCTCTCGCTAGTACCTATGACCTTTAGATAGGGTAAAACCTATGGTTGAAACATGTGTTTGAAACATGTTATGGTTGATGGATGCATGTGGATGCAATTGTTTGTTAGTGGTTGCTCGTGGATGCATATACACACACATTAGGCACTAGATCGGCTCAGTCACTTCATGTTGCATATCGCATAAATGGATGTGGTAGTTAGATTGATGGATGTATCATGGCTGTGTTATCATGTGGATGATGCATTTTTGTGTATGGTTGTGCACGCATATAGAAATTGTATGTGTCAATAGGGTTTCGCATACATATTGGATGCATGGCACTATCATGGTTTGCATTAAGGAGGTCGACTGAATCAGTAGACCGCCTGATTTTGCATTAGTATACGGACATATACACACACTTTCTGCATATGTTCATACATCATTAGAAGTTTCTAAGGATAATGGTTGCTTGTGGTTGATGGTTTAGTATATGGTTGTTTGGTTGGTAGGATACGTTCTTCTTGACTTAGAGATTTCGAGGACGAAATCCTTTAAGTAGGGGAGAATGTAACACCCCGAATTTCAATTAACACTAATGGTTAGTAATTAAAGTATAATTAATCTCAGATGTGAGAATCAGGGGAAACGGGCTGCGTCATTGCGTTCGTCTCGGAAAAATACACGAAATAGAGTCCGAGTTTGCGTAAAACGGGTACCGTATGAAAGAGATATGGACGAACGAAGTTAGGCAGAAAAACCCGAAACAGGCCAGAAATGCACTGGCGCACTTGTGAAGTGCGCCAGCACAAAAATACACTGGCGCACTTGGGAAGTATGCCCATGTCGGGACAGGAAACCTGCACAGTTTCTAGAGAGTTATGTGGTTGGGTGCACCAGTTTGGGGTTTGGGCTTGGTCTTAGGGCTGGTTTCTGGAAGGTTCCGAAATCTAAGGGTCCTAATCTAATTTAGGGTTAATCTAAGGGCCTAAAACACTCACTTAATCTATAAATACACCCTAATACTACCCTAATTCATACTAAAAATAGAAATGATGCCACCATGCCGCCAAAATCAAACTTGAGAGGAACCTCCACTAGTTTATGAAGAAAGTTGCAAGCTAATCAACCTCTAATCATCATCTTCTTGTTGTATAGCAACTAGTTCTACTACATAAGTTTTCTAATCTTGGTTTTGGTGAGTTTCTATCACTTTAATAACCAATTGCTAAATTAAGTAGATGAGATATGATGAGATCATGCGGTTTTGTATGCGGATTTGTGGGTTTTAAGTCATATGATATGATGTTAGTTTGCTAATCTATGTTTAATGTTAACCCTATGTTTATGCAAGTTAAGTATGTGGGTTTATGCAAGTTAAGTGATGGGTTTCATGCATGCTAAGCATTGGGTTTCATGCATGCTAAGCGTTGGGTTTTATGCATGCTAAGTATTTGATTTTATGCATGCTAAGTGTTTGGTTTTATGCATGCTAAGTATTTGATTTTATGCATGCTAAGTATTTGATTTTATGCATGCTAAGTGTTTGATTTTATGCATGCTAAGTGTTTGGTTTTATGCATGCTAAGTATTTGATTTTATGCATGCTAAGTATTTGATTTTATGCATGCTAAGTATTTGATTTTATGCATGCTAAGTGTTTGGTTTTATGCATGCTAAGTATTTGATTTTATGCATGCTAAGTGTTTGGTTTTATGCATACATTATGACATGCAAGTTTACCCTTTTTCTAAATAAGATGCATACATATACAAGATGACACCTTTGTATGCTATGCATACATATGCATGTTTACCCTATTATGATGCAAGTTCATATGCAAGTTTGTCTCTTTTTATGATATGCATAACATATGCGAGTTTGCCTCTATGTATGACATGTTATGCAAGTTCACATGCAAGTTTATGTGCAAGTTCATATGCAAGTTTATGTGCAAGTTCATATGCAAGTTTGTCTCTTTTTATGACATGCATAATGCAAGTTTGGGTTAAATGCTAGTTGGGTTTAATGTATGCTCATATATGCAAGTTGACACCTTTTGAACCCATGATAAAGTTATAAGCTATGTTGGTTAAACCCATGACATTTGTGATGAATCTTCCCTTTTATTATGTCACGTTACGAGAACGAATTACGTGGGGAACGATGGGGTTAATATGCATGTTAATAAAATGATGTGGAATGGGTATGCTTAAGAGTAACATAAATTAAATGGACATAATTGGGAATTTACCTATTGAGTTAGGTCTACCCATATTATGGAGTTGGGAATTTACCTATTGAGTTAGGTCTACCCATACTACAGAGTTGGGAATTTACCTATTGAGTTAGGTCTACCCATATTCTGGAAAACATGATTAATTAATTAGGGATAATTAATATAAATTATGAGGGTGATTAATTAGGTGTAATTAATCGACTAAGCCACGAGGTTGGACTCAGTTGTAGCGTAAAACTGCCCGGACCCAACCGGCTTAACCAGTTGCTACAAATGATAGCCCAATGTGAGAGGTCATAGGCACAAATTAAATACGTGATTAAAGTAAAGACACGAGGTTAGACCCTTTTTATGACGTAAGGCTGCCCGAACCCAACCGGCATATCCAGCAGTCATAAAAGACGGTCTAATGTGAGAGGTCTTTATGAGGTCATGATCTTAATTAATTAATTAAGAAACACTTAACCATATTAGCATGTAGAGGGACATGAGGGGTTAAGTGGGGGCCTTGGGTGGCAATAGAAAATACGATTAGAATACTTAACCAAAGTGGAACATGTAATTAAAACATGGTTAAAGGGTTAAGTAAGTGCTTTGGGTAGCATGTGGAAATCTAGTGGGTGCCTTGAATGGCAATTAAAATATGATTAATGACTTAACCAGAATTTATAACATGTAAGTGGACATGGTTAAAGGGTTAAGCGGGATTCACTAGAAATAACAAGCTTAGGTGGTAGCTTGTGGGGGCCCATTTCAACCAATATCCCAAACGTATCTTAGTGGGCTCGATTCTAGTCGAGTGACGGGACACGCATATTGGGCTTGACTATAAGAGGCCAAAATGGGTTAGCGATGGCAACGCATGACCAACGGGTTTCATATGCGTGTGTGGACCCGGGCTGGTAAATAAGACGTTGTTGCATCGTGTAGATATAAGCCGTGCACCGTTAGTTTTATCAGGTTGCCACGTTGGGGAATGGTACACCCCACGGTGGGGCCAGCACGGGTATCTACGTTAGTGAGCCGATCGAATGGGGAGTAGTGTGTACACCTAGTGGATTGTAGGGCCCTGTGGCGTCTACTCAGTCACCTAGGGGTACGCGAGAACTATTAAGTTAATTTTATAAGTCCATGGGTGGGATCAACCTTTAAGCTAGGAATGACTGGTGTGGTGCAGTTTAGTAATTTACCTTTGGAAGGGTAGATGCGTCTTTACGTTTCTTAGTTTATCCTAAGTCTACCAAGCTGCTTAGTGTAGCCATTCATCCCCAGACGACACCGTATATCAAGCTTATGTCTTCTCTGGTTACTTTAATGATAGTATTGTTAAAGTTATAGGACTCGCTCAGACTTATGTCTGACCCCGTTGTTTTTATCTTTTTTTCCCAACCCTCAGGTTATCAGAGTGGGCCCAGTACGAGTGGGCTTTGATCAGGCTGCTTTATTCTCTTTTGGAGCTTGGACCATAGATGTAGAGCTCAGCTTACCCTTTCTTTTATGGCTATCAGTTCATGTATTGGGATTATGTACTTTTATTTATCAGTGATGGATATTTTGTACTTGACTCTTATTATGGCTTTGTGATGTAACCAAACATGTTTTACTTTCCGCTGCAATGAAATGATGTTTTAAAATTTTCAAGTATTACTTATATCTGTCTTGTTGTAATTTTTCTATTCTATATTCACTTAAAATACTCCACCGATGTTATGGCATTCCCTTAGCGAGTGACCATAGCGGGTATGGGTGACGCATGAAGCAAATGCAAGACTTGGAATCGATGAATGAAGACCATGGTTCTTCACAATTGAACGGACTATCTGCTGATTGGTTTCTTTACTGAATAGCTACAGTAGAGAGATGCCCCTATTACCGGAGTGGCAGGAAGTCCGAACGTATGGGGAGAACTTTCGGATTTCGTTCCGTTCAGACCCAGGACGGACCTGTATGGATGGTATGTCTGACATTGGAATTGACCGCATAGCACTGATTTCCGTTAATGTATATCGGATTTGTGGCAATATATTATCCTCGTCTCTAAGTCATATGAACTTAGAGGGTATGCATTGATTTAAATCAGTGATATGTCGTGAATTGTCAATGTGACATACCCGAGTTATGAAACGAGCTAGTGATGATCAAAGAATGGCTTAGCGAAGCATAGCTTTGTGTATGACGTGACATCGACGAACCTCACACCCCGGATTGATGAGAAACTAGCGGTTAGGTTTTATACTTATATATGAATTGATGATGAAGCTGTGCAGCAGTAGGAAACCACTTATGAACCTGGGGAAGTTGGGTATGTTCGGGGGGCCATGTCTGGTCGAAAACCGTTGATCTGCCCTGACGATGTGTAGTTGGTGTCCGTGATGGACGAAAAAGCCGTGAGGCACTTCGTTTTGTATCCCTGATTGATCTTTCGTGTCAGGAATCATCAAGTTGGAACCCAAATCTCCAATACGAGCCATATGATTTTGATTGTATATATATATATATGGCGACATAATATTATGGGTATTATGCTGTCTAGGATTAATACATTTATTTGCGAATGGTTTTCCGCAATATATATAGTATGAAAAAAGGATTTACGTATGAAGGCATTTTTGGTTATCATAAGATAAAACTCGCCCATTTGGTGTGCGCTTGCATTGTGTGATGTGGGACGAGCTTATGATAGCTTCATTTTCAAAAGGTCATTGCGTATTTCTATGCACGGGTGTTCATATGGAGTAAACCCGTTCCGCATTAGCGGCGTGGTCCGGTGAATTTCCCAACTTTAAAATAAACCTTAAGCAAATTTTTTTATGTTCTCACACCAGTCCCATGACTGACCTGGAGTTTATTGTTCCTTCCTAAACTCTGGGTGCCCATGAATTTTCACACGGGCAGCTAGTAGTTTAGTTTTACAGTTATAGATCATTGGAGCAAGATTCGAAGCACTTTCTGGATTGGAGTTCATGCTAGAGTTTGGAGCTTCCGCTACATCATACTATTTCTTCCGCTGAGAGTATATTTATTTTTCTTCCGCTGTATAAGTTGTACTCTGATATTCTACGTAACTCTGATGTAATATTGTATTATGCAATGAAAAGTTCTATTATTTTGTTCACTATATGTAAGTACCCATAACAATTCGCCTTTGTGAACGGTTTAAGTTGGATTAATTACCGACGAAAAATCGGGCAAAAAGCCGGGTCGTTACAGTTGGTATCAGAGCTTTGGTTTATACAAAGCTATGGCATACGACATATTTTGAATAAAAGATAGGACTCATCAGAGTTATAACGTCTCATTAGAGATAGGGTCAGAAATGCCCTAGAATGAGATTTTGGAATATTTTATCGAGAGAGCGTATTTTGAAATCCATATAAAATATTTTTGAACTAAGTATATCGTTTTGAAAGTATGATTATTTTAGGAATATAATTTAAGATAAGGGATTCTTGAGTATTGTGTTCGACATCGCGATTGGACTATCAAGTATATAGGGATTTTGAATATACGCCTAGCTAACGTATATACGAAGTTCAGTGTATACTAGATAGATATAGAATCACATTCTAGTCGCTCGAGGATGAATTTACTGATGACCATGGCACCATCAGTAGTGATTTTCGAGTTTCGAAAGTGGGATGACTATATGATTCCGGCTACGATGTCGAAAATACTTAAATTATTCGATATGTTGGAAATATTAAAGAAATTTAATATAAGGTAGATAAGCTAAAAACATAATTACCCTGGACATTTAATCAAGAGTAGCCTTTAAATAACTGGAAAGAGAAATGTTTAAGAGTAAAGTTCATCTGAAGAATTGGAAAATGAATCTTAAATATGCACGTACGTAAGCTTATTTGTTAATCACATGCATCGAACATTTCCCCGTTCAAACAAAGGTAATTGATCAAGTCATAGCGAATGTGGATATAAATATTGAGATCTAATAAGTATAATCAGAGAAGATATCATATTCCTCAATGAGTGTTAAGCAATAGAGTCGAACCTATACCTGGCGTGAATTGAAAACTGTAAAATGCAAGATTAAGCTATTTTCTCAGAAGTATATTTCGGCAATCAAACTCCCACAAAGAATTTGAAGGTAAATTTACTTAAGTTGAGAATTTGTTTGGACAAAAAAAATGGTTTAAATTGTAACAAATATATAAGTGGGGGAGAAAACCACTCTTCTCCAGTTGAAACTGTACGAGCAATCCAAATGGAAAGTATTTAAAGAGCAACAACGTACGATACAAAGAAAAATGAAATTTGAAGTAAGATTTACTCAAGAGGAAGTTAATGAGAAAAAGAGTATCCTAATAATAAACTACTTAGGATTGTATCCTTAGGAGTGCTTGACTTTCCTATCTTGGCTTAGGCTAGTTCCATCGTTTAAATTTGAACCGTTGAGTAGCGTCATTCATCCCCTTTTATCCAAGCTTGGTTGAGTATCTTGAATCGAATCATCGTACTTTTGAACCGCCTATACTCTTATCCTTGGTGTCCTTGATTTCCTCGTCTTGATCCTGTTTGAGAATTTAAACCAAACTTAGTGAGCTTGAGTAGTTCATCTTTTGGATTTAGGCGTGTTTTGATTTAGGCCATTATACCTTTTGATGCCCATTTAATATTGAGCTTTTGTCTTGAACACATGGAATTTGACTTGATTCATGTAAGTATACCTTAAGTGTCGTTTATCGAATGAAACCAAAATTGAGTTCAACCAAGATAACTTTGATCTATCCAAGACATGATGTTAACGAAACTTAAACCAATAAGTTTTACATAGAAATTTGGAAGTGTTTGAAATATATAATTTAATTATGCAAGGAAAATGGATTTTGAAAGATGAACTGTAAGGATTTGGTTTCAAATATTGAAACTTATTTCTAATGTTTGAATAATGATAGTTTGAAATATGCACATACTAAATTAGAGGGCGCAGCGAAAGTGTGATGGGATATTTGAATAAGGAATGTTTCAAAGGCTTTCTAACTATAGGAAATTGCAACCTTTTCAAACACATTTTGATATTTGAAATAAAAATGAATATTAAGCCTATAGTACGGTGTAAATGATGATTGAATGAGTAGGTTTGAAAAGAAAAAAAACTGTTCAACTATTTGAATCGTAAAAGAGATTTCTGAGATTTCGACTTATGGCTCTTGAAATGTTCTATCTTGTGATATACAAAGATATTAGAAATGAAGTGTAAACAAATTTCAAAGAAAAATAACTTTAGAAAGTAGAAAGGCTTGAATTTGTATGAAAATCGATTGGAAGGCTCGAATGGTTTAAAAATGACCACTGATTTCGAAATGTGAAACATAAGTTGTATAATAGGAAGTCATAAATTTCATTGAATGAAATTGTTTTCCAAATAGTTTAGATGTGATGAATGGTTTATAAAAGAGATTTCGACGACTGGAATCCCGATATTTTGAAATGTTTTGAAAACGATAAGTATCTATAAATTTCGATCGCCAAATGATTTACAATTTCGGAATATGAAATGATTTGGTTTGTTCGAGTAACCGGGACTAAAACTGGGTCGTGATGAGGTATTTGATTTCGTATGATGGGTGGTACTCAGTGGCCCTGTCATGAGGATGAATTCCTCGAACAAATAATATATAGATTTGATCATAGTATGTTTGAAACTTTGAAAGCAAATTTGCTTTTGAAAATCCCGAAGTAACTTATGTGTATAGAAGAAATGTCAATGGTTTGTATTGAAAATGGGATTCTAAGTTGGAGAAATCATTTTGAGATTCTCAAAATGCGTTGCAAACGACGACTTGTAATCAAATTTAATCATATGAAAATTTTCTTATAAGTTGCGTTGATAAATTTACATTTAATATAAGAATTTGTAGGTTTAACAAATTTATAAATAAGATTTATTTTACTTATGTATAATTTCACGAGCTCTCCTTTTCGAGGACGAAAAGCCTTAAGTTGGGGAGAATGTAACGATCTAAGATTTTTGAAAATCAAATTTGAATTTAATATGAATCTTAAATAAAATTTGGAAGGTTTAAATAAGTGTTGAATAAGATTTTAAGGCGATAATAATATTTAAATGATGGAAAATTAAATTTTACGGTGGAATTTGTTACAACAATGTTTGTTTAGAGAAAATGTTTCGTCGTTAATCGAATTATCAAAATAACTTGTAGTTCAGTTGCTAGAATCGATCAGAATCTGAAATTAAATTATTATTAAATATTCGTTTAAGATTTTTGTTTAGTTTCAGTTCGCGTAGTCTTAAAATATTTTATATAATTTTACTGTAATTTTTAATTCAGAAAATAAGCATATATTTTTCTAGCGTATTTTAGGGTAACCGTGGTCCTTTTTGACACTTTACAGAATCAGTCAACCGGTCTGTTTTATTACTGTTTTGGGATCGTGACACATTATTATACACAACTATATTGTTAGTTTGGTGTTACTAGTTACTGATAATTTAAAACAAAGGAAATTGAAAGGGAAAAGTTTGGTGTATACATTTCAAATAAAAGTAACGTTCAATTAAGAATGGAACAAATTCAACTTTATTTTTTACACCTAACGCATGAAAGAAATTATCTAAAAAAAAAAAAAAAAAAACCAAATAAATGAATAAAAGGGAGGACGTGTTGAAATATGAACCATGCATGGCCACTTGTTCTTTTTGTAAAACATGTGTTGCCACGTTGCTTTCATGCATGCTCTTTTTCCTTTTTTTACCTGATCAAAAACTTTGCTCCACTTCACTTTGTTCCCATCTACCATTTCTCAGCCCAAGTCTCAACTTCTCCCTGTAACCATTTATCGTCTGCCCCTCTTCTAGAATTTTTGCCGAGCCTTCCCTTCCCCATAACCGTGTTACATTCCCACTTCAAAGAAGCAGCGTCCATTCCTTCTAACACTACAACTCCTCTTTCCCCATTTCCTCTTCCATTCTGGTATTCCATCTTCCGTCATTTATTTGAAAAAAAAAACGAAAACGAAAACCAGAAGCTTGCGCAGGCACCCAGACTTCTCCCTTCCTCTCGCCATTCACTTTTCCGCCTTGCTTTCCACTCCACTGCGTTTTGCAAACTCCAAACCATCAGCCCACTTGTCGACTCCTCCATGCATGAAAACTCCACCGTGTACAGAACTTTGTTTCTCTCCCACTTAAACAAGTTTCGCCACTTTCAAAAAAAAAAAAAAAAAAGGAAAAAAAGGGGGTTTGCAACGTGAGAAGCTGCATGCTTTATACCTTTCCGCCTTCATGCAAAGACTTCCGCCCACTTGATTATACTCGGCCTCTCAGTAGCTCACCGCACCATTCATTTGAACCAAGTTTTTTTTTAAAAAAAATGAAAGAAAAAAAGAAAGAAAAAGAAGAAAAGAAGAAAAAAAATGCAAGCGTGAAACCAAGCTCACCTAGCTGACTTTGCATGCGGACGCGAATGTTGTTTGCAGATTTAAGAGCGCGAAAAAAAATTTGGAAAAAAATGAAAAAAAAAAAAAAAGACAGAAAGGAGAACGAAGAAATAGAGGCTACAAGAGAGAGAAAGGCTAGAAGAAAAGAAGGAGAGCACGCAGGAATGTCGGAGTCTGGAAACAGAGAAGCGGTGAATTCTTTGGAAAACTAATTTGGTGAGAACATTTAATAAAATTTTATTTTAGAAATGGTTAATTATAATTAGCTGATAATTAAAATTTGTTAGCGCTATTAATGGCTATTGAATGTTGATTGTTGTGTGATGATTGGGTGAATATGTACGTTGTTAGAACGCACCGGTCACAGCGTTATTAAACATGACGCTTGCACACAATAAATTGTATGTTTAATGGTTGTTTACAATGAATGATGCATGTCTGTCGATTTAGATTGTTTAGTTTAATTGTATGAAACACACACACTGTAGTTGTGGATTTATGTGGATCGTCGATTAAATCCTCCTTCCCATGAACAACATTTTTTTTTAATATTATATATTTGGAGATTTAGCTGAATTTAGTTTGAATGGAAATAAGTTTTAAAATTTAAAACACTAACGCAATATTGAAATAAATATATATATTGGTTCATTATTTTACGATACGCTTTGAAATAATTAGACAAGTTGGAAATAACGTATTGAGTTTGATTAAATGAATTTGTTTATGCAAATAGAGTTGTTTTCTATTATTTGAGAACCTACAAGGATCAACAAATGTTCATATAAACGATTTTTGGAATTAAAGAGGTTTGTAATATAGATCAGATAATGATCGGAATATGTTTTCAGCATTTAGCAATTGGACGAGATTTGTAAAATTATCATTTTTAAAGTTTCGAGGTAATTGGGAAATATTTTGAATTTGAAATAATGACTTTTGAAGCGATTTGGAGCTCGAATGCAAATATAAAATATTATTCGGAAATGGTTTAAAGTTAAGTTACGAAACTTGGTTATATTAATCGTTATATGATTTGAATTGAACGCGTCGTGTAACAACAGTTCATTTATATCGATATTATTTCAAACGACCATACTTGAACATTTAAATCAAATTTACATGAACAAGAAGCATTGAGTTCTATTTACAATGACTTTTGAATAGAAAGAAAATTTTCAGATTTGCGACATATGGTTTCAAGTCATGTTTTAAAAAGGCTATAATTACAGTTTAACGACCGTAATAAGGAATCGATCAAAAAGGATTATAAGTTGTTGAGAATTCAGGAAATTTGATCTAAACCATTTTATGACTTGAGTTGAAGGATATGAATTTAATGATTTTAAATTTTGCTATAATGCCTTACATTTTCGTTTATATGGTTTGGGTTTGAAGTTTATAAGTTATGAACCATGGGTTGAAACCAAAATGGATTTATGAAGTATTTTGGAAGGTTTAAAGGAATTATAGAAATGATAACCAACATAAAGGAATTATGTTTTAAGTTTAAGGTTGGCAACGAATATTGAAATTCTAAAGACAATTAAGTTGGTAACAGGATTTAAAGAACTTGAAATGAATCCAACCTTAAATGAATTGAGTACTATTGGGAAGGAGATTTGGATTGAAAACCGTGTAATCCATAGCTCAAATTTTAAGTACACTTATTACTTGGAAAGACCGGGATCGGATTTAAGTCCGAAAACCATTCCAAGTAATAATACGACACATGAAGCAAATGCAAGACTTGGAATCGATGAATGAAGACCATGGTTCTTCATAATTGAACGGACTATCTGCTGATTGGTTTCTTTACTGAATAGCTACAGTAGAGAGATGCCCCTATTACCGGAGTGGAAGGAAGTCCGAACGTATGGGGAGAACTTTCGGATTTCGTTCCGTTCAGACCCAGGACGGACCTGTATGGATGGTATGTCTGATATTGGAATTGACCGCATAGCACTGATTTCCGTTAATGTATATCGGATTTGTGGCAATATATTATCCTCGTCTCTAAGTCATATGAACTTAGAGGGTATGCATTGATTTAAATCAGTGATATGTCGTGAATTGTCAATGTGACATACCCGAGTTATGAAACGAGCTAGTGATGATCAAAGAATGGCTTAGCGAAGCATAGCTTTGTGTATGACGTGACATCGACGAACCTCACACCCTGGATTGATGAGAAACTGGCGGTTAGGTTTTATACTTATATATGAATTGATGATGAAGCTGTGCAGCAGTGGGAAACCACTTATGAACCTGGGGAAGTTGGGTATGTTCGAGGGGCCGTGTCTGGTCGAAAACCGTTGATCTGCCCTGACGATGTGTAGTTGGTGTCCGTGATGGACGAAAAACCCGTGAGGCACTTCGTTTTGTATCCCTGATTGATCTTTCGTGTCAGGAATCATCAAGTTGGAACCCAAATCTCCAATACGAGCCATATGATTTTGATTGTATATATATATATGGCGACATAATATTATGGGTATTATGCTGTCTAGGATTAATACATTTATTTGCGAATGGTTTTCCGCAATATATATAGTATGAAAAAAGGATTTACGTATGAAGGCATTTTTGGTTATCATAAGATAAAACTCGCCCATTTGGTGTGCGCTTGCATTGTGTGATGTGGGACGAGCTTATGATAGCTTCATTTTCAAAAGGTCATTGCATATTTCTATGCACGGGTGTTCATATGGAGTAAACCCGTTCCGCATTAGCGGCGTGGTCCGGTGAATTTCCCAACTTTAAAATAAACCTTAAGCAAATGTTTTTATGTTCTCACACCAGTCCCATGACTGACCTGGAGTTTATTGTTCCTTCCTAAACTCTGGGTGTCCATGAATTTTCACACGGGCAGCTAGTAGTTTAGTTTTACAGTTATAGATCGTTGGAGCAAGATTCGAAGCACTTTCTGGATTGGAGTTCATGCTAGAGTTTGGAGCTTCCACTACATCATACTATTTCTTCCGCTGAGAGTATATTTATTTTTCTTCCGCTGTATAAGTTGTACTCTGATATTCTATGTAACTCTGATGTAATATTGTATTATGCAATGAAAAGTTCTATTATTTTGTTCACTATATGTAAGTACTCATAACAATTCGCCTTTGTGAACGGTTTAAGTTGGATTAATTACCGACGAAAAATCGGGCAAAAAGCCGGGTCGTTATAGTATTAGCAGAAAACTTTTGGTTTTGTCTTTGATATTGCATGTTTGTGGTGGATGATTTATAGCACGAAATTTTTGTTTTTGGTATTGGTATTGCGTTTTTGTGGTAGGACATATATCAGGAAAAATATTAATGTATAAAATCATAACTGACAACAGTTATGTAGTTTAAACAATGTACAGACAAAACAAAGACATCGCCTCCTTTGAAGAGAAATGATGTCTAAACGCCACACAAAAATCATTCCACTGAAAATGGATTGATGTCTGTTCGGTGTATAGACATCACTTCTTTTAGAAAGAAATGATATGGTAAAATACTGATTACAACAGTTATTTGCACCAAAAACGATGTATTAGTCATTTTTTCACTACTTGCATGATATGTTTATAGTAATTCAAGACAGATAATAAGCCATTATCAACATTCAGTTGATGAAAATAAACAAAAAAGGGTTAATACATCGTTTTTTAATTAATTTATGATGTCTTGATGCTGCTTCGACATCGTTTTTTAAATGATGTAAAAAGTGGCACTTTAGACATCACCGACAAAGACAGCACTCCAGAAAAATGAGGACATCATTTTTTAGCTGATGTCTAAGTGAAATTTTCTTGTAGTGCCTCCAGAGCCAGAGCCAAAACCAAAATCGGGGACAGACATAATACATCTGCCACATAGATATAAAATTGGATTTCAAATACTACGACATAGGCATATCAAAAGCGCTCTACATTTTACAGACGAAATCCGAGCAATTTATAGGTTTTTAATTTATTTGTTTGTTCTCCAAAGTTTATAAATATAACTTGTATTCTTGTTTACAAATTTTAATTTATAGTCATAATATATCTTGCTTCGTATTTTCATGTGTTTGAAATCTTATTATAAAATTATGCTTCTACATGCATATCCAGCAATATACTTCATAATGCAATTTAAAAATAAAAAATACCTAAAACACAATTCAAATATACATCAAACAATTTAATGGCACTTAAAAACAATTCAAATATACTTCACAATGCAATTTAAAAGATAAAAAATACATAAAAAACAATTCAAATATACATCAATACATTTTAATGCCACTTAAAAACAAGATAATAAATGACTAGAGAAAACAATTCAAATATCCACTCAATATATTTTAATTTCTATAAATTTGACGTACAGTCTCACTTCAAATTTATTTATCAGCATGATTTGTAGGTCATCAATGGCATATCTTTTAATTTTTAAAGCTTGAAAAAATATTTCACATGAAAACGTCTAACATATAAAAATATTCTAATATACTAAAGTTAGAAAATTATCAAATTAATAGTATACTTGCTGAAATTTTGTAGAAAAAAATCAGTGGCATTGATCATATTTAATTCAATCTATTGTTGTCATATTGATTTTTTTAGCAAAGCCAACGGGGTCAAAAGGGCCCGATCTTTTTATTGAAGTCACATTGATATTTACAAGAAGCAAAACGAATATATGGAACTAGAGATTTTTAAAATAGTTCTTGAATTCAAAATTTGAAATTTGTACCATTATTTCTTGAATTCAAAATTTATTTTGAATATACCAAATTTGTTTGACTAGTAATACAAACTTAAAGTATATACGGAACTAGAGATTTAAAGTAAAATATACATATAGTTAAAAAAAACTAAAACATGATAAATATATCAATATCATATTAAAAATGATTTTATATAAATAATACATGCATGAATATGCATATATATATATATGTAAACTTCATAATTATAACCTTATTTTATGAAACATGATAAATATATCTATATACATATAATTTTCATTCCTATAAAAATTGTATTTGAAAATTTGTAATCGTATTAATTAACTATCCTTACAAAATAAACTATGTTAACAACCAGGAATCAATATTATGGTGATAATATACGAAACATATGTATTAATTAACTATAATGACATTTTAATTGCTAACAATCTCATTATTTCAGTGATAATATAGCAATTCAGGGGTATTACGATGTAATATACATATGTTAACAACTATGAATCAATCAAACATCAAATTAACCCCTAAATCAATAAACTAGAGACGTCTAAAAGACCGGTTGTAGGTCGACTACCCTGGGTATCGTCGAAACACCGGTTTACATGAGATACATATAATCTGGATGTTATGAGTTCTTTACCATAATTGAATGGGTGTTCTGGTTTCCATGGATGAATGGTTGAATTGTTTATGGTAAAGGCTATCACTGTCCGATGTGGGGAAGATAGGATTGAGTTCTTATCTAGTGTTGTGGGTAGATTAATATGTTTATCTATCCATCCTCATATACTTTATTGTTGAAGTTTGTTAGCTGTTTTACCGCTCACTAAGACTGTTGTCTAACTCAAGGTTTTATGTTTCCTCTTATTACCTTGGGCTATTCATCTGGTTGTGGATGGACAAAATATGTAGCAATGACAGGTGATTAGTGAAGACGACGTTGTTGTGCGAAGGCGAGCAGGAGGCTGGCGTATTGCTTTTACTTCTATATAGTATTTATGTTTCCACTATTTGAGTTGCTCTATGAGTGTTGTATTGAGGCCTTATGTACATACTTGACATTTCCTGTGATGTTGGGATAACCTTTCAGGATGTTGTGAAAGTTTGAAAAGTTTGCTTATGATGTTTCACTACTATTACCTGTTGTATATGTTCTATTATATTTTATCCTTGCGTTGTGAGTTTTACGACAGATTCTGATTGTGTTTATCTACTCTGATGATCGTCCATAGTTGTCGTGCACACCTTTCAGCGAATTATTCTTATCATTAAGTGGGGCGGCTGTAGGCGGTCAACACATTATGGTACCTTTCGTCCGAGTACTTCTTGACAACTCCGGACCTGGAGCAAGACTAGTTTTGATCCAAGGTTTAACCTAATACAAAATGACAAAACTGTCAGAAACTTTTAAACCTCAATGATTAATATGCACGAATCATCACTAGTATGCTAAAAGTTCCTAAATTGAATTTTTTGAGTCAGAAAATAATTACTAAAACATAAAAGGTGGGCATAAGATGAGAGGGAAGCGAAACTGAAACAATTCAAGATGAATTAGTTCTGGTAAGGACATGACAGTAAATACGAATCTGCAAAATAAATGGGCATGCACTGGTAATCTTGTGTGTTGTAGAGTTGAAAGCCACAAGCTTTATGGAAAACTTCATCAGGAACCGATGCAGCACCACTGGTGGTGCTAACTTTGCGGTTTGATAGTGTGTGCCTGCATATATAATAGCTCTTGTATTAGTAAGTTTCTAAGTAACTCAGCTGATCACACAATAAGATTGAAAAGATACTGCCCATGAACTTGAGAAAATTTTCAAATTGTCAACTTCTTTTATCAATTTAATTAATACAAGTTGCCATATAATTAATGCTAAACTTTTGATATTTACCTTAAACCGACATGTATATGGTATGCTTTAAAGTACCAGTTCTCACTGGTTGGCCACCTATTCACTAACGTGTGACATTCTATGTGAAACCAAGCGAAATTAAAAAAAATACACTACATCCATCATAACATGTATGGATCAAAATATATTGCTTACTAGCTGACAAGAGCAATATTTCTTGTGAACACAGAACCTCTCCCATCACATGCACGACAGCTAATCAGCCCACGTGAGGCACGCATTACACACTGCAATTTCCCCGTTCCATTGCATATATTGGCTCTGTGGAAAAGAAAAAAAAATCATGTAAATAATGTAATTTTTTGTCTTATTTATTACACCCTCCAGAGTTGTCAACTATGGCTTTAGTCTTATTTATTGTATCCCTTCAGACGCCTCCGACACGAAGTCAACACAACATGCACGCTTCTACTATCCGAAAACACCCACGGTTTATTTAAGACCATTCACACCACGTAAACATCCAATCTTCATAAATTGGTTGGATGTATCAAGTTTTAAATTCAAGCTAAAATCCAAGTGACTCAACTGTTAATCACGGAAAATACTAGCAAATCCAAGGGTGGCAAAGCTAACCTCGAGGCCATGCTTGCAAGCCTTCTTAGCAACCAAAGCAGCTCCAAGCATTACACTGGGGTTTGATATATTTGTACAAATAACAATTACTGCAATAACAACATCTCCATGTCTCATCTAAGCTGGTTGTCCTGAAATTTAAAATTAACCTCCTTGGATTGTGATTCCTTTGGAACAGCTAACCCCTATAATATTTTAGGTTAAGATTATGTTCAGTACAACTATAGATAAACACAATAAAATGGTTACAAGCATCTACAGTAACATAATCCAGATGAGATGACCCAAACTCCCCCTTACGGGAAAGCTCGGATTGAATTGAGAACACGACTCATCAGACACAAACAATATAACATTGCATTGCTATTACAACAGTAACATCAAAGTACAAGATATCAGAGTATAAATAAATAATATACATTGGAAAAATATCATAGTTCAAATTACATAGCAGCGAAATTAAAATGTATAAATACAATGACTAACACAACTGGATGAAATACACGGATACAAAGCTTTCCGAAAATAGCTCAAGCTGAAATCCAGGATCCTGGGATAAGAAATATATGCGAAAACCCAAACAACTAGCTGTCCATGTGCAAAATATAGGCACCTAGAGTTTAGGTTAAAACAATAAACTCAGAGTCAGTCATGGGACTGGTGTGAGAACTAAAACAATTATTAATTTGATTTTAAAGTTAGGTAAATCAAGGGACCACGCCGTATAACACGAAACGGGTTTACCCCCAAGAATACCAGTGCATAATACAAACATCGCAATGCTAAATAAAGAACAATGAAGCTACTATAAGACTCAGGTTCCATCACACAATGCAACGCAAGCCAGAGGTTATAGTTTTACCTTATAATAGCCAAATATGCTTGGTACGCGAAATTTATCTTTTATTATTGCTAGAAGTGAAGAAATCAACTACAAATATAAATGTATCAATCATAGACGGCATGAGTGCCCCATCCCACTATGTCGCCGTATCTAGGTTTACAACTAAAACCGAAAAATGTCGTATTGGAAGTTTGGACTTCCATCGTGATGGCTACTGATCCGAAAGATCGATCATGTAGTGTAACACTCAACGGCTTACGTCCTGTGCATGAGAAAACAACGTAATACACATCTGCACTATATCGAGGATATCAAGTATCTCAACGGCTTACGTCCCGTGCATGAGAAAACGCCGTATACTCTATCCTTCTAGGAATCGGGGAGTGTGCCCTATCCCTACCAGGTGTGGAGCGACCACACCCAGCCTATCTCGGTCGACCAATCTATCCTCATCTCGAAAGTATACTGACCTAACCATCAGTTCACCATCATACCGATGTGTGAGGCTCGCGAATTAACACTACACAAAGCTATCTACTTAAGCTATGCTTTGATCATCATCCACCAAGCTCTGCTTTTCAACAAAAGCTTGAATCACTGCAACTCAGCATATCACACTGTCAATCCATACCATATCATTGATCTCAACCAATATATAACCTCTAAGCTCGTACGTCTCAGAGAAGGGTGTTAAGCAAGAGAATAAATTCTACGCCACCAAACAGATATATATTTAGCAAAGATCAATGAATACAGCATAACGGAATACAATGTCAGACACACCATCCATTTACAAGTACGTTCTAGGTCTGAACGAAACCGGAGGCACCTTATTGCTTGTCCCGTATGTCCAATACAGGAGAGAGGCCCTCGCATATTCGAACAATCAATAATTACGTCCGGACGGCTACCACTGTAGCCCCTTCAAGGCAGCTGCTCCAATCATGGGCATCAGTAGCAACCCATCCATTCGATGTGAAGATCGTCAGTCTTGCACCGACCTCAATCTCTTCGACTGTTAGTCATCGTACCAATTATTCAAAATAGGTTAAACCCGGTCTTTCCGAATAACTCGCGTATCTTATAATCAAGTGCTATAACAACACATCATATGCCTCATTCCAATCCAGAAGATTCTTTTATTCGTATTTCTTTATTCTGGAAAGGTTCTCATTAATCTTATCAATGATTATCACTTTTAAACACACTGTTTAATCCATTTCTTTGGAAATCATTTCAAAAGATTTTATACTATCTCTTCGCAGTTTAAACCAAATTAAGATTTATCAAACTAGTTGGGAATAACGCCTTACCGAAGTAATCATTCATTTGATTATCCCATCTCAACCTATTCATCCCATGAAGCAAAACTAGTAGTACTCCATATCTAACACCACTATGTTATCGGTAAATTCAATTACCATTTCACATTCAAATATAATTAAAGGTTTAACTACCGCATAAAGTAAAACTGGTGATACTCCATTTTTGCACACTTCTCAAATTTGGCAAATTTAATTACCACATTAACATTTCAATCTAATTAAAGATTCATTAAAACTCCACTTAGTTTTAATCTCCAACATCCACAAGTTGTTAATTTAATGTGAGGGGTCTAGTGCTTAAATATACATATAACGGTGCTAAGACACGAGGTTAAGTCCAACTTGTGTTAGGAGTCTTCCCAGAACCGCCCGGCAAATCCAGCATCCACAAGTGGTCGGCTTAATGTGAGAGGACTAGTGTATAAACATATTTATGAATATATGCAATTAAAAGGATAGAAATAAATGGCACTAATTTTGCTTAATGGAAATGAATGAAAGTTACAACAGTAAAAGAAGTGGAATGAATGAGGAATGATAACAACCTATTATAATTAATTACATTAATAAGAATGTTGTATAATAGGTAGGTTTGTCCTAGGCACAAGTGGAAATTATAACATAAGTTATAATAAATGGAAAGGAAACTTATTAGAAAACTTTAGTTAAGAGAACTAAGTTAATAAGTAAACAACGACAAGTTGTACTAACAGTGTAAGATGGAATTATGATTAAATAAGAAAGAACAAGGTGAATATATGGGATGAAATAAGTTATATTTAATCACAAATAATAAGTGACATGTTAAACAGAAAACAGGTGAATTGAGATGAAATATACTTAATTACGTATTATGTAGAACATGTTGTTGTAACTGTGGAATCATACAATGAATAATATAAAGAGATTGTAGATTACAGATCTTGGATTACGATCTAGAGAATAACATGTTATGGGCTTATTAATAAACTTAAATGGATTAAGATATATATCTGAAATTAATAAGCAAGATGAACTTGGTAACTTGAATAAAAACTCAATGTGAATGGGAATAACCAAGTTAACTAGAAATCTGATGAGGAAGAGCAAGTCCGTAATTACATGATTAGAGATAAGGTCTAATAACACATCAACCTGAGTGTTTACACCAAAAATGGTCTAAATACCCAAGGTACTAAACTGTACTTCACCAATTCGGTAAGAAATAAATGGAACCATGTTTAAGTAGCAATAGAAAGTAAAATGCGGAAAAAGTAACGTAAAGACAAGATTTATAGTGGTTCGGCCGTTAACGAGGCCTACGTCCACTGTGAAGATGATTTCCTGCCTTTAATGAAAATTACAAGGTACATCCACTCTTTAACCTCATATATATCCATACCCACTCAATATATCCTTATTTATGTATTTTGATCTAAAGAACTATACAAGAGAATAATAGATTTTGAGGAGAAGGAGGATGGATGAATGATTTGAAAGAAAAGATTCCTTCATTTGAAAATGATGTCTGTCGCCATGGCCAGATCTATGGTTGAGTATGAAGTTTAACAGCACTCCGTCATGTTTCCAGAAAAAGCCCCCTCTTATGTTGGTAGCCATGGTGTATTTATAGGTGAACCCCCCTTGGTAAATGATTTGGAATCTGTTTATCTTAGGCTGTGGGTCGTTCATTCTGCTAATTACAACCATGCCATTGGACAGCTATAGCCAGCTGTCCAGGGTCGTATTCAGTGTTATGTGCAGACGACTTGTTGAGTGTCTTGAATGGCTGAGCGGGTCCTTAAGCGTGAGCGCGGATGCTCTAGGAGATTTCGCAAAAGCGGAGTGTGGAGCTGAGATTGGTCCTCCTTTGTTCCTTGCGTGAACGATCTTCTTGTGCTAAGGGCGCTCGTCCTCTTGTTACCTTTGTATGGTGCCGCTTGGTTTTACGGTTATGCTAAGCGGTTGCTTTTGCCCGTGTAGAATGGGTGACCTGTCTTGTTTTAGTGCTTGAGCGGCTTTCAAGATGTGCGGCCCTTATCTTGTCGAGTCGTGCCTCTCATAACCCGGTCGCACTGGTAGACTTGGCCTGCCTTGGGTTTGATATTTGGGTCTTGCTTAGCGCGGTTGCGTTATGTAGGACCGACCCTAGTGCGACCCGCCTTGTACCCTCTACCCAATGTGCGTATGAATTTTTAGGGATTAACACTTGCCCCTCGAAGTCCGTGATTTTCTTTTGTAAGGAATTATGGGCTTCGACATATTTGATCACACATTGGGTGGCGATTCTGTCCTGGTCGTTCGTGTAGAGACCGGGGTCACCTTGTTGACGCTGACTGGCATCTTTATATTTGAACGAGATGTTTGGCTTACCATGTTTTTGTCGTAAATGACCAGATCGTGTGGAAATGAATACGCCAACTGGTCCTTTGACGAGACACCTGTTTCGGTACTCAAGTGTTATGATGACGTGGCGAGGAGTACCTTTATGCCCTTTAATCTCCCCTTTGTTCTCTCATTTGTCATCCGATTTTGCTTTTATTTATCTTCCAAGAGAGATTCTGAAAGAAAGAACTCCGCATTTTTCTCTACTGCTACTCAGTTTTGTTGATGATCTTTCCTTTTTTGTTCTTCCTTTAAGTCTTACGGTTACTCCCTGGTTTATTTATAGGATGGTTTCATCTTCGGAGCAACGCAAAAAAGGAACCTTTGTTGATTTGAGCATCTCTGGGGATGAGACTCGGCCGGGTGGTCATCCGTCCGTAAACCCTCCTTCCTGCCCTTCTTATACGGAACTCCAAGCTATTATTAATAGGCCTCGTTATGCTCCCGGACCTTGCAATCCCAGAATTGCTAAGCGATTTCGAGGATGGAGCTTACAAGGGGTTCCTTCGAATGCGGATGTGTCCCCGGCTGATTCTCTGAGTTTTTCTTATGATATGACTATGGCGAAAAATCGCATGCTGGCTCGCCTTAAGACTGTTGTGCATCAATTTGGAGAACAGATGGACTTGCTGAAGAATCATTTTGCAAAGCGGATGGTTGGCTGGCATAAGTTGGCCTCTGACCTCCAAAAACTTCACGAAGACAACCTCGAGCGCATTTCTGCTTTGGAATATGACAAGGTGAAGTTAATCCAGGCCCTTAGGTCAAAAGATAGCATGGTTGCCTCTTTTGCCCCCGGGGGGGTTGAGTCACTGGCTCTTGTACGTGCTGAAGGGTCTTCATCTTGTCCTGCTCCGGTGAAGAGGAAGGTAGGTAGGCCAAGGAAGGTCAGAGATTTGTGATCCTCTCTCTTGGTTGCTTTTTTTTGAACCCTTAAGACCGGTTGTGCAAGCGAGTGCCGGTCCTCGCCCATGACATTATGTTGGTTGTTATATGATGACTTTGTATTTGACTTGTGACTCTTTTGTACTTTCTGATGAACGGTTGCCTGGCTGATTTTGCGATACTTTCCATGTCTGTGCTACACCATGCCTCTTTGCCCTGCCATGACAAAACACATGTATTTTCTTTTAAAAGGCTTTTTTTGTACACAGCGATCGCGCGTTATCGTCGTATCATGAGGCGTTCGTTCGTGCGTTAATATCACATCACAGTTAGTTCTGTATTGCTCTTATTAATTTGGGATTACCCAGTTTTCGGTATTTGATTTAACTAGTTAGTTTTAAATTGCTTTAATTTTGGCAAGTCAACCATTTAGGTTTTTTATTAAATATCCTACTTTATTTGTTTGGTATTTTCGTGATGCATTTTTATGCGTGCCCCCTGGGAGGACTTGGGTTCCAATGTAGAATCCGAACTTGGCTTCATTTGACTTGGTTAACAACCAAGAACAAGAACGGACACCCCCATACGGCTAGGATTTCTGATTTTGTACTCTTGGCTTTGCTTGACTTGGTTAACAACAAAGAACAAGAGTGGGTACCCCCATATGGCTTGGATTTCTGCTGTTGTAATCCATCCTTGGCTCTGCTTGACTTTTTTAATAACAGAGACAAGGATTGCCACCTCCTTTCAGTCGGGTTTCTTTTTTGCGCTGGTCCTTCCAGCATGTTTAATCCTTCCCCATTTTATGCTTCATTCATGGAGCGGACACTAATTCATCTCATCGAGTTTTCAACTCAGAAGGAAAAATTCGTGTTTTTACCTACTAAGGTAGGCGTCCTTTGAAATTGGCAATTTTTCCGTTTCGGGACATGTCGGTTTTTCCGACTTTATGCTTCGGCCAAGGACACAGACCATGGTTTGCCTCCTTGAGTTTCTTTTTCTCAAGTTGGAAAACCCATGTCCAGCACCTAGGAAGGCCATCTAAGAAGATGCTTCTTCGGTGGGCTTTAGCAATTTAATTCGTGGGACTTTTGAGTTGCTTTTCACTCCAGCATCGACTTTTTAATCTGGCATCAGGCTTTCTGTTGGTACTGTACTGAGGGGTCCAGTGCTTCCTGACGGAAGCTGGAATTTCCTCGAGTTGTTGCTCCTTGATCGCTCGTTTGCCTACACAAGGAAATCAACTTTTAGTGTAGGATGATGAATAAGTGACCTGTACATGTAACTTAGATCTCATATTCAGTTACTTCATGTACACCGCTAAAATGTGAGGATTTGATGAATCTTTACAGTATTTCTTATATATATTTGAATAACATGATATAAGAAATAATGACGGATATGATCACTGTTCCATGCTCGTGGAATCTGGTTCCCGTCTGTGGTGGCCAATTTGAAAGTTCCGTCCTGGAGTTTCTGATTTATGACATAAGGTCCTTCCCAATTAAGGCCGAAGACTCCAGTGCCGGTCATTATCTTCTTTAGGACTAGATCTCCAATTTCAAAAGTTCTATGCTTGACTTTTGAATTGAAGTGCCTGGCCACCCTTCTTTGGTGTGCGGCTACTCTGAGTTCCGCCACTTTTCTTCTCTCCTCGAGCTGGTCGAGGGCTTAGAGCTGTAGCTTCTCATTTTCTTTGGGGTCAAAATGTAGTCTTCGGTGGGTAGGGACTTCCAACTCCACTGGTATCATAGCCTCAGAGCCATAGGATAAAGAAAAGGGAGTGTGCCCTGTTGCAGTTTTGTGCATAGTGCGATACGCCCATAATGCCAGCGGGAGTTCGTATACCCATGCACCTTTAGCCTTTTCCAGTCGCTTCTTGATGGTAGTCTTGATGATTTTATTTACTGCCTCCACTTGCCCGTTCGCCTGTGGATGAGCGACCGCTGAAAAGCTCTTCTGGATTTTATACTTGGCACAAAAGCTTTGGAACTCGTCACTTTCAAACTGGGTTCCGTTGTCCGTGATTATCTTTTGTGGTAACCCGAACCTGCATTTGATGTTTTTCAAGACAAAGTTAATAACCTTCTTTGAAGTTATAGAGGCCAATGGTTCTGCTTCAGCACATTTTGTAAAATAGTCAACAACAATTGCATATTTGAAACCATATTTGGCAGTGGGTAGGGCTCCTATGAGGTCGATGCCCCATATAGCAAACGGCCATGGGATGACCATGTGCTTTATGGTTGTGGACGACAGCCTTGGGGTTTTGGCAAATCTTTGGCACCTATCACACTTTTTGGTGTAAGTCGTGGAATCTTTGTTGATGTCTGGCCAGAAATAACCATATCATAGGATCTTTTTAGCCAAAGTTTGTCCTTCGGTATGACCTCCGCATTCCCCTTCGTGCAACTCTGCCATAATTGCCTTAGACTCCTTCTCTGTGACGCATAGGTGTAAAAATCCCCGTCTATACGGTCACCCATCTTGGATAAGGTATAGGGGAGACTTTCGCAAGATTTTTTTTCGAAGCTTGGCTTCAACCGGGAGTGCTCCAGTTGTGAGATATTCTTTAATTGGTGACATCCATGAGTTTGATTCATCGGTTGCTTCCATGATCCAACCCACTTCGGTCTGCTTTGTGCTCGGACTGGAAAGAACTTCTACTGGAACTAACCCCGTTAGCTGCGGATCTCCTGTGCTCGCGTATTTGGCCAGTAAATCTGCCTTAGTATTCTCTTCTCTGGGAATACAAGATATGGTGTAATGCTCGAAAGCTTCCAACAATTCCAAGGCCCTTGTAAGATAATCTGGTAAGTTACACGTTTTCACCTGGCATTCTCCTATAATCTGGCTTACCACGAGCTGGGAGTCGCAGAAGATCTGTATAGTTTTTATTTGTAATTCTCTCGCAAGTTTTATTCCTGCGATAAGGGCTTCGTACTCAGCCTCGTTGTTGGTTGCCGCAAATTCCAATCTTGATGCGTAGCATAGGGATTTTCCTTCAGGGGTTTCGAGAACTACCCCTGCCCTAGAACAGCGGTCGTTCGATGCCCCATCTACAAATAGTTTCCATTGGATATTAGTTTCAATATCATCTTGCTCCTTTACTTCCCCTTGGTCGGTAAATTCTACAATGAAGTCAGCCAGTGCTTGTCTGTTAATCGCCTTTCGGGGATGATACGTAATGTCGTACTGACTGAGCTCTATATTCCACTTTAGCAACCTTCCAGAGGTTTCTGGTCGGGACAGGACTTGCCTCAGAGGTTGGTCTGTGAGTACCTTGATGGGATGAGCTTGGAAGTAGGGGCGAAGCTTCTTTGATGCAATGAGCAAGCAATAAGCAAACTTCTCAAGTTTTGGATAATTGAGCTCCGCTCCGGATAACCTCTTGCTGATGTAATAGGCCGGTTTTTGTATCTTCAAATCTTCTCTAATTAGTGTTGCGCTTAGAGCATGAGCAGAAACCGCCAAGTATAGAAACAAGTCTTCGCCGTCACTAGGCTTCGACAGCATAGGTGGCATCGCCATATGTTGGATCAGTTCTTCGAAGGCTTTCTGGCACTCAGGGGTCCATTGTATCTTTTTTTTGCCTATTCTGAGGGCGTCGAAGAATGAGAAACATCTGTCCGTTGCCCTGGATATGAAAGGATTCAAAGTCGCGATCTTCCCGTTTAGACACTAAAGCTCCTTCTTGGTCCCTGGGGCGCGCATTTCTCTTAAGGTTAATATTTTGGCTGGATTAGCTTCTATACCTCTAGTGTTGACCATGTAACCAAGCAACTTGCCCGAGCCGACACCAAAACTGCATTTCAAAGGATTCAATTTCATTCCATATTGTCGCAAGATGTCGAACATTCGGGCAAGGTCTTCCAAATGGTCGATTGCTTTCTTTGACTTAACCAACATGTCATCGACATAGACCTCCATCATCCTACCGATTTGTTTCTTAAACATAGCGATTACCAATCGTTGGTAAGTCGCTTCTGCGTTTTTTAGACCAAATGGCATTACCTTATAAAAATATAGGCCAAGGTCGGTAATAAAGCTGGTGTTTTCCTGGTCTAGACCGTACATCATAATTTGATTGTAGCCGGAATATGCATCCATGAACGATAGCAATTCATGGTCGGCCATGGAATCCACCAACTGATCGATTCTGGGGAGAGGGAAACTATCTTTTGGGCAAGCTTTATTTAGGACGGAATAATCCACACAGCCCTGCCATTTACCGTTTGATTTCTTTACGAGCACCGGGTTGGATACCCATTTCGGATAGGTAGACTCTCTAATAAAACCATTTTCCATTAGTCTGTCGATTTCTTCTTTTAAGGCGCGCGACCTCTCCGGCCCCTGGGTTCTCCTCTTTTGTTTGACAGCCGGAATGCGCGGGTCGATGTTTAGCTTGTGAACTGCAACATCCGGAGATATTCCGCACATGTCAGAATGGTTCCATGCGAACACATCCAAGTTAGCTCTCAAAAAGACAATCAACTGGTTTTTCAATTCAGGGCTCAGCCGAGACCCTATATTTAACACGCGGTTTGGGTCTTTTGGATCTACCGCTATAGGAATCGTATCTTCGGCTAAGGTCGCCCTTTCGTCCTCTGCACTGGTTTCTCTGGGATCGATCTCCTTCTGCATTCCGCTATGCTCACTAGTGCACGGACCTCTCTTTAGTTGCTATAAGGGAGGTTTTTGGATGCAAGGGAGAACCTCTGCATCCTTTCTTGATTCTCTTTTCTTGGCCTCTTTCAGTTCTGCCACGTAGCAGTCCCTTGCGGCCATTTGATCGCCCTTGATTACACCGATCCCCCTTTCGGTTGGAAACTTCATGATCAAACACCAGGGAGCTAAAGCAATCCTGAAGTCCAAAAGAGTTGGCCTCCCAAGGAATGCATTATAAGATGAAAACTCATCTATTATGACAAAGGTCTGTATCATGGAAACTTGACGGTCCCTGTCTGCTAATTCGACAGGCAAATCAATCGTCCCGATGGGTTGCGTAGGTTGACCTGTAAACTTATACGGGTACGCGTGCACTTTTGCCATGGAGAGGTTCATTTTCTGAAAAGTGTTTATGAAGATCACATTAATTGATGCCCCGGTGTCGACCAGGACCCTTTTTACCACTGCATGTCCAAGGCCGATTGTGATCACCATGGCATCGATAGTTAGCGTAATTAAGCCTTCTACATCCTTATTTCTGAATATCACGTCCTCGGTCGAAGTTTTGTGCATTTTCGCCGGAAGCTCGTTGTTCAAGATCATGCACCCTTTCTTTCCCGTGACATCCTTCAATTCATTAGCGTATCTTTCCATATCTGCCCAGCTATTCCCGGCTAGGTGAGAACCCCCAAATATCGTATTGATTACTGGTCTCGAGTCAACTGGCACTCGGTCCTCTTTGTTTAAGTTGGGCTGGTTAGATGTATTGCTATGCCCCTGCACGACCAGAGAGTTTTGGGGATTTTTCACATACTGTTGGATTCGGTTCTTCCTGATGAGCTCTTCAATCAAGCTCTTCAGATGGCGGCATTCGTTAGTGTTGTTCCCTGGTTGGCTATGGAAACGGCAAAATTTCCCGGAATTCGCCTGTTGTTCATTTACCTTCTACGGCTTCATCTGAGGGAAAAGGCCTGAGTCCTTCGCAGCTTGGTAAATCCTCTCTGGGGTTTCGTTTAATAGAGTTAGCTCAGAAGGTTTATACATCCGTGTCTTCTTATAAGCTTTGCTCTCCCCCTCATCGTTTCCCCTTTTGTGTCCTAGATCGTTCCTATGCTCAGCCCTGGGCCCATTATTCTTCCCTTCTCTGGCCGTGCTATTTTCTATAGTCTTCTGGGCACCTAGAGATTCATCTTCCACACTCATATATTCTTCAGCCTTCTTTTAAAACTTCTTTAAGGTCTTTGGTTTCTTCATTTTAAGCCACTTTCCAAATTCTGATTTCTTATCGATGGCTCCTCTCAGGGCCGTGAGCAAATACCAAGGCTCTGGCTCTACGACCTCCGTTGCCGCAGCGCGGAAGCGTGTAAGGAAAGCTCTGATGGTTTCCCCAGGCCGCTGTTCCATGTCACTGAGCGACATCACGTCTCTTGCTTTAGTGGCCTGCAACCGGAATTGATCCTGAAATCTCCTCACTAGATCTGTAAACTGGTCGATACACCTAGGTGGCAGTCTGGTGAACCAAAGTGAGGCCACACCTTCCAGGAAAACGGGAAAGTATAAGCACTTGATTTCGTCAGTGGCTCTAGCTCCATTCATGTGTTGGTCATATTTGAACAGGAAGATAGTTGGAACTCCGACTCCGCTGTAAGGTGCTATTGTTGGCGGTATAAATTTCTTCGGGAATTTTGCTTGACGGATCTCCTCTGTGAATGGATTTTTGCAAGGGGAGAACTCCCACTCTTTTTCCTCATCCTCTTGAGCCACCTTCTCCTTCATTACTCTCTGAATTAAGTCTGTGATGCACCTTTCATCGCCCGCTTGTTCATCAGAATTGATGCTAACGTTAGCGTGGCCATGGTTTAAGCTTTGACGCCTCGCATCCTTCTTGAGGGAGGCTATGTTGGAGCGATTCGTCGCACGTTCTTCTTTGCACTGTGGAGATCTGACCTTAGGATCCCCAACGCCGGCCTCTTCCCTGTCTCTCACTGGGCTATGAGGTCGTCCAAGGTCTGAGGCTGATGAGACCTCTTTTTCGTCAGCATTATCCACAGCGTTCGGTGGTAATAGATTGGCTTGACCGTTGGTCAGGACATCAAAACTTTCCATTATCATCTTCGCTATATTATCCACTTTCTCGTTTAAGCCAGCTATAACCACATTCAATTCATCTCTTGTTATAGATGGCACAGGAGTTTTCCCTGCCCCTTGATTCAAGATTTGAGGGGTAGCTTCGCCAGCACCATCACCCTCATTGATTGCGGCGACTTTAGCGGATTTACCGCTTTTCTTCGATCCAACCATGATTTCAAAGGAGAAAATCAATTTTGGGATGTTTTTATTGCTGAATTACGAAAGGAAATTATGAACACGGCCCCACGGTGGGCACCAAAATGTTTACACCAAAAATGGTCTAAACACCCAAGTTACAAAACTGTACTTCACCAGTTCAGTAAGAAATAAATGGAACAGTGTTTAAGTAGCAATAGAAAGTAAAATACGGAAAAAGTAAAGACAAGATTTATAGTGGTTCGGCCGTTAACGAGGTCTACATCCACTGTGAAGATGATTTCCTGCCTTTAATGAAAATTACAAGGCACATCCACTCTTTAACCTCATACATCTCCATACCCACTCAATATATCCTTATTTATGTATTTTGATCTAGAGAACTATACAAGAGAATAATAGAGTTTGAGGAGAAGGAGGATGGATGAATGATTTGAAAGAGAAGCTTCCTTCATTTGAAAATGATGCCTGTCGCCATGGCCAGATCTGTGGTTGAGTATGAAGTTTAGCAGCACTCCGTCGTGTTTCCAGAAAAAGCCCCCTCTTATGTTGGTAGCCATGGTGTATTTATAGGTGAACCCCCTTTGGTAAATGATTTGGAATCTATTTATCTTAGGTTGTGGGTCGTTCATTCTGCTAATTACAACCATACCATTGGACAGCTGTAGCCACCTGTCTGGGGTCCTATTCAGTGTTTTGTGCGGACGACTTGTTGAGTGTCTTGAATGGATGAGCGGGTCCTTAAGCGTGAGCACGGACGCTTTGGGAGATTTCGCAAGAGCGGAGTGTGGAGCTGAGATTGGTCCTCCTTTGTTCCTTGCATGACCGATCTTCTTGTGCTAAGGGCGCTCGTCCTCTTGTTGCCTTTGTATTGTGCCGCTTGGTTTTACGGTTATGCTATGTGGTTGCTTTTGCCCATGTAGAATGGGTGACCTCTCTTGTTTTAGTGCTTGAGCAGCTTTCAAGATATGCGGCCTTTATCTTGTCGAGTCGTGCCTCTCATAACCCGGTCGCACTAGTAGACTTGGCCTGCCTTGGGTTTGATATTTGGGTCTTGCTTAGCGCGGTTGCTTTATGTACGATCGACCCTAGTGCGACCCGCCTTGTACCCTCTACCCAATGTGCATATGGATTTTTAGGGATTAACACTGAGGCGCTTGGACCAGTCCGTACGTATGAAGGTGAATAACCCAACGGGGTAGATCATCTGGTGTCATGGGACACAAGAGGAATGCGCACCCATCTGATTATTCTGCCTGTTGTTCTGCTGATATTATGCTATCTCCAAAGGACTGGAAGGGGAAGCATGCGACTTCCTAGGACGTGGAGGGCACTCCTGGTAGTCCTTTGTGTGGTGATAGCATTTGGACTGTGCTCGCAGAGGTTAGGTCTGCGCGTTAATACCCGGTGAGTATACCTTGACTGCCATTAGGAGCAGTCATAAGGCTATAGGGTGGCATAGTTGATTCGACGATCCAGTTTCCTTGTGACTAGGCTGGGTTACGTCCATTTTTATCGAGTTACCTGCGGGCCTAACCATCTGTTGATAGCAAGTCGTCGGGTACCAACCATTGACAGCCAGCGTCATATGTAATACGTGATGCGGAAAGACGGAGAGCTAAACCAAAAGACTGTAGACCCTTTGCTATCAAGGCTATGGGTGAGGGACATGCCAATTAGGATTTGTTGTTTGTTGTTTTCTCTAGGGCCAGGTCACTAGCTCTCAATTATGTTCGTCTTTCACTAGTTGAGGGAGGGGTCGTATGGGACCATAGCTACTAAAAATGCAGACCTTAGCAACTGTGTATACAGATATATGAAAAGCTCCCCACTGAGTTCCGTGTTTTTGATACAGCCCTGTTACGGGACTCGATGCACAGTAGATATGTGCGGATACAAGCATACCACTTCCGGATGGTGTATCATAAAATTTACGGCATCAAGCACGATTGACGATACGTACGTGAAAAGTCTACATACATGCATATCCGCTCTGGGTGGTGTATCGTAGACTCTAGGGCACTACTCTGTGTGGAATCTGATTCGATCGAAGGTGGCAGTTCGTATGCTTACATAGCTTGATGACGACAGATCTATGCAGAACATAGTGTTGTTATATAGAGATCTGTACGTCGCTCTGGTGTAGGATGAGGGACTGCGTATATTTCTGTGGCGTTATGGCGGAGACCGTGCGAGTGAGGTATTATGAGGTGTTCCTTAATATTGGGGGTAGCTACATATATACTGTGTTAGGTTAATCCACTGGGAAATAGATGGATACGACGTGTGTGTAAGCCTTGAGTGTTTTTAATCCATGTAACATAATAAATAAGAAAATGTAACTGAACGGTATATGTAGAATTATCCAAAATGTGTAGCTTAAATCCAGTCACCAGAACTTGTGTTCTGACCCCCTCCTCATAACATACTCACAGGTTAGATTTGTGGCAGAGATATGATAGCTTTGGATATTGGTTAGGAAGTATTATTATTATCTGGGTAAGGCTATATTTTGATTACATTATATTTTATCCATTCCGTTGTGAGATGTTTTCTATGCTCTGATGTATTTTATATCTCTGTCTTTTTTGCAAGATACCAGACAAACCAACACGAGTTTCGATAGATTAGAATTTTGAAAAAAAAAATGTATGTCGGAATTCGGGTTGCTACATACAGGTTATTTCATAAAACGTTTCTTTAGACTTTATATGTTTCACAACCAAAGTAAATATTTTATAGCATGAATTTAAACACACAACATAATACAACACTTCAAATTTTTATAGTTCTTCCATAATTTAGCTCTTTATAAACATTTACACAACACTTACATTTAGTACTCAATTTGAACTTCCATATTTACAAACAACTCTTCTACTTTCTATAGATATAAATTATTTCAGATTCGTTTCACTTAAACATAACTATTTAATAAAAAATAAATTGTGTTTTAACATGCTATTTCTCGCAACAATGCTTCCCAAACTGGAAGGCAATTCTAAGAATGAGAGACAAACTAGCTGAAAATTGTACTCGAGAATTTGCTACTGGTAAAGATACTAATCTATGGAAGGATCCATGGATATTGGGTAAATCAATGATAGATGTTGTTGGTTGGGACACATATTCTGCTTATGGATCCCCAAATACTAATGTTGACACAATAATTGAAAACATTCTTGGAATTGCGAACAACTATCATGCAATATGGATACCACAAAAAAAATTCAAGCAATGCCAATATTTACTGGCAGGGAAAATGATATATGGGCATGGAACAACTCGAAAGGTGATTTTGCTATCAAAACAGCTTGGAATTCAGTTCGTACTAAACACGAAAACAAAATCTGGAGTAAAATGGTATGGGATAAATCCATTTGCCCTAAAAATTCTTTCACTGCATACAAGGCTATCATGCAACGATTACCCACTCGTGATAGACTAAACAATTGGGGCATAACAGATGACAGACTCTGTGTTTTGTGTGGGTCAGCGGAAGAGACTCATGATCATCTTTTATTTGCATGCAGCTATAGTAAAACAATTGCGCAAAATTGCAAGGTAAAAATTGACCCTTCGAATCAAATTTGGGATTTACAGGTAATTGCTACATACCTGGCCAAGCACCCAAACAACGATCGTCTGATAGTCAAACTCGACAAGGTTGCCTTGACATATACTGTAGCCGCAATTTGGAGAGAACGTAATGCGAGAATTTTCAGAGGAAAACCAAGTTCAGTAAAACATGTCAGTAGATTAGCCATCATTAATATTATCGTTAGTAAACGAAGAATTAAAGGGAGAGAACATACTGATAGCTTGGAATCTACACTCGATGAATTGTCAAGAACAGATCTGAAGGAAGTGTCGGCACAAATTCCAGGAACCAGTACATTGTTTGAGCCGCCATGAATTACTTTCGTGTTGTGTCTGATTTGAAGAGAGGACGAAGAATCAATTTGGAAAGTTCTAGTTGCGTTAATGTAACTGGTCTAGTATACTTATGATTTGTTCGTTACTTGGGCTTTTGGCCTGTCATGTAATCCTTTCACTTTGGACTTTTTATGCCTAATAAAACTTTAACCTATTTCAAAAAAAACATGCTATTTCTCCAATTTATAAGTCATAAACATAATTTCTTAAGTTTTCACAACAACTTAGCTTATGTCTTTGACCAAATCTGGAAATCTCGACAATCCAAAATCATTGGAAATTCCATTGCATTTAAACAAAAAAAATACAGTATAACAATTCAAAACAAGATCCAAAAGAACTACTTCAATGGATATAATAAATGCAACCATATAACAATTTGATTGAAAAATTAAGAACTTAATACCCAGATTTTATTTCAAACCATTCTAAAATAATAATGATAATAAATATACACATATATAACTCCTTTTGTATATTGAATAAAAAAAATTAGTTCTTGAAATAGAATTATTATCTTTTCTAATCTAAGCAATTCTAACAAATTTCCATAGCAACAATCACTCACTTAGAAACTTAAAACTGAACGTTGTTGAGGCTACAATCATATTGAAGTTATTTTCCAGCAACTACAACGAGTTCAATGCTTTAAAAATCATTTATAATCCTTTTATATGAATAAATACTATCGAACGATGCAACTATATCTTTCAAATGTTGAAACCTTTTTTCAAAACTTTGAATCATAAATTCTCAGATTTTCAAGTTACCCTTTCAATTTTGTAATCACCTTTCAATTTTTGCTTATATGATTTCACTTTTTATGTATATCATTTCACAAGTTAATCCACTGTTTACATTTATTTCAAACAACTTAATTTAAAATTAAAATCAAATTCAACATTATCGCTAAATGCTTTATGTTGACGTCAAAAGTTGGTCACTTGTGGCAATCAGCCCCCAATCGTGTGAAAAGCACACGAGTAACTGTTATAGAATACGGTAAAGCAAATAAAACAGGGAACACACACAACTTTTTATAGTTGTTCGGCCAAGAATGTGCCTATGTCCACTTTATATTTATTGATTTCTTCTTTTGATTACAAGTACAATGCTTTTATCTTTTGAAGAACGATGGGAGATGAGAAGTTTTTTAGAGGAATGAGAGTTGGCTATTTGAGGAATATGCCGAGAGTATTCTTCTTCCAGAGCTTAAAGTACCCAGAATTCACCATGTAAAATTCACCCCTCTCTCCTTTTTTCTTTGGGGAAGAAGGTATTTATAGGTGGAGAAATCGGCTAGGGCTGGTTTGACATGGCCCGGCCTTTTCGGGAAGGCTCGGATGCGTGGAATTCATTCCTTGGATGTAGGTGCTGCTAAAAGACTGGCTCTACTGTTTATCAATAGTACCTTCGGAAACCATGGCTTACATGGCATCCAAGGTGTGGTGTATTAAAAGGAGATCTTTGTTCGGATGTGGTTGACCGCTTTTGTGGCTTTGAGAAATGGTCTGAGTAATAAATGATAAGTCTATATACTTCCAGGTGAGCCCGAGATACTTGCTCGATCCACTTTTGATGGAAGCCTATGACTCGGTCGATTGAGAGCGATTCTCCCTAGCTAAGTGAGTTGAATCCTGAAGATAATTAGGCGGAGTTGGAATCGAATCGAGCCAGCCTCGAAGGAAGCTGGTTTGGGCCGATCCTTGTTTGGGCCTTTCAGAGTGCGAGCGGCTATATCGGCCGATGGGCTGAAGTTGAATAGAGCTTCTAGAGGCTAGGCTTCGATCCATTGAACCGTGCTAAATTTTTCCAAAAAGTTGGTCAACACTTTGCCCCTCAGAATACATCTTTCTAGGTAAAAGAGGTGTGTTTTGATCCCTTGCATCGAAGTCTAACGTGCAGACAACTATGGTTATGCCGAACCATAATTAGGCCAGAAGTCCGACGGCCCAATGGTTGTATTAAGGACGAAAAACCGACGATCGAAGTAGGTCGTATTAAGGCCAGAAAACCGACAACCATCGAAGACCGTATTATGGTCGAGAGAATGACCGTAAATCCTGATTAAGGATTAGTACCTGCACAGACAATAGAAACCATTCTCGGTCTAGAGAAGGCTTGTAATTTACTCTGATTGAGCATTAGTCACGTTCGACTCGAAGGCAAGTCGAGATATTCAAGTAGTAGTTACACTTGGCTTAGAGGGGTGGCAAGTTTTAACCATACCCGCCTTACGGAGGTGGCGAGTATTAACCATACTCGGCTTACGGAGATGGCGAGTATTAACCATACTTGGTTTATGGAGGTGGTGAGTATTAACCATACTCGGCTTATGGAGGTGGCTAGTATTAACCACACTCAGCTTGTGGCAAGTGTTATCCATGCTCAACCTATGCAAGATTATCTAACAAGTTTTTAAGAAGCGGGCGAGTATAGTCCATACTCGGCTTAAGGGACATGACCGTACTCAGCTCAAGGAGTAGGTTTTTACAGAGGGTGGTAGGCCTTCGCGTTGACCACATTCGGCGGGGGCGAGCATCAGTTATGCTTGGTTTAAAGTACTCAAACATAATCCACATTTTGCACAAAGAGAGTTCATAATTGTTAAAGAGCTAAAGACAATAAATTCTAAAAGGACAATAATTGATTCCAGGGCATGCCTAGGAGCTAAATCCTAACCCCATACATGTTTACATCAAAGGGTCAGTTTTATTGAAGGAAATACATCAAAAAGTAAAAATTAAACTTAATTAATGATAATGCCGCGAGTGCTGGTCTCAAGGTCCTTTCCGTTTCTAGGAGCTCGAGGACCGACCTGAGGAGCTTGGGCAGAGGATTGTGGCGGCACGGTCTATGGGTTCTTCTTGACATATTTGGGAAGCTCCCCTCGCCAGACCCTGCCCTCGATGAGATCGTGCAAGTGCCTGCATTCCTTGGTGCTATGACCTACGATGTTGTGAAACATGCAATGCTTTCTAGATTCGAGTTCTTTTTGGTTCGGCTCTCCTCGAGGAGGTCTTGGGAAAGGTAGGGACCCTCGTACGTCAAGGCAGATGTCGAGCAAGGAAGAATTGAGCTCGGTATATTGATCGTACATATTTTCCCTTCGAGGTCGTACGTTGTGCGTGTTCTTTTCCAGGGCCTTTACTCTTCCTTTATTCTGGCCGTTGGTAATGAATGGACCTACATGTTTGGTGACTAAGACCTCGAGGCTCTCCATCTCAATGCTGGCGTCTTCTTGTAGGAGGAATCGCTCGGCCTTGGCATAGAAATCTTCCATATCCTTGGGGGGATCTCTGCTTAAAGAGATTGAGAATTCTGATCAGTTCAGAACTCCTGCAATGGCGGCCATAAGCACCATTTATAGCTCAGGCCGATCAACAGATGCTACAGCCACGTTGAATCTTTCGAGGAAGGACCGAAGTGTTTCTCCCGGGTGTTGTTTGATGGTGGTCAAGAACATGACACTCTTTGGCCGGGAGATATGTACCCTCAATTTCTCAATGAAACGGGTGACCAGCGTATTCCAACTACTAATCGACTCTGTTGTTAGCTAACGAAACCACATGTCGGCTATATCTGTGAGGAAGAGTGGGAAGCACTTAGCCATAACATTGGTCGATGCGTCGAGCACTTCCATATGTCGCATGTATCGCATGAGATGGATGGTCGGGTCGGTCCGACCGTTGTATGGTTCGATAGCTGGAAACTTGAAGTCCGGAGGATTAAGGGAGTTCCTGATTTCCCTAGTGAAGAGGCTGCGGTGGATGTTATCTATATCCTATTAAGAAGAATTGCCCCGGGTGAAGCGTCGGACTATGCTGGCGTGTTGACTACCATCCTGAGGAGTCACTACCATGAATCCAGCTCTGCATTCGGGAGAGTTCCAGTACTGGGATCCAACAAAAGCATGCTCGGAAGGGTCGTCGTCGGCCGGACTCGACCTCTGAGAGTTGAGTGAAGGTGAGGGCGAGGGTTCATCGCAGTTGTTGGCTCAGGGCATACTCCCCCTCTTGAACCTGATGAGGAGCGGTTTGAACCATGCCCGTGGTGGAAGGTCCCGACTGATTCAGCATAGAAAGTGATGTTTGGGACTCTTCGATGCCCCTAGCTGAGGCGATATTAGGAGGGTCTACAGTAGTGTTTTCCTCCGCCAATTTGGGAACCAGTATGGTAGAGCGGTTTCCGTGGTTGGAGGGAAGGCCCCACCAGCTCTTCATCGAAGGAAATGCGGCGTAAGACGAGTCTGTGCTAAGATACTGGGTTGTAAAGAGAATGGTATTGATTTTGGTTGATCCAGAGGTTGCTTGATCGGTCTGGGAGTCGAGCTATTCCCCGGATTGGAGGCAAAGTAGTCGAACAACCTAAATCTTGATCGCTGGCCTTTTATGAATCTACAGCTGAGGCTGTGCTGGTCGCTGGAAGCGATACTCCTGGCTGACAGTGGTCGGGAGGCAGAGCCGAGCCAGGAGGAAGCAAAGGTGTGATCTGATCAGTGGCCTAATTCCATGCGGACCGAAGATCAGTTGTTGCCCCAATCCCAGTCGGTGGAGGAATTAATATTGAAGCATTTAGTCCCATCTCCACTCGACCGAGAAGGTGATCCATTAACTGTTGTTGTTGTTCGAGGAGTTTACCCTGAGATGTCATATGGTCTCTGAACTTGACCATGATTTTGTCCATGTCATCCCGGGTAAGAAATCGGGACACATCTTCATGGGAGGAAGCTTCCTGGCTTGCTTCTGCAGCGTTTGTGTCAGCTGCAATGGCATTTGTTGGACGAAAGGACGTCTTATATTTCTTTCATTTATTCTCCATGGGCTGAGATAAGCAGAAAGTCGAAGGTTATGCCGATTCGTTCTCCCCCACCTGGCGTGCCAAAGTGTTAACGTCAAAAGTTGGTCACTTGTGACAATCAACCCCCGATCGTGTGAAGTGCACATGAGTAACTGTTATAGAATGCGGTAAAGAAAATAAAACAGGGAACACACACAACTTTTTATAGTGGTTCGGCCAAGACTATGCCTACGTCCACTTTATATTTATTGATTTCTTCTTTTGATTACAAGTACAATGCTTTTATCTTTTGAAGAACGATGGGAGATTAGAGGTTTTTTAGAGGAATGAGAGTTGGCTTTTCGAGGAATAAGCCGTGAGTATTCTTCTTCCAGAGTTTGAAGTACCCAGAATTCACCATGCAAAATTCACCTTTCTCTCCTTTTTTTCTTTGGGGAAGAACGTATTTATAGGTGGAGAAATCAGCTAGGACTGGTGTGACGTGGCCCGGTCTTTTCAGGAAGGCTCGGACGCGTGGAGTTCATTCTTTGGATGTAGGTGCGAATGAAAGACTGACTCTACTATTCATAAATAGTATCTTCGGAAATTGTGGCTTATGTGCCATCCAAGGTGAGGTGTATTAAAAGGAGAGTTTTGTTTGGATGTGGTTGACTGCTTTTGTGGCCTTGAGAAATGGTATGAGTAAGAAATGATTCGGCTAGATACTTCCAGGTGAGCCCGAGATACTTGCTCGATTCGCTTTTGATGGAAGCCTATGACTTGGTCGATTGAGAGCGATTTTCCCTGGCTAAGTGAGTTGAATCCTGAAGATAATTAGGCGGAGTTGGAATCGAATCGGGCCGGCCTCGAAGGAAGCTGGTTTGGGCCGATCCTTGTCTGGTCCTTTCAGAGTGCGAGCAGCTATATCGGCGGATGGGCCAAAGTTGAAGAGAGCTTCTGGAGGCTAGGCTTCGATTCGTTGAACCATGATAGCTTTTTCCAAAAAGTTGGTCAACACTTTACAGTTAAATTTTGAAACTGAATTCACAAGGTATTAGTTCTTAGTGTTCCCACATTTCTGTCTACCTATCCCAAGTAGGGAAAAGCATAAAATGACTCATAATCAACCAAATATTTAATACCTATAAACTAGTCGGATATAACTACTCAATTAAAAAATAACACAAGCAACATACAATTGTTAACACTCCTAAGTCGGTGAGCATTAATCAAACAATAAATGATAACACAAAAATATTATAATTTTCTAACAGATAGTAAATCAATAATTACTATGTTTAATATATGGAATTTTTTTATATGTTACCTAACTTTTTGACCCGACTACCAGGAGCAGTCTAGGCTCACACAACTCAGCCCATCGTGTGGTTAAATGGCCCATACGTTCGCCAATGCATCCAGAATCAAGCCCATATCGAATCGGTCAAGTGTAGTCGTTATTGCTCATCGAAACTATTCAAAATAGCTAACTATTCATGGATCGGTAGTTTCACCTTCAACAATTCATATCCCAAAGATTCTGACCCAATTCCATATCACAAACCTCCTTTCACATTTCATATATTTGGGATTACTCCAGAATTCATATCCCTTAAGAAGACTTCTAAGATCGGTACAACTTCTTCATGTCAACGAAATATTATAAGTGTTTAAAGGTCGGTGTAGATTATTTCTTATTCCCTCATAGCTTCGGATTGGGACAAATGGCTTCATATCACGGGATACGAAATACAGAAAAGCAGAAGGATTCAGTGCAACTGAAGAAGTAAGGCAAAAATAAGGTAAGTATCCCGAGATACGTACTTATCTCGGGATTAGGACAGATCCTGAGACATGAAAGTTTTAGGCACGTGCCCACTAGCCTCCTATTTTTCTTCTCCCACCTGCTCCGTCCTGCAATAAACATCATGCTTTAAATCTGACGAAAGGGTAGGAATTTTTCTTTCTTGACACTTTCGAAAGAAGATATTGCTTTTTGATACTCGAGCTTGTTAGATCACTTTGGGATGAAGAAACTTACCCCTTTTTGGACACTTAGACTTTCTGGACTGCATATGCACTTCAAGAAGAAGAAGTTAGGCTTCATTCTGGACCTTGTTGAACTTGCTTTACATCATTTCCTTTGTAGTTCTTTGGAATCATTCTTCCCACCATTGTACTATTATATAAAAGTGAATAAAATAGCAAAACCATTGAAGTGGACGTAGGTTCTCACGAACCAAACCACTATAAGCACTATGTTGATTTACTTTCCTGCATATTTTCCACTTTGGACATTTAGTTTCATTGTCTTGGAACTCGATGGGTGTTGTTCCAATTTTTGTGCATCAATATTCTGGTGCTTTCACTGAGAACTAAATATTTCATCTTTTCTATCGTTCTTCTACCAAAGCTTGGAAGTGCTACTTAGGTCTTTTAGGCATACCTACCAAGTTTACTTAAACGGTGAAAAAAGGAAAAGCTACTTAGTTGGACCTTCGACTATCGATTCAGAAAACTCACCTCAACATAAAATTTGGAAGGTCTGACTGCCGTGGATATGGTGACTTCCTCCAGGCCGGAAGCTACGGTCACCAAAGGTCAGTTCTTCGAAGTGACCAAAAAATTGGAGGAAACTCAATGACGACTTAACGACCAAATTAATCTGAATATTGACTAGATACAAAGGCTACACCAAAATACCCATAGGGATATCACGCGCCTTCAAGCTAATAGGGTTGTTCAGCCTCCTTAGTACATTTCGAAAAGTTCTTCTTCCGATACTTGTCATAACAACCGTAGCCAAAAGGAAGGATTAACGGTAACAGTGTTACACTTACTATCAAAGAGGGAGCTCATCGTTCCGACTCTCCTAGTTGGGGCCTAGTCTTTATCCTAGAACTAGCGCTCAACCCTCTACAAGGCAGCTTTTACCTGCCTTTGTTCAGAACTTGTTGCCCACTCAACCAAGTGCAAATCAGGCTTAAGTTCCTCCTATCCAAACTCCGTAAAATCTGAGAGTCAAGATTGGCGACTTATTAGAGGATAATGTTGATGTTCATCTGAGAAGGCACCCTAGGCCACGAACTACTAAGGCGGACCACGACCGCTGGAATCCAGCTAAGATCCAACCTTTGATTCTCACCGACCGATAACGACTTACTCGGGAAAGACTGATACTCGAAACTTTCTGAATTGTTATGAGTGGCACATGGATTCGAGCCATGCTACCAATGTAGTAAAGCGTAAGTACTTTCCCGTATTTCTTGAATTTGTGACTCTGCTTTGGATCTCTCGACTACCACTGAGAACCGTAACGACTTTCGATCAGTTTGCTATTGAGTTGGTTAAGCAGTTCATAATGCATGTCACCAGATCGAAGGACACCTTGTCCCTATTGAACATATACTAAGGCATCGGGGAAACTCTCAAGAGTTACCTCGAATAATTCAATAATGACTTGGCCAAATTTGAAGGTACCAACCCGCGTATCGTCATTGTTCAGCTTACCAAGTGTGTACTAACCAAATTCCAAGTATGGTGCTATGATCGATAGAAAACAACCTAAGTCTCTAGAAGTTTTATGAGGGAAGGAAAATCATTTCATGTACTAAGAAGAAGCATGTAGGAACAGGGCTGCTCGAGCTGCACACCCCGACAACCTATAACAAGGCTCTTCTCAAGACAACGTCAAAGCCAAGCAAGTCAGAGAAAGCTGCGACAAGGGTAAAGAGTTCACTCAGTTCAAGCGCAAGCCGAACAACATCAAACCAGGAAGCCGCAACAATCAGGAAAAGGACTCCAAGAAGCACGACCGCTTTCCCACTAACAAGGTCTATACTCCACCAAATACTCAGTTGGAGATAATATATCTCGAGATTTTTAGTATGATGCAGTATAACAAGCCAACTTTAAGGGAATCTATAGATTAAGAAAATAAACTCTGGTAAATACTACAGATTCCGCGACATGTTCAAACACAATACAAATGACTACCAACACCTTCGTGACACGATTGAGAAGCTCATTCATTAGAAACGCCACGAGCACTACATCCAGAATGCTTCTTCCAAAGAAACGTCGTGGACCCTTCAACGACTGCACCGCCTTAGATCCAAGCGGCTGTTGGGCCATCCAATCCAAGACCCCTTCAAAAGGGTATTGTGATTAACACTATCTGCGGTGGACCTCACCCGGTAAGCGAAAGATTTTGGCGTATCGAAGGATTCACCAATTCCATCAAGCACGCCGACCACAAAGCATGCTCTGTTGTCACAGACGAGTCAGTCCCGTTAAACCTGCAAAAGACTATGAGGGATGACAAAGTCTTCTAAGAAAAGGATGCTACGAGAATCAATATTCCTTCAACTGATCCGCTTGTCATCTCCACCTAAATAGGTCCGGCCTATGTTAAAAAACTCCTCGTTAACTCATAGAGTTCCGTGAACATCATCTTCAAACATGCCTACGATTAAATGAAGCTTGAGACCAGATATGTAAAGCCATGTAAGGCTATTGTTCATGGATTCAATGATGCTCCTAAGCGGATAGTTAGTATTCTAGAGATGCCAGTACAACTAGGAGATAGGGAACGAAGTCGAGTCAGGATCGTTATAGACGTCCCTTCTCACTACAATGTCTTCCTTGAATAACCTGTCCTCACCGAGTTCTGAGTATTCATGGCACCTTAGTGCCTGCTGATGAAGTTCCCGACGACAATGGGATCAGAACCATCTGAGATGACCAAATCACAGTTAGAGCATATTGTTTTGCTGAATGGAAGGAAGTAATGAACAAGGAAAATGGAAAAGGCGTGGAGATGACACTCGGTGCATAGCAGCCACCGAAGTCTGAGTCCTGGCTCAGACACCACAACCATTTCTCCAAGGGTTTTGATCCATGTAAGGACAAAGAGCCCGAGTAGGGAAGGGCTATTCCAGTGGAGCAAACCATTGATGTTGCGATCAACCTTACCGACCCCTCTTGGGTCAAGAAAGTTAGATCGCAACTTCACCTAGCTATCAAGGAAGGATTTGTGGATTATCTATGGGCAAACTTGGAAGTGTTTGCTCGGACCCACTTCGATATGTGTGGCATCACATAGGAATCACTTTTTACATGCTTGGTATCGACCCAAAGTACCTTCCCGTGAAACAAAAACACTAAATCTTAGGATCATAAAGATCGAAAACTCAGAGAGGAGGTGGCTAAGCTACTCAACAATGGTTTTATCCACAATGCCCTCTATCCACAATGGGTCTCCAACCTAGTATTAGTGAAGAAATCAAATGAGAAATATCGGGCATGCATCGATTATTCTGACTTGAACAAAGCATGCTCAAAAGGCAGCTTGTCTCTTCTGAAGATCAACAGACTCATTGATTCAATTGCAGGTCATCAGCTGCTCTTGTTCATGGATGCATATTCGCTATAATCAACTTCCAATGTATATTCCCAATTAAAAACACACTTCATTTATCATTGACCTTGGGCTGTATTGCTATGTTGTCATGCCCTTCAGTCTCAAGAATGCTAGATCCACCTGCCAACGATTGGAAAACCGAATGTTCAAGGACCAAACTGGAAGATCTATGGAAGTTTACGTAGATGACATTCTTATGAAAACACTAAAATCGAATGACCTAGCAGAGATGTTCAGTGTTATCTATAAATATTGCATGAAAGTCAATCCCTTGAAAACCTCTTTTGGCATTTCATCCGAAAAATTCTTGGGTTTCATCCTCAATTCACGAGGAATCGATGCCAATCCAGAAAAGATTGAAGTAATATAGAGTATCGAAGTTCCAAAGAACATCAAGGATGTTCAAAGCTTAAACGGAAAAGTGTCCGCCCAAAGTTGATTCCTTTCAAAAGCAACAAACAAGTGCTTTCCTTTCTTCAATTTGATTGGGAAAGGGAAGCGCAACTTTGCATGGACATTGGAATGGCGTTGTCGCATTCTAGGACTTCTTGAATCACATGGAACTACCACATATCCTATCAAAACTTGTGGGCCATGAGGACTTATTTATCTACTTGACTATTTCTACGTAGGCAATTAGCTCGGCACTTGTGCGCCAAGAAGATCATGTCCAAAGGCTAGTTTACTACATTAGCAAGAGACTGATAGGAGCCGAAAAGAACTATCTGAAGCTCGAAAAGCTCGTTTAATGGCTGTTAATCTCTTGCTGAAATATTTTCCCTTACTTCCAGTTACATCCAATCAACACGGACCAGCCGCTACGATAGATCCTTCAATGACCTAAGGCATCTGAGAGACTTTTGAAATGGAACATCGAACTGAGTCAATTCGAGCTCACCTTCGATCCTTGAAGAGCCATCCTCGAACAAACCCTAGCGAATTTCATTGTAGAGTTCACTACTCCCAAAGACCCACCATAAGATAATGAGCCACCTAACATCCAATTGAAGCTGCATGTGGAAGGTTCCTCAAACAATCAGTGTTCTGGAAATGGAGTTGCACTTGTTACTCTGGAGGAACCCTTGATTTGTTATGCTTTGAAGCTCAATTACCCAATAACTAACAACGATGCAAAAAATGAAGCCTTGATCATTGGACTCAGAATCACAATCGAACTCAACTTCAAGGCTCTTCAAATCTTCTCAGGTTTACGACTCATCGTCTGCCAGGTACATGAGGAATATCAAGCAAAAGGGGCATGGATCAATTCTTGCGTAGCTCGGGTTCATGAATTGCTTACCAACCTCTACTGCTACATCATTACTCACATCTTTCTAGAACAAAACAAGAAGTCATATTCGTTGGTCAAATTAGCTAGTTCTAGGGATGCATAGCTCTTGGAATTTGTCCCTATCGAAGTACTTGAGTCCCCAAGTATCGATCAGATGGAGACTAATTCTATATCAACGACGAAGTCCAAGTTTGAACCCAAGTCGTGGAAGACTCCGATCAAAGGCTATTTGCAACATTGAATCCTCCCATACTCTCGAAAATAAAAGCTATCTCTCCTTTGTAAAGCATCATGATATGTTATTCTAGAAGGAGTGCTCTACCGAAGAGGATTCTCTATTCCACTATTCTGGTGTCTAGCCCACAACAAAGACGAACATGTACTACTGGACGCACACTAAGGAGAGAGCGACGACTACATCAAACTCTGGAAAAGAAGATCCTCTGATGTGGCTACTTTTGGCCAACTCTTGAATGAGATGCACTAGAGTACACCTGAAAATGCGACAAATGCCACAGATTCTCTAACACTCCTAGAGTCCTGCCTACATAACTTATTAAAATGGTTAGTCCATGGCCATTCACAATGTGGCAAATCAACATTATTGGAACTCTTACGATGGAAAAAGGCGGTGCTCGATATGTTATAATCGCAATTGATTACTTCACCAAATGGACCAAAGTCGAGGCTCTTACGACAATCGCTAACAAGAAAGTAATCAACTTCGTCGTCTGTAACATCATCTGTCGTTTTGATGTTTCAAAGACTATCTTTTGATAACGGGACCCAATTTAAGAGTTATAAGTTCAAAGACATTTGTCGTTGTCAACATATTGAGAAATGATTCTTGGTACTAGCTCATCCTTAAGCCAATCGACAAGTTGAAGCAGTTAACAAAGTCGTAATATCCATCATCAAGAAGCGTTTGGAAAAGGCTGGAGGAAAGTGGGTAGATGAACTCCCTCTAGCACTTTGGGCTTATCAGACTACCTATAAGTCAACGTCCGACCACACTCCATTCGCTCTCTCGTATGGATCAAGCTATAATTCCCATCAAGGTTGAACTACAATCTCATCGAGTCACTTATTACAATCTGAAGACCAGCAGAGATCTCCTTTTGGAATCACTCGACTTACTCAAAAATAAAAAAGATGAGTCCGAACTTAGAGCGGCTGCACACCATCAACTGGTTGCCGATATTTCAATCCCAAGTCCATCCAAAACACTTTGACATCGACGACCTCATCTTAAGTAGATTTTTCCCATACTGAGCAGAGTCGATCCTCACTAGGAAGGTCCGTACATCCTTAAATAGGGGCTTGGAGATGGTACTTTTAAGCTAATGACCGTTGATGGCATCGAACTACCAAGACCATGAAATAGTGAGCATCTTCGCTGCTACTTTACCTAGCTCACTGCACAGACTTACTGCTATTTACAAATGTTTCATTTCCAGTTCATGGCATTGTAAAAGAACAGACCATTACAGGCGGTAGTTTATTAGTAAAGTTTTTCAGTTCTCCATGTTCTTTATGTGTTTACTTTCTACGTGGTATATTAAAGTTGTGATTACAACCGACTTGCATGCACGAGTACACAACACTGGATCGGCACCTAAAATCTTGGTATTGATCCACCATCTCGATTCTTTACTAAGACTCAAACCTTGTGGAGTGATCCTCCCTTCAGAGGTCAACTCGGGTCTTGAACCAACGACGGGAGCGAGTATAAATAAGTCATAACACTTATTAACTTAAGTGTCCAACTCTACCTCTTAGTCTCCGGACTTAAGGGAAACCCACCAGTCGAGTAAGTATAATGCCAACCACTTGCTTAGCTAATTCGGATCCTCAGGATTCGGATTTGGATGCAAAATTGGAAAACCCACCATGCCCTAAACTCTAACCCGAATGAAATGATGGGAGGGTATAAAGGACGAAACAATGATGACCACCCATGGATCCTCACGACTCGGAGTCAATGACCATATGGAAGTTCGAAAGTGTTGTCACAAAACTTGAACTCCACACGACTAAATACCAACGCTCGAAAGAAAATCTCGAGAGCGAAGTTCACGCACTTAGACTCCATATGACTCGAAACCGTTGACCGAAGGGAGATATCAAGAATGAAGTCAACACATTCGAACCTCACATGACCTGAGTTCCTCAAGAGTGAGGTCTTAAAACTTTAATTTAAGTGTGACAAAAAGTTACTTACATAAGTACAATACTGGAAAATGTAAAGAATACTTTAACACTTAACACAATGCGTGATGTAAGTAAAGTAAACTAACTTTTATTCATAAGTCAAAATATTCCTTTCTAACGACACGATGCACATTAAAATCACATCGTGCATCCAAAACGAGGGTCGTACTCGCTTATTCTATCGACCTACGAACCAAAATTTATTATAACTATCACTCAGAAGGCCCACCTTTTTGCTTCTTCTACAACCGGGACTCTCGTGGCCCCTCCTTCTTTTTCCTCTTCCTCTTAGATAAATTTCCTCCGCTTCCCTTCTACCCCTTCGGTAGAGCAGGCCAGGGGTGAGTCCTTATCTCGAACCCCAGGTATCCTTCAAGTAGCAGTTCTTCCATAGAGTTTCCTAGGATCTCTTTCAGTTAGCTTCAATATTAGAGCTAGGTGCGACCTGCAAAGGTTTCGGTTGATGCTTCATAACTTATCTGTCTCCTCTAGGGATACCATTTCGGCTTTCCTGGCCTCCATGTTGGCATTCCTTTTAGCATCCCTCTCGGCCTTCTTTCAAGCCTCTACCTCGACCTTCATCTTCACCCCCCCCCCCCAGCCTTATCCTAGTGTACTCCTCCTCTACCCTCTTTCGGGTGGCTTCCTCTTCAGCCTTCTTCTAGGCCTCCTCCTGAATTTTGGCCTGGGCATCCACTTCGGCCTTCTCCCTAGCCGTTGTCTTAGCCTTGAGCAGTGCTTCTTGATTGGCCTTCTTCTTCGCTTCCACCTCCTCGTATTTCATCAATATTTAAGTCGATGTTGTTCGCCTACCTCTTGCATAGTTGGCCAGCCTGCCTCTATATGTCAGGTCAGATGAGGATCCATATCCTTCCATCCTTTATCTTTATCAAAATTTTTGTTGAAGTTATCCATTCTGATCTTGCCTATCTCCAAAACCCAGAACATTTCAGGGTGATTAAAATCCTCTCCCGTGTTCCTTTGGTAAGCCTCCATATCAAACCCGGGCTCGGCGCCCTTCATCATTTCAGGGCCGATTGTCGCCTCTGCTCTAGAAGAACCTTTGCGTCGAAGAAGAAGACAAGTTAGTTTATTTATACTTCGTGTTACCATCATTTCGAATGCCATTGAGAACGTGGGTATACCTCCTATCATCTGCTGTGTAGCTTCTATCGGCACAACGCTTCAGATAGTTGATAGAAGGAAGCCTTCGTGCTCCAATTCCCGATGGTCGGGGTCATACTCCCTAACCATGGGAGCTGGGCATAGGTCGATAGTATGACCAGGATAAATGAATCGTTTCCATTGGGAAGTAACACCTTCATACTCATGAGCAACCACCGTGCTCTCCATTGCAATTTCTTTACTCTTATCAGTAGCAAGTCGTTCCTCCTCCGCCTCGGCGTCTTCTTTCAGCACGACTCTGCCTCTGCCAACACTTGGTGCTCCTCATCCATCAAATACTGGGCCATCATCATTTCCTCATCCACAGTCTCCACTTCCTAGACAGCAGCTTCGTACTCCCCAAGCTTTTCCCAAGCTAGAGCAAGCGTGTAGGAATAATTTTCAGCCCATGAGATTCCGCGGAATCAGAGAGTTTTTACATAGAAGCCCCATTATCAGCTCTAGCATTATCTCCTCCTTTGCTCAGGCCTTTATAGCATTGGTTCTGAGCCCTTCTAGCTGAGCCTTGAATTCCTCCTTCACACCATCCAAGTGGCCTAGCACTTCCTTGTTCGGTACCTCCGCCGCCTCATTTTCCTTCCTCAGCCATTCGAGTTCATCACGATTTGACTCATGGAGTTGTCTGAGCTCCTCGTATTCCTTGATTAAGAGCTACACCCTCTCGTTTTGTTCCCGCAACCTCTCATTCTCCTTAGTCAGGGTTTCGTTATTTTGTCGAAGTTGTTGCACCTCCTCTTTTTCCCTTCTCATCCGGTCATTCTCTTCGCATACCACTTTGTTATCTTTCTCAAGCGAGGTTTCCTGAGCTGTGGTTGAGGCTAGCACATCCTTATGCTCTTCACGATCCATTACCATAGCAGCCTTCACATCCTCTGACTCCTTCTTTAATCATCCTATTTTGGCACTAGAGAGTTATCATATAAGCATGTTACTCGAACATGTGAAAATAGATCCTAATTAGAATCTTGTCTTACCAACTTTGGTTTTCTCCTTTTTGAGGCTCTCCCGTCCAGACTTAACCTTGAGCCTTAAACCCTAAATATTATCATTCTTTTCAATGATCAGCGCATAGAATCTCTTGTCGTACTAATACAAGACCCTGTATTGATGAAAGACGTCATATACCTGAGTCCACATCTCCTCGTCAATATACATTAGGATCTAATGCATATCGGGTATCCAGAGAAGCTCCTCAAAATAGAAGCCCGGAAAGACTTTTTCAATATCTCTTTCTTCTCCGCATCGCTCAGGATCAGAATCTCCGATATATAGGGTATCATCGGGCCACGCTTCCTTATATCTCTCTTCTTCCGGCTCCCGATCCTCCGTTAATCTTATGTTTTCCTGAGACCCTAACCAACGATGATGCAGATAGGGCATCGGAACGAACGATCGCCACTAGCTGCTTTGTACTCATTGTTTCTACTCTCTTCTCTACTTCGGCTGGCCTTATACATGGCGGTGGAGATTTCGATCATCGGGGGTACTCTCGATGTCGTCGGTTGCTGCCATGATCATATAATTGTCAGGGTTTATATGACAGATCCGCGCTTTTGATAAAACAGCTTACAACTCCTCCCATCGATTATCGAGAGCCTCCGATTCCTAGACCCTAGTCTCTATCTCCTTCCCGAGCCATTGCGCCTATAGAAAGAAAATGTTAGATTAGAAATGAACATTCCATAGTCCAGACACAAAGAAGTGTTGTATCATGCAGTGCTTATGAGTGTAAGTGTCCTAAGTGTTCCCTCCATGGACTAGATAATGGCTTGCTCGAAGGGGTAACTTCCCCAATGCTTAGCAATAAGATCTCGACATTTGTGCCGTTAAACTCGAAAGTAGATGTCTAGATGGGGACTATGTCCAAGCAATGGAACTGATGCTCAACCTCCATCGACATGGTGATTCCATAGATCACTATTGGATAAGTTGGCTCGAAACCATCTCTCAACCTCATCTCCTCTATAGAAGATGGAATGGGAGTGGGCATCAAATCATTTTCTCTAGTGGATTTTTCCTCGTCACTGCCGTCGTCGCCGCCGATTTCCCCTTAAGCTCCTGCAACCTCCATTTCGACTAGGAGCACTTTAGGATGCACAATAGGGGAAATTCCATTTGCGGATCCGGAAGAGCTACTCCTCTCTCAGCTTCTTCCTCTTCCTCCTCTTCTTCATTGTCATCTTTACAAACCATTGAGAAATCCTTGGGAAGTAAGCCTGACACATGAAGGGGATGGAACGATAACAGAGTAAATGCATTCAACACATTCCTCAATTCCAAGACTCATTTAAAGTAAACACCGTCCGTCTAAATCCGGGGGATACCTGCAACATGAAGTTCTAAATTATTTTAGAGCTTACGACTCAATTAAATTGAAAACAACGTAAGTTTTAAAACAATTAATGTCGTAAGTCATCTGCTTGCAAATCCTTAAGGGCATCAGATGAAGAACAAAACGATGTCTTACCCAGTTGGTTCTATGCCTAAGCACTCTTTGAATAGGATGTAAATGCCGAGAAGAAAGGCGTACGCATTCGGATGAAGCTACGTCGACACTAGACGGAAGAAGCTCCAAATATCCCGGATGTACGGTCATGACGGGGGTACTCACTCGATAGAGCACATATGCTTGTTACATGCAGTATAGCCTGCTGGGGGTGCATGTTGCCCTATCATCCTTCTCGGGTACAAGAACGTCACCTAAGGATATTCTGTACTTCGCACAAATCTGCCTCAATGAAGCTTTGTTGATTAGAGAGACAACCGAATACAATGGATTTTGCAGAATATCGGCATCCTCCATTATGTCCGGTTCCACAATAACGCCTTCTTGTTCGCGACAAACATCCTCCTCTCCTTGCAATTCCACTCTTGAAGGTTTCACCCCTCCTTGGATAACGGACTCATCCACATGCTCGGCTGAATATTGCAATCCCTTTAGTTGTTCCTCTTGGTCGTGCATGTCAAGCGGGCTCATTTGTTGGGAAGGAGTGGAAGCCTTGATAGTCTCAAGCTCTCTTCCTGCAGGGCTGGAATCATATTAGGATTCGAAAGAACTCAATGATGGTTCTGCGGTTTCGACGACAAAGCTTTGAGGTTGTTTGGAGCCTCTTTGTGCCATTGCAAACTATACTCTCAAGATAGTTGAGTTAATAACTCATGAAAATTTGTACCTCCTGTATTGGTGTAAACTAACATGGAATGTGCAGTGTTGTCCATGTTGATGCAATTACAGTAAAACATGCCGGGACATTATGATGGTTTTCATTTTCATAAATTTAAACAATCATCATCGCTAACTGAAGTTGTAGAGTTTGTGTCGGGTCACGATTACACTGTGATCGGGTTAGAAACAAGTCAAGAAGCTGGTGGTATAGTCATATGTCCATAGTTCGAGTTTACGCTCTAATCCTATGTACATGTCCGAATTATTAGTCCGAATTATTTCGTTATTCGAGAGTAGAGGCACTAATCATTGACATGTTCAATTTCAAACCCAACCTGATCGCGTGACGTCGTGAAACGAGTCGAACTCAACAATTAAAATTTTCAAAGTCGAAAAAGTGTCCCAAAATACGAAAATAATGATTTCATATCCCGAAACACTTGGCATCTTCCTGAATCCTATCCAATACTCTCCTCATCTCTACCAATCGCGCCTTCTTCATCCTCAATTCGTATCCCCTCATGAATCACCGAAATTTTCCTAAGTCATAAGATACCAAATTCTCATGTCATATCCCCACGACTTAGGAAATTTCCCCCAAGTCCACCAGGATAAGGAATGAGAATTTCATATCCCCGAATTTGTGCTCTCCTCCATAAATTCTCTTTGAATTTTCGTATCCCCTTCTCCACCGCAATTTCGTACTCCCCTTTCCTCTGCAAATTTCATACTCCTGAGATAAACATCTTCCTCACCTACTTCGAACTCCTCATACCAGCCATGGCCAACACCTGCCCCTGGCCACCAACGCTCCTCTCTCTCCGCACCAACATCAATTTGACTGATAGTTCATATCGAAGTTAAAGGTTCTAACCTATGTTCGAATCTCAAGGGAGAAACCCTTCTGAAATATCTTGGAGTAAGGAGAAGAAGAGTTCCAAGTCATTTGGGGATTTCAGTTTCTCGAAAAGATTCTAAGTCTACGAGTATAAAAGTGGGAAGTGAAAAAGGGAATGAAAATTTGGATCCGACTTTTTATAGTGGGGGGTGTGGAGGAGAATCCTAAAAACTTAGAGTTTTTTTCTAAATGTTCTGGGATCAGTACCGATCCCTCTTATATAAAAAGAGAGGGAAAAGAGGATTGGAGAAGTGAAAAACTTAGCACATCCGGGATTAGTGAAACGTCAAAAACTTAGGTCACAGCTACGATCATGCATACGCATTTTGGAAATCTTGTAACACCCCGAATTTCAATTAATACTAATGGTTAAGAAATTAAAGTATAATTAATCTCAGATGTGAGAACCAGGGGAAACGGGCTGCGTCATTGCGTTCGTCTCGGAAAAACACGCGAAATGGAGTCCGAGTTTTCGAGAATCGGAGTCCGTATGGCCCGGTTATGGCCCAAAGAAGTTTTAGGAAGTTTAAATTTAAAAAGCAGATTTGAAAAACAAGTTTGGAGCCAAAAGAGGAAAGGGGGGAAAAATTCCCGCCTAGCCCCGTGTCGACAGCCATGTCGACAGGGGTGTCGACAGGGGTGTCGACAGCCCTGTCGACAGGGGTGTCGACACAGGGTGTCGGCCCTGCTGGTCTGGGTGCACCAGGTTTGTTCTTGGCTGAGTCTTGGGCTATGTTCTAGAGGGTTCCTAAATCTAAGGGTCCTAATCTAATCTAGGGTTAATCTAAGGGCCTAAAACACTTTCTAATCCTATAAATAAGACCCCAACCCTCCCTTAATTCATTCATAATTAAACCTTGTAATTAAACTATGGCAAAATGCAACTTGATCATGGCCTCCACAAATCAATGAAGAGGGTTGCATGCTAATCACTCTCTAATCAACCTCTAATCCCTTCTTAGCATCTTAATCTTCTTCATTTGGTGTGCAAAATTGCTAGTAGTGAGTTTCTATTACTTTGATGATCTTTTGGTAAACTAATTAGATGAGATGTGATGAGATTTATGGTTTTATATGTGGGTTAATGAGCTTTGAATCATATGATATGATGTTAGCATTAATCTTATGTTTATGCATGTTGAGTATGTAAGTTTATGCAAGTTTAATATGATGTATGTTATGTTTGCATGATGCTAAATATGCAAGTTGTGGGCTATGTAATCATATGCATGTTATGCAAGTTCATGGTGATATGCTATGCAAGTTACATGTATGTAAATATGCAAGTTACATGTTTGTTAATATGCAAGTTACATGTATGTAAATATGCAAGTTACATGTTTGTTAATATGCAAGTTACATGTATGTAAATATGCAAGTTACATGTTCGTTAATATGCAAGTTACATGTATGTAAATATGCAAGTTACATGTTTGTTAATATGCAAGTTACATGTTTGTTAATATGCAAGTTACATGTATGTAAATATGCAAGTTATATGTTTGTTAATATGCAAGTTCATGATGACACATTATGCAAGTCTATGAGTTAATATGCAAGTTTGTTATGCAAGTGAATATGTAAGTTATGTGACATATTATATGCAAGTTATGTGACATATTATGCAAGTGCATGTGCAAGTTATGTGTTTGTTAATATGCAAGATGGCACCTTTGAAACATGTTCATTCATATGCAAGTTGACACCTTTTATATGTGTTATATCATGAGAACGAAATTACGTGGGAACGATGGGGTAATTAAATGCATAGGTTAATAAGATTATGTGAAATTAATATAATTATGCATAATATAAAATAAATGAACATAGTATGGGAATTTGCCTATTAAGTTAGGTGTACCCATACTATGTGTTGGGAATTTACCTATTGAGTTAGGTCTACCCCATGGGAATTTACCTATTGAGTTAGGTCTACCCATGTTATGAAAAGCTTGATATTAATTAGGGATAATTAATATGGGGGTGATTAATTAGGTGTAATTAATCGACTAAGACACGAGGTTGGACTCATTTGTAGTGTAAAACTGCCCGGACCCGACCGGCTTAACCAGTTGCTACAAATGTCAGCCCAATGTGAGAGGTCTTGGCCATAAATTAAAAACGTGATTAAGGTAAAGGCACGAGGTTAGACTCTGTTATGACGTAAGACTGCCCGGATTCTACCGGCTTAACCATGCGGTCATAACAGCCAGTCTAATGTGGGAGGTCTTTACGGGAGATCACGGTCTTAATTAATTAAGAAACACTTAACCATAATAGCATGTAGTGGGACATGAGGGGTTAAATGGGTGCCTTGGGTGGCATCTGGAATCTAGTGGGTTGCCTTGGGTGGCAATAGAAAATACGATTAGAATACTTAACCAGGAGAAACATGTAATTAAACATGATTAAAGGGTTAAGTGGGATACACTAGATATTTGACAAGCTTAAGTGGGTAGCTTGTGGGGGCCCATTTCAACCAATATCCCAAACGTATCTTTGTGGGCTCGACCCATGTCGAGTGACGGGACACGCATATTGGGCTTGATTATAAGAGGCCAAAACTGGTTAGCGGTGGCAACGCAAGTCCAACGGGCTTCATATGCGTGAGTGGGCCCGGGCTGGTAGGTAAGCCGTTGTTGCATCGTGTAGATATAAGCCGTGCACCGTTAATTATATCGGGTTTCCACGTTGGGGAATGGTACACCCCATGGTGGGGCCAGCACGGGTATCTACGTTAGGGAGCCGATCGAATGGGGAGTAGTGTGTACACCTGGTGGATAGTAGGGCCCCGTGGCGCTTACTTGGACACCTAGGGGTACGCAAGTACTATTAAAGTAATTTTATAAGTCCTTAGGTGGGATCAACCTTTAAGTTAGGAACGACTGGTGTGGTGCAGTTTAGTAATTTACCTTAGGAAGGGTAGATGCGTCTTTATCTTTTATCTTAGTTTAGTTGACTGCTTAGTATAGCCGTTCATCCCTATATGTTACCGTATATCAAGTTATGTCTTCTCTGGTTACTTTAACGATTGTATTGTTAAAGTTATAGGACTCGCTCAGACTTATGTCTGACCCCGTTGTTTTTATCTTTTTCCCAACCCTCAGGTCCTACGGTGGATCCTAGCAGTAGTGGAGCTTGATCGGATTGCTGTTCCAGTCTTTAGGAGCTTGGATAGATGTAAAGCTCCAGTTATCCAGTTATCTTTTCTTTTGTTTTGGCTATTGTATGAGAGTGGGATTATGTACTTCTTTATTTTGATGGATATTGTACTTGACTTATATTTTGGTTTTATGATGTAACCAGACATGTTTTACTTCCGTTGTTATGAGATGATGTTTTAAATTCCAAGTACTGTTTATATCTGTCTTGTTGTAATTTTTCTGTTCTATATTCACTAAAATACTCCACCGATGCTATGGCATTCCCTTAGTGAGTGACCATAGCGGGAGTGGGGTGTTACACGTGGTATCAGAGCTTAAGGTTACCAGAACAGATAAATTTTTTTTTTAGAAAAACTATTTTCTAAGAGTATTTTCGAAGAAAGTATTTTCAAAAACATGTCTTTTAAAAGAAAAGTTTTTGAAAAAGAAAAGCATAATCCCCAATAGCCATATCGTTATCTTTCGGAATCTCCTTTTTGAATCTTTCCTCTTTCGTTTCAGCATGGCTGAAGATCTTAACATCCCGGAAGGTTTAGTTATACCACTACGGTATAGGAGGTTACAAGAAGCTAGGGCCGCGGCTGCGGGTCCAGCCAATGCTACTACACCAGAGACAACCGTTCCTCCTCCTCAGCCTAGAGTGGATAATTTTGCTAAGATTTGTAAGGAGTTCAAGGCTATAGGAGGAAAACCTTTTCTAGGTTCAGAGACCTTCGTAGAGGCTAGAGATTGGCTTAAGGAAGTGGAAGAGTTGCTAGATATCTTCGAAGTGGAAGAGGGAAAGAAAGTCAAGTTGGCGGCTTGGTTAATGAAGGGAGAGGCCTCATTCTGGTGGGAGGTCACTAATGGAGAACGCCCTGTTGACTCTTGGGCAGATTTCAAGCAAAGGTTTGGGGCTAAGTTTCTCTCAAGGGCAGAAGAGAATCTGTTTATGGAGAAGTTCTTGAATTTGAAGCAAGGGAATCTCACGGTGAAAGAATATGTCAACAAATTCAATCAATTAGCGAGGTTTGGCATAGAGTTGGTGAATACACCGGAGAAGAAGGCTTTGAGGTTCGTTAGAGGCTTGAACGAACCATTGCAAGGAATAGCTATGACTCACATTCCTATGGGGGCCACCTTTGAGAAGCTTGTCTACATGGCACTTATGCATGAGGATGATAAGAATTCTAAGGCACCAGAGAAAAAGGGGGATCAGAAGAAACCGCAACAGCAACAAGGCAAGGGTGGAAAAGGCAATGGTGACAAGAAGAAGACAAAGAAGAAGTGCTTTAATTGTGGGACACCAGGGCACCTCAGTAAAGATTGTCGCAAAAAGAAGAAGACCGGTTGCTTTCATTGTGGTGAAGCAGGGCATCTTGTGAAAAACTGCCCAAAGAAGGGGCAGAAGACGGGGTCTACCTCAGGAGGTCAGGTGCAAGCTCTTATAGCACCACCTCAGTCCGGGGGGCAAGTTCAGGCTCTCTCAGTTCCACCGATTCAGCAGAGAGGTAGAACTATTTCCGTTGAAAGTCTGTTTTTTCTGTTTGATCATCCAGTTCGTACTTTGTTTGACTCTGGCGCATCGCATTCTTTTATCTCATCATCGTTAGTTGAGTCACTGCACTTAGACACCAGTCTAGTTGATGATCCCTTGGTTGTTTCAAACCCAATTGGGGGCTCTATATATCTGTCTATGATATGTTTGGGTTTGAAGATTTCTATACTTAGCGTTGAGTTTAGATGTGATGCTTTTGTATTGGGCTTCACGGGCTATGGGTTGATTTTGGGCATGGACTGGTTATCCAGTAATGGTGCCGTTCTTGAGTGTGAAAGGAGAGTTGTCAGGCTTATGACCCGCTTGGGTAATACTCTCGAGATCTCTTGTAATCCCATGGAATCTGTTTTGCTAAGTTATCTTGAATCGCTCGATGCTTCGGTCGAGAGTTTGCGTTCTGTCAGAGTGGTCCGGGAATATCCGGATGTGTTTGAAGAAGTGAAGGGTTTGCCTCCGAAGCGGGAGATAGATTTCCGAATTTATTTGGTGGATAATGCCAAACCAGTGTCTTTGCCAGTGCGCCACATGGCTCCTCGTGAGAGAAGAGAACTTCATAAGCAAGTAGGGGAGTTGCTTGAGAAGGGGTTCATAAGGCGGAGTATATCGGAGTGGGGAGCTCCAGTGGTATTTGCCACAAAGGCAGATGGGTCCCTCAGACTTTGTGTGGATTATAGAGAACTTAATAAGCTCACGAAGAAGAATAGACACCCATTACCAAGGATAGATGATCTCTTTGATCAGTTGGTTGGCGCCTCAGTATTTTCGCAGATGGACTTAGCTACAGGGTTTCATCAGTTGAGAGTGGCGGAGGACAGTATAGAGAAGACTGCTTTCCGGACTCCGGATGGTTTTTATGAGTGGCTAGTGATGCCATTTGGGTTGACAAACGCCCCTGCATACTTTGTTGATCTCATGAGTAGAGTGTTCAGAGAGTATCTGAATAAGTTTGTAGTAGTTTTTGTTGATGACATCTTGGTCTTTTCCAAGAGTGAAGAAGAGCATGCCTTACATCTCAGAGAAGTGTTGGAGACTCTTCGAGCACATAGTCTTAAAGCTAAATTCTCTAAATGTCATTTTTGGAGAAGAGAGGTGCGATTCTTAGGGCATGTGGTCTCTAAGGAAGGGATAGCTGTGGATCCCGCAAAGATAGTATCTATCCAGGATTGGAAAGTTCCTAAAAATGCTACCGAGGTAAGAAGTTTCTTGGGGTTGGCAGGATATTATAGGAAGTTCATCAAAGACTTCGCGAAGATATCAGCCCCATTAACCCGCTTGACGAAAAAGAATCTGGTTTTCTCATGGGATGTAGATTGTGATGATGCTTTCCGACGGTTAAAGAGAGCTTTGACCACCGCTCCAGTTTTAGTGCTTCCAGATGGGAGTAAGCCGTTTGTTGTTTATACCGATGCTTGTGGGACAGGATTAGGCGCTGTCTTGATGCAGGAGGGAAGGGTAATAGCCTATGGAGGGAGGCAATTGAGAGTACATGAGAAGAATTACCCTACCCATGATCTAGAGTTGGCCGCGATTGTTTTCGCACTTAAGTCTTGGCGCCATTATCTTCTTGGTGAGAGATTCGAGTTGTTCACCGACCATAAATCATTGAAGTACTTATTCTCTCAGAAAGATTTAAACTTAAGACAGCAAAGGTGGATGGAGTTCTTAGCATCCTATGATTTCGAGATAGCATATACCCCTGGCAAGGGTAATGTGGTGGCGGACGCCTTGAGTAGGAAAAGGCTATCTTTGAGTCCATTGTTCATGGAACGGCAAAGCTTGGAGTTTCTTTCTTTGTTTGACTTCAGACCTTCTGTTGATTTTGTACCTGGTTTGTTGGCATCCTTGGAGGTTAGACCTACTCTTTTGAGACGGATTGGCGAAGCTCAGCGAGACGACCCACAGTTGGTTGAGTTGGTAGAGAAGCTTATAAGGGGGGAGTCGTCCAGCCATTTGGGTAGATACACCATAGATGATAGGGGATGGTTGCATAGAGACGGTAGACTTTGTGTACCGCAAGATGAGGGTTTGAAGAAGGCTATTTTGGATGATGCACATCGTTCAAGAATGACTATTCATCCTGGTGGAGACAAAATGTACCAAGATATGAAGAGAGTTTTCTTCTGGGCCGGTATGAAGAAAGAGGTGGCCGAGTATGTGGCTAGATGCTTAGTGTGCCAACAAGTTAAAGCGGAGCAAAGGAAACCCGGTGGGTTGCTACACCCATTGGAAGTCCCGCAATGGAAGTGGGATAGTGTCTCGATGGATTTCATCGATGGGTTACCGAGATCGAGGAAGGGCAATACGGGAATTTGGGTTGTGGTGGACAGACTTACCAAGAGTGCCCATTTTATACCCGTGAAGAGTAAGAGGACCGCTCCATGGCTTGCTTCAGTCTATGTTAGAGAGATTGTTAGATTGCATGGCGTACCATCCAGCATTGTGAGTGATCGAGATCCTATCTTCACTAGTGAGTTTTGGAGAAGTTTGCAAGAGGCGGTAGGGACTCAGGTGTGTTTGAGCACCGCATATCATCCTCAGACGGACGGTCAGACCGAGAGGGTGAACCGTATCTTAGAAGATCTCTTGAGGCTTTGTATCTTGGATTTTGGAGGTACATGGGAAGAACATCTTCCTTTGGTGGAGTTCGCATATAATAACAGCTTTCAGTCCAGTATTGGCATGGCACCTTTCGAAGCTCTTTATGGAAGGCCTTGTCGATCTCCTACATGTTGGTGGGAATCTACGAATAAGATCTTGCTTGGGCCAGATATGGTTAGAGAGACTTCAGAGAAGATTGATTTAAATCGTAGAAGGATGAAGGCAGCGCAAGATAGACAGAAATCTTATGCGGATCGGAGGAGGACGGATCTTGAGTTTGAGATTGGGGATATGGTTTTTGTCAAAGTATCTCCATTGAGAAATGTTGTTCGCTTTGGATCCGTTGGGAAGTTAGCACCAAGGTTTGTTGGGCCGTTTCCTATTAAGGAAAGGATTGGACGGATGGCATATAGGGTGGAATTGCCCGACAGACTTAGTGGTGTTCATAATGTATTCCATGTATCACATTTGAGGAAGTGCTTACATGAGACCGCAGAGGTAGTAGAGCCAAGCTTGCTTAGAGATGTAGAGGTAGAGCGTGAGGCGACGATTCGACGAGCTCCTACTCGCATCCTTGGGTCAGAGACTAGGAAGTTGAGGAACAGAGAAGTTCAGCTAGTGAAAGTGCAATGGGGAGATGACGAAAGCAATGCTACTTGGGAGACGGAAGCGAAGATGCGTTCTTTGTATCCATTTCTTTTTGAGAGTATGTCTTTTAACTTCTCCTTTATTGCTTGTCTAGTACTTATCTTATCTTTACTATATCCTCTCGCTAGTACCTATGACCTTTAGATAGGGTAAAATCTATGGTTGAAACATGTGTTTGAAACATGTTATGGTTGATGGATGCATGTGGATGCAATTGATTGCTAGTGGTTGCTCGTGGATGCATATACACACATTAGGCACTAGATCGGCTCAGACACTTCATGTTGCATATTGCATAAATGGATGTGGTAGTTAGAATTGATGGATGTATCATGGCTGTGTTATCATATGGATGATGCATTTTTGTGTATGGTTGTGCACGCATGTAGAAATTTGTATGTGTCAATAGGGTTTCGCATACATATTGGATGCATGGCACTATCATGGTTTGCATTAAGGAGGTCGACTGAATCAGTAGACCGCCTGATTTTACATTAGTATACGGACATATACACACACTTTCTGCATATGTTCATACATCATTAGAAGTTTCTAAGGATAATGGTTGCTGGTGGTTGATGGTTTAGTAGATGGTTGTTTGGTTGGTAGGATACGTTCTTCTTAACTTAGAGATTTCGAGGGCGAAATCCTTTAAGTAGGGGAGAATGTAACACCCCGAATTTCAATTAATACTAATGGTTAAGAAATTAAAGTATAATTAATCTCAGATGTGAGAACCAGGGGAAACGGGCTGCGTCATTGCGTTCGTCTCGGAAAAACACGCGAAATGGAGTCCGAGTTTTCGAGAATCGGAGTCCGTATGGCCCGGTTATGGCCCAAAGAAGTTTTAGGAAGTTTAAATTTAAAAAGCAGATTTGAAAAACAAGTTGGAGCCAAAAGAGGAAAGGGGGGAAAAATTCCCGCCTAGCCCCGTGTCGACAGCCATGTCGACAGGGGTGTCGACAGGGGTGTCGACAGCCCTGTCGACAGGGGTGTCGACACAGGGTGTCGGCCCTGCTGGTCTGGGTGCACCAGGTTTGTTCTTGGCTGAGTCTTGGGCTATGTTCTAGAGGGTTCCTAAATCTAAGGGTCCTAATCTAATCTAGGGTTAATCTAAGGGCCTAAAACACTTTCTAATCCTATAAATAAGACCCCAACCCTCCCTTAATTCATTCATAATTAAACCTTGTAATTAAACTATGGCAAAATGCAACTTGATCATGGCCTCCACAAATCAATGAAGAGGGTTGCATGCTAATCACTCTCTAATCAACCTCTAATCCCTTCTTAGCATCTTAATCTTCTTCATTTGGTGTGCAAAATTGCTAGTAGTGAGTTTCTATCACTTTGATGATCTTTTGGTAAACTAATTAGATGAGATGTGATGAGATTTATGGTTTTATATGTGGGTTAATGAGCTTTGAATCATATGATATGATGTTAGCATTAATCTTATGTTTATGCATGTTGAGTATGTAAGTTTATGCAAGTTTAATATGATGTATGTTATGTTTGCATGATGCTAAATATGCAAGTTGTGGGCTATGTAATCATATGCATGTTATGCAAGTTCATGGTGATATGCTATGCAAGTTACATGTATGTAAATATGCAAGTTACATGTTTGTTAATATGCAAGTTACATGTATGTAAATATGCAAGTTACATGTTTGTTAATATGCAAGTTACATGTATGTAAATATGCAAGTTACATGTTCGTTAATATGCAAGTTACATGTATGTAAATATGCAAGTTACATGTTTGTTAATATGCAAGTTACATGTATGTAAATATGCAAGTTACATGTTCGTTAATATGCAAGTTACATGTATGTAAATATGCAAGTTACATGTGCAAGTTATGTGTTTGTTAATATGCAAGATGGCACCTTTGAAACATGTTCATTCATATGCAAGTTGACACCTTTTATATGTGTTATATCATGAGAACGAAATTACGTGGGAACGATGGGGTAATTAAATGCATAGGTTAATAAGATTATGTGAAATTAATATAATTATGCATAATATAAAATAAATGAACATAGTATGGGAATTTGCCTATTAAGTTAGGTGTACCCATACTATGTGTTGGGAATTTACCTATTGAGTTAGGTCTACCCCATGGGAATTTACCTATTGAGTTAGGTCTACCCATGTTATGAAAAGCTTGATATTAATTAGGGATAATTAATATGGGGGTGATTAATTAGGTGTAATTAATCGACTAAGACACGAGGTTGGACTCATTTGTAGTGTAAAACTGCCCGGACCCGACCGGCTTAACCAGTTGCTACAAATGTCAGCCCAATGTGAGAGGTCTTGGCCATAAATTAAAAACGTGATTAAGGTAAAGACACGAGGTTAGACTCTGTTATGACGTAAGACTGCCCGGATTCTACCGGCTTAACCATGCGGTCATAACAGCCAGTCTAATGTGGGAGGTCTTTACGGGAGATCACGGTCTTAATTAATTAAGAAACACTTAACCATAATAGCATGTAGTGGGACATGAGGGGTTAAATGGGTGCCTTGGGTGGCATCTGGAATCTAGTGGGTTGCCTTGGGTGGCAATAGAAAATACGATTAGAATACTTAACCAGGAGAAACATGTAATTAAACATGATTAAAGGGTTAAGTGGGATACACTAGATATTTGACAAGCTTAAGTGGGTAGCTTGTGGGGGCCCATTTCAACCAATATCCCAAACGTATCTTTGTGGGCTCGACCCATGTCGAGTGACGGGACACGCATATTGGGCTTGATTATAAGAGGCCAAAACTGGTTAGCGGTGGCAACGCAAGTCCAACGGGCTTCATATGCGTGAGTGGGCCCGGGCTGGTAGGTAAGCCGTTGTTGCATCGTGTAGATATAAGCCGTGCACCGTTAATTATATCGGGTTGCCACGTTGGGGAATGGTACACCCCATGGTGGGGCCAGCACGGGTATCTACGTTAGGGAGCCGATCGAATGGGGAGTAGTGTGTACACCTGGTGGATAGTAGGGCCCCGTGGCGCTTACTTGGACACCTAGGGGTACGCAAGTACTATTAAAGTAATTTTATAAGTCCTTAGGTGGGATCAACCTTTAAGTTAGGAACGACTGGTGTGGTGCAGTTTAGTAATTTACCTTAGGAAGGGTAGATGCGTCTTTATCTTTTATCTTAGTTTAGTTGACTGCTTAGTATAGCCGTTCATCCCTATATGTTACCGTATATCAAGTTATGTCTTCTCTGGTTACTTTAACGATTGTATTGTTAAAGTTATAGGACTCGCTCAGACTTATGTCTGACCCCGTTGTTTTTATCTTTTTCCCAACCCTCAGGTCCTACGGTGGATCCTAGCAGTAGTGGAGCTTGATCGGATTGCTGTTCCAGTCTTTAGGAGCTTGGATAGATGTAAAGCTCCAGTTATCCAGTTATCTTTTCTTTTGTTTTGGCTATTGTATGAGAGTGGGATTATGTACTTCTTTATTTTGATGGATATTGTACTTGACTTATATTTTGGTTTTATGATGTAACCAGACATGTTTTACTTCCGTTGTTATGAGATGATGTTTTAAATTCCAAGTACTGTTTATATCTGTCTTGTTGTAATTTTTCTGTTCTATATTCACTAAAATACTCCACCGATGCTATGGCATTCCCTTAGTGAGTGACCATAGCGGGAGTGGGGTGTTACAAATCTTGACCATCGAAACCGACTCGACTCGCTAGCCAATCACATACTCACGAACCTAAATATTCTGGAGTATGCGCCAAGCGATCGAGTTTTCGATTCAATAACATTTTGAGAACCAACTTGCGCAATCGCACGTTCAAATCATACCATTTCGATTATGTTTTATTATGAACTCCAATCGTATCACGCAAAATCATGTGTGGACATGTGAGTGTATACATGACACTGTGACAACAACAACTTATTTACGTTCCCACGTAAGGAGTTGGCCAAAAATATTTATTTCTTGAATCGATAGGAATTAAAAACTCAAAGCTCACCTGAGCAATAAGACAGATTCAAGTCCGAGCGACGGAGTTCATTGCGATTAAAATTCTCAACACTGTTGGAACTGCATACCTATATCAACGAGCTTCGATAAAGCATCATTATTGCTCAGAAGCGATACACTCACAGGATTGCGCTACTCGACGGAATGGTCGCACCAATCGCTCGACATGACTTGGGAATCTTTCCAACTTTCAGAAAGACTTGTCTCAACTCAAAGCACGTCATATTAACACAAGACATCCTTTGGGGGCAAGTGTTACCTAACCTTTTAGCATGGCTACCAGAAGCAGTCAAGGCCAGCTCTACTCGGCCCATCATGTAGTTAAACCGACTAGAAGTGTTTCTAAAGCATTCATGAAACAAGCCTAGATCGATTCGTTCAACTGTAGTCATCATGATTCATCGAAATTGCTTGAAAAAGCTTAGTATGCTGGGATTGGTAGTGCCACCTTCGACAACTCGTATCCCGAAGATTCATACGAATTTCATATCCCGAACCTCCTTCCACATTTCGCATTCCAAAGCTTAATCCAGAATTTGTTTCCCTTTAAATGACTTCCAAGATCGATGTAACTTATGCATGCCAACAAAATATTATAAGTGTTTCGGGGTCAATGTAAAGGATTTCATATCCCCTCGAGGCTTTGGAACCCGTACAAATGGCTTTGTATCATAGGATACAAAATTCAGCAAAGCAGAAGGATTCAGTGCGACAGAGGAAGCAAGGCAGAAATAATCTAAGTATCCTGGGAAATAATCTAAGTATCCCGGGATACGTACTGATCTCGAAATACGAAAATTGTGGGCACATCCCACCAGCCACCTGTTGTACCTACTTCCTCCTGCTATAAATACCATGCTTTAGATCTGAGAGAATAGTCGGAATTTTGGACTCTTGACACTTTGGGAAGAAGATATTACCAATTTGATCTTCCAACTTGCTCAATCACTCTGGGAAGAAGAAACCTACCTCCTTTTAGACATTTGGACTTTTTGCACTACATAGGCACTTTGGGAAGAAGAATTTAGGCTTCATTTTGGACCTTATTGAACTTGCTTTCCACCATTGTTATTGTAGTTTTTTGGAATCATTGTTCCCACTATTGTACTTTGATATAAAATTGAATAAAAAGGCAAACCCTTCAAAGTGGACTTAGGTTCTCATAAACCAAACCGCTATAAACATTGTGTTGATTTACTTTTCTGCATATTTTACACTCCGGACGTTTAGCTTCATCATCTTGGAACTTGTTGGGTGCTGTGCCAACTTTTGCACTTCAATAGTATATAAAATATATAAAATCTTAGTAAAATTATTTCATTTAAAATATTTTAAAACAAAATTGTGTTTACTAACTTTTTTTTACTGTTTTGGGATCCTTGTCGTATAGATTCGAATCCATAATTTATACCAAACGTATTTAAAAAATATGCAATAACAAATATTCGCTTATATATATTATTTAAACTTAGAATCACCCTAGGATCATGGTTGTCCTATTTCAAATGAGTAATCCTACCAAATCCTAGGTGTTCACTTAACCTAATTTCTGATACCACTTTGAACAACTTTCCTTCTCAATCCTCAGAAGACAACACTAGTATATTCACATGCTGAATATTCAAAACCCAGAAAGATAGATTGTTTGGGGAATAAGTAAGATACATGACATAATCTTGCAGCAAATTGAGTAATCTATAATATAATAATGACCTTTACGTCAAAAAGATTGTAATTTATATACATATGTCAAAGAATTAATCAAGAAATCAGCTTAGATAGTTAAAATAACATATCCTCATAAATGTTGATCTATACAACCAAAAGACATAGTGACAATAAAAAATATACAAGAATACGTCTTGTACCTCTAGCCTCTCTCTTAAAGATATAAAACAATCTAAACTAAACTAAAAATATTCTAGTTCTAACCAAAATATTATAATAAAATAGCTCTTGGATCAGTCTGTTGAACTAGGGTGATGAAACTCAAAACACTAGTAACTTATTCTTTAACTTGTAAACCTTTGAAATCAAAGCTACCTTTTAAGACCACGTCATACATAAATACATATAGGCTTTTACTTAATGATAACTTATATTATAAGTCCGGTTGTATTATAATAATGTCTAAAATTTACAAATAAATATATAACATAGCGTTGAATGCTTGCATGTCACATTCCAACAAAATAGGTATGCAGTCAAGTCTAAAAGTAAGTATTGGAGAATGGATTCGAGCTACGAAATGGTAAGAATTTGGCTATCAAATCCTTACAACTCTAGATAAAATATGTGGGAGATGTAAGGGGTGATCCATCCCTTTCAGCGGAAAAACCTCAATGGGATCTTGTAATGATGTGATAGAACAAATAGATTGAAACGATTATCAATCACAGATCACAGTAAAAAATAAAGGCAACAGAGAACACACAAATTTATAGTGGTTCCACTATCGCAAGATAGTGTACGTCCACTTTAATGGGGAAGAGATTTTATTAATATTCAAGAGATTACAGAGTTTTTAAAGTAGAGAAAAGAAATTAAGAAATACATACGATCTCATGTCATAGGAATAACATTCTCTATGACTCTCTTTAAATAGAGAAAAAATTACTTGGGGATAAGGCAATTGATTTATGTAAATAAATCAATTCATGGAAGGCTAATATTCCCATTAATTTTATTGTCATATGATTGATTGATAACTAACCCTTTTCTCCATCAATCAATCATTTTCCCAATTTAATTTCTTTCCGTTTATTCTTTCATGAAACATGGCAACAAAATAAATGGTGAATCTCCAATATCCCTTTCTCCTTAATATTCCTTTCCATTTCTTTCTTGCACAAAATGAGTAACCAAATTACCCTGAATATCTCCAAAAATCTAATTAATTTTTGGAAAAATTGTATCACAAAAAATTCCAATAATCTCCACCTTGATACAATATCTCTTACAACCAAGAGTCTCCAATGTGAATGCTTCCCAATAAGTTCCTGCAAAAGCCACCCCTCATTGCACTTTGTCAGTGAACTCTGGCAAGGCCACCGCCCACCAACAAAGTGTTGGAAGCATTCAATAAAAACAAGGTAGACATTGTGCAACCAACTCCTATCTCTTCATACAAGAAGAATACCACATCTTCTCTTGACTTCAACCAAGTCACTCTCTTCCCCATAGTGTCACCATGTGGCTCTTAGCACTTCATTAAGTGAATCAAGTTCGAGCAATGCTCGAACTTAGTAGCAGGTAATGCCTTCGTAAACATGTCTGATGCATTGTTACTTGTGTGAATCTTCTGAAGACAAAATAACTTCTCCTCATTCATAGAGATAAGGAAGAACTCTCTTTCCTCTATATGCTTTGTTCTAGAACTGAAAGCCAAATTTTCAGCTACATGAATTGCACTTTAACTATCACAATTCACCAAACAAGAATCTTGTATGAAGCCCAAATCACACAATAACTTCTTCAAATAAAGTGCCTCTTTAGTTGCCTCAACTACAGTTATCAACTCTGCCTCTATAGTAGACAAACAACTATTGTCTGCAACCTCTGTCTCCAACTAATAGTTGTTCCTCCAAGTGTGAACACATAGCCTGAGGTTGACTTCCTTCTATCTCTATCTCCAGCATTGTCTGAATCACAAAATCCGACCAAGTTGAAATCTTTATTTCTGCCGCAAAAAGCAAGCCCATAATCTGATGTTCCTCTAAGATATCTAAAAATGCACTTCACTGCCTCCCAATGCAATTTCCCTGGATTTGCCGTATATCTACTAACTAATCCTACAGCCTGAGCAATGTCAGGTCTAGTGCACACCATAGCATACATCAAGCTACCTACTGCACTTGTATAAGGCTTCTTTTTCATATAGGTCTTGTCCTTTTCTGAGATTGGAAAGCCCTGCTTAGAAAGCTGTATATGCAAAGGCATGGGTGTACTGATAGCCTTTGCTCCATCCATGCTAAACCGAGCAAGCACCTTTTGAATATATTTCTTTTTAGAAAGTTATATATGCAAAGGCATTAGATGTGCAGGAGGCTGACATGAGCCTAGTTCAATGACACTGGAACTCAAAGGTCACCAGGAATTATAGAGAGAAGATGAATGAGATTAAGAAAAAGGGGAAGAAACCATAGTGAATTGGTGATGAAGTGTTTGATAAGATGGTTGCGTGGTGGGACACGGATGAGTTCAAGGTAAATCTATAAAAAAATCTAATTTATTTATTTTTTGATTTTAAATAATTAGTCAATGTACATTTGCAGGTTGAGTCATAAAGGAACATCGCAAACAAGGGCAAGAATCTAGTAACTCATCACGGAGGATCCAAGTCTTTCCAGCATCACCGTGAGGACTTGGTAAATTTGTCAATTATTACATTTATATGTTGATCAGTTAAGTGATTGACTATGTGGAATTGAATTATTCAAATTATCGACGGCAAGAGCGAGCTCATGGACATCCCGTGTCCTACATGGACGTATTTACTCAAACCCATGCATCCAGGCATGTAGACGAGGCTGACAATGTCACATATCAGTGGGATGATAAGGATAGCGCGACAACTACATACATATGTTTATTTTAAATTTTATTATCACGTCGATTAGTTTATTAATTACCAGTTAATATAAAATAAAATCAACATTCTATTATTTTTCAACTGAAATTGTTTTTTGCATTATAGGCAAAGTTCCAGGAGGCACAGGCTCATGCGCTTGAGGGGTCGGGTCGTGATGAGTTGACGCATGAGGAGGAATACAACCTATTTGATGTTGTTATGGATCCATCGCAGCGGAGCAAGCGTTATGGATTCGGTAACCTGATGGTAATATTCGTATGATTTAACCAATATTTATTTGATTTTTGCAATATTTGTATAGAGTAAAGAATGTCAATATACAAACCATATCGCTGAGTATAAATATATAAATATCTACCATTATTAGCTCTCAGACTATATTTTGATAATTTAATATTTCAAACTATATTTTGATAATTAAATTAACTTATGCACATTGGCTGCTGCTCTAAAATTAACTTATTAACATGTATTTTATTAAGCATTTTAGCCAGTAGAATTAAGCAATAATTGGAAATTTGGAACCGAGCAAGCATAAAGTTTAAATGAACAAATAAAATGCATTTGGTGGAATTGTTCACAGTAAGACTCATATATGAAAAACCTTGCCAATGGACCTTGTTTTGTAATGACAACAAAACTGAAGAGCTTTGTTTATCCTATTATGAAAATGGAGGCATTTTGATAGTGGACGAGGATGTTGAGATTAAAGACTTAATTGCAAGAATGTAAGCTGAAATAATGCAACATTTGATACATATAAAACTATTTTGAGAGTGATTGAGTTGTTATGTAAACAGGGTTAATACTTCCTCTCATGTAGATCAAACCGAAACTGCTTTTAGTCTAAAATTGTTTACTTAATTGTGGCATACACTGCTTTTAGTCTAAAATTTTGATAGCTTATCTTACATCTAATAATTATTCATGTTCTAATTTTTGTGCAAGCTTTTAGTCTTAACACATCTATGTATCAACATATAAATATCTACCATTTCAACCTTTTTGTTTATGCATCATTGTTCCTAAACCATTTTGTTATGATTTCAAATCATGCTTGTTCAAGAGTATTTTTTGATTTTTTTCTTCCATACTTGTATTTGCAAGTTTTACAAGCTAAGAAGGCTTAGGACAAAGAAGAAATTAAGGAGATGTGAGAGTTAATTGAGCAGCTGCAGGACCAGAATCGTGTGCAGGCTATGTTGATTAAGCAGCTGAATTAAAAGGTTGTGGAGTACGTGCACAATCATGGTAGTTTTCCTTCACTGTCTGCTTCTGGAGCACATAACGACGGGCATGATGCAGCTTGAGGTATGTTTTTTCGGTGTTTGGCTTGGAGATATGATTTGTTTTGATGCTGTATATATTTGTACGGAGTGGATGAGACATGTTTGGATGTATTTTGATGGTTTGTATATATTGGTACGGTTTGTAGACATGTTTGGATGTTTGTAGACATTGTTTGTTTTGTATGTATTAATGTTTCTGCATTTTATTTTGATTGTTTATATTGTTATTGGTATATATATGTTGAGGATATGTGGAATTGGTTGGAAATGGATTGAAAATGAAATGAATTCGAAATGGGGTGGCTGGAAGGTTGTTTGCCTGCTGCTATATATTAAAGGAACCCAGTATTTCCAACGGCTATCAACAGTTTTCAACGACTATTTGGTCATGGTTCTCTAACGGTTTCCAACGGCCCAATACTGTTGGAAGCCGTTGGAAAGGTTCTGTGGATTCCGTTGGAAGCCGTCGGAAGTCGTGAACGCTATTCCAACGGCCGCCAATGACTTTTAGCCGTTGGAATAGCCCTGTATTCTAGTAGTGTAGTAGACTTGCCAAACGCATTTATTTATAACCCGACCTTTTTTATGCATTTATTAAAAGGCGCAACTCGCCCAAACCCACTTTATTGATAGATCCCCCATGCATGATCTCTTCATTTAACTAGCTTTTTCCATATTCATGTTGTGAAAATTATTCCAAATAAGTATTTTTGTATTTTTAATCTATTATATAAAACTTGCATTATTTTTACAAGCATTATAGGAAGCATTATATTTGTTCTATTTTTTTTAGATTAGCATAAAAAGAGTAGATGGTAAAATGAAGCATATATAAAGTAATTATGCACAAACTAACACATATTTAACACATAAATTGCCCCTTCATATTTACAACATCTAACACCCGGCTAAGTTTATGGATTTAGACCAAATGTGGTAGACTACTTAATAAAATAGGAATCAGCACAACTTGGACACCATAAAGTGTTTAAGCAAAATATCTTTACCTACTATTCCATTGGTAAATGCAAACTTTTTAAAACTTCAACCTATACAATAGCACTCCTAATACAATCTCAAAGTTTTGGAGAACGTGAAAGGTTGGAATGGTCAGCAAAACTAAGAAATTATGAAATTGAAAAAGGGCAAACATCTCAATAGGGTATTATTGCTTCAACTAATATTGCTATATTCATTAGTCCATTTAGCATCTTCTCTAACAATAATGTAAGACGCGGGTACGGGATTTCAGGATTGCAGAAAGCACATTTGCAGAAAGGGGGAGTTCTTAAGGTTTTCAATCGTGGGAATTTTTTTCAGAAATAGACTGTATTAATTTATGTCTTTCACAATACTGATTTATCATCGTCATATATAAGTATTCATATTACATATTGATTTCTACTTCAGATCACTGCTAAAAATCGTAACTCGGACCTTTTGCTAAATTCTTGAACTCCAATCAAATTTCATAACAAATTAATATTCAATTACAGTGATGAAATCGTTTAACTCCAATCAAATTTCATAGTAATTTCATAACAGTTTAATCAAACATGAATTAAATTTTCCTATATCATACCTGAAGCCAAAATCAAGTATCCACGAATCTAACATCCAAGTCGAGGACCGATTCTCTGAAGTCGAACTTGAGCGCGATTTCCCTAGCAAAATCTTCAAAGTCTGAAAAAACGGCTGATTCGTAGAGGAGTTGATTCCCCTAGCGATTCATAAAGGAACCGATTCATAGAGGATCAATTCAACTAAAGAGTCGATTCGTAATTCTTTTTAAAATGGACAAGATGGAGTAAAAGCGTTGATAATGGAATAGAGAAATGGAATATAGGGTTATTGTAGAAAGCACGAGCATTTACATTTTTACCCTCGAGAACCAGCCTTACCAACGTTAATAAGTTTTAGCAATAAAAAAAATATAATTATGTATTTTTGGTAACACATTTTTAACATAGCAATACATATTATTGTCACTAACCTGTAACACAAATAAGTGTTGGCAATTAAAAAATAAGCCTTACCAAATGGCTATTATGGTGTCGTGATTGTTGTAAGGAAAATCTTGATATAATTTATGATGAGTAGACCACTTCCTAAGTGTTATTGCAATGAAACTCCTAATATCCATGGAAAATACAGTTGCAATGAGCAAAACTAAAATCAAACACCAAAATTAAAGAATACAAAGTGTTGGAAATGGTTTTGAAAAACATTTAGTGAATTATTAAATTTTTTGATTAAGTGTAAGATGACTCCTATATGTGAATAGTCTCACATCTTGAGACTATATGGAAGAAGCAAAGTATTTATATTTGTTTCTAAGAAGACATGTTGGGCCTTGAGGCTCCCAATACATGCTTTATTGTGAGGAGGGAGACCATGCATGATGACTACAACACATGCGCACGACCGACCGACCGACTCGACCCGACTCGGCGTGGTTCGGTTTGGGCTTGGGCTTGGCTTGGCTTTGGTGGTGTAGACACTTATATTTTTGGACCGAAAACCCTTGCATTTTCTGAACCAATTTTTTCTTCTGAACCTTGCGTCTTTCTCATCCATTAACAATTCTTACGAAAAAAAACGAGCAATTATTTTTGTTCGAAAGTGAAATTCTATTTTGCACCTCTTATTTTGCACGTGAACTCTCTCTCTTGATCTCCACCACCCATTTACCCACTCATTCCGTCTCTTCCCATTTCAATATTATTTCTTAGTGGAAGAGAGAGAATTAGTGGGGAAATGGGTGGTGGAGATTAAGGGGGAGAGTTCGCGTGCAAAATAAGAGGTGTAGCGGAACCCTCCTCTCTCTATATATAAATATATGTGTATATATATATATGTGTGTGTGTGTGTATGTATGTACAAGTTTCTTAACTTTTCTGGTGTTTCTATGTTTGTTTTCAAGTTTCTTTGGAAGTCTAATGCTCCGCCGAAAGCAAAATTCCTTATGTGGTTGATTATTCACAGGAAACTTAATACATACATATATATGTATGTATGTATGTATGTACAAGTTTCTTAACTTTTCTGGTGTTTCTATGTTTGTTTTCAAGTTTCTTTGGAAGTCTAATGCTCCGCCGAAAGAAAATTCCTTATGTGGTTGATTATTCACAAGAAACTTAATACGGTTGAGCATTTAAAGAAGAAAAATATTATTTTTGATGTTAAGTGTTGATTTTGTAGTTTCACGGAGGAGAATGTTGATCATTTATTTTTCTCTTGCACTATTACCAATTATATTTTATCTATGGTTGTTAGGATCTTTGTTTTTAACTGGTCCTATTCCTATAGTAACCGCGATTATTACTGGAATTGTTTTAGATTGGTTTTTCATTATAAGCATAGATATGTTTTGGATTCTTTAATTTCTATTATTAGTTGGTTGCATTTTGTTGGAGAGGAACCAAAGATTGATTCACTCTAATTTTGGCTCTATTGATAAATTAATCATTAGGATTGTTTCTTTTAGTTTGGATTGGATGTCTAACCCTCACTATAAGTTATATAGAGATTATCGTTTTAATATATATTTGTTTAAGGTTAGAATTAATTTTAGTTTGTTTGTTAGAATTAATAGGTATTTTAGTCATAATAGGATTTGCATTTGTTATTGATTTCTGATTTTTATGTATCTGTTTTCTTTGTTTTATTTCTATATATATATATATATATATATATATATATATATATATATATATATATATATATATTCTTTCATATATATATGTGTGTGTGTGTGTGTGTGATAGGTACTTATGGTTTGGCTAGCCTTTTTCAGGTCGCAGGTAGTTGATTTTGCTGAGGAGCTTTTTGGAGAGCTGTTTATTTGGATTGTAGAAGATTTTTGCTTTGGAGTTTTTTAGAGCGCTGTTTTGGAGAGTTTATTTGTGTTGTTTTAGTTCTTTTGTATTTGGTTGGTGTGACTTATGTTTTGTGTAGGAGTAGATATACTTCATTATCTGGTGGTGGCCTTGTCGGAACTTGATATTGAAGTATGATGGGCGGTGGTTTATCCAGAGCTCATCTATCTACTATTATATACATACTTTTAGTCACAACAAGTGTAGTTTTTGTTTGTTTTTCCAATCGAACTTATAGACAGATTTTGTAGAATTTTTTCATTTTATATATATGTGTGCTCTCTTCTTTGTTGAAGATCACACATTTTGGCTTCAAATATATATATATATATATATATATATACACACACACACACACAACAAAAGAAAAAACAAATAAAACAAAAGTATTCTAAGGTTTCAGCCTTCAATATTTGATCATCTTATGCTTGATTTTCTCATATGTTATTTCGGTATTTGATAATTTCCCATGTAATCCATGAAGTAATGTGAACATAATTTGCTATGAACACTTGAATTCAAGAACAAAAGTCGAAGTATTCTGATTATTGTGATATGCATATGTATCAAAGATCAAGAGATCTACACGCAAACGTCACTTATAATAAAATAAAGTTAAATTTACAAGTAGAATCTTCCTTTCAAACTAATCATATTAAACAATAATTTCTTCTAGATTTCTTGATAAAACATCCAACAAACAAAAATGTCAAGAAACAAAGCAATCAATGCCACTTTTGACAGAACTAATTTAGTCTGTGGGCAGGTGAAATTTAATACAATCTACCAAACCCAACAAGGAAGCCAAAGTACTTATATTCCAATTTTGTAATCATCAGTTGTAGACAAGTTTTATCATTTATGTAATTTATCATTAAGCTTAAGGAATATAATTACAGAGACATAAAGCATGTTGTTTGTGTATAATGTACATTTCGTTCTCCTTAATCATTGTCACGACTCATGAAATATGATCACTACTAGAAAGGACTGTTATTCCAACGTCCACTTTTCAATGGCTGCCAACGGTTTTTTAAGAGCCGTTGGAAACCGTTGGAACAAAGATCGTTGACGGCCGTTGGAAATCGTTGAAAATTTACGTGATATTGTCTGCTCTAGCCAACCAAAAGCTTCATTTCCTCCTCCACCAATTATTCATCTCCTCCAACCATTCCTCTCCTTCCAAATTTGCTGTCAAAGCTTCCTCCATCACTCCAACCTCTTTGGGCGCCATCTACGAGCTTCTCCAACCCATCTCCACCCTTCTCGTTATCCAAATTAGGTAATTTCATGAAACCTAATTTTTAGGGTTTATTCGATTTCGGGTTTAATTTGTAATTTGCTTAATGCCTACTTGTTTGTATATGTATATTACATCATGTTACCCTCTAATTGATATTATTATCACAATAATGATCAAATTATTTGGCGTTAAATTGATTTAGGGTTTAATTGTGTTTATTTACGTAACTTTGGTTAGTGAATGTTATATGTATGTGATAGTGTTTGCTAATAATATAATTTATGCAAACACGAAGATTATATTATGTTGACAAACACGCAGTAAATTACAAAAATATATAAATTTATGCATACACGAAGTAAATTACTATAATTGGTGCAAACACGAAGTGAATTACAAAAATATATAATTTTGTACACATGTACTAAAACGGTAAAATAATTACAAATTGTATATTTAAATTTAATGTAGATAAATATTTAAACCCTTAGTTATTATTTGGCCCCGTCTGACAAGTGTTGTATATGATTGTTATATGGATATTCATTTTTTTACAAAACGGAAATCTATATTCATCTGATATAACATTTGTAGGATTTGTCCTTGTATTGGACAAGTTACAAACACTATAAAGAAATTATATTTCGTAGATCATGTCACTTTAAAATGTTCACAAAATTTCGACGCCATTTCCTTTACGTTCCTTGTTTATACCCACGTGTGTACGATACAAGGAACACGGGGGGAAATGCTGCCGAAATTTTGTGAAATCATTTAAAATGATATAATTTACGAAATATAATTAATATTGTGTTTGTAATAGGAAGTAGGATGACCGACCATTAAAGAAGACACATACGCGTCAATAAACCAATAGTTATTTATTTTGAAATAAAGTTTGTAGACAACTATAAAATTAACGAATATTTTTTATTTCATCATAGATTTTAAAGTAGGAAAAATGGCCAATTACTTTAGTGTTCGGAGCTGGATGTATCAAAGAAGGGAAATTAGTGGTGCAATAAGTGAACATTTTAAAAATGGGGTAAAAGTGTTCATTGATTTTGCGATAAGTAGTATCGGAAACAGTAGAGAAATTCGTTGTCCATATTGTAGATGCAAATTGTTGAAATATTTAATACCGAATATGGTTAAGATTCATTTGCACCAATACGGTTTCCTACCCAATTATTTGTTGTGGGATCATCATGGAGAAATTGTAGCCCCTAATACTCAAGAACAGTCGACGGAGGTCAATAATGTTGAAGTTAGCACGAATCTCATAGAAAATATGGTCGAAGATGTTGCACGATCAATGTTCCGTACCGTTCAAATTGGTAACGATGATGATAACATCGAAGAGGAGCCAAATGTTGAAGCTAAAAAAATATATGATTCATTGAATAATGCTAAAAAAAACCTTTGGAATGGATGTGAAAGTGGCACTCAATTATCGGTAACTGCAGAATACATTGCAAAGAAATCAAAATACAACCTTACGGAAGCTGGATTTACGACTATTGTTCAAGCGGCTAAACGTCATATGCCATCTGATAATTTATTGTGCAAAAACTATTATGAAGTGAAAAAATTTATGTCATCTTTTGGTTTGCCATATCAGAAAATAGATACATGTTAAAAGGGTTGCATGTTGTATTGGAAAGAAGACAACAATCTTAGAAAATGTAAGTTTTGTAATCAAGAAAGATACAAACCAAGAAAAAAGAAAGGAAAAGAAGTTCTGTACAAGCATATGCATTATTTACACATCACCCCTAGACTTCAAAGATTATATGCATCATCCGTAACAGCGCAACATATGAGATGACACAGTGTGAGAATACCTCAAGAAGGTACGTTGACACACCCATCGGATGGAGAAGCATGGAAACATTTTGATAAGAAATATCCTGATTTCGTAGCGGAAAGCCGCAACGTTAGACTAGGTTTATGTACAGATGGCTCCGCACCGTTTTCTCAGTTTGGTTCTAAATATTCATCTTGGCCTATAACAATCACACCTTACAATCTACCCCCGTGGATGTGTATGAAAACTCCATACATATTTCTCACAGTTGTCGTCCCTGGCCCTGATGATCCGACACAGGGTATTGATGTTTACTTACAACCGCTAATCGAATAATTGAAATATTATGGAACGAATGAGTTGAAACATACGACGTATCAAAAAAGAAAAAATTTCGGATTTTCGCTTCTTTGTTATGGACTATTAGTGATTTTCCTGCATATGCAATGCTTTCGGGTTGGAGTACGGCCGGTCGTCTTGCTTGTCCTTATTGCGTGGAAGAAACACGAGCATTTTCGTTACCGTACAGAAAGAAAATTTCATAGTTTGATTGTCATCGATGCTTTCTTCGTATTAATCATACTTTTAGAAGAGACATTTTTTACATCTAATAGACATGAGGCTTTACGGCTACCGACGGTTTGGTCAAGCGAGAAAATATATGAACTTGTAAAAGATTATCCAAAGATACATGAAACCGGAAAACAAATCGATATTCAAGGTAAATTGACAATTCATAATTGGTGCAAACAGAGTATATTCTCGGAATTGCCTTATTGGAAATATCTCTTAATTCGTCATAACATTGACGTGATGCACAATGAGAAAAACGTATTTGGTAATGTATCTAATACAGTTCTGAATGTGAAGGGCAAGACTAAGGATGATTTGAAATCCAGACGTGATATAGAGGAAATATGTAATCGTCTTGAGCTTCATTTGAAGCCCAACGATAGTAAAAAAACCTAAAGCATGCTATGAACTAGACTAAAACCAAGTTAAAGTACTGTTAAAATGGGTGGAAAAATTGCGGTTTCCCGATGGAATTTCCTCTAATCTTCGTAGATGTGTCGACTATAAAAACGGAAAGCTAAGTGCAATGAAAAGCCATGATTGTCATGTAATGATGGAAAATTTGTTACCCATCGTCTTCAAAGAATTGTTACCTGGAAAAGTTTGGATTGTAATAACAGAACTTAGCTTATTTTACAAGGAGCTTTGTTCAACTACTTTAAAAGTTGACCATCTACTTAAACTTGATGAAGAAATCCCTATACTGCTCTGCAAACTGGAGAAAATATTTCCTTCGGGTTTCTTTAATGTAATGGAGCATTTACCTGTTCATCTTCCAAATGAAGCACGTCTTCGAGGTCCTATGCAATATGGATGGATGTATCCATTCGAAAGGTATGTTATTATACTAAGTATTCAAATGATAATTTAATTATATTTAGAAATTAATATTGAACCGAACTACATTTTATTAAGTACTTAAATCATTTAAAAAAAAAGTGAGACAAAAAGCTCGAGTTGAATGTTCTATTTGCAAATCATATATCGAAGAAGAAGCCTCTTTTTTTTCTCTCATTATTTTAATGTTCATGTGAACTTATCATTTGCAATCGTTCCACATAATGATGAGAGGGTTGAACAAGATTCTTCTTCTGAATCAACATTATCTATTTTTAAACAACAAAGCCGAGAAGTTGAAAAATGTGTGGAAATATGGCTAAATGATAAAGATTGTAATGCAGCACACACATATATTCTTCTTAATTGTCCCGAAGTTGCTCCGTAATCATTTTTTTTTTTAAGTTTTACTAAATTTATGTTAAATGTGTTAATAACGTAACATATATTGTTTGTGTTTGCAGTATTTATGAATCACAAAATTCAAGCAGCGATCTAAGCAAAGATTTCAGTAGTTGGTTTAGAAACTATGTTTTTGATCCCATAAATAATGTGCTCGACGAAGGAATAAAACATTTAGCATTTGGACTGAAAAGAAAAGTCAAAACATATCCAATATTTTTTTGTTAATGGGTATAAATTCAACACCAAAGAATACGGTGCTGAAAAATTAACAAACAATACTGGTGTGTTTGTTAAAGGCAGTGAAGATCCTAATAATCATATAAATTATTTTTATGGCGAGTTAACTCAATTTTGCAAATGACATATTTTACAAGGCCCGTAGAGGATGTTTATTTGTTTAGATGCAACTGGTTCAGCAATGTTCCGGGTTCTGGTATTAACGTGCATCCAAAGTATAATCTTGTAGAAATTAAACATACCTCACGTTATCAAAAGTACGACCCTTTTGTACTAGCTAAACAAGCCCTACAAGCTTAATATGCCCCTTATCTGTCTTTAAAAAGGGATAAAGCAGATTGGTCTGCAGTTTTTAAAACTAAGGAAAGATTTACGTTCGATGGATAGAATATTCCTGATGAACAAGCCTATCTAACAGATCTAGAGGAAAATGTTGAAATAACAATCACAGACGATCAAACTGACTTTGGTCCTTTGAATGATGAGGCAAATGTATTAGTCGATGCATTTGAGAGTGTAGAGGAAAACGACATAGAACCTGAAACCGAGTCTAAATCAGAAAATGACGAAGAAATAGATGAAGACTAAGTAAAATTTGGTAATTTTCACAACTATTCACATAACATTTATCTATGTTTAATATTGCATTTTCATAACTATTCACATTACATTTACCTATGTTTAATATTGCATTTTCACAACTATTCACATTACATTTACCTATGTTTTGTATATGTATCAATGTGGAAGGTATATTATGTCTGGCTCTCAACGACGTGGTGGTTGGAATAGCGGCTTCAAGAATTTGACGGTAATGAATCCTACTGTATGCATACAATAAATTAACATTTAAATATACAGTGTTATAATATTTTATATGCTGAAATAACATTTTTACTATTCATTCTATTTGCAGACTCGACAACCTAAGAAGGCCCAATACAAAGAAGAAATTAAATAGCTTAGAATTATGATTGAGCAACTACGTGACCAGAGTCGTCTTCAGACTATGCAGTTGGAACAACTAAATCATAAGTTTGCGAAGTATGTGCACATTCATGATAGTCGTCCTTCGTCGTCTATTGATTCCGGAAGCGATGCTTAAGGTATGTTGTATATTTTGGCATTGAGTGGGTGAGAATGATAATTTTGATATGTTTAGATGGTTTGTGGACATGTAACTTTGATGTATTTGGTTTATGAACACGTATTTGTTGGTTTATGGATGTTTGGATGTTTTGTTTTGTTTATATTGATGTTTCTTTGATATATTTTGGTTGTTTATATTGTTATTGGTATATATGTGTTGTATATATGTGGAATTGATTGGGATTGGATTGGAAATGGATTAGACTGGAAATGTTGTGGCAGGAAGGTTATATGCTTGCTGAAATTAAAAAAAAAACCAGTTTTTCCAACGGATACCAACGGTTTCCAACGGCTAATTGGTCATGGATTTGTAACGATTTTCAACAGAGAAAAGCCGTTTGAAGCCATTGGAAATATTCCATTGGAAGTCGTGAAAGTTATTCCAACGGTCGCCAACGGCTGGGAGCCATTTGAATAGTCCTGTATTCTAGTAATGGATATGACTGGTAAAACGCTGCTCTGATTTCCCTATGATTCTTGGAAGCAGTGGCGGAGCCAGCCAAACAGCTCAGGTAGGGCCATACTTGAATTTGAGCCAGGGCTACTTGTTGTCGCCTACTCCTTTTTGCCAGTATTTTATAAATCCACATAGGGCCATGGCCCTAGCTCAGCAAAAGGTGGCTCCGCCCCTGCTTGGAAGTATTTTGCTCATCTTCACTTTACGTCTCGATCTCTTATTTCTAGTCTCATATTTGTTGTCTACAATAAAAAAATAAAACAACAATATCATGTCTGATTATATCAATCAGATCATTCAATAATGATATGCAAATTAGGACCATATCACCCAAAAAAAAAAAAAAAGAATGAGGTAAATATGCCTTCACTTGTTGTAAAATATATAGTTGTAAAATATATAGATGAATATGTATTATCATAAAAAAAGAAAGGTGTTTATTTACTCTAATAGAACATCAAGCTGCTTAGGCTCGCCTCATATCTTTTGAATCGCAGGGTCGACCCTCAAGTTTATGTATTACACACTATTGATATCCTGTACAATAAAGTTATTCATGTAAATAAACACGGATTAAGATATAATACACAGTATATCTGTGTATACAATAGTGTATATGAGCAAGACTCTTTTGTAAGTGGTCAAAGTAGAAAATGCAAAAAGGGTCCAGTCTAATATAAGCAAAACTAATATCAAGCACCAAAATGAAAGAATACAAACTGTTTTCGATAAAAGTAGCATATGAAGTGCATAAAATGCTAACAATATATAGAAAAAATAATGTTGAAAGAATTGCTTGTATTAAAGGAAGTTTTCTATAAATGATGAGCATATAAAAAAGGAAAATAAAATTATTGTTTTCTTATTTTAGTTTTCTCAATACTTTTTAAAGCTATATGGGTTACAAGTATTTGTAGCTTGCTAAGATATGTATTCAAACTTAAAAGACAAATTATATAATCAGGGGATCCTATGCACTCATAATGTATTATTTTTCGTTCATTAATATTTTTTCTACGGTGTTTTTCTTATTATGGTTTCATCGAGACATTACATTGATCTCGTAGTGTCAAATTCTATTTGAGATAGTAAACTATTGCAATATGACATAATATATTGCATTTTTTTTTTTCACTAAGATTTTTTTCCAGTAAGTTTTCTAATAAAGTTTTCAATGAGGCAATAGAAATATTAAACAATCTTTGACATAATATTAAACAATATTTATTGTTCATAACTTTTTTTTTTTTTTTGGCCCGTCCTTGTATAAATTTTGTAAAATTGAAAAGTCGTTCTGCAATCTGCCCTCTTTTTCCACTGTGTTAGGTTTTGTATCTTCTATTATTTAGACTTCCTAACACATGCACCTGTGAAAGTTGGTGGGTAAGTATAAATAATTGGAGCTTCAGGCGCGAGTCTGTACTAAAAACCAGTTAAAGTTGTCTTATGAATTATTATACCTAAGAGCAAAGTTAAGAGCACGGTACTAAACTACTTGAATTTATGTAAAATATCATAAAAATCGCTTATTTAAAGAATCCCGAGCAAGTTAAGTGCATCTTCATTTATGATACCAAACAGTTCATAAATAAATTTTGCTGTATAATTATACCATTCGTACAAACTTCAAGCCCTACTATAATGCTTAGCAACTACCTTGTCAGTTTTCAATTCAACCCTATGGACAATTTGTTCATTTTATATATATTTGAAAGATATGCATCATTAAAACTTCAGCTCTAATTTAACTTATACTACACCAATACTCACCTATAAATAGGAGCTCGTACAGCAAACTTAACTATCCAAGCGACAATACTAGTTCACCAAATCTTTTGCCCACTAATGTCTTCAACAATCATTAATGGTGCTACTGCTGCTCCAAAAAGGTATAGCAATTTTTTTTATCCTCATTGCAGTGCCAAAGGTAAATAAAAAAATGTGAACCATATATATTTACATGTTAGAAGGGAAGGTAGCAATAGTTACAGGAGGGGCAATGGGCATAGGAGAAGTAACAGCAAAGCTTTTCTGCTTCCATGGTGCGAAAGTAGGGATCGTCGACATTAACGACGATCTCGCTCAAAAGGTCTGCGCGTCCATAGGCTCCAAAAACATAATCAGCTTCATTCACTGCGACGTATCGAAGGAATCAAACCTGGTACTTTGCCAAGTGCCAAATCAGGTACTTCGCGGAATCCAAGCCGTGCCAAGCTCGATGCGCACACGTGAAAATCCGTTGTTTTACCGTGTTCTTCAGCCTGGTACTTTGGCATGTGCCAAATCTGGTACTTCGCCAAATCCAAGCCGTTACTACAGCAAAAAAAGCATTTTACAATGTTGAATAAACGTTATTAAAATACATTGACAACATTTTTTCTGCCGTTGTAAGATGCATAGTTACATAAATTACAATTTTTTTATAACTCGTTTTTAGTATTGTATAAGCCGTTGTAAATAATATGTTTACAACACTTGTGTACCATTGCATGATTCTCATATAATAATCTAAAGACTTTGCACGATGATTTTTAGACATTGTTAAATATAGTTTTTACAATTAACCACCAGCATCGACGAAATTATTCCAACACTTATCATAAAACGTTGTGTATTGTTATTTAAATGTTTTCAATGTGATGCAAATATATATTTATAACGTCGCTAGAATATTGTATAAAGTTATATATCCAACATTTTACAATAAATTATGTTTGAATTTTTTACAACATTTCTACAACAATACAGAAAAAAATGTAAAGTTGATTCTTTCAGTCATACTTAACAAACGTTATAAACATACTTTTAACAACTGCTCATTATTGTAATAAACAATGTTTACAAATTACAACATTGCATAAAACTATAAAAAAAATTCTATACAACATTTTAGAAACATAAACCATACGCATACAAATTGTTGTAATCATAGACGAGTATAAATCTAATACCCATATCCACATGTATTTGAAAAAAGTACTTGCTTACATAAACTTCTGTTTGCAGAAACATTTTTTTTTTTTTTCTCTTTATCAATGTCGTTTACATAAACCGCATCCCTTCGATTTTGGTGTTGCTACCACCCCATTTTCCGGCTTCGCACCCATTTCACCATTTGGCTTTGCAGGCCTTCCGCATTCCCGTGATGCAGCTGTTTCATCCTCTGGTTTAGCATCAGCTTCAAATTTTGGGTTTTCATCTCACCAAGGGCTATATACTGTATTAAAAACAGTAATGCATATTCATTAATAAATAGAACTAACAAGATATTTAATGCAAACAAAAAATAATTTTACTTAATAACAGAAACTAAGACAAACAAAAAAAAAAGTACTATACCCACCTGATAGATAAGAAAGGTACTCTAAAACTGCCAATCATATGAATATATGGTGAATAAAACTGAAAGACTTTCGTAAGAGAAATATCAGAAAAAGGCTTCTGGTGTGGAAGAAAACGGTTTGTGACGCTGAAATGCACTCCCGACATAGAAGATCAAGTCGGAAATAACATTTTTTTCATACTACTAGGTGTAAGGTAAAAAGATATTAAAACTGAACACCAAACAAAACTAAGTGGCCAGTTACATGTATACAAACCAGAACTTCCATATAAATTGATCAACTTGAGCAGACTTGTATGTAGCTAGTGTTGGTATGGCTGGCAGTGATATCAAGTACTTGTTCCCAACATTCTAGCATATCAAGATACTCAGTAAAATTGTACTACCTGGGACATGAAGCCATTGGTAATAAATGCAAAATGCAGTGGACACAGTCTACAGTCCATTTAAGAAATTACTTTTTTTTTGACCAAATAAGTTGCCTAATGGCATACAAATGTCAAAATGAGCTTCACCAAGAAGGGCGAGAAATGAAATTACACTTTATAAATCACTAAGGGGCAGAAGCCAATAACATGTTGCAGCAGCAACTTACAACCCCATTCCAAACCAGCATCAGACCAGATTTTTATTTGATTTTATTTTATTAGTATTTAAAAAAAAAAACATTCATGTTTCTTTTTTTTTTCACAATAAAAACATATATATTGTAATACTAGTTTCCTACATATAGTTTTTTAAACAAGTTTAAGTATACATATTGTGTATACTCGATGCTACAGAGCTCGTTCAGGACCCAATAGGACAATCAAATAGCGTCCTTCCAAGTTCACTTATGCTTATGTTGCTGGTCAATCGCTAAACCAGACAACTTGAAACAACAAAGACTATGGAAAAAGAAGATGAATTCACCTATAACTCTCTGCATTACTTATCTTCTGATTCTGCTTCAATCTCGATGACAGTGAAGAAGAAGGCAAGGGTACAAATTGTTGATGAACGTGAGGATTGAAATTTGGCACGAGGGAGAATATAGAAGGCTGGCTATTATTGGCTAAGGTGGCAGCAGAAGATGAAGTGCTATGATGCATCCCAATTTGTCTGAACTGTGCTATATGAGCTTGCCAAAACAGTTGATGTTGCTGTAGTTGTTGATGTTGCATCTGGCTATTGATTAAGAAATGAGGTTGATGCTGCAGTTGTACCTGCTGACTAGATGCATTGGCTAATTGCTGCATTTGATACTGAGATGGATAAGGGACCGGAGAAAACTTGAATGAAAGAACCCCTTGGTTTGGAGAAAAAGGAGCAAGCATCTTCCCAAGATTTTCAGATTCCTGTTTTTGTGGATCATAACCATGCATATGATTCAGAGCTTCTTCAGGGTTGTTCCTGTTTAACAGAGATATGACCGGAGGATGAACCATGTCACTTCCTGATCCATTAACGGCATTTGATGCAATGTTAAATACTTCATTTTTTGCTTTCAACTGGTTGTCACGTACCATTGGAAGCTTAAATTCCTGTTTTTATTTTTACTGTACATAAAAAGAGGAATTTCACCGCATGATAAAAATTACATTTCTCTTTGTAGTTAAAAAGGGAATTTCACCGCATAATTAGAATTACATTTTTCTTTGTAATTAAAGATGTGAATTTCACTGCATAAAAAAAAAGTTTCATTTTCTATGTAAATGAAATATGAGTTTGCATTATATGTAAAGTTACATTATTTTAAATGTAAATGAAATAGAAATCTCACCCGTATGTAAAATTTGACATTATTTTACATGTAAATTTAGAGTAGAGTTTGCATGTAGATTAAAGATTACTTTTATTATAAAGAAGTAGAATGTACATGGTGAAATAAAATTTACATTTTATTTTATAGGGTAAGATATATAGAAATCCATCGTATGTTAAAATTTACATGTTTATAAATGTAAATAAAAAGGAATTTAACTGTAGGAAGATTTACATTATTTTTTATGAAATAAAAAGAATGGACTTTACATTGTAATTAAAAAGTCAATTTTACATTGTAAAGAAAGAACGGATTTCACATTGTAATTAGAGAATGAAAATTTACATTTCCTTTAATGTAAATATACATGAGTTTCACCGTATGCCCATTTTACATTATTTTTAATGTAAAATTTTTAGTAATTACAACGTAGGATAATTTTGCATTATTTTATAATGTAAATAAAAAGGGGATTTACACTGTAGGAAAATAACATTATTTATAATGTTAATACAAAAGAATGATATCGTAGGAGGAATTGATATTATTTATAATGTTAATAAAAAGAGAATTGACCGTAGGATAAGTTACGTTATTTTATAATGTAATTTAAAGAAATTTAGACCGCATAACATGAATTACATTTATTTATGTAATTTATAAATGAAATTAGACCACACGACATAAATTACATTTATTTATGTAATTTATGAATGAATGAAGCCCGCATAATATAAAATACATTTTTATATGTATTTTATGAATGAATTAAGACCTCATAAAATAAATTACATTTTTATATGTATTTTATGAGTGAATTAACATCGCATGAAATAAAATACATTTGTATATGCATTTTATGAATGAATTAAGACCTCATAAAATAAATTACATTTTTATATGTATTTTATGAGTGAATTAACATCGCATGAAATAAAATACATTTGTATATGCATTTTATGAATGAATTAAGATCGCATGAAATAAATTACATTTTATTATATAATTTATGAATGAAATTAGTCTGCATAAAGTAAATTACATTTTTATATGTAATTTATGAATGAATTTTCATCGTATGAAATAAATTACATATTATTATGTAAATTATGAATGAATTTAACCCACATGAATGAAATTCCATTTTTTTTCTATGAAATGAATGTATGGGTTTACTTTGTAAATAAAGATTACATTTTTATAATGTAAACAAGAAGTAGGATTCACATTGTAAATAAAATTTATACTTTTATATGTAATTAAGAACAATGAATTAGAAATTACATTTTACATGTAAGAAGGAATTGGACGATGAAATATAATTTACATTTTACCGTAAATTAAAGAAATTAAAAGAATCAAAAAGGAAGAATTCATCATTCAAGTATGATTTGCATTTCTCTGTAAATGAAGGGATAAAAGGATAAAGAAGGAAAATATACTTAAGAATAAAGAGTTAACGGGTTACGTTTATATATATATATATAATTAGAATTAAACGAATCGAGCGCGGTATTTCGCGTTTTAAAATTATATCTTTAAATGACAATACAAGAAGATCCGACCGTCGGATTTTCCTGAAACTGAAACCGTTAGGACCGTCTTGGAAAAATCTTTCCAACGATATATAATACGTCAAAATCCAACGGTTAGATTTTGAGATATGTGAAAATCAAAATTGATTGAAATAGCACCAAAATCGACATTCACCTGAATCGTCGTTGATTAACGATTTAATTATTTTTAATTAAATAAAATAGGAAATAATCGTTATAAATTAGAAATAACGATAAGGAAGAGTTTTCAATATATATATATATATATATATATATATATATATATATATACGAAGATTATTTGGAAAGGCAGAGTTAATCTCATTCCAAATAATCAAAACGACGATGAAGATCGAAGTAAGAAGACGACGCATGAGGACCGTAAATCTTCCATCGAATGGACAGCGATCGAGACCCTGAATTGACTTGCTACCAATTCGTGAGTCAAGGTCATTGCCCAGACGTACGTGTTGGTTTCACGGATTTGACTTTCGTTCAGACCCAGAGCATAAGTTTAAATGGATGGTGTGTCTGACATCGTACTTCGTTATATATCATATTGTTGATTTTCTGTTAATATATAAATATTGGTGGTGGAGAATTTATTCTCTACTTAACACCCATTTATGTATTGATGGAGAAGCAATGGTATGGTATGGAGTGACAGTGTGGCATACTAAGATGCAATGATCAAGGTTTCTTGTTGAAAAGCAGGCCTTGTGGGATGATCAAAGCATAGTCTGTTTAGGCATAGCTTTGTGTATGACGTGACTTCACGAGCCTCACACACCGGCGGAGTCTAAAACGGGAGAAGAGAACGCAGGGAGTGCACACGTTTCTTTCTAGCTAGAGTGGTGTCAGGGACCTACCAGCGCTGGCATTTATTCATTGTGGTTGTTGGATTTTTCGAGGCCTCGGATTTATGCGGTCGCCATTGGTCGTATTGTAGGTCCAAAAGGACCGGGAAGCGTATGTTCAGGCATAACTAATCCACAAAAGTAAGTGTGGACCGGCCCTGCAGCTATCCAAGGGTTGGACAGAGTACCAATCCTGGGGCATTGCTAGAGTGTCTCGAATCGGTAAGGATCTCCTCCCTAGCCTTGACTCAGACGGAAATCCAAATTCCAAATACGACCCTACGGTTTTGATTGTATTACTAGTATGGAGATATAGTAGGATGGGGTACTATGTTTCCTAGGATTGATACATTTACTTTGAAATGTTTTTATTATACACTAATAATAATATTAAATTCGTATTTGCCGTATTTAGCATGTTTAATCACCATAAGGGAAAACTCTATCCTCTGGTGTGCGTTGCATTGTGTGATGGGACTTGAGTCTTATGGTGATTCCATTTTTCTAAAAAGCATTGCGATGTTGTACGTTCTGACACTTTAAATTATGCACGACAATCCATTGAGTAAACCCGTTCCGCATTAGCGGCGTGGTCTTTGGATTTGTCATATTATTATTACTAAACTAGTTATGAATTCTCATACCAGTCCCACGACTGACCCGTAGTTTGTTTCACCTTTTTGCAAACTCGGGTGCCCTCTTTTCTACACGGGCAGCCAAGTAAACAGGTTCATTCTTTGCTTGGAGTCTTGTCTTGGAGTTGCTCATTATCTTTGCTTGGATTTGCTTTTGCGGAGAGATGATGACTTGGAGCTTTGAGGACAGCTATCATTTACTTCTATTGCATTTTTCTATCATTTACTTCTATTGCATTTTTCTATCTTTAAGTTCAGTCATTAGACTTGTTTCATTTCGTATTGCTTATTTTGGGAGTTGGAACTTATTTTCATTTCTGCAAACTTGATGTAATAATTTGGATTCTGTGACTGTTGGGATTCTGTGGTTTATGACATTATATTTCAGCTGCTATGATGTTATTATGCTATGGTTTTCCTCTCCTATATTGTATCAGTGATATGTATTGTTATATTTATGTTGTATTCCATATGCTATGGTCATCACACAACAGCCTTTTCAGGGGGAGTATTTAAATCGATGCTACCGATAACAGGTTTTTCCAACACGACATATGGGTACGACACCGTGTTACTTGTAGAGAGCATTGGCATTTGTTCATGGCCTTTGCTCCGCAAACCAAACTGCAAACTATGAGCTTTCCCACGAACATCATACATCAGAGATCCATTTTTGGGGTTGAGAGCTTGCACTTTATGCTCCATAGAATCAATTCCAAACTCTTGTTTCTGAAACGAACAAAAATCCAATTGTGTTGGTTGTGGCATTCTACAGCTCCTGTTTGCTTAGATAAGTTCATCACACTCTTCGGATTTCAGTAGTGATTCAGGTTTTGTAGTTTTCTGAGTAGTATAGTCAACCATATTCCACTTTTCAACGGTATTTTACTCCTTATGTACTGCTTCCAGTGGAGGAAAAGAAGACGAAGGTGCTATTGTTTCTGATTTCTCGCCTAACTTTTTCATTAATGTGGTTATTTGGCTTGGCTGAATTGTCTCCGGTGACGTCACTAGATATTGATATAAAAAACTCAGCAATTTCTTTCTCATCATCGTTGAATTCTTCAGTCCTGTTCTGGAGCAATTTAGTTCCTTGAAAATCAAATGCTGATTCCGTTTTGAATCAGAAGAGGGAGGCTGCGTCCATTGGTACTTCCGTCTAGTACGAACTGACCGAAGTTTCTTCAGCACGAAAGGCGGGTCTCCTAAAACAAGTTCATCCAACACCTTTTCTTATACTTTGACTCTCTTTCCGATGTTGATGCCAACGGAATTCACTGTTGAACGAAGAGCATAATCATTATCTTGTTCGTTTGTACCGTTGCAGTTGTTATCCATATCTAACTTTATTGTCGATTATCTCTAAAATTCTCAGCTACAAGCGTCTACTCACTGATGACTGATATTTCAAATTTCAAGGAAAACTGGTATCCTCTCTCTCATAGAAACTCTTTTTCTTTCTACAATTTTTTTTTCTTCACTTAAACAATCAGAAATAGTGAATAAAATAACAAAAAGAGAGTGAAATGAATTCGCCAAAAAAATAGCTTCTAGCATCAGACAGGATTAAAGTCAAAGCCATTACCTTAAAACTAATTAGCACCGAATCACCTTACATAGAGAAAACATAACATATTTTAAAAGTTACCATATAAGATTCTCTCAAGGCAAAAGGCTGTAGGAATCAGCAAAACAATGCTTCAAGTCAGATTGCCTATGTTATCAAAGCCCTCGCCTAGGCTCCAAAAAGCCCTAGACCCCAGTCTGGGGCTTTTTTATCTTTAAAGGCGCCTATGATGCATGAGGCGCCAAAAAGGCCCCAAAGGCGCCAAGGCGCTCGCCTTGTGAAGCACCAAAAAAGCCCCAAAGGCGCTCGCCTTGTGAAGCGCCAAAAAAGCGCTTTTTTGCAACATTTGAGTAGAAATTGAAAATTTCAGCATTTGGCTCAATAGGAGCCCAAAATCCAACATGCCAAGAAAATTATGCTTGTTTGATTGTTGATTTAGAACGTATTCTATAAAAAAAAGGCTGTTTTCTTTCGTCAACTAGTAGAAAAGAAAAACCATAAATTTCTTTCGTCGATTCATCCGAAAAAAAGTCTAGTTCATGGAAGGTTAAAACTCTGTTTAAGACTTTACGTAATGTTGCTTTTAATTTCTATATTTTAAGTATTTTATTGTTTGTAAACTTGAGTTGAATGACTTTGCACGTTCTTAGTTTGATTTATGTTAATCGTATGGTGTTTTTTACTTCTAATAATGCTTTTATATGCCCTTTCCAAAATAAAATTTGTGTTTTATTGCATTTTCTAAATCAAGGTTTGAAAACTCGATTTCGGTTTCGGTCATTTGAAAATTTACGAATTTCGGTCAGTTTCGCCGATTTCGGCGGTTTCGGTTTTTGTTTCGGTTTCGGTTCAGAAATCAAACTTTCAGCATATGTATTAGTATTCAGGCCCATACCAATTCTTAGCAGTTAAAAAATAACCCAAAGCCCATCCCCAAGTCAAGCCCATACAAATAATAACCCTAATTAGCAACCAGCAGCCACATCACGCAGCCAAATTACAGGAAAAAAAAAGCCAAATACGAAGCGGGAAAGGGCAGAAAGAAAAAAAAAAACTTCCGCTTCTTCTTCTTCTTCTTCTGAATTCGCGATTTCTTTTTTTACTGCTGCTCGATTTAGGGTTTTCCTTTTTCAAGTAATCTATGTTTTGTATTTTTTCTTCCGTTTCTTCTTCTTCTGAATTCGCGATTTCTTTTTTTACTGCTGCTCGATTTAGGGTTTTCCTTTTTCAAGTAATCTATGTTTTGTGTTTTTTCTTCCGTTTCTTCTTCTTCTTCTGAATTCGTGATTTCTTTTTTTACTGCTGCTCAATTTAGGGTTTTTTTTTTTTTTAAAGCTTGTAGACCGGAATGAGATTTTGCTAGTGTTCCGTCTCGGTGAGTGTCAGGACCGAGACGAGTTGGACGAGATCTCGCTGTTTCGGACGAAATTTCAAACTATGTTCTAAATGCAGTTTTTTAGCCGAAAACTGAAAAAATATGCCATTCAAGGAGCCCAAAAAAGCTCTAGGCGCAAAAACGCCCTGGGCGAGGACCTGGGACTTTTTTGCCTTGACAACTGTGGATTGTACAAGAGCAGCAAAGACACCCATAAGCCTAGCGTGGTGCAGAAAATTTCCTCTATTGCAAAGCAATCTCCTAGGAGATGAAGGCTGGCACAGTGTATCGCACAACAACAAATTATAATCGGACCATAAATCAATTAAATCGAGCTTCTTCTATTTCAGGTTTTCAACAAATTGCATATTAACAAACTATGAAATCAATGATATAAGTTCTTCACTGGTCAAGACTTACGTTTGAACTACTAGTCAGCTAAGCAGTAAACAACGTTCTAGGTCCATGCAACGATGGTATCTGAAGTATTATTCAGCTTCCTCTTTGCGTTCTGAAACTATAATTATAACTACAGCAAATAAATCCTATTAGCATACTGTTATTATTTATCGATTATGCTACATACACACACACACATACATTTATACATATATCATATTATTATTTTATCTCACATGAATCAAAAAATAAATAAATGAAACTATTTGGAACATGTTATATTTCACAGTTACTCTTGTACAACCCTACGCTTATCTGCCATATCATATTTTGGTTAAGACATAATTAATAGTCTAATAAGGAATAACAGGTTGAGAAAATTACCAGTCCGATGCACTGCCCAACCCAAAGGCAGTGATTATCAAATCGCTTCACACAATTACTGCCAATAAAACAATGAGAACAGCGCGGCAGTCAATACAGCTAGTGCTCCTCTATACCCACCAACAGCAAGCAGCTTCGTCGTTCCCACTTCTTGTGCCATTTGAAATGCAACTTCATCACTGTAGACACTCTTTTCACCCCGACCACCTGCCACAAACTCTATTTTTAGTGCAGAGACAAAATATAAAGACAAAATAAACAAATACTATGGGAAAACAAATGTATGAAATACTAATATATGTATGTAATTCTTTCTGAAGTGAACAATGATATTGTATAATCAATTAGTATTTACATATTTTATTGGTCTTTTTTAAGTAGATGAAAACAAAATTAAGTCAAATGAATTGAGACAAAGAAATAGAAAAATGGAAAACAAGTAAATAAGTTAAAAATAACAAAGTTATCTTAAAAATAATTGGATAATATACAAACACAGTGTTGCTAGATTTTATAGAAAAATATAAAATAGATTCAAATGAATAAAAAAAAAATCACAAATAGTGGTTGGATTTCCCTTTCTATTCATATGTCCTTTTGTCCATAGCAATGCTCTCGTTATTTCTTGATCAGGATTTTCCTTATGCATACTTGTATATATAGGCAGAGATACACCAAATGTTACTAAAATTTAGACAATATATAGCACACAAAAATATCATAATGGTATAGTTGGTAAAAAAGAAAATTAACCAGTTTTTGCTCTAAACGTGCATATCCTAACCGACTCATCGTGCGTGGATGAGTATGCTTTTGTCGTACTTGCTTCATTATAATGTTTTTAATCTATGTTAAAATATACAATAGAGATTTCTAAGAGAAGAGTACATATGAATTAATCGTCAGTACAAAGTTTAAAGCAAATAATACTAAACAAGAAGCATGTGTAACAGAAATAACAATGAGCACTATGCTAGTTGTAGCATAGTTGTATAATTAATTAGACGCTGAAAGAACATATGAAACGAAATATTAAAATGTGTATATATTCTAAAATTTTGAAATACTACATATATCATGGAAGGCGACATTTTTGAAATACTGCATATATCATGCAAGGCAGTTGTTTATTCTTTGGTAACTTTGGTGTAATGTTAGAGATCTAGTATCGAACTAGAAACATTAAAGATAATAATACAACTTACTCGGAATTTCACAGAAGTCCTTTTTTGTATAAATTCACTCCATTGTTTGTCCGTCAGGTTCTCAGGCTTCAACCCAGCAATTTTTTCCAACTTTTTTTTTTTTTTTTTTTTTTTTTTTTGCTTCTTCCAACTTCAATGGTTTTTCTACAGCAGTGCCTACTAGACATCTGTACCCTCTTAAGGAGCTTGCCATCTTTTTAATAACATATTTCTTATGTGTGTCATCTAGATTGTACCGCAGCTGGAAAAAAATTGTTTCTAAAATTAAAAAACTGAATAAATTTCATACTTAAATTTGAAGTATCTAGTGGCAATATTACCAATACAAGCATCCAAAGGTTCTCCTTTTCGGTGCTGTCAACATCTCTCCAACCATAAAAAATTATTGAAATTTTATTACGGACTAAAGCACCTATTAAAGATGCTAAAGCAATAGAAGCATCGTTTATAGGCCGCCCTCTCTCGTTAACAACTACGTCTATCTTCATATTTGGATCATTTCGTATCCCAAGTTCTTTCAACTGTGTCATACCTTGTTTCTTTCTTTTTGGTTTAAGAGGATTGCCACTGTTATTACTAGAGCTATCCTCTTTAAGTCGAACATTTGCAAGGCAATGCGATTCATGCGGATGCGAAGGAATAGTAGGTGGTGAAGAGTGTGGTGGAGACGAAGGGTGTGGTGGAGATGGAGGAGGTACATGAGTAGACGATGGTTCAGATGAAGAGTGTGGTGGAGAAGAAGGAGGAGGTACATGTGTAGACGATGGTTGATATCTTTTTGAACATTTCCCATACTTTCAGATTTCTAAAATTTAATAATATAAATTTTCAGTGTTATGTTTGATAGCATGTTTAATTAATAGAAAGCAACAAAAGCAAACATTATGGAAAATAATTATAATTTTAGCAAATAGTATCGAAAAGTAATCTGAATTAAGTCGTTTAACTTGAAAAAAGATGACCATTGCACATTCATTTAACAAAATGTTCCAAAAATTTACTTATATTATCGATCGTTATACGAGGTCAATGACAGAAATCAGTAATACATGACTCAGAAATGATTATAGTACTTTAAAACGTCTACATCAAATACCTTTGAACAACATGATGGTATATTTTTATAATATGTCTACATCCTATTTTATAACAAAAATTGCCCTCTGCTATATCAATTATACTCTGTAAGTTATTGGTGCAAGAAAAATAAATACTGGTTTCATGAAAAAGTAGTAGTAGTTTAAATTTATTTCATGTTACAAAATATACACAATATGCACATGAGAAACCCAACTGCATCATAAAATAGAAGCATATGGTGAGTCAGTTTTGGAATTCTAACAAGGGCTTAGGTCCCTATTAGTCTCATGTAGATCTACCATCGACATAAACATCAAATATTTTCGTAAAATAAGAATTTTACCACTAAGATTGAAGCCTATAGACTAAGTTTGATCCTACTCCATATGTATCATTCAACCTGCGCAAAATATCAAGAAAATGAATGCTATAACTATAAATTAAAGATTTGCAGTAATAGATATCCAAAAATAAAGCTAAATAATTCAATAGTTCAGGAAGTTAACAAACTTCAAAAGAGAAAGATGAAGAGACCTTGATTTTTCTTTCGTATTGACTAAAACCTACTTACCGAACTTGAAAAATAAAGCTATTGAGCTTACGGTTCTCTGAGGTTGCCCAACTCTTATACAGCTTACTGCCGCGAATCTTGAAGTAGTGCGGAGATGACGTGGTGATCGAACTTTTGAGGGAGGAAAAAATTACTCTCCCGCGCGACGAGTTATATACGGGGTAGTGGAAAAGGGAAAAGGAGGTAAAGGCGGTAGGGTTTTCCATTATTACCGCCATTGAGGGAAAAATGATAAGACCGACTTATAATAGCCCCCTTTATTCTTACGCAGTGCGTTATTCATAAACAGTCGTTTGACAAGGTAAAGTGCAATAGTGCATTGACAATTAATTAAACTTAGATATTTGATTAAAAAATTATCTGTTAAAATTGGTGACCAACTAAACAATTAAACATATGAACCGACGCTATATTTCTCCCGAATAAAAGGGCAATTTTTATGTATCAAAGTTGAAAAGATTAATTTTTGAATGATTATTTATATACTCGTTTTTTCGGCGTAGATGACTGTTTGTTTTGAATATTTGAAAACATAATAAAAAATGATCAAATGATTTTATTTTCGAGCAGAAATTAGTTGATTGCATTACAAATAATATGTGTAAGTCATTTAGTAAGGAAAAGAGTTATTACTAGCCTTTTGATTAGGCCGTTACTCATTCAACTTTGACATCTGGATCATTCATGGCTCGAGCACGGATTCGTATGAGTTTGAACTAAACATCGGAATCGACATTCGCTTGGGAATCAGAAAATGACTCAACTCGGATTGATCGCCTCCGGATATCATCCAATCACTAAGAGATAGCCCGATCGGCTCGCTGAATCATTCCATATTCCTTCGATTGATTGCGTGTGGGATCATATTGAAGGCCTAAGCATGATTGACAAACGCTGATTACCTAGAAATCAAGAATCGGACCGATTTGGCACTTGCCCGATAATTTGGTAAGTCCAGATTGATGCTCCTAGAAAATGATGATCGGCACGACTTGATCACTCAAAGCTGATGGACCGTTACGTGGAAATCATCTCAGAAATTTGGTCCAATTGCGTTGGAAATAATGATAGGTGAAATTCAAAAAAATAGCCCGATCACCCACAAATAGATGATCGACATGACATTGATCACTCAAAAATACGATATCGGGTCATAGATGAACTCACCCAATCACGTCGAGGACTCGGATCAACTTTTGGATAAAAGTAATTAATCACCTCAGAAATAGCTGATCCTAAATATTAACATCCTAAAATTTAATTTAAAACCATTATAAATTCAAATATTATATTACATTAAATTTAAAATTTTAAATGGTTGAAACTTATGAGATGTTATAAGTTGACTCAAAAGGTCAGATAATAAAGTAATGATGATCCTTTGCAAAAAATTGTAATAACCATTAAATTTATTAAGTTTGATGCACTTTATAATACCAATTTTTTTATTAAATATAAAATATTTTGCAATATCAATAAAACACTTTGTGTTACAAAAATTACAACATCGATTCAACATTGTTAACAATACTGTTTTTATAATGTTAATAGTCTGTTGTCACTATTAATATGATTAACAATACAATATAAAAATTATAAAACATACTGATGACAATGTTAATAATGTATTATTGAAATATAAGAAATAATAATACCAACCAAAAGTTATTAAATATAGTGTTGTTAGCAACTTAAAATAAACGTTGTTCTAAATGTGAATTGTGTTAACACTACGTAGATGTTATAAAATAAAATAATTAACCTAATCTAAAAAATAAATATTGTTGAAAACTATAAATTTACAATATTAAACAAATGTTGTTAATTTCCGTATTCCAATAACATGGGAAATAAGTTATAAAACAAAAAATATAATACAACGTAAAAGAGTCATTGTCAAAAATTACTTTCTACAATGGTTTAAACAAACATTGTAGAATTTTTTTATTTACAACTTTTGTACGTTTTTCAGAAGAATATATTACAACGTTTTTCTTAACAAATATTGCGAAATATCTACCTTTTTTACAACACTTTGATGAATTGTTGCAGAACCAGTGTTGTAAAATGGTATTATTGTTGTAGCGTAAATTTATGCGTAGAATTTATGCTCTTTCTACGCAAAACATTTGTTGTCCATTCTCAAAGGGTAGTTAATTCTTAGCTTAATACTTTTACTCACTTTACAGCATTATTTTTCAGTTTGTAAAATACAAAATTAAGGGTTAAAGTATACATGGTTTAAGCATTGTTCAAAAAACTTGTAACTGTACAAATTTGAAAATCAAGATAAAACGTCACCTTAGCAGGTTTTAAATTTAATTAAGAAATTTGAAACATAGTTAAGTTTTTAAAACTGACATTTTCAAAAATAAGATAACCATAACTGACTTTCCCATGGATAGAATATTGTAGTAACAATTAATCCTTAAACATTCTCATAATTTTGGATACATCCAAGCTGCATGTAAACCCAATCAAAAACAACTAAACAACAATGAAAATGTTAATGGTTGAAAAAAAAGACTATTTATAGAAAAATAAATATGAAGCACGCTAAATGTCAAATAGTATGTGAAATATTCTATTAATAAAACTTACTAATTACCTTTTAATATTATTTTCATTAATAAAATGAATTCTAACTAATGATGTCCCGTAAATGTTTGGGGTATTTTATTGTCAATGTTGCGGTAACACTGCGACAATGAAAACCTGCAAAGCTAGCATTTTTTATCAGCTGTAAATGAAAAGCACCAATATTGTCATTATCAAGAAGGTAGCAAATTTGCTAAGGTTCGATTGAATGGTAATATCTTATCAAGTATGAATGGTTTAGCATATAACTACAGTTAACGGGCAATGCATAAATGTTTGCTTTAGAAATAGCAAATTTCCATGCATTTTTTTCAAATGGTTGAGATAAATCATATAAATATGCGGTCCCAAACTTGCATAAACAGTGCAAATAAACTTGCATGGAGCTAAACTTAAAGTGATCACAAATTTAAAACAGTGCAAAGAAAGCAATGCATGTTAAAAAAAACATAGAACTAAATTTGCAGGCAAAGCATTTAACAAACTTGCATACAAGCACTCATTTACAGAGGTGCTAAATAACATACTTTGGCCTCTTTAACTGATAGTGTTAGAGAATCACCAAAAATATGTAACAGATTAGGTTTGAATTTATTATTTGTCCTTCTCTGTTTATGTTGTTAACTCACTCAAAAATATGCAGTCAATGACGAAGTGCCTAAAGTGTTCATGTTAAAGAGAATCTTTCAACTTAGTACATGTTTTTTATGTATTTCTCTTTAAATATGTACATGTTAAAGAGATTCAAATCAAGAAAGATATTATAGCAGCATGTCAAAAATAAAACATACATGGTAGCAGTTTAAAGCTTTTTTTACCAAATTTAGCGCTTTCCAAAAATATCAACGAATCTTCCTCTATTTTGAGCCTTCTCGAGAGTTTCTACCCTTCTGACAAGATCGGCAAAGTTCTGCTTCATTTTTTCATTAAATTTGTTTTGCTCGGCAAATTTGTGGTCCAGCTCCTCAAATTTGCGTTCCGTCGCCTGACGCACATCTTAATGTTTCATATGCCCTTCTTCGCTAGAACTGTATAGCCTCTAATACAAAATAAAGTACACATTATTGAAACACAAGATATTCAGCTGAACAAGTAAACACGGGTATACCTCAAGCTCATTTTTATATAACTCAACTTTTCCGATTACTTCAGCCTGCCATTCGTGGGTCTGGTACCAACACACAGCGCCTCCGACCTAAATAAAGCAAAACATAATCAGTATACCAAAATAGGAATAATTATTTTAAAGAGTATTATCTAGATTACCAATGCAACAGTTGTCCCGCAAATGAGTTTAGATAATCTCGGAATGACTTCCGCTTCAATAACAGCTGCAGGTCTAATAGCTTCGTGTGGAAGGCATTCCGAGATTATCTAAACTCATTTGCGGGACAACTGTCGCATTGGTAATATAGATAATACTCTTTAAAATAATTATTCCTATTTTGGTATACTGATTATGTTTTGCTTTATTTAGGTCGGAGGCGCTGTGTGTTGGTACCAGACCCACGAATGACAGGCTGAAGTAATCGGAAAAGTTGAGTTATATAAAAATGAGCTTGAGGTATACCCGTGTTTACTTGTTCAGCTGAATATCTTGTGCTTCAATAATGTGTACTTTATTTTGTATTAGAGGCTATACAGTTCTAGCGAAAAAAGGCATAGGAAACATGAAGATGTGCGTCAGGCGACGGAACGCAAATTTGAGGAGCTGGACCACAAATTTGCTGAGCAGAACAAACTTAATGAAAAAATGAACCAGATCTTTGCCGATCTTGTCAGAAGGGTAGAAACTCTCGAGAAGGCTCAGAATGGAGGAAGATTCCTTGATATTTTTGGAAAGCGCTAAATTTGGTAAAAAAGCTTCAAACTGCTACCATGTATGTTCTATTTTTGACATGCTGCTATAATATCTTCCTTGATTTGAATCTCTTTAACATGTACATATTTAAAGAGAAATACTTAAAAAAAACATGTGCTAAGTTGAAAGATTCTCATTAACATGAACACTTTAGGCACTTCGTCATTGACTGCATATTTTTGAGTAAGTTAACATAAAATGAAGGACAAATAATAAATTCAAACCCAATCTGTTACATATTTTTGGTGATTCTCTACCACTATCAGTTAAAGAGGCCAAAATTTGTTATTTAGCACCTCTGTAAGTGAGTGCTTGTATGTAAGTTTGTTAAATGCTTTACCTGCAAATTTAGTTCCATGTATTTTTTTTTTTTTAACATGCATTGCTTTCACTGTTTTAAGTTTGGGACCACGTTAAGTTTAGCTCCATTCAAGTTTATTTGCACTGTTTATGCAAGTTTGGGACCGCATATTTATATGACTTATCTCAACAATTTGAAAAAAAAACATGGAAATTTGCTATTTCTAAAGCAAACATTTATGCATTGTCCATTAACTGTAGTTATATGCTAAACCATTCATACTTGATAAGATATTACCATCCAATCGAACCTTAGCAAATTTGCTACCTTCTTGATAATGACAATGTCGGTGCTTTTCATTTACAACTGATAAAAAATGCTAGTTTTGCAGGTTTTCATTGTCGCAGTGTTACCGCAACATTGACAACAAAATACCCCAAACATTTACGGGACATCATTAGTTAAAATTCATTTTATTAATGAAAATAATATTAAAAAGTATTTAGTAAGTTTTATTAATAGAATATTTCACATATTATTTGGCATTTAGCGTGCTTCATATTTATTTTTCTATAAATATTCTTTTTTTTTTCAACCATTAGTATTTAGTATTTTCATGTTGTTTAGTTGTTTTTGATTGGGTTTACATGCAGCTCGGATGTATCCAAAATTATGAATGTTTAAGGATTAATTGTTACTACAATATTCTATCCATAGGAAAGTCAGTTATGGTTATCTTATTTTTGAAAATGTCAGTTTTAAAAACTTAACTATGTTTCAAATTTCTTAATTAAATTTAAAACCTGCTAAGGTGACGTTTTATCTTGATTTTCAAATTTATACAATTTGTACAGTGTACAGGTTTTTTGAACAATGTTTAAGCCATGCATACTTTAACCCTTAATTTTGTATTTTACAAACTGAAAAATAATGCTGTAAAGTGAGTAAAAGTATTAAGCAAAGAATTAACTACCCTTTGAGAATGGACAGCAAATGTTTTGCGTAGAAAGAGCATAAATTTAGGGGGCACTAAAAAATTGATATTAGCAATGAACTGGCAGAAAAAGAAGTGTAAAATCTAGATTATTTCTTAGACAGTTTTGTGTTGGTTGGGTAAGATGGTAATTTTTATGATAAGAATCAAAATGCCTTGGCCTTTTAATCTGCCCATGATTTTTTTGACCAGCCATAGCGTAACATAACTTGATTTGCATTACACCACCATCTATAATGATATAACTGATGCAAAATTTTGTTTTCCACCGATATATAACTGAGTTTTGAAGATTATATATAAATACAAACCACAAATGCTTATTGCTTCCTAAACTGACTTTGTTTCGAATTTCAAGTTTACGGCTTAATTCCTAATTTGCTTTGATTGTATTTAGATCTTCGTTTTTTTGGTCCACTGGATTCAAAATCTTTCTTGGCCTTTTATGTACGAAGTTTGTCCCTACTAATGATTTTGATGGATGAAACGTACGCTATGACCAAATGTCAAACCTCGGGGGAGCAACTATAATAACCTTAAGGCTAACACTTAATGATTTCCCTCACACTTATGTCATACTTCGTGTTCCTCACCCATTATATATATATATATATATATATATATATATATATATATATATATATATCGCTAACACATCTTGCTTATATGCAAGCTTTCTCTTAATCCTAATGTTTTTCCATTAGGTTGATTTCTAAATTCTTTTCTTCTTTTCCAAAAAACTATATGAAATAATTTTTTCTCAATTATTGCTATTTCTTGAGATATTTACTAAATTTGTTGCTTATTGGATTTAAAGAGCCCAAAAAATTGGATTACTAAGCAATTTTTTTTCGCTGTCTGATATCATTTTCTCAGTTGTTTACTCTAATAACATATTTTAACTATTTTTTCGAAAGACAAGCTGTTATTCATTCTCTTTGATTGAAATTATTGCATTTAACTTATTCAACAAATAATCCTCAGTTAAGATTTCAATAAGTAGAAGAGTTATATATGCAATCAATTGTTCAGTTAATAATGTTGCATTCATGGTTATTAAGTCACAAAGAAAATTTAATGTTAGAAATGATGATAAATTAAGAATTGCATCAAGTAGTATAAGTTTTTAAGAAGTGAAGTTAGGAGGAATAAATGGTGGCTTAACAGCTGTTTTTAGCTATTAAAGGATAAATGATAACTTAACCGCTCTGCTTGAATTCCTTTTGCTCTTTTTTAATACTAAATTCAGCATTATATAGGATTACAGGTTGGAATTCCACCAGTCGTCCTTTTATGATCGTTTATTGAACATAGTGGCATAAGTGTGTAAGAGTTAGAAGGGAGATAACACTAACATGTGTTTTGGGACTTCAAGACATCTGATGTAATATAATTAGTTGGTAATAGAAATAACGCAAATGGTGTATCATCATTATGTGTTGTAGTAACATCTTCAATTCGGTGTTTTGAATACACTAATGGTGTACAGGTTGTTTGGAAAAGTGCTATAACAAGTAGAGGCATGACCCCATGATTATATTTTTCAAAAAAAAATAGTTTTTATTGTAAAAAAAATCATGGAAAATTCACTAATTACGTTCTTAGTTGACATGGAAAGTATTTAAACATTTAATTTAGTCCAGTAATATACCAATAAAAGTATATTAGTTTTCCGCAAATTATATGCATGTATGGATTATTCTATCTCAACTTATTTTGCATTTTTATTGCATTCATATGCGTACCATAATGACTATAATAAAATAGTTGTGTTTGCTCAGAAATACGAAGGATAACAGCTTACGTTTATTTTTCTCTGTCATGCAACAACCCAAGAAAGAGCATGAATTATGTGTCATTGGTCTTTCAAAATTTATCAAGGTGTCTTAATTAATACATGTTGCACCATAAATTAAACTTCTAAAGTTGAAACAACACACAATCCAAGATCCACATGATACACAGTATATTTCCATAATACAATATTATGAGAAAACTAAGTTGAGACAGATTTTTAACTGTTACACTAGGTAACAATTACTATATGTCAGCTAATGATTTCGGTTTAGAAAAATATAAACTCAAGTTATCTAGACTTTCATGCTGAAGATAACTGTTCAAACTGAACACATCAACATTGCCTCCAGAGGTGCACTTACCATCCGCTAAGCAGAAGAAAGATATAAGTTAGAATACTAATGCATTTCTTGATGTTTGTCCTCACATACACGTCGTACATAGCATTTTGACCCCATTACATACTAAAACTGGCACTTCTTGGTTCTTGGTTAACGGTAAGTTTCTTTCAATTTTACTGTTTTCCTATTAGGTTTATTTCTAAATTCTTTTCTTCCCCGCAAACTAACTGTATGCATTTGAATAAATTTTTCTTAGTTATTAATGAGATAACACAATGAATTCACATATGATGCTCTAGCCTGCAGACCATTATCTGTTGTAAACACGCAATATTAAAATATCAATCACTATCAAACTTGCAATCTAATTGCCATATTTCATGTGCAAACGGTATGCTTATAAAATTCATTTTTTTCTTTGTAAACTTATTTCATGTCTGTTGTACATCAATTTATGGTGTTCGAGAATATGATGTCATATTACAATACTCAGTGTACATATATCTAATATGCCATCCATCATACAATTGTCCTGATCACCCAATGTTTCCGTGATAGAGCCTATATGACGCAATTAACATTTTCTCTTGAAATTATTTGCAGCAACTGGTCTACGGTACGAAACTGAGTGAAGAGTTTGGAGTTGATGTTATTGGCTTGCTTTATATATGTTGGGAGAATTATCCATATAGCTGCTACATTTTTGCCTAAGTTCCATATGAACAATTCAAAATTTTACATTTCTGAATTCAGCCATCTTTGCTTTGCTTTAACACATCTATATGCTTTGTTGGATTAAAAGTTGACCTTTGACCTGTTTGTAACAAAGACATTTCCAGTTGCTCAATAGATTCTGAGACATCGTTTCATTCTTTTTGCATGTTCCAGTGATTGATAACACCTAATATGTTCTCATTTTTTACCCTCCTTTTCTCAATAGTGTGTGTACAAACCAACAAACGTGATTCCTGCCTGCTGGATTTTTTTGAAACTCTTGAATGTTTATAAATCTGATTGATATTTACAAGATTTACGGCTTTGGTATCTCAAGTGCTTATTGACCACGGCATTGAAATCGATGTTCGATGTTACTGCAGGCTGTAATAAAATTTACTGCAATTTACTAGAAATTATTGTGTTCCTAAATATAAAGAAATGCATAGTATAAAATTCTTTTTGGACAAACAGATCATTGAATATGGATTCTTCGTCACTTCCATGTTTGCCTATAACAATTTTGGCTGTAGCCTGTGTGCAAAGCGTAGTTTATGAATAAAAGGTAAATACATCAATAGTGCTATGCAATGCATCACTCACTGTACTTCAGGAACCAAAAGATTTGATTCTTTTATGTATGCAAGATTTATGTTCATAAGTTCATAATTCTCATAAGTCCACAAAGACAAGTATTTTGGCTTTATATGATCATTTGGCTGTCTATCTTGCACCAACGATGCGTGTAATTTGGGGGGTTTGTTTTTTTTTTTTTGGGGGGGGGGGGGGGGTGACAGATAGAGAGCTTGATTAGGGGTTGTGGGTTTAGAATTTTCATTTACGTGTGTGCGTGTGAGCTTGATTAGGGGTTATGGCTTTAAAACTTTCATTTAAGTGTTTCAGGAGAAATGAAAGCTTCATGATCTACATGTTAATAAATAATCATCAGAATTCAAGTTAGATATTTTAATTGCTGAATGTTTTTTTCAGCGAGAGTTCATACAATTCAACGGCAAAGTATCCAATTGCTTGATGGGGAAGGATGAATGGAGATTGCGTAACTTACAGTATAATAGGTTCAATTTTTAGCATGTTATTTGTACTTTAGTTGTATTGATGAGTTTTACGTCTTCAATAGGAAAACAGTTGCATACTTTGCCAAAAAGCTTTGCAGCTAGAAGGATTCAAGAGAAACAAGGATATATAAGAAAGCAAGAAGCATGACACAACTGCTTTTCCTAAAATACACATCAGGAGATAAACTGGTGACATAATTTATGATAGGAAAGAAGTTCAAAACAGTACAGCTCATTCGGATTCAACCACTTATGTGCACACACTACGATTGAAGGGATTAAATGTCTTTTTTTTATTGCTTATTAATTTCAATTACCGTGATTTGGTTGTCTCATATGTTAGTCTAATTACATAACGGTTGTTTACATTCCACTTGCTGACACTTATGAGTTGTATGCTTTTATAAATGCTCACCATATTTTTTAGCTCTATGGACTCCGGTTTGGTTTTTTCAAATAATGTCAACAAATAAATGGTTGTCATCCATTTGAATAAATCCAAAATCATTGGAATTTAGGCATTATGTCTCAACGATAGATGATGCGTAGTATGCAAGCAATTTATGTCCATTAGATTTTTCTTCCCACTGAAATTTTTTAAGGTATTACATAAAATATGAATTTCGGTAAAAAAAAATGAATTCACTATACAATAGTTGACTTTGATTGCCGATACGTAATTACAACATAAAAATTTTGAAGTTTATTGCACAACAAATTTTCCATTATTTACATTAGGAATCTATTTTATATTGCGATTTTACTTATAAAAATTACATTATTCAACGATGCAAACATGCCCGTGTGCGAAGCACGGGTTCACACTTGTAGATATAGAAATATGAACCAAGCATACTCAAATGTCATTCAGTTTTTTTTTTTTTTTTTAACAACCTTTACATTGTGCCATTTTTTCTATTTAATTTAAATGTTTAGCTACACGTCGTTGTAGATTTGCATTTGCAAATCACGTGGAGTGGAAACGTAGTCTCGTTGAAATATACATTGTTCGTACGATTCTCGTGCACCGTTACAGAAACTCCAAAACATCTAATTACTAATCTGAATGCTGAATTGATGAAAAATCACTCACCCAACAGACGTGATTCCCATGAAAATTCAGGGCAAATTTAGTATTCTGAATTGGCCTGAGTGTTAAATTAATCGACATCTACTGTAGGGCGCTGAATTAATCGGCACCTACTTCTTGGGCGCTGATTTAATCTGGGGCTGTTATGGTAACGGTTACCGATATCATTTGACAAATACCGCTACGGTATCATTTTTACTGGTAAACAAAAATTGCTTATCGTTACCGATCGACTGGTATACCCAAGGTATACCGATAATCAGGTAATCGTTGCACTGGTAATGGTAAATTATCGTTTTTCATCAAAATTTGTACCTTGACATTTTTTTTTTACACAATACATGTTAAGTATACAATATATGCAGTGTTGATTAATAAAAAATATAAATGAAAAAGAAAAGAAGTGTAGTTTCAATTATTTTATATGATCATTGAACTAAATTTAATTATTTGTTTGATTCTAAATGCACGTAATAAAACATATTTGATAAATATACACATGTTTTAAATTAACGAGCAAAATTACCATTATCGCTGGTATTGAAGAAACATTACCGATAATTTATCATAAAAAATGGTAATTTTACCGTTACCATACCATTTAAATTGGTATACCGATTTCAATCTAAAATAAATATCGATCAACTGCTAAATGCTAATGTGCTAATGGTAAATTTAATGTTACCATAACAAGCTGATTTAATCAGCAAGCCCAAGTCCAAGTCTGTGTCTATCCCCACACGCACGCTTTACGCATGACCTGTTGTCTTGAACTTTTAATTTTCAACTTCTCTCGTTCTTCACTCGACGGAATCTTCTCGAAGCCCTAGCCATGAATCGAGCACAATTGCTTCTTCTTGCGTTTCCGATCATCCTGTTCTGCTAAGATTTAGTAACACTCTTCTCAACTGGACCTACTGTAAAGGCCACAATTTCAGCGCCACCCTCTCCTCATTACGGACCTACAACTCAGCCGCTTCACTGGCCAATCGATTTCTAAGCTAGTCAGGTTTTCAATTTTATTTTTTATGTGGAAAGCAATATTTTCATAATCTTACTGTTGATATGATGTCTGATTTTCAGCAGAGATTTTAATTGTTTTTTAAATAGCTTAACTATATTTATTTTGACTATGGAAACTGATTTCGAATGTGAATTTATAGACCCGGTGAACGGTTACTTCTCAAATGATGAAGTGGACGAAGAAATCGTTTAAAAAATTGTATCATATGTGCTGAAATATAATATTTTGAATTCCTGCTCCCTCCGCAAAGTAGGATGTCATCACATTAGTTGAGAAAGTAAAGAAAAACCGACTGTTGTGAATATAGGTAGGGCACGGTCTAATTTCATTTGTCTTTACTCCCTATTTTCTTGGTATATCAGAAACGTTTGTTGGGTCTTGCAATTTTATATTGATTGTCCTTTATAGATGTAAACCATATTTATGTTAATGATTTTTGCAGAACACCCCACTAGAAGGACATGTTTGTGGCACCACCTTGGAAATCAAGTTCTGCACTTCATGCTCATATACAGGGCCGGTCCTAGGATATTTGGTGCCTAAAGCCAATCAAAAAGCCAATGCCCTTTAAACTAACTAAAAATATATCATTAACTAAACAATGAACTTAATTTATGTTAACGAATAATGAGAAGAGGGGGAAAAAAGAAATAACTTTATTTACTCCATAGCTAGAAGTTCGCAAGGACCAATTTTGGTTTCTGTCAGCCTATCTCAATCTTTTTAACCAAAATTTTGAAACCAATAATTATTGCTCTATGATTTACTGATGCTTAAGCTAAAAAGGATCACGTACATAGACTATTCTTCAAAACAATTGTGTGAGTTCCCATTAACCTTTGTTGAAAATTACAGATGAATACCAGAGTTTATACTGAAATTTTTATTCCAAACTTCTCAATCTCGGCTGCTCGTTACAACTACGTTTGGCAGTGAAACATGGATGATGAATATTATGGATTAATGTAACATACTGAGACCGCAAAAGCATTTTTAGCACAATTAGGAATAACTGAACTTGGGAATACACATACTTCGAGAATAAGGATTCAACTGATAACAAGCTAGTATATACAGCTAAAATATTTCAGATTTACCTTTTTACGATTCATTTCTACCATAACCGCAAGTAAAGAAATTTGATTCAACCACAGCCACAATCCCAATTTTCAACAACAGCTGATGTCGAATTTCTGCTCTATCTCTGTATGCCCTAGATCAGAATCAGATTTGCCAATTGCAAAGTCCGGAGCCTTGAGTTTGCGACTGCCTGCCCTTGCCATCAGATGTCGATACCGAGCCTGTCGAGATGAATTCGTTGTTGCTATTGTCGATCATGTTTATCGTTTTGAGATTTTGGTGCGATTTTTTCCTGGAACGAGCAATTCCGTATTAGCGTGTGCCCTGAATTTTATGCGGCCCTAAGTGACTGCTTCATTCGCTTTGCTATAGGGCCGGCTGTGCTCATATAAGTAATTTCTTATCCTTGTATAGGGTTTACTTGTTGATATAAATTGATGATTTTTTCCTCTTCAAAATTTTTAGTTGAAAATGGAAAAGATTATACGTTTGTGAGTATCTTCAAACCATTACCATGTCTTTTGTAACTGAAGAGATTAAAGCAGTCCATATTAATATATTTCATAAGGAAAGGTTGTTTTTATTATTATTATTATTATTATTATGAGGCGTGCATAAAGTGCATTTTATAATTTTCATAACTAAATTGACAAGGATAAGTCGTCGGTTATGTAAATTATCCAAACTAGTTTAAAAAAAGCGACAAAATAAAGGTTAGCGATGTTGTAAGTTATGTATTATACAATATTTATGTCTTTTGTAAGTGGTAATTATATTCCTTCACTACTCACTTTCCTTTTCTCACCTGGAAATAAATTTTATTCCTCGGACTGAAAACAAAAATGTTCTTAACTCTTTTACTCTCCAGTGAACTTAAGACCTACCCAAGTTATGTTGTATATCTCACCAGACACCACATGCTACATTATCCTATTTCAACACTCGATTCATACTTGTGTTTCTCTTATACCTTAGTATGGGTGATGCTATTTATTCATGATGGGAAACACAACTTAAGTATCATTTAAGCAAATTTTTACTAGTTGACTTTTTCTGTTGTTTTCATATTGAAGAAAACACCAATAAATAAACAACAAATAACAATTAAGTCATTATCTCCGAACAATTTGGAGGTAAAAATTCCGTTTTCATAAGGGAGACTATGTTTTTTACGTTGGCTTGTCAGACTTCTCATAACCTTTCTCCTTTACCCTAGTTTGGGACATGCTGCATAGAAAACTACACAGGCACAGTTAGTTCTTAGAAAACATCAATGAATAGTTTATTTGTGTCTGATCTTTGCGTATGTGCAGCTCTAGCAGCGAAAAGAAGTCAAATGTATTTGTTAACTATTACTCCATCCGGTTCATAATATAAGTCGTTTTAGAGATTTGCACGGGAATTAAGAGAAACTTCAAATGTTTCTTTTTGGTGGATTGACTCATTTTTTTCATGCAAAGTTAAGTTACTTTCTCTATTTCTAAATACAAAAAAGTGGTTGTTGGGATTTCCGAAGCAGCCACATACTCACATGAGTCAATAGAAGTACTTCATGGCAAGTCAATAAAGTAGGTACAATTTATTATAGATAAAAACGTCTTATATTTTAAAAAACAAAAAACTTCACAAAAAGTCCTATATTTTGGACTGGAGGGAGTACATGGTGGACGTGCTTAAATTTAAGACAATTTTTTTAATACCCAAAATGCAACCTTTCGCTAAGTGAACTAGACATATAATATCTAAGAAGTGAATGACTAAATTATCACACTTTTTGACTTTTATTAAGAATTCAGTTATATTTGGTTTGAAAACTTCACATTCCCTTGTGAAACTGTAGTTGATGAAATAACCAATTTTTCAAATAATTAAGCATGAACATCAGTCAATTCATTGTGTTTTAAATGTATATATATTTTGTTTTATGATGTTTAAATATGGACATACGTGGGAATATTTTTCATTTCCTTAGACCTTTCAGCTTCTGAAATATAATGAACTAGGTGGATTTTCCATCCGCTTTAACATGTTGGGCTCATCAAATGTGACATGTCAAGTGTTCACTACCTTCCTATCAAACATAGTTCCAAATGTGATACCCTTTAATGCCTTATGTATAGCCCGAAAATATGCCTTATAGGCTCTAGCCTCCAACTTGTCATTTACTGTATGGTGAACATTCATGGGGCTGCCTAATATACGAAAATATCCGATATGTATAGAGGTACTTCTCCTCTTGAATCTTCTCATCAACGATGAGCACGAAATTCGATCGATAATATACACCGTAGTCGATAAAGCTTCAACCCAAAAGCCTTAAGATAAACCTGCTGTCAATCTCAAACATCAAACTTTCTTCAGTAAAGTCCTATTCATCTTTTCAATGATTCCAATTTAATTGTGGATCATTGAGGTGTAGTGAAATGTCCAAATTACATGCTGCTTATAGAAATTTATGCACTTCTTAGAAGCAAACTCACCATCATTGTCGGATCTTTTCAACTTCATTCCGACTTTATTATCTATTAGTGCTTTTGAAGTTTTGAACTTCTCAAATGATTCCGGTTATCGTTTATCACGAACATCCAAACCTTCTTAGAGTAGTCATTGGTTTACTTGCTCTTTCAATAGAAGCTATAGCTACTGGTCTCAAACATCCATATCGACATACTTCAGTACTCATTTGGACTCATGTCTATCGACATCGAAAGAATCCTTTATATGTTTTCTCAACTCACTTCCGACAGAATTCTAAACGGTTGAAGCTTCCACCCTTGATCATCTTCCTATTACAAAGCAACTGTAAGATCTCCGAAACATGACCCAATCTAAGATGCTAAAGATTGGTAGCATCGAAAGTTCATGAATTATCAACTCTAATACACGACTCTCCAAGAACTATAAATCTTTTTAGCAGATAAATATTTAAGACCATTACTGTAACACCCGTACTTTCTGTTAACGTTAAAATAACGAATTAAACAATTATTAATTTCAACTGTGAGAATTAAGGGAAACGGGTTAAGCCATTGCGTTCGTCTCGGAATTCTGCTTGAGGTAGAGTCCGAGTTTGCGTAAATTGGACTTCGTATGAAGGAGTTATGGCCTTTAGAAGTTTCAGAAATTCAAATAAATTCAAATAGCTCAAAACCGGATTCAAAATTCAAAACAGAAGTCAAAAGCGGGCTGGGAGGGAAAATTCCCGCCCAGGACCCAGGTCGACCAAGGGGTCGACCCTAGTGTCGACCTCCCCCCCTAGAGGTCGACCTGGGGGTCGACCTCCCCCCCCCCCCCCCCGGCCAGATCTGAATTTTGAATGGCTGATGACTTGCTTCTGAGTCACTAGGGTTTCTGGATGGTCCTGATCTGGTATGAATGGCTATGGTTAACTCTAGGTTCATCCGACGGCTATAATTAAATTGAAATTCTATATAAACAACTCAATACTCAACCTAAAATCACACAAAAATGATCCTGGAACTGTCATGCCATCAGTAGAGAACTTGGAGTAGCCGTCACCGTTTTTAATTCAGAGACGAGTTAAAAGCCTACATCAAAATCAAATTAAAACTAATCTAATTCAACGATCTTCATCAAAGGCGCGCATCTCCAATTTCAGAATTCAGATTTCAGAAATCAAGAATTCCTTTTAGTTTGTAAGTTGGTTATTACGTAGATTTAAACGCTCTTTTAGATGAAATCATGGCATGTTGTAACTCGAATATGGAATGATGCTTATGTATAAGATAATAGACTTTGGTTCTAATGTATCTTAAATTACCGTTGCGATCGACCATGTCTATATGTTTGTGGTGATGAACATACCATATTGTATGTATTGGGATCTATTACGATTGAGTAACGAACCCATTATGCCAACTGAATGGTGAAACATGTCATGTTATAATTTGGTGGTTACTTGCAAGTTTATGATCTAAATCACATGCTTACATGTTAGATCAACATTCATGAATATTTAGAACTATGTTAAGTTGAATCTATTTATGTTGCAAGATTGGATTTGTAGCTCTCTTATGTTTTAACACATAAGTTATCATGCTAAGTTGTGATTTAAATATGTTTATAGTAGTCGTCTTATGTTTTAACACATAAGTTATCATGCTAAGTTGTGATGTAAATATGATTATAGTAGCTCTCTTATGTTGTAACACACATATGTTATCATGCTAAGTTGTGATTTAAATATGTTTATAGTAGCTTTCTTATGTTTTGACATACATAAGTTAATATGCTAAATTGTGGTTTAAAATTGTGTTTATATGTTAAACCTCCATGTTAGACCCATATCAAGTTTACATGATAATTAGATCCAACTTAGTCACAAGTTCACCTTTACCTGTTTAGTTAATCAATGATACATCTATGCCAAGTTACACGTGATAAGTTAAATGTATGCTATTTTATGTTTATTTCATGTCTCTTGTTTATTACCCTTTTTGTTTATGGGTTCGGGCTAATTTATTAGCCCAATACTTTATATGATTCATGCGTACGTTCCACGGGGATAGCGATGGGAAAACATGAAAATTTCATGGCATAGGTTTGTTCATAAAATGGTATATTTAATATACCATTTATTGTGAGCAATAATTGAAAAGATAATTATGGAATAAGTAAATTAAAAATAAAAATTCATTTACATAAAGAATTAGACACATATATAGAAAATATGTGAATTTAGAAAAGACGAATATGCCTAACCCGAGGTTAGACTGAGTTGTGGTGTAAACCTACCCGGAATCGACCGGCATATCCAGTGACCACAACAAGACCTGTCTAATGTGGGTGGTTAGTGCATAAAGCCCAAAAAGGACCCAAGGTTAGACTGAGTTGTGGTGTAAAACTTCCCGGGACCGACCGGCAAATCCAGTGACCACAACAAACCCTGTCTAATGTGAGTGGTTGGTGCTTTAATGAATAAATTAAAGCTAAGTCAGGATTGGTAGGGTTAAGTCAATTAGGGAAACACTTAACCGATTCAACATGTTAACTAAACTGATGGGTGGGGTTAGGTAAACTTGGACACTTAACCATATAAACATGTTGATTAGAAAACCCTAGTAACGGGGACCCATTTCAGCAGTAACCCACATAGATGTATCATGGTACCCTGAACTAGGCAGGGTGGGGCACGATTACTGGGTTGATTATAAGCGGTCAAAAACGTCGGCGGTTGGTGCGTCAGTGTAGGTTCCAACGGAGTATAGGCGTGCACGTACTCTGGAGTGGAAAAAGCAGGCACTGGGCATTAGTAGTATACACTGTGCATCTTGAATCGTGTCGGGTTGCCACCAGAGGGACTGACACACCCCATGGTGGGACCAGCACAGGTAGCTACAGTCAAGTGGGGCCGAATGACACAGGATATGATTGCATTCGAGTAGGAGCCGATCATTAAGGGGATCGTTTGTTATGAACACGTGGGGCTGGTTGGACCAATGGTCAGTAGGTGCAGAGGCTATAGTAATGGGTGCGATCACATGTTCATCTTATCTTATATTAGGGTGTTGTCCTATATTCCGTTATTACTGTCATGATCCATTTCCTTGTTTAAATACTAGTAATCACTGAACTTAACAGACTTATTATCTGACCCGTTTTCTTTCGTCTTCTTTTCTTTCGTTTACCCCACCTAGGTCCACAGGGAGGGAATACTCTAGCTTAATCAGAATCTTTGCAAGCTTCAAGAAAGTAGATGTATGATTGGGACTCTCTTGCATTGGATATGGCTTTTGGATACTACACTTGGGGATTTATGCAGTTTTATTTATGATTTATGCTTCTTTATTAAATAATCAAGGCAGAAATTATGGTGTAATGTTTTGGAAGTTATTTTGAGACAATTTGCTGTAATGCTTTTGTATTAAACCACGTATGCAATAAATGTTTTATTTTCGCTGCTTATATTTATCTGTCTTGTAAAATTTTCCGTGTCTTGTACCTATAACCCTCCACCAAAGTTAAGGCATTCCCTTTGTGAGTGACCTTAACGGAGGTGGGGTGTTTCACTTGGTATCAGAGCAAAGGTTTACCAGATCAGATAAGAATTTTTGAAAACTATTTTCAAAGGAAATATAAAGAAGCATTTTACGAGAAAAAGTGTTATTTTATTCTAAAGGCATAATTCCCCAAAGCCATATGCCCTATCATTCTATCCTTTGTTTTGAATCTTTTCTTTTTCGTTTCAGCATGTCTGGGAATCTTAACCTTCCAGAGGTTGTGCCGATACCTGGTTGGTTCAGGAGGTACTTAGAGGCTAGGACCAACGATGCGGGCCCAGCAGATATTCCTCCTCCTCCAGCTGCAGCGTTCCTCCTCCTCCTCCTCCACGTGCAAATGCTTTCTCAAAGATTTGTAGAGACTTTAGGGCCATGGGTGTAAAGGATTTCAAGGGAACTGAATCATTCGTAGAAGCAAGGAATTGGCTCAAAGAAACTGAAGATCTATTCGATATGTTCGAGGTGGATGATAGACAAAAGATACAGTTGGCAGTGTGGTTGCTCAAAGACGAAGCTTCCTATTGGTGGGAAGTCACTAACGCTGAAAGACAAGTTGAAACATGGGTGGATTTCAGAATAAGATTTGAGATGAAATTCCTCTCACAAGCTGAACGAAGTTTACAGCTGGAAAGTTCTTGTCTATTAAGCAAGGAAGTATGACGGTCAAGGAGATTCAGTCAGCTGGCTCGATTTGGACTGGACTAAGTGAATACTCTTCATAAGAAGGCTCTCTGTTTTGTCAAGGGATTGAATGAGGAACTTCACAGCCTGGCTATGACCCATGTACCTATGGGGGCTACTTACGAGAGGTTAGTGGACATGGCACTCTTACATGAGGAAGACAAGGGCAAGAAAGAGGCAAAAGCGGAAGTGCCTCGAGATAAGAAGGTGGAAGGCTCGTAGAACAAGAAAGCTGATTCAAAGAAAGGCGGGAAGAACAACAAACCCTGTGACAAGAGAAAGTGTAATTTCTGTGGCATTCCTGGACATCTAGTCAAAGACTACAGGAAGAAGAAAAGGAAGATGGGTGGCTGTTTCCATTGTGGTAAGACGGGACACATGGCTAAGGACTGCCCAAGAAAGAAAGGGCAGAGAGCTGGACCTTCGTCTGGAGGACAAGTTCACGCTCTCACGGCACCTCCGCAAGAACGAGGTAGAAATATTTCTATCGAAAGTTTAGTCTATCTTTTTGATCATCCTGTTCGTACATTATTTGATTCTGGTGCATCGCACTCATTTATATCTGCTGATTTAGTTGAATCTCTGCACCTAGACACTAGTTTAGTAGAGGATCCCTTGGTTGTTTCAAATCCAATCGGGGGCTCAGCTTATTTGTCAATGGTTTGTTTGGATTTGAAAATATTTATTCTAAGCGTTGGGTTTAGATGCAATGCCTATGTTTTGGGCTTCACGGGCTATGGGTTGATTCTAGGCATGGAATGGCTATCCAGTAATGGTGCCATCCTCGACTGTGAAAAGAGAGTGGTTAGACTCATGACTTGCCTTGGTAACACTCTTGAAATTTCTTGTAATCCCTTGAACTCTGTTATGCTAAGTTATCTAGAATCTCTTGATGCGTCTGTTGAGGACTTGCAGTCTATAAAGCTAGTCCGTGAATACTCGGATGTGTTTGAAGAGGTAAAGGGCTTACCCCCAAAGTGGGAGATAGACTTCCGCATATACCTCGCTGACAATGCAAAACATGTTGCCTTACCCATTAGGCACATGGCTCCAAGGGAGCGGAAAGAGCTCAGCAAGCAAATTAAAGAGCTCCTAGAAAAGGGGTTTACAAGGCGGAGTGTTTCTGAATGGGGTGCTCCAGTAGTGTTCGCAACTAAAGAGGACGGTTCACTTCGCCTATGTGTTGATTATAGGGAGCTAAACAAGCTGACCAAGAAGAATAGGCACCCACTCCCGAGAATAGAGGATTTGTTCGATCAGCTTGTAGGAGCATCGGTTTTCTCCCAATTAGATTTAGCTACCGGGTTTCATCAGCTAAGAGTGGCTGAAGACAACATTGATAAGACCGCGTTCAGAACTCCGGATGGTTTCTTCGAGTGGCTTGTCATGCCTTTCGGCTTGACAAATGCACCTTCTTACTTCGTTGATTTGATGAGCAGGGTGTTCAGGGAGTTCCTCAATAAGTTTGTGGTGGTCTTCGTGGACGATATTTTGATCTTCTCAAAAAGTGAGGAAGAGCATGCTCAGCACTTAAGGGAAGTCATGGATACTCTCCGTGCACATCAGTTGAAAGCCAAATTCTCCAAATGCCATTTCTGGAGAGAAGAAGTTAGGTTCCTTGGACATGTGGTGTCCAAAGAGGGGTTAGTTGTGGACCCCACAAAAGTGGTTAATGTGCAAGATTGGAAGGTTCCTCGAAACGCAACCGAAGCTTTCTCGGGCTAGCAGGCTTTTATCGAAAGTTCATCAAAGATTTTGCAAAAATCTCATCTCCACTTACAAGGTTGACAAAGAAGAACCTAGCTTTCAATTGGGACTTGGATTGCGATATTGCTTTCTAACATTTTAAAAGGGCTCTGACAACAGCCCCAGTTCTGACATTGCCTGATGGAAGCAAGATGTTTACAGTATACACAGATGCATGCGAAACGGGACTAGGCGTTGTTCTGATGCAAGAAGGGAAGGTAGTGGCCTATGGTGGAAGGCAGTTGAAAGTACATGAGAAGAACTACCCAACCCACGACCTAGAGTTGGCAACCATCATTTTTGCGCTTAAGTCTTGGCGCCATTATCTCCTAGGTGAGAAATTTGAATTGTATACTGACCATAAATCTTTGAAATACCTTTTCTCGCAGAAAGATCTCAACTTGAGGCAGCAAAGATGGATGGAGTTTCTTGCCTCATACGATTTTGAGATTTCCTATACTCCTGGCACGGGCAATGCCGTAGCAGACACCTTGAGTAGAAAGAAACTGACCTTAAGCCCTCTCTTTGTAGAAAGGAAAAACGTGGAGTACATAGCCAACTTTGACTTTAGGCCCTCCTCTGAATTTGTACCTGGCCTATTAGCAACATTGGAAGTGTGGCCTACGCTTTTGGACTCAATAGGGGCCGCGCAACGTGAAGACCCTCAACTAGTTGATATAATAGATAAGCTAATTAGAGGTGAGCCTTCGAGTCACCTCAATAGATACTCCATCGATGATAAGGGATGGGTGAGACGGGATGCAAGACTATGCGTCCCACAAGCAAGGGATTTGGTGGAGAAGGTTCTCGAAGAGGCACACCATTCCAAGTTGACCATACACCCCGGTGGAGACAAAATGTACAAAGACATAAAAAGGGTTTTCTTTTGGAGTGGCATGAAAAGAGATGTAGCTAAATTCGTCTCCAAGTACATGATTTGCCAGCAAGTCAAGGCGGAACAGAAGAAGCCTGGAGGTTTGCTTCATCCTCTAGAGGTCTCACAGTGGAAATGGGATAGCATTTCAATGGAATTTGCTGATGGGTTGCCTAGGTCAAGGAGGGGCAACACCAGTATTTGGGTAATAGTGGACAGGCTCACAAAAAGCGCCCACTTTATACCCGTCTAGTTGAATGAACCTTAATTTGGTTTAAGTTAAATCAAAGAATGTTCTTGATTGGAATGAGGCATAGGTTGTGTTTTTATAACACATAATTTTAAAATGCACGATTTATTCGGAAAGACCAAGTTTAACCCATTCTGAATAATTCATATGACGATTAAAAGTCGAAGATGAAGACGGTGGCTGAAGACCGGGGGTTTTCACATCGTATGGATGATTTCTGATATCTTTATTGGATCGTGCACCCAAGATGAGGGAATAAGTGGTGATCAACCAGATGTATTTGGAGATCTATCGGATATGGTTTCGTTCAGACACAGAACGGACTTGTAAATGGATTTTGTGTTTGACATTGTATTCCTTTATATTGTATTCGTTGATCTCTGTTTAACGTATAGCTGTTTGGTGGCGGAGAATTTATTCTTCGCTTAACACCTGGTTATATATTGGTAAATGATCAAAGATATGGTATGGTCTGACAATGTGGCATGCTAAGATGCATATGATCAAGGCTTTTGTTGAAAAGCAGAGCCTTGAGGATGAAGATCAAAGCAGGGCGTCAATTTGCATAGCTTTGAGCATATCGTTACTTCGCGAGGCTCACACCCCGGTATGATGGTGAACAGTTTGTTTGATTAGTAGGTTGATCAATATACTTTATATATACATGGATTGGGTCAACTGAGCGTTGCTAGGTGTGGTCGTTGTATACTTATATGGTGACATAATATATTATGCCACTTACATAGTATATTATGCCACCTAAGATTGATATATTTATATTCGAAATCGATTTCTACACTGTGCACTTATAATATAAAAGATGAATTTCGCGTATTAAGCATTTTTTGACCATTATAAGGTAAAACTCTATCCTTCGGCTTGCGATGCATGGGACTTGAGTCTTATAATGGTTTCATTTTTCTAAAGAGCATTACGCTGTTTATTTTATGCACTGGTATTCTTGGGATTAAGCCCGTTTCGCGTTAGCGGCGAGGTCCCTTGATTTACCTAACTTTAAAATAAAGTTAATAACTGTTTTTTGTTCTCACACCAGTCCCATGACTGACTTGAAGTTTATTGTTTTAACCTAAACTCTAGGTGCCCATACTTTCCACACGGGCAGCTAGTAGTTTTGGTTTTGCAGATTTATTTTCACAGGATCCTGGTTTACAGCTGAAGCGATTTTCGGAAAGCTCTGTATCCATTTATTTCGTTTAGTTGTATTATGTATTATTTTTCCGCTGCTATTTAAATGTAATTTTAAATCTCTGATATTGTTTTTCTAATGTAAAATATTTATTCATACTCTGTTATATTCTTGTGCTCTGATGTAATTGTTGTAATAGCAATAAAAATGTTCTTCTGTTTGTGTTCTGATGAGTGTTGTTCTAAAAGCAATTCGTAGTTTCCTTTGTGGGGAAGTTTGGGTTGTTACACTGTATATTTCCAATTGACTGGTGTGAGAACCAAAACTTGATAGGATTATTTGTTGTGATTTGGCCTCAAAAACCTGATTTTTGACTATGTATTAAAATTATGTGTTTGAAACATTATTCAACTAATTGATTGCTGATTGTTGATTGTGTTGTGTGTGATTATTCATTTAAACCATTATGTGAATGAACGGTGAATGTAACAAAATTGTGTAGAATGTTGAACTGAATTGAAAGTTGGTTGCAAATGCATGCATATACATGTATATACATTGAATAGGTCATAGAAAGGAGGCTTGAGAAGAGGAATAAAATTGTATGCCCGACAAATAGGCACATGTTTACTTATTTATTGGGTTTGGATGATTTTATAAGCCGATTGGCTAGCAGCTTGGCCTTTTCTTTTCTTTTTTTGAGATGAGAGGGCATGTGTGGCGGTTTGGGGATTTTCCCGGTAGCCCCGTACAAAGGAGGTTATGGCGAAATTTATCGAAAATTTAGGGTGTTAGCCAAATTTTTGAAAAATTTGAAAAGTTCTTTGAAACTGAAATTTGAAGAACTTAAGCCGTAATGAAAATAATGAAAGTTGAGTTGATTAGTAAAACAACTTTCTACTTCGTTCCTTTTCGAGGACAAAAAGATTTTAAGTGGGGGAGATTGTAACAACCCAGAAAATCAGAACCAATTTAAAAATTTTATTTTGGTTATTTTAATGGATTTTGAATATTTAAAATGATTTATTTTAAATAATAACGACGGAAAATTTATTTTCAACGAAGTTAGAATGAATAAATTTATTTTAATTATATAACGAGCATAAAATGGCGCGGCAGTTTGAATATTCGATTTCTAATTTCAAATGAATACACAGAATTCAATATAAGTCGGAATTGAACGAAACCAGAAATATTTGAATCTGTTGAAGAATATCTTTCTAACGAAGTTAAGGAACTGAGATTTCACTTTATAAGTTGAGAGTTACATCCAGTTTAAAATTCAGAAAAGTCGCTGTGGAATTTATATATATTTTAATATAAGGCCCTTAAAAATAGCCATTTTACAAACAACCTCCGTTTTCGACGAAACCACTTTTGTTGGATCCGGAATGTCAAATTATTGCTAGATTCCAATTTTCAGAAATTTTAGAATTAATATGTGAGCGTGGCAAAGGGAAACGCGTTTGACCAGTTTAAGTTGAATTTTATCGACTGGAAATTGGCCATTTTTCAAACGGTCTTCAAATTTGACGAAATTAGTTTTGCTAGGACCGTATCATCAATACGAAGCTAGAAATAATTTTTCTAGAATTTTTAGAGTCAGTATGTGACCCCAACAAATTAAAATGTACGTTTAAATCTAAAATTAAATGTTTTATATTTTAATTTGAAGAATTACTGACTGTAACTGTCGAATGAGCTTACGAAACATATCCCATTGTGTTCGGAATGTGGGTAATTAGCGAGAGGCGACAGTCGTTGGGTCTCATTTGGGGTTCGAATAAAAAGTCAACTTTTTATTGGAAATTAAATTTAATTAATTAATTATATAAACTCCACCCCTTCCTTTTTCTCCCTCCACGTCAGAACTAATCGAATAGAAAAAACCCTTAAAAAGAAAAAAAAACCGTGATGCCTCATCCTATGGTGCCACCGTAGGCCGTTCCTCCACCGCCGCACCTTCCCCCGACCGGCGCCCTCTCCTCCGATCACCCCCCCTTCTTCGCCCCACTCCTCCTTCCACACGCCCAAACACTCAGGCTAACCACAAACCGAGCTCTCCGCCACCCCATTCTCCCTGCCGCCACCTGAACGAGCCGTCACCCCTCTCTCCAATTCCGGCGCCAATGTCAGACCCCTCCCCTCTCGCTGAAAACACAGTAAGTTTTTATTTTATTTAATTAGTTTATTTATTTTCTATATACAAAGTATAAATCTGATTTTATATAAATAACAAAGTATAGATCTGATTTTATATATGAATAAAAACTGAAAAGATTATATTTTTTATCATTGAAAAGATTATATTTTTATCATGAAGAAAGATGAGATTTTTTTGTTTGTGTAAAGATATGATTTTTATATGCATGGCAACCATATAAAAAAGTGATTTTTATTCATATGAAGTAGAGATAAAAATGTGATTTTTATCATATATGTAACAAAGTAAGAATACGATTTTTATTTGTTTGAATGACATAAAAAGATTTGATTTTGTTCTTTAAAAAGATTTGATTTTTAATAGAAGAAAAATTAGATTTTTCATTGTAGAAAAATAAGATTTTCATTTTGAAAGTAACGGTATAAAAATTGAGTTTTTATATGAAGTAGCGATAAAAATTCGATTTATATATATATGAAGTAGAAATAAAAATATGATTTTTATTTATTGGAATGAAGCGATAAAAATATGATTTTTACTATGAACATTGTGAAAAGGATTGCGAACTGGTGGCAAACGAATCCAAATTTGAACCGTTCAGAAATAAAGAACGGCGGAGTGGAAACCAAAGGTGAGAACTTCTCACTCTAATTTTCTTATACAGTTATTTATTTTATAACTGCATATATGAACTGTTCCCCGTCGTCCACAGACCATGGACGACTTGTATGTTTGGTTGATTGGATTATTTGGTTGAATTTGGTTTGTGAAATGAAACGAATTGATATAATTTGGTTTATGTATGACGTGCGCCTTTATGAGGCGAGGGGTAAGACTAGACCTTATCCCGGTTCTAGTATCGCGCCGTTATGCCGCCGAAATTTTCTAAAATATGTTAGAAAAATAAAAATATCATTTTTATTAGATAAATGAATAAAATAAATATTCATTTACAAATCAGGCGATTTGTACATGTACACCCATTTGACTGATATGGATTGGGACGATAAATTTTACACATCGCCCAACTGCACAAATAATATTCAGTATTTGTTGGTTGAAACCCCACACGGGTATTGGGATGATATTTGACGTACACTAATCCCAATTGTTTAGTTGTATGTCGATCAATTGATTGACAGGCTGTTGTAAGCGTTAATTATTTATAATTAATGTTTATGTAGTTGTGGGATGCACTTTGGATGATGGATGATTGTTTATCATTGTTATTATATACATGTGTTGTATGAAATCCATATAATTACATTATATGGTAATTGGCTGTGTCTGATTTCTATTCAGAACTGAAGAATATTTTAGAATAACGAACATTTTAAAATAATATTCTATAAAGGATTAAAATCTGATTTTGATGTCCGATTTTGGATGGACACGAATTATTGAAATATATAAAGCCGTGTTGATTAGATATGCGCCATTTTGACGCGAACGATATTTATATCGATTATATTCGTTCTTATAATGAATATAGAAAAGGAAGTGATTTCAAAACCTAATATTTTGAAAATATTATTATTTATATATTAATGATATAGAATATTCAATTTTGATTTAAAATTGAAAATGAAGTTGGAATCGTTTTTAAAACGAAGTTAAAAACGATTTATAAAATATGTTTTGAATTGAAATCGATGAAATATATATAATATATATATATATATATTATATATATTTAATGGCCTGAATAGAACGCGCCGCGCAGCGACCGTTCGCGAATTTCGACCATTGACTTTGAATTGACATTACGGGAGATCAGACTGTCGGATTCTCCTAAAACCGGAACCGTTGGGTTCATATCGAAAAGAGCTTTCTAACAAATATAAAAGATTTGAATTCTAATGGTTGGATTTGGAATTATGTCCAAATCAAATTTGGAAAAGGTCGATGTATGTGCAGTTCGATGTCCGTTTATGGAAATCGACTGTACGGGCCATGATAAAATTATTAAAAATATGGATAATTTGTCTAAAATCATAATAAATGATTTGAAAAGAATTGGAATGTAAATTTCCATGTTTATAGAGATAAAAATATATTTTTATCAAGATGAACTAGTTTATAACTAGAATAATAATCCAATGTTTTTAAATAAATAAAATGGATTGAGAAATGGTTTTAATTTAACGCTTATACCATTGTGAAATATACTATTGTATATTTTCTGTGTTGTGATTATGTGCTATATTCTATTTAAACCCGCTAAGCTAATAACTACGGTCGTTTTGAGCGTTCTGTGTCGGTTTAATTACCGACCTGGAGTGGTCAAAAAGGCGAGTTGTTACATTTAATAAAACCAGAATTTCCAATATATGAATTGGAATGGATTTGAATCGAAGTTATCTTCTGAATATTTCGATATTGGATTCCGTGATTATACGGATATTGTGGAGGAATTTGAAAGATATATATATATATCGTTATCCCAATACGATATTTGTTGGTTTCAGAATTTGATATTGGATATAAGCCAATATATTTTCTATTCAGAGCCTTATATTAATATCAAATTGGATTCTGGGTTTATCGTGAATGGTGTCTTCATTAACACCGTTCTTGAATACAGTTGAGAAAAGAATAAATCTTTCATTAAGATTTAATGGAAATTTTCCAAAGTAAAGTTTTCCAATTTAATATATTGGAATTGAATGGAATTCGATCTGATAATAATCGAAGTGAGCTTCTGTGGAGGAAGACTGTTAATATATATGGAATTTAAAAGACTTTGTCGTTATTCCATTTATATTATTAGTCAGATACAGAAATTGATATCGATTATATATTGATCTGTTTTCCGTGAAGATTCCATAATTAATGGAATAAGATTTTGGGTTTGTCGTGAATGGTATCTTTAATAATACTGTTCTTAAACCCAATAGAGTTAAGAAAATTAGAAACTAACTGGAGATTAACTAAGTTGAATGGTTTCCTGGGTATTGATCTGATGTTGGTTTCGGCCTTCGGGGTTAATACTTAGGGAATTGTTCTCTTACTAATTTACGGTTAGAGACTGATGGAATGTGATAACTAAAATTATTAATTCAAGAAAATGATCGAGAATGGAGTACCACCAGTTTAACTCCAGGCGATAGTTAAATCTTTAATTAGATTTGAACATGAAATGGTAATTAATTTTATCGATAACACCGTGGTGTTAGATATGGAGTATTACCAGTTTTGCTCTATGGGATGAATAGGTTGGGATTGGGAAACATAACAAATGATTACTCTGGTAAGGTTCGCTAATCCCGACTAGTTTGGAAAACCTTAACATGGTTTAAAATAGTGAAAAGAATATTTGAATAAAAGGATATTCTGAATTGGAATGAGGCGTATGTTGTGTTTGTGTAGCACTTGTTTATTATATATGTGGGTTATTCGGAAAGGCCCGGTTTATACCCATTCTGAATAATTGATACGACGATATGTCGAAGATGAAGATGGTGGTTGAAGACCGGAAGTCTTCAGGTCATTTGGATGATTACTGATATCTTGAATGGGCCGTACACCCAAGACGATGGAAAAAGTGGTGATCGTCCAAACGTGCTTGGAGATCGATCGGATATGCGAGGTACAAGGTGCCTCCGGTTTCGTTCAATCCCAGAATGAACTTGTAAATGGACTTTATGTCTGACATTGGATTTCATTCTGTGTTATTGATGGACATCGGTTACATAGCGTGAATTGCCTGTGTGGTATGCTGAGATGCAAATGATCAAGGCTTTTGTTGAAAAGCAGAGTCTTGTGGTTGATGATCAAAGCACGGCCTTTGTGGCATCGCTTTGTGTAGCGTTAATTCGCGAGCCTTACACACCGGTGTGAAACAAAAACGGGAGAGGACATCAGGAAGGACATGCGTTTCTTTCTAGCTTGGAGTGGTGTCAGTGGTTTACAACCCCTGACAAGTTTGACTCATGTGGTTGTCGGAATGCGAGGCACCTCGGTTATATCGGTCAATCCGGGACCGATGGTCTGGTCGGTATATGACTAATTTACGCCCCATAGGGCAGGGAAACGCATGTTCAGCGTTTAAGTTTAATCCACTCCGTGTGGACCGGCCCTAACGATCTAAGGCTTGCCTGTGCGCTTGCCTGAGACATGGTAGGCTAGATTGTCTCGAAGCGGTGAGGACTATCTTTTGCCTCGGTTCATAGATGGAAACCCAACTTCCGAATACGACATCGTGCGGTTTTGATTGTGGAGCCTAGTATGGTGACATGATATATGGTACCCATGTCGTCTATGATTGATACATTTATATTTGAAGTTGTTTCCTTCACTTATAGTAATAATAAAAGATGAAATTTCGTGTATCAAGCATTATTAGGCTATTATAGGGTAAAACCCTATCCTCCGGCTTGCGTTGCATTGTGTGATGGGACCTGGGTCTTATAATAGCTTCATTATTCTTTATTTAGCATTGTGCTGTTTGTTTTATGCACTGGTATTCTTGGGAGGAAACTCATTCCGTGTTATACTGCGTGGTCCCTTGATTTACCTGACTTTAAAATAAAGGTTAATAACTGTTTTTGTTCTCACACCGGTCACATGACTGACCTAGAGTTTATTGTTTTAACCTAAACTCTGGGTGCCCTTATTTTCCACACTAGCAGCTAGTAGTTGGGTTTTGCAGATATTATATTCACAGGATCCTAGTTTATAGCTGAAGGGATATTCAGAAAGCTCTGTATCCATGTATTTCTTTCAGTTATATTTTGTATTATTTTTCCGCTGCAGTAATGTATTTAAATCTCTGATCACTATCAAATGTGTAATATTTATTCATACTCTGTATATTCTTGTATTCTGATGGAATTGTTGTAATAAGCAATGAAATGTTCTTCTGTTTGTCTTCTGATTTGTCTTATCCTCATAGCAATCCGGGCTTTCCCTTACGGGGAAGTTCGGGTCGTTATCTTTCATATGCGATAAAAAGAATAGAAATAAATGTCACATTTTTATTGTCATTTTAGGGACAATAAAAAGAATAGAATTAAAAGTTAAATTTTTATTGAAATTTCATATGCAATAAAAAGAGTAGAAATAAATGTTACAATTTTATTGTCATTTTAGAGCCAATAAAAAGAATAGAAATAAATGTTACATTTTTATTGTCATTTTAGAGACAATAAAAAGAATAGAGTTTAAAGTTACATTTTTATTGTCATTCTAGATGCAATAAAAATAGTAGATTTAAAAATAACATTTTTATTGACATTTTAGTTGTAATAAAAAAAAGTAGAATTAAAAATCATGTTTTATTGTCATTTGGTTTCAATAAAAAGAGTGAAAATTAAAAAAATACATTTTCAATGTAATTTAGTTTCCATTGAAAAGAATTAGACATTAAAATATGATTTGTTTCAAATTGTCACTTTTATCATGTTAGTAGGATTTAGAAAATCATATATAAAATTTCTAATATGAATATGGACTGTACTTGGCTTGCATGTGATTGATTGAAAGTAGTTGAAATCGCCAAACGATTTATATTTATATATATAAATATAAATTAAAATTAAACGAATCGCGCGCGGTAGTTCGCGTTTCGAAATCGTAACTTTAAACGATTATATTGAAAAAACCAGCCGTCGAATTTTCCCAAAACTGGAACCTTTAGGACCGCTTTAGGATGATCTTTCCAACGATATAAATTTTGTTAAAATCCAACGGTTAGATTTCGAGATATGTGTAAATCAAATTTTGGTAAAAACAGCGCCAAGGCCGCATAACGACTTGAAGCGTCGTTGAATTAATTTGAGCTATTTTTATATAAATAAAAATAATGATAAATCATTATAAATAAATATTAACGACATGAAATGGTTTAAATTATAATTATTCGACCATTATTTGAAAAGAGCGAGTTTAAACTCATTTCAAATAATTTTACGACGATTAAAGTCGAAGATGAAGATGGTGATTGATGACCGGCGATCTTCACATTGAATGGATGACTACTGATGCCCTGGACTGATTTGCTCCTTGAAAAGGGTTAAAGTGGTAGTTGTCCGGACGTACTTGTTGATTGTCCGGATATGCGAGGACCTCTCAGGAGTCTCCGGTTTTGTTCAGACCCAGAACGGACTTGTAAATAGATGTGTGTCTGACGTTGAATTTCGTTCCATGTAAATTAAAATTGATTTTTATTAATATATATCTGTTGGTGGAAGAGAATTTATTCTCTTTCTTAACACCCTGGTATATGTTGATAGTGATTGATTGCATGGCGTGAATTGTCAATGTGACACGCCAAGATGCAAATGATCAAGGCTTTTTTTGAAAACCAGGGCCTTGTGGTTGATGATCAAAGCATAGCCTGTTTAGGTGTAACTTTGTGTATGGCATTACTTCGCGAGCCTCACACCCCGGTAGAGTCTAAAACGGGACAAAGGAACACATGGAGTGCGCACGTTTCTTTCTAGCTAGAAGTGGTGTCAGCGACTTACCAGCCCTGACATTTTTACTTATGTGGATGATGCATTATGAGGTACCTCGGATTTATAGGTTGTTAGTGGCCATATTATAGGTCCAAAAGGACCGGGAAGCGTGTGTTCAGGAATTGCCAATCCACTAAAGTATTTGTGGACCGGCCTTGCAGGATCCAAAGGTTCGCCAATGTCCGAATATTTAGGCATTTGCTAGAGTGTCTCGAATCAGTAAGGAGACCGCCCCTAGCCTTGACTCATGATGGAAACCGGATTTCCAATATGACATTACGGTTTTGATTGTAAACCTATATATGGCGACATAGTATATGGAAGCTATGCCGTCTAGGATTGATACATTTACTTTGAAGTATTTTAATACTGATTAGACACTAATAATAATATAAAATATTATTTTATACGTATCAAGCATGTTTGATCATTATAAGGTAAAACTCTATCCTCCGGTTTGCATTGCATTGTGTAATGGGACTTGAGTCTTATAATGATTTCATTTTTCGAAAAATCATTGCGTTATTTTGTATAAAATCTATTTAATTATGCACTGGCAATCCAATGGAGTAAACCCGTTCCGCATTAGCAGCATGGTCATGTGATTTGCCCTATTGTTGGATAAGAAAGATTTCTCATACCAGTCCTATGACTGACTCGTAGTTTGTTTCACTACCAAACTCGGGTGCCCATATTTCCGACACGGGCAGTCGAGTAGCTTGTTTTGCATATATTTATCTCTTAAGCAGGATTCTGGATTGATGCTGAAAGCTATTTCCACATCATTTATAGTCTTCCACTGTAATGTGGAAGAATATATTGTAAATTTAGTCTTCTGCTGTATTTATTTCGTACTCTGATGTAACATTATTATAGTGTTTATAAAAGTCTGCTGTTATTTGTTCTAATGTGTTGTATGCCCAAAGTTAGTGCGTTCGAGAATTTCCAACTTTCGGATTAGACCTGTGTGGTTTATGGTCGATTCAAAGGGTAGGGATTTTTGGGTCATTACATCTGGTATCAGAGCTCTACTTAGCTCAAATCTTTGGGGTACAACTCATTAGAATTGAACAAAAGACTCATCATAGGTTGGATTAGTAATATCCAGTAGGAATACTCGTTATAGATAGGATCAGCTGTATCCTAGAATGGGAAAACTAATTAGAGATGGGGTTAGTAATGCCCTAGAATGTGTTTAGAGTGATAAGTTTATAATTAGCGTATTTTTGATTATATATATTCCGATTTTAGAAAATATGATTTTTGAATATATAAAAGTTATATATATTTGATAAGTTAATCACCTAATAAAATTATTAAAACTAATAACAACTATAAAAAAAAATAAAAATGAAAATAGAATTGTTAGTTAAACAACTTTTAGCTTCGTTCCTTTTTTAGGACGAAAAAAATTTAAGTGGGGAAGATTGCAACAACCCGGAATTTTGGAATCAATTTAAAAAATTTATTTTAGAAATTTTAATGAATTTATAATATTTAAAATAATTTATTTTAAATTATAACGACTAAAAATTTATTTTAATCAAAGTTAAAACGGATAAATTTAATTTAATTATAAAAGGAGTTAGAAATAGCGCGGCAGTTTGAAAATTTGATTTCAAACTTTAACTGAATATACAGAATTCATTTTAAGTCAGAATTAGACGAAACCAGAAATATTTAAATCTGTTTAATAATATCCTTCCAACGAATCTGAAAAATTGAAATTTCATAGCGGGAATTAAAAGTTATATCCAGTTTAAAATTTAGAAAAGTCACTATAGAATTTTTATATATATTTTAATATAACATATTGCCCTTAGAAATAGTCATTTTACAAATGACCTCCGTTCTCGACGAAACCACTTTTGTTGGAACCGGAATGTCAAATTATTGCTAGGTTTCAATTTTCATAATTTTTCGAATTAAGATGTGAGTGTTGCAAAAGAAAACGTGTTTTGTCCATTTCAGTCAAATTTAATCGACTTGAAAAAGCCATTTTTTAAACGGCCTCGAAATTCGATGAAATTAATTTTGTTAGGACCGTATCGTCAAAACAAAGCTAAATATATTTTTTCTATAATTTTTAGAGTCTGTATGTGGCCCCGGTAAATTTAAATGTAAGATCGAAATAAATAAATAAATAAATGATTCAAATATTAAATTAAAGAAAACAGGTTAAAGAAGTTCGTTTGGGCTGACGAGGCCTAGCCCATTGCGTCTGGAACGGGGGCAATAGGGTAGGGACAACTTTTGCTGGGCTGAGATTGGAACTATTAAGGATAAACGGGCTAAAATCACTAATTAAGATAATTAATATTATAATATTATAAATATCTCTAAACCAAAACCCTAATATCTGAATCCATCATATACAGCCGCCGCCCCATTTCTGAATGGCCAATATTGTTCAATTCATTCTTCCCCAATAACTTCCAATTCACTCAACAGAATTCAACAATCCTTTGGAAGATTTCATAGAGTTCTTCTCCCTCTTCAAACCCATACCTGAATTGCAATTTTTAGTGGAGTATTGGGCGAGTTCCAGACCCCCAAATCACCTTGTTGCGACCGCCGCCCAAGCCCCCTGCCATGATCGCACTGACCGCCGTGCGGTCCACCAGGCGCGCCATCCCTTCCTCTCCGGCGTGCCACCTTCTGATCTGCCCCAAGCCCCACGATTTTGAAGAAAAAGTCAACCCTAGAATTGAACACGACTGAAACAACGTCGGCCTTGATTATAAGAGGAAGAAGAAAGGTTAAATTATTTAAATTAATTTATTTTAAATATTATCGATCTTAATTAAATCATAACTAATTCATACGACCTTGAAATTGAACGATTTCAGATCCTATACGATCGTGAAACCGAGATCTACGCTACTGTCCAGACTAGAACCAATTATGAGCAGTTCGAATTTTGGCCAAATTTGCAGATCTGAACAATTCAGATTTAAATGACTGTGAGATTTCAGATTTAAATAATTAATTTCAATTTAATTATTTTCCTTGCTATTTGAATCGTTGTATGTATGTTAATGGTTTAGATCTGCGATGTTTGTGATTTAGAATTTATTGATTGATCCTTGTGGTACATTATGATGTTTATAATTTGCTAGATCTACGATGAAATTTCATTTTTATTGAATCTCTAGTTGCGATTAAATACAGATCTAAAATAAAATCATATTTTATTTTAGATCCATCCATTAATATTGATGTGATTTATATATAAAAATATAGTTTTTATTGAATACATAAACTAGGGATTGAGAGTTAGAATAAAGATTTCATCTTTATTATGACACGTGAAGATTGGAATTAACTTAATAATAAAACTCTCATTTTTATTGTTACATGAAATACAGTTCTTGTAAATGAATTGGAGTTGAAATAAAAGACTGTAATTTTATTTTCAATTAATTAATAGATAAAAAGAACACATTTTATTGTCATTTTCTTTTTAGATTAAAAGAACACATTTTGTTGTCTTTTTCTTTTTAGATAAAAAGAACATATTTTGTTGTCATTTTCTTTTTAGATAAAAAGAACACATTTTGTTGCCATTTTATTTTTAGATAAAAAGGACATATTCTGTTGTCATTTTCTTTTTAGATAAAAAGAACATATTTTTAGCGTCAAAGCTATCCAAATAAAAAGAACATATTTTTAGCATCAAAGTTGTTCAAATAAAAATATTAGAATTAAAAGTGACATTTTTATTGTCATTTTAGAGACAATAAAAAGAATAGAAATAAATGTTACATTTTTATTGTCATTTTAGAGACAATAAAAAGAGTAGAATTTAAGGTTACATTTTTATTGCCATTTTATATGCAATAAAAAGAATAGAATTTAAAAGTTACATTTTTATTGACATTTCATATGCAATAAAAAGAATAGAAATAAATGTTACATTTTTATTGACATCTTATATGCAATAAAAAGAATAGGATTTAAAAGTTACATTTTTATTGACATTTCATATGCAATAAAAAGAATAGAAATAAATGTTACATTTTAATTGTCATTTTAGAGACAATAAGAAGAATAGAATTAAAAGTTACATTTTTATTGACATTTCATATGCAATAAAAAGGATAGAAATAAATGTTACATTTTTATTGTCATTTTAGAGACAATAAAAAGAATAGAATTAAAAGTTACATTTTTATTGACATTTCATATGCAATAAAAAGAATAGAAATAAATGTTACATTTTTATTGTCATTTTAGAGACAATAAAAAAATATAATTTAAAAGTTATATTTTTATTGACATTGCATATGCAATAAAAAGAATAGAAATAAATGTTACATTTTTATTTTCATTTTAGAGACAATAAAAAGAATAGAATTAAAAGTTACATTTTTATTGACATTTCATATGCAATAAGAAGGATAGAAATAAATGTTACATTTTTATTGTCATTTTAGAGAGAATAAAAAGAATAGAATTAAAAGAATAGAATTAAAAGTTACATTTTTATTGACATTTTAGAGACAATAAAAAGAATAGAATTTAAAGTTGCATTTTTATTGTCATTCTAGATGCAATAAAAATAGTAGATTTAAAAATAACATTTTTATTGACATTTTAGTTGTAATAAAAAGAGTATAATTAAAAATCATGTTTTATTGTCATTTGGTTTCAATAAAAAGAGTGAACATTAAAAAAAATACATTTTCAATGTAATTTAGTTTCCATTGAAAAAAATTAGACATTAAAATATGATTTGTTTCAAATTGTCACTTTTATCATGTTAGTAGGATTTAGAAAATCATGTATAAAATTTCTAACATGAATATGGACTGTACTTGGCTTGCATGTGATTGATTGAAAGTAGTTGAAACCGCCAAACGATATATATATATATATATATATATATATATATATATATATATATATATATATATAAATTAAAATTAAACGAATCACGCGCGGTAGTTCGCATTTCGAAATCGTAACTTTAAACGATTATATCGAAAGATCCTACCACCGAATTTTCCCAATACTAGAACCGTTAGGACCGCTTTGGGAAGATCTTTCCAACGATATAAATTTTGTTAAAATCCAACGATTATATTTCGAGATATGTGTAAATCAAATTTTGGTAAAAACCGCGCAAGGGCCGCATAGCGACCTGAAGCGTCGTTAAATTAATTTGAGCTATTTTATTTAAATAAAAATAGCGATAAATCATTATAAATAAATATTAACGATATAAAATGTTTTAAATTATAATTATTCGAGAATTATTTAAAAAGACCAAGTTTAAACTCATTTCAAATAATTTTATGACGATTAAAGTCGAAGATGAAGACGGTGATTGAAGACCGGCGATCTTCACTTCGAATGGTTGACTACTGATGCCCTGGACTGATTTGCTCCCATGAAAGGGTTAAAGTGGTAGGTGTTCGGGCATACTTGTTGATTGTCTGGATATGCGAGGACCTCTCAAGTGTCTCCGGTTTCGTTCAGACCCAGAACGGACTTGTAAATGGATGTGTGTCTGACGTTGAATTTCATTCCATGTAAATTAAAATTGATTTTTTATTAATATATATTTGTTGGTGGCGGAGAATTTATTCTCTTGCTTAACACCCTATTATATATTGATAGTGATTGATCGCATGGCATGAATTCTCAATGTGACACGCCAAGATGCAAATGATCAAGGCTTTTGTTGAAAAGCAGGGCCTTGTGGTTGATGATCAAAGCATAGCATGTTTTGGTGTAGCTTTGTGTATGGCGTTACTTCGCGAGCCTCACACCCCGGTAGAGTCTAAAACGGGACAAGGGAACGCAGGGAGTGCACATGTTTCTTTCTAGCTAGAAGTGGTGTTAGCGACTTACCAGCCCTGACATTTTTACTTATGTGGATGATGGATTATGAGGTACCTCGGATTTATAGGTTGTTAGTGGCCATATTATAGGTCCAAAAGGACCGGGAAGCGTGTGTTCAGGAATTGTCAATCCACTAAAGCATTTGTGGACCAGCCCTGTAGGATCCAAGGGTTCGCCAGCGTCCGAATCCTAATGCATTTGCTAGAGTGTCTTGAATCGGTAAGGAGACCGCCCCTAGCCTTGACTCATGATGGAAACCCAGTTTCCAATACGACATTACGGTTTTGATTGTAAACCTATATATGGCGACATAATATATGGTAGCTATGCCGTCTAGGATTGATACATTTACTTTAAAGTATTTTAATACTGATTAGACACTAATAATAGTAGTAAAATATTATTTTATACGTATCAAGCATGTTTGATCATTATAAGGTATAATTCTATCCTCCGGTTTGCGTTGCATTGTGTGATGGGACTTGGGTCTTATAATGATTTCATTTTTCTAAAAAGCATTGCGTTATTTTGTGTAAAATTTATTTAATCACGCACTGGCAAACCAATGGAGTAAACCCGTTCCGCGTTAGTGGCGTGGTCCTGTGATTTTCCCTATTGTTGGTTAAGAAAGATTTCTCATACCAGTCCCATGACTGACTCTTAGTTTGTTTCGCTGGCAAACTCGGGTGCCCATATTTTCCACACGGGCAGTCGAGTAGCTTGTTTTGCAGATATTTATCTCTTGAGCAGGATTCTGGATTGAAGCTTAAAGTTTTGGCCAGAGCATTTATAGTCTTCCGCTGCAATGTATTGAATTTATTGTAAATTTAATCTTCCCTTGTATTTATTCCGTACTCTGATATTTTGTACTCTGATGTAACATTATTATAATGTTTATAAAAGTCTGTTGTTATTTGTTCTAATGTGTTGTATGCCCAGAGTTAGTGCATTCGAGAATTTCCAACTTTCGGGTCATACCTGTGTGGTTTATGGTCGATTCAAAGGATGGGATTTTCGGGTCATTACAACAAGGTAATAAGTGGTGATCGTCCAGGCGTACTTGGAGATCGAAGGATATGCGAGGACCTCACTCCTGTATTGGACATATGGGAGGCGGAATAAGGTGCCTCCGGTTTCGTTCAGACCCAGAACGAACTTGTAAATGGACTGTGTGTCTTACATTGGATTTAATTCTGTATGATTGATAGACATCGGTTGCATAGCGTTAATTGCCTGTGTGGCATGCTGAGATGCAAATGATCAAGGCTTCTGTTGAAAAGCAGAGTCTTGTGATTGATGATCAAAGCACGGCCTTTATGGAATAGCTTTGTGTATAGAGTTAATTCGCGAGCCTGACATCCCTATGTGAACCAGAAACGAGAGAGGACCTCAGGGAGGACATGCGTTTCTTTCTAGGTAGGAGTGGTATCAGCGTTTTACTAGCCCTGACATTTTACTTATGTGGATGATGTATTGTGAGGCGCCTCGGTTATATCGGTCGATCCGGGGCCGATGGTTTAGTCGGGAAATGACTAGTTTACGCCCTATAGGGCGGGGAAACGCATTGTTCAGGCATTTTAATCCACTCTGTGTGGATCGGCCCTGGCGATCTAAAGGTCACTCGAGCTCTGACCTGAGACATGGGCTAGATTGTCTCGAAGCGGCGAGGACGATCCGTTGCCTCGGTTCACAGATGGGAATCCAACTTCCAATACGGCATTACGGATTTGATTGTAAACCTATATATGGTGACATAGTGGTATGGGGCACTTATGTCTTCTATGATTGATACATTTATATTTGAAGTTGATTTCTTCACTTGTAGTAATAATAAAGGATTAAATTTCGCTTATCAAGCATTATTTGGCTATTACAAGGTAAAACCCTATCCTCCGGCTTGTGTTGCAATGTGTGATGGGACCTGGGTCTTATAATAGCTTCATTGTTCTTTATTTAGCATTGCGCTTTTTGTTTTATGCACTGGTATTCTTGGGGTTAAACCCGTTCCGTGTTATACGGCGTGGTTCCTTGATTTACCTAACTTTAAAATATAGATTAATATCTGTTTTAGTTCTCACACCAGTCACATGACTAACCTGGAGTTTATTGTTTTAACCTAAACTCTGGGTGCCCCTATTTTCCACACGGGCAGCTAGTAGTTGGTTATGCAGATATTATATTCACATGATCTTGGTTTATAGCTGAAGTGATATTCAGAAAGCTCTGTATTCGTGTATTTCTTTTAGTTATGTTTTGTATTATTTTTCCGCTGCAGTAATGTATTTAAATCTCTGTTATTTATCAAATGTATAATATTTATTCAGACTCTGTTTATATTCTTGTACTCTAATGTAAATTGTTGTAATTAACAATGAAATGTTCTTCTGTTTGGGTTCTGATTGGTCTTGTCCTCATATCAATCCGTTCTTCCTCTTCTCTTTGGAGACCGGGGAAGTTCGGGTCGTTATAGTTTGGTATCAGAGCTTTGGTTTACAGAGCTTGAGAACAAGACATATTAGAACCAAACGAAAGAATTCATCAGAGATTGGATTAGAAATATCCAATAAGAACAACTCGTTAGAGATGGGATCAGTAGCATCCTAGAATGAGTTGAAAGAGTGTTTTTTTAAAATAATAAAATGAAAACAAATTTTGTTTTGAAAATCTAAACCTTATCATACGTATTTGAATATTTATTTTATATTGATTTGGACAATCGAGTATATGAAGATTTTTCATATACGCCTAGCTAGCGTGTATTCGAAGTCTCAAATATTCTGGATACATATAGAATCATACTCTAGTCGCCCGGAGATGATCCTGATGATCGCTATAGCATCATCAGTGCTTGTGTTCGAGTTCCGAAAGTAGGATATCTATATATTTCCAATTGACCGGTGTGAGAACCAAAACTAGATAGGGTTATTGTTGTGAATTGGCATCAGAAACATGATTTTCTGTATGTATATCAAAATTACAAATTTGAAACGTTAATTCACTAATTGATTGATGGTTGTGTTGTATTATTATTTGTTATCTAATAAAACCATTACGTGAAAGAATGGTACATATAACCCAATTGTGTCGAATATTGAACTAAGTTGAAATTTGTTTGAAATTGCATGCATATACATGTATATACATTGAACAGGTCATAGCAACGAGGCTAAGAAGAGGAATAAAATTGTATGCCCGACAAATAGGTACATGTTTACTAATTTATTGGGTTTGGATGATTTTATGAGCCGATTGGCTAGCCGCTTGGCTTTTTCTTTTTGAGATGAGAGGGCCTGTGTGGCGGTTTGGGGATTTTCCCGGTAACCCCGTACAAAGGAGATTTTGGCGAAATGTTTCGAAAATTTAGGGTGTTAGCCAAATTTTTGAAAAATTTGAAAAGTTCTTAAAAACTGAAAAATTGAAGAACTTAAGCCGTAATGAAAATAAAGAAAGTTGAGTTGGTTAGTTAAACAACTTTCAACTCCATTCCTTTTCGAGGACGAAAAGATTTTAAGTGGGGGAGACTGTAACAACCCGAAAAATCAGAACCAATTTTAAATTTTTATTTTGGTAATTTTAACGGATTTTGAATATTTAAAATGAATTATTTTAAATAATAACGACAGAAAATTTATTTTCAATGAAGTGAAAATGTATAAATTTATTTTAATTATAAAACGAGTCTGAAATGGCGCGGTAGTTCGAAAATTCGATTTTCAATTTCAATTGATTATACAGAATTCAATATAAGTCAGAATTGGATGAAACAAGAAATATTTAAATCTGATTAGCTATATCATTCTAACGGATGTAAGAAACTGAGATTTCGTTTTATAAATGGATCCAGTTGAAAATTCAGAAAAGTCGCTGTGGAATTTATATATATTTTAATATATATAAAGCCCTTAAAAATAGCCCTTTTGCAAACGACCTCCATTGTAACACCCCGTGATTTTAAATATTAAAATTAAGGAATACTTAATTTCAAATGTGAGAATTAAGGGAAACGGGTTACGCCATTGCGTTCGTCTTGGAATTCTGCTTGAGATAGAGTCCGAGTTTGTGTGAATCGGACTTCGTATGAAGAATTTATGGCCTTCCGAAGTTTCAGAATTTAAATAAATTAAAAACAGCTCAGGTTCAGAAAATTTGAAATTCAAATTTCAAACAGGGAACAGGCTGGGCGGGAAAATTCCCGCCCAAGGGCCAGGTCGACCAAGGCGTCGACCAGGGGGTCGACCTCCCTATACAGGTCGACCAGGGGGTCGACCTCCCCCCCCCCCCCCTCCCGAGAAGATCTAAAAGATGATGTTGTTTTGACTCATTGATGAGTCATTAGGGCTGAGGTGTTATTCTATCTTGAGTGGATGGTCTTGATTGCTTCTAGGTTAATCTGACGGCTCTTAATTAATTAAAATTCTGTATAAGCAACCTAACTCTCAACCTAAAATCACACTAATTCATACCAAGAGCCGCTATGCCGTCAATGGGGAACCTAGAGTAGCCGTCATTCTCTTTCAACCCAAAAGCAAGATACAAGCAAGAATCAAAATCAAATCTAAATCTAAATTAGAATAACAATTATTCTACATCAAAGGCGAGCAATTCAGTTTAAGAATACAGATCCTAGAAAAACAAGACTGTTCTTTTGTTTGTGAGTATAATTTCTTTCACAAAATAATTAATTAATTTAATTGTGATAAGTTATAATTGGGATTATGAGAATATGACTTTGAATCATGTGATGTTATCGTTGACAGTTTTGTTATTGTGGATCTACTAAATTGTACATGTTTGACTTGATTCATCTTATGCAAGTTTGGGATGTTAAATCATATGTATATGAATCTTATGCAAGTTTGGGATGTTAAATCATATGCTAGTTTATGAATCTTATGCAAGTCTGTAGGTGGATTATACACAAGTTCATATGTGAATCATGTATATACATATGCTAGTTTATATGCAAAATATATTAAATTAATTTACATGTTTAGATCCATATGCAAGTTCACATCTTTATGTTTAGATCTATATTTAGATCCATGGTAGTACATAGTTATGCAAATTTATGTTCTATATGCCCATTGCCTATGCTAGTTTTTTATGTGAATCATATGCTAGTTTGAATGAAATTCATATGCAAGTTATAGGAAAACCATATCCATATATGCAAGTTCACATCTTTATGTTTAGATCTATATTTAGATCCATGATAGTTTATACAAATTTATGTATATCCATTTCCTATGCAAGTTATTGGCTATGCAAACTTATGTTATGATTCTTAGATCTATTTTATGTGTTATGCAAGTTGTGATGTTGCTTTTCTTTTTATAAGTTAGACTATTTGCGAGTCTAACATATGTCATATTAAAACGTACGAGTAGCATGGGGACAATGGGATAATATTAAATATTAATATTGTGAATTGGCATAAAATGGCTTAAAAAGGCTTATAGTTAATTTGAGACATTAATTGGTATAATTTGTATACCTGAAATTTATGGACATAATTTAGGTGACAATTATGGACATAAATTAATTTGGAATTTATTGACAAATTTGAATAGGGATATTAATCCAATTTGGGGTTAAATAATTATGTGTGATAATTAACCGCCTCAGACACGAGGTTAGACTCGTTTGTGGTATAAGACTGCCCGGACCCGCCCGACAAATCCAGCAACCACAAACGGTAGTCTAATGTGAGAGGTCAAAGGCAAAAATTAAATGCATAACAACTGTAAAGACACGAGGTTAGGCTCGTTTGCGGTATAAGACTGCCCGGACCCGCCCGACAAATCCAGCAACCGCAAACGGTAGTCTAATGTGGGAAGTCTTTACAAGGTTACGGTTCTAATGAATTAAGTAACACTTAACCAGATAAACATGTGGTGGGACATGGGGGTTAAGTGGGTGGCCTGGGTGGCATGTGAAATACGATTAGAAACACTTAACCAAGTTAAAGACATGTAAGAAGACATGAATAAGAAGGGTTAAGTGGGAAATTCTGGTGGGGACCAAGCATAGGTGGAAAGCTTGTGTCAAGTATGGGGACCCTTTTCAAACTAGTAACCCATTAAGTATCTTTGTGAGCTCGAGTTAGATCGAGGACGGGACACGCTTACTGGGTTTGATTGTAAGAGGTCAAAACGGGTTAGCGGTAGTCATGCAAGTCCAATGGGGTCATGTGCGTGCGTGGGCTCGGGCTGGTAGGTAAGACGTTGTTGCATCGTGTAGATATAAGCCGTGCATCTTTAGTGGTATCGGGTTGCCACTTCGGGGAGTGATACACCCCACTGTGGGACCAACACGGGTATCTACGAGTTAGGGAGCCGATCGCATGGGGGTAGTGGGTACAACTAGTGGAGATAGGGGCAGACGGCACCTACGAAGGCAACTAGGGGTACACGAAACTACCATTGTCATTATTATGTTCTGTAGGCGGGATCAACTTTTAGGGTGACTAGTATTGGTGCAGTATAGTAATTATCCTATAGTGATTAAAAACGAGATTAACGCTAAAATATTCCTCTTGTTTGCTTTGTCATGCCCACTTGTTTCACGGCCATACCTTGTTTTACCAGTTTATGCCTTATCCTAATTACTTTAATAATTATATTGTTAAAGTTATCATACTCACTATACTTTATGTCCGTCCCCCTTGTTTTCGCCTCTTTTCTTCCTTCCCCCCCCCAAAGGTTCTCAGGGTGGGACTAGTGCTAGTGGAGCTTGATCTGGGATCTCTTTCTCTCCCTTTTGAAAGTGCTTGGATTGCTGAAAGTAAAGTTCAGCTCATCTCTTTAATGGCTACTTGTGTTGGGGTTATGCTTTTTTACTTTATGTACTTAGAAAACAATTTGTCAAGATGGATATTAAGTGTACTTGGTTTTACTGTTGGTTTATGAAGTTGTTGTAATCAAACTATTTCTCCGCTGCAATAAAAGTTGTTTTAAAATTTTCAAGTACCAATATATGTATCTGTCTTGTTATATTCTGTTCTATACACTAATAATGCTCCATGAAAGTTAATGCATTCCCTTTGAGAGTGACATTAATGGACATGGGGTGTTACATCCGTTTTCGACGAAACCACTTTTGTTGGAACTGGAATGTCAAGTTATTGCTAGATTCCAATTTTTATAATTTTTGAAATCAATATGTGAGTGCGGCGCATTTAAACGTGTTTGACCAATTTTAGTTGATTTTAATCGACTGGAAAATGACCATTTTTCAAACGGTCACCAAATTCGACGAAATTAGTTTTGTTAGGACCGTATCTTCAATGCGAAGCTAGCAACAATTTTTCTAGAATTTTTAAAGTCAGTATGTGACCCCAGTAAATTGAAATGTACATTTAAATTAAATATATATTGATTTAAAGGAAAACTGATCGTAACAGTCGAATGGGCTTACGAAACATATCTCATTGTGTTCGGAATATGGGGTATTTGGCTAAGGGCGACAGTCGTTGGGTTCGATTCAGAGTTTGTATGGAAAGATAACTTTTTGGATAACAATTTAATAATTAAATATATTATATATAACTTTCCTTCTCCCCTTTTCCTCTATAATCGGTTAACACTGAAATTAAATAATAATAAAAAAACCACGCGAACTGTTCCCCCTTCCCCTCCTCCCTGACCCGCGACAGCCACCGCCATGGCCTGCGCCACCCTTCCCTTCCACCACCGGTCTCCTCACCTCCGATTTCCCCCACCAACGACCTCCTCCTCCCTCCTCTAGCGATCGAAGCCCTAACCCTCATAACCCTAAGCCGCCGCCAGCCCTTCCATGGCTCACTGCCGACACTAGACCCGAACCCCACCCCTTCCCTTCACCGTCGCGACACCAACACTATAACGACCTGAACTTCCCCGATCTCTGAAGAGAAGAGAAAGAACGGATTGCCTGAGGACACGTCAAATCAGTTTCCAAACAGAAGAACATTTCATTGCTTATTACAACAATTTACATCAGACTACAAGAATACACAGAGTATATATAAATAATATACATTTGATAAATATCAGAGATTTAAATTACATTACTGCAGCGGAAAAATAATACAAAACATAACTGAAAGAAACACACGGATACAGAGCTTTCCGAATACCACTTCAGCTACAAACCAAGATCCCGTGAATATAAATCCGCAAAACCAAGACTACTAGCTGCTCGTGCGGAAAATAAGGGCACCCAGAGTTTAGGTTAAAAAAAATAAACTTCAGGTCAGTCATGTGACTGGTATGAGAACTAAAACAGTTATTAGCTATATTTTGAAGTTAGGTAAATCAAGGGACCACGCTGCCTTCCAAGAATACCAGTGCATAAATATACAGCGCAATGCTAAATAAAGAACAATGAAGCTATTATAAGACTCAGGTCCCATCACATAATGCAACGCAAGCCGGATGATAGGGTTTTCCCTTATCATAGCCAAAGGATGCTTGATTCGCGAAATTTAATCTTTTATTATTACTATAAGCAAAGAAAACAACTTCAAATATAAATGTATCATTCATAGACGGCCTGGGTACCATATATCATGTCGCCATACTAGGCACTACAAATAAAACCGCAAAATGTCGTATTGGAAGTTGGATTTCCATCTTTGAACCGAGGCAAAAGATAGTCCTCACCGCTTCGAGACTATCTAGCCCGAGTCTCAGGAACATAACACATTGTCCCTTGGATCCCCAGGGCCGGTCCACATGGAGTGTATTAAACTCAAACCCTGAACATGCGTTTTCCCATCCTATGGGGCGTAAAACTGGTCATATACCGACCAAACCGTCGGCCCTGGATCGACCGATATATCCGAGGCGCCTCGCTATCCAACAACCACATGAGTCAAACTTGTCAGGGCTTGTAAACCACTGACACCACTCCTAGCTAGGAGGAAACGCATGTACTCCCTGACGTCCTCTCCCATTTTTGGTTCACACCGGGGTGTGAGGCTCGCGAATTAACGGTAAACAAAGCGATGCCACAAAGGCCGTGCTTTGATCATCAACCACAAGACTCTACTTTGCAATAGAAGCCTTGATCATTTGCATCTCAGCATGCCATGCAGGCAATTCACGTTATGCAACCGATGTCTATCAATCACACAGAATGAAATCCAATGTCAGACACACAGTCCATTTACAAGTTCGTTCTGTGTCTAAACGAAACCGGAGGCACCTTATTCCTCGCATATCCGTCGATCTCCAAGTACGTCTGGACGATCACTAACTTATTCCCTCCTCTTGGGTGTATGACCCAATCAAGATCATCAGGAATCGTCCAAACGATGTGAAGACCTCCGGTCTTCAACCACCATCTTCATCTTCGACATATCGTCGTTTCACTTATTCAGAATGGGTATAACCCGGCCTTTCCGAATAACTCGCGTATTTAATAAACAAGTGTTACACAAACACAACATACGCCTCATTCCAATTCAGAATATTCTTTTATTCAAATATTCACATCATTAAGGAATAGGTTCCCATTAATTTTATCAAAGATAATTTCTTTTAAATTTATTATTTATCTTCCTTTGAATATCAATTCAAACCATATTGAAGTTTTCCAAACTAGTCGGGATTAGCGAACCTTACCAAAGTAATCATTTATTATATTTCCCAATCCCAACCTATTCATCCCATGAAGCAAAACTGGTAATACTCCATATCTAACACCACGGTGTTATCGGTAAATATTAATTACTATTTCTCGTTCAAATCTAATTAAATATTTAACTATCGCTTAGAGCAAAACTGATGATACTCCATTCTCGATCATTTTCTTGAATTGATAATTTTAATTATCACATTCACTTTCCAATCTAATTAAAGATTCATTAAAACTCTAATTTGGTTTTAATCTCAAAAATCATTACTTAATGATTATTCCAAGTTAAGAAATTAATCTTATCTTTAACTAGGTTAAAGAACTCATGTCATTTAAAACACGGTTCACGATAAACCCAAAATCACATTCTATTCCATCAGTCTCTAACTGTAAATTAGTAAGAGTACAATTCCCTAAGTATTAATTCCGAAGGCTGAAACCAACATCAGATCAATACCCAGGAGACCATTCAACTTAACTAACCTCTAGTCAGTTTATAATTTTCTTAGTTCCATTGGGTTTAAGAACATTATTTTTAAAGATAAAATTCACGACAAAACCAAAATCTCATTCAATTGTTAATCGGGTTAAAGAACAAATGTTATTTAAAACACCGTTCACGAAAAACCCACAATCCCATTTGATATTAAATACAAGGCTCTGAATAGAAAATATATCGGCATATATTCAATATCCAATTCTGAAACCAACAAATATCTTATTAGAATAACGATATATATATATCTTCCAAATTCCTCCAAAATATCTACATAATCGCGGAATCCAATATCGAAATATTCCGAAGATAATTTCGATCCAAACCCATTCCAATTCATATATTGGAAATTTCTGGTTATATTAAAACCAATCTCAATCCATTTATTTATTTAAAAATATTGGCTTATAATTCTAGTTAATAATTAGTTCATTTCGGAAAAAAAATATTTTTATCTTCACAAACGTTGAATTTTTCATTCCAACTCTTTCCAAATCATTTATGATTATTTTACATGAATTATTAATATTTTTAATAATTTTATCGAGGCCCGTACAGCCGATTTCCGTAAATAGTCATCGAACTGCATTTACAACGACCTTTTCCAAATTTGATTTGGACATAATTCCAAATCCAACCGTTAGATTTCAAATCTCTTATATTCGTTGAAAAGCTCTTTTCGATACGAACCCAACGGTTCTGGTTTTAGGAGAATCCGACGGTCGGATCTCCCATAATCGCAATTCGAAGTCAATGGTCGAAATTCGCGAACGGTCGCTGTGCTGCGCGTTCTATTCAGGCCATTTAATATATATATTATATATATTTCATCGATTTCCATTCAAAACGTATTTTATAAATCGTTTTAACTTCGTTTTAAAAACGATTTCAACTTCATATTCAATTTCAAATCAAAATTGAATATTCCATATCATTAATACATAAATGATAAAATTTTCGAAACATTAGATTTTGAAGTCACTTCCTTTTCAATATTCATTATAAAAAAGAATATAATCAATATAAATATCGTTCGCGTCAAAATGGCGCATATCTAATCAACACGGTTTTATATTTTTCAATAATTCGTGTCCATCCAAAATCGGACATCAAAATCAGATTTTAACCCTTTATAGGATATTATTTTAAAATATTCATTATTTTAAAATATTCTTTATTTTAAAATATTCTTCAGTTATGAATTGGAATCAGACAAAGCCAATTACCGTGTAAAGTGATTTATATGGATTTCATACAACACATATATATCATATCAATGATAAACAATCAACCATCATCCAGAGTGCACCACACAACTGCATAAGCATTAATTATAAATAATTAACCCTTACATCAGCCTGTCAACCAATCGATCGGCATACAACTAAACAATTGGGACTTGTGTACCTCAAATGTCATCCCAACACCCGTGTGGATTTTCAAAAGTCATTTATATTTAATACTTGACATTTCGGTACTTGACATTTTCTAATATCGAATATCCGCATCCGCAGATACAGATGGATATCGAATAATTATCATATCCGCTCACGATCGATAAATTAAGAAACATAAATGGTGAATTTTAATTTAATATGAACAATTTTCAATTCCATTGTTTATTAAAATGTTAAACAAATTTGATGATAATAAACAGTTTTCTGTAGCTAATATGCATTAAATGCATATGATGTGAACTTCAAACTTAATAACAGTTATAAAATGTCTTTTAATGTACTAAAATGTGCATAATTCAAGCTATAATCTTGATAAAAACCGAATGGCTAATTTTTGAATGCGGATGTCTTTGTACCAGCATTCTTTTTCCAATATTGGATATTTATTCCTTTTTCAGATATAGATGCGGACGGATTTCTAATTTTTTGGGTATCCACTGACAGCCCTAGTGATACACATAACAAATTGAATGTGACACATGGTGCTCTTGTGTTGATGAAAGGAGTAATGGTCTAAAATATTTATCTGCTAAAAAGATTTATATTTCTTGGAGAGTCGTGTATTAGAGCTGATAATTCATGAACTTCCGATGCTACCAATCTTTAGCATCTCAGATTGGGTCATGTTTCGGAGATCTTAAAGTTGCTTTGTAATAGGAAGATGATCAAGGGTGGAAGCTTCAACCGTTTAGAATTCTGCCGGAAGTGAGTTGAGAAAACATATAAAGGCTTCTTTCGATGTCGATAGACATGAGTCCAAATGAGTACTGAAGTATGTCTATATGGATGTTTGAGACCAGTAGCTATAGCTTCTATTGAAAGAGCAAGTAAACCAATGACTACTCTAAGAAGGTTTGGATGTTCGTGATAAACGATAACCCGGAATCGTTTGAGAAGTTCAAAACTTCAAAAGCACTAATAGATAATAAAGTCGGAATGAAGTTGAAAATGCTTAGATCCGACAATGATGGTGAGTTTGCTTCTAAGAAGTGCATAAATTTCTATAAGCAGCATGTAATTTGGACATTTCACTACACCTCAATGATCCACAATTAAATTGGAATCGTTGAAAAGATGAATAGGACTTTACTGAAGAAAGTCTGATGTTTGAGATTGACAGCAGGTTTATTTAGAGGCTTTTGGGTTGAAGCTTTATCGACTGCGGTGTATATTATCGATCGAATTTCATGCTCACCATTGATGAGAAGATTCAAGAGGAAAAGTACATCTATACATATCGGATATTTTCGTATATTAGGTAGCCAATGAATGTTCACCATACAGTAAATGACAAGTTGGAGGCTAGAGCCTATAAGGCATATTTTTGGGCTATACATAAGGCATTAAAGGGTATCACATTTGGAACTATGTTTGATAGGAAGGTAGTGCACACTTGACATGTCACATTTGATGAGCCCAACATGTTAAAGCGGATGGAAAATCCACCCAATTCATTAGATTTCAGAAGCTGAAAGGTCTACGGAAATGAAAAATATTCCCACGTATGTCAATATTTAAACATCATAAAACAATATATATATACATTTAAAACACAATGAATTGACTGATGTTCATGCTTAATTATTTGAAAAATTGGTTATTTCATCAATTACAGTTTCACAAGGGAATGTGATGTTTTCAAACCAAATATAAATGAATTCTTAATAAAAGTCAAAAGGTGTGATAATTTAGTCATTCACTTCTTAGATATTATATGTCTAGTTCACTTAGCGAAAGGTTGCATTTTGGGTATTAAAAAAATTGTCTTAAATTTAAGCACGTCCACCATGTACTCCCTCCAGTCCAAAATATAGGACGTTTTGTGAAGTTTTTTGTTTTTTAAAATATAAGACGTTTTTATCTATAATAAATTGTACCTACTTTATTGACTTGCCATGAAGTACTTCTATTGACTCATGTGAGTATGTGGCTGCTTCGGAAATCCCAACAACCACTTTTTTGTATTTAGAAATAGAGAAAGTAACTTAACTTTGCATGAAAAAAATGAGTCAATCCACCAAAAAGAAACATTTGAATTTTTTCTTAATTCCCGTGCAAATCTCTAAAACGACTTATATTATGAACCGGATGGAGTAATAGTTAACAAATACATTTGACTTCTTTTCGCTGCTAGAGCTGCACATACGCAAAGATCAGACACAAATAAACTATTCATTGATGTTTTCTAAGAACTAACTGTGCCTGTGTAGTTTTCTATGCAGCATGTCCCAAACTAGGGTAAAGGAGAAAGGTTATGAGAAGTCTGACAAGCCAACGTAAAAAACATAGTCTCCCTTATGAAAACGGATTTTTTACCTCCAAATTGTTCGGAGATAATGACTTAATTGTTATTTGTTGTTTATTTATTGGTGTTTCCTGCAATATGAAAACAACAGAAAAAGGTCAACTAGTAAAAATTTGCTTAAATGATACTTAAGCGGTGTTTCCCATCATGAATAAATAGCATCACCCATACTAAGATATAAGAGAAACACAAGTATGAATCGAGTGTTGAAATAGGATAATGTAGCATGTGGTGTCTGGTGAGATATACAACATAACTTAGGTAGATCTTAAGTTCACTGGAGAGTAAAAGAGTTAAGAACATTTTTATTTTTAGTCCGAGGAATAAAATTTATTTCCAGGTGAGAAAAGGAAAGTGAGTAGTGAAGGAATATAATTACCACTCATAAAAGACATAAATATTGTATAATACCTAACTTAAAACATCGCTAACCTTTCTTTTGTCGCTTTTTTTAACTAGTTTGGATAATTTACATAACAGGGGACTTAGTTCTCGTCAATTTAGTTATGAAAATTATAAAATGCACTTTATGCACGCCTCATAATAATAATAATAATAACCTTTCCTTATAATATATATTATTATGGACTGCTTTAATCTCTCAAGTTATAAATGACAGGTAATGGTTTAAAGATACTCACAAACGTATAATCTTTTCCATTTTCAACTAAAAATTTTGAAGAGGAAAAAATCATCAATTTATATCTACAAGTAAACCCTATCCAAGGATAAGAAATTACTTATATGAGCGTGAAGTGCAGAACTTGATTTCCAGGTGGTGCCACAAACATGTCCTTCTAGTGGGGTATAATGTAAAAATCATTAACATAAATATGGTTTACATCTATAAAGGACAATCAATATAAAACTGCAAGACCCAACAAACGTTTCTGATATACCAAGAAAATAGGGAGTAAAGACAAATGAAATTAGACTGTGACCTACAAATATTCAAAACAATCAGTTTTTCTTTACTTTCTCAACTAATGTGATGACATCCTACTTTGCGGAGGGAGCAGGAATTCAAAATATTATATTTTAGCACATATGATACAATTTTTTAAACGATTTCTTCGTCCACTTCATCATTTGAGAAGTAACCGTTCACCGGGTCTATAAATTCACATTCGAAATCAGTTTCCATAGTCAAAATAAATATGGTTAAGCTATTTAAAAAACAATTAAAATCTCTGCTAAAAATCAGATATCATATCAACAGTAAGATTATGAAAATATTGCTTTCCACATTAAATTTTTTTTTTGAAAATCTGACTAGCTTAGAAATCGATTGGCCAGCGAAGAGGCTGAGTTGTAGATCCGTAATGAGGAGAGGGTGGCGCTGAAATTGTGTCCTTTACAGTAGGTCCAGTTGAGAAGAGTGTAACTAAATTTGAGCAGAACAGGACAATCGGAAATGCAAGAAGAAGCAATTGTACTCGATTCATGGCTAGGGCTTCGAGAAGATTTCGTCGAGTGAAGAACGAGAGAAGCTGAAAATTAAAAGTTCAAGACAACAGGTCATGCGTAAAGCGTGCGTGTGGGCCCGAAGAAGATGTCAAAAAAGCTGTAGACTATACAATTTTAAAGTACGACAAGCTAGACATCATGGTAAACAACACAGCCATACTCGAGCCTCCATACTCGAGAATCATGGATTCAAGCACGTCAGATTTCGAACGTATGATGTCTGTGAACTGCACGGGAGTTTATCTATGCCTGAAGCATGCAGCAAGAGCAATGGTCGAAGCGGGAATAAGAGGAAGCATTATGGGAGTGTGTGTGCTATAACTAGAGGGATAGGCCCACATGGATATGTAGCATCTAAGCATGCAGTTGTAGGACTTACGAAGAATGAGGCAGCGGAGTTAGGGCAGTATGGGATAAGAGTGAACTGTGTTTCAATGTTTGCATCGAGTTCGAGGATGACGAAGATGAAGGGTGTTTTTAAGCATGATGATATAGAGGAAATGGTGAATGAGGCGGGGAACTTGAAAGGGAGGGTGTTGAGGCATGAGGATACGGCCATGGCAGCCTTGTTTTTCGCAAGTGATGAGAGTGGATATGTGAGTAGGCATAATTTGGTCATTGACGGTGGGTTCACTGTTGTTAACAACTCTCTTAGGATGTTTAAGCAAGAGTAACGAAGCAAGCATTGCTTTGGATGTTGTGATGCGTCGTCTAAAATTTAACGCAAATCCGAGAGAAAATCATCTGTACTCAAATCCTTTATCCCCTCTATATTCAACTAATCATGAGTTCTGATTTTCAACTTTTTGAACTTATGTTCGAAGGCTTAATTACAAAAATGTGATATTCAGAGGTCTTGATTGATTGGATATAGAAAACAGAGAATTTTAGGTTCAGAGAATTTATTTCATGTCAATCCTAGAGTAAATCATGGAATCCTTGGTCCTTTATCAATAATTGTGGGTTCAGGTGATGTAAAAGAAATATATCACTAATAAATGAATTAGTGGAAAAAAATTAATGTGTGCAATAGATATAAAATGCAAAACTACTTTGGATTATTTGGTGGAAATTTCAATTGTTTCTGGTAGCAATTATATTTACGTTTGTAATAACAGACAACATCATAGAAAGGCTGGAATAATAATCTATCCCATATAATATTCTATTTTTCCATGTTAGACAAAGGCTTGAAGATGTTAGAGCATCTCTAACAGCGTGGTAGGAGTTCGAAATGGGAGCAATGGTGATTTTTGTTCATTTTCTCACGCTCCAACAGAATGGATCTGAGCACGAGGAATGAATACCAATGGCGATCTTTACTTTTTTTAGTTGCAATGTTAAACAGTAATCAGAGAATGGTTCAATGGAAAATAAGTTTTCTGATCATCATTTATGAATTTATTTATTTTTTTGCATGTTAAACGGTTTTTTGGTCATCGTGTAACACTTTTTTTTTTCAAAGCAGCCGTTTGGTGCTGAACGAACGATGATTCTGTTAGGAGTGTCTTGCATATTGTTAGTGGTGGCAATTTGACCCGACGTGATGGATCCGGACTCGACCCGCCGGGTCTCGATTCTAGGAGGGTCGAGTTTTGTCGGATTTGAACTATACATTTAAAAAATCTGGACTCGACCCGATTCAAGCTTCGGTTCGACTTCGTTTGGATTATAACACGAAAAATACGTGTATTTTAATGCTTTTTGGTCAGTTCTTTCGGGTCGTGTCAATTCAGGTCGGCTTTGATCGGGTCTTAAGAGTATTTTTTCAACATCTAGACCCGACACGAGACTCATCGGGTTCGGTTCGGGTTTTCGGTTCTAATTGTCAGCCCTACATAATGTTAATATAAAAATGACGGTTTGAATAAATAGTTTCACATCACGTAATAAGTTGAATAAGTGGAGTACAAATATGATTTGGTAGACACGTAACAACATGGATCCCTTTTATTACAAGGTTGTGTGTGTCAACTCATATGTGTGCGCTCTACGTGGAAGGAATGAGAACTTTGTTCAGACCGTCGTTACAAAACAGATTCCTTTAGTTTGTTGTTTTGTTGTTTCTCAATAGGACTCAACCTACCTTTTTTTTTCAAGTGCGCTGCCATTTCGAACTAATTGCCGTTCTGCCGGTTCGGCAAGCAGATTTCTTACATACTTGTGGTTTATTCTTATGAGTTAAATTTTAATAACATCTTTTTGATGTTTGCACTCATTCTTTATATGCCAGTGGATCACAACACTACAATAATAAACGGCTATTCCAAAGGCTCCGAGCTGTTGGCGGCCGTTTGAAGCCGTTGGAATAGAGTTCACAGCTTCCAATGGCTTCCGGCGGAATCCACAAACACTTTCCAACGTTTATTCCAATGGCTTCAAACAGTGACTTGCCGTTGGGAACCGTTTATAGACAGTGACCAATTTGTCGTTGGAAGCTGTTGGTAGCCGTTGGAAAAACTGGGTTATTTTTTTATAACAGCAAGCATATAACCTTCCAGCCACCCCAATTCCATTTCAATCCATTTCTAGTCCAATTCCAGTTCAATTCCAATCAATTCCACATATGTACAACATATATATACCAATAACAATATAAATAACCAAAATAAATTAAAAAAACATCAATATATACAAAACAAATCAACCAAACATCTAGAATAACATCAAAATAGACAAACCATCACCTACTCCGTACCATCAAAATATCCAAACATCCAAACATGTCCACAAACCGTACCAATATATGCAAACCATCAAAATAAATCCAAAGTATCATTCTCATTCATTCCGTAACAATATATACAACATCAAAACAGATCATCACCATCTCCAAGCCAAAAATAGAAAAAAACATACCTCAAGCTTCATCATCTTCGTCGCCTCCGAAAGAAGACGATGAAGGAAAACTACCATGATTGTGCACGTACTCCACAATGTTTTGATTCAGCTGCTCAATCTACATAGCTTGCACACGATTCTGGTTCTGCAGCTGCTCAATCAAGGCTCGCATTTCCTTAATTTCTGCTTTGTCTTGGGCCTTCTAAGCATGTCGAACCTACAAATAAAATGAATAGCAAAAAGGTTATGTCAGCATATAAAATATGACAAATTCTATTTGTATATCATAAATTGTTTTAGATACACCGTACATATTGCTAAACTATCCTCAATTTAGAATAAAAAGAAATAATTGTCCTATTTTAGAATAAATCAATGAACTATTGAAAATGATAAGATATTACTAGAAAAGATTTGTTTATATATTTGGTAAACTCATTCAATCAAATAAATACATAGAAATTTGATTATGAATGATTTCATTAAAGTTTTAGATTTGATTTTAACTTAATGTTGAGCGCTATGTAACGTGTACCTTGTATTTTATTATAATTATATCGAACCTCTTGAACATGTAAAAAATTAACTATATTTTAAACACATAGTTTTATGTTTACATTTCTAATCATGTCCTAAATGTCAAGTTCCTAGTTATTGTTTCATAAGAAATATTATATGCATAATCATTTATTAAATGTGTCATAATTGAATCGACTAAGGTAATGAAAATATTAACTGGCATTCACAATTGAATCGACTAAGGTAGTGAAAATATTCTAACACACTTAGAACATAAAAAGTACGAATATTGTTTAAATCATAAGAATATTACCGTTAGGCTACCGAATCCATAACGCCTACTCCGATGTGGCGGATCCATAACAGCATCAAATTGGTTCTTTTCCTCCTCCGGCGTTAACTCATCACGAACAGACTCCTCAAGCGCATGAGCCAGTGCCTCCTAAAACTTTGCCTATAATGCAACAAACAATTTCAGTTGAAAAATAATAGAATGTTGATTTTATTTTACATTTGCTAGTAATTAATAAAATAATCGATGTGAGTAATAAAATTTAAAATACGCATACATATGCAGCTATCGCCCTATCTTGATCATCCTAATGATAAGTCACGTTGCCAGCCTCGTCTGCATGCTTGAATGCGTAGGTGTGAGTAAATACGTTCATGTTGGACACGGGATGTCCACAAGTTTTTCCTACAATTGATAATTTGAATAATTCAATTCCATAAAGATAATTACTGAACTGATCAATATACAAATGTAATAATTGACAAATTTACCAAGTTCTCGCGGTGATGTTGGAAAGAATTGGATCCTCTACGATGAGTTACTGGATTCTTGTTCCTATTTGCGGTGTTCCTTACTGACTCGGTCTACAAATGTACATTAAGTAATTATTTAAAATCGGCATAAAAATAAATTAGATTCGTTATAGATTTACCTTGAACTCATCCGTGTCCCACCACTCAACCATCTTATTAAACATTTCATCGCCCATCCACCTTGGTTTCTTCCCCGCTTTTTTTTAATCTCATTCATCTTCTCCCTATAATTTCTGGCGACCTTTGAGTTCCAGTGTCGCCAAACTAGGTTCATGTCAGTCTCCTGCACATCTACTGCGCCCTTTACAATGAGAAAATATTAATAATCTCATTTATTTGTATTTAACCAATTTGTAACTCAATATAAAATTACCAGAAAATATTGTCATACAGTCTCTACTGGGATTCTGCTCCACTTTGGTCAGAAATCGCTCATTCTAGCCATATACGAATCCTTAGAGATATTTAGAACCGTCTGAGATGGCTCCAACTCAAACCCACTGCATTAAATATAAATTAGAACCTTATAGAATATAGTTATATTATGAAAAAAACATTAAATTGTTCTGCTGCTAATTTTGATACTTACGTATGGTCGGCCTTAGGATTCAAGTAAACAACTGGACGAGCTAACTGATTTCCACTACCCTCACTGGCATGTCGGTTAATGCTATGTGCTCAATATAAGAAAATGTAGAACAAACATCACAGTTTTAACATCGGTCGTAAATTCAGCTGATGTCAAAACGTTTTTTTAACATAGTTTAATTTTAAAGTGATGTTGTTTGTTTCTCAGACATCTATTTATTGAAGGACCAATGTCTTAAATACACTTTAGAAAAAACAAAAAATTGCGCCGCTCAAATCTTTTCCCCCTTACCAATTTGTTTCCCTCCCTTAACAAAATTATTTCCTCCCATTTATTTTTTCAGTTCCCTCGAAAAATTTCACTTTCCACCATCCAGTCTTTCTCTAGCAATCGTCTCAACTGGCAAAAAACGAAATCCATTGCAAATTCCATGCCCTAGCTTCTTCGTGTTCGATTAATCGCAACAATCGAAATCTTAATCAACCAAACCCTAAGTCTCCTTTATTTTAGAATTTAGCTTACTTCATTAGTATGAATTGTTCTTTGCATGAAATCCGTTTTGCTTAAACTTGTAGCTTCAGTGATTGCTGTTACTTCGTTTTGGGTTTATTTCTTATATTCCTATGCTTTTAATACCAAAAATTATAATTTTTGTGCAATTTGTGTTTAATTTGAACCAAGTAAAAGAAGTTTTGCATTTGATTAGCATCCTTAACATGGTCAGGTGTGCTAAGTGAAGCCAGGGTATTCCACATTCAAATCTAAATGTTGAAAAAGAACAGAAACCTTGGTTTGCAATCATTTTTTGCAGTTTTACTTGAATAAAATTGACTAAAAGCTTCAAAGAGTTTATGTTTTTTCAATATGATTCAACCATACATCTTTTGTTGTCAATGTCAATAAAAAGAGGTGGTAAATATACTTTAGAGATATGGATTATCAATGATTGTTAGATTTGCGACTTGAGCTGTTGTAGATATAGGCCACTAGAGTTATTTTGTTCGCATTTTCAGGAAACATATGTCTAAATCTTATGTTCCCCATAAAATTTCTGTTATATGATGCTGTTAGAGTTATTTTGTATATTTACTTGTAACATGCTCAAAATTGTAAGTATATTTTGTCAAAATTAGTATATTTATGCTTGGACCAAACTCTTTGCTCATAGATTTAGATCATTTTGTATAATAAATTATGGATGTTTTATCTATGATAATTGTCTTAATCGAAATTCATTTCTGTGCTTGTAACTATCAGGTTAGAAAGATTGGTGCAACTATTACCCATTCTGAGAAGGTCAAGGATGAGCCCATTGTTGACGGAAATGATAATGAGCTTGTTTCCCGTTTATGTTCCTTGATTAATCAGGTAGGTGTCTGTTTTCAAAAGGCTTTATAAAATATAATTGATCTAGCCAATGCTGCGTGTATTGTTGACACGTGATAGAGCTAATGTACTTGTTTTGTATATTTTCATTATACTGCTTATTGAAAGTTTCATTGTCCGATTTTCTGGGATGCTTGTGTTGGTACCAATCCATCTATCAGGGTGAGATTTTATCATCATTCTAGTTCACAAGGACATATACATTAACACTAGTTCAAGTGCATAAAAGCTCCGCTGATCTCCCTTGAAACTGGTACGATGTCCCCGTCATTCAATTATCTGGGTCACTGATGGGACTCAGATTTGAATAAGAAGGTTTTTTCTATCGATAATAACCATGAAAATACAATGTGCGTTGTTTTTTTGGATGTTTTGGGTATGTGCCATATAAACACTCACAAGTTTCTTTTGTGCAAGATAACATCAATTTTTTGACAAAATGATTGAATATAATGGACTAGTCTATGGATTAGATTTTGGTCATCTTCTTTAGTTGAAATTACAAAAATGTTAATCAATTGAATTTGGTAGCTTTTTGGAAGTGTTAATCGAACCTTAATCTTCCACTTTCACAGTTTACAGTTATCGGATAAGACAATATCTACACTTCAGATGGAGCTTGTTGCTGCCAGAAGTTCTCAAGAGCTTACAAGTGAGGGCAATTCACCTACAGTGTCCACATCTAAGGACCAAAGGAAGAAGGGTTTTGTTGTTATTGGGATTAATGCTGCGTTTAGTAGTAGGAAACGAAGAGATACAGTTAGATAATCATGGATGCCTCAAGGCAAAATTTTGATTTTCATATTCACCATTATTTTCTGTAAACAGGATATACTCTTCATGTGGGGAAGTTGTAGATCAATTGGTGTTACCAGCACATTCGTATGGTTGCTTAATTAGATTGTATCTTCAAACTGATGATGATTGGTCATTGTGGTAATACAGTTGTGTTGCGAAATGTTATGAAATCGACTAGACTAAGTTTTAAAATAATGTTGGAGTTTCCATGGAATTAATTTAGTGTACTGGTAAGTGAAACTGAATTTGTGCTAGAGGTTATTGTGTTCTGCTATTAACAGTCAAACATAATTTTTTATTATGGTTGGCAGTCGGTGATTAACTGCCAGTGGCGGTAGCCCTTAGCATCCAACATGATGTCAGTTCCATTACACTAATTTTCGATTTAGTGTTTTCAAAATTATTGTCAACAAAGTTCATCTAAGAATATTTGAGTTAAGAAGTAAAAAAATATGTTTTCTAAACCAAGATAACCAGTACTGTTAGGTAGGATTTACTACTGTATAATATACTGTAGATGATACCTTTAATTGGACAACTTGGGATAAGCACATGTGCTTTTAAAAGTACGGTGTGATGCTAAATTTAATTAATTAGAACAGTTCATTGCTTGCTATAATAGTGCAAAACTGATAGTGGCCTATTGTTCAAATCTTATATTATTGGATCAACATTCTGGTATCTTAGGCACTGACATGTTAGTGACACTTTAATATTACCTGTTAGATTTTAGCTTGCAGATAGATAAGCTTTAGGTTAGATTTTATGTTAACTTTTTTTGTATACCAAGTTGATATCGCTATTGTCGCATTATTCATTTTTGAACTTACGCGATTAGTTTGTTCATCCTATTATATGTCTTAATTTTCCAATTGTGTTTATAATTCAATGTATATATTTGTATTGTCAGATTAGGTGAGAAAGTAAGACAACTAGAGAAGTGAAAGGAATTGTAATTAGATTCATGATTGACCACAAGTAATAACACGCTGAAGGATGGTCTTTATACGACGCACACTCAAGTTTGATATTACCCACTGTAATGCATACTGAATAATTTGACATTCACTGATATATAGAAATGTACTGGGAAACCAATATGAATTTATACTTTTTGTTTATATTTCACAGTGCTACATCCAACAGCATTTTAGATAGGGTGATCGATTCAGAGGAAGCTCACCACCATGACTTTCGTAGGCTGGTAAGTTAATTATTCTCTTAGCATTTTAATCTTCGGTTAACATATGTATTCATATGTCCGTTGTCCTAAAAATATGCAGGAACATGTTGAAGGATATCATGAATTATCTGCAAAAACAAAAATATTCTTTTCCACTGCAATCGCCAAGTGGGATGTTGATTTTTATGTCAAGATTGAGAATGATGTTCATGTCAATTTAGGTAAGGGCCAGTTTGTTTTCATTTAAAAAATGTTCAATGTAGATCTCATATTGAAACAAATGTGTCATAACAATTTACAATTATAAGGGATTAAAATCTTTTATTTTTATTTTTAAAAAGGTCGTAATGTCGGTTACATTGTAAAAGAACTAGATAAGTCTTAAATAGACGCTAAATGCCGAACAACATCCAATGATTTGATTTCATATTTTAAACAAATGCAATCTATGCTAACCAATAGAAATTAATAATACATCACTAGATGTTAGATTCATGAACTTATTTTTGTAAAACTATTGAGGAAAATTTCTACTAATGCCATTACATGTATGCTAGCTGCAAGTCTCTCTAGGCACAGATCAAAGCCTAGGGTCTATATTGGGTGCATGAAATCTGGTCTAGTTCTTTCTAATAAGTAACTACAGTTATACTTTAATTGATTGAGAAACCCTAATTTTTTACTTAATAAAATAAACATGCATGTTTATTTTCATTGTTAGGAATGCGAAATACCATGAACCAAAATACTGGAAATTTGGTGAGGAAGGGAACAAGTACTTCCGTCATGCAACTGGGCAGATATATGCCATCTCCAAAGATTTGGCCACATATATTTCTATAAAATAGTAAGATATATTCGAGCCATTGTTCATTTACTTATAATATGTATTTACAATATGGTATAAATTTGGTTAACTTAGATAAATCCATATTTAAATGCAGACAGATATTGCATAAATAACTCGTAATGCAATACACGCCATGGCAGCTGCTTTATTTATTTATTTATTATTATGCAGTTTCTAAGAAAGGGTGAAAATGTGTCATCATGAGGCAACCAATATTTTTCATATAGAAAATAATAATTGGGAATTACAAAGGATCTAAACCTATTCAAAATGAAAGCAAATGGTTGCCAAAGCTTAATAAAATTGATGAACTTGTTCTGCTTACGCAAGAACTGGATGATATTTGCCATAGGAATAACTGGATGCTACCAAAATGTAATAACCCAGAAATCTGAGCCAATTTAAAAATTTTATTTTGGCAATTTTAGATAATTTTGATTATTTAAAATGATTATTTGAAATAATAACGACGAAAAATTTATTTTGAATAAAATTTGAACGTATATATTTATATAGATCGTCGTTAGAATATAAATAATTATTTTTAATTATAAAAGAAATTGAAAATGGCACGGTAGTTCGATAATTTGATTTCAAAGTTCAAATGAATGTACAGGATTCAAAATAAACCGGATTTCATCGAAACCAAAAATATTAGAATCTAATTGAGAATATCTTTCCAACGAATCAGAAAAATCAAAATTTCATAGCGGGAATCAAAATATGTGTCCAGTTGGAAATTCAGAATAGTCGCTATGGAATTTCTGGCCCTTAAAAATGGAAATTTTGCAAACGACCTAGGTTTTCGACGAAACCACTTTTGTTGGATCCGCGATGTCAAATTATTGCTAGGTTTCAAATTTTGTAATTTTTCGAATCAATATGTGAGCATGGCGAAGGAAAACGCATTTGACCAGTTTCAGTTGATTTTAATCGACTGGAAAATGGCCATTTTTCAAATAGTCTCAGAATTTGATGAAACTAGTTTTGTTAGGACCGTATCGTCAATATGAAGTTAGAAATAATTTTTCTGGAATTTTTCGAGTCCGTATGTGGCCCCGGTAAATTGAAATGTACGTTTAAATTGAATATATAAAGATTTATATTGTAAATTGAACGGAAACTGATCGAAACGATCGAATTGGCCTACGTGGCATATCCCATTGTGTTCGAAATGGGGGTAATTAGCTAGGGGCGACAGTCGTTGGGTGTCGATTGGGGTTCGAACGAAAAGTCAACCTCATGGAAATTGAAATAAATATAATATAACTCCCCACCTCCTTTTCTCCTTTTACTCGGTCAAACCCCCCCTTCACCACTTCAGTTTCGATCCCGATTAGAAAATAAAAAGAAAAAAAAACCCTAAAACTAAAATCGCGCGCTGCCTCCTTCCACGTCGTCTCCCCTTCCATCACCGGCGCCTACCCCCATCGCACCCCCAAACTCCGGCGAGACCCCCTCCTACCTTCGTCGCTCTCTCTCTCCTCCCTACCCGCAAGTCTCGAACCCCTTTCCCCCCTAAACTGACCACCTCTGGCCATCCCTTAGCCACCGCCCACCTGCTTTCCTCCTCTAATGAGCGTGCAAGTCCTCGCCCCCCTCTTCTTCTAACTGTAAGGTTTTTTTTTTTTTTTTTTTTTTTTTTAAGCTATTAAATTATTAAAAAGACGATTTTTATAAATATATATAGCGACTTAAAATTCCGATTTTCACATATATAAAGCGAAGATAAATAGATTTGATTTTCATTTATAAATGAAATGATTTTTATTTGCAAAAAGATAGGATTTTTATGGTTAAAAAGTTGAGATTTTTACATACCGAAGGAAGAGATTTATACCATGTGAAAGAAGAGATATTTAACACGAGAAAGAAGAGATCTTTAGATAGGAAAAATATGATCTTTGTTCATATAAAAATATAATTTTTAATATGAGGATAAGGTTAAAAATATAATTTTTATATGTGTACCAAAGTAAAAATATGATTTTTATTCATATAGAGTAATAAAAATATAATTTTTATTATTTTACTAGCGGTGTAAAAATAGAATTTTTATCTATATAGTAGCAATACAAAATTAGATTTTTTTTCTTTAATATACATAGCAATAATATAAAAATGTGATTTTTATATATGTAGTGGCTACGGGCAACGTAAGTGACAAAAGGCGAGCACGACGAAGATGTTTTACATATGAAGAGTCGTGGCGTTTGGTTTAGCTTTCGGTGAGAACTTCTCACTTTTAATTTAATTTTCTAGTTAAAATATATACTAGGATGCAGACGGTGTTTAGTAGCACCCGACACCCGTTGTCCACAGACCATGGACGGCTTGTATGCTTGTTTGTTTGATTTTGATGTGTAGTTGATTATGGGATGTGATGTGAAATGAAATAAAATATTTATACAGTTAAAAATATTTTATAGTTAAAAATAGAATTTTTAACGTGTATATGAAATGAAATAAATTAATATAAACAAATCGAACGATTTGTTTATATACACACATTTGACCGATATTGATTGGGACGATAAATTTTACACATTGCCCAACTGCACAAATAAAATCTGTGTTTGATTGTTTGAAACCCCACACGGGTATTAGGATGATATATCACATACACTAATCCCAATAATTAGTTGTATGTCAATCGACTGATTGACAAACTGGTATAAGCATTAAATATTTATATTTGATGCTTATACAGTGCAGAACGCACTCTGGATGATGGTTGATTATTTATCGTTGTTATTTTATACATGTGTTGTAGAAAATCCACATAATTAACATTATATTTTAATTGTTTGGGCCTCATTCCAGTTTTGAAATAGAAATATTTGAAATAGAAATATTTGAAATAGAAATATTTGAAATAGAATAATTGAAATAGAATATTTGAATAGAAATATTTGAAATAGAAATATTTGAAATAGAAATATTTGAACTAGAATATTTGAAAATAGAAATATATGAAGTCGTGTTGATTAGATTGACGCCATTTTGACGTGAACGATATTTATATCGATTTTATTCATTTTTATAATGAATATAGAAAAGGAAGTGATTTCAAATTCTGATATTTTGAAACGATTTGAAATTCGAATTGAAATTGAATAGAATTGAATTCGAATTAAAATTGAATAGAATTGAATTCGAATTGAAATCAAATTGAAATGAATTCGAATTGAATTGAAATTGAATAGAAATCGATTTGAAATAAATTCAAAATCGAATAAAAATTGAATTGAAAACGAACTGAAATTGAATTAAAAATCGATTTGAATTGAAATCAATTTGAAATGAATTTAAAACGAATTTATGAGGAAAAATTTAGTTTTGATTTGAATTTGAAATGAAGTTGAAATCGTTTCGAAAACGAATTTAAAACGATTTATAAAATACGATTTAAAAGGAAATGGATAAAGTATGTATTATATATATTATATATATAATATAATGGCCTGAATAGAACGCGCCACGCCGCGGCAGTTCGTGAATTACGACCATTGACTTCGAATGGATATTACGGGAGATCCGACCGTCGGATTCTCCTAAAACCAGAACCGTTGGGTTCGTATCGAAAAGAGCTTTCTAACGGATATTTGAAATTTTAAATCTAACGGTTGGATTTGAAATTATGTCCAAATCAAATTTGGAAAAGGTCGCTGTAAGTGCAGTTTGATGGCCGTTGATGGAAATTGACTGTACGGGCCTTGATAAAATTATTAAAAATAGAAATAATTTCTGTAAAATCATAAGAAATGATTTGGGAAAAATCGGGATGAAAACTCCATATTTGAAAAGATAAAAATAGATTTTTATCGAAATGAACTAGTTTTGAACTAGAATAATAATTTATTTATTTTTAAAATAAATAAATTGGATTTGAAATGGTTTTGAAAATAACCACGATTTCCAATAATTGCATTGGAATGGATTTGAATCGAAATTGTCTTCGGAATATTTCGATGTTGGATTTCGTGATTATACAGATATTGTTACGGAAATTTGAAAGATATATATATATATGTCGTTATTTCCAATACGATATTTGTTGGTCGTAGAATTTGATACTGAATATAAGCCGATATATTTTCTATTCTGAGCCTTGTATTTAATATCAAATGTGATTTGGGTTTGTTGTGAATGGTGTCTTCATTAACACTGTTCTTAAGCCCAGTTGAGAAAAAGATTAAATCTTTTTATTTAGATTTAATGAACTGTACCAATTAAATAATATTTAATTGGAATTGAATTGGGATTGATTTTTGGGTTTATCGTGAACAGTGTTTTAAATAACACTTGTTCTTTAACCCGAAAATTGATGGAATGTGATTTTGGGTTGTCGTGAACGGTATCTTCAATAATACTGTTCTTAGACCTAAAGGAGTTAAGAAAATCAGAAACTAACTAGAGATTAGTTAAGTTGAATGGTTTATGGGGGTATTGATCTGATGTTGGTTTCGGCCTTCGGGGTTAATACTTAGGGAATTGCTCACTTGCTAATTTATGGTTAGGGACTGACTGAAATGTGATGTGATTTTGGGTTGTCGTGAACGGTATCTTCAATAATACTGTTCTTAGACCCAAAGGAGTTAAGAAAATCAGAAACTAACTTAAGATTAGTTAAGTTGAATGGTTTCTGGGGTATTGATCTGATGTTGGTTTCGGCCTTCGGGGTTAATACTTAGGGAATTGCTCACTTGCTAATTTACGGTTAGGGACTGATTGAAATGTGATGTGATTTTGCGGGTATATCGTGAACCGTGTTTTAAATGACACTGATTCTTTTACCCAGTCAAAGATTAAAACTAAGTGGAGTTTTAATGAATCTTTAATTAGATTGAAAAGATCGAGAATGGAGTATCACCAGTTTTGCTCCAGGCGATAGTTAAATCTTTAATTAGATTTGAACATGAAATGGTAACTGAATTTATCGATAACACCGTGGTGTTAGATATGAAGTATTACCAGTTTTACTTCATGGGATGAATAGGTTGGGATTGGGAAATAAAATAAATGATCACTTCGGTATGGATCGCTAATCCCGACTAGTTTGAATTGATATTCAAAAGTAGATTAAAGAATAAATTTAAAGGAATTTATCTCTGATAAAATTAATGGGAACCTCTCCGAAGAATGTGAAATTTAGAAACTAACTGTAGGTTAGCTAAGCAGAATGGTTTTCTGGTTATTTATCTGATGTTGGTTTCGGCTTTTGGGGTTAATATTAGGGGAATTATTCTCTTGATTAATTTACGGTTAGTGACTGATGAACTGGAATGAGGCGTATGTTGTGTTTGTATAACACGCATTTATTATATACGCGAGTTATTCAGAAAGACCGGGTTTATCCCATTCTTAATAACTGATATGACGATAAGTCGAAGATGAAGACGATGGTAGAAGACCGGAGGTCTTCACGTCGTTTGGATAATTACTGACGATCTTGATTGGGCCGTACACCCAAGAGGAGGGAATCAGTTGGTGATCGTCCAGACATACTTGGAGATCGATGTATATGTGGGGTACTAGGTGCCTCCGGTTTCGTTCAGACCCAGAACGGACTTGTAAATGGACTTTGTGTCTAACATTGGACATCATTCTGTGTGATTGATGGATATCGGTTGCATGGAGTGGTTTGCCTGTGTTGCATGCTAAGATGCAAATGATCAAGGCTCTTGTTGAAAAGCAAAGTCTTGTGGTTGATGATCAAAGCACGACCTTTGTGGCGTAGCTTTGTGTAGCGTTGATTCGCGAGCCTCACACCCCGGTTGTGAACCAGAAATGGGAGAAGGACCTCAGGGGGGACATGCGTTTCTTTCTAGCTAGAAGTGGCGTCAGTGGTTTTACACGCCCTGACGAGTTTGACTTGTGTGGTTGTTGCTGTTGCGAGGCGCCTCGGATATATCGGTGACTATGTGAAGCCGATGGTGTCATTTGTTGGCTCATTTACGCCCCAAAGGGCGGGGAAACGTAGTGTTCAGGCATTATAATCCACATCGGTGGACCGGCCCTGACGATCCAAGGGGCAGTTGCAGCTGTTCCTTAGGTTCGGGCTTGAGAGTCTCGAATCGGGAGAGGACTATCTTTTGCTTCGGTTCACAGATGGAAATCCAACTTCCAAATATGTGACATTTGCAGTTTTGATTGTAGAACCTAGTACGGTGACATGATATATGGTACCCATGCCGCCTATGATTGATATTTATGATTGTATATAAAATCAGAAACTAACTGGAAACGAGCTAAGATGAGTGGTTTCCTGGGTATTGGTCTGATGTTGGTTTCGGCCTTCGGGGTTAATACTTAGGGAATCGTTCTCTTACTAATTTGCGGTTGGAGTCTGATTAAGAATAAAAAATAAAATTTCATGTATCAAGCATTCTTTGGCTGTTATAAGGTAAAACCCTATCCTCCGGCTTGCGTTGCATTGTGTGATGGGACCTGGGTCTTATAACAGCTTCATTTTTCTTTATTTAGCATTGTGTTGTTTGTTTTATGCACTGGTGTTCTTGGGAGGAAACCCGTTCCGTGTTATACGGCCTGGTCCCTTGATTTACCTAACTTTAAAATAAAGATTAATAACTGTTTTAGTTCTCACACCAGTCCCATGACCGACCGGAGTTTATTGTTTTAACCTAAACTCTGGGTGCCCTTTTTTTCGACACGGGCAGCTAGTAGTTTTGGTTTTGCAGATTTATATTCACAGGATCCTGGTTTACAACTGGAATGATATTCGGAAAGCTTTGTATCCGTATATCTCCTTCAGTTGTGTTTTGTATTATTTTCCTCTGTAGTGATGTATTTAAATGTAATTTAAATCTCTGATATTTTCGGTGTAATATTGATTCATACTATCTATATTCATGTATTCTGATGGAATTGTTGTAATTAACAATGAAATGTTCTTCCGTATGCATTCTATTTTGCCGTGTGCTCAAAACAATCAGGCGTTTCGAACGGTCTTGATCGGTTTAGCGGCTGATTCGGATCGAGCGAAATTCCTTTTCGTTACATTTGGTATCGGAGCTTTGTTTTATAAAGCTCAGAGAACAAGACACACTAGAACCATATAAAAGAATTCATCAGATATTGGATTAGTAATATCCAATGAGAATGACTCGTTAGAGAGGGGATCAGTAGTATCCTAGAACGAGTGTGAAGAGTATATTTTTAAAATTAAAACAATTTTTGTTTTGAAATTTTAAATCAATTATTCGTATTTCAATATTTATTTATATTGATTTGGACTATCTAGTATATAAAGATTTTGCATATACGTCTGATCCGCGTGTATTCGAAGTTTTAATATATTGGGTAGATATAGAATCACACTCTAGTCGCCCGGAGATGATTTTGATGATCGAGATCCATCATCAGAATTTATTTTCGTGTTTCGAAAGTAGGATCTCTATATATTTCCATTAGACTGGTGTGAGAACCAAAATTAGATAGGGCTTATTGTTGTGGTTTGGCATCAAAAATGTGAATTTGACTATATATCAAAATTATGGATTTGAAACATTAATCAACTAATTGATTGCTGAATGTGTTGCTTGATTATTGTTTTGATTAATTAAGATTTTGAACCATTATGTCAATTTGAATCAAATAGTGAATTGTACTGAAAATTTGTCGAATTTGCATGCATATACATGTACTTACATTGAACAGGCCATAGCAAAGAGGCTAGAGCAGAAGAATAAAATTGTTTGCCGACAAATAGGTACATGTTTATTGTATTTCTTGAGTTTTGGGTGATTTTGTGAGCCGATTGGCTAGCCGCTTGGCTTTTTCTTTTTCTTTTGGATTGAAGAAGGCCATGGGAGGCTATATGAAATATCCCGAAGTCCCCGGTGCAGGGGAGGTTATGGCGAAATTTTTCGAAAATTTAGGGTGTCAGCCAAATTTTTGAAAAATTTGAAAAGTTTTTAGAAACTGAAAAGTTGAAAAACTTAAGCCGTAAAGAAAATAATGAAAGTTGAGTTGATTAGTTAAACAACTTTCGGCTTCGTTCCTTTTCGGGGACGAAAAGTTTTAAGTGGGGGAGATTGTAATAACCCGGAAATCTGAGCCAATTTAAAATTTTTATTTTGGCAATTTTAGCGAATTTTGATTATTTAAAATGATTATTTTAAATAATAACAACGAAAAAATTATTTTGAATAAAATTAGAATGTATATATTTATATAGATCGTCGTTAGAATATAAATAATTATTTACAATTATAAAAGAAATTGAAAATGGCGCGGTAGTTCGATAATTCGATTACAAAGTTCAAATGAATGTACAGGATTCAAAATAAACCGGATTTTAGCGAAACCAAAAATATTAGAATCTAATTGAGAATATCTTTCCAACGAATCAGAAAAATCAAAATTTCATAGCGGGAATCAAAAGATATGTCCAGTTGAAAATTCAGAATAGTCGCTATGGAATTTCTGGCCCTTAAAAACGGAAATTTTGCAAACAACCTCGGTTTTCGACGAAACCACTTTTGTTGGATCCGCAATGTCAAATTATTGCTAGGTTTCAAATTTCGTAATTTTTCGAATCAATATGTAAGCGTGGTGAAGGAAAACGCGTTTGACCAGTTTTAGTTGATTTTAATCGACTGGAAAATGGCCATTTTCAAATGGTCTCAGAATTTGACGAAAGTAGTTTTGTTAGGACCGTATCGTGAATACGAAGATAGAAATATTTTTTCTGGAATTTTTCGAGTCCGTATGTGGCCCCGGTAAATTGAAATGTACATTTAAATTGAATATATAAAGATTTATATTGTAAATTGAACGGAAACCGATCGAAACGATCGAATTGGCCTACGAAGCATATCCCATTGTGTTCGGAAAAGGGGTAATTAGCTAGTGGTGACAGTCGTTGGGTGTCGATTGGGGTTTGAACGAAAAGTCAACCTCATGGAAATTGAAATAAATAATTAAATAAATATAATATAACTCCCCACCTCCTTTTCTCCTTTTACTCGGTCAAACCCCCCCTTCACCACTTCAGTTTCGATCCCGATTGGAAAATAAAAAGAAAAAAAAACCCTAAAACTAAAATCGCGCGCTGCCTCCTTCCACGTCGTCGCCCCCTCCATCACCGTCGCCTACCCCCATCGCACCCCCAAACTCCGGCGAGACCCCCTCCTACCTCCATCGCCCTCTCTCTCCTCCCTACCCGCAAGTCTCCCTTCCCCCTAAACTGACCACCTCCGGCCATCCCTTGGCCACCGCCCACCTGCTATCCCCCTCTAAGGAGCGCGCAAGTCCTCGCCCCCCTCTTCTTCTAACTGTAAGGTTTTGTTTTTGTTTTTGTTTACAATTTTTTTAAGCTATTAAATTATTAAAAAGCTGATTTTTATAAATATATATAACGACTTAAAATTCCGATTTTCACATATATAAAGCGAAGATAAATAGATTTGATTTTCATTTATAAATGAAATGATTTTTATTTTCAAAAAGATAGGATTTTTATGGTTAAAAAGTTGAGATTTTTACATACCGAAGGAAGAGATTTATACCACGTGAAAGAAGAGATTTTTAACACGAGAAAGAAGAGATCTCTAGATTAGAAAAATATGATCTTTGTTTATATAAAAATATAATTTTTAATATGAGGATAAGGTTAAAAATATAATTTTTATATGTGTACCAAAGTAAAAATAAGATTTTTATTCATATAGAGTAATAAAAATATAATTTTTATTACTTACTAGCGGTGTAAAAATAGAATTTTTATCTATATAGTAGCAGTACAAAATTAGATTTTTTTCTTTTTTATACATAGCAACAATATAAAAATGTGATTTTTATATATGTAGTGGCTACGGGCAACGAAAGTGACAAAAGGCGAGCACGACGAAGATGTTCTACATATGAAGAGTCGTGGCGTTTGGTTTAGCTTTCGGTGAGAACTTCTCACTTCTAATTTAATTTTCTAGTTAAAATATATACTAGGATGCAGACGGTGTTTAGTAGCACCCGACACCCGTCATCCACAGACCATGGACGGCTTGTATGCTTGTTTATTTGATTTTGATGTGTAGTTGATTGTGGGATGTGATGTGAAATGAAATAAAATATTTATACAGTTAAAAATATTTTATAGTTAAAAATAGAATTTTTAACGTGTATATGAAATGAAATAAATTAATATAAACAAATCGAACGATTTGTTTATATACACACATTTGACCGATATTGATTGGGACGATAAATTTTACACATCGTCCAACTGCACAAATAAAACCTGTGTTTGATTGTTTGAAACCCCGCACGGGTATTGGGACGATATATGACATACACTAATCCCAATAATTAGTTGTATGACGATCGATTGATTGACAGACTGTTATAAGCGTTAAATATTTATAATTGATGCTTATATAGTGTAGAATGCACTCTGGATGATGGTTGATTATTTATCGTTGTTATTTTATACATGTGTTGTAGAAAATCCATATAAAACATTATATGGTAATTGTTTGGGCCTCATTCCAGTTTTGAAATAGAAATATTTGAAATAGAATATTTGAAATAGAATATTTGAATAGAAATATTTGAAATAGAAATATTTGAAAAGAAATATTTGAACTAGAATATTTGAAAATAGAAATATATGAAGCCGTGTTGATTAGATTGACACCATTTTGACGTGAACGATATTTATATCGATTTTATTCATTTTTATAAGGAATATAGAAAAGGAAGTGATTTCAAATTCTAATATTTTGAAACGATTTGAAATTCGAATCGAAATTGAATAGAATTGAATTCGAATTAAAATTGAATAGAATTGAATTCGAATCAAATTGAAATGAATTCGAATTGAATTGAAATTGAATAGAAATCGATTTGAAATAAATTCAAAATCGAATAGAAATTGAATTGAATTGAAACGAACTGAAATTGAATTAAAAATCGATTTGAATTGAAATCAATTTGAAATGAATTTAAAACGAATTTATGAGGAAAAATTTAATTTTGATTTGAATTTGAAATGAAGTTGAAATCATTTCGAAAACGAATTTAAAACGATTTATAAAATACAGTTTAAAAGGAAATCGACGAAGTATATATTATATATATATATAATATAATGGCTTGAATAGAACGCGCCATGCCGCGGCAGTTCGTGAATTTCGACCATTGACTTCGGATGGATATTACGGGAGATCCGACCGTTGGATTCTCCTAAAACCGGAGCCGTTGGGTTCGTATCGAAAAGAGCTTTCTAACGGATATTTGAAATTTGAAATCTAACGGTTGGATTTGAAATTATGTCCAAATCAAATTTGGAAAAGGTCGTTGTAAGTGCAGTTCGATGGCCGTTGATGGAAATCGACTGTACGAGCCTTGATAAAATTATTAAAATAGAAATAATTTGTGTAAAATCATAAGAAATGATTTGGGAAAAATCGGGATGAAAAACTCCACATTTGAAAAGATAAAAATAGATTTTTATCGAAATGAACTAGTTTTGAACTAGAATAATAATTTATTTATTTTTAAAATAAATAAATTGGATTTGAAATGGTTTTGAAAATAACCAGAATTTACAATAATTGCATTGGAATGGATTTGAATCGAAATTGTCTTCGGAATATTTCGATGTTGGATTTCGTGATTATACAGATATTGTTATGGAAATTTGAAAGATATATATATATATATATCGTTATTTCCAATACGATATTTGTTGGTCGTAGAATTTGATATTGAATATAAGCCGATATATTTTCTATTCTGAGCCTTGTATTTTATATCAAATGTGATTTGGGTTTGTTGTAAATGGTGTCTTCATTAACACTGTTCTTAAGCCCAATTGAGAAAACGATTAAATCTTTTTATTTAGATTTAATGAACTGTACCAATTCAATAATATTTAATTGGAATTGAATTGGGATTGATTTTTGGGTTTATCGTGAACAGTGTTTTAAATAACACTTGTTCTTTAACCCGAAAATTGATGGAATGTGATTTTGGGTTGTCGTGAACGGTATCTTCAATAATACTGTTCTTAGAGCCAAAGGAGTTAAGAAAATCAGAAACTAACTAGGGATTAGTTAAGTTGAATGGTTTCTGGGGTACTAATCTGATGTTGGTTTTGGCCTTCGGGTTTAATACTTAGGGAATTGCTCACTTGCTAATTTAAGGTTAGGGACTGATTGAAATGTGATGTGATTTTGGGTTGTCATGAACGGTATCTTCAATAATATTGTTCTTAGACTCAAAGCAGTTAAGAAAATCAGAAACTAACTGAAGATTAGTTAAGTTGAATGGTTCCTGGGGTATTGATCTGATGTTGGTTTCGACCTTTGGGGTTAATACTTAGGGAATTGCTCACTTGCTAATTTACGGTTAGGGATTGATTGAAATGTGATGTGATTTTGGGGCTTTATCGTGAACCGTGTTTTAAATGACACTGATTCTTTAATCCAGTCAAAGATTAAAACTAAGTGGAGTTTTAATGAATCTTTAATTAGATTGAAAAGATCGAGAATGGAGTATCACCAGTTTTGCTCCAGGCGATAGTTAAATCTTTAATTAGATTTGAACATGAAATGGTAACTGAATTTACCGATAACACCGTGGTGTTAGATATGAAGTATTACCAGTTTTACTTCATGGGATGAATAGGTTGGGATTGGGAAATAAAATAAATGATCACTGTTGGATCTAGAATAACCCTAGAGGGGGGGTGAATAGGGTTTTTCACAGTTTTTAACTGAAATAAAAACTTAACGAGATATATAATAATAAACTGATCACAGAAAATAGCAGAAACTGAAATGCAGAAAATAAATCACACACAGATATACCCAGCTTCGGCAAAACCCTGCCTACTGCTGCATTTCTAAGGTTTCTACTAGGTGATAGAATAATTCCCGCATACAAGACCATGTACACTCGCAAACCCCTGCTCCTATTCTAACCCTACGCTCAAAACCCTAGACTGAACGATGTCCTCTCGATCAGATTCCCCAAATTACTACCCCGTAATCTGTATCCCAGAATTTTACAGACTCTGTAACTGACAGTCAACACACTGACTGATATCCTAGACTCTACAGCTCTGGACTCTGTTTGAACGGTTTTACAATTCAAAACAAAAACAAAACAAAAAAGGAAAACAAAAATTAAAATAAAAACCATAGGAGTTAAATTATAGAAGAGGAGTTTAAATTAAGAAGTGGTCATCCCCTTTACACTCCAATATTAGTTTGGCCGGCCATTTTGTTAATTGGTCCACTCCTTTTCCTTTTAGCCCGGTCTCTTTGCTTCTGAGAATTGAAAATGGCGGCGGCTTCTCAAACTAGGGTTTTCTCCAATCGCTCCAGATTAAATCGATGCTTGATTGTTGACGTTGTGATAATTCCGAAGCTAGATTCTTCGATGGCTTTCCTCGTCTGACTTGGAGTTGCTCTCTGGCTCGATCGAATCAGTGAGTTCTCTGAAATTTTTTTGCGTTGGAAAAAATTGAACTATTTTGTGGGTTTTGATTTCTTGACTGTTGCGTGTGGATTCGATGCATCAACTGCCTGTGATGATGTGGTGTCATATAGGATTTCATATCCTTAACTTGCGCTCTGATTTCTTGAATGATTCGATCTGATTTTGTGGGATTCGATCTTCTATATTTGCCGATGATGAATTTGGTGTGACTAAATAGGGTAAAAAATAGAAAACCCTAAATCACTCTGATTTCACGTGTTGACTTGTCTGATTTGTGGTGTGATTTTTGCTCCTTTTATTTACTTGCGTGATTGATTCTTGCCAATAAAAAACTGTTGCCTTTTGTGTTGAATCGGCTTGAATGAAAATTGTGGTCTTGACTGATTTTTCTTTGCTCGGTTTCCCCTTTTGGTCTAAAAGAAAATCTGCTTTGATTGAGTTGTTGCGTGAGTATGAATTGATGAATAAGTTGTCGAGATAATTTCTTGCCTAAACTTGATTTTCTGCAAACTGGAAATAATTCATTTTCCCCTTTTAACACAATCTGATTTCTGAAAGTATATAATTCGAAATCTGGTCTTCCATGTCATTCGTGATTCAACCTATAATTACTTGCCAAACTTGAAAGAATTTCTGAAAATTTCTTGCTGAAATTTTCCATGATTAAAAAAACTTTCCAGAAAAAAAAATGTTGGTGTTATCTGGAATGAATTGAATAATAAAAAAAAGCTGTTGCCAAATATTTCTTGATTGATTTCTGCCTCAATAAGAACTTGCCAAAAATGATCTTGTTCCCTTGATTCGATGCTCTGTTGTAACCTTGCCAAATATGTTATGTGATTTCTGGAAAGTATTGATAAAGCAGAAAATTACTTTCCCCTTTAGCTTGACAATTTCTGCTATTGAATTCTGGACTATTGAAATTGCTTCCTTGCCAAATACATACTGGATTTCCAAACAGCTTTTTCTGGAAACTAATCTCGCAATTGATTTTTGTTATTTTTTTTTTTTTAAATATATATGAACTGATATGTTCACACATGCATTTCTGGAAATCTGAAACCACACAAGTTTGTGACTGCTATTGCTTAGATTTCCTGTTTGACTCGTTTACGGATTTGCTCCATTAAAAGCAGATTTTTAGTATGCTGCCACATTTGTATACCAGTTTGAATTCATAGTTTTTTGCATCATGCTTCTTGTGTGTTTACAACCTGAAATGCTTGTCATAATGATTGTTGCCATGTCGACTTGTTTGCATGTGCTCGGCCATGTTTTTGTTGTGAGCATTTTACCTGAGGCTTGCTATTTGTCTTGAACTTTTCTGGTCCATACTTGCTATCCATATGAACATAGCCAGTGCATGTTAAACATGCTGCCCCATATTGTTGCTTTAGTGTATTCACATGTTTGCTGTTCTGGCCATTGATACTTTATTTCTTGTACATGCTCCATGCTTGTCACCATGCTGAGTTATACCATTCATGTATACTCTGATTTCTAAAAAAACATTACTTCAACCTGTTTTGCATTTTAAAACTGCCTCGACACTTTTGACTCTCTGAAATTGCCTTGTTCACTTGTGCTTGCTTTTGATGTTGCATTCACCACACCATACATGCTTGTATCATCCATGAACATTGCAGTTGCATTTTTACTGATTTGTGCACTTGAAATTCTGTACACATGCTGGTTTTGTTGCTCCATATTCATTTGCATTTTTCTGATCTGAAAGTTTGCACTACCACTCTTCTTTTGACCTGTCTTGTACATGTAGAACTGCTCCATGCTTTACACAGGTGCACCATGCACTTGTACACCATATACACAATCCATGTTGATCTGCCATGTTTCTTTTTGTTGATCTACCACCTTTGTTTCTCTCTTTTGAGCTGAAGTATTTGCACTGCCATTTCTCTTTTTGGTTTTTGTCCTTGTCTTTTGACTTTTCAACTTTGCTGTTTTGAAAAATGCATTGAGTCTGATTTCTTTGCACTGTCCCTTACTTTATGTGCACTGAGTCGAGCAGGTCCACGAGGCTACTCCTCAGTTGCACACTGATTGGCGTGGCAGTGCACACGTGTACACGTGTGTACATGCAGCCGTCAGACGAGTTGTCCCTGTCCCTGCATTATATAAACTGTCTAGACACAGTCGGATTAACAAATCAGATCAAGTTAGAAAAATGATGAGAAACACACCAGAAATCTGAGGCAAATAAAATTTTAAAAATAAAATTTAAATTTGCATGTATTCTGTTTTATTTCTATTGCAGTGTACTGTGTGTGTGTGTTTCATGTGTGACAGGTAAGCTGGGATGACTGGACTGACTGTGATGACAGGACTGACAAGCTGAAGACAAGAAGACAGTGTGTGGTGTCAATGAATGTATGAGTCTGTATATACAAGTGAAAATGGATATATATGAATTGTAAACTGAATGAATGTATGAGTGTTGCAGTGAGGAGCTGTGTATATATGAAATGTACTGATGTCTGTAATAAACAACTTTGATTGAAATAAAATATCATTTTATTGTTGTCAAACGAACTTGTCTATTTTACTCTGTTTATATATAAGTACAATATACAGTGAATGTTTAAATAGTGGAGTTATACAAAGTTGTACTGTTTGAATGTTAGAAATATAATATTCAATTTAAATATTATATTCCTATCTGTGTTGTATATATAAAACATTACAATAACAAACACATTTATAATAATATATATTTGTTTGTTATCATCAAACAAAAATCATATAATTGTGTATACAACTGCGTTATATACAACAATCTCCCCCTTTTGATGATGACAAACAAATAAAAGATTTTGATTACAATAAATGTGTTTGACAGTGAATTCTGAACTCCCCCTATTTATTAGCTCCCCCTACAACAGAAACTCCCCCTATAACTGTGCATGAGTGAGATGTATGAATGATTAAATTTTCAAAATTAAAAATATTCACTCATAAATCAAAATCTAATCCATTCTCCCCCTTTTGTTATCATCAAAAGGATACAGATTTTAAAATACAGATAAAAATTGACTAAAAATATAGTTTCAGCTTAAGAGGAAGAATGATCATCATAAGCCTCAATCAGTCAAACAAAAATCATAATAAACTGAGAACTAGTGGCATATTTCAAATTGCAGAAAATGACGGATTTACGACGAAATTTATATAAAATGGGGAGAGTAAAAAAAATGTATTCCAATTATTTTCAAAAGAATTTTATAAAATTAAATCACCAAAAACGGTGATGGATTTGGATTATAATTAAAAATTCAATTTAAATGAGAAAATCGAATAATCTCAAATCTCAATATCTATTAATCAACAAATCATAATACGTCATAATATTTTCAACACATTTCACAGATTAGAGAGATAGATTGATAGGTTGATTTTTACACACCAAGGAGAATTTCAATTTTATTTCAGTTTTTAGCACATTTTTTTTTTATTTATTTATTTAAGAGCACACTGACCACGCATAACCAGAGCTTGGATTTTTAAATGAGGTCAGTTGCAGCTTAAATTATAAGTTGTCTCTTAACCATGCATGACCAGAGCTTGGATTTTTAAATGAGGTTAGAGACACACTTATATATTTATTATATATATTTATCATTTCATCTTTTAAAAAAAACTCCTTGGAATAAAACCAATATATGGATGATAGAAAATGTGGTAGGTACAGAAATGGACTGTGAAATAAATTTCTAAATTAATTATATTATGAGATATGACCAACTGTACCTGGATTATTGAAAATTTTCAATTATCACTAATTCTGAATAATAATATAACCACAATTCCATCACAAATATTTTCACTATTTATTTAAAATGGTTTTAAGAAAAAAAATTAAACTCTCCACATTTATATAAAATCATAACGGATGGCAGAAGGGTGACAAGTAATGAAGATGGCCGTGAAATAATTGCCAGTTCAAAGATATTATAATAAATATTTAACCATCATGAAAATCTAAATAAAATTCTCCTCTTGTTGTGAAATATACTGCAGTCACAATTCATCACAATTTCTAAATCTGATTATAATTTTGATGAATTATAAATACAGTTTAATTTGGATATTGATTTCAATTTCTGAAAGAATAATCAATAAATAATTTTAAAATTGAAAATCAATTACAAGAGTAATATGCTGATCTATACATGACAAGAGGGAAAAAAATATATATATATATACAGCAAAAAAAATATGCAGCACTTTTAAACTGATACCACATGGTGTCTCTACAAAGTGAAAAATCAGAACAGATGGATGAGACAAATATAAGGCGCTTCTGATACCAAATGTTCTCGCTTTACGAGGAATTTTAAATCACCCCGGTGGCAAACAAATGGTACCTCAGTCAACAGAAAATACTTAATTACAAAGCAAACAACTCATGCACACAAATTTTATTTATCAAAGCACGATAAACCTTTGATACCAAATCAAGCAGTCCTCAAAAAATATATTTACAAATCAATTTCTTATAATCGGAGCAGCATGATTCCAAAACAAACATTTTTCAAAAACAGTATCAGAGCAGCACAGAGAAATCAGTATCACAACAGACTTGTCAAGATGTTGGTCACATAAGGTGGTTCATGATCCAAGATTTGCAAATATACTCTATTTTAAATCATTTGAAGAAATGTGAAAGTATTAGGATTTAATGAATCTATCACACCAGTTTATATTTCAGATTCAAGATATGTGTGAGATCCAATAAATCAATAATTTCAAATGATTTTAAACAAACATATATTCAAATCAAATAATCATGAAATAACAATGATTTTCAAAGACCATTTTCAAAAAGAACATTTTCAAGAATTTCTCAAAACTATTTCCGACAAGCCCAAGAGAAATTTCAGGTCATTTACATCAAATTTGAAAATATTCATGATCGGGATAATTTATTTGAAATCACATGAATCAATGTAAAGTTTTGGGATATAATGAATCAGTCACACGAGATTGACAATTTCAAAAATAAGAGGTGTGTGATATTCAAAATATCTAAAATTTCAGATGATTTCAAACAAACATATTTCAATATAATGATCATGAATAAAGATGAATTCCAAGATGTATCACTGATACAAGCTAATCTGAAAATCAATGAAATTATCACAACTGATAAATAACAGGGTGTTGAAATGAGTATAATATTTTGAGCTTTTCTAAAATGAATTAGAATAAACTCAGAACAACAAAGGTGTGTGTCATTTCATTAAATATTCAGATCTTAAAAAAAAAATTTAGAATTCAAATTAACAGTGTTCAAGATATGATAAGAATACATCAACACTGTTATGAATTCAGAAAGTAAACAAAATCTCAAAAACAATTGCAGATATTTACAAAATTAAATTCAGGAAATGGAAATGATTAACACACGATGATTTTATACAAATAAAGCATATTTCCAAAAAGATCATGAATTCTGCAACTGGAAGTTTAAGAAGTACAGACAAAGAAAAATATGGCAGTGTCAAATCAAAAACAAAAAACAGAAGGAGGTAGAGGAAGGAATAAACACAGACAATAAAAAAAAGAGAATATACAAAGGTGAGTTTAGAGATCATACCAGAATCCAATGTAAAGCAGAATCTCTAACTCAACAAATGTTGGCCTAAGGAACTGTAAATGACACAGAATTATAGACAATCTTGATTTCAAATTTCTTTTCAGCACAGCAGTTCCTCAGCCTTTACTGGTACCTAGTAGTTGAGTGAATTAAGTGGTCTAACAAAATTTGTAAAACCACTCTGAAATACGTTTACCACTTTTGGTACCCAAACCTGTTTGTATAACAAACCATCAGAATTAACCTTTGTACCCTTTGGAACCCAAATCTGCTTGAATTTAGTCAAAGTCGTTTTATTTTTATTCGGGATCCAAGATTGTTTAAATGGTTTATTATAAAACGATTTCTCATCACAATTTCGATTCAAAAAACCTTTGAAATTTTCAGAGTTCAAATTTTCAACGTAGTTCTTTCCAAAGCAATTTGAGGGTTTTTTCAAATCATTTGAATTTTGTTTTCCAAAAACATTATTCTTCCCAAAACCAAGACCACGTTTATTTCCAACAGGAAGTTGGTTTTTCAACAACATATCCAAAGATTTTTCACCGTTTGAAAATTTAGATAAAATTGTTTCAAGTTGTTGAATTTCAGTTTTAAGATCATCGTTTTCTTTTATTAAAACTGAACAACGACTTTTAGTGATCTTATATCTTTCAAACTCAGATTTCAAAACCAAATTTTCATCATTAAGCAATTTGATTTTGGTTTGGGACTTAGCCATTTCAGAATCAAAATATTTTCGACTTTCAGATTCAAGTTTCTTCCAATTTTCAATTTCGATTTCAAGCTCTTTCAAAATCAGATCTGTTTTCAACAAACTATCATTTTCAGCGTTTTCATGTTTGGAATTTTTGATAGCCTTGAAATTTATAAATTCCTTTTGTAAACAATTGTTTGCATCTTTCAGTTCAATCTCGTTATCTTTTAAAATTAAAATTTCTTCTTCAAGCCTTCGAACATTATTATTGAAATGAACGAGATCAGTTTTTAATTTCAAACAATTTTCACAATTAGAATTTTCAAATTTCACGACATTTGACAATTTCGATTCCAAACAATTTATCTTGTTGGTCAACTCAGAATTTATAGATTTCAGAGATTTATTTTTCGATTGGAGTTTGTCAACAGATTTGGTTAAATCAACGCAAAAATAAACCAGATCTTCATATGAAAAAATTCTTATTTCATCATCTGTTGAGTCTTCATCAGATGATTCATCTGTTGAACAAGGATCTGAATCTGAGTTGACAGTTGAGGGTTTTGAGAAGTTGCTGTCGTTTCCATATCTTGTAGTTAGAGCTGTCCAAATTTCCTGCGCAGTTAAACAATGAGAAATCAGACTGTATTGATTATCATCAAGGTGAGAATACAGAATATGTGTAGCACGAGAATTAGAAGCTTTATCTACCAAGTCAAAACCATTGATAACAACATCCCAACACTTAATATCAACAGATTTTAAATAAAATTCCATTTTGGATTTCCAATTTAAAAAATCTGTTCCAGTAAAAATAGTTGGAGATGAGCTGGACTGACTCTCCATCGACTGACAACTAGGATTCACCATTTCTCTAGAGTTAAAGAATACCTGCTCTGATACCACTTGTTGGATCTAGAATAACCCTAGAGGGGGGGTGAATAGGGTTTTTCACAGTTTTTAACTGAAATAAAAACTTAACGAGATATATAATAATAAACTGATCACAGAAAATAGCAGAAACTGAAATGCAGAAAATAAATCACACACAGATATACCCAGCTTTGGCAAAACCCTGCCTACTGCTGCATTTCTAAGGTTTCTACTAGGTGATAGAATAATTCCCGCATACAAGACCATGTACACTCGCAAACCCCTGCTCCTATTCTAACCCTACGCTCAAAACCCTAGACTGAACGATGTCCTCTCGATCAGATTCCCCAAATTACTACCCCGTAATCTGTATCCCAGAATTTTACAGACTCTGTAACTGACAGTCAACACACTGACTGATATCCTAGACTCTACAGCTCTGGACTCTGTTTGAACGGTTTTACAATTCAAAACAAAAACAAAACAAAAAAGGAAAACACAAATTAAAATAAAAACCCTAGGAGTTAAATTATAGAAGAGGAGTTTAAATTAAGAAGTGGTCATCCCCTTTACACTCCAATATTAGTTTGGCCGGCCATTTTGTTAATTGGTCCACTCCTTTTCCTTTTAGCCCGGTCTCTTTGCTTCTGAGAATTGAAAATGGCGGTGGCTTCTCAAACTAGGGTTTTCTCCAATCGCTCCAGACTAAATCGATGCTTGATTGTTGACGTTGTGATAATTCCGAAGCTAGATTCTTCGATGGCTTTCCTCGTCTGACTTGGAGTTGCTCTCTGGCTCGATCGAATCAGTGAGTTCTCTGAAATTTTTTTGCGTTGGAAAAAATTGAACTATTTTGTGGGTTTTGATTTCTTGACTGTTGCGTGTGGATTCGATGCATCAACTGCCTGTGATGATGTGGTGTCATATAGGATTTCATATCCTTAACTTGCGCTCTGATTTCTTGAATGATTCGATCTGATTTTGTGGGATTCGATCTTCTATATTTGCCGATGATGAATTTGGTGTGACTAAATAGGGTAAAAAATAGAAAACCCTAAATCACTCTGATTTCACGTGTTGACTTGTCTGATTTGTGGTGTGATTTTTGCTCCTTTTATTTACTTGCGTGATTGATTCTTGCCAATAAAAAACTGTTGCCTTTTGTGTTGAATCGGCTTGAATGAAAATTGTGGTCTTGACTGATTTTTCTTTGCTCGGTTTCCCCTTTTGGTCTAAAAGAAAATCTGCTTTGATTGAGTTGTTGCGTGAGTATGAATTGATGAATAAGTTGTCGAGATAATTTCTTGCCTAAACTTGATTTTCTGCAAACTGGAAATAATTCATTTTCCCCTTTTAACACAATCTGATTTCTGAAAGTATATAATTCGAAATCTGGTCTTCCATGTCATTCGTGATTCAACCTATAATTACTTGCCAAACTTGAAAGAATTTCTGAAAATTTCTTGCTGAAATTTTCCATGATTAAAAAAACTTTCCAGAAAAAAAAAAATGTTGGTGTTATCTGGAATGAATTGAATAATAAAAAAAAGCTGTTGCCAAATATTTCTTGATTGATTTCTGCCTCAATAAGAACTTGCCAAAAATGATCTTGTTCCCTTGATTCGATGCTCTGTTGTAACCTTGCCAAATATGTTATGTGATTTCTGGAAAGTATTGATAAAGCAGAAAATTACTTTCCCCTTTAGCTTGACAATTTCTGCTATTGAATTCTGGACTATTGAAATTGCTTCCTTGCCAAATACATACTGGATTTCCAAACAGCTTTTTCTGGAAACTAATCTCGCAATTGATTTTTGTTATTTTTTTTTTTTTAAATATATATGAACTGATATGTTCACACATGCATTTCTGGAAATCTGAAACCACACAAGTTTGTGACTGCTATTGCTTAGATTTCCTGTTTGACTCGTTTACGGATTTGCTCCATTAAAAGCAGATTTTTAGTATGCTGCCACATTTGTATACCAGTTTGAATTCATAGTTGTTTGCATCATGCTTCTTGTGTGTTTACAACCTGAAATGCTTGTCATACTGATTGTTGCCATGTCGACTTGTTTGCATGTGCTCGGCCATGTTTTTGTTGTGAGCATTTTACCTGAGGCTTGCTATTTGTCTTGAACTTTTCTGGTCCATACTTGCTATCCATATGAACATAGCCAGTGCATGTTAAACATGCTGCCCCATATTGTTGCTTTAGTGTATTCACATGTTTGCTGTTCTGGCCATTGATACTTTATTTCTTGTACATGCTCCATGCTTGTCACCATGCTGAGTTATACCATTCATGTATACTCTGATTTCTAAAAAAACATTACTTCAACCTGTTTTGCATTTTAAAACTGCCTCGACACTTTTGACTCTCTGAAATTGCCTTGTTCACTTGTGCTTGCTTTTGATGTTGCATTCACCACACCATACATGCTTGTATCATCCATGAACATTGCAGTTGCATTTTTACTGATTTGTGCACTTGAAATTCTGTACACATGCTGGTTTTGTTGCTCCATATTCATTTGCATTTTTCTGATCTGAAAGTTTGCACTACCACTCTTCTTTTGACCTGTCTTGTACATGTAGAACTGCTCCATGCTTTACACAGGTGCACCATGCACTTGTACACCATATACACAATCCATGTTGATCTGCCATGTTTCTTTTTGTTGATCTACCACCTTTGTTTCTCTCTTTTGAGCTGAAGTATTTGCACTGCCATTTCTCTTTTTGGTTTTTGTCCTTGTCTTTTGACTTTTCAACTTTGCTGTTTTGAAAAATGCATTGAGTCTGATTTCTTTGCACTGTCCCTTACTTTATGTGCACTGAGTCGAGCAGGTCCACGAGGCTACTCCTCAGTTGCACACTGATTGGCGTGGCAGTGCACACGTGTACACGTGTGTACATGCAGCCGTCAGACGAGTTGTCCCTGTCCCTGCATTATATAAACTGTCTAGACACAGTCGGATTAACAAATCAGATCAAGTTAGAAAAATGATGAGAAACACACCAGAAATCTGAGGCAAATAAAATTTTAAAAATAAAATTTAAATTTGCATGTATTCTGTTTTATTTCTATTGCAGTGTACTGTGTGTGTGTGTTTCATGTGTGACAGGTAAGCTGGGATGACAGGACTGACTGTGATGACAGGACTGACAAGCTGAAGACAAGAAGACAGTGTGTGGTGTCAATGAATGTATGAGTCTGTATATACAAGTGAAAATGGATATATATGAATTGTAAACTGAATGAATGTATGAGTGTTGCAGTGAGGAGCTGTGTATATATGAAATGTACTGATGTCTGTAATAATCAACTTTGATTGAAATAAAATATCATTTTATTGTTGTCAAACGAACTTGTCTATTTTACTCTGTTTATATATAAGTACAATATACAGTGAATGTTTAAATAGTGGAGTTATACAAAGTTGTACTGTTTGAATGTTAGAAATATAATATTCAATTTAAATATTATATTCCTATCTGTGTTGTATATATAAAACATTACAATAACAAACACATTTATAATAATATATATTTGTTTGTTATCATCAAACAAAAATCATATAATTGTGTATACAACTGCGTTATATACAACAATCTCCCCCTTTTGATGATGACAAACAAATAAAAGATTTTGATTACAATAAATGTGTTTGACAGTGAATTCTGAACTCCCCCTATTTATTAGCTCCCCCTACAACAGAAACTCCCCCTATAACTGTGCATGAGTGAGATGTATGAATGATTAAATTTTCAAAATTAAAAATATTCACTCATAAATCAAAATCTAATCCATTCTCCCCCTTTTGTTATCATCAAAAGGATACAGATTTTAAAATACAGATAAAAATTGACTAAAAATATAGTTTCAGCTTAAGAGGAAGAATGATCATCATAAGCCTCAATCAGTCAAACAAAAATCATAATAAACTGAGAACTAGTGGCATATTTCAAATTGCAGAAAATGACGGATTTACGACGAAATTTATATAAAATGGGGAGAGTAAAAAAAATGTATTCCAATTATTTTCAAAAGAATTTTATAAAATTAAATCACCAAAAACGGTGATGGATTTGGATTATAATTAAAAATTCAATTTAAATGAGAAAATCGAATAATCTCAAATCTCAATATCTATTAATCAACAAATCATAATACGTCATAATATTTTCAACACATTTCACAGATTAGAGAGATAGATTGATAGGTTGATTTTTACACACCAAGGAGAATTTCAATTTTATTTCAGTTTTTAGCACATTTTTTTTTTATTTATTTATTTAAGAGCACACTGACCACGCATAACCAGAGCTTGGATTTTTAAATGAGGTCAGTTGCAGCTTAAATTATAAGTTGTCTCTTAACCATGCATGACCAGAGCTTGGATTTTTAAATGAGGTTAGAGACACACTTATATATTTATTATATATATTTATCATTTCATCTTTTAAAAAAAACTCCTTGGAATAAAACCAATATATGGATGATAGAAAATGTGGTAGGTACAGAAATGGACTGTGAAATAAATTTCTAAATTAATTATATTATGAGATATGACCAACTGTACCTGGATTATTGAAAATTTTCAATTATCACTAATTCTGAATAATAATATAACCACAATTCCATCACAAATATTTTCACTATTTATTTAAAATGGTTTTAAGAAAAAAAATTAAACTCTCCACATTTATATAAAATCATAACGGATGGCAGAAGGGTGACAAGTAATGAAGATGGCCGTGAAATAATTGCCAGTTCAAAGATATTATAATAAATATTTAACCATCATGAAAATCTAAATAAAATTCTCCTCTTGTTGTGAAATATACTGCAGTCACAATTCATCACAATTTCTAAATCTGATTATAATTTTGATGAATTATAAATACAGTTTAATTTGGATATTGATTTCAATTTCTGAAAGAATAATCAATAAATAATTTTAAAATTGAAAATCAATTACAAGAGTAATATGCTGATCTATACATGACAAGAGGGAAAAAAATATATATATATACAGCAAAAAAAATATGCAGCACTTTTAAACTGATACCACATGGTGTCTCTACAAAGTGAAAAATCAGAACAAATGGATGAGACAAATATAAGGCGCTTCTGATACCAAATGTTCTCGCTTTACGAGGAATTTTAAATCACCCCGGTGGCAAACAAATGGTACCTCAGTCAACAGAAAATACTTAATTACAAAGCAAACAACTCATGCACACAAATTTTATTTATCAAAGCACGATAAACCTTTGATACCAAATCAAGCAGTCCTCAAAAAATATATTTACAAATCAATTTCTTATAATCAGAGCAGCATGATTCCAAAACAAACATTTTTCAAAAACAGTATCAGAGCAGCACAGAGAAATCAGTATCACAACAGACTTGTCAAGATGTTGGTCACATAAGGTGGTTCATGATCCAAGATTTGCAAATATACTCTATTTTAAATCATTTGAAGAAATGTGAAAGTATTAGGATTTAATGAATCTATCACACCAGTTTATATTTCAGATTCAAGATATGTGTGAGATCCAATAAATCAATAATTTCAAATGATTTTAAACAAACATATATTCAAATCAAATAATCATGAAATAACAATGATTTTCAAAGACCATTTTCAAAAAGAACATTTTCAAGAATTTCTCAAAACTATTTCCGACAAGCCCAAGAGAAATTTCAGGTCATTTACATCAAATTTGAAAATATTCATGATCGGGATAATTTATTTGAAATCACATGAATCAATGTAAAGTTTTGGGATATAATGAATCAGTCACACGAGATTGACAATTTCAAAAATAAGAGGTGTGTGATATTCAAAATATCTAAAATTTCAGATGATTTCAAACAAACATATTTCAATATAATGATCATGAATAAAGATGAATTCCAAGATGAACTCCATGGTAAATATTTTGATTTTAGAAGTGTTATCTTGAAGAACACTTGTAAATCTTCTTTAATGTTTCTCTGACTGGAATGTAATGTACATGTTCTTGTTGGTGTTAGATAAATTATTGGTGTTTGTTGTTTTGCTTTTGCGGATGTTGGGATAGTATCAATGACAAGTTTAATTTCAGTAATTTTTTTGGTATTAGCAGAAAACTTTTGGTTTTGTCTTTGATATTGCATGTTTGTGGTGGATGATTTATAGCACGAAATTTTTGTTTTTGGTATTGGTATTGCATTTTTGTGGTAGGACATATATCAGGAAAAATATTAATGTATAAAATCATAACTGACAACAGTTATGTAGTTTAAACAATGTATAGACAAAACAAAGACATCGCCTCCTTTGAAGAGAAATGATGTCTAAACGCCACACAAAAATCATTCCATTGAAAATGGATTGATGTCTGTTCGGTATATAGACATCACTTCTTTTAGAAAGAAATGATATGGTAAAATACTAATTACAACAGTTATTCGCACCAAAAACGATGTATTAGTCATTTTTTCACTACTTGCATGATATGTTTATAGTAATTCAAGACTGATAATAAGCCATTATCAACATTCAGTTGATGCAAATAAACAAAAAAGGGTTAATACTTCGTTTTTTAATTAATTTATGATGTCTTGATGCTGCTTCGACATCGATTTTTAAATGATGTAAAAAGTGGCACTTTAGACATCACCGACAAAGACATCACTCCAGAAAAATGAGGACATCATTTTTTAGCTGATGTCTAAGTGAAGTTTTCTTGTAGTGCCTCCAGAGCCAGAGCCAAAACCAAAATCGGGGACAGACATAATACATCTGCCACATAGATATAAAATTGGATTTCAAATACTACGACATAGGCATATCAAAAGCGCTCTACATTTTACAGACGAAATCCGAGCAATTTATAGGTTTTTAATTTATTTGTTTGTTCTCCAAAGTTTATAAATATAACTTGTATTCTTGTTTACAAATTTTAATTTATAGTCATAATATATCTTGCTTCGTATTTTCATGTGTTTGAAATCTTATTATAAAATTATGCTTCTACATGCATATCTAGCAATATACTTCATAATGCAATTTAAAAATAAAAAATACCTAAAACACAATTCAAATATACATCAAACAATTTAATGGCACTTAAAAACAATTCAAATATACTTCATAATGCAATTTAAAAGATAAAAAATACATAAAAAACAATTCAAATATACATCAATACACTTTAATGCCACTTAAAAACAAGATAATAAATGACTAGAGAAAACAATTCAAATATCCACTGTTGAATTTAACTCAATATATTTTAATTTCTATAAATTTGACGTACAGTATCACTTCAAATTTATTTATCAGCATGATTTGTAGGTCATCAATGGCATATCTTTTAATTTTTAAAGCTTGAAAAAATATTTCACATGAAAACGTCTAACATATAAAAATATTCTAATATACTAAAGTTAGAAAATTATCAAATTAATAGTATACTTGCTGAAATTTTGTAGAAAAAAATCAATGGCATTGATCATATTTAATTCAATCTATTGTTGTCATATTGATTTTTTTAGCAAAGCCAACGGGGTCAAAAGGGCCAGATCTTTTTATTGAAGTCACATTGATATTTACAAGAAGCAAAACGAATATATGGAACTAGAGATTTTTAAAATAGTTCTTGAATTCAAAATTTGAAATTTGTACCATTATTTCTTGAATTCAAAATTTATTTTGAAAATACCAAATTTGTTTGATTAGTAATACAAACTAAAAGTATATACGGAACTAGAGATTTAAAGTAAAATATACATATAGTTAAAAAAAAACTAAAACATGATAAATATATCAATATCATATTAAAAATGATTTTATATAAATAATACATGCATGAATATGCATATATATATATATATGTAAACTTTATAATTATAACCTTATTTTATGAAACATGATAAATATATCTATATACATATAATTTTCATTCCTATAAAAATTGTATTTGAAAATTTGTAATCGTATTAATTAACTATCCTTACAAAATAAACTATGTTAACAACCAGGAATCAATATTATGGTGATAATATACGAAACATATGTATTAATTAACTATAATGACATTTTAATTGCTAACAATCTCATTATTTCAGTGATAATATAGCAATTCAGGGGTATTACGATGTAATATACATATGTTAACAACTATGAATCAATCAAACATCAAATTAACCCCTAAATCAATACACTAGAGACGTCTAAAAGACCGGTTGTAGGTCGACTACCCTGGGTATCGTCGAAACACCGGTTTACATGAGATACATATAATCTGGATGTTATGAGTTCTTTACCATAATTGAATGGGTGTTCTGGTTTCCATGGATGAATGGTTGAATTGTTTATGGTAAAGGCTATCACTGTCCGATGTGGGGAAGATAGGATTGAGTTCTTATCTAGTGTTGTGGGTAGATTAATATGTTTATCTATCCATCCTCATATACTTTATTGTTGAAGTTTGTTAGCTGTTTTACCGCTCACTAAGACTGTTGTCTAACTCAAGGTTTTATGTTTCCTCTTATTACCTTGGGTTATTCATCCGGTTGTGGATGGACAAAATATGTAGCAATGACAGGTGATTAGTGAAGACGACGTTGTTGTGCGAAGGCGAGCAGGAGGCTGGCGTATTGCTTTTACTTCTATATAGTATTTATGTTTCCACTGTTTGAGTTGCTCTATGAGTGTTCTATTGAGGCCATATGTACATACTTGACATTTCCTGTGATGTTGGGATAACCTTTCAGGATGTTGTGAAAATTTGAAAAGTTTGCTTATGATGTTTCACTACTATTACCTGTTGTATATGTTCTATTATATTTTATCCTTGCGTTGTGAGTTTTACGACAGATTCTGATTGTGTTTATCTACTCTGATGATCGTCCATAATTGTCGTGCACACCTTTCAGCGAATTATTCTTATCATTAAGTGGGGCGGCTGTAGGTGGTCAACACATTATGGTACCTTTCGTCCGAGTACTTCTTGACAACTCCGGACCTGGAACAAGACTAGTTTTGATCCAAGGTTTAACCTAATACAAAATGACAAAACTGTCAGAAACTTTTAAACCTCAATGATTAATATGCACGAATCATCACTAGTATGCTAAAAGTTCCTAAATTGAATTTTTTGAGTCAGAAAATAATTACTAAAACATAAAAGGTGGGCATAAGATGAGAGGGAAGCGAAACTGAAACAATTCAAGATGAATTAGTTCAGGTAAGGACATGACAGTAAATACGAATCTGCAAAATAAACGGGCATGCACTAGTAATCTTGTGTGTTTTAGAGTTGAAAGCCACAAGCTTTATGGAAAACTTCATCAGGAACCGATGCAGCACCACTGGTGGTGCTAACTTTGCGGTTTGACAGTGTGTGCCTGCATATATAATAGCTCTTGTATTAGTAAGTTTCTAAGTAACTCAGCTGATCACACAATAAGATTGAAAAGATACCGCCCATGAACTTGAGAAAATTCTCAAATTGTCAACTTCTTTTATCAATTTAATTAATACAAGTTGCCATATAATTAATGCTAAACTTTTGATATTTACCTTAAACCGACATGTATATGATATGCTTTAAAGTACCAGTTCTCACTGGTTGGCCACCTATTCACTAACGTGTGACATTCTATGTGAAACCAAGAGAAATTAAAAAAAATACACTACATCCATCATAACATGTATGGATCAAAATATATTGCTTACTAGCTGACAAGAGCAATATTTCATGTGAACACAGAACCTCTCCCATCACATGCACGACAGCTAATCAGCCCACGTGAGGCACACATTACACACTGCAATTTCCCCGTTCCATTGCATATATTGGCTCTGTGGAAAAGAAAAAAAATCATGTAAATAATGTAATTTTTTGTCTTATTTATTACATCCTCCAGATTTGTCAACTATGGCTTTAGTCTTATTTATTGTATCCCTTCAGAGGCCTCCGACACGAAGTCAACACAACATGCACGCTTCTACTATCCGAAAACACCCACGGTTTATTTAAGACCATTCACACCACGTAAACATCGCAATGCTAAATAAAGAACAATGAAGCTACTATAAGACTCAGGTTCCATCACACAATGCAATGCAAGACAGAGGTTATAGTTTTACCTTATAATAGCCAAATATGCTTGGTACGCGAAATTTATCTTTTATTATTACTAGAAGTGAAGAAATCAACTACAAATATGAATGTATCAATCATAGACGGCATGAGTGCCTCATCCCACTATGTCGCCGTATCTAGGTTTACAACTAAAACCGAAAAATGTCGTATTGGAAGTTTGGACTTCCATCGTGATGGCTACTGATCCGAAAGATCGATCATGTAGTGTAACACTCAACGGCTTACGTCCTGTGCATGAGAAAACAACGTAATACACATCTGCACTATATCGAGGATATCAAGTATCTCAACGGCTTACGTCCCGTGCATGAGAAAACGCCGTATACTCTATCCTTCTAGGAATCAGGGAGTGTTCCCTATCCCTACCAGGTGTGGAGCGACCACACCCAGCCTATCTCGGTCGACCAATCTATCCTCATCTCGAAAGTATACTGACCTAACCATCAGTTCACCATCATACCGATGTGTGAGGCTCGCGAATTAACACTACACAAAGCTATCTACTTAAGCTATGCTTTGATTATCATCCACCAAGCTCTGCTTTTCAACAAAAGCTTGGATCACTGCAACTCAGCATATCACATTGTCAATCCATACCATATCATTGATCTCAACCAATATATAACCTCTAAGCTCGTACGTCTCAGAGAAGGGTGTTAAGCAAGAGAATAAATTCTACGCCACCAAACAGATATATATTTAGCAAAGATCAATGAATACAGCATAACGGAATACAATGTCAGACACACCATCCATTTACAAGTACGTTCTAGGTCTGAACGAAACCGGAGGCACCTTATTGCTTGTCCCGTATGTCCAATACAGGAGAGAGGCCCTCGCATATTCGAACAATCAATAATTACGTCCGGACGGCTACCACTGTAGCCCCTTCAAGGCAGCTGCTCCAATCATGGGCATCAGTAGCAACCCATCCATTCGATGTGAAGATCGTCAGTCTTGCACCGACCTCAATCTCTTCGACTGTTAGTCATCGTACCAATTATTCAAAATAGGTTAAACCCGGTCTTTCCGAATAACTCGCGTATCTTATAATCAAGTGCTATAACAGCACATCATATGCCTCATTCCAATCCAGAAGATTCTTTTATTCGTATTTCTTTATTCTGGAAAGGTTCTCATTAATCTTATCAATGATTATCACTTTTAAACACACTGTTTAATCCATTTCTTTGGAAATCATTTCAAAAGATTTTATACTATCTCTTCGCAGTTTAAACCAAATTAAGATTTATCAAACTAGTTGGGAATAACGCCTTACTGAAGTAATCATTCATTTGATTATCCCATCTCAACCTATTCATCCCACGAAGCAAAACTGGTAGTCCTCCATATCTAACACCACTATGTTATTGGTAAATTCAATTACCATTTCACATTCAAATATAATTAAAGGTTTAACTACCGCATAAAGTAAAACTGGTGATACTCCATTTTTGCACACTTCTCAAATTTGGCAAATTTAATTACCACATTAACATTTCAATCTAATTAAAGATTCATTAAAACTCCACTTAGTTTTAATCTCCAACATCCACAAGTTGTTAATTTAATGTGAGGGGTCTAGTGCTTAAATATACATATAACGGTGCTAAGACACGAGGTTAAGTCCAACTTGTGTTAGGAGTCTTCCCAGAACCGCCCGGCAAATCCAGCATCCACAAGTGGTCGGCTTAATGTGAGAGGACTAGTGTATAAACATATTTATGAATATATGTATTTAAAAGGATAGAAATAAATGGCACTAATTTTGCTTAATGGAAATGAATGAAAGTTACAACAGTAAAAGAAGTGGAATGAATGAGGAATGATAACAACCTATTATAATTAATTACATTAATAAGAATGTTATATAATAGGTAGGTTTGTCCTAGGCACAAGTGGAAATTATAACATAAGATATAATAAATGGAAAGGAAACTTATTAGAAAACTTTAGTTAAGAGAACTAAGTTAATAAGTAAACAACGACAAGTTGTACTAACAGTGTAAGATGGAATTATGATTAAATAAGAAAGAACGAGGTGAATATATGGGATGAAATAAGTTATATTTAATCACAAATAATAAGTGACATGTTAAACATAAAACAGGTGAATTGAGATGAAATATACTTAATTACATATTATGTAGAACATGTTGTTGTAACTGTGGAATCATACAATGAATAATATAAAGAGATTGTAGATTACAGATCTTGGATTACGATCTAGAGAATAACATGTTATGGGCTTATTAATAAACTTAAATGGATTAAGATATATATCTGAAATTAATAAGCAAGAGGAACTTGGTAACTTGAATAAAAACTCAATGTGAATGGGAATAACCAAGTTAACTAGAAATCTGATGAGAAAGAGCAAGTCCGTAATTACATGATTAGAGATAAGGTCTAATAACACATCAACCTGAGTGTTTACACCAAAAATGGTCTAAATACCCAAGGTACTAAACTGTACTTCACCAATTCGGTAAGAAATAAATGGAACCGTGTTTAAGTAGCAATAGAAAGTAAAATGCGGAAAAAGTAAAGTAAAGACAAGATTTATAGTGGTTCGGCCGTTAACGAGGCCTACGCCCACTGTGAAGATGATTTCCTGCCTTTAATGAAAATTACAAGGTACATCCACTCTTTAACCTCATATATATCCATACCCACTCAATATATCCTTATTTATGTATTTTGATCTAGAGAACTATACAAGAGAATAATAGATTTTGAGGAGAAGGAGGATGGATGAATGATTTGAAAGAAAAGATTCCTTCATTTGAAAATGATGTCTGTCGCCATGGCCAGATCTATGGTTGAGTATGAAGTTTAACAGCACTCCGTCATGTTTCCAGAAAAAGCCCCCTCTTATGTTGGTAGCCATGGTGTATTTATAGGTGAACCCCCCTTGGTAAATGATTTGGAATCTGTTTATCTTAGGCTGTGGGTCGTTCATTCTGCTAATTACAACCATGCCATTGGACAGCTATAGCCAGCTGTCCAGGGTCGTATTCAGTGTTATGTGCGGACGACTTGTTGAGTGTCTTGAATGGCTGAGCGGGTCCTTAAGCGTGAGCGCGGATGCTCTAGGAGATTTCGCAAAAGCGGAGTGTGGAGCTGAGATTGGTCCTCCTTTGTTCCTTGCGTGAACGATCTTCTTGTGCTAAGGGCGCTCGTCCTCTTGTTACCTTTGTATGGTGCCGCTTGGTTTTACGGTTATGCTAAGCGGTTGCTTTTGCCCGTGTAGAATGGGTGACCTGTCTTGTTTTAGTGCTTGAGCGGCTTTCAAGATGTGCGGCCCTTATCTTGTCGAGTCGTGCCTCTCATAACCCGGTCGCACTGGTAGACTTGGCCTGCCTTGGGTTTGATATTTGGGTCTTGCTTAGCGCGGTTGCGTTATGTAGGACCGACCCTAGTGCGACCTGCCTTGTACCCTCTACCCAATGTGCGTATGAATTTTTAGGGATTAACACTTGCCCCTCGAAGTCCGTGATTTTCTTTTGTAAGGAATTATGGGCTTCGACATATTTGATCACACATTGGGTGGCGATTCTGTCCTGGTCGTTCGTGTAGAGACCGGGGTCACCTTGTTGACGCTGACTGGCATCTTTATCTTTGAACGAGACGTTTGGCTTACCATGTTTTTGTCGTAAATGACCAGATCGTGTGGAAATGAATACGCCAACTGGTCCTTTGACGAGACACCTGTTTCGGTACTCAAGTGTAATGATGACGTGGCGAGGAGTACCTTTATGCCCTTTAATCTCCCCTTTGTTCTCTCATTTGTCATCCGATTTTGCTTTTATTTATCTTCCAAGAGAGATTCTGAAAGAAAGAACTCCGCATTTTTCTCTACTGCTACTCAGTTTTGTTGATGATCTTTCCTTTTTTGTTCTTCCTTTAAGTCTTACGGTTACTCCCTGGTTTATTTATAGGATGGTTTCATCTTCGGAGCAACGCAAAAAAGGAACCTTTGTTGATTTGAGCATCTATGGGGATGAGACTCAGCCGGGTGGTCATCCGTCCGTAAACCCTCCTTCCTGCCCTTCTTATACGGAACTCCAAGCTATTATTAATAGGCCTCGTTATGCTCCCGGACCTTGCAATCCCAGGATTGCTAAGCGATTTCGAGGATGGAGCTTACAAGGGGTTCCTTCGAATGCGGATGTGTCCCCGGCTGATTCTCTGAGTTTTTCTTATGATATGACTATGGAGAAAAATCGCATGCTGGCTCGCCTTAAGACTGTTGTGCATCAATTTGGAGAATAGATGGACTTGCTGAAGAATCATTTTGCAAAGCGGATGGTTGGCTGGCATAAGTTGGCCTCTGACCTCCAAAAACTTCACGAAGACAACCTCGAGCGCATTTCTGCTTTGGAATATGACAAGGCGAAGTTAATCCAGGCCCTTAGGTCAAAAGATAGCATGGTTGCCTCTTTTGCCCCCGGGGGGTTGAGTCACTGGCTCTTGTACGTGCTGAAGGTCTTCATCTTGTCCTGCTCCGGTGAAGAGGAAGGTAGGTAGGCCAAGGAAGGTCAGAGATTTGTGATCCTCTCTCTTGGTTGCTTTTTTTTGAACCCTTAAGACCGGTTGTGCAAGCGAGTGCCGGTCCTCGCCCATGAGATTATGTTGGTTGTTATTTGATGACTTTGTATTTGACTTGTGACTCTTTTGTACTTTCTGATGAACGGTTGCCTGGCTGATTTTGCGATACTTTCCATGTCTTTGCTACACCATGCCTCTTTGCCCTGCCATGACAAAACACATGTATTTTCTTTTAAAAGGCTTTTTTTGTACACAGCGATCGCGCGTTATCGTCGTATCATGAGGCGTTCGTTCGTGCGTTAATATCACATCACAGTTAGTTCTGTATTGCTCTTATTAATTTGGGATTACCCAGTTTTCGGTATTTGATTTAACTAGTTAGTTTTAAATTGCTTTAATTTTGGCAAGTCAACCATTTAGGTTTTTTATTAAATATCCTACTTTATTTGTTTGGTATTTTCGTGATGCATTTTTATGCGTGCCCCCTGGGAGGACTTGGGTTCCAATGTAGAATCCGAACTTGGCTTCATTTGACTTGGTTAACAACCAAGAACAAGAACGGACACCCCCATACGGCTAGGATTTCTGATTTTGTACTCTTGGCTTTGCTTGACTTGGTTAACAACAAAGAACAAGAGTGGGTACCCCCATATGGCTAGGATTTCTGCTGTTGTAATCCATCCTTGGCTCTGCTTGACTTTTTTAATAACAGAGACAAGGATTGCCACCTCTTTTCGGTCGGGTTTCTTTTTTGCGCTGGTCCTTCCAGCATGTTTAATCCTTCCCCATTTTATGCTTCATTCATGGAGCGGACACTAATTCATCTCATCGAGTTTTCAACTAAGAAGGAAAAATTCGTGTTTTTACCTACTAAGGTAGGCGTCCTTTGAAATTGGCAATTTTTCCGTTTCGGGACATGTCGGTTTTTCCGACTTTATGCTTTGGCCAAGGACACAGACCATGGTTTGCCTCCTTGAGTTTCTTTTTCTCAAGTTGGAAAACCCGTGTCCAGCACCTAGGAAGGCCATCTAAGAAGATGCTTCTTCGGTGGGCTTTAGCAATTTAATCCGTGGGACTTTTGAGTTGCTTTTCACTCCAGCATCGACTTTTTAATCTAGCATCAGGCTTTCTGTTAGTACTGTACTGAGGGGTCCAGTGCTTCCTGACGGAAGCTGGAATTTCCTCGAGTTGTTGCTCCTTGATCGCTCGTTTGCCTACACAAGGAAATCAACTTTTAGTGTAGGATGATGAATAAGTGACCTGTACATGTAACTAAGATCTCATATTCAGTTATTTCATGTACACCGCTAAAATGTGAGGATTTGATGAATCTTTACAGTATTTCTTATATATATTTGAATAACATGATATAAGAAATAATGACGGATATGATCACTGTTCCATGCTCGTGGAATCTGGTTCCCGTCTGTGGTGGCCAATTTGAAAGTTCCGTCCTGGAGTTTCTGATTTATGACATAAGGTCCTTCCCAATTAAGGCCGAAGACTCCAGTGCCGGTCATTATCTTCTTTAGGACTAGATCTCCAATTTCAAAAGTTCTATGCTTGACTTTTGAATTGATGTGCCTGGCCACCCTTCTTTGGTGCGCGGCTACTCTGAGTTCCGCCTCTTTTCTTCTCTCCTCGAGCTGGTCGAGGGCTTCGAGTTGTAGCTTCTCATTTTCTTTGGGGTCAAAATGTAGTCTTCGGTGGGTAGGGACTTCCAACTCCACTGGTATCATAGCCTCAGAGCCATAGGATAAAGAAAAGGGAGTGTGCCCTATTGCAGTTTTGTGCGTAGTGCGATACGCCCATAATGCCAGCGGGAGTTCGTCTACCCATGCACCTTTAGCCTTTTCCAGTCGCTTCTTGATGGTTTTATTTACTGCCTCCACTTGCCCGTTCGCCTGTGGATGAGCGACCGCTGAAAAGCTCTTCTGGATTTTATACTTGGCACAAAAGCTTTGGAACTCTTCACTTTCAAACTGGGTTCCGTTGTCCGTGATTATCTTTTGTGGTAACCCGAACCTGCATTTGATGTTTTTCAAGACAAAGTTAATAACCTTCTTTGAAGTTATAGAGGCCAATGGTTCTGCTTCAGCACATTTTTTAAAATAGTCAACAACAATTGCATATTTGAAACCATATTTGGTAGTGGGTAGGGCTCCTATAAGGTCGATGCCCCATATAGCAAATGGCCATGGGATGACCATGTGCTTTATGGTTGTGGACGGCAGCCTTGGGGTTTTGGCAAATCTTTGGCACCTATCACACTTTTTGATGTAAGTCGTGGAATCTTTGTTGATGTCTGGCCAGAAATAACCATATCATAGGATCTTTTTAGCCAAAGCTTGTCCTTCGGTATGACCTCCGCATTCCCCTTCGTGCAACTCTGCCATAATTGCCTTAGACTCCTTCTCTGTGACGCATAGGTGTAAAAATCCCCGTCTATACGGTCGCCCATCTTGGATAAGGTATAGGGGAGACTTTCGCAAGATTTTTCTTCGAAGCTTGGCTTCAACCGGGAGTGCTCCAGTTGTGAGATATTCTTTAATTGGTGACATCCATGAGTTTGATTCATCGGTTGCTTCCATGATCCAACCCACTTCGGTCTGCTTTGTGCTCGGACTAGAAAGAACTTCTACTGGAACTAACCCCGTTAGCTGCGGATCTCCTGTGCTCGCGTATTTGGCTAATAAATCAGCCTTAGTATTCTCTTCTCTGGGAATACAAGATATGGTGTAATGCTCGAAAGCTTCCAACAATTCCAAGGCCCTTGTAAGATAATCTGGTAAGTTACACGTTTTCGCCTGGCATTCTCCTATAATCTGGCTTACCACGAGCTGGGAGTCGCTGAAGATCTGTATAGTTTTTATTTGTAATTCTCTCGCAAGTTTTATTCCTGCGATAAGGGCTTCGTACTCAGCCTCGTTGTTGGTTGCCGCAAATTCCAATCTTGATGCGTAGCATAGGGATTTTCCTTCAGGGGTTTCGAGAACTACCCCTGCCCTAGAACAGCGGTCGTTCGATGCCCCATCTACAAATAGTTTCCATTGGATATTAGTTTCAATATCATCTTGCTCCTTTACTTCCCCTTGGTCGGTAAATTCTACAATGAAGTCAGCCAGTGCTTGTCTGTTAATCGCCTTTCGGGGATGATACGTAATGTCGTACTGACTGAGCTCTATATTCCACTTTAGCAACCTTCCAGAGGTTTCTGGTCGGGACAGGACTTGCCTCAGAGGTTGGTCTGTGAGTACCTTGATGGGATGAGCTTGGAAGTAGGGGCGAAGCTTCTTTGATGCAATGAGCAAGCAATAAGCAAGCTTCTCAAGTTTTGGATAATTGAGCTCCGCTCCGGATAACCTCTTGCTGATGTAATAGGCCGGTTTTTGTATCTTCAAATCTTCTCTAATTAGTGCTGCGCTTAGAGCATGAGCAGAAACCGCCAAGTATAGAAACAAGTCTTCGCCGTCACTAGGCTTCGACAGCATAGGTGGCATCGCCATATGTTGGATCAGTTCTTCGAAGGCTTTCTGGCACTCAGGGGTCCATTGTATCTTTTTTTTTGCCTATTCTGAGGGCGTCGAAGAATGAGAAACATCTGTCCGTTGCCCTGGATATGAAAGGATTCAAAGTCGCGATCTTCCCGTTTAGACACTGAAGCTCCTTCTTGGTCCCTGGGGCGCGCATTTCTCTTAAGGTTAATATTTTGGCTGGATTAGCTTCTATACCTCTAGTGTTGACCATGTAACCAAGCAACTTGCCCGAGCCGACACCAAAACTGCATTTCAAAGGATTCAGTTTCATTCCATATTGTCGCAAGATGTCGAACATTCGGGCAAGGTCTTCCAAATGGTCGATTGCTTTCTTTGACTTAACCAACATGTCATCGACATAGACCTCCATCATCCTACCGATTTGTTTCTTAAACATAGCGATTACCAATCGTTGGTAAGTCGCTTCTGCGTTTTTTAGACCAAATGGCATTACCTTATAAAAATATAGGCCAAGGTCGGTAATAAAGCTGGTGTTTTCCTGGTCTGGACCGTACATCATAATTTGATTGTAGCCGGAATATGCATCCATGAACGATAGCAATTCATGGTCGGCCATGGAATCCACCAGCTGATCGATTCTGGGGAGAGGGAAACTATCTTTTGGGCAAGCTTTATTTAGGTCGGAATAATCCACACAGCCCTGCCATTTACCGTTTGATTTCTTTACGAGCACCGGGTTGGATACCCATTTCGGATAGGTAGACTCTCTAATAAAACCATTTTCCATTAGTCTGTCGACTTCTTCTTTTAAGGCGCGCGACCTCTCCGGCCCCTGGGTTCTCCTCTTTTGTTTGACAGCCGGAATGCGCGGGTCGATGTTTAGCTTGTGAACTGCAACATCCGGAGATATTCCGCACATGTCAGAATGGTTCCATGCGAACACATCCAAGTTAGCTCTCAAAAAGACAATCAACTGGTTTTTCAATTCAGGGCTCAGCCGAGACCCTATATTTAACACGCGGTTTGGGTCTTTTGGATCTACCGCTATAGGAATCGTATCTTCGGCTAAGGTCGCCCTTTCGTCCTCTGCACTGGTTTCTCTGGGATCGATCTCCTTCTGCATTCCGCTATGCTCACTAGTGCATGGACCTCTCTTTAGTTGCTATAAGGGAGGTTTTTGGATGCAAGGGAGAACCTCTGCATCCTTTCTTGATTCTCTTTTCTTGGCCACTTTCAGTTCTGCCACGTAGCAGTCCCTTGCGGCCATTTGATCGCCCTTGATTACACTGATCCCCATTTCGGTTGGAAACTTCATGATCAAACACCAGGGAGCTAAAGCAATCCTGAAGTCCAAAAGAGTTGGCCTCCCAAGAAATGCATTATAAGATGAAAACTCATCTATTATGACAAAGGTCTGTATCATGGAAACTTGACGGTCCCTGTCTGCTAATTCGACAGGCAAATCAATCGTCCCGATGGGTTGCGTAGGTTGACCTGTAAACTTATACGGGTACGCGTGCACTTTTGCCATGGAGAGGTTCATTTTCTGAAAAGTGTTTATGAAGATCACATTAACTGATGCCCCGGTGTCGACCAGGACCCTTTTTACCACTGCATGTCCAAGGCCGATTGTGATCACCATGGCATCGATAGTTGGCGTAATTAAGCCTTCTACATCCTTATTTCTGAATATCACGTCCTCGGTCGAAGTTTTGTGCATTTTCGCCGGAAGCTCGTTGTTCAAGATCATGCACCCTTTCTTTCCCGCGACATCCTTCAATTCATTAGCGTATCTTTCCATATCTGCCCAGCTATTCCCGGCTAGGTGAGAACCCCCAAATATCGTATTGATTACTGGTCTCGAGTCAACTGGCACTCGGTCCTCTTTGTTTAAGTTGGGCTGGTTAGATGTATTGCTATGCCCCTGCACGACCAGAGAGTTTTGGGGATTTTTCACATACTGTTGGATTCGGTTCTTCCTGATGAGCTCTTCAATCAAGCTCTTCAGATGGCGGCATTCGTTAGTGTTGTTCCCTGGTTGGCTATGGAAACGGCAAAATTTCCCGGAATTCGCCTGTTGTTCATTTACCTTCTACGGCTTCATCTGAGGGAAAAGGCCTGAGTCCTTCGTAGCTTGGTAAATCCTCTCTGGGGTTTCGTTTAATAGAGTTAGCTCAAAAGGTTTATACATCCGTGTCTTCTTATAAGCTTTGCTCTCCCCCTCATCGTTTCCCCTTTTGTGTCCTAGATCGTTCCTCTGCTCAGCCCTGGGCCCATTATTCTTCCCTTCTCTGGCCGTGCTATTTTCTATAGTCTTCTGGGCACCTAGAGATTCATCTTCCACACTCATATATTCTTCAGCCTTCTTTTAAAACTTCTTTAAGGTCTTTGGTTTCTTCATTTTAAGCCACTTTCCAAATTCTGATTTCTTATCGATGGCTCCTCTCAGGGCCGCGAGCAAATACCAAGGCTCTGGCTCTAGGACCTCCATTGCCGCAGTGCGGAAGCGTGTAAGGAAAGCTCTGATGGTTTCCCCAGGCCGCTGTTCCATCTCACTGAGCGACATCACGTCTCTTGCTTTAGTGACCTGCAACCAGAATTGATCCTGAAATCTCCTCACTAGATCTATAAACTGCTCGATACACCTAGGTGGGAGTCTGGTGAACCAAAGTGAGGCCACACCTTCCAGGAAAACGGGAAAGTATAAGCACTTGATTTCGTCAGTGGCTCTAGCTCCATTCATGTGTTGGTCATATTTGAACAGGAAGATAGTTGGATCTCCGACTCCGCTGTAAGGTGCTATTGTTGGCGGTATAAATTTCTTCGGGAATTTTGCTTGACGGATCTCCTCCGTGAATGGATTTTTGCAGGGGGAGAACTCCCACTCTTTTTCCTCATCCTCTTGAGCCACCTTCTCCTTCATTACTCTCTGAATTAAGTCTGTGATGCACCTTTCATCGCCCGCTTGTTCATCAGAATTGATGCTAACGTTAGCATGGCCATGGTTTAAGCTTTGACGCCTCGCATCCTTCTTGAGGGAGGCTATGTTGGAGCGATTCGTCGCACGTTCTTCTTTGCACTGTGGAGATCTGACCTTAGGATCCCCAACGCCGGCCTCTTCCCTGTCTCTCACTGGGCTATGAGGTCGTCCAAGGTCTGAGGCTGATGAGACCTCTTTTTCGTCAGCATTATCCACAGCGTTCGGTGGTAATAGATTGGCTTGACCGTTGGTCAGGACATCAAAACTTTCCATTATCATCTTCGCTATATTATCCACTTTCTTGTTCAAGCCAGCTATAACCACATTCAATTCATCTCTCATTATAGATGGCATAGGAGTTTTCCCTGCCCCTTGATTCAAGATTTGAGGGGTAGCTTCGCCAACACCATCACCCTCATTGATTGCGGCGACTTTAGCGGATTTACCGCTTTTCTTCGATCCAACCATGATTTCAAAGCAGAATATCAATTTTGGGATGTTTTTATTGCTGAATTACGAAAGGAAATTATGAACACGGCCCCACGGTGGGCACCAAAATGTTTACACCAAAAATGGTCTAAACACCCAAGTTACAAAACTGTACTTCACCAGTTCAGTAAGAAATAAATGGAACAGTGTTTAAGTAGCAATAGAAAGTAAAATACGGAAAAAGTAAAGACAAGATTTATAGTGGTTCGGCCGTTAACGAGGTCTACATCCACTGTGAAGATGATTTCCTGCCTTTAATGAAAATTACAAGGCACATCCACTCTTTAACCTCATACATCTCCATACCCACTCAATATATCCTTATTTATGTATTTTGATCTAGAGAACTATACAAGAGAATAATAGAGTTTGAGGAGAAGGAGGATGGATGAATGATTTGAAAGAGAAGCTTCCTTCATTTGAAAATGATGCCTGTCGCCATGACCAGATCTGTGGTTGAGTATGAAGTTTAGCAGCACTCCGTCGTGTTTCCAGAAAAAGCCCCCTCTTATGTTGGTAGCCATGGTGTATTTATAGGTGAACCCCCCTTGGTAAATGATTTGGAATCTATTTATCTTAGGTTGTGGGTCGTTCATTCTGCTAATTACAACCATACCATTGGACAGCTGTAGCCACCTGTCCGGGGTCCTATTCAGTGTTTTGTGCGGACGACTTGTTGAGTGTCTTGAATGGATGAGCGGGTCCTTAAGCGTGAGCACGGACGCTTTGGGAGATTTCGCAAGAGCGGAGTGTGGAGCTGAGATTGGTCCTCCTTTGTTCCTTGCATGACCGATCTTCTTGTGCTAAGGGCGCTCGTCCTCTTGTTGCCTTTGTATTGTGCCGCTTGGTTTTACGGTTATGCTATGTGGTTGCTTTTGCCCATATAGAATGGGTGACCTCTCTTGTTTTAGTGCTTGAGCGGCTTTCAAGATATGCGGCCTTTATCTTGTCGAGTCGTGCCTCTCATAACCCGGTCGCACTAGTAGACTTGGCCTGCCTTGGGTTTGATATTTGGGTCTTGCTCAGCGCGGTTGCTTTATGTACGACCGACCCTAGTGCGACCCGCCTTGTACCCTCTACCCAATGTGCGTATGGATTTTTAGGGATTAACACTGAGGCGCTTGGACCAGTCCGTACGTATGAAGGTGAATAACCCAACGGGGTAGATCATCTGGTGTTATGGGACACAAGAGGAATGCGCACCCATCTGATTATTCTGCCTGTTGTTCTGCTGATATTATGCTAGCTCCAAAGGACTGGAAGGGGAAGCATGCGACTTCCTAGGACATGGAGGGCACTCCTGGTAGTCCTTTGTGTGGTGATAGCATTTGGACTGTGCTCGCAGAGGTTAGGTCTGCGCGTTACTACCCGGTGAGTATACCTTGACTGCCATTAGGAGCAGTCATAAGGCTATAGGGTGGCATAGTTGATTCGACGATCCAGTTTCCTTGTGACTAGGCTGGGTTACGTCCATTTTTATCGAGTTACCTGCAGGCCTAACCATCTGTTGATAGCAAGTCGTCGGGTACCAACCATTGACAGCCAGCGTCATATGTAATACGTGATGCGGAAAGACGGAGAGCTAAATCAAAAGACTGTAGACCCTTTGCTATCAAGGCTATGGGTGAGGGACATGCCAATTAGGATTTGTTGTTTGTTGTTTTCTCTAGGGCCAGGTCACTAGCTCTCAATTATGTTCGTCTTTCACTAGTTGAGGGAGGGGTCGTATGGGACCATAGCTACTAAAAATGCAGACCTTAGCAACTGTGTATACAGATATATGAAAAGCTCCCCACTGAGTTCCGTGTTTTTGATACAGCCCTGTTACGGGACTCGGTGCACAGTAGATATGTGCGGATACAAGCATACCACTTCCGGATGGTGTATCATAAAATTTACGGCATCAAGCACGATTGACGATACGTACGTGAAAAGTCTACATACATGCATATCCGCTCTGGGTGGTGTATCGTAGACTCTAGGGCACTACTCTGTGTGGAATCTGATTCGATCGAAGGTGGCAGTTCGTATGCTTACATAGCATGATGACGACAGATCTATGCAGAACATAGTGTTGTTATATAGAGATCTGTACGTCGCTCTGGTGTAGGATGAGGGACTGCGTATATTTCTGTGGCGTTATGGCGGAGACCGTGCGAGTGAGGTATTATGAGGTGTTCCTTAATATTGGGGGTAGCTACATATATACTGTGTTAGGTTAATCCACTGGGAAATAGATGGATACGACGTGTGTGTAAGCCTTGAGTGTTTTTAATCCATGTAACATAATAAATAAGAAAATGTAACTGAACGGTATATGTAGAATTATCCAAAATATGTAGCTTAAATCCAGTCACCAGAACTTGTGTTCTGACCCCCTCCTCATAACATACTCACAGGTTAGATTTGTGGCAGAGATATGATAGCTTTGGATATTGGTTAGGCAGTATTATTATTATCTGGGTAAGGCTATATTTTGATTACATTATATTTTATCCATTCCGTTGTGAGATGTTTTCTATGCTCTGATGTATTTTATATCTCTGTCTTTTCTGCAAGATACCAGACAAACCAACACGAGTTTCGATAGATTAGAATTTTGAAAAAAAAAATGTATGTCGGAATTCGGGTTGCTACATACAGGTTATTTCATAAAACGTTTCTTTAGACTTTATATGTTTCACAACCAAAGTAAATATTTTATAGCATGAATTTAAACACACAACATAATACAACACTTCAAATTTTTATAGTTCTTCCATAATTTAGCTCTTTATAAACATTTACACAACACTTACATTTAGTACTCAATTTGAACTTCCATATTTACAAACAACTCTTCTACTTTCTATAGATATAAATTATTTCAGATTCGTTATACTTAAACATAACTATTTAATAAAAAATAAATTGTGTTTTAACATGCTATTTCTCGCAACAATGCTTCCCCAAACTGGAAGGCAATTCTAAGAATGAGAGACAAACTAGCTGAAAATTGTACTCGAGAATTTGCTACTGGTAAAGATACTAATCTATGGAAGGATCCATGGATATTGGGTAAATCAATGATAGATGTTGTTGGTTGGGACACATATTCTGCTTATGGATCCCCAAATACTAATGTTGACACAATAATTGAAAACATTCTTGGAATTGCGAACAACTACCATGCAATATGGATACCACAAAAAAAATTCAAGCAATGCCAATATTTACTGGCAGGGAAAATGATATATGGGCATGGAACAACTCGAAAGGTGATTTTGCTATCAAAACAGCTTGGAATTCAGTTCGCACTAAACACGAAAACAAAATCTGGAGTAAAACGGTATGGGATAAATCCATTTGCCCTAAAAATTCTTTCACTGCATACAAGGCTATCATGCAACGATTACCCACTCATGATAGACTAGACAATTGGGGCATAACAGATGACAGACTCTGTGTTTTGTGTGGGTCAGCGGAAGAGACTCATGATCGTCTTTTATTTGCATGCAGCTATAGTAAAACAATTGCGCAAAATTGCAAGGTAAAAATTGACCCTTTGAATCAAAATTGGGATTTACAGGTAATTGCTACATACCTGGCCAAGCACCCAAACAACGATCGTCTGATAGTCAAACTCGACAAGGTTGCCTTAACATATACTGTAGCCGCAATTTGGAGAGAACGTAATGCGAGAATTTTCAGAGGAAAACCAAGTTCAGTAAAACATGTCAGTAGATTAGCCATCATTAATATTATCGTCAGTAAACGAAGAATTAAAGGGAGAGAACATACCGATAGCTTGGAATCTACACTCGATGAATTGTCAAGAACGGATCTGAAGGAAGTGTCGGCACAAATTCCAGGAACTAGTACATTGTTTGAGCCGCCATGAATTACTTTCGTGTTGTGTCTGATTTGAAGAGAGGACGAAGAATCAATTTGGAAAGTTCTAGTTGCGTTAATGTAACTGGTCTTGTATACTTATGATTTGTTCGTTACTTGGGCTTTTGGCCTGTCATGTAATCCTTTCACTTTGGACTTTTTATGCCTAATAAAACTTTAACCTATTTCAAAAAAAAAAAAATGCTATTTCTCCAATTTATAAGTCATAAACATAATTTCTTAAGTTTTCACAACAACTTAGCTTATGTCTTTGACCAAATCTGGAAATCTCGACAATCCAAAATCATTGGAAATTCCATTGCATTTAAACAAAAAAAATACCGTATAACAATTCAAAATAAGATCCAAAAGAACTACTTCAATGGATATAATAAATGCAACCATATAACAATTTGATTGAAAAATTAAGAACTTAATACCCAGATTTTATTTCAAACCATTCTAAAATAATAATGATAATAAATATACACATATATAACTCCTTTTGTATATTGAATAAAAAAAATTAGTTCTTGAAATAGAATTATTATCTTTTCTAATCTAAGCAATTCTAACAAATTTCCATAGCAACAATCACTCACTTAGAAACTTAAAACTGAACGTTGTTGAGGCTACAATCATATTGAAGTTATTTTCCTGCAACTACAACGAGTTCAATGCTTTAAAAATCATTTATAATCCTTTTATATGAATAAATACTATCGAACGATGCAACTATATCTTTCCAAATGTTGAAACCTTTTTTCAAAACTTTAAATCATAAATTCTCAGATTTTCAAGTTACCCTTTCAATTTTGTAATCACCTTTCAATTTTTGCTTATATGATTTCACTTTTTATGTATATCATTTCACAAGTTAATCCACTGTTTACATTTATTTCGAACAACTTAATTTAAAATTAAAATCAAATTCAACATTATCGCTAAATGCTTTATGTTGACGTCAAAAGTTGGTCACTTGTGGCAATCAGCCCCCAATCGTGTGAAAAGCACACGAGTAACTGTTATAGAATACGGTAAAGCAAATAAAACAGGGAACACACACAACTTTTTATAGTGGTTCAGCCAAGAATGTGCCTATGTCCACTTTATATTTATTGATTTCTTCTTTTGATTACAAGTACAATGCTTTTATCTTTTGAAGAACGATGGGAGATGAGAAGTTTTTTAGAGGAATGAGAGTTGGCTATTTGAGGAATATGCCGAGAGTATTCTTCTTCCAGAGCTTAAAGTACCCAGAATTCACCATGTAAAATTCACCCCTCTCTCCTTTTTTCTTTGGGGAAGAAGGTATTTATAGGTGGAGAAATCGGCTAGGGCTGGTTTGACGTGGCCCGGCCTTTTCGGGAAGGCTCGGATGCGTGGAATTCATTCCTTGGATGTAGGTGCTGCTAAAAGACTGGCTCTACTGTTTATCAATAGTACCTTCGGAAACCATGGCTTACATGGCATCCAAGGTGCGGTGTATTAAAAGGAGAGCTTTGTTCGGATGTGGTTGACCGCTTTTGTGGCTTTGAGAAATGGTCTGAGTAATAAATGATAAGTCTATATACTTCCAGGTGAGCCCGAGATACTTGCTCGATCCACTTTTGATGGAAGCCTATGACTCGGTCGATTGAGAGCGATTCTCCCTAGCTAAGTGAGTTGAATCCTGAAGATAATTAGGCGGAGTTGGAATCGAATCGAGCCAGCCTCGAAGGAAGCTGGTTTGGGCCGATCCTTGTTTGGGCCTTTCAGAGTGCGAGCGGCTATATCGGCCGATGGGCTGAAGTTGAATAGAGCTTCTAGAGGCTAGGCTTCGATCCATTGAACCGTGCTAAATTTTTCCAAAAAGTTGGTCAACACTTTGCCCCTCAGAATACATCTTTCTAGGTAAAAGAGGTGTGTTTTGATCCCTTGCATCGAAGTCTAACGTGCAGACAACTATGGTTACGCCGAACCATAATTAGGCCAGAAGTCCGACGGCCCAATGGTTGTATTAAGGACGAAAAACCGACGACCGAAGTAGGTCGTATTAAGGCCAGAAAACCGACAACCATCGAAGACCGTATTATGGCCGAGAGAATGACCGTAAATCCTGATTAAGGATTAGTACCTGCACAGACAATAGAAACCATTCTCGGTCTAGAGAAGGCTTGTAATTTACTTTGATTGAGCATTAGTCATGTTCGACTCGAAGGCAAGTCGAGATATTCAAGTAGTAGTTACACTTGGCTTAGAGGGGTGGCAGTTTTAACCATACCCGCCTTATGTAGGTGGCGAGTATTAACCATACTCGGCTTACGGAGATAGCGAGTATTAACCATACTTGGTTTATGGAGGTGGTGAGTATTAACCATACTCGGCTTATGGAGGTGGCTAGTATTAACCACACTCAGCTTGTGGCAAGTGTTATCCATGCTCAACCTATGCAAGATTATCTAACAAGTTTTTAAGAAGCGGGCGAGTATAGTCCATACTCGGCTTGAGGGACATGATCGTACTCAGCTCAAGGAGTAGGTTTTTACAGAGGGTGGTAGGCCTTCGCGTTGACCACATTCGGCGGGGGCGAGCATCAGTTATGCTCGGTTTAAAGTACTCAAACATAATCCACGTTTTGCACAAAGAGAGTTCATAATTGTTAAAGAGCTAAAGACAATAAATTCTAAAAGGACAATAATTGATTCCAGGGCATGCCTAGGAGCTAAATCCTAACCCCATACATGTTTACATCAAAGGGTCAGTTTTATTGAAGGAAATACATCAAAAAGTAAAAATTAAACTTAATTAATGATAATGCCGTGAGTGCTGGTCTCAAGGTCCTTTCCGTTTCTAGGAGCTCGAGGACCGACCTGAGGAGCTTGGGCAGAGGATTGTGGCGGCACGGTCTATGGGTTCTTCTTGACATATTTGGGAAGCTCCCCTCGCCAGACCCTGTCCTCGATGAGATCGTGCAAGTGCATGCATTCCTTGGTGCTATGACCTACGATGTTGTGAAACATGCAATGCTTTCTAGATTCGAGTTCTTTTTGGTTCGGCTCTCTTCGAGGAGGTCTTGGGAAAGGTAGGAACCCTCGTACGTCAAGGCAGATGTCGAGCAAGGAAGAATTGAGCTCGGTATATTGATCGTACATATTTTCCCTTCGAGGTCGTACGTTGTGCGCGTTCTTTTCCAGGGCCTTTACTCTTCCTTTATTCTGGCCGTTGGTAATGAATGGACCTACATGTTTGGTGACTAAGACCTCGAGGCTCTCCATCTCAATGCTGGCGTCTTCTTGTAGGAGGAATCGCTTGGCCTTGGCATAGAAATCTTCCATATCCTTGGGGGGGTCTCCGCTTAAAGAGATTGAGAATTCTGATCAGTTCAGAACTCCTGCAATGGCGGCCATAAGCACCATTGATAGCTCAGGCCGATCAACAGATGCTACAGCCACGTTGAATCTTTCGAGGAAGGACCGAAGTGTTTCTCCCGGGTGTTGTTTGATGGTGGTCAAGAACATGACACTCTTTGGCCGGGAGATATGTACCCTCAATTTCTCAATGAAACGGGTGACCAACGTATTCCAACTACTAATCGACTCTGTTGTTAGCTAACGAAACCACATGTCGGCTATATCTGTGAGGAAGAGTGGGAAGCACTTAGCCATAACATTGGTTGATGCGTCGAGCACTTCCATATGTTGCATGTATCGCATGAGATGGATGGTCGGGTCGGTCCGACCGTTGTATGGTTCGATAGCTGGAAACTTGAAGTCCGGAGGATTAAGGGAGTTCCTGATTTCCCTAGTGAAGAGGCTGCGGTGGATGTTATCTATATCCTATTGAGAAGAATTGCCCCGGGTGAAGCGTCGGACTATGCTGGCGTGCTGACTACCATCCTGAGGAGTCACTACCATGAATCCAGCTCTGCATTCGGGAGAGTTCCAGTACTGGGATCCGACAAAAGCATGCTCGGAAGGGTCGTCGTCAGCCGGACTCGACCTCTGAGAGTTGAGTGAAGGTGAGGGCGAGGGTTCATCGCAGTTGTTGGCTCAAGGCATACTCCCCCTGTTGAACCTGATGAGGAGCGGTTTGAACCATGCCCGTGGTGGAAGGTCCCGACTGATTCAACATAGAAAGTGATGTTTGGGACTCTTCGATGCCCCTGGCTGAGGTGATATTAGGAGGGTCTACAGTAGTGTTTTCCTCCGCCAATTTGGGAACCAGTATGGTAGAGCGGTTTCCGTGGTTGGAGGGAAGGACCCACCAGCTCTTCATTGAAGGAAATGCGGCGTAAGACGAGTCTGTGCTAAGATACTGGGTTGTAAAGAGAATGGTATTGATTTTGGTTGATCCAGAGGTTGCTTGATCGGTCTGGGAGTCGAGCTATTCCCCGGATTGGAGGCAAAGTAGTCGAACAACCTAAATCTTGATCGCTGGCCTTTTATGAATCTACAGCTGAGGCTGTGCTGGTCGCTGGAAGCGATACTCCTGGCTGACAGTGGTCGGGAGGCAGAGCCGAGCCAGGAGGAAGCAAAGGTGTGATCTGATCAGTGGCCTGATTCCATGCAGACCGAAGATCAGTTGTTGTCCCAATCCCAGTCGGTGGAGGAATTGATATTGAAGCATTTAGTCCCATCTCCACTCGACCGAGAAGGTGATCCATTAACTGTTGTTGTTGTTCAAGGAGTTTACCCTGAGATGTCATATGGTCTCTGAACTTGACCATGATTTTGTCCATGTCATCCCGGGTAAGATATCGGGACACATCTTCATGGGAGGAAGCTTCCTAGCTTGCTTCTGCAGCGTTTGTGTCAGCTGCAGTGGCATTTGTTGGACGAAAGGACGTCTTATCTTTCTTTCATTTATTCTCCATGGGCTGAGATAAGCAGAAAGTCGAAGGTTATGCCGATTCGTTCTCCCCCACCTGGCGTGCCAAAGTGTTAACGTCAAAAGTTGGTCACTTGTGACAATCAACCCCCGATCATGTGAAGTGCACATGAGTAACTGTTATAGAATGCGGTAAAGAAAATAAAACAGGGAACACACACAACTTTTTATAGTGGTTCGGCCAAGACTATGCCTACGTCCACTTTATATTTATTGATTTCTTCTTTTGATTACAAGTACAATGCTTTTATCTTTTGAAGAACGATGGGAGATTAGAGGTTTTTTAGAGGAATGAGAGTTGGCTTTTCGAGGAATAAGCCGTGTGTATTCTTCTTCCAGAGTTTGAAGTACCCAGAATTCACCATGCAAAATTCACCTTTCTCTCCTTTTTTTCTTTGGGGAAGAACGTATTTATAGGTGGAGAAATCAGCTAGGACTGGTGTGACGTGGCCCGGTCTTTTCAGGAAGGCTCGGATGCGTGGAGTTCATTCTTTGGATGTAGGTGCAAATGAAAGACTGACTCTACTATTCATAAATAGTATCTTCGGAAACTGTGGCTTATGTGCCATCCAAGGTGAGGTGTATTAAAAGGAGAGTTTTGTTTGGATGTGGTTGACTGCTTTTGTGGCCTTGAGAAATGGTATGAGTAAGAAATGATTCGGCTAGATACTTCCAGGTGAGCCCGAGATACTTGCTCGATTCGCTTTTGATGGAAGCCTATGACTTGGTCGATTGAGAGCGATTTTCCCTGGCTAAGTGAGTTGAATCCTGAAGATAATTAGGCGGAGTTGGAATCGAATCGGGCCGGCCTCGAAGGAAGCTGGTTTGGGCTGATCCTTGTCTGGTCCTTTCAGAGTGTGTAACAACCCGTATTTAATATAACATGTTAAAACAAGAATCAAGGCAGAATTTAATTTTAAATTCTGAATCAAGTAAAACGGGCTATGCCATTACGTTCGTCACGGAAAAATACGCGAAATAGAGTCCGAGTTTTCGAAAATCGGAGTCCGTATGACCCGGTTAAGGCCCAAAGAAGTTTTCGGGAAATTTGAATTTCGAAACATACAGAAATGGGGCCAGGCGGGAAAATTCCCGCCCAGACAAGTCGACAGGCATGTCGACAGGCATGTCGACAGGGCTGTCGACTTGCCCTGTCGGCTGATTCTGATCTGGTGCACCTATTTTCTATCTTGGCTAGGTTTTTGGGCCTGGTTTGAAATCTGACGGTTCAGGTTGGTCCTAGGGTTAATCTAAGGGCCTAAAACTATCCTAATCTCTATAAAAAGACCCTAAACCTACCCCTAAACCCTCATTATTCACTCATGTAACTAAACTGTGGCCAAATTTCTACTCTCATGGCCTCCATCTCAAATCCCTAGAGCCTATGCATTCAAATCGGGTTCAAATCAAAAGATGCAATCTTGCTACACCAAAGAGAGGCAAAATCAACGTTGCTATGCGAGTTCCATGACGATTCTTCAACAAAGGAGGCACCTTTCTCAGCCAAGATGATTCATGCTTCTTTCTCTAGGCCTAACTATGTAAGTTCTAGCTACTTTTAGATGGAAACGGTAGTTTTGATAATGACATGGGATAAAATGAGGCTAGACATGATTATGCGAACCTATATGAACCTTACCTTGCCTCTTGTGTTCATGTTTATGATTTTAGGCCATGTGAGTGACTTAATCATGCCTCTCATGCTATGCATAACCTAGTTTAACTTGCAAGTTTGGATCTTTGTGCATGAAATGCTAGCATGAACCTTTAGGAACCACTTTACGTGTGAAACATTGGCTAAGACAAGATTTTGGGGCTTATGCATGTTTATGAACCCAAACCCCTTATGGTAACATGCAAGTTTGTGGCCAAATCCTTTATGAGATTATGCATGCTCGTGGCCAATCCCCTCTTTTAAGTTGTGCATGTTTATGGCTAAACCCTTTTTGATAATATGCATGTTTGTGGCCAAATTACCTTATGACACTATGCATGTTTATGGCCAATCCCTTTATGATGTTATGCATGTGGAAGCCAAGCCCTTTTTAGCATCATGCATGTTTTGAGACCAATATGTGACATAGTATCCTTACTATGTTGGCTCGCTTTGCTTGCGTTGGGAAAACACGATTTTGGGTAGTTAGATAAACATGAACATGTCGTGAAATCTTAACTTGATTATGACATGTGTTTATACTTGAAAATATGACTTGAAAGATAACATGGAAGTTGGCATGTAAGTATGCATAAAAACATGAGCTTGGGAATTTACCTATTAAGTTAGGTCTACCCTTTGGGAATTTACCTATTAAGTTAGGTCTACCCAAATGCTTGAAAACTTGTAACATGTTTTGGAAACATGATGAACTTAGATAATATAAGTGTGGCCAACTCGAGGTTGGGTTGAGTTTGCAACGTAAAACTACCCGGAACCGACCGGCCTAACTAGTAGTTGCAAACAATAGGACCCAATGTGAGAAGTTGGTCATGTCGCGCTTAAGACCCGAGGTTAGACTAGGTTGTGGTGTAAATCTACCCGGACCCGCTCGGCTTAACTAGTAACCACAACAAGGTCTAATGTGAGAGGTTAAGAGTGCATTAATTAAATTAATGCCACATGATAAGGTTAAGTAAATTTGACTAATGACACTTAACCGATATGACACGAATGGGTAGGTTAAGTGGGACCGGGCTTGATTTCCTTAATGACACTTAACCAATTCAGACTGGGTAATTAGATGAGGTTAAGTAATTAAGACTTAACTAACCTAACCACGATAATTAGATGGGGTTAAGTAATCCACACTTAACTAATCTAAACACGGTAATTCGATGGGGTTAAGTTAAACACTTAACCAATTTAAACTTGGTAATTCAATAAGGTTAAGTAACCAATACTTAACCAACTTAATGTGATAATTTAATGGGGTTAAGCAACTTATACTTAACCAATTATACATGATGATTTGATGGGGTTAAGTGACCTAAACTTAACCAATCTAACTCGTTAATTTGATGTGGTTAAGCGACCTAAACTTAACCAATCTAACTCGTTAATTGGATGTGGTTAAGTGACCTATACTTAGCCAATCTAACTCGTGAATTTATGGAGGTTAAGTTAACCCATACTTAACCGATATAACGTGAAAACATGATAAGGCTAAGTCACGAATCACTTGAATACGCTTGACCGATTTGACTCGGTAATTTGACAAGGTCAAGTTAATTTATATAATTAACCAATCTAAAATGATAATTAGACGAGGTTAAGTTATGGATTGCTTAATATACTTAGCCAACTTGACACATGGTTTGTAGGGTTAAGTCTTGGACTTGGATACTTAGCCAATTTTGACATGGTTTGTAGACGGGCTAAGTGACACTTAACCCATTAGATAAACCCTAATTCGGAGGATTAGGTAAATAACCATAGTTAACAAGGATTATGGAAATAAGGCTAAGTAGTAAACCTTAGTTAAGGGAAACTAAGTAATAATTCTTAGTCAAGGAAATTTGGACCATTTCTTAGATAGATTAGTAACCCGATACGTTAGGTCAACGTTTAAGTATGCGTGTAGGAGCGGGCTATCTGATTGAGATAAAGGCTCCAGCGAACTGGGTAACGAAGCAGCGGCTTCGGGGAACGTGAGGATATTCTTGGTATCCCTCTGTGAGCTGCCAGGTCATTATACTAGGCTCACGAGAGGTTGAGGTCTGCGGTAGAAGAACCAAGAATATGCCTTGGTTGCTATGCGAGCGACCTAAAGACTGGGGTGGATAGCAGTGAGTCGACGAATACATAAGGTGCCCGAGATAGCAAGTTCGTCGATCATCTACCATCTTGAGTCAAGCGTGTACGTACGGAAAGGCAGGGAACACCCAACAGACCATAATTGCTATCTAATTATGGGTGAGGTAGGCCGTAGGATGTGGGCTGGCCGGAGTGTAGTTCTCATGCAAGATTTTCTCTTGTGTTGCCTTTCACTAGTTGAGGGAGGGGTCTCGTGGGACCATAGCCACGTGTAGAAAAGCAGACCTTAGTATCTGCATCGGCAGATAAATCTAAAGCTCCCGACCGAGTCTTGTATTTCTTGTTTTGCCCTGTGACAGGACTCGGATGGCACGATGTGATACATGTGCATACAGTTATAGAAAAACGATTCACGATGAATGCGTGGGAAAAAGGGCGCGGTTGAGGGTTAGCGTAATCCCTAGTGGCCTAGGTGGTTTAACCCAAACCGAAATACGAAAGCGTGCAATAGGTAAGCGTAATCCCTATTGGTGCTAGGTGGCGTAAGTCCTAGTAGTTCAAACGATGATTCATATGGAAGAGCCTAGCTAGAACAAGGGTGACAGTCCAAACGATTTCAAGGATAATACGACATGAGAAAGCCCGTACGAGGTACGGCAAAGGACTGAACTTATATACATGGAAAGAAACATATGATTTGAGTAACCTATATATGCGATATATTAGGTTGACATGGACCATTACACGACTTTGAGCAAGGGCCATTCATGGTTAACACATGACGCGGGTAGGGGTACTAGTACGAGAGGTGCAGAGCAAATATACATGTTAGAACTAGGAAGAATATACATAATAGATACCGTGGGATGTTAGACGGGGTAGATACCTTGGGATAATGTACTCGATAGAAATTTGACGATGTGATGCCTTGACTTATCATAACACCGTAGTTTATCATGATACCTTAGTTTACCTTGCCACAGTAGTTCAACCGGCTACCCTGGTTTATCTATCTTGTAGTTATCCTTATGTTTACTTTCAGTTTATGCATGTCATGTTACCTTTACCTGTTTTTATACTGGAAGTAGATAGGACTTACTCAGTCTTTTTGACTGACCCGTTTTGTTTCGCCTCTTTTCTTCCGTTTCCCCCCCAGGTTTCAGGGAGGAAACAATGCTGTTTAGTTCGGACTTCTTCTGCTTGAAGGTCATCATGGATGGCTTGGACTTCTCTTGGCTATGGCTACTTTACTGTTTTTAATTGGGGAATAATTTATGAAAAAGGTTTCATGCTTCTTTATTTCGGCAAGACAGGTTTTGATGTACTCTGATGTAAAAAGGCTTTTGACCTCATTTATTAATGTTATGAAAGTTTGTTTTTACTTCCGCTATTTTATATGTTCTGTCTTGTGATATTTCTGTGCATGTTTACCAATAATGCCCCTCTAAAGCTAGTGCATTCCTTTGCGAGTGACCCTAGCGGAGGCGGGGTGTTACATTTGGTATCAGAGCAGAAGGTTACTAGACTGGGCAAAAGTTTTTAAAGACCTTCTGAAAATTATTTGAAAAACCGTTTACAAAGAAGCATTTTTCAAGAAAATTTTCTTTTAAAAAGAAAAAGGCTATTCCCCAAAGGCCATTAGCATCATCCTTGTTTCCTTGATTTAATCTCTTTTCCTTTCTTTCCTCCATCTGTAGTCACAGTGGTTTTGACTGCGACTAGTCTTTCTAGCTACGTAAGTGTTTCCCGTACGATGGAGGTGGTTCTCGAGAGACCATTGCAGAGTTATACAAGAAAGGATAGTGAGAAAGAGGATAAAGGATATGAGCTTATGGGTGAGCAACGTGTTGGTATGGCTTAGTCCTCAAAGGAGGGAGAAAGATGAACAATGAAACCCATGATGAGAGGGTACCTTTGGCACGATGAAACGGGGCGGATAGTTAAGTATCATGGGACAAGGACAAGATCATTGGGAGGGCAATAGTATGCTCTCATTTCTAGGGTACCTCGGAAGGAGGGTAACGATCTTGTTAAAGGTTTAGCTTTTCTTCTCTATCATCCTGTCGGGACTTTGTTTTGATCACCGCATCTTTTAAGCCCGCTTCGATAGTTGAGTCTCTGCACCTTAAGTACTAGCGTAATAGAGAATCCCATTTTTGTCTCAAAGTCCTATGGGAGAATCAGTCCATTTATTCATGGCTTGTTTGGATTTGAGAATGTCTATGTCAAGTGTTGAGCTTGGAAATAATGCTTATATTCATAAGCTATGGATGGATTCTAAGGATGAAGTGGTTATCCAGTAAGGGGTGCCACTCTCGGTTTTGATAGGAGGGTAGTTAGATTCTTGACTAGCCTTGGTAATACCCTCGAAGTATCGTGTAACCTTTTTGAGGTTCTGTCATGACTAGTTACTTAGAATCCCTTGATGCCTTTATTGGAAATTTGAAGCCCGATCGAGCGGTGTTCGCCGATAAGACGGATGGTTTACTTCACTTATGCGTGGGTTATAGAAATCACCCTAGTAAGTGCGCATGATAACCTGATTGACATCTGTTTACTTTCAAGAGAAAGTTCTTCTACATGGAATGCCTTATAGTATATAAACGAGATCCAAGATTCACTAGTGAATTTTGGAAAGCTTGCATGAGATCATGAGTACGCAGTCATGTTTGCGTCAAGTATTCTAGGAAAAGGATAAGTGCAAGTGGAACGAGAGGCGACGAAGAAATGAGTTCCAGCTCATGTTATGGAAACAGGAATAAGAAGCTACAAAATCGCGAAGTTAAAAGACGACTTAGATGGTCAAAGACTAGATACGCGCATGATATCTCTTTTTGGGAGTATATCCTTGATCCCTGTTTTCTGTAGAGCTTACTTGTAGGCTATCTTTTGTGGACATCCTCTCGGTCCTATTCTCCGTTACAAACCCTGTAAGGAGTTTGTCCTGTTTATCTTCTCGACCCTGTTTCAGGGAATTCTAGGTAGAACCCTATGGATGTAAACATGTATTTGAAACATGTTATGATTGATATGGTTGCAAGTGGTTGCAAGTGGTTGCTCGTGGATGCGCGAATACACATTAGATACTAGCTCGACTTGGTCACATTTCATATTGCATATGCACGAGTATTTATACTTGTTTATGGATGAAATCGAATGTATTATCATGCGGTTGTTGCATATGAATGAATGATTGTGCACGCATATAGTATCTATATGACTAGGACTATTTGCATACATGTTGGATTCATGGCACTATACATATTTTGCATTAGAAAGATTATTCAGGCCTGATCATTAGCATTAGCTAAGGAACATGTACACACACGTTTTGCATATATTCATACAGCATTAGAAATCATCTAAGGACAATGGTTGCTTGTGGATGATGTTTTGAGTAGATGGATGATGGATGGTAGGATATGTTCTTCCTAACTTAGAGATTTCGGGGACGAAATCCTAAAAGGTGGGGAGAATGTAACAACCCGTATTTAATATAACATGTTAAAACGAGAATCAAGGCAGAATTTAATTTTAAATTCTGAATCAAGTAAAACGGGCTATGCCATTGCGTTCGTCTCGGAAAAATACGCGAAATAGAGTCCGAGTTTTCGAAAATCGGAGTCCGTATGACCCGGTTAAGGCCCAAAGAAGTTTTCGGGAAATTTGAATTTCGAAACATACAGAAATGGGGCCAGGCGGGAAAATTCCCGCCCAGACAAGTCGACAGGCATGTCGACAGGGCTGTCGACTTGCCCTGTCGGCTGATTCTGATCTGGTGCACCTATTTTCTATCTTGGCTAGGTTTTTGGGCCTGGTTTGAAATATGACGTTTCAGGTTGGTCCTAGGGTTAATCTAAGGGCCTAAAACTATCCTAATCTCTATAAAAAGACCCTAAACCTACCCCTAAACCCTCATTATTCACTCATGTAACTAAACTATGGCCAAATTTCTACTCTCATGGCCTCCATCTCAAATCCCTAGAGCATATGCATTCAAATCGGGTTCAAATCAAAAGATGCAAGCTTGCTACACCAAAGAGAGGCAAAATCAACGTTGCTATGCGAGTTCCATGACGATTCTTCAACAAAGGAGGCACCTTTCTCAGCCAAGATGATTCATGCTTCTTTCTCTAGGCCTAACTATGTAAGTTCTAGCTACTTTTAGATGGAAACGGTAGTTTTGATAATGACATGGGATAAAATGAGGCTAAACATGATTATGCGAACCTATATGAACCTTACCTTGCCTCTTGTGTTCATGTTTATGATTTTAGGCCATGTGAGTGACTTAATCATGCCTCTCATGCTATGCATAACCTAGTTTAACTTGCAAGTTTGGATCTTTATGCATGAAATGCTAGCATGAACCTTTAGGAACCACTTTACGTGTGAAACATTGGCTAAGACAAGATTTTGGGGCTTATGCATGTTTATGAACCCAAACCCCTTATGGTAACATGCAAGTTTGTGGCCAAATCCTTTATGAGATTATGCATGCTCGTGGCCAATCCCCTCTTTTAAGTTGTGCATGTTTATGGCTAAACCCTTTTTGATAATATGCATGTTTGTGGCCAAATTACCTTATGACACTATGCATGTTTATGGCCAATCCCTTTATTATGTTATGCATGTGGAAGCCAAGCCCTTTTTAGCATCATGCATGTTTTGAGACCAATATGTGACATAGTATCCTTACTATGTTGGCTCGCTTTGCTTGCGTTGGGAAAACACGATTTTGGGTAGTTAGATAAACATGAACATGTCGTGAAATCTTAACTTGATTATGACATGTGTTTATACTTGAAAATATGGCTTGAAAGATAACATGGAAGTTGGCATGTAAGTATGCATAAAAACATGAGCTTGGGAATTTACCTATTAAGTTAGGTCTACCCTTTGGGAATTTACCTATTAAGTTAGGTCTACCCAAATGCTTGAAAACTTGTAACATGTTTTGGAAACATGATGAACTTAGATAATATAAGTGTGGCCAACTCGAGGTTGGGTTGAGTTTGCAACGTAAAACTACCCGGAACCGACCGGCCTAACTAGTAGTTGCAAACAATAGGACCCAATGTGAGAAGTTGGTCATGTCGCGCTTAAGACCCGAGGTTAGACTAGGTTGTGGTGTAAATCTACCCGGACCCGCCCGGCTTAACTAGTAACCACAACAAGGTCTAATGTGAGAGGTTAAGAGTGCATTAATTAAATTAATGCCACATGATAAGGTTAAGTAAATTTGACTAATGACACTTAACCGATATGACACGAATGGGTAGGTTAAGTGGGACCGGGCTTGATTTCCTTAATGACACTTAACCAATTCAGACTGGGTAATTAGATGAGGTTAAGTAATTAAGACTTAACTAACCTAACCACGATAATTAGATGGGGTTAAGTAATCCACACTTAACTAATCTAAACACGGTAATTCGATGGGGTTAAGTTAAACACTTAACCAATTTAAACTTGGTAATTCAATAAGGTTAAGTAACCAATACTTAACCAACTTAATGTGATAATTTAATGGGGTTAAGCAACTTATACTTAACCAATTATACATGATGATTTGATGGGGTTAAGTGACCTAAACTTAACCAATCTAACTCGTTAATTTGATGTGGTTAAGCGACCTAAACTTAACCAATCTAACTCGTTAATTGGATGTGGTTAAGTGACCTATACTTAGCCAATCTAACTCGTGAATTTATGGAGGTTAAGTTAACCCATACTTAACCGATATAACATGAAAACATGATAAGGCTAAGTCACGAATCACTTGAATACGCTTGACCGATTTGACTCGGTAATTTGACAAGGTCAAGTTAATTTATATAATTAACCAATCTAAAATGATAATTAGACGAGGTTAAGTTATGGATTGCTTAATATACTTAGCCAACTTGACACATGGTTTGTAGGGTTAAGTCTTGGACTTGGATACTTAGCCAATTTTGACATGGTTTGTAGACGGGCTAAGTGACACTTAACCCATTAGATAAACCCTAATTCGGAGGATTAGGTAAATAACCATAGTTAACAAGGATTATGGAAATAAGGCTAAGTGGTAAACCTTAGTTAAGGGAAACTAAGTAATAATTCTTAGTCAAGGAAATTTGGACCATTTCTTAGATAGATTAGTAACCCGATACGTTAGGTCAACGTTTAAGTATGCGTGTAGGAGCGGGCTATCTGATTTAGATAAAGGCTCCAGCGAACTGGGTAAAGAAGCAGCGGCTTCGGGGAACGTGAGGATATTCTTGGGATCCCTCTGTGAGCTGCCAGGTCATTATACTAGGCTCACGAGAGGTTGAGGTCTGCGGTAGAAGAACCAAGAATATGCCTTGGTTGCTATGCGAGCGACCTAAAGACTGGGGTGGATAGCAGTGAGTCGACTAATACATAAGGTGCCCGAGATAGCAAGTTCGTCGATCATCTACCATCTTGAGTCAAGCGTGTACGTACGGAAAGGCAGGGAACACCCAACAGACCATAATTGCTATCTAATTATGGGTGAGGTAGGCCGTAGGATGTGGGCTGGCCGGAGTGTAGTTCTCATGCAAGATTTTCTCTTGTGTTGCCTTTCACTAGTTGAGGGAGGGGTCTCGTGGGACCATAGCCACGTGTAGAAAAGCAGACCTTAGTATCTGCATCGGCAGATAAATCTAAAGCTCCCGACCGAGTCTTGTATTTCTTGTTTTGCCCTGTGACAGGACTCGGATGGCACGATGTGATACATGTGCATACAGTTATAGAAAAACGATTCACGATGAATGCGTGGGAAAAAGGGCGCGGTTGAGGGTTAGCGTAATCCCTAGTGGCCTAGGTGGTTTAACCCAAACCGAAATATGAAAGCGTGCAATAGGTAAGCGTAATCCCTATTGGTGCTAGGTGGCGTAAGTCCTAGTAGTTCAAACGATGATTCATATGGAAGAGCCTAGCTAGAACAAGGGTGACAGTCCAAACGATTTCAAGGATAATACGACATGAGAAAGCCCGTACGAGGTACGGCAAAGGACTGAACTTATATACATGGAAAGAAACATATGATTTGAGTAACCTATATATGCGATATATTAGGTTGACATGGACCATTACACGACTTTGAGCAAGGGACATTCATGGTTAACACATGACGCGGGTAGGGGTACTAGTACGAGAGGTGCAGAGCAAATATACATGTTAGAACTAGGAAGAATATACATAATAGATACCGTGGGATGTTAGACGGGGTAGATACCTTGGGATAATGTACTCGATAGAAATCTGACGATGTGATGCCTTGACTTATTATAACACCGTAGTTTATCATGATACCTTAGTTTACCTTGCCACAGTAGTTCAACCGGCTACCCTGGTTTATCTATCTTGTAGTTATCCTTATGTTTACTTTCAGTTTATGCATGTCATGTTACCTTTACCTGTTTTTATACTGGAAGTAGATAGGACTTACTCAGTCTTTTTGACTGACCCGTTTTGTTTCGCCTCTTTTCTTCCGTTCCCCCCCCCCCCCCCCCCAGGTTTCAGGGAGGAAACAATGCTGTTTAGTTCGGACTTCTTCTGCTTGAAGGTCATCATGGATGGCTTGGACTTCTCTTGGCTATGGCTACTTTACTGTTTTTAATTGGGGAATAATTTATGAAAAAGGTTTCATGCTTCTTTATTTCGGCAAGACAGGTTTTGATGTACTCTGATGTAAAAAGGCTTTTGACCTCATTTATTAATGTTATGAAAGTTTGTTTTTACTTCCGCTATTTTATATGTTCTGTCTTGTGATATTTCTGTGCATGTTTACCAATAATGCCCCTCTAAAGCTAGTGCATTCCTTTGCGAGTGACCCTAGCGGAGGCGGGGTGTTACAGAGTGCGAGCAGCTATATCGGCGGATGGGCCAAAGTTGAAGAGAGCTTCTGGAGGCTAGGCTTCGATTCGTTGAACCATGATAGCTTTTCCCAAAAAGTTGGTCAACACTTTACAGTTAAATTTTGAAACTGAATTCACAAGGTATTTGTTCTTAGTGTTCCCACATTTCTGTCTACCTATCCCAAGTAGGGAAAAGCATAAAATGACTCATAATCAACCAAATATTTAATACCTATAAACTAGTCGGATATAACTACTCAATTAAAAAATAACACAAGCAACATACAATTGTTAACACTCCTAAGTCGGTGAGCATAGATAATCAAACAATAAATGATAACACAAAAATATTATAATTTTCTAACAGATAGTAAATCAATAATTACTATGTTTAATATATGGAATTTTTTTATATGTTACCTAACTTTTTGACCCGACTACCAGGAGCAGTCTAGGCTCACACGACTCAGCCCATCGTGTGGTTAAATGGCCCATACGTTCGCCAATGCATCCGGAATCAAGCCCATATCGAATCGGTCAAGTGTAGTCGTTATTGCTCATCGAAACTATTCAAAATAGCTAACTATTCATGGATCGATAGTTTCACCTTCAACAATTCATATCCCAAAGATTCTGACCCAATTCCATATCACAAACCTCCTTTCACATTTCATATATTTGGGATTACTCCAGAATTCATATCCCTTAAGAAGACTTCTAAGATCGGTACAACTTATTCATGTCAACGAAATATTATAAGTGTTTAAAGGTCGGTGTAGATTATTTCTTATTCCCTCATAGCTTCGGATTGGGACAAATGGCTTCATATCACGGGATACGAAATACAGAAAAGCAGAAGGATTCAGTGCAACTGAAGAAGTAAGGAAAAAATAAGGTAAGTATCCCGAGATACGTACTTATCTCGGGATTAGGACAGATCCTGAGACATGAAAGTTTTAGGCACGTGCCCACCAGCCTCCTATTTTTCTTCTCCCACCTGCTCCGTCCTGCAATAAACATCATGCTTTAAATCTGAGGAAAGGGTAGGAATTTTTCTTTCTTGACACTTTCGAAAGAAGATATTGCTTTTGATACTCGAGCTTGTTAGATCACTTTGGGATGAAGAAACTTACCCCTTTTTGGACACTTAGACTTTCTGGACTGCATATGCACTTCAAGAAGAAGAAGTTAGGCTTCATTCTGGACCTTGTTGAACTTGCTTTACATCATTTCCTTTGTAGTTCTTTGGAATCATTCTTCCCACCATTGTACTTTTATATAAAAGTGAATAAAATAGCAAAACCATTGAAGTGGACATAGGTTCTCACGAACCAAACCACTATAAGCGCTATGTTGATTTACTTTCCTGCATATTTTCCACTTTGGACATTTAGTTTCATTGTCTTGGAACTCGATGGGTGTTGTTCCAATTTTTGTGCATCAATATTCTGGTGCTTTCACTGAGAACTAAAGATTTCATCTTTTCTATCGTTCTTCTACCAAAGCTTGGAAGTGCTACTTAGGTCTTTTAGGCATACCTACCAAGTTTACTTAAACGGTGAAAAAAGGAAAAGCTGCTTAGTTGGACCTTCGACTATCGATTCAGAAAACTCACCTCAACATAAAATTTGGAAGGTCTGACTGCCATGGATATGGTGACTTCCTCCAGGCCGGAAGCTACGGTCACCAAAGGTCAGTTCTTCGAAGTGACCAAAAAATTGGAGGAAACTCAATGACGGCTTAACGACCAAATTAATCTGAATATTGACTAGATACAAAGGCTACACCAAAATACCCATAGGGATATCACGCGCCTTTAAGCTAATAGGGTTGTTCAGCCTCCTTAGTACATTTCGAAAAGTTCTTCTTCCGATACTTGTCATAACAACCGTAGCCAAAAGGAAGGATTAACGGTAACAGTGTTACACTTACTATCAAAGAGGGAGCTCATCGTTCCGACTCTCCTAGTTGGGGCCTAGTCTTTATCCTAGAACTAGCGCTCAACCCTCTACAAGGCAACTTTTACCTCCCTTTGTTCAGAACTTGTTGCCCACTCAACCAAGTGCAAATCAGGCTTAAGTTCCTCCTATCCAAACTCCGTAAAATCTGAGAGTCAAGATTGACGACTTATTAGAGGATAATGTTGATGTTCATCTGAGAAGGCACCCTAGGCCACGAACTACTAAGGCGGACCACGACCGCTGGAATCCAGCTAAGATCCAACCTTTGATTCTCACCGACTGATAACGACTTACTCGGGAAAGACTGATACTCGAAACTTTCTGAATTGTTACGAGTGGCACATGGATTCGAGCCATGCTACCAATGTAGTAAAGCGTAAGTACTTTCCCGTATTTCTTGAATTTGTGACTCTACTTTGGATCTCTCGACTACCACTGAGAACCGTAACGACTTTCGATCAGTTTGCTAATGAGTTGGTTAAGTAGTTCATAATGCATGTCACCAGATCGAAGGACACCTTGTCCCTATTGAACATATACTAAGGCATCGGGGAAACTCTCAAGAGTTACCTCGAATAATTCAATAATGACTTGGCCAAATTTGAAGGTACCAACCCGCGTATCATCATTGTTCAGCTTACCAAGTGTGTACTAATCAAATTCCAAGTATGGTGCTATGATCGATAGAAAACAACCTAAGTCTCTAGAAGTTTTATGAGGGAAGGAAAATCATTTCATGTACTAAGAAGAAGCATGTAGGAACAGGGCTGCTCGAGCTGCACACCCCGACAACCTATAACAAGGCTCTTCTCAAGACAACGTCAAAGCCAAGCAAGTCGGAGAAAGCTGCGACAAGGGTAAAGAGTTCGCTCAGTTCAAGCGCAAGCCGAACAACATCAAACCAGGAAGCCGCAACAATCAGGAAAAGGACTCCAAGAAGCACGACCGCTTTCCCACTAACAAGGTCTATACTCCACCAAATACTCAGTTGGAGACAATATATCTCGAGATTTTTAGTATGATGCAGTATAACAAGCCAACTTTAAGGGAATCTATAGATTAAGAAAATAAACTCTGGTAAATACTACAGATTCCGCGACATGTTCAAACACAATACAAATGACTACCGACACCTTCGTGACACGATTGAGAAGCTCATTCATTAGAAACGCCACGAGCACTACATCCAGAATGCTTCTTCCAAAGAAACGTCGTGGACCCTTTAACGACCGCACCGCCTTAGATCCAAGCGGCTGTTGGGCCATCCAATCCAAGACCCCCTCAAAAGGGTATTGTGATTAACACTATCTGCGGTGGACCTCACCCGGTAAGCGAAAGATTTTGGCGTATCGAAGGATTCACCAATTCCATCAAGCACGCCGACCACAAAGCATGCTCTGTTGTCACAGACGAGTCAGTCCCGTTAAACCTGCAAAAGACTATGAGGGATGACAAAGTCTTCTAAGAAAAGGATGCTACGAGAATCAATATTCCTTCAACTGATCCGCTTGTCATCTCCACCTAAATAGGTCCGGCCTATGTTAAAAAACTCTTCGTTAACTCATAGAGTTCCGTGAACATCATCTTCAAACATGCCTACGATTAAATGAAGCTTGAGACCAGATATGTAAAGCCATGTAAGGCTATTGTTCATGGATTCAATGATGCTCCTAAGCGGATAGTTAGTATTCTAGAGATGCCAGTACAACTAGGAGATAGGGAACGAAGTCGAGTTAGGATCGTTATAGACGTCCCTTCTCGCTACAATGTCTTCCTTGAATAACCTGTCCTCACCGAGTTCTGAGTATTCATGGCACCTTAGTGCCTGCTGATGAAGTTCCCGACGACAATGGGATCAGAACCATCTGAGACGACCAAATCACAGTTAGAGCATATTGTTTTGCTGAATGGAAGGAAGTAATGAACAAGGAAAATGGAAAAGGCGTGGAGATGACACTTGGTGCATAGCAGCCACCGAAGTCTGAGTCCTGGCTCAGACACCACAACCATTTCTCCAAGGGTTTTGATCCATGTAAGGACAAAGAGCCCGAGTAGGGAAGGGCTATTCCAGTGGAGCCAACCATTGATGTTGCGATCAACCCTACCGACCCCTCCTTGGTCAAGAAAGTTAGATCGCAACTTCACCTAGCAATCAAGGAAGGATTTGTGGATTATCTATGGGCAAATTTGGAAGTGTTTGCTCGGACCCACTTCGATATATGTGGCATCACATAGGAATCACTTTTTACATGCTTGGTATCGACCCAAAGTACCTTCCCGTGAAACAAAAACACTAAATCTTAGGATCATAAAGATCGAAAACTCAGAGAGGAGGTGGCTAAGCTACTCAACAATGGTTTTATCCACAATGCCCTCTATCCACAATGGGTCTCCAACCTAGTATTAGTGAAGAAATCAAATGAGAAATATCGGGCATGCATCGATTATTCTGACTTGAACAAAGCATGCTCAAAAGGCAGCTTGTCTCTTCTGAAGATCAACAGACTCATTGATTCAATTGCAGGTCATCAGCTGCTCTTGTTCATGGATGCATATTCGCTATAATCAACTTCCAATGTATATTCCCAATTAAAAACACACTTCATTTATCATTGACCTTGGGCTGTATTGCTATGTTGTCATGCCCTTCAGTCTCAAGAATGCTAGATCCACCTGCAAACGATTGGAAAACCGAATGTTCAAAGACCAAACTGGAAGATCTATGGAAGTTTACGTAGATGACATTCTTATGAAAACACTAAAATCGAATAACTAGCAGAGATGTTCAGTGTTATCTATAAATATTGTATGAAAGTCAATCCCTTGAAAACCTCTTTTGGCATTTCATCCGAAAAATTCTTCGGTTTCATCCTCAATTCACGAGGAATCGATGCCAATCCAGAAAAGATTGAAGTAATATAGAGTATCGAAGTCCCAAAGAACATCAAGGATGTTCAAAGCTTAAACGGAAAAGTGTCCGCCCAAAGTTGATTCCTTTCAAAAGCAACAAACAAGTGCTTTCCTTTCTTCGATTTGATTGGGAAAGGGAAGCGCAACTTTGCATGGACATTGGAATGGCGTTGTCGCATTCTAGGACTTCTTGAATCACATGGAACTAGCACATATCCTATCAAAATTTGTGGGCCATGAGGACTTATTTATCTACTTGACTATTTCTACGTAGGCAATTAGCTCGGCACTTGTGCGCAAAGAAGATCATGTCCAAAGGCTAGTTTACTACATTAGCAAGAGACTGACAGGAGCCGAAAAGAACTATCTGAAGCTCGAAAAGCTCATTTAATTGCTGTTAATCTCTTGCTGAAATCTTTTCCCCTACTTCCAGTTACATCCAATCAACACGGACCAGCCGCTACGATAGATCCTTCAATGACCTAAGGCATCTGAGAGACTTTTGAAATGGAACATCGAACTGAGTCAATTCGAGCTCACCTTCGATCCTTGAAGAGCCATCCTCGAACAAACCCTAGCGGATTTCATTGTAGAGTTCACTACTCCCAAAGACCCACCATAAGATAATGAGCCACCTAACATCCAATTGAAGCTGCATGTGGAAGGTTCCTCAAACAATCAGTGTTCTGGAAATGGAGTTGCACTTGTTACTCTGGAGGAACCCTTGATTTGTTATGCTTTGAAGCTCAATTACCCAATAACTAACAACGATGCAAAAAATGAAGCCTTGATCATTGGACTCAAAATCACAATCAAACTCAACTTCAAGGCTCTTCAAATCTTCTCAGGTTTACGACTCATCGTCTGCCAGGTACATGAGGAATATCAAGCAAAAGGGGCATGGATCAATTCTTGCGTAGCTCGGGTTCATGAATTGCTTACCAACCTCTACTGCTACATCATTACTCACATCTTTCTAGAACAAAACAAGAAGTCATATTCGTTGGTCAAATTAGCTAGTTCTAGGGATGCATAGCTCTTGGAATTTGTCCCTATCGAAGTACTTGAGTCCCCAAGTATCGATCAGATGGAGACTAATTCTATATCAACGACGAAGTCCAAGTCTGAACCCAAGTCATGGATGACTCCGATCAAAGGCTATTTGCAACATTGAATCCTCCCATACTCTCGAAAATAAAAGCTATCTCTCCTTTGTAAAGCATCACGATATGTTATTCTATAAGGAGTGCTCTACCGAAGAGGATTCTCTATTCCACTATTCTGGTGTCTAGCCCACAACAAAGACGAACATGTACTACTGGACGCACGCGAAGGAGAGAGCGACGACTACATCAAACTCTGGAAAAGAAGATCCTCTGATGTGGCTACTTTTGGCCAACTCTTGAATGAGATGCACTAGAGTACACCTGAAAATGCGATAAATGCCACAGATTCTCTAACACTCCTAGAGTCCTGCCTACATAACTTATTAAAATGGTTAGTCCATGGCCATTCACAATGTGGCAAATCAACATTATTGGAACTCTTACGATGGAAAAAGGCGGTGCTCGATATGTTATAATCGCAATTGATTACTTCACCAAATGGACCAAAGTCGAGGCTCTTACGACAATCGCTAACAAGAAAGTAATCAACTTCGTCGTCCGTAACATCATCTGTCGTTTTGATGTTTCAAAGACTATCTTTTGATAACGGGACCCAATTTAAGAGTTATAAGTTCAAAGACATTTGTCGTTGTCAACATATTGAGAAATGATTCTTGGTACTAGCTTATCCTTAAGCCAATCGACAAGTTGAAGCAGTTAACAAAGTCATAATATCCATCATCAAGAAGCGTTTGGAAAAGGCCGGAGGAAAGTGGGTAGATGAACTCCCTCTAGCACTTTGGGCTTATCAGACTACCTATAAGTCAACGTCCGACCACACTCCATTCGCTCTCTCGTATGGATCAAGCTATAATTCCCATCAAGGTTGAACTACAATCTCATCGAGTCACTTATTACAATCTGAAGACCAGCAGAGATCTCCTTTTGGAATCACTCGACTTACTCAAAAATAAAAAAGATGAGTCCGAACTTAGAGCGGCTGCACACCATCAACTGGTTGCCGATATTTCAATCCCAAGTCCATCCAAAACACTTTGACATCGACGACCTCATCTTAAGTAGATTTTTCCCATACTGAGCAGAGTCGATCCTCACTAGGAAGGTCCGTACATCCTTAAATAGGGGCTTGGAGATGGTACTTTTAAGCTAATGACCGTTGATGGCATCGAACTACCAAGACCATGAAATAGTGAGCATCTTCGCTGCTACTTTACCTAGCTCACTGCACAGACTTACTGCTATTTACAGATGTTTCATTTCCAATTCATGGCATTGTAAAAGAACAGACCATTACAGGCGGTAGTTTATTAGTAAAGTTTTTCAGTTCTCCATGTTCTTTATGTGTTTACTTTCTACGTGGTATATTAAAGTTGTGATTACAACCGACTTGCATGCACGAGTACACAACACTGGATCGGCACCTCAAATCTTGGTATTGATCCACCATCTCGATTCTTTACTAAGACTCAAACCTTGTGGAGCGATACTCCCTTCAGAAGTCAACTCGGGTCTTGAACCAACGACGGGAGCGAGTATAAATAAGTCATAACACTTATTAACTTAAGTGTCCAACTCTACCTCTTAGTCTCCGGAATTAAGGGAAACCCACCAGTCGAGTAAGTATAATACCAACCACTTGCTTAGCTAATTCGGATCCTCAGGATTCGGATTTGGATGCAAAATTGGAAAACCCACCATGCCCTAAACTCTAACCCGAATGAAATGATGGGAGGGTATAAAGGACGAAACAACGATGACCACCCATGGATCCTCACGACTCGGAGTCAATGACCATATGGAAGTTCGAAAGTGTTGTCACAAAACTTGAACTCCACACGACTAAATACCAACGATCGAAAGAAAATCTCGAGAGCGAAGTTCACGCACTTAGACTCCATATGACTCGAAACCGTTGAACGAAGGGAGATATCAAGAATGAAGTCAACACATTCGAACCTCACATGACCTGAGTTCCTCAAGAGTGAGGTCTTAAAACTTTAATTTAAGTGTGACAAAAAGTTACTTACATAAGTACAATACTGGAAAATGTAAAGAATACTTTAACACTTAACACAATGCGTGATGTAAGTAAAGTAAACTAACTTTTATTCATAAGTCAAAATATTCCTTTCTAACGACACGATGCACATTAAAATCACATCGTGCATCCAAAACGAGGGTCGTACTCGCTTATTCTATCGACCTACAAACCAAAATTTATTATAACTATCACTCAGAAGGCCCACCTTTTTGCTTCTTCTACAACCGGGACTCTCGTGGCCCCTCCTTCTTTTTCCTCTTCCTCTTAGATAAATTTCCTCCGCTTCCCTTCTACCCCTTCGGTAGAGCAGGCCAGGGGTGAGTCCTTATCTCGAACCCCAGGTATCCTTCAAGCAGCAGTTCTTCCATAGAGTTTCCTAGGATCTCTTTCAGTTAGCTTCTATATTGGAGCTAGGTGCGACCTGCAAAGGTTTCGGTTGATGCTTCATAACTTATCTGTCTCCTCTAGGGATACCATTTCGGCTTTCCTGGCCTCCATGTTGGCATTCCTTTTAGCATCCCTCTCGGCCTTCTTTCAAGCCTCTACCTCGACCTTCATCTTCACCCCCCAGCCTTTATCCTAGTGTACTCCTCCTCTACCCTCTTTCGGGTGGCTTCCTCTTCAGCCTTCTTCTAGGCCTCCTCCTGAATTTTGGCCTGGGCATCCACTTCGGCCTTCTCCCTAGCCGTTGTCTTAGCCTTGAGCAGTGCTTCTTGATTGGCCTTCTTCTTCGCTTCCACCTCCTCGTATTTCATCAATATTTAAGTCGATGTTGTTCGCCTACCTCTTGCATAGTTGGCCAGCCTGCCTCTATATGTCAGGTCAGATGAGGATCCATATCCTTCCATCCTTTGTCTTTATCAAAATTTTTGTTGAAGTTATCCATTCTGATCTTGCCTATCTCCAAAACCCAGAACATTTCAAGGTGATTAAAATCCTCTCCCGTGTTCCTTTGGTAAGCCTCCATATCAAACCCGGGCTCGGCGCCCTTCGTCATTTCAGGGCCGATTGTCGCCTCTGCTCTAGAAGAACCTGTGCGTCGAAGAAGAAGACAAGTTAGTTTATTTATACTTCGTGTTACCATCATTTCGAATGCCATTGAGAACGTGGGTATACCTCCTATCATCTGCTGTGTAGCTTCTATCGGCACAACGCTTCAGATAGTTGATAGAAGGAAGCCTTCGTGCTCCAATTCCCGATGGTCGGGGTCATACTCCCTAACCATGGGAGCTGGCATAGGTCGATAGTATGACCAGGATAAATGAATCGTTTCCATTGGGAAGTAACACCTTCATACTCATGAGCAACCACCGTGCTCTCCATTGCAATTTCTTTACTCTTCTCAGTAGCAAGTCGTTCCTCCTCCGCCTCGGCGTCTTCTTTCAGCACGGCTCTGCCTCTGCCAACACCTGGTGCTCCTCATCCATCAAATACTGGGCCATCATCATTTCCTCATCCACAGTCTCCACTTCCTAGACAGCAGCTTCGTACTCCCCAAGCTTTTCCCAAGCTAGAGCAAGCGTGTAGGAATAATTTTCAGCCAATGAGATTCCGCGGAATCAGAGAGTTTTTACATAGAAGCCCCATTATCAGCTCTAGCATTATCTCCTCCTTTGCTCAGGCCTTTATAGCATTGGTTCTGAGCCCTTCTAGCTGAGCCTTGAATTCCTCCTTCACACCATCCAAGTGGCCTAGCACTTCCTTGTTCGGTACCTCCGCCGCCTCATTTTCCTTCCTCAGCCATTCGAGTTCATCACGATTTGACTCATGGAGTTGTCTGAGCTCCTCGTATTCCTTGATTAAGAGCTACACCCTCTCGTTTTGTTCCCGCAACCTCTCATTCTCCTTAGTCAGGGTTTCGTTATTTTGTCGAAGTTGTTGCACCTCCTCTTTTTCCTTTCTCATCCGGTCATTCTCTTCGCATGCCACTTTGTTATCTTTCTCAAGCGAGGTTTCCTGAGCTGTGGTTGAGGCTAGCACATCCTTATGCTCTTCACGATCCATGACCATAGCAGCCTTCACATCCTCTGACTCCTTCTTTAATCATCCTATTTTGGCACTAGAGAGTTATCTATAAGCATGTTACTCGAACATGTGAAAATAGATCCTAATTAGAATCTTGTCTTACCAACTTTGGTTTTCTCCTTTTTGAGGCTCTCCCGTCCAGACTTTACCTTGAGCCTTAAACCCTAAATATTATCATTCTTTTCAATGATCAGCGCATAGAATCTCTTGTCGTACTAATACAAGACCCGGTATTGATGAAAGACGTCATATACCTGAGTCCACATCTCCTCGTCAATATAAATTAGGATCTAATGCATATCGGGTATCCAGAGAAGCTCCTCAAAATAGAAGCCCGGAAAGACTTTTTCAATATCTCTTTCTTCTCCGCATCGCTCAGGATCAGAATCTCCGATATATAGGGTATCATCGGGCCACGCTTCCTTATATCTCTCTTCTTCCGGCTCCCGATCCTCCGTTAATCTTATGTTTTCCTGAGACCCTAACCAACGATGATGCAGATAGGGCATCGGAACGAACGATCGCCACTAGCTGCTTTGTACTCACTGTTTCTACTCTCTTCTCTACTTCGGCTGGCCTTATACATGGCGGTGGAGATTTCGATCATCGGGGGTACTCTCGATGTCGTCGGTTGCTGCCATGATCATATAATTGTCAGGGTTTATATGACAGATCCGCGCTTTTGATAAAACAGCTTACAACTCCTCCCATCGATTATCGAGAGCCTCCGATTCCTAGACCCTAGTCTCTATCTCCTTCCCGAGCCATTGCGCCTATAGAAAGAAAATGTTAGATTAGAAATGAACATTCCATAGTCCAGACACAAAGAAGTGTTGTATCATGCAGTGCTTATGAGTGTAATTGTCCTAAGTGTTCCCTCCATGGACTAGATAATGGCTTGCTCGAAGGGGTAACTTCCCCAATGCTTAGCAATAAGATCTCGACATTTGTGCCGTTAAACTCGAAAGTAGGTGTCTAGATGGGGACTATGTCCAAGCAATGGAACTGATGCTCAACCTCCATCGACATGGTGATTCCATAGATCACTATTGGATAAGTTGGCTCGAAACCATCTCTCAACCTCATCTCCTCTATAGAAGATGGAATGGGAGTGGGCATCAAATCATTTTCTCTAGTGGATTTTTCCTCGTCACTGCCGTCGTCGCCGCCGATTTCCCCTTAAGCTCCTGCAACCTCCATTTCGACTAGGAGCACTTTAGGATGCACAATAGGGGAAATTCCATTTGCGGATCCGGAAGAGCTACTCCTCTCTCAGCTTCTTCCTCTTCCTCCTCTTCTTCATTGTCATCTTTACAAACCATTGAGAAATCCTTGGGAAGTAAGCCTGACACATGAAGGGGATGGAACGATAACAGAGTAAATGCATTCAACACATTCCTCAATTCCAAGACTCATTTAAAGTAAACACCGTCCGTCTAAATCCGGGGGATACCTGCAACATGAAGTTCTAAATTATTTTAGAGCTTACGACTCAATTAAATTGAAAACAACGTAAGTTTTAAAACAATTAATGTCGTAAGTCATCTGCTTGCAAATCCTTAAGGGCATCAGATGAAGAACAAAACGATGTCTTACCCAGTTGGTTCTATGCCTAAGCACTCTTTGAATAGGATGTAAATGCCGAGAAGAAAGGCGTACGCATTCGGATGAAGCTACGTCGACACTAGATGGAAGAAGCTCCAAATATCCCGGATGTACGGTCATGACGGGGGTACTCACTCGATAGAGCACATATGCTTGTTACATGCAGTATAGCCTACTGGGGGTGCATGTTGCCCTATCATCCTTCTCGGGTACAAGAATGTCACCTAAGGATATTCTGTACTTCGCACAAATCTGCATCAATGAAGCTTCGTTGATTAGAGAGACAACCGAATACAATGGATTTTGCAGAATATCGGCATCCTCCATTATGTCCGGTTCCACAGTAACGCCTTCTTGTTCGCGACAAACATCCTCCTCTCCTTGCAATTCCACTCTTGCAGGTTTCACCCCTCCTTGGATAACCGACTCATCCACATGCTCGGCTGAATATTGCAATCCCTTTAGTTGTTCCTCTTGGTCGTGCATGTCAAGCGGGCTCATTTGTTGGGAAGGAGTGGAAGCCTTGATAGTCTCAAGCTATCTTCCTGCAGGGCTGGAATCATATTAGGATTCGAAAGAACTCAATGATGGTTCTGCGGTTTCGACGACAAAGCTTTGAAGTTGTTTGGAGCCTCTTTGTGCCATTGCAAACTATACTCTCAAGATAGTTGAGTTAATAACTCATGAAAATTTGTACCTCCTATATTGGTGTAAACTAACATGGAACGTGCAGTGTTGTCCATGTTGATGCAATTACAGTAAAACAAGCCGGGACATTATGATGGTTTTCATTTTCATAAATTTAAACAATCATCATTGCTAACTGAAGTTGTAGAGTTTGTGTCGGGTCACGATTACACTGTGATCGGGTTAGAAACAAGTCAAGAAGCTGGTGGTATAGTCATATGTCCATAGTTCGAGTTTACGCTCTAATCCTATGTACATGTCTGAATTATTAGTCCGAATTATTTCGTTATTTGAGAGTAGAGGCACTAATCATTGACATGTTCAATTTCAAACCCAACCTGATCGCGTGACGTCGTGAAACGAGTCGAACTCAACAATTAAAATTTTCAAAGTCGAAAAAGTGTCCCAAAATACGAAAATAATGATTTCATATCCCGAAACACTTGTCATCTTCCTGAATCCTATCCAATACTCTCCTCATCTCTACCAATCACGCCTTCTTCATCCTCAATTCGTATCCCCTCATGAATCACCGAAATTTTCCTAAGTCATAAGATACCAAATTCTCATGTCATATCCCCACGACTTAGGAAATTTCCCCCAAGTCCACCAGGATAAGGAATGAGAATTTCGTATCCCCGAATTTGTGTTCTCCTCCATAAATTCTCTTTGAATTTTCGTATCCCCTTCTCCACCGCAATTTCGTACTCCCCTTTCCTCTGCAAATTTCATACTCCCGAGATACACATCTTCCTCACCTACTTCGAACTCCTCATACCAGCCATGGCCAACACCTGCCCCTGGCCACCAACGCTCCTCTCTCTCCGCACCAACATCAATTTGACTGATAGTTCATATCGAAGTTAAAGGTTCTAACCTATGTTCGAATCTCAAGGGAGAAACCCTTCTGAAATATCTTGGAGTAAGGAGAAGAAGAGTTCCAAGTCATTTGGGGATTTCAGTTTCTCGAAAAGATTCTAAGTCTACGAGTATAAAAGTGGGAAGTGAAAAAGGGAATGAAAATTTGGATCCGACTTTTTATAGTGGGGGGTGTGGAGGAGAATCCTAAAAACTTAGAGTTTTTTTCTAAATGTTCTGGGATCAGTACCGATCCCTCTTATATAAAAAGAGAGGGAAAAGAGGATTGGAGAAGTGAAAAACTTAGCACATCCGGGATTAGTGAAACGTCAAAAACTTAGGTCACAGCTACGATCATGCATACGCATTTTGGAAATCTTGACCATCGAAACCGACTCGACTCGCTAGCCAATCACATACTCACGAACCTAAATATTCTGGAGTATGCGCCAAGCGATTGAGTTTTCGATTCAATAACATTTTGAGAACCAACTTGCGCAATCGCACGTTCAAATCATACCATTTCGATTACGTTTTATTATGAACTCCAATCGTATCACGCAAAATCATGTGTGGACATGTGAGTGTATACATGACACTGTGACAACAACAACTTATTTACGTTCCCACGTAAGGAGTTGGCCAAAAATATTTATTTCTTGAATCGATAGGAATTAAAAACTCAAAGCTCACCTGAGCAATAAGACAGATTCAAGTCCGAGCGATGGAGTTCATTACGATTAAAATTCTCAACACTACTGGAACCGCATACCTATATCAACGAGCTTCGATAAAGCATCATTATTGCTCAGAAGCGATACACTCACAGGATTGCGCTACTCGACGGAATGGTCGCACCAATCGCTCGACATGACTTGGGAATCTTTCCAACTTTCAGAAAGACTTGTCTCAACTCAAAGCACGTCATATTAACACAAGACATCCTTTGGGGGCAAGTGTTACCTAACCTTTTAGCATGGCTACCAGAAGCAGTCAAGGCCAGCTCTACTCGGCCCATCATGTATTAAACCGACTAGAAGTGTTTCTAAAGCATTCATGAAACAAGCCTAGATCGATTCGTTCAACTGTAGTCATCATGATTCATCGAAATTGCTTGAAAAAGCTTAGTATGCTGGGATTGGTAGTGCCACCTTCTACAACTCGTATCCCGAAGATTCATACGAATTTCATATCCCGAACCTCCTTCCACATTTCGCATTCCAAAGCTTAATCCAGAATTTGTTTCCCTTTAAATGACTTCCAAGATCGATATAACTTATGCATGCCAACAAAATATTATAAGTGTTTCGGGGTCAATGTAAAGGATTTCATATCCCCTCGAGGCTTTGGAACCCGTACAAATGGCTTTGTATCATAGGATACAAAATTCAGCAAAGCAGAAGGATTCAGTGCGACCGAGGAAGCAAGGCAGAAATGATCTAAGTATCCTTGGAAATAATCTAAGTATCCCGGGATACGTACTGATCTCGAAATACGAAAATTGTGGGCACATCCCACCAGCCACCTGTTATACCTACTTCCTCCTGCTATAAATACCATGCTTTAGATCTGAGAGAATAGTCGGAATTTTGGACTCTTGACACTTTGGGAAGAAGATATTACCAATTTGATCTTCCAACTTGCTCAATCACTCTGGGAAGAAGAAACCTACCTCCTTTTAGACATTTGGACTTTTTGCACTACATAGGCACTTTGGGAAGAAGAATTTAGGCTTCATTTTGGACCTTATTGAACTTGCTTTCCACCATTGTTATTGTAGTTTTTTGGAATCATTGTTCCCACTATTGTACTTCGACATAAAATTGAATAAAAAGGCAAACCCTTCAAAGTGGACTTAGGTTCTCATAAACCAAACCGCTATAAACATTGTGTTGATTTACTTTTCTGCATATTTTACACTCCGGACATTTAGCTTCATCATCTTGGAACTTGTTGGGTGCTGTGCCAACTTTTGCACTTCAATAGTATATAAAATATATAAAATCTTAGTAAAATTATTTCATTTAAATATTTTAAAACAAAATTGTGTTTACTAACTTTTTTTTACTGTTTTGGGATCCTTGTCGTATAGATTCGAATCCATAATTTATACCAAACGTATTTAAAAAATATGCAATAACAAATATTCGCTTATATATATTATTTAAACTTAGAATCACCCTAGGATCATGGTTGCCCTATTTCAAATGAGTAATCCTACCAAATCCTAGGTGTTCACTTAACCTAATTTCTGATACCACTTTGAACAACTTTCCTTCTCAATCCTCAGAAGACAACACTAGTATATTCACATGCTGAATATTCAAAAGCCAGAAAGATAGATTGTTTGGGGAATAAGTAAGATACCTGACATAATCTTGCAGCAAATTGAGTAATCTATAATATAATAATGACCTTTACGTCAAAAAGATTATAATTTATATACATATGTCAAAGAATTAATCAAGAAATCAGCTTAGATAGTTAAAATAACATATCCTCATAAATGTTGATCTATACAACCAAAAGACATAGTGACAATAAAAAATATACAAGAATACGTCTTGTACCTCTAGCCTCTCTCTTAAAGATATAAAAAAATCTAAACTAAACTAAAAATATTCAAGGTCTAACCAAAATATTATAATAAAATAGCTCTTGGATCAGTCTGTTGAACTAGGGTGATGAAACTCAAAACACTAGTAACTTATTCTTTAACTTGTAAACCTTTGAAATCAAAGCTACTTTTAAGACCACGTAATACATAAATACATATAGGCTTTTACTTAATGATAACTTATATTATAAGTCCGGTTGTATTATAATAATGTCTAAAATTTACAAATAAATATATAACATAGCGTTGAATGCTTGCATGTCACATTCCAACAAAATAGGTATGCAGTCAAGTCTAAAAGTAAGTATTGGAGAATGGATTCGAGCTACGAAATGGTAAGAATTTGGCTATCAAATCCTTACAACTCTAGATAAAATATGTGGGAGATGTAAGGGGTGATCCATCCCTTTCAGCGGAAAAACCTCAATGGGATCTTGTAATGATGTGATAGAACAAATAGATTGAAATGATTATCAATCACAGATCACAGTAAAAAATAAAGGCAACAGAGAACACACAAATTTATAGTGGTTCCACTATCGCGAGATAGTGTACGTCCACTTTAATGGGGAAGAGATTTTATTAATATTCAAGAGATTACAGAGTTTTTAAAGTAGAGCAAAGAAATTAAGAAATACATACGATCTCATGTCATAGGAATAACATTCTCTATGACTCTCTTTAAATAGAGAAAAAATTACATGGGGATAAGGCAATTGATTTATGTAAATAAATCAATTCATGGAAGGCTAATATTCCCATTAATTTTATTGTCATATGATTGATTGATAACTAACCCTTTTCTCCATCAATCAATCATTTTCCCAATTTAATTTCTTTCCGTTTATTCTTTCATGAAACATGGCAACAAAATAAATGGTGAATCTCCAATATCCCTTTCTCCTTAATATTCCTTTCCATTTCTTTCTTGCACAAAATGAGTAACCAAATTACCCTGAATATCTCCAAAAATCTAATTAATTTTTGGAAAAATTGTATCACAAAAAATTCCAATAATCTCCACCTTGATACAATATCTCTTACAACCAAGAGTCTCCAATGTGAATGCTTCCCAATAAGTTCCTGCAAAAGCCACCCCTCATTGCACTTTGTCAGTGAACTCTGGCAAGGCCACCGCCCACCAACAAAGTGTTGGAAGCATTCAATAAAAACAAGGTAGACATTGTGCAACCAACTCCTATCTCTTCATACAAGAAGAATACCACATCTTCTCTTGACTTCAACCAAGTCACTCTCTTCCCCATAGTGTCACCATGTGGCTCTTAGCACTTCATTAAGTGAATCAAATTCGAGCAATGCTCGAACTTAGTAGCAGGTAATGCCTTCGTAAACATGTCCGATGCTTTGTTACTTGTGTGAATCTTCTGAAGACAAAATAACTTCTCCTCATTCATAGAGATAAGGAAGAACTCTCTTTCCTCTATATGCTTTGTTCTAGAACTGAAAGCCAAATTTTCAGCTACATGAATTGCACTTTAACTATCACAATTCACCAAACAAGAATCTTGTATGAAGCCCAAATCACACAATAACTTCTTCAAATAAAGTGCCTCTTTAGTTGCCTCAACTACAGTTATCAACTTTGCCTCTATAGTAGACAAACAACTATTGTCTGCAACCTCTGTCTCCAACTAATAGTTGTTCCTCCAAGTGTGAACACATAGCCTGAGGTTGACTTCCTTCTATCTCTATCTCCAGCATTGTCTGAATCACAAAATCCGACCAAGTTGAAATCTTTATTTCTGCCGCAAAAAGCAAGCCCATAATCTGATGTTCCTCTAAGATATCTAAAAATGCACTTCACTGCCTCCCAATGCAATTTCCCTGGATTTGCCGTATATCTACTAACTAATCCTACAGCCTGAGCAATGTCAGGTCTAGTGCACACCATAGCATACATCAAGCTACCTACTGCACTTGTATAAGGCTTCTTTTTCATATAAGTCTTGTCCTTTTCTGAGATTGGAAAGCCCTGCTTATAAAGCTGTATATGCAAAGGCATGGGTGTACTGATAGCCTTTGCTCCATCCATGCTAAACCGAGCAAGCACCTTTTGAATATATTTCTTTTTAGAAAGTTGTATATGCAAAGGCAGTAGATGTGCAGGAGGCTGACATGAGCCTAGTTCAATGACACTGGAACTCAAAGGTCACCAGGAATTATAGAGAGAAGATGAATGAGATTAAGAAAAAGGGGAAGAAACCATAGTGAATTGGTGATGAAGTGTTTGATAAGATGGTTGCGTGGTGGGACACGGATGAGTTCAAGGTAAATCTATAAAAAAATATAATTTATTTATTTTTTGATTTTAAATAAATAGTCAATGTACATTTGCAGGTTGTGTCATAAAGGAACATCGCAAACAAGGGCAAGAATCTAGTAACTCATCACAGAGGATCCAAGTCTTTCCAGCATCACCGTGAGGACTTGGTAAATTTGTCAATTATTACATTTATATGTTGATCAGTTAAGTGATTGACTATGTGGAATTGAATTATTCAAATTATCAACTGCAAGAGCGAGCTCATGGACATCCCGTGTCCTACATGGACGTATTTACTCAAACCCATGCATCCAGGCATGTAGACGAGGCTGACAATGTCACATATCAGTGGGATGATAAGGATAGCGCGACAACTACATACATATGTTTATTCTAAATTTTATTATCACGTCGATTAGTTTATTAATTACCAGTTAATATAAAATAAAATCAACATTCTATTATTTTTCAACTGAAATTGTTTTTTGCATTATAGGCAAAGTTCCAGGAGGCACAGGCTCATGCGCTTGAGGGGTCGGGTCGTGATGAGTTGACGCATGAGGAGGAAGACAACCTATTTGATGTTGTTATGGATCCATCGCAGCGGAGCAAGCGTTATGGATTCGGTAACCTGATGGTAATATTCGTATGATTTAACCAATATTTATTTGATTTTTGCAATATTTGTATAGAGTACAGAATGTCAATATACAAACCATATCGCTGAGTATAAATATATAAATATCTACCATTATTAGCTCTCAGACTATATTTTGATAATTTAATATTTCAAACTATATTTTGATAATTAAATTAACTTATGCACATTGGCTGCTGCTCTAAAATTAACTTATTAACATGTATTTTATTAAGCATTTTAGCCAGTAGAATTAAGCAATAATTGGAAATTTGGAACCGAGCAAGCATAAAGTTTAAATGAACAAATAAAATGCATTTGGTGGAATTGTTCACAGTAAGACTCATATATGAAAAACCTTGCCAATGGACCTTGTTTTGTAATGACAACAAAACTGAAGAGCTTTGTTTATCCTATTATGAAAATGGAGGCATTTTGATAGTGGACGAGGATGTTGAGATTACAGACTTAATTGCAAGAATGTAAGCTGAAATAATGCAACATTTGATACATATAAAACTAGTTTGAGAGTGATTGAGTTGTTATGTAAACAGAGTTAATACTTCCTCTCATGTAGATCAAACCGAAACTGCTTTTAGTCTAAAATTGTTTACTTAATTGTGGCATACACTGCTTTTAGTCTAAAATTTTGATAGCTTATCTTACATCTAATAATTATTCATGTTCTAATTTTTGTGCAAGCTTTTAGTCTTAACACATCTATGTATCAACATATAAATATCTACCATTTCAACCTTTTTGTTTATGCATCATTGTTCCTAAACCATTTTGTTATGATTTCAAATCATGCTTGTTCAAGAGTATTTTTTGATTTTTTTCTTCTATACTTGTATTTGCAAGTTTTACAAGCTAAGAAGGCTTAGGACAAAGAAGAAATTAAGGAGATGCGAGAGTTAATTGAGCAGCTGCAGGACCAGAATCGTGTGCAGGCTATGTTGATTAAGCAGCTGAATTAAAAGGTTGTGGAGTACGTGCACAATCATAGTAGTTTTCCTTCATTGTCTGCTTCTGGAGCACATAACGACGGGCATGATGCAGCTTGAGGTATGTCTTTTCGGTGTTTGGCTTGGAGATATGATTTGTTTTGATGCTGTATATATTTGTACGGAGTGGATGAGGCATGTTTGGATGTATTTTGATGGTTTGTATATATTGGTACGGTTTGTAGACATGTTTGGATGTTTGTAGACATTGTTTGTTTTGTATGCATTAATGTTTCTGCATTTTATTTTGATTGTTTATATTGTTATTGGTATATATATGTTGAGGATATGTGGAATTGGTTGGAAATGGATTGAAAATGAAATGAATTCGAAATGGGGTGGCTGGAAGGTTGTTTGCCTGCTGCTATATATTAAAGGAACCCAGTATTTCCAACGGCTATCAACAGTTTCCAACGACTATTTGGTCATGGTTCTCTAACGGTTTCCAACGGCCCAATACTGTTGGAAGCCGTTGGAAAGGTTCTGTGGATTCCGCTGGAAGCCGTCGGAAGTCGTGAACGCTATTCCAACGGCTTCCAACGGCCGCCAATGACTTTTAGCCGTTGGAATAGCCCTATATTCTAGTAGTGTAGTAGACTTGCCAAATGCATTTATTTATAACCCGACCTTTTTTATGCATTTATTAAAAGGCGCAACTCGCCCAAACCCACTTTATTGACGGATCCACCATGCATGATCTCTTCATTTAACTAGCTTTTTCCATATTCATGTTGTGAAAATTATTCCAAATAAGTATTTTTGTATTTTTAATCTGTTATATAAAACTTGCATTATTTTTACAAGCATTATAGGAAGCATTATATTTGTTCTATTTTTTTTAGATTAGCATAAAAAGAGTAGATGGTAAAATGAAGCATATATAAAGTAATTATGCACAAACTAACACATATTTAACACATAAATTGCCCCTTCATATTTACAACATTTAACACCCGGCTAAGTTTATGGATTTAGACCAAATGTGGTAGACTACTTAATAAAATAGGAATCAGCACAACTTGGACACCATAAAGTGTTTAAGCAAAATATCTTTACCTATTATTCCATTGGTAAATGCAAACTTTTTAAAACTTCAACCTATACAATAGCACTCCTAATACAATCTCAAAGTTTTGGAGAACGTGAAAGGTTGGAATGGTCAGCAAAACTAAGAAATTATGAAATTGAAAAAGGGCAAACATCTCAATAGGGTATTATTGCTTCAACTAATATTGCTATATTCATTAGTCCATTTAGCATCTTCTCTAATAATAATGTAAGACGCGGGTACGGGATTTCAGGATTGCAGAAAGCACATTTGCAGAAAGGGGGAGTTCTTAAGGTTTTCAATCGTGGGAATTTTTTTCAGAAATAGACTGTATCAATTTATGTCTTTCACAATACTGATTTATCATCGTTATATATAAGTATTCATATTACGTATTGATTTCTACTTCAGATCACTGCTAAAAATCGTAACTCGGACCTTTTGCTAAATTCTTGAACTCCAATCAAATTTCATAACAAATTAATATTCAATTACAGTGATGAAATCGTTTAACTCCAATTAAATTTCATAGTAATTTCATAACAGTTTAATCAAACATGAATTAAATTTTCCTATATCATACCTGAAGCCAAAATCAAGTATGCACGAATCTAACATCCAAGTCGAGGACCGATTCTCTGAAGTCGAACTTGAGCGCGATTTCCCTAGCAAAATCTTCAAAGTCTGAAAAAATGGCTGATTCGTAGAGGAGCTGATTCCCCTAGCGATTCATAAAGGAACCGATTCATAGAGGATCAATTCAACTAAAGAGTCGATTTGTAATTCTTTTTAAAACGGACAAGATGGAGTAAAAGCGTTGATAATGGAATAGAGAAATGGAATATAGGGTTATTGTAGAAAGCACGAGCATGTTTACATTTTTACCCTCGAGAACCAGCCTTACCAACGTTAATAAGTTTTAGCAATAAAAAAAATATAATTATGTATTTTTGGTAACACATTTTTAACATAGCAATACATATTATTGTCACTAACCTGTAACACAAATAAGTGTTGGCAATTAAAAAATAAGCCTTACCAAATGGCTATTATGGTGTCGTGATTGTTGTAAGGAAAATCTTGATATAATTTATGATGAGTAGACCACTTCCTAAGTGTTATTGCAATGAAACTCCTAATATCCATGGAAAATACAGTTGCAATGAGCAAAACTAAAATCAAACACCAAAATGAAAGAATACAAAGTGCTGGAAATGGTTTTGAAAAACATTTAGTGAATTATTAAATTTTTTGATTAAGTGTACGATGACTCCTATATGTGAATAGTCTCACATCTTGAGACTATATGGAAGAAGCAAAGTATTTATATTTGTTTCTAAGAACACGTGTTGGGCCTTGGGGCTCCCAATACATGCTTTATTGTGAGGAGGGAGACCATGCATGATGACTACCACACACGCGCGCGACCGACCGACCGACTCAACCCGACTCGGCGTGGTTCGGTTTGGGCTTGGGCTTGGCTTGGCTTTGGTGGTGTAGACACTTATATTTTTGGACCGAAAACCCTTGCATTTTCTGAACCATTTTTTTCTTCTGAACCTTGCATCTTTCTCATCCATTAACAATTCTTACGAAAAAAAACGAGCAATTATTTTTGTTCGAAAGTGCAATTCTATTTTGCACCTCTTATTTTGCACGTGAACTCTCTCCCTTGATCTCCACCACCCATTTACCCACTCATTCCGTCTCTTCCCATTTCAATATTATTTCTTAGTGGAAGAGAGAGAATGAGTGGGGAAATGGGTGGTGGAGATTAAGGGGGAGAGTTCGCGTGCAAAATAAGAGGTGTAGCGGAACCCTCCTCTCTCTATATATAAATATATGTGTGTATATATATATATATATGTGTGTGTGTGTGTGTATGTACAAGTTTCTTAACTTTTCTGGTGTTTCTATGTTTGTTTTCAAGTTTCTTTGGAAGTCTAATGCTCCGTCGAAAGCAAAATTCCTTATGTGGTTGATTATTCACAGGAAACTTAATACATACATACATATATATATATGTATGTATGTATGTACAAGTTTCTTAACTTTTCTGGTGTTTCTATGTTTGTTTTCAAGTTTCTTTGGAAGTCTAATGCTCCGCCGAAAGAAAATTCCTTATGTGGTTGATTATTCACAAGAAACTTAATACGGTTGAGCATTTGAAGAAGAAAAATATTATTTTTGATGTTAAGTGTTGTTTTTGTAGTTTCACGGAGGAGAATGTTGATCATTTATTTTTCTCTTGCACTATTACCAATTATATTTTATCTATGGTTGTTAGGATCTTTGTTTTTAACTGGTCCTATTCCTATAGTAACCGCGATTATTACTGGAATTGTTTTAGATTGGTTTTTCATTATAAGCATAGATATGTTTTGGATTCTTTAATTTCTATTATTAGTTGGTTGCATTTTGTTGGAGAGGAACCAAAGATTGATTCACTCTAATTTTGGCTCTATTGATAAATTAATCATTAGGATTGTTTCTTTTAGTTTGGATTGGATGTCTAACCCTCACTATAAGTTATATAGAGATTATCGTTTTAATATATATTTGTTTAAGGTTAGAATTAATTTTAGTTTGTTTGTTAGAATTAATAGGTATTTTAGTCATAATAGGATTTGCATTTGTTATTGATTTCTGATTTTTATGTATTTGTTTTCTTTGTTTTATTTCTATATATATATATATATATATTCTTTCATATATATATATATATATGTGTGTGTGTGTGTGTGTGTGTGATAGGTACTTATGGTTTGGCTAGCCTTTTTCAGGTCGCAGGTAGTTGATTTTGCTGAGGAGCTTTTTGGAGAGCTGTTTATTTGGATTGTAGAAGATTTTTGCTTTGGAGTTTTTTAGAGCGCTGTTTTGGAGAGTTTATTTGTGTTGTTTTAGTTCTTTTGTATTTGGTTGGTGTGACTTATGTTTTGTGTAGGAGTAGATATACTTCATTATCTGGTGGTGGCCTTGTCGGAACTTGATATTGAAGTATGATGGGCGGTGGTTTATCCAGAGCTCATCTATCTACTATTATATACATACTTTTAGTCACAACTAGTGTAGTTTTTGTTTGTTTTTCCAATCGAACTTATAGACAGATTTTGTAGAATTTTTTCATTTTATATATATGTGTGCTCTCTTCTTTGTTGAAGATCACACATTTTGGCTTCAAATATATATATATATATATATATATATATATATATATATATATATATATAGACACACACACACACACACACAACAAAAGAAAAAACAAATAAAACAAAAGTATTCTAAGGTTTCAGCCTTCAATATTTGATCATCTTATGCTTGATTTTCTCATATGTTATTTCGGTATTTGATAATTTCCCATGTAATCCATGAAGTAATGTGAACATAATTTGCTATGAACACTTGAATTCAAGAACAAAAGTCGAAGTATTCTGATTATTGTGATATGCATATGTATCAAAGATCAAGAGATCTACACGCAAACGTCACTTATAATAAAATAAAGTTAAATTTACAAGTAGAATCTTCCTTTCAAACTAATCATATTAAACAATAATTTTTTCTAGATTTCTTGATAAAACATCCAATAAACAAAAATGTCAAGAAACAAAGCAATCAATGCCACTTTTGAAAGAACTAATTTAGTCTGTGGGCAGGTGAAATTTAATACAATCTACCAAACCCAACAAGGAAGCCAAAGTACTTATATTCCAATTTTGTAATCATCAGTTGTAGACAAGTTTTATCATTTATGTAATTTATCATTAAGCTTAAGGAATATAATTACAGAGACATAAAGCATGTTGTTTGTGTATAATGTACATTTCGTTCTCCTTAATCATTGTCACGACTCATGAAATATGATCACTACTAGAAAGGACTATTATTCCAACGTCCACTTTTCAATGGCTGCCAACGGTTTTTTAAGAGCCGTTGGAAACCGTTGGAACAAAGATCGTTGACGGCCGTTGGAAATCGTTGAAAATTTACGTGATATTGTCTGCTCTAGCCAACCAAAAGCTTCATTTCCTCCTCCTCCACCAATTATTCATCTCCTCCAACCATTCCTCTCCTTCCAAATTTGCTGTCAAAGCTTCCTCCATCACTCCAACCTCTTTGGGCGCCATCTACGAGCTTCTCCAACCCATCTCCACCCTTCTCGTTATCCAAATTAGGTAATTTCATGAAACCTAATTTTTAGGGTTTATTCGATTTCGGGTTTAATTTGTAATTTGCTTAATGCCTACTTGTTTGTATATGTATATTACATCATGTTACCCTCTAATTGATATTATTGTCACAATAATGATCAAATTATTTGGCGTTAAATTGATTTAGGGTTTAATTGTGTTTATTTACGTAACTTTGGTTAGTGAATGTTATATGTATGTGATAGTGTTTGCTAATAATATAATTTATGCAAACACGAAGATTATATTATGTTGACAAACACGCAGTAAATTACAAAAATATATAAATTTATGCATACACGAAGTAAATTACTATAATTGGTGCAAACACGAAGTAAATTACAAAAATATATAATTTTGTACACATGTACTAAAACGGTAAAATAATTACAAATTGTATATTTAAATTTAATGTAGATAAATATTTAAACCCTTAGTTATTATTTGGCCCCGTCTGACAAGTGTAGTATATGATTGTTATATGGATATTCATTTTTTTACAAAACGGAAATCTATATTCATCTGATATAACATTTGTAGGATTTGTCCTTGTATTGGACAAGTTACAAACACTATAAAGTAATTATATTTCGTAGATCATATCACTTTAAAATGTTCACAAAATTTCGATGCCATTTCCTTTACGTTCCTTGTTTATACCCACGTGTGTACGATACAAGGAACACGGGGGGAAATGCTGCCGAAATTTTGTGAAATCATTTAAAATGATATAATTTACGAAATATAATTAATATTGTGTTTGTAATAGGAAGTAGGATGACCGACCATCAAAGAAGACACATATGCGTCAATAAACCAATAGTTGTTTATTTTGAAATAAAGTTTGTAGACAACTATAAAATTAACGAATATTTTTTATTTCATCATATATTTTAAAGTAGGAAAAATGGCCAATTACTTTAGTGTTCGGAGCTGGATGTATCAAAGAAGGTAAATTAGTGGTGCAATAAGTGAACATTTTAAAAATGGGGTAAAAGTGTTCATTGATTTTGCGATAAATAGTATCGGAAACAGTAGAGAAATTCGTTGTCCATATTGTAGATGCAAATTGTTGAACTATTTAATACCGAATATGGTTAAGATTCATTTGCACCAATACGGTTTCCTACCCAATTATTTGTTGTGGGATCATCATGGAGAAATTGTAGCCCCTAATACTCAAGAACAGTCGACGGAGGTCAATAATGTTGAAGTTAGCACGAATCTCATAGAAAATATGGTCGAAGATGTTGCACGATCAATGTTCCGTACCGTTCAAATTGGTAACGACGATGATAACATCGAAGAGGAGCCAAATGTTGAAGCTAAAAAAAATATGATTCATTGAATAATGCTAAAAAAAACCTTTGGAATGGATGTGAAAGTGGCACTCAATTATCGGTAACTGCAGAATACATTGCAAAGAAATCAAAATACAACCTTACGGAAGCTGGATTTACGACTGTTGTTCAAGCGGCTAAACGCCATATGCCATCTGATAATTTATTGTGCAAAAAATATTATGAAGTGAAAAAATTTATGTCATCTTTTGGTTTGCCATATCAGAAAATAGATACATGTTAAAAGGGTTGCATGCTGTATTGGAAAGAAGACAACAACCTTAGAAAATGTAAGTTTTGTAATCAAGAAAGATACAAACCAAGAAAAAAGAAAGGAAAAGAAGTTCTGTACAAGCATATGCATTATTTACCCATCACCCCTAGACTTCAATGATTATATGCATCATCCGTAACAGCGCAACATATGAGATGACACAGTGTGAGAATACCTCAAGAAGGTACGTTGACACACCCATCGGATGGAGAAGCATGGAAACATTTTGATAAGAAATATCCTGATTTCGTAGCGGAAAGCCGCAACGTTAGACTAGGTTTATGTACAAATGGCTCCGCACCGTTTTCTCAGTTTGGTTCTAAATATTCATCTTGGCCTATAACAATCACACCTTACAATCTACCCCCGTGGATGTGTATGAAAACTCCATACATATTTCTCACAGTTGTCGTCCCTGGCCCTGATGATCCGACACAGGGTATTGATGTTTACTTACAACCGCTAATCGAATAATTGAAATATTATGGAACGAATGAGTTGAAACATACGACGTATCAAAAAAGAAAAAATTTCGGATTTTCGCTTCTTTGTTATGGACTATTAGTGATTTTCCTGCATATGCAATTCTTTCGGGTTGGAGTACGGCCGGTCGTCTTGCTTGTCCTTATTGCGTGGAAGAAACACGAGCATTTTCGTTACCGTACAGAAAGAAAATTTCATAGTTTGATTGTCATCGATGCTTTCTTCGTATTAATCATACTTTTAGAAGAGACATTTTTTACATCTAATAGACATGAGGCTTTACGGCTACCGACGGTTTGGTCAAGCGAGAAAATATATGAACTTGTAAAAGATTATCCAAAGATACATGAAACCGGAAAACAAATCGATATTCAAGGTAAATTGACAATTCATAATTGGTGCAAACAGAGTATATTCTCGGAATTGCCTTATTGGAAATATCTCTTAATTCGTCATAACATTGACGTGATGCACAACGAGAAAAACGTATTTGGTAATGTATTTAATACAGTTCTGAATGTGAAGGGCAAGACTAAGGATGATTTGAAATCCAGACGTGATATAGAGGAAATATGTAATCGTCTTGAGCTTCATTTGAAGCCCAACGATAGTAAAAAAAACCTAAAGCATGCTATGAACTAGACTAAAACCAAGTTAAAGTACTGTTAAAATGGGTGGAAAAATTGCGGTTTCCCGATGGAATTTCCTCTAATCTTCGTAGATGTGTCGACTATAAAAACGGAAAGCTAAGTGCAATGAAAAGCCATGATTGTCATGTAATGATGGAAAATTTGTTACCCATCGTCTTCAAAGAATTGTTACCTGGAAAAGTTTGGATTGTAATAACAGAACTTAGCTTATTTTACAAGGAGCTTTGTTCAACTACTTTAAAAGTTGACCATCTACTTAAACTTGATGAAGAAATCCCTATACTGCTCTGCAAACTGGAGAAAATATTTCCTTCGGGTTTCTTTAATGTAATGGAGCATTTACCTGTTCATCTTCCAAATGAAGCACGTCTTCGAGGTCCTATGCAATATGGATGGATGTATCCATTCGAAAGGTATGTTATTATACTAAGTATTCAAATGATAATTTAATTATATTTAGAAATTAATATTGAACCGAACTACATTTTATTAAGTACTTAAATCATTTAAAAAAAAAGTGAGACAAAAAGCTCGAGTTGAATGTTCTATTTGCAAATCATATATCGAAGAAGAAGCCTCTTTTTTTTCTCTCATTATTTTAATGTTCATGTGAACTTATCATTTGCAATCGTTCCACATAATGAAGAGAGGGTTGAACATGATTCTTCTTCTGAATCAACATTATCTATTTTTAAACAACAAAGCCGACAAGTTGAAAAATGTGTGGAAATATGGCTAAATGATAAAGATTGTAATGCAGCACACACATATATTCTTCTTAATTGTCCCGAAGTTGCTCCGTAATCATTTTTTTTTTTTAAGTTTTACTAAATTTATGTTAAATGTGTTAATAACGTAACATATATTGTTTGTGTTTGCAGTATTTATGAATCACAAAATTCAAGCAGCGATCTAAGCAAAGATTTCAGTAGTTGGTTTAGAAACTATGTTTTTGATCCCATAAATAATGTGCTCGACGAAGGAATAAAATATTTAGCATTTGGACTGAAAAGAAAAGTCAAAACATATCCAATATTTTTTTGTTAATGGGTATAAATTCAACACCAAAGAATACGGTGCTGAAAAATTAACAAACAATACTGGTGTGTTTGTTAAAGGCAGTGAAGATCCTAATAATCATATAAATTATTTTTATGGCGAGTTAACTCAATTTTGCAAATGACATATTTTACAAGGCCCGCAGAGGATGTTTATTTGTTTAGATGCAACTGGTTCAGCAATGTTTTTAAAACTAAGGAAAGATTTACGTTCGATGGATAGAATATTCCTGATGAACAAGCCTATCAAACAGATCCAGAGGAAAATGTTGAAATAACAATCACAGACGATCAAACTGACTTTGGTCCTTTGAATGATGAGGCAAATGTATTAGTTGATGCATTTGGGGGTGTAGAGGAAAACGACATAGAACCTGAAACCGAGTCTAAATCAGAAAATGACGAAGAAATAGATGAAGACTAAGTAAAATTTGGTAATTTTCACAACTATTCACATAACATTTATCTATGTTTAATATTGCATTTTCATAACTATTCACATTACATTTACCTATGTTTAATATTGCATTTTCACAACTATTCACATTACATTTACCTATGTTTTGTATATGTATCAATGTGGAAGGTATATTATGTCTGGCTCTCAACAACGTGGTGGTTGGAATAGCGGCTTCAAGAATTTGACGGTAATGAATCCTACTGTATGCATACAATAAATTAACATTTAAATATACAGTGTTATAATATTTTATATGCTGAAATAACATTTTTACTATTCATTCTATTTGCAGACTCGACAACCTAAGAAGGCCCAATACAAAGAAGAAATTAAATAGCTTAGAATTATGATTGAGCAACTACGTGACCAGAGTCGTCTTCAGACTATGCAGTTGGAACAACTAAATCATAAGTTTGCGAAGTATGTGCACATTCATGATAGTCGTCCTTCGTCGTCTATTGATTCCGGAAGCGATGCTTAAGGTATGTTGTATATTTTGGCATTGAGTGGGTGAGAATGATAATTTTGATATGTTTAGATGGTTTGTGGACATGTAACTTTGATGTATTTAGTTTATGAACACGTATTTGTTGGTTTATGGATGTTTGGATGTTTTGTTTTGTTTATATTGATGTTTCTTTGATATATTTTGGTTGTTTATATTGTTATTGGTATATATGTGTTGTATATATGTGGAATTGATTGGGATTGGATTGGAAATGGATTAGACTGGAAATGTTGTGGCAGGAAGGTTATATGCTTGCTGAAATTAAAAAAAAAAACAGTTTTTCCAACGGATACCAACGGTTTCCAACGGCTAATTGGTCATGGATTTGTAACGATTTTCAACAGAGAAAAGCCGTTTGAAGCCATTGGAAATATTCCATTGGAAGCCGTTGGAAGTCGTGAAAGTTATTCCAACGGTCGCCAACGGCTGGGAGCCATTTGAATAGTCCTGTATTCTAGTAATGGATATGACTGGTAAAACGCTGCTCTGATTTCCCTATGATTCTTGGAAGCAGTGGCGGAGCCAGCCAAACAGCTCAGGTAGGGCCATACTTGAATTTGAGCCAGGGCTACTTGTTGTCGCCTACTCCTTTTTGCCAGTATTTTATAAATCCACATAGGGCCATGGCCCTAGCTCAGCAAAAGGTGGCTCCGCCCCTGCTTGGAAGTATTTTGCTCATCTTCACTTTACGTCTCGATCTCTTATTTCTAGTCTCATATTTGTTGTCTACAATAAAAAAATAAAACAACAATATCATGTCTGATTATATCAATCAGATCATTCAATAATGATATGCAAATTAGGACCATATCACCCAAAAAAAAAGAAAGAAAGAAAAAAGAATGAGGTAAATATGCCTTCACTTGTTGTAAAATATATAGTTGTAAAATATATAGATGAATATGTATTATCATAAAAAAAGAAAGGTGTTTATTTACTCTAATAGAACATCAAGCTGCTTAGGCTCGCCTCATATCTTTTGAATCGCAGGGTCGACCCTCAAGTTTATGTATTACACACTATTGATATCCTGTACAATAAAGTTATTCATGTAAATAAACACGGATTAAGATATAATACACAGTATATCTGTGTATACAATAGTGTATATGAGCAAGACTCTTTTGTAAGTGGTCAAAGTAGAAAATGCAAAAAGGGTCCAGTCTAATATAAGCAAAACTAATATCAAGCACCAAAATGAAAGAATACAAACTGTTTTCGATAAAAGTAGCATATGAAGTGCATAAAATGCTAACAATATATAGAAAAAATAATGTTGAAAGAATTGCTTGTATTAAAGGAAGTTTTCTATAAATGATGAGCATATAAAAAAGGAAAATAAAATTATTGTTTTCTTATTTTAGTTTTCTCAATACTTTTTAAAGCTATATGGGTTACAAGTATTTGTAGCTTGCTAAGATATGTATTCAAACTTAAAAGACAAATTATATAATCAGGGGATCCTATGCACTCATAATGTATTATTTTTCGTTCATTAATATTTTTTCTACGGTGTTTTTCTTATTATGGTTTCATCGAGACATTACATTGATCTCGTAGTGTCAAATTCTATTTGAGATAGTAAACTATTGCAATATGACATAATATATTGCATTTTTTTTTCACTAAGATTTTTTTCCAGTAAGTTTTCTAATAAAGTTTTCAATGAGGCAATAGAAATATTAAACAATCTTTGACATAATATTAAACAATATTTATTGTTCATAACTTTTTTTTTTTTGGCCCGTCCTTGTATAAATTTTGTAAAATTGAAAAGTCGTTCTGCAATCTGCCCTCTTTTTCCACTGTGTTAGGTTTTGTATCTTCTATTATTTAGACTTCCTAACACATGCACCTGTGAAAGTTGGTGGGTAAGTATAAACAATTGGAGCTTCAGGCGCGAGTCTGTACTAAAAACCAGTTAAAGTTGTCTTATGAATTATTATACCTAAGAGCAAAGTTAAGAGCACGGTACTAAACTACTTGAATTTCTGTAAAATATCATAAAAATCGCTTATTTAAAGAATCCCGAGCAAGTTAAGTGCATCTTCATTTATGATACCAAACAGTTCATAAATAAATTTTGCTGTATAATTATACCATTCGTACAAACTTCAAGCCCTACTATAATGCTTAGCAACTACCTTGTCAGTTTTCAATTCAACCCTATGGACAATTTGTTCATTTTATATATATTTGAAAGATATGCATCATTAAAACTTCAGCTCTAATTTAACTTATACTACACCAATACTCACCTATAAATAGGAGCTCGTACAGCAAACTTAACTATCCAAGCGACAATACTAGTTCACCAAATCTTTTGCCCACTAATGTCTTCAACAATCATTAATGGTGCTACTGCTGCTCCAAAAAGGTATAGCAATTTTTTTTATCCTCATTGCAGTGCCAAAGGTAAATAAAAAAATGTGAACCATATATATTTACAGGTTAGAAGGGAAGGTAGCAATAGTTACAGGAGGGGCAATGGGCATAGGAGAAGTAACAGCAAAGCTTTTCTGCTTCCATGGTGCGAAAGTAGGGATCGCCGACATTAACGACGATCTCGCTCAAAAGGTCTGCGCGTCCATAGGCTCCGAAAACATAATCAGCTTCATTCACTGCGACGTATCGAAGGAATCAAACCTGGTACTTTGCCAAGTGTCAAATCAGGTACTTCGCGGAATCCAAGCCGTGCCAAGCTCGATGCGCACACGTGAAAATCCGTTGTTTTACCGTGTTCTTCAGCCTGGTACTTTGGCATATGCCAAATCTGGTACTTCGCCAAATCCAAGCCGTTACTACAGCAAAAAAAGCATTTTACAATGTTGAATAAACGTTATTAAAATACATTGAGAACATTTTTTCTGCCGTTGTAATATGCATAGTTACATAAATTACAATTTTTTTATAACTCGTTTTTAGTATTGTATAAGCCGTTGTAAATAATATGTTTACAACACTTGTGTACCATTGCATGATTCTCATATAATAATCTAAAGACTTTGCACGATGATTTTTAGACATTGTTAAATATAGTTTTTACAATTAACCACCAGCATCGACGAAATTATTCCAACACTTATCATAAAACGTTGTGTATTGTTATTTAAATGTTTTCAATGTGATGCAAATATATATTTATAACGTCGCTAGAATATTGTATAAAGTTATATATCCAACATTTTACAATAAATTATGTTTGAATTTTTTACAACATTTCTACAACAATACAGAAAACAAATGTAAAGTTGATTCTTTCAGTCATACTTAACAAACGTTATAAACATACTTTTAACAACCGCTCATTATTGTAATAAACAATGTTTACAAATTACAACATTGCATAAAACTATAAAAAAAATTCTATACAACATTTTAGAAACATAAACCATACGCATACAAATTGTTGTAATCATAGACGAGTATAAATCTAATACCCATATCCACATGTATTTGAAAAAAGTACTTGCTTACATAAACTTCTGTTTGCAGAAACATTTTTTTTTTTTTCTCTTTATCAATGTCGTTTACATAAACCGCATCCCTTCGATTTTGGTGTTGCTACCACCCCATTTTCCGGCTTCGCACCCATTTCACCATTTGGCTTTGCAGGCCTTCCGCATTCCCGTGATGCAGCTGTTTCATCCTCTGGTTTAGCATCAGCTTCAAATTTTGGGTTTTCATCTCACCAAGGGCTATATACTGTATTAAAAACAGTAATGCATATTCATTAATAAATAGAACTAACAAGATATTTAATGCAAACAAAAAATAATTTTACTTAATAACAGAAACTAAGACAAACAAAAAAAAAAGTACTATACCCACCTGATAGATAAGAAAGGTACTCTAAAACTGCCAATCATATGAATATATGGTGAATAAAACTGAAAGACTTTCGTAAGAGAAATATCAGAAAAAGGCTTCTGGTGTGGAAGAAAACGGTTTGTGACGCTGAGATGCACTCCCGACATAGAAGATCAAGTCGGAAATAACATTTTTTTCATACTACTAGGTGTAAGGTAAAAAGATATTAAAACTGAACACCAAACAAAACTAAGTGGCCAGTTACATGTATACAAACCAGAACTTCCATATAAATTGATCAACTTGAGCAGACTTGTATGTAGCTAGTGTTGGTATGGCTGGCAGTGATATCAAGTACTTGTTCCCAACATTCTAGCATATCAAGATACTCAGTAAAATTGTACTACCTGGGACATGAAGCCATTGGTAATAAATGCAAAATGCAGTGGACACAGTCTACAGTCCATTTAAGAAATTACTTTTTTTTTTTGACCAAATAAGTTGCCTAATGGCATACAAATGTCAAAATGAGCTTCACCAAGAAGGGCGAGAAATGAAATTACACTTTATAAATCACTAAGGGGCAGAAGCCAATAACATGTTGCAGCAGCAACTTACAACCCCATTCCAAACCAGCATCAGACCAGATTTTTATTTGATTTTATTTTATTAGTATTTAAAAAAAAAAACATTCATGTTTCTTTCTTTTTTTCACAATAAAAACATATATATTGTAATACTAGTTTCCTACATATAGTTTTTTAAACAAGTTTAAGTATACATATTGTGTATACTCGATGCTACAGAGCTCGTTCAGGACCCAATAGGACAATCAAATAGCGTCCTTCCAAGTTCACTTATGCTTATGTTGCTGGTCAATCGCTAAACCAGACAACTTGAAACAACAAAGACTATGGAAAAAGAAGATGAATTCACCTATAACTCTCTGCATTACTTATCTTCTGATTCTGCTTCAATCTCGATGACAGTGAAGAAGAAGGCAAGGGTACAAATTGTTGATGAACGTGAGGATTGAAATTTGGCACGAGGGAGAATATAGAAGGCTGGCTATTATTGGCTAAGGTGGCAGCAGAAGATGAAGTGCTATGATGCATCCCAATTTGTCTGAACTGTGCTATATGAGCTTGCCAAAACAGTTGATGTTGCTGTAGTTGTTGATGTTGCATCTGGCTATTGATTAAGAAATGAGGTTGATGCTGCAGTTGTACCTGCTGACTAGATGCATTGGCTAATTGCTGCATTTGATACTGAGATGGATAAGGGACCGGAGAAAACTTGAATGAAAGAACCCCTTGGTTTGGAGAAAAAGGAGCAAGCATCTTCCCAAGATTTTCAGATTCCTGTTTTTGTGGATCATAACCATGCATATGATTCAGAGCTTCTTCAGGGTTGTTCCTGTTTAATAGAGATATGACCGGAGGATGAACCATGTCACTTCCTGATCCATTAACGGCATTTGATGCAATGTTAAATACTTCATTTTTTGCTTTCAACTGGTTGTCACGTACCATTGGAAGCTTAAATTCCTGTTTTTATTTTTACTGTACATAAAAAGAGGAATTTCACCGCATGATAAAAATTACATTTCTCTTTGTAGTTAAAAAGGGAATTTCACCGCATGATTAGAATTACATTTTTCTTTGTAATTAAAGATGTGAATTTCACTGCATAAAAAAAAAGTTTCATTTTCTATGTAAATGAAATATGAGTTTGCATTATATGTAAAGTTACATTATTTTAAATGTAAATGAAATAGAAATCTCACCCGTATGTAAAATTTAACATTATTTTACATGTAAATTTAGAGTAGAGTTTGCATGTAGATTAAAGATTACTTTTATTATAAAGAAGTAGAATGTACATGGTGAAATAAAATTTACATTTTATTTTATAGGGTAAGATATATAGAAATCCATCGTATGTTAAAATTTACATGTTTATAAATGTAAATAAAAAGGAATTTAACTGTAGCAAGATTTACATTATTTTTTATGAAATAAAAAGAATGGACTTTACATTGTAATTAAAAAGTCAATTTTACATTGTAAAGAAAGAACGGATTTCACATTGTAATTAGAGAATGAAAATTTACATTTCCTTTAATGTAAATATACATGAGTTTCACCGTATGCCCATTTTACATTATTTTTAATGTAAAATTTTTAGTAATTACAACGTAGGATAATTTTGCATTATTTTATAATGTAAATAAAAAGGGGATTTACACTGTAGGAAAATAACATTATTTATAATGTTAATACAAAAGAATGATATCGTAGGAGGAATTGACATTATTTATAATGTTAATAAAAAGAGAATTGACCGTAGGATAAGTTACGTTATTTTATAATGTAATTTAAAGAAATTTAGACCGCATGACATGAATTACATTTATTTATGTAATTTATAAATGAAATTAGACCACACGACAAAAATTACATTTATTTATGTAATTTATGAATGAATGAAGCCCGCATAATATAAAATACATTTTTATATGTATTTTATGAATGAATTAAGACCTCATAAAATAAATTACATTTTTATATGTATTTTATGAGTGAATTAACATCGCATGAAATAAAATACATTTGTATATGCATTTTATGAATGAATTAAGACCTCATAAAATAAATTACATTTTTATATGTATTTTATGAGTGAATTAACATCGCATGAAATAAAATACATTTGTATATGCATTTTATGAATGAATTAAGATCGCATGAAATAAATTACATTTTATTATATAATTTATGAATGAAATTAATCTGCATAAAGTAAATTACATTTTTATATGTAATTTATGAATGAAATTAATCTGCATAAAGTAAATTACATTTTTATATGTAATTTATGAATGAATTTTCATCGTATGAAATAAATTACATATTATTATGTAAATTATGAATGAATTTAACCCACATGAATGAAATTCCATTTTTTTCTATAAATGAATATATGGGTTTACTTTGTAAATAAAGATTACATTTTTATAATGTAAACAAGAAGTAGGATTCACATTGTAAATAAAATTTATACTTTTATATGTAATTAAGAACAATGAATTAGAAATTACATTTTACATGTAAGAAGGAATTGGACGATGAAATATAATTTACATTTTACCGTAAATTAAAGAAATTAAAAGAATCAAAAAGGAAGAATTCATCATTCAAGTATGATTTGCATTTCTCTGTAAATGAAGGGATAAAAGGATAAAGAAGGAAAATATACTTAAGAATAAAGAGTTAACGGGTTACGTTTATATATATATATATATATATATATATATATATAATTAAAATTAAACGAATCGAGCGCGGTATTTCGCGTTTTAAAATTATATCTTTAAATGATAATACAAGAAGATCCGACCGTCGGATTTTCCTGAAACTGAAACCGCTAGGACCGTCTTGGAAAAATCTTTCCAACGATATATAATACGTCAAAATCCAACGGTTAGATTTTGAGATATGTGAAAATCAAAATTGATTGAAATAGCACCAAAATCGACATTGACCTGAATCGTCGTTGATTAACGATTTAATTATTTTTAATTAAATAAAATAGAAAATAATCGTTATAAATTAGAAATAACGATAAGGAAGAGTTTTCAATATATATATATATATATATATATATATATATATATATATATATATACGAAGATTATTTGGAAATGCCGAGTTAATCTCATTCCAAATAATCAAAACGACGATGAAGATCGAAGTAAGAAGACGACGCATGAGGACCGTAAATCTTCCCTCGAATGGACAGCGATCGAGACCCTGAACTGACTTGCTACCAATTCGTGGGTCAAGGTCATTGCCCAGACGTACGTGTTGGTTTTACGGATTTGACTTTCGTCCAGACCCAGAGCATAAGTTTAAATGGATGGTGTGTCTGACATCGTACTTCGTTATATATCATATTGTTGATTTTCTGTTAATATATAAATATTGGTGGTGGAGAATTTATTCTCTACTTAACACCCATTTATGTATTGATGGAGAAGCAATGGTATGGTATGGAGTGACAGTGTGGCATACTAAGATGCAATGATCAAGGTTTCTTATTGAAAAGCAGGCCTTGTGGGATGATCAAAGCATAGCCTGTTTAGGCATAGCTTTGTGTATGACGTGACTTCACGAGCCTCACACACCGGCGGAGTCTAAAACGGGAGAAGAGAACGCAGGGAGTGCACACGTTTCTTTCTAGCTAGAGTGGTGCCAGGGACCTACCAGCGCTGGCATTTATTCATTGTGGTTGTTGGATTTTTCGAGGCCTCGGATTTATGCGGTCGCCATTGGCCGTATTGTAGGTCCAAAAGGACCGGGAAGCGTATGTTCAGGCATAACTAATCCACAAAAGTAAGTGTGGACCGGCCCTGCAGCTATCCAAGGGTTGGACAGAGTACCAATCCTGTGGCATTGCTAGAGTGTCTCGAATCGGTAAGGATCTCCTCCCTAGCCTTGACTCAGATGGAAATCCAAATTCCAAATACGACCCTACGGTTTTGATTGTGTTACTAGTATGGAGATATAGTAGAATGGGGTACTATGTTTCCTAGGATTGATACATTTACTTTGAAATGTTTTTATTATACACTAATAATAATATTAAATTCGTATTTGCCGTATTTAGCATGTTTAATCACCATAAGGGAAAACTCTATCCTCTGGTGTGCGTTGCATTGTGTGATGGGACTTGAGTCTTATGGTGATTCCATTTTTCTAAAAAGCATTGCGATGTTGTACGTTCTGACATTTTAAATTATGCACGACAATCCATTGAGTAAACCCGTTCCGCATTAGCGGCGTGGTCTTTGGATTTGTCATATTATTATTACTAAACTAGTTATGAATTCTCATACCAGTCCCACGACTGACTCGTAGTTTGTTTCACCTTTTTGCAAACTCGGGTGCCCTCTTTTCTACACGGACAGCCAAGTAAACAGGTTCATTCTTTGCTTGGAGTCTTGTCTTGGAGTTGCTCATTATCTTTGCTTGGATTTGCTTTTGCGGAGAGATGATGACTTGGAGCTTTGAGGACAGCTATCATTTACTTCTATTGCATTTTTCTATCATTTACTTCTATTGCATTTTTCTATCTTTAAGTTCAGTCATTAGACTTGTTTCATTTCGTATTGCTTATTTTGGGAGTTGGAACTTATTTTCATTTCTGCAAACTTGATGTAATAATTTGGATTCTGTGACTGTTGGGATTCTGTGGTTTATGACATTATATTTCTGCTGCTATGATGTTATTATGCTATGGTTTTCCTCTGCTATATTGTATCAGTGATATGTATTGTTATATTTATGTTGTATTCCATATGATTATTCCTTACTTTCCCGTGAGTGGAAGTTTGGGGTCATCACACAACAGCTTTTCAGGAGGAGTATTTAAATCGATGGATAACAAGTTTTTCCAACACGACATATGGGTACGACACCGTGTTACTTGTAGAGAGCATTGGCATTTGTTCATGGCCTTTGCTCCGCAAACCAAACTGCAAACTATGAGCTTTCCCACGAACATCATACATCAGAGATCCATTTTTGGGGTTGAGAGCTTGCACTTTATGCTCCATAGAATCAATTCCAAACTCTTGTTTCTGAAACGAACATAAATCCAATTGTGTTGGTTGTGGCATTCTACAGCTCCTGTTTGCTTAGATAAGTTCATCACACTCTTCGGATTTCAGTAGTGATTCAGGTTTTGTAGTTTTCTGAGTAGTATAGTCAACCATATTCCACTTTTCAACGGTATTTTACTCCTTATGTACTGCTTCCAGTGGAGGAAAAGAAGACGAAGGTGCTTTTGTTTCTGATTTCTCGCCTAACTTTTTCATTAATGTGGTTATTTGGCTTGGCTGAATTGTCTCCGGTGACGTCACTAGATATTGATATAAAAAACTCAGCAATTTCTTTCTCATCATCGTTGAATTCTTCAGTCCTGTTCTGGAGCAATTTAGTTCCTTGAAAATCAAATGCTGATTCCGTTTTGAATCAGAAGAGGGAGGCTGCGTCCATTGGTACTTCCGTCTAGTACGAACTGACCGAAGTTTCTTCAGCACGAAAGGCGGGTCTCCTAAAACAAGTTCATCCAACACCTTTTCTTATACTTTGACTCTCTTTCCGATGCTGATGCCAATGGAATTCACTGTTGAACGAAGAGCATAATCATTATCTTGTTCGTTTGTACCGTTGCAGTTGTTATCCATATCTAACTTTATTGTCGATTATCTCTAAAATTCTCAGCTACAAGCGTCTACTCACTGATGACTGATATTTCAAATTTCAAGGAAAACTGGTATCCTCTCTCTCATAGAAACTCTTTTTCTTTCTACAATTTTTTTTTTCTTCACTTAAACAATCAGAAATAGTGAATAAAATAACAAAAAGAGAGTGAAATGAATTCGCCAAAAAAATAGCTTCTAGCATCAGACAGGATTAAAGTCAAAGCCATTACCTTAAAACTAATTAGCACCGAATCACCTTACATAGAGAAAACATAACATATTTTAAAAGTTACCATATAAGATTCTCTCAAGGCAAAAGGCTGTAGGAATCAGCAAAACAATGCTTCAAGTCAGATTGCCTATGTTATCAAAGCCCTCGCCTAGGCTCCAAAAAGCCCTAGACCCCAGTCTGGGGCTTTTTTATCTTTAAAGGCGCCTATGATGCATGAGGCGCCAAAAAAGCCCCAAAGGCGCCAAGGCGCTCGCCTTGTGAAGCACCAAAAAAGCCCCAAAGGCGCTCGCCTTGTGAAGCGCCAAAAAAGCGCCTTTTTTGCAACATTTGAGTAGAAATTGAAAATTTCAGCATTTGGCTCAATAGGAGCCCAAAATCCAACATGCCAAGAAAATTATGCTTGTTTGATTGTTGATTTAGAACGTATTCTATAAAAAAAAGGCTGCTTTTCTTTCGTCAACTAGTAGAAAAGAAAAACCATAAATTTCTTTCGTCGATTCATCCGAAAAAAAGTCTAGTTCATGGAAGGTTAAAACTCTGTTTAAGACTTTACGTAATGTTGCTTTTAATTTCTATATTTTAAGTATTTTATTGTTTGTAAACTTGAGTTGAATGACTTTGCACGTTCTTAGTTTGATTTATGTTAATCGTATGGTGTTTTTTACTTCTAATAATGCTTTTATATGCCCTTTCCAAAATAAAATTTGTGTTTTATTGCATTTTCTAAATAAAGGTTTGAAAACTCGGTTTCGGTTTCGGTCATTTGAAAATTTACGAATTTCGGTCAGTTTCGCCGATTTCGGCGGTTTCGGTTTTTGTTTCGGTTCAGAAATCAAACTTTCAGCATATGTATTAGTATTCAGGCCCATACCAATTCTTAGCGGTTAAAAAATAACCCAAAGCCCATCCCCAAGTCAAGCCCATACAAATAATAACCCTAATTAGCAACCAGCAGCCACATCACGCAGCCAAATTACAGGAAAACAAAAAAAAAGCCAAATACGAAGCGGGAAAGGGCAGAAAGAAAAAAAAAACTTCCGCTTCTTCTTCTTCTTCTTCTGAATTCGCGATTTCTTTTTTTACTGCTGCTCGATTTAGGGTTTTCCTTTTTCAAGTAATCTATATTTTGTATTTTTTCTTCCGTTTCTTCTTCTTCTGAATTCGCGATTTCTTTTTTTACTGCTGCTCGATTTAGGGTTTTCCTTTTTCAAGTAATCTATGTTTTGTGTTTTTTCTTCCGTTTCTTCTTCTTCTTCTGAATTCGCGATTTCTTTTTTTACTGCTGCTCGATTTAGGGTTTTTTTTTTTTTTTTAAAGCTTGTAGACCGGAACGAGATTTTGCTAGTGTTCCGTCTCGGTGAGTGTCGGGACCGAGACGAGTTGGACGAGATCTCGCTGTTTCGGACGAAATTTCAAACTATGTTCTAAATGCAGTTTTTTAGCTGAAAACTGAAAAAATATGCCATTCAAGGAGCCCAAAAAAGCTCTAGGCGCAAAAACGCCCTGGGCGAGGACCTGGGACTTTTTTGCCTTGACAACTGTGGATTGTACAAGAGCAGCAAAGACACCCATAAGCCTAGCGTGGTGCAGAAAATTTCCTCTATTGCAAAGCAATCTCCTAGGAGATGAAGGCTGGCACAGTGTATCGCACAACAACAAATTATAATCGGACCATAAATCAATTAAATCGAGCTTCTTCTATTTCAGGTTTTCAACAAATTGCATATTAACAAACTATGAAATCAATGATACAAGTTCTTCACTGGTCAAGACTTACGTTTGAACTACTAGTCAGCTAAGCAGTAAACAACGTTCTAGGTCCATGCAACGATGGTATCTGAAGTATTATTCAGCTTCCTCTTTGCGTTCTGAAACTATAATTATAACTACAGCAAATAAATCCTATTAGCATACTGTTATTATTTATCGATTATGCTACATACACACACACACATACATTTATACATATATCATATTATTATTTTATCTCACATGAATCAAAAAATAAATAAATGAAACTACTTGGAACATGTTATATTTCACAGTTACTCTTGTACAACCCTACGCTTATCTGCCATATCATATTTTGGTTAAGATATAATTAATAGTCTAATAAGGAATAACAGGTTGAGAAAATTACCAGTCCGATGCACTGCCCAACCCAAAGGCAGTGATTATCAAATCGCTTCACACAATTACTGCCAATAAAACAATGAGAACAGCGCGGCAGTCAATACAGCTAGTGCTCCTCTATACCCACCAACAGCAAGCAGCTTCGTCGTTCCCACTTCTTGTGCCATTTGAAATGCAACTTCATCACTGTAGACACTCTTTTCACCCCGAACACCTGCCACAAACTCTATTTTTAGTGCAGAGACAAAATATAAAGACAAAATAAACAAATACTATGGGAAAACAAATGTATGAAATACTAATATATGTATGTAATTCTTTCTGAAGTGAACAATGATATTGTATAATCAATTAGTATTTACAGATTTTATTGGTCTTTTTTAAGTAGATGAAAACAAAATTAAGTCAAATGAATTGAGACAAAGAAATAGAAAAATGGAAAACAAGTAAATATGTTAAAAATAACAAAGTTATCTTAAAAATAATTGGATAATATACAAACACAGTGTTGCTAGATTTTATAGAAAAATATAAAATAGATTCAAATGAATAAAAAAAAATCACAAATAGTGGTTGGATTTCCCTTTCTATTCATATGTCCTTTTGTCCATAGCAATGCTCTTGTTATTTCTTGATCAGGATTTTCCTTATGCATACTTGTATATATAGGCAGAGATACACCAAATGTTACTAAAATTTAGACAATATATAGCACACAAAAATATCATAATGGTATAGTTGGTAAAAAAGAAAATTAACCAGTTTTTGCTCTAAACGTGCATATCCTAACCGACTCATCGTGCGTGGATGAGTATGCTTTTGTCGTACTTGCTTCATTATAATGTTTTTAATCTATGTTAAAATATACAATAGAGATTTCTAAGAGAAGAGTACATATGAATTAATCGTCAGTACAAAGTTTAAAGCAAATAATACTAAACAAGCATGTGTAACAGAAATAACAATGAGCACTATGCTAGTTGTAGCATAGTTGTATAATTAATTAGACGCTGAAAGAACATATGAAACGAAATATTAAAATGTGTATATATTCTAAAATTTTGAAATACTACATATATCATGGAAGGCGACATTTTTGAAATACTGCATATATCATGCAAGGCAGTTGTTTATTCTTTGGTAACTTTGGTGTAATGTTAGAGATCTAGTATCGAACTAGAAACATTAAAGATAATAATACAACTTACTCGGAATTTCACAGAAGTCCTTTTTTGTATAAATTCACTCCATTGTTTGTCCGCCAGGTTCTCAGGCTTCAACCCAGCAATTTTTTCCAACTTTTTTTTTTTTTTTTTGCTTCTTCCAACTTCAATGGTTTTTCTACAGCAGTGCCTACTAGACATCTGTACCCTCTTAAGGAGCTTGCCATCTTTTTAATAACATATTTCTTATGTGTGTCATCTAGATTGTACCGCAGCTGGAAAAAAATTGTTTCTAAAATTAAAAAACTGAATAAATTTCATACTTAAATTTGAAGTATCTAGTGGCAATATTACCAATACAAGCATCCAAAGGTTCTCCTTTTCGGTGCTGTCAACATCTCTCCAACCATAAAAAATTATTGAAATTTTATTACGGACTAAAGCACCTATTAAAGATGCTAAAGCAATAGAAGCATCGTTTATAGGCCGCCCTTTCTCGTTAACAACTACGTCTATCTTCATATTTGGATCATTTCGTATCCCAAGTTCTTTCAACTGTGTCATACCTTGTTTCTTTCTTTTTGGTTTAAGAGGATTGCCACTGTTATTACTAGAGCTTTCCTCTTTAAGTCGAACATTTGCGAGGCAATGAGATTCATGCGGATGCGAAGGAATAGTAGGTGGTGAAGAGTGTGGTGGAGACGAAGGGTGTGGTGGAGATGGAGGAGGTACATGAGTAGACGATGGTTCAGATGAAGAGTGTGGTGGAGAAGAAGGAGGAGGTACATGTGTAGACGATGGTTGATATCTTTTTGAACATTTCCCATACTTTCAGATTTCTAAAATTTAATAATATAAATTTTCAGTGTTATGTTTGATAGCATGTTTAATTAATAGAAAGCAACAAAAGGAAACATTATGGAAAATAATTATAATTTTAGCAAATAGTATCGAAAAGTAATCTGAATTAAGTCATTTAACTTGAAAAAAGATGACCATTGCACATTCATTTAACAAAATGTTCCAAAAATTTACTTATATTATCGATCGTTATACGAGGTCAATGACAGAAATCAGTAATACATGACTCAGAAATGATTATAGTACTTTAAAACGTCTACATCAAATACCTTTGAACAACATGATGGTATATTTTTATAATATGTCTACATCCTATTTTATAACAAAAATTGCCCTCTGCTATATCAATTATACTCTGTAAGTTATTGGTGCAAGAAAAATAAATACTGGTTTCATGAAAAAGTAGTAGTAGTTTAAATTTATTTCATGTTACAAAATATACACAATATGCACATGAGAAACCCAACTGCATCATAAAATAGAAGCATATGGTGAGTCAGTTTTGGAATTCTAACAAGGGCTTAGGTCCCTATTAGTCTCATGTAGATCTACCATCGACATAAACATCAAATATTTTCGTAAAATAAGAATTTTACCACTAAGATTGAAGCCTATAAACTAAGTTTGATCCTACTCCATATGTATCATTCAACCTGCGCAAAATATCAAGAAAATGAATGCTATAACTATAAATTAAAGATTTGCAGTAATAGATATCCAAAAATAAAGCTAAATAATTCAATAGTTCAGGAAGTTAACAAACTTCAAAAGAGAAAGATGAAGAGACCTTGATTTTTCTTTCGTATTGACTAAAACCTACTTACCGAACTTGAAAAATAAAGCTATTGAGCTTACGGTTCTCTGAGGTTGCCCAACTCTTATACAGCTTACTGCCGCGAATCTTGAAGTAGTGCGGAGATGACGTGGTGATCGAACTTTTGAGGGAGGAAAAAATTACTCTCCCGCGCGACGAGTTATATACGGGGTAGTGGAAAAGGGAAAAGGAGGTAAAGGCGGTAGGGTTTTCCATTATTACCGCCATTGAGGGAAAAATGATAAGACCGACTTATAATAGCCCCCTTTATTCTTACGCAGTGCGTTATTCATAAACAGTGGTTTGACAAGGTAAAGTGCAATAGTGCATTGACAATTAATTAAACTTAGATATTTGATTAAAAAATTATCTGTTAAAATTGGTGACCAACTAAACAATTAAACATATGAACCGACGCTATATTTCTCCCGAATAAAAGGGCAATTTTTATGTATCAAAGTTGAAAAGATTAATTTTTGAATGATTATTTATATACTCGTTTTTTCGGCGTAGATGACTGTTTGTTTTGAATATTTGAAAACATAATAAAAAATGATCAAATGATTTTATTTTCGAGTAGAAATTAGTTGATTGCATTACAAATAATATGTGTAAGTCATTTAGTAAGGAAAAGAGTTATTACTAGCCTTTTGATTAGGCCGTTACTCATTCAACTTTGACATCTGGATCATTCATGGCTCGAGCACGGATTCGTATGAGTTTGAACTAAACATCGGAATCGACATTCGCTTGGGAATCAGAAAATGACTCAACTCGGATTGATCGCCTCCGGATATCATCCAATCACTAAGAGATAGTCTGATCGGCTCACTGAATCATTCCATATTCCTTCGATTGATTGCGTGTGGGATCATATTGAAGGCCTAAGCATGATTGACAAACGCTGATTACCTAGAAATCAAGAATCGGACCGATTTGGCACTTGCTCGATAATTTGGTAAGTCCAGATTGATGCTCCTAGAAAATGATGATCGGCACGACTTGATCACTCAAAGCTGATGGACCGTTACGTGGAAATCATCTCAGAAATTTGGTCCAATTGCGTTGGAAATAATGATAGGTGAAATTCAAAAAAATAGCCCAATCACCCACAAATAGATGATCGACATGACATTGATCACTCAAAAATACGATATCGGGTCATAGATGAACTCACCCAATCACGTCGAGGACTCGGATCAACTTTTGGATAAAAGTAATTAATCACCTCAGAAATAGCTGATCCTAAATATTAACATCCTAAAATTTAATTTAAAACCATTATAAATTCAAATATTATATTACATTAAATTTAAAATTTTAAATGGTTGAAACTTATGAGATGTTATAAGTTGACTCAAAAGGTCAGATAATAAAGTAATGATGATCCTTTGCAAAAAATTGTAATAACCATTAAATTTATTAAGTTTGATGCACTTTATAATACCAATTTTTTTATTAAATATAAAATATTTTGCAATATCAATAAAACACTTTGTGTTACAAAAATTACAACATCGATTCAACATTGTTAACAATACTGTTTTTATAATGTTAATAGTCTGTTGTCACTATTAATATGATTAACAATACAATATAAAAATTATAAAACATACTGATGACAATGTTAATAATGTATTATTGAAATATAAGAAATAATAATACCAACCAAAAGTTATTAAATATAGTGTTGTTAGCAACTTAAAATAAACGTTGTTCTAAATGTGAATTGTGTTAACACTACGTAGATGTTATAAAATAAAATAACTAACCTAATCTAAAAAATAAATATTGTTGAAAACTATAAATTTACAATGTTAAACAAATGTTGTTAATTTCCGTATTCCAATAACATGGGAAATAAGTTATAAAACAAAAAATACAATACAACGTAAAAGAGTCATTGTCAAAAATTACTTTCTACAATGGTTTAAACAAACATTGTAGAATTTTTTTTATTTACAACTTTTGTACGTTTTTCAGAAGAATATATTACAACGTTTTTCTTAACAAATATTGCGAAATATCTACTTTTTTTACAACACTTTGATGAATTGTTGCAGAACCAGTGTTGTAAAATGGTATTATTGTTGTAGCGTAAATTTATGCTCTTTCTACGCAAAACATTTGTTGTCCATTCTCAAAGGGTAGTTAATTCTTAGCTTAATACTTTTACTCACTTTACAGCATTATTTTTCAGTTTGTAAAATACAAAATTAAGGGTTAAAATATACATGGTTTAAGCATTGTTCAAAAAACTTGTAACTGTACAAATTTGAAAATCAAGATAAAACGTCACCTTAGCAGGTTTTAAATTTAATTAAGAAATTTGAAACATAGTTAAGTTTTTAAAACTGACATTTTCAAAAATAAGATAACCATAACTGACTTTCCCATGGATAGAATATTGTAGTAACAATTAATCCTTAAACATTCTCATAATTTTGGATACATCCAAGCTGCATGTAAACCCAATCAAAAACAACTAAACAACAATGAAAATGTTAATGGTTGAAAAAAAAGACTATTTATAGAAAAATAAATATGAAGCACGCTAAATGCCAAATAGTATGTGAAATATTCTATTAATAAAACTTACTAATTACCTTTTAATATTATTTTCATTAATAAAATGAATTCTAACTAATGATGTCCCGTAAATGTTTGAGGTATTTTATTGTCAATGTTGCGGTAACACTGCGACAATGAAAACCTGCAAAGCTAGCATTTTTTATCAGCTGTAAATGAAAAGCACCAATATTGTCATTATCAAGAAGGTAGCAAATTTGCTAAGGTTCGATTGAATGGTAATATCTTATCAAGTATGAATGGTTTAGCATATAACTACAGTTAATGGGCAATGCATAAATGTTTGCTTTAGAAATAGCAAATTTCCATGCATTTTTTTCAAATGGTTGAGATAAATCATATAAATATGTGGTCCCAAACTTGCATAAACAGTGCAAATAAACTTGCATGGAGCTAAACTTAAAGTGATCACAAATTTAAAACAGTGCAAAGAAAGCAATGCATGTTAAAAAAAATACATAGAACTAAATTTGCAGGCAAAGCATTTAACAAACTTGCATACAAGCACTCATTTACAGAGGTGCTAAATAACATACTTTGGCCTCTTTAACTGATAGTGTTAGAGAATCACCAAAAATATGTAACAGATTAGGTTTGAATTTATTATTTGTCCTTCTCTGTTTATGTTGTTAACTCACTCAAAAATATGCAGTCAATGACGAAGTGCCTAAAGTGTTCATGTTAAAGAGAATCTTTCAACTTAGTACATGTTTTTTATGTATTTCTCTTTAAATATGTACATGTTAAAGAGATTCAAATCAAGAAAGATATTATAGCAGCATGTCAAAAATAAAACATACATGGTAGCAGTTTAAAGCTTTTTTTACCAAATTTAGCGCTTTCCAAAAATATCAACGAATCTTCCTCCATTTTGAGCCTTCTCGAGAGTTTCTACCCTTCTGACAAGATCGGCAAAGTTCTGCTTCATTTTTTCATTAAATTTGTTTTGCTCGGCAAATTTGTGGCCCAGCTCCTCAAATTTGCGTTCCGTCGCCTGACGCACATCTTAATGTTTCATATGTCCTTCGCTAGAACTGTATAGCCTCTAATACAAAATAAAGTACACATTATTGAAGCACAAGATATTCAGCTGAACAAGTAAACACGGGTATACCTCAAGCTCATTTTTATATAACTCAACTTTTCCGATTACTTCAGCCTGCCATTCGTGGGTCTGGTACCAACACACAGCGCCTCCGACCTAAATAAAGCAAAACATAATCAGTATACCAAAATAGGAATAATTATTTTAAAGAGTATTATCTAGATTACCAATGCGACAGTTGTCCCGCAAATGAGTTTAGATAATCTCGGAATGACTTCCGCTTCAATAACAGCTGCAGGTCTAATAGCTTCGTGTGGAAGGCATTCCGAGATTATCTAAACTCATTTGCGGGACAACTGTCGCATTGGTAATATAGATAATACTCTTTAAAATAATTATTCCTATTTTGGTATACTGATTATGTTTTGCTTTATTTAGGTCGGAGGCGCTGTGTGTTGGTACCAGACCCACGAATGGTAAGCTGAAGTAATCAGAAAAGTTGAGTTATATAAAAATGAGCTTGAGGTATACCCGTGTTTACTTGTTCAGCTGAATATCTTGTGCTTCAATAATGTGTACTTTATTTTGTATTAGAAGCTATACAGTTCTAGCGAAAAAAGGCATAGGAAACATGAAGATGTGCGTCAGGCGACGGAACGCAAATTTGAGGAGCTGGACCACAAATTTGCTGAGCAGAACAAACTTAATGAAAAAATGAACCAGATCTTTGCCGATCTTGTCAGAAGGGTAGAAACTCTCGAGAAGACTCAGAATGGAGGAAGATTCCTTAATATTTTTGGAAAGCGCTAAATTTGGTAAAAAAAGCTTCAAACTGCTACCATGTATGTTCTATTTTTGACATGCTGCTATAATATCTTCCTTGATTTGAATCTCTTTAACATGTACATATTTAAAGAGAAATACTTAAAAAAAACATGTACTAAGTTGAAAGATTCTCATTAACATGTACACTTTAGGCACTTCGTCATTGACTGCATATTTTTGAGTAAGTTAACAACATAAAATGAAGGACAAATAATAAATTCAAACCCAATCTGTTACATATTTTTGGTGATTCTCTACCACTATCAGTTAAAGAGGCCAAAATTTGTTATTTAGCACCTCTGTAAGTGAGTGCTTGTATGTAAGTTTGTTAAATGCTTTACCTGCAAATTTAGTTCCATGTATTTTTTTTTTAACATGCATTGCTTTCACTGTTTTAAGTTTGGGACCACGTTAAGTTTAGCTCCATGCAAGTTTATTTGCACTGTTTATGCAAGTTTGGGACCGCATATTTATATGACTTATCTCAACAATTTGAAAAAAAAACATGGAAATTTGCTATTTCTAAAGCAAACATTTATGCATTGTCCATTACCTGTAGTTATATGCTAAACCATTCATACTTGATAAGATATTACCATCCAATCGAACCTTAGCAAATTTGCTACCTTCTTGATAATGACAGTGTCGGTGCTTTTCATTTACAACTGATAAAAAATGCTAGTTTTGCAGGTTTTCATTGTCGCAGTGTTGCCGCAACATTGACAACAAAATACCCCAAACATTTACGGGACATCATTAGTTAAAATTCATTTTATTAATGAAAATAATATTAAAAAGTATTTAGTAAGTTTTATTAATAGAATATTTCACATATTATTTGGCATTTAGCGTGCTTCATATTTATTTTTCTATAAATATTCTTTTTTTTTTCAACCATTAGTATTTAGTATTTTCATGTTGTTTAGTTGTTTTTGATTGGGTTTACATGCAGCTCGGATGTATCCAAAATTATGAGAATGTTTAAGGATTAATTGTTACTACAATATTCTATCCATGGGAAAGTCAGTTATGGTTATCTTATTTTTGAAAATGTCAGTTTTAAAAACTTAACTATGTTTCAAATTTCTTAATTAAATTTAAAACCTGCTAAGGTGACGTTTTATCTTGATTTTCAAATTTGTACAATTTGTACAGTGTACAGGTTTTTTGAATAATGCTTAAGCCATGCATACTTTAACCCTTAATTTTGTATTTTACAAACTGAAAAATAATGTTGTAAAGTGAGTAAAAGTATTAAGCAAAGAATTAACTACCCTTTGAGAATGGACAGCAAATGTTTTGCGTAGAAAGAGCATAAATTTAGGGGGCACTAAAAAATTGATATTAGCAATGAACTGACAGAAAAAGAAGTGTAAAATCTAGATTATTTCTTAGACAGTTTTGTGTTGGTTGGGTAAGATGGTAATTTTTGTGATAAGAATCAAAATGCCTTGGCCTTTTAATCTGCCCATGATTTTTTTGACCAGTCATAGCGTAACATAACTTGATTTGCATTACACCACCATCTATAATGATATAACTGATGCAAAATTTTGTTTTCCACCGATATATAACTGAGTTTTGAAGATTATATATAAATACAAACCACAAATGCTTATTGCTTCCTAAACTGACTTTGTTTCGAATTTCAAGTTTACGGCTTAATTCCTAATTTGCTTTGATTGTATTTAGATCTTCGTTTTTTTGGTCCACTGGATTCAAAATCTTTCTTGGCCTTTTATGTACGAAGTTTGTCCCTACTAATGATTTTGATGGATGAAACGTACGCTATGACCAAATGTCAAACCTCGGGGGAGCAACTATAATAACCTTAAGGCTAACACTTAATGATTTCCCTCACACTTATGTCATACTTCGTGTTCCTCACCCATTATATATATATATATATATATATATATATATATATATATATATAGCTAACACATCTTGCTTATATGCAAGCTTTCTCTTAATCCTAATGTTTTTCCATTAGGTTGATTTCTAAATTCTTTTCTTCTTTTCCAAAAAACTATATGAAATAATTTTTTCTCAATTATTGCTATTTCTTGAGATATTTACTAAATTTGTTGCTTATTGGATTTAAAGAGCCCAAAAAATTGGATTACTAAGCAATTTTTTTTCGCTGTCTGATATCATTTTCTCAGTTGTTTACTCTAATAACATATTTTAACTATTTTTTCGAAAGACAAGCTGTTATTCATTCTCTTTGATTGAAATTATTGCATTTAACTTATTCAACAAATAATCCTCAGTTAAGATTTCAATAAGTAGAAGAGTTATATATGCAATCAATTGTTCAGTTAATAATGTTGCATTCATGGTTATTAAGTCACAAAGAACATTTAATGTTAGAAATGATGATAAATTAAGAATTGCATCAAGTAGTATAAGTTTTTAAGAAGTGAAGTTAGGAGGAATAAATGGTGGCTTAACAGCTGTTTTTAGCTATTAAAGGATAAATGATAACTTAACCGCTCTGCTTGAATTCCTTTTGTTCTTTTTTAATATTGAATTCAGCATTATATAGGATTACAGGTTGGAATTCCACCAGTCGTCCTTTTATGATCGTTTATTGAACATAGTGGCATGAGTGTGTAAGAGTTAGAAGGGAGATAACACTAACATGTGTTTTGGGACTTCAAGACATCTGATGTAGTATAATTAGTTGGTAATAGAAATAACGCAAATGGTGTATCATCATTATGTGTTGTAGTAACATCTTCAATTCGGTGTTTGAATACACTAATGGTGTACAGGTTGTTTGGAAAAGTGCTATAACAAGTAGAGGCATGACCCCATGATTATATTTTTCAAAAAAAAAAAATAGTTTTTATTGTAAAAAAAATCATGGAAAATTCACTAATTACGTTCTTAGTTGACATGGAAAGTATTTAAACATTTAATTTAGTCCAGTAATATACCAATAAAAGTATATTAGTTTTCCGCAAATTATATGCATGTATGGATTATTCTATCTCAACTTATTTTCAACTTCTCTCGTTCTTCACTCGACGGAATCTTCTCGAAGCCCTAGCCATGAATCGAGCACAATTGCTTCTTCTTGCGTTTCCGATCATCCTGTTCTGCTAAGATTTAGTTACACTCTTCTCAACTGGACCTACTGTAAAGGCCACAATTTCAGTGCCACCCTCTCCTCATTACGGACCTACAACTCAGCCGCTTCACTGGCCAATCGATTTCTAAGCTAGTCAGGTTTTCAATTTTATTTTTTTATGTGGAAAGCAATATTTTCATAATCTTACTGTTGATATGATGTCTGATTTTCAGCAGAGATTTTAATTGTTTTTTAAATAGCTTAACTATATTTATTTTTGACTATGGAAACTGATTTCGAATGTGAATTTATAGACCCGGTGAACGGTTACTTCTCAAATGATGAAGTGGACGAAGAAATCGTTTAAAAAATTGTATCATATGTGCTGAAATATAATATTTTGAATTCCTGCTCCCTCCGCAAAGTAGGATGTCATCACATTAGTTGAGAAAGTAAAGAAAAACCGACTGTTGTGAATATAGGTAGGGCACGGTCTAATTTCATTTGTCTTTACTCCCTATTTTCTTGGTATATCAGAAACGTTTGTTGGGTCTTGCAATTTTATATTGATTGTCCTTTATAGATGTAAACCATATTTATGTTAATGATTTTTGCAGAACACCCCACTAGAAGGACATGTTTGTGGCACCACCGTGGAAATCAAGTTCTGCACTTCATGCTCATATACAGAGCCGGTCCTAGGATATTTGGTGCCTAAAGCCAATCAAAAAGCCAATGCCCTTTAAACTAACTAAAAATATATCATTAACTAAACAATGAACTTAATTTATGTTAACGAATAATGAGAAGAGGGGGAAAAAAGAAATAACTTTATTTACTCCATAGCTAGAAGTTCGCAAGGACCAATTTTGGTTTCTGTCAGCCTATCTCAATCTTTTTAACCAAAATTTTGAAACCAATAATTATTGCTCTATGATTTACTGATGCTTAAGCTAAAAAGGATCACGTACATAGACTATTCTTCAAAACAATTGTGTGAGTTCCCATTAACCTTTGTTGAAAATTACAGATGAATACCAGAGTTTATACTGAAATTTTTATTCCAAACTTCTCAATCTCGGCTGCTCATTACAACTACGTTTGGCAGTGAAACATGGATGATGAATATTATGGATTAATGTAACATACTGAGACCGCAAAAGCATTTTTAGCACAATTAGGAATAACTGAACTTGGGAATACACATACTTCGAGAATAAGGATTCAATTGATAACAAGCTAGTATATACAGCTAAAATATTTCAGATTTACCTTTTTACGATTCATTTCTACCATAACCGCAAGTAAAGAAATTTGATTCAACCACAGCCACAATCCCAATTTTCAACAACAGCTGATGTCGAATTTCTGCTCTATCTCTGTATGCCCTAGATCAGAATCAGATTTGCCAATTGCAAAGTCCGGAGCCTTGAGTTTGCGACTGCCTGCCCTTGCCATCAGATGTCGATACCGAGCCTGTCGAGATGAATTCGTTGTTGCTATTGTCGATCATGTTTATCGTTTTGAGATTTTGGTGCGATTTTTTCCTGGAACGAGCAATTCCGTATTAGCGTGTGCCCTGAATTTTATGCGGCCCTAAGTGACTGCTTCATTCGCTTTGCTATAGGGCCGGCTGTGCTCATATAAGTAATTTCTTATCCTTGTATAGGGTTTACTTGTTGATATAAATTGATGATTTTTTCCTCTTCAAAATTTTTAGTTGAAAATGGAAAAGATTATACGTTTGTGAGTATCTTCAAACCATTACCATGTCTTTTGTAACTTAAGATATTAAAGCAGTCCATATTAATATATATTATAAGGAAAGGTTGTTGTTGTTATTATTATTATTATTATGAGGCGTGCATAAAGTGCATTTTATAATTTTCATAACTAAATTGACAAGGATAAGTCGTCGGTTATGTAAATTATCCAAACTAGTTTAAAAAAAGCGACAAAATAAATGTTAGCGATGTTGTAAGTTATGTATTACACAATATTTATGTCTTTTGTAAGTGGTAATTATATTCCTTCACTACTCACTTTCCTTTTCTCACCTGGAAATAAATTTTATTCCTCGGACTGAAAACAAAAATGTTCTTAACTCTTTTACTCTCCAGTGAACTCAAGACCTACCCAAGTTATGTTGTATATCTCACCAGACACCACATGCTACATTATCCTATTTCAACACTCGATTCATACTTGTGTTTCTCTTATACCTTAGTATGGGTGATGCTATTTATTCATGATGGGAAACACAACTTAAGTATCATTTAAGCAAATTTTTACTAGTTGACTTTTTCTGTTGTTTTCATATTGAAGAAAACACCAATAAATAAACAACAAATAACAATTAAGTCATTATCTCCGAACAATTTGGAGGTGAAAATTCCGTTTTCATAAGGGAGACTATGTTTTTTACGTTGGCTTGTCAGACTTCTCATAACCTTTCTCCTTTACCCTAGTTTGGGACATGCTGCATAGAAAACTACACAGGCACAGTTAGTTCTTAGAAAACATCAATGAATAGTTTATTTGTGTCTGATCTTTGCGTATGTGCAGCTCTAGCAGCGAAAAGAAGTAAAATGTATTTGTTAACTATTACTCCATCCGGTTCATAATATAAGTCATTTTAGAGATTTGCACGGGAATTAAGAAAAAATTCAAATGTTTCTTTTTGGTGGATTGACTCATTTTTTTCATGCAAAGTTAAGTTACTTTCTCTATTTCTAAATACAAAAAAGTGGTTGTTGGGATTTCCGAAGCAGCCACATACTCACATGAGTCAATAGAAATACTTCATGGCAAGTCAATAAAGTAGGTACAATTTATTATAGATAAAAACGTCTTATATTTTAAAAAACAAAAAACTTCACAAAACGTCCTATATTTTGGACTGGAGGGAGTACATGGTGGACGTGCTTAAATTTAAGACAATTTTTTTAATACCCAAAATGCAACCTTTCGCTAAGTGAACTAGACATATAATATCTAAGAAGTGAATGACTAAATTATCACACTTTTTGACTTTTATTAAGAATTCAGTTATATTTGGTTTGAAAACTTCACATTCCCTTGTGAAACTGTAGTTGATGAAATAACCAATTTTTCAAATAATTAAGCATGAACATCAGTCAATTCATTGTGTTTTAAATGTATATATATTTTGTTTTATGATGTTTAAATATGGACATACGTGGGAATATTTTTCATTTCCTTAGACCTTTCAGCTTCTGAAATATAATGAACTAGGTGGATTTTCCATCCGCTTTAACATGTTGGGCTCATCAAATGTGACATGTCAAGTGTTCACTACCTTCCTATCAAACATAGTTCCAAATGTGATACCCTTTAATGCCTTATGTATAGCCCGAAAATATGCCTTATAGGCTCTAGCCGCCAACTTGTCATTTACTGTATGGTGAACATTCATGGGGCTGCCTAATATACGAAAATATCCGATATGTATAGAGGTACTTCTCCTCTTGAATCTTCTCATCAACGATGAGCACGAAATTCGATCGATAATATACACCGTAGTCGATAAAGCTTCAACCCAAAAGCCTCTAGATAAACCTGCTGTCAATCTCAAACATCAAACATTCTTCAGTAAAGTCCTATTCATCTTTTCAATGATTCCAATTTAATTGTGGATCATTAAGGTGTAGTGAAATGTCCAAATTACATGCTGCTTATAGAAATTTATGCACTTCTTAGAAGCAAACTCACCATCATTGTCGGATCTTTTCAACTTCATTCCGACTTTATTATCTATTAGTGCTTTTGAAGTTTTGAACTTCTCAAATGATTCCGGTTATCGTTTATCACGAACATCCAAACCTTCTTAGAGTAGTCATTGGTTTACTTGCTCTTTCAATAGAAGCTATAGCTACTGGTCTCAAACATCCATATCGACATACTTCAGTACTCATTTGGACTCATGTCTATCGACATCGAAAGAATCCTTTATATGTTTTCTCAACTTACTTCCGACAGAATTCTAAACGGTTGAAGCTTCCACCCTTGATCATCTTCCTATTACAAAGCAACTGTAAGATCTCCGAAACATGACCCAATCTAAGATGCTAAAGATTGGTAGCATCGAAAGTTCATGAATTATCAACTCTAATACACGACTCTCCAAGAACTATAAATCTTTTTAGCAGATAAATATTTAAGACCATTACTGTAACACCCGTACTTTCTGTTAACGTTATAGTAACGAATTAAACAATTATTAATTTCAACTGTGAGAATTAAGGGAAACGGGTTAAGCCATTGCGTTCGTCTCGGAATTCTGCTTGAGGTAGAGTCCGAGTTTGCGTAAATTGGACTTCGTATGAAGGAGTTATGGCCTTTAGAAGTTTCAGAAATTCAAATAAATTCAAATAGCTCAAAACCGGATTCAAAATTCAAAACAGAAGTCAAAAGCGGGCTGGGCGGGAAAATTCCCGCCCAGGACCCAGGTCGACCAAGGGGTCGACCCTAGTGTCGACCTCCCCCCCTAGAGGTCGACCTGGGGGTCGACCTCCCCCCCCCCCCCGGGCCAGATATGAATTTTGAATGACTGATGACTTGCTTCTGAGTCACTAGGGTTTCTGGATGGTCCTGATCTGGTATGAATGGCTATGGTTAACTCTAGGTTCATCCGACGGCTATAATTAAATTGAAATTCTATATAAACAACTCAATACTCAACCTAAAATCACACAAAAATGATCCTGGAACTGTCATGCCATCAGTAGAGAACTTGGAGTAGCCGTCACCGTTTTTAATTCAGAGACGAGTTAAAAGCCTACATCAAAATCAAATTAAAACTAATCTAATTCAACGATCTTCATCAAAGGCGCGCATCTCCAATTTCAGAATTCAGATTTCAGAAATCAAGAATTCCTTTTAGTTTGTAAGTTGGTTATTACGTAGATTTAAACGTTCTTTTAGATGAAATCATGGCATGTTGTAACTCGAATATGGAATGATGCTTATGTATAAGATAATAGAGTTTGATTCTAATGTATCTTAAATTACCGTTGCGATCGACCATGTCTATATGTTTGTGGTGATGAACATACCATATTGTATGTATTGGGATCTATTACGATTGAGTAACGAACCCATTATGCCAACTGAATGGTGAAACATGTCATGTTATAATTTGGTGGTTACTTGCAAGTTTATGATCTAAATCACATGCTTACATGTTAGATCAACATTCATGAATATTTAGAACTATGTTAAGTTGAATCTATTTATGTTGCAAGATTGGATTTGTAGCTCTCTTATGTTTTAACACATAAGTTATCATGCTAAATTGTGATTTAAATATGTTTATAGTAGTCGTCTTATGTTTTAACACATAAGTTATCATGCTAAGTTGTGATGTAAATATGATTATAGTAGCTCTCTTATGTTGTAACACACATAAGTTATCATGCTAAGTTGTGATTTAAATATGTTTATAGTAGCTTTCTTATGTTTTGACATACATAAGTTAATATGCTAAATTGTGGTTTAAAATTGTGTTTATATGTTAAACCTCCATGTTAGACCCATATCAAGTTTACATGATAATTAGATCCAACTTAGTCACAAGTTCACCTTTACCTGTTTAGTTAATCAATGATACATCTATGCCAAGTTACACGTGATAAGTTAAATGTATGATATTTTATGTTTATTTCATGTCCCTTGTTTATTACCCTTTTTGTTTATGGGTTTGGGCTAATTTATTAGCCCAATACTTTATGTGATTCATGCGTACGTTCCACGGGGATAGCGATGGGAAAACATGAAAATTTCATGGCATAGGTTTGTTCATAAAATGGTATATTTAATATACCATTTATTGTAAGCAATAATTGAAAAGATAATTATGGCATAAGTAAATTAAAATTAAAAATTCATTTACATAAAGAATTAGACACATATGTAGAAAATATGTGAATTTAGAAAAGACGAATATGCCTAACCCGAGGTTAGACTGAGTTGTGGTGTAAACCTACCCGGAACCGACCGGCATATCCAGTGACCACAACAAGACCTGTCTAATGTGGGTGGTTAGTGCATAAAGCCTAAAAAGGACCCGAGGTTAGACTAAGTTGTGGTGTAAAACTTCCCGGGACCGACCGGCAAATCCAGTGACCACAACAAACCCTGTCTAATGTGAGTGGTTGGTGCTTTAATGAATAAATTAAAGCTAAGTCAGGATTGGTAGGGTTAAGTCAATTAGGCAAACACTTAACCGATTCAACATGTTAACTAAACTGATGGGTGGGGTTAGGTAAACTTGGACACTTAACCATATAAACATGTTGATTAGAAAACCCTAGTAACGGGGACCCATTTCAGCAGTAACCCACATAGATGTATCATGGTACCCTGAACTAGGCAGGGTGGGGCACGATTACTGGGTTGATTATAAGCGGTCAAAAACGTCGGCGGTTGGTGCGTCAGTGTAGGTTCCAACGGAGTATAGGCGTGCACGTACTCTGGAGTGGAAAAAGCAGGCACTGGGCATCAGTAGTATACACTGTGCATCTTGAATCGTGTCGGGTTGCCACCAGAGGGACTGACACACCCCATGGTGGGACCAGCACAGGTAGCTACAGTCAAGTGGGGCCGAATGACACAGGATATGATTGCATTCGAGTAGGAGCCAATCATTAAGGGAATCGTTTGTTATGAACACGTGGGGCTGGTTGGACCAATGGTCAGTAGGTGCAGAGGCTATAGTAATGGGTGCGATCACATGTTCATCTTATCTTATATTAGGGTGTTGTCCTATATTCCGTTATTACTGTCATGATCCCTTTCCTTGTTTAAATACTAGTAATCACTGAACTTAACAGACTTATTATCTGACACGTTTTCTTTCGTCTTCTTTTCTTTCGTTTACCCTCCCTAGGTCCACAGGGAGGGAATACTCTAGCTTAATCAGAATCTTTGCAAGCTTCAAGAAAGTAGATGTATGATTGGGACTCTCTTGCATTGGATATGGCTTTTGGATACTACACTTGGGGATTTATGCAGTTTTATTTATGATTTATGCTTCTTTATTAAATAATCAAGACAGAAATTATGGTGTAATGTTTTGGAAGTTATTTTGAGACAATTTGCTGTAATGCTTTTGTATTGAACCACGTATGCAATAAATGTTTTATTTTCGCTGCTTATATTTATCTGTCTTGTAAAATTTTCCGTGTCTTGTACCTATAACCCTCCACCAAAGTTAAGGCATTCCCTTTGTGAGTGACCTTAACGGAGGTGGGGTGTTTCACTTGGTATCAGAGCAAAGGTTTACCAGATCAGATAAGAATTTTTGAAAACTATTTTCAAAGGAAATATAAAGAAGCATTTTACGAGAAAAAGTGTTATTTTATTCTAAAGGCATAATTCCCCAAAGCCATATGCCCTATCATTCTATCCTTTGTTTTGAATCTTTTCTTTTTCGTTTCAGCATGTCTGGGAATCTTAACCTTCCAGAGGTTGTGCCGATACCTGGTTGGTTCAGGAGGTACTTAGAGGCTAGGACCAACGATGCGGGCCCAGCAGATATTCCTCCTCCTCCAGCTGCAGCATTCCTCCTCCTCCTCCTCCACGTGCAAATGCTTTCTCAAAGATTTGTAGAGACTTTAGGGCCATGGGTGGAAAGGATTTCAAGGGAACTGAATCATTCGTAGAAGCAAGGAATTGGCTCAAAGAAACTGAAGATCTATTCGATATGTTCGAGGTGGATGATAGACAAAAGATATAGTTGGCAGTGTGGTTGCTCAAAGACGAAGCTTCCTATTGGTGGGAAGTCACTAACGCTGAAAGACAAGTTGAAACATGGGTGGATTTCAGAATAAGATTTGAGATGAAATTCCTCTCACAAGCTGAACGAAGTTTACAGCTGGAAAGTTCTTGTCTATTAAGCAAGGAAGTATGACGGTCAAGGAGATTCAGTCAGCTGGCTCGATTTGGACTGGACTAAGTGAATACTCTTCATAAGAAGGCTCTCTGTTTTGTCAAGGGATTGAATGAGGAACTTCACAGCCTGGCTATGACCCATGTACCTATGGGGGCTACTTATGAGAGGTTAGTGGACATGGCACTCTTACATGAGGAAGACAAGGGCAAGAAAGAGGCAAAAGCGGAAGTGCCTCGAGATAAGAAGGTGGAAGGCTCGCAGAACAAGAAAGCTGATTCAAAGAAAGGCGGGAAGAACAACAAACCCTATGACAAGAGAAAGTGTAATTTCTGTGGCATTCCTGGACATCTGGTCAAAGACTACAGGAAGAAGAAAAGGAAGATGGGTGGTTGTTTCCATTGTGGTAAGACGGGACACATGGCTAAGGACTGCCCAAGAAAGCAAGGGCAGAGAGCTGGACCTTCGTCTGGAGGACAAGTTCACGCTCTCACGGCACCTCCGCAAGAACGAGGTAGAAATATTTCTATCGAAAGTTTAGTCTATCTTTTTTATCATCCTGTTCGTACATTATTTGATTCTGGTGCATCGCACTCATTTATATCTGCTGATTTAGTTGAATCTCTGCACCTAGACACTAGTTTAGTAGAGGATCCCTTGGTTGTTTCAAATCCAATTGGGGGCTCAGCTTATTTGTCAATGGTTTGTTTGGATTTGAAAATATTTATTCTAAGCGTTGGGTTTAGATGCAATGCCTATGTTTTGGGCTTCACGGGCTATGGGTTGATTCTAGGCATGGAATGGCTATCCAATAATGGTGCCATCCTCGACTGTGAAAAGAGAGTGGTTAGACTCATGACTTGCCTTGGTAACACTCTTGAAATTTCTTGTAATCCCTTGAACTCTGTTATGCTAAGTTATCTAGAATCTCTTGATGCGTCTGTTGAGGACTTGCAGTCTATAAAGCTAGTCCGTGAATACTCGGATGTGTTTGAAGAGGTAAAGGGCTTACCCCCAAAGTGGGAGATAGACTTCCGCATATACCTCGCTGACAATGCAAAACATGTTGCCTTACCCGTTAGGCACATGGCTCCAAGGGAGCGGAAAGAGCTCAGCAAGCAAATTAAAGAGCTCCTAGAAAAGGGGTTTACAAGGCGGAGTGTTTCTGAATGGGGTGCTCCAGTAGTGTTCGCAACTAAAGCGGACGGTTCACTTCGCCTATGTGTTGATTATAGGGAGCTAAACAAGCTGACCAAGAAGAATAGGCACCCACTCCCGAGAATAGATGATTTGTTCGATCAGCTTGTAGGAGCATCGGTTTTCTCCCAATTAGATTTAGCTACCGGGTTTCATCAGCTAAGAGTGGCTGAAGACAATATTGATAAGACCGCGTTCAGAACTCCGGATGGTTTCTTCGAGTGGCTTGTCATGCCTTTCGGCTTGACAAATGCACCTTCATACTTCGTTGATTTGATGAGCAGGGTGTTCAGGGAGTTCCTTAATAAGTTTGTGGTGGTCTTCGTGGACGATATTTTGATCTTCTCAAAAAGTGAGGAAGGGCATGCTCAGCACTTAAGGGAAGTCATGGATACTCTCCGTGCACATCAGTTGAAAGCCAAATTCTCCAAATGCCATTTCTGGAGAGAAGAAGTTAGGTTCCTTGGACATGTGGTGTCCAAAGAGGGGTTAGTTGTGGACCCCACAAAAGTGGTTAATGTGCAAGATTGGAAGGTTCCTCGAAACGCAACCGAAGCTTTCTCGGGCTAGCAGGCTTTTATCGAAAGTTCATCAAAGATTTTGCAAAAATCTCATCTCCACTTACAAGGTTGACAAAGAAGAACCTAGCTTTCAATTGGGACTTGGATTGCGATATTGCTTTCTAACATTTTAAAAGGGCTCTGACAACAGCCCCAGTTCTGACATTGCCTGATGGAAGCAAGATGTTTACAGTATACACAGATGCATGCGAAACGGGACTAGGCGTTGTTCTGATGCAAGAAGGGAAGGTAGTGGCCTATGGTGGAAGGCAGTTGAAAGTACATGAGAAGAACTACCCAACCCATGACCTAGAGTTGGCAACCATCGTTTTTGCGCTTAAGTCTTGGCGCCATTATCTCCTAGGTGAGAAATTTGAATTGTATACTGACCATAAATCTTTGAAATACCTTTTCTCGCAGAAAGATCTCAACTTGAGGCAGCAAAGACGGATGGAGTTTCTTGCCTCATACGATTTTGAGATTTCCTATACTCCTGGCACGGGCAATGCCGTAGCAGACACCTTGAGTAGAAAGAAACTGACCTTAAGCCCTCTCTTTGTAGAAAGGAAAAACGTGGAGTACATAGCCAACTTTGACTTTAGGCCCTCCTCTGAATTTGTACCTGGCCTATTAGCAACATTGGAAGTGTGGCCTACGCTTTTGGACTCAATAGGGGCCGCGCAACGTGAAGACCCTCAGCTAGTTGATATAATAGATAAGCTAATTAGAGGTGAGCCTTCGAGTCACCTCAATAGATACTCCATCGATGATAAGGGATGGGTGAGACGGGATGCAAGACTATGCGTCCCACAAGCAAGGGATTTGGTGGAGAAGGTTCTCGAAGAGGCACACCATTCCAAGTTGACCATACACCCCGGTGGAGACAAAATGTACAAAGACATAAAAAGGGTTTTCTTTTGGAGTGGCATGAAAAGAGATGTAGCTAAATTCGTCTCCAAGTACATGATTTTCCAGCAAGTCAAGGCGGAACAGAAGAAGCCTGGAGGTTTGCTTCATCCTCTAGAGGTCTCACAGTGGAAATGGGATAGCATTTCAATGGAATTTGTTGATGGGTTGCCTAGGTCAAGGAGGGGCAACACCAGTATTTGGGTAATAGTGGACAGGCTCACAAAAAGCGCCCACTTTATACCCGTCTAGTTGAATGAACCTTAATTTGGTTTAAGTTAAATCAAAGAATGTTCTTGATTGGAATGAGGCATAGGTTGTGTTTTTATAGCACATAATTTTAAGATGCACGATTTATTCGGAAAGACCAAGTTTAACCCATTCTGAATAATTCATATGACGATTAAAAGTCGAAGATGAAGACGGTGGCTGAAGACCGGGGGTTTTCACATCGTATGGATGATTTCTGATATCTTTATTGGACCGTGCACCCAAGATGAGGGAATAAGTGGTGATCAACCAGATGTATTTGGAGATCTATCGGACATGGTTTCGTTCAGACACAGAACGGACTTGTAAATGGATTTTGTGTTTGACATTGTATTCCTTTATATTGTATTCGTTGATCTCTGTTTAACGTATAGTTGTTTGGTGGCGGAGAATTCATTCTTCGCTTAACACCTGGTTATATATTGGTAAATGATCAAAGATATGGTATGGTCTGACAATGTGGCATGCTAAGATGCATATGATCAAGGCTTTTGTTGAAAAGCAGAGCCTTGAGGATGAAGATCAAAGCAGGGCGTCAATTTGCATAGCTTTGAGCATATCGTTACTTCGCGAGGCTCACACCCCGGTATGATGGTGAACAGTTTGTTTGATTAGTAGGTTGACCAATATACTTTATATATACATGGATTGGGTCAACTGAGCGTTGCTAGGTGTGGTCGTTGTATACTTATATGGTGACATAATATATTATGCCACTTACATAGTATATTATGCCACCTAAGATTGATATATTTATATTCGAAATCGATTTCTACACTGTGCACTTATAATATAAAAGATGAATTTCGCGTATTAAGCATTTTTTGACCATTATAAGGTAAAACTCTATCCTTCGGCTTGCGATGCATGGGACTTGAGTCTTATAATGGTTTCATTTTTCTAAAGAGCATTACGCTGTTTATTTTATGCACTGGTATTCTTGGGATTAAGCCCGTTTCGCGTTAGCGGCGAGGTCCCTTGATTTACCTAACTTTAAAATAAAGTTAATAACTGTTTTTTGTTCTCACACCAGTCCCATGACTGACTTGAAGTTTATTGTTTTAACCTAAACTCTGGGTGCCCATACTTTCCACACGGGCAGCTATTAGTTTTGGTTTTGCAGATTTATTTTCACAGGATCCTGGTTTACAGCTGAAGCGATTTTCGGAAAGCTCTGTATCCATTATTTCGTTTAGTTGTATTATGTATTATTTTTCCACTGCTATTTAAATGTAATTTTAAATCTCTGATATTGTTTTTCTAATGTAAAATATTTATTCATACTCTGTTATATTCTTGTGCTCTGATGTAATTGTTGTAATAGCAATGAAAATGTTCTTCTGTTTGTGTTCTGATGAGTGTTGTTCTAAAAGCAATTCGTAGTTTCCTTTGTGGGGAAGTTTGGGTTGTTACACTGTATATTTCCAATTGACTGGTGTGAGAACCAAAACTTGATAGGATTATTTGTTGTGATTTGGCCTCAAAAACCTGATTTTTGACTATGTATTAAAATTATGTGTTTGAAACATTATTCAACTAATTGATTGTTGATTGTTGATTGTGTTGTGTGTGATTATTCATTTAAACCATTATGTGAATGAACGGTGAATGTAACCAAATTGTGTAGAATGTTGAACTGAATTGAAAGTTGGTTGCAAATGCGTGCATATACATGTATATACATTGAATAGGTCATAGAAAGGAGGCTTGAGAAGAGGAATAAAATTGTATGCCCGACAAATAGGCACATGTTTACTTATTTATTGGGTTTGGATGATTTTATAAGCCGATTGGCTAGCAGCTTGGCCTTTTCTTTTCTTTTTTTGAGATGAGAGGGCCTGTGTGGCGGTTTGGGGATTTTCCCGGTAGCCCCGTACAAAGGAGGTTATGGCGAAATTTATCGAAAATTTAGGGTGTTAGCCAAATTTTTGAAAAATTTGAAAAGTTCTTTGAAACTGAAATTTGAAGAACTTAAGCCGTAATGAAAATAATGAAAGTTGAGTTGATTAGTAAAACAACTTTCTACTTCGTTCCTTTTCGAGGACAAAAAGATTTTAAGTGGGGGAGATTGTAACAACCCATAAAATCAGAACCAATTTAAAATTTTCATTTTGGTTATTTTAATGGATTTTGAATATTTAAAATGATTCACTACTACAAAACAGGTCATTTGCGACGGTTGTTTTTGTCCATTTGCGACGGTTCTACAACCGTAGCAACTACAGACGTCGCAAAAAGAATAAACCATTTGCGATGGTTAAAAATCCGTCGCACAATATGACTTTTTGCGACAATTTTTCGAAAGAGCAGTCGCATAATATGAAAAAATTTCAATGATTTTTAGTAGCAATAGTCGCAAATAATTGTTGCTTAGTTTCAAAACTCTACCTTTTTGCTGTGGTTTTTATAAAAACCATAGCAAAAAATGTATCTTTTGCGATTGATCTTAATAAAAACCGTAGCAAAAAAATATATTCTTTTGCGATTATTTTTTATATAGCCGTCGCAATAGACTTGCTGATGCTTTTAAAAGTTGCGTTTTGCCACAGCTTTTAGCATTAACCGTCGCAAATAACTTTTTTTTAGCTACTTCACCCAACCCTGTATTTCAAAGCAACAAAAACTACAAATATCATAGAATTAATATGCCTATGAGCTTAGATAACAATCTACATAACTCAGCTCAGCATAAACTATACAAAAGTACATACATCAAATGCACTTCCAACCATTAACATTTAACACAAATAAAGTTGTACGTATAAATCAAAATAATAACAACGGTCAAGTTTGCTATATTTAACACAAATTCAAATGTTACACAATTTATCATGAACTTCATAATACTTCAAAATATATATGGATCCAAAGATAAAGCATTTCATAGTGAAAATATATTACTGGATATCTATCACACAATTTTACACAACTAAAATGATAGAAGAAAACGAATGCATAACCTTTGCATAATCCAATCACCCTTAAATGTTACAATTGTCTCGATTTTGGCTAGCTCTAACAATTCATGAACTCTAGAAGAAAAATTAAACACATGATGTAAGTCAGTATATATTTTCAAATAAACACGCTTTAAGATAAAAGGTACACCATTTAAAATAATATGCAAAATTAAACACATGACATAACGCACTTTAAATTAAATATATGCTATTGAACACACCCATCATCACAACAACATTGCCTATCACAGAACCAAACTAACACCAAAACTAAAGAATCATCATCGTTTACAACCCACACTGCCAATATAACATATTGAACATACTATTATGTGATATATAAATAGATATGCAAGAATAGGTGTAATGCCATGCTATGATGATGCAGATTCAATAAAATGGAGACGATGTTATGGTTTTTATCACAACTGATGTATCCTTCATTTTAAGGTTGTTGTGAGAGGATGCAAAGCACTTGAATCAATACTCCCAGGTCAGACCAGAAAATGGATTATTGATTTAGGGTCAGTATTGCAGTATTGCAGAGTTTAGTGAATTAACTAAATTAAGTTTGACTTTGAATTAAGTTTGATTTTGAATTTTACATAATACTACTTATTTCAAAACTTAAGAACTTCAGCTAATCTAATAAAAACTAAGGGATGACAATGAAATTCAAGACAAACTTCCAACAGGGACAATAATACTTTCCATGTGTTCACAAAATTATAATGAACTGCTTATGCAATATGTTACACAAGGAAACTTAAAGGATTTTGATATGAACTGGGCATACGTTTGCAAGTTAATAATAACATAGATGCATTTTTCTATAGTAGAAATATACCTGACATGCTTTCCTCCACAATTCTTCTTTTTCTTGACCATCGTTTGTACAGAAGCACAAAAATAGTGATTTTGGAAATAATGAATGCAATACAACAAATTGTGATATAGAGCGCTAGAATGCCAAATTTCATGCTCCCTTTATCTTTATGATATCCTACATACATGGACACTTAAAAAATTAGTACCTTAATTCTTAATTACATTACATGTCAACTTTTAGTAAATATTTTAAAATTATTTCAAGATTATCTCCAACATATAGAATAAGAATTAGGAAATACAATTAAATTCAAATGCACACTAAATTATCAAAATAAAATAAAATAAAAATTAGACACGCTTCGTCTGAAAATACAAAACTAAAAATAAACTCGAACGAACACAGTTGATTTTAAGGATATAACAATATCACTACCAAGTGGTCATATTTATTACATTAGTTGATAATTATAGCTGGTTAGAATAAGTAGTATGAGTCCAAACTAATTGGCATACAAATCTCGGGATTTGTAGCACCCAAATACAAGCATAAAACTCAAACAAAAAATTAAGCATTCCTAAGGAGAAACTGCAAATAGGTAGATAACTTCAACATAATAGCTGATTGTTATCTTTGAAGCTAAAAGAAGAGCCCAGAATATGGTGCACCTGCCATTTAACAAAAGATTTGGCTTGCATATTAGAATTTTTATTTAACAGCATCACCGTAGCCAAGGTTGGTAAAGCAAAGTCTAACATGAAACATGAAAATGGACTTCCATGCATTCCCCTTCCAATATAGAGACGTGATTGCCAAATTTTGAATAAGTGAGAAAAAGTTTAAAAAAGAAAAAAGAAAAAAAAATCATCAATCTAATAGGTGAAAATATATACATGAGACCACCACATTAAGAACTCTGCAAATTGTGGTTTTGTTTTTCCAAATTAGTCACAGAGAAGGAAATAAAATAAATTCGGCTTACCCTTCTCTCAAGTGATCTAGTCTGCCAATGATTTTACTATTGAGAAATTATATATGTGGACACAATTGTAACCAGCCCAAGCCCCATATCTTTATTTCTTTTGTCAAATTCGTGTTCTGTTATAAACGGATATAAATAGACAAGTACGTATCATTTCACTGCTGAAATTTTTGTATCATTACAAATTCAATAAAATCACTTTCATTCTGCAAAAAGATTTCAATCAAAAATATTTCACTGAGTCAAAAATGTAAATAAATAAAAATCTGAATATTGTCAAGGTCTATTGCTTCATTACTTATTTTTATTAATAACACTTGTGCTGAACTATAATAGAATTAGACAGCCATGTTTAGTACATTAAAAAAAAAAAGTGACCAAACGTCATATGCAATGTGTCCATGTTAAAAAGTAACATGTGTATGACATAGGGGAAAATAATATACTTCATACTACTACACACTGAATATGGATGGAAATGTAACAAGGCAACTTGACCACGATGTGGAAAAACTAAAAACTATAGTTCAACAAACCAAGCGGGTTGAGTGAAATACCAAATATTGTTATATTTAATATATGTTAAAGATGTAATAACTGCAAAAAAAAAAAAAAAAAAGTTAACACAGTATGGATTATTAGTTACAAAAACCAATGGTAATATACTTTGGAATTGTTACAAAGGAAACACGCGAGTTCTAAGAAATCATATGCTATACATTGCTAAAGCATTAGCTTGGCTCCTAGGATATAAACGAAGAGAAAAAACATATGCTATATATTTCTATAATTGCAATGATGCAACCACCTATTGACAATTATTATATGATTTTCAGATCACAAGCCCATATTGTTCGGATTAGCATTAATGGAAAATAGTGTTCACCCTATAAAACTTAATACCCCAAAAAACCTTCTCAAAAACAAATTTCACGGAACAACTCAATATTTTCAGTGAAAACGTGCAGATTGTGGTACAAATATCTGCAGTTTTAACAAAGATCCAAAATTCTGCTTTCCGTTCCGGTCATTGATAAATATTGAAATTTTGCTTCCGTTTTGAAAATTTCAGAAATTCAGCTATAGTTTTGTTTTGCAAATTCCGTTAATATTTTATATGTCCGTTGATAATTAAGAAATTAATTTTGATAGAAATTTATGCATTAGTGAAGCTGCAAGACATGCGAAATAATATACCATAAAATAACAATTTTGATAGCAAATGATGAAGCGGTAGGATGTTGTCACAAGGAGTTGGAGCAGGGAAATGTAGTCCCTGCATGAAATTGAAGCTGTTACATTGCATTGGAGCTGCTGTATGAAAGTAAAGATCTGCTATACCTTAATCTTTAGTTGGGTTGTAAGGGTGAAAGTCAGGGTTGGCTTTTATGAATGGTTGGAAAATGAATCAGTCTGGCATTATGGAGTGTTGACTGGAAGAAAGTAAACTCCTATATATTGCTATAAAATGGGAAATGCTAAGCAAGTTAACGCATATATATGACTGGGAGAAAAAGTGCAACAAGTAGAAATTTTTACCTGTACATGAGTAAAGAAGAACCGCTTTTGACTGGGTGAGCTATCGCACTGAATTAAAGTGCTCCCGTGAATTTGAGTTATTGCATTGAGTTTAAGTGAACCCGAAAACCAAACTCTTGTGTACTCGAGCATATTAAGTTGCATCATATAGAAACATTAAAAATAAATAACTACAAGATAGGAACTCTTGCTTCTACAATGAAAGAGAATTGCCGAGGGGAGAAGAATAACTAGGGATGGAAGGTCTGTTGTGCATTAACTTGTGCATTATAAGCTAGGATGTCTGAAACTGCAGGCGGTGCACTACTTGAACAGATGACGAGGAAGCAATATTTTTACTGCTTGAAGAGCGAACAATAAATGTTTTGGGGCTCCTAAGCTGGTATCCGGAAGAGAAAAAGATTAAAAAAAACACAAAACCCACCTTCTACTATATTAATATATGCCATAATATTTTTTAGTATAATTGACAAGCATGTATATAATTGATAAGCATTATAAGCCATGATCTCTGAAACTGCAGGCGGTGCACTGCTTGAACAGATGACATGGAAGCAATATTTTTACTGCTTGAGGAAGCAAACAGTAAATGTTCTGGGGCTCCTAAGCTAGTATCCGGAAGAGAAAAAAGATTAAAAAAACACAAAACCCACCCTCATATGATATTAATATATGCATAATATTTTTTAGTATAATTGACAAGCATGTATAGAATACTTTCTTTTGTTTATACATTGTATTTTGTCATTTTATACATCTATAATACAATAGGAAAGATTTTATACTGAAACTGAACAAGAGCACCAGTTTTATCCAATTTCTACATGTTTTGTGTTTATTAGTTTGTTAGGCGATGTACTTAAAAATAAAACTGCATGATTTTTTTTAAAGATACCATATCTTCTCTTATTACCATGCAACACTTTTTTTTAGAGTCAGTAGTTTTGCAAACGATGGACCCTCTTAAGTTCATACAATCAAAGAATCATAATAATATAAAAAGCAAGTGATAACCAATGATTTTTATGAGTCTAATAAAATAATTTCCCAGAGTAACATTTTTCTGAATAACAATGACATTAAGTTGAGGAAAAAATCCTACTCAATACCCTGGATTCAAATATTTGCTTTGTAAGTATAAAATAATTAACCACTAATTCAGTGCAATTAATTTTAACAATGGTAAAGAAACAGTGATAGCGGCTCACCCTAACAGACGTAAAATCAATTTAGAGTCACCTAAAAATGTTTGATCGAAGAAGGTATAATAAGCAGCTTCTCCTAAACTTTCGCTGCTAAGATCCTACAAAAAAACAATTTCCATATGTTTTATCAGATTAGTTTTCACAAGCTTACAATCTACCAACTAATAAACACATGAATAAATGCTTATGTACAGCAAGTTAATAAATACATATAAGGTTGTACAGTTGCCAGTTCCTCAAAAATGCACAACAAGGTAATATATTATTCAAATATGCACAACACGGTAATATATTCATTCTCGAAGTCCTATCATCATGGATTTCCTATACTACTCATAGAACAATGCTTCATCCCTACACAAATTATCTACATTCATAGCTAATTTGAACTAAAACTGATATGTAATAAAATTATATGAGAAGGGAAAACTACTATTGCGATATATAGGTAAGAATTCACCATTTGTGAATTGTGAAAACACAGCACTTAGAATAAAGAAATTAGGCGTATCAAAATTAGTCAAAATAGAAGGATGAAATATAAAAGTACAACATGTTTATGATAATTTAAAGCTGAAGCACTAATTTGTTGCCCCTTTAAATTTTCAACACTAACCTGTAGGTTATTAATATGCAGATAGATTTATTTGGTAAGATAAATAGTATGTTAAAAAGGTGACAAAATAATTGAAATCAGTATTAATTATAGCTAAAAGTTTGTATTCTTTATCCATATCAGTAACTGAAGAAACATGACAACGATATAACTAAATTACAATCTAACTCAAAATCGAGTACGGCTAAATTATATAAACTATACATCTTCTTCTTTTTATTGCAAACACTCTAACAATCGGATATTCTCTATCACAGGTTTCATAGTCGAACATCCCAAAAGTTGCATTAAATATCTATGTTTATTTGGAATAGTATTAATGATGGAAAAACACATGGATATAAAATAGAATAAGCATTGTGCTTTTTAATCAGAGGGCCCAAGAGTTGCTAATAATAATAAAAATAGTGCTTAGTATCATGTATCATTCAATTTTTTTAAACTTCTTAACACAATAGGATCAATCAAGAAATGTACACAACCATGCAGTTAAACGACAATTTATCATCTGAACTCGTATTGTCATACATGCATAAGAATAAAAACAGACATGTCAGCTGCAGAGGACCTCTATCTGCATATATCAAAATGATGCAGTAAAAATAATATTAAATGGAAACAACGTTCATAAGAAATTAAAAGACAAACAAAACCAAAAACAAATTTGCTATATCGACCGATTTAGAATCAGTGAAAACAGGCGGTACTTATCTGCACCGTTGAATGATACAACACCCCCATGATAATCACCCGCCACGTGTTTTTCATATCTTTCCCTGCTTATATCCTCCTGCCACGTACATTTCGCATATTTTGACCGCTTATTTTCCGGTTGTTGTAGCAAGGCTCTACCAAAAATTATTGCAGCATTGCAGCTGAATCTCAAACACCTTGTCAAAAAGAGATAGCCAAGCTCAGTTCTACCTTTATCTTTTTCTCTGGGTCCAACTCTCATCCCAATGTGTCTTCACTCTTATTCACGTTTCACTTTCAGTCTTCTTATATTCTTTTTTACCTCTCTAGCGGACCCCTCTGCACTACACTTCTTCACAAGTTTACACCTATTGTGATCTAACTGTATCTATGTTTTTTTACATGTGGGCTGTTAAATGTTAAGGCAACATATGCTGCAAAACACGAGATTATAGGTTTATATAAACAAAATGATCTTCTTTAGAGTCTAATATGTATGTTTATTCCATTACAAATTTACAGTGTTTTTATCAATGCACCTGAACAAATACTAGACACTAAACCTGGCAGAAAGGACTAGAAGCCTAAAAAAAAATGAGCCCCCACTAAATACTGAGCACAGTGCATATACAATCAAGGGATCACATCCAATATATATAAATTGTCTTTTCCATTCCATAATAACTCACTCTTCACATTTCAGTATCCCCTTCCTCTGCTCAAACAATCATATGTAATATCATGATATACACCAGTTGCATAACATAAGAATGAATATCTGATTGCATTTGAAATCATCATGGAAAATGCTGAAGTTACTTGTTTCTTTGTTGCAACATTTTCGGTAGAATACTAAGCCGGGTTTCAGTTAGAACATTAATGTATTTGATTCAAATGCACAATATTATTGCCAGATCCTACTTAATTTCATTTAAAAATGATAATTATATATATATTTTAGTAATTCTTGGCCCTCCACCAAGGAAAACATGCATTTTAAAATTTAGGATCTTATAAACTTTCAGCTGCTGAACATTTTAGGAAGTCGCGATAGAAGTACTAACTTCTTCCAGTTTATTTAACCAGGGTGAAAGGCACTGACAGGTAACTATGTTAAAGTAAAATGAGAGAACACTCATAAAATTAATCGCCAACCAAATTATAGCCTGATCCAAGACCAATAATTAGTGATGAATTACTTTGTTTGTATACATCACCTATTGAAAATCCACTCTTTTTAACCTGTAGAAGTAATGGCATATCATAGAATAAAATAACCCATCTATTTTTTTTGTGGTCGGATGCTAAGAAAATGATAAATGTATGCACCTGCTTTAAATGGACCTGGTCACCCAATGAACCAATTTTTCCTTTATGGTATATGCTTGAATTAGGCCCGTAAGAGCGATTGGCTTATTTTGAAGAACCTTCAAGTTTCCTTCTTCTTCATCTTCGTCTTTTGACCATTTGTTGTTGCTCAAATATTCACTCCTTTAAATTCTTCTTCTTCATCCCATCTATCTCCATATCTAACGCAGACTAGCCAAGAAAATAATTGTTATTCAGGGATTACAAGATCAAAAAAAAAAAAAAAAACCGACAAGCAGTGTATAGACCACAAAGGAACTGGAATAATAATAATACAAGACACAAAAGTCAGATTTCCTTAAGACTTCTAATAACTGAACAGTAAACATGCAGAGTAGTAACCAAAGTTTATCCCTTTTTCCCAACAGAACTTGTCATTTAGTCAAAACCCAACAACGAAGCCCGAGTACTTTGTACATAGAAAAAAACAGCGGGAAAAGAAGAATAATAGTTTCCTAGGCTAACAAATTACAGGAACAAAGAACGTACAACAGCAATGTACAAAAATATAAATGCAACAGCAGCATAACCCTCAAGTTAATCAGCATGTATAATATTTTTATCTATGCAGAAATAATTTTTAATTCGTGGAAGAACTATAATAACTAATGAAGGTTAAGAGAATGTATTATTATAAGCAAACAAATAAGCCTAGTATTATAAAAATGGAGAGACAACAAATGAGCAATTAACACAAAATTAAAATCATAACGAGATGCTGAAAGTCACAAACCATTATCTACAAAATCTTCAAGTAATCCAATTTTAGCGATTTCAGTGGACGGATTGGATCAAATCATTGTTCCCCCAAATCAGTAATAACCAACCGTAAATCAGCTGCATCCATTCTAACTATGGTAATTGTCGGTACCTAGTCGTCGTTTTAAGTGGAAGTGAGCACGGATCTGGGGAAATGATGACGTTACGGTAGTTGTTGTTACTTTAAACCATATTGAGATGCTGTTTTTTTTTCCAGATAGAATATGTAAATTTAGGTTTAGATGGAGGGGGCTAATGAATGCGCGACCTTTAAACAATAGCCTTCGCAAACTAGCCCATTAACATTTACAACCTGTATAATTGACTACGGTTGTTAATATAACCATCGCAATTTTCAAATATTTGCTACGGGTTTTACAAAAAACTGTCGCAAATTTGTCTAATAGTGTTTCCCACATACAACCTGCTACGGATTTCAAAAAAACCGTCGCACAAAACCATATTTGCTACTGGTTTCTACTAAACCGACGCAAATATGGCGACGCAAATAAGCAGTTTTGTACTAGTGATTTATTTTAAATAATAACGACGGAAAATTTATTTTCAACGAAGTTAGAATGAATAAATTTATTTTAATTATATAACGAGCATAAAATGGCGCGGCAGTTTGAAAATTCGATTTCTAATTTCAAATGAATACACATAATTCAATATAAGTCGGAATTGAACGAAACTAGAAATATTTGAATCTGTTGAATAATATCTTTCTAACGAAGTTAAGGAACTGAGATTTCACTTTATAAGTTGAGAGTTACATCCAGTTTAAAATTCAGAAAAGTCGCTGTGGAATTTATATATATTTTAATATAAGGCCCTTAAAAATAGCCATTTTACAAACAACCTCCGTTTTCGACGAAACCACTTTTGTTGGATCCGGAATGTCAAATTATTGCTAGATTCCAATTTTCAGAATTTTTAGAATTAATATGTGAGCGTGGCAAAGGGAAACGCGTTTGACCCGTTTAAGTTGAATTTTATCGACTGGAAATTGGCCATTTTTCAAACGGTCTTCAAATTTGACGAAATTAGTTTTGTTAGGACCGTATCATCAATACGAAGCTAGAAATAATTTTTCTAGAATTTTTAGAGTCAGTATGTGGCCCCGACAAATTAAAATGTACGTTTAAATCTAAAATTAAATGTTTTATATTTTAATTTGAAGAATTACTGACTGTAACTGTCGAATGAGCTTACGAAACATATCCCATTGTGTTCGGAATGTGGGTAATTAGCGAGAGGCGACAGTCATTGGGTCTCGTTTGGGGTTCGAATAAAAAGTCAACTTTTTATTGGAAATTAAATTTAATTAATTAATTATATAAACTCCACCCCTTCCTTTTTCTCCCTCCACGTCAGAACTAATTGAATAGAAAAAAACCCTTAAAAAGAAAAAACCGTGATGCCTCATCCTATGGTGCCACCGTAGGCCGTTCCTCCACCGCCGCACCTTCCCCCGACCGGCGCCCTCTCCTCCGATCACCCCCTCCTTCTTCGCCCCACTCCTCCTTCCACACGCCCAAACACTCAGGCTAACCACAAACCGAGCTCTCCGCCACCCCATTCTCCCTGCCGCCACCTGAACGAGCCGCCACCCCTCTCTCCAATTCCGGCGCCAATGTCAGACCCCTCCCCTCTCGCTGAAAACGCAGTAAGTTTTTATTTTATTTAATTTGTTTATTTAATTTCTATATACAAAGTATAAATCTGATTTTATATAAATAACAAAGTATAGATCTGATTTTATATATGAATAAAAACTGAAAAGATTATATTTTTTATCATTGAAAAGATTATATTTTTATCATGAAGAAAGATGAGATTTTTTTGTTTGTGTAAAGATATGATTTTTGTATGCATGGCAATCATATAAAAAAGTGATTTTTATTCATATGAAGTAGAGATAAAAATGTGATTTTTATCATATATGTAACAAAGTAAGAATACGATTTTTATTTGTTTGAATGACATAAAAAGATTTGATTTTGTTCTTTAAAAAGATTTGTTTCTAATAGAAGAAAAATTAGATTTTTCATTGTAGAAAAATAAGATTTTGATTTTGAAAGTAACGGTATAAAAATTGAGTTTTTATATGAAGTAGCGATAAAAATTCGATTTATATATATATGAAGTAGAAATAAAAATATGATTTTTATTTATTGGAATGAAGCGATAAAAATATGATTTTTACTATGAACATTGTGAAAAGGATTGCGAACTGGTGGCAAACGAATCCAAATTTGAACCGTTCAGAAATAAAGAACGGCGGAGTGGAAACCAAATGTGAGAACTTCTCACTCTAATTTTCTTATACAGTTATTTATTTTATAACTGCATATATGAACTGTTCCCCGTCGTCCACAGACCATGGACGACTTGTATGTTTGGTTGATTGGATTATTTGGTTGAATTTGGTTTGTGAAATGAAACGAATTGATATAATTTGGTTTATGTATGACGTGCGCCTTTATGAGGCGAGGGGTAAGACTAGACCTTATCCCGGTTCTAGTATCGCGCCGTTATGCCGCCGAAATTTTCTAAAATATGTTAGAAAAATAAAAATATCATTTTTATTAGATAAATGAATAAAATAAATATTCATTTACAAATCAGGCGATTTGTATATGTACACCCATTTGACTGATATGGATTGGGACGATAAATTTTACACATCGCCCAACTGCACAAATAATATTCAGTAGTTGTTGGTTGAAACCCCACACGGGTGTTGGGATGATATTTGATGTACACTAATCCCAATTGTTCAGTTGTATGTCGATCAATTGATTGACAGGCTGTTGTAAGCGTTAATTATTTATAATTAATGTTTATGTAGTTGTGGGATGCACTTTGGATGATGGATGATTGTTTATCATTGTTATTATATACATGTGTTGTATGAAATCCATATAATTACATAATATGGTAATTGGCTGTGTCTGATTTCTATTCAGAATTGAAGAATATTTTAGAATAACGAATATTTTAAAATAATATTCTATAAAGGATTAAAATCTGATTTTGATGTCCGATTTTGGATGGACACGAATTATTGAAATATTTAAAGCCGTGTTGATTAGATATGCGCCATTTTGACGCGAACGATATTTATATCGATTATATTCGTTCTTATAATGAATATAGAAAAGGAAGTGATTTCAAAACCTAATATTTTGAAAATATTATTATTTATATATTAATGATATAGAATATTCAATTTTGATTTAAAATTGAAAATGAAGTTGGAATCGTTTTTAAAACGAAGTTAAAAACGATTTATAAAATATGTTTTGAATTGAAATCGATGAAATATATAATATATATATATATATATTATATATTTAATGGCCTGAATAGAACGCGCCGCGCAGCGACCGTTTGCGAATTTCGACCATTGACTTTGAATTGACATTACGGGAGATCAGACTGTCGGATTCTCCTAAAACCGGAACCGTTGGGTTCATATCGAAAAGAGCTTTCTAACAAATATAAAAGATTTGAAATCTAACGGTTGGATTTGGAATTATGTCCAAATCAAATTTGGAAAAGGTCGATGTATGTGCAGTTCGATGTCCGTTTATGGAAATCGACTGTACGGGCCTTGATAAAATTATTAAAAATATGGATAATTTGTCTAAAATCATAATAAATTATTTGAAAAGAGTTGGAATGTAAATTTCCATGTTTATAGAGATAAAAATATATTTTTATCAAGATGAACTAGTTTATAACTAGAATAATAATCCAATGTTTTTAAATAAATAAAATGGATTGAGAAATGGTTTTAATTTAACGCTTATACCGTTGTGAAATATACTGTTGTATATTTTCTGTGTTGTGATTATGTGCTATATTCTATTTAAACCCGCTAAGCTAATAACTACCGTCGTTTTGAGCGTTCTGTGTCGGTTTAATTACCGACCTGGAGTGGTCAAAAAGGCGAGTTGTTACATTTAATAAAACCAGAATTTCCAATATATGAATTGGAATGGATTTGAATCGAAGTTATCTTCTGAATATTTCGATATTGGATTCCGTGATTATACGGATATTGTGGAGGAATTTGAAAGATATATATATATATCGTTATCCCAATACGATATTTGTTGGTTTCAGAATTTGATATTGGATATAAGCCAATATATTTTCTATTCAGAGCCTTATATTAATATCAAATTGGATTCTGGGTTTATCATGAATGGTGTCTTCATTAACACCGTTCTTGAATACAGTTGAGAAAAGAATAAATCTTTCATTAAGATTTAATGGAAATTTTCCAAAGTAAAGTTTTCCAATTTAATATATTGGAATTGAATGGAATTCGATCTAATAATAATCGAAGTGAGCTTCTGTGGAGGAAGACTGTTAATATATATGGAATTTAAAAGACTTTGTCGTTATTCCATTTATATTATTAGTCAGATACAGAAATTGATATCGATTATATATTGATCTGTTTTCCGTGAAGATTCCATAATTAATGGAATAAGATTTTGGGTTTGTCGTGAATGGTATCTTTAATAATACTGTTCTTAAACCCAATGGAGTTAAGAAAATTAGAAACTAACTGGAGATTAGCTAAGTTGAATGGTTTCCTGGGTATTGATCTGATGTTGGTTTCGGCCTTCGGGGTTAATACTTAGGGAATTGTTCTCTTACTAATTTACGGCTAGAGACTGATGGAATGTGATAACTAAAATTATTAATTCAAGAAAATGATCGAGAATGGAGTACCACCAGTTTAACTCCAGGCGATAGTTAAATCTTTAATTAGATTTGAACATGAAATGGTAATTAATTTTATCGATAACACCGTGGTGTTAGATATGGAGTATTACCAGTTTTGCTCTATGGGATGAATAGGTTGGGATTGGGAAACATAACAAATGATTACTCTGGTAAGGTTCGCTAATCCCGACTAGTTTGGAAAACCTTAACATGGTTTAAAATAGTGAAAAGAATATTTGAATAAAAGGATATTCTGAATTGGAATGAGACGTATGTTGTGTTTGTGTAGCACTTGTTTATTATATATGTGGGTTATTCGGAAAGGCCCGGTTTATACCCATTCTGAATAACTGATACGACGATATGTCGAAGATGAAGACGGTGGTTGAAGACCGGAAGTCTTCAGGTCATTTGGATGATTACTGATATCTTGAATGGACCGTACACCCAAGACGATGGAAAAAGTGGTGATCGTCCAAACGTGCTTGGAGATCGATCGGATATGCGAGGTACAAGGTGCCTCCGGTTTCGTTCAATCCCAGAATGAACTTGTAAATGGACTTTATGTCTGACATTGGATTTCATTCTGTGTTATTGATGGACATCGGTTACATAGCGTGAATTGCCTGTGTGGTATGCTGAGATGCAAATGATCAAGGCTTTTGTTGAAAAGCAGAGTCTTGTGGTTGATGATCAAAGCACGGCCTTTGTGGCATCGCTTTGTGTAGCGTTAATTCGCGAGCCTCACACACCGGTGTGAAACAAAAACGGGAGAGGACATCAGGAAGGACATGCGTTTCTTTCTAGCTTGGAGCGGTGTCAGTGGTTTACAATCCCTGAGAAGTTTGACTCATGTGGTTGTCGGAATGCGAGGCACCTCGGTTATATCGGTCAATCCGGGATCGATGGTATGGTCGGTATATGACTAATTTACGCCCCATAGGGCAGGGAAACGCATGTTCAGCGTTTAAGTTTAATCCACTCCGTGTGGACCGGCCCTAACGATCTAAGGCTTGCCTGCGCGCTTGCCTGAGACATGGTAGGCTAGATTGTATCGAAGCGGTGAGGACTATCTTTTGCCTCGGTTCATAGATGGAAACCCAACTTCCGAATACGACATCGTGCGGTTTTGATTGTGGAGCCTAGTATGGTGACATGATATATGGTACCCATGTCGTCTATGATTGATACATTTATATTTGAAGTTGTTTCCTTCACTTATAGTAATAATAAAAGATGAAATTTCGTGTATCAAGCATTATTAGGCTATTATAGGGTAAAACCCTATCCTCCGGCTTGCGTTGCATTGTGTGATGGGACCTGGGTCTTATAATAGCTTCATTATTCTTTATTTAGCATTGTGCTGTTTGTTTTATGCACTGGTATTCTTGGGAGGAAACTCATTCCGTGTTATACTGCGTGGTCCCTTGATTTACCTGACTTTAAAATAAAGGTTAATAACTGTTTTTGTTCTCACACCGGTCACATGACTGACCTGGAGTTTATTGTTTTAACCTAAACTCTGGGTGCCCTTATTTTCCACACTAGCAGCTAGTAGTTGGGTTTTGCAGATATTATATTCACAGGATCCTAGTTTATAGCTGAAGGGATATTCAGAAAGCTCTGTATCCATGTATTTCTTTCAGTTATGTTTTGTATTAATTTTCCGCTGTAGTAATGTATTTAAATCTCTGATCACTATCAAATGTGTAATATTTATTCATACTCTGTATATTCTTGTATTCTGATGGAATTGTTGTAATAAGAAATGAAATGTTCTTCTGTTTGTCTTCTGATTTGTCTTATCCTCAAAGCAATCCGGGCTTTCCCTTACGGGGAAGTTCGGGTCGTTATCTTTCATATGCGATAAAAAGAATAGAAATAAATGTTACATTTTTATTGTCATTTTAGGGACAATAAAAAGAATAGAATTAAAAGTTAAATTTTTATTGAAATTTCATATGCAATAAAAAGAGTAGAAATAAATGTTACAATTTTATTGTCATTTTAGAGCCAATAAAAAGAATAGAAATAAATGTTACATTTTTATTGTCATTTTAGAGACAATAAAAAGAATAGAATTTAAAGTTACATTTTTATTGTCATTCTAGATGCAATAAAAATAGTAGATTTAAAAATAACATTTTTATTGACATTTTAGTTGTAATAAAAAAAGTAGAATTAAAAATCATGTTTTATTGTCATTTGGTTTCAATAAAAAGAGTGAAAATTAAAAAAATACATTTTCAATGTAATTTAGTTTCCATTGAAAAGAATTAGACATTAAAATATGATTTGTTTCAAATTGTCACTTTTATCATGTTAGTAGCATTTAGAAAATCATATATAAAATTTCTAATATGAATATGGACTGTACTTGGCTTGCATGTGATTGATTGAAAGTAGTTGAAATCGCCAAACGATTTATATTTATATATATAAATATAAATTAAAATTAAACGAATCACGCGCGGTAGTTCGCGTTTTGAAATCGTAACTTTAAACGATTATATTGAAAAAACCAGCCGTCGAATTTTCCCAAAACTGGAACCTTTAGGACCGCTTTGGGATGATCTTTCCAACGATATAAATTTTGTTAAAATCCAACGGTTAGATTTCAAGATATGTGTAAATCAAATTTTGGTAAAAACAGCGCCAAGGCCGCATAACGACCTGAAGCGTCGTTAAATTAATTTGAGCTATTTTTATATAAATAAAAATAATGATAAATCATTATAAATAAATATTAACGACATGAAATGGTTTAAATTATAATTATTTGACAATTATTTGAAAAGAGCGAGTTTAAACTCATTTCAAATAATTTTACGACGATTAAAGTCGAAGATGAAGATGGTGATTGATGACCGGCGATCTTCACATTGAATGGATGACTACTGATGCCCTGGACTGATTTGCTCCTTGAAAAGGGTTAAAGTGGTAGTTGTCCGGACGTACTTGTTGATTGTCCGGATATGCGAGGACCTCTCAGGAGTCTCCGGTTTCGTTCAGACCCAGAACGGACTTGTAAATAGATGTGTGTCTGACGTTGAATTTCATTCCATGTAAATTAAAATTGATTTTTATTAATATATATCTGTTGGTGGCAGAGAATTTATTCTCTTGCTTAACACCCTGGTATATGTAGATAGTGATTGATCGCATGGCGTGAATTGTCAATGTGACACGCCAAGATGCAAATGATCAAGGCTTTTTTTGAAAACCAGGGCCTTGTGGTTGATGATCAAAGCATAGCCTGTTTAGGTGTAACTTTGTGTATGGCATTACTTCGCGAGCCTCACACCCCGGTAGAGTCTAAAACGGGACAAAGGAACACATGGAGTGCGCACGTTTCTTTCTAGCTAGAAGTGGTGTCAGCGACTTACCAGCCCTGACATTTTTACTTATGTGGATGATGGATTATGAGGTACCTCGGATTTATAGGTTGTTAGTGGCCATATTATAGGTCCAAAAGGACCCGGAAGCGTGTGTTCAGGAATTGCCAATCCACTAAAGTATTTGTGGACCGGCCTTGCAGGATCGAAAGGTTCGCCAACGTCCGAATATTTAGGCATTTGCTAGAGTGTCTCGAATCAGTAAGGAGACCGCCCCTAGCCTTGACTCATGATGGAAACCGGATTTCCAATATGACATTACGGTTTTGATTGTAAACCTATATATGGCGACATAGTATATGGAAGCTATGTCGTCTAGGATTGATACATTTACTTTGAAGTATTTTAATACTGATTAGACACTAATAATAATATAAAATATTATTTTATACGTATCAAGCATGTTTGATCATTATAAGGTAAAACTCTATCCTCCGGTTTGCATTGCATTGTGTAATGGGACTTGAGTCTTATAATGATTTCATTTTTTGAAAAATCACTGCGTTATTTTGTATAAAATCTATTTAATTATGCACTGGCAATCCAATGGAGTAAACCCGTTCCGCGTTAGCAGCATGGTCATGTGATTTGCCCTATTGTTGGATAAGAAAGATTTCTCATACCAGTCCCATGACTGACTCGTAGTTTGTTTCACTACCAAACTCGGGTGCCCATATTTCCGACACGGGCAGTCGAGTAGCTTGTTTTGCATATATTTATCTCTTAAGCAGGATTCTGGATTGATGCTGAAAGCTATTTCCACATCATTTATAGTCTTCCACTGTAATGTATTGAATATATTGTAAATTTAGTCTTCTGCTGTATTTATTCCGTACTCTGATGTAACATTATTATAGTGTTTATAAAAGTCTGCTGTTATTTGTTCTAATGTGTTGTATGCCCAGAGTTAGTGCGTTCGAGAATTTCCAACTTTCGGATCAGACCTGTGTGGTTTATGGTCGATTCAAAGGGTAGGGATTTTTGGGTCATTACATCTGGTATCAGAGCTCTACTTAGCTCAAATCTTTGGGGTACAACTCATTAGAATTGAACAAAAGACTCATCATAGGTTGGATTAGTAATATCCAGTAGGAATACTCGTTAGAGATAGGATCAGCTGTATCCTAGAATGGGAAAACTAATTAGAGATGGGGTTAGTAATGCCCTAGAATGTGTTTAGAGTGATAAGTTTATAATTAGCGTATTTGTGATTATATATATTCCGATTTTAGAAAATATGATTTTTGAATATATAAAAGTTATATATATTTGATAAGTTAATCACCTAATAAAATTATTAAAACTAGTAACAACTATAAAAAAAATAAAAATGAAAATAGAATTGTTAGTTAAACAACTTTTAGCTTCGTTCCTTTTTGAGGACGAAAAAAATTTAAGTGGGGGAGATTGCAACAACCCGGAATTTTGGAATCAATTTAAAAAATTTATTTTAGAAATTTTAATGAATTTATAATATTTAAAATAATTTATTTTAAATTATAGCGACTAAAAATTTATTTTAATCAAAGTTAAAACGGATAAATTTAATTTAATTATAAAAGGAGTTAGAAATAGCGCGGCAGTTTGAAAATTTGATTTCAAACTTTAACTGAATATACAGAATTCATTTTAAGTCAGAATTAGACGAAACCAGAAATATTTAAATCTGTTTAATAATATCCTTCCAACGAATCTGAAAAATTGAAATTTCATAGCGGGAATTAAAAGTTATATCCAGTTTAAAATTTAGAAAAGTCACTATAGAATTTTTTATATATATTTTAATATAACATATAGCCCTTAGAAATAGTCATTTTACAAATGACCTCCGTTCTCGACGAAACCACTTTTGTTGGAACCGGAATGTCAAATTATTTCTAGGTTTCAATTTTCATAATTTTTCGAATTAAGATGTGAGTGTGGCAAAAGAAAACGTGTTTTGTCCATTTCAGTCAAATTTAATCGACTTGAAAAAGCCATTTTTTAAACGGCCTCGAAATTCGATGAAATTAATTTTGTTAGGACCGTATCGTCAAAACAAAGCTAAATATATTTTTTCTATAATTTTTAGAGTCTGTATGTGGCCCCGGTAAATTTAAATGTAAGATCGACATAAATAAATAAATGATTAAAATATTAAATCAAAGAAAACAGGTTAAAGAAGTTCGTTTGGGCTGACGAGACCTAGCCCATTGCGTCTGGAACGGGGGCAATAGGGTAGGGAAAACTTTTGCTGGGCTGAGATTGGAACTATTAAGGATAAACGGGCTAAAATCACTAATTAAGATAATTAATATTATAATATTATAAATATCTCTAAACCAAAACCCTAATATCTGAATCCATCATATACAGCCGCCGCCCCATTTCTGAATGGCCAATATTGTTCAATTCATTCTTCCCCAATAACTTCCAATTCACTCAACAGAATTCAACAATCCTTTGGAAGATTTCATAGAGTTCTTCTCCCTCTTCAAACCCATACCTGAATTGCAATTTTTAGTGGAGTATTGGGCGAGTTCCAGACCCCCCAAATCACCTTGTTGCGACCGCCGCCCAAGCCCCCTGCCATGATCGCACTGACCGCCGTGCGGTCCACCAGGCGCGCCATCCCTTCCTCTCCGGCGTGCCACCTTCTGATCTGCCCCAAGCCCCACGATTTTGAAGAAAAAGTCAACCCTAGAATTGAACACGACTGAAACAACGTCGGCCTTGATTATAAGAGGAAGAAGAAAGGTTAAATTATTTAAATTAATTTATTTTAAATATTATCGATCTTAATTAAATCATAACTAATTCATACGACCTTGAAATTGAACGATTTCAGATCCTATACGATCGTGAAACCGAGATCTACGCTACTGTCCAGACTAGATCCAATTATGAGCAGTTCAAATTTTGGCCAAATTTGCAGATCTGAACAATTCAGATTTAAATGACTGTGAGATTTCTGATTTAAATAATTAATTTCAATTTAATTATTTTCCTTGCTATTTGAATCGTTGTATGTATGTTAATGGTTTAGATCTGCGATGTTTGTGATTTAGAATTTATTGATTGATCCTTGTGGTACATTATGATGTTCATAATTTGCTAGATCTACGATGAAATTTCATTTTTATTGAATCTCTAGTTGCGATTAAATACAGATCTAAAATAAAATCATATTTTATTTTAGATCCATCCATTAATATTGATGTGATTTATATATAAAAATATAGTTTTTATTGAATACATAAACTAGGGATTGAGAGTTAGAATAAAGATTTCATCTTTATTTTGACACGTGAAGATTGGAATTAACTTAATAATAAAACTCTCATTTTTATTGTTACATGAAATACAGTTCTTGTAAATGAATTGGAGTTGAAATAAAAGACTGTAATTTTATTTTCAATTAATTAATAGATAAAAAGAACACATTTTATTGTCATTTTCTTTTTAGATTAAAAGAACACATTTTGTTGTCTTTTTCTTTTTAGATAAAAAGAACATATTTTGTTGTCATTTTCTTTTTAGATAAAAAGAACACATTTTGTTGCCATTTTATTTTTAGATAAAAAGGACATATTCTGTTGTCATTTTCTTTTTAGATAAAAAGAACATATTTTTAGCGTCAAAGCTATCCAAATAAAAAGAACATATTTTTAGCATCAAAGTTGTTCAAATAAAAATATTAGAATTAAAAGTGACATTTTTATTGTCATTTTAGAGACAATAAAAAGAATAGAAATAAATGTTACATTTTTATTGTCATTTTAGAGACAATAAAAAGAGTAGAATTTAAGGTTACATTTTTATTGCCATTTTATATGCAATAAAAAGAATAGAATTTAAAAGTTACATTTTTATTGACATTTCATATGCAATAAAAAGAATAGAAATAAATGTTACATTTTTATTGACATCTTATATGCAATAAAAAGAATAGGATTTAAAAGTTACATTTTTATTGACATTTCATATGCAATAAAAAGAATAGAAATAAATGTTACATTTTAATTGTCATTTTAGAGACAATAAGAAGAATAGAATTAAAAGTTACATTTTTATTGACATTTCATATGCAATAAAAAGAATAGAAATAAATGTTACATTTTAATTGTCATTTTAGAGACAATAAGAAGAATAGAATTAAAAGTTACATTTTTATTGACATTTCATATGCAATAAAAAGGATAGAAATAAATGTTACATTTTTATTGTCATTTTAGAGACAATAAAAAGAATAGAATTAAAAGTTACATTTTTATTGACATTTCATATGCAATAAAAAGAATAGAAATAAATGTTACATTTTTATTGTCATTTTAGAGACAATAAATAAATATAATTTAAAAGTTATATTTTTAATGACATTGCATATGCAATAAAAAGAATAGAAATAAATGTTACATTTTTATTTTCATTTTAGAGACAATAAAAAGAATAGAATTAAAAGTTACATTTTTATTGACATTTCATATGCAATAAGAAGGATAGAAATAAATGTTACATTTTTATTGTCATTTTAGAGAGAATAAAAAGAATAGAATTAAAAGTTACATTTTTATTGACATTTTAGAGACAATAAAAAGAATAGAATTTAAAGTTGCATTTTTATTGTCATTCTAGATGCAATAAAAATAGTAGATTTAAAAATAACATTTTTATTGACATTTTAGTTGTAATAAAAAGAGTATAATTAAAAATCATGTTTTATTGTCATTTGGTTTCAATAAAAAGAGTGAACATTAAAAAAATACATTTTCAATGTAATTTAGTTTCCATTGAAAAAAATTAGACATTAAAATATGATTTGTTTCAAATTGTCACTTTTATCATGTTAGTAGGATTTAGAAAATCATGTATAAAATTTCTAACATGAATATGGACTGTACTTGGCTTGCATGTGATTGATTGAAAGTAGTTGAAACTGCCAAACGATATATATATATATACACATATATATATATATATATATATATATATATATAAATTAAAATTAAACGAATCACGCGCGGTAGTTCGCATTTCGAAATCGTAACTTTAAACGATTATTGTTAGACCCAAAAGTGGTTCTAACACCCAAATTGATTTGAAACAAGATAAAATGAAATAAAAATAAAAATGAACACGCAAGATTTATAGTGGTTCGGCGAACAAATGCCTACGTCCACTTATTTTTCACTATATTCAATAATTCAGTTGCAAATACAATGAAAGATTCACTCACAACTCACTTTTGTTCACTCAATTGACTAAAACAAGAAATAAAAGATGATTTGGATTCTCTGGGAGTAATGGAGTTTGGATGATTGAGGTGATTGAATTCTTTAAGTGCCGAAAAAAGATCCTTCTCTTTGTCTCCAGATGGGGTATTTATAGGTGTGAATTTGCTTGAGACTTGATCCGGGTCGGGCCACGTGTCATCCATCGCACTCTCTTCGGGTTCGGATGAACTATCAGGTTGACAACGCATCAAAGGGAAGGACGTTAGGGGTAGGAATTAGTCATAGCCGGTCCGGTTCTCCAGGCGATTTTACAGGAGATTAACATGGATCATGGGTGCGGGTCGGAGATATGCAGGTAAGCGGTTCGGGTCGGGATACCCGATCCGAACCGGATTGGTTTGGGTGTCTCTCCTTCTCTAACCTATTCCGCTCCGCTCCAGTGCTGTGGCAAGCAGATGGCTTTCCGATCCATTCGAGATTTAGTTGCCTTCCGATTCGATTGGATATGCCTTACCAATCTATCCAGTAAGAGATCACCGATCCGAACAAAGAACTCTATCCGATCCGAACCAATATGCTGCTTTAACCCGATCCGAACAGAGGACCCTATCCGATCCGAACAACTGCAGCTATCCATCTGAATTGTAGTGTTTTCCTTCAATCCGAACCGAAGCCTTATAATTAAAAATACCCTTCAATGTTTGGTTTCTCGATTTTGTGTTGCCTAGTTCACAAAGTAGGCTAACATTTTGCCCCCTCAAAGGATGCTTCTGTTGTATACGAAGCGTGCTTTGATGTCGTTCGAGATGCTAGTCCTTGAATCGGAACGGTCAGGAGGAATGCACAGATTTCTATTCGGTTCGGTGTCTGACTCGAGCACATTTTCTTCATTTCTGAACAAGTTTGGGAATTTTTCTCGACACATAGTGCTTCTCTCGGGTATGCGCTTCTTCTATCTCTCGTTTGAACTCAATTTGAGTCGGATGCTAAATTAATGTGTGAAATTTGCTCGGTTCGGATTCCGATCCGAAGCGCTTTCGTGGGTTTGGTTCTTGGACGTTGGGCCTTCAGACAGAGTTGTGCTATTGGGCCTTCACTCCGGTCCGAGCGGGTGAGAAAGAATAGGAATACGAGGAGTCAACATCACCCCTTATATAAATCCGCCACTATCTTCCTTCCTTCCTTCTTCTTTTCTGCTGCCGCTCCCAACCCTAGTATTGAAAACGTCAGAAACTCGAATATTCTGAAACTATTCCTCGTAGATTTCTCAAATCGAACATATAGGTAGCTTTTTAATCTCGAGTAACTTCGTTGTAACTGTACTTGATTTCAATTCGTGGTTGACTGGGATGGTTTAGCCACGGGGTTTTACTTGAACTCCACGTCGTTACTGGTGGATCCGCCATCACTTCGAGGCGTTGCGAGGCTGGAGAGGGCAAATATTTGTCCTTAACGGTAGCTTTGGCGATAGAACAGATTTGTTTGCGAGTAGGGGGGAAAGAGGAAGAAGATGAGGAGCGTGATGACAAATTGGAGTTGGTTCGGGTAGAAGATGGAGGAGCAAAAAGGAAGGAGAAGGAAAGGGGATCGGTTCGGGTTTCATACTTTAGAAAGACGGGAAGGAAAGAAAATGTCGGTTCGGGTCGGAGAAGTGAATGGGATAAGAGGTTGAAATAAATGGACCGGTTAAGTGGTGCTGGTTCGGTTCGGATCAGGTCACCCGATCCGATCAGATCAGTCCTGCTTCCGAACCCATTGTTTCCCTTGTCTTGAACTGACCTTGCTTTAATGAAGCACCCGAACCGACTGTTATCTGTATTTGTATTGAGCCAGTCATCATATGCATATCCGAACCGAACCGAACGTATCAAACTTGGCACGTAAAGACTGCCCAACTAATTCAACTAACACTTACTCTAGATGAATATGCTTCGCGGACAGTTAGGATAGTGCCTTGTGAACATAAACGAGAATTAAGAACAACTCTGACTATCACCTTCTCTTTAAAGCTTCGTCTTACATTGCTGTACTTTTATTTTGCATTTCTCACATTTGCTGCACACACTTTAGTTCACACACATACACAAAAAGGGGGACACGGGATAATTTACTCTAATCCGTGCTATTGCTTCTTCAATAGTTCCATGACAATGAGGCCCAGACGCTCTTCCCGTCTAGCTGAGAGGAAAGAAGCTCCGGAAACTTCCAACAAAACCACTCTTGAGGATATATGTTCTTTGTCTGACCCAGAATGGAACAGTGAGGGTCCGGATTACGGAATTGGTCATCGGGAAAGCGACGAAATGTCTTCAGAAAACGAAGTTTCCCTAGGCTTTGAGGAGGAAGGAGGGATTGGTGACAATCGAGCACCCGATGAATTTGACTCAGCCATTATATTGGAGTCACCTCCAGATTCCGTAGAATCGACAATCGACAACAACCGACTTGTTCGAATTTGCTTGAAGTATGGAATAATGAAAAGGGACACCCTAGTGCCCTCACGCTCTGACCGTCCCCACAACCCTCCGGAAGGATATATGACGGTCACTCGACTGATGTGCATGGTCGGCGCCATTCCTCCATTCTCGCCTTTCATCGTTGATTTCTTAAGACAAATGCGGATTGCCCCCATGCAGTTGCATCCCAATTCATATGCCTCTCTGCATACCTTATTCATAGCATATCGTGAAATTCTAGGCGTAGAGCTCACATTCGATGATGTTCATTTCTTCTATAATTTCAAACATCGGACTAGAGAAACTCCATCTTTCTGTTACTTTGAATCAGTCCCAAAAAGGAAGATAATCTCTACGCCATTTAGCAGTAAAGCTGGAGATTCCAGACTAGAGTGGTTCTATATAAAGCAACAGTCTGGATGCGCCAGGAGATGGACAAAATCAAGTAAAGCATTGATTTTCTGAACCCGGACTCTATACACTTGAATAATCACCCTGACCTGTTTTCCTTTTTTGTTTGCAGTCGACAATCCCAAACAGATATCAGACCAGGTGTTCTTTGATCGGATGCACCGCCTTCTTAATGGCGATCAAAAATTCCTGACTATCGACGAGGTCCTTAAAGATGAATACCTTCATTTTCACGGGCTGCTATCCGTTTTCCGTAGCATCGGTCATGGGACGGTCCCTTATGCATACATTCCTCCAGTGGAAACAGTTCCAGAGATAGGAGAAGGCTCGGGAATTCCTGCAGCTCCTCTTCAAACTTCACCTTCTCCCTCTTCCACACAAGATGACGAACTGGCCAATCTGGCCGAAAAACATCGTGAAGGGTATATTGCCCCCGAGGAAACTACTTCTCCAGACAAGTCAAAGTCTTCCCAAGAGTCGCCACTTCGCGCTTCCGAAGGGGATGTTCCTAGCACTGACGAGCACATATTTCAGGGTTTGGGGGATCTCCCCTTACCTGAGACTATATATACTTCAGAAGATTTCAGGAAGGACCCTTTAGTCTTCACCTCTTCTGAAGAAACCACTCCCGCCAAGGCCAAAGAGCCTGCCCGCACCAGTCTAGCTTCAGACTCGGGTTGGTTGGGGGGACACACACCACTTAGGATGCACTTTACACCACAGCATTAGCATTCATTGCACTTCTTTCTCCATGAATCCGTTGATTCTAAACTTCATTTATTTTATCGTGCAGGTACAATGTCTCGGTCCTATTATGATATAAGAAAGCTTCGTCGTAGCATGTCCAATCCTCCTCAGGATGCCGAGTATGATCGCCGGGATGACCGCGGTAGGGAGGAAAGAAGACCTTATGATTCCTATCGATCTCGGCCCTCACGCTCCCGCTCACCGGTTCGACCAGAACAAGAGAAATACAAGAGCTATCAAGGTCGTAGGGAGGAGGATAGACCACCATCTAGGGATTCCACTTCCTCCCATGAAAAGCGGAGTAGAGAGAAAACTCCTCCAAAGGAAACTGGGTCTCGAAGTAAGCAAAAAGTCCCTGCTACTAAACGACCTAGGACAGACAAGGGTTCTACAGAATCTTCTTCAGGAAGGGACACCGAACTAACAATCCTCGCTCCTCCTCCACCAGATGCGGGAACCGCAGTAAAGCTGGCATATTTAAAGGAGCAATTTCCCGAGCACTACTTCGAGACTCTGACCTTTCTACCTACCCTTGAACCTATTTCTTCTAATTGGGCAGATGAGGCCAAAGCAAAAATTGATTTGGTAGAAAAACAATATTCCGAGATGTTCAAGTATTCTCGCAATCTTTCTAGAATCATCCGCACTCTAATGACAAATGCTAACTCAATGCAAAAGACCGCGGAGGAGGATGCTAAGGCCTTAAAAACCTTAGGAAAGGACCTAGAAGACACTCAAGCCCAACTAGATGTCGCTCAAAAGAACGCTTCTAATTTCAAACAACAGTTTGAGGACATGCAAAAGCGTTATCATGACTTACTTGAGTCCCACACTCAGGAGCGTTCTGAGTTGAAGAAGCAAGCTGACGAGGCCAAATCAGAGGCTGCTAAGACACGCCTTGCTTATGCTGAGCTTGAGCAGAAAAACGCCGAGTTAGCGAAAAGGAGTGCTGAGTTAGAAAAGAAGAAAGCTGACTTGGCTTCAAAATTGTTGGAGGCGGAAAACAGGGCTGCTCTGGCTGAGGGCAATGTGGAATGCGCTATTATATCTGCGGAGGAAACCCGCAAACAACTATCAGAGGCGGAGGCTGATATTCAGGGCTTCGGCGAGCTAATGATTGAATTCTTCGCGCACATTATTCGTCGTCGAAACATTTCTTGGATCGAGGACTATCCATCCACTCTGGTTCAAGTGTGGAATCAAATCGTTGAGTGGGAAAAAGAAGAACTTAAGGTCGATTCCCTCGATGAAGATAAGCTGATGGAGAAATACTTGAGAGACGACGAACCAGAGCGCCTAGCTGAAGGGCGCCGTCTAATTGCTGAGGCCATGGAAGAAGAGAGGCGGAAGTCTAAACAGAAAACCATTCCTGAAGCTGGCTCCTCTTCTTCTGCTCCTGTAACTCCCGAAGTAGAAGGGTATGATCCCGAAAACCCGGGAATTCCCCGAACAACTTTGCTATCTCCCATTCCTGAAATAACTCCAGAGGTAGTAGTCACCCCCGCTGAAAAGTCTTCAGAAGGTATCCCTATCTTTTCTCCTCAATTTGCCAAGGCTACTACTACCTTTGGCTACATGATTGAACGTTCGATGAGAAATCTTTTGCTTTCGCCCGAGTTGATAACCAATGTTTCTCATTCTGTAGGCGTTGAATCATCCGCAAAGACAGATGTAGCTCAAGGAGCTGTTGCTGGGACGAAGCCCGCTGATAGGGTCAAAGAAGGGGAAGACAAGGCTGCTTCCACAGACCTGGGGGAAAGAAATGAGCCAACTAAAGTCACCACTCCCCATGATGAAGAAATGATCGCAGCTTTAAAAGACGACGGAGGAGATGAGGGGCATGATGAGGAACCGGAGGTTGCAATAACTGGGGAGTCGAAAAGCGCCGATGATGTTACCTTGGCGGCCATGAAGGCCGATCAAGACAAGCGCTTGCAATTAAAGGCCGAAGAACTAGACCCTGAGGTCCTCAAGCCCCTCGCAGTTGTGGATGCAGGTTCAAGGTTAGTTGTTAAGCTCTCAACTAGATCTATTACCGAAGAACTTGCTAAAAAATCTTCTCTTGATTCCAGTGCCCCGCCCTCCGGGAAGAAGTCTGCTGGCTCCAGTACTACATCTTCAGGGAAAAAGAAATCAAAACGAATTTTGGCTGAAGCCGAGAAGGAAGCAAAGGATGTGGAAAAAGCTGCCAAGAAATCGAAGGCTCATCCCAAACCCAAATAGTGGGTTCCCCTGTGTCTTTTTAGCATCTTTGTAAACCAATAAGTGCTGCTACAACAGCAGCTTCCGCACTTTCTTTTTTAGTTATTTCCCTGTACAAATTCATTCATTTGTAAATAAAAATAATTCACTTTTTGCAATGTTTATTTGTTAATAGTTCCGCACTTATGTAAAAATGCATGTCTATAGTTATGAAACGAAGTTGTGGAGGGGGGAAATATGTGTATGCATATGTGTCCCCAGTCAATCTCAATAAGTTATTCAATGCTTAACCATGCAATCTGAATGCTCCCAATTCTCTAACGGGATGGCATTTCCTGTGTCGTCAATACCTGTTGTTTTTTCTGGCATTTTTTTTTTATACTCTCTCTCATTCTCTTGAGAGTTAGAGTTCGAGCTTAGTCATCTATTCATTCCCCGGTCTCTCAACGGGAAAAGATTTCTTTCTCGGCGCTCAGTCGGAGACGCCTTTATACTCTCTTTCTCTCTGGAAAGTTAGAGTTCGGAGTTGAATCTCTTTCTCAGCGCTCAGTCGGAGACGCTTTTATACTCTCTCTCTTTCTCTGGAGAGTTAGAGTTCGGAGTTGAATCTCTTTCTCAGCGCTCAGTCGGAGACGCTTTTATACTCTCTCTCTTTCTCTGGAGAGTTAGAGTTAAGAATAGAATTTCTTTTTCAGCGCTCAGTCTGAGACGCTTTTATACTCTCTCTCTTTCTCTGGAGAGTTAGAGTTAGAATGTCGTTTTCTCATTCTTTTACGTCTTATTGCACAAATAATCATTGTGCTTCTTTTTATGTCCAGACTGTTTTCAACCTTTTTTAGGCTCTTAGTTATCCTGTATTTTATAATCACAACAGAACAACTAATGAATGTAAATGCATAAAAGTAAATAACACACAATATTTTTATAGTGGTTCAGCTAAGTCGTAGCCTACGTCCACTTTATAGTGCTTTATTCATATCATCAGATTTTCCCAAGGCCAGGCATGTCTTGTTACAGAATTCACAGTAAAAACGACAAAAAGTATAGCATTTCTAATCCAAATATCGCATTAAGTGATGGGCATTCCATGCTCGAGGAACTTCTTCGCCATCTACGGTCGTTAACTTGAAGGTTCCTTTTTCAAGTTTCCGTTGGATGACAAAGGGTCCTTCCCATTTTGGGCCGAGGTGAGGAAGGGATGGAAAAACTCTCTTTAGCACCAAATCTCCTGGTTCAAAAGTTCTGAGGCGAACTTTTTTGTCATAATAGCGCGCCATCTGACGCCGATGTCTTGCTGCACGCAAGTCTGCTTCGTCCCTTTTCTCTTCGACTTCATCAAGAGACTCAAGTAAAAGTGCCCGATTCGTCATCGGGTCATAATACGTCACCCTGTGAGAAGGAACTTCCAGTTCAACTGGAATTACTGCTTCTGAGCCAAAGGAGAGAGAGAAAGGGGTATGACCGGTAGCCGTTTTAAATGTTGTTCGATATGCCCACAAAGCTAGAGGCAATTCGTCAACCCATCTTGCCTTTGCACGCTCCAACCGTTTCTTGAGGATGGATTTTATAACTTTGTTTACTGCCTCTACTTGCCCATTCGATTGTGGATAGGCAACCGCAGTATATCGTTTGTCTATCTTATATTTCTGGCAAAAATTTCTGAATTCAGAGCTATCAAATTGGGTCCCGTTGTCAGTAACAATCGTCCTTGGGATCCCGAATCGGCATATAATATTTCTGACCACAAAACTTATCACCTTTCTTGTGGTGATCTTAGTCAAGGGCTCAGCTTCCACCCACTTTGTGAAATAATCCACGGCTACTATTGCATACTTAGCTCCTCCTTTAGCGATCGGTAAAACTCCAATGATATCAATTCCCCATGTGGCAAATGGCCAAGGACTCACCATCGATTTAAGCTGGGTTGACGGTGCCCTGGGGATTTTGGCGAATCTCTGGCACTTATCGCAGCGTCGTGAATAATCAGCTGCATCTTTGTTGATCGTAGGCCAGAAGTATCCGTACCGTAATATTTTCTTTGCTAAAGTTTGACCTCCTGTATGATCTCCACACTCACCTTCGTGCACTTCTCTTAGTACACGCTTGACGTCGTCGTGTGCGATACATCGTAACAGGGGCATAGAAAATCCTTGTCTATAGAGAGTATCGTCTTGCATAACATATCTGGTTGCTTTGCGAACTACAGCATTTTTCTCACTCTTCTTCGATGGGAGTGTCCCATTCTTAAGGAAATTCTTAATTGGAGTCATCCATGACTCCTTCTCTGGTTCCGCTTCAAGAGCGAATTCAATTTCCATTGACTCAAAGCTTGGTGACTCCAACGTTTCAATTGGAATTACCTCGGCCCCTTCTGGATTGTCAGAGCTAGCCAGTTTTGCCAGTCTATCCGCTTTCTGGTTTTCAACTCTGGGAATATGCGTTATGTTGTACCGCTCTAAGCTATTCAATAGCTCTTTCACTTTCTTGAGGTAGGCGATAAGTCGAGGTCCTCGAGCCGCGAATTCCTCTCGCACTTGACAAACAACAATCTTAGAGTCGCAAAATATGTCCATCATTCTTACTCCGAGGTCTTTAGCAAGTTTCAGCCCGGCAATCAGGGCTTCATACTCAGAGTCATTGTTAGTTGCCGAAAATTCTAATCGCAGGGCATAATATAACGACCGTCCCTCGGGAGTGACTAAGACAATTCCAGCTCCGGACCTTCGGTCATTTTTAGCTCCATCTGTATATAATTTCCACGGATTCATCTCTAGCTTATCCTCGGGTTTGACCACTTGGTCATTGATTATTTCTTCCTCTGGAATGGTGAACTCCGCAATAAAGTCTGCTAGAGCTTGCCCCCTGATTGACTTTCGTGGTTGAAAATTCAAATCAAACTGGCTTAGTTCTATGTTCCATTTAATCAACCTTCCCGATGCTTCGGGTCTCTGCAACACCTGTCTTAACGGCTGATCGGTGTATATGGTTATTGGATGGGCTTGGAAGTAGTGACGAAGTTTTCGGGATGCAATCAGGAGGCTGTAAGCAAGCTTCTCAATCTTTGGGTAGTTGCGCTCTACCGCTGCTAATTTCTTACTCACATAGTATACTGGCCTTTGTACTTTGTCTTCTTCTCGAACCAAGGCTGTGCTGACAGCGTGAGCTGAGACTGCTAGATAAACAAATAATTCTTCGTGATCTACGGGCTTTGATAAGATTGGCGGTTTCTCTAACAGTTCTAGCAGATTTTGAAAGGCCTCAACACAATCGGGAGTCCATTGGAAGTTCTTCTTTCCCCTTTTTATCAAATCAAAAAACGGAACACACTTATCTGTGGCTTTGGAGATGAATCTACCCAACGCCGCTACCTTCCCTGCCAGACTTTGGACGTCTTTAATTCTCCTTGGTTCTTCGATGTTTCTAATCGCTGCTATCTGGCTAGGGTTGATCTCAATTCCTCGGGAACTCACAATGAAGCCAAGGAACTTTCCCGACGCCACTCCAAATGAACATTTTAAAGGATTCAATTTCATACGGTACTTTCGCAAGATACCAAACATTTCCGCTAAGTCTTGCGTATGACTGAAAGACTGCTTTGACTTGACAAGCATATCATCCACATAAACTTCCATAGTTTTTCCTATTTGATTATAAAACATTCTATTTACCAAGCGCTGATAAGTAGCTCCAGCGTTTTTTAACCCGAATGGCATTACAACATAACAATATAGCCCCAAATTCGTAATGTAACTCGTATGCTCTTGGTCTGGTACATGCATAGGAATTTGGTTGTATCCAGAGTATGCGTCCATGAAAGAAAGAAGTTCATGACCTGCTGTCGAGTCTACAAGCTGGTCAATCCTGGGAAGTGGGAAACTATCTTTTGGGCAAGCTTTATTTAAATCTGAAAAGTCAATACAAGTCCGCCACTTTTCGTTTGGCTTCTTTACCAAGACGGGATTCGATATCCAGTCGGGATAAGTCGAATCTCGAATAAATCCATTTTGCTTCAATTTCTCTACTTCCTCTTTGAGAGCAGCCGACCTCTCTGGGCCCAGCATGCGTCTCTTTTGCTTCACAGGCGGATGCTTCGGATTTACATTCAATTTGTGACTGATAATAGAAGGTGATATCCCACACATGTCAGCATGGGTCCAGGCGAATACATCTAAGTTTGCCTTCAAGAAGTCCGTCAGTTCTTCTGCACGACGTGGATCCAATTGAGAACCAATCTTCAAAACTTTCGTCGGATCAGCTTTATCAATGGGAATTTCCACTGTCGCTTCATTAGGAGTTGCATTCCTAGCCTCTGGTTCCTCGTCTTTTCTAGGATCCAGGTCTTCAGGCGTTCCTTTGGGCAACTCCCTCGGGTTCAATCTCTCTAATTGCTATGCCGAGTCCCCCTTTGAGGGAGATGAGGCATCCTTACTCTCAGCATTAACTCCTTTCATCAACATCTTCAGTTCGGCCACATAGCAGGCCCGTCCAGAAACCTGATCCCCTCTCATTACTCCAGTCCCGGCCTCGGTTGGGAACTTTAGTAACAAGCACCAAGGGGCGATACAAACTCTAAATTCAGCGAGGGCAGGTCTCCCTAAAAATGCGTTATATGGCGAATCTACGTCCAATACCACGAACTGAAGCATTCGCACTCTTCTACGTTCTCCTTGCCCTAGGGTCACGGGCAACTCTATATATCCCATGGGAGCTGTTGTCGCTCCGTTGAAGCCTCCAATCCATCCTTCACAAGGTTTCAGATCTTCGGGCTCAAGCTTCATCTGATCAAATGACTTCTTGAACAAAATATTAACGGAACTTCCGTTGTCTACTAATACCTTATGGACCAAGGCCGGCCCAATGGTGGTAGTAATAACCAACGGATCATTGGTGGGAGATTGTATCCCCGTGTTGTCTCGGCTGCGAAATACCACGTCGTCGAACATGGTTTTTTGTTGTTTTATGGGGGTGACATCTTCCAAATCGTCACCTTCATTCACATCTAGATGCTTGGCAGCATTCACATATTGGTCCATTGACCTAAAACTTCGGATTGCCGGGTGAGGTCCGCCTACTATGGAGTTGATGACAATCCCTTTACCTTTCTGCTGCGCGGTTGGCTTAGGAGCAGGTAGGATCTGTTTTGGAGCCTGCTCCCCTTGCCCCCTGTCCCTCGGGGCAACCTTGTACTCATCCAACTTTCCTTCACGCAACAGCTTTTCAATTACATCCCTCAAATGCCGACATTCATTGGTCGAATGCCCATGTGTTCCGTGAAACAAGCAAAATTTCCCTGTTGCCATTTCTTTCTCGGTCGAATCACGAGGTGGCGGTCTTTTGTACTGCAACACATTGTACGTATCCAGGTAAATATTTTCCAGGGTGTCATTCAATGGTGTATAGTTCTCGTAGTTCTGGAATCGGGGCCTTTTGTTAGGGTCACTTCCCCTATTTCTGTTTCTTCTGTTACCGTTCGAATTACGGTTGTTGTTGTTTCCCCCATTTCCAGTATTGCTGTTTCCACCCTTGTTTCCTACATTTACTTCAACCTTGCCAGAACTTTCCCCAGACTGCTTCACGGCAATATTACTCTGCACATTCTCCTTTGAAGCTGTCTCAGACTTTCTCTTTCGGTTTGCCCTGGCCTCCTCTCGTCTTAGATAAATATCGGCTTTTTCGTAGAATATCGCCCTTGTGGGGGGTGTTTTCCCAGAAAGGTAGTCTCCAAACTCGGACTCAGGATCGACTCCTTCCTTCAATGCCATCAGAATAGTGGGCTCGTGCGGGTCACTGACCTCCGTTACGGCTTGGTTAAAACGATCTAGATATGCCCTTAAAGACTCTCCTGGTGCCTGTTTGATTCTCGACAATTCAATAACACTCTTGGACTTTCGGGCATGTAGTCGGAACTGGTTCATGAAACGCTCGCTTAGTTCTTTGTAATTAGAAATTGAACGAGGAGGAAGTCGGGTAAACCAGAATAATGCCACATCTTCTAGGTAGATTGGGAACGCTTTGCACTTCACTTCATCAGGGGCCGCAGCGGCATTCATGAGCCACGAATACCGCATCAAATGCTGTCCTGGATCAGTCCTTCCGTTATATTTGTCCATCTGTGGCAAGTTAAAGCGTCGGGGAAACTGGAAGTCGAGGATATCGTCAGTGAACGGGGTATGGCTTCGCTCAATGCCATAGTCTTCATTTGTATAATTCCGGCTCCCGGACATAATTCGGCGAACCATTGCCTGTACATCGGCACTAGTTAGGGGCTGCTCAGGTTCCCTGGCCCTAGTATCCGAGTTCCTTCTGGGCTCTTGCTCAGGAGATGCCCTTCTTCTTCGAGCTGCCTCTGCTCGATTCCGTTCCCTGCGTTCCCGGTCGATCTCGGGAAGAGGGGACTGGAGTCTTTGCCCCCGAGTGGGGTCATCGTTTCCTAATGCTCGTGCGATATCCTCGCGAGATCCCAAAGATCCAAATGTTAGCTGCTCCACATTCTGAGGTCGTTCGAGTGGCCTCCGTTCACGGGGCCTCTCTTCCTCGGAAGATGAAGATTGATCTACTGGTGTGTGACGAACCGGTGATGGAGTCCGTTGCCGACGGAGTTCGCTAATCTCCCGACTCATGAGCCTCATATTTTCCTGCATCATGAGATTAGTGCGCTCATGAACTCTCATAGCTTCCCTTGTGCTCTCAAGCATATCAAGCAAGCGTGAAAAATCTCCTTGAGTGATGGGCGCAGATGGATTGACGTGATCTCCAACCCTGGCAGCTGGAATTGGAGCATTCGTAGGGACTCGAGTAGAGGTTCCAGCTTCACCAAGCATCGGGTCGGATCGGAGGTAGGAAGTCGGATCGGATCGGAGCTGGGGTGCCTGGTCGGGTCGGAGCGCAGCAGGCAGTTCGGGTCGGTTCAGATTGTGGGAATGCACTGCTTCTGAGTCTCCTACCCGGATCGGATCGGAGCTCTCCCCCTGCTGGCGGCTCGGATTTCCTGCATTGATTCTTCCTGCTGCTGAACTCTGCCCCCGAGACCTTGTTACAACAGCATTTTGCTGATCTTCGCCAGCTCCATTTCCTCGAAAAGACTGAACTTCCTTGCCTTTTCCTTTGGCCATGAGTTTTTGACAATTACTTCAACGAATGTAAGAAAGCGGAGAAACTTAAGGATTCACTTCTTTGAACTCAACGGTCCAAAAAGTAGAAAGAGATCCCGGAAAATAAAGAATTTAGATGAGGGTTCTCAGTGGAAGCACCAAAATGTTAGACCCAAAAGTGGTTCTAACACCCAAATTGATTTGAAACAAGATAAAATGAAATAAAAATAAAAATGAACACGCAAGATTTATAGTGGTTCGGCGAACAAATGCCTACGTCCACTTATTTTTCACTATATTCAATAATTCAGTTGCAAATACAATGAAAGATTCACTCACAACTCACTTTTGTTCACTCAATTGACTAAAACAAGAAATAAAAGATGATTTGGATTCTCTGGGAGTAATGGAGTTTGGATGATTGAGGTGATTGAATTCTTTAAGTGCCGAAAAAAGATCCTTCTCTTTGTCTCCAGATGGGGTATTTATAGGTGTGAATTTGCTTGAGACTTGATCCGGGTCGGGCCACGTGTCATCCATCGCACTCTCTTCGGGTTCGGATGAACTATCAGGTTGACAACGCATCAAAGGGAAGGACGTTAGGGGTAGGAATTAGTCATAGCCGGTTCGGTTCTCCAGGCGATTTTACAGGAGATTAACATGGATCATGGGTGCGGGTCGGAGATATGCAGGTAAGCGGTTCGGGTCGGGATACCCGATCCGAACCGGATTGGTTTGGGTGTCTCTCCTTCTCTAACCTATTCCGCTCCGCTCCAGTGCTATGGCAAGCAGATGGCTTTCCGATCCATTCGAGATTTAGTTGCCTTCCGATTCGATTGGATATGCCTTACCAATCTATCCAGTAAGAGATCACCGATCCGAACAAAGAACTCTATCCGATCCGAACCAATATGCTGCTTTAACCCGATCCGAACAGAGGACCCTATCCGATCCGAACAACTGCAGCTATCCATCTGAATTGTAGTGTTTTCCTTCAATCCGAACCGAAGCCTTATAATTAAAAATACCCTTCAATGTTTGGTTTCTCGATTTTGTGTTGCCTAGTTCACAAAGTAGGCTAACAATTATATCGAAAGATCCTACCACCGAATTTTCCCAATACTAGAACCGTTAGGACCGCTTTGGGAAGATCTTTCCAACGATATAAATTTTGTTAAAATCCAACGATTATATTTCGAGATATGTGTAAATCAAATTTTGGTAAAAACCGCGCAAGGGCCGCATAGCGACCTGAAGCGTCGTTAAATTAATTTTAGCTATTTTTATTTAAATAAAAATAGCGATAAATCGTTATAAATAAATATTAACGATATAAAATGTTTTAAATTATAATTATTCGAGAATTATTTAAAAAGACCAAGTTTAAACTCATTTCAAATAATTTTATGACGATTAAAGTCGAAGATGAAGACGGTGATTGAAGACCGGCGATCTTCACTTCGAATGGATGACTACTGATGCCCTGGACTGATTTGCTCCCAGGAAAGGGTTAAAGTGGTAGGTGTTCGGGCGTACTTGTTGATTGTCCGGATATGCGAGGACCTCTCAAGTGTCTCCGGTTTCGTTCAGACCCAGAACAGACTTGTAAATGGATGTGTGTCTGACGTTGAATTTCATTCCATGTAAATTAAAATTGATTTTTTATTAATATATATTTGTTGGTGGCGGAGAATTTATTCTCTTGCTTAACACCCTGGTATATATTGATAGTGATTGATCGCATGGCATGAATTCTCAATGTGACACGCCAAGATGCAAATGATCAAGGCTTTTGTTGAAAAGCAGGGCCTTGTGGTTGATGATCAAAGCATAGCATGTTTTGGTGTAGCTTTGTGTATGGCGTTACTTCGCGAGCCTCACACCCCGGTAGAGTCTAAAACGGGACAAGGGAACGCAGGGAGTGCACATGTTTCTTTCTAGCTAGAAGTGGTGTTAGCGACTTACCAGCCCTGACATTTTTACTTATGTGGATGATGGATTATGAGGTACCTCGGATTTATAGGTTGTTAGTGGCCATATTATAGGTCCAAAAGGACCGGGAAGCGTGTGTTCAGGAATTGTCAATCCACTAAAGCATTTGTGGACCAGCCCTGTAGGATCCAAGGGTTCGCCAGCGTCCGAATCCTAATGCATTTGCTAGAGTGTCTTGAATCGGTAAGGAGACCGCCCCTAGCCTTGACTCATGATGGAAACCCAGTTTCCAATACGACATTACGGTTTTGATTGTAAACCTATATATGGCGACATAGTATATGGTAGCTATGCTGTCTAGGATTGATACATTTACTTTAAAGTATTTTAATACTGATTAGACACTAATAATAGTAGTAAAATATTATTTTATACGTATCAAGCATGTTTGATCATTATAAGGTATAATTCTATCCTCCGGTTTGCGTTGCATTGTGTGATGGGACTTGGGTCTTATAATGATTTCATTTTTCTAAAAAGCATTGCGTTATTTTGTGTAAAATTTATTTAATCACGCACTGGCAAACCAATGGAGTAAACCCGTTCCGCGTTAGCGGCGTGGTCCTGTGATTTTCCCTATTGTTGGTTAAGAAAGATTTCTCATACCAGTCCCATGACTGACTCTTAGTTTGTTTCGCTGGCAAACTCGGGTGCCCATATTTTCCACACGGGCAGTCGAGTAGCTTGTTTTGCAGATATTTATCTCTTGAGCAGGATTCTGGATTGAATCTTAAAGTTTTGGCCAGAGCATTTATAGTCTTCCGCTGCAATGTATTGAATTTATTGTAAATTTAATCTTCCCTTGTATTTATTCCGTACTCTGATATTTTGTACTCTGATGTAACATTATTATAATGTTTATAAAAGTCTGTTGTTATTTGTTCTAATGTGTTGTATGCCCAGAGTTAGTGCATTCGAGAATTTCCAACTTTCGGGTCAGACCTGTGTGGTTTATGGTCGATTCAAAGGATGGGATTTTCGGGTCATTACAACAAGGTAATAAGTGGTGATCGTCCAGGCGTACTTGGAGATCGAAGGATATGCGAGGACCTCACTCCTGTATTGGACATATGGGAGGCGGAATAAGGTGCCTCCGGTTTCGTTCAGACCCAGAACGAACTTGTAAATGGACTGTGTGTCTTACATTGGATTTCATTCTGTATGATTGATAGACATCGGTTGCATAGCGTTAATTGCCTGTGTGGCATGCTGAGATGCAAATGATCAAGGCTTCTGTTGAAAAGCAGAGTCTTGTGGTTGATGATCAAAGCACGGCCTTTATGGCATAGCTTTGTGTATAGAGTTAATTCGCGAGCCTGACATCCCTGTGTGAACCAGAAACGAGAGAGGACCTCAGGGAGGACATGCGTTTCTTTCTAGGTAGGAGTGGTATCAGCGTTTTACTAGCCCTGGCATTTTACTTATGTGGATGATGGATTGCGAGGCGCCTCGGTTATATCGGTCGATCCGGGGCCGATGGTTTAGTCGGGAAATGACTAGTTTACGCCCTATAGGGCGGGGAAACGCATTGTTCAGGCATTTTAATCCACTCCGTGTGGATCGGCCCTGGCGATCTAAAGGTCACTCGAGCTCTGACCTGAGACATGGGCTAGATTGTCTCGAAGCGGTGAGGACGATCCGTTGCCTCGGTTCACAGATGGGAATCCAACTTCCAATACGGCATTACGGATTTGATTGTAAACCTATATATGGTGACATAGTGGTATGGGGCACTTATGTCTTCTATGATTGATACATTTATATTTGAAGTTGATTTCTTCACTTGTAGTAATAATAAAGGATTAAATTTCTCTTATCAAGCATTATTTGGCTATTACAAGGTAAAACCCTATCCTCCGGCTTGTGTTGCAATGTGTGATGGGACCTGGGTCTTATAATAGCTTCATTGTTCTTTATTTAGCATTGCGCTTTTTGTTTTATGCACTGGTATTCTTGGGGTTAAACCCGTTCCGTGTTATACGGCGTGGTTCCTTGATTTACTTAACTTTAAAATATAGATTAATAACTGTTTTAGTTCTCACACCAGTCACATGACTAACCTGGAGTTTATTGTTTAAACCTAAACTCTGCGTGCCCCTATTTTCCACACGGGCAGCTAGTAGTTGGTTATGCAGATATTATATTCACATGATCCTGGTTTATAGCTGAAGTGATATTCAGAAAGCTCTGTATTCGTGTATTTCTTTTAGTTATGTTTTGTATTATTTTTCCGCTGCAGTAATGTATTTAAATCTCTGTTATTTATCAAATGTATAATATTTATTCACACTCTGTTTATATTCTTGTACTCTGATGTAAATTGTTGTAATTAACAATGAAATGTTCTTCTGTTTGGGTTCTGATTCGTCTTGTCCTCATATCAATCCGTTCTTCCTCTTCTCTTTGGAGACCGGGGAAGTTCGGGTCGTTATAGTTTGGTATCAGAGCTTTGGTTTACAGAGCTTGAGAACAAGACATATTAGAACCAAACGAAAGAATTCATCAGAGATTGGATTAGAAATATCCAATAAGAACAACTCGTTAGAGATGGGATCAGTAGCATCCTAGAATGAGTTGAAAGAGTGTTTTTTTTTAAATAATAAAATGAAAACAAATTTTGTTTTGAAAATCTAAACCTTATCATACGTATTTGAATATTTATTTTATATTGATTTGGACAATCGAGTATATGAAGATTTTTCATATACGCCTAGCTAGCGTGTATTCGAAGTCTCAAATATTCTGGATACATATAGAATCATACTCTAGTCGCCCGGAGATGATCCTGATGATCGCTATAGCATCATCAGTGCTTGTGTTCGAGTTTCGAAAGTAGGATATCTATATATTTCCAATTGATCGGTGTGAGAACCAAAACTAGATAGGGTTATTGTTGTGAATTGGCATCAGAAACATGATTTTTTGTATGTATATCAAAATTACAAATTTGAAACATTAATTCACTAATTGATTGATGGTTGTGTTGTATGATTATTTGTTATCTAATAAAACCATTACGTGAAAGAATGGTACATATAACCCAATTGTGTCGAATATTGAACTAAGTTGAAATTTGTTTGAAATTGCATGCATATACATGTATATACATTGAACAGGTCATAGCAAGGAGGCTAAGAAGAGGAATAAAATTGTATGCCCGACAAATAGGTACATGTTTACTAATTTATTGGGTTTGGATGATTTTATGAGCCGATTGGCTAGCCGCTTGGCTAGCCGCTTGGCTTTTTCTTTTTGAGATGAGAGGGCCTGTGTGGCGGTTTGGGGATTTTCCCGGTAACCCCGTACAAAGGAGATTTTGGCGAAATGTTTCGAAAATTTAGGGTGTCAGCCAAATTTTTGAAAAATTTGAAAAGTTCTTAAAAACTGAAAAATTGAAGAACTTAAGCCGTAATGAAAATAAAGAAAGTTGAGTTGGTTAGTTAAACAACTTTCAACTCCATTCCTTTTTGAGGACGAAAAGATTTTAAGTGGGGGAGACTGTAACAACCCGGAAAATCAGAACCAATTTTAAATTTTTATTTTGGTAATTTTAACGGATTTTGAATATTTAAAATGAATTATTTTAAATAATAACGACGGAAAATTTATTTTCAACGAAGTGAAAATGTATAAATTTATTTTAATTATAAAACGAGTCTGAAACGGCGCGGTAGTTCGAAAATTCGATTTTCAATTTCAATTGATTATACAGAATTCAATATAAGTCAGAATTGGATGAAACAAGAAATATTTAAATCTGATTAGCTATATCATTCTAACGGATGTAAGAAACTGAGATTTCGTTTTATAAATGGATCCAGTTGAAAATTCAGAAAAGTCGCTGTGGAATTTATATATATTTTAATATATATAAAGCCCTTAAAAATAGCCCTTTTGCAAACGACCTCCATTGTAACACCCCGTGATTTTAAATATTAAAATTAAGGAATACTTAATTTTAAATGTGAGAATTAAGGGAAACGGGTTACGCCATTGCGTTCGTCTTGGAATTCTGCTTGAGATAGAGCCCGAGTTTGTGTGAATCGGACTTCGTATGAAGAATTTATGGCCTTCCGAAGTTTCAGAATTTAAATAAATTAAAAATAGCTCAGGTTCAGAAAATTTGAAATTCAAATTTCAAATAGGGAAAAGGCTGGGCGGGAAAATTCCCGCCCAAGGGCCAGGTCGACCAAGGCGTCGACCAGGGGGTCGACCTCCCTATACAGGTCGACCAGGGGGTCGACCTCCCCCTCCCGGGAAGATCTAAAAGATGACGTTGTTTTGACTCATTGCTGAGTCATTAGGGCTGAGGTGTTATTCTATCTTGAGTGGATGGTCTTGATTGCTTCTAGGTTAATCTGACGGCTCTTAATTAATTAAAATTCTGTATAAGCAACCTAACTCTCAACCTAAAATCACACTAATTCATACCAAGAGCCGTTATGCCGTCAATGGGGAACCTAGAGTAGCCGTCATTCTCTTTCAACCCAAAAGCAAGATACAAGCAAGAATCAAAATCAAATCTAAATCTAAATTAGAATAACAATTATTCTACATCAAAGGTGAGCAATTCAGTTTAAGAATACAGATCCTAGAAAAACAAGACTGTTCTTTTGTTTGTGAGTATAATTTCTTTCACAAAATAATTAATTAATTTAATTGTGATAAGTTATAATTGGGATTATGAGAATATGACTTTGAATCATGTGATGTTATCGTTGACAGTTTTGTTATTGTGGATCTACTAAATTGTACATGTTTGACTTGATTCATCTTATGCAAGTTTGGGATGTTAAATCATATGTATATGAATCTTATGCAAGTTTGGGATGTTAAATCATATGCTAGTTTATGAATCTTATGCAAGTCTGTAGGTGGATTATACACAAGTTCATATGTGAATCATGTATATACATATGCTAGTTTATATGCAAAATATATGACATTAATTTACATGTTTAGATCCATATGCAAGTTCACATCTTTATGTTTAGATCTATATTTAGATCCATGGTAGTACATAGTTATGCAAATTTATGTTCTATATGCCCATTGCCTATGCTAGTTTGAATGAAATTCATATGCAAATTATACGAAAACCATATCCATATATGCAAGTTCACATCTTTATGTTTAGATCTATATTTAGATCCATGATAGTTTATACAAATTTATGTATATCCATTTCCTATGCAAGTTATTGGCTATGCAAACTTATGTTATGATTCTTAGATCTATTTTATGTGTTATGCAAGTTGTGATGTTGCTTTTCTTTTTATAAGTTAGACTATTTGCGAGTCTAACATATGTCATATTAAAACGTACGAGTAGCATGGGGACAATGGGATAATATTAAATATTAATATTGTGAATTGGCATAAAATGGCTTAAAAAGGCTTATAGTTAATTTGAGACATTAATTTGTATAATTTGTATACCTTAAATTTATGGACATAATTTAGGTGACAATTATGGACATAAATTAATTTGGAATTTATTGACAAATTTGAATTGGGATATTAATCCAATTTGGGGTTAAATAATTATGTGTGATAATTAACCGCCTAAGACACGAGGTTAGACTCGTTTGTGGTATAAGACTGCCCGGACCCGCCCGACAAATCCAGCAACCACAAACGGTAGTCTAATGTGAGAGGTCAAAGGCAAAAATTAAATGCATAACAACTGTAAAGACACGAGGTTAGGCTCGTTTGCGGTATAAGACTGCCCGGACCCGCCCGACAAATCCAGCAACCGCAAACGGTAGTCTAATGTGGGAAGTCTTTACAAGGTTACGGTTCTAATGAATTAAGTAACACTTAACCAGATAAACATGTGGTGGGACATGGGGGTTAAGTGGGTGGCCTGGGTGGCATGTGAAATACGATTAGAAACACTTAACCAAGTTAAATACATGTAAGAAGACATGAATAAGAAGGGTTAAGTGGGAAATTCTGGTGGGGACCAAGCATAGGTGGAAAGCTTGTGTCAAGTATGGGGACCCTTTTCAAACTAGTAACCCATTAAGTATCTTTGTGAGCTCGAGTTAGATCGAGGACGGGACACGCTTACTGGGTTTGATTGTAAGAGGTCAAAACGGGTTAGCGGTAGCAACGCAAGTCCAATGGGGTCATGTGCGTGCGTGGGCTCGGGCTGGTAGGTAAGACGTTGTTGCATCGTGTAGATATAAGCCGTGCATCTTTAGTGATATCGGGTTGCCACTTCGGGGAGTGATACACCCCACTGTGGGACCAGCACGAGTATCTACGAGTTAGGGAGCCGATCTCATGGGGGTAGTGGGTACAACTAGTGGAGATAGGGGCAGACGGCACCTACGAAGGCAACTAGGGGTACACGAAACTACCATTGTCATTATTATGTTCTGTAGGCGGGATCAACTTTTAGGGTGACTAGTATTGGTGCAGTATAGTAATTATCCTATAGTGATTAAAAACGAGATTAACGCTAGAATATTCCTCTTGTTTGCTTTGTCATGCCCACTTGTTTCACGGCCATACCTTGTTTTACCAGTTTATGCCTTATCCTAATTACTTTAATAATTATATTGTTAAAGTTATCATACTCACTATACTTCATGTCTGTCCCCCTTGTTTTCGCCTCTTTTCTTCCTTCCCCCCCCCCCAAGGTTCTCAGGGTGGGACTAGTGCTAGTGGAGCTTGATCTTGGATCTCTTTCTCTCCCTTTTGAAAGTGCTTGGATTGCTGAAAGTAAAGTTCAGCTCATCTCTTTAATGGCTACTTGTGTTGGGGTTATGCTTTTTTACTTTATGTACTTAGAAAACAATTTGTCAAGATGGATATTAAGTGTACTTGGTTTTACTGTTGGTTTATGAAGTTGTTGTAATCAAACTATTTCTCCGCTGCAATAAAAGTTGTTTTAAAATTTTCAAGTACCAATATATGTATCTGTCTTGTTATATTCTGTTCTATACACTAATAATGCTCCATGAAAGTTAATGCATTCCCTTTGAGAGTGACATTAATGGACATGGGGTGTTACATCCGTTTTCGACGAAACCACTTTTGTTGGAGCTGGAATGTCAAGTTATTGCTAGATTCCAATTTTTATAATTTTTGAAATCAATATGTGAGTGTGGCGCATTTAAACGTGTTTAACCAATTTTAGTTGATTTTAATCGACTGGAAAATGACCATTTTTCAAACGGTCACCAAATTCGACGAAATTAGTTTTGTCAGGACCGTATCTTCAATGCGAAGCTAGAAACATTTTTTCTAGAATTTTTAAAGTCAGTATGTGACCCCAGTAAATTGAAATGTACATTTAAATTAAATATATATTGATTTAAAGGAAAACTGATCGGAACAGTCGAATGGGCTTACGAAACATATCTCATTGTGTTCGGAATATGGGGTATTTGGCTAAGGGCGACAGTCGTTGGGTTCGATTCAGAGTTTGTATGGAAAGATAACTTTTTGGATAACAATTTAATAATTAAATATATTATATATAACTTTCCTTCTCCCCTTTTCCTCTATAATCGGTTAACACTGAAATTAAATAATAATAAAAAAAACCACGCGAACTGTTCCCCCTTCCCCTCCTCCCTGACCCGCGACAGCCACCGCCATGGCCTGCGCCACCCTTCCCTTCCACCACCGGTCTCCTCACCTCCGATTTCCCCCACCAACGACCTCCTCCTCCCTCCTCTAGCGATCGAAGCCCTAACCCCCATAACCCTAAGCCGCCGCCAGCCCTTCCATGGCTCACTGCCGACACTAGACCCGAACCCCACCCCTTCCCTTCACCGTCGCGACACCAACACTATAACGACCTGAACTTCCCCGATCTCTGAAGAGAAGAGAAAGAACGGATTGCCTGAGGACACGTCAAATCAGAACCCAAACAGAAGAACATTTCATTGCTTATTACAACAATTTACATCAGACTACAAGAATACACAGAGTATATAAAAATAATATACATTTGATAAATATCAGAGATTTAAATTACATTACTGCAGCGGAAAAATAATACAAAACATAACTGAAAGAAACACACGGATACAGAGCTTTCCGAATACCACTTCAGCTATAAACCAAGATCCCGTGAATATAAATCCGCAAAACCAAGACTACTAGCTGCTCGTGCGGAAAATAAGGGCACCCAGAGTTTAGGTTAAAAAAATAAACTTCAGGTCAGTCATGTGACTGGTATGAGAACTAAAACAGTTATTAGCTATATTTTGAAGTTAGGTAAATCAAGGGACCACGCTGCCTTCCAAGAATACCAGTGCATAAATATACAGCGCAATGCTAAATAAAGAACAATGAAGCTATTATAAGACTCAGGTCCCATCACACAATGCAACGCAAGCCGGATGATAGGGTTTTCCCTTATCATAGCCAAAGGATGCTTGATACGCAAAATTTAATCTTTTATTATTACTATAAGCGAAGAAAACAACTTCAAATATAAATGTATCATTCATAGACGGCATGGGTACCATATATCATGTCGCCATACTAGGCACTACAAATAAAACCGCAAAATGTCGTATTGGAAGTTGGATTTCCATCTTTGAACCAAGGCAAAAGATAGTCCTCACCGCTTCGAGACTATCTAGCCCGAGTCTCAGGAACATAACACATTGTCCCTTGGATCCCCAGGGCCGGTCCACATGGAGTGTATTAAACTCAAACCCTGAACATGCGTTTTCCCATCCTATGGGGCGTAAAACTGGTCATATACCGACCAGACCGTCGGCCCCGGATCGACCGATATATCCGAGGCGCCTCGCTATCCAACAACCACATGAGTCAAACTTGTCAGGGCTTGTAAACCACTGACACCACTCCTAGCTAGGAGGAAACGCATGTACTCCCTGACGTCCTCTCCCATTTTTGGTTCACACCGGGGTGTGAGGCTCGCGAATTAACGGTAAACAAAGCGATGCCACAAAGGCCGTGCTTTGATCATCAACCACAAGACTCTACTTTGCAATAGAAGCCTTGATCATTTGCATCTCGGCATGCCATGCAGGCAATTCACGTTATGCAACCGATGTCTATCAATCACACAGAATGAAATCAAATGTCAGACACACAGTCCATTTACAAGTTCGTTCTGTGTCTGAACGAAACCGGAGGCACCTTATTCCTCGCATATCCGTCGATCTCCAAGTACGTCTGGACGATCACCAACTTATTCCCTCCTCTTGGGTGTATGACCCAATCAAGATCATCAGGAATCGTCCAAACGATGTGAAGACCTCCGGTCTTCAACCACCATCTTCATCTTCGACATATCGTCGTTTCAGTTATTCAGAATGGGTATAACCCGGCCTTTCCGAATAACTCGCGTATTTAATAAACAAGTGTTACACAAACACAACATACGCCTCATTCCAATTCAGAATATTCTTTTATTCAAATATTCACATCATTAAGGAATAGGTTCCCATTAATTTTATCAAAGATAATTTCTTTTAAATTTATTATTTATCTTCCTTTGAATATCAATTCAAACCATATTGAAGTTTTCCAAACTAGTCGGGATTAGCGAACCTTACCAAAGTAATCATTTATTATATTTCCCAATCCCAACCTATTCATCCCATGAAGCAAAACTGGTAATACTCCATATCTAACACCACGGTGTTATCGGTAAATATTAATTACTATTTCTCGTTCAAATCTAATTAAATATTTAACTATCGCTTAGAGCAAAACTGGTGATACTCCATTCTCGATCATTTTCTTGAATTGATAATTTTAATTATCACATTCACTTTCCAATCTAATTAAAGATTCATTAAAACTCTAGTTTGGTTTTAATCTCAAAAATCATTACTTAATGATTATTCCAAGTTAAGAAATTAATCTTATCTTTAACTAGGTTAAAGAACTCATGTCATTTAAAACACGGTTCACGATAAACCCAAAATCACATTCTATTCCATCAGTCTCTAACTGTAAATTAGTAAGAGTACAATTCCCTAAGTATTAATTCCGAAGGCTGAAACCAACATCAGATCAATACCCAGGAGACCTTTCAACTTAACTAACCTCCAGTCAGTTTATAATTTTCTTAGTTCCATTGGGTTTAAGAACATTATTTTCAAAGATAAAATTCACGACAAAACCAAAATCTCATTCAATTGTTAATCGGGTTAAAGAACAAATGTTATTTAAAACACCGTTCACGAAAAACCCACAATCCCATTTGATATTAAATACAAGGCTCTGAATAGAAAATATATCGGCTTATATTCAATATCCAATTCTGAAACCAACAAATATCTTATTAGAATAACGATATATATATATATCTTCCAAATTCCTCCAAAATATCTACATAATCACGGAATACAATATCGAAATATTCCGAAGATAATTTCGATCCAAACCCATTCCAATTCATATATTGGAAATTTCTGGTTATATTAAAACCAATCTCAATCCATTTATTTATTTAAAAATATTGGCTTATAATTCTAGTTAATAATTAGTTCATTTCGGAAAAAAATATATTTTTATCTTCACAAACGTGGAATTTTTCATTCCAACTCTTTCCAAATCATTTATGATTATTTTACATGAATTATTAATATTTTTAATAATTTTATCGAGGCCCGTACAGCCGATTTCCATAAACAGTCATCGAACTGCATTTACAACGACCTTTTCCAAATTTGATTTGGACATAATTCCAAATCCAACCGTTAGATTTCAAATCTCTTATATTCGTTGAAAAGCTCTTTTCGATACGAACCCAACGGTTCTGGTTTTAGGAGAATCCGACGCTCGGATCTCCCATAATCGCAATTCGAAGTCAATGGTCGAAATTCGCGAACGGTCGCTGTGCTGCGCGTTCTATTCAGGCCATTTAATATATATATTATATATATTTCGTCGATTTCCATTCAAAACATATTTTATAAATCGTTTTAACTTCGTTTTAAAAACGATTTCAACTTCATATTCAATTTCAAATCAAAATTGAATATTCCATATCATTAATACATAAATGATAAAATTTTCGAAACATTAGATTTTGAAGTCACTTCCTTTTCAATATTCATTATAAAAAAGAATATAATCAATATAAATATCGTTCGCGTCAAAATGACGCATATCTAATCAACACGGTTTTATATATTTCAATAATTCGTGTCCATCCAAAATCGGACATCAAAATCAGATTTTAACCCTTTATAGGATATTATTTTAAAATATTCTTTATTTTAAAATATTCTTCAGTTATGAATTGGAATCAGACAAAGCCAATTACCGTGTAAAGTGATTTATATGGATTTCATACAACACATATATATCATATCAGAGTGCACCACACAACTGTATAAGCATTAATTATAAATAATTAACCCTTACATCAGCCTGTCAACCAATCGATCGGCATACAACTAAACAATTGGGACTTATGTACCTCAAATGTCATCCCAACACCCGTGTGGATTTTCAAAAGTCATTTATATTTAATACTTGACATTTCGGTACTTGACATTTTCTAATATCGAATATCCGCATCCGCGGATACAGATGGATATCGAATAATTATCATATCCGCTCACGTTCGATAAATTAAGAAACATAAATGGTGAATTTTAATTTAATATGAACAATTTTCAATTCCATTGTTTATTAAAATGTTAAACAAATTTGATGATAATAAACAGTTTTCTGTAGCTAATATGCATTAAATGCATATGATGTGAACTTCAAACTTAATAACAGTTATAAAATGTCTTTTAATGTACTAAAATGTGCATAATTCAAGCTATAATCTTGATAAAAACCGGATGGCTAATTTTTGAATGCGGATGTCTTTGTACCAGCATTCTTTTTCCAATATTGGATATTTATTCCTTTTTCAGATATAGATGCGGACGGATTTCTAATTTTTTGGGTATCCACTGACAGCCCTAGTGATACACATAGCAAATTGAATGTGACACATGGTGCTCTTGTGTTGATGAAAGGAGTAATGGTCTAAAATATTTATCTGCTAAAAAGATTTATATTTCTTGGAGAGTCGTGTATTAGAGTTGATAATTCATGAACTTCCGATGCTACCAATCTTTAGCATCTCAGATTGGGTCATGTTTTGGAGATCTTAAAGTTGCTTTGTAATAGGAAGATGATCAAGGGTGGAAGCTTCAACCGTTTAGAATTCTGCCGGAAGTGAGTTGAGAAAACATATAAAGGCTTCTTTCGATGTCGATAGACATGAGTCCAAATGAGTACTGAAGTATGTCTATATGGATGTTTGAGACCAGTAGCTATAGCTTCTATTGAAAGAGCAAGTAAACCAATGACTACTCTAAGAAGGTTTGGATGTTCGTGATAAACGATAAGCCGGAATCGTTTGAGAAGTTCAAAACTTCAAAAGCACTAATAGATAATAAAGTCGAAATGAAGTTGAAAATGCTTAGATCCGACAATGATGGTGAGTTTGCTTCTAAGAAGTGCATAAATTTCTATAAGCATCATGTAATTTGGACATTTAACTACACCTCAGTGATCCACAATTAAATTGGAATCGTTGAAAAGATGAATAGGACTTTACTGAAGAAAGTCTGATGTTTGAGATTGACAGCAGGTTTATTTAGAGGCTTTTGGGTTGAAGCTTTATCGACTGCGGTGTATATTATCGATCGAATTTCATGCTCACCGTTGATGAGAAGATTCAAGAGGAAAAGTACATCTATACATATCGGATATTTTCGTATATTAGGTAGCCAATGAATGTTCACCATACAGTAAATGACAAGTTGGAGGCTAGAGCCTATAAGACATATTTTTGGGCTATACATAAGGCATTAAAGGGTATCACATTTGGAACTATGTTTGATAGGAAGGTAGTGCACACTTGACATGTCACATTTGATGAGCCCAACATGTTAAAGCGGATGGAAAATCCACCCAGTTCATTAGATTTCAGAAGCTGAAAGGTCTACGGAAATGAAAAATATTCCCACGTATGTCAATATTTAAACATCATAAAACAATATATATAGACATTTAAAACACAATGAATTGACTGATGTTCATGCTTAATTATTTGAAAAATTGGTTATTTCATCAATTACAGTTTCACAAGGGAATGTGATGTTTTCAAACCAAATATAAATGAATTCTTAATAAAAGTCAAAAGGTGTGATAATTTAGTCATTCACTTCTTAGATATTATATGTCTAGTTCACTTAGCGAAAGGTTGCATTTTGGGTATTAAAAAAATTGTCTTAAATTTAAGCACGTCCACCATGTACTCCCTCCAGTCCAAAATATAGGACGTTTTGTGAAGTTTTTTGTTTTTTAAAATATAAGACGTTTTTATCTATAATAAATTGTACCTACTTTATTGACTTGCCATGAAGTACTTCTATTGACTCATGTGAGTATGTGGCTGCTTCGGAAATCCCAACAACCACTTTTTTGTATTTAGAAATAGAGAAAGTAACTTAACTTTGCATGAAAAAAATGAGTCAATCCACCAAAAAGAAACATTTGAATTTTTTCTTAATTCCCGTGCAAATCTCTAAAACGACTTATATTATGAACCGGATGGAGTAATAGTTAACAAATACATTTTACTTCTTTTCGCTGCTAGAGCTGCACATACGCAAAGATCAGACACAAATAAACTATTCATTGATGTTTTCTAAGAACTAACTGTGCCTGTGTAGTTTTCTATGCAGCATGTCCCAAACTAGGGTAAAGGAGAAAGGTTATGAGAAGTCTGACAAGCCAACGTAAAAAACATAGTCTCCCTCATGAAAACGGAATTTTTACCTCCAAATTGTTCGGAGATAATGACTTAATTGTTATTTGTTGTTTATTTATTGGTGTTTTCTGCAATATGAAAACAACAGAAAAAGGTCAACTAGTAAAAATTTGCTTAAATGATACTTAAGCGGTGTTTCCCATCATGAATAAATAGCATCACCCATACTAAGGTATAAGAGAAACACAAGTATGAATCGAGTGTTGAAATAGGATAATGTAGCATGTGGTGTCTGGTGAGATATACAACATAACTTTGGTAGATCTTAAGTTCACTGGAGAGTAAAAGAGATAAGAACATTTTTGTTTTTAGTCCGAGGAATAAAATTTATTTCCAGGTGAGAAAAGGAAAGTGGGTAGTGAAGGAATATAATTACCACTCACAAAAGACATAAATATTGTATAATACCTAACTTACAACATCGCTAACCTTTCTTTTGTCGCTTTTTTTAACTAGTTTGGATAATTTACATAACAGGGGACTTAGTTCTCGTCAATTTAGTTATGAAAATTATAAAATGCACTTTATGCACGCCTCATAATAATAATAATAATAATAACCTTTCCTTATAATATATATTATTATGGACTGCTTTAATCTCTCAAGTTATAAATGACAGGTAATGGTTTAAAGATACTCACAAACGTATAATCTTTTCCATTTTCAACTAAAAATTTTGAAGAGGAAAAAATCATCAATTTATATCTACAAGTAAACCCTATCCAAGGATAAGAAATTACTTATATGAGCGTGAAGTGCAGAACTTGATTTCCAGGTGGTGCCACAAACATGTCCTTCTAGTGGGGTATTCTGTAAAAATCTATAACATAAATATGGTTTACATCTATAAAGGACAATCAATATAAAACTGCAAGACCCAACAAATGTTTCTGATATACCAAGAAAATAGGGAGTAAAGACAAATGAAATTAGACTGTGACCTACAAATATTCAAAACAATCGGTTTTTCTTTACTTTCTCAACTAATGTGATGACATCCTACTTTGCGGAGGGAGCAGGAATTCAAAATATTATATTTTAGCACATATGATACAATTTTTTAAACGATTTCTTCGTCCACTTCATCATTTGAGAAGTAACCGTTCACCGGGTCTATAAATTCACATTCGAAATCAGTTTCCATAGTCAAAATAAATATGGTTAAGCTATTTAAAAAACAATTAAAATCTCTGCTAAAAATCAGATATCATATCAACAGTAAGATTATGAAAATATTGCTTTCCACATTAATTTTTTTTTGAAAATCTGACTAGCTTAGAAATCGATTGGCCAGCGAAGAGGCTGAGTTGTAGATCCGTAATGAGGAGAGGGTGGCGCTGAAATTGTGTCCTTTACAGTAGGTCCATTTGAGAAGAGTGTAACTAAATTTGAGCAGAACAGGACAATCGGAAATGCAAGAAGAAGTAATTGTACTCGATTCATGGCTAGGGCTTCGAGAAGATTTCGTCGAGTGAAGAACGAGAGAAGCTGAAAATTAAAAATTCAAGACAACAGGTCATGCGTAAAGCGTGCGTGTGGGCCCGAAGAAGATATCAAAAAAGCTGTAGACTATACAATTTTAAAGTACGACAAGCTAGACATCATGGTAAACAACACAGCCATACTCGAGCCTCCATACTCGAGAATCATGGATTCAAGCACGTCAGATTTCGAACGTATGATGTCTGTGAACTGCACGGGAGTTTATCTATGCTTGAAGCATGCAGCAAGAGCAATGGTCGAAGCGGGAATAAGAGGAAGCATTATGGGAGTGTGTGTGCTGTAACTAGAGGGATAGGCCCACATGGATATGTAGCATCTAAGCATGCAGTTGTAGGACTTACGAAGAATGAGGCGGCGGAGTTAGGGCAGTATGGGATAAGAGTGAACTGTGTTTCAATGTTTGCATCGATTTCGAGGATGACGAAGATGAAGGGTGTTTTTAAGCATGATGATATAGAGGAAATGGTGAATGAGGCGGGGAACTTGAAAGGGAGGGTGTTGAGGCATGAGGATACAGCCATGGCAGCCTTGTTTTTCGCAAGTGATGAGAGTGGATTTGTGAGTAGGCATAATTTGGTCATTGACGGTGGGTTCATTGTTGTTAACAACTCTCTTAGGATGATTAAGCAAGAGTAACGAAGCAAGCATTGCTTTGGATGTTGTGATGCGTCGTCTAAAATTTAACGCAAATCCGAGAGAAAATCATCTGTACTCAAATCCTTTATCCCCTCTATATTCAACTAATCATGAGTTCTGATTTTCAACTTTTTGAACTTATGTTCGAAGGCTTAATTACAAAAATGTGATATTCAAAGGTCTTGATTGATTGGATATAGAAAACAGAGAAATTTAGGTTCAGAGAATTTATTTCATGTCAATCCTAGAGCAAATCATGGAATCCTTGGTCCTTTATCAATAATTGTGGGTTCAGGTGATGTAAAAGAAATATATCGTTAATAAATGAATTAGTGGAAAAAAATTAATGTGTGCAATAGATATAAAATGCAAAACTACTTTGGATTATTTGGTGGAAATTTCAATTGTTTCTGGTAGCAATTATATTTACGTTTGTAATAACAGACAACATCATAGAAAGGCTGGAATAATAATCTATCCTATATAATATTCTATTTTTCCATGTTAGACAAAGGCTTGAAGATGTTAGAGCATCTCTAACAGCGTGGTAGGAGTTCGAAATGGGAGCAATGGTGATTTTTGTTCATTTTCTCACACTCCAACAGAATGGATCTGAGCATGAGGAATGAATACAAATGGCGATCTTTACTTTTTTTAGTTGCAATGTTAAACAGTAATCAGAGAATGGTTGTAACACCCCACTCCCGCTATGATCACTCACTAAGGTAATGCCATAGCATCGGTGGAGTATTTTAGTGAATATAGAACAGAAAAATTACAACAAGACAGATATAAATAGTACTTGAAATTTTAAAACATCATCTCATAACAGCGGAAGTAAAACATGTCTGGTTACATCATAAAACCACAATAAAGGTCAAGTACAATATCCATCAAAATAAAGAAGTACATAAACTGATATACGGTAACATATAGGGATGAATGGCTACCCTAAGCAGTCAACTAAACGAAGATAAAGGATAAAGACGCATCTACCCTCCCTAAGGTAAATTACTAAACTGCACCACACCAGTCGTTCCTAACTTAAAGGTTGATCCCACCCAAGGACTTATTAAATTTACTAATTAGTACCTGCGTACCCCTAGGTGACCAAGTAGGCGCCACGGGGCCCTACAATCCACTAGGTGTACACACTACTTCCCATTCGATCGGCTCCCTAACGTAGATACCCGTGCTGGCCCCACCGTGGGATATATCATTCCCCAATGTGGCAACCTGATGAAACTAAAGGTGCACGGCTTATATCTACTCGATGCAACAACGGCTTACCTACCAGCCCGGGCCCACTCACGCATATGAAGCCCGTTGGACTTGCGTTGCCACCGCTAACCCGTTTGCCTCTTACAGTCAAGCCCAGTATGCGTGTCCCGTCCTCGACATGGGTCGAGCCCACAAAGATACGTATGGGTTACTGGTTGAAATGGGCCTCCACAAGCTACCCACCTAAGCTTGTCCCTTTTTCTAGTATATCCCACTTAACCCTTTAATCATGTTTTAATTACATGTTCTATTTTGGTTAAGTATTCTAATCGTATTTTCTATTGCCACCCAAGGCAACCACTAGATTTTCTCATGCCACCCGAGGCACCCACTTAACCCCTCATGTCCCTCTACATGCTAATGTGGTTAAGTGTTTCTTAATTAATTAATTAAGAACGTAACCTTTGTAAAGACCTCTCACATTAGACTGTCTTTTATGACCGCTGGTTAAGCCGGTTGGGTCCGGGCAGCCTTATGTCATAACAGAGTCTAACCTCGTGTCTTTACATTAATTACGTATTTAGTTTGTGCCTAAGACCTCTCACATTGGGCTAACATTTGTAGCAACTGGTTAAGCCGGTTGGGTCCGGGCAGTTTTACGCTACAACTGAGTCCAACCTCGTGTCTTAGTCAATTAATTACACCTAATTAATCACCCTCATAATTTTATATTAATTATCCCTAATTAATCAAGTTTTCTTAACATGGGTAGACCTAACTTAATAGGTAAATTCCCATGGGGTAGACCTAACTCAATAGGTAAATTCCCAACACATAGTATGGGTACACCTAACCAAATAGGCAAATTCCCATACTATGTTTATTTATTTTGTGTTATGCATAATTATATTAATTTCACACAATCTTATTAACTTATGCATTTAATTACCCCATCGTTCCCACGTAATTTCGTTCATGATATAACACATATAAAAGGTGTCAACTTGCATATGAATGAACATGTTTCAAAGGTGCCATCTTGCATATTAACAAACACATAACTTGCATATGAACTTGCATAACATGTCACATAACTTGCATATAATATGTCACATAACTTACATATTCATTTTGCATAACAAACTTGCATATTAGCTTATAGACTTGCATAATGTGTCATCATGAACTTGCATATTAATAAACATGTAACTTGCATATTTACATACATGTAACTCGCATATTAACAAACATGTAACTTGCATATAAAGAAACATGTAACTTGCATATTTACATACATGTAACTTGCATATTAACAAACATGTAACTTGCATATTAACAAACATGTAACTTGCATATTTACATACATGTAACTTGCATATTAACAAACATGTAACTTGCATATTAACAAACATGTAACTTGCATATTTACATACATGTAACTTGCATATTAACAAACATGTAACTTGCATATTAACAAACATGTAACTTGCATAGCATATTACCATGAACTTGCATAACATGCATATGATTACATAGCCCACAACTTGCATATTTAGCATCATGCAAACATAACATACATCATATTAAACTTGCATAAGCTTACATACTCAACATGCATAAACATAAGATTAATGCTAACATCATATCATATGATTCAAAGCTCATTAACCCACATACAAAACCATAAATCTCATCACATCTCATCTAATTAGTTTACCAAAAGATCATCAAAGTGATAGAAACTCACAACTAGCAACTTTGAACACCAAATGAAGAAGATTAAGATGCTAAGAAGGGATTAGAAGTTGATTAGAGAGTGATTAGTATGCAACCCTCTTCATAAAATTAGTGGAGGCCATGAGAGCTAGCATTTTGCCATAGTTTAGTCACTAGGTTTAATTATGAATGAATTAGGGTAGGTTAGGGTCTTATTTATAGATTAGGCAAGTGTTTTAGGCCATAGGATTAACCCTAGATTCAATCCAAGCCATCAAAGCATGTCTTGGGGAAGAAGTCAAGTGTAGGAACCATCTAGGGCCTTTAGATTAAAGATGGACCATGAGAACCATTCAAATGCAAAATCTGCACTTGAGCGAATCGGCCCACGGGTTGACAGCCAAACACCCTGGATTAACCCCTAGTCGACCCAGCGGGCTCGGGTCGACTTCAAAAATCGGCCGGTTCGGTTATTCCCCTCTCCCAATTCGCTGTTTTGAGCATTTTTGCATATTTATTTATTAAATTTTCAATTATATATATATATATATATATATATCAATATATATATATATATATATATATATCTACACAACCCATTTCACTTAATTAAGTATACTTTAATTTGGGAATTTTCGTGAAACTTCGCGAGGCCATATCTTGGTCATACGGACTCCGATTTTCGAAAACTCGGACTCTATTTCGCGTATTTTTCCGAGACGAACACAATGGCATAGCCCGTTTCCCTTGATTCCCATTTTAGAATTAAATTCTGCCTCGATTTATGTTATTACAGGTTATTGAAAATACGGGTTGTTACATTCTCCCCTCCTTAAAGGATTTCGTCCCCGAAATCTTCAAGTTAGGAAGAACGTATCCTACCATCCAATCATCCATCTACTCAAAGCATCATCCACGAGCAATCATTGTCCTTACAAGATTCTAAATGCTGGATGGATATATGCAAAAGTGTGTGTATATGTACTTACCTAATGCGAAAATCAGGCGGTTACTGATACAGTAAACCTCCTTAATGCAAACCATGATAGTGCCATGCATCCAATATGTATGCGAAACCCTATTGACACATACAAATTTCTACATGCGTGCACAACCATACACAAAAATGCATCATCCATATGATAACACAGCCATGATACATCCATCAATCTAACTACCACATCCATTTATGCAATATGCAACATGAAGTGACTGAGCCGATCTAGTGCCTAATGTGTGTGTATATGCATCCACGAGCAACCACTAGCAAACAATTGCATCCATATGCATCCATCAACCATAACATGTTTCAAACACATGTTTCAACCATAGGTTTTACCCTATCTAAAGGTCATAGGTATTAGCGAGAGGATATACTAAAGATAAGATAAGTACTAGACAAGCAATAAAGGAGAAGTTAAAAGACATACTCTCAAAAAGAAATGGATACAAAGAACGCATCTTTGCTTCCGTCTCCCAAGTAGCATTGCTTTCGTCATCTCCCCATTGCACTTTAACTAGCTGAACTTCTCTGTTCCTCAACTTCCTAGTTTCTGACCCAAGGATGCGAGTAGGAGCTCGTCGAATCGTCGCATCACGCTCTACCTCTACATCTCTAAGCAAGCTCGGCTCTACCACCTCCGCGGTCTCATGTAAGCACTTCCTCAAATGTGATACATGGAATACATCATGAACACCACTAAGTCTGTCGGGCAACTCCACCCTATATGCCATCCGTCCAATCCTTTCCTTAATAGGAAACGGCCCAACAAATCTCGGTGCTAACTTCCCTACGGACCCAAAGCGAACAACATTTCTCAATGGAGATACTTTGACAAAAACCATGTCCCCAACCTCAAACTCAAGATCCGTCCTTCTCCGATCCGCATAAGATTTCTGTCTATCTTGCGCTGCTTTCATCCTTTTTCGAATTAAATCAATCTTCTCTGAAGTCTCTCTAACCATATCCGGCCCAAGCAAGATCTTATCCGTAGATTCCCACCAACATGTAGGAGATCGACAAGGCCTTCCATAAAGAGCTTCGAAAGGAGCCATACCAATACTGGACTGAAAGCTGTTATTATATGCGAACTCCACCAAAGGAAGATGTTCTTCCCATGTACCTCCAAAATCCAAGATACAAAGCCTCAAAAGATCTTCTAAGATACGGTTCACCCTCTCGGTCTGACCGTCCGTCTGAGGATGATATGCGGTGCTCAAACACAACTGAGTCCCTACCGCCTCTTGCAAACTTCTCCAAAACTCACTAGTGAAAATAGGATCTCGATCACTCACAATGCTGGATGGTACGCCATGCAATCTAACAATCTCTCTAACATAGACTGAAGCAAGCCATGGAGCGGTCCTCTTACTCTTTACGGGTATAAAATGGGCACTCTTGGTAAGTCTGTCTACCACAACCCAAATTCCCGTATTGCCCTTCCTCGATCTCGGTAACCCGTCGATGAAATCCATCGAGACACTATCCCACTTCCACTGTGGAACTTCCAATGGGTGTAGCAACCCACCGGGTTTCCTTTGCTCCACTTTAACTTGTTGGCACACTAAGCATCTAGCCACATACTCGGCCACATCTTTCTTCATACCGGCCCAGAAGAAAACTCTCTTCATGTCTTGGTACATTTTGTCTCCACCGGGATGAATAGTCATTCTTGAACGATGTGCATCATCCAAAATAGCCTTCTTCAAACCCTCATCTTGCGGTACACAAAGTCTACCGTCTCTATGCAACCATCCCTTATCATCTATGGTGTATCTACCCAAATGGCTGGACGACTCCCCTCTTATAAGCTTCTCTACCAACACAACCAACTGTGGGTCGTCTCGCTGAGCCTCGCCAATCCGTCTCAAAAGAGTAGGTCTAACCTCCAAGGATGCCAACAAACCAGGTACAAAATCAACAGAAGGTCTGAAGTCAAACAAAGAAAGAAACTCCAAGCTTCGTCGTTCCACGAACAATGGACTCAAAGATAGCCTTTTTCTACTTAAGGCGTCTGCCACCACGTTACCCTTACCAGGGGTATACGCTATCTCGAAATCATAGGATGCTAAGAACTCCATCCACCTTTGCTGTCTTAAGTTTAAATCCTTCTGAGAGAATAAGTACTTCAATGATTTATGGTCGGTGAACAACTCGAATCTCTCACCAAGAAGATAATGGCGCCAAGACTTAAGTGCGAAAACAATCGCGGCCAACTCTAGATCATGGGTAGGGTAATTCTTCTCATGCACTCTCAATTGTCTCCCTCCATAGGCTATTACCCTTCCCTCCTGCATCAAGACTGCGCCTAATCCTGTTCCACAAGCATCGGTATAAACAACAAACGGCTTACTCCCATCTGGAAGCACTAAAACTGGAGCGGTGGTCAAAGCTCTCTTTAACCGTCGGAAAGCATCATCACAATCTACATCCCATGAGAAAACCAGATTCTTCTTCGTCAAGCGGGTTAATGGGGCTGATATCTTCGCGAAGTCTTTGATGAACTTCCTATAATATCCTGCCAACCCCAAGAAACTTCTTACCTCGGTAGCATTTCTAGGAACTTTCCAATCCTGGATAGATACTATCTTTGCGGGATCCACAGCTATCCCTTCCTTAGAGACCACATGCCCTAAGAATCGCACTTCTCTTCTCCAAAAATGGCATTTAGAGAATTTAGCTTTAAGACTATGCGCTCGAAGAGTCTCCAACACTTCCTTGAGATGTAAGGCATGCTCTTCTTCATTCTTGGAAAAGACCAAGATGTCATCCACAAAAACTACTACAAACTTATTCAGATACTCTCTGAACACTCTACTCATGAGATCAACAAAGTATGCGGGGGCGTTTGTCAACCCAAATGGCATCACTAGCCACTCATAAAAACCATCCGGAGTCCGGAAAGCAGTCTTCTCTATACTGTCCTCCGCCACTCTTAACTGATGAAACCCTGTAGCTAAGTCCATCTGCGAAAATACTGACGCGCCAACCAACTGATCAAAGAGATCATCTATCCTCGGTAATGGGTGTCTATTCTTCTTCGTGAGCTTATTAAGTTCCCTATAATCCACACAAAGTCTGAGGGACCCATCCGCCTTCGTGGCAAACACTACTGGAGCTCCCCACTCCGATATACTTCGCCTTATGAACCCCTTCTCAAGCAACTCCCCTACTTGCTTATGAAGTTCTCTTCTCTCACGAGGAGCCATGTGGCGTACTGGCAAAGACACTGGTTTGGCATTATCCACCAAATAAATTCGGAAATCTATCTCCCGCTTCGGAGGCAAACCCTTTACTTCTTCAAACACATCCGGATATTCCCGGACTACTCTGACAGAACACAAACTTTCGACCGAAGCATCGAGCGATTCAAGATAACTTAGCAAAACAGATTCCATGGGATTGCAAGAGATCTCGAGAGTGTTACCCAAGCGGGTCATGAGCCTGACAACTCTCCTTTCGCAATCAAGAACGGCACCATTACTGGATAACCAGTCCATGCCCAAGATCAACCCATAGCCCGTGAAGCCCAATACAAAAGCATCACATCTAAACTCAACGCTAAGTATAGAAATCTTCAAACCCAAACATATCATAGACAGATATATGGAGCCCCCAATTGGGTTTGAGACAACCAAGGGATCATCAACTAGACTGGTGTCTAAGTGCAGTGACTCAACTAACGATGATGAGATAAAAGAATGCGATGCGCCAGAGTCAAACAAAGTACGAACTGGATGATCAAACAGAAAAACCAGACTTTCAACGGAAATAGTTCTACCTCTCTGCTGAATCGGTGGAACTGAGAGAACCTGAACTTGCCCCCCTGACTGAGGTGGTGCTATAAGAGCTTGCACCTGGCCTCCTGAGGTAGACCCCGTCTTCTGCCCCTTCTTTGGGCAGTTTTTCACAAGATGCCCTGCTTCACCACAATGAAAGCAACCGGTCTTCTTCTTTTTGCGACAATCCTTACTGAGGTGTCCTGGTGTTCCACAATTGAAGCACTTCTTCTTCGTCTTCTTTTTGTCACCATTGCCTTTTCCGCCCTTGCCTTGTTGTTGCTGTTGCGGTTTCTTCTGATCCCCCTTTTTCTCTGGTGCCTTAGAATTCTTATCATCCTCATGCATAAGTGCCATGTAGACAAGCTTCTCAAAAGTGGCCCCCATAAGAATGTGAGTCATAGCTATTCCTTGCAATGGTTCGTTCAAGCCTCTAACGAACCTCAAAGCCTTCTTCTCCGGTGTATTCACCAACTCTATGCCAAACCTTGCTAATTGATTGAATTTGTTGACATATTCTTTCACCGTGAGATTCCCTTGCTTCAAATTCAAGAACTTCTCCATAAACAGATTCTCTTCCGCCCTTGAGAGAAACTTAGCCCCAAACCTTTGCTTAAAATCTGCCCAAGAGTCAACAGGGCGTTCTCCATTAGTGACCTCCCACCAGAATGAGGCCTCTCCCTTCATTAACCAAGCCGCCAACTTGACTTTCTTTCCCTCTTCCACTTCAAAGATATCTAGCAACTCTTCCACTTCCTTAAGCCAATCTCTAGCCTCTACGAAAGTCTCTGAACCAAGAAAAGGTTTTCCTCCTATAGCCTTGAACTCCTTGCAAACCTTAGCAAAATTATCCACTCTAGGCTGAGGAGGAGGAGCGGTTGTCTCTGGTGTAGTAGCATTGGCCGGACCCGCAGCCGCGGCCCAAGCCTCTTGCAACCTCCTATACCATAGTGGTATAACTAAACCCTCCGGGATGTTAAGATCTTCAGCCATGCTGAAACGAAAGAGGAAAGATTCAAAAAGGAGATTCCGAAAGATAAAGATATGGCTATTGGGGATTACGCTTTTCTTTTTCAAAAACTTTTTCTCTTAGAAGACATGCTTTTAAAAATACTTTCTTCGAAAATACTCTTAGAAAGTAGTTTTTCTCAAAAATTTTATCTGTTCTGGTAACCTTAAGCTCTGATACCACGTGTAACACCCCACTCCCGCTATGATCACTCACTAAGGGAATGCCATAGCATCGGTGGAGTATTTTAGTGAATATAGAACAGAAAAATTACAACAAGACAGATATAAATAGTACTTGAAATTTTAAAACATCATCTCATAACAGCGGAAGTAAAACATGTCTGGTTACATCATAAAACCACAATAAAGGTCAAGTACAATATCCATCAAAATAAAGAAGTACATAAACTGATATACGGTAACATATAGGGATGAATGGCTACCCTAAGCAGTCAACTAAACGAAGATAAAGGATAAAGACGCATCTACCCTCCCTAAGGTAAATTACTAAACTGCACCACACCAGTCGTTCCTAACTTAAAGGTTGATCCCACCCAAGGACTTATTAAATTTACTAATTAGTACCTGCGTACCCCTAGGTGACCAAGTAGGCGCCACGGGGCCCTACAATCCACTAGGTGTACACACTACTTCCCATTCGATCGGCTCCCTAACGTAGATACCCGTGCTGGCCCCACCGTGGGATATATCATTCCCCAATGTGGCAACCTGATGAAACTAAAGGTGCACGGCTTATATCTACTCGATGCAACAACGGCTTACCTACCAGCCCGGGCCCACTCACGCATATGAAGCCCGTTGGACTTGCGTTGCCACCGCTAACCCGTTTGCCTCTTACAGTCAAGCCCAGTATGCGTGTCCCGTCCTCGACATGGGTCGAGCCCACAAAGATACGTATGGGTTACTGGTTGAAATGGGCCTCCACAAGCTACCCACCTAAGCTTGTCCCTTTTTCTAGTATATCCCACTTAACCCTTTAATCATGTTTTAATTACATGTTCTATTTTGGTTAAGTATTCTAATCGTATTTTCTATTGCCACCCAAGGCAACCACTAGATTTTCTCATGCCACCCGAGGCACCCACTTAACCCCTCATGTCCCTCTACATGCTAATGTGGTTAAGTGTTTCTTAATTAATTAATTAAGAACGTAACCTTTGTAAAGACCTCTCACATTAGACTGTCTTTTATGACCGCTGGTTAAGCCGGTTGGGTCCGGGCAGCCTTATGTCATAACAGAGTCTAACCTCGTGTCTTTACATTAATTACGTATTTAGTTTGTGCCTAAGACCTCTCACATTGGGCTAACATTTGTAGCAACTGGTTAAGCCGGTTGGGTCCGGGCAGTTTTACGCTACAACTGAGTCCAACCTCGTGTCTTAGTCAATTAATTACACCTAATTAATCACCCTCATAATTTTATATTAATTATCCCTAATTAATCAAGTTTTCTTAACATGGGTAGACCTAACTTAATAGGTAAATTCCCATGGGGTAGACCTAACTCAATAGGTAAATTCCCAACACATAGTATGGGTACACCTAACCAAATAGGCAAATTCCCATACTATGTTTATTTATTTTGTGTTATGCATAATTATATTAATTTCACACAATCTTATTAACTTATGCATTTAATTACCCCATCGTTCCCACGTAATTTCGTTCATGATATAACACATATAAAAGGTGTCAACTTGCATATGAATGAACATGTTTCAAAGGTGCCATCTTGCATATTAACAAACACATAACTTGCATATGAACTTGCATAACATGTCACATAACTTGCATATAATATGTCACATAACTTACATATTCATTTTGCATAACAAACTTGCATATTAGCTTATAGACTTGCATAATGTGTCTTCATGAACTTGCATAATAATAAACATGTAACTTGCATATTTACATACATGTAACTCGCATATTAACAAACATGTAACTTGCATATAAAGAAACATGTAACTTGCATATTTACATACATGTAACTTGCATATTAACAAACATGTAACTTGCATATTAACAAACATGTAACTTGCATATTTACATACATGTAACTTGCATATTAACAAACATGTAACTTGCATATTAACAAACATGTAACTTGCATATTTACATACATGTAACTTGCATATTAACAAACATGTAACTTGCATATTAACAAACATGTAACTTGCATAGCATATTACCATGAACTTGCATAACATGCATATGATTACATAGCCCACAACTTGCATATTTAGCATCATGCAAACATAACATACATCATATTAAACTTGCATAAGCTTACATACTCAACATGCATAAACATAAGATTAATGCTAACATCATATCATATGATTCAAAGCTCATTAACCCACATACAAAACCATAAATCTCATCACATCTCATCTAATTAGTTTACCAAAAGATCATCAAAGTGATAGAAACTCACAACTAGCAACTTTGAACACCAAATGAAGAAGATTAAGATGCTAAGAAGGGATTAGAAGTTGATTAGAGAGTGATTAGTATGCAACCCTCTTCATAAAATTAGTGGAGGCCATGAGAGCTAGCATTTTGCCATAGTTTAGTCACTAGGTTTAATTATGAATGAATTAGGGTAGGTTAGGGTCTTATTTATAGATTAGGCAAGTGTTTTAGGCCATAGGATTAACCCTAGATTCAATCCAAGCCATCAAAGCATGTCTTGGGGAAGAAGTCAAGTGTAGGAACCATCTAGGGCCTTTAGATTAAAGATGGACCATGAGAACCATTCAAATGCAAAATCTGCACTTGAGCGAATCGGCCCACGGGTTGACAGCCAAACACCCTGGATTAACCCCTAGTCGACCCAGCGGGCTCGGGTCGACTTCAAAAATCGGCCGGTTCGGTTATTCCCCTCTCCCAATTCGCTGTTTTGAGCATTTTTGCATATTTATTTATTAAATTTTCAATTATATATATATATATATATCAATATATATATATATATATATCTACACAACCCATTTCACTTAATTAAGTATACTTTAATTTGGGAATTTTCGTGAAACTTCGCGAGGCCATATCTTGGTCATACGGACTCCGATTTTCGAAAACTCGGACTCTATTTCGCGTATTTTTCCGAGACGAACACAATGGCATAGCCCGTTTCCCTTGATTCCCATTTTAGAATTAAATTCTGCCTCGATTTATGTTATTACAGGTTATTGAAAATACGGGTTGTTACAATGGTTCAATGGAAAATAAGTTTTCTGATCATCATTTATGAATTTATTTATTTTTTTGCATGTTAAACGGTTTTTTGGTCATCGTGTAACACTTTTTTTTTCAAAGCAGCCGTTTGGTGCTGAACGAACGATGATTCTGTTAGGAGTGTCTTGCATATTGTTAGTGGTGGCAATTTGACCCGACGTGATGGATCCGGACCCGACCCGCCGGGTCTCGATTCTAGGCGGGTCGAGTTTTGTCGGATTTGAACTATACATTTAAAAAATCTGGACTCGACCCGATTCAAGCTTCGGTTCGGCTTCGTTTGGATTATAACACTAAAAATACGTGTATTTTAATGCTTTTTGGTCAGTTCTTTCGGGTCGTGTCAATTCAGGTCGGCTTTGATCGGGTCTTAAGAGTATTTTTTCAACATCTAGACCCGACACGAGACTCATCAGGTTCGGTTCGGGTTTTCGGTTCTCGGTTCTAATTGTCAGCCCTACATAATGTTAATATAGAAATGACGGTTTGAATAAATAGTTTCACATCACGTAATAAGTTGAATAAGTGGAGTACAAATATGATTTGGTAGACACGTAACAACAGGGATCCCTTTTGTTACAAGGTTGTGTGTGTCAACTCATATGTGTGCGCTCTACGTGGAAGAAATGAGAACTTTGTTCAGACCGTCGTTACAAAACAGATTCCTTTAGTTTGTTGTTTTGTTGTTTCTCAATAGGACTCAATCTACCTTTTTTTTTCAAGTGCGCTGCCATTTCGAACTAATTGCCGTTCTGCCGGTTCGGCAAGCAGATTTCTTACATACTTGTGGTTTATTCTTATGAGTTAAATTTTAATAAAATCTTTTTGATGTTTGCACTCATTCTTTATATGCCAGTGGATCACAACACTACAATAATAAACGGCTATTCCAAAGGCTCCGAGCTGTTGGCGGCCGTTTGAAGCCGTTGGAATAGAGTTCACAGCTTCCAATGGCTTCCGGCGGAATCCACAAACACTTTCCAACGTTTGTTCCAACGGCTTCAAACAGTGACTTGCCGTTGGGAACCGTTTATAGACAGTGGCCAATTTGTCGTTGGAAGCTGTTGGTAGCCGTTGGAAAAACTGGGTTATTTTTTTATAACAGCAAGCATATAACCTTCCAGCCACCCCAATTCCATTTCAATCCATTTCCAGTCCAATTCCAGTTCAATTCCAATCAATTCCACATATATATACCAATAACAATATAAATAACCAAAATAAATTAAAAAAACATCAATATATACAAAACAAATCAACCAAACATCTAGAATAACATCAAAATAGACAAACCATCACCTACTCTGTACCATCAAAATATCCAAACATCCAAACATGTCCACAAACCGTACCAATATATGCAAACCATCAAAATAAATACAAAGTATCATTCTCATTCACTCCGTAACAATATATACAACATCAAAACAGATCATCACCATCTCCAAGCCAAACATAGAAAAAAACATACCTCAAGCTTCATCATCTTTGTCGCCTCCGAAAGAAGACGATGAAGGAAAACTACCATGATTGTGCACGTACTCCACAATGTTTTGATTCAGCTGCTCAATCTACATAGCTTGCACACGATTCTGGTTCTGCAGCTGCTCAATCAAGGCTCGCATTTCCTTAATTTCTGCTTTGTCTTGGGCCTTCTAAGCATGTCGAACCTACAAATAAAATGAATAGCAAAAAGGTTATGTCAGCATATAAAATATGACAAATTCTATTTGTATATCATAAATTGTTTTAGATACACCGTACATATTGCTAAACTATCCTCAATTTAGAATAAAAAGAAATAATTGTCCTATTTTAGAATAAATCAATGAACTATTGAAAATGATAAGATATTACTAGAAAAGATTTGTTTATATATTTGGTAAACTCATTCAATCAAATAAATACATAGAAATTTGATTATGAATGATTTCATTAAAGTTTTAGATTTGATTTTAACTTAATGTTGAGCGCTATGTAACGTGTACCTTGTATTTTATTATAATTATATCGAACCTCTTGAACATGTAAAAAATTAACTATATTTTAAACACATAGTTTTATGTTTACATTTCTAATCATGTCCTAAATGTCAAGTTCCTAGTTATTGTTTCATAAGAAATATTATATGCATAATCATTTATTAAATGTGTCATAATTGAATCGACTAAGGTAATGAAAATATTAACTGGCATTCACAATTGAATCGACTAAGGTAGTGAAAATATTCTAACACACTTAGAACATAAAAAGTACGAATATTGTTTAAATCATAAGAATATTACCGTTAGGCTACCGAATCCATAACGCCTACTCCGATGTGGCGGATCCATAACAGCATCAAATTGGTTCTTTTCCTCCTCCGGCGTTAACTCATCACGAACAAACTCCTCAAGCGCATGAGCCAGTGCCTCCTAAAACTTTGCCTATAATGCAACAAACAATTTCAGTTGAAAAATAATAGAATGTTGATTTTATTTTACATTTGCTAGTAATTAATAAAATAATCGATGTGAGCAATAAAATTTAAAATACGCATACATATGCAGCTATCGCCCTATCTTGATCATCCTAATGATAAGTCACGTTGCCAGCCTCGTCTGCATGCTTGAATGCGTAGGTGTGAGCAAATACAATCATGTTGGACACGGGATGTCCACAAGTTTTTCCTACAATTGATAATTTGAATAATTCAATTCCATAAAGATAATTACTGAACTGATCAATATACAAATGTAATAATTGACAAATTTACCAAGTTCTCGTGGTGATGTTGGAAAGAATTGGATCCTCTACGATGAGTTATTGGATTCTTGTTCCTATTTGCGGTGTTCCTTACTGACTCGGTCTACAAATGTACATTAAGTAATTATTTAAAATCGGCATAAAAATAAATTAGATTCATTATAGATTTACCTTGAACTCATCCGTGTCCCACCACTCAACCATCTTATTAAACATTTCATCGCCCATCCACCTTGGTTTCTTCCCCGCTTTTTTTAATCTCATTCATCTTCTCCCTGTAATTTCTAGCGACCTTTGAGTTCCAGTGTCGCCAAACTAGGTTCATGTCAGTCTCGTGCACATCTACTGCGCCCTTTACAATGAGAAAATATTAATAATCTCATTTATTTGTATTTAACCAATTTGTAACGCGGTATAAAATTACCAGAAAATATTGTCATACAGTCTCTACTGGGATTCTGCTCCACTTTGGTCAGAAATCGCTCATTCTAGCCATATACGAATCCTTAGAGATATTTAGAACCGTCTGAGATGGCTCCAACTCAAACCCACTGCATTAAATATAAATTAGAACCTTATAGAATATAGTTATATTATGAAAAAAACATTAAATTGTTCTGCTGCTAATTTTGATACTTACGTATGGTCGGCCTTAGGATTCAAGTAAACAACTGGACGAGCTAACTGATTTCCACTACCCTCACTGGCATGTCGGTTAATGCTATGTGCTCAATATAAGAAAATGTAGAACAGACATCACAGTTTTAACATCGGTCGTAAATTCAGCTGATGTCAAAACGTTTTTTAACATAGTTTAATTTTAAAGTGATGTTGTTTGTTTCTCAGACATCTATTTATCGAAGGATCAATGTGTTAAATACACTTTAGAAAAAACAAAAAATTGCGCCGCTCAAATCTTTTCCCCCTTACCAATTTGTTTCCCTCCCTTAACAAAATTATTTCCTCCCATTTATTTTTTCAGTTCCCTCGAAAAATTTCACTTTCCACCATCCAGTCTTTCTCTAGCAATCGTCTCAACTGGCAAAAAATGAAATCCATTGCAAATTCCATGCCCTAGCTTCTTCGTGTTCGATTAATCGCAACAATCGAAATCTTAATCAACCAAACCCTAAGTCTCCTTTATTTTAGAATTTAGCTTACTTCATTAGTATGAATTGTTCTTTGCATGAAATCCGTTTTGCTTAAACTTGAAGCTTCAGTGATTGCTGTTACTTCTTTTTGGGTTTATTTCTTATATTCCTATGCTTTTAATACCAAAAATTATAATTTTTGTGCAATTTGTGTTTAATTTGAACCAAGTAAAAGAAGTTTTGCATTTGATTAGCATCCTTAACATGGTCAGGTGTGCTAAGTGAAGCCAGGGTATTCCACATTCAAATCTAAATGTTGAAAAAGAACAGAAACCTTGGTTTGCAATCATTTTTTGCAGTTTTACTTGAATAAAATTGACTAAAAGCTTCAAAGAGTTTATGTTTTTTCAATATGATTCAACCATACATCTTTTGTTGTCAATGTCAATAAAAAGAGGTGGTAAATATACTTTAGAGATATGGATTATCAATGATTGTTAGATTTGCGACTTGAGCTGTTGTAGATATAGGCTGCTAGAGTTATTTTGTTCGCATTTTCAGGAAACATATGTCTAAATCTTATGTTCCCCATAAAATTTCTGTTATATGATGCTGTTAGAGTTATTTTGTATATTTACTTGTAACATGCTCAAAATTGTAAGTATATTTTGTCAAAATTAGTATATCTATGCTTGGACCAAACTCTTTGCTCATAGATTTAGATCATTTTGTATAATAAATTATGGATGTTTTATCTATGATAATTGTCTTAATCGAAATTCATTTCTGTGCTTGTAACTATCAGGTTAGAAAGATTGGTGCAACTATTACCCATTCTTAGAAGGTCAAGGATGAGCCCATTGTTGACGGAAATGATATTGAGCTTGTTTCCCGTTTATGTTCCTTGATTAATCAGGTAGGTGTCTTTTTTCAAAAGGCTTTATAAAATATAATTGATCTAGCCAATGCTGCGTGTATTGTTGACACGTGATAGAGCTAATGTACTTGTTTTGTATATTTTCATTATACTGCTTATTGAAAGTTTCATTGTCCGATTTTCTAGGATGCTTGTGTTGGTACCAATCCATCTATCAGGGTGAGATTTTATCATCATTCTAGTTCACAAGGACATATACATTAACACTAGTTCAAGTGCATAAAAGCTCCGCTGATCTCCCTTGAAACTGGTACGATGTCCCCGTCATTCAATTATCTGGGTCACTGATGGGACTCAGATTTGAATAAGAAAGTTTTTTCTGTCGATAATAACCATGAAAATACAATGTGCGTTGTTTTTTTGGATGTTTTGGGTATGTGCCATATAAACACTCACAAGTTTCTTTTGTGCAAGATAACATCAAATTTTTGACAAAATGATTGAATATAATGGACTAGTCTATGGATTAGATTTTGGTCATCTTCTTTAGTTGAAATTACAAAAATGTTAATCAATTGAATTTGGTAGCTTTTTGGAAGTGTTAATCGAACCTTAATCTTCCACTTTCATAGTTTACAGTTATCGGATAAGACAATATCTACACTTCAGATGGAGCTTGTTGCTGCCAGAAGTTCTCAAGAGCTTACAAGTGAGGGCAATTCACCTACAGTGTCCATATCTAAGGACCAAAGGAAGAAGGGTTTTGTTGTTATTGGGATTAATACTGCGTTTAGTAGTAGGAAACGAAGAGATACAGTTAGATAATCATGGATGCCTCAAGGCAAAATTTTGATTTTCATATTCACCATTATTTTCTGTAAACAGGATATACTCTTCATGTGGGGAAGTTGTAGATCAATTGGTGTTACCAGCACATTCGTATGGTTGCTTAATTAGATTGCATCTTCAAACTGATGATGATTGGTCATTGTGGTAATACAGTTGTGTTGCGAAATGTTATGAAATCGACTAGACTAAGTTTTAAAATAATGTTGGAGTTTCCGTGGAATTAATTTAGTGTACTGGTAAGTGAAACTGAATTTGTGCTAGAGGTTATTGTGTTCTGCTATTAACAGTCAAACATAATTTTTTATTATGGTTGGCAGTCGGTGATTAACTGCCAGTGGTCGTAGCCCTTAGCATCCAACATGATGTCAGTTCCATTACACTAATTTTCGGTTTAGTGTTTTCAAAATTATTGTCAACAAAGTTCATCTAAGAATATTTGAGTTAAGAAGTAAAAAAATATGTTTTCTAAACCAAGATAACCAGTACTGTTAGGTAGGATTTACTACTGTATAATATACTGTAGATGATACCTTTAATTGGACAACTTGGGATAAGCACATGTGCTTTTAAAAGTACGGTGTGATGCTAAATTTAATTAATTAGAATAGTTCATTGCTTGCTATAATAGTGCAAAACTGATAGTGGCCTATTGTTCAAATCTTATATTATTGGATCAACATTCTGGTATCTTAGGCACTGACATGTTAGTGACACTTTAATATTACCTGTTAGATTTTAGCTTGCAGATAGATAAGCTTTAGGTTAGATTTTATGTTAACTTTTTCTGTATACCAAGTTGATATCGCTATTGTCGCATTATTCATTTTTGAACTTACGCGATTAGTTTGTTCATCCTATTATATGTCTTAATTTTCCAATTGTGTTTATAATTCAATGTATATATTTGTATTGTCAGATTAGGTGAGAAAGTAAGACAACTAGAGAAGTGAAAGGAATTGTAATTAGATTCATGATTGACCACAAGTAATAACACGCTGAAGGATGGTCTTTATACGACGCACACTCAAGTTTGATATTACCCACTGTAATGCATACTGAATAATTTGACATTCACTGATATATAGAAATGTACTGGGAAACCAATATGAATTTATACTTTTTGTTTATATTTCACAGTGCTACATCCAACAACATTTTAGATAGGGTGATCGATTCAGAGGAAGCTCACCACAATGACTTTCGTAGACTGGTAAGTTAATTATTCTCTTAGCATTTTAATCTTCGGTTAACATATGTATTCATATGTCCGTTGTCCTAAAAATATGCAGGAACATGTTGAAGGATATCATGAATTATCTGCAAAAACAAAAATATTCTTTTCCACTGCAATCGCCAAGTGGGATGTTGATTTTTATGTCAAGATTGAGAATGATGTTCATGTCAATTTAGGTAAGGGCCAGTTTGTTTTCATTTAAAAAATGTTCAATGTAGATCTCATATTGAAACAAATGTGTCATAACAATTTACAATTATAAGGGATTAAAATCTTTTATTTTTATTTTTAAAAAGGTCGTAATGTCAGTTACATTGTAAAAGAACTAGATAAGTCTTAAATAGACGCTAAATGCCGAACAACATCCAATGATTTGATTTCATATTTTAAACAAATGCAATCTAAGCTAACCCATAGAAATTAATAATACATCACTAGATGTTAGGTTCATGAATTTATTTTTGTAAAACTATTGAGGAAAATTTCTACTAATGCCATTACATGTATGCTAGCTGCAACTCTCTCTAGGCACAGATCAAAGCCTAGGGTCTATATTAGGTGCATGAAATCTGGTCTAGTTCTTTCTAATAAGTAACTACAGTTATACTTTAATTGATTGAGAAACCCTAATTTTTTACTTAATAAAATAAACATGCATGTTTATTTTCATTGTTAGGAATGCGAAATACCATGAACCAAAATACTGGAAATTTGGTGAGGAAGGGAACAAGTACTTCCGTCATGCAACTGGGCAGATATATGCCATCTATAAGATTTGGCCACATATATTTCTATAAAATAGTAAGATATATTCGAGCCATTGTTCATTTACTTATAATATGTATTTACAATATGGTATAAATTTGGTTAACTTAGATAAATCCATATTTAAATGCAGACAGATATTGCATAAATAACTCGTAATGCAATACACGCCATGGCAGCTGCTTTATTTATTTATTATTATGCAGTTTCTAAGAAAGGGTGAAAATGTGTCATCATGAGGCAACCAATATTTTTCATATAGAAAATAATAATTGGGAATTACAAAGGATCTAAACCTATTCAAAATGAAAGCAAATGGTTGCCAAAGCTTAATAAAATTGATGAACTTGTTCTGCTTACACAAGAACTGGATGATATTTGCCATAGGAATAACTGGATGCTACCAAAATGTAATAACCCAGAAATCTGAGCCAATTTAAAATTTTTATTTTGGCAATTTTAGATAATTTTGATTATTTAAAATGATTATTTGAAATAATAACGACGAAAAATTTATTTTGAATAAAATTTGAACGTATATATTTATATAGATCGTCGTTAGAATATAAATAATTATTTTTAATTATAAAAGAAATTGAAAATGGCACAGTAGTTCGATAATTCGATTTCAAAGTTCAAATGAATGTACAGGATTCAAAATAAACCGGATTTCATCGAAACCAAAAATATTAGAATCTAATTGAGAATATCTTTCCAACGAATCAGAAAAATCAAAATTTCATAGCGGGAATCAAAATATATGTCCATTTGGAAATTCAGAATAGTCGCTATGGAATTTCTGGCCCTTAAAAATGGAAATTTTGCAAACGACCTAGGTTTTCGACGAAACCACTTTTGTTGGATCCGCGATGTCAAATTATTGCTAGGTTTCAAATTTTGTAATTTTTCGAATCAATATGTGAGCATGGCGAAGGAAAACGCATTTGACCAGTTTCAGTTGATTTTAATCGACTGGAAAATGGCCATTTTTCAAATGGTCTCAGAATTTGATGAAACTAGTTTTGTTAGGACCGTATCGTCAATATGAAGTTAGAAATAATTTTTCTGGAATTTTTCGAGTCCGTATGTGGCCCCGGTAAATTGAAATGTACGTTTAAATTGAATATATAAAGATTTATATTGTAAATTGAACGGAAACTGATCAAAACGATCGAATTGGCCTACGTGGCATATCCCATTGTGTTCGAAATGGGGGTAATTAGCTAGGGGCGACAGTCGTTGGGTGTCGATTGGGGTTCGAACGAAAAGTCAACCTCATGGAAATTGAAATAAATATAATATAACTCCCCACCTCCTTTTCTCCTTTTACTCGGTCAAACCCCCCCTTCACCACTTCAGTTTCGATCCCGATTAGAAAATAAAAAAAAAAAAACCCTAAAACTAAAATCGCGCGCTGCCTCCTTCCACGTCGTCTCCCTTCCATCACCGGCGCCTACCCCCATCGCACCCCAAACTCCGGCGAGACCCCCTCCTACCTTCGTCGCCCTCTCTCTCCTCCCTACCCGCAAGTCTCGAACCCCTTTCCCCCCTAAACTGACCACCTCTGGCCATCCCTTAGCCACCGCCCACCTGCTTTCCTCCTCTAATGAGCGCGCAAGTCCTCGCCCCCCTCTTCTTCTAACTGTAAGGTTTTGTTTTTGTTTATATACACACATTTGACCGATATTGATTGGGACGATAAATTTTACACATCGCCCAACAACACAAATAAAATCTGTGTTTGATTGTTTGAAACCCCACATGGGTATTAGGATGATATATCACATACACTAATCCCAATAATTAGTTGTATGTCGATCGACTGATTGACAAACTGGTATAAGCATTAAATATTTATATTTGATGCTTATACAGTGCAGAACGCACTCTGGATGATGGTTGATTATTTATCGTTGTTATTTTATACATGTGTTGTAGAAAATCCACATAATTAACATTATATTTTAATTGTTTGGGCCTCATTCCAGTTTTGAAAAAGAAATAGTTGAAATAGAAATATTTGAAATAGAATATTTGAATAGAAATATTTGAAATAGAAATATTTGAAATAGAAATATTTGAACTAGAATATTTGAAAATAGAAATATATGAAGTCGTGTTGATTAGATTGACGCCATTTTGACGTGAACGATATTTATATCGATTTTATTCATTTTTATAATGAATATAGAAAAGGAAGTGATTTCAAATTCTGATATTTTGAAACGATTTGAAATTCGAATTGAAATTGAATAGAATTGAATTCGAATTAAAATTGAATAGAATTGAATTCGAATTGAAATCAAATTGAAATGAATTCGAATTGAATTGAAATTGAATAGAAATCGATTTGAAATAAATTCAAAATCGAATAAAAATTGAATTGAAAACGAACTGAAATTGAATTAAAAATCGATTTGAATTGAAATCAATTTGAAATGAATTTAAAACGAATTTATGAGGAAAAATTTAATTTTGATTTGAATTTGAAATGAAGTTGAAATCGTTTCGAAAACGAATTTAAAATGATTTATAAAATACGATTTAAAAGGAAATCGATGAAGTATGTATTATATATATTATATATATAATATAATGGCCTGAATAGAACGCGCCACGCCGCGACAGTTCGTGAATTACGACCATTGACTTCGAATGGATATTACGGGAGATCCGACCGTCGGATTCTCCTAAAACCAGAAACGTTGGGTTCGTATCGAAAAGAGCTTTCTAACGGATATTTGAAATTTTAAATCTAACGGTTGGATTTGAAATTATGTCCAAATCAAATTTGGAAAAGGTCGCTGTAAGTGCAGTTTGATGGCCGTTGATGGAAATTGACTGTACGGGCCTTGATAAAATTATTAAAAATAGAAATAATTTCTGTAAAATCATAAGAAATGATTTGGGAAAAATCGGGATGAAAACTCCATATTTGAAAAGATAAAAATAGATTTTTATCGAAATGAACTAGTTTTGAACTAGAATAATAATTTATTTATTTTTAAAATAAATAAATTGGATTTGAAATGGTTTTGAAAATAACCAGAATTTCCAATAATTGCATTGGAATGGATTTGAATCGAAATTGTCTTCGGAATATTTCGATGTTGGATTTCGTGATTATACAGATATTGTTACGGAAATTTGAAAGATATATATATATATATATCGTTATTTCCAATACGATATTTGTTGGTCGTAGAATTTGATATTGAATATAAGCCGATATATTTTCTATTCTGAGCCTTGTATTTAATATCAAATGTGATTTGGGTTTGTTGTGAATGGTGTCTTCATTAACACTGTTCTTAAGCCCAGTTGAGAAAAAGATTAAATCTTTTTATTTAGATTAAATGAACTGTACCAATTAAATAATATTTAATTGGAATTGAATTGGGATTGATTTTTGGGTTTATCGTGAACAGTGTTTTAAATAACACTTGTTCTTTAACCCGAAAATTGATGGAATGTGATTTTGGGTTGTCGTGAACGGTATCTTCAATAATACTGTTCTTAGACCCAAAGGAGTTAAGAAAATCAGAAACTAACTAGAGATTAGTTAAGTTGAATGGTTTCTGGGGTATTGATCTGATGTTGGTTTCGGCCTTCGGGGTTAATACTTAGGGAATTGCTCACTTGCTAATTTATGGTTAGGGACTGACTGAAATGTGATGTGATTTTGGGTTGTCGTGAACGGTATCTTCAATAATACTGTTCTTAGACCCAAAGGAGTTAAGAAAATCAGAAACTAACTTAAGATTAGTTAAGTTGATTGGTTTCTGGGGTATTGATATGATGTTGATTTTGGCCTTCGGGGTTAATACTTAGGGAATTGCTCACTTGCTAATTTACGGTTAGGGACTGATTGAAATGTGATGTGATTTTGCGGGTTTATCGTGAACCGTGTTTTAAATGACACTGATTCTTTTACCCAGTCAAAGATTAAAACTAATTAGAGTTTTAATGAATCTTTAATTAGATTGAAAAGATCGAGAATGGAGTATCACCAGTTTTGCTCCAGGCGATAGTTAAATCTTTAATTAGATTTGAACATGAAATGGTAACCGAATTTACCGATAACACCGTGGTATTAGATATGAAGTATTACCAGTTTTACTTCATGGGATGAATAGGTTGGGATTGGGAAATAAAATAAATGATCACTTCGGTATGGATCGCTAATCCCGACTAGTTTGAATTGATATTCAAAAGTAGATTAAAGAATAAATTTAAAGGAATTTATCTTTGATAAAATTAATGGGAACCTCTCCGAAGAATGTGAAATTTAGAAACTAACTGCAGGTTAGCTAAGCAGAATGGTTTTCTGGTTATTTATCTGATGTTGGTTTCGGCTTTTGGGGTTAATATTAGGGGAATTATTCTCTTGATTAATTTACGGTTAGTGACTGATGAACTGGAATGAGGCGTATGTTGTGTTTGTATAACACGCATTTATTATATACGCGAGTTATTCAGAAAGACCGGGTTTATCCCATTCTTAATAACTGATATGACGATAAGTCGAAGATGAAGACGATGGTAGAAGACCGGAGGTCTTCACGTCGTTTGGATAATTACTAACGATCTTGATTGGGCCGTACACCCAAGAGGAGGGAATCAGTTGGTGATCGTCCAGACGTACTTGGAGATCGATGGATATGTGGGGTACTAGGTGCCTCCGGTTTCGTTCAGACCCAGAACGGACTTGTAAATGGACTGTGTGTCTGACATTGGATATCATTCCGTGTGTTTGATGGATATCGGTTGCATGGAGTGGTTTGCCTGTGTTGCATGCTAAGATGCAAATGATCAAGGCTCTTGTTGAAAAGCAAAGTCTTGTGGTTGATGATCAAAGCACGACCTTTGTGGCGTAGCTTTGTGTAGCGTTGATTCGCGAGCCTCACGCCCCGGTTGTGAACCAGAAACGGGAGAAGGACCTCAGGGGGGACATGCGTTTCTTTCTAGCTAGAAGTGGCGTCAGTGGTTTTACACGCCCTGACGAGTTTGACTTGTGTGGTTGTTGCTGTTGCGAGGCGCCTCGGATATATCGGTGACTATGTGAAGCCGATGGAGTCATTTGTTGGCTCATTTACGCCCCAAAGGGCGGGGAAACGTAGTGTTCAGGCATTATAATCCACATCGGTGGACCGGCCCTGACGATCCAAGGGGCAGTTGCAGCTGTTCCTGAGGCTCGGGCTCGAGAGTCTCGAATCAAGAGAGGACTATCTTTTGCTTCGGTTCACAGATGGAAATCCAACTTCCAAATATGTGACATTTGCGGTTTTGATTGTAGAACCTAGTACGGTGACATGATATATGGTACCCATGCCGCCTATGATTGATATTTATGATTGTATATAAAATCAGAAACTAACTGGAAACGAGCTAAGATGAGTGGTTTCCTGGGTATTGGTCTGATGTTGGTTTCGGCCTTCGGGGTTAATACTTAGGGATTCGTTCTCTTACTAATTTGCGGTTGGAGTCTGATTAAGAATAAAAAATAAAATTTCATGTATCAAGCATTCTTTGGCTGTTATAAGGTAAAACCCTATCCTCCGGCTTGCGTTGCATTGTGTGATGGGACCTGGGTCTTATAACAGCTTCATTTTTCTTTATTTAGCATTGTGCTGTTTGTTTTATGCACTGGTGTTCTTGGGAGGAAACCCGTTCCGTGTTATACGGCGTGGTCCCTTGATTTACCTAACTTTAAAATAAAGATTAATAACTGTTTTAGTTCTCACACCAGTCCCATGACTGACCAGGAGTTTATTGTTTTAACCTAAACTCTGGGTGCCCTTTTTTTCGACACGGGCAGCTAGTAGTTTTGGTTTTGCAGATTTATATTCACAGGATCCTTGTTTACAACTGGAATGATATTCGGAAAGCTTTGTATCCGTATATCTCCTTCAGTTGTGTTTTGTATTATTTTCCGCTGTAGTGATGTATTTAAATGTAATTTAAATCTCTGATATTTTCGGTGTAATATTGATTCATACTATCTATATTCATGTATTCTGATGGAATTGTTGTAATTAACAATGAAATGTTCTTCCGTATGCATTCTATTTTGCCGTGTGCTCAAAACAATCAGGCGTTTCGAACGGTCTTGATCGGTTTAGCGGCTGATTCGGATCGAGCGAAATTCCTTTTCGTTACATTTGGTATCGGAGCTTTGTTTTACAAAGCTCAGAGAACAAGACACACTAGAACCATATAAAAGAATTCATCAGATATTGGATTAGTAATATCCAATGAGAATGACTCGTTAGAGAGGGGATCAGTAGTATCCTAGAACGAGTGTGAAGAGTATATTTTTAAAATTAAAACAATTTTTGTTTTGAAATTTTAAATCAATTATTCGTATTTTAATATTTATTTATATTGATTTGGACTATCCAATATATAAAGATTTTGCATATATGTCTGATCCGCGTGTATTCGAAGTTTTAATATATTGGGTAGATATAGAATCACACTCTAGTCGCCCGGAGATGATTTTGATGATCGAGCTCCATCATCAGAATTTATTTTCGTGTTTCGAAAGTGGGATCTCTATATATTTCCATTAGACTGGTGTGAGAACCAAAATTAGATAGGGCTTATTGTTGTGGTTTGGCATCAAAAATGTGAATTTGACTATATATCAAAATTATGGATTTGAAACATTAATCAACAAATTGATTGCTGAATGTGTTGCTTGATTATTGTTTTGATTATTTAAGATTTTGAACCATTATGTCAATTTGAATCAAATAGTGAATTGTATTGAAAATTTGTCGAATTTGCATGCATATACATGTACTTACATTGAACAGGCCATAGCAAAGAGGCTAGAGCAGAAGAATAAAATTGTTTGCCGACAAATAGGTACATGTTTATTGTATTTCTTGAGTTTTGGGTGATTTTGTGAGCCGATTGGCTAGTCGCTTGGCTTTTTCTTTTTCTTTTGGATTGAAGAAGGCCATGGGAGGCTATATGAAATATCCCGAAGTCCCCGGTGCAGGGGAGGTTATGGCGAAATTTTTCGAAAATTTAGGGTGTCAGCCAAATTTTTGAAAAATTTGAAAAGTTTTTAGAAACTGAAAAGTTGAAAAACTTAAGCCGTAAAGAAAATAATGAAAGTTGAGTTGATTAGTTAAACAACTTTCGGCTTTGTTCCTTTTCGGGGACGAAAAGTTTTAAGTGGGGGAGATTGTAATAACCCGGAAATCTGAGCCAATTTAAAATTTTTATTTTGGCAATTTTAGCGAATTTTGATTATTTAAAATGATTATTTTAAATAATAACGACGAAAAATTTATTTTGAATAAAATTAGAATGTATATATTTATATAGATCGTCGTTAGAATATAAATAATTATTTATAATTATAAAAGAAATTGAAAATGGCGTGGTAGTTCGATAATTCGATTACAAAGTTCAAATGAATGTACAGGATTCAAAATAAACCGGATTTTAGCAAAACCAAAAATATTAGAATCTAATTGAGAATATCTTTCCAACGAATCAGAAAAATCAAAATTTCATAGCGGGAATCAAAAGATATGTCCAGTTGAAAATTCAGAATAGTCGCTATGGAATTTCTAGCCCTTAAAAACGGAAATTTTGCAAACAACCTCGGTTTTCGACGAAACCACTTTTGTTGGATCCGCAATGTCAAATTATTGCTAGGTTTCAAATTTCGTAATTTTTCGAATCAATATGTAAGCGTGGTGAAGGAAAACGCGTTTGACCAGTTTTAGTTGATTTTAATCGACTGGAAAATGGCCATTTTTCAAACGGTCTCAGAATTTGACGAAAGTAGTTTTGTTAGGACCGTATCGTCAATACGAAGATAGAAATAATTTTTCTGGAATTTTTCGAGTCCGTATGTGGCCCCGGTAAATTGAAATGTATGTTTAAATTGAATATATAAAGATTTATATTGTAAATTGAACGGAAACTGATCGAAACGATCGAATTGGCCTATGAAGCATATCCCATTGTGTTCGGAAAAGGGGTAATTAGCTAGTGGCAACAGTCATTGGGTGTCGATTGGGGTTTGAACGAAAAGTCAACCTCATGGAAATTGAAATAAATAATTAAATAAATATAATATAACTCCCCACCTCCTTTTCTCCTTTTACTCGGTCAAACCCCCCCTTCACCACTTCAGTTTCGATCCCGATTAGAAAATAAAAAGAAAAAAAAAACCCTAAAACTAAAATCGCGCGCTGCCTCCTTCCACGTCGTCGCCCCCTCCATCACCGGCGCCTACCCCCATCGCACCCCCAAACTCCGGCGAGACCCCCTCCTACCTCCGTCGCCCTCTCTCTCCTCCCTACCCGCAAGTCTCCCTTCCCCCTAAACTGACCACCTCCGGCCATCCCTTGGCCACCGCCCACCTGCTATCCCCCTCTAACGAGCGCGCAAGTCCTCGCCCCCCCTCTTCTTCTAACTGTAAGGTTTTGTTTTTGTTTTTGTTTATAATTTTTTTAAGCTATTAAATTATTAAAAAGCTGATTTTTATAAATATATATAACGACTTAAAATTCCGATTTTCACATATATAAAGCGAAGATAAATAGATTTGATTTTCATTTATAAATGAAATGATTTTTATTTTCAAAAAGATAGGATTTTTATGGTTAAAAAGTTGAGATTTTTACATACCGAAGGAAGAGATTTATACCACGTGAAAGAAGAGATTTTTAAAACGAGAAAGAAGAGATCTCTAGATTAGAAAAATATGATCTTTGTTTATATAAAAATATAATTTTTAATATGAGGATAAGGTTAAAAATATAATTTTTATATGTGTACCAAAGTAAAAATAAGATTTTTATTCATATAGAGTAATAAAAATATAATTTTTATTACTTACTAGCGGTGTAAAAATAGAATTTTTATCTATATAGTAGCAGTACAAAATTAGATTTTTTTCTTTTATATACATAGCAACAATATAAAAATGTGATTTTTATATATGTAGTGGCTACGGGCAACGTAAGTGACAAAAGGCGAGCACGACGAAGATGTTCTACATATGAAGAGTCGTGGCGTTTGGTTTAGCTTTCGGTGAGAACTTCTCACTTCTAATTTAATTTTCTAGTTAAAATATATACTAGGATGCAGACGGTGTTTAGTAGCACCCGACACCCGTCATCCACAGACCATGGACGGCTTGTATGCTTGTTTATTTGATTTTGATGTGTAGTTGATTGTGGGATGTGATGTGAAATGAAATAAAATATTTATACAGTTAAAAATATTTTATAGTTAAAAATAGAATTTTTAACGTGTATATGAAATGAAATAAATTAATATAAACAAATCGAACGATTTGTTTATATACACACATTTGACCGATATTGATTGGGACGATAAATTTTACACATCGTCCAACTGCACAAATAAAATCTGTGTTTGATTGTTTGAAACCCCACACGGGTATTGGGATGATATATGACATACACTAATCCCAATAATCAGTTGTATGACGATCGATTGATTGACAGACTGTTATAAGCGTTAAATATTTATATTTGATGCTTATATAGTGTAGAATGCACTCTGGATGATGGTTGATTATTTATCGTTGTTATTTTACACATGTGTTGTAGAAAATCCATATAAAACATTATATGGTAATTGTTTGGGCCTCATTCCAGTTTTGAAATAGAAATATTTGAAATAGAATATTTGAAATAGAATATTTGAATAGAAATATTTGAAATAGAAATATTTGAAAAGAAATATTTGAACTAGAATATTTGAAAATAGAAATATATGAAGCCGTGTTGATTAGATTGACACCATTTTGACGTGAACGATATTTATATCGATTTTATTCATTTTTATAAGGAATATAGAAAAGGAAGTGATTTCAAATTCTAATATTTTGAAACGATTTGAAATTCGAATCGAAATTGAATAGAATTGAATTCGAATTAAAATTGAATAGAATTGAATTCGAATTGAAATCAAATTGAAATGAATTCGAATTGAATTGAAATTGAATGGAAATCGATTTGAAATAAATTCAAAATCGAATAGAAATTGAATTGAATTGAAACGAACTGAAATTGAATTAAAAATCGATTTGAATTGAAATCAATTTGAAATGAATTTAAAACAAATTTATGAGGAAAAATTTAATTTTGATTTGAATTTGAAATGAAGTTGAAATCATTTCGAAAATGAATTTAAAACGATTTATAAAATACGGTTTAAAAGGAAATCGACGAAGTATATATTATATATTATATATATAATATAATGGCCTGAATAGAACGCACCGTGCCGCGGCAGTTCGTGAATTTCGACCATTGACTTCGGATGGATATTACGGGAGATCCGACCGTTGGATTCTCCTAAAACCGGAACCGTTGGGTTCGTATCGAAAAGAGCTTTCTAACGGATATTTGAAATTTGAAATCTAACGGTTGGATTTGGAATTATGTCCAAATCAAATTTGGAAAAGGTCGTTGTAAGTGCAGTTCGATGGCCGTTGATGGAAATCGACTGTACGAGCCTTGATAAAATTATTAAAATAGAAATAATTTGTGTAAAATCATAAGAAATGATTTGGGAAAAATCGGGATGAAAAACTCCATATTTGAAAAGATAAAAATAGATTTTTATCGAAATGAACTAGTTTTGAACTAGAATAATAATTTATTTATTTTTAAAATAAATAAATTGGATTTGAAATGGTTTTGAAAATAACCAGAATTTACAATAATTGCATTGGAATGGATTTGAATCGAAATTGTCTTCGGAATATTTCGATGTTGGATTTCGTGATTATACAGATATTGTTATGGAAATTTGAAAGATATATATATATCGTTATTTCCAATACGATATTTGTTGATCGTAGAATTTGATATTGAATATAAGCCGATATATTTTCTATTCTGAGCCTTGTATTTTATATCAAATGTGATTTGGGTTTGTTGTAAATGGTGTCTTCATTAACACTGTTCTTAAGCCCAGTTGAGAAAAAGATTAAATCTTTTTATTTAGATTTAATGAACTGTACCAATTCAATAATATTTAATTGGAATTGAATTGGGATTGATTTTTGGGTTTATCGTGAACAGTGTTTTAAATAACACTTGTTCTTTAACCCGAAAATTGATGGAATGTGATTTTGGGTTGTCGTGAACGGTATCTTCAATAATACTGTTCTTAGAGCCAAAGGAGTTAAGAAAATCAGAAACTAACTAGAGATTAGTTAAGTTGAATGGTTTCTGGGGTACTAATCTGATGTTGGTTTCGGCCTTCGGGTTTAATACTTAGGGAATTGCTCACTTGCTAATTTATGGTTAGGGACTGATTGAAATGTGATGTGATTTTGGGTTGTCATGAACGGTATCTTCAATAATATTGTTCTTAGACCCAAAGGAGTTAAGAAAATCAGAAACTAACTGAAGATTAGTTAAGTTGAATGGTTCCTGGGGTATTGATTTGATGTTGGTTTCGACCTTTGGGGTTAATACTTAGGGAATTGCTCACTTGCTAATTTACGGTTAGGGACTGATTGAAATGTGATGTGATTTTGGGGATTTATCGTGAACCGTGTTTTAAATGACACTGATTCTTTAACCCAGTCAAAGATTAAAACTAAGTGGAGTTTTAATGAATCTTTAATTAGATTGAAAAGATCGAGAATGGAGTATCACCAGTTTTGCTCCAGGCGATAGTTAAATCTTTAATTAGATTTGAACATGAAATGGTAACTGAATTTACCGATAACACCGTGGTGTTAGATATGAAGTATTACCAGTTTTACTTCACGGGATGAATAGGTTGGGATTGGGAAATAAAATAAATGATCACTTCGGTATGGATCGCTAATCCCGACTAGTTTGAATTGATATTCAAAAGTAGATTAAAGAATAAATTTAAAGGAATTTATCTTTGATAAAATTAATGGGAACCTCTCCGAAGAATGTGAAATTTAGAAACTAATTGTAGGTTAGCTAAGCAGAATGGTTTTCTGGATATTTATCTGATGTTGGTTTCGGCCTTCGGGGTTAATATTAGGGGAATTATTCTCTTGATTAATTTACGGTTAGTGACTGATGAACTGGAATGAGGCGTATGTTGTGTTTGTATAACACATATTTATTATATACGCGAGTTATTCAGAAAGACCGGGTGTATCCCATTCTTAATAACTGATACGACGATAAGTCGAAGATGAAGACGATGGTAGAAGACCGGAGGTCTTCACGTCGTTTGGATAATTACTGACGATCTTGATTAGGCCGTACGCCCAAGAGGAGGGAATCAGTTGGTGATCGTCCAGACGTACTTGGAGATCTTTGGATATGCGGGGTACTAGGTGCCTCCGGTTTCGTTCAGACCCAGAACGGACTTGTAAATGGACTGTGTGTCTGACATTAGATATCATTCCGTGTGATTGATGGATATCGGTCGCATGGAGTGGTTTGCCTGTGTGGCATGTAAAATGCAAATGATCAAGGCTCTTGTTGAAAAGCAAAGTCTTGTGGTTGATGATCAAAGCGCGGCCTTTGTGGCGTATCTTTTTGTAGCGTTGATTCGCGAGCCTCACACCCCAGTTGTGAACTAGAAACGGGAGAAGGACCTCAGGGGGGACATGCGTTTCTTTCTAGATAGAAGCGGCGTCAGTGGTTTTACACGCCCTGACGAGTTTGACTTGTGTGGTTGTTGCTGTTGTGAGGCGCCTCAGATATATCGGTGACTATGTGAAGACGATGGAGTCATTTGTTTGCTCATTTACGCCCCAAAGGGCGGGGAAACGTAGTGTTCAGGCATTATAATCCACATCGGTGGACCGACCCTGACGATCCAAGGGGCAGTTGTGGCTGTTCCTGAGGCTCGGGCTAGAGAGTCTCGAATCGGTAGAGGACTATCTTTTGCCTCGGTTCACAGATGGAAATCCAACTTCCAAATATGTGACATTTGCGGTTTTGATTGTAGAACCTAGTGCGGTGACATGATATATGGTACCCATGCCGCCTATGATTGATATTTATGATTGTATATAAAATCCGAAACTAACTAGAAACGAGCTAAGATGAGTGGTTTCCTGGGTATTGGTCTGATGTCGGTTTTGGCCTTCAGGGTTAATACTTAGGGAATCGTTCTCTTACTAATTTGCGGTTGGAGTCTGATTAAGAATAAAAAGATAAAATTTCACGTATCAAGCATTCTTTGGCTGTTATAAGGTAAAACCTTATCCTCCGGCTTGCGTTGCATTATGTGATGGGACCTGGGTCTTATAACAGCTTCATTTTTTCTTTATTTAGCATTGCGCTGTTTGTTTTATGCACTGGTGTTCTTGGGAGGAAACCCGTTCCGTGTTATACGACGTGGTCCCTTGATTTATCTAACTTTAAAATAAAGATTAATAACTGTTTTAGTTCTCACACCAGTCCAATGACTGACCTGGAGTTTATTGTTTCAACCTAAACTCTGGGTGCCCTTATTTTCGACACGGGCAGCTAGTAGTTTTGGTTTTGCAGATTTATATTCACAGGATCCTGGTTTACAGCTGGAATGATATTCGGAAAGCTTTGTATCCATATATCTCCTTCAGTTGTGTTTTGTATTATTTTCCGCTGCAGTGATGTATTTAAATGTAATTTAAATCTCTGATATTTTCTGTGTAATATCGATTCATACTCTGTATATTCGTGTATTCTGATGGAATTGTTGTAATTAATAATGAAATGTTCTTCTTTCTGCGTTCTATTTTTTCATGTGCTCAAAAAAATCAGGCATTTCGAACGGCCTTGATCGGTTTAGCGACTGATTCGGATCGAGCGAAATTCCTTTTCGTTACACAAAATATAAAGTAATTCCATGTAATGGGGATCATGATATTACTGGTAATTTAATTCCTTTCTCAATGCTCCATGCAAGTGCAAGAAAAAGATAGCACTTGGGTGCTCAATACTTTGCAAAGAAGTTTTAGTTGACTAATTGTTGTTTTTCTTTCTAATCCAAATATGCAGGAGCATTCAAGGTGATTGTTGAACTCCATGGTAAACATTTTGATTTTAGAAGTGTTATCTTGAAGAACACTTGTAAATCTTCTTTAATGTTTCTCTGACTGGAATGTAATGTACATGTTCTTGTTGGTGTTAGATAAATTATTGGTGTTTGTTGTTTTGCTTTTGCGGATGTTGGGATAGTATCAATGACAAGTTTAATTTCAGTAATTTTTTTGGTATTAGCAGAAAACTTTTGGTTTTGTCTTTGATATTGCATGTTTGTGGTGGATGATTTATAGCACGAAATTTTTGTTTTTGGTATTGGTATTGCATTTTTGTGGTAGGACATATATCAGGAAAAATATTAATGTATAAAATCATAACTGACAATGGTTATGTAGTTTAAACAATGTATAGACAAAACAAAGACATCGCCTCCTTTGAAGAGAAATGATGTCTAAACGCCACACAAAAATCATTCCACTGAAAATGGATTGATGTCTGTTCGGTGTATAGACATCACTTCTTTTAGAAAGAAATGATATAATAAAATACTGATTACAACAGTTATTCGCACCAAAAACGATGTATTAGTCATTTTTTCACTACTTGCATGATATGTTTATAGTAATTCAAGACAGATAATAAGCCATTATCAACATTCAGTTGATGCAAATAAACAAAAAAGGGTTAATACATCGTTTTTTAATTAATTTATGATGTCTTGATGCTGCTTCGACATCGTTTTTTAAATGATGTAAAAAATGGCACTTTAGACATCACCGACAAAGACATCACTCCAGAAAAATGAGGACATCATTTTTTAGCTGATGTCTAAGTGAAGTTTTCTTGTAGTGCCTCCAGAGCCAGAGCCAAAACCAAAATCGGGGACAGACATAATACATCTGCCACATAGATATAAAATTGGATTTCAAATACTACGACATAGGCATATCAAAAGCGCTCTACATTTTACAGACGAAATCCGAGCAATTTATAGGTTTTTAATTTATTTGTTTGTTCTCCAAAGTTTATAAATATAACTTGTATTCTTGTTTACAAATTTTAATTTATAGTCATAATATATCTTGCTTCGTATTTTCATGTGTTTGAAATCTTATTATAAAATTATGCTTCTACATGCATATTTAGCAATATACTTCATAATGCAATTTAAAAATAAAAAATATCTAAAACACAATTCAAATATACATCAAACAATTTAATGGCACTTAAAAACAATTCAAATATACTTCATAATGCAATTTAAAAGATAAAAAATACATAAAAAACAATTCAAATATACATCAATACACTTTAATGCCACTTAAAAACAAGATAATAAATGACTAGTGAAAACAATTCAAATATCCACTGTTGAATTTAACTCAATATATTTTAATTTCTATAAATTTGACGTACAGTCTCACTTCAAATTTATTTATCAGCATGATTTGTAGGTCATCAATGGCATATCTTTTAATTTTTAAAGCTTGAAAAAATATTTCACATGAAAACATCTAACATATAAAAATATTCTAATATACTAAAGTTAGAAAATTATCAAATTAATAGTATACTTGCTGAAATTTGTAGAAAAAAATCAATGGCATTGATCATATTTAATTCAATCTATTGTTGTCATATTGATTTTTTTAGCAAAGCCAACGGGGTCAAAAGGGCCCGATCTTTTTATTGAAGTCACATTGATATTTACAAGAAGCAAAACGAATATATGGAACTAGAGATTTTTAAAATAGTTCTTGTAACACCCCGTAATTCTGTGACATTAAGATTCTCAAATTAAAGTATAATTAATTTTTAAAAGAAAATTTAAAAGAAAAAGATCCATGCAGTTGTTTAATTTAAGTATTGTAACTAACATGAAAAAGAGATGTAAGGAGAGAACAATAATTATTATTGTTCTAAGACTTATTAACGAAAGCCTCTGTATCTCAGTTGGTTAAGGCATTGGATTTGTAGCATGGAGGTCGGGGGTTCGAACCCCGGCGGCGGCATAATTTTTTATCTTTGTTTTAGAGAGGGCCAACTGAACATGCAAATATATGTGCGTATACAAATTCAAAATTTGAAAGGATAAGAACGTACATATAAGGAAATAAAGAAAATATATATATACATATGAGAACATATATATATATATGCAAAAATATATGTATACGAAAGATAAAATTCAAGATAAGGCTACAGTCAATGAAATATGGCAACATCATTTGAATTTTGAAAATAAAATGAAAGTTGTGCGTATATATATACGCGTAAAATGGTCGTTAGAGGAATTGTATACATATAAGAATATTTCATGTGAATAAAACAGTTAAATAAATTCCAGAAATTCAAAAGTTCGAAAATCAAACTTCTACGCCAAAACAATTCATTCGAAATTCAAATTTCTACGCCAAAATAGCTTGTGGGACCCAATGCTGACTCAGCGCTGCGTGTATGATAAGGTTTGGCTAGATTCATCTACGTACCTGGACTATTTTCTTAACTGGGTTCAATGCTGACTCAGCGCTGCGTGTACGATAAGGTCTTGAGCAGCTATATAAACAGCCCTAGTCTCCATTCCTCTTTGCACCTCTCTCTTCTATCCTTATGCTGCATAGATTCATGGCCTCTTCCTCTCCTCTTTAATTAAATTAATAAATAAAATAAAATATGATTCAAGACGAGGAGATGCTGCTAAAAGACTTTTAAGGAGGGATTCAAATCAAAGTTTCAAGTGAAGAATTCAAAGGCTAGCTCAAACAAGTTTCAAGCAACGACACACGAATCATAGCCACGCTTTCCTTCTTTTCTAGATCTATTTTCTGTAAGTTGGTTATTTCTAGATCTGAATATTTTGTTTTATTTGTGACATGAAATTAAAGGAATAAAGGAATATGCCAAATCTCTCTCTCTCTCTCTTCGAATTTGTGTTTATACTCTTGGACTGAATTAAGAACTGTTATGATTCGAGGACAAATAAGACTATAACCGTGACTATGACTATAGAACTGTGGCCTTTGAAAGCATATGCCTTTGGACTATGACATAAGCCTTTGATTTTGGGACATATAAACATTGCCTATGACAATGACTTATGACTATGGGAATTATTTTCCTTTTGGACTATGAACATCGCATATGACTATGGACATTTCCTATGACTGTGACTGTGACTACAAGGATTATTTCCTTGACTAGGCCTATACCTTTGATTTGGACATAAACTATTACTTATGACATAATGAGGACAACTGTGATTTTGACACCCATGATTTATGATTAGGAAAATATTGCTTTAGTTTTGTGATTGAGAAGTTAGGTCTAAACCCAATTATTTATTCTACCTGTTCCTTGGTTTTTCTTTGGTTTTAAGACAGTGGGAATTTACCTATTAAGTTAGGTCTACCCACGTTCTTGAACCTATTTTGCCCATTCTTTGGTTTTAAGACAGTGGGAATTTACCTATTTAGTTAGGTCTACCCATATTCTTGAACCTACATTGTTATCCAAACCTTTTTATGCCAATTATTCCTTCTTGTCATTTTGATTCATTCCCTTTTTATCTACGAATCTAGATTTATTTATAATCTAGGTTGAATCACGATTATTCGAACGGTGGGAATGCGATTTGGCGAAAAACATGGAAATGAATATGAATGTAATTGTAAACTTGGAAATTGGCATAATTTGGAATATGTATTATGACATACATATTAAAATGAAAACGGGGAAATTTGACATGGATTAGAGAATATGTGATTTTGACATATTAAATTTAGCGTTAGTAAGTAAGCTAAATTTTAGGCATAAAATGTAAACTAGAAAAATAATTCTAGTTTTGCCATAAATTGTGAATTAGGATGTTAAACCAAGATTGGGTTAATTAAGGTTGATTTGGAATAAGTATATTAGCACAATTTTGAATTTATTCATAATTGTGAGCAATTGTCATGTTTGGAATAAATTATGGTTAGCGACACTAAATTTGGTATAATTTACATACCAAAAAGTATAAATATGATAAATAAGAGAGAATGGGCCATAATAATAAATGTGACAATGTACATTAAAAGAGTAGTAATGAAATAAGTAAATTAGGAGTAATTTACTTATAGAATTCGTCATAAATGTTAAATTGTTCATTTACCACAAAATATGTAACTTGGTTAAGTTTTGGCCATAAATTATAAACTAGGATATTTAATCTAGTTTCGGCAATGAAATAGGAAATGGCCTAAACTGCATGTTGGGTAAGGACTTGGGCCTAGAATATAAGTTACTAGTAGGCTTGACAAATAAATATAGGCTAAATTTGTCTAAAAAGGGGAAATGGGCTTTTGAAATAAATTGTTAACAATTTATAAACAAAAGAAAAGTATTTTGATAACATCCCTTTTTATAACACATAGACCAGAAGGTTCTAGGGTGACAGAGAGGATAGTGTCTAGGCTTGGGTTTGGAAAATACAAGTTTCCTGCCCTCCCTGGCTATCCCTAACTGATCCGAAGGACGGGATGGTTGTTTTCAAAACCAGATTTGGAAATTAATCAAAAACCCTTTGAACTTAGAAAACATGAATATGCATAACCCGAGGTTAGACTGAGTTGCGGTGTAAACCTGCCCGGAACCGACCGGCACATCCAGTAACCGCAGCAATATCTGTCTAATGTGAGAGGTTGCGGCTTTAATTTATTAATTAAAGCTAGAACAAGAATGGGAGAGTTAAGTCCATAGAAACACTTAACCAATTTAACACAGTTAAGCAAGAATGGGTGGGTTAAGTCCATAGGAACACTTAACCGACTTAACAAAGTTAAGCTAGAATGGGAAGGTTAAGTCCATAGGAACACTTAACCAACCTAACACGGTTAAGCTAGAATGGGAAGGTTAAGGAACACTTAACCAACTTAGCACAGTTAAAGCTAGAATGGGAGGGTTAAGTCCATGGGAATACTTAGCCAAATTAACATGTTGACTAGACTAGAAGGTGGGGTTAAGTAAAGTTAATACACTTAGCCAATTTAACATGTTAATTAGACTAGAGGTTGGGGTTAAGTAATACACTTAGCCAAATTAATATGTTAGCTGGACTAGACCATGGGGTTAAGTAAACTTGAATGCTTAACCATCAGAATATGATAAATGAATAGGGTTAAGTAAAAAGCATAAAGGGATAACACTTAACCAGTGTAATAGGATAAGGGAAGAGGGTTAAGATAGCTTGAATCGACTAAAGACACTTAACCAACCCAACCTGGCGAGAAAGAAAACTAAGTAGTAAACCTCAGTTGAAAAAGGGACTAAGTAGTAAAACTTAGTTAAGAAAACAAGGAATTTGGAAACTAAGTGGTAAACCTTAGTTAGTAGAACTAAGTAGTAATTCTTAGTATAACACGAAGGAGCAGACATCCATCTGGTTTTAAGAAGGCTCCAACGAATTGGGTTACGAAGCCCGAGGCTTCGAGGGGACGTGAGGGTACTCTTGGTATCCCTCTGTGAGGCTGCATATGATCATCCTGGGCTCACAGAGGTTAAGGTCTGCGTTAGAAGAACCGAGGGTATGCCTTGGTTGCAATATATATATGGCAACCTAAAGACTAGGATGGACCGGCGTGATTCGGCGAGAAAACGGTAGCCCTGTGATAGCAACTCATCGTCTACCATCCATCTTGAGTCAGTCGAGATACGTGAAGCGGAAAGGCGGAGAACTCCAAAAGACCATAATTGCTATCTAGTTATGGGTGAGGATGGCCATAGGATAGTGGGGCACCGGGGGCCGGCGTATAGTTCTCATTTTACAAAGGGTGCCTTTCATTAGTTGAGGGAGGGGTCAAGTGGGACCGTAGCCACTGGAATAAAAACAGACCTTAGCATCTGCATCGGCAGATATCTGAAAGCTCCCGACCGAGTTCTGTATTCCTTGATTTGCCCTGTCACAGGACTCGGACCGCACATTACAGGACATGTGCATCTAGACAAGCGATAACGATTCGCGATACATGCGTGGGGAAGTATAGGAACATATACCACTCTAGGTAGTGTGTCTTAGACTTGGGGGCATCGTTCGCAGGTAGCGTAATCCCTAGTTGGACTAGGTGGCATAAATCCGAGAAGCGTTCAGCAGATAGCGTAAACTCTAGTTAAATCTAGAAAGCACCTGATAGAAAACCCTAGATTTGATCTAGGTAATAAATAATGAATGTATGCCGGAAGGCAATGGAAAATACAGGGATTGGGATCACGTTATCGTTACTAGTTGGGACACTAGGTAGGTGGTGCAGAGATATAGAAATCAGTATAACAAGGAAATAGCGAAGCGGCGAAGTATTAGAGCGTATCCAGTTTATCTTATCTTAGCATATCTTGTGATTACCTTGTCCAATCTTGTTGACCCTATCGTCATGGCGTAATCTTGTATTCAGTTAATTCATGTCGTTTTGTTTTCCATGTTCACATGCTAGAAGTTACTGAACTTACTCAGGCTTTATGTCTGACTCTGTTTTTCTTTCGTCTTCTTTTCTTCCGTTTCCCCCCCCCCCAAGGTAGTAGAGGAGGGAGTAGTATAGCTCAGGTTAAGTTGGACTGTCACTCTTTCCCAGCTTGAAGATTTGTCGAAGTCTGCTTGGATTCTCTTATCAGATGCTATGGCTGGCTCATGCAAAAATTGGGGAATATAAATGTTGTTTTATGCTTCTTTATTTTGTAAGACAGATGATACTCTGATATTGTAAAGAAATCATTGTACAAATTATTTTATCAATAAAGCAAAGTTTTATCTTCCGCTATTTAATTTCTGTCTGTCTTGTAATTTATCTGCATCTTTTACCCTAAATGCTCCACAGAACTTAGTGCATTCCCTTTGTGAGTGACACTAACGGATGTGGGGTGTTACACGTGGTATCAGAGCTGAAGGTTACCGGATCAGATAAAGATTTGAAAAATTATTTTTCAAAATAGTTTTTAAAGAAGCATTTTCAAAAGAAAAGGATTTGTTTTAAAGGCATATTCCCCAAAGCCATACGCATTGTCTCTTCTTCCTCTGTTTGAATTCTTGTCTCCTTCTTTCTTGAGTCTCTGGGGCTCCTGGCTTTCTGGGAGGTAACCTCATCGAAGGGCAAAGTAGTGCCCGGCTTCCATCCATAGCCGTAGTTGTTTCATCTACGGGCAGTTTTCTTTCAAAGCTTATAAGGTTTTCCGGACGATGGAGGCAGTTTTCGAGAGATTTGTCAACATGACTACACACGGAAGGGGATGAGGAGTTTGGCTAAGGAGCATAACCCTAGGATGAGGAATTCATGGATGTAGACTTAGCACATGAAGGAGGAAGAAATTATAAAGCCTAAGACAAGAGGAAGTATCTTTACTAGGGTATGATAGGGCATATACTTAAGGACAAGGGCAAGAACGAGGACGAGATTTTCAGAAGGACAAGTACATGCTTTCGCCACCAAGCGTACCTAGGAGAAAGGTAGTCCGGTTGGAAGAGTCTAGTTTTCTGTTCGTGCTATTTCCTTAGGTTCTAGCGCTTCTCATTTGTTCATATCCACTTTCATAGTTGGGTCTCTGCACCATAGTACTTGTATAGTAGAAAGATCCCACTAGAGTCTCAAATCCAATTTTTGGTCCGACCATTTTATTTTTTTGTTAGTAGGGATTTGAGAATAGCTATCGAGTTTGCTTATGTCATCTCACGTAGATCGTCTAAATTCGGGGGAGATATTCCTTGGGTGCTTGTCTGATATTGGTTTAGGCCTTTGGGGCTTGTACTTGAGGAATGTCGAGTTCGACTAGGATGGTTTGCGTGAGAGATGAATAGTTGTGACAGGCGCTCTAAAAAGCGCGTAGTGATCTTTCAACCCTTATAGTTATGGCATGGTGGATAAGGGAGAGACCTCTAATCATACACTTGGTACCGTGATTGACATCTGTTTATTTTGGAAATGGAGGTTAGGAACTTCACAATCGTGAAGATAAATTGTTTAAGATACAGTGGAGTAAAGCTCAAGAAGGCCAGATACTAGCAACATGCCCTTTTTCCTTAAGGGTGCATCCTTGATTTCTCTGTTTAGGAGCTTTACGCGTAGTTGTTTCTCTCTTTCCAAAGTATATCCTCTAGGTCATATCTGCGATCCTTAGGTAGAAGCCAATGGATGTAAACATGTATTTGAAACATGTTATGGTTGAATGGTTGCAAATGGTTGCTCGTGGATGCATATGCATACATATTAGGCACTAGATCAAGTTCGGACGCTCTCATATTTCATTTACATATATGCATTTGTTTATAAGTTGAACTTGTTATGATATCATATGGACGTTGCATATGGATGAATGGCTGTGCACGCATGTAGTATTTACATGACTAGGGATGTTTGCATGCATGATTGGATGCATGGCACTAACATGATTTGCATTAAGAAGGTCAACTGAATCAGTAGACCGCCTGATTTTGCATTAGATAGAGACATATACACACACTATGCATATGAACATGAAAGCATTAGAAATCTTTTAAGGACAATGAATGCCTGTGATTGAATGGTTGAGTAGATGGGTGATTGGATGGTAGGACACATTCTTCCTAACTTGAAGATTTCGGGGACGAAATCCTTTTAAGTGGGGGAGAATGTAACACCCCGTAATTCTGTGACATTAAGATTCTCAAATTAAAGTATAATTAATTTTTAAAAGAAAATTTAAAAGAAAAAGATCCATGCAGTTGTTTAATTTAAGTATTGTAACTAACATGAAAAAGAGAAGTAAGGAGAGAACAATAATTATTATTGTTCTAAGACTTATTAACAAAAGCCTCTGTAGCTCAGTTGGTTAAGGCATTGGATTTGTAGCATGGAGGTCGGGGGTTCGAACCCCGGCGGCGGCATAATTTTTTATCTTTGTTTTAGAGAGGGCCAACTGAACATGCAAATATATGTGCGTATACAAATTCAAAATTTGAAAGGATAAGAACGTACATATAAGGAAATAAAGAAAATATATATATACATATGAGAACATAAATATATATATATATATATGCAAAAATATATGTATACGAAAGATAAAATTCAAGATAAGGCTACAGTCAATGAAATATGGCAACATCATTTGAATTTTGAAAATAAAATGAAAGTTGTGCGTATATATATACGCGTAAAATGGTCGTTAGAGGAATTGTATACATATAAGAATATTTCATGTGAATAAAACAGTTAAATAAATTCCAGAAATTCAAAAGTTCGAAAATCAAACTTCTACGCCAAAACAATTCATTCGAAATTCAAATTTCTACGCCAAAATAGCTTGTGGGACCCAATGCTGACTCAGCGCTGCATGTATGATAAGGTTTGGCTAGATTCATCTACGTACCTGGACTATTTTCTTAACTGGGTTCAATGCTGACTCAGCGCTGCGTGTACGATAAGGTCTTGAGCAGCTATATAAACAGCCCTAGTCTCCATTCCTCTTTGCACCTCTCTCTTCTATCCTTATGCTGCTTCGATTCATGGCCTCTTCCTCTCCTCTTTAATTAAATTAATAAATAAAATAAAATATGATTCAAGACGAGGAGATGCTGCTAAAAGACTTTTAAGGACGGATTCAAATCAAAGTTTCAAGTGAAGAATTCAAAGGCTAGCTCAAACAAGTTTCAAGCAACGACGCACGAATCATAGCCACGCTTTCCTTCTTTTCTAGATCTATTTTCTGTAAGTTAGTTATTTCTAGATCTGAATATTTTGTTTTATTTGTGACATGAAATTAAAGGAATAAAGGAATATGCCAAATCTCTATCTCTCTCTCTCTCTTCGAATTTGTGTTTATACTCTTGGACTGAATTAAGAACTGTTATGATTCGAGGACAAATAAGACTGTAACCGTGACTATGACTATAGAACTGTGGCCTTTGAAAGCATATGCCTTTGGACTATGACATAAGCCTTTGATTTTGGGACATATAAACATTGCCTATGACAATGACTTATGACTATGGGAATTATTTTCCTTTTGGACTATGAACATCGCATATGACTATGGACATTTCCTATGACTATGACTGTGACTACAAGGATTATTTCCTTGACTAGGCCTATACCTTTGATTTGGACATAAACTATTACTTATGACATAATGAGGACAACTGTGATTTTGACACCCATGGTTTATGATTAGGAAAATATTGCTTTAGTTTTGTGATTGAGAAGTTAGGTCTAAACCCAATTATTTATTCTACCTGTTCCTTGGTTTTTTTTTGGTTTTAAGACAGTGGGAATTTACCTATTAAGTTAGGTCTACCCACGTTCTTGAACCTATTTTGCCCATTCTTTGGTTTTAAGACAGTGGGAATTTACCTATTTAGTTAGGTCTACCCATATTCTTGAACCTACATTGTTATCCAAACCTTTTTATGCCAATTATTCCTTCTTGTCATTTTGATTCATTCCCTTTTTATCTACGAATCTAGATTTATTTATAATCTAGGTTGAATCACGATTATTCGAACGGTGGGAATGCGATTTGGGGAAAAACATGGAAATGAATATGAACGTAATTGTAAACTTGGAAATTGGTATAATTTGGAATATGTATTATGACATGCATATTAAAATGAAAACGGGGAAATTTGACATGGATTAGGGAATATGTGATTTTGACATATTAAATTTAGCGTTAGTAAGTAAGCTAAATTTTAGGCATAAAATGTAAACTAGAAAAATAATTCTAGTTTTGCCATAAATTGTGAATTAGGATGTTAAACCAAGATTGGGTTAATTAAGGTTGATTTGGAATAAGTATATTAGCACAATTTTGAATTTATTCATAATTGTGAGCAATTGTCATGTTTGGAATAAATTATGGTTAGCGACACTAAATTTGGTATAATTTACATACCAAAAAGTATAAATATGATAAATAAGAGAGAATGGGCCATAATAATAAATGTGACAATGTACATTAAAAGAGTAGTAATGAAATAAGTAAATTAGGAGTAATTTACTTATAGAATTCGTCATAAATGTTAAATTGTTCATTTACCACAAAATATGTAACTTGGTTAAGTTTTGGCCATAAATTATAAACTAGGATATTTAATCTAGTTTCGGCAATGAAATAGGAAATGGCCTAAACTGCATGTTGGGTTAGGACTTGGGCCTAGAATATAAGTTACTAGTAGGCTTGACAAATAAATATAGGCCAAATTTGTCTAAAAAGGGGAAATGGGCTTTTGAAATAAATTGTTAACAATTTATAAACAAAAGAAAAGTATTTTGATAACATCCCTTTTTATAACACATAGACCAGAAGGTTCTAGGGTGACAGAGAGGATAGTGTCTAGGCTTGGGTTTGGAAAATACAAGTTTCCTGCCCTCCCTGGCTATCCCTAACTGATCCGAAGGACGGGATGGTTGTTTTCAAAACCAGATTTGGAAATTAATCAAAAACCCTTTGAACTTAGAAAACATGAATATGCATAACCCGAGGTTAGACTGAGTTGCGGTGTAAACCTGCCCGGAACCGACCGGCACATCCAGTAACCGCAGCAATATCTGTCTAATGTGAGAGGTTGCGGCTTTAATTTATTAATTAAAGCTAGAACAAGAATGGGAGAGTTAAGTCCATAGAAACACTTAACCAATTTAACACAGTTAAGCAAGAATGGGTGGGTTAAGTCCATAGGAACACTTAACCGACTTAACAAAGTTAAGCTAGAATGGGAAGGTTAAGTCCATAGGAACACTTAACCAACCTAACACAGTTAAGCTAGAATGGGAAGGTTAAGGAACACTTAACCAACTTAGCACAGTTAAAGCTAGAATGGGAGGGTTAAGTCCATGGGAATACTTAGCCAAATTAACATGTTGACTAGACTAGAAGGTGGGGTTAAGTAAAGTTAATACACTTAGCCAATTTAACATGTTAATTAGACTAGAGGTTGGGGTTAAGTAATACACTTAGCCAAATTAATATGTTAGCTGGACTAGACCATGGGGTTAAGTAAACTTGAATGCTTAACCATCAGAATATGATAAATGAATAGGGTTAAGTAAAAAGCATAAAGGGATAACACTTAACCAGTGTAATAGGATAAGGGAAGAGGGTTAAGATAGCTTGAATCGACTAAAGACACTTAACCAACCCAACCTGGCGAGAAAGAAAACTAAGTAGTAAACCTCAGTTGAAAAAGGGACTAAGTAGTAAAACTTAGTTAAGAAAACAAGGAATTTGGAAACTAAGTGGTAAACCTTAGTTAGTAGAACTAAGTAGTAATTCTTAGTATAACACGAAGGAGCAGACATCCATCTGGTTTTAAGAAGGCTCCAACGAATTGGGTTACGAAGCCCGAGGCTTCGAGGGGACGTGAGGGTACTCTTGGTATCCCTCTGTGAGGCTGCAGATGATCATCCTGGGCTCACAGAGGTTAAGGTCTGCGTTAGAAGAACCGAGGGTATGCCTTGGTTGCAATATATATATGGCAACCTAAAGACTAGGATGGACCGGCGTGATTCGGCGAGAAAACGGTAGCCCTGTGATAGCAACTCGTCGTCTACCATCCATCTTGAGTCAGTCGAGATACGTGAAGCGGAAAGGCGGAGAACTCCAAAAGACCATAATTGCTATCTAGTTATGGGTGAGGATGGCCATAGGATAGTGGGGCACCGGGGGCCGGCGTATAGTTCTCATTTTACAAAGGGTGCCTTTCATTAGTTGAGGGAGGGGTCAAGTGGGACCATAGCCACTGGAATAAAAACAGACCTTAGCATCTGCATCGGCAGATATCTGAAAGCTCCCGACCGAGTTCTGTATTCCTTGATTTGCCCTGTCACAGGACTCGGACCGCACATTACAGGACATGTGCATCTAGACAAGCGATAACGATTCGCGATACATGCGTGGGGAAGTATAGGAACATATACCACTCTAGGTAGTGTGTCTTAGACTTGGGGGCATCGTTCGACAGGTAGCGTAATCCCTAGTTGGACTAGGTGGCATAAATCCGAGAAGCGTTCAGCAGATAGCGTAAACTCTAGTTAAATCTAGAAAGCACCTGATAGAAAACCCTAGATTTGATCTAGGTAATAAATAATGAATGTATGCCGGAAGGCAATGGAAAATACAGGGATTGGGATCACGTTATCGTTACTAGTTGGGACAGTAGGTAGGTGGTGCAGAGATATAGAAATCGGTATAACAAGGAAATAGCGAAGCGGCGAAGTATTAGAGCGTATCCAGTTTATCTTATCTTAGCATATCTTGTGATTACCTTGTCCAATCTTGTTGACCCTATCGTCATGGTGTAATCTTGTATTCAGTTAATTCATGTCGTTTTGTTTTCCATGTTCACATGCTAGAAGTTACTGAACTTACTCAGGCTTTATGTCTGACTCTGTTTTTCTTTCGTCTTCTTTTCTTCCGTTTCCCCCCCAGGTAGTTGAGGAGGGAGTAGTATAGCTCAGGTTAAGTTGGACTGTCACTCTTTCCCAGCTTGAAGATTTGTCGAAGTCTGCTTGGATTCTCTTATCAGATGCTATGGCTGGCTCATGCAAAAATTGGGGAATATAAATGTTGTTTTATGCTTCTTTATTTTGTAAGACAGATGATACTCTGATATTGTAAAGAAATCATTGTACAAATTATTTTATCAATAAAGCAAAGTTTTATCTTCCGCTATTTAATTTCTGTCTGTCTTGTAATTTATCTGCATCTTTTACCCTAAATGCTCCACAGAACTTAGTGCATTCCCTTTGTGAGTGACACTAACGGATGTGGGGTGTTACAGTTCTTGAATTCAAAATTTGAAATTTGTACCATTATTTCTTGAATTTAAAATTTATTTTGAAAATACCAAATTTGTTTGATTAGTAATACAAACTAAAAGTATATACGGAACTAGAGAATTAAAGTAAAATATACACATAGTTAAAAAAAAACTAAAACATGATAAATATATCAATATCATATTAAAAATGATTTTATATAAATAATACATGCATGAATATGCATATATATATATATATATGTAAACTTTATAATTATAACCTTATTTTATGAAACATGATAAATATATCTATATACATATAATTTTCATTCCTATAAAAATTGTATTTGAAAATTTGTAATCGTATTAATTAACTATCCTTACAAAATAAACTATGTTAACAACCAGGAATCAATATTATGGTGATAATATACGAAACATATGTATTAATTAACTATAATGACATTTTAATTGCTAACAATCTCATTATTTCAGTGATAATATAGCAATTCAGGGGTATTACGATGTAATATACATATGTTAACAACTATGAATCAATCAAACATCAAATTAACCCCTAAATCAATACACTAGAGACGTCTAAAAGACCGGTTGTAGGTCGACTACCCTGGGTATCGTCGAAACACCGGTTTACATGAGATACATATAATCTGGATGTTATGAGTTCTTTACCATAATTGAATGGGTGTTCTGGTTTCCATGGATGAATGGTTGAATTGTTTATGGTAAAGGCTATCACTGTCCGATGTGGGGAAGATAGGATTGAGTTCTTATCTAGTGTTGTGGGTAGATTAATATGTTTATTTATCCATCCTCATATACTTTATTGTTGAAGTTTGTTAGCTGTTTTACCGCTCACTAAGACTGTTGTCTAACTCAAGGTTTTATGTTTCCTCTTATTACCTTGGGCTATTCATCCGGTTGTGGATGGACAAAATATGTAGCAATGACAGGTGATTAGTGAAGACGACGTTGTTGTGCGAAGGCGAGCAGGAGGCTGGCGTATTGCTTTTACTTCTATATAGTATTTATGTTTCCACTGTTTGAGTTGCTCTATGAGTGTTGTATTGATGCCTTATGTACATACTTGACATTTCCTGTGATGTTGGGATAACCTTTCAGGATGTTGTGAAAGTTTGAAAAGTTTGCTTATGATGTTTCACTACTATTACCTGTTGTATATGTTCTATTATATTTTATCCTTGCGTTGTGAGTTTTACGACAGATTCTGATTGTGTTTATATACTCTGATGATCGTCCAAAGTTGTCGTGCACACCTTTCAGCGAATTATTCTTATCATTAAGTGGGGCGGCTGTAGGCGGTCAACACATTATGGTACCTTTCGTCCGGGTACTTCTTGACAACTCCGGACCTGGAGCAAGACTAGTTTTGATCCAAGGTTTAACCTAATACAAAATGACAAAACTGTCAGAAACTTTTAAACCTTAATGATTAATATGCACGAATCATCACTAGTATGCTAAAAGTTCCTAAATTGAATTTTTTGAGTCAGAAAATAATTACTAAAACATAAAAGGTGGGCATAAGATGAGAGGGAAGCGAAACTGAAACAATTCAAGATGAATTAGTTCTGGTAAGGACATGACAGTAAATACAAATCTGCAAAATAAACGGGCATGCACTGGCAATCTTGTGTGTTGTAGAGTTGAAAGCCACAAGCTTTATGGAAAACTTCATCAGGAACCGATGCAGCACCACTGGTGGTGCTAACTTTGCGGTTTGACAGTGTGTGCCTGCATATATAATAGCTCTTGTATTAGTAAGTTTCTAAGTAACTCAGCTGATCACACAATAAGATTGAAAAGATACCGCCCATGAACTTGATAAAATTTTCAAATTGTCAACTTCTTTTATCAATTTAATTAATACAAGTTGCCATATAATTAATGCTAAACTTTTGATATTTACCTTAAACCGACATGTATATGGTATGCTTTAAAGTACCAGTTCTCACTAGTTGGCCACCTATTCACTAACGTGTGACATTCTATGTGAAACCAAGCGAAATTAAAAAAAAACACTACATCCATCATAACATGTATGGATCAAAATATATTGCTTACTAGCTGACAAGAGCAATATTTCTTGTGAACACAGAACCTCTCCCATCACATGCACGACAGCTAATCAGCCCACGTGAGGCACACATTACACACTGCAATTTCCCCATTCCATTGCATATATTGGCTCTGTGGAAAAGAAAAAAAATCATGTAAATAATGTAATTTTTTGTCTTATTTATTACACCCTCCAGAGTTGTCGACTATGGCTTTAGTCTTATTTATTGTATCCCTTCAGAGGCCTCCGACACGAAGTCAACACAACATGCACGCTTCTACTATCCGAAAACACCCACGGTTTATTTAAGACCATTCACACCACGTAAACATCCAATCTTCATAAATTGGTTGGATGTATCAAGTTTTAAATTCAAGCTAAAATCCAAGTGACTCGACTGTTAATCACGGAAAATACTAGTAAATCCAAGGGTGGCAAAGCTAACCTCGAGGCCATGCTTGCAAGCCTTCTTAGCAACCAAAGCAGCTCCAAGCATTACACTGGGGTTTGATATATTTGTACAAATAACAATTACTGCAATAACAACATCTCCGTGTCTCATCTAAGCTGGTTGTCCTGAAATTTAAAATTAACCTCCTTGGATTGTGATTCCTTTGGAACAGCTAACCCCTATAATATTTTAGGTTAAGATTATGTTCAGTACAACTATAGATAAACACAATAAAATGGTTACAAGCATCTACAGTAACATAATCCAGATGAGATGACCCAAACTCCCCCTTACGGGAAAGCTCGGATTGAATTGAGAACACGACTCATCAGACACAAACAATATAACATTGCATTGCTATTACAACAGTAACATCAGAGTACAAGATATCAGAGTATAAATAAATAATATACATTGGAAAAATATCATAGTTCAAATTACATAGCAGCGGAATTAAAATGTATAAATACAATGACTAACACAACTGGATGAAATACACGGATACAAAGCTTTCCGAAAATAGCTCAAGCTGAAATCCAGGATCCTGGGATAAGAAATATATGCGAAAACCCAAACAACTAGCTGTCCATGTGCAAAATATAGGCACCTAGAGTTTAGGTTAAAACAATAAACTCCGAGTCAGTCATGGGACTGGTGTGAGAACTAAAACAATTATTAATTTGATTTTAAAGTTAGGTAAATCAAGGGACCACGCCGTATAACACGAAACAGGTTTACCCCCAAGAATACCAGTGCATAATACAAACATCGCAATGCTAAATAAAGAACAATGAAGCTACTATAAGACTCAGGTTCCATCACACAATGCAACGCAAGCCAGAGGTTATAGTTTTACCTTATAATAGCCAAATATGCTTGGTACGCGAAATTTATCTTTTATTATTACTAGAAGTGAAGAAATCAACTACAAATATAAATGTATCAATCATAGACGGCATGAGTGCCTCATCCCACTATGTCGCCGTATCTAGGTTTACAACTAAAACCGAAAAATGCCGTATTGGAAGTTTGGACTTCCATCGTGATGGCTACTGATCCGAAAGATCGATCATGTAGTGTAACACTCAACGGCTTACGTCCTGTGCATGAGAAAACAACGTAATACACATCTGCACTATATCGAGGATATCAAGTATCTCAACGGCTTACGTCCCGTGCATGAGAAAACGCCGTATACTCTATCCTTCTAGGAATCGGGGAGTGTGCCCTATCCCTACCAGGTGTGGAGCGACCACACCCAGCCTATCTCGGTCGACCAATCTATCCTCATCTCGAAAGTATACTGACCTAACCATCAGTTCACCATCATACCGATGTGTGAGACTCACGAATTAACACTACACAAAGCTATCTACTTAAGCTATGCTTTGATCATCATCCACCAAGCTCTGCTTTTCAACAAAAGCTTGGATCACTGCAACTCAGCATATCACACTGTCAATCCATACCATATCATTGATCTCAACCAATATATAACCTCTAAGCTCATGCGTCTCAGAGAAGGGTGTTAAGCAAGAGAATAAATTCTACGCCACCAAACAGATATATATTTAGCAAAGATCAATGAATACAGCATAACGGAATACAATGTCAGACACACCATCCATTTACAAGTACGTTCTAGGTCTGAATGAAACCGGAGGCACCTTATTGCTTGTCCCGTATGTCCAATACAGGAGAGAGGCCCTCGCATATTCGAACAATCAATAATTACGTCCGGACGGCTACCCCTGTAGCCCCTTCAAGGCAGCTGCTCCAATCATGGGCATCAGTAGCAACCCATCCATTCGATGTGAAGATCGTCAGTCTTGCACCGACCTCAATCTCTTCGACCGTTAGTCATCGTACCAATTATTCAAAATAGGTTAAACCCGGTCTTTCCGAATAACTCGCGTATCTTATAATCAAGTGCTATAACAACACATCATATGCCTCATTCCAATCCAGAAGATTCTTTTATTCGTATTTCTTTATTCTGGAAAGGTTCTCATTAATCTTATCAATGATTATCACTTTTAAACACACTGTTTAATCCATTTCTTTGGAAATCATTTCAAAAGATTTTATACTATCTCTTCGCAGTTTAAACCAAATTAAGATTTATCAAACTAGTTGGGAATAACGCCTTACCGAAGTAATCATTCATTTGATTATCCCATCTCAACCTATTCATCCCATGAAGCAAAACTGGTAGTACTCCATATCTAACACCACTATGTTATCGGTAAATTCAATTACCATTTCACATTCAAATATAATTAAAGGTTTAACTACCGCATAAAGTAAAACTGGTGATACTCCATTTTTGCACACTTCTCAAATTTGGCAAATTTAATTACCACATTAACATTTCAATCTAATTAAAGATTCATTAAAACTCCACTTAGTTTTAATCTCCAACATCCACAAGTTGTTAATTTAATGTGAGGGGTCTAGTGCTTAAATATACATATAACGGTGCTAAGACACGAGGTTAAGTCCAACTTGTGTTAGGAGTCTTCCCAGAACCGCCCGGCAAATCCAGCATCCACAAGTGGTCGGCTTAATGTGAGAGGACTAGTGTATAAACATATTTATGAATATATGTATTTAAAAGGATAGAAATAAATGGCACTAATTTTGCTTAATGGAAATGAATGAAAGTTACAACAGTAAAAGAAGTGGAATGAATGAGGAATGATAACAACCTATTATAATTAATTACATTAATAAGAATGTTATATAATAGGTAGGTTTGTCCTAGGCACAAGTGGAAATTATAACATAAGTTATAATAAATGGAAAGGAAACTTATTAGAAAACTTTAGTTAAGAGAACTAAGTTAATAAGTAAACAACGACAAGTTGTACTAACAGTGTAAGATGGAATTATGATTAAATAAGAAAGAACGAGGTGAATATATGGGATGAAATAAGTTATATTTAATCACAAATAATAAGTGACATGTTAAACAGAAAACATGTGAATTGAGATGAAATATACTTAATTACATATTATGTAGAACATGTTGTTGTAACTGTGGAATCATACAATGAATAATATAAAGAGATTGTAGATTACAGATCTTGGATTACGATCTAGAGAATAACATGTTATGGGCTTATTAATAAACTTAAATGGATTAAGATATATATCTGAAATTAATAAGCAAGAGGAACTTGGTAACTTGAATAAAAACTCAATGTGAATGGGAATAACCAAGTTAACTAGAAATCTGATGAGGAAGAGCAAGTCCGTAATTACATGATTAGAGATAAGGTCTAATAACACATCAACCTGAGTGTTTACACCAAAAATGGTCTAAATACCCAAGGTACTAAACTGTACTTCACCAATTCGGTAAGAAATAAATGGAACCGTGTTTAAGTAGCAATAAAAAGTAAAATGCGGAAAAAGTAAAGTAAAGACAAGATTTATAGTGGTTCGGCCGTTAACGAGGCCTACGCCCACTGTGAAGATGATTTCCTGCCTTTAATGAAAATTACAAGGTACATCCACTCTTTAACCTCATATATATCCATACCCACTCAATATATCCTTATTTATGTGTTTTGATCTAGAGAACTATACAAGAGAATAATAGATTTTGAGGAGAAGGAGGATGGATGAATGATTTGAAAGAAAAGATTCCTTCATTTGAAAATGATGTCTGTCGCCATGGCCAGATCTATGGTTGAGTATGAAGTTTAACAGCACTCCGTCATGTTTCCAGAAAAAGCCCCCTCTTATGTTGGTAGCCATGGTGTATTTATAGGTGAACCCCCCTTGGTAAATGATTTGGAATCTGTTTATCTTAGGCCGTGGGTCGTTCATTCTGCTAATTACAACCATGCCATTGGACTGCTATAGCGAACTGTCCAGGGTCGTATTCAGTGTTATGTGCGGATGACTTGTTGAGTGTCTTGAATGGCTGAGCGGGTCCTTAAGCATGAGCGCGGATGCTCTAGGAGATTTCGCAAAAGCGGAGTGTGGAGTTGAGATTGGTCCTCCTTTGTTCCTTGCGTGAACGATCTTCTTGTGCTAAGGGCGCTCGTCCTCTTGTTACCTTTGTATGGTGCCGCTTGGTTTTACGGTTATGCTAAGCGGTTGCTTTTACCCGTGTAGAATGGGTGACCTGTCTTGTTTTAGTGCTTGAGCGACTTTCAAGATGTGTGGCCCTTATCTTGTCGAGCCGTGCCTCTCATAACCCGGTCGCACTGGTAGACTTGGCCTGCCTTGGGTTTGATATTTGGGTCTTGCTTAGCGCGGTTGCGTTATGTAGGACCGACCCTAGTGCGACCCGCCTTGTACCCTCTACCCAATGTGCATATGAATTTTTAGGGATTAACACTTGCCCCTCGAAGTCCGTGATTTTCTTTTGTAAGGAATTATGGGCTTCGACATATTTGATCACACATTGGGTGGCGATTCTGTCCTGGTCGTTCGTGTAGAGACCGGGGTCACCTTGTTGACGCTGACTGGCATCTTTATCTTTGAACGAGACGTTTGGCTTACCATGTTTTTGTCGTAAATGACCAGATCGTGTGGAAATGAATACGCCAACTGGTCCTTTGACGAGACACCTGTTTCGGTACTCAAGTGTTATGATGACGTGGCGAGGAGTACCTTTATGCCCTTTAATCTCCCCTTTGTTCTCTCATTTGTCATCCGATTTTGCTTTTATTTATCTTCCAAGAGAGATTCTGAAAGAAAGAACTCCGCATTTTTCTCTAGTGCTACTCAGTTTTGTTGATGATCTTTCCTTTTTTGTTCTTCCTTTAAGTCTTACGGTTACTCCCTGGTTTATTTATAGGATGGTTTCATCTTCGGAGCAACGCAAAAAAGGAACCTTTGTTGATTTGAGCATCTCTGGGGATGAGACTCAGCCGGGTGGTCATCCGTCCGTAAACCCTCCTTCCTGCCCTTCTTATACGGAACTCCAAGCTATTATTAATAGGCCTCGTTATGCTCCCGGACCTTGCAATCCCAGGATTGCTAAGCGATTTCGAGGATAGAGCTTACAAGGGGTTCCTTCGAATGCGGATGTGTCCCCGGCTGATTCTCTGAGTTTTGCTTATGATATGACTATGGCGAAAAATCGCATGCTGGCTCGCCTTAAGACTGTTGTGCATCAATTTGGAGAACAGATGGACTTGCTGAAGAATCATTTTGCAAAGCGGATGGTTAGCTGGCATAAGTTGGCCTCTGACCTCCAAAAACTTCACGAAGACAACCTCGAGCGCATTTCTGCTTTGGAATATGACAAGGCGAAGTTAATCCAGGCCATTAGGTCAAAAGATAGCATGGTTGCCTCTTTTGCCCCCGGGGGGGTTGAGTCACTGGCTCTTGTACGTGCTGAAGGTCTTCATCTTGTCCTGCTCCGGTGAAGAGGAAGGTAGGTAGGCCAAGGAAGGTCAGAGATTTGTGATCCTCTCTCTTGGTTGCTTTTTTTTGAACCCTTAAGACCGGTTGTGCAAGCGAGTGCCGGTCCTCGCCCATGACATTATGTTGGTTGTTATTTGATGACTTTGTATTTGACTTGTGACTCTTTTGTACTTTCTGATGAACGGTTGCCTGGCTGATTTTGCGATACTTTCCATGTCTGTGCTACACCATGCCTCTTTGCCCTGCCATGACAAAACACATGTATTTTCTTTTAAAAGGCTTTTTTTGTACACAGCGATCGCGCGTTATCGTCGTATCATGAGGCGTTCGTTCGTGCGTTAATATCACATCACAGTTAGTTCTGTATTGCTCTTATTAATTTGGGATTACCCAGTTTTCGGTATTTGATTTAACTAGTTAATTTTAAATTGCTTTAATTTTGGCAAGTCAACCATTTAGGTTTTTTATTAAATATCCTACTTTATTTGTTTGGTATTTTCGTGATGCATTTTTATGCGTGCCCCCTGGGAGGACTTGGGTTCCAATGTAGAATCCGAACTTGGCTTCATTTGACTTGGTTAACAACCAAGAACAAGAACGGACACCCCCATACGGCTAGGATTTCTGATTTTGTACTCTTGGCTTTGCTTGACTTGGTTAACAACAAAGAACAAGAGTGGGTACCCCCATATGGCTAGGATTTCTGCTGTTGTAATCTATCCTTGGCTCTGCTTGACTTTTTTAATAACAGAGACAAGGATTGCCACCTCCTTTCGGTCGGGTTTCTTTTTTGCGCTGGTCCTTCCAGCATGTTTAATCCTTCCCCATTTTATGCTTCATTCATGGAGCGGACACTAATTCATCTCATCTAGTTTTCAACTCAGAAGGAAAAATTCGTGTTTTTACCTACTAAGGTAGGCGTCCTTTGAAATTGGCAATTTTTCCGTTTCGGGACATGTCGGTTTTTCCGACTTTATGCTTCGGCCAAGGACACAGACCATGGTTTGCCTCCTTGAGTTTCTTTTTCTCAAGTTGGAAAACCCGTGTCCAGCACCTAGGAAGGCCATCTAAGAAGATGCTTCTTCGGTGGGCTTTAGCAATTTAATCCGTGGGACTTTTGAGTTGCTTTTCACTCCAGCATCGACTTTTTAATCTGGCATCAGGCTTTCTGTTGGTACTGTACTGAGGGGTCCAGTGCTTCCTGACGGAAGCTGGAATTTCCTCGAGTTGTTGCTCCTTGATCGCTCGTTTGCCTACACAAGGAAATCAACTTTTAGTGTAGGATGATGAATAAGTGACCTGTACATGTAACTAAGATCTCATATTCAGTTATTTCATGTACACCGCTAAAATGTGAGAATTTGATGAATCTTTACAGTATTTCTTATATATATTTGAATAACATGATATAAGAAATAATGACGGATATGATCACTGTTCCATGCTCGTGGAATCTGGTTCCCGTCTGTGGTGGCCAATTTGAAAGTTCCGTCCTGGAGTTTCTGATTTATGACATAAGGTCCTTCCCAATTAAGGCCGAAGACTCCAGTGCCGATCATTATCTTCTTTAGGACTAGATCTCCAATTTCAAAAGTTCTGTGCTTGACTTTTGAATTGAAGTGCCTGGCCACCCTTCTTTGGTGTGCGGCTATTCTGAGTTCCGCCTCTTTTCTTCTCTCCTCGAGCTGGTCGAGGGCTTCGAGCTGTAGCTTCTCATTTTCTTTGGGGTCAAAATGTAGTCTTCGGTGGGTAGGGACTTCCAACTCCACTGGTATCATAGCCTCAGAGCCATAGGTTAAAGAAAAGGGAGTGTGCCCTGTTGCAGTTTTGTGCGTAGTGCGATACGCCCATAATGCCAGCGGGAGTTCGTCTACCCATGCACCTTTAGCCTTTTCCAGTCGCTTCTTGATGGTAGTCTTGATGATTTTATTTACTGCCTCCACTTGCCCGTTCGCCTGTGGATGAGCGACCGCTGAAAAGCTCTTCTGGATTTTATACTTGGCATAAAAGCTTTGGAACTCTTCACTTTCAAACTGGGTTCCGTTGTCCGTGATTATCTTTTGTGGTAACCCGAACCTGCATTTGATGTTTTTCAAGACAAAGTTAATAACCTTCTTTGAAGTTATAAAGGCCAATGGTTCTGCTTCAGCATATTTTGTAAAATAGTCAACAACAATTGCATATTTGAAACCATATTTGGCAGTGGGTAGGGCTCCTATGAGGTCGATGCCCCATATAGCAAACGGCCATGGGATGACCATGTGCTTTATGGTTGTGGACGGTAGCCTTGGGGTTTTGGCAAATCTTTGGCACCTATCACACTTTTTGGTGTAAGTCGTGGAATCTTTGTTGATGTTTGGCCAGAAATAACCATATCATAGGATCTTTTTAGCCAAAGTTTGTCCTTCGGTATGACCTCTGCATTCCCCTTCGTGCAACTCTGCCATAATTGCCTTAGACTCCTTCTCTGTGACGCATAGGTGTAAAAATCCCCGTCTATACGGTCGCCCATCTTGGATAAGGTATAGGGGAGACTTTCGCAAGATTTTTCTTCGAAGCTTGGCTTCACCCGGGAGTGCTCCAGTTGTGAGATATTCTTTAATTGGTGACATCCATGAGTTTGATTCATCGGTTGCTTCCATGATCCAACCCACTTCGGTCTGCTTTGTGCTCGGACTGGAAAGAACTTCTACTGGAACTAACCCCGTTAGCTGCGGATCTCCTGTGCTCGCGTATTTGGCCAGTAAATCAGCCTTAGTATTCTCTTCTCTGGGAATACAAGATATGGTGTAATGCTCGAAAGCTTCCAACAATTCCAAGGCCCTTGTAAGATAATCTGGTAAGTTACACGTTTTCGCCTGGCATTCTCCTATAATCTGGCTTACCACGAGCTGGGAGTCGCTGAAGATCTGTATAGTTTTTATTTGTAATTCTCTCGCAAGTTTTATTCCTGCGATAAGGGCTTCGTACTCAGCCTCGTTGTTGGTTGCCGCAAATTCCAATCTTGATGCGTAGCATAGGGATTTTCCTTCAGGGGTTTCGAGAACTACCCCTGCCCTAGAATAGTGGTCGTTCGATGCCCCATCTACAAATAGTTTCCATTGGATATTAGTTTCAATATCATCTTGCTCCTTTACTTCCCCTTTGTCGGTAAATTCTACAATGAAGTCAGCCAGTGCTTGTCTGTTAATCGCCTTTCGCGGATGATATGTAATGTCGTACTGACTGAGCTCTATATTCCACTTTAGCAACCTTCCAGAGGTTTCTGGTCGGGACAGGACTTGCCTCAGAGGTTGGTCTGTGAGTACCTTGATGGGATGAGCTTGGAAGTAGGGGCGAAGCTTCTTTGATGCAATGAGCAAGCAATAAGCAAGCTTCTCAAGTTTTGGATAATTGAGCTCCGCTCCGGATAACGTCTTGCTGATGTAATAGGCCGGTTTTTGTATCTTCAAATCTTCTCTAATTAGTGCTGCGCTTAGAGCATGAGCAGAAACCGCCAAGTATAGAAACAAGTCTTCGCCGTCACTAGGCTTCGACAGCATAGGTGGCATCGCCATATGTTGGATCAGTTCTTCGAAGGCTTTCTGGCACTCAGGGGTCCATTGTATCTTTTTTTTGCCTATTCTGAGGGCGTCGAAGAATGAGAAACATCTGTCTGTTGCCCTGGATATGAAAGGATTCAAAGTCGCGATCTTCCCGTTTAGACACTGAAGCTCCTTCTTGGTCCCTGGGGCGCGCATTTCTCTTAAGGTTAATATTTTGGCTGGATTAGCTTCTATACCTCTAGTGTTGACCATGTAACCAAGCAACTTGCCCGAGCCGACACCAAAACTGCATTTCAAAGGATTCATTTTCATTCCATATTGTCGCAAGATGTCGAACATTCGGGCAAGGTCTTCCAAATGGTCGATTGCTTTCTTTGACTTAACCAACATGTCATCGACATAGACCTCCATCATCCTACCGATTTGTTTCTTAAACATAGCGATTACCAATCGTTGGTAAGTCGCTTCTGCGTTTTTTAGACCAAATGGCATTACCTTATAAAAATATAGGCCAAGGTCGGTAATAAAGCTGGTGTTTTCCTGGTCTGGACCGTACATCATAATTTGATTGTAGCCGGAATATGCATCCATGAACGATAGCGATTCATGGTCGGCCATGGAATCCACCAGCTGATCGATTCTGGGGAGAGGGAAACTATCTTTTGGGCAAGCTTTATTTAGGTCGGAATAATCCACACAGCCCTGCCATTTACCGTTTGATTTCTTTACGAGAACCGGGTTGGATACCCATTTCGGATAGGTAGACTCTCTAATAAAACCATTTTCCATTAGTCTGTCGACTTCTTCTTTTAAGGCGCGCGACCTCTCCGGCCCCTGGGTTCTCCTCTTTTGTTTGACAGCCGGAATGCGCGGGTCGATGTTTAGCTTGTGAACTGCAACATCCGGAGATATTCCGCACATGTCAGAATGGTTCCATGCGAACACATCCAAGTTAGCTCTCAAAAAGACAATCAACTGGTTTTTCAATTCAGGGCTCAGCCGAGACCCTATATTTAACACGCGGTTTGGGTCTTTTGGATCTACCGCTATAGGAATCGTATCTTCGGCTAAGGTCGCCCTTTCGTCCTCTGCACTGGTTTCTCTGGGATCGATCTCCTTCTGCATTCCGCTATGCTCACTAGTGCACGGACCTCTCTTTAGTTGCTATAAGGGAGGTTTTTGGATGCAAGGGAGAACCTCTGCATCCTTTCTTGATTCTCTTTTCTTGGCCTCTTTGAGTTCTGCCACGTAGCAGTCCCTTGCAGCCATTTGATCGCCCTTGATTACACCGATCCCCATTTCGGTTGGAAACTTCATGATCAAACACCAGGGAGCTAAAGCAATCCTGAAGTCCAAAAGAGTTGGCCTCCCAAGGAATGCATTATAAGATGAAAACTCATCTATTATGACAAAGGTCTGTATCATGGAAACTTGACGGTCCCTGTCTGCTAATTCGACAGGCAAATCAATCGTCCCGATGGGTTGCGTAGGTTGACCTGTAAACTTATACGGGTACGCGTGCACTTTTGCCATGGAGAGGTTCATTTTCTGAAAAGTGTTTATGAAGATCACATTAACTGATGCCCCGGTGTCGACCAGGACCCTTTTTACCACTGCATGTCCAAGGCCGATTGTGATCACCATGGCATCGATAGTTGGCGTAATTAAGCCTTCTACATCCTTATTTCTGAATATCACGTCCTCGGTCGAAGTTTTGTGCATTTTCGCCGGAAGCTCGTTGTTCAAGATCATGCACCCTTTCTTTCCCGCGACATCCTTCAATTCATTAGCGTATCTTTCCATATCTGCCCAGCTATTCCCGGCTAGGTGAGAACCCCCAAATATCGTATTGATTACTGGTCTCGAGTCAACTGGCACTCGGTCCTCTTTGTTTAAGTTGGGCTGGTTAGATGTATTGCTATGCCCCTGCACGACCAGAGAGTTTTGGGGATTTTTCACATACTGTTGGATTCGGTTCTTCCTGATGAGCTCTTCAATCAAGCTCTTCAGATGGCGGCATTCGTTAGTGTTGTTCCCTGGTTGGCTATGGAAACGGCAAAATTTCCCGGAATTCGCCTGTTGTTCATTTACCTTCTACGGCTTCATCTGAGGGAAAAGGCCTGAGTCCTTCGCAGCTTGGTAAATCCTCTCTGGGGTTTCGTTTAATAGAGTTAGCTCAGAAGGTTTATACATCCGTGTCTTCTTATAAGCTTTGCTCTCCCCTTCATCGTTTCCCCTTTTGTGTCCTAGATCGTTCCTCTGCTCAGCCCTGGGCCCATTATTCTTCCCTTCTCTGGCCGTGCTATTTTATATAGTCTTCTGGGCACCTAGAGATTCATCTTCCACACTCATATATTCTTCAGCCTTCTTTTAAAACTTCTTTAAGGTCTTTGGTTTCTTCATTTTAAGCCACTTTCCAAATTCTGATTTCTTATCGATGGCTCCTCTCAGGGCCGCGAGCAAATACCAAGGCTCTGGCTCTACGACCTCCGTTGCCGCAGCGCGGAAGCGTGTAAGGAAAGCTCTGATGGTTTCCCCAGGCCGCTGTTCCATCTCACTGAGCGACATCACGTCTCTTGCTTTAGTGGCCTGCAACCGGAATTGATCCTGAAATCTCCTCACTAGATCTGTAAACTGGTCGATACACCTAGGTGGGAGTCTGGTGAACCAAAGTGAGGCCACACCTTCCAGGAAAACGGGAAAGTATAAGCACTTGATTTCGTCAGTGGCTCTAGCTCCATTCATGTGTTGGTCATATTTGAACAGGAAGATAGTTGGATCTCCGATTCCGCTGTAAGGTGCTATTGTTGGCGGTATAAATTTCTTCGGGAATTTTGCTTGACGGATCTCCTCCGTGAATGGATTTTTGCAGGGGGAGAACTCCAACTCTTTTTCCTCATCCTCTTGAGCCACCTTTTCCTTCATTACTCTCTGAATTAAGTCTTCGATGCACCTTTCATCGCCCGCTTGTTCATCAGAATTGATGCTAACGTTAGCGTGGCCATGGTTTAAGCTTTGACGCCTCGCATACTTCTTGAGGGAGGCTATGTTGGAGCGATTCGTCGCACGTTCTTCTTTGCACTGTGGAGATCTGACCTTAGGATCCCCAGCGCCGGCCTCTTTCCTGTCTCTCACTGGGCTATGAGGTCGTCCAAGGTCTGAGGCTGATGAGACCTCTTTTTCATCAGCATTATCCACAGCGTTCGGTGGTAATAGATTGGCTTGACCGTTGGTCAGGACATCAAAACTTTCCATTATCATCTTCGCTATATTATCCACTTTCACGTTCAAGCCAGCTATAACCACATTCAATTCATCTCTCATTATAGATGGCACAGGAGTTTTCCCTGCCCCTTGATTCAAGATTTGAGGGGTAGCTTCGCCAGCACCATCACCCTCATTGATTGCGGCGACTTTAGCGGATTTACCGCTTTTCTTCGATCCAACCATGATTTCAAAGGAGAAAATCAATTTTGGGATGTTTTTATTGCTCAATTACGAAAGGAAATTATGAACACGGCCCCACGGTGGGCACCAAAATGTTTACACCAAAAATGGTCTAAACACCCAAGTTACAAAACTGTACTTCACCAGCTCAGTAAGAAATAAATGGAACAGTGTTTAAGTAACAATAGAAAGTAAAATACGGAAAAAGTAAAGACAAGATTTATAGTGGTTCGGCCGTTAACGAGGTCTACATCCACTGTGAAGATGATTTCCTGCCTTTAATGAAAATTACAAGGCACATCCACTCTTTAACCTCATACATCTCCATACCCACTCAATATATCCTTATTTATGTATTTTGATCTAGAGAACTATACAAGAGAATAATAGAGTTTGAGGAGAAGGAGGATGGATGAATGATTTAAAAGAGAAGCTTCCTTCATTTGAAAATGATGCCTGTCGCCATGGCCAGATCTGTGGTTGAGTATGAAGTTTAGCAGCACTCCGTCGTGTTTCCAGAAAAAGCCCCCTCTTATGTTGGTAGCCATGGTGTATTTATAGGTGAACTCCCCTTGGTAAATGATTTGGAATCTATTTATCTTAGGTTGTGGGTCGTTCATTCTGCTAATTACAACCATACCATTGGACAGCTGTAGCCACCTGTCCGGGGTCCTATTCAGTGTTTTGTGCGGACGACTTGTTGAGTGTCTTGAATGGATGAGCGGGTCCTTAAGCGTGAGCACGGACGCTTTGGGAGATTTCGCAAGAGCGGAGTGTGGAGCTGAGATTGGTCCTCCTTTGTTCCTTGCATGACCGATCTTCTTGTGCTAAGGGCGCTCGTCCTCTTGTTGCCTTTGTATTGTGCCGCTTGGTTTTACGGTTATGCTATGTGGTTGCTTTTGCCCATGTAGAATGGGTGACCTCTCTTGTTTTAGTGCTTGAGCGGCTTTCAAGATATGCGGCCTTTATCTTGTCGAGTCGTGCCCCTCATAACCCGGTCGCACTAGTAGACTTGGCCTGCCTTGGGTTTGATATTTGGGTCTTACTTAGCGCGGTTGCTTTATGTACGACCGACCCTAGTGCGACCCGCCTTGTACCCTCTACCCAATGTGCGTATGGATTTTTAGGGATTAACACTGAGGCGCTTGGACCAGTCCGTACGTATGAAGGTGAATAACCCAACGGGGTAGATCATCTGGTGTAATGGGACACAAGAGGAATGCGCACCCATCTGATTATTCTGCCTGTTGTTCTGCTGATATTATGCTAGCTCCAAAGGACTGGAAGGGGAAGCATGCGACTTCCTAGGACGTGGAGGGCACTCCTGGTAGTCCTTTGTGTGGTGATAGCATTTGGACTGTGCTCGCAGAGGTTAGGTCTGCGCGTTACTACCCGGTGAGTATACCTTGACTGCCATTAGGAGTAGTCATAAGGCTATAGGGTGGCATATTTGATTCGACGATCCAGTTTCCTTGTGACTAGGCTGGGTTACGTCCATTTTTATCGAGTTACCAGCGGGCCTAACCATCTGTTGATAGCAAGTCGTCGGGTACCAACCATTGACAGCCAGCGTCATATGTAATACGTGATGCGGAAAGACGGAGAGCTAAACCAAAAGACTGTAGACCCTTTGCTATCAAGGCTATGGGTGACGGACATGCCAATTAGGATTTGTTGTTTGTTGTTTTCTCTAGGGCCAGGTCACTAGCTCTCAATTATGTTCGTCTTTCACTAGTTGAGGGAGGGGTCGTATGGGACCATAGCTACTAAAAATGCAGACATTAGCAACTGTGTATACAGATATATGAAAAGCTCCCCACTGAGTTCCGTGTTTTTGATACAGCCCTGTTACGGGACTCGGTGCACAGTAGATATGTGCGGATACAAGCATACCACTTCCGGATGGTGTATCATAAAATTTACGGCATCAAGCACGATTGACGATACGTACGTGAAAAGTCTACATACATGCATATCCGCTCTGGGTGGTGTATCGTAGACTCTAGGGCACTACTCTGTGTGGAATCTGATTCGATCGAAGGTGGCAGTTCGTATGCTTACATAGCATGATGACGACAGATCTATGTAGAACATAGTGTTGTTATATAGAGATCTGTACGTCGCTCTGGTGTAGGATGAGGGACTGCGTATATTTCTGTGGCGTTATGGCGGAGACCGTGCGAGTGAGGTATTATGAGGTGTTCCTTAATATTGGGGGTAGCTACATATATACTGTGTTAGGTTAATCCACTGGGAAATAGATGGATACAACGTGTGTGTAAGCCTTGAGTGTTTTTAATCCATGTAACATAATAAATAAGAAAATGTAACTGAACGGTATATGTAGAATTATCCAAAATGTGTAGCTTAAATCCAGTCACCAGAACTTGTGTTCTGACCCGCTCCTCATAACATACTCACAGGTTAGATTTGTGGCAGAGATATGATAGCTTTGGATATTGGTTAGGCAGTATTATTATTATCTGGGTAAGGCTATATTTTGATTACATTATATTTTATCCATTCCGTTGTGAGATGTTTTCTATGCTCTGATGTATTTTATATCTCTGTCTTTTCTGCAAGATACCAGACAAACCAACATGAGTTTCGATAGATTAGAATTTTGAAAAAAAAATGTATGTCGGAATTCGGGTTGCTACATACAGGTTATTTCATAAAACGTTTCTTTAGACTTTATATGTTTCACAACCAAAGTAAATATTTTATAGCATGAATTTAAACACACAACATAATACAACACTTCAAATTTTTATAGATCTTCCATAATTTAGCTCTTTATAAACATTTACACAACACTTACATTTAGTACTCAATTTGAACTTCCATATTTACAAACAACTCTTCTACTTTCTATAGATATAAATTATTTCAGATTCGTTTCACTTAAACATAACTATTTAATAAAAAATAAATTGTGTTTTAACATGCTATTTCTCGCAACAATGCTTCCCCAAACTGGAAGGCAATTCTAAGAATGAGAGACAAACTAGCTGAAAATTGTACTCGAGAATTTGCTACTGGTAAAGATACTAATCTATGGAAGGATCCATGGATATTGGGTAAATCAATGATAGATGTTGTTGGTTGGGACACATATTCTGCTTATGGATCCCCAAATACTAATGTTGACACAATAATTGAAAACATTCTTGGAATTGTGAACAACTACCATGCAATATGGATACCACAAAAAAAATTCAAGCAATGCCAATATTTACTGGCAGGGAAAATGATATATGGGCATGGAACAACTCGAAAGGTGATTTTTCTATCAAAACAGCTTGGAATTCAGTTCGTACTAAACACGAAAACAAAATCTGGAGTAAAACGGTATGGGATAAATCCATTTTCCCTAAAAATTCTTTCACTGCATACAAGGCTATCATGCAACGATTACCCACTCGTGATAGACTAAACAATTGGGGCATAACAGATGACAGACTCTGTGTTTTGTGTGGGTCAGCGGAAGAGACTCATGATCATCTTTTATTTGCATGCAGCTATAGTAAAACAATTGCGCAAAATTGCAAGGTAAAAATTGACCCTTTGAATCAAAATTGGGATTTACAGGTAATTGCTACATACCTGGCCAAGCACCCAAACAACGATCGTCTGATAGTCAAACTCGACAAGGTTGCCTTGACATATACTGTAGCCGCAATTTGGAGAGAACGTAATGCGAGAATTTTCAGAGGAAAACCAAGTTCAGTAAAACATGTCATTAGATTAGCCATCATTTATATTATCGTCAGTAAACGAAGAATTAAAGGGAGAGAACATACCGATAGCTTGGAATCTACACTCGATGAATTGTCAAGAACGGATCTGAAGGAAGTGTCGGCACAAATTCCAGGAACCAGTACATTGTTTGAGCCGCCATGAATTACTTTCGTGTTGTGTCTGATTTGAAGAGAGGACGAAGAATCAATTTGGAAAGTTCTAGTTGCGTTAATGTAACTGGTCTTGTATACTTATGATTTGTTCGTTACTTGGGCTTTTGGCCTGTCATGTAATCCTTTCACTTTGGACTTTTTATGCCTAATAAAACTTTAACCTATTTCAAAAAAAAACATGCTATTTCTCCAATTTATAAGTCATAAACATAATTTCTTAAGTTTTCACAACAACTTAGCTTATGTCTTTGACCAAATCTGGAAATCTCGACAATCCAAAATCATTGGAAATTCCATTGCATTTAAACAAAAAAAATACCGTATAACAATTCAAAACAAGATCCAAAAGAACTACTTCAATGGATATAATAAATGCAACCATATAACAATTTGATTGAAAAATTAAGAACTTAATACCCAGATTTTATTTCAAACCATTCTAAAATAATAATGATAATAAATATACACATATATAACTCCTTTTGTATATTGAATAAAAAAAATTAGTTCTTGAAATAGAATTATTATCTTTTCTAATCTAAGCAATTCTAACAAATTTCCATAGCAACAATCACTCACTTAGAAACTTAAAACTGAACGTTGTTGAGGCTACAATCATATTGAAGTTATTTTCCAGCAACTACAACGAGTTCAATGCTTTAAAAATCATTTATAATCCTTTTATATGAATAAATACTATCGAACGATGCAACTATATCTTTCCAAATGTTGAAACCTTTTTTCAAAACTTTGAATCATAAATTCTCAGATTTTCAAGTTACCCTTTCAATTTTGTAATCACCTTTCAATTTTTGCTTATATGATTTCACTTTTTATGTATAGCATTTCACAAGTTAATCCACTGTTTACATTTATTTCGAACAACTTAATTTAAAATTAAAATCAAATTCAACATTATCGCTAAATGCTTTATGTTGACGTCAAAAGTTGGTCACTTGTGGCAATCAGCCCCCAATCGTGTGAAAAGCACACGAGTAACTGTTATAGAATACGGTAAAAAATAAAACAGGGAACACACACAACTTTTTATAGTGGTTCGGCCAAGAATGTGCCTATGTCCACTTTATATTTATTGATTTCTTCTTTTGATTACAAGTACAATGCTTTTATCTTTTGAAGAACGATGGGAGATGAAAAGTTTTTTAGAGGAATGAGAGTTGGCTATTTGAGGAATATGCCGAGAGTATTCTTCTTCCAGAGCTTAAAGTACCCAGAATTCACCATGTAAAATTCACCCCTCTCTCCTTTTTTCTTTGGGGAAGAAGGTATTTATAGGTGGAGAAATCGGCTAGGGCTGGTTTGACATGGCCCGGCCTTTTCGGGAAGGCTCGGATGCGTGGAATTCATTCCTTGGATGTAGGTGCTGCTAAAAGACTGGATCTACTGTTTATCAATAGTACCTTCGGAAACCATGGCTTACATGGCATCCAAGGTGCGGTGTATTAAAAGGAGAGCTTTGTTCGGATGTGGTTGACCGCTTTTGTGGCTTTGAGAAATGGTCTGAGTAATAAATGATAAGTCTATATACTTCCAGGTGAGCCCGAGATACTTGCTCGATCCACTTTTGATGGAAGCCTATGACTCGGTCGATTGAGAGCGATTCTCCCTAGCTAAGTGAGTTGAATCCTGAAGATAATTAGGCGGAGTTGGAATCGAATCGAGCCAGCCTCGAAGGAAGCTGGTTTGGGCCGATCCTTGTTTGGGCCTTTCAGAGTGCGAGCGGCTATATCGGTCGATGGGCTGAAGTTGAATAGAGCTTCTAGAGGCTAGGCTTCGATCCATTGAACCGTGCTAAATTTTTCCAAAAAGTTGGTCAACACTTTGCCCCTCAGAATACATCTTTCTAGGTAAAAGAGGTGTGTTTTGATCCCTTGCATCGAAGTCTAACGTGTAGACAACTATGGTTACGCCGAACCATAATTAGGCCAGAAGTCCGACGGCCCAATGGTTGTATTAAGGACGAAAAACCGACGACCAAAGTAGGTCGTATTAAGGCCAGAAAACCGACAACCATCGAAGACCGTATTATGGCCGAGAGAATGGCCGTAAATCCTGATTAAGGATTAGTACCTGCACAGACAATAGAAACCATTCTCGGTCTAGAGAAGGCTTGTAATTTACTCTGATTGAGCATTAGTCATGTTCGACTCGAAGGCAAGTCGAGATATTCAAGTAGTAGTTACACTTGGCTTAGAGGGGTGGCAAGTTTTAACCATACCCGCCTTACGGAGGTGGCGAGTATTAACCATACTCGGCTTACGGAGATGGCGAGTATTAACCATACTTGGTTTATGGAGGTGGTGAGTATTAACCATACTCGGCTTATGGAGGTGGCTAGTATTAACCACACTCAGCTTGTGGCAAGTGTTATCCATGCTCAACCTATGCAAGATTATCTAACAAGTTTTTAAGAAGCGGGCGAGTATAGTCCATACTCGGCTTAAGGGACATGATCGTACTCAGCTCAAGGAGTAGGTTTTTAGAGGGTGGTAGGCCTTCGCGTTGACCACATTCGGCGGGGGCGAGCATCAGTTATGCTCGGTTTAAAGTACTCAAACATAATCCACGTTTTGCACAAAGAGAGTTCATAATTGTTAAAGAGCTAAAGACAATAAATTCTAAAAGGACAATAATTGATTCCAGGGCATGCCTAGGAGCTAAATCCTAACCCCATACATGTTTACATCAAAGGGTCAGTTTTATTGAAGGAAATACATCAAAAAGTAAAAATTAAACTTAATTAATGATAATGCCGCGAGTGCTGGTCTCAAGGTCCTTTCCGTTTCTAGGAGCTCGAGGACCGACCTGAGGAGCTTGGGCAGAGGATTGTGGCGGCACGGTCTATGGGTTCTTCTTGACATATTTGGGAAGCTCCCCTCGCCAGCCCCTGTCCTCGATGAGATCGTGCAAGTGCCTGCATTCCTTGGTGCTATGACCTACGATGTTGTGAAACATGCAATGCTTTCTAGATTCGAGTTCTTTTTCGTTCGGCTCTCTTCGAGGAGGTCTTGGGAAAGGTAGGGACCCTCGTACGTCAAGGCAGATGTCGAGCAAGGAAGAATTGAGCTCGGTATATTGATCGTACATATTTTCCCTTCGAGGTCGTACGTTGTGCGCGTTCTTTTCCAGGGCCTTTACTCTTCCTTTATTCTGGCCGTTGGTAATGAATGGACCTACATGTTTGGTGACTAAGACCTCGAGGCTCTCCATCTCAATGCTGGCGTCTTCTTGTAGGAGGAATCGCTCGGCCTTGGCATAGAAATCTTCCATATCCTTGGGGGGATCTCTGCTTAAAGAGATTGAGAATTCTGATCAGTTCAGAACTCCTGCAATGGCGGCCAGAAGCACCATTGATAGCTCAGGCCGATCAACAGATGCTACAGCCACGTTGAATCTTTCGAGGAAGGACCGAAGTGTTTCTCCCGGGTGTTGTTTGATGGTGGTCAAGAACATGACACTCTTTGGCCGGGAGATATGTACCCTCAATTTCTCAATGAAACGGGTGACCAGCGTATTCCAACTACTAATCGACTCTGTTGTTAGCTAACGAAACCACATGTCGGCTATATCTGTGAGGAAGAGTGAGAAGCACTTAGCCATAACATTGGTCGATGCGTCGAGCACTTCCATATGTCACATGTATCGCATGAGATGGATGGTCGGGTCGGTCCGACCGTTGTATGGTTCGATAGCTGGAAACTTGAAGTCCGAAGGATTAAGGGAGTTCCTGATTTCCCTAGTGAAGAGGCTGCGGTGGATGTTATCTATATCCTATTGAGAAGAATTGCCCCGGGTGAAGCGTCGGACTATGCTGGCGTGCTGACTACCATCCTGAGGAGTCACTACCATGAATCCAGCTCTGCATTCGGGAGAGTTCCAGTATTGGGATCCGACAAAAGCATGCTCGGAAGGGTCGTCGTCGGCCGGACTCGACCTCTGAGAGTTGAGTGAAGGTGAGGGCGAGGGTTCATCGCAGTTGTTGGCTCAGGGCATACTCCCCCTCTTGAACCTGATGAGGAGCGGTTTGAACCATGCCTGTGGTGGAAGGTCCCGACTGATTCAGCATAGAAAGTGATGTTTGGGACTCTTCGATGCCCCTGGCTGATGCAATATTAGGAGGGTCTACAGTAGTGTTTTGCTCCGCCAATTTGGGAACCAGTATGGTAGAGCGGTTTCCGTGGTTGGAGGGAAGGCCCCACCAGCTCTTCATTGAAGGAAATGCGGCGTAAGACGAGTCTGTGCTAAGATACTGGGTTGTAAAGAGAATGGTATTGATTTTGGTTGATCCAGAGGTTTCTTGATCGGTCTGGGAGTCGAGATATTCCCCGGATTGGAGGCAAAGTAGTCGAACAACCTAAATCTTGATCGCTGGCCTTTTATGAATCTACAGCTGAGGCTGTGCTGGTCGCTGGAAGCGATACTCCTGGCTGACAGTGGTCGGGAGGCAGAGCCGAGCCAGGAGGAAGCAAAGGTGTGATCTGATTAGTGGCCTGATTCCATGCAGACCGAAGATCAGTTGTTGCCCCAATCCCAGTCGGTGGAGGAATTGATATTGAAGCATTTAGTCCCATCTCCACTCGACCGAGAAGGTGATCCATTAACTGTTGTTGTTGTTCGAGGAGTTTACCCTGAGATGTCATATGGTCTCTGAACTTGACCATGATTTTGTCCATGTCATCCCGGGTAAGATATCGGGACACATCTTCATGGGAGGAAGCTTCCTGGCTTGCTTCTGCAGCATTTGTGTCAGCTGCAATGGCATTTGTTGGACGAAAGGACGTCTTATCTTTCTTTCATTTATTCTCCATGGGCTGAGATAAGCAGAAAGTCGAAGGTTATGCCGATTCGTTCTCCCCCACCTGGCGTGCCAAAGTGTTAACGTCAAAAGTTGGTCACTTGTGACAATCAACCCCCGATCGTGTGAAGTGCACATGAGTAACTGTTATAGAATGCGGTAAAGAAAATAAAACAGGGAACACACACAACTTTTTATAGTGGTTCGGCCAAGACTATGCCTACGTCCACTTTATATTTATTGATTTCTTCTTTTGATTACAAGTACAATGCTTTTATCTTTTGAAGAACGATGGGAGATTAGAGGTTTTTTAGAGGAATGAGAGTTGGCTTTTCGAGGAATAAGCCGTGAGTATTCTTCTTCCAGAGTTTGAAGTACCCAGAATTCACCATGCAAAATTCACCTTTCTCTCCTTTTTTTCTTTGGGGAAGAATGCATTTATAGGTGGAGAAATCAGCAAGGACTGGTGTGACGTGGCCCGGTATTTTCAGGAAGGCTCGGACGCGTGGAGTTCATTCTTTGGATGTAGGTGCGAATGAAAGACTGACTCTACTATTCATAAATAGTATCTTCGGAAACTGTGGCTTATGTGCCATCCAAGGTGAGGTGTATTAAAAGGAGAGTTTTGTTTGGATGTGGTTGACTGCTTTTGTGGCCTTGAGAAATGGTATGAGTAAGAAATGATTCGGCTAGATACTTCCAGGTGAGCCCGAGATACTTGCTCGATTTGCTTTTGATGGAAGCCTATGACTTGGTCGATTGAGAGCGATTTTCCCTGGCTAAGTGAGTTGAATCCTGAAGATAATTAGGCGGAGTTGGAATCGAATCAGGCCGGCCTCGAAGGAAGCAGGTTTGGGCCGATCCTTGTCTGGTCCTTTCAGAGTGCGAGCAGCTATATCGGCGGATGGGCCAAAGTAGAAGAGAGCTTCTGGAGGCTAGGCTTCGATTCGTTGAACCATGATAGCTTTTTCCAAAAAGTTGGTCAACACTTTACAGTTAAATTTTGAAACTGAATTCACAAGGTATTTGTTCTTAGTGTTCCCACATTTCTGTCTACCTATCCCAAGTAGGGAAAAGCATAAAATGACTCATAATCAACCAAATATTTAATACCTATAAACTAGTCGGATATAACTACTCAATTAAAAAATAACACAAGCAAAATACAATTGTTAACACTCCTAAGTCGGTGAGCATAGATAATCAAACAATAAATGATAACACAAAAATATTATAATTTTCTAACAGATAGTAAATCAATAATTACTATGTTTAATATATGGAATTTTTTTATATGTTACCTAACTTTTTGACCCGACTACCAGGAGCAGTCTAGGCTCACACGACTCAGCCCATCGTGTGGTTAAATGGCCCATACGTTCGCCAATGCATCCGGAATCAAGCCCATATCGAATCGGTCAAGTGTAGTCGTTATTGCTCATCGAAACTATTCAAAATAGCTAACTATTCATGGATCGGTAGTTTCACCTTCAACAATTCATATCCCAAAGATTCTGACCCAATTCCATATCACAAACCTCCTTTCACATTTCATATATTTGGGATTACTCCAGAATTCATATCCCTTAAGAAGACTTCTAAGATCGGTACAACTTCTTCATGTCAACGAAATATTATAAGTGTTTAAAGGTCGGTGTAGATTATTTCTTATTCCCTCATAGCTTCGGATTGGGACAAATGGCTTCATATCACGGGATACAAAATACAGAAAAGCAGAAGGATTCAGTGCAACTGAAGAAGTAAGGAAAAAATAAGGTAAGTATCCCGAGATACGTACTTATCTCGGGATTAGGACAGATCCTGAGACATGAAAGTTTTAGGCACGTGCCCACCAACCTCCTATTTTTCTTCTCCCACCTGCTCCGTCCTGCAATAAACATCATGCTTTAAATCTGAGGAAAGGGTAGGAATTTTTCTTTCTTGAGACTTTTGAAAGAAGATATTGCTTTTTGATACTCGAGCTTGTTAGATCACTTTGGGATGAAGAAACTTACCCCTTTTTGGACACATAGACTTTCTGGACTGCATATGCACTTCAAGAAGAAGAAGTTAGGCTTCATTCTGGACCTTGTTGAACTTGCTTTACATCATTTCCTTTGTAGTTCTTTGGAATCATTCTTCCCACCATTGTACTTTTATATAAAAGTGAATAAAATAGAAAAACCATTGAAGTGGACGTAGGTTCTCACGAACCAAACCACTATAAGCGCTATGTTGATTTACTTTCCTGCATATTTTCCACTTTGGACATTTAGTTTCATTGTCTTGGAACTCGATGGGTGTTGTTCCAATTTTTGTGCATCAATATTCTGGTGCTTTCACTGAGAACTAAAGATTTCATCTTTTCTATCGTTCTTCTACCAAAGCTTGGAAGTGCTACTTAGGTCTTTTAGGCATACCTACCAAGTTTACTTAAACGGTGAAAAAAGGAAAAGCTACTTAGTTGGACCTTCGACTATCGATTCAGAAAACTCACCTCAACATAAAATTTGGAAGGTCTGACTGCCATGGATATGGTGACTTCCTCCAGGCCGGAAGCTACGGTCACCAAAGGTCAGTTCTTCGAAGTGACCAAAAAATTGGAGGAAACTCAATGACGGCTTAACGACCAAATTAATCTGAATATTGACTAGATACAAAGGCTACACCAAAATACCCATAGGGATATCACGCGCCTTCAAGCTAATAGGGTTGTTCAGCCTCCTTAGTACATTTCGAAAAGTTCTTCTTTCGATACTTGTCATAACAACCATAGCCAAAAGGAAGGATTAACGGTAACAGTGTTACACTTACTATCAAAGAGGGAGCTCATCGTTCCGACTCTCCTAGTTGGGGCCTAGTCTTTATCCTAGAACTAGCGCTCAACCCTCTACAAGGCAGCTTTTACCTGCCTTTGTTCAGAACTTGTTGCCCACTCAACCAAGTGCAAATCAGGCTTAAGTTCCTCCTATCCAAACTCCGTAAAATCTGAGAGTCAAGATTGGCGACTTATTAGAGGATAATGTTGATGTTCATCTGAGAAGGCACCCTAGGCCACGAACTACTAAGGCGGACCACGACCGCTGGAATCCAGCTAAGATCCAACCTTTGATTCTCACCGACTGATAACGACTTACTCGGGAAAGACTGATACTCGAAACTTTCTGAATTGTTACGAGTGGCACATGGATTCGAGCCATGCTACCAATGTAGTAAAGCGTAAGTACTTTCCCGTATTTCTTGAATTTGTGACTCTGCTTTGGATCTCTCGACTACCACTGAGAACCGTAACGACTTTCGATCAGTTTGCTAATGAGTTGGTTAAGCAGTTCATAATGCATGTCACCAGATCGAAGGACACCTTGTCCCTATTGAACATATACTAAGGCATCGGGGAAACTCTCAAGAGTTACCTCGAATAATTCAATAATGACTTGGCCAAATTTGAAGGTACCAACCCGCGTATCGTCATTGTTCAGCTTACCAAGTGTGTACTAACCAAATTCCAAGTATGGTGCTATGATCGATAGAAAACAACCTAAGTCTCTAGAAGTTTTATGAGGGAAGGAAAATCATTTCATGTACTAAGAAGAAGCATGTAGGAACAGGGCTGCTCGAGCTGCACACCCCGACAACCTATAACAAGGCTCTTCTCAAGATAACGTCAAAGCCAAGCAAGTCGGAGAAAGCTGCGACAAGGGTAAAGAGTTCGCTCAGTTCAAGCGCAAGCCGAACAACATCAAACCAGGAAGCCGCAACAATCAGGAAAAGGACTCCAAGAAGCACGACCGCTTTCCCACTAACAAGGTCTATACTCCACCAAATACTCAGTTGGAGATAATATATCTCGAGATTTTTAGTATGATGCAGTATAACAAGCCAACTTTAAGGGAATCTATAGATTAAGAAAATAAACTCTGGTAAATACTACAGATTCCGCGACATGTTCAAACACAATACAAATGACTACCGACACCTTCGTGACACGATTGAGAAGCTCATTCATTAGAAATGCCACGAGCACTACATCCAGAATGCTTCTTCCAAAGAAACGTCGTGGACCCTTCAACGACCGCACCGCCTTAGATCCAAGCGGCTGTTGGGCCATCCAATCCAAGACCCCGTCAAAAGGGTATTGTGATTAACACTATCTGCGGTGGACCTCACCCGGTAAGCGAAAGATTTTGGCGTATCGAAGGATTCACCAATTCCATCAAGCACGCCGACCACAAAGCATGCTCTGTTGTCACAGACGAGTCAGTCCCGTTAAACCTGCAAAAGACTATGAGGGATGACAAAGTCTTCTAAGAAAAGGATGCTACGAGAATCAATATTCCTTCAACTGACCCGCTTGTCATCTCTACCTAAATAGGTCCGGCCTATGTTAAAAAACTCCTCGTTAACTCATAGAGTTCCGTGAACATCATCTTCAAACATGCCTACGATTAAATGAAGCTTGAGACCAGATATGTAAAGCCATGTAAGGCTATTGTTCATGGATTCAATGATGCTCCTAAGCGGATAGTTAGTATTCTAGAGATGCCAGTACAACTAGGAGATAGGGAACGAAGTCGAGTCAGGATCGTTATAGACGTCCCTTCTCGCTACAATGTCTTCCTTGAATAACCTGTCCTCACCGAGTTCTGAGTATTCATGGCACCTTAGTGCCTGCTGATGAAGTTCCCGACGACAATGGGATCAGAACCATCTGAGACGACCAAATCACAGTTAGAGCATATTGTTTTGCTGAATGGAAGGAAGTAATGAACAAGGAAAATGGAAAAGGCGTGGAGATGACACTCGGTGCACAGCAGCCACCGAAGTCTGAGTCCTGGCTCAGACACCACAACCATTTCTCCAAGGGTTTTGATCCATGTAAGGACAAAGAGCCCGAGTAGGGAAGGGCTATTCCAGTGGAGCCAACCATTGATGTTGCGATCAACCCTACCGACCCCTCTTGGGTCAAGAAAGTTAGATCGCAACTTCACCTAGCAATCAAGGAAGGATTTGTGGATTATCTATGGGCAAACTTGGAAGTGTTTGCTCGGACCCACTTCGATATGTGTGGCATCACATAGGAATCACTTTTTACATGCTTGGTATCGACCCAAAGTACCTTCCCATGAAACAAAAACACTAAATCTTAGGATCATAAAGATCGAAAACTCAGAGAGGAGGTGGCTAAGCTACTCAACAATGGTTTTATCCACAATGCCCTCTATCCACAATGGGTCTCCAACCTAGTATTAGTGGAGAAATCAAATGAGAAATATCGGGCATGCATCGATTATTCTGACTTGAACAAAGCATGCTCAAAAGGCAGCTTGTCTCTTCTGAAGATCAACAGACTCATTGATTCAATTGCAGGTCATCAGCTGCTCTTGTTCATGGATGCATATTCGCTATAATCAACTTGCAATGTATATTCCCAATTAAAAACACACTTCATTTATCATTGATCTTGGGCTGTATTGCTATGTTGTCATGCCCTTCAGTCTCAAGAATGCTAGATCCACCTGCCAACGATTGGAAAACCGAATGTTCAAGGACCAAACTGGAAGATCTATGGAAGTTTACGTAGTTGACATTCTTATGAAAACACTAAAATCGAATGACCTAGCAGAGATGTTTAGTGTTATCTATAAATATTGCATGAAAGTCAATCCCTTGAAAACCTCTTTTGGCATTTCATCCGAAAAATTCTTTGGTTTCATCCTCAATTCACGAGGAATCGATGCCAATCCAGAAAAGATTGAAGTAATATAGAGTATCGAAGTTCCAAAGAACATCAAGGATGTTCAAAGCTTAAACGGAAAAGTGTCCACCCAAAGTTGATTCCTTTCAAAAGCAACAAACAAGTGCTTTCCTTTCTTCGATTTGATTGGGAAAGGGAGGCGCAACTTTGCATGGACATTGGAATGGCGTTGTCGCATTCTAGGACTTCTTGAATCACATGGAACTACCACATATCATATCAAAACTTGTGGGCCATGAGGACTTATTTATCTACTTGACTATTTCTACGTAGGCAATTAGCTCGGCACTTGTGCGCAAAGAAGATCATGTCCAAAGGCTAGTTTACTACATTAGCAAGAGACTGACAGGAGCCGAAAAGAACTATCTGAAGCTCGAAAAGCTCATTTAATGGCTGTTAATCTCTTGCTGAAATCTTTTCCCCTACTTCCAGTTACATCCAATCAACACGGACCAGCCGCTACGATAGATCCTTCAATGACCTAAGGCATCTGAGAGACTTTTGAAATGGAACATCGAACCGAGTCAATTCGAGCTCACCTTCGATCCTTGAAGAGCCATCCTCGAACAAACCCTAGCGGATTTCATTGTAGAGTTCACTACTCCCAAAGACCCACCATAAGATATTGAGCCACCTAACATCCAATTGAAGCTGCATGTGGAAGGCTCCTCAAACAATCAATGTTCTGGAAATGGAGATGCACTTGTTACTCTGGAGGAACCCTTGATTTGTTATGCTTTGAAGCTCAATTACCCAATAACTAACAACGATGCAAAAAATGAAGCCTTGATCATTGGACTCAGAATCACAATCGAACTCAACTTCAAGGATCTTCAAATCTTCTCAGGTTTACGACTCATCGTCTGCCAGGTACATGAGGAATATCAAGCAAAAGGGGCATGGATCAATTCTTGCGTAGCTCGGGTTCATGAATTGCTTACCAACCTCTACTGCTACATCATTACTCACATCTTTCTAGAACAAAACAAGAAGTCATATTCGTTGGTCAAATTAGCTAGTTCTAGGGATGCATAGCTCTTGGAATTTGTCCCTATCGAAGTACTTGAGTCCCCAAGTATCGATCAGATGGAGACTAATTCTATATCAACGACGAAGTCCAAGTCTGAACCCAAGTCGTGGATGACTCCGATCAAAGGCTATTTGCAACATTGAATCCTCCCATACTCTCGAAAATAAAAGCTATCTCTCCTTTGTAAAGCATCACGATATGTTATTCTAGAAGGAGTGCTCTACCGAAGAGGATTCTCTATTCCACTATTCTGGTGTCTAGCCCACAACAAAGACGAACATGTACTACTGGACGCACGCGAAGGAGAGAGCGACAACTACATCAAACTCTGGAAAAGAAGATCCTCTGATGTGGCTACTTTTGGCCAACTCTTGAATGAGATGCACTAGAGTACACCTGAAAATGCGATAAATGCCATAGATTCTCTAACACTCCTAGAGTCCTGCCTACATAACTTATTAAAATGGTTAGTCCATGGCCATTCACAATGTGGCAAATCAACATTATTGGAACTCTTACGATGGAAAAAGGCGGTGCTCGATATGTTATAATCGCAATTGATTACTTCACCAAATGGACCAAAGTCGAGGCTCTTACGACAATCGCTAACAAGAAAGTAATCAACTTCGTCGTCCGTAACATCATCTGTCGTTTTGATGTTTCAAAGACTATCTTTTGATAACGGGACCCAATTTAAGAGTTATAAGTTCAAAGACATTTGTCGTTGTCAACATATTGAGAAATGATTCTTGGTACTAGCTCATCCTTAAGCCAATCGACAAGTTGAAGCAGTTAACAAAGTCATAATATCCATCATCAAGAAGCGTTTGGAAAAGGCCGGAGGAAAGTGGGTAGATGAACTCCCTCTAGCACTTTGGGCTTATCAGACTACCTATAAGTCAACGTCCGACCACACTCCATTCGCTCTCTCGTATGGATCAAGCTATAATTCCCATCAAGGTTGAACTACAATCTCATCGAGTCACTTATTACAATCTGAAGACCAGCAGAGATCTCCTTTTGGAATTACTCGACTTACTCAAAAATAAAAAAGATGAGTCCGAACTTAGAGCGGCTGCACACCATCAACTGGTTGCCGATATTTCAATCCCAAGTCCATCCAAAACACTTTGACATCGACGACCTCATCTTAAGTAGATTTTTCCCATACTGAGCAGAGTCGATCCTCACTAGGAAGGTCCGTACATCCTTAAATAGGGGCTTGGAGATGGTACTTTTAAGCTAATGACCGTTGATGGCATCGAACTACCAAGACCATGAAATAGTGAGCATCTTCGCTGCTACTTTACCTAGCTCACTGCACAGACTTACTGCTATTTACAAATGTTTCATTTCCAGTTCATGGCATTGTAAAAGAACAGACCATTACAGGCGGTAGTTTATTAGTAAAGTTTTTCAGTTCTCCATGTTCTTTATGTGTTTACTTTCTACGTGGTATATTAAAGTTGTGATTACAACCGACTTGCATGCACGAGTACACAACACTGGATCGGCACCTCAAATCTTGGTATTGATCCACCATCTCGATTCTTTACTAAGACTCAAACCTTGTGGAGTGATCCTCCCTTCAGAAGTCAACTCGGGTCTTGAACCAACGACGGTAGCGAGTATAAATAAGTCATAACACTTATTAACTTAAGTGTCCAACTCTACCTCTTAGTCTCCGGACTTAAGGGAAACCCACCAGTCGAGTAAGTATGATACCAACCACTTGCTTAGCTAATTCGGATCCTCAGGATTCGGATTTGGATGCAAAATTGGAAAACCCACCATGCCCTAAACTCTAACCCGAATGAAATGATGGGAGGGTATAAAGGACGAAACAACGATGACCACCCATGGATCCTCACGACTCGGAGTCAATGACCATATGGAAGTTCGAAAGTGTTGTCACAAAACTTGAACTCCACACGACTAAATACCAACGATCGAAAGAAAATCTCGAGAGCGAAGTTCACGCACTTAGACTCCATATGACTCGAAACCGTTGACCGAAGGGAGATATCAAGAATGAAGTCAACACATTCGAACCTCACATGACCTGAGTTCCTCAAGAGTGAGGTCTTAAAACTTTAATTTAAGTGTGACAAAAAGTTACTTACATAAGTACAATACTGGAAAATGTAAAGAATACTTTAACACTTAACACAATGTGTGATGTAAGTAAAGTAAACTAACTTTTATTCATAAGTCAAAATATTCCTTTCTAACGACACGATGCACATTAAAATCACATCGTGCATCCAAAACGAGGGTTGTACTCGCTTATTCTATCGACCTACAAACCAAAATTTATTATAACTATCACTCAAAAGGCCCACCTTTTTGCTTCTTCTACAACCGGGACTCTCGTGGCCCCTCCTTCTTTTTCCTCTTCCTCTTAGATAAAGACAGGCTGGCCAACTATGCAAGAGGCAGGCTCATATTCCCTTGGCCAACGATCCATATCCAAAACGAGAGGTTGCGGGAACAAAACGAAGGCCTAGATTAAAATCCTCTCCCGTGTTCCTTTGGTAAGCCTCCATATCAAACCCGGGCTCGGCGCCCTTCGTCATTTCAGGGCCGATTGTCGCCTCTGCTCTAGAAGAACCTGTGCGTCGAAGAAGAAGACAAGTTAGTTTATTTATACTTCGTGTTACCATCATTTCGAATGCCATTGAGAACATGGGTATACCTCCTATCATCTGCTGTGTAGCTTCTATCGGCACAACGCTTCAGATAGTTGATAGAAGGAAGCCTTCGTGCTCCAATTCCCGATGGTCGGGGTCATACTCCCTAACCATGGGAGCTGGCATAGGTCGATAGTATGACCAGGATAAATGAATCGTTTCCATTGGGAAGTAACACCTTCATACTCATGAGCAACCACCGTGCTCTCCATTGCAATTTCTTTACTCTTCTCAGTAGCAAGTCGTTCCTCCTCCGCCTCGGCGTCTTCCTTCAGCACGGCTCTGCCTCTGCCAACACCTGGTGCTCCTCATCCATCAAATACTGGGCCATCATCATTTCCTCATCCACAGTCTCCACTTCCTAGACAGCAGCTTCGTACTCCCCAAGCTTTTCCCAAGCTAGAGCAAGCGTGTAGGAATAATTTTCAGCCCATGAGATACCGCGGAATCAGAGAGTTTTTACATAGAAGCCCCATTATCAGCTCTAGCATTATCTCCTCCTTTGCTCAGGCCTTTATAGCATTGGTCCTGAGCCCTTCTAGCTGAGCCTTGAATTCCTCCTTCACACCATCCAAGTGGCCTAGCACTTCCTTGTTCGTTACCTCCGCCGCCTCATTTTCCTTCCTCAGCCATTCGAGTTCATCACGATTTGACTCATGGAGTTGTCTGAGCTCCTCGTATTCCTTGATTAAGAGCTACACCCTCTCGTTTTGTTCCCGCAACCTCTCATTCTCCTTAGTCAGGGTTTCGTTATTTTGTCGAAGTTGTTGCACCTCCTCTTTTTCCCTTCTCATCCGGTCATTCTCTTCGCATACCACTTTGTTATCTTTCTCAAGCGAGGTTTCCTGAGCTGTGGTTGAGGCTAGCACATCCTTATGCTCTTCACGATCCATGACCATAGCAGCCTTCACATCCTCTGACTCCTTCTTTAATCATCCTATTTTGGCACTAGAGAGTTATCATATAAGCATGTTACTCGAACATGTGAAAATAGATCCTAATTAGAATCTTGTCTTACCAACTTTGGTTTTCTCCTTTTTGAGGCTCTCTCGTCCAGACTTAACCTTGAGCCTTAAACCCTAAATATTATCATTCTTTTCAATGATCAGCGCATAGAATCTCTTGTCGTACTAATACAAGACCCGGTATTGATGAAAGACGTCATATACCTGAGTCCACATCTCCTCGTCAATATACATTAGGATCTAATGCATATCGGGTATCCAGAGAAGCTCCTCAAAATAGAAGCCCGGAAAGACTTTTTCAATATCTCTTTCTTCTCCGCATCGCTCAGGATCAGAATCTCCGATATATAGGGTATCATCGGGCCACGCTTCCTTATATCTCTCTTCTTCCGGCTCCCGATCCTCCGTTAATCTTATGTTTTCCTGAGACCCTAACCAACGATGATGCAGATAGGGCATCGGAACGAACGATCGCCACTAGCTGCTTTGTACTCACTGTTTCTACTCTCTTCTCTACTTCGGCTGGCCTTATACATGGCGGTGGAGATTTCGATCATCGGGGTACTCTCGATGTCGTCGGTTGCTGCCATGATCATATAATTGTCAGGGTTTATATGACAGATCCGCGCTTTTGATAAAACAGCTTACAACTCCTCCCATCGATTATCGAGAGCCGCCGATTCCTGGACCCTAGTCTCTATCTCCTTCCCGAGCCAATGCGCCTATAGAAAGAAAATGTTAGATTAGAAATGAACATTCCATAGTCCAGACACAAAGAAGTGTTGTATCATGCAGTGCTTATGAGTGTAAGTGTCCTAAGTGTTCCCTCCATGGACTAGATAATGGCTTGCTCGAAGGGGTAACTTCCCCAATGCTTAGCAATAAGATCTCGACATTTGTGCTGTTAAACTCGAAAGTAGATGTCTAGATGGGGACTATGTCCAAGCAATGGAACTGATGCTCAACCTCCATCGACAAGGTGATTCCATAGATCACTATTGGATAAGTTGGCTCGAAACCATCTCTCAACCTCATCTCCTCTATAGAAGATGGAATGGGAGTGGGCATCAAATCATTTTCTCTAGTGGATTTTTCCTCGTCACTGCCGTCGTCGCCGCCGATTTCCCCTTAAGCTCCTGCAACCTCCATTTCGACTAGGAGCACTTTAGGATGCACAATAGGGGAAATTCCATTTGCGGATCCGGAAGAGCTACTCCTCTCTCAGCTTCTTCCTCTTCCTCCTCTTCTTCATTGTCATCTTTACAAACCATTGAGAAATCCTTGGGAAGTAAGCCTGACACATGAAGGGGATGGAACGATAACAGAGTAAATGCATTCAACACATTCCTCAATTCCAAGACTCATTTAAAGTAAACACCGTCCGTCTAAATCCGGGGGATACCTGCAACATGAAGTTCTAAATTATTTTAGAGCTTACGACTCAATTAAATTGAAAACAACGTAAGTTTTAAAACAATTAATGTCGTAAGTCATCTGCTTGCAAATCCTTAAGGGCATCAGATGAAGAACAAAATGATGTCTTACCCAGTTGGTTCTATGCCTAAGCACTCTTTGAATAGGATGTAAATGCCGAGAAGAAAGGCGTACGCATTCGGATGAAGCTACGTCGACACTAGACGGAAGAAGCTCCAAATATCCCGGATGTACGGTCATGACGGGGGTACTCACTCGATAGAGCACATATGCTTGTTACATGCAGTATAGCCTGCTGGGGGTGCATGTTGCCCTATCATCCTTCTCGGGTACAAGAACGTCACCTAAGGATATTCTGTACTTCGCACAAATCTACCTCAATGAAGCTTCGTTGATTAGAGAGACAACCGAATACAATGGATTTTGCAGAATATCGGCATCCTCCATTATGTCCGGTTCCACAATAACGCCTTCTTGTTCGCGACAAACATCCTCCTCTCCTTGCAATTCCACTCTTGCAGGTTTCACCCCTCCTTGGACAACCGACTCATCCACATGCTCGGCTGAATATTGCAATCCCTTTAGTTGTTCCTCTTGATCGTGCATGTCAAGCGGGCTCATTTGTTGGGAAGGAGTGGAAGCCTTGATAGTCTCAAGCTCTCTTCCTGCAGGGCTGGAATCATATTAGGATTCGAAAGAACTCAATGATGGTTCTGCGGTTTCGACGACAAAGCTTTGAAGTTGTTTGGAGCCTCTTTGTGCCATTGCAAACTATACTCTCAAGATAGTTGAGTTAATAACTCATGAAAATTTGTACCTCCTGTATTGGTGTAAACTAACATGGAACGTGCAGTGTTGTCCATGTTGATGCAATTACAGTAAAACATGCCGGGACATTATGATGGTTTTCATTTTCATAAATTTAAACAAACATCATCGCTAACTGAAGTTGTAGAGTTTGTGTCGGGTCACGATTACACTGTGATCGGGTTAGAAACAAGTCAAGAAGCTGGTGGTATAGTCATATGTCCATAGTTCGAGTTTACGCTCTAATCCTATGTACATGTTCGAATTATTAGTCCGAATTATTTCGTTATTCGAGAGTAGAGGCACTAATCATTGACATGTTCAATTTCAAACCCAACCTGATCGCGTGACGTCGTGAAACGAGTCGAACTCAACAATTAAAATTTTCAAAGTCGAAAAAGTGTCCCAAAATACGAAAATAATGATTTCATATCCCGAAACACTTGTCATCTTCCTGAATCCTATCCAATACTCTCCTCATCTCTACCAATCGCGCCTTCTTCATCCTCAATTCGTATCCCCTCATGAATCACCAAAATTTTCCTAAGTCATAAGATACCAAATTCTCATGTCATATCCCCACGACTTAGGAAATTTCCCCCAAGTCCACCAGGATAAGGAATGAGAATTTCGTATCCCCGAATTTGTGTTCTCCTCCATAAATTCTCTTTGAATTTTCGTATCCCCTTCTCCACCGCAATTTCGTACTCCCCTTTCCTCTGCAAATTTCATACTCCCGAGATACACATCTTCCTCACCTACTTCGAACTCCTCATACCATCCATGGCCAACACCTGCCCCTGGCCACCAACGCTCCTCTCTCTCCGCACCAACATCAATTTGACTGATAGTTCATATCGAAGTTAAAGGTTCTAACCTATGTTCGAATCTCAAGGGAGAAACCCTTCTGAAATATCTTGGAGTAAGGAGAAGAAGAGTTCCAAGTCATTTGGGGATTTCAGTTTCTCGAAAAGATTCTAAGTCTACGAGTATAAAAGTGGGAAGTGAAAAAGGGAATGAAAATTTGGATCCGACTTTTTATAGTGGGGGGTGTGGAGGAGAATCCTAAAAACTTAGATTTTTTTTCTAAATGTTCTGGGATCAGTACGGATCCCTCTTATATAAAAAGAGAGGGAAAAGAGGATTGGAGAAGTGAAAAACTTAGCACATCTGGGATTAGTGAAACGTCAAAAACTTAGGTCACAGCTACGATCATGCATACGCATTTTGGAAATCTTGACCATCGAAACCGACTCGACTCGCTAGCCAATCACATACTCACGAACCTAAATATTCTGGAGTATGCGCCAAGCGATCGAGTTTTCGATTCAATAACATTTTGAGAACCAACTTGCGCAATCGCACGTTCAAATTATACCATTTCGATTATGTTTTATTATGAACTCCAATCGTATCACGCAAAATCATGTGTGGACATGTGAGTGTATACATGACACTGTGACAACAACAACTTATTTACGTTCCCACGTAAGGAGTTGGCCAAAAATATTTATTTCTTGAATCGATAGGAATTAAAAACTCTAAGCTCACCTGAGCAATAAGACAGATTCAAGTCCGAGCGATGGAGTTCATTGCGATTAAAATTCTCAACACTACTGGAACCGCATACCTATATCAACGAGCTTCGATAAAGCATCATTATTGCTCAGAAGCGATACACTCACAGGATTGCGCTACTCGACGGAATGGTCGCACCAATCGCTCGACATGACTTGGGAATCTTTCCAACTTTCAGAAAGACTTGTCTCAACTCAAAGCACGTCATATTAACACAAGACATCCTTTGGGGGCAAGTGTTACCTAACCTTTTAGCATGGCTACCAGAAGCAGTCAAGGCCAGCTCTACTCGGCCCATCATGTAGTTAAACCGACTAGAAGTGTTTCTAAAGCATTCATGAAACAAGACTAGATCGATTCGTTCAACTGTAGTCATCATGATTCATCGAAATTGCTTGAAAAAGCTTAGTATGCTGGGATTGGTAGTGCCACCTTCGACAACTCGTATCCCGAAGATTCATACGAATTTCATATCCCGAACCTCCTTCCACATTTCGCATTCCAAAGCTTAATCCAGAATTTGTTTCCCTTTAAATGACTTCCAAGATCGATATAACTTATGCATGCCAACAAAATATTATAAGTGTTTCGGGGTCAATGTAAACGATTTCATATCCCCTCGAGGCTTTGGAACCCGTACAAATGGCTTTGTATCATAGGATACAAAATTCAGCAAAGCAGAAGGATTCAGTGCGACCAAGGAAGCAAGGCAGAAATAATCTAAGTATCCTGGGAAACAATCGAAGTATCCCGGGATACGTACTGATCTCGAAATACGAAAATTGTGGGCACATCCCACCAGCCACCTGTTGTACCTACTTCCTCCTACTATAAATACCATGCTTTAGATCTAAGAGAATAGTCGGAATTTTGGACTCTTGACACTTTGGGAAGAAGATATTACCAATTTGATCTTCCAACTTGCTCAATCACTCTGGGAAGAAGAAACCTACCTCCTTTTAGACATTTGGACTTTTTGCACTACATAGGCACTTTGGGAAGAAGAATTTAGGCTTCATTTTGGACCTTATTGAACTTGCTTTCCACCATTGTTATTGTAGTTTTTTGGAATCATTGTTCCCACTATTGTACTTTGACATAAAATTGAATAAAAAGGCAAACCCTTCAAAGTGGACTTAGGTTCTCATAAACCAAACCGCTATAAACATTGTGTTGATTTACTTTTCTGCATATTTTACACTCCGGACGTTTAGCTTCATCATCTTGGAACTTGTTGGGTGCTGTGCCAACTTTTGCACTTCAATAGTATATAAAATATATAAAATCTTAGTAAAATTATTTCATTTAAAATATTTTAAAACAAAATTGTGTTTACTAACTTTATTTTACTGTTTTGGGATCCTTGTCGTATAGATTCGAATCCATAATTTATACCAAACGTATTTAAAAAATATGCAATAACAAATATTCGCTTATATATATTATTTAAACTTAGAATCACCCTAGGATCATGGTTGCCCTATTTCAAATGAGTAATCCTACCAAATCCTAGGTGTTCACTTAACCTAATTTCTGATACCACTTTGAACAACTTTCCTTCTCAATCCTCAGAAGACAACACTAGTATATTCACATGCTGAATATTCAAAAGCCAGAAAGATAGATTGTTTGGGGAATAAGTAAGATACATGACATAATCTTGCAGCAAATTGAGTAATCTATAATATAATAATGACCTTTACGTCAAAAAGATTGTAATTTATATACATATGTCAAAGAATTAATCAAGAAATCAACTTAGATAGTTAAAATAACATATCCTCATAAATGTTGATCTATACAACCAAAAGACATAGTGACAATAAAAAATATACAAGAATACGTCTTGTACCTCTAGCCTCTCTCTTAAAGATATAAAACAATCTAAACTAAACTAAAAATATTCTAGGTCTAACCAAAATATTATAATAAAATAGCTCTTGGATCAGTCTGTTGAACTAGGGTGATGAAACTCAAAACACTAGTAACTTATTCTTTAACTTGTAAACCTTTGAAATCAAAGCTACCTTTTAAGACCACGTCATACATAAATACATATAGGCTTTTACTTAATGATAACTTATATTATAAGTCCGGTTGTATTATAATAATGTCTAAAATTTACAAATAAATATATAACATAGCGTTGAATGCTTGCATGTCACATTCCAACAAAATAGGTATGCAGTCAAGTCTAAAAGTAAGTATTGGAGAATGGATTCGAGCTACGAAATGGTAAGAATTTGGCTATCAAATCCTTACAACTCTAGATAAAATATGTGGGAGATGTAAGGGGTGATCCATCCCTTTCAGCGGAAAAACCTCAATGGGATCTTGTAATGATGTGATAGAACAAATAGATTGAAATGATTATCAATCACAGATCACAGTAAAAAATAAAGGCAATAGAGAACACACAAATTTATAGTGGTTCCACTATCGCGAGATAGTGTACGTCCACTTTAATGGGGAAGAGATTTTATTAATATTCAAGAGATTACAGAGTTTTTAAAGTAGAGCAAAGAAATTAAGAAATACATACGATCTCATGTCATAGGAATAACATTCTCTATGTCTGTCTTTAAATAGAGAAAAAATTACTTGGGGATAAGGCAATTGATTTATGTAAATAAATCAATTCATGGAAGGCTAATATTCCCATTAATTTTATTGTCATATGATTGATTGATAACTAACCCTTTTCTCCATCAATCAATCATTTTCCCAATTTAATTTCCTTCCGTTTATTCTTTCATGAAACATGGCAACAAAATAAATGGTGAATCTCCAATATCCCTTTCTCCTTAATATTCCTTTCCATTTCTTTCTTGCACAAAATGAATAACCAAATTACCCTGAATATCTCCAAAAATCTAATTAATTTTTGGAAAAATTGTATCACAAAAAATTCCAATAATCTCCACCTTGATACAATATCTCTTACAACCAAGAGTCTCCAATGTGAATGCTTCCCAATAAGTTCCTGCAAAAGCCACCCCTTATTGCACTTTGTCAGTGAACTCTGGCAAGGCCACCGCCCACCAACAAAGTGTTGGAAGCATTCAATAAAAACAAGGTAGACATTGTGCAACCAACTCCTATCTCTTCATACAAGAAGAATACCACATCTTCTCTTGACTTCAACCAAGTCACTCTCTTCCCCATAGTGTCACCATGTGGCTCTTAGCACTTCATTAAGTGAATCAAGTTCGAGCAATGCTCGAACTTAGTAGCAGGTAATGCCTTCGTAAACATGTCCGATGCATTTTTACTTGTGTGAATCTTCTGAAGACAAAATAACTTCTCCTCATTCATAGAGATAAGGAAGAACTCTCTTTCCTCTATATGCTTTGTTCTAGAACTGAAAGCCAAATTTTCAGCTACATGAATTGCACTTTAACTATCACAATTCACCAAACAAGAATCTTGTATGAAGCCCAAATCACACAATAACTTCTTCAAATAAAGTGCCTCTTTAGTTGCCTCAACTACAGTTATCAACTCTGCCTCTATAGTAGACAAACAACTATTGTCTGCAACCTCTGTCTCCAACTAATAGTTGTTCCTCCAAGTGTGAACACATAGCCTGAGGTTGACTTCCTTCTATCTCTATCTCCAGCATTGTCTGAATCACAAAATCCGACCAAGTTGAAATCTTTATTTCTGCCGCAAAAAGCAAGCCCATAATCTGATGTTCCTCTAAGATATCTAAAAATGCACTTCACTGCCTCCCAATGCAATTTCCCTGGATTTGCCGTATATCTACTAACTAATCCTACAGCCTGAGCAATGTCAGGTCTAGTGCACACCATAGCATACATCAAGCTACCTACTGCACTTGTATAAGGCTTCTTTTTCATATAGGTCTTGTCCTTTTCTGAGATTGGAAAGCCCTGCTTAGAAAGCTGTATATGCAAAGGCATGGGTGTACTGATAGCCTTTGGTCCATCCATGCTAAACCGAGCAAGCACCTTTGAATATATTTCTTTTTAGAAAGTTGTATATGCAAAGGCAGTAGATGTGCAGGAGGCTGACATGAGCCTAGTTCAATGACACTGGAACTCAAAGGTCACCAGGAATTATAGAGAGAAGATGAATGAGATTAAGAAAAAGGGGAAGAAACCATAGTGAATTGGTGATGAAGTGTTTGATAAGATGGTTGCGTGGTGGGACACGGATGAGTTCAAGGTAAATCTATAAAAAAATCTAATTTATTTATTTTTTGATTTTAAATAATTAGTCAATGTACATTTGCAGGTTGAGTCATAAAGGAACATCGCAAACAAGGGCAAGAATCTAGTAACTCATCACGGAGGATCCAAGTCTTTCCAGCATCACTGTGAGGACTTGGTAAATTTGTCAATTATTACATTTATATGTTGATCAGTTAAGTGATTGACTATGTGGAATTGAATTATTCAAATTATCAACTGCAAGAGCGAGCTCATGGACATCCCGTGTCCTACATGGACGTATTTACTCAAACCCATGCATCCAGGCATGTAGACGAGGCTGACAATGTCACATATCAGTGGGATGATAAGGATAGCGCGACAACTACATACATATGTTTATTCTAAATTTTATTATCACGTCGATTAGTTTATTAATTACCAGTTAATATAAAATAAAATCAACATTCTATTATTTTTCAACTGAAATTGTTTTTTGCATTATAGGCAAAGTTCCAGGAGGCACAGGCTCATGTGCTTGAGGGGTCGGGTCGTGATGAGTTGACGCATGAGGAGGAAGACAACCTATTTGATGTTGTTATGGATCCATCGCAGCGGAGCAAGCGTTATGGATTCGGTAACCTGATGGTAATATTCGTATGATTTAACCAATATTTATTTGATTTTTGCAATATTTGTATAGAGTACAGAATGTCAATATACAAACCATATCGCTGAGTATAAATATATAAATATCTACCATTATTAGCTCTCAGACTATATTTTGATAATTTAATATTTCAAACTATATTTTGATAATTAAATTAACTTATGCACATTGGCTGCTGATCTAAAATTAACTTATTAACATGTATTTTATTAAGCATTTTAGCCAGTAGAATTAAGCAATAATTGGAAATTTGGAACCGAGCAAGCATAAAGTTTAAATGAACAAATAAAATGCATTTGGTGGAATTGTTCACAGTAAGACTCATATATGAAAAACCTTGCCAATGGACCTTGTTTTGTAATGACAACAAAACTGAAGAGCTTTGTATATCCTATTATGAAAATGGAGGCATTTTGATAGTGGACGAGGATGTTGAGATTAAAGACTTAATTGCAAGAATGTAAACTGAAATAATGCAACATTTGATACATATAAAACTAGTTTGAGAGTGATTGAGTTATTATGTAAACAGGGTTAATACTTCCTCTCATGTAGATCAAACCGAAACTGCTTTTAGTCTAAAATTGTTTACTTAATTGTGGCATACACTGCTTTTAGTCTAAAATTTTGATAGCTTATCTTACATCTAATAATTATTCATGTTCTAATTTTTGTGCAAGCTTTTAGTCTTAACACATCTATGTATCAACATATAAATATCTACCATTTCAACCTTTTTGTTTGTGCATCATTGTTCCTAAACCATTTTGTTATGATTTCAAGTCATGCTTGTTCAAGAGTATTTTTTGATTTTTTTTCTTCTATACTTGTATTTGTAAGTTTTACAAGCTAAGAAGGCTTAGGACAAAGAAGAAATTAAGGAGATGCGAGAGTTAATTGAGCAGCTGCAGGACCAGAATCGTGTGCAGGCTATGTTGATTAAGCAGCTGAATTAAAAGGTTGTGGAGTACGTGCACAATCATGGTAGTTTTCCTTCATTGTCTGCTTCTGGAGCACATAACGACGGGCATGATGCAGCTTGAGGTATGTTTTTTCGGTGTTTGGCTTGGAGATATGATTTGTTTTGATGTTGTATATATTTGTACGGAGTGGATGAGACATGTTTGGATGTATTTTGATGGTTTGTATATATTGGTACGGTTTGTAGACATGTTTGGATGTTTGTTGACATTGTTTGTTTTGTATGTATTAATGTTTCTGCATTTTATTTTGATTGTTTATATTGTTATTGGTATATATATGTTGAGGATATGTGGAATTGGTTGGAAATGGATTGAAAATGAAATGAATTCGAAATGGGGTGGCTGGAAGGTTGTTTGCCTGCTGCTATATATTAAAGGAACCCAGTATTTCCAACGGCTATCAACAGTTTCCAACGACTATTTGGTCATGGTTCTCTAACGGTTTCCAATGGCCCAATACTGTTGGAAGCCGTTGGAAAGGTTCTGTGGATTCCGTTGGAAGCCGTTGGAAGGTGTGAACGCTATTCCAACGGCTTCCAACGGCCGCCAATGACTTTTAGCCGTTGGAATAGCCCTGTATTCTAGTAGTGTAGTAGACTTGCCAAACACATTTATTTATAACCCGACCTTTTTTATGCATTTATTAAAAGGCGCAACTCGCCCAAACCCACTTTATTGACGGATCCACCATGCATGATCTCTTCATTTAACTAGCTTTTTCCATATTCATGTTGTGAAAATTATTCCAAATAAGTATTTTTATATTTTTAATCTGTTATATAAAACTTGCATTATTTTTACAAGCATTATAGGAAGCATTATATTTGTTCTATTTTTTTAGATTAGCATAAAAAGGGTAGATGGTAAAATGAAGCATATATAAAGTAATTATGCACAAACTAACACATATTTAACACATAAATTGCCCCTTCATATTTACAACATCTAACACCCGGCTAAGTTTATGGATTTAGACCAAATGTGGTAGACTACTTAATAAAATAGGAATCAGCACAACTTGGACACCATAAAGTGTTTAAGCAAAATATCTTTACCTACTATTCCATTGGTAAATGCAAACTTTTTAAAACTTCAACCTATACAATAACACACCTAATACAATCTCAAAGTTTTGGAGAACGTGAAAGGTTGGAATGGTCAGCAAAACTAAGAAATTATGAAATTGAAAAAGGGCAAACATCTCAATAGGGTATTATTGCTTCAACTAATATTGCTATATTCATTAGTCCATTTAGCATCTTCTCTAACAATAATGTAAGACGCGGGTACGGGATTTCAGGATTGCAGAAAGCACATTTGCAGAAAGGGGGAGTTCTTAAGGTTTTCAATCGTGGGAATTTTTTCCAGAAATAGACTGTATCAATTTATGTCTTTCACAATACTGATTTATCATCGTCATATATAAGTATTCATATTACATATTGATTTCTACTTCAGATCACGGCTAAAAATCGTAACTCGGACCTTTTGCTAAATTCTTGAACTCCAATCAAATTTCATAACAAATTAATATTCAATTACAGTGATGAAATCGTTTAACTCCAATCAAATTTCATAGTAATTTCATAACAGTTTAATCAAACATGAATTAAATTTTCCTATATCATACCTGAAGCCAAAATCAAGTATCCACGAATCTAACATCCAAGTCGAGGACTGATTCTCTGAAGTCGAACTTGAGCGCGATTTCCCTAGCAAAATCTTCAAAGTCTGAAAAAACGACTGATTCGTAGAGGAGCTGATTCCCCTAGCGATTCATAAAGGAACCGATTCATAGAGGATCAATTCAACTAAAGAGTCGATTCGTAATTCTTTTTAAAACGGACAAGATGGAGTAAAAGCATTGATAATGGAATAGAGAAATGGAATATAGGGTTATTGTAGAAAGCACGAGCATGTTTACATTTTTACCCTCGAGAACCAGCCTTACCAACGTTAATAAGTTTTAGCAATAAAAAAATATAATTATGTATTTTTGGTAACACATTTTTAACATAGCAATACATATTATTGTCACTAACCTGTAACACAAATAAGTGTTGGCAATTAAAAAATAAGCCTTACCAAATGGCTATTATGGTGTCGTGATTGTTGTAAGGAAAATCTTGATATAATTTATGATGAGTAGACCACTTCCTAAGTGTTATTGCAATGAAACTCCTAATATCCATGGAAAATACAGTTGCAATGAGCAAAACTAAAATCAAACACCAAAATGAAAGAATACAAAGTGTTGGAAATGGTTTTGAAAAACATTTAGTGAATTATTAAATTTTTTGATTAAGTGTAAGATGACTCCTATATGTGAATAGTCTCACATCTTGAGACTATATGGAAGAAGCAAAGTATTTATATTTGTTTCTAAGAACACATGTTGGGCCTTGGGGCTCCCAATACATGCTTTATTGTGAGGAGGGAGACCATGCATGATGACTACCACACACGCGCGCGACCGACCGACCGACTCGACCCAACTCGGCGTGGTTCGGTTTGGGCTTGGGCTTGGCTTGGCTTTGGTGGTGTAGACACTTATATTTTTGGACCGAAAACCCTTGCATTTTCTGAACCATTTTTTTCTTCTGAACCTTGCATCTTTCTCATCCATTAACAATTCTTACGGGAAAAAACGAGCAATTATTTTTGTTCGAAAGTGCAATTCTATTTTGCACCTCTTATTTTGCACGTGAACTCTCTCCCTTGATCTCCACCACCCATTTACCCACTCATTCCGTCTCTTCCCATTTCAATATTATTTCTTAGTGGAAGAGAGAGAATGAGTGGGGAAATGGGTGGTGGAGATTAAGGGGGAGAGTTCGCGTGCAAAATAAGAGGTGTAGCGGAACCCTCCTCTCTCTATATATAAATATATGTGTGTATATATATATATATGTGTGTGTGTGTGTGTATGTACAAGTTTCTTAACTTTTCTGGTATTTCTATGTTTGTTTTCAAGTTTCTTTGGAAGTCTAATGCTCCGCCGAAAGCAAAATTCCTTATGTGGTTGATTATTCACAGGAAACTTAATACATACATATATATATATATATATATATATATATGTACAAGTTTCTTAACTTTTCTGGTGTTTCTATGTTTGTTTTCAAGTTTCTTTGGAAGTCTAATGCTCCGCCAAAAGAAAATTCCTTATGTGGTTGATTATTCACAAGAAACTTAATACGGTTGAGCATTTAAAGAAGAAAAATATTATTTTTGATGTTAAGTGTTGTTTTTGTAGTTTCACGGAGGAGAATGTTGATCATTTATTTTTCTCTTGCACTATTACCAATTATATTTTATCTATGGTTGTTAGGATCTTTGTTTTTAACTGGTCCTATTCCTATAGTAACCGCGATTATTACTGGAATTGTTTTAGATTGGTTTTTCATTATAAGCATAGATATGTTTTGGATTCTTTAATTTCTATTATTAGTTGATTGCATTTTGTTGGAGAGGAACCAAAGATTGATTCACTCTAATTTTGGCTCTATTGATAAATTAATCATTAGGATTGTTTCTTTTAGTTTGGATTGGATGTCTAACCCTCACTATAAGTTATATAGAGATTATCGTTTTAATATATATTTGTTTAAGGTTAGAATTAATTTTAGTTTGTTTGTTAGAATTAATAGGTATTTTAGTCATAATAGGATTTGCATTTGTTATTGATTTCTGATTTTTATGTATCTGTTTTCTTTGTTTTATTTCTATATATATATATATATATATATATATATATATATATATATTCTTTCATATATATATATATATATATATATGTGTGTGTGTGTGTGTGTGTGTGTGTGTGTGTGTGTGTGTGTGTGTGTGTGTGTGATAGGTACTTATGGTTTGGCTAGCCTTTTTCAGGTCGCAGGTAGTTGATTTTGCTGAGGAGCTTTTTGGAGAGCTGTTTATTTGGATTGTAGAAGATTTTTGCTTTGGAGTTTTTTAGAGCGCTGTTTTGGAGAGTTTATTTGTGTTGTTTTAGTTCTTTTGTATTTGGTTGGTGTGACTTATGTTTTGTGTAGGAGTAGATATACTTCATTATCTGGTGGTGGCCTTGTCGGAACTTGATATTGAAGTATGATGGGCGGTGGTTTATCCAGAGCTCATCTATCTACTATTATATACATACTTTTAGTCACAACTAGTGTAGTTTTTGTTTGTTTTTCCAATCGAACTTATAGACAGATTTTGTAGAATTTTTTCATTTTATATATATGTGTGCTCTCTTCTTTGTTGAAGATCACACATTTTGGCTTCAAATATATATATATACACACACACACACACACACACACACAACAAAAGAAAAAACAAATAAAACAAAAGTATTCTAAGGTTTCAGCCTTCAATATTTGATCATCTTATGCTTGATTTTCTCATATGTTATTTCGGTATTTGATAATTTCCCATGTAATCCATGAAGTAATGTGAACATAATTTGCTATGAACACTTGAATTCAAGAACAAAAGTCGAAGTATTCTGATTATTGTGATATGCATATGTATCAAAGATCAAGAGATCTACACGCAAACGTCACTTATAATAAAATAAAGTTAAATTTACAAGTAGAATCTTCCTTTCAAACTAATCATATTAAACAATAATTTCTTCTAGATTTCTTGATAAAACATCCAACAAACAAAAATGTCAAGAAACAAAGCAATCAATGCCACTTTTGACAGAACTAATTTAGTCTGTGGGCAGGTGAAATTTAATACAATCTACCAAACCCAACAAGGAAGCCAAAGTACTTATATTCCAATTTTGTAATCATCAGTTGTAGACAAGTTTTATCATTTATGTAATTTATCATTAAGCTTAAGGAATATAATTACAGAGACATAAAGCATGTTGTTTGTGTATAATGTACATTTCGTTCTCCTTAATCATTGTCACGACTCATGAAATATGATCACTACTAGAAAGGACTGTTATTCCAACGTCCACTTTTCAATGGCTGCCAACGGTTTTTTAAGAGCCGTTGGAAACCATTGGAACAAAGATCGTTGACGGCCGTTGGAAATCGTTGAAAATTTACGTGATATTGTCTGCTCTAGCCAACCAAAAGCTTCATTTCCTCCTCCTCCACCAATTATTCATCTCCTCCAACCATTCCTCTCCTTCCAAATTTGCTGTCAAAGCTTCCTCCATCACTCCAACCTCTTTGGGCGCCATCTACGAGCTTCTCCAACCCATCTCCACCCTTCTCGTTATCCAAATTAGGTAATTTCATGAAACCTAATTTTTAGGGTTTATTCGATTTCGGGTTTAATTTGTAATTTGCTTAATGCCTACTTGTTTGTATATGTATATTACATCATGTTACCCTCTAATTGATATTATTGTCACAATAATGATCAAATTATTTGGCGTTAAATTGATTTAGGGTTTAATTGTGTTTATTTACGTAACTTTGGTTAGTGAATGTTATATGTATGTGATAGTGTTTGCTAATAATATAATTTATGCAAACACGAAGATTATATTATGTTGACAAACACGCAGTAAATTACAAAAATATATAAATTTATGCATACACGAAGTAAATTACTATAATTGGTGCAAACACGAAGTAAATTACAAAAATATATAATTTTGTACACATGTACTAAAACGGTAAAATAATTACAAATTGTATATTTAAATTTAATGTAGATAAATATTTAAACCCTTAGTTATTATTTGGCCCCGTCTGACAAGTGTTGTATATGATTGTTATATGGATATTCATTTTTTTACAAAACGGAAATCTATATTCATCTGATATAACATTTGTAGGATTTGTCCTTGTATTGGACAAGTTACAAACACTATAAAGTAATTATATTTCGTAGATCATATCACTTTAAAATGTTCACAAAATTTCGAAGCCATTTCCTTTACGTTCCTTGTTTATACCCACGTGTGTACGATACAAGGAACACGGGGGGAAATGCTGCCGAAATTTTGTGAAATCATTTAAAATGATATAATTTACGAAATATAATTAATATTGTGTTTGTAATAGGAAGTAGGATGACCGACCATCAAAGAAGACACATACGCGTCAATAAACCAATAGTTATTTATTTTGAAATAAAGTTTGTAGACAACTATAAAATTAACGAATATTTTTTATTTCATCATAGATTTTAAAGTAGGAAAAATGGCCAATTACTTTAGTGTTCGGAGCTGGATGTATCAAAGAAGGGAAATTAGTGGTGCAATAAGTGAACATTTTAAAAATGGGGTAAAAGTGTTCATTGATTTTGCGATAAGTAGTATCGGAAACAGTAGAGAAATTCGTTGTCCATATTGTAGATGCAAATTGTTGAACTATTTAATACCGAATATGGTTAAGATTCATTTGCACCAATACGGTTTCCTACCCAATTATTTGTTGTGGGATCATCATGGAGAAATTGTAGCCCCTAATACTCAAGAACAGTCGACGGAGGTCAATAATGTTGAAGTTAGCACGAATCTCATAGAAAATATGGTCGAAGATGTTGCACGATCAATGTTCCGTACCGTTCAAATTGGTAACGACGATGATAACATCGAAGAGGAGCCAAATGTTGAAGCTAAAAAAATATATGATTCATTGAATAATGCTAAAGAAAACCTTTGGAATGGATGTGAAAGTGGCACTCAATTATCGGTAACTGCAGAATACATTGCAAAGAAATCAAAATACAACCTTACGGAAGCTGGATTTACGACTGTTGTTCAAGCGGCTAAACGCCATATGTCATCTGATAATTTATTATGCAAAAAATATTATGAAGTGAAAAAATTTATGTCATCTTTTGGTTTGCCATATCAGAAAATAGATACATGTTAAAAGGGTTGCATGTTGTATTGGAAAGAAGACAACAATCTTAGAAAATGTAAGTTTTGTAATCAAGAAAGATACAAACCAAGAAAAAAGAAAGGAAAAGAAGTTCTGTACAAGCATATGCATTATTTACCCATCACCCCTAGACTTCAAAGATTAACAGCGCAACATATGAGATGACACAGTGTGAGAATACCTCAAGAAGGTACGTTGACACACCCATCGGATGGAGAAGCATGGAAACATTTTGATAAGAAATATCCTGATTTCGTAGCGGAAAGCCGCAACGTTAGACTAGGTTTATGTACAGATGGCTCCGCACCGTTTTCTCAGTTTGGTTCTAAATATTCATCTTGGCCTATAACAATCACACCTTACAATCTACCCCCGTGGATGTGTATGAAAACTCCATACATATTTCTCACAGTTGTCGTCCCTGGCCCTGATGATCCGACACAGGGTATTGATGTTTACTTACAACCGCTAATCGAATAATTGAAATATTATGGAACGAATGAGTTGAAACATACGACGTATCAAAAAAGAAAAAATTTCGGATTTTCGCTTCTTTGTTATGGACTATTAGTGATTTTCCTGCATATGCAATGCTTTCGGGTTGGAGTACGGTCGGTCGTCTTGCTTGTCCTTATTGCGTGGAAGAAACACGAGCATTTTCGTTACCGTACAGAAAGAAAATTTCATAGTTTGATTGTCATCGATGCTTTCTTCGTATTAATCATACTTTTAGAAGAGACATTTTTTACATCTAATAGACATGAGGCTTTACGGCTACCGACGGTTTGGTCAAGCGAGAAAATATATGAACTTGTAAAAGATTATCCAAAGATACATGAAACCGGAAAACAAATCGATATTCAAGGTAAATTGACAATTCATAATTGGTGCAAACAGAGTATATTCTCGGAATTGCCTTATTGGAAATATCTCTTAATTCGTCATAACATTGACGTGATGCACAATGAGAAAAACGTATTTGGTAATGTATTTAATACAGTTCTGAATGTGAAGGGCAAGACTAAGGATGATTTGAAATCCAGACGTGATATAGAGGAAATATGTAATCGTCTTGAGCTTCATTTGAAGCCCAACGATAGTAAAAAAACCTAAAGCATGCTATGAACTAGACTAAAACCAAGTTAAAGTACTGTTAAAATGGGTGGAAAAATTGCGGTTTCCCGATGGAATTTCCTCTAATCTTCGTAGATGTGTCGATTATAAAAACGGAAAGCTAAGTGCAATGAAAAGCCATGATTGTCATGTAATGATGGAAAATTTGTTACCCATCGTCTTCAAAGAATTGTTACCTGGAAAAGTTTGGATTGTAATAACAGAACTTAGCTTATTTTACAAGGAGCTTTGTTCAACTACTTTAAAAGTTGACCATCTACTTAAACTTGATGAAGAAATCCCTATACTGCTCTGCAAACTGGAGAAAATATTTCCTTCGGGTTTCTTTAATGTAATGGAGCATTTACCTGTTCATCTTCCAAATGAAGCACGTCTTCGAGGTCCTATGCAATATGGATGGATGTATCCATTCGAAAGGTATGTTATTATACTAAGTATTCAAATGATAATTTAATTATATTTAGAAATTAATATTGAACCGAACTACATTTTATTAAGTACTTAAATCATTTAAAAAAAAAGTGAGACAAAAAGCTCGAGTTGAATGTTCTATTTGCAAATCATATATCGAAGAAGAAGCCTCTTTTTTTTCTCTCATTATTTTAATGTTCATGTGAACTTATCATTTGCAATCGTTCCACATAATGATGAGAGGGTTGAACAAGATTCTTCTTCTGAATCAACATTATCTATTTTTAAACAACAAAGCCGACAAGTTGAAAAATGTGTGGAAATATGGCTAAATGATAAAGATTGTAATGCAGCACACACATATATTCTTCTTAATTGTCCCGAAGTTGCTCCGTAATCATTTTTTTTTTAATTTTTACTAAATTTATGTTAAATGTGTTAATAACGTAACATATATTGTTTGTGTTTGCAGTATTTATGAATCACAAAATTCAAGCAGCGATCTAAGCAAAGATTTCAGTAGTTGGTTTAGAAACTATGTTTTTGATCCCATAAATAATGTGCTCGACGAAGGAATAAAACATTTAGCATTTGGACTGAAAAGAAAAGTCAAAACATATCCAATATTTTTTTGTTAATGGGTATAAATTCAACACCAAAGAATACGGTGCTGAAAAATTAACAAACAATACTGGTGTGTTTGTTAAAGGCAGTGAAGATCCTGATAATCATATAAATTATTTTTATGGCGAGTTAACTCAATTTTGCAAATGACATATTTTACAAGGCCCGCAGAGGATGTTTATTTGTTTAGATGCAACTGGTTCAGCAATGTTCCGGGTTCTGGTATTAACGTGCATCCAAAGTATAATCTTGTAGAAATTAAACATACCTCACGTTATCAAAAGTACAACCCTTTTGTACTAGCTAAACAAGCCCTACAAGCTTATTATGCCCCTTATCTGTCTTTAAAAAGGGATAAAGAAGATTGGTCTGCAGTTTTTAAAACTAAGGAAAGATTTACGTTCGATGGATAGAATATTCCTGATGAACAAGCCTATCAAACAGATCTAGAGGAAAATGTTGAAATAACAATCACAGACGATCAAACTGACTTTGGTCCTTTGAATGATGAGGCAAATGTATTAGTCGATGCATTTGAGAGTGTAGAGGAAAACGACATAGAACCTGAAACCGAGTCTAAATCAGAAAATGACGAAGAAATAGATGAAGACTAAGTAAAATTTGGTAATTTTCACAACTATTCACATAACATTTATCTACGTTTAATATTGCATTTTCATAACTATTCACATTACATTTACCTATGTTTAATATTGCATTTTCACAACTATTCACATTACATTTACCTATGTTTTGTATATGTATCAATGTGGAAGGTATATTATGTCTGGCTCTCAACGACGTGGTGGTTGGAATAGCGGCTTCAAGAATTTGACGGTAATGAATCCTACTGTATGCATACAATAAATTAACATTTAAATATACAGTGTTATAATATTGTATATGCTGAAATAACATTTTTACTATTCATTCTATTTGCAGACTCGACAACCTAAGAAGGCCCAATACAAAGAAGAAATGAAATAGCTTAGAATTATGATTGAGCAACTACGTGACCAGAGTCGTCTTCAGACTATGCAGTTGGAACAACTAAATCATAAGTTTGCGAAGTATGTGAACATTCATGATAGTCGTCCTTCGTCGTCTATTGATTCCGGAAGCGATGCTTAAGGTATGTTGTATATTTTGGCATTGAGTGGGTGAGAATGATAATTTTGATATGTTTAGATGGTTTGTGGACATGTAACTTTGATGTATTTGGTTTATGAACACGTATTTGTTGGTTTATGGATGTTTGGATGTTTTGTTTTGTTTATATTGATGTTTCTTTGATATATTTTGGTTGTTTATATTGTTATTGGTATATATGTGTTGTATATATGTGGAATTGATTGGGATTGGATTGGAAATGGATTAGACTGGAAATGTTGTGGCAGGAAGGTTATATGCTTGCTGAAATTAAAAAAAAAAAACAGTTTTTCCAACGGATACCAACGGTTTCCAACGGCTAATTGGTCATGGATTTGTAACGATTTTCAACAGAGAAAAGCCGTTTGAAGCCATTGGAAATATTCCATTGGAAGCCGTTGGAAGTCGTGAAAGTTATTCCAACGGTCGCCAACGGCTGGGAGCCATTTGAATAGTCCTGTATTCTAGTAATGGATATGACTGGTAAAACGCTGCTCTGATTTCCCTATGATTCTTGGAAACAGTGGCGGAGCCAGCCAAACAGCTCAGGTAGGGCCATACTTGAATTTGTGCCAGGGCTACTTGTTGTCGCCTACTCCTTTTTGCCAGTATTTTATAAATCCACATAGGGCCATGGCCCTAGCTCAGCAAAAGGTGGCTCCGCCCCTGCTTGGAAGTATTTTGCTCATCTTCACTTTACGTCTCGATCTCTTATTTCTAGTCTCATATTTGTTGTCTACAATAACAAAATAAAACAACAATATCATGTCTGATTATATCAATCAGATCATTCAATAATGATATGCAAATTAGGACCATATCACCCAAAAAAAAAGAAAGAAAGAAAAAAGAATGAGGTAAATATGCCTTCACTTGTTGTAAAATATATAGTTGTAAAATATATAGATGAATATGTATTATCATAAAAAAAGAAAGGTGTTTATTTACTCTAATAGAACATCAAGCTGCTTAGGCTCGCCTCATATCTTTTGAATCGCAGGGTCAACCCTCAAGCTTATGTATTACACACTATTGATATCCTGTACAATAAAGTTATTCATGTAAATAAACACGGATTAAGATATAATACACAGTATATCTGTGTATACAATAGTGTATATGAGCAAGACTCTTTTGAAAGTGGTCAAAGTAGAAAATGCAAAAAGGGTCCAGTCTAATATAAGCAAAACTAATATCAAGCACCAAAATGAAAGAATACAAACTGTTTTCGATAAAAGTAGCATATGAAGTGCATAAAATGCTAACAATATATAGAAAAAATAATGTTGAAAGAATTGCTTGTATTAAAGGAAGTTTTCTATAAATGATGAGCATATAAAAAAGGAAAATAAAATTATTGTTTTCTTATTTTAGTTTTCTCAATACTTTTTAAAGCTATATGGGTTACAAGTATTTGTAGCTTGCTAAGATATGTATTCAAACTTAAAAGACAAATTATATAATCAGGGGATCCTGTGCACTCATAATGTATTATTTTTCATTCATTAATATTTTTTCTACGGTGTTTTTCTTATTATGGTTTCATCGAGACATTACATTGATCTCGTAGTGTCAAATTCTATTTGAGATAGTAAACTATTGCAATATGACATAATATATTGTATTTTTTTTTTTCCTTCACTAAGATTTTTTTCCAGTAAGTTTTCTAATAAAGTTTTCAATGAGGCAATAGAAATATTAAACAATCTTTGACATAATATTAAACAATATTTATTGTTCATAACTTTTTTTTTTTTTTTTTTTTGGCCCGTCCTTGTATAAATTTTGTAAAATTGAAAAGTCGTTCTGCAATCTGCCCTCTTTTTCCACTGTGTTAGGTTTTGTATCTTCTATTATTTAGACTTCCTAACACATGCACCTGTGAAAGTTGGTGGGTAAGTATAAATAATTGGAGCTTCAGGCGCGAGTCTGTACTAAAAACCAGTTAAAGTTGTCTTATGAATTATTATACCTAAGAGCAAAGTTAAGAGCACGGTACTAAACTACTTGAATTTCTGTAAAATATCATAAAAATCGCTTATTTAAAGAATCCCGAGCAAGTTAAGTGCATCTTCATTTATGATACCAAACAGTTCATAAATAAATTTTGCTGTATAATTATACCATTCGTACAAACTTCAAGCCCTACTATAATGCTTAGCAACTACCTTGTCAGTTTTCAATTCAACCCTATGGACAATTTGTTCATTTTATATATATTTGAAAGATATGCATCATTAAAACTTCAGCTCTAATTTAACTTATACTACACCAATACTCACCTATAAATAGGAGCTCGTACAGCAAACTTAACTATCCAAGCGACAATACTAGTTCACCAAATCTTTTGCCCACTAATGTCTTCAACAATCATTAATGGTGCTACTGCTGCTCCAAAAAGGTATAGCAATTTTTTTTATCCTCATTGCAGTGCCAAAGGTAAATAAAAAAATGTGAACCATATATATTTACAGGTTAGAAGGGAAGGTAGCAATAGTTACAGGAGGGGCAATGGGCATAGGAGAAGTAACAGCAAAGCTTTTATGCTTCCATGGTGCGAAAGTAGGGATCGCCGACATTAACGACGATCTCGCTCAAAAGGTCTGCGCGTCCATAGGCTCCGAAAACATAATCAGCTTCATTCACTGCGACGTATCGAAGGAATCAAACCTGGTACTTTGCCAAGTGCCAAATCTGGTACTTCGCGGAATCCAAGCCGTGCCAAGCTCGATGCGCACACGTGAAAATCCGTTGTTTTACCGTGTTCTTCAGCCTGGTACTTTGGCATGTGCCAAATCTGGTACTTCGCCAAATCCAAGCCGTTACTACAGCAAAAAAAGCATTTTATAATGTTGAATAAACGTTATTAAAATACATTGACAACATTTTTTCTGCCGTTGTAATATGCATAGTTACATAAATTACAATTTTTTTATAACTCGTTTTTAGTATTGTATAAGCCGTTGTAAATAATATGTTTACAACACTTGTGTACCATTGCATGATTCTCATATAATAATCTAAAGACTTTGCACGATGATTTTTAGACATTGTTAAATATAGTTTTTACAATTAACCACCAACATCGACGAAATTATTCCAACACTTATCATAAAACGTTGTGTATTGTTATTTAAATGTTTTCAATGTGATGCAAATATATATTTATAATGTCGCTAGAATATTGTATAAAGTTGAATATCCAACATTTTACAATAAATTATGTTTGAATTTTTTACAACATTTCTACAACAATACAGAAAACAAATGTAAAGTTGATTCTTTCGGTCATACTTAACAAACGTTATAAACATACTTTTAACAACCGCTCATTATTGTAATAAACAATGTTTACAAATTACAACATTGCATAAAACTATAAAAAAAATTCTATACAACATTTTAGAAACATAAACCATACGCATACAAATTGTTGTAATCATAGACGACTATAAATCTAATACCCATATCCACATGTATTTGAAAAAAGTACTTGCTTACATAAACTTCTGTTTGCAGAAACATTTTTTTTTTCTCTTTATCAATGTCGTTTACATAAACCGCATCCCTTCGATTTTGGTGTTGCTACCACCCCATTTTCCGGCTTCGCACCCATTTCACCATTTGGCTTTGCAGGCCTTCCGCATTCCCGTGATGCAGCTGTTTCATCCTCTGGTTTAGCATCAGCTTCAAATTTTGGGTTTTCATCTCACCAAGGGCTATATACTGTATTAAAAACAGTAATGCATATTCATTAATAAATAGAACTAACAAGATATTTAATGCAAACAAAAAATAATTTTACTTAATAACAGAAACTAAGACAAACAAAAAAAAAAGTACTATACCCACCTGATAGATAAGAAAGGTACTCTAAAACTGCCAATCATATGAATATATGGTGAATAAAACTGAAAGACTTTCGTAAGAGAAATATCAGAAAAAGGCTTCTGGTGTGGAAGAAAACGGTTTGTGATGCTGAAATGCACTCCCGACATAGAAGATCAAGTCGGAAATAACATTTTTTTCATACTACTAGGTGTAAGGTAAAAAGATATTAAAACTGAACACCAAACAAAACTAAGTGGCCAGTTACATGTATACAAACCAGAACTTCCATATAAATTGATCAACTTGAGCAGACTTGTATGTAGCTAGTGTTGGTATGGCTGGCAGTGATATCAAGTACTTGTTCCCAACATTCTAGCATATCAAGATACTCAGTAAAATTGTACTACCTGGGACATGAAGCCATTGGTAATAAATGCAAAATGCAGTGGACACAGTCTACAGTCCATTTAAGAAATTACTTTTTTTTTGACCAAATAAGTTGCCTAATGGCATACAAATGTCAAAATGAGCTTCACCAAGAAGGGTGAGAAATGAAATTACACTTTATAAATCACTAAGGGGCAGAAGCCAATAACATGTTGCAGCAGCAACTTACAACCCCATTCCAAACCAGCATCAGACCAGATTTTTATTTGATTTTATTTTATTAGTATTTAAAAAAAAAACATTCATGTTTCTTTTTTTTTTTCACAATAAAAACATATATATTGTAATACTAGTTTCTTACATATAGTTTTTTAAACAAGTTTAAGTATACATATTGTGTATACTCGATGCTACAGAGCTCGTTCAGGACCCAATAGGACAATCAAATAGCGTCCTTCCAAGTTCACTTATGCTTATGTTGCTGGTCAATCGCTAAAGCAGACAACTTGAAACAACAAAGACTATGGAAAAAGAAGATGAATTCACCTATAACTCTCTGCATTACTTATCTTCTGATTCTGCTTCAATCTCGATGACAGTGAAGAAGAAGGCAAGGGTACAAATTGTTGATGAACGTGAGGATTGAAATTTGGCACGAGGGAGAATATAGAAGGCTGGCTATTATTGGCTAAGGTGGCAGCAGAAGATGAAGTGCTATGATGCATCCCAATTTGTCTGAACTGTGCTATATGAGCTTGCCAAAACAGTTGGTGTTGCTGTAGTTGTTGATGTTGCATCTGGCTATTGATTAAGAAATGAGGTTGATGCTGCAGTTGTACCTGCTGACTAGATGCATTGGCTAATTGCTGCATTTGATACTGAGATGGATAAGGGACCGGAGAAAACTTGAATGAAAGAACCCCTTGGTTTGGAGAAAAAGGAGCAAGCATCTTCCCAAGATTTTCAGATTCCTGTTTTTGTGGATCATAACCATGCATATGATTCAGAGCTTCTTCAGGGTTGTTCCTGTTTAACAGAGATATGACCGGAGGATGAACCATGTCACTTCCTGATCCATTAACGGCATTTGATGCAATGTTAAATACTTCATTTTTTGCTTTTAACTGGTTGTCACGTACCATTGGAAGCTTAAATTCCTGTTTTTATTTTTACTGTACATAAAAAGAGGAATTTCACCGCATGATAAAAATTACATTTCTCTTTGTAGTTAAAAAGGGAATTTCACCGCATGATTAGAATTACATTTTTCTTTGTAATTAAAGATGTGAATTTCACTGCATAAAAAAAAAGTTTCATTTTCTATGTAAATGAAATATGAGTTTGCATTATATGTAAAGTTACATTATTTTAAATGTAAATGAAATAGAAATCTCGCCCGTATGTAAAATTTGACATTATTTTACATGTAAATTTAGAGTAGAGTTTGCATGTAGATTAAAGATTACTTTTATTATAAAGAAGTAGAATGTACATGGTGAAATAAAATTTACATTTTATTTTATAGGGTAAGATATATAGAAATCCATCGTATGTTAAAATTTACATGTTTATAAATGTAAATAAAAAGGAATTTAACTGTAGGAAGAATTACATTATTTTTTATGAAATAAAAAGAATGGACTTTACATTGTAATTAAAAAGTCAATTTTACATTGTAAAGAAAGAACGGATTTCACATTGTAATTAGAGAATGAAAATTAACATTTCCTTTAATGGAAATATACATGAGTTTCACCGTATGCCCATTTTACATTATTTTTAATGTAAAATTTTTAGTAATTACAACGTAGGATAATTTTGCATTATTTTATAATGTAAATAAAAAGGGGATTTACACTGTAGGAAAATAACATTATTTATAATGTTAATACAAAAGAATGATATCGTAGGAGGAATTGACATTATTTATAATGTTAATAAAAAGAGAATTGACCGTAGGATAAGTTACGTTATTTTATAATGTAATTTAAAGAAATTTAGACCGCATGACATGAATTACATTTATTTATGTAATTTATAAATGAAATTAGACCACACGACATAAATTACATTTATTTATGTAATTTATGAATGAATGAAGCCCGCATAATATAAAATACATTTTTATATGTATTTTATGAATGAATTAAGACCTCATAAAATAAATTACATTTTTATATGTATTTTATGAGTGAATTAACATCGCATGAAATAAAATACATTTGTATATGCATTTTATGAATGAATTAAGACCTCATAAAATAAATTACATTTTTATATGTATTTTATGAGTGAATTAACATCGCATGAAATAAAATACATTTGTATATGCATTTTATGAATGAATTAAGATCGCATGAAATAAATTACATTTTATTATATAATTTATGAATGAAATTAGTCTGCATAAAGTAAATTACATTTTTATATGTAATTTATGAATGAATTTTCATCGTATGAAATAAATTACATATTATTATGTAAATTATGAATGAATTTAACCCACATGAATGAAATTCCATTTTTTTCCTATGAAATGAATGTATGGGTTTACTTTGTAAATAAAGATTACATTTTTATAATGTAAACAAGAAGTAGGATTCACATTGTAAATAAAATTTATACTTTTATATGTAATTAAGAACAATGAATTAGAAATTACATTTTACATGTAAGAAGGAATTGGACGATGAAATATAATTTACATTTTACCGTAAATTAAAGAAATTAAAAGAATCAAAAAGGAAGAATTCATCATTCAAGTATGATTTGCATTTCTCTGTAAATGAAGGGATAAAAGGATAAAGAAGGAAAATATACTTAAGAATAAAGAAGGAAAATATACTTAAGAATAAAGAGTTAACGGGTTACGCGGTATTTCGCGTTTTAAAATTATATCTTTAAATGACAATACAAGAAGATCCGACCGTCGGATTTTCCTGAAACTGAAACCGTTAGGACCGTCTTGGAAAAATCTTTCCAACGATATATAATACGACAAAATCCAACGGTTAGATTTTGAGATATGTGAAAATCAAAATTGATTGAAATAGCACCAAAATCGACATTGACCTGAATCGTCGTTGATTAACGATTTAATTATTTTTAATTAAATAAAATAGGAAATAATCGTTATAAATTAGAAATAACGATAAGGAAGAGTTTTCAATATATATATATATATATATATATATATATATATATATATATATATATATATATATATATATATATATATATATATATATATATATATACGAAGATTATTTGGAAAGGCCGAGTTAATCTCATTCCAAATAATCAAAACGACGATGAAGATCGAAGTAAGAAGACGACGCATGAGGACCGTAAATTTTCCCTCGAATGGACAGCGATCGAGACCCTGAATTGACTTGCTACCAATTCGTGGGTCAAGGTCATTGCCCAGACGTACGTGTTGGTTTCACGGATTTGACTTTCGTTCAGACCCAGAGCATAAGTTTAAATGGATGGTGTGTCTGACATCGTACTTCGTTATATATCATATTGTTGATTTTCTGTTAATATATAAATATTGGTAGTGGAGAATTTATTCTCTACTTAACACTCATTTATGTATTGATGGAGAAGCAATGGTATGGTATGGAGTGACAGTGTGGCATACTAAGATGCAATGATCAAGGTTTCTTGTTGAAAAGCAGGCCTTGTGGGATGATCAAAGCATAGCCTGTTTAGGCATAGCTTTGTGTATGACGTGACTTCACGAGCCTCACACACCGGCGGAGTCTAAAACGGGAGAAGAGAACGCAGGGAGTGCACACGTTTCTTTCTAGCTAGAGTGGTGCCAGGGACCTACCAGCGCTGGCATTTATTCATTGTGGTTGTTGGATTTTTCGAGGCCTCGGATTTATGCGGTCGCCATTGGCCGTATAGTAGGTCCAAAAGGACCGGGAAGCGTGTATTCAGGCATAACTAATCCACAAAAGTAAGTGTGGACCGGCCCTGCAGCTATCCAAGGGTTGGACAGAGTACCAATCCTGGGGCATTGCTAGAGTGTCCTGAATCGGTAAGGATCTCCTCCCTAGCCTTGACTCAGACGGAAATCCAAATTCCAAATACGACCCTACGGTTTTGATTGTATTACTAGTATGGAGATATAGTAGGATGGGGTACTATGTTTCCTAGGATTGATACATTTACTTTGAAATGTTTTTATTATACACTAATAATAATATTAAATTCGTATTTGCCGTATTTAGCATGTTTAATCACCATAAGGGAAAACTTTATCCTCTGGTGTGCGTTGCATTGTGTGATGGGACTTGAGTCTTATGGTGATTCCATTTTTCTAAAAATCATTGCGATGTTGTACGTTCTGACACTTTAAATTATGCACGACAATCCATTGAGTAAACCCGTTCCGCATTAGCGGCATGGTCTTTGGATTTGTCATATTATTATTACTAAACTAGTTATGAATTCTCATACCAGTCCCACGACTGACCCGTAGTTTGTTTCACCTTTTTGCAAACTCGGGTGCCCTCTTTTCTACACGGGCAGCCAAGTAAACAGGTTCATTCTTTGCTTGGAGTCTTGTCTTGGAGTTGCTCATTATCTTTGCTTGGATTTGCTTTTGCGGAGAGATGATGACTTGGAGCTTTGAGGACAGCTATCATTTACTTCTATTGCATTTTTCTATCATTTACTTCTATTGCATTTTTCTATCTTTAAGTTCAGTCATTAGACTTGTTTCATTTCGTATTGCTTATTTTGGGAGTTGGAACTTATTTTCATTTCTGCAAACTTGATGTAATAATTTGGATTCTGTGACTGTTGGGATTCTCTGGTTTATGACATTATATTTCCACTGCTATGATGTTATTATGCTATGGTTTTCCTCTGCTATATTGTATCAGTGATATGTATTGTTATATTTATGTTGTATTCCATATGATTATTCCTTACTTTCACGTGAGTGGAAGTTTGGGGTCATCACACAACAGCTTTTCAGGGGGAGTATTTAAATCGATGCTACCGATAACAGGTTTTTCCAACACGACATATGGGTACGACATCGTGTTACTTGTAGAGAGCATTGGCATTTGTTCATGGCCTTTGCTCCGCAAACCAAACTGCAAACTATGAGCTTTCCCACGAACATCATACATCAGAGATCCATTTTTGGGGTTGAGAGCTTGCACTTTATGCTCCATAGAATCAATTCTAAACTCTTGTTTCTGAAACGAACAAAAATCCAATTGTGTTGGTTGTGGCATTCTACAGCTCCTGTTTGCTTAGATAAGTTCATCACACTCTTCGGATTTCAGTAGTGATTCAGGTTTTGTAGTTTTCTGAGTAGTATAGTCAACCATATTCCACTTTTCAACGGTATTTTACTCCTTATGTACTGCTTCCAGTGGAGGAAAAGAAGACGAAGGTGCTTTTGTTTCTGATTTCTCGCTTAACTTTTTCATTAATGTGGTTATTTGGCTTGGCTGAATTGTCTCCGGTGACGTCACTAGATATTGATATAAAAAACTCAGCAATTTCTTTCTCATCATCGTTGAATTCTTCAGTCCTGTTCTGGAGCAATTTAGTTCCTTGAAAATCAAATGCTGATTCCGTTTTGAATCAGAAGAGGGAGGCTGCGTCCATTGGTACTTCCGTCTAGTACGAACTGACCGAAGTTTCTTCAGCACGAAAGGCGGGTCTCCTAAAACAAGTTCATCCAACACCTTTTCTTATACTTTGACTCTCTTTCCGATGCTGATGCCAATGGAATTCACTGTTGAACGAAGAGCATAATCATTATCTTGTTCGTTTGTACCGTTGCAGTTGTTATCCATATCTAACTTTATTGTCGATTATCTCTAAAATTCTCAGATACAAGCGTCTACTCACTGATGACTGATATTTCAAATTTCAAGGAAAACTGGTATCCTCTCTCTCATAGAAACTCTTTTTCTTTCTACAATTTTTTTTTTCTTCACTTAAACAATCAGAAATAGTGAATAAAATAACAAAAAGAGAGTGAAATGAATTCGCCAAAAAAATAGCTTCTAGCATCAGACAGGATTAAAGTCAAAGCCATTACCTTAAAACTAATTAGCACCGAATCACCTTACATAGAGAAAACATAACATATTTTAAAAGTTACCATATAAGATTCTCTCAAGGCAAAAGGCTGTAGGAATCAGCAAAACAATGCTTCAAGTCAGATTGCCTATGTTATCAAAGCCCTCGCCTAGGCTCCAAAAAGCCCTAGACCCCAGTCTGGGGCTTTTTTATCTTTAAAGGCGCCTATGATGCATGAGGCGCCAAAAAAGCCCCAAAGGCGCCAAGGCGCTCGCCTTGTGAAGCACCAAAAAAGCCCCAAAGGCGCTCGCCTTGTGAAGCGCCAAAAAAGCGCCTTTTTTGCAACATTTGAGTAGAAATTGAAAATTTCAGCATTTGGCTCAATAGGAGCCCAAAATCCAACATGCCAAGAAAATTATGCTTGTTTGATTGTTGATTTAGAACGTATTCTATAAAAAAGGCTGCTTTTCTTTCGTCAACTAGTAGAAAAGAAAAACCATAAATTTCTTTCGTCGATTCATCCGAAAAAAAGTCTAGTTCATGGAAGGTTAAAACTCTGTTTAAGACTTTACGTAACGTTGCTTTTAATTTCTATATTTTAAGTATTTTATTGTTTGTAAACTTGAGTTGAATGACTTTGCACGTTCTTAGTTTGATTTATGTTAATCGTATGGTGTTTTTTACTTCTAATAATGCTTTTATATGCCCTTTCCAAAATAAAATTTGTGTTTTATTGCATTTTCTAAATCAAGGTTTGAAAACTAGGTTTCGGTTTCGGTCATTTGAAAATTTACGAATTTCGGTCAGTTTCGCCGATTTCGGCGATTTCGGTTTTTGTTTCGGTTTCGGTTCAGAAATCAAACTTTCAGCATATGTATTAGTATTCAGGCCCATACCAATTCTTAGCAGTTAAAAAATAACCCAAAGCCCATCCCCAAGTCAAGCCCATACAAATAATAACCCTAATTAGCAACCAGCAGCCACATCACGCAGCCAAATTACAGGAAAAAAAAAAGCCAAATACGAAGCGGGAAAGGGCAGAAAGAAAAAAAAACTTCCGCTTCTTCTTCTTCTTCTTCTGAATTCGCGATTTCTTTTTTTACTGCTGCTCGATTTAGGGTTTTCCTTTTTCAAGTAATCTATGTTTTGTATTTTTTCTTCCGTTTCTTCTTCTTCTGAATTCGCGATTTCTTTTTTTACTGCTGCTCGATTTAGGGTTTTCCATTTTCAAGTAATCTATGTTTTGTGTTTTTTCTTCCGTTTCTTCTTCTTCTTCTGAATTCGCGATTTCTTTTTTTACTGCTGCTCGATTTAGGGTTTTTTTTTTTTTTTTTAAAGCTTGTAGACCGGAATGAGATTTTGCTAGTGTTCCGTCTCGGTGAGTGTCGGGACCGAGACGAGTTGGACGAGATCTCGCTGTTTCGGACGAAATTTCAAACTATGTTCTAAATGCAGTTTTTTAGCCGAAAACTGAAAAAATATGCCATTCAAGGAGACCAAAAAAGCTCTAGGCGCAAAAACGCCCTGGGCGAGGACCTGGGACTTTTTTGCCTTGACAACTGTGGATTGTACAAGAGCAGCAAAGACACCCATAAGCCTAGTGTGGTGCAGAAAATTTCCTCTATTGCAAAGCAATCTCCTAGGAGATGAAGGCTGGAACAGTGTATCGCACAACAACAAATTATAATCGGACCATAAATCAATTAAATCGAGCTTCTTCTATTTCAGGTTTTCAACAAATTGCATATTAACAAACTATGAAATCAATGATATAAGTTCTTCACTGGTCAAGACTTACGTTTGAACTACTAGTCAGCTAAGCAGTAAACAACGTTCTAGGTCCATGCAACGATGGTATCTGAAGTATTATTCAGCTTCCTCTTTGCGTTCTGAAACTATAATTATAACTACAGCAAATAAATCCTATTAGCATACTGTTATTATTTATCGATTATGCTACATACACACACACACATACATTCATACATATATCATATTATTATTTTATCTCACATGAATCAAAAAATAAATAAATGAAACTACTTGGAACATGTTATATTTCACAGCTACTCTTGTACAACCCTACGCTTATCTGCCATATCATATTTTGGTTAAGATATAATTAATAGTCTAATAAGGAATAACAGGTTGAGAAAATTACCAGTCCGATGCACTGCCCAACCCAAAGGCAGTGACTATCAAATCGCTTCACACAATTACTGCCAATAAAACAATGAGAACAGCGCGGCAGTCAATACAGCTAGTGCTCCTCTATACCCACCAACAGCAAGCAGCTTCGTCGTTCCCACTTCTTGTGCCATTTGAAATGCAACTTCATCACTGTAGACACTCTTTTCACCCCGACCACCTGCCACAAACTCTATTTTTAGTGCAGAGACAAAATATAAAGACAAAATAAACAAATACTATGGGAAAACAAATGTATGAAATACTAATATATGTATGTAATTCTTTCTGAAGTGAACAATGATATTGTATAATCAATTAGTATTTACAGATTTTATTGGTCTTTTTTAAGTAGATGAAAACAAAATTAAGTCAAATGAATTGAGACAAAGAAATAGAAAAATGGAAAACAAGTAAATATGTTAAAAATAACAAAGTTATCTTAAAAATAATTGGATAATATACAAACACAGTGTTGCTAGATTTTATAGAAAAATATAAAATAGATTCAAATGAATAAAAAAAAAATCACAAATAGTGGTTGGATTTCCCTTTCTATTCATATGTCCTTTTGTCCATAGCAATGCTCTTGTTATTTCTTGATCAGGATTTTCCTTATGCATACTTGTATATATAGGCAGAGATACACCAAATGTTACTAAAATTTAGACAATATATAGCACACAAAAATATCATAATGGTATAGTTGGTAAAAAAGAAAATTAACCAGTTTTTGCTCTAAACGTGCATATCCTAACCGACTCATCGTGCGTGGATGAGTATGCTTTTGTCGTACTTGCTTCATTATAATGTTTTTAATCTATGTTAAAATATACAATAGAGATTTCTAAGAGAAGAGTACATATGAATTAATCGTCAGTACAAAGTTTAAAGCAAATAATACTAAACAAGAAGCATGTGTAACAGAAATAACAATGAGCACTATGCTAGTTGTAGCATAGTTGTATAATTAATTAGACGCTGAAAGAACATATGAAACGAAATATTAAAATGTGTATATATTCTAAAATTTTGAAATACTACATATATCATGGAAGGCGACATTTTTGAAATACTGCTTATATCATGCAAGGCAGTTGTTTATTCTTTTGGTAACTTTGGTGTAATGTTAGAGATCTAGTATCGAACTAGAAACATTAAAGATAATAATACAACTTACTCGGAATTTCACAGAAGTCCTTTTTTGTATAAATTCACTCCATTGTTTGTCCGTCAGGTTCTCAGGCTTCAACCCAGCAATTTTTTCCAACTTTTTTTTTTTTTTTTTTTTTTTTTGCTTCTTCCAACTTCAATGGTTTTTCTACAGCAGTGCCTACTAGACATCTGTACCCTCTTAAGGAGCTTGCCATCTTTTTAATAACATATTTCTTATGTGTGTCATCTAGATTGTACCGCAGCTGGAAAAAAATTGTTTCTAAAATTAAAAAACTGAATAAATTTCATACTTAAATTTGAAGTATCTAGTGGCAATATTACCAATACAAGCATCCAAAGGTTCTCCTTTTCGGTGCTGTCAACATCTCTCCAACCATAAAAAATTATTGAAATTTTATTACGGATTAAAGCACCTATTAAAGATGCTAAAGCAATAGAAGCATCGTTTATAGGCCGCCCTCTCTCGTTAACAACTACGTCTATCTTCATATTTGGATCATTTCGTATCCCAAGTTCTTTCAACTGTGTCATACCTTGTTTCTTTCTTTTTGGTTTAAGAGGATTGCCACTGTTATTACTAGAGCTATCCTCTTTAAGTCGAACATTTGCGAGGCAATGAGATTCATGCGGATGCGAAGGAATAGTAGGTGGTGAAGAGTGTGGTGGAGACGAAGGGTGTGGTGGAGATGGAGGAGGTACATGAGTAGACGATGGTTCAGATGAAGAGTGTGGTGGAGAAGAAGGAGGAGGTACATGTGTAGACGATGGTTGATATCTTTTTGAACATTTCCCATACTTTCAGATTTCTAAAATTTAATAATATAAATTTTCAGTGTTATGTTTGATAGCATGTTTAATTAATAGAAAGCAACAAAAGCAAACATTATGGAAAATAATTATAATTTTAGCAAATAGTATCGAAAAGTAATCTGAATTAAGTCATTTAACTTGAAAAAAGATGACCATTGCACATTCATTTAACAAAATGTTCCAAAAATTTACTTATATTATCGATCGTTATACGAGGTCAATGACAGAAATCAGTAATACATGACTCAGAAATGATTATAGTACTTTAAAACGTCTACATCAAATACCTTTGAACAACATGATGGTATATTTTTATAATATGTCTACATCCTATTTTATAACAAAAATTGCCCTCTGCTATATCAATTATACTCTGTAAGTTATTGGTGCAAGAAAAATAAATACTGGTTTCATGAAAAAGTAGTAGTAGTTTAAATTTATTTCATGTTACAAAATATACACAATATGCACATGAGAAACCCAACTGCATCATAAAATAGAAGCATATGGTGAGTCAGTTTTGGAATTCTAACAAGGGCTTAGGTCCCTATTAGTCTCATGTAGATCTACCATCGACATAAACATCAAATATTTTCGTAAAATAAGAATTTTACCACTAAGATTGAAGCCTATAAACTAAGTTTGATCCTACTCCATATGTATCATTCAACCTGCGCAAAATATCAAGAAAATGAATGCTATAACTATAAATTAAAGATTTGCAGTAATAGATATCCAAAATTACCGAACTTGAAAAATAAAGCTATTGAGCTTACGGTTCTCTGAGGTTGCCCAACTCTTATACAGCTTACTGCCGCGAATCTTGAAGTAGTGCGGAGATGACGTGGTGATCGAACTTTTGAGGGAGGAAAAAATTACTCTCCCGCGCGACGAGTTATATACGGGGTAGTGGAAAAGGGAAAAGGAGGTAAAGGCGGTAGGTTTTTCCATTATTACCGCCATTGAGGGAAAAATGATAAGACCGACTTATAATAGCCCCCTTTATTCTTACGCAGTGCGTTATTCATAAACAGTCGTTTGACAAGGTAAAGTGCAATAGTGCATTGACAATTAATTAAAATTAGATATTTGATTAAAAAATTATCTGTTAAAATTGGTGACCAACTAAACAATTAAACATATGAACCGACGCTATATTTCTCCCGAATAAAAGGGCAATTTTTATGTATCAAAGTTGAAAAGATTAATTTTTGAATGATTATTTATATACTCGTTTTTTCGGCATAGATGACTGTTTGTTTTGAATATTTGAAAACATAATAAAAAATGATCAAATGATTTTATTTTCGAGCAGAAATTAGTTGATTGCATTACAAATAATATGTGTAAGTCATTTAGTAAGGAAAAGAGTTATTACTAGCCTTTTGATAAGGCCGTTACTCATTCAACTTTGACATCTGGATCATTCATGGCTCGAGCACAGATTCGTATGAGTTTGAACTAAACATCGGAATCGACATTCGCTTGGGAATCAGAAAATGACTCAACTCGGATTGATCGCCTCCGGATATCATCCAATCACTAAGAGACAGCCTGATCGGCTCGCTGAATCATTCCATATTCCTTCGATTGATTGCGTGTGGGATCATATTGAAGGCCTAAGCATGATTGACAAACGCTGATTACCTAGAAATCAAGAATCGGACCGATTTGGCACTTGCCCGATAATTTGGTAAGTCCAGATTGATGCTCCTAGAAAATGATGATCGGCACGACTTGATCACTCAAAGCTGATGGACCGTTACGTGGAAATCATCTCAGAAATTTGGTCCAATTGCGTTGGAAATAATGATAGGTGAAATTCAAAAAAATAGCCCGATCACCCACAAATAGATGATCGACATGACATTGATCACTCAAAAATACGATATCGGGTCATAGATGAACTCACCCAATCACGTCGAGGACTCGGATCAACTTTTGGATAAAAGTAATTAATCACCTCAGAAATAGCTGATCCTAAATATTAACATCCTAAAATTTAATTTAATACCATTATAAATTCAAATATTATATTACATTAAATTTAAAATTTTAAATGGTTGAAACTTATGAGATGTTATAAGTTGACTCAAAAGGTCAGATAATAAAGTAATGATGATCCTTTGCAAAAAATTGTAATAACCATTAAATTTATTAAGTTTGATGCACTTTATAATACCAATTTTTTTATTAAATATAAAATATTTTGCAATATCAATAAAACACTTTGTGTTACAAAAATTACAACATCGATTCAACATTGTTAACAATACTGTTTTTATAATGTTAATAGTCTGTTGTCACTATTAATATGATTAACAATACAATATAAAAATTATAAAACATACTGATGACAATGTTAATAATGTATTATTGAAATATAAGAAATAATAATACCAACCAAAAGTTATTAAATATAGTGTTGTTAGCAACTTAAAATAAACGTTGTTCTAAATGTGAATTGTGTTAACACTACGTAGATGTTATAAAATAAAATAATTAACCTAATCTAAAAAATAAATATTGTTGAAAACTATAAATTTACAATGTTAAACAAATGTTGTTAATTTCCGTATTCCAATAACATGGGGAATAAGTTATAAAACAAAAAATATAATACAACGTAAAAGAGTCATTGTCAAAAATTACTTTCTACAATGGTTTAAACAAACATTGTAGAATTTTTTTATTTACAACTTTTGTACGTTTTTCAGAAGAATATATTACAACGTTTTTCTTAACAAATATTGCGAAATATCTACCTTTTTAACAACACTTTGATGAATTGTTGAAGAACCAGTGTTGTAAAATGGTATTATTGTTGTAGCGTAAATTTATGCGTAGAATTTATGCTCTTTCTACGCAAAACATTTGTTGTCCATTCTCAAAGGGTAGTTAATTCTTAGCTTAATACTTTTACTCATTTTACAGCATTATTTTTCAGTTTGTAAAATACAAAATTAAGGGTTAAAGTATACATGGTTTAAGCATTTTTCAAAAAACTTGTAACTGTACAAATTTGAAAATCAAGATAAAACGTCACCTTAGCAGGTTTTAAATTTAATTAAGAAATTTGAAACATAGTTAAGTTTTTAAAACTGACATTTTCAAAAATAAGATAACCATAACTGACTTTCCCATGGATAGAATATTGTAGTAACAATTAATCCTTAAACATTCTCATAATTTTGGATACATCCAAGCTGCATGTAAACCCAATCAAAAACAACAATGAAAATGTTAATGGTTGAAAAAAAAGACTATTTATAGAAAAATAAATATGAAGCACGCTAAATGCCAAATAGTATGTGAAATATTCTATTAATAAAACTTACTAATTACCTTTTAATATTATTTTCATTAATAAAATGAATTCTAACAAATGATGTCCCGTAAATGTTTGGGGTATTTTATTGTCAATGTTGCGGTAACACTGCGACAATGAAAACCTGCAAAGCTAGCATTTTTTATCAGCTGTAAATGAAAAGCACCAATATTGTCATTATCAAGAAGGTAGCAAATTTGCTAAGGTTCGATTGAATGGTAATATCTTATTAAGTATGAATGGTTTAGCATATAACTACAGTTAATGGGCAATGCATAAATGTTTGCTTTAGAAATAGCAAATTTCCATGCATTTTTTTCAAATGGTTGAGATAAATCATATAAATATGCGGTCCCAAACTTGCATAAACAGTGCAAATAAACTTGCATAGAGCTAAACTTAAAGTGATCACAAATTTAAAACAGTGCAAAGAAAGCAATGCATGTTAAAAAAAATACATAGAACTAAATTTGCAGGCAAAGCATTTAACAAACTTGCATACAAGCACTCATTTACAGAGGTGCTAAATAACATACTTTGGCCTCTTTAACTGATAGTGTTAGAGAATCACCAAAAATATGTAACAGATTAGGTTTGAATTTATTATTTGTCCTTCTCTGTTTATGTTGTTAACTCACTCAAAAATATGCAGTCAATGACGAAGTGCCTAAAGTGTTCATGTTAAAGAGAATCTTCCAACTTAGTACATGTTTTTTATGTATTTCCCTTTAAATATGTACATGTTAAAGAGATTCAAATCAAGAAAGATATTATAGCAGCATGTCAAAAATAAAACATACATGGTAGCAGTTTGAAGCTTTTTTTACCAAATTTAGCGCTTTCCAAAAATATCAACGAATCTTCCTCTATTTTGAGCCTTCTCGAGAGTTTCTACCCTTCTGACAAGATCGGCAAAGTTCTGCTTCATTTTTTCATTAAATTTGTTTTGCTCGGCAAATTTGTGGCCCAGCTCCTCAAATTTGCGTTCCGTCGCCTGACGCACATCTTAATGTTTCATATGCCCTTCTTCGCTAGAACTGTATAGCCTCTAATACAAAATAAAGTACACATTATTGAAGCACAAGATATTCAGCTGAACAAGTAAACACGGGTATACCTCAAGCTCATTTTTATATAACTCAACTTTTCCGATTACTTCAGCCTGCCATTCGTGGGTCCGGTACCAACACACAGCGCCTCCGACCTAAATAAAGCAAAACATAATCAGTATACCAAAATAGGAATAATTATTTTAAAGAGTATTATCTAGATTACCAATGCGACAGTTGTCCCGCAAATGAGTTTAGATAATCTCGGAATGACTTCCGCTTCAATAACAGCTGCAGGTCTAATAGCTTCGTGTGGAAGGCATTCCGAGATTATCTAAACTCATTTGCGGGACAACTGTCGCATTGGTAATATAAATAATACTCTTTAAAATAATTATTCCTATTTTGGTATACTGATTATGTTTTGCTTTATTTAGGTCGGAGGCGCTGTGTGTTGGTACCAGACCCACGAATGACAGGCTGAAGTAATCGGAAAAGTTGAGTTATATAAAAATGAGCTTGAGGTATACCCGTGTTTACTTGTTCAGCTGAATATCTTGTGCTTCAATAATGTGTACTTTATTTTGTATTAGAGGCTATACAGTTCTAGCGAAAAAAGGCATAGGAAACATGAAGATGTGCATCAGGCGACGGAACGCAAATTTGAGGAGCTGGACCACAAATTTGCTGAGCAGAACAAACTTAATGAAAAAATGAACCAGATCTTTGCCGATCTTGTCAGAAGGGTAGAAACTCTCGAGAAGGCATAGAATGGAGGAAGATTCCTTGATATTTTTGGAAAGCGCTAAATTTGGTAAAAAAGCTTCAAACTGCTACCATGTATGTTCTATTTTTGACATGCTGCTATAATATCTTCCTTGATTTAAATCTCTTTAACATGTACATATTTAAAGAGAAATACTTAAAAAAAACATGTACTAAGTTGAAAGATTCTCATTAACATGAACACTTTAGGCACTTCGTCATTGACTGCATATTTTTGAGTAAGTTAACATAAAATGAAGGACAAATAATAAATTCAAACCCAATCTGTTACATATTTTTGGTGATTCTCTACCACTATCAGTTAAAGAGACCAAAATTTGTTATTTAGCACCTCTGTAAGTGAGTGCTTGTATGTAAGTTTGTTAAATGCTTTACCTGCAAATTTAGTTCCATGTATTTTTTTTTAACATGCATTGCTTTCACTGTTTTAAGTTTGGGACCACGTTAAGTTTAGCTCCATGCAAGTTTATTTGCACTGTTTATGCAAGTTTGGGACCGCATATTTATATGACTTATCTCAACAATTTGAAAAAAAAAACATGGAAATTTGCTATTTCTAAAGCAAACATTTATGCATTGTCCATTAACTGTAGTTATATGCTAAACCATTCATACTTGATAAGATATTACCATCCAATCGAACCTTAGCAAATTTGCTACCTTCTTGATAATGACAATGTCGGTGCTTTTCATTTACAACTGATAAAAAATGCTAGTTTTGCAGGTTTTCATTGTCGCAGTGTTACCGCAACATTGACAACAAAATACCCCAAACATTTACGGGACATCATTAGTTAAAATTCATTTTATTAATGAAAATAATATTAAAAAGTATTTAGTAAGTTTTATTAATAGAATATTTCACATATTATTTGGCATTTAGCGTGCTTCATATTTATTTTTCTATAAATATTCTTTTTTTTTCAACCATTAGTATTTAGTATTTTCATGTTGTTTAGTTGTTTTTGATTGGGTTTACATGCAGCTCGGATGTATCCAAAATTATGAGAATGTTTAAGGATTAATTGTTACTACAATATTCTATCAATGGGAAAGTCAGTTATGGTTATCTTATTTTTGAAAATGTCAGTTTTAAAAACTTAACTATGTTTCAAATTTCTTAATTAAATTTAAAACCTGCTAAGGTGACGTTTTATCTTGATTTTCAAATTTATACAATTTGTATAGTGTACAGGTTTTTTGAACAATGCTTAAGCCATGCATACTTTAACCCTTAATTTTGTATTTTACAAACTGAAAAATAATGCTGTAAAGTGAGTAAAAGTATTAAGCAAAGAATTAACTACCCTTTGAGAATGGACAGCAAATGTTTTGCGTAGAAAGAGCATAAATTTAGGGGGCACTAAAAAATTGATATTAGCAATGAACTGACAGAAAAAGAAGTGTAAAATCTAGATTATTTCTTAGACAGTTTTGTGTTGGTTGGGTAAGATGGTAATTTTTGTGATAAGAATCAAAATGCCTTGGCCTTTTAATCTGCCCATGATTTTTTTGACCAGTCATAGCGTAACATAACTTGATTTGCATTACACCACCATCTATAATGATATAACTGATGCAAAATTTTGTTTTCCACCGATATATAACTGAGTTTTGAAGATTATATATAAATACAAACCACAAATGCTTATTGCTTCCTAAACTGACTTTGTTTCGAATTTCAAGTTTATGGCTTAATTCCTAATTTGCTTTGATTGTATTTAGATCTTCGTTTTTTTGGTCCACTGGATTCAAAATCTTTCTTGGCCTTTTATGTACGAAGTTTGTCCCTACTAATGATTTTGATGGATGAAACGTACGCTATGACCAAATGTCAAACCTCGGGGGAGCAACTATAATAACCTTAAGGCTAACACTTAATGATTTCCCTCACACTTATGTCATACTTCGTGTTCCTCACCCATTATATATATATATATATATATATATATATATATATATGGCTAACACATCTTGCTTATATGCAAGCTTTCTCTTAATCCTAATGTTTTTCCATTAGGTTGATTTCTAAATTCTTTTCTTCTTTTCCAAAAAACTATATGAAATAATTTTTTCTCAATTATTGCTATTTCTTGAGATATTTACTAAATTTGTTGCTTATTGGATTTAAAGAGCCCAAAAAATTGGATTACTAAGCAATTTTTTTTCGCTGTCTGATATCATTTTCTCAGTTGTTTACTCTAATAACATATTTTAACTATTTTTTCGAAAGACAAGCTGTTATTCATTCTCTTTGATTGAAATTATTGCATTTAACTTATTCAACAAATAATCCTCAGTTAAGATTTCAATAAGTAGAAGAGTTATATATGCAATCAATTGTTCAGTTAATAATGTTGCATTCATGGTTATTAAGTCACAAAGAACATTTAATGTTAGAAATGATGATAAATTAAGAATTGCATCAAGTAGTATAAGTTTTTAAGAAGTGAAGTTAGGAGGAATAAATGGTGGCTTAACAGCTGTTTTTAGCTATTAAAGGATAAATGATAACTTAACCGCTCTGCTTGAATTCCTTTTGCTCTTTTTTAATATTGAATTCAGCATTATATAGGATTACAAGTTGGAATTCCACCAGTCGTCCTTTTATGATCGTTTATTGAACATAGTGGCATGAGTGTGTAAGAGTTAGAAGGGAGATAACACTAACATGTGTTTTGGGACTTCAAGACATCTGATGTAATATAATTAGTTGGTAATAGAAATAACGCAAATGGTGTATCATCATTATGTGTTGTAGTAACATCTTCAATTCGGTGTTTTGAATACACTAATGGTGTACAGGTTGTTTGGAAAAGTGCTATAACAAGTAGAGGCATGACCCCATGATTATATTTTTCAAAAAAAAAAAAAAATTTATTGTAAAAAAAATCATGGAAAATTCGCTAATTACGTTCTTAGTTGACATGGAAAGTATTTAAACATTTAATTTAGTCCAGTAATATACCAATAAAAGTATATTAGTTTTCCGCAAATTATATGCATGTATGGATTATTCTATCTCAACTTATTTTGCATTTTTATTGCATTCATATGCGTACCATAATGACTATAATAAAATAGTTGTGTTTGCTCAGAAATACGAAGGATAACAGCTTACGTTTATTTTTCTTTGTCATGCAACAACCCAAGAAAGAGCATGAATTATGTGTCATTGGTCTTTCAAAATTTATCAAGGTGTCTTAATTAATACATGCTGCACCATAAATTAAACTTCTAAAGTTGAAACAACACACAATCCAAGATCCACATGATACATAGTATATTTCCATAATACAATATTATGAGAAAACTAAGTTGAGACAGATTTTTAACTGTTACACTAGGTAACAATTACTATATGTCAACTAATGATTTCGGTTTAGAAAAATATGAACTCAAGTTATCTAGACTTTCATGCTGAAGATAACTGTTCAAACTGAACACATCAACATTGCCTCCAGAGGTGCACTTACCATCCGCTAAGCAGAAGAAAGATATAAGTTAGAATACTAATGCATTTCTTGATGTTTGTCCTCACATACACGTCGTACATAGCATTTTGACCCCATTATATACTAAAACTGGCACTTCTTGGTTCTTGGTTAACGGTAAGTTTCTTTCAATTTTACTGTTTTCCTATTAGGTTTATTTCTAAATTATTTTCTTCCCCGCAAACTAACTGTATGCATTTGAATAAATTTTTCTTAGTTATTAATGAGATAACACAATGAATTCACATATGATGCTCTAGCCTGCAGACCATTATCTGTTGTAAACACGCAATATTAAAATATCAATCACTATCAAACTTGCAATCTAATTGCCATATTTCATGTGCAAACGGTATGCTTATAAAATTCATTTTTTTCTTTGTAAACTTATTTCATGTCTGTTGTACATCAATTTATGGTGTTCGAGAATATGATGTCATATTACGATACTCAGTGTACATATATCTAATATGCCATCCATCATACAATTGTCCTGATCACCCAATGTTTCCGTGATAGAGCCTATATGACGCAATTAACATTTTCTCTTGAAATTATTTGCAGCAACTGGTCTACGGTACGAAACTGAGTGAAGAGTTTGGAGTTGATGTTATTGGCTTGCTTTATATATGTTGGGAGAATTATCCATATAGCTGCTACATTTTTGCCTAAGTTCCATATGAACAATTCAAAATTTTACATTTCTGAATTCAGCCATCTTTGCTTTGCTTTAACACATCTATATGCTTTGGTGGATTAAAAGTTGACCTTTGACCTGTTTGTAACAAAGACATTTCCAGTTGCTCAATAGATTCTGAGACATCGTTTCATTCTTTTTGCATGTTCCAGTGATTGATAACACCTAATATGTTCTCATTTTTTACCCTCCTTTTCTCAATAGTGTGTGTACAAACCAACAAACGTGATTCCTGCCTGCTGGATTTTTTTGAAACTCTTGAATGTTTATAAATCTGATTGATATTTACAAGATTTACGGCTTTGGTATCTCAAGTGCTTATTGACCACGGCATTGAAATCGATGTTCGATGTTACTGCAGGCTGTAATAAAATTTACTGCAATTTACTAGAAATTATCGTGTTCCTAAATATAAAGAAATGCATAGTATAAAATTCTTTTTGGACAAACAGATCATTGAATATGGATTCTTCGTCACTTCCATGTTTGCCTATAACAATTTCGGCTGTAGCCTGTGTGCAAAGCGTAGTTTATGAATAAAAGGTAAATACATCAATAGTGCTATGCAATGCATCACTCACTGTACTTCAGGAACCAAAAGATTTGATTCTTTTATGTATGCAAGATTTATGTTCATAAGTTCATAATTCTCATAAGTCCACAAAGACAAGTATTTATGCAGAACACCCCACTAGAAGGACATGTTTGTGGCACCACCGTGGAAATCAAGTTCTGCACTTCATGCTCATATACAGGGCCGGTCCTAGGATATTTGGTGCCTAAAGCCAATCAAAAAGCCAATGCCCTTTAAACTAACTAAAAATATATCATTAACTAAACAATGAACTTAATTTATGTTAACGAATAATGAGAAGAGGGGGAAAAAAGAAATAACTTTATTTACTCCATAGCTAGAAGTTCGCAAGGACCAATTTTGGTTTCTGTCAGCCTATCTCAATCTTTTTAACCAAAATTTTGAAACCAATAATTATTGCTCTATGATTTACTGATGCTTAAGCTAAAAAGGATCACGTACATAGACTATTCTTCAAAACAATTGTGTGAGTTCCCATTAACCTTTGTTGAAAATTACAGATGAATACCAGAGTTTATACTGAAATTTTTATTCCAAACTTCTCAATCTCGGCTGCTCGTTACAACTACGTTTGGCAGTGAAACATGGATGATGAATATTATGGATTAATGTAACATACTGAGACCGCAAAAGCATTTTTAGCACAATTAGGAATAACTGAACTTGGGAATACACATACTTCGAGAATAAGGATTCAATTGATAACAAGCTAGTATATACAGCTAAAATATTTCAGATTTACCTTTTTACGATTCATTTCTACCATAACCGCAAGTAAAGAAATTTGATTCAACCACAGCCACAATCCCAATTTTCAACAACAGCTGATGTCGAATTTCTGCTCTATCTCTGTATGCCCTAGATCAGAATCAGATTTGCCAATTGCAAAGTCCGGAGCCTTGAGTTTGCGACTGCCTGCCCTTGCCATCAGATGTCGATACGGAGCCTGTCGAGATGAATTCGTTGTTGCTATTGTCGATCATGTTTATCGTTTTGAGATTTTGGTGCGATTTTTTCCTGGAACGAGCAATTCCGTATTAGCGTGTGCCCTGAATTTTATGCGGCCCTAAGTGACTGCTTCATTCGCTTTGCTATAGGGCCGGCTGTGCTCATATAAGTAATTTCTTATCCTTGTATAGGGTTTACTTGTTGATATAAATTGATGATTTTTTCCTCTTCAAAATTTTTAGTTGAAAATGGAAAAGATTATACGTTTGTGAGTATCTTCAAACCATTACCATGTCTTTTGTAACTTAAGAGATTAAAGCAGTCCATATTAATATATATTATAAGGAAAGGTTGTTGTTGTTGTTATTATTATTATTATTATTATTATGAGGCGTGCATAAAGTGCATTTTATAATTTTCATAACTAAATTGACAAGGATAAGTCGTCGGTTATGTAAATTATCCAAACTAGTTTAAAAAAACGACAAAATAAATGTTAGCGATGTTGTAAGTTATGTATTACACAATATTTATGTCTTTTGTAAGTGGTAATTATATTCCTTCACTACTCACTTTCCTTTTCTTACCTGGAAATAAATTTTATTCCTCGGACTGAAAACAAAAATGTTCTTAACTCTTTTACTCTCCAATGAACTCAAGACCTACCCAAGTTATGTTGTATATCTCACCAGACACCACATGCTACATTATCCTATTTCAACACTCGATTCATACTTGTGTTTCTCTTATACCTTAGTATGGGTGATGCTATTTATTCATGATGGGAAACACAACTTAAGTATCATTTAAGCAAATTTTTACTAGTTGACTTTTTCTGTTGTTTTCATATTGAAGAAAACACCAATAAATAAACAACAAATAACAATTAAGTCATTATCTCCGAACAATTTGGAGGTAAAAATTCCGTTTTCATAAGGGAGACTATGTTTTTTACGTTGGCTTGTCAGACTTCTCATAACCTTTCTCCTTTACCCTTGTTTGGGACATGCTGCATAGAAAACTACACAGGCACAGTTAGTTCTTAGAAAACATCAATGAATAGTTTATTTGTGTCTGATCTTTGCGTATGTGCAGCTCTAGCAGCGAAAAGAAGTAAAATGTATTTGTTAACTATTACTCCATCCGGTTCATAATATAAGTCGTTTTAGAGATTTGCACGGGAATTAAGAAAAAATTCAAATGTTTCTTTTTGGTGGATTGACTCATTTTTTTCATGCAAAGTTAAGTTACTTTCTCTATTTCTAAATACAAAAAAGTGGTTGTTGGGATTTCCGAAGCAGCCACATACTCACATGAGTCAATAGAAGTACTTCATGGCAAGTCAATAAAGTAGGTACAATTTATTATAGATAAAAACGTCTTATATTTTAAAAAACAAAAAACTTCACAAAACGTCCTATATTTTGGACTGGAGGGAGTACATGGTGGATGTGCTTAAATTTAAGACAATTTTTTTAATACCCAAAATGCAACCTTTCACTAAGTGAACTAGACATATAATATCTAAGAAGTGAATGACTAAATTATCACACTTTTTGACTTTTATTAAGAATTCAGTTATATTTGGTTTGAAAACTTCACATTCCCTTGTGAAACTGTAGTTGATGAAATAACCAATTTTTCAAATAATTAAGCACGAACATCAGTCAATTCATTGTGTTTTAAATGTATATATATTTTGTTTTATGATGTTTAAATATGGACATACATGGGAATATTTTTCATTTCCTTAGACCTTTCAGCTTCTGAAATATAATGAACTAGGTGGATTTTCCATCCGCTTTAACATGTTGGGCTCATCAAATGTGACATGTCAAGTGTTCACTACCTTCCTATCAAACATAGTTCCAAATGTGATACCCTTTAATGCCTTATGTATAGCCCGAAAATATGCCTTATAGGCTCTAGCCTCCAACTTGTCATTTACTGTATGGTGAACATTCATGGGGCTGCCTAATATACGAAAATATCCGATACGTATAGAGGTACTTCTCCTCTTGAATCTTCTCATCAACGATGAGCACGAAATTCGATCGATAATATACACCGTAATCGATAAAGCTTCAACCCAAAAGCCTCTAGATAAACCTGCTGTCAATCTCAAACATCAAACTTTCTTCAGTAAAGTCCTATTCATCTTTTCAATGATTCCAATTTAATTGTGGATCATTGAGGTGTAGTGAAATGTCCAAATTACATGTTGCTTATAGAAATTTATGCACTTCTTAGAAGCAAACTCACCATCATTGTCGGATCTTTTCAACTTCATTCCGACTTTATTATCTATTAGTGCTTTTGAAGTTTTGAACTTCTCAAATGATTCCGGTTATCGTTTATCACGAACATCCAAACCTTCTTAGAGTAGTCATTGGTTTACTTGCTCTTTCAATAGAACCTATAGCTACTGGTCTCAAACATCCATATCGACATACTTCAGTACTCATTTGGACTCATGTCTATCGACATCGAAAGAATCCTTTATATGTTTTCTCAACTCACTTCCGACAGAATTCTAAACGGTTGAAGCTTCCACCCTTGATCATCTTCCTATTACAAAGCAACTGTAAGATCTCCGAAACATGACCCAATCTAAGATGCTAAAGATTGGTAGCATCGAAAGTTCATGAATTATCAACTCTAATACACGACTCTCCAAGAACTATAAATCTTTTTAGCAGATAAATATTTAAGACCATTACTGTAACACCCGTACTTTCTGTTAACGTTATAGTAACGAATTAAACAATTATTAATTTCAACTGTGAGAATTAAGGGAAACGGGTTAAGCCATTGCGTTCGTCTCGGAATTCTGCTTGAGGTAGAGTCCGAGTTTGCGTAAATTGGACTTCGTATGAAGGAGTTATGGCCTTTAGAAGTTTCAGAAATTCAAATAAATTCAAATAGCTCAAAACCGGATTCAAAATTCAAAACAGAAGTCAAAAGCGGGCTGGGCGGGAAAATTCCCGCCCAGGACCCAGGTCGACCAAGGGGTCGACCCTAGTGTCGACCTCCCCCCCAGAGGTCGACCTCCCCCCCTAGAGGTCGACCTGGGGGTCGACCTCCCCCCCCCCCCTCCCCCCCCCCGCGACCAGATCTGAATTTTGAATGACTGATGACTTGCTTCTGAGTCACTAGGGTTTCTGGATGGTCCTGATCTGGTATGAATGGCTATGGTTAACTCTAGGTTCATCCGACGGCTATAATTAAATTGAAATTCTATATAAACAACTCAATACTCAACCTAAAATCACACAAAAATGATCCTGGAACTGCCATGCCATCAGTAGAGAACTTGGAGTAGCCGTCACCGTTTTTAATTCAGAGACGAGTTAAAAGCCTACATCAAAATCAAATTAAAACTAATCTAATTCAACGATCTTCATCAAAGGCGCGCATCTCCAATTTCAGAATTCAGATTTCAGAAATCAAGAATTCCTTTTAGTTTGTAAGTTGGTTATTACGTAGATTTAAACGTTCTTTTAGATGAAATCATGGCATGTTGTAACTCGGATATGGAATGATGCTTATGTATAAGATAATAGAGTTTGATTCTAATGTATCTTAAATTACCGTTGCGATCGACCATGTCTATATGTTTGTGGTGATGAACATACCATATTGTATGTATTGGGATCTATTACGATTAAGTAACGAACCCATTATGCCAACTGAATGGTGAAACATGTCATGTTATAATTTGGTGGTTACTTGCAAGTTTATGATCTAAATCACATGCTTACATGTTAGATCAACATTCATGAATATTTAGAACTATGTTAAGTTGAATCTATTTATGTTGCAAGATTGGATTTGTAGCTCTCTTATGTTTTAACACATAAGTTATCATGCTAAGTTGTGATTTAAATATGTTTATAGTAGTCGTCTTATGTTTTAACACATAAGTTATCATGCTAAGTTGTGATGTAAATATGATTATAGTAGCTCTCTTATGTTGTAACACACATAAGTTATCATGCTAAGTTGTGATTTAAATATGTTTATAGTAGCTTTCTTATGTTTTGACATACATAAGTTAATATGCTAAATTGTGGTTTAAAATTGTGTTTATATGTTAAACCTCCGTGTTAGACCCATATCAAGTTTACATGATAATTAGATCCAACTTAGTCACAAGTTCACCTTTACCTGTTTAGTTAATCAATGATACATTTATGCCAAGTTACACGTGATAAGTTAAATGTATGCTATTTTATGTTTATTTCATGTCCCTTGTTTATTACCCTTTTTGTTTATGGGTTTGGGCTAATTTATTAGCCCAATACTTTATGTGATTCATGCGTACGTTCCACGGGGATAGCGATGGGAAAACATGAAAATTTCATGGCATAGGTTTGTTCATAAAATGGTATATTTAATATACCATTTATTGTGAGCAATAATTGAAAAGATAATTATGGCATAAGTAAATTAAAAATAAAAATTCATTTACATAAAGAATTAGACACATATATAGAAAATATGTGAATTTAGAAAAGACGAATATGCCTAACCCGAGGTCAGACTGAGTTGTGGTGTAAACCTACCCGGAACCGACCGGCATATCCAGTGACCACAACAAGACCTGTCTAATGTGGGTGGTTAGTGCATAAAGCCCAAAAAGGACCCGAGGTTAGACTGAGTTGTGGTGTAAAACTTCCCGGGACCGACCGGCAAATCCAGTGACCACAACAAACCCTGTCTAATGTGAGTGGTTGGTGCTTTAATGAATAAATTAAAGCTAAGTCAGGATTGGTAGGGTTAAGTCAATTAGGGAAACACTTAACCGATTCAACATGTTAACTAAACTGATGGGTGGGGTTAGGTAAACTTGGACACTTAACCATATAAACATGTTGATTAGAAAACCCTAGTAATGGGGACCTATTTCAACAGTAACCCACATAGATGTATCATGGTACCCTGAACTAGGCAGGGTGGGGCACGATTACTAGGTTGATTATAAGCGGTCAAAAACGTCGGCGGTTGGTGCGTCAGTGTAGGTTCCAACGGAGTATAGGCGTGCACGTACTCTGGAGTGGAAAAAGCAGGCACTGGGCATTAGTATTATACACTGTGCATCTTGAATCGTGTCGGATTGCCACCAGAGGGACTGACACACCCCATGGTGGGACCAGCACAGGTAGCTACAGTCAAGTGGGGCCGAATGACACAGGATATGATTGCATTCGAGTAGGAGCCGATCATTAAGGGGATCGTTTGTTATGAACACGTGGGGCTGGTTGGACCAATGGTCAGTAGGTGCAGAGGCTATAGTAATGGGTGCGATCACATGTTCATCTTATCTTATATTAGGGTGTTGTCCTATATTCCGTTATTACTGTCATGATCCCTTTCCTTGTTTAAATACTAGTAATCACTGAACTTAACAGACTTATTATCTAACCCGTTTTCTTTCGTCTTCTTTTCTTTCGTTTACCCCCCCTAGGTCCACAGGGAGGGAATACTCTAGCTTAATCAGAATCTTTGCAAGCTTCAAGAAAGTAGATGTATGATTGGGACTCTCTTGCATTGGATATGGCTTTTGGATACTACACTTGGGGATTTATGCAGTTTTATTTATGATTTATGCTTCTTTATTAAATAATCAAGACAGAAATTATGGTGTAATGTTTTGGAAGTTATTTTGAGACAATTTGCTGTAATGCTTTTGTATTGAACCACGTATGCAATAAATGTTTTATTTTCGCTGCTTATATTTATCTGTCTTGTAAAATTTTCCGTGTCTTGTACCTATAACCCTCCACCAAAGTTAAGGCATTCCCTTTGTGAGTGACCTTAACGGAGGTGGGGTGTTTCACTTGGTATCAGAGCAAAGGTTTACCAGATCAGATAAGAATTTTTGAAAACTATTTTCAAAGGAAATATAAAGAAGCATTTTACGAGAAAAAGTGTTATTTTATTCTAAAGGCATAATTCCCCAAAGCCATATGCCCTATCATTCTATCCTTTGTTTTGAATCTTTTCTTTTTCGTTTCAGCATGTCTGGGAATCTTAACCTTCCAGAGGTTGTGCCGATACCTGGTTGGTTCAGGAGGTACTTAGAGGCTAGGACCAACAATGCGGGCCCAGCAGATATTCCTCCTCCTCCAGCTGCAGCGTTCCTCCTCCTCCTCCTCCACGTGCAAATGCTTTCTCAAAGATTTGTAGAGACTTTAGGGCCTTGGGTGGAAAGGATTTCAAGGGAACTGAATCATTCGTAGAAGCAAGGAATTGGCTCAAAGAAACTGAAGATCTATTCGATATGTTCGAGGTGGATGATAGACAAAAGATACAGTTGGCAGTGTGGTTGCTCAAAGACGAAGCTTCCTATTGGTGGGAAGTCACTAACGCTGAAAGACAAGTTGAAACATGGGTGGATTTCAGAATAAGATTTGAGATGAAATTCCTCTCACAAGCTGAACGAAGTTTACAGCTGGAAAGTTCTTGTCTATTAAGCAAGGAAGTATGACGGTCAAGGAGATTCAGTCAGCTGGCTCGATTTGGACTGGACTAAGTGAATACTCTTCATAAGAAGGCTCTCTGTTTTGTCAAGGGATTGAATGAGGAACTTCACAGCCTGGCTATGACCCATGTACCTATGGGGGCTACTTACGAGAGGTTAGTGGACATGGCACTCTTACATGAGGAAGACAAGGGCAAGAAAGAGGCAAAAGTGGAAGTGCCTTGAGATAAGAAGGTGGAAGGCTCGCAGAACAAGAAAGCTGATTCAAAGAAAGGCGGGAAGAACAACAAACCCTGTGACAAGAGAAAGTGTAATTTCTGTGGCATTCCTGGACATCTAGTCAAAGACTACAGGAAGAAGAAAAGGAAGATGGGTGGCTGTTTCCATTGTGGTAAGACGGGACACATGGCTAAGGACTGCCCAAGAAAGCAAGGGCAGAGAGCTGGACCTTCGTCTGGAGGACAAGTTCACGCTCTCACGACACCTCCGCAAGAACGAGGTAGAAATATTTCTATCGAAAGTTTAGTCTATCTTTTTGATCATCCCGTTCGTACATTATTTGATTCTGGTGCATCGCACTCATTTATATATGCTGATTTAGTTGAATCTCTGCACCTAGACACTAGTTTAGTAGAGGATCCCTTGGTTGTTTCAAATCTAATCGGGGGCTCAACTTATTTGTCAATGGTTTGTTTGGATTTGAAAATATTTATTCTAAGCGTTGGGTTTAGATGCAATGCCTATGTTTTGGGCTTCACGGGCTATGGGTTGATTCTAGGCATGGAATGGCTATCCAGTAATGGTGCCATCCTCGACTGTGAAAAGAGAGTAGTTAGACTCATGACTTGCATTGGTAACACTCTTGAAATTTCTTGTAATCCCTTGAACTCTGTTATGCTAAGTTATCTAGAATCTCTTGATGCGTCTATTGAGGACTTGCAGTCTATAAAGCTAGTCCGTGAATACTCGGATGTGTTTGAAGAGGTAAAGGGCTTACCCCCAAAGTGGGAGATAGACTTCCGCATATACCTCGCTGACAATGCAAAACATGTTGCCTTACCCGTTAGGCACATGGCTCCAAGGGAGCGGAAAGAGCTCAGCAAGCAAATTAAAGAGCTCCTAGAAAAGGGGTTTACAAGGCGGAGTGTTTCTGAATGGGGTGCTCTAGTAGTGTTCGCAACTAAAGCGGACGGTTCACTTCGCCTATGTGTTGATTATAGGGAGCTAAACAAGCTGACCAAGAAGAATAGGCACCCACTCCCGAGAATAGATGATTTGTTCGATCAGCTTGTAGGAGCATCGGTTTTCTCCCAATTAGATTTAGCTACCGGGTTTCATCAGCTAAGAGTGGCTGAAGACAACATTGATAAGACCGCGTTCAGAACTCCGGATGGTTTCTTCGAGTGGCTTGTCATGCCTTTCGGCTTGACAAATGCACCTTCTTACTTCGTTGATTTGATGAGCAGGGTGTTCAGGGAGTTCCTCAATAAGTTTGTGGTGGTCTTCGTGGACGATATTTTGATCTTCTCAAAAAGTGAGGAAGAGCATGCTCAGCACTTAAGGGAAGTCATGGATACTCTCTGTGCACATCAATTGAAAGCCAAATTCTCCAAATGCCATTTTTGGAGAGAAGAAGTTAGGTTCCTTGGACATGTGGTGTCCAAATAGGGGTTAGTTGTGGACCCCACAAAAGTGGTTAATGTGCAAGATTGGAAGGTTCCTCGAAACGCAACCGAAGCTTTCTCGGGCTAGCAGGCTTTTATAGAAAGTTCATCAAAGATTTTGCAAAAATCTCATCTCCACTTACAAGGATGACAAAGAAGAACCTAGCTTTCAATTGGGACTTGGATTGCGATATTGCTTTCTAACATTTTAAAAGGGCTCTGACAACAGCCCCAGTTCTGACATTGCCTGATGGAAGCAAGATGTTTACAGTATACACAGATGCATGCGAAACGGGACTAGGCGTTGTTCTGATGCAAGAAGGGAAGGTAGTGGCCTATGGTGGAAGGCAGTTGAAAGTACATGAGAAGAACTACCCAACCCACGACCTAGAGTTGGCAACCATCGTTTTTGCGCTTAAGTCTTGGCGCCATTATCTCCTAGGTGAGAAATTTGAATTTTATACTGACCATAAATCTTTGAAATACCTTTTCTCGCAGAAAGATCTCAACTTGAGGCAGTAAAGATGGATGGAGTTTCTTGCCTCATACGATTTTGAGATTTCCTATACTCCTGGCACGGGCAATGCCGTAGCAGACACCTTGAGTAGAAAGAAACTGACCTTAAGCCCTCTCTTTGTAGAAAGGAAAAACGTGGAGTACATAGCCAACTTTGACTTTAGGCCCTCCTCTGAATTTGTACTTGGCCTATTAGCAACATTGGAAGTGTGGCCTACGCTTTTGGACTCAATAGGGGCCGCGCAACGTGAAGACCCTCAGCTAGTTGATATAATAGATAAGCTAATTAGAGGTGAGCCTTCGAGTTACCTCAACAGATACTCCATCGATGATAAGGGATGGGTGAGACGGGATGCAAGACTATGCGTCCCACAAGCAAGGGATTTGGCGGAGAAGGTTCTCGAAGAGGCACACCATTCCAAGTTGACCATACACCCCGGTGGAGACAAAATGTACAAAGACATAAAAAGGGTTTTCTTTTGGAGTGGCATGAAAAGAGATGTAGCTAAATTCGTCTCCAAGTACATGATTTGCCAGCAAGTCAAGGCGGAACAGAAGAAGCCTGGAGGTTTGCTTCATCCTCTAGAGGTCTCACAGTGGAAATGGGATAGCATTTCAATGGAATTTGCTGATGGGTTGCCTAGGTCAAGGAGGGGCAACACCAGTATTTGGGTAATAGTGGACAGCTCACAAAAAGCGCCCACTTTATACCCGTCTAGTTGAATGAACCTTAATTTGGTTTAAGTTAAATCAAAGAATGTTCTTGATTGGAATGAGGCATAGGTTGTGTTTTTATAGCACATAATTTTAAGATGCACGATTTATTCGGAAAGACCAAGTTTAACCCATTCTGAATAATTCATATGACGATTAAAAGTTGAAGATGAAGACGGTGGCTGAAGACCGGGGGTTTTCACATCGTATGGATGATTTCTGATATCTTTATTGGACCGTGCACCCAAGATGAGGGAATAAGTGGTGATCAACCAGATGTATTTGGAGATCTATCGGATATGGTTTCGTTCAGACACAGAACGGACTTGTAAATGGATTTTGTGTTTGACATTGTATTCCTTTATATTGTATTCGTTGATCTCTGTTTAACGTATAGCTGTTTGGTGGCGGAGAATTTATTCTTCGCTTAACACCTGGTTATATATTGGTAAATGATCAAAGATATGGTATGGTCTGACAATGTGGCATGCTAAGATGCATATGATCAAGGCTTTTGTTGAAAAGCAGAGCCTTGAGGATGAAGATCAAAGCAGGGCGTCAATTTGCATAGCTTTGAGCATATCGTTACTTCGCGAGGCTCACACCCCGGTATGATGGTGAACAGTTTGTTTGATTAGTAGGTTGACCAATATACTTTATATATACATGGATTGGGTCAACTGAGCGTTGCTAGGTGTGGTCGTTGTATACTTATATGGTGACATAATATATTATGCCACTTACATAGTATATTATGCCACCTAAGATTGATATATTTATATTCGAAATCGATTTCTACACTGTGCACTTATAATATAAAAGATGAATTTCGCGTATTAAGCATTTTTTGACCATTATAAGGTAAAACTCTATCCTTCGGCTTGCGATGCATGGGACTTGAGTCTTATAATGGTTTCATTTTTCTAAAGAGCATTACGCTGTTTATTTTATGCACTGGTATTCTTGGGATTAAGCCCGTTTCGCGTTAGCGGCGAGGTCCCTTGATTTACCTAACTTTAAAATAAAGTTAATAACTGTTTTTTGTTCTCACACCAGTCCCATGACTGACTTGAAGTTTATTGTTTTAACCTAAACTCTGGGTGCCCATACTTTCCACACGGGCAGCTAGTAGTTTTGGTTTTGCAGATTTATTTTCACAGGATCCCGGTTTACAGCTGAAGCGATTTTCGGAAAGCTCTGTATCCATGTATTTCGCTTAGTTGTATTATGTATTATTTTTCCGCTGCTATTTAAATGTAATTTTAAATCTCTGATATTGTTTTTCTAATGTAAAATATTTATTCATACTCTGTTATATTCTTGTGCTCTGATGTAATTGTTGTAATAGCAATGAAATTGTTCTTCTGTTTGTGTTCTGATGAGTGTTGTTCTAAAAGCAATTCGTAGTTTCCTTGGTGGGGAAGTTTGGGTTGTTACACTGTATATTTCCAATTGACTGGTGTGAGAACCAAAACTTGATAGGATTATTTGTTGTGATTTGGCCTCAAAAATCTGATTTTTGACTATGTATTAAAATTATGTGTTTGAAACATTATTCAACTAATTGATTGCTGATTGTTGATTGTGTTGTGTGTGATTATTCATTTAAACCATTATGTGAATGAACGGTGAATGTAACCAAATTGTGTAGAATGTTGAACTGAATTGAAAGTTGGTTGCAAATGCATGCAAATGCATGCAAATGCATGCATATACATGTATATACATTGAATAGGTCATAGAAAGGAGGCTTGAGAAGAGGAATAAAATTGTATGCCCGACAAATAGGCACATGTTTACTTATTTATTGGGTTTGGATGATTTTATAAGCCGATTGGCTAGCAGCTTGGCTTTTTCTTTTCTTTTTTTGAGATGAGAGGGCCTGTGTGGCGGTTTGGGGATTTTCCCGGTAGCCCCGTACAAAGGAGGTTATGGCGAAATTTATCGAAAATTTAGGGTGTTAGCCAAATTTTTGAAAAATTTGAAAAGTTCTTTGAAACTGAAATTTGAAGAACTTAAGCCATAATGAAAATAATGAAAGTTGAGTTGATTAGTAAAACAACTTTCTACTTCATTCCTTTTCGAGGACAAAAAGATTTTAAGTGGGGGAGATTGTAACAACCCAGAAAATCAGAACCAATTTAAAATTTTTATTTTGGTTATTTTAATGGATTTTGAATATTTAAAATGATTTATTTTAAATAATAACGACGGAAAATTTATTTTCAACGAAGTTAGAATGAATAAATTTATTTTAATTATATAACAAGCATAAAATGGCGCGGCAGTTTGAAAATTCGATTTCTAATTTCAAATGAATACACAAAATTCAATATAAGTCGGAATTGAACGAAACCAGAAATATTTGAATCTGTTGAAGAATATCTTTCTAACGAAGTTAAGGAACTGAGATTTCACTTTATAAGTTGAGAGTTACATCCAGTTTAAAATTCAGAAAAGTCGTTGTGGAATTTATATATATTTTAATATAAGGCCCTTAAAAATAGCCATTTTACAAACAACCTCCGTTTTCGACGAAACCACTTTTGTTGGATCTGGAATGTCAAATTATTGCTAGATTCCAATTTTCAGAATTTTTAGAATTAATATGTGAGCGTGGCAAAGGGAAACGCGTTTGACCAGTTTAAGTTGAATTTTATCGACTGGAAATTGGCCATTTTTCAAACGGTCTTCAAATTTGACGAAATTAGTTTTGTTAGGACCGTATCATCAATACGAAGCTAGAAATAATTTTTCTAGAATTTTTAGAGTCAGTATGTGGCCCCGACAAATTAAAATGTACGTTTAAATCTAAAATTAAATGTTTTATATTTTAATTTGAAGAATTACTGACTGTAACTGTCGAATGAGCTTACGAAACATATCCCATTGTGTTCGGAATGTGGGTAATTAGCGAGAGGCGACAATCGTTGGGTCTCGTTTGGGGTTCGAATAAAAAGTCAACTTTTTATTGGAAATTAAATTTAATTAATTAATTATATAAACTCCACCCCTTCCTTTTTCTCCCTCCACGTCAGAACTAATCGAATAGAAAAAAACCCTTAAAAAGAAAAAACCGTGATGCCTCATCCTATGGTGCCACCGTAGGCCGTTCCTCCACCGCCGCACCTTCCCCCGACCGGCGCCCTCTCCTCCGATCACCCCCTCCTTCTTCGCCCCACTCCTCCTTCCATACGCCCAAACACTCAGGCTAACCACAAACCGAGCTCTCCGCCACCCCATTCTCCCTGCCGCCACCTGAACGAGCCGCCACCCCTCTCTCCAATTCCGGCGCCAATGTCAGACCCCTCCCCTCTCGCTGAAAACACAGTAAGTTTTTATTTTATTTAATTTGTTTATTTATTTTCTATATACAAAGTATAAATCTGATTTTATATAAATAACAAAGTATAGATCTGATTTATATATGAATAAAAACTGAAAAGATTATATTTTTTATCATTGAAAAGATTATATTTTTATCATGAAGAAAGATGAGATTTTTTTTGTTTGTGTAAAGATATGATTTTTATATGCATGGCAACCATATAAAAAAGTGATTTTTATTCATATGAAGTAGAGATAAAAATGTGATTTTTATCATATATGTAACAAAGTAAGAATACGATTTTTATTTGTTTGAATGACATAAAAAGATTTGATTTTGTTCTTTAAAAAGATTTGATTTTTAATAGAAGAAAAATTAGATTTTTCATTGTAGAAAAATAAGATTTTCATTTTGAAAGTAACGGTATAAAAATTGAGTTTTTATATGAAGTAGCGATAAAAATTCGATTTATATATATATGAAGTAGAAATAAAAATATGATTTTTATTTATTGCAATGAAGCGATAAAAATATGATTTTTACTATGAACATTGTGAAAAGGATTGCGAACTGGTGGCAAACGAATCCAAATTTGAACCGTTCAGAAATAAAGAACGGCGGAGTGGAAACCAAAGGTGAGAACTTCTCACTCTAATTTTCTTATACAGTTATTTATTTTATAACTGCATATATGAACTATTCCCCGTCGTCCACAGACCATGGACGACTTGTATGTTTGGTTGTTTGGTTGATTGGATTATTTGGTTGAATTTGGTTTGTGAAATGAAACGAATTGATATAATTTGGTTTATGTATGACGTGCGCCTTTATGAGGCGAGGGGTAAGACTAGACCTTATCCCGGTTCTAGTATCGCGCCGTTATGCCGCCGAAATTTTCTAAAATATGTTAGAAAAATAAAAATATCATTTTTATTAGATAAATGAATAAAATAAATATTCATTTACAAATCAGGCGATTTGTATATGTACACCCATTTGACTGATATGGATTGGGACGATAAATTTTACACATCACCCAACTGCACAAATAATATTCAGTAGTTGTTGTTTGAAACCCCACACGGGTGTTGGGATGATATTTGACGTACACTAATCCCAATTGTTTAGTTGTATGTCGATCAATTGATTGACAGGCTGTTGTAAGCGTTAATTATTTATAATTAATGTTTATGTAGTTGTGGGATGCACTTTGGATGATGGATGATTGTTTATCATTGTTATTATATACATGTGTTGTATGAAATCCATATAATTACATTATATGGTAATTGGCTGTGTCTGATTTCTATTCAGAACTGAAGAATATTTTAGAATAACGAATATTTTAAAATAATATTCTATAAAGGATTAAAATCTGATTTTGATGTCCGATTTTGGATGGACACGAATTATTGAAATATATAAAGCCGTGTTGATTAGATATGCGCCATTTTGACGCGAACGATATTTATATCGATTATATTCGTTCTTATAATGAATATAGAAAAGGAAGTGATTTCAAAACCTAATATTTTGAAAATGTTATTATTTATATATTAATGATATAGAATATTCAGTTTTGATTTAAAATTGAAAATGAAGTTGGAATCAATTTTAAAACGAAGTTAAAAACGATTTATAAAATATGTTTTGAATTGAAATCGATGAAATATATATAATATATATATATATATATATTATATATTTAATGGCCTGAATAGAACGCGCCGCGCAGCGACCGTTCGCGAATTTCGACCATTGACTTTGAATTGACATTACGGGAGATCAGACTGTCGGATTCTCCTAAAACCGGAACCGTTGGGTTCATATCGAAAAGAGCTTTCTAACAAATATAAAAGATTTGAAATCTAACGGTTGGATTTGGAATTATGTCCAAATCAAATTTGGAAAAGGTCGATGTATGTGCAGTTCGATGTCCGTTTATGGAAATCGACTGTACGGGCCTTGATAAAATTATTGAAAATATGGATAATTTGTCTAAAATCATAATAAATGATTTGGAAAGAGTTGGAATGTAAATTTCCATGTTTATAGAGATAAAAATATATTTTTATCAAGATGAACTAGTTTATAACTAGAATAATAATCCAATGTTTTTAAATAAATAAAATGGATTGAGAAATGGTTTTAATTTAACGCTTATACCGTTGTGAAATATACTATTGTATATTTTCTGTGTTGTGATTATGTGCTATATTCTATTTAAACCCGCTAAGCTAATAACTACCGTCGTTTTGAGCGTTCTGTGTCGGTTTAATTACCGACCTGGAGTGGTCAAAAAGCGAGTTGTTACATTTAATAAAACCAGAATTTCCAATATATGAATTGGAATGGATTTGAATCGAAGTTATCTTCTGAATATTTCGATATTGGATTCCGTGATTATACGGATATTGTGGAGGAATTTGAAAGATATATATATATATATATATATCGTTATCCGTCAGAATTTGATATTGGATATAAGCCAATATATTTTCTATTCAGAGCCTTATATTAATATCAAATTGGATTCTGGGTTTATCGTGAATGGTGTCTTCATTAACACCGTTCTTGAATACAGTTGAGAAAAGAATAAATCTTTCATTAAGATTTAATGGAAATTTTCCAAAGTAAAGTTTTCCAATTTAATATATTGGAATTGAATGGAATTCGATCTGATAATAATCGAAGTGAGCTTCTGTGGAGGAAGACTGTTAATATATATGGAATTTAAAAGACTTTGTCGTTATTCCATTTATATTATTAGTCAGATACAGAAATTGATATCGATTATATATTGATCTGTTTTCCGTGAAGATTCCATAATTAATGGAATAAGATTTTGGGTTTGTCGTGAATGGTATCTTTAATAATACTGTTCTTAAACCCAATGGAGTTAAGAAAATTAGAAACTAACTGGAGATTAGCTAAGTTGAATGGTTTCCTGGGTATTGATCTGATGTTGGTTTCGGCCTTCGGGGTTAATACTTAGGGAATTGTTCTCTTACTAATTTACGGTTAGAGACTGATGGAATGTGATAACTAAAATTATTAATTCAAGAAAATGATCGAGAATGGAGTACCACCAGTTTAACTCCAGGCGATAGTTAAATCTTTAATTAGATTTGAACATGAAATGGTAATTAATTTTATCGATAACACCGTGGTGTTAGATATGGAGTATTACCAATTTTGCTCTATGGGATGAATAGGTTGGGATTGGGAAACATACCAAATGATTACTCTGGTAAGGTTCGCTAATCCCGACTAGTTTGGAAAACCTTAACATGGTTTAAAATAGTGAAAAGAATATTTGAATAAAAGGATATTCTGAATTGGAATGAGGCATATGTTGTGTTTGTGTAGCACTTGTTTATTATATATGTGGGTTATTCGGAAAGGCCCGGTTTATACCCATTCTGAATAATTGATACGACGATATGTCGAAGATGAAGACGGTGGTTGAAGACCGGAAGTCTTCAGGTCATTTGGATGATTACTGATATCTTGAATGGGCCGTACATCCAAGACGATGGAAAAAGTGCTGATCGTCCAAACGTGCTTGGAGATCGATCGGATATGCGAGGTACAAGGTGCCTCCGGTTTCGTTCAATCCCAGAATGAACTTGTAAATGGACTTTATGTCTGACATTGGATTTCATTCTGTGTTATTGATGGACATCGGTTACATAGCGTGAATTGCCTGTGTGGTATGCTGAGATGCAAATGATCAAGGCTTTTGTTGAAAAGCAGAGTCTTGTGGTTGATGATCAAAGCACGGCCTTTGTGGCATCGCTTTGTGTAGCGTTAATTCGCGAGCCTCACACACCGGTGTGAAACAAAAACGGGAGAGGACATCAGGAAGGACATGCGTTTCTTTCTAGCTTGGAGTGGTGTCAGTGGTTTACAATCCCTGACAAGTTTGACTCATGTGGTTGTCGGAATGCGAGGCACCTCGGTTATATCGGTCAATCCAGGACCGATGGTCTGGTCGGTATATGACTAATTTACGCCCCATAGGGCAGGGAAACGCATGTTCAGCGTTTAAGTTTAATCCACTCCGTGTGGACCGGCCCTAACGATCTAAGGCTTGCCTGCGCGCTTGCCTAAGACATGGTAGGCTAGATTGTCTCGAAGCGGTGAGGACTATCTTTTGCCTCGGTTCATAGATGGAAACCCAACTTCCGAATACGACATCGTGCGGTTTTGATTGTGGAGCCTAGTATGGTGACATGATATATGGTACCCATGTCGTCTATGATTGATACATTTATATTTGAAGTTGTTTCCTTCACTTATAGTAATAATAAAAGATGAAATTTCGTGTATCAAGCATTATTAGGCTATTATAGGGTAAAACCCTATCCTCCAGCTTGCGTTGCATTGTGTGATGGGACCTGGGTCTTATAATAGCTTCATTATTCTTTATTTAGCATTGTGCTGTTTGTTTTATGCACTGGTATTCTTGGGAGGAAACTCATTCCATGTTATACTGCGTGGTCCCTTGATTTACCTGACTTTAAAATAAAGGTTAATAACTGTTTTTGTTCTCACACCGGTCACATGACTGACCTAGAGTTTATTGTTTTAACCTAAACTCTGGGTGCCCTTATTTTCCACACTAGCAGCTAGTAGTTGGGTTTTGCAGATATTATATTCACAGGATCCTAGTTTATAGCTGAAGGGATATTCAGAAAGCTCTGTATCCATGTATTTCTTTCAGTTATGTTTTGTATTATTTTTCCGCTGCAGTAATGTATTTAAATCTCTGATCACTATCAAATGTGTAATATTTATTCATACTCTGTATATTCTTGTATTCTGATGGAATTGTTGTAATAAGCAATGAAATGTTCTTCTGTTTGTCTTCTGATTTGTCTTATCCTCAAAGCAATCCGGGCTTTCCCTTACGGGGAAGTTCGGGTCGTTATCTTTCATATGCGATAAAAAGAATAGAAATAAATGTTACATTTTTATTGTCATTTTAGGGACAATAAAAAGAATAGAATTAAAAGTTAAATTTTTATTGAAATTTCATATGCAATAAAAAGAGTAGAAATAAATGTTACAATTTTATTGTCATTTTAGAGCCAATAAAAAGAATAGAAATAAATGTTACATTTTTATTGTCATTTTAGAGACAATAAAAAGAATAGAATTTAAAGTTACATTTTTATTGTCATTCTAGATGCAATAAAAATAGTAGATTTAAAAATAACATTTTTATTGACATTTTAGTTGTAATAAAAAAAAGTAGAATTAAAAATCATGTTTTATTGTCATTTGGTTTCAATAAAAAGAGTGAAAATTAAAAAAATACATTTTCAATGTAATTTAGTTTCCATTGAAAAGAATTAGACATTAAAATATGATTTGTTTCAAATTGTCACTTTTATCATGTTAGTAGGATTTAGAAAATCATATATAAAATTTCTAATATGAATATGGACTGTACTTGGCTTGCATGTGATTGATTGAAAGTAGTTGAAATCGCCAAACGATTTATATTTATATATATAAATTAAAATTAAAATTAAACGAATCGCGCGCGGTAGTTCGCGTTTCGAAATCGTAACTTTAAACGATTATATTGAAAAAACCAGCCGTCGAATTTTCCCAAAACTGGAACCTTTAGGACCGCTTTAGGATGATCTTTCCAACGATATAAATTTTGTTAAAATCCAATGGTTAGATTTCGAGATATGTGTAAATCAAATTTTGGTAAAAACAGCGCCAAGGCCGCATAACAACCTGAAGCGTCGTTAAATTAATTTGAGCTATTTTTATATAAATAAAAATAATGATAAATCATTATAAATAAATATTAACGACATGAAATGGTTTAAATTATAATTATTCGACAATTATTTGAAAAGAGTGAGTTTAAACTCATTTCAAATAATTTTACGACGATTAAAGTCGAAGATGAAGATGGTGATTGATGACCGGCGATCTTCACATTGAATGGATGACTACTGATGCCCTGGACTGATTTGCTCCTTGAAAAGGGTTAAAGTGGTAGTTGTCCGGACGTACTTGTTGATTGTCCGGATATGCGAGGACCTCTCAGGAGTCTCCGGTTTCGTTCAGACCCAGAACGGACTTGTAAATAGATGTGTGTCTGACGTTGAATTTTGTTCCATGTAAATAAAAATTGTTTTTTATTAATATATATCTGTTGGTGGCAGAGAATTTATTCTCTTGCTTAACACCCTGGTATATGTTGATAGTGATTGATTGCATGGCGTGAATTGTCAATGTGACACGCCAAGATGCAAATGATCAAGGCTTTTTTTGAAAACCAGGGCCTTGTGGTTGATGATCAAAGCATAGCCTGTTTAGGTGTAACTTTGTGTATGGCATTACTTCGCGAGCCTCACACCCCGGTAGAGTCTAAAACGGGACAAAGGAACGCATGGAGTGCGCACGTTTCTTTCTAGCTAGAAGTGGTGTCAGCGACTTACCAGCCCTGACATTTTTACTTATGTGGATGATGGATTATGAGGTACCTCGGATTTATAGGTTGTTAGTGGCCATATTATAGGTCCAAAAGGACCGGGAAGCGTGTGTTCAGGAATTGCCAATCCACTAAAGTATTTGTGGACCGGCCTTGCAGGATCCAAAGGTTCGCCAACGTCCGAATATTTAGGCATTTGCTAGAGTGTCTCGAATCAGTAAGGAGACCGCCCCTAGCCTTGACTCATGATGGAAACCGGATTTCCAATATGACATTGCGGTTTTGATTGTAAACCTATATATGGCGACATAGTATATGTAAGTTATGCCGTCTAGGATTGATACATTTACTTTGAAGTATTTTAATACTGATTAGACACGAATAATAATATAAAATATTATTTTATACGTATCAAGCTTGTTTAATCATTATAAGGTAAAACTCTATCCTCCGGTTTGCATTGCATTGTGTAATGGGACTTGAGTCTTATAATGATTTCATTTTTCGAAAAATCATTGCGTTATTTTGTATGAAATCTATTTAATTATGCACTGGCAATCCAATGGAGTAAACCCGTTCCGCGTTAGCAGCATGGTCATGTGATTTGCCCTATTGTTGGATAAGAAAGATTTCTCATACCAGTCCCATGACTGACTCGTAGTTTGTTTCACTACCAAACTCGGGTGCCCATATTTCCGACACGGGCAGTCGAGTAGCTTGTTTTGCATATATTTATCTCTTAAGCAGGATTCTGGATTGATGCTGAAAGCTATTTCCACATCATTTATAGTCTTCCACTGTAATGTGGAAGAATATATTGTAAATTTAGTCTTCTGCTGTATTTATTCCGTACTCTGATGTAACATTATTATAGTGTTTATAAAAGTCTGCTGTTATTTGTTCTAATGTGTTGTATGCCCAAAGTTAGTGCGTTCGAGAATTTCCAACTTTCGGATCTGACCTGTGTGGTTTATGATCGATTCAAAGGGTAGGGATTTTTGGGTCATTACATCTGGTATCAGAGCTCTACTTAGCTCAAATCTTTGGGGTACAACTCATTAGAATTGAACAAAAGACTCATCATAGGTTGGATTAGTAATATCCAGTAGGAATACTCGTTAGAGATAGGATCAGCTGTATCCTAGAATGGGAAAACTAATTAGAGATGGGGTTAGTAATGTCCTAGAATGTGTTTAGAGTGATAAGTTTATAATTAGCGTATTTGTGATTATATATATTCCGATTTTAGAAAATATGATTTTTGAATATATAAAAGTTATATATATTTGATAAGTTAATCACCTAATAAAATTATTAAAACTAATAACAACTATAAAAAAAATAAAAATGAAAATAGAATTGTTAGTTAAACAACTTTTAGCTTCGTTCCTTTTTGAGGACGAAAAAAATTTAAGTGGGGGAGATTGCAACAACCCGGAATTTTGGAATCAATTTAAAAAATTTATTTTAGAAATTTTAATGAATTTATAATATTTAAAATAATTTATTTTAAATTATAACGACTAAAAATTTATTTTAATCAAAGTTAAAACGGATAAATTTAATTTAATTATAAAAGGAGTTAGAAATAGCGCGGCAGTTTGAAAATTTGGTTTCAAACTTTAACTGAATATACAGAATTCATTTTAAGTCAGAATTAGACGAAACCAGAAATATTTAAATCTGTTTAATAATATCCTTCCAACGAATCTGAAAAATTGAAATTTCATAGCGGGAATTAAAAGTTATATCCAGTTTAAAATTTAGAAAAGTCACTATAGAATTTTTATATATATTTTAATATAACATATAGCCCTTAGAAATAGTCATTTTACAAATGACCTCCGTTCTCGACGAAACCACTTTTGTTGGAACCGGAATGTCAAATTATTGCTAGGTTTCAATTTTCATAATTTTTCGAATTAAGATGTGAGTGTGGCAAAAGAAAACGTGTTTTGTCCATTTCAGTCAAATTTAATCGACTTGAAAAAGCCATTTTTTAAACGGCCTCGAAATTCGATGAAATTAATTTTGTTAGGACCGTATCGTCAAAACAAAGCTAAATATATTTTTTCTATAATTTTTAGAGTCTGTATGTGGCCCCGGTAAATTTAAATGTAAGATCGAAATAAATAAATAAATGATTCAAATATTAAATTAAAGAAAACAGGTTAAAGAAGTTCGTTTGGGCTGACGAGACCTAGCTCATTGCGTCTGGAACGGGGGCAATAGGGTAGGGTCAACTTTTGCTGGGCTGAGATTGGAACTATTAAGGATAAACGGGCTAAAATCACTAATTAAGATAATTAATATTATAATATTATAAATATCTCTAAACCAAAACCCTAATATCTGAATCCATCATATACAGCCGCCGCCCCATTTCTGAATGGCCAATATTGTTCAATTCATTCTTCCCCAATAACTTCCAATTCACTCAACAGAATTCAACAATCCTTTGGAAGATTTCATAGAGTTCTTCTCCCTCTTCAAACCCATACCTGAATTGCAATTTTTAGTGGAGTATTGGGCGAGTTCCAGACCCCCAAATCACCTTGTTGCGACCGCCGCCCAAGCCCCCTGCCATGATCGCACTGACCGCCGTGCGGTCCACTAGGCGCGCCATCCCTTCCTCTCCGGCGTGCCACCTTCTGATCTGCCCCAAGCCCCACGATTTTGAAGAAAAAGTCAACCCTAGAATTGAACACGACTGAAACAACGTCGGCCTTGATTATAAGAGGAAGAAGAAAGGTTAAATTATTTAAATTAATTTATTTTAAATATTATCGATCTTAATTAAATCATAACTAATTCATACGACCTTGAAATTGAACGATTTCAGATCCTATACGATCGTGAAACCGAGATCTACGCTACTGTCCAGACTAGATCCAATTATGAGCAGTTCGAATTTTGGCCAAATTTGCAGATTTGAACAATTCATATTTAAATGACTGTGAGATTTCTGATTTAAATAATTAATTTCAATTTAATTATTTTCCTTGCTATTTGAATCGTTGTATGTATGTTAATGGTTTAGATCTGCGATGTTTGTGATTTAGAATTTATTGATTGATCCTTGTGGTACATTATGATGTTCATAATTTGCTAGATCTACGATGAAATTTCATTTTTATTGAATCTCTAGTTGCGATTAAATACAGATCTAAAATAAAATCATATTTTATTTTAGATCCATCCATTAATATTGATGTGATTTATATATAAAAATATAGTTTTTATTGAATACATAAACTAGGGATTGAGAGTTAGAATAAAGATTTCATCTTTATTATGACACGTGAAGATTGGAATTAACTTAATAATAAAACTCTCATTTTTATTGTTACATGAAATACAGTTCTTGTAAATGAATTGGAGTTGAAATAAAAGACTGTAATTTTATTTTCAATTAATTAATAGATAAAAAGAACACATTTTATTGTCATTTTCTTTTTAGATTAAAAGAACACATTTTGTTGTCTTTTTCTTTTTAGATAAAAAGAACATATTTTGTTGTCATTTTCTTTTTAGATAAAAAGAACACATTTTGTTGCCATTTTATTTTTAGATAAAAAGGACATATTCTGTTGTCATTTTCTTTTTAGATAAAAAGAACATATTTTTAGCGTCAAAGCTATCCAAATAAAAAGAACAAATTTTTAGCATCAAAGTTGTTCAAATAAAAATATTAGAATTAAAAGTGACATTTTTATTGTCATTTTAGAGACAATAAAAAGAATAGAAATAAATGTTACATTTTTATTGTCATTTTAGAGACAATAAAAAGAGTAGAATTTAAGGTTACATTTTTATTGCCATTTTATATGCAATAAAAAGAATAGAATTTAAAAGTTACATTTTTATTGACATTTCATATGCAATAAAAAGAATAGAAATAAATGTTACATTTTTATTGACATCTTATATGCAATAAAAAGAATAGGATTTAAAAGTTACATTTTTATTGACATTTCATATGCAATAAAAAGAATAGGAATAAATGTTACATTTTAATTGTCATTTTAGAGACAATAAGAAGAATAGAATTAAAAGTTACATTTTTATTGACATTTCATATGCAATAAAAAGGATAGAAATAAATGTTACATTTTTATTGTCATTTTAGAGACAATAAAAAGAATAGAATTAAAAGTTACATTTTTATTGACATTTCATATGCAATAAAAAGAATAGAAATAAATGTTACATTTTTATTGTCATTTTAGAGACAATAAAAAAATATAATTTAAAAGTTATATTTTTATTGACATTGCATATGCAATAAAAAGAATAGAAATAAATGTTACATGTTTATTTTCATTTTAGAGATAATAAAAAGAATAGAATTAAAAGTTACATTTTTATTGACATTTCATATGCAATAAGAAGGATAGAAATAAATGTTACATTTTTATTGTCATTTTAGAGAGAATAAAAAGAATAGAATTAAAAGTTACATTTTTATTGACATTTTAGAGACAATAAAAAGAATAGAATTTAAAGTTGCATTTTTATTGTCATTCTAGATGCAATAAAAATAGTAGATTTAAAAATAACATTTTTATTGACATTTTAGTTGTAATAAAAAGAGTATAATTAAAAATCATGTTTTATTGTCATTTGGTTTCAATAAAAAGAGTGAACATTAAAAAAATACATTTTCAATGTAATTTAGTTTCCATTGAAAAAAATTAGACATTAAAATATGATTTGTTTCAAATTGTCACTTTTATCATGTTAGTAGGATTTAGAAAATCATGTATAAAATTTCTAACATGAATATGGACTGTACTTGGCTTGCATGTGATTGATTGAAAGTAGTTGAAACCGCCAAACGATATATATATATATACATATATATATATATAAAAATTAAAATTAAACGAATCACGCGCGGTAGTTCGCATTTCGAAATCGTAACTTTAAACGATTATATCGAAAGATCCTACCACCGAATTTTCCCAATACTAGAACCGTTAGGACCGCTTTGGGAAGATCTTTCCAACGATATAAATTTTGTTAAAATCCAACAATTATATTTCGAGATATGTGTAAATCAAATTTTGGTAAAAACCGCGCAAGGGCCGCGTAGCGACCTGAAGCGTCGTTAAATTAATTTGAGTTATTTTTATTTAAATAAAAATAGCGATAAATCGTTATAAATAAATATTAACGATATAAAATGTTTTAAATTATAATTATTCGAGAATTATTTAAAAAGACCAAATTTAAACTCATTTCAAATAATTTTATGACGATTAAAGTCGAAGATGAAGACGGTGATTGAAGACCGGCGATCTTCACTTCGAATGGATGACTACTGATGCCCTGGACTGATTTGCTCCCAGGAAAGGGTTAAAGTGGTAGGTGTTCGGGCGTACTTGTTGATTGTCTGGATATGCGAGGACCTCTCAAGTGTCTCCGGTTTCGTTCAGACCCAGAACGGACTTGTAAATGGATGTGTGTCTGACGTTGAATTTCATTCCATGTAAATTAAAATTGATTTTTTATTAATATATATTTGTTGGTGGCGGAGAATTTATTCTCTTGCTTAACACCCTGGTATATATTGATAGTGATTGATCGCATGGCATGAATTCTCAATGTGACACGCCAAGATGCAAATGATCAAGGCTTTTGTTGAAAAGCAGGGCCTTGTGGTTGATGATCAAAGCATAGCATGTTTTGGTGTAGCTTTGTGTATGGCGTTACTTCGCGAGCCTCACACCCCGGTAGAGTCTAAAACGGGACAAGGGAACGCAGGGAGTGCGCATGTTTCTTTCTAGCTAGAAGTGGTGTTAGCGACTTACCAGCCCTGACATTTTTACTTATGTGGATGATGGATTATGAGGTACCTCGGATTTATAGGTTGTTAGTGGCCATATTATAGGTCCAAAAGGACCGGGAAGCGTGTGTTCAGGAATTGTCAATCCACTAAAGCATTTGTGGACCAACCCTGTAGGATCCAAGGGTTCGCCAGCGTCCGAATCCTAATGCATTTGCTAGAGTGTCTTGAATCGGTAAGGAGACCGCCCCTAGCCTTGACTCATGATGGAAACCCAGTTTCCAATACGACATTACGGTTTTGATTGTAAACCTATATATGGCGACATAGTATATGGTAGTTATGCCGTCTAGGATTGATACATTTACTTTAAAGTATTTTAATACTGATTAGACACTAATAATAATAGTAAAATATTATTTTATACGTATCAAGCATGTTTGATCATTATAAGGTATAATTCTATCCTCCGGTTTGCGTTGCATTGTGTGATGGGACTTGGGTCTTATAATGATTTCATTTTTCTAAAAAGCATTGCGTTATTTTGTGTAAAATTTATTTAATCACGCACTGGAAAACCAATGGAGTAAACCCGTTCCGCGTTAGCGGCGTGGTCCTGTGATTTTCCCTATTGTTGGTTAAGAAAGATTTCTCATACCAGTCCCATGACTGACTCTTAGTTTGTTTCGCTGGCAAACTCGGGTGCCCATATTTTCCACACGGGCAGTCGAGTAGCTTGTTTTGCAGATATTTATCTCTTGAGCAGGATTCTGGATTGAAGCTTAAAGTTTTGGCCAGAGCATTTATAGTCTTCCGCTGCAATGTATTGAATTTATTGTAAATTTAATCTTCCCTTGTATTTATTCCGTACTCTGATATTTTGTACTCTGATGTAACATTATTATAATGTTTATAAAAGTCTGTTGTTATTTGTTCTAATGTGTTGTATGCCCAGAGTTAGTGCATTCGAGAATTTCCAACTTTCGGGTCAGACCTGTGTGGTTTATGGTCGATTCAAAGGATGGGATTTTCGGGTCATTACAACATGGTAATAAGTGGTGATCGTCCAGGCGTACTTGGAGATCGAAGGATATGCGAGGACCTCACTCCTGTATTGGACATATGGGAGGCGGAATAAGGTGCCTCCGGTTTCGTTCAGACCCAGAACGAACTTGTAAATGGACTGTGTGTCTTACATTGGATTTCATTCTGTATGATTGATAGACATCGGTTGCATAGCGTTAATTGCCTGTGTGGCATGCTGAGATGCAAATGATCAAGGCTTCTGTTGAAAAGCAAAGTCTTGTGGTTGATGATCAAAGCACGGCCTTTATGGCATAGCTTTGTGTATAGAGTTAATTCGCGAGCCTGACATCCCTGTGTGAACCAGAAACGAGAGAGGACCTCAGGGAGGACATGCGTTTCTTTCTAGGTAGGAGTGGTATCAGCGTTTTACTAGCCCTGACATTTTACTTATGTGGATGATGGATTGCGAGGCGCCTCGGTTATATCGGTCGATCCGGGGCCGATGGTTTAGTCGGGAAATGACTAGTTTACGCCCTATAGGGCGGGGAAACGCATTGTTCAGGCATTTTAATCCACTCCGTGTGGATCGGCCCTGGCGATCTAAAGGTCACTCGAGCTCTGACCTGAGACATGGGCTAGATTGTCTCGAAGCGGTGAGGACGATCCGTTGCCTCGGTTCACAGATGGGAATCCAACTTCCAATACGGCATTACGGATTTGATTATAAACCTATATATGGTGACATAGTGGTATGGGGCACTTATGTCTTCTATGATTGATACATTTATATTTGAAGTTGATTTCTTCACTTGTAGTAATAATAAAGGATTAAATTTCGCTTATCAAGCATTATTTGGCTATTACAAGGTAAAACCCTATCCTCCGGCTTGTGTTGCAATGTGTGATGGGACCTGGGTCTTATAATAGCTTCATTGTTCTTTATTTAGCATTGCGCTTTTTGTTTTATGCACTGGTATTCTTGGGGTTAAACCCGTTCCGTGTTATACGGCGTGGTTCCTTGATTTACCTAACTTTAAAATATAGATTAATAACTGTTTTAGTTTTCACACCAGTCACATGACTAACCTGGAGTTTATTATTTTAACCTAAACTCTGGGTGCCCCTATTTTCCACACGGGCAGCTAGTAGTTGGTTATGCAGATATTATATTCACATGATCTTGGTTTATAGCTGAAGTGATATTCAGAAAGCTCTGTATTCGTGTATTTCTTTTAGTTATGTTTTGTATTATTTTTCCGCTGCAGTAATGTATTTAAATCTCTGTTATTTATCAAATGTATAATATTTATTTAGACTCTGTTTATATTCTTGTACTCTGATGTAAATTGTTGTAATTAACAATGAAATGTTCTTCTGTTTGGGTTCTGATTCTTCTTGTCCTCATATCAATCCGTTCTTCCTCTTCTCTTTGGAGACTGGGGAAGTTCAGGTCGTTATAGTTTGGTATCAGAGCTTTGGTTTACAGAGCTTGAGAACAAGACATATTAGAACCAAACGAAAGAATTCATCAGAGATTGGATTAGAAATATCCAATAAGAACAACTCGTTAGAGATGGGATCAGTAGCATCCTAGAATGAGTTGAAAGAGTGTTTTTTTAAAATAATAAAATGAAAAAAAAATTTGTTTTGAAAATCTAAACCTTATCATACATATTTGAATATTTATTTTATATTGATTTGGACAAACGAGTATATGAAGATTTTTCATATACGCCTAGCTAGCGTGTATTCGAAGTCTCAAATATTCTGGATACATATAGAATCATACTCTAGTCGCCCGGAGATGATCCTGATGACCGCTATAGCATCATCAGTGCTTGTGTTCGAGTTTCGAAAGTAGGATATCTATATATTTCCAATTGACCGATGTGAGAACCAAAACTAGATAGGGTTATTGTTGTGAATTGGCATCAGAAACATGATTTTCTGTATGTATATCAAAATTACAAATTTGAAACGTTAATTCACTAATTGATTGATGGTTGTGTTGTATGATTATTTGTTATCTAATAAAACCATTACGTGAAAGAATGGTACATATAACCCAATTGTGTCGAATATTGAACTAAGTTGAAATTTGTTTGAAATTGCATGCATATACATGTATATACATTGAACAGGTCATAGCAAGGAGGCTAAGAAGAGGAATACAATTGTATGCCCGACAAATAGGTACATGTTTACTAATTTATTGGGTTTGGATGATTTTATGAGCCGATTGGCTAGCCGCTTGGCTTTTTCTTTTTGAGATGAGAGGGCCTGTGTGGCGGTTTGGGGATTTTCCCGGTAACCCCGTACAAAGGAGATTTTGGCGAAATGTTTCGAAAATTTAGGGTGTTAGCCAAATTTTTGAAAAATTTGAAAAGTTCTTAAAAACTGAAAAATTGAAGAACTTAAGCCGTAATGAAAATAAAGAAAGTTGAGTTGGTTAGTTAAACAACTTTCAACTCCATTCCTTTTCGAGGACGAAAAGATTTTAAGTGGGGAAGACTGTAACAACCCGGAAAATCAGAACCAATTTAAAATTTTTATTTTGGTAATTTTAACGGATTTTGAATATTTAAAATGAATTATTTTAAATAATAACGACGGAAAATTTATTTTCAACGAAGTGAAAATGTATAAATTTATTTTAATTATAAAACGAGTCTGAAACGGCGCGGTAGTTCGAAAATTCGATTTTCAATTTCAATTGATTATACAGAATTCAATATAAGTCAGAATTGGATGAAAAAAGAAATATTTAAATCTGATTAGCTATATCATTCTAACGGATGTAAGAAACTGAGATTTCGTTTTATAAATGGATCCAGTTGAAAATTCAGAAAAGCCGCTGTGGAATTTATATATATTTTAATATATATAAAGCCCTTAAAAATAGCCCTTTTGCAAACGACCTCCATTGTAACACCCCGTGATTTTAAATATTAAAATTAAGGAATACTTAATTTCAAATGTGAGAATTAAGGGAAACGGGTTACGCCATTGCGTTCGTCTTGGAATTCTGCTTGAGATAGAGTCCGAGTTTGTGTGAATCGGACTTCGTATGAAGAATTTATGGCCTTCCGAAGTTTCAGAATTTAAATAAATTAAAAACAGCTCAGGTTCAGAAAATTTGAAATTCAAATTTCAAACAGGGAACAGGCTGGGCGGGAAAATTCCCGCCCAAGGGCCAGGTCGACCAAGGCGTCGACCAGGGGGTCGACCTCCCTATACAGGTCGACCAGGGGGTCGACCTCCCCCCCCCCCCCTCCCGGGAAGATCTAAAAGATGACGTTGTTTTGACTCATTGCTGAGTCATTAGGGCTGAGGTGTTATTCTATCTTGAGTGGATGGTCTTGATTGCTTCTAGGTTAATCTGACGGCTCTTAATTAATTAAAATTCTGTATAAGCAACCTAACTCTCAACCTAAAATCACACTAATTCATACCAAGAGCCGCTATGCCGTCAATGGGGAACCTAGAGTAGCCGTCATTCTCTTTCAACCCAAAAGCAAGATACAAGCAAGAATCAAAATCAAATCTAAATCTAAATTAGAATAATAATTATTCTACATCAAAGGCGAGCAATTCAGTTTAAGAATACAGATCCTAGAAAAACAAGACTGTTCTTTTGTTTGTGAGTATAATTTCTTTCACAAAATAATTAATTAATTTAATTGTGATAAGTTATAATTGGGATTATGAGAATATGACTTTGAATCATGTGATGTTATCGTTGACAGTTTTGTTATTGTGGATCTACTAAATTGTACATGTTTGATTTGATTCATCTTATGCAAGTTTGGGATGTTAAATCATATGTATATGAATCTTATGCAAGTTTGGGATGTTAAATCATATGCTAGTTTATGAATCTTATGCAAGTCTGTAGGTGGATTATACACAAGTTCATATGTGAATCATGTATATACATATGCTAGTTTATATGCAAAATATATGACATTAATTTACATGTTTAGATCCATATGCAAGTTCACATCTTTATGTTTAGATTTATATTTAGATCCATGGTAGTACATAGTTATGCAAATTTAAGTTCTATATGCCCATTGCCTATGCTAGTTTTTTATGTGAATCATATGATAGTTTGAATGAAATTCATATGCAAGTTATAGGAAAACCATATCCATATATGCAAGTTCACATCTTTATGTTTAGATCTATATTTAGATCCATGATAGTTTATACAAATTTATGTATATCCATTTCCTATGCAAGTTATTGGCTATGCAAACTTATGTTATGATTCTTAGATTTATTTTATGTGTTATGCAAGTTGTGATGTTGCTTTTCTTTTTATAAGTTAGACTATTTGCGAGTCTAACATATGTCATATTAAAACGTACGAGTAGCATGGGGACAATGGGATAATATTAAATATTAATATTGTGAATTGGCATAAAATGGCTTAAAAAGGCTTATAGTTAATTTGAGACATTAATTGGTATAATTTGTATACCTGAAATTTATGGACATAATTTAGGTGACAATTATGGACATAAATTAATTTGGAATTTATTGACAAATTTGAATAGGGATATTAATACAATTTGGGGTTAAATAATTATGTGTGATAATTAACCGCCTAAGACACGAGGTTAGACTCGTTTGTGGTATAAGACTGCCCGGACCCGCCCGACAAATCCAGCAACCACAAACGGTAGTCTAATGTGAGAGGTCAAAGGCAAAAATTAAATGCATAACAACTGTAAAGACACGAGGTTAGGCTCGTTTGCGGTATAAGACTGCCCGGACCCGCCCAACAAATCCAGCAACCGCAAACGGTAGTCTAATGTGGGAAGTCTTTACAAGGTTACGGTTCTAATGAATTAAGTAACACTTAACCAGATAAACATGTGGTGGGACATGGGGGTTAAGTGGGTAGCCTGGGTAGCATGTGAAATACGATTAGAAACACTTAACCAAGTTAAAGACATGTAAGAAGACATGAATAAGAAGGGTTAAGTGGGAAATTCTGGTGGGGACCAAGCATAGGTGGAAAGCTTGTGTCAAGTATGGGGACCCTTTTCAAACTAGTAACCCATTAAGTATCTTTGTGAGCTCGAGTTAGATCGAGGACGAGACACGCTTACTGGGTTTGATTGTAAGAGGTCAAAACGGGTTAGCGGTAGCATTGCAAGTCCAATGGGGTCATGTGCGTGCGTGGGCTCGGGCTGGTAGGTAAGACGTTGTTGCATCGTGTAGATATAAGCCGTGCATCTTTAGTGGTATCGGGTTGCCACTTCGGGGAGTGATACACCCCACTGTGGGACCAACACGGGTATCTACGAGTTAGGGAGCCGATCGCATGGGGGTAGTGGGTACAACTAGTGGAGATAGGGGCAGACGGCACCTACGAAGGCAACTAGGGGTACACGAAACTACCATTGTCATTATTATGTTCTGTAGGCGGGATCAACTTTTAGGGTGACTAGTATTGGTACAGTATAGTAATTATCCTATAGTGATTAAAAACGAGATTAACGCTAGAATATTCCTCTTGTTTGCTTTGTCATGCCCACTTGTTTCACGGCCATACCTTGTTTTACCAGTTTATGCCTTATCCTAATTACTTTAATAATTATATTGTTAAAGTTATCATACTCACTATACTTTATGTCTGTCCCCCTTGTTTTCGCCTCTTTTCTTCCTTCCCCCCCAAGGTTCTCAGGGTGGGACTAGTGCTAGTGGAGCTTGATCTTGGATCTCTTTCTCTCCCTTTTGAAAGTGCTTGGATTGCTGAAAGTAAAGTTCAGCTCATCTCTTTAATGGCTACTTGTGTTGGGGTTATGCTTTTTTTACTTTATGTACTTAGAAAACAATTTGTCAAGATGGATATTAAGTGTACTTGGTTTTACTGTTGGTTTATGAAGTTGTTGTAATCAAACTATTTCTCCGCTGCAATAAAAGTTGTTTTAAAATTTTCAAGTACCAATATATGTATCTGTCTTGTTATATTCTGTTCTATACACTAATAATGCTCCATGAAAGTTAATGCATTCCCTTTGAGAGTGACATTAATGGACATGGGGTGTTACATCCGTTTTCGACGAAACCACTTTTGTTGGAGCTGGAATGTCAAGTTATTGCTAGATTCCAATTTTTATAATTTTTGAAATCAATATGTGAGTGTGGCGCATTTAAACGTGTTTGACCAATTTTAGTTGATTTTAATCGACTGGAAAATGACCATTTTTCAAACGGTCACCAAATTCGACGAAATTAGTTTTGTTAGGACCGTATCTTCAATGCGAAGCTAGAAACAATTTTTCTAGAATTTTTAAAGTCAGTATGTGACCCCAGTAAATTGAAATGTACATTTAAATTAAATATATATTGATTTAAAGGAAAACTGATCGTAACAGTCGAATGGGCTTACGAAACATATCTCATTGTGTTCGGAATATGGGGTATTTGGCTAAGGGCAACAGTCGTTGGGTTCGATTCAGAGTTTGTATGGAAAGATAACTTTTTGGATAACAATTTAATAATTAAATATATTATATATAACTTTCCTTCTCGCCTTTTCCTCTATAATCGGTTAACACTGAAATTAAATAATAAAAAAAAAACCACGCGAACTGTTCCCCCTTCCCCTCCTCCCTGACCCGCGACAGCCACCGCCATGGCCTGCGCCACCCTTCCCTTCCACCACCGGTCTCCTCACCTCCGATTTCCCCCACCAATGACCTCCTCCTCCCTCCTCTAGCGATCGAAGCCCTAACCCCCATAACCCTAAGCCGCCGCCAGCCCTTCCATGGCTCACTGCCGACACTAGACCCGAACCCCACCCCTTCCCTTCACCGTCGCGACACCAACACTATAACGACCTGAACTTCCCCGATCTCTGAAGAGAAGAGAAAGAACGGATTGCCTGAGGACACGTCAAATCAGAACCCAAACAGAAGAACATTTCATTGCTTATTACAACAATTTACATCAGACTACAAGAATACACAGAGTATATATAAATAATATACATTTGATAAATATCAGAGATTTAAATTACATTACTGCAGCGGAAAAATAATACAAAACATAACTGAAAGAAACACACGGATACAGAGCTTTCCGAATACCAATTCAGCTATAAACCAAGATCCCGTGAATATAAATCCGCAAAACCAAGACTACTAGCTGCTCGTGCGAAAAATAAGGGCACCCAGAGTTTAGGTTAAAAAAAATAAACTTCAGGTCAGTCATGTGACTGGTATGAGAACTAAAACAGTTATTAGCTATATTTTGAAGTTAGGTAAATCAAGGGACCACGCTGCCTTCCAAGAATACCAGTGCATAAATATACAGCGCAATGCTAAATAAAGAACAATGAAGCTATTATAAGACTCAGGTCCCATCACACAATGCAACGCAAGCCGGATGATAGGGTTTTCCCTTATCATAGCCAAAGGATGCTTGATACGCGAAATTTAATCTTTTATTATTACTATAAGCGAAGAAAACAACTTCAAATATAAATGTATCATTCATAGACGGCATGGGTACCATATATCATGTCGCCATACTAGGCACTACAAATAAAACCGCAAAATGTCGTATTGGAAGTTGGATTTCCATCTTTGAACCGAGGCAAAAGATAGTCCTCACCGCTTCGAGACTATCTAGCCCGAGTCTCAGGAACATAACACATTGTCCCTTGGATCCCCAAGGCCGGTCCACATGGAGTGTATTAAACTCAAACCCTGAACATGCGTTTTCCCATCCTATGGGGCGTAAAACTGGTCATATACCGACCAGACCGTCGGCCCCGGATCGACCGATATATCCGAGGCGCCTCGCTATCCAACAACCACATGAGTCAAACTTGTTAGGGCTTGTAAACCACTGACACCACTCCTAGCTAGGAGGAAACGCATGTACTCCCTGACGTCCTCTCCCATTTTTGGTTCACACCGGGGTGTGAGGCTCGTGAATTAACGGTAAACAAAGCGATGCCACAAAGGCCGTGCTTTGATCATCAACCACATGACTCTACTTTGCAATAGAAGCCTTGATCATTTGCATCTCAGCATGCCATGCAGGCAATTCACGTTATGCAACCGATGTCTATCAATCACACAGAATGAAATCCAATGTCAGACACACAGTCCATTTACAAGTTCGTTCTGTGTCTGAACGAAACCGGAGGCACCTTATTCCTCGCATATCCGTCGATCTCCAAGTACGTCTGGACGATCACCAACTTATTCCCTCCTCTTAGGTGTATGACCCAATCAAGATCATCAGGAATCGTCCAAACGATGTGAAGACCTCCGGTCTTCAACCACCATCTTCATCTTCGACATATCGTCGTTTCAGTTATTCGGAATGGGTATAACCCGGCCTTTCCGAATAACTCGCGTATTTAATAAACAAGTGTTACACAAACACAACATACGCCGCATTCCAATTCAGAATATTCTTTTATTCAAATATTCACATCATTAAGGAATAGGTTCCCATTAATTTTATCAAAGATAATTTCTTTTAAATTTATTATTTATCTTCCTTTGAATATCAATTCAAACCATATTGAAGTTTTCCAAACTAGTCGGGATTAGCGAACCTTACCAAAGTAATCATTTATTATATTTCCCAATCCCAACCTATTCATCCCATGAAGCAAAACTGGTAATACTCCATATCTAACACCACGGTGTTATCAGTAAATATTAATTACTATTTCTCGTTCAAATCTAATTAAATATTTAACTATCGCTTGGAGCAAAACTGGTGATACTCCATTCTCGATCATTTTCTTGAATTGATAATTTTAATTATCACATTCACTTTCCAATCTAATTAAAGATTCATTAAAACTCTAATTTGGTTTTAATCTCAAAAATCATTACTTAATGATTATTCCAAGTTAAGAAATTAATCTTATCTTTAACTAGGTTAAAGAACTCATGTCATTTAAAACACGGTTCACGATAAACCCAAAATCACATTCTATTCCATCAGTCTCTAACTGTAAATTAGTAAGAGTACAATTCCCTAAGTATTAATTCCGAAGGCTGAAACCAACATCAGATCAATACCCAAGAGACCATTCAACTTAACTAACCTCCAGTCAGTTTATAATTTTCTTAGTTCCATTGGGTTTAAGAACATTATTTTTAAAGATAAAATTCACGACAAAACCAAAATCTCATTCAATTGTTAATCGGGTTAAAGAACAAATGTTATTTAAAACACCGTTCACGAAAAACCCACAATCCCATTTGATATTAAATACAAGGCTCTGAATAGAAAATATATCGGCTTATATTCAATATCCAATTCTGAAACCAACAAATATCTTATTAGAATAACGATATATATATATATCTTCCAAATTCCTCCAAAATATCTACATAATCACGGAATCCAATATCGAAATATTCCGAAGATAATTTCGATCCAAACCCATTCCAATTCATATATTGGAAATTTCTGGTTATATTAAAACCAATCTCAATCCATTTATTTATTTAAAAATATTGGCTTATAATTCTAGTTAATAATTAGTTCATTTCGGAAAAATATATATTTTTATCTTCACAAACGTGGAATTTTTCATTCCAACTCTTTCCAAATCATTTATGATTATTTTACATGAATTATTAATATTTTTAATAATTTTATCGAGGCCCGTACAGCCGATTTCCATAAACAGTCATCGAACTGCATTTACAACGACCTTTTCCAAATTTGATTTGGACATAATTCTAAATCCAACCGTTAGATTTCAAATCTCTTATATTCGTTGAAAAGCTCTTTTCGATACGAACCCAACGGTTCTGGTTTTAGGAGAATCCGACGGTCGGATCTCCCATAATCGCAATTCGAAGTCAATGGTCGAAATTCGCGAACGGTCACTGTGCTGCGCGTTCTATTCAGGCCATTTAATATATATTATATATATTTCGTCGATTTCCATTCAAAACGTATTTTATAAATCGTTTTAACTTCGTTTTAAAAACGATTTCAACTTCATATTCAATTTCAAATCAAAATTGAATATTCCATATCATTAATACATAAATGATAAAATTTTCGAAACATTAGATTTTGAAGTCACTTCCTTTTCAATATTCATTATAAAAAAGAATATAATCAGTATAAATATCGTTCGCGTCAAAATGGCGCATATCTAATCAACACGGTTTTATATATTTCAATAATTCGTGTCCATCCAAAATCGGACATCAAAATCAGATTTTAACCCTTTATAGGATATTATTTTAAAATATTCATTATTTTAAAATATTCTTTATTTTAAAATATTCTTCAGTTATGAATTGGAATCAGACAAAGCCAATTACCGTGTAAAGTGATTTATATGGATTTCATACAACACATATATATCATATCAATGATAAACAATCAACCATCATCCAGAGTGCACCACACAACTGCATAAGCATTAATTATAAATAATTAACCCTTACATCAGCCTGTCAACCAATCGATCGGCATACAACTAAACAATTGGGACTTGTGTACCTCAAATGTCATCCCAACACCCGTGTGGATTTTCAAAAGTCATTTATATTTAATACTTGACATTTCGGTACTTGACATTTTCTAATATCGAATATCCGCATCCGCGGTTACAGATGGATATCGAATAATTATCATATCCGCTCACGATCGATAAATTAAGAAACATAAATGGTGAATTTTAATTTAATATGAACAATTTTCAATTCCGTTGTTTATTAAAATGTTAAACAAATTTGATGATAATAAACAGTTTTCTGTAGCTAATATGCATTAAATGCATATGATGTGAACTTCAAACTTAATAACAGTTATAAAATGTCTTTTAATGTACTAAAATGTGCATAATTCAAGCTATAATCTTGATAAAAACCGGATGGCTAATTTTTGAATGTGGATGTCTTTGTACCAGCATTCTTTTTCCAATATTGGATATTTATTCCTTTTTCAGATATAGATGCGGACGGATTTCTAATTTTTTGGGTATCCACTGACAGCCCTAGTGATACACATAGCAAATTGAATGTGACACATGGTGCTCTTGTGTTGATGAAAGGAGTAATGGTCTAAAATATTTATCTACTAAAAAGATTTATATTTCTTGGAGAGTCGTGTATTAGAGTTGATAATTCATGAACTTCTGATGCTACCAATCTTTAGCATCTCAGATTGGGTCATGTTTCGGAGATCTTAAAGTTGCTTTGTAATAGGAAGATGATCAAGGGTGGAAGCTTCAACCGTTTAGAATTCTGCCGGAAGTGAGTTGAGAAAACATATAAAGGCTTCTTTCGATGTCGATAGACATGAGTCCAAATGAGTACTGAAGTATGTCTATATGGATGTTTGAGACCAGTAGCTATAGCTTCTATTGAAAGAGCAAGTAAACCAATGACTACTCTAAGAAGGTTTGGATGTTCGTGATAAACGATAACCCGGAATCGTTTGAGAAGTTCAAAACTTCAAAAGCACTAATAGATAATAAAGTCGGAATGAAGTTGAAAATGCTTAGATCCGACAATGATGGTGAGTTTGCTTCTAAGAAGTGCATAAATTTCTATAAGCAGCATGTAATTTGGACATTTCACTACACCTCAATGATCCACAATTAAATTGGAATCGTTGAAAAGATGAATAGGACTTTACTGAAGAAAGTCTGATGTTTGAGATTGACAGCAGGTTTATTTAGAGGCTTTTGGGTTGAAGCTTTATCGACTGCGGTGTATATTATCGATCAAATTTCATGCTCACCGTTGATGAGAAGATTCAAGAGGAAAAGTACATCTATACATATCAGATATTTTCGTATATTAGGTAGCCAATGAATGTTCACCATACAGTAAATGACAAGTTGGAGGCTAGAGCCTATAAGGCATATTTTTGGGCTATACATAAGGCATTAAAGGGTATCACATTTGGAACTATGTTTGATAGGAAGGTAGTGCACACTTGACATGTCACATTTGATGAGCCCAACATGTTAAAGCGGATGGAAAATCCACCCAGTTCATTAGATTTCAGAAGCTGAAAGGTCTACGGAAATGAAAAATATTCCCACGTATGTCAATATTTAAACATCATAAAACAATATATATATATATACATTTAAAACACAATGAATTGACTGATGTTCATGCTTAATTATTTGAAAAATTGGTTATTTCATCAATTACAGTTTCACAAGGGAATGTGATGTTTTCAAACCAAATATAAATGAATTCTTAATAAAAGTCAAAAGGTGTGATAATTTAGTCATTCACTTCTTAGATATTATATGTCTAGTTCACTTAGCGAAAGGTTGCATTTTGGGTATTAAAAAAATTGTCTTAAATTTAAGAACGTCCACCATGTACTCCCTCCAGTCCAAAATATAGGACGTTTTTGAAGTTTTTTGTTTTTTAAAATATAAGACGTTTTTATCTATAATAAATTGTACCTACTTTATTGACTTGCCATGAAGTACTTCTACTGACTCATGTGAGTATGTGGCTACTTCGGAAATCCCAACAACCACTTTTTTGTATTTAGATATAGAGAAAGTAACTTAACTTTGCATGAAAAAAATGAGTCAATCCACCAAAAAGAAACATTTGAATTTTTTCTTAATTCCCGTGCAAATCTCTAAAACGACTTATATTATGAACCGGATGGAGTAATAGTTAACAAATACATTTTACTTCTTTTCGCTGCTAGAGCTGCACATACGCAAAGATCAGACACAAATAAACTATTCATTGATGTTTTCTAAGAACTAACTGTGCCTGTGTAGTTTTCTATGCAGCATGTCCCAAACTAGGGTAAAGGAGAAAGGTTATGAGAAGTCTGACAAGCCAACGTAAAAAACATAGTCTCCCTTATGAAAACGGAATTTTTACCTCCAAATTGTTCGGAGATAATGACTTAATTGTTATTTGTTGTTTATTTATTGGTGTTTTCTGCAATATGAAAACAACAGAAAAAGGTCAACTAGTAAAAATTTGCTTAAATGATACTTAAGCGGTGTTTCCCATCATGAATAAATAGCATCACCCATACTAAGGTATAAGAGAAACACAAGTATGAATCGAGTGTTGAAATAGGATAATGTAGCATGTGGTGTCTGGTGAGATATACAACATAACTTAGGTAGATCTTAAGTTCACTGGAGAGTAAAAGAGATAAGAACATTTTTGTTTTTAGTCCGAGGAATAAAATTTATTTCCAGGTGAGAAAAGGAAAGTGAGTAGTGAAGGAATATAATTACCACTCACAAAAGACATAAATATTGTATAATACCTAACTTACAACATCGCTAACCTTTCTTTTGTCGCTTTTTTAACTAGTTTGGATAATTTACATAACAGGGGACTTAGTTCTCGTCAATTTAGTTATGAAAATTATAAAATGCACTTTATGCACGCCTCATAATAATAATAATAACCTTTCCTTATAATATATATTATTATGGACTGCTTTAATCTCTCAAGTTATAAATGACAGGTAATGGTTTAAAGATACTCACAAACGTATAATCTTTTCCATTTTCAACTAAAAATTTTGAAGAGGAAAAAATCATCAATTTATATCTACAAGTAAACCCTATCCAAGGATAAGAAATTACTTATATGAGCGTGAAGGGCAGAACTTGATTTCCAGGTGGTGCCACAAACATGTCCTTCTAGTGGGGTATTCTATAAAAATCATTAACATAAATATGGTTTACATCTATAAAGGACAATCAATATAAAACTGCAAGACCCAACAAACGTTTCTGATATACCAAGAAAATAGGGAGTAAAGACAAATGAAATTAGACTGTGACCTACAAATATTCAAAACAATCGGTTTTTCTTTACTTTCTCAACTAATGTGATGACATCCTACTTTGCGGAGGGAGCAGGAATTCAAAATATTATATTTTAGCACATATGATACAATTTTTTAAACGATTTCTTCGTCCACTTCATCATTTGAGAAGTAACCGTTCACCGGGTCTATAAATTCACATTCGAAATCAGTTTCCATAGTCAAAATAAATATGGTTAAGCTATTTAAAAAACAATTAAAATCTCTGCTAAAAATCAGATATCATATCAACAGTAAGATTATGAAAATATTGCTTTCCACATTAATTTTTTTTTTTTGAAAATCTGACTAGCTTAGAAATCGATTGGCCAGCGAAGAGGCTGAGTTGTAGACCCGTAATGAGGAGAGGGTGGCGCTGAAATTGTGTCCTTTACAGTAGGTCCAGTTGAGAAGAGTGTAACTAAATTTGAGCAGAACAGGACAATCGGAAATGCAAGAAGAAGCAATTGTACTCGATTCATGGCTAAGGCTTCGAGAAGATTTCGTCGAGTGAAGAACGAGAGAAGCTGAAAATTAAAAGTTCAAGACAACAGGTCATGCGTAAAGCGTGCGTGTGGGCCCGAAGAAGATGTCAAAAAAGCTGTAGACTATACAATTTTAAAGTACGACAAGCTAGACATCATGGTAAACAACACAGCCATACTCGAGCCTCCATACTCGAGAATATGGATTCAAGCACGTCAGATTTCGAACGTATGATGTCTGTGAACTGCACGGGAGTTTATCTATGCCTGAAGCATGCAGCAAGAGCAATGGTCGAAGCGGGAATAAGAGGAAGCATTATGGGAGTGTGTGTGCTGTAACTAGAGGGATAGGCCCACATGGATATGTAGCATCTAAGCATCAGTTGTAGGACTGACGAAGAATGAGGCGGCGGAGTTAGGGCAGTATGGGATAAGAGTGAACTGTGTTTCAATGTTTGCATCGAGTTCGAGGATGACGAAGATGAAGGGTGTTTTTAAGCATGATGATATAGAGGAAATGGTGAATGAGGCGGGGAACTTGAAAGGGAGGGTGTTGAGGCATGAGGATACGGCCATGGCAGCCTTGTTTTTCGCAAGTGATGAGAGTGGATATGTGAGTAGGCATAATTTGGTCATTGACAGTGGGTTCACTGTTGTTAACAACTCTCTTAGGATGTTTAAGCAAGAGTAACGAAGCAAGCATTGCTTTGGATGTGGTGATGCGTCGTCTAAAATTTAACGCAAATCCGAGAGAAAATCATCTGTACTCAAATCCTTTATCCCCTCTATATTCAACTAATCATGAGTTCTGATTTTCAACTTTTTGAACTTATGTTCGAAGGCTTAATTACAAAAATGTGATATTCAGAGGTCTTGATTGATTGGATATAGAAAATAGAGAATTTTAGGTTCAGAGAATTTATTTCATGTCAATCCTAGAGCAAATCATGGAATCCTTGGTCCTTTATCAATAATTGTGGGTTCAGGTGATGTAAAAGAAATATATCGTTAATAAATGAATTAGTGGAAAAAAATTAATGTGTGCAATAGATATAAAATGCAAAACTACTTTGGATTATTTGGTGGAAATTTCAATTGTTTCTGGTAGCAATTATATTTACGTTTGTAATAACAGACAACATCATAGAAAGGCTGGAATAATAATCTATCCCATATAATATTCTATTTTTCCATGTTAGACAAAGGCTTGAAGATGTTAGAGCATCTCTAACAGCGTGGTAGGAGTTCGAAATGGGAGCAATGGTGATTTTTGTTCATTTTCTCACGCTCCAACAGAATGGATCTGAGCACGAGGAATGAATACCAATGGCGATCTTTACTTTTTTAGTTGCAATGTTAAACAGTAATCAGAGAATGGTTCAATGGAAAATAAGTTTTCTGATCATCATTTATGTATTTATTTATTTTTTTGCATGTTAAACGGTTTTTTGGTCATCGTGTAACACTTTTTTTTTCAAAGCAGCCGTTTGGTGCTGAACGAACGATGATTCTGTTAGGAGTGTCTTGCATATTGTTAGTGGTGGCAATTTGACCCGACGTGATGGATCCGGACCCGACCCGCCGGGTCTCGATTCTAGGCGGGTCGAGTTTTGTCGGATTTGAACTATACATTTAAAAAATCTGGACTCGACCCGATTCAAGCTTCGGTTCGGCTTCGTTTGGATTATAACACTAAAAATACGTGTATTTTAATGCTTTTTGGTAGTTCTTTCGGGTTGTGTCAATTCAGGTCGGCTTTGATCGGGTCTTAAGAGTATTTTTTCAACATCTAGACCCGACACGAGATTCATCGGGTTCGGTTCGGGTTTTCGGTTCTCGGTTCTAATTGTCAGCCCTACATAATGTTAATATAGAAATGACAGTTTGAATAAATAGTTTCACATCACGTAATAAGTTGAATAAGTGGAGTACAAATATGATTTGGTAGACACGTAACAACAGGGATCCCTTTTGTTACAAGGTTGTGTGTGTCAACTCATATGTGTGCGCTCTACGTGGAAGGAATGAGAACTTTGTTCAGACCGTCGTTACAAAACAGATTCCTTTAGTTTGTTGTTTTGTTGTTTCTCAATAGGACTCAACCTACCTTTTTTTTTCAAGTGCGCTGCCATTTCGAACTAATTGCCGTTCTGCCGGTTCGGCAAGCAGATTTCTTACATACTTGTGGTTTATTCTTATGAGTTAAATTTTAATAACATCTTTTTGATGTTTGCACTCATTCTTTATATGCCAGTGGATCACAACACTACAATAATAAACGGCTATTCCAAAGGGCTCCGAGCTGTTGGCGACCGTTTGAAGCCGTTGGAATAGAGTTCACAGCTTCCAATGGCTTCCGGCGGAATCCACAAACACTTTCCAACGTTTATTCCAACGGCTTCAAACAGTGACTTGCCGTTGGGAACCGTTTATAGACAGTGACCAATTTGTCGTTGGAAGCTGTTGGTAGCCGTTGGAAAAACTGGGTTATTTTTTTATAACAGCAAGCATATAACCTTCCAGCCACCCCAATTCCATTTCAATCCATTTCCAGTCCAATTCCAGTTCAATTCCAATCAATTCCACATATGTACAACATATATATACCAATAACAATATAAATAACCAAAATAAATTAAAAAAACATCAATATATACAAAACAAATCAACCAAACATCTAGAATAACATCAAAATAGACAAACCATCACCTACTCCGTACCATCAAAATATCCAAACATCCAAACATGTCCACAAACCGTACCAATATATGCAAACCATCAAAATAAATCCAAAGTATCATTCTCATTCACTCCGTAACAATATATACAACATCAAAACAGATCATCACCATCTCCAAGCCAAACATAGAAAAAAACATACCTCAAGCTTCATCATCTTCGTCGCCTCCAAAAGAAGACGATGAAGGAAAACTACCATGATTGTGCACGTACTCCACAACGTTTTGATTCAGCTGCTCAATCTACATAGCTTGCACGCCATTCTGGTTCTGCAGCTGCTCAATCAAGGCTCGCATTTCCTTAATTTCTGCTTTGTCTTGGGCCTTCTAAGCATGTCGAACCTACAAATAAAATGAATAGCAAAAAGGTTATGTCAGCATATAAAATATGACAAATTCTATTTGTATATCATAAATTGTTTTAGATACACCGTACATATTGCTAAACTATCCTCAATTTAGAATAAAAAGAAATAATTGTCCTATTTTAGAATAAATCAATGAACTATTGAAAATGATAAGATATTACTAGAAAAGATTTGTTTATATATTTGGTAAACTCATTCAATCAAATAAATACATAGAAATTTGATTATGAATGATTTCATTAAAGTTTTAGATTTGATTTTAACTTAATGTTGAGCGCTATGTAACGTGTACCTTGTATTTTATTATAATTATATCGAACCTCTTGAACATGTAAAAAATTAACTATATTTTAAACACATAGTTTTATGTTTACATTTCTAATCATGTCCTAAATGTCAAGTTCCTAGTTATTGTTTCATAAGAAATATTATATGCATAATCATTTATTAAATGTGTCATAATTGAATCGACTAAGGTAATGAAAATATTAACTGGCATTCACAATTGAATCGACTAAGGTAGTGAAAATATTCTAACACACTTAGAACATAAAAAGTACGAATATTGTTTAAATCATAAGAATATTACCGTTAGGCTACCGAATCCATAACGCCTACTCCGATGTGGCAGATCCATAACAGCATCTAATTGGTTCTTTTCCTCCTCCGGCGTTAACTCATCACGAACAGACTCCTCAAGCGCATGAGCCAGTGCCTCCTAAAACTTTGCCTATAATGCAACAAACAATTTCAGTTGAAAAATAATAGAATGTTGATTTTATTTTACATTTGCTAGTAATTAATAAAATAATCGATGTGAGTAATAAAATTTAAAATACGCATACATATGCAGCTATCGCCCTATCTTGATCATCCTAATGATAAGTCACGTTGCCAGCCTCGTCTGCATGCTTGAATGCGTAGGTGTGAGTAAATACGTTCATGTTGGACACGGGATGTCCACAAGTTTTTCCTACAATTGATAATTTGAATAATTCAATTCCATAAAGATAATTACTGAACTGATCAATATACAAATGTAATAATTGACAAATTTACCAAGTTCTCGCGGTGATGTTGGAAAGAATTGGATCCTCTACGATGAGTTACTGGATTCTTGTTCCTATTTGCGGTGTTCCTTACTGACTCGGTCTACAAATGTACATTAAGTAATTATTTAAAACCGGCATAAAAATAAATTAGATTCGTTATAGATTTACCTTGAACTCATCCGTGTCCCACCACTCAACCATCTTATTAAACATTTCATCGCCCATCCACCTTGGTTTCTTCCCCGCTTTTTTTAATCTCATTCATCTTCTCCCTGTAATTTCTGGCGACCTTTGAGTTCCAGTGTCGCCAAACTAGGTTCATGTCAGTCTCCTGCACATCTACTGCGCCCTTTACAATGAGAAAATATTAATAATCTCATTTATTTGTATTTAACCAATTTGTAACGCGGTATAAAATTACCAGAAAATATTGTCATACAGTCTCTACTGGGATTCTGCTCCACTTTGGTCAGAAATCGCTCATTCTAGCCATATACGAATCCCTAGAGATATTTAGAACCGTCTGAGATGGCTCCAACTCAAACCCACTGCATTAAATATAAATTAGAACCTTATAGAATATAGTTATATTATGAAAAAAACATTAAATTGTTCTGCTGCTAATTTTGATACTTACGTATGGTCGGCCTTAGGATTCAAGTAAACAACTGGACGAGCTAACTGATTTCCACTACCCTCACTGGCATGTCGGTTAATGCTATGTGCTCAATATAAGAAAACGTAGAACAGACATCACAGTTTTAACATCGGTCGTAAATTCAGCTGATGTCAAAACGTTTTTTTAACATAGTTTAATTTTAAAGTGATGTTGTTTGTTTCTCAGACATCTATTTATTGAAGGACCAATGTCTTAAATACACTTTAGAAAAAACAAAAAATTGCGCCACTCAAATCTTTTCCCCCTTACCAATTTGTTTCCCTCCCTTAACAAAATTATTTCCTCCCATTTATTTTTTCAGTTCCCTCGAAAAATTTCACTTTCCACCATCCAGTCTTTCTCTAGCAATCGTATCAACTGGCAAAAAACGAAATCCATTGCAAATTCCATGCCCTAGCTTCTTCGTGTTCGATTAATCGCAACAATCGAAATCTTAATCAACCAAACCCTAAGTCTCCTTTATTTTAGAATTTAGCTTACTTCATTAGTATGAATTGTTCTTTGCATGAAATCCGTTTTGCTTAAACTTGTAGCTTCAGTGATTGCTGTTACTTCTTTTTGGGTTTATTTCTTATATTCCTATGCTTTTAATACCAAAAATTATAATTTTTGTGCAATTTATGTTTAATTTGAACCAAGTAAAAGAAGTTTTGCATTTGATTAGCATCCTTAACATGGTCAGGTGTGCTAAGTGAAGCCAGGGTATTCCACATTCAAATCTAAATGTTGAAAAAGAACAGAAACCTTGGTTTGCAATCATTTTTTGCAGTTTTACTTGAATAAAATTGACTAAAAGCTTCAAAGAGTTTATGTTTTTTCAATATGATTCAACCATACATCTTTTGTTGTCAATGTCAATAAAAAGAGGTGGTAAATATACTTTAGAGATATGGATTATCAATGATTGTTAGATTTGCGACTTGAGCTGTTGTAGATATAGGCTGCTAGAGTTATTTTGTTCGCATTTTCAGGAAACATATGTCTAAATCTTATGTTCCCCATAAAATTTCTGTTATATGATGCTGTTAGAGTTATTTTGTATATTTACTTGTAACATGCTCAAAATTGTAAGTATATTTTGTCAAAATTAGTATATCTATGCTTGGACCAAACTCTTTGCTCATAGATTTAGACCATTTTGTATAATAAATTATGGATGTTTTATGTATGATAATTGTCTTAATCGAAATTCATTTCTGTGCTTGTAACTATCAGGTTAGAAAGATTGGTGCAACTATTACCCATTCTGAGAAGGCAAGGATGAGCCCATTGTTGACGGAAATGATATTGAGCTTGTTTCCCGTTTATGTTCCTTGATTAATCAGGTAGGTGTCTTTTTTCAAAAGGCTTTATAAAATATAATTGATCTAGCCAATGCTGCGTGTATTGTTGACACGTGATAGAGCTAATGTACTTGTTTTGTATATTTTCATTATACTGCTTATTGAAAGTTTCATTGTCCGATTTTCTGGGATGCTTGTGTTGGTACCAATCCATCTATCAGGGTGAGATTTTATCATCATTCTAGTTCACAAGGACATGTACATTAACACTAGTTCAAGTGCATAAAAGCTCCGCTGATCTCCCTTGAAACTGGTACGATGTCCCCGTCATTCAATTATCTGGGTCACTGATGGGACTCAGATTTGAATAAGAAGGTTTTTTCTGTCGATAATAACCATGAAAATACAATGTGCGTTGTTTTTTTGGATGTTTTGGGTATGTGCCATATAAACACTCACAAGTTTCTTTTGTGCAAGATAACATCAAATTTTTGACAAAATGATTGAATATAATGGACTAGTCTATGGATTAGATTTTGGTCATCTTCTTTAGTTGAAATTACAAAAATGTTAATCAATTGAATTTGGTAGCTTTTTGGAAGTGTTAATCGAACCTTAATCTTCCACTTTCACAGTTTACAGTTATCGGATAAGACAATATCTACACTTCAGATGGAGCTTGTTGCTGCCAGAAGTTCTCAAGAGCTTACAAGTGAGGGCAATTCACCTACAGTGTCCACATCTAAGGACCAAAGGAAGAAGGGTTTTGTTGTTATTGGGATTAATACTGCGTTTAGTAGTAGGAAACGAAGAGATACAGTTAGATAATCATGGATGCCTCAAGGCAAAATTTTGATTTTCATATTCACCATTATTTTCTGTAAACAGGATATACTCTTCATGTGGGGAAGTTGTAGATCAATTGGTGTTACCAGCACATTCGTATGGTTGCTTAATTAGATTGTATCTTCAAACTGATGATGATTGGTCATTGTGGTAATACAGTTGTGTTGCGAAATGTTATGAAATCGACTAGACTAAGTTTTAAAATAATGTTGGAGTTTCCATGGAATTAATTTAGTGTACTGGTAAGTGAAACTGAATTTGTGCTAGAGGTTATTGTGTTCTGCTATTAACAGTCAAACATAATTTTTTATTATGGTTGGCAGTCGGTGATTAACTGCCAGTGGCGGTAGCCCTTAGCATCCAACATGATGTCAGTTCCATTACACTAATTTTCGGTTTAGTGTTTTCAAAATTATTGTCAACAAAGTTCATCTAAGAATATTTGAGTTAAGAAGTAAAAAAATATGTTTTCTAAACCAAGATAACCAGTACTGTTAGGTAGGATTTACTACTGTATAATATACTGTAGATGATACCTTTAATTGGACAACTTGGGATAAGCGCATGTGCTTTTAAAAGTACGGTGTGATGCTAAATTTAATTAATTAGAATAGTTCATTGCTTGCTATAATAGTGCAAAACTGATAGTGGCCTATTGTTCAAATCTTATATTATTGGATCAACATTCTGGTATCTTAGGCACTGACATGTTAGTGACACTTTAATATTACCTGTTAGATTTTAGCTTGCAGATAGATAAGCTTTAGATTAGATTTTATGTTAACTTTTTCTGTATACCAAGTTGATATCGCTATTGTCGCATTATTCATTTTTGAACTTACGCGATTAGTTTGTTCATCCTATTATATGTCTTAATTTTCCAATTGTGTTTATAATTCAATGTATATATTTGTATTGTCAGATTAGGTGAGAAAGTAAGACAACTAGAGAAGTGAAAGGAATTGTAATTAGATTCATGATTGACCACAAGTAATAACACGCTGAAGGATGGTCTTTATACGACGCACACTCAAGTTTGATATTACCCACTGTAATGCATACTGAATAATTTGACATTCACTGATATATAGAAATGTACTGGGAAACCAATATGAATTTATACTTTTTGTTTATATTTCACAGTGCTACATCCAACAACATTTTAGATAGGGTGATCGATTCAGAGGAAGCTCACCACAATGACTTTCGTAAGCTGGTAAGTTAATTATTCTCTTAGCATTTTAATCTTCGGTTAACATATGTATTCATATGTCCGTTGTCCTAAAAATATGCAGGAACATGTTGAAGGATATCATGAATTATCTGCAAAAACAAAAATATTCTTTTCCACTGCAATCGCTAAGTGGGATGTTGATTTTTATGTCAAGATTGAGAATGATGTTCATGTCAATTTAGGTAAGGGCCAGTTTGTTTTCATTTAAAAAATGTTCAATGTAGATCTCATATTGAAACAAATGTGTCATAACAATTTACAATTATAAGGGATTAAAATCTTTTATTTTTATTTTTAAAAAGGTCGTAATGTCGGTTACATTGTAAAAGAACTAGATAAGTCTTAAATAGACGCTAAATGCCGAACAACATCCAATGATTTGATTTCATATTTTAAACAAATGCAATCTAAGCTAACCAAAGAAATTAATAATACATCACTAGATGTTAGATTCATGAACTTATTTTTGTAAAACTATTGAGGAAAATTTCTACTAATGCCATTACATGTATGCTAGCTGCAACTCTCTCTAGGCACAGATCAAAGCCTAGGGTCTATATTGGGTGCATGAAATCTGGTCTAGTTCTTTCTAATAAGTAACTACAGTTATACTTTAATTGATTGAGAAACCCTAATTTTTTACTTAATAAAATAAACATGCATGTTTATTTTCATTGTTAGGAATGCGAAATACCATGAACCAAAATACTGGAAATTTGGTGAGGAAGGGAACAAGTACTTCTGTCATGCAACTGGGCAGATATATGCCATCTCCAAAGATTTGGCCACATATATTTCTATAAAATAGTAAGATATATTCGAGCCATTGTTCATTTACTTATAATATGTATTTACAATATGGTATAAATTTGGTTAACTTAGATAAATCCATATTTAAATGCAGACAGATATTGCATAAATAACTCGTAATGCAATACACGCCATGGCAGCTGCTTTATTTATTTATTATTATGCAGTTTCTAAGAAAGGGTGAAAATGTGTCATCATGAGGCAACCAATATTTTTCATATAGAAAATAATAATTGGGAATTACAAAGGATCTAAACCTATTCAAAATGAAAGCAAATGGTTGCCAAAGCTTAATAAAATTGATGAACTAGTTCTGCTTACACAAGAACTGGATGATATTTGCCATAGGAATAACTGGATGGTACCAAAATGTAATAACCCAGAAATCTGAGCCAATTTAAAATTTTTATTTTGGCAATTTTAGATAATTTTGATTATTTAAAATGATTATTTGAAATAATAACGACGAAAAATTTATTTTGAATAAAATTTGAACGTATATATTTATATAGATCGTCGTTAGAATATAAATAATTATTTTTAATTATAAAAGAAATTGAAAATGGCACGGTAGTTCGATAATTCGATTTCAAAGTTCAAATGAATGTACAGGATTCAAAATAAACCGGATTTCATCGAAACCAAAAATATTAGAATCTAATTGAGAATATCTTTCCAACGAATCAGAAAAATCAAAATTTATAGCGGGAATCAAAATATATGTCCAGTTGGAAATTCAGAATAGTCGCTATGGAATTTCTGGCCCTTAAAAACGGAAATTTTGCAAACGACCTAGGTTTTCGACGAAACCACTTTTGTTGGATCCGCGATGTCAAATTATTGCTAGGTTTCAAATTTTGTAATTTTTCGAATCAATATGTGAGCATGGCGAAGGAAAACGCATTTGACCAGTTTCAGTTGATTTTAATCGACTGGAAAATGGCCATTTTTCAAATGGTCTCAGAATTTGACGAAACTAGTTTTGTTAGGACCGTATCGTCAATATGAAGTTAGAAATAATTTTTCTGGAATTTTTCGAGTCCGTATGTGGCCCCGGTAAATTGAAATGTACGTTTAAATTGAATATATAAAGATTTATATTGTAAATTGAACGGAAACTGATCGAAACGATCGAATTGGCCTACGTGGAATATCCCATTGTGTTCGAAATGGGGGTAATTAGCTAGGGGCGACAGTCGTTGTGTGTCGATTGGGGTTCGAACGAAAAGTCAACCTCATGGAAATTGAAATAAATATAATATAACTCCCCACCTCCTTTTCTCCTTTTACTCGGTCAAACCCCCCTTCACCACTTCAGTTTCGATCCCGATTAGAAAAAAAAACCCTAAAACTAAAATCGCGCGCTGCCTCCTTCCACGTCGTCTCCCCTTCCATCACCGGCGCCTACCCCCATCGCACCCCCAAACTCCGGCGAGACCCCCTCCTACCTTCGTCGCCCTCTCTCTCCTCCCTACCCGCAAGTCTCGAACCCCTTTCCCCCCTAAACTGACCACCTCTGGCCATCCCTTAGCCACCGCCCACCTGCTTTCCTCCTCTAATGAGCGCGCAAGTCCTCGCCCCCCTCTTCTTCTAACTGTAAGGTTTTGTTTTTGTTTTTTTTATAATTTTTTTTAAGCTATTAAATTATTAAAAAGACGATTTTTATAAATATATATAGCGACTTAAAATTCCGATTTTCACATATATAAAGCGAAGATAAATATATTTGATTTTCATTTATAAATGAAATGATTTTTATTTGCAAAAAGATAGGATTTTTATGGTTAAAAAGTTGAGATTTTTACATACCGAAGGAAGAGATTTATACCATGTAAAAGAAGAGATTTTTAACACGAGAAAGAAGAGATCTTTAGATAGGAAAAATATGATCTTTGTTCATATAAAAATATAATTTTTAATATGAGGATAAGGTTAAAAATATAATTTTTTTATGTGTACCAAAGTAAAAATACGATTTTTATTCATATAGAGTAATAAAAATATAATTTTTATTATTTTACTAGCGGTGTAAAAATAGAATTTTTATCTATATAGTAGCAATACAAAATTAGATTTTTTTTTCTTTTATATACATAGCAATAATATAAAAATGTGATTTTTATATATGTAGTGGCTACGGGCAACGTAAGTGACAAAAGGCGAGCACGACGAAGATGTTCTACATATGAAGAGTCATGGCGTTTGGTTTAGCTTTCGGTGAGAACTTCTCACTTTTAATTTAATTTTCTAGTTAAAATATATACTAGGATGCAGACGATGTTTAGTAGCACCCGACACCCGTTGTCCACAGACCATGGACGGCTTGTATGCTTGTTTGTTTGATTTTGATGTGTAGTTGATTATGGGATGTGATGTGAAATGAAATAAAATATTTATACAGTTAAAAATATTTTATAGTTAAAAATAGAATTTTTAACGTGTATATGAAATGAAATAAATTAATATAAACAAATCGAACGATTTGTTTATATACACACATTTGGCCGATATTGATTGGGATGATAAATTTTACACATCGCCCAACTACACAAATAAAATCTGTGTTTGATTGTTTGAAACCCCACATGGGTATTAGGATGATATATCACATACACTAATCCCAATAATTAGTTGTATATCGATCGACTGATTGACAATCTGTTATAAGCATTAAATATTTATATTTGATGCTTATATAGTGCAGAACGCACTCTGGATGATGGTTGATTATTTATCGTTGTTATTTTATACATGTGTTGTAGAAAATCCACATAATTAACATTATATTTTAATTGTTTGGGCCTCATTCCAGTTTTGAAATAGAAATATTTGAAATAGAATATTTGAAATAGAATATTTGAATAGAAATATTTGAAATAGAAATATTTGAAATAGAAATATTTGAACTAGAATATTTGAAAATAGAAATATATGAAGTCGTGTTGATTAGATTGACGCCATTTTGACGTGAACGATATTTATATCGATTTTATTCATTTTTATAATGAATATAGAAAAGGAAGTGATTTCAAATTCTGATATTTTGAAACGATTTGAAATTCGAATTGAAATTGAATAGAATTGAATTCGAATTAAAATTGAATAGAATTGAATTCGAATTGAAATCAAATTGAAATGAATTCGAATTGAATTGAAATTGAATAGAAATCGATTTGAAATAAATTCAAAATCGAATAAAAATTGAATTGAAAATGAACTGAAATTGAATTAAAAATCGATTTGAATTGAAATCAATTTGAAATGAATTTAAAACGAATTTATGAGGAAAAATTTAATTTTGATTTGAATTTGAAATGAAGTTGAAATCGTTTCGAAAACGAATTTAAAACGATTTATAAAATACGATTTAAAAGGAAATCGATGAAGTATGTATTATATATATTATATATATAATATAATGGCATGAATAGAACGCGCCACGCCACGGCAGTTCGTGAATTTCGACTATTGACTTCGAATGGATATTACGGGAGATCCGACCGTCGGATTCTCCTAAAACCAGAACCGTTGGGTTCGTATCGAAAAGAGCTTTCTAACGGATATTTGAAATTTTAAATCTAACGGTTGGATTTGAAATTATGTCCAAATCAAATTTGGAAAAGGTCGCTGTAAGTGCAGTTTGATGGTCGTTGATGGAAATTGACTGTACGGGCCTTGATAAAATTATTAAAAATAGAAATAATTTCTGTAAAATCATAAGAAATGATTTAGGAAAAATCGGGATGAAAACTCCATATTTGAAAAGATAAAAATAGATTTTTCTCGAAATGAACTAGTTTTGAACTAGAATAATAATTTATTTATTTTTAAAATAAATAAATTGGGTTTGAAATGGTTTTGAAAATAATCAGAATTTCCAATAATTGCATTGGAATGGATTTGAATCGAAATTGTCTTCGGAATATTTCGATGTTGGATTTCGTGATTATACAGATATTGTTACGGAAATTTGAAAGATATATATATATATATATATATATATCGTTATTTCCAATACGATATTTGTTGGTCGTAGAATTTGATATTGAATATAAGCCGATATATTTTCTATTCTGAGCCTTGTATTTAATATCAAACGTGATTTGGGTTTGTTGTGAATGGTGTCTTCATTAACACTGTTCTTAAGCCCAGTTGAGAAAAAGATTAAATCTTTTTATTTAGATTTAATGAACTGTACCAATTAAATAATATTTAATTGGAATTGAATTGGGATTGATTTTTGGGTTTATCGTGAACAGTGTTTTAAATAACACTTGTTCTTTAACCCGAAAATTGATGGAATGTGATTTTGGGTTGTCGTGAACGGTATCTTCAATAATACTGTTCTTAGACCCAAAGGAGTTAAGAAAATCAGAAACTAACTAGAGATTAGTTAAGTTGAATGGTTTCTGGGGTATTGATCTGATGTTGGTTTCGGCCTTCGGGGTTAATACTTAGGGAATTGCTCACTTGTTAATTTATGGTTAGGGACTGACTGAAATGTGATGTGATTTTGGGTTGTCGTGAACGGTATCTTCAATAATACTGTTCTTAGACCCGAAGGAGTTAAGAAAATCAGAAACTAACTTAAGATTAGTTAAGTTGAATGGTTTCTGGGGTATTGATCTGATGTTGGTTTCGGCCTTCGGGGTTAATACTTAGGGAATTGCTCACTTGCTAATTTACGGTTAGGGACTGATTGAAATGTGATGTGATTTTGCGGGTTTATCGTGAACCGTGTTTTAAATGACACTGATTCTTTTACCCAGTCAAAGATTAAAACTAAGTGGAGTTTTAATGAATCTTTAATTAGATTGAAAAGATCGAGAATCGAGTATCACCAGTTTTGCTCCATGCGATAGTTAAATCTTTAATTAGATTTGAACATGAAATGGTAACTGAATTTACCGATAACACCGTGGTGTTAGATATGAAGTATTACCAGTTTTACTTCATGGGATGAATAGGTTGGGATTGGGAAATAAAATAAATGATCACTTCGGTATGGATCGCTAATCCCGACTAGTTTGAATTGATATTCAAAAGTAGATTAAAGAATAAATTTAAAGGAATTTATCTTTGATAAAATTAATGGGAACCTCTCCGAAGAATGTGAAATTTAGAAACTAACTGTATTTATCTGATGTTGGTTTCGGCCTTTGGGGTTAATATTAGGGGAATTATTCTCTTGATTAATTTACGGTTAGTGACTGATGAACTGGAATGAGGCGTATGTTGTGTTTGTATAAAACGCATTTATTATATACGCGAGTTATTCAGAAAGACCGGGTTTATCCCATTCTTAATAACTGATATGACGATAAGTCGAAGATGAAGACGATGGTAGAAGACCGGAGGTCTTCACGTCGTTTGGATAATTACTGACGATCTTGATTGGGCCGTACACCCAAGAGGAGGGAATCAGTTGGTGATCGTCCAGACGTACTTGGAGATCGATGGATATGTGGGGTACTAGGTGCCTCCGGTTTCGTTCAGACCCAGAACGGACTTGTAAATGGACTGTGTGTCTGACATTGGATATCATTCTGTGTGATTGATGGATATCGGTTGCATGGAGTGGTTTGCCTGTGTTGCATGCTAAGATGCAAATGATCAAGGCTCTTGTTGAAAAGCAAAGTCTTGTGGTTGATGATCAAAGCACGACCTTTGTGGCGTAGCTTTGTGTAGCGTTGATTCGCGAGCCTCACACCCCGGTTGTGAACCAGAAACGGGAGAAGGACCTCAGGGGGGACATGCGTTTCTTTCTAGCTAGAAGTGGCGTCAGTGGTTTTACACGCCCTGACGAGTTTGACTTGTGTGGTTGTTGCTGTTGCGAGGCGCCTCGGATATATCGGTGACTATGTGAAGCCGATGGAGTCATTTGTTGGCTCATTTACGCCCCAAAGGGCGGGGAAACGTAGTGTTCAGGCATTATAATCCACATCGGTGGACCGGCCCTGACGATCCAAGGGGCAGTTGCAGCTGTTCCTGAGGCTCAGGCTCGAGAGTCTCGAATCGGGAGAGGACTATCTTTTGCTTCGGTTCACAGATGGAAATCCAACTTCCAAATATGTGACATTTGCGGTTTTGATTGTAGAACCTAGTACGGTGACTTGATATATGGTACCCATGCCGCCTATGATTGATATTTATGATTGTATATAAAATCAGAAACTAACTGGAAACGAGCTAAGATGAGTGGTTTCCTGGGTATTGGTATGATGTTGGTTTCGGCCTTCGGGGTTAATACTTAGGGAATCGTTCTCTTACTAATTTGCGGTTGGAGTCTGATTAAGAATAAAAAATAAAATTTCATGTATCAAGCATTCTTTGGCTGTTATAAGGTAAAACCCTATCCTCCGGCTTGCGTTGCATTGTGTGATGGGACCTGGGTCTTATAACAGCTTCATTTTTCTTTATTTAGCATTGTGTTGTTTGTTTTATGCACTGGTGTTCTTGGGAGGAAACCCGTTCCGTGTTATACGGCGTGGTCCCTTGATTTACCTAACTTTAAAATAAAGATTAATAACTGTTTTAGTTCTCACACCAGTCCCATGACCGACCGGGAGTTTATTGTTTTAACATAAACTCTGGGTGCCCTTTTTTTCGACACGGGCAGCTAGTAGTTTTGGTTTTGCAGATTTATATTCACAGGATCCTGGTTTACAACTGGAATGATATTCGGAAAGCTTTGTATCCGTATATCTCCTTCAGTTGTGTTTTGTATTATTTTCCGCTGTAGTGATGTATTTAAATGTAATTTAAATCTCTGATATTTTCGGTGTAATATTTATTCATACTATCTATATTCATGTATTCTGATGGAATTGTTGTAATTAACAATGAAATGTTCTTCCGTATGCATTCTGTTTTGCTGAAACACCCCACCTCCGTTAGGGTCACTCTCAAAGGGAATGCCCTAATTTTGGTGGAGGTTTATAAGTACAAGTCACAGATATACAAGACAGATATAAGAACACATATTTGTAAACAGCGGAAGAACAACAAACTTTTATTTCATAAGGTCAAATACGTGTTACAACAACATCCTTTCCAAAAACATAGCATAACATTTTCATAATCTGTCTTGAGTACATGATTTAAAGAAGCATAAATAAAACATAGATAAACTGCCAAAAGTCCCCATAGTGGATTGTCCAAAGCCATAGTTCAAAACAGGAAAGTCCAAGCAATACATTTCTCTTCTTCAAGCTGGATGCTAAGGCTGATCAAGCTGCTGTGTTCCCTCCCTGAGGACCTGGGGGGGGGGGGGGGGGGAACGGAAGAAAGAAGACGAAAGAAAAATAGAGTCAGACATAAAGCCTGAGTAAGTCTAGTACTACTTTGTCTATGAATAAAGAACTGGGTATGATAAGTATAAACATGAAGTGGGCATGCACTATAAACTTGGTTAAGTTGTCTAGGGTCGAATATACTATCGTACCCCATGTTAATCTCTGAACCCATATAAACTAGTTTCCAATTTGCACCCCATAATCAGGGTGATGTGATCCATTCTATGATGATCGGCTCCTACTCGCATAGTTACATGTGTCTTACGGCCCCCGATGTCTGTAGTTACCTATGCTGGTCCCACCATGGGGTGTATCAAGTCCCATAGTGGCAACCCGACACAACCTTAGAGTGCACAGGTATGCTACTGGTGTCCAGTGCCTTATTTTTCTGCTCCGGAGTGTGTGCACGCCCGCACTCCGTTAGAACCTACACTGCTACACCACCGCCGTCGCTTTGACCTCTTACAATCAGCCCAGTAATCGTGCCCCACCCTGCCTAGTTTCAGGGTATCCTGATACACCTTTTAGGGTTACTGCTGAAAAGGGTCCCCCGTTACTAGGTTTTCTACCTCTAGCCAACATGCTAAGTTGGTTAAGTGTTTCCTACCGAACCCCCACCAGTCCGTTTAGTTTAGCATGTTCCATTTTGATTAAGCCTTTAGTTTACTTAATCCTAACAATCCTGACTCAGCCTTAATTGTCTTATTAAGGCCCTGACCTCTCACATTAGACAGGTATTGTTGTGGCTGCCTGTTGCCGGTTGGTTCCGGGCAGTCTTACGCCACAACTCAGTCTAACCTCGGGTCCTTATTGGGCTCCATGTTTAACCTCCCACATTGGATAGGTATTGTTGTGACTACTGGACAGCCGGGCGGTTCCGGGCAGGTTTACATCACAACTCAATCCAACCTCGGGTTAAACACATCATATTTTCTACATTTACATATCTTGTCATTCTTCTTTATTTATATGTAAATATTTGCGGCCCATTATTAAGTAAATGGTGTAAAGGTTACACCAATCATGGGCCCAACCCATACTTGAATTTGGGCCCTTTTATTTTATATTTTCATTCATTAATTAATTTTAACCCAACGTTATTTTCCCCGTTTTACACGTCCGTTCATATATATTGGGCTTAGCCTTTTAAAGCCCAATTTAGCCATGCGAAAGGGGAGGCTTATGGCGTATACACAAAGAGGGGAAGGTGAGCGCATGAACTTGCAATACGACGTTGGAAATACTAAATAGAAATTGGTGTACTTGCATAGTGGTAACATAGGTGACATGAATCAAAGCATGTGAACTTGCATAGGTTTAACTACAACATGAACCTATATTCTTATTTAGGCATATTGTCAAACATGAGCATGTCGTAAATATTTCTAGCATAAGCATAGCATAATGTCAAACATAAGCATGGCATAAATACTTTTGGCATAAACATGGCATAATGTCAAACATAAGCATGGCATAAATACTTTTGGCATAAACATAAACATGTCATGTTCATAAGGTTTCTACATGTTTACAAAGGGGATACTTTGTTACCAACACAAAAGCATAGTTCAACTTAATCATGGTTTAAGTCCAATCACATAACGATGGTACAAACATACTTATGCATAAATATTCCTAATCATGGTGTTTGCTTTAAAACTTGCAAAAAGGGATTTTTGAGTCTAACCTAGCCATGTCTCATATATGTCATCATATAAACAAGATAGACTTAATCATGGATTCCAATTATGCCAAATATCATTCAAGGCCTAGCCATATTCACAAATTTGCAAAAGCATGACTTAATACATGGATTATGGTATCAAAATTCCAACATAGTTTCATATGAACTATAACAACCAAACTTGTTTCAATTACTTGCAAAATGATTTATGCACAAAAATATACATCATGATGGCATAATCACAAAGCCCAAACTTGCATGAATTTCAATCAACTACATACATGTAGCTTCAACATAGATTACATAATTTGCGAAATATTCCAAACGTTTACTTGCATAGAACTACCGCATGTAGTTCTTTATAACATGAATAACATAATCCAAACGTATATAAATTGATAAGAACGCACAAATATGAATTACTTCCATTGCCACAATTCAAGCATACACATCAACACAGTTGTTTATTTATACCAAAGTAATACTCTACTTACAATGGTTGCGGCGAATTCTCTAATTAAGAGACACGATTCCTTTGTTGAATTGATTAGCTTTAGGTTGCTTGAATTGCTTTAGGCTTTAGAACTTTCTTCCTAATTCTCTCTCTAGTTGGCGGCTACTCTTTGTCGTTCCTCAGCAACATGGCGGCTATGTTCTTAATTTGAATGAATAGATTAGGGTTTAGTCTAGGGTTGTTTATATAGAGGTTAGGAATTGATTAGGACCCTTGATGTTGCTAGGTTAGATCATAGCCATTCATTAGGAAGAGAGATCAATAAAAACCCGCCACCTAGCCCTAATGACTAAGCAGACCACAGAAATTCGACCACACACCGACCTGGCCAGCCAGGTTGACTGGGCTCGACCAGGTCGATACCCCTGTCGACAGGGCTGTCGACAGCCCTGTCGACATGGGTAGCCCAGGTCGACAGCCCAGTCGACCTGGGTGGCCCAGGCGGGTGTTCTTCCACCCTGGCCCAATGGGCCCGATTTTAAATTATTATTTTATTCTGTTTGAATTTTAAATTTGATTCAAAACTTCCGAAGGCCATATCTTCTTCATACGGACTCCGTTTTTCGAAAACTCAGACTCTATTTCGCGTATTTTTCCGAGACGAACGCAATGGCGTATCCCGTTTCCCTTAGTTCTTTGATTTCAGATTAATTATACTTTAATTTGTTAATTTCACAGTTATAGAATTTGCGGGGTGTTACATTCTCCCCCACTTAAAAGGATTTCGTCCCCGAAATCTTCAAGTTAGGAGGAATGTATATCCTAACATCCAATCATCCATCTACTCATCCATCAAACACGAGCATCCATTGTCCTTAAAAGACTTCTAATGCTTCATGATCATATGCGAAGTGTGTGTGTACATGTACTTATCTAATGCAAAATCAGGCGGTCTACTGATTCAGTTGACCTCCTTAATGCGAATTATGTAAGTGCCATGAATCCATTATGTATGCAAATTTTCCTATTCTTGATTCTACATGAGTGCACAATCATTCAATACAAATGCAACATCCATATGTCAACACATTAAAAATTCAACCACATATGAATGCAAATATATATGCATATGCAATATGAAGTGACTGAGCCGATCTAAAACCTAGATTGTGTGTGTATATGCAACCACGAGCAACCACTAGCAATCACTTGCAACCACTTGCAACCATTCATACATAACATGTTTCAATTACATGTTTCCATCCAAAGAGTTTCTACCTAAAAGATACGGTCGAGGAAATATACCTAAAAAGATAGATAAAGGCGCAACTTAAGGAAAAAGAAAGATCAAGGATGTACCCTCGAACAGAAAAGGGTAGGCAGTGCGGATTCTAGCTTCAGTTTCCCAAGTCGCGTCTCCCTCGGCGTCGCTCCACTGGACTTTGACGAGCTTGACTTCGCGGTTGCGTAGCTTCTTCACTTCTGTTCCTAAGATGCGGGTTGGAACTTTTCTTATGGTCGCTTCGCGTTCCACTTCGGCCTCTTCGAGGATATTTGGCTCTACCACTTCAGCAGACTCATGTAGACATTTTCGGAGATGTGAAACGTGAAAGACGTTGTGGACTCCAGCCAACTTCTCGGGTAGCTCTAATCTATAGGCCATTTTCCCAATCTTCTCGATAATAGGGAATGGCCCTACGAATCTTGGCGCTAGCTTTCCTGTGGTTCCAAAACGAACAACGTTTCTTAGTGGTGATACCTTGAGAAAAACTCTGTCTCTAACCTCAAATTCAAGGTCGGTCCTCCTCTTATCGGCATAGGACTTTTGTCTGTCTTGGGCCGTCTTCATCCTTCTTCGTATTAAGTCTACTTTCTCTGAGGTCCCTCGGATCATGTCTGGTCCAAGTATGAGCTTATCCGTGGACTCCCACCAACAAGTTGGTGATCGGCACGGTCTTCCATATAAAGCTTCGAAGGGCGCCATTCCTATGGTTGCTTGATAGCTGTTGTTGTAGGCAAATTCCACCAAAGGAAGGTGGTCTTCCCATGTCCCTCCGAAGTCAAGGACGCATAGTCTTAAAAGGTCTTCCAAAACTCTGTTCACTCTCTCTGTTTGGCCGTCGGTTTGGGGATGATAGGCTGTGCTCAAGCATAACTGCGTTCCTACTGCTTCTTGCAGACTCCGCCAAAACTCGCTGGTGAAGATGGGGTCTCGGTCACTAACGATGCTAGATGGTATTCCATGGAGTCGAACGATTTCCTTGAGGTAAAGTGATGCTAGGGATGAGGCGGTTCTCTTACTTTTGACAGGTAAAAAGTGGGCGCTTTTAGTAAGCCTATCCACTATTACCCAAATACTAGTGTTGCCTCTCCTAGACCTAGGCAGCCCATCGATGAAGTCCATTGAGATGCTATCCCACTTCCACTGCGGGACCTCCAGAGGATGTAGCAGTCCGCCAGGCTTTTTCTGTTCCGCCTTAACCTGTTGGCACACCATACACTTAGAAACGAACTCTGCCACGTCCTTTTTCATGCCGTTCCAGAAGAAAGTCCTTTTTATATCTTTGTACATTTTATCTCCGCCTGGGTGTATCGTCATCTTGGAGTGATGTGCTTCCTCGAGAACCTTCTTTACTAAATCTTTTATCTGTGGGACGCATAGTCTTCCGTCTCGCCTTAGCAAACCCCTATCGTCGATGGAGTATCTGTTGAGGTGACTTGAAGTCTCACCCCTAATTAGCCTATCAATTATTTCCACAAGTTGAGGGTCTTCGCGTTGTGCTGTCCCTATTGAATCCACTAAAGTTGGCCGTACTTCGAGAGATGCTAGCAAGCCTGGTACGAAATCGGAGGAGGGCCTAAAGTCGAAGCTGGCTATAAACTCTAGGCTTTGTCTTTCAACAAACAACGGGCTTAGGGTTAATTTCTTTCGGCTCAGCGCGTCTGCCACTACGTTGCCTTTGCCCGGAGTATAGGAGATTTCGAAATCGTACGAGGCAAGAAACTCCATCCATCTTTGTTGCCTCAAGTTAAGATCCTTCTGCGAGAAAAGATATTTCAACGATTTATGGTCAGTGTAAAGTTCGAACTTCTCACCTAGGAGATAGTGTCGCCAAGACTTGAGTGCAAAGACGATGGCGGCTAACTCGAGATCGTGGGTTGGGTAGTTCTTTTCGTGCACCTTCAACTGCCTCCCACCATAAGCTACTACCCTTCCTTCTTGCATTAAGACGGCGCCTAGCCCTGTCCCACATGCATCCGTATAAACAGTGAACATCTTGCTCCCATCTGGCAGCGTCAAAACTGGGGCTGTTGTAAGAGCCCTTTTCAGTCGTTGGAAAGCAAATTCGCAATCCAAATCCCAATTGAACACTAGATTCTTCTTCGTCAATTTCGTGAGCGGAGCTGAGATTTTCGCAAAATCCCTTATAAATTTTCGATAGAAACCTGCTAGTCCTAGAAAGCTTCGGACCTCAGTTGCATTCCTTGGTGTCTTCCAATCCTGTACCGCCACTACCTTAGCAGGGTCCACCGCTAACCCTTGTTTGGATACTATGTGCCCAAGGAACCTCACCTCTTCTCTCCAAAAGTGGCATTTGGAGAATTTGGCTTTTAGTTGATGGACTCGCAAAGTTTCCATGATTGCCCTTAAGTGCTGAGCATGTTCCTCTTCACTCTTTGAGAAGATAAGGATATCGTCTACGAAGACCACTACGAATTTGTTGAGGAAATCTCTAAATACCCTACTCATCAGGTCCACGAAGTAAGCAGGTGCATTTGTCAAGCCGAAAGGCATGACAAGCCATTCAAAGAAGCCGTCTGGGGTTCTGAACGCCGTTTTATCGATGCTATCTTCAGCCACCCTTAGCTGATGAAAACCGGTTGCTAAATCGAGTTGGGAGAAAACAGACGCTCCTACAAGCTGGTCGAATAAATCGTCAATTCTAGGGAGAGGGTGCCTATTCTTTTTCGTTAGCTTGTTGAGCTCCCTATAGTCAACACATAGACGGAGTGAACCATCCGCCTTTGTAGCGAACACCACTGGAGCGCCCCATTCTGAAATGCTCCTCCTAATGAACCCCTTCTCTAGAAGCTCTTTAATCTGTTTACTGAGCTCTTTCCTTTCTCGTGGAGCCGTATGTCTAACGGGCAACGCAACGGGCTTTGCATTATCTACAAGATATATGCGGAAGTCTATTTCCCGCTTCGGAGGCAAGCCCTTCACCTCTTCAAAGACATCCGGATATTCCCAGACCACTCTAACTGATTGCAAGTTTTCAACAGAGGCATCTAGCGATTCATGATAACTAAGCATAACCGCATACGAGGGATTACAAGAAATTTCCAAAGTATTACCGAGCTGGGTTAGGAGCCTAACAACCCTTTTCTCACAATCAAGGATGGCCCCATTACTGGATAGCCAATCCATACCCAAAATCAAACCATACCCCGAAAAGCCCAAAACAAAGGCACTACATTGAAATTCAACACTTAGAATAGAAATTTTCAAATCCAAACAGATCATTGACAAATGAGCTGGGCCCCCAATTGGGTTTGAAACAATTAAGGGGTCCTCTACCATACTAGTTTTTAGGTGCAGAGATTCTACTAAAGCAGACGAGATAAAGGAGTGTGATGCGCCAGAATCAAATAAAGTGCGAACGGGGTGATCATAAAGATAAATTACGCTTTCTACAGAAGTATTTATACCTCGCTGTTGCAATGGTGGCGCTTCTAGCACATGAACCTGTGCCCCTGGGGTGGATCCAGCCCCCTGCCCCTGTCCTCGTTTCTTTGGGCAGTCCTTAGCCCTGTGGCCTGTCTGACCGCATGAAAAGCACCCACCATTCTCCTTGGCCTTCTTTTTCCGGCAGTCCTTTACTAAGTGCCCCACTTTGCCACAGAAATTGCACTTCCTCTTCTCTTTGTTGCCTTTTCCGCCTTTCTTAAAGTCCGCCTTCTTAGGATGCAAACCCTCTTTCTTCCCTTGAGAGCTTTCTGCCTTTGTCTCCTTCTTGCCCTTATCCTCCTCATTCAGCAATGCCATTTGCACCAATCTTTCATACGTGGCCCCCATGGGTATATGGGTCATGGCCAAACTGTGTAATGGCTCATTTAACCCTTTGACGAAACGGAGAGCCTTCTTGTGCGGGGTGTTGACTAGGTCAAGTCCAAACCTAGCCAGCTCATCGAACTGATTCACATACTCTCTGACAGTCTTGTCTCCTTGCTTAAGAAATAAGAATTTTTCCAACTGCAAACTTCTTTCCGCATCTGAGAGAAATTTGGTCTCAAACCTTGCCCTAAAGTCCTCCCATGTCTCCACTGGTCTTTCAGCATTAGTGACTTCCCACCAGTAGGAAGCCTCGCCCTTCAATAGCCATACCGCCAGTTGTACTTTTTGTCTATCTTCTACCTCAAAGATGATGAATAGGTCCTCCGTTTCTTTCAGCCAATTTCTAGCTGCTACGAAGGACTCAGTTCCATGGAAATCCCTTCCTTCCATGGCTTTAAAATCTTTACATATCTTAGCAAAAGTGTTTCCCCGAGGAGGAGGTGGAGGAAAAGGTGCTGCTGCAGCTGGATGATTTCCTTCTGCTGGGGGAGGAGGAACGGTAGGACCTGGCTGAGTGGCCCTTGCTTCTAAGAACCGTCTAAACCAACCAGGTATTGGCACCCCTTCAGGCAAGTTAAGATCTTGGGACATGCTGAAACAAAAAAGGATAGATTCAAAACGAAGGATAAGAGATAGTTCCTATGGCTTTGGGGAGTGGACTTTGCCTTTTAAAAATAAAATAATATTTTTCTTTTAAAAATGCTTCTTTAAATTTCCTTTTTGAAAATAATTTTTCAAAACTTTTTATCTTATCTGGTAAACCTATGCTCTGATACCAAGTGAAACACCCCACCTCCGTTAGGGTCACTCTCAAAGGGAATGCCCTAATTTTGGTGGAGGTTTATAAGTACAAGTCACAGATATACAAGACAGATATAAGAACACATATTTGTAAACAGCGGAAGAACAACAAACTTTTATTTCATAAGGTCAAATACGTGTTACAACAACATCCTTTCCAAAAACATAGCATAACATTTTCATAATCTGTCTTGAGTACATGATTTAAAGAAGCATAAATAAAACATAGATAAACTGCCAAAAGTCCCCATAGTGGATTGTCCAAAGCCATAGTTCAAAACAGGAAAGTCCAAGCAATACATTTCTCTTCTTCAAGCTGGATGCTAAGGCTGATCAAGCTGCTGTGTTCCCTCCCTGAGGACCTGGGGGGGGGGGGGGGGGGAAACGGAAGAAAGAAGACGAAAGAAAAATAGAGTCAGACATAAAGCCTGAGTAAGTCTAGTACTACTTTGTCTATGAATAAAGAACTGGGTATGATAAGTATAAACATGAAGTGGGCATGCACTATAAACTTGGTTAAGTTGTCTAGGGTCGAATATACTATCGTACCCCATGTTAATCTCTGAACCCATATAAACTAGTTTCCAATTTGCACCCCATAATCAGGGTGATGTGATCCATTCTATGATGATCGGCTCCTACTCGCATAGTTACATGTGTCTTACGGCCCCCGATGTCTGTAGTTACCTATGCTGGTCCCACCATGGGGTGTATCAAGTCCCATAGTGGCAACCCGACACAACCTTAGAGTGCACAGGTATGCTACTGGTGTCCAGTGCCTTATTTTTCTGCTCCGGAGTGTGTGCACGCCCGCACTCCGTTAGAACCTACACTGCTACACCACCGCCGTCGCTTTGACCTCTTACAATCAGCCCAGTAATCGTGCCCCACCCTGCCTAGTTTCAGGGTATCCTGATACACCTTTTAGGGTTACTGCTGAAAAGGGTCCCCCGTTACTAGGTTTTCTAACTCTAGCCAACATGCTAAGTTGGTTAAGTGTTTCCTACCGAACCCCCACCAGTCCGTTTAGTTTAGCATGTTCCATTTTGATTAAGCCTTTAGTTTACTTAATCCTAACAATCCTGACTCAGCCTTAATTGTCTTATTAAGGCCCTGACCTCTCACATTAGACAGGTATTGTTGTGGCTGCCTGTTGCCGGTTGGTTCCGGGCAGTCTTACGCCACAACTCAGTCTAACCTCGGGTCCTTATTGGGCTCCATGTTTAACCTCCCACATTGGATAGGTATTGTTGTGACTACTGGACAGCCGGGCGGTTCCGGGCAGGTTTACATCACAACTCAATCCAATCTCGGGTTAAACACATCGTATTTTCTACATTTACATATCTTGTCATTCTTCTTTATTTATATGTAAATATTTGCGGCCCATTATTAAGTAAATGGTGTAAAGGTTACACCAATCATGGGCCCAACCCATACTTGAATTTGGGCCCTTTTATTTTATATTTTCATTCATTAATTAATTTTAACCCAACGTTATTTTCCCCGTTTTACACGTCCGTTCATATATATTGGGCTTAGCCTTTTAAAGCCCAATTTAGCCATGCGAAAGGGGAGGCTTATGGCGTATACACAAAGAGGGGAAGGTGAGCGCATGAACTTGCAATACGACGTTGGAAATACTAAATAGAAATTGGTGTACTTGCATAGTGGTAACATAGGTGACATGAATCAAAGCATGTGAACTTGCATAGGTTTAACTACAACATGAACCTATATTCTTATTTAGGCATATTGTCAAACATGAGCATGTCGTAAATATTTCTAGCATAAGCATAGCATAATGTCAAACATAAGCATGGCATAAATACTTTTGGCATAAACATGGCATAATGTCAAACATAAGCATGGCATAAATACTTTTGGCATAAACATAAACATGTCATGTTCATAAGGTTTCTACATGTTTACAAAGGGGATACTTTGTTACCAACACAAAAGCATAGTTCAACTTAATCATGGTTTAAGTCCAATCACATAACGATGGTACAAACATACTTATGCATAAATATTCCTAATCATGGTGTTTGCTTTAAAACTTGCAAAAAGGGATTTTTGAGTCTAACCTAGCCATGTCTCATATATGTCATCATATAAACAAGATAGACTTAATCATGGATTCCAATTATGCCAAATATCATTCAAGGCCTAGCCATATTCACAAATTTGCAAAAGCATGACTTAATACATGGATTATGGTATCAAAATTCCAACATAGTTTCATATGAACTATAACAACCAAACTTGTTTCAATTACTTGCAAAATGATTTATGCACAAAAATATACATCATGATGGCATAATCACAAAGCCCAAACTTGCATGAATTTCAATCAACTACATACATGTAGCTTCAACATAGATTACATAATTTGCGAAATATTCCAAACGTTTACTTGCATAGAACTACCGCATGTAGTTCTTTATAACATGAATAACATAATCCAAACGTATATAAATTGATAAGAACGCACAAATATGAATTACTTCCATTGCCACAATTCAAGCATACACATCAACACAGTTGTTTATTTATACCAAAGTAATACTCTACTTACAATGGTTGCGGCGAATTCTCTAATTAAGAGACACGATTCCTTTGTTGAATTGATTAGCTTTAGGTTGCTTGAATTGCTTTAGGCTTTAGAACTTTCTTCCTAATTCTCTCTCTAGTTGGCGGCTACTCTTTGTCGTTCCTCAGCAACATGGCGGCTATGTTCTTAATTTGAATGAATAGATTAGGGTTTAGTCTAGGATTGTTTATATAGAGGTTAGGAATTGATTAGGACCCTTGATGTTGCTAGGTTAGATCATAGCCATTCATTAGGAAGAGAGATCAATAAAAACCCGCCACCTAGCCCTAATGACTAAGCAGACCACAGAAATTCGACCACACACCGACCTGGCCAGCCAGGTTGACTGGGCTCGACCAGGTCGATACCCCTGTCGACAGCCCTGTCGACATGGGTAGCCCAGGTCGACAGCCCAGTCGACCTGGGTGGCCCAGGCGGGTGTTCTTCCACCCTGGCCCAATGGGCCCGATTTTAAATTATTATTTTATTCTGTTTGAATTTTAAATTTGATTCAAAACTTCCGAAGGCCATATCTTCTTCATACGGACTCCGTTTTTCGAAAACTCGGACTCTATTTCGCGTATTTTTCCGAGACGAACGCAATGGCGTATCCCGTTTCCCTTAGTTCTTTGATTTCAGATTAATTATACTTTAATTTGTTAATTTCACAGTTATAGAATTTGCGGGGTGTTACATTTGCCGTGTGCTCAAAACAATCAGGCGTTTCGAACGGTCTTGATCGGTTTAGCGGCTGATTCGGATCGAGCGAAATTCCTTTTCGTTACATTTGGTATCGGAGCTTTGTTTTACAAAGCTCAGAGAACAAGACACACTATAACCATATAAAAGAATTCATCAGATATTGGATTAGTAATATCCAATGAGAATGACTCGTTAGAGAGGGGATCAGTAGTATCCTAGAACGAGTGTGAAGAGTATATTTTTAAAATTAAAACAATTTTTGTTTTAAATTTTAAATCAATTATTCATACTTCCATATTTATTTATATTGATTTGGACTATCCAGTATATAAAGATTTTGCATATACGTCTGATCCGCGTGTATTCGAAGTTTTAATATATTGGGTAGATATAGAATCACACTCTAGTCGCCCGGAGATGATTTTGATGATCGAGCTCCATCATCAGAATTTATTTTCGTGTTTCGAAAGTGGGATCTCTATATATTTCCATTAGACTGGTGTGAGAACCAAAATTAGATAGGGCTTATTGTTGTGGTTTGGCATCAAAAATGTGAATTTGACTATATATCAAAATTATGGATTTGAAACATTAATCAACTAATTGATTGCTGAATGTGTTGCTTGATTATTGTTTTGATTAATTAAGATTTTGAACCATTATGTCAATTTGAATCAAATAGTGAATTGTATTGAAAATTTGTCGAATTTGCATGCAAATACATGTACTTACATTGAACAGGCCATAGCAAAGAGGCTAGAGCAGAAGAATAAAATTGTTTGCCGACAAATAGGTACATGTTTATTGTATTTCTTGAGTTTTGGGTGATTTTGTGAGCCGATTGGCTAGCCGCTTGGCTTTTTCTTTTTCTTTTGGATTGAAGAAGGCCATGGGAGGCTATATGAAATATCCCGAAGTCCCCGGTGCAGGGGAGGTTATGGCGAAATTTTTCGAAAATTTAGGGTGTCAGCCAAATTTTTGAAAAATTTGAAAAGTTTTTAGAAACTGAAAAGTTGAAAAACTTAAGCCGTAAAGTAAATAATGAAAGTTGAGTTGATTAGTTAAACAACTTTCGGCTTCGTTCCTTTTCGGGGACGAAAAGTTTTAAGTGGGGGAGATTGTAATAACCCGGAAATCTGAGCCAATTTAAAAATTTTATTTTGGCAATTTTAGCGAATTTTGATTATTTAAAATGATTATTTTAAATAATAACGACGAAAAATTTATTTTGAATAAAATTAGAATGTATATATTTATATAGATCGTCGTTAGAATATAAATAATTATTTATCATTATAAAAGAAATTGAAAATGGCGAGGTAGTTCGATAATTCGATTACAAAGTTCAAATGAATGTACAGGATTCAAAATAAACCGGATTTTAGAGAAACCAAAAATATTAGAATCTAATTGAGAATATCTTTCCAACGAATCAGAAAAATCAAAATTTCATAGCGGGAATCAAAAGATATGTCCAGTTGAAAATTCAGAATAGTCGCTATGGAATTTCTGGCCCTTAAAAACGGAAATTTTGCAAACAACCTCGGTTTTCGACGAAACCACTTTTGTTGGATCCGCAATGTCAAATTATTGCTAGGTTTCAAATTTCGTAATTTTTCGAATCAATATGTAAGCGTGGTGAAGGAAAATGCGTTTGACCAGTTTTAGTTGATTTTAATCGACTGGAAAATGGCCATTTTTCAAACGATCTCAGAATTTGACGAAAGTAGTTTTGTTAGGACCGTATCGTCAATACGAAGATAGAAATAATTTTTCAGGAATTTTTCGAGTCCGTATGTGGCCCCGGTAAATTGAAATGTACATTTAAATTGAATATATAAAGATTTATATTGTAAATTGAACGGAAACTGATCAAAACAATCGAATTTGCCTACGAAGCATATCCCATTGTGTTCGGAAAAGGGGTAATTAGCTAGTGGCGACAGTCGTTGGGTGTCGATTGGGGTTTGAACGAAAAGTCAACCTCATGGAAATTGAAATAAATAATTAAATAAACATAATATAACTCCCCACCTCCTTTTCTCCTTTTACTCGGTCAAACCCCCCCTTCACCACTTCAGTTTCGATCCTGATTAGAAAAAAAAAAAAAAAAAACCTAAAACTAAAATCGCGCGCTGCCTCCTTCCACGTCGTCGCCCCCTCCATCACCGGCGCCTACCCCCATCGCACCCCCAAACTCCGGCGAGACCCCCTCCTACCTCCGTCGCCCTCTCTCTCCTCCCTACCCGCAAGTCTCCCTTCCCCCTAAACTGACCACCTCCGGCCATCCCTTGGCCACCGCCCACCTGCTATCCCCCTCTAACGAGCGCGCAAGTCCTCGCCCCCCCTCTTCTTCTAACTTTAAGGTTTTGTTTTTGTTTTTGTTTATAATTTTTTTAAGCTATTAAATTATTAAAAAGCTGATTTTTATAAATATATATAACGACTTAAAATTCCGATTTTCACATATATAAAGCGAAGATAAATAGATTTGATTTTCATTTATAAATGAAATGATTTTTATTTTCAAAAAGATAGGATTTTTATGGTTAAAAAGTTGAGATTTTTACATACCGAAGGAAGAGATTTATACCACGTGAAAGAAGAGATTTTTAACACGAGAAAGAAGAGATCTCTAGATTAGAAAAATATGATCTTTGTTTATATAAAAATATAATTTCTAATACGAGGATAAGGTTAAAAATATAATTTTTATATGTGTACCAAAGTAAAAATAAGATTTTTATTCATATAGAGTAATAAAAATATAATTTTTATTACTTACTAGCGGTGTAAAAATAGAATTTTTATCTATATAGTAGCAGTACAAAATTAGATTTTCTTCTTTTATATACATAGCAACAATATAAAAATGTGATTTTTATATATGTAGTGGCTACGGGCAACGAAAGTGACAAAAGGCGAGCACGATGAAGATGTTCTACATATGAAGAGTCGTGGCGTTTGGTTTAGCTTTCGGTGAGAACTTCTCACTTCTAATTTAATTTTCTAGTTAAAATATATACTAGGATGCAGACGGTGTTTAGTAGCACCCGACACCCGTCATCCACAGACCATGGACGACTTGTATGCTTGTTTATTTCATTTTGATGTGTAGTTGATTGTGGGATGTGATGTGAAATGAAATAAAATATTTATACAGTTAAAAATATTTTATAGTTAAAAATAGAATTTTTAACGTGTATATGAAATGAAATAAATTAATATAAACAAATCGAACGATTTGTTTATATACACACATTTGACCGATATTGATTGGGTCGATAAATTTTACACATCGTCCAACTGCACAAATAAAATCTGTGTTTGATTGTTTGAAACCCCACACGGGTATTGGGATGATATATGACATACACTAATCCCAATAATTAGTTGTATGACGATCGATTGATTGACAGACTGTTATAAGCGTTAAATATTTATATTTGATGCTTATATAGTGTAGAATGCACTCTGGATGATGGTTGATTATTTATCGTTGTTATTTTATACATGTGTTGTAGAAAATCCATATAAAACATTATATGGTAATTGTTTGGGCCTCATTCCAGTTTTGAAATAGAAATATTTGAAATAGAATATTTGAAATAGAATATTTGAATAGAAATATTTGAAATAGAAATATTTGAAAAGAAATATTTGAACTAGAATATTTGAAAATAGAAATATATGAAGCCGTGTTGATTAGATTGACACCATTTTGACGTGAACGATATTTATATCGATTTTATTCATTTTTATAAGGAATATAGAAAAGGAAGTGATTTCAAATTCTAATATTTTGAAACGATTTGAAATTCGAATCGAAATTGAATAGAATTGAATTCGAATTAAAATTGAATAGAATTGAATTCGAATTGAAATCAAATTGAAATGAATTCGAATTGAATTGAAATTGAATAGAAATCGATTTGAAATAAATTCAAAATCGAATAGAAATTGAATTGAAACGAACTGAAATTGAATTAAAAATCGATTTGAATTGAAATCAATTTGAAATGAATTTAAAACGAGTTTATGAGGAAAAATTTAATTTTGATTTGAATTTGAAATGAAGTTGAAATCATTTCGAAAACGAATTTAAAACGATTTATAAAATACGGTTTAAAAGGAAATCGACAAAATATATATTATATATTATATATATATATAATATAATGGCCTGAATAGAACGCGCCGTGCCGCGGCAGTTCGTGAATTTCGACCATTGACTTCGGATGGATATTACGGGAGATCCGACCGTTGGATTCTCCTAAAACCGGAACCGTTGGGTTCGTATCGAAAAGAGCTTTCTAACGGATATTTGAAATTTGAAATCTAACGGTTGGATTTGGAATTATGTCCAAATCAAATTTGGAAAAGGTCGTTGTAAGTGCAGTTCGATGGCCGTTGATGGAAATCGACTGTACGAGCCTTGATAAAATTATTAAAATAGAAATAATTTGTGTAAAATCATAAGAAATGATTTGGGAAAAATCGGGATGAAAAACTCCATATTTGAAAAGATAAAAATAGATTTTTATCGAAATGAACTAGTTTTGAACTAGAATAATAATTTATTTATTTTTAAAATAAATAAATTGGATTTGAAATGGTTTTGAAAATAACCAGAATTTCCAATAATTGCATTGGAATGGATTTGAATCGAAATTGTCTTCGGAATATTTCGATGTTGGATTTCGTGATTATACAGATATTGTTATGGAAATTTGAAAGATATATATATATCGTTATTTCCAATACGATATTTGTTGGTCGTAGAATTTGATATTGAATATAAGCCGATATATTTTCTATTCTGAGCCTTGTATTTTATATCAAATGTGATTTGGGTTTGTTGTAAATGGTGTCTTCATTAACACTGTTCTTAAGCCCAGTTGAGAAAAAGATTAAATCTTTTTATTTAGATTTAATGAACTTTACCAATTCAATAATATTTAATTGGAATTGAATTGGGATTGATTTTTGGGTTTATCGTGAACAGTGTTTTAAATAACACTTGTTCTTTAACCCGAAAATTGATGGAATGTGATTTTGGGTTGTCGTGAACGGTATCTTCAATAATACTGTTCTTAGAGCCAAAGGAGTTAAGAAAATCAGAAACTAACTAGAGATTAGTTAAGTTGAATGGTTTCTGGGGTACTAATCTGATGTTGGTTTCGGCCTTCGGGTTTAATACTTTGGGAATTGCTCACTTGCTAATTTATGGTTAGGGACTGATTGAAATGTGATGTGATTTTGGGTTGTCATGAACGGTATCTTCAATAATACCGTTCTTAGACCCAAAGGAGTTAAGAAAATCAGAAACTAACTGAAGATTAGTTAAGTTGAATGGTTCCTGGGGTATTGATCTGATGTTGGTTTCGACCTTTGGGGTTAATACTGAGGGAATTGCTCACTTGCTAATTTACGGTTAGGGACTGATTGAAATATGATGTGATTTTGGGGATTTATCATGAACCGTGTTTTAAATGACACTGATTCTTTAACCCAGTCAAAGATTAAAACTAAGTGGAGTTTTAATGAATATTTAATTAGATTGAAAAGATCGAGAATGGAGTATCACCAGTTTTGCTCCAGGCGATAGTTAAATCTTTAATTAGATTTGAACATGAAATGGTAACTGAATTTACCGATAACACCGTGGTGTTAGATATGAAATATTACCAGTTTTACTTCATGGGATGAATAGGTTGGGATTGGGAAATAAAATAAATGATCACTTCGGTATGGATCGCTAATCCCGACTAGTTTGAATTGATATTCAAAAGTAGATTAAAGAATAAATTTAAAGGAATTTATCTTTGATAAAATTAATGGGAACCTCTCCGAAGAATGTGCAATTTAGAAACTAATTGTAGGTTAGCTAAGCAGAATGGTTTTCTGGATATTTATCTGATGTTGGTTTCGGCCTTCGGGGTTAATATTAGGGGAATTATTCTCTTGATTAATTTACGGTTAGTGACTGATGAACTGGAATGAGGCGTATGTTGTGTTTGTATAACACATATTTATTATATACGCGAGTTATTCAGAAAGACCGGGTGTATCCCATTCTTAATAACTGATACGACGATAAGTCGAAGATGAAGACGATGGTAGAAGACCGGAGGTCTTCACGTCGTTTGGATAATTACTGACGATCTTGATTGGGTCGTACACCCAAGAGTAGGGAATCAGTTGGTGATCGTCCAGACGTACTTGGAGATCTTTGGATATGCGGGGTACTAGGTGCCTCCGGTTTCGTTCAGACCCAGAACGGACTTGTAAATGGACTGTGTGTCTGACATTAGATATCGTTCCGTGTGATTGATGGATATCGGTCGCATGGAGTGGTTTGCCTGTGTGGCATGTAAAATGCAAATGATCAAGGCTCTTGTTGAAAAGCAAAGTCTTGTGGTTGATGATCAAAGCGCGGCCTTTGTGGCGTATCTTTTTGTAGCGTTGATTCGCGAGCCTCACACCCCGGTTGTGAACCAGAAACGGGAGAAGGACCTCAGGGGGGACATGCGTTTCTTTCTAGATAGAAGCGGCGTCAGTGGTTTTACACGCCCTGACGAGTTTGACTTGTGTGGTTGTTGATGTTGCGAGGCGCCTCAGATATATCGGTGACTATGTGAAGCCGATGGAGTCATTTGTTTGCTCATTTACGCCCCAAAGGGCAGGGAAACGTAGTGTTCAGGCATTATAATCCACATCGGTGGACCGACCCTGACGATCCAAGGGGCAGTTGTGGCTGTTCCTGAGGCTCGGGCTAGAGAGTCTCGAATCGGTAGAGGACTATCTTTTGCCTCGGTTCACAGATGGAAATCCAACTTCCAAATATGTGACATTTGCGGTTTTGATTGTAGAACCTAGTGCGGTGACATGATATATGGTACCCATGCCGCCTATGATTGATATTTATGATTGTATATAAAATCCGAAACTAACTGGAAACGAGCTAAGATGAGTGGTTTCCTGGGTATTGGTCTGATGTCGGTTTCGGCCTTCAGGGTTAATACTTAGGGAATCGTTCTCTTACTAATTTGCGGTTGGAGTCTGATTAAGAATAAAAAGATAAAATTTCACGTATCAAGCATTCTTTGGCTGTTATAAGGTAAAACCTTATCCTCCGGCTTGCGTTGCATTATGTGATGGGACCTGGGTCTTATAACAGCTTCATTTTTTCTTTATTTAGCATTGCGCTGTTTGTTTTATGCACTGGTGTTCTTGGGAGGAAACCCGTTCCGTGTTATACGACGTGGTCCCTTGATTTATCTAACTTTAAAATAAAGATTAATAACTGTTTTAGTTCTCACACCGGTCCAATGACTGACCTGGAGTTTATTGTTTCAATCTAAACTCTGGGTGCCCTTATTTTCGACACGGGCAGCTAGTAGTTTTGGTTTTGCAGATTTATATTCACAGGATCCTGGTTTACAGCTGGAATGATATTCGGAAAGCTTTGTATCCGTATATCTCCTTCAGTTGTGTTTTGTATTATTTTCCGCTGCAGTGATGTTTTTAAATGTAATTTAAATCTCTGATATTTTCTGTGTAATATCGATTCATACATTCGTGTATTCTGATGGAATTGTTGTAATTAACAATGAAATGTTCTTCTGTCTGCGTTCTATTTTTTCATGTGCTCAAAACAATCAGGCATTTCGAACGGCCTTGATCGGTTTAGCGACTGATTCGGATCGAGCGAAATTCCTTTTCGTTACACAAAATATAAAGTAATTCCATGTAATGGGGATCATGATATTACTGGTAATTTAATTCCTTTCTCAATGCTCCATGCAAGTGCAAGAAAAAGATAGCACTTGGGTGCTCAATACTTTGCAAAGAAGTTTTAGTTGACTAATTGTTGTTTTTCTTTCTAATCCAAATATGCAAGAGCATTCAAGGTGATTGTTGAACTCCATGGTAAACATTTTGATTTTAGAAGTGTTATCTTGAAGAACACTTGTAAATCTTCTTTAATGTTTCTCTGACTGGAATGTAATGTACATGTTCTTGTTGGTGTTAGATAAATTATTGGTGTTTGTTGTTTTGCTTTTGCGGATGTTGGGATAGTATCAATGACAAGTTTAATTTCAGTAATTTTTTTGGTATTAGCAGAAAACTTTTGGTTTTGTCTTTGATATTGCATGTTTGTGGTGGATGATTTATAGCACGAAATTTTTGTTTTTGGTATTGCATTTTTGTGGTAGGACATATATCAGGAAAAATATTAATGTATAAAATCATAACTGACAACAGTTATGTAGTTTAAACAATGTATAGACAAAACAAAGACATCGCCTCCTTTGAAGAGAAATGATGTCTAAACGCCACACAAAAATCATTCCACTGAAAATGGATTGATGTCTGTTCGGTGTACAGACATCACTTCTTTTAGAAAGAAATGATATGGTAAAATACTGATTACAATAGTTATTCGCACCAAAAATGATGTATTAGTCATTTTTTCACTACTTGCATGATATGTTTATAGTAATTCAAGGCTGATAATAAGCCATTATCAACATTCAGTTGATGCAAATAAACAAAAAAGGGTTAATACATCGTTTTTTAATTAATTTATGATGTCTTGATGCTGCTTCGACATCGTTTTTTAAATGATGTAAAAAGTGGCACTTTAGACATCACCGACAAAGACATCACTCCAGAAAAATGAGGACATCATTTTTTAGCTGATGTCTAAGTGAAGTTTTCTTGTAGTGCCTCCAGAGCCAGAGCCAAAACCAAAATCGGGGACAGACATAATACATCTGCCACATAGATATAAAATTGGATTTCAAATACTACGACATAGGAATATCAAAAGCGCTCTACATTTTACAGACGAAATCCGAGCAATTTATAGGTTTTTAATTTATTTGTTTGTTCTCCAAAGTTTATAAATATAACTTGTATTCTTGTTTACAAATTTTAATTTATAGTCATAATATATCTTGCTTCGTATTTTCATGTGTTTGAAATCTTATTATAAAATTATGCTTCTACATGCATATCCAGCAATATACTTCATAATGCAATTTAAAAATAAAAAATACCTAAAACACAATTCAAATATACATCAAACAATTTAATGGCACTTAAAAACAATTCAAATATACTTCATAATGCAATTTAAAAGATAAAAAATACATAAAAAACAATTCAAATATACATCAATACACTTTAATGCCACTTAAAAACAAGATAATAAATGACTAGAGAAAACAATTCAAATATCCACTGTTGAATTTAACTCAATATATTTTAATTTCTATAAATTTGACGTACAGTCTCACTTCAAATTTATTTATCAGCATGATTTGTAGGTCATCAATGGCATATCTTTTAATTTTTAAAGCTTGAAAAAATATTTCACATGAAAACGTCTAACATATAAAAATATTCTAATATACTAAAGTTAGAAAATTATCAAATTAATAGTATACTTGCTGAAATTTTGTAGAAAAAAATCAATGGCATTGATCATATTTAATTCAATCTATTGTTGTCATATTGATTTTTTTAGCAAAGCCAACGGGGTCAAAAGGGCCCGATCTTTTTATTGAAGTCACATTGATAGTTACAAGAAGCAAAACGAATATATGGAACTAGAGATTTTTAAAATAGTTCTTGAATTCAAAATTTGAAATTTGTACCATTATTTCTTGAATTCAAAATTTATTTTGAAAATACCAAATTTGTTTGATTAGTAATACAAACTAAAAGTATATACGGAACTAGAGATTTAAAGTAAAATATACATATAGTTAAAAAAAAAAAAACATGATAAATATATCAATATCATATTAAAAATGATTTTATATAAATAATACATGCATGAATATGCATATATATATATATATGTAAACTTTATAATTATAACCTTATTTTATGAAACATGATAAATATATCTATATACATATAATTTTCATTCCTATAAAAATTGTATTTGAAAATTTGTAATCGTATTAATTAACTATCCTTACAAAATAAACTATGTTAACAACCAGGAATCAATATTATGGTGATAATATACGAAACATATGTATTAATTAACTATAATGACATTTTAATTGCTAACAATCTCATTATTTCAGTGATAATATAGCAATTCAGGGGTATTACGATGTAATATACATATGTTAACAACTATGAATCAATCAAACATCAAATTAACCCCTAAATCAATACACTAGAGACGTCTAAAAGACCGGTTGTAGGTCGACTACCCTGGGTATCGTCGAAACACCGGTTTACATGAGATACATATAATCTGGATGTTATGAGTTCTTTACCATAATTGAATGGGTGTTCTGGTTTCCATGGATGAATGGTTGAATTGTTTATAGTAAAGGCTATCACTGTCCGATGTGGGGAAGATAGGATTGAGTTCTTATCTAGTGTTGTGGGTAGATTAATATGTTTATCTATCCATCCTCATATACTTTATTGTTGAAGTTTGTTAGCTGTTTTACCGCTCACTAAGACTGTTGTCTAACTCAAGGTTTTATGTTTCCTCTTATTACCTTGGGCTATTCATCCGGTTGTGGATGGACAAAATATGTAGCAATGACAGGTGATTAGTGAAGACGACGTTGTTGTGCGAAGGCGAGCAGGAGGCTGGCGTATTGCTTTTACTTCTATATAGTATTTATGTTTCCACTGTTTGAGTTGCTCTATGAGTGTTGTATTGAGGCCTTATGTACATACTTGACATTTCCTGTGATGTTGGGATAACCTTTCAGGATGTTGTGAAAGTTTGAAAAGTTTGCTTATGATGTTTCACTACTATTACCTGTTGTATATGTTCTATTATATTTTATCCTTGCGTTGTGAGTTTTACGACAGATTCTGATTGTGTTTATCTACTCTGATGATCGTCCATAGTTGTCGTGCACACCTTTCAGCGAATTATTCTTATCATTAAGTGGGGCGGCTGTAGGCGGTCAACACATTATGGTACCTTTCGTCCGAGTACTTCTTGACAACTCCGGACCTGGAGCAAGACTAGTTTTGATCCAAGGTTTAACCTAATACAAAATGACAAAACTGTCAGAAACTTTTAAACCTCAATGATTAATATGCACGAATCATCACTAGTATGCTAAAAGTTCCTAAATTGAATTTTTTGAGTCAGAAAATAATTACTAAAACATAAAAGGTGGGCATAAGATGAGAGGGAAGCGAAACTGAAACAATTCAAGATGAATTAGTTCTGGTAAGGACATGACAGTAAATACGAATCTGCAAAATAAACGGGCATGCACTGGTAATCTTGTATGTTGTAGAGTTGAAAGCCAAAAGCTTTATGGAAAACTTCATCAGGAACCGATGCAGCACCACTGGTGGTGCTAACTTTGCGGTTTGACAGTGTGTGCCTGCATATATAATAGCTCTTGTATTAGTAAGTTTCTAAGTAACTCAGCTGATCACACAATAAGATTGAAAAGATACCGCCCATGAACTTGAGAAAAAATTCAAATTGTCAACTTCTTTTATCAATTTAATTAATACAAGTTGCCATATAATTAATGCTAAACTTTTGATATTAACCTTAAACCGACATGTATATGGTATGCTTTAAAGTACCAGTTCTCACTGGTTGGCCACCTATTCACTAACGTGTGACATTCTATGTGAAACCAAGCGAAATTAAAAAAAATACACTACATCCATCATAACATGTATGGATCAAAATATATTGCTTACTAGCTGACAAGAGCAATATTTCTTGTGAACACAGAACCTCTCCCATCACATGCACGACAGCTAATCAGCCCACGTGAGGCACACATTACACACTGCAATTTCCCCGTTCCATTGCATATATTGGCTCTGTGGAAAAGAAAAAAAATCATGTAAATAACGTAATTTTTTGTCTTATTTATTACACCCTCCAGAGTTGTCAACTATGGCTTTAGTCTTATTTATTGTATCCCTTCAGAGGCCTCCGACACGAAGTCAACACAACATGCACGCTTCTACTATCCGAAAACACCCACGGTTTATTTAAGACCATTCACACCACGTAAACATCCAATCTTCATAAATTGGTTGGATGTATCAAGTTTTAAATTCAAGCTAAAATCCAAGTGACTCAACTGTTAATCACGGAAAATACTAGTAAATCCAAGGGTGGCAAAGCTAACCTCGAGGCCATGCTTGCAAGCCTTCTTAGCAACCAAAGCAGCTCCAAGCATTACACTGGGGTTTGATATATTTGTACAAATAACAATTATTGCAATAACAACATCTCCATGTCTCATCTAAGCTGGTTGTCCTGAAATTTAAAATTAACCTCCTTGGATTGTGATTCCTTTGGAACAGCTAACCCCTATAATATTTTAGGTTAAGATTATGTTCAGTACAACTATAGATAAACACAATAAAATGGTTACAAGCATCTACAGTAACATAATCCAGATGAGATGACCCAAACTCCCCCTTACGGGAAAGCTCGGATTGAATTGAGAACACGACTCATCAGACACAAACAATATAACATTGCATTGCTATTACAACAGTAACATCAGAGTACAAGATATAAGAGTATAAATAAATAATATACATTGGAAAAATATCATAGTTCAAATTACATAGCAGTGGAATTAAAATGTATAAATACAATGACTAACACAACTGGATGAAATACACGGATACAAAGCTTTCCGAAAATAGCTCAAGCTGAAATCCAGGATCCTGGGATAAGAAATATATGCGAAAACCCAAACAACTAGCTGTCCATGTGCAAAATATAGGCACCTAGAGTTTAGGTTAAAACAATAAACTCCGAGTCAGTCATGGGACTGGTGTGAGAACTAAAACAATTATTAATTTGATTTTAAAGTTAGGTAAATCAAGGGACCACGCCATATAACACGAAACGGGTTTACCCCCAAGAATACCAGTGCATAATACAAACATCGCAATGCTAAATAAAGAACAATGAAGCTACTATAAGACTCAGGTTCCATCACACAATGCAACGCAAGCCAGAGGTTATAGTTTTACCTTATAATAGCCAAATATGTTTGGTACGCGAAATTTATTTTTTATTATTACTAGAAGTGAAGAAATCAACTACAAATATAAATGTATCAATCATAGACGGCATGAGTGCCCCATCCCACTATGTCGCCGTATCTAGGTTTACAACTAAAACCGAAAAATGTAGTATTGGAAGTTTGGACTTCCATTGTGATGGCTACTGATCCGAAAGATCGATCATGTAGTGTAACACTCAACGGCTTATGTCCTGTGCATGAGAAAACAACGTAATACACATCTGCACTATATCGAGGATATCAAGTATCTCAACGGCTTACGTCCCATGCATGAGAAAACGCCGTATACTCTATCCTTCTAGGAATCGGGGAGTGTGCCCTATCCCTACCAGGTGTGGAGCGACCACACCCAGCCTATCTCGGTCGACCAATCTATCCTCATCTCGAAAGTATACTGACCTAACCATCAGTTCACCATCATACCGATGTGTGAGGCTCGCGAATTAGCACTACACAAAGCTATCTACTTAAGCTATGCTTTGATCATCATCCACCAAGCTCTGCTTTTCAACAAAATCTTGGATCACTGCAACTCAGCATATCACACTGTCAATCCATACCATATCATTGATCTCAACCAATATATAACCTCTAAGCTCGTACGTCTCAGAGAAGGGTGTTAAGCAAGAGAATAAATTCTACGCCACCAAAAAGATATATATTTAGTAAAGATCAATGAATACAGCATAACGGAATACAATGTCAGACACACCATCCATTTACAAGTACGTTCTAGGTCTGAACGAAACCGGAGGCACCTTATTGCTTGTCCCGTATGTCCAATACAGGAGAGAGGCCCTCGCATATTCGAACAATCAATAATTACGTCCGGACGGCTACCACTGTAGCCCCTTCAAGGCAGCTGCTCCAATCATGGGCATCAGTAGCAACCCATCCATTCGATGTGAAGATCGTCAGTCTTGCACCGACCTCAATCTCTTCGACTGTTAGTCATCGTACCAATTATTCAAAATAGGTTAAACCCGGTCTTTCCGAATAACTCGCGTATCTTATAATCAAGTGCTATAACAACACATCATATGCCTCATTCCAATCCAGAAGATTCTTTTATTCGTATTTCTTTATTCTGGAAAGGTTCTCATTAATCTTATCAATGATTATCACTTTTAAACACACTGTTTAATCCATTTCTTTGGAAATCATTTCAAAAGATTTTATACTATCTCTTCGCAGTTTAAACCAAATTAAGATTTATCAAACTAGTTGGGAATAATGCCTTACCGAAGTAATCATTCATTTGATTATCCCATCTCAATCTATTCATCCCATGAAGCAAAACTGGTAGTACTCCATATCTAACACCACTATTTTATCGGTAAATTCAATTACCATTTCACATTCAAATATAATTAAAGGTTTAACTACCACATAAAGTAAAACTGGTGATACTCCATTTTTGCACACTTCTCAAATTTGGCAAATTTAATTACCACATTAACATTTCAATCTAATTAAATATTCATTAAAACTCCACTTAGTTTTAATCTCCAACATCCACAAGTTGTTAATTTAATGTGAGGGGTCTAGTGCTTAAATATACATATAACGGTGCTAAGACACGAGGTTAAGTCCAACTTGTGTTAGGAGTCTTCCCCGAACCGCCCGGCAAATCCAGCATCCACAAGTGGTCGGCTTAATGTGAGAGGACTAGTGTATAAACATATTTATGAATATATGTATTTAAAAGGATAGAAATAAATGGCACTAATTTTGCTTAATGGAAATGAATGAAAGTTACAACAGTAAAAGAAGTGGAATGAATGAGGAATGATAACAACCTATTATAATTAATTACATTAATAAGAATGTTATATAATAGGTAGGTTTGTCCTAGGCACAAGTGGAAATTATAACATAAGTTATAATAAATGGAAAGGAAACTTATTAGAAAACTTTAGTTAAGAGAACTAAGTTAATAAGTAAACAACGACAAGTTGTACTAACAGTGTAAGATGGAATTATGATTAAATAAGAAAGAACGAGGTGAATATATGGGATGAAATAAGTTATATTTAATCACAAATAATAAGTGACATGTTAAACAGAAAACATGTGAATTGAGAAGAAATATACTTAATTACATATTATGTAGAACATGTTGTTGTAACTGTGGAATCATACAATGAATAATATAAAGAGATTGTAGATTACAGATCTTGGATTACGATCTAGAGAATAACATGTTATGGGCTTATTAATAAACTTAAATGGATTAAGATATATATCTGAAATTAATAAGCAAGAGGAACTTGGTAACTTGAATAAAAACTCAATGTGAATGGGAATAACCAAGTTAACTAGAAATCTGATGAGGAAGAGCAAGTCCGTAATTACATGATTAGAGATAAGGTCTAATAACACATCAACCTGAGTGTTTACACCAAAAATGGTCTAAATACCCAAGGTACTAAACTGTACTTCACCAATTCGGTAAGAAATAAATGGAACCGTGTTTAAGTAGCAATAGAAAGTAAAATGCGGAAAAAGTAAAGTAAAGACAAGATTTATAGTGGTTCGGCCATTAACGAGGCCTACGTCCACTGTGAAGATGATTTCCTGCCTTTAATGAAAATTACAAGGTACATCCACTCTTTAACCTCATATATATCCATACCCACTCAATATATCCTTATTTATGTATTTTGATCTAGAGAACTATACAAGAGAATAATAGATTTTGAGGAGAAGGAGGATGGATGAATGATTTGGAAGAAAAGATTCCTTCATTTGAAAATGATGTCTGTCGCCATGGCCAGATCTATGGTTGAGTATGAAGTTTAACAGCACTTCGTCATGTTTCCAGAAAAAGCCCCCTCTTATGTTGGTAGCCATGGTGTATTTATAGGTGAACCCCCCTTGGTAAATGATTTGGAATTTGTTTATCTTAGGCTGTGGGTCGTTCATTCTGCTAATTACAACCATGCCATTGGACAGCTATAGCCAGCTGTCCAGGGTCGTATTCAGTGTTATGTGCGGACGACTTGTTGAGTGTCTTGAATGGCTGAGCGGGTCCTTAAGCGTGAGCGCGGATGCTCTAGGAGATTTCGCAAAAGCGGAGTGTGGAGCTGAGATTGGTCCTCCTTTGTTCCTTGCGTGAACGATCTTCTTGTGCTAAGGGCGCTCGTCCTCTTGTTACCTTTGTATGGTGCCGCTTGGTTTTACGGTTATGCTAAGCGGTTGCTTTTGCCCGTGTAGAATGGGTGACCTGTCTTGTTTTAGTGCTTGAGCGGCTTTCAAGATGTGCGGCCCTTATCTTGTCGAGTCGTGCCTCTCATAACCCGGTCGCACTGGTAGACTTGGCCTGCCTTGGGTTTGATATTTGGGTCTTGCTTAGCGCGGTTGCGTTATGTAGGACCGACCCTAGTGCGACCCGCCTTGTACCCTCTACCCAATGTGCGTATGAATTTTTAGGGATTAACACTTGCCCCTCGAAGTCCGTGATTTTCTTTTGTAAGGAATTATGGGCTTCGACATATTTGATCACACATTGGGTGGCGATTCTGTCCTGGTCGTTCGTGTAGAGACCGGGGTCACCTTGTTGACGCTGACTGGCATCTTTATCTTTGAACGAGACGTTTGGCTTACCATGTTTTTGTCGTAAATGACCAGATCGTGTGGAAATGAATACGCCAACTGGTCCTTTGACGAGACACCTATTTCGGTACTCAAGTGTTATAATGACGTGGCGAGGAGTACCTTTATGCCCTTTAATCTCCCCTTTGTTCTCTCATTTGTCATCCGATTTTGCTTTTATTTATCTTCCAAGAGAGATTCTGAAAGAAAGAACTCCGCATTTTTCTCTACTGCTACTCAGTTTTGTTGATGATCTTTCCTTTTTTGTTCTTCCTTTAAGTCTTACGGTTACTCCCTGGTTTATTTATAGGATGGTTTCATCTTCGGAGCAACGCAAAAAAGGAACCTTCATTGATTTGAGCATCTCTGGGGATGAGACTCAGCCGGGTGGTCATCCGTCCGTAAACCCTCCTTCCTGCCCTTCTTATACGGAACTCCAAGCTATTATTAATAGGCCTCGTTATGCTCCTGGACCTTGCAATCCCAGGATTGCTAAGCGATTTCGAGGATGGAGCTTACAAGGGGTTCCTTCGAATGCGGATGTGTCCCCGGCTGATTCTCTGAGTTTTGCTTATGATATGACTATGGCGAAAAATCGCATGCTGGCTCGCCTTAAGACTGTTGTGCATCAATTTGGAGAACAGATGGACTTGCTGAAGAATCATTTTGCAAAGCGGATGGTTGGCTGGCATAAGTTGGCCTCTGACCTCCAAAAACTTCACGAAGACAACCTCGAGCGCATTTCTGCTTTGGAATATGACAAGGCGAAGTTAATCCAGCCCCTTAGGTCAAAAGATAGCATGGTTGCCTCTTTTGCCCCCGGGGGGTTGAGTCACTGGCTCTTGTACGTGCTGAAGGGTCTTCATCTTGTCCTGCTCCGGTGAAGAGGAAGGTAGGTAGGCCAAGGAAGGTCAGAGATTTGTGATCCTCTCTCTTGGTTGCTTTTTTTTTGAACCCTTAAGACCGGTTGTGCAAGCGAGTGCCGGTCCTCGCCCATGACATTATGTTGGTTGTTATTTGATGACTTTGTATTTGACTTGTGACTCTTTTGTACTTTCTGATGAACGGTTGCCTGGCTGATTTTGCGATACTTTCCATGTCTGTGCTACACCATGCCTCTTTGCCCTGCCATGACAAAACACATGTATTTTCTTTTAAAAGGCTTTTTTTGTACACAGCGATCGCGCATTATCTTCGTATCATGAGGCGTTCGTTCGTGCGTTAATATCACATCACAGTTAGTTCTGTATTGCTCTTATTAATTTGGGATTACCGAGTTTTCGGTATTTGATTTAACTAGTTAGTTTTAAATTGCTTTAATTTTGGCAAGTCAACCATTTAGGTTTTTTATTAAATATCCTACTTTATTTGTTTGGTATTTTCGTGATGCATTTTTATGCGTGCCCCCTGGGAGGACTTGGGTTCCAATGTAGAATCCGAACTTGGCTTCATTTGACTTGGTTAACAACCAAGAACAAGAACGGACACCCCCATACGGTTAGGATTTCTGATTTTGTACTCTTGGCTTTGCTTGACTTGGTTAACAACAAAGAACAAGAGTGGGTACCCCCATATGGCTAGGATTTCTGCTGTTGTAATCCATCCTTGGCTCTGCTTGACTTTTTTAATAACAGAGACAAGGATTGCCACCTCCTTTCGGTCAGGTTTCTTTTTTGCGCTGGTCCTTCCAGCATGTTTAATCCTTCCCCATTTTATGCTTCATTCATGGAGCGGACACTAATTCATCTCATCGAGTTTTCAACTCAGAAGGAAAAATTCGTGTTTTTACCTACTAAGGTAGGTGTCCTTTGAAATTGGCAATTTTTCCGTTTCGGGACATGTCGGTTTTTCCGACTTTATGCTTCGGCCAAGGACACAGACCATGGTTTGCCTCCTTGAGTTTCTTTTTCTCAAGTTGGAAAACCCGTGTCCAGCACCTAGGAAGGCCATCTAAGAAGATGCTTCTTCGGTGGGCTTTAGCAATTTAATCCGTGGGACTTTTGAGTTGCTTTTCACTCCAGCATCGACTTTTTAATCTGGCATCAGGCTTTCTGTTGGTACTGTACTGAGGGGTCCAGTGCTTCCTGACGGAAGCTGGAATTTCCTCGAGTTGTTGCTCCTTGATCGCTCGTTTGCCTACACAAGGAAATCAACTTTTAGTGTAGGATGATGAATAAGTGACCTGTACATGTAACTAAGATCTCATATTCAGTTACTTCATGTACACCGCTAAAATGTGAGGATTTGATGAATCTTTACAGTATTTCTTATATATATTTGAATAACATGATATAAGAAATAATGACGGATATGATCACTGTTCCATGCTCGTGGAATCTGGTTCCCGTCTGTGGTGGCCAATTTGAAAGTTCCGTCCTGGAGTTTCTGATTTATGACATAAGGTCCTTCCCAATTAAGGCCGAAGACTCCAGTGCCGGTCATTATCTTCTTTAGGACTAGATCTCCAATTTCAAAAGTTCTATGCTTGACTTTTGAATTGAAGTGCCTGGCCACCCTTCTTTGGTGTGCGGCTACTCTGAGTTCCGCCTCTTTTCTTCTCTCCTCGAGCTGGTCGAGGGCTTCGAGCTGTAGCTTCTCATTTTCTTTGGGGTCAAAATGTAGTCTTCGGTGGGTAGGGACTTCCAACTCCACTGGTATCATAGCCTCAGATCCATAGGATAAAGAAAAGGGAGTGTGCCCTGTTGCAGTTTTGTGCGTAGTGCGATACGCCCATAATGCCAGCGGGAGTTCGTCTACCCATGCACCTTTAGCCTTTTCCAGTCGCTTCATGATGGTAGTCTTGATGATTTTATTTACTGCCTCCACTTGCCCGTTCGCCTGTGGATGAGCGACCGCTGAAAAGCTCTTCTGGATTTTATACTTGGCACAAAAGCTTTGGAACTCTTCACTTTCAAACTGGGTTCCGTTGTCCGTGATTATCTTTTGTGGTAACCCGAACCTGCATTTGATGTTTTTCAAGACAAAGTTAATAACCTTCTTTGAAGTTATAGAGGCCAATGGTTTTGCTTCAGCACATTTTGTAAAATAGTCAACAACAATTGCATATTTGAAACCATATTTGGCAGTGGGTAGGGCTCCTATGAGGTCGATGCCCCATATAGCAAACGGCCATGGGATGACCATGTGCTTTATGGTTGTGGACGGCAGCCTTGGGGTTTTGGCAAATCTTTGGCACCTATCACACTTTTTGGTGTAAGTCGTGGAATCTTTGTTGATGTCTGGCCAGAAATAACCATATCATAGGATCTTTTTAGCAAAAGTTTGTCCTTCGGTATGACCTCCGCATTCCCCTTCGTGCAACTCTGCCATAATTGCCTTAGACTCCTTCTCTGTGACGCATAGGTGTAAAAATCCCCGTCTATACGGTCGCCCATCTTGGATAAGGTATAGGGGAGACTTTCGCAAGATTTTTCTTCGAAGCTTGGCTTCAACCGGGAGTGCTCCAGTTGTGAGATATTCTTTAATTGGTGACATCCATGAGTTTGATTCATCGGTTGCTTCCATGATCCAACCCACTTCGGTCTGCATTGTGCTCGGACTGGAAAGAACTTCTACTGGAACTAACCCCGTTAGCTGCGGATCTCCTGTGCTCGCGTATTTGGCCAGTAAATCAGCCTTAGTATTCTCTTCTCTGGGAATACAAGATATGGTGTAATACTCGAAAGCTTCCAACAATTCCAAGGCCCTTGTAAGATAATCTGGTAAGTTACACGTTTTCGCCTGGCATTCTCCTATAATCTGGCTTACCACGAGCTGGGAGTCGCTGAAGATCTGTATAGTTTTTATTTGTAATTCTCTCGTAAGTTTTATTCCTGCGATAAGGGCTTCGTACTCAGCCTCGTTGTTGGTTGCCGCAAATTCCAATCTTGATGCGTAGCATAGGGATTTTCCTTCAGGGGTTTCGAGAACTACCCCTGCCCTAGAACAGTGGTCGTTTGATGCCCCATCTACAAATAGTTTCCATTGGATATTAGTTTCAATATCATCTTGCTCCTTTACTTCCCCTTGGTCGGTAAATTCTACAATGAAGTCAGCCAGTGCTTGTCTGTTAATCGCCTTTCGGGGATGATACGTAATGTCGTACTGACTGAGCTCTATATTCCACTTTAGCAACCTTCCAGAGGTTTCTGGTCGGGACAGGACTTGCCTCAGAGGTTGGTCTGTGAGTACCTTGATGGGATGAGCTTGGAAGTAGGGGCGAAGCTTCTTTGATGCAATGAGCAAGCAATAAGCAAGCTTCTCAAGTTTTGGATAATTGAGCTCCGCTCCGGATAACCTCTTGCTGATGTAATAGGCCGGTTTTTGTATCTTCAAATCTTCTCTAATTAGTGTTGCGCTTAGAGCATGAGCAGAAACCGCCAAGTATAGAAACAAGTCTTCGCCGTCACTAGGCTTCGACAGCATAGGTGGCATCGCCATATGTTGGATCAGTTCTTCGAAGGCTTTCTGGCACTTAGGGGTCCATTGTATCTTTTTTTTGCCTATTCTGAGGGCGTCGAAGAATGAGAAACATCTGTCCGTTGCCCTGGATATGAAAGGATTCAAAGTCGCGATCTTCCGGTTTAGACACTAAAGCTCCTTCTTGGTCCCTGGGGCGCGCATTTCTCTTAAGGTTAATATTTTGGCTGGATTAGCTTCTATACCTTTAGTGTTGACCATGTAACCAAGCAACTTGCCCGAGCTGACACCAAAACTGCATTTCAAAGGATTCAATTTCATTCCATATTGTCGCAAGATGTCGAACATTCGGGCAAGGTCTTCCAAATGGTCGATTGCTTTCTTTGACTTAACCAACATGTCATCGACATAGACCTCCATCATCCTATCGATTTGTTTCTTAAACATAGCGATTACCAATCGTTGGTAAGTCGCTTCTGCGTTTTTTAGACCAAATGGCATTACCTTATAAAAATATAGGCCAAGGTCGGTAATAAAGCTGGTGTTTTCCTGGTCTGGACTGTACATCATAATTTGATTGTAGCCGGAATATGCATCCATGAACGATAGCAATTCATGGTCGGCCATGGAATCCACCAGCTGATCGATTCTGGGGAGAGGGAAACTATCTTTTGGGCAAGCTTTATTTAGGTCGGAATAATCCACACAGCCCTGCCATTTACCGTTTGATTTCTTTACGAGCACCGGGTTGGATACCCATTTCGGATAGGTAGACTCTCTAATAAAACCATTTTCCATTAGTCTGTCGACTTCTTCTTTTAAGGCGCGCGACCTCTCCGGCCCCTGGGTTCTCCTCTTTTGTTTGACAGCCGGAATGCGCGGGTCGATGTTTAGCTTGTGAACTGCAACATCCGGAGATATTCCGCACATGTCAGAATGGTTCCATGCGAACACATCCAAGTTAGCTCTCAAAAAGACAATCAACTGGTTTTTCAATTCAGGGCTCAGTCGAGACTCTATATTTAACACGCGGTTTGGGTCTTTTGGATCTACCGCTATAGGAATCGTATCTTCGGCTAAGGTCGCCCTTTCGTCCTCTGCACTGGTTTCTCTGGGATCGATCTCCTTCTGCATTCCGCTATGCTCACTAGTGCATGGACCTCTCTTTAGTTGCTATAAGGGAGGTTTTTGGATGCAAGGGAGAACCTCTGCATCCTTTCTTGATTCTCTTTTCTTGGCCTCTTTCGGTTCTGCCACGTAGCAGTCCCTTGCGGCCATTTGATCGCCCTTGATTACACCGATCCCCCTTTCGGTTGGAAACTTCATGATCAAACACCAGGGAGCTAAAGCAATCCTGAAGTCCAAAAGAGTTGGCCTCCCAAGGAATGCATTATAAGATGAAAACTCATCTATTATGACAAAGGTCTGTATCATGGAAACTTGACGGTCCCTGTCTGCTAATTCGACAGGTAAATCAATCGTCCCGATGGGTTGCGTAGGTTGACCTGTAAACTTATACGGGTACACGTGCACTTTTGCCATGGAGAGGTTCATTTTCTGAAAAGTGTTTATGAAGATCACATTAACTGATGCCCCGGTGTCGACCAGGACCCTTTTTACCACTGCATGTCCAAGGCCGATTGTGATCACCATGGCATCGATAGTTGGCGTAATTAAGCCTTCTACATCCTTATTTCTGAATATCACGTCCTCGGTCGAAGTTTTGTGCATTTTCGCCAGAAGCTCGTTGTTCAAGATCATGCACCCTTTCTTTCCCGCGACATCCTTCAATTCATTAGCGTATCTTTCCATATCTGCCCAGCTATTTCGGGCTAGGTGAGAACCCCCAAATATCGTATTGATTACTGGTCTCGAGTCAACTGGCACTCGGTCCTCTTTGTTTAAGTTGGGCTGGTTAGATGTATTGCTATGCCCCTGCACGACCAGAGAGTTTTGGGGATTTTTCACATACTGTTGGATTCGGTTCTTCCTGATGAGCTCTTCAATCAAGCTCTTCAGATGGCGGCATTCATTAGTGTTGTTCCCTGGTTGGCTATGGAAACGGCAAAATTTCCCGGAATTCGCTTGTTGTTCATTTACCTTCTACGGCTTCATCTGAGGGAAAAGGCCTGAGTCCTTCGCAGCATGGTAAATCTTCTCTGGGGTTTCATTTAATAGAGTTAGCTCAGAAGGTTTATACATCCGTGTCTTCTTATAAGCTTTGCTCTCCCCCTCATCGTTTCCCCTTTTGTGTCCTAGATCGTTCCTCTGCTCAGCCCTGGGCCCATTATTCTTCCCTTCTCTGGCCGTGCTATTTTCTATAGTCTTCTGGGCACCTAGAGATTCATCTTCCACACTCATATATTCTTCAGCCTTCTTTTAAAACTTCTTTAAGTTCTTTGGTTTCTTCATTTTAAGCCACTTTCCAAATTCTGATTTCTTATCGATGGCTCCTCTCAGGGCCGCGAGCAAATACCAAGGCTCTGGCTCTACGACCTCCGTTGCCGCAGCGCGGAAGCGTGTAAGGAAAGCTCTGATGGTTTCCCCAGGCCGCTGTTCCATCTCACTGAGCGACATCACGTCTCTTGCTTTAGTGGCCTGCAACCGGAATTGATCCTGAAATCTCCTCACTAGATCTGTAAACTGGTTGATACACCTAGGTGGGAGTCTGGTGAACCAAAGTGAGGCCACACCTTCCAGGAAAACGGGAAAGTATAAGCACTTGATTTCGTCAGTGGCTCTAGCTCCATTCATGTGTTGGTCATATTTGAACAGGAAGATAGTTGGATCTCCGACTCCGCTGTAAGGTGCTATTGTTGGCGGTATAAATTTCTTCGGGAATTTTGCTTGACGGATCTCCTCCGTGAATGGATTTTTGCAGGGGGAGAACTCCCACTCTTTTTCCTCATCCTCTTGAGCCACCTTCTCCTTCATTACTCTCTGAATTAAGTCTGTGATGCACCTTTCATCGCCCGCTTGTTCATTAGAATTGATGCTAACATTAGCGTGGCCATGGTTTAAGCTTTGACGCTTCGCATCCTTCTTGAGGGAGGCTATGTTGGAGCGATTCGTCGCACGTTCTTCTTTGCACTGTGGAGATCTGACCTTAGGATCCCCAACGCCGGCCTCTTCCCTGTCTCTCACTGGGCTATGAGGTCGTCCAAGGTCTGAGGCTGATGAGACCTCTTTTTCGTCAGCATTATCCACAGCGTTCGGTGGTAATAGATTGGCTTGACCGTTGGTCAGGACATCAAAACTTTCCATTATCATCTTCGCTATATTATCCACTTTCTCGTTCAAGCCAGCTATAACCACATTCAATTCATCTCTCATTATAGATGGCACAGGAGTTTTCCCTGCCCCTTGATTCAAGATTTGAGGGGTAGCTTCGCCAGCACCATCACCCTCATTGATTGCGGCGACTTTAGCGGATTTACCGCTTTTCTTCGATCCAACCATGATTTCAAAGGAGAAAATCAATTTTGGGATGTTTTTATTGCTGAATTACGAAAGGAAATTATGAACACGGCCCCACGGTGGGCACCAAAATGTTTACACCAAAAATGGTCTAAACACCCAAGTTACAAAACTGTACTTCACCAGTTCAGTAAGAAATAAATGGAACAGTGTTTAAGTAGCAATAGAAAGTAAAATACGGAAAAAGTAAAGACAAGATTTATAGTGGTTCGGTCATTAACGAGGTCTACATCCACCGTGAAGATGATTTCCTGCCTTTAATGAAAATTACAAGGCACATCCACTCTTTAACCTCATACATCTCCATACCCACTCAATATATCCTTATTTATGTATTTTGATCTAGAGAACTATACAAGAGAATAATAGAGTTTGAGGAGAAGGAGGATGGATGAATGATTTGAAAGAGAAGCTTCCTTCATTTGAAAATGATGCCTGTCGCCATGGCCAGATCTGTGGTTGAGTATGAAGTTTAGCAGCACTCCGTCGTGTTTCCAGAAAAAGCCCCCTCTTATGTTGGTAGCCATGGTGTATTTATAGGTGAACCACCCTTGGTAAATGATTTGGAATCTATTTATCTTAGGTTGTGGGTCGTTCATTCTGCTAATTACAACCATACCATTGGACAGCTGTAGCCACCTGTCCGGGGTCCTATTCAGTGTTTTGTGCGGACGACTTGTTGAGTGTCTTGAATGGATGAGCAGGTCCTTAAGCGTGAGCACGGACGCTTTGGGAGATTTCGCAAGAGCGGAGTGTGGAGCTGAGATTGGTACTCCTTTGTTCCTTGCATGACCGATCTTCTTGTGCTAAGGGCGCTTGTCCTCTTGTTGCCTTTGTATTGTGCCGCTTGGTTTTACGGTTATGCTATGTGGTTGCTTTTGCCCACGTAGAATGGGTGACCTCTCTTGTTTTAGTGCTTGAGCGGCTTTCAAGATATGCGGCCTTTATCTTGTCGAGTCGTGCCTCTCATAACCCGGTCGCACTAGTAGACTTGGCCTGCCTTGGGTTTGATATTTGGGTCTTGCTTAGCGCGGTTGCTTTATGTACGACCGACCCTAGTGCGACCCGCCTTGTACCCTCAACCCAATGTACGTATGGATTTTTAGGGATTAACACTGAGGCGCTTGGACCAGTCCGTACGTATGAAGGTGAATAACCCAACGGGGTAGATCATCTGGTGTCATGGGACACAAGAGGAATGCGCACCCATCTGATTATTCTACCTGTTGTTCTGCTGATATTATGCTAGCTCCAAAGGACTGGAAGGGGAAGCATGCGACTTCCTAGGACGTGGAGGGCACTCCTGGTAGTCCTTTGTGTGGTGATAGCATTTGGACTGTGCTCGCAGAGGTTAGGTCTGCGCGTTACTACCCGGTGAGTATACCTTGACTGCCATTAGGAGCAGTCATAAGGCTATAAGGTGGCATAGTTGATTCGACGATCCAGTTTCCTTGTGACTAGGCTGGGTTACGTCCATTTTTATCGAGTTACCTGCGGGCCTAACCATCTGTTGATAGCAAGTCGTCGGGTACCAACCATTGACAGCCAGCGTCATATGTAATACGTGATGCGGAAAGACGGAGAGCTAAACCAAAAGACTGTAGACCCTTTGCTATCAAGGCTATGGGTGAGGGACATGCCAATTAGGATTAGTTGTTTGTTGTTTTCTCTAGGGCCAGGTCACTAGCTCTCAATTATGTTCGTCTTTCACTAGTTGAGGGAGGGGTCGTATGGGACCATAGCTACTAAAAATGCAGACCTTAGCAACTGTGTATACAAATATATGAAAAGCTCCCCACTGAGTTCCGTGTTTTTGATACAGCCCTGTTACGGGACTCGGTGCACAGTAGATATGTGCGGATACAAGCATACCACTTCCGGATGGTGTATCATAAAATTTACGGCATCAAGCACGATTGACGATACGTACGTGAAAAGTCTACATACATGCATATCCGCTCTGGGTGGTGTATCGTAGACTCTAGGGCACTACTCTGTGTGGAATCTGATTCGATCGAAGGTGGCAGTTCGTATGCTTACATAGCAAGATGACGACAGATCTACGCAGAACATAGTGTTGTTATATAGAGATTTGTACGTCACTCTGGTGTAGGATGAGGGACTGCGTATATTTCTGTGGCGTTATGGCGGAGACCGTGCGAGTGAGGTATTATGAGGTGTTCCTTAATATTGGGGGTGGCTACATATATACTGTGTTAGGTTAATCCACTGGGAAATAGATGGATACGACGTGTGTGTAAGCCTTGAGTGTTTTTAATCCATGTAACATAATAAATAAGAAAATGTAACTGAACGGTATATGTAGAATTATCCAAAATGTGTAGCTTAAATCCAGTCACCAGAACTTGTGTTCTGACCCCCTCCTCATAACATACTCACAGGTTAGATTTGTGGCAGAGATATGATAGCTTTGGATATTGGTTAGGCAGTATTATTATTATCTGGGTAAGGCTACATTTTGATTACATTATATTTTATCCATTCCGTTGTGAGATGTTTTCTATGCTCTGATGTATTTTATATCTCTGTCTTTTCTGCAAGATACCAGACAAACCAACACGAGTTTCGATAGATTAGAATTTTGAAAAAAAATGTATGTCGGAATTCGGGTTGCTACATACAGGTTATTTCATAAAACATTTCTTTAGACTTTATATGTTTCACAACCAAAGTAAATATTTTATAGCATGAATTTAAACACACAACATAATACAACACTTCAAATTTTTATAGTTCTTCCATAATTTAGCTCTTTATAAACATTTACACAACACTTACATTTAGTAGTCAATTTGAACTTCCATATTTACAAACAACTCTTCTACTTTCTATAGATATAAATTATTTCAGATTCGTTTCACTTAAACATAAATATTTAATAAAAAATAAATTGTGTTTTAACATGCTATTTCTCGCAACAATGCTTCCCTAAACTAGAAGGCAATTCTAAGAATGAGAGACAAACTAGCTGAAAATTGTACTCGAGAATTTGCTACTGGTAAAGATACTAATCTATGGAAGGATCCATGGATATTGGGTAAATCAATGATAGATGTTGTTGGTTGGGACACATATTCTGCTTATGGATCCCCAAATACTAATGTTGACACAATAATTGAAAACATTCTTGGAATTGCGAACAACTACCATGCAATATGGATACCACAAAAAAAATTCAAGCAATGCCAATATTTACTGGCAGGGAAAATGATATATGGGCATGGAACAACTCAAAAGGTGATTTTGCTATCAAAACAGCTTGGAATTCAGTTCGTACTAAACACGAAAACAAAATCTGGAGTAAAACGGTATGGGATAAATCCATTTGCCCTAAAAATTCTTTCACTGCATACAAGGCTATCGTGCAACGATTACCCACTCGTGATAGACTAAACAATTGGGGCATAACAGATGACAGACTCTGTGTTTTGTGTGGGTCAGCGGAAGAGACTCATGATCATCTTTTATTTGCATGCAGCTATAGTAAAACAATTGCGCAAAATTGCAAGGTAAAAATTGACCCTTTGAATCAAAATTGGGATTTACAGGTAATTGCTACATACCTGGCCAAGCACCCAAACAACGATCGTCTGATAGTCAAACTCGACAAGGTTGCCTTGACATATACTGTAGCCGCAATTTGGAGAGAACGTAATGCGAGAATTTTCAGAGGAAAACCAAGTTCAATAAAACATGTCAGTAGATTAGCCATCATTAATATTATCGTCAGTAAACGAGGAATTAAAGGGAGAGAACATACCGATAGCTTGGAATCTACACTCGATGAATTGTCAAGAACGGATCTGAAGGAAGTGTCGGCACAAATTCCAGGAACCAGTACATTGTTTGAGCCACCATGAATTACTTCGTGTTGTGTCTGATTTGAAGAGAGGACGAAGAATCAATTTGGAAAGTTCTAGTTGCGTTAATGTAACTGGTCTTGTATACTTATGATTTGTTCGTTACTTGGGCTTTTGGCCTGTCATGTAATCCTTTCACTTTGGACTTTTTATGCCTAATAAAACTTTAACCTATTTCAAAAAAAAAAACATGCTATTTCTCCAATTTATAAGTCATAAGCATAATTTCTTAAGTTTTCACAACAACTTAGCTTATGTCTTTGACCAAATCTGGAAATCTCGACAATCCAAAATCATTGGAAATTCCATTGCATTTAAACAAAAAAAATACTGTATAACAATTCAAAACAAGATCCAAAAGAACTACTTCAATGGATATAATAAATGCAACCATATAACAATTTGATTGAAAAATTAAGAACTTAATACCCAGATTTTATTTCAAACCATTCTAAAATAATAATGATAATAAATATACACATATATAACTCCTTTTGTATATTGAATAAAAAAAAATTAGTTCTTGAAACAGAATTATTATCTTTTCTAATCTAAGCAATTCTAACAAATTTCCATAGCAACAATCACTCACTTAGAAACTTAAAACTGAACGTTGTTGAGGCTACAATCATATTGAAGTTATTTTCTAGCAACTACAACGAGTTCAATGCTTTAAAAATCATTTATAATCCTTTTATATGAATAAATACTATCGAGTGATGCAACTATATCTTTCCAAATGTTGAAACCTTTTTTCAAAACTTTGAATCATAAATTCTCAGATTTTCAAGTTACCCTTTCAATTTTGTAATCACCTTTCAATTTTCGCTTATATGATTTCACTTTTTATGTATATCATTTCACAAGTTAATCCACTGTTTACATTTATTTCGAACAACTTAATTTAAAATTAAAATCAAATTCAACATTATCGCTAAATGCTTTATGTTGACGTCAAAAGTTGGTCACTTGTGGCAATCAGCCCCCAATCGTGTGAAAAGCACACGAGTAACTGTTATAGAATACGGTAAAGCAAATAAAACAGGGAACACACACAACTTTTTATAGTGGTTCGGCCAAGAATGTGCCTATGTCCACTTTATATTTATTGATTTCTTCTTTTGATTACAAGTATAATGCTTTTATCTTTTGAAGAACGATGGGAGATGAGAAGTTTTTTAGAGGAATGAGAGTTGGCTATTTGAGGAATATGCCGAGAGTATTCTTCTTCTAGAGCTTAAAGTACCCAGAATTCACCATGTGAAATTCACCCCTCTCTCCTTTTTTCTTTGGGGAAGAAGGTATTTATAGGTGGAGAAATCGGCTAGGGCTGGTTTGACGTGGCCCGGCCTTTTCGGGAAGGCTTGGATGCGTGGAATTCATTCCTTGGATGTAGGTGCTGCTAAAAGACTGGCTCTACTGTTTATCAATAGTACCTTCGGAAACCATGGCTTACATGGCATCCAAGGTGCGGTGTATTAAAAGGAGAGATTTGTTCGGATGTGGTTGACCGCTTTTGTGGCTTTGAGAAATGGTCTGAGTAATAAATGATAAGTCTATATACTTCCAGGTGAGCCCGAGATACTTGCTCGATCCACTTTTGATGGAAGCCTATGACTCGGTCGATTGAGAGCGATTCTCCCTAGCTAAGTGAGTTGAATCCTGAAGATAATTAGGCGGAGTTGGAATCGAATCGAGCCAGCCTCGAAGGAAGCTGGTTTGGGCCGATCCTTGTTTGGGCCTTTCAGAGTGCGAGCGGCTATATCGGCCGATGGGCTGAAGTTGAATAGAGCTTCTAGAGGCTAGGCTTCGATCCATTGAACCGTGCTAAATTTTTCCAAAAAGTTGGTCAACACTTTGCCCCTCAGAATACATCTTTCTAGGTAAAAGAGGTGTGTTTTGATCCCTTGCATCGAAGTCTAACGTGCAGACAACTATGGTTACGCCGAACCATAATTAGGCCAGAAGTCCGACGGCCCAATGGTTGTATTAAGGACGAAAAACCGACGACCGAAGTAGGTCGTATTAAGGCCAGAAAACCGACAACCATCGAAGACCGTATTATGGCCGAGAGAATGACCGTAAATCCTGATTAAGGATTAGTACCTGCACAGACAATAGAAACCATTCTCGGTCTAGAGAAGGCTTGTAATTTACTCTGATTGAGCATTAGTCATGTTCGACTCGAAGGCAAGTCGAGATGTTCAAGTAGTAGTTACACTTGGCTTAGAGGGGTGGCAAGTTTTAACCATACCCGCCTTACGGAGGTGGCGAGTATTAACCATACTCGGCTTACGGAGATGGCGAGTATTAACCATACTTGGTTTATGGAGGTGGTGAGTATTAACCATACTCGGCTTATGGAGGTGGCTAGTATTAACCACACTCAGCTTGTGGCAAGTGTTATCCATGCTCAACCTATGCAAGATTATCTAACAAGTTTTTAAGAAGCGGGCGAGTATAGTCCATACTCGGCTTAAGGGACATGATCGTACTCAGTTCAAGGAGTAGGTTTTTACAGAGGGTGGTAGGCCTTCGCGTTGACCACATTCGGCGGGGGCGAGCATCAGTTATGCTCGGTTTAAAGTACTCAAACATAATCCACGTTTTGCACAAAGAGAGTTCATAATTGTTAAAGATCTAAAGACAATAAATTCTAAAAGGACAATAATTGATTCCAGGGCATGCCTAGGAGCTAAATCCTAACCCCATACATGTTTACATCAAAGGGTCAGATGTATTGAAGGAAATACATCAAAAAGTAAAAATTAAACTTAATTAATGATAATGCCGCGAGTGCTGGTCTCAAGGTCCTTTCCGTTTCTAGGAGCTCGAGGACCGACCTGAGGAGCTTGGGCAGAGGATTGTGGCGGCACGGTCTATGGGTTCTTCTTGACATATTTGGGAAGCTCCCCTCGCCAGACCCTGTCCTCGATGAGATCGTGCAAGTGTCTGCATTCCTTGGTGCTATGACCTACGATGTTGTGAAACATGCAATGCTTTCTAGATTCGAGTTCTTTTTGATTCGGCTCTCTTCGAGGAGGTCCTGGGAAAGGTAGGGACCCTCGTACGTCAAGGCAGATGTCGAGCAAGGAAGAATTGAGGTCGGTATATTGATCGTACATATTTTCCCTTCGAGGTCATACGTTGTGCGCGTTCTTTTCCACGGCCTTTACTCTTCCTTTATTCTGGCCGTTGGTAATGAATGGACCTACATGTTTGGTGACTAAGACCTCGAGGCTCTCCATCTCAATGCTAGCATCTTCTTGTAGGAGGAATCGCTCGGCCTTGGCATAGAAATCTTCCATATCCTTGGGGGGATCTCCGCTTAAAGAGATTGAGAATTCTGATCAGTTCAGAACTCCTGCAATGGCGGCCATAAGCACCATTGATAGCTCAGGCCGATCAACAGATGCTACAGCCACGTTGAATCTTTCGAGGAAGGACCGAAGTGTTTCTCCCGGGTGTTGTTTGATGGTGGTCAAGAACATGACACTCTTTGGCCGGGAGATATGTACCCTCAATTTCTCAATGAAACGGGTGACCAGCGTATTCCAACTACTAATCGACTCTGTTGTTAGCTAACGAAACCACATGTCGGCTATATCTATGAGGAAGAGTGGGAAGCACTTAGCCATAACATTGGTCGATGCGTCGAGCACTTCCATATGTCGCATGTATCGCATGAGATGGATGGTCGGGTCGGTCCGACCGTTGTATGGTTCGATAGCTGGAAACTTGAAGTCCGGAGGATTAAGGGAGTTCCTGATTTCCCTAGTAAAGAGGCTGCGGTGGATGTTATCTATATCCTATTGAGAAGAATTGCCCCGGGTGAAGCGTCGGACTATGCTGGCGTGCTGACTACCATCCTGAGGAGTCACTACCAAGAATCCAGCTCTGCATTCGGGAGAGTTCCAGTACTGGGATCTGACAAAAGCATGCTCGGAAGGGTCGTCGTCGGCCGGACTCGACCTCTGAGAGTTGAGTGAAGGTGAGGGCGAGGGTTCATCGCAGTTGTTGGCTCAGGGCATACTCCCCCTCTTGAACCTGATGAGGAGCAGTTTGAACCATGCCCGTGGTGGAAGGTCCCGACTGATTCAGCATAGAAAGTGATGTTTGGGACTCTTCGATGCCCCTGGCTGAGGCGATATTAGGAGGGTCTACAGTAGTGTTTTCCTCCGCCAATTTGGGAACTAGTATGGTAGAGCGGTTTCCGTGGTTGGAGGGAAGGCCCCACCAGCTCTTCATTGAAGGAAATGCGGCGTAAGACGAGTCTGTGCTAAGATACTGGGTTGTAAAGAGAATGGTATTGATTTTGGTTGATCCAGAGGTTGCTTGATCGGTCTGGGAGTCGAGTTATTCCCCGGATTGGAGGCAAAGTAGTCGAACAACCTAAATCTTGATCGCTGGCCTTTTATGAATCTACAGCTGAGGCTGTGCTGGTCGCTGGAAGCGATACTCCTGGCTGACAGTGGTCGGGAGGCAGAGCCGAGCCAGGAGGAAGCAAAGGTGTGATCTGATCAGTGGCCTGATTCCATGCAGACCGAAGATCAGTTGTTGCCCCAATCCCAGTCGGTGGAGGAATTGATATTGAAGCATTTAGTCCCATCTCCACTCGACCGAGAAGGTGATCCATTAACTGTTGTTGTTGTTTGAGGAGTTTACCCTGAGATGTCATATGGTCTCTGAACTTGACCATGATTTTGTCCATGTCATCCCGGGTAAGATATCGGGACACATCTTCATGGGAGGAAGCTTCCTGGCTTGCTTCTGCAGCGTTTGTGTCAGCTGCAATAGCATTTGTTGGACGAAAGGACGCCTTATCTTTCTTTCATTTATTCTCCATGGGCTGAGATAAGCAGAAAGTCGAAGGTTATGCCGATTCGTTCTCCCCCACCTGGCGTGCCAAAGTGTTAACGTCAAAAGTTGGTCACTTGTGACAATCAACCCCCGATCGTGTGAAGTGCACATGAGTAACTGTTATAGAATGCGGTAAAGAAAATAAAACAGGGAACACACACAACTTTTTATAGTGGTTCGGCCAAGACTATGCCTACGTCCACTTTATATTTATTGATTTCTTCTTTTGATTACAAGTACAATGCTTTTATCTTTTGAAGAACGATGGGAGATTAGAGGTTTTTTAGAGGAATGAGAGTTGGCTTTTCGAGGAATAAGCCGTGAGTATTCTTCTTCCAGAGTTTGAAGTACCCAGAATTCACCATGCAAAATTCACCTTTCTCTCCTTTTTTTCTTTGGGGGAAGAACGTATTTATAGGTGGAGAAATCAGCTAGGACTGGTGTGACGTGGCCCGGTCTTTTCAGGAAGGCTCGGACGCGTGGAGTTCATTCTTTGGATGTAGGTGCGAATGAAAGACTGACTCTACTATTCATAAATAGTATCTTCGGAAACTGTGGCTTATGTGCCATCCAAGGTGAGGTGTATTAAAAGGAGAGTTTTGTTTGGAGGTGGTTGACTGCTTTTGTGGCCTTGAGAAATGGTATGAGTAAGAAATGATTCGACTAGATACTTCCAGGTGAGCCCGAGATACTTGCTCGATTCGCTTTTGATGGAAGCCTATGACTTGGTCGATTGAGAGCAATTTTCCCTGGCTAAGTGAGTTAAATCCTGAAGATAATTAGGCGGAGTTGGAATCGAATCGGGCCGGCCTCGAAGGAAGCTGGTTTGGGTCGATCCTTGTCTGGTCCTTTCAGAGTGCGAGCAGCTATATCGGCGGATGGGCCAAAGTTGAAGAGAGCTTCTGGAGGCTAGGCTTCGATTCGTTGAACCATGATAGCTTTTTCCAAAAAGTTGGTCAACACTTTACAGTTAAATTTTGAAACTGAATTCACAAGGTATTTGTTCTTAGTGTTCCCACATTTCTGTCTACCTATCCCAAGTAGGGAAAAGCATAAAATGACTCATAATCAACCAAATATTTAATACCTATAAACTAGTCGGATATAACTACTCAATTAAAAAATAACACAAGCAACATACAATTGTTAACACTCCTAAGTCATTGAGCATAGATAATCAAACAATAAATGATAACACAAAAATATTATAATTTTCTAACAGATAGTAAATCAATAATTACTATGTTTAATATATGGAATTTTTTTATATGTTACCTAACTTTTTGACCCGACTACCAGGAGCAGTCTAGGCTCACACGACTCAGCCCATCGTGTGGTTAAATGGCCCATACGTTCGCCAATGCATCCGGAATCAAGCCCATATCGAATCGGTCAAGTGTAGTCGTTATTGCTCATCGAAACTATTCAAAATAGCTAACTATTCATGGATCGGTAGTTTCACCTTCAACAATTCATATCCCAAAGATTTTGACCCAATTCCATATCACAAACCTCCTTTCACATTTCATATATTTGGGATTACTCCAGAATTCATATTCCTTAAGAAGACTTCTAAGATCGGTACAACTTCTTCATGTCAACGAAATATTATAAGTGTTTAAAGGTCAGTGTAGATTATTTCTTATTCCCTCATAGCTTCGGATTGGGACAAATGGCTTCATATCACGGGATACGAAATACAGAAAAGCAGAAGGATTCAGTGCAACTGAAGAAGTAAGGCAAAAATAAGGTAAGTATCCCGAGATACATACTTATCTCGGGATTAGGACAGATCCTGAGACATGAAAGTTTTAGGCACGTGCCCACCAGCCTCCTATTTTTCTTCTCCCACCTGCTCCGTCCTGCAATAAACATCATGCTTTAAATCTGAGGAAAGGGTAGGAATTTTTCTTTCTTGACACTTTCGAAAGAAGATATTGCTTTTTGATACTCGAGCTTGTTAGATCACTTTGGGATGAAGAAACTTACCCCTTTTTGGACACTTAGACTTTCTGGACTGCATATGCACATCAAGAAGAAGAAGTTAGGCTTCATTCTGGACCTTGTTGAACTTGCTTTACATCATTTCCTTTGTAGTTCTTTGGAATCATTCTTCCCACCATTGTACTTTTATATAAAAGTGAATAAAATAGCAAAACCATTGAAGTGGACGTAGGTTCTCACGAACCAAACCACTATAAGCGCTATGTTGATTTACTTTCCTGCATATTTTCCACTTTGGACATTTAGTTTCATTGTCTTGGAACTCGATGGGTGTTGTTCCAATTTTTGTGCATCAATATTCTGGTGCTTTCACTAAGAACTAAAGATTTCATCTTTTCTATCGTTCTTCTACCAAAGCTTGGAAGTGCTACTTAGGTCTTTTAGGCATACCTACCAAGTTTACTTAAACGGTGAAAAAAGGAAAAGCTACTTAGTTGGACCTTCGACTATCGATTCAGAAAACTCACCTCAACATAAATTTTGGAAGGTCTGACTGCCATGGATATGGTGACTTCCTCCAGGCCGGAAGCTACGGTCACCAAAGGTCAGTTCTTCGAAGTGACCAAAAAATTGGAGGAAACTCAATGACGGCTTAACGACCAAATTAATCTGAATATTGACTAGATACAAAGGCTACACCAAAATACCCATAGGGATATCACGCGCCTTCAAGCTAATAGGGTTGTTCAGCCTCCTTAGTACATTTCTAAAAGTTCTTCCGATACTTGTCATAACAACCGTAGCCAAAAGGAAGGATTAATGGTAACAGTGTTACACTTACTATCAAAGAGGGAGCTCATCGTTCCGACTCTCCTAGTTGGGGCCTAGTCTTTATCCTAGAACTAGCGCTCAACCCTCTACAAGGCAGCTTTTACCTGCCTTTGTTCAGAACTTGTTGCCCACTCAACCAAGTGCAAATCAGGCTTAAGTTCCTCCTATCCAAACTCCGTAAAATCTGAGAGTCAAGATTGGCGACTTATTAGAGGATAATGTTGATGTTCATCTGAGAAGGCACCCTAGGCCACGAACTACTAAGGCGGACCACGACCGCTGGAATCCAGCTAAGATCCAACCTTTGATTCTCACCGACTGATAACGACTTACTCGGGAAAGACTGATACTCGAAACTTTCTGAATTGTTACGAGTGGCACATGGATACGAGCCATGCTACCAATGTAGTAAAGCGTAAGTACTTTCCCGTATTTCTTGAATTTGTGACTCTGCTTTGGATCTCTCGACTACCACTGAGAACCGTAACGACTTTCGATCAGTTTGCTATTGAGTTGGTTAAGCAGTTCATAATGCATGTCACCAGATCGAAGGACACCTTGTCCCTATTGAACATATACTAAGGCATCGGGGAAACTCTCAAGAGTTACCTCGAATAATTCAATAATGACTTGGCCAAATTTGAAGGTACCAACCCGCGTATCGTCATTGTTCAGCTTACCAAGTGTGTACTAACCAAATTCCAAGTATGGTGCTATGATCGATAGAAAACAACCTAAGTCTCTAGAAGTTTTATGAGGGGAGGAAAATCATTTCATGTACTAAGAAGAAGCATGTAGGAACAGGGCTGCTCGAGCTGCACACCCCGACAACCTATAACAAGGCTCTTCTCAAGACAACGTCAAAGCCAAGCAAGTCGGAGAAAGCTGCGACAAGGGTAAAGAGTTCGCTCAGTTCAAGCGCAAGCCGAACAACATCAAACCAGGAAGCCGCAACAATCAGGAAAAGGACTCCAAGAAGCACGACCGCTTTCCCACTAACAAGGTCTATACTCCACCAAATACTCAGTTGGAGATAATATATCTCGAGATTTTTAGTATGATGCAGTATAACAAGCCAACTTTAAGGGAATCTATAGATTAAGAAAATAAACTCTGGTAAATACTACAGATTCCGCGACATGTTCAAACACAATACAAATGACTACCAACACCTTTGTGACACGATTGAGAAGCTCATTCATTAGAAACGCCACGAGCACTACATCCAGAATGCTTCTTCCAAAGAAACGTCGTGGACCCTTCAACGACCGCACCGCCTTAGATCCAAGCGGCTGTTGGGCCATCCAATCCAAGACCCCCTCAAAAGGGTATTGTGATTAACACTATCTGCGGTGGACCTCACCCGGTAAGCGAAAGATTTTGGCGTATCGAAGGATTCACCAATTCCATCAAGCACGCCGACCACAAAGAATGCTCTGTTGTCACAGACGAGTCAGTCCCGTTAAACCTGCAAAAGACTATGAGGGATGACAAAGTCTTCTAAGAAAAGGATGCTACGAGAATCAATATTCCTTCAACTGATCCGCTTGTCATCTCCACCTAAATAGGTCCGGCCTATGTTAAAAAACTCCTCGTTAACTCATAGAGTTGCGTGAACATCATCTTCAAACATGCCTACGATTAAATGAAGCTTGAGACCAGATATGTAAAGCCATGTAAGGCTATTGTTCATGGATTCAATGATGCTCCTAAGCGGATAGTTAGTATTCTAGAGATGCCAGTACAACTAGGAGATAGGGAACGAAGTCGAGTCAGGATCGTTATAGACGTCCCTTCTCGCTACAATGTCTTCCTTGAATAACCTGTCCTCACCGAGTTCTGAGTATTCATGGCACCTTAGTGCCTGCTGATGAAGTTCCCGACGACAATGGGATCAGAACCATCTGAGACGACCAAATCACAGCTAGAGCATATTGTTTTGCTGAATGGAAGGAAGTAATGAACAAGGAAAATGGAAAAGGCGTGGAGATGACACTCGGTGCATAGCAGCCACCGAAGTCTGAGTCCTGGCTCAGACACCACAACCATTTCTCCAAGGGTTTTGATCCATGTAAGGAAAAAGAGCCCGAGTAGGGAAGGGCTATTCCAGTGGAGCCAACCATTGATGTTGCGATCAACCCTACCGACCCCTCTTGGGTCAAGAAAGTTAGATCGCAACTTCACCTAGCTATCAAGGAAGGATTTGTGGATTATCTATGGGCAAACTTGGAAGTGTTTGCTCGGACCCACTTCGATATGTGTGGCATCACATAGGAATCACTTTTTACATGCTTGGTATCGACCCAAAGTACCTTCCCGTGAAACAAAAACACTAAAGCTTAGGATCATAAAGATCGAAAACTCAAAGAGGAGGTGGCTAAGCTACTCAACAATGGTTTTATCCACAATGCCCTCTATCCACAATGGGTCTCCAACCTAGTATTAGTGAAGAAATCAAATGAGAAATATCGGCCATGCATCGATTATTCTGACTTGAACAAAGCATGCTCAAAAGGCAGCTTGTCTCTTCTGAAGATCAACAGACTCATTGATTCAATTGCAGGTCATCAGCTGCTCTTATTCATGGATGCATATTCGCTATAATCAACTTCCAATGTATATTCCCAATTAAAAACACACTTCATTTATCATTGACCTTGGGCTGTATTGCTATGTTGTCATGCCCTTCAGTCTCAAGAATGCTAGATCCACCTGCCAACGATTGGAAAACCGAATATTCAAGGACCAAATTGGAAGATCTATGGAAGTTTACGTAGATGACATTCTTATGAAAACACTAAAATCGAATGACCTAGCAGAGATGTTCAGTGTTATCTATAAATATTGCATGAAAGTCAATCCCTTGAAAACCTCTTTTGGCATTTCATCCGAAAAATTCTTGGGTTTCATCCTCAATTCACGCGGAATCGATGCCAATCCAGAAAAGATTGAAGTAATATAGAGTATCGAAGTTCCAAAGAACATCAAGGATGTTCAAAGCTTAAACGGAAAAGTGTCCGCCCAAAGTTGATTCCTTTCAAAAGCAACAAACAAGTGCTTTCCTTTCTTCGATTTGATTGGGAAAGGGAAGCGCAACTTTGCATGGACATTGGAATGGCGTTGTCGCATTCTAGGACTTCTTGAATCACATGGAACTAGCACATATCCTATCAAAACTTGTGGGCCATGAGGACTTATTTATCTACTTGACTATTTCTACGTAGGCAATTAACTCGGCACTTGTGCGCAAAGAAGATCATGTCCAAAGGCTAGTTTACTACATTAGCAAGAGACTGACAGGAGCCGAAAAGAACTATCTGAAGCTCGAAAAGCTCATTTAATGGCTGTTAATCTCTTGCTGAAATCTTTTCCCCTACTTCCAGTTACATCCAATCAACACGGACCAGCTGCTACGATAGATCCTTCAATGACCTAAGGCATCTGAGAGACTTTTGAAATGGAACATCGAACTGAGTCAATTCGAGCTCACCTTCGATCCTTGAAGAGCCATCCTCGAACAAACCCTAGCGGATTTAATTGTAGAGTTCACTACTCCCAAAGACCCACCATAAGATAATGAGCCACCTAACATCCAATTGAAGCTGCATGTGGAAGGTTCCTCAAACAATCGGTGTTCTGGAAATGGAGTTGCACTTGTTACTCTGGAGGAACCCTTGATTTGTTATGCTTTGAAGCTCAATTACCCAATAACTAACAACGATGCAAAAAATGAAGCCTTGATCATTGGACTCAGAATCACAATCGAACTCAACTTCAAGGCTCTTCAAATCTTCTCAGGTTTACGACTCATCGTCTGCCAGGTACATGAGGAATATCAAGCAAAAGGGGCATGGATCAATTCTTGCGTAGCTCGGGTTCATGAATTGCTTACCAACCTCTACTGCTACATCATTACTCACATCTTTCTAGAACAAAACAAGAAGTCATATTCGTTGGTCAAATTAGCTAGTTCTAGGGATGCATAGCTCTTGGAATTTGTCCCTATTGAAGTACTTGAGTCCACAAGTATCGATCAGATGGAGACTAATTCTATATCAACGACGAAGTCCAAGTCTGAACCCAAGTCGTGGATGACTCCGATCAAAGGATATTTGCAACATTGAATCCTCCCATACTCTCGAAAATAAAAGCTATCTCTCCTTTGTAGAGCATCACGATATGTTATTCTAGAAGGAGTGCTCTACCGAAGAGGATTCTCTATTCCACTATTCTGGTGTCTAGCCCACAACAAAGACGAACATGTACTACTGGACGCACGCGAAGGAGAGAGCGACGACTACATCAAACTCTGGAAAAGAAGATCCTCTGATGTAGCTACTTTTGGCCAACTCTTGAATGAGATGCACTAGAGTACACCTGAAAATGCGACAAATGCCACAGATTCTCTAACACTCCTAGAGTCCTGCCTACATAACTTATTAAAATGGTTAGTCCATGGCCATTCACAATGTGGCAAATCAACATTATTGGAACTCTTACGATGGAAAAAGGCGGTGCTCGATATGTTATAATCGCAATTGATTACTTCACCAAATGGACCAAAGTCGAGGCTCTTACGACAATCGCTAACAAGAAAGTAATCAACTTCGTCGTCCGTAATATCATCTGTCGTTTTGATGTTTCAAAGACTATCTTTTGATAACGGGACCCAATTTAAGAGTTATAAGTTCAAAGACATTTGTCGTTGTCAACATATTGAGAAATGATTCTTGGTACTAGCTCATCCTTAAGCCAATCGACAAGTTGAAGCAGTTAACAAAGTCATAATATCCATCATCAAGAAGCGTTTGGAAAAGGCCGGAGGAAAGTGGGTAGATGAACTCCCTCTAGCACTTTGGGCTTATCAGACTACCTATAAGTCAACGTCCGACCACACTCCATTCGCTCTCTCGTATGGATCAAGCTATAATTCCCATCAAGATTGAACTACAATCTCATCGAGTCACTTATTACAATCTGAAGACCAGCAGAGATCTCCTTTAGGAATCACTCGACTTACTCAAAAATAAAAAAGATGAGTCCGAACTTAGAGCGGCTGCACACCATCAACTGGTTGCCGATATTTCAATCCCAAGTCCATCCAAAACACTTTGACATCGACGACCTCATCTTAAGTAGATTTTTCCCATACTGAGCAGAGTCGATCCTCACTAGGAAGGTCCGTACATCCTTAAATAGGGGCTTGGAGATGGTACTTTTAAGCTAATGACCGTTGATGGCATCGAACTACCAAGACCATGAAATAGTGAGCATCTTCGCTGCTACTTTACCCAGCTCACTGCACAGACTTACTACTATTTACAAATGTTTCATTTCCAGTTCATGGCATTGTAAAAGAACAGACCATTACAGGCGGTAGTTTATTAGTAAAGTTTTTCAGTTCTCCATGTTCTTTATGTGTTTACTTTCTACGTGGTATATTAAAGTTGTGATTACAACCGACTTGCATGCACGAGTACACAACACTGGATAGGCACCTCAAATCTTGGTATTGATCCACCATCTCGATTCTTTACTAAGACTCAAACCTTGTGGAGTGATCCTCCCTTCAGAAGTCAACTCGGGTCTTGAACCAACGACGGGAGCGAGTATAAATAAGTCATAACACTTATTAACTTAAGTGTCCAACTCTACCTCTTAGTCTCCGGACTTAAGGGAAACCCACCAGTCGAGTAAGTATAATACCAACCACTTGCTTAGCTAATTCGGATCCTCAGGATTCGGATTTGGATGCAAAATTGGAAAACCCACCATGCCCTAAACTCTAACCCAAATGAAATGATGGGAGGGTATAAAGGACGAAACAACGATGACCACCCATGGATCCTCACGACTCGGAGTCAATGACCATATGGAAGTTCGAAAGTGTTGTCACAAAACTTGAACTCCACACGACTAAATACCAACGATCGAAAGAAAATCTCGAGAGCGAAGTTCATGCACTTAGACTCCATATGACTCGAAACCGTTGACCGAAGGGAGATATCAAGAATGAAGTCAACACATTCGAACCTCACATGACCTGAGTTCCTCAAGAGTGAGGTCTTAAAACTTTAATTTAAGTGTGACAAAAAGTTACTTACATAAGTACAATACTGGAAAATGTAAAGAATACTTTAACACTTAACACAATGCGTGATGTAAGTAAAGTAAACTAACTTTTATTCATAAGTCAAAATATTCCTTTCTAACGACACGATGCACATTAAAATCACATCGTGCATCCAAAACGAGGGTCGTACTCGCTTATTCTATCGACCTACAAACCAAAATTTATTATAACTATCACTCAGAAGGCCCACCTTTTTGCTTCTTCTACAACAGGGACTCTCGTGGCCCCTCCTTCTTTTTCCTCTTCCTCTTAGATAAATTTACTCCGCTTCCCTTCTACCCCTTCGGTAGAGCAGGCCAGGGGTGAGTCCTTATCTCGAACCCCAGGTATCCTTCAAGCAGCAGTTCTTCCATAGAGTTTCCTAGGATCTCTTTCAGTTAGCTTCTATATTGGAGCTAGGTGCGACCTGCAAAGGTTTCGGTTGATGCTTCATAACTTATTTGTCTCCTCTAGGGATACCATTTCGGCTTTCCTGGCCTCCATGTTGGCATTCCTTTTAGCACCCCTCTCCGCCTTCTTTCAAGCCTCTACCTCGACCTTCATCTTCACCCCCCAGCCTTATCCTAGTGTACTCCTCCTCTACCCTCTTTCGGGTGGCTTCCTCTTCAGCCTTCTTCTAGGCCTCCTCCTGAATTTTGGCCTGGGCATCCACTTCGGCCTTCTCCCTAGCCGTTGTCTTAGCCTTGAGCAGTGCTTCTTGATTGGCCTTCTTCTTCGCTTCCACCTCCTCGTATTTCATCAATATTTAAGTCAATGTTGTTCGCCTACCTCTTGCATAGTTGGCCAGCCTGCCTCTATATGTCAGGTCAGATGAGGATCCATATCCTTCCATCCTTTGTCTTTATCAAAATTTTTGTTGAAGTTATCCATTCTGATCTTGCCTATCTCCAAAACCCAGAACATTTCAGGGTGATTAAAATCCTCTCCCGTGTTCCTTTGGTAAGCCTCCATATCAAACCCGGGCTCGGCGCCCTTCGTCATTTCAGGGCCGATTGTCGCCTCTGCTCTAGAAGAACCTGTGCGTCGAAGAAGAAGACAAGTTAGTTTATTTATACTTCGTGTTACCATCATTTCGAATGCCATTGAGAACGTGGGTATACCTCTTATCATCTGCTGTGTAGCTTCTATCGGCACAACGCTTCAGATAGTTGATAGAAGGAAGCCTTCGTGCTCCAATTCCCGATGGTCGGGGTCATACTCCCTAACCATGGGAGCTGGCATAGGTCGATAGTATGACCAGGATAAATGAATCGTTTCCATTGGGAAGTAACACCTTCATACTCATGAGCAACCACCGTGCTCTCCATTGCAATTTCTTTACTCTTCTCAGTAGCAAGTCGTTCCTCCTCCGCCTCGGCGTCTTCTTTCAGCACGGCTCTGCCTCTGCCAACACCTGGTGCTCCTCATCCATCAAATACTGGGCCATCATCATTTCCTCATCCACAGTCTCCACTTCCTAGACAGCAGCTTCGTACTCCCCAAGCTTTTCCCAAGCTAGAGCAAGCGTGTAGGAATAATTTTCAGCCCATGAAATTCCGCGGAATCAGAGAGTTTTTACATAGAAGCCCCATTATCAGCTCTAGCATTATCTCCTCCTTTGCTCAGGCCTTTATAGCATTGGTTCTGAGCCCTTCTAGCTGAGCCTTGAATTCCTCCTTCACACCATCCAAGTGGCCTAGCACTTCCTTGTTCGGTACCTCCGCCGCCTCATTTTCCTTCCTCAGCCATTCGAGTTCATCACGATTTGACTCATGGAGTTGTCTGAGCTCCTCGTATTCCTTGATTAAGAGCTACACCCTCTCGTTTTGTTCCCGCAACCTCTCATTCTCCTTAGTCAGGGTTTCGTTATTTTGTCGAAGTTGTTGCACCTCCTCTTTTTCCCTTCTCATCCGGTCATTCTCTTCGCATACCAATTTGTTATCTTTCTCAAGCGAGGTTTCCTGAGCTGTGGTTGAGGCTAGCACATCCTTATGCTCTTCACGATCCATGACCATAGCAGCCTTCACATCCTCTGACTCCTTCTTTAATCATCCTATTTTGGCACTAGAGAGTTATCATATAAGCATGTTACTCGAACATGTGAAAATAGATCCTAATTAGAATCTTGTCTTACCAACTTTGGTTTTCTCCTTTTTGAGGCTCTCCCGTCCAGACTTAACCTTGAGCCTTAAACCCTAAATATTATCATTCTTTTCAATGATCAGCGCATAGAATCTCTTGTCGTACTAATACAAGACCCGGTATTGATGAAAGACGTCATATACCTGAGTCCACATCTCCTCGTCAATATACATTAGGATCTAATGCATATCGGGTATCCAGAGAAGCTCCTCAAAATAGAAGCCCGGAAAGACTTTTTCAATATCTCTTTCTTCTCCGCATCGCTCAGGATCAGAATCTCCGATATATAGGGTATCATCGGGCCACGCTTCCTTATATCTCTCTTCTTCCGGCTCCCGATCCTCCGTTAATCTTATGTTTTCCTGAGACCCTAACCAACGATGATGCAGATAGGGCATCGGAACGAACGATCGCCACTAGCTGCTTTGTACTCACTGTTTCTACTCTCTTCTCTACTTCGGCTGGCCTTATACATGGCGGTGGAGATTTCGATCATCGGGGGTACTCTCGATGTCGTCGGTTGCTGCCATGATCATATAATTGCCAGGGTTTATATGACAGATCCGCGCTTTTGATTAAACAGCTTACAACTCCTCCCATCGATTATCGAGAGCCTCCGATTCCTAGACCCTAGTCTCTATCTCCTTCCCAAGCCATTGCGCCTATAGAAAGAAAATGTTAGATTAGAAATGAACATTCCATAGTCCAGACACAAAGAAGTGTTGTATCATGCAGTGCTTATGAGTGTAAGTGTCCTAAGTGTTCCCTCCATGGACTAGATAATGGCTTGCTCGAAGGGGTAACTTCCCCAATGCTTAGCAATAAGATCTCGACATTTGTGTCGTTAAACTCGAAAGTAGATGTCTAGATGGGGACTATGTCCAAGCAATGGAACTGATGCTCAACCTCCATCGACATGGTGATTCCATAGATCACTATTGGATAAGTTGGCTCGAAACCATCTCTCAACCTCATCTCCTCTATAGAAGATGGAATGGGAGTGGGCATCAAATCATTTTCTCTAGTGGATTTTTCCTCGTCACTGCCGTCGTCGCCGCCGATTTCCCCTTAAGCTCCTGCAACCTCCATTTCGACTAGGAGCACTTTAGGATGCACAATAGGGGAAATTCCATTTGCGGATCCGGAAGAGCTACTCCTCTCTCAGCTTCTTCCTCTTCCTCCTCTTCTTCATTGTCATCTTTACAAACCATTGAGAAATCCTTGGGAAGTAAGCCTGACACATGAAGGGGATGGAACGATAACAGAGTAAATGCATTCAACACATTCCTCAATTCCAAGACTCATTTAAAGTAAACACCGTCCGTCTAAATCCGGGGGATACCTGCAACATGAAGTTCTAAATTATTTTAGAGCTTACGACTCAATTAAATTGAAAACAACGTAAGTTTTAAAACAATTAATGTCGTAAGTCATCTGCTTGCAAATCCTTAAGGGCATCAGATGAAGAACAAAACGATGTCTTACCCAGTTGGTTCTATGCCTAAGCACTCTTTGAATAGGATGTAAATGCCGAGAAGAAAGGCGTAAGCATTCGGATGAAGCTACGTCGACACTAGACGGAAGAAGCTCCAAATATCCCGGATGTACGGTCATGACGGGGGTACTCACTCGATAGAGCACATATGCTTGTTACATGCAGTATAGCCTGCTGGGGGTGCATGTTGCCCTATCATCCTTCTCGGGTACAAGAACGTCACCTAAGGATATTCTGTACTTCGCACAAATCTGCCTCAATGAAGCTTCGTTGATTAGAGAGACAACCGAATACAATGGATTTTGCAGAATATCGGCATCCTCCATTATGTCCGGTTCCACAATAACGCCTTCTTGTTCGCGACAAACATCCTCCTCTCCTTGCAATTCCACTCTTGCAGGTTTCATCCCTCCTTGGATAACCGACTCATCCACATGCTCGGCTGAATATTGCAATCACTTTAGTTGTTCCTCTTGGTCGTGCATGTCAAGCGGGCTCATTTGTTGGGAAGGAGTGGAAGCCTTGATAGTCTCAAGCTCTCTTCCTGCAGGGCTGGAATCATATTAGGATTCGAAAGAACTCAATGATGGTTCTGCGGTTTCGACGACAAAGCTTTGAAGTTGTTCGGAGCCTCTTTGTGCCATTGCAAACTATACTCTCAAGATAGTTGAGTTAATAACTCATGAAAATTTGTACCTCCTGTATTGGTGTAAACTAACATGGAACGTGCAGTGTTGTCCATGTTGATGCAATTACAGTAAAACATGCCGGGACATTATGATGGTTTTCATTTTCATAAATTTAAACAATCATCATCGCTAACTGAAGTTGTAGAGTTTGTGTCGGGTCACGATTACACTGTGATCGGGTTAGAAACAAGTCAAGAAGCTGGTGGTATAGTCATATGTCCATAGTTCGAGTTTACGCTCTAATCATATGTACATGTCCGAATTATTAGTCCGAATTATTTCGTTATTCGAGAGTAGAGGCACTAATCATTGACATGTTCAATTTCAAACCCAACCTGATCGCGTGACGTCGTGAAACGAGTCGAACTCAATAATTAAAATTTTCAAAGTCGAAAAAGTGTCCCAAAATACGAAAATAATGATTTCATATCCCGAAACACTTGTCATCTTCCTGAATCCTATCCAATACTCTCCTCATCTCTACCAATCGCGCCTTCTTCATCCTCAATTCGTATCCCCTCATGAATCACCGAAATTTTCCTAAGTCATAAGATACCAAATTCTCATGTCATATCCCCACGACTTAGGAAATTTCCCCCAAGTCCACCAGGATAAGGAATGAGAATTTCGTATCCCCGAATTTGTGTTCTCCTCCATAAATTCTCTTTGAATTTTCGTATCCCCTTCTCCACTGCAATTTCGTACTCCCCTTTCCTCTGCAAATTTCATACTCCTGAGATACACATCTTCCTCGCCTACTTCGAACTCCTCATACCAGCCATGGCCAACACCTGCCCCTGGCCACCAACGCTCCTCCCTCTCCGCACCAACATCGATTTGACTGATAGTTCATATCGAAGTTAAAGGCTCTAACCTATGTTCGAATCTCAAGGGAGAAACCCTTCTGAAATATCTTGGAGTAAGGAGAAGAAGAGTTCCAAGTCATTTGGGGATTTCAGTTTCTCGAAAAGATTCTAAGTCTACGAGTATAAAAGTGGGAAGTGAAAAAGGGAATGAAAATTTGGATCCGACTTTTTATAGTGGGGGGTGTGGAGGAGAATCCTAAAAACTTAGAGTTTTTTTCTAAATGTTCTGGGATCAGTACCGATCCCTCTTATATAAAAAGAGAGGGAAAAGAGGATTGGAGAAGTGAAAAACTTAGCACTTCCAGGATTAGTGAAACGTTAAAAACTTAGGTCACAGCTACGATCATGCATACGCATTTTGGAAATCTTGACCATCGAAACCGACTCGACTCGCTAGCCAATCACATACTCACGAACCTAAATATTCTGGAGTATGCGCCAAGCGATTGAGTTTTCGATTCAATAACATTTTGAGAACCAACTTGCGCAATCGCATGTTCAAATCATACCATTTCGATTATGTTTTATTATGAACTCCAATCGTATCACGCAAAATCATGTGTGGACATGTGAGTGTATACATGACACTGTGACAACAACAACTTATTTACGTTCCCACGTAAGGAATTGGCCAAAAATATTTATTTCTTGAATCGATAGGAATTAAAAACTCAAAGCTCACCTGAGCAATAAGACAGATTCAAGTCCGAGCGATGGAGTTCATTGCGATTAAAATTCTCAACACTGCTGGAACCGCATACCTATATCAACGAGCTTCGATAAAGCATCATTATTGCTTAGAAGCGATACACTCACAGGATTGCGCTACTCGACGGAATGGTCGCACCAATCGCTCGACATGACTTGGGAATCTTTCCAACTTTCAGAAAGACTTGTCTCAACTCAAAGCACGTCATATTAACACAAGACATCCTTTGGGGGCAAGTGTTACCTAACCTTTTAGCATGGCTACCAGAAGCAGTCAAGGCCAGCTCTACTCGGCCCATCATGTAGTTAAACCGACTAGAAGTGTTTCTAAAGCATTCATGAAACAAGCCTAGATCGATTCGTTCAACTGTAGTCATCATGATTCATCGAAATTGCTTGAAAAAGCTTAGTATGCTGGGATTGGTAGTGCCACCTTCGACAACTCGTATCCCGAAGATTCATACGAATTTCATATCCCGAACCTCCTTCCACATTTCGCATTCCAAAGCTTAATCCAGAATTTGTTTCCCTTTAAATGACTTCCAAGATCGATATAACTTATGCATGCCAACAAAATATTATAAGTGTTTCGGGGTCAATGTAAAGGATTTCATATCCCCTCGAGGCTTTGGAACCCGTACAAATGGCTTTGTAACATAGGATACAAAATTCAGCAAAGCAGAAGGATTCAGTGCGACCGAGGAAGCAAGGCAGAAATAATCTAAGTATCCTGGGAAATAATCTAAGTATCCCGGGATACGTACTGATCTCGAAATACGAAAATTGTGGGCACAACCCACCAGCCACCTGTTGTACCTACTTCCTCCTGCTATAAATACCATGCTTTAGATCTGAGAGAATAGTCGGAATTTTGGACTCTTGACACTTTGGGAAGAAGATATTACCAATTTGATCTTCCAACTTGCTCAATCACTCTGGGAAGAAGAAACCTACCTCCTTTTAGACATTTGGACTTTTTTCACTGCATAGGCACTTTGGGAAGAAGAATTTAGGCTTCATTTTGGACCTTATTGAACTTGCTTTCCACCATTGTTATTGTAGTTTTTTGGAATCATTGTTCCCACTATTGTACTTTGACATAAAATTGAATAAAAAGGCAAACCCTTCAAAGTGGACTTAGGTTCTCATAAACCAAACCGCTATAAACATTGTGTTGATTTACTTTTCTGCATATTTTACACTCCGGACGTTTAGCTTCATCATCTTGGAACTTGTTGGGTGCTGTGCCAACTTTTGCACTTCAATAGTATATAAAATATATAAAATCTTAGTAAAATTATTTCATTTAAAATATTTTAAAACAAAATTGTGTTTACTAACTTTTTTTTACTATTTTGGGATCCTTGTCATATAGATTCAAATCCATAATTTATACCAAACGTATTTAAAAAATATGCAATAACAAATATTCGCTTATATATATTATTTAAACTTAGAATCACCCTAGGATCATGGTTGCCCTATTTCAAATGAGTAATCCTACCAAATCCTAGGTGTTCACTTAACCTAATTTCTGATACCACTTTGAACAACTTTCCTTCTCAATCCTCAGAAGACAACACTAGTATATTCACATGCTGAATATTCAAAAGCCAGAAAGATAGATTGTTTGGGGAATAAGTAAGATACATGACATAATCTTGCAGCAAATTGAGTAATCTATAATATAATAATGACCTTTACGTCAAAAAGATTGTAATTTATATACATATGTCAAAGAATTAATCAAGAAATCAGCTTAGATAGTTAAAATAACATATCCTCATAAATGTTGATCTATACAACCAAAAGACATAGTGACAATAAAAAATATACAAGAATACGTCTTGTACCTCTAGCCTCTCTCTTAAAGATATAAAACAATCTAAACTAAACTAAAAATATTCTAGTTCTAACCAAAATATTATAATAAAATAGCTCTTGGATCAGTCTGTCGAACTAGGGTGATGAAACTCAAAACACTAGTAACTTATTCTTTAACTTGTAAACCTTTGAAATCAAAGCTACCTTTTAAGACCACGTCATACATAAATACATATAGGCTTTTACTTAATGATAACTTATATTATAAGTCCGGTTGTATTATAATAATGTCTAAAATTTACAAATAAATATATAACATAGCGTTGAATGCTTGCATGTCACATTCCAACAAAATAGGTATGCAGTCAAGTCTAAAAGTAAGTATTGGAGAATGGATTCGAGCTACGAAATGGTAAGAATTTGGCTATCAAATCCTTACAACTCTAGATAAAATATGTGGGAGATGTAAGGGGTGATCCATCCCTTTCAGCGGAAAAACCTCAATGGGATCTTGTAATGATGTGATAGAACAAATAGATTGAAATGATTATCAATCACAGATCACAGTAAAAAATAAAGGCAACAGAGAACACACAAATTTATAGTGGTTCCACTATTGCAAGATAGTGTACGTCCACTTTAACGGGGAAGAGATTTTATTAATATTCAAGAGATTACAGAGTTTTTAAAGTAGAGAAAAGAAATTAAGAAATACATACGATCTCATGTCATAGGAATAACATTCTCTATGACTCTCTTTAAATAGAGAAAAAATTACTTGGGGATAAGGCAATTGATTTATGTAAATATATCAATTCATGGAAGGCTAATATTCCCATTAATTTTATTGTCATATGATTGATTGATAACTAACCCTTTTCTCCATCAATCAATCATTTTCCCAATTTAATTTCTTTCCGTTTATTCTTTCATGAAACATGGCAACAAAATAAATGGTGAATCTCCAATATCCCTTTCTCCTTAATATTCCTTTCCATTTCTTTCTTGCACAAAATGAGTAACCAAATTACCCTGAATATCTCCAAAAATCTAATTAATTTTTGGAACAATTGTATCACAAAAAATTCCAATAATCTCCACCTTGATACAATATCTCTTACAACCAAGAGTCTCCAATGTGAATGCTTCCCAATAAGTTCCTGCAAAAGCCACCCCTCATTGCACTTTGTCAGTGAACTCTGGTAAGGCCACCGCCCACCAACAAAGTGTTGGAAGCATTCAATAAAAACAAGGTAGACATTGTGCAACCAACTCCTATCTCTTCATACAAGAAGAATACCACATCTTCTCTTGACTTCAACCAAGTCACTCTCTTCCCCATAGTGTCACCATGTGGCTCTTAGCACTTCATTAAGTGAATCAAGTTCGAGCAATGCTCGAACTTAGTAGCAGGTAATGCCTTCGTAAACATGTCCAATGCATTGTTACTTGTGTGAATCTTCTGAAGACAAAATAACTTCTCCTCATTCATAGAGATAAGGAAGAACTCTCTTTCCTCTATATGCTTTGTTCTAGAACTGAAAGCCAAATTTTCAGCTACATGAATTGCACTTTAACTATCACAATTCACCAAACAAGAATCTTGTATGAAGCCCAAATCACACAATAACTTCTTCAAATAAAGTGCCTCTTTAGTTGCCTCAACTATAGTTATCAACTCTGCCTCTATAGTAGACAAACAACTATTGTCTGCAACCTCTGTCTCCAACTAATAGTTGTTCCTCCAAGTGTGAACACATAGCCTGAGGTTGACTTCCTTCTATCTCTATCTCCAGCATTGTCTGAATCACAAAATCCGACCAAGTTGAAATCTTTATTTCTGCCGCAAAAAGCAAGCCCATAATCTGATGTTCCTCTAAGATATCTAAAAATGCACTTCACTGTCTCCCAATGCAATTTCCCTGGATTTGCCGTATATCTACTAACTAATCCTACAGCCTGAGCAATGTCAGGTCTAGTGCACACCATAGCATACATCAAGCTACCTACTGCACTTGTATAAGGCTTCTTTTTCATATAGGTCTTGTCCTTTTCTGAGATTGGAAAGCCCTGCTTAGAAAGCTGTATATGCAAAGGCATGGGTGTACTGATAGCCTTTGCTCCATCCATGCTAAACCGAGCAAGCACCTTTTGAATATATTTCTTTTTAGAAAGTTGTATATGCAAAGGCAGTAGATGTGCAGGAGGCTGACATGAGCCTAGTTCAATGACACTGGAACTCAAAGGTCACCAGGAATTATAGAGAGAAGATGAATGAGATTAAGAAAAAGGGGAAGAAACCATAGTGAATTGGTGATGAAGTGTTTGATAAGATGGTTGCGTGGTGGGACACGGATGAGTTCAAGGTAAATCTATAAAAAAATCTAATTTATTTATTTTTTGATTTTAAATAATTAGTCAATGTACATTTGCAGGTTGAGTCATAAAGGAACATCGCAAACAAGGGCAAGAATCTAGTAACTCATCACGGAGGATCCAAGTCTTTCCAGCATCACCGTGAGGACTTGGTAAATTTGTCAATTATTACATTTATATGTTGATCAGTTAAGTGATTGACTATGTGGAATTGAATTATTCAAATTATCAACTGCAAGAGCGAGCTCATGGACATCCCGTGTCCTACATGGACGTATTTACTCAAACCCATGCATCCAGGCATGTAGACGAGGCTGACAATGTCACATATCAGTGGGATGATAAGGATAGCTCGACAACTACATACATATGTTTATTCTAAATTTTATTATCACGTCGATTAGTTTATTAATTACCAGTTAATATAAAATAAAATCAACATTCTATTATTTTTCAACTGAAATTGTTTTTTGCATTATAGGCAAAGTTCCAGGAGGCACAGGCTCATGCGCTTGAGGGGTCGGGTCGTGATGAGTTGACGCATGAGGAGGAAGATAACCTATTTGATGTTGTTATGGATCCATCGCAGCGGAGCAAGCGTTATGGATTCGGTAACCTGATGGTAATATTCGTATGATTTAACCAATATTTATTTGATTTTTGCAATATTTGTATAGAGTACAGAATGTCAATATACAAACCATATCGCTGAGTATAAATATATAAATATCTACCATTATTAGCTCTCAGACTATATTTTGATAATTTAATATTTCAAACTATATTTTGATAATTAAATTAACTTATGCACATTGGCTGCTGCTCTAAAATTAACTTATTAACATGTATTTTATTAAGCATTTTAGCCAGTAGAATTAAGCAATAATTGGAAATTTGGAACCGAGCAAGCATAAAGTTTAAATGAACAAATAAAATGCATTTGGTGGAATTGTTCACAGTAAGACTCATATATGAAAAACCTTGCCAATGGACCTTGTTTTGTAATGACAACAAAACTGAAGAGCTTTGTTTATCCTATTATGAAAATGGAGGCATTTTGATAGTGGAGGAGGATGTTGAGATTAAAGACTTAATTGCAAGAATGTAAGCTGAAATAATGCAACATTTGATACATATAAAACTAGTTTGAGAGTGATTGAGTTGTTATGTAAACAGGGTTAATACTTCCTCTCATGTAGATCAAACCGAAACTGCTTTTAGTCTAAAATTGTTTACTTAATTGTGGCATACACTGCTTTTAGTCTAAAATTTTGATAGCTTATCTTACATCTAATAATTATTCATGTTCTAATTTTTGTGCAAGCTTTTAGTCTTAACACATCTATGTATCAACATATAAATATCTACCATTTCAACCTTTTTGTTTATGCATCATTGTTCCTAAACCATTTTGTTATGATTTCAAATCATGCTTGTTCAAGAGTATTTTTTGATTTTTTTCTTCTATACTTGTATTTGCAAGTTTTACAAGCTAAGAAGGCTTAGGACAAAGAAGAAATTAAGGAGATGCGAGAGTTAATTGAGCAGCTGCAGGACCAGAATCGTGTGCAGGCTATGTTGATTAAGCAGCTGAATTAAAAGGTTGTGGAGTACGTGCACAATCATGGTAGTTTTCCTTCATTGTCTGCTTCTGGAGCACATAACGACGGGCATGATGCAGCTTGAGGTATGTTTTTTCGGTGTTTGGCTTGGAGATATGATTTGTTTTGATGCTGTATATATTTGTACGGAGTGGATGAGACATGTTTGGATGTATTTTGATGGTTTGTATATATTGGTACGGTTTGTAGACATGTTTGGATGTTTGTAGACATTGTTTGTTTTGTATGTATTAATGTTTCTGCATTTTATTTTGATTGTTTATATTGTTATTGGTATATATATGTTGAGGATATGTGGAATTGGTTGGAAATGGATTGAAAATGAAATGAATTCGAAATGGGGTGGCTGGAAGGTTGTTTGCCTGCTGCTATATATTAAAGGAACCCAGTATTTCCAACGGCTATCAACAGTTTCCAACGACTATTTGGTCATGGTTCTCTAACGGTTTCCAACGGCCCAATACTGTTGGAAGCCGTTGGAAAGGTTCTGTGGATTCCGTTGGAAGCCGTCGGAAGTTGTGAACGCTATTCCAACGGCTTCCAACGGCCGCCAATGACTTTTAGCCGTTGGAATAGCCCTGTATTCTAGTAGTGTAGTAGACTTGCCAAACGCATTTATTTATAACCCGACCATTTTTATGCATTTATTAAAAGGCGCAACTCGCCCAAACCCACTTTATTGACGGATCCACCATGCATGATCTCTTCATTTAACTAGCTTTTTCCATATTCATGTTGTGAAAATTATTCCAAATAAGTATTTTTGTATTTTTAATCTGTTATATAAAACTTGCATTATTTTTACAAGCATTATAGGAAGCATTATATTTGTTCTAGTTTTTTTAGATTAGCATAAAAAGAGTAGATGGTAAAATGAAGCATATATAAAGTAATTATGCACAAACTAACACATATTTAACACATAAATTGCCCCTTCATATTTACAACATCTAACACCCGGCTAAGTTTATGGATTTAGACCAAATGTGGTAGACTACTTAATAAAATAGGAATCAGCACAACTTGGACACCATAAAGTGTTTAAGCAAAATATCTTTACCTACTATTCCATTGGTAAATGCAAACTTTTTAAAACTTCAACCTATACAATAGCACTCCTAATACAATCTCAAAGTTTTAGAGAACGTGAAAGGTTGGAATGGTCAGCAAAACTAAGAAATTATGAAATTGAAAAAGGGCAAACATCTCAATAGGGTATTATTGCTTCAACTAATATTGCTATATTCATTAGTCCATTTAGCATCTTCTCTAACAATAATGTAAGACGCGGGTACGGGATTTCAGGATTGCAGAAAGCACATTTGCAGAAAGGGGGAGTTCTTAAGGTTTTCAATCGTGGGAATTTTTTCAGAAATAGACTGTATCAATTTATGTCTTTCACAATACTGATTTATCATCGTCATATATAAGTATTCATATTACATATTGATTTCTACTTCAGATCACAGCTAAAAATCGTAACTCGGACCTTTTGCTAAATTCTTGAACTCCAATCAAATTTCATAACAAATTAATATTCAATTACAGTGATGAAATCGTTTAACTCCAATCAAATTTCATAGTAATTTCATAACAGTTTAATCAAACATGAATTAAATTTTCCTATATCATACCTGAAGCCAAAATCAAGTATCCACGAATCTAACATCCAAGTCGAGGACCGATTCTCTGAAGTCGAACTTGAGCGCGATTTCCCTAGCAAAATCTTCAAAGTCTGAAAAAACGGCTGATTCGTAGAGGAGCTGATTCCCCTAGCGATTCATAAAGGAACCGATTCATAGAGGATCAATTCAACTAAAGAGTCGATTCGTAATTCTTTTTAAAATGGACAAGATGGAGTAAAAGCGTTGATAATGGAATAGAGAAATGGAATATAGGGTTATTGTAGAAAGCACGAGCATGTTTACATTTTTACCCTCGAGAACCAGCCTTACCAACGTTAATAAGTTTTAGCAATAAAAAAAAAAATTATGTATTTTTGGTAACACATTTTTAACAAAGCAATACATATTATTGTCACTAACCTGTAACACAAATAAGTGTTGGCAATTAAAAAATAAGCCTTACCAAATGGCTATTATGGGGTCGTGATTGTTGTAAGGAAAATCTTGATATAATTTATGATGAGTAGACCACTTCCTAAGTGTTATTGCAATGAAACTCCTAATATCCATGGAAAATACAGTTGCAATGAGCAAAACTAAAATCAAACACCAAAATGAAAGAATACAAAGTGTTGGAAATGGTTTTGAAAAACATTTAGTGAATTATTAAATTTTTTGATTAAGTGTAAGATGACTCCTATATGTGAATAGTCTCACATCTTGAGACTATATGGAAGAAGCAAAGTATTTATATTTGTTTCTAAGAACACATGTTGGGCCTTGGGGCTCCCAATACATGCTTTATTGTGAGGAGGGAGACCATGCATGATGACTACCACACACGCGCGCGACCGACCGACCGACTCGACCCGACTCGGCGTGGTTCGGTTTGGGCTTGGCTTGGCTTTGGTGGTGTAGACACATATTTTTGGACCGAAAACCCTTGCATTTTCTGAACCATTTTTTTCTTTTGAACCTTGCATCTTCCTCATCCATTAACAATTCTTACGAAAAAAAACGAGCAATTATTTTTGTTCGAAAGTGCAATTCTATTTTGCACCTCTTATTTTGCACGTGAACTCTCTCTCTTGATCTCCACCACCCATTTACCCACTCATTCCGTCTCTTCCCATTTCAATATTATTTCTTAGTGGAAGAGAGAGAATGAGTGGGGAAATGGGTGGTGGAGATTAAGGGGGAGAGTTCGCGTGCAAAATAAGAGGTGTAGCGGAACCCTCCTCTCTCTATATATAAATATATGTGTACATATATATATATATATATGTGTGTGTGTGTGTGTGTGTATGTACAAGTTTCTTAACTTTTCTGGTGTTTCTATGTTTGTTTTCAAGTTTCTTTGGAAGTCTAATGCTCCGCCGAAAGCAAAATTCCTTATGTGGTTGATTATTCACAGGAAACTTAATACATACATATATATATATATATATGTATGTATGTATGTACAAGTTTCTTAACTTTTATGGTGTTTCTATGTTTGTTTTCAAGTTTCTTTGGAAGTCTAATGCTCCGCCGAAAGAAAATTCTTTATGTGGTTGATTATTCACAAGAAACTTAATACGGTTGAGCATTTAAAGAAGAAAAATATTATTTTTGATGTTAAGTGTTGTTTTTGTAGTTTCACGGAGGAGAATGTTGATCATTTATTTTTCTCTTGCACTATTACCAATTATATTTTATCTATGGTTGTTAGGATCTTTGTTTTTAACTGGTCCTATTCCTATAGTAACCGCGATTATTACTGGAATTGTTTTAGATTGGTTTTTCATTATAAGCATAGATATGTTTTGGATTCTTTAATTTCTATTATTAGTTGGTTGCATTTTGTTGGAGAGGAACCAAAGATTGATTCACTCTAATTTTGGCTCTATTGATAAATTAATCATTAGGATTGTTTCTTTTAGTTTGGATTGGATGTCTAACCCTCACTATAAGTTATATAGAGATTATCGTTTTAATATATATTTGTTTAAGGTTAGAATTAATTTTAGTTTGTTTGTTAGAATTAATAGGTATTTTAGTCATAATAGGATTTGCATTTGTTATTGATTTCTGATTTTTATGTATTTGTTTTCTTTGTTTTATTTCTATATATATATATATATATATATATATATATATATATATTCTTTCATATATATGTATGTGTGTGATAGGTACTTATGGTTTGGCTAGCCTTTTTCAGGTCGCAGGTAGTTGATTTTGCTGAGGAGCTTTTTGGAGAGCTGTTTATTTGGATTGTAGAAGATTTTTGCTTTGGATTTTTTTAGAGCGCCGTTTTGGAGAGTTTATTTGTGTTGTTTTAGTTCTTTTGTATTTGGTTGGTGTGACTTATGTTTTGTGTAGGAGTAGATATACTTCATTATCTGGTGGTGGCCTTGTCGGAACTTGATATTGAAGTATGATGGGCGGTGGTTTATCCAGAGCTCATCTATCTACTATTATATACATACTTTTAGTCACAACTAGTGTAGTTTTTGTTTGTTTTTCCAATCGAACTTATAGACAGATTTTGTAGAATTTTTTCATTTTATATATATGTGTGCTCTCTTCTTTGTTGAAGATCACACATTTTGGCTTCAAATATATATATATATATATGTGTATATATATATATACACACACACACAACAAAAGAAAAAACAAATAAAACAAAAGTATTCTAAGGTTTCAGCCTTCAATATTTGATCATCTTATGCTTGATTTTCTCATATGTTATTTCGGTATTTGATAATTTCCCATGTAATCCATGAAGTAATGTGAACATAATTTGCTATGAACACTTGAATTCAAGAACAAAAGTCGAAGTATTCTGATTATTGTGATATGCATATGTATCAAAGATCAAGAGATCTACACGCAAACGTCACTTATAATAAAATAAAGTTAAATTTACAAGTAGAATCTTCCTTTCAAACTAATCATATTAAACAATAATTTCTTCTAGATTTCTTGATAAAACATCCAACAAACAAAAATGTCAAGAAACAAAGCAATCAATGCCACTTTTGACAGAACTAATTTAGTCTGTGGGCAGGTGAAATTTAATACAATCTACCAAACCCAACAAGGAAGCCAAAGTACTTATATTCCAATTTTGTAATCATCAGTTGTAGACAAGTTTTATCATTTATGTAATTTATCATTAAGCTTAAGGAATATAATTACAGAGACATAAAGCATGTTGTTTGTGTATAATGTACATTTCGTTCTCCTTAATCATTGTCACGACTCATGAAATATGATCACTACTAGAAAGGACTGTTATTCCAACGTCCACTTTTCAATGGCTGCCAACGGTTTTTTAAGAGCCGTTGGAAACCGTTGGAACAAAGATCGTTGACGGCCGTTGGGAACCGTTGAAAATTTACGTGATATTGTCTGCTCTAGCCAACCAAAAGCTTCATTTCCTCCTCCTCCACCAATTATTCATCTCCTCCAACCATTCCTCTCCTTCCAAATTTGCTGTCAAAGCTTCCACCATCACTCCAACCTCTTTGGGCGCCATCTACGAGCTTCTCCACCCTTCTCGTTATCCAAATTAGGTAATTTCATGAAACCTAATTTTTAGGGTTTATTCGATTTCGGGTTTAATTTGTAATTTGCTTAATGCCTACTTGTTTGTATATGTATATTACATCATGTTACCCTCTAATTGATATTATTGTCACAATAATGATCAAATTATTTGGCGTTAAATTGATTTAGGGTTTAATTGTGTTTATTTACGTAACTTTGGTTAGTGAATGTTATATGTATGTGATAGTGTTTGCTAATAATATAATTTATGCAAACACGAAGATTATATTATGTTGACAAACACGCAGTAAATTACAAAAATATATAAATTTATGCATACACGAAGTAAATTACTATAATTGGTGCAAACACGAAGTAAATTACAAAAATATATAATTTTATACACATGTACTAAAACGGTAAAATAATTACAAATTGTATATTTAAATTTAATGTAGATAAATATTTAAACCCTTAGTTATTATTTGGCCCCGTCTGACAAGTGTTGTATATGATTGTTATATGGATATTCATTTTTTTACATAACGGAAATCTATATTCATCTGATATAACATTTGTAGGATTTGTCCTTGTATTGGACAAGTTACAAACACTATAAAGTAATTATATTTCGTAGATCATATCACTTTAAAATGTTCACAAAATTTCGACGCCATTTCCTTTACGTTCCTTGTTTATACCCACGTGTGTACGATACAAGGAACACGGGGGGAAATGCTGCCGAAATTTTGTGAAATCATTTAAAATGATATAATTTACGAAATATAATTAATATTGTGTTTGTAATAGGAAGTAGGATGACCGACCATCAAAGAAGACACATACGCGTCAATAAACCAATAGTTATTTATTTTGAAATAAAGTTTGTAGACAACTATAAAATTAACGAATATTTTTTATTTCATCATAGATTTTAAAGTAGGAAAAATGGCCAATTACTTTAGTGTTCGGAGCTGGATGTATCAAAGAAGGGAAATTAGTTGGTGCAATAAGTGAACATTTTAAAAATGGGGTAAAAGTGTTCATTGATTTTGCGATAAGTAGTATCGGAAACAGTAGAGAAATTCGTTGTCCATATTGTAGATGCAAATTGTTGAACTATTTAATACCGAATATGGTTAAGATTCATTTGCACCAATACGGTTTCCTACCCAATTATTTGTTGTGAGATCATCATGGAGAAATTGTAGCCCCTAATACTCAAGAACAGTCGACGGAGGTCAATGATGTTGAAGTTAGCACGAATCTCATAGAAAATATGGTCGAAGATGTTGCACGATCAATGTTCCGTACCGTTCAAATTGGTAACGACGATGATAACATCGAAGAGGAGCCAAATGTTGAAGCTAAAAAAATATATGATTCATTGAATAATGCTAAAAAAAACCTTTGGAATGGATGTGAAAGTGGCACTCAATTATCGGTAACTGCAGAATACATTGCAAAGAAATCAAAATACAACCTTACGGAAGCTGGATTTACGACTGTTATTCAAGCGGCTAAACGCCATATGCCATCTGATAATTTATTGTGCAAAAACTATTATGAAGTGAATATGTCATCTTTTGGTTTGCCATATCAGAAAATAGATACATGTTAAAAGGGTTGCATGTTGTATTGGAAAGAAGACAACAATCTTTGAAAATGTAAGTTTTGTAATCAAGAAAGATACAAACCAAGAAAAAAGAAAGGAAAATAAGTTCTGTACAAGCATATGCATTATTTACACATCACCCCTAGACTTCAAAGATTATATGCATCATCCGTAACAGCGCAACATATGAGATGACACAGTGTGAGAATACCTCAAGAAGGTACGTTGACACACCCATCGGATGGAGAAGCATGGAAACATTTTGATAAGAAATATCCTGATTTCGTAGCGGAAAGCTGCAACGTTAGACTAGGTTTATGTACAGATGGCTCCGCACCGTTTTCTCAGTTTGGTTCTAAATATTCATCTTGGCCTATAACAATCACACCTTACAATCTACCCCCGTGGATGTGTATGAAAACTCCATACATATTTCTCACAGTTGTCGTCCCTGGCCCTGATGATCCGACACAGGGTACTGATGTTTACTTACAACCGCTAATCGAATAATTGAAATATTATGGAACGAATGAGTTGAAACATACGACGTATCAAAAAAGAAAATTTTTCGGATTTTCGCTTCTTTGTTATGGACTATTAGTGATTTTCCTGCATATGCAATGCTTTCGGGTTGGAGTACGGCCGGTCGTCTTGCTTGTCCTTATTGCGTGGAAGAAACACGAGCATTTTCGTTACCGTACAGAAAGAAAATTTCATAGTTTGATTGTCATCGATGCTTTCTTCGTATTAATCATACTTTTAGAAGAGACATTTTTTACATCTAATAGACATGAGGCTTTACGGCTACCGACGGTTTGGTCAAGCGAGAAAATATATGAACTTGTAAAAGATTATCCAAAGATACATGAAACCGGAAAACAAATCGATATTCAAGGTAAATTGACAATTCATAATTGGTGCAAACAAAGTATATTCTCGGAATTGCCTTATTGGAAATATCTCTTAATTCGTCATAACATTGACGTGATGCACAATGAGAAAAACGTATTTGGTAATGTATTTAATACAGTTCTGAATGTGAAGGGCAAGACTAAGGATGATTTGAAATCCAGACGTGATATAGAGGAAATATGTAATCGTCTTGAGCTTCATTTGAAGCCCAACGATAGTAAAAAAACCTAAAGCATGCTATGAACTAGACTAAAACCAAGTTAAAGTACTGTTAAAATGGGTGGAAAAATTGCGGTTTCTCGATGGAATTTCCTCTAATCTTCGTAGATGTGTCGACTATAAAAACGGAAAGCTAAGTGCAATGAAAAGCCATGATTGTCATGTAATGATGGAAAATTTGTTACCCATCGTCTTCAAAGAATTGTTACCTGGAAAAGTTTGGATTGTAATAACAAAACTTAGCTTATTTTACAAGGAGCTTTGTTCAACTACTTTAAAAGTTGACCATCTACTTAAACTTGATGAAGAAATCCCTATACTGCTCTGCAAACTGGAGAAAATATTTCCTTCGGGTTTCTTTAATGTAATGGAGCATTTACCTATTCATCTTCCAAATGAAGCACGTCTTCGAGGTCCTATGCAATATGGATGGATGTATCCATTCGAAAGGTATGTTATTATACTAAGTATTCAAATGATAATTTAATTATATTTAGAAATTAATATTGAACCGAACTACATTTTATTAAGTACTTAAGTCATTTAAAAAAAAAGTGAGACAAAAAGCTCGAGTTGAATGTTCTATTTGCAAATCATATATCGAAGAAGAAGCCTCTTTTTTTTCTCTCATTATTTTAATGTTCATGTGAACTTATCATTTGCAATCGTTCCACATAATGATGAGAGGGTTGAACAAGATTCTTCTTCTGAATCAACATTATCTATTTTTAAACAACAAAGCCGCCAAGTTGAAAAATGTGTGGAAATATGGCTAAATGATAAAGATTGTAATGCAGCACACACATATATTCTTCTTAATGATCCCGAAGTTGCTCCGTAATCATTTTTTTTTAAGTTTTACTAAATTTATGTTAAATGTGTTAATAACGTAACATATATTGTTTGTGTTTGCAGTATTTATGAATCACAAAATTCAAGCAGCGATCTAAGCAAAGATTTCAGTAGTTGGTTTAGAAACTATGTTTTTGATCCCATAAATAATGTGCTCGACGAAGGAATAAAACATTTAGCATTTGGACTGAAAAGAAAAGTCAAAACATATCCAATATTTTTTGTTAATGGGTATAAATTCAACACCAAAGAATACGGTGCTGAAAAATTAACAAACAATACTGGTGTGTTTGTTAAAGGCAGTGAAGATCCTAATAATCATATAAATTATTTTTATGGCGAGTTAACTCAATTTTGCAAATGACATATTTTACAAGGCCCGCAGAGGATGTTTATTTGTTTAGATGCAACTGGTTCAGCAATGTTCCGGGTTCTGGTATTAACGTAAATCCAAAGTATAATCTTGTAGAAATTAAACATACCTCACGTTATCAAAAGTACAACCCTTTTGTACTAGCTAAACAAGCCCTACAAGCTTATTATGCCCCTTATCTGTCTTTAAAAAGGGATAAAGCAGATTGGTCTGCAGTTTTTAAAACTAAGGAAAGATTTACGTTCGATGGATAGAATATTCCTGATGAACAAGCCTATCAAGCAGATCTAGAGGAAAATGTTGAAATAACAATCACAGACGATCAAACTGACTTTGGTCCTTTGAATGATGAGGCAAATGTATTAGTCGATGCATTTGAGAGTGTAGAGGAAAACGACATAGAACCTGAAACCGAGTCTAAATCACGAAGAAATAGATGAAGACTAAGTAAAATTTGGTAATTTTCACAACTATTCACATAACATTTATCTATGTTTAATATTGCATTTTCATAACTATTCACATTACATTTACCTATGTTTAATATTGCATTTTCACAACTATTCACATTACATTTACCTATCTTTTGTATATGTATCAATGTGGAAGGTATATTATGTCTGGCTCTCAACGACGTGGTGGTTGGAATAGCGGCTTCAAGAATTTGACGGTAATGAATCCTACTGTATGCATACAATAAATTAACATTTAAATATACAGTGTTATAATATTTTATATGCTGAAATAACATTTTTACTATTCATTCTATTTGCAGACTCGACAACCTAAGAAGGCCCAATACAAAGAAGAAATGAAATAGCTTAGAATTATGATTGAGCAACTACGTGACCAGAGTCGTCTTCAGACTATGCAGTTGGAACAACTAAATCATAAGTTTGCGAAGTATGTCCACATTCATGATAGTCGTCCTTCGTCGTCTATTGATTCCGGAAGCGATGCTTAAGGTATGTTGTATATTTTGGCATTGAGTGGGTGAGAATGATAATTTTGATATGTTTAGATGGTTTGTGGACATGTAACTTTGATGTATTTGGTTTATGAACACGTATTTGTTGGTTTATGGATGTTTGGATGTTTTGTTTTGTTTATATTGATGTTTCTTTGATATATTTTGGTTGTTTATATTGTTATTGGTATATATGTGTTGTATATATGTGGAATTGATTGGGATTGGATTGGAAATGGATTAGACTGGAAATGTTGTGGCAGGAAGGTTATATGCTTGCTGAAATTAAAAAAAAAACAGTTTTTCCAACGGATACCAACGGTTTCCAACGGCTAATTGGTCATGGATTTGTTACGATTTTCAACAGAGAAAAGCCGTTTGAAGCCATTGGAAATATTCCATTGGAAGCCGTTGGAAGTCGTGAAAGTTATTCCAACGGTCGCCAACGGCTGGGAGCCATTTGAATAGTCCTGTATTCTAGTAATGGATATGACTGGTAAAACGCTGCTCTGATTTCCCTATGATTCTTGGAAGCAGTGGCGGAAACAGCCAAACAGCTCAGGTAGGGCCATACTTGAATTTGTGCCAGGGCTACTTGTTGTCGCCTACTCCTTTTTGCCAGTATTTTATAAATCCACATAGGGCCATGGCCCTAGCTCAGCAAAAGGTGGCTCCGCCCCTGCTTGGAAGTATTTTGCTCATCTTCACTTTACGTCTCGATCTCTTATGTCTAGTCTCATATTTGTTGTCTACAATAACAAAATAAAACAACAATATCATGTCTGATTATATCAATCAGATCATTCAATAATGATATGCAAATTAGGACCATATCACCCAAAAAAAAAGAAAGAAAGAAAAAAGAATGAGGTAAATATGCCTTCACTTGTTGTAAAATATATAGTTGTAAAATATATAGATGAATATGTATTATCATAAAAAAAGAAAGGTGTTTATTTACTCTAATAGAACATCAAGCTGCTTAGGCTCGCCTCATATCTTTTGAATCGCAGGGTCAACCCTCAAGCTTATGTATTACACACTATTGATATCCTGTACAATAAAGTTATTCATGTAAATAAACACGGATTAAGATATAATACACAGTATATCTGTGTATACAATAGTGTATATGAGCAAGACTCTTTTGAAAGTGGTCAAAGTAGAAAATGCAAAAAGGGTCCAGTCTAATATAAGCAAAACTAATATCAAGCACCAAAATGAAAGAATACAAACTGTTTTCGATAAAAGTAGCATATGAAGTGCATAAAATGCTAACAATATATAGAAAAAATAATGTTGAAAGAATTGCTTGTATTAAACGAAGTTTTCTATAAATGATGAGCATATAAAAAAGGAAAATAAAATTATTGTTTTCTTATTTTAGTTTTCTCAATACTTTTTAAAGCTATATGGGTTACAAGTATTTGTAGCTTGCTAAGATATGTATTCAAACTTAAAAGACAAATTATATAATCAGGGGATCCTGTGCACTCATAATGTATTATTTTTCATTCATTAATATTTTTTCTACGGTGTTTTTCTTATTATGGTTTCATCGAGACATTACATTGATCTCGTAGTGTCAAATTCTATTTGAGATAGTAAACTATTGCAATATGACATAATATATTGTATTTTTTTTTTTCTTCACTAAGATTTTTTTCCAGTAAGTTTTCTAATAAAGTTTTCAATGAGGCAATAGAAATATTAAACAATCTTTGACATAATATTAAACAATATTTATTGTTCATAACTTTTTTTTTTTTTTTGGCCCGTCCTTGTATAAATTTTGTAAAATTGAAAAGTCGTTCTGCAATCTGCCCTCTTTTTCCACTGTGTTAGGTTTTGTATCTTCTATTATTTAGACTTCCTAACACATGCACCTGTGAAAGTTGGTGGGTAAGTATAAATAATTGGAGCTTCAGGCGCGAGTCTGTACTAAAAACCAGTTAAAGTTGTCTTATGAATTATTATACCTAAGAGCAAAGTTAAGAGCACGGTACTAAACTACTTGAATTTATGTAAAATATCATAAAAATCGCTTATTTAAAGAATCCCGAGCAAGTTAAGTGCATCTTCATTTATGATACCAAACAGTTCATAAATAAATTTTGCTGTATAATTATACCATTCGTACAAACTTCAAGCCCTACTATAATGCTTAGCAACTACCTTGTCAGTTTTCAATTCAACCCTATGGACAATTTGTTCATTTTATATATATTTGAAAGATATGCATCATTAAAACTTCAGCTCTAATTTAACTTATACTACACCAATACTCACCTATAAATAGGAGCTCGTACAGCAAACTTAACTATCCAAGCGACAATACTAGTTCACCCAATCTTTTGCCCACTAATGTCTTCAACAATCATTAATGGTGCTACTACTGCTCCAAAAAGGTATAGCAATTTTTTTTATCCTCATTGCAGTGCCAAAGGTAAATAAAAAAATGTGAACCATATATATTTACAGGTTAGAAGGGAAGGTAGCAATAGTTACAGGAGGGGCAATGGGCATAGAAGAAGTAACAGCAAAGCTTTTCTGCTTCCATGGTGCGAAAGTAGGGATCGCCGACATTAACGACGATCTCGCTCAAAAGGTCTGCGCGTCCATAGGCTCCGAAAACATAATCAGCTTCATTCACTGCGACGTATCGAAGGAATCAAACCTGGTACTTTGCCAAGTGCCAAATCTGGTACTTCGCGGAATCCAAGCCGTGCCAAGCTCGATGCGCACACGTGAAAATCCGTTGTTTTACCGTGTTCTTCAGCCTGGTACTTTGGCATGTGCCAAATCTGGTACTTCGCCAAATCCAAGCCGTTACTACAGCAAAAAAAGCATTTTACAATGTTGAATAAACATTATTAAAATACATTGACAACATTTTTTCTGCCGTTGTAATATGCATAGTTACATAAATTACAATTTTTTTATAACTCGTTTTTAGTATTGTATAAGCCGTTGTAAATAATATGTTTACAACACTTGTGTACCATTGCATGATTCTCATATAATAATCTAAAGACTTTGCACGATGATTTTTAGACATTGTTAAATATAGTTTTTACAATTAACCACCAGCATCGACGAAATTATTCCAACACTTATCATAAAACGTTGTGTATTGTTATTTAAATGTTTTCAATGTGATGCAAATATATATTTATAATGTCGCTAGAATATTGTATAAAGTTGAATATCCAACATTTTACAATAAATTATGTTTGAATTTTTTACAACATTTCTACAACAATACAGAAAACAAATGTAAAGTTGATTCTTTCGGTCATACTTAACAAACGTTATAAACATACTTTTAACAACCGCTCATTATTGTAATAAACAATGTTTACAAATTACAACATTGCATAAAACTATAAAAAAAATTCTATACAACATTTTAGAAACATAAACCATACGCATACAAATTGTTGTAATCATAGACGAGTATAAATCTAATACCCATATCCACATGTATTTGAAAAAAGTACTTGCTTACATAAACTTCTGTTTGCAGAAACATTTTTTTTTCTTCTCTTTATCAATGTCGTTTACATAAACCGCATCCCTTCGATTTTGGTGTTGCTACCACCCTATTTTCCGGCTTCGCACCCATTTCACCATTTGGCTTTGCAGGCCTTCCGCATTCCCGTGATGCAGCTGTTTCATCCTCTGGTTTAGCATCAGCTTCAAATTTTGGGTTTTCATCTCACCAAGGGCTATATACTATTAAAAACAGTAATGCATATTCATTAATAAATAGAACTAACAAGATATTTAATGCAAACAAAAAATAATTTTACTTAATAACAGAAACTAAGACAAACAAAAAAAAAAGTACTATACCCACCTGATAGATAAGAAAGGTACTCTAAAACTGCCAATCATATGAATATATGGTGAATAAAACTGAAAGACTTTCGTAAGAGAAATATCAGAAAAAGGCTTCTGGTGTGGAAGAAAACGGTTTGTGACGCTGAAATGCACTCTCGACATAGAAGATCAAGTCGGAAATAACATTTTTTTCATACTACTAGGTGTAAGGTAAAAAGATATTAAAACTGAACACCAAACAAAACTTAGTGGCCAGTTACATGTATACAAACCAGAACTTCCATATAAATTGATCAACTTGAGCAGACTTGTATGTAGCTAGTGTTGGTATGGCTGGCAGTGATATCAAGTACTTGTTCCCAACATTCTAGCATATCAAGATACTCAGTAAAATTGTACTACCTGGGACATGAAGCCATTGGTAATAAATGCAAAATGCAGTGGACACAGTCTACAGTCCATTTAAGAAATTACTTTTTTTTTGACCAAATAAGTTGCCTAATGGCATACAAATGTCAAAATGAGCTTCACCAAGAAGGGTGAGAAATGAAATTACACTTTATAAATCACTAAGGGGCAGAAGCCAATAACATGTTGCAGCAGCAACTTACAACCCCATTCCAAACCAGCATCAGACCAGATTTTTATTTGATTTTATTTTATTAGTATTTTAAAAAAAAACATTCATGTTTCTTTTTTTTTTCACAATAAAAACATATATATTGTAATACTAGTTTCTTACATATAGTTTTTTAAACAAGTTTAAGTATACATATTGTGTATACTCGATGCTACAGAGCTCGTTCAGGACCCAATAGGACAATCAAATAGCGTCCTTCCAAGTTCACTTATGCTTATGTTGCTGGTCAATCGCTAAAGCAGACAACTTGAAACAACAAAGACTATGGAAAAAGAAGATGAATTCACCTATAACTCTCTGCATTACTTATCTTCTGATTCTGCTTCAATCTCGATGACAGTGAAGAAGAAGGCAAGGGTACAAATTGTTGATGAACGTGAGGATTGAAATTTGGCACGAGGGAGAATACAGAAGGCTGGCTATTATTGGCTAAGGTGGCAGCAGAAGATGAAGTGCTATGATGCATCCCAATTTGTCTGAACTGTGCTATATGAGCTTGCCAAAACAGTTGATGTTGCTGTAGTTGTTGATGTTGCATCTGGCTATTGATTAAGAAATGAGGTTGATGCTGCAGTTGTACCTGCTGACTAGATGCATTGGCTAATTGCTGCATTTGATACTGAGATGGATAAGGGACCGGAGAAAACTTGAATGAAAGAACCCCTTGGTTTGGAGAAAAAGGAGCAAGCATCTTCCCAAGATTTTCAGATTCCTGTTTTTGTGGATCATAACCATGCATATGATTCAGAGCTTCTTCAGGGTTGTTCCTGTTTAACAGAGATATGACCGGAGGATGAACCATGTCACTTCCTGATCCATTAACGGCATTTGATGCAATGTTAAATACTTCATTTTTTGCTTTCAACTGGTTGTCACGTACCATTGGAAGCTTAAATTCCTGTTTTTATTTTTACTGTACATAAAAAGAGGAATTTCACCGCATGATAAAAATTACATTTCTCTTTGTAGTTAAAAAGGGAATTTCACCGCATAATTAGAATTACATTTTTCTTTGTAATTAAAGATGTGAATTTCACTGCATAAAAAAAAAGTTTCATTTTCTATGTAAATGAAATATGAGTTTGCATTATATGTAAAGTTACATTATTTTAAATGTAAATGAAATAGAAATCTCACCCGTATGTAAAATTTGACATTATTTTACATGTAAATTTAGAGTAGAGTTTGCATGTAGATTAAAGATTACTTTTATTATAAAGAAGTAGAATGTACATGGTGAAATAAAATTTACATTTTATTTTATAGGGTAAGATATATAGAAATCCATCGTATGTTAAAATTTACATGTTTATAAATGTAAATAAAAAGGAATTTAACTGTAGGAAGATTTACATTATTTTTTATGAAATAAAAAGAATGGACTTTACATTGTAATTAAAAAGTCAATTTTACATTGTAAAGAAAGAACGGATTTCACATTGTAATTAGAGAATGAAAATTTACATTTCCTTTAATGGAAATATACATGAGTTTCACCGTATGCCCATTTTACATTATTTTTAATGTAAAATTTTTAGTAATTACAACGTAGGATAATTTTGCATTATTTTATAATGTAAATAAAAAGGGGATTTACACTGTAGGAAAATAACATTATTTATAATGTTAATACAAAAGAATGATATCGTAGGAGGAATTGACATTATTTATAATGTTAATAAAAAGAGAATTGACCGTAGGATAAGTTACGTTATTTTATAATGTAATTTAAAGAAATTTAGACCGCATGACATGAATTACATTTATTTATGTAATTTATAAATGAAATTAGACCACACGACATAAATTACATTTATTTATGTAATTTATTAATGAATGAAGCCCGCATAATATAAAATACATTTTTATATGTATTTTATGAATGAATTAAGACCTCATAAAATAAATTACATTTTTATATGTATTTTATGAGTGAATTAACATCGCATGAAATAAAATACATTTGTATATGCATTTTATGAATGAATTAAGACCTCATAAAATAAATTACATTTTTATATGTATTTTATGAGTGAATTAACATCGCATGAAATAAAATACATTTGTATATGCATTTTATGAATGAATTAAGATCGCATGAAATAAATTACATTTTATTATATAATTTATGAATGAAATTAGTCTGCATAAAGTAAATTACATTTTTATATGTAATTTACGAATGAATTTTCATCGTATGAAATAAATTACATATTATTATGTAAATTATGAATGAATTTAACCCACATGAATGAAATTCCATTTTTTTTCTATGAAATGAATGTATGGGTTTACTTTGTAAATAAAGATTACATTTTTATAATGTAAACAAGAAGTGGGATTCACATTGTAAATAAAATTTATACTTTTATATGTAATTAAGAACAATGAATTAGAAATTACATTTTACATGTAAGAAGGAATTGGACGATGAAATATAATTTACATTTTACCGTAAATTAAAGAAATTAAAAGAATCAAAAAGGAAGAATTCATCATTCAAGTATGATTTGCATTTCTCTGTAAATGAAGGGATAAAAGGATAAAGAAGGAAAATATACTTAAGAATAAAGAGTTAACGGGTTACGTTTATATATATATATATATATATATATATATATATATATATATATATATATATATATATATATATATATATATATATATATATATATATAATTAAAATTAAACGAATCGAGCGCGGTATTTCGCGTTTTAAAATTATATCTTTAAATGACAATACAAGAAGATCCGACCGTCGGATTTTCCTGAAACTGAAACCGTTAGGACCGTCTTGGAAAAATCTTTCCAACGATATATAATACGTCAAAATCCAACGGTTAGATTTTGAGATATGTGAAAATCAAAATTGATTGAAATAGCACCAAAATCGACATTGACCTGAATCGTCGTTGATTAACGATTTAATTATTTTTAATTAAATAAAATAGGAAATAATCGTTATAAATTAGAAATAACGATAAGGAAGAGTTTTCAATATATATATATATATATATATATACGAAGATTATTTGGAAAGGCCGAGTTAATCTCATTCCAAATGATCAAAACGACGATGAAGATCGAAGTAAGAAGACGACGCATGAGGACCGTAGATCTTCCCTCGAATGGACAGCGATCGAGACCCTGAATTGACTTGCTACCAATTCGTGGGTCAAGGTCATTGCCCAGACGTACGTGTTGGTTTCACGGATTTGGCTTTCGTTCAGACCCAGAGCATAAGTTTAAATGGATGGTGTGTCTGACATCGTACTTCGTTATATATCATATTGTTGATTTTCTGTTAATATATAAATATTGGTAGTGGAGAATTTATTCTCTACTTAACACCCATTTATGTATTGATGGAGAAGCAATGGTATGGTATGGAGTGACAGTGTGGCATACTAAGATGCAATGATCAAGGTTTCTTGTTGAAAAGCAGGCCTTGTGGGATGATCAAAGCATAGCCTGTTTAGGCATAGCTTTGTGTATGACGTGACTTCACGAGCCTCACACACCGGCGGAGTCTAAAACGGGAGAAGAGAACGCAGGGAGTGCACACGTTTCTTTCTAGCTAGAGTGGTGCCAGGGACCTACCAGCGCTATCATTTATTCATTGTGGTTGTTGGATTTTTCGAGGCCTCGGATTTATGCGGTCGCCATTGGCCGTATAGTAGGTCCAAAAGGACGTGTGTTCAGGCATAACTAATCCACAAAAGTAAGTGTGGACCGGCCCTGCAGCTATCCAAGGGTTGGACAGAGTACCAATCCTGGGGCATTGCTAGAGTGTCTTGAATCGGTAAGGATCTCCTCCCTAGCCTTGACTCAGACGGAAATCCAAATTCCAAATACGACCCTACGGTTTTGATTGTATTACTAGTATGGAGATATAGTAGGATGGGGTACTATGTTTCCTAGGATTGATACATTTACTTTGAAATGTTTTTATTATACACTAATAATAATATTAAATTCGTATTTGCCGTATTTAGCATGTTTAATCACCATAAGGGAAAACTCTATCCTCTGGTGTGCGTTGCATTGTGTGATGGGACTTGAGTCTTATGGTGATTCCATTTTTCTAAAAATCATTGCGATGTTGTACGTTCTGACACTTTAAATTATGCACGACAATCCATTGAGTAAACCCGTTCCGCATTAGCGGCGTGGTCTTTGGATTTGTCATATTATTATTACTAAACTAGTTATGAATTCTCATACCAGTCCCACGACTGACCCGTAGTTTGTTTCACCTTTTTGCAAACTCGGGTGCCCTCTTTTCTACACGGGCAGCCAAGTAAACAGGTTCATTCTTTGCTTGGAGTCTTGTCTTGGAGTTGCTCATTATCTTTGCTTGGATTTGCTTTTGCGGAGAGATGATGACTTGGAGCTTTGAGGACAGCTATCATTTACTTCTATTGCATTTTTCTATCATTTACTTCTATTGCATTTTTCTATCTTTAAGTTCAGTCATTAGACTTGTTTCATTTCGTATTGCTTATTTTGGGAGTTGAAACTTATTTTCATTTCTGCAAACTTGATGTAATAATTTGGATTTTGTGACTGTTGGGATTCTGTGGTTTATGACATTATATTTCCGCTGCTATGATGTTATTATGCTATGGTTTTCCTCTGCTATATTGTATCAGTGATATGTATTGTTATATTTATGTTGTATTCCATATGATTATTCCTTACTTTCACGTGAGTGGAAGTTTGGGGTCATCACACAACAGCTTTTCAGGGGGAGTATTTAAATCGATGCTACCGATAACAGGTTTTTCCAACACGACATATGGGTACGACATCGTGTTACTTGTAGAGAGCATTGGCATTTGTTCATGGCCTTTGCTCCGCAAACCAAACTGCAAACTATGAGCTTTCCCACGAACATCATACATCAGAGATCCATTTTTGGGGTTGAGAGCTTGCACTTTATGCTCCATAGAATCAATTCCAAACTCTTGTTTCTGAAACGAACAAAAATCCAATTGTGTTGGTTGTGGCATTCTACAGCTCCTGTTTGCTTAGATAAGTTCATCACACTCTTCGGATTTCAGTAGTGATTCAGGTTTTGTAGTTTTCTGAGTAGTATAGTCAACCATATTCCACTTTTCAACGGTATTTTACTCCTTATGTACTGCTTCCAGTGGAGGAAAAGAAGACGAAGGTGCTTTTGTTTCTGATTTCTCGCTTAACTTTTTCATTAATGTGGTTATTTGGCTTGGCTGAATTGTCTCCGGTGACGTCACTAGATATTGATATAAAAAACTCAGCAATTTCTTTCTCATCATCGTTGAATTCTTCAGTCCTGTTCTGGAGCAATTTAGTTCCTTGAAAATCAAATGCTGATTCCGTTTTGAATCAGAAGAGGGAGGCTGCGTCCATTGGTACTTCCGTCTAGTACGAACTGACCGAAGTTTCTTCAGCACGAAAGGCGGGTCTCCTAAAACAAGTTCATCCAACACCTTTTCTTATACTTTGACTCTCTTTCCGATGCTGATGCCAATGGAATTCACTGTTGAACGAAGAGCATAATCATTATCTTGTTCGTTTGTACCGTTGCAGTTGTTATCCATATCTAACTTTATTGTCGATTATCTCTAAAATTCTCAGCTACAAGCGTCTACTCACTGATGACTGATATTTCAAATTTCAAGGAAAACTGGTATCCTCTCTCTCATAGAAACTCTTTTTCTTTCTACAATTTTTTTTTCTTCACTTAAACAATCAGAAATAGTGAATAAAATAACAAAAAGAGAGTGAAATGAATTCGCCAAAAAAATAGCTTCTAGCATCAGACAGGATTAAAGTCAAAGCCATTACCTTAAAACTAATTAGCACCGAATCACCTTACATAGAGAAAACATAACATATTTTAAAAGTTACCATATAAGATTCTCTCAAGGCAAAAGGCCGTAGGAATCAGCAAAACAATGCTTCAAGTCAGATTGCCTATGTTATCAAAGCCCTCGCCTAGGCTCCAAAAAGCCCTAGACCCCAGTCTGGGGCTTTTTTATCTTTAAAGGCGCCTATGATGCATGAGGCGCCAAAAAAGCCCCAAAGGCGCCAAGGCGCTCGCCTTGTGAAGCACCAAAAAAGCCCCAAAGGCGCTCGCCTTGTGAAGCGCCAAAAAAGCGCCTTTTTGCAACATTTGAGTAGAAATTGAAAATTTCAGCATTTGGCTCAACAGGAGCCCAAAATCCAACATGCCAAGAAAATTATGCTTGTTTGATTGTTGATTTAGAACGTATTCTATAAAAAAAAGGCTGCTTTTCTTTCGTCAACTAGTAGAAAAGAAAAACCATAAATTTCTTTCGTCGATTCATCCGAAAAAAAGTCTAGTTCATGGAAGGTTAAAACTCTGTTTAAGACTTTACGTAACGTTGCTTTTAATTTCTATATTTTAAGTATTTTATTGTTTGTAAACTTGAGTTGAATGACTTTGCACGTTCTTAGTTTGATTTATGTTAATCGTATGGTGTTTTTTACTTCTAATAATGCTTTTATATGCCCTTTCCAAAATAAAATTTGTGTTTTATTGCATTTTCTAAATCAAGGTTTGAAAACTCGGTTTCGGTTTCGGTCATTTGAAAATTTACGAATTTCGGTCAGTTTCGCCGATTTCGGCGGTTTCGGTTTTTGTTTCGGTTTCGGTTCAGAAATCAAACTTTCAGCATATGTATTAGTATTCAGGCCCATACCAATTCTTAGCAGTTAAAAAATAACCCAAAGCCCATCCCCAAGTCAAGCCCATACAAATAATAACCCTAATTAGCAACCAGCAGCCACATCACGCAGCCAAATTACAGGAAAAAAAAAAGCCAAATACGAAGCGGGAAAGGGCAGAAAGAAGAAAAAAACTTCCGCTTCTTCTTCTTCTTCTTCTGAATTCGCGATTTCTTTTTTACTGCTGCTCGATTTAGGGTTTTCCTTTTTCAAGTAATCTATGTTTTGTATTTTTTCTTCCGTTTCTTCTTCTTCTGAATTCGCGATTTCTTTTTTTACTGCTGCTCGATTTAGGGTTTTCCTTTTTCAAGTAATCTATGTTTTGTGTTTTTTCTTCCGTTTCTTCTTCTTCTTCTGAATTCGCGATTTCTTTTTTTACTGCTGCTCGATTTAGGGTTTTTTTTTTTTTTTTTAAAGCTTGTAGACCGGAATGAGATTTTGCTAGTGTTCCGTCTCGGTGAGTGTCGGGACCGAGACGAGTTGGACGAGATCTCGCTGTTTCGGACGAAATTTCAAACTATGTTCTAAATGCAGTTTTTTAGCCGAAAACTGAAAAAATATGCCATTCAAGGAGCCCAAAAAAGCTCTAGGCGCAAAAACGCCCTGGGCGAGGACCTGGGACTTTTTTGCCTTGACAACTGTGGATTGTACAAGAGCAGCAAAGACACCCATAAGCCTAGCGTGGTGCAGAAAATTTCCTCTATTGCAAAGCAATCTCCTAGGAGATGAAGGCTGGAACAGTGTATCGCACAACAACAAATTATAATCGGACCATAAATCAATTAAATCGAGCTTCTTCTATTTCAGGTTTTCAACAAATTGCATATTAACAAACTATGGAATCAATGATATAAGTTCTTCACTGGTCAAGACTTACGTTTGAACTACTAGTCAGCTAAGCAGTAAACAACGTTCTAGGTCCATGCAACGATGGTATCTGAAGTATTATTCAGCTTCCTCTTTGCGTTCTGAAACTATAATTATAACTACAGCAAATAAATCCTATTAGCATACTGTTATTATTTATCGATTATGCTACATACACACACACACACATACATTTATACATATATCATATTATTATTTTATCTCACATGAATCAAAAAATAAATAAATGAAACTACTTGGAACATGTTATATTTCACAGTTACTCTTGTACAACCCTACGCTTATCTGCCATATCATATTTTGGTTAAGATATAATTAATAGTCTAATAAGGAATAACAGGTTGAGAAAATTACCAGTCCGATGCACTGCCCAACCCAAAGGCAGTGATTATCAAATCGCTTCACACAATTACTGCCAATAAAACAACGAGAACAGCGCGGCAGTCAATACAGCTAGTGCTCCTCTATACCCACCAACAGCAAGCAGCTTCGTCGTTCCCACTTCTTGTGCCATTTGAAATGCAACTTCATCACTGTAGACACTCTTTTCACCCCGACCACCTGCCACAAACTCTATTTTTAGTGCAGAGACAAAATATAAAGACAAAATAAACAAATACTATGGGAAAACAAATGTATGAAATACTAATATATGTATGTAATTCTTTCTGAAGTGAACAATGATATTGTATAATCAATTAGTATTTACAGATTTTATTGGTCTTTTTTAAGTAGATGAAAACAAAATTAAGTCAAATGAATTGAGACAAAGAAATAGAAAAATGGAAAACAAGTAAATATGTTAAAAATAACAAAGTTATCTTAAAAATAATTGGATAATATACAAACACAGTGTTGCTAGATTTTATAGAAAAATATAAAATAGATTCAAATGAATAAAAAAAAAAAATCACAAATAGTGGTTGGATTTCCCTTTCTATTCATATGTCCTTTTGTCCATAGCAATGCTCTTGTTATTTCTTGATCAGGATTTTCCTTATGCATACTTGTATATATAGGCAGAGATACACCAAATGTTACTAAAATTTAGACAATATATAGCACACAAAAATATCATAATGGTATAGTTGGTAAAAAAGAAAATTAACTAGTTTTTGCTCTAAACGTGCATATCCTAACCGACTCATCGTGCGTGGATGAGTATGCTTTTGTCGTACTTGCTTCATTATAATTTTTTTAATCTATGTTAAAATATACAATAGAGATTTCTAAGAGAAGAGTACATATGAATTAATCGTCAGTACAAAGTTTAAAGCAAATAATACTAAACACGAAGCATGTGTAACAGAAATAACAATGAGCACTATGCTAGTTGTAGCATAGTTGTATAATTAATTAGACGCTGAAAGAACATATGAAACGAAATATTAAAATATGTATATATTCTAAAATTTTGAAATACTACATATATCATGGAAGGCGACATTTTTGAAATACTGCATATATCATGCAAGGCAGTTGTTTATTCTTTGGTAACTTTGGTGTAATGTTAGAGATCTAGTATCGAACTAGAAACATTAAAGATAATAATACAACTTACTCGGAATTTCACAGAAGTCCTTTTTTGTATAAATTCACTCCATTGTTTGTCCGTCAGGTTCTCAGGCTTCAACCCAGCAATTTTTTCCAACTTTTTTTTTTTTTTTTGCTTCTTCCAACTTCAATGGTTTTTCTACAGCAGTGCCTACTAGACATCTGTACCCTCTTAAGGAGCTTGCCATCTTTTTAATAACATATTTCTTATGTGTGTCATCTAGATTGTACCGCAGCTGGAAAAAAATTGTTTCTAAAATTAAAAAACTGAATAAATTTCATACTTAAATTTGAAGTATCTAGTGGCAATATTACCAATACAAGCATCCAAAGGTTCTCCTTTTCGGTGCTGTCAACATCTCTCCAACCATAAAAAATTATTGAAATTTTATTACGGACTAAAGCACCTATTAAAGATGCTAAAGCAATAGAAGCATCATTTATAGGCCGCCCTCTCTCGTTAACAACTACGTCTATCTTCATATTTGGATCATTTCGTATCCCAAGTTCTTTCAACTGTGTCATACCTTGTTTCTTTCTTTTTGGTTTTAAGAGGATTGCCACTGTTATTACTAGAGCTATCCTCTTTAAGTCGAACATTTGCGAGGCAATGAGATTCATGCGGATGCGAAGGAATAGTAGGTGGTGAAGAGTGTGGTGGAGACGAAGGGTGTGGTGGAGATGGAGGAGGTACATGAGTAGACGATGGTTCAGATGAAGAGTGTGGTGGAGAAGAAGGAGGAGGTACATGTGTAGACGATGGTTGATATCTTTTTGAACATTTCCCATACTTTCAGATTTCTAAAATTTAATAATATAAATTTTCAGTGTTATGTTTGATAGCATGTTTAATTAATAGAAAGCAACAAAAGCAAACATTATGGAAAATAATTATAATTTTAGCAAATAGTATCGAAAAGTAATCTGAATTAAGTCATTTAACTTGAAAAAAGATGACCATTGCACATTCATTTAACAAAATGTTCCAAAAATTTACTTATATTATCGATCGTTATACGAGGTCAATGACAGAAATCAGTAATACATGACTCAGAAATGATTATAGTACTTTAAAACGTCTACATCAAATACCTTTGAACAACATGATGGTATATTTTTATAATATGTCTACATCCTATTTTATAACAAAAATTGCCCTCTGCTATATCAATTATACTCTGTAAGTTATTGGTGCAAGAAAAATAAATACTGGTTTCATGAAAAAGTAGTAGTAGTTTAAATTTATTTCATGTTACAAAATATACACAATATGCACATGAGAAACCCAACTGCATCATAAAATAGAAGCATATGGTGAGTCAGTTTTGAAATTCTAACAAGGGCTTAGGTCCCTATTAGTCTCATGTAGATCTACCATCGACATAAACATCAAATATTTTCGTAAAATAAGAATTTTACCACTAAGATTGAAGCCTATAAACTAAGTTTGATCCTACTCCATATGTATCATTCAACCTGCGCAAAATATCAAGAAAATGAATGCTATAACTATAAATTAAAGATTTGCAGTAATAGATATCCAAAATTACCGAACTTGAAAAATAAAGCTATTGAGCTTACGGTTCTCTGAGGTTGCCCAACTCTTATACAGCTTACTGCCGCGAATCTTGAAGTAGTGCGGAGATGACGTGGTGATCGAACTTTTGAGGGAGGAAAAAATTACTCTCCCGCGCGACGAGTTATATACGGGGTAGTGGAAAAGGGAAAAGGAGGTAAAGGCGGTAGGGTTTTCCATTATTACCGCCATTGAGGGAAAAATGATAAGACCGACTTATAATAGCCCCCTTTATTCTTACGCAGTGCGTTATTCATAAACAGTGGTTTGACAAGGTAAAGTGCAATAGTGCATTGACAATTAATTAAACTTAGATATTTGATTAAAAAATTATCTGTTAAAATTGGTGACCAACTAAACAATTAAACATATGAACCGACGCTATATTTCTCCCGAATAAAAGGGCAATTTTTATGTATCAAAGTTGAAAAGATTAATTTTTGAACGATTATTTATATACTCGTTTTTTCGGCGTAGATGACTGTTTGTTTTGAATATTTGAAAACATAATAAAAAATGATCAAATGATTTTATTTTCGAGCAGAAATTAGTTGATTGCATTACAAATAATACGTGTAAGTCATTTAGTAAGGAAAAGAGTTATTACTAGCCTTTTGATTAGGCCGTTACTCATTCAACTTTGACATCTGGATCATTCATGGCTCGAGCACGGATTCGTATGAGTTTGAACTAAACATCGGAATCGACATTCGCTTGGGAATCAGAAAATGACTCAACTCGGATTGATCGCCTCCGGATATCATCCAATCACTAAGAGATAGCCTGATCGGCTCACTGAATCATTCCATATTCCTTCGATTGATTGCGTGTGGGATCATATTGAAGGCCTAAGCATGATTGACAAACGCTGATTACCTAGAAATCAAGAATCGGACCGATTTGGCACTTGCCCGATAATTTGGTAAGTCCAGATTGATGCTCCTAGAAAATGATGATCGGCACGACTTGATCACTCAAAGCTGATGGACCGTTACGTGGAAATCATCTCAGAAATTTGGTCCAATTGCGTTGGAAATAATTATAGGTGAAATTCAAAAAAATAGCCCGATCACCCACAAATAGATGATCGACATGACATTGATCACTCAAAAATACGATATCGGGTCATAGATGAACTCACCCAATCACGTCGAGGACTCGGATCAACTTTTGGATAAAAGTAATTAATCACCTCAGAAATAGCTGATCCTAAATATTAACATCCTAAAATTTAATTTAAAACCATTATAAATTCAAATATTATATTACATTAAATTTAAAATTTTAAATGGTTGAAACTTATGAGATGTTATAAGTTGACTCAAAAGGTCAGATAATAAAGTAATGATGATCCTTTGCAAAAAATTGTAATAACCATTAAATTTATTAAGTTTGATGAACTTTATAATACCAATTTTTTTATTAAATATAAAATATTTTGAAATATCAATAAAACACTTTGTGTTACAAAAATTACAACATCGATTCAACATTGTTAACAATACTGTTTTTATAATGTTAATAGTCTGTTGTCACTATTAATATGATTAATAATACAATATAAAAATTATAAAACATACTGATGACAATGTTAATAATGTATTATTGAAATATAAGAAATAATAATACCAACCAAAAGTTATTAAATATAGTGTTGTTAGCAACTTAAAATAAACGTTGTTCTAAATGTGAATTGTGTTAACACTACGTAGATGTTATAAAATAAAATAATTAACCTAATCTAAAAAATAAATATTGTTGAAAACTATAAATTTACAATGTTAAACAAATGTTGTTAATTTCCGTATTCCAATAACATGGGAAATAAGTTATAAAACAAAAAATATAATACAACGTAAAAGAGTCATTGTCAAAAATTACTTTCTACAATGGTTTAAACAAACATTGTAGAATTTTTTATTTACAACTTTTGTACGTTTTTCAGAAGAATATATTACAACGTTTTTCTTAACAAATACTGCGAAATATCTACCTTTTTTACAACACTTTGATGAATTGTTGAAGAACCAGTGTTGTAAAATGGTATTATTGTTGTAGCGTAAATTTATGCTCTTTCTACGCAAAACATTTGTTGTCCATTCTCAAAGGGTAGTTAATTCTTAGCTTAATACTTTTACTCACTTTACAGCATTATTTTTCAGTTTGTAAAATACAAAATTAAGGGTTAAAGTATACATGGTTTAAGCATTTTTCAAAAAACTTGTAACTGTACAAATTTGAAAATCAAGATAAAACGTCACCTTAGCAGGTTTTAAATTTAATTAAGAAATTTGAAACATAGTTAAGTTTTTAAAACTGACATTTTCAAAAATAAGATAACCATAACTGACTTTCCCATGGATAGAATATTGTAGTAACAATTAATCCTTAAACATTCTCATAATTTTGGATACATCCAAGCTGCATGTAAACCCAATCAAAAACAACAATGAAAATGTTAATGGTTGAAAAAAAAGACTATTTATAGAAAAATAAATATGAAGCACGCTAAATGCCAAATAGTATGTGAAATATTCTATTAATAAAACTTACTAATTACCTTTTAATATTATTTTCATTAATAAAATGAATTCTAACTAATGATGTCCCGTAAATGTTTGGGGTATTTTATTGTCAATGTTGCGGTAACACTGCGACAATGAAAACCTGCAAAGCTAGCATTTTTTATCAGCTGTAAATGAAAAGCACCAATATTGTCATTATCAAGAAGGTAGCAAATTTGCTAAGGTTCGATTGAATGGTAATATCTTATCAAGTATGAATGGTTTAGCATATAACTACAGTTAATGGGCAATGCATAAATGTTTGCTTTAGAAATAGCAAATTTCTATGCATTTTTTTCAAATGGTTGAGATAAATCATATAAATATGCGGTCCCAAACTTGCATAAACAGTGCAAATAAACTTGCATGGAGCTAAACTTAAAGTGATCACAAATTTAAAACAGTGCAAAGAAAGCAATGCATATTAAAAAAAATACATAGAACTAAATTTGCAGGCAAAGCATTTAACAAACTTGCATACAAGCACTCATTTACAGAGGTGCTAAATAACATACTTTGGCCTCTTTAACTGATAGTGTTAGAGAATCACCAAAAATATGTAACAGATTAGGTTTGAATTTATTATTTGTCCTTCTCTGTTTATGTTGTTAACTCACTCAAAAATATGCAGTCAATGACGAAGTGCCTAAAGTGTTCATGTTAAAGAGAATCTTTCAATTTAGTACATGTTTTTTATGTATTTCTCTTTAAATATGTACATGTTAAAGAGATTCAAATCAAGAAAGATATTATAGCAGCATGTCAAAAATAAAACATACATGGTAGCAGTTTGAAGCTTTTTTTACCAAATTTAGCGCTTTCCAAAAATATCAATGAATCTTCCTCTATTTTGAGCCTTCTCGAGAGTTTCTACCCTTCTGACAAAATCGGCAAAGTTCTGCTTCATTTTTTCATTAAATTTGTTTTGCTCGGCAAATTTGTGGCCCAGCTCCTCAAATTTGCATTCCGTCGCCTGACGCACATCTTAATGTTTCATATGCCCTTCTTCGCTAGAACTGTATAGCCTCTAATACAAAATAAAGTACACATTATTGAAGCACAAGATATTCAGCTGAACAAGTAAACACGGGTATACCTCAAGCTCATTTTTATATAACTCAACTTTTCCGATTACTTCAGCCTGCCATTCGTGGGTCTGGTACCAACACACAGCGCCTCCGACCTAAATAAAGCAAAACATAATCAGTATACCAAAATAGGAATAATTATTTTAAAGAGTATTATCTAGATTACTAATGCGACAGTTGTCCCGCAAATGAGTTTAGATAATCTCGGAATGACTTCCGCTTCAATAACAGCTGCAGGTCTAATAGCTTCGTGTGGAAGGCATTCCGAGATTATCTAAACTCATTTGCGGGACAACTGTCGCATTGGTAATATAGATAATACTCTTTAAAATAATTATTCCTATTTTGGTATACTGATTATGTTTTGCTTTATTTAGGTCGGAGGCGCTGTGTGTTGGTACCAGACCCACGAATGACAGGCTGAAGTAATCGGAAAAGTTGAGTTATATAAAAATGAGCTTGAGGTATACCCGTGTTTACTTGTTCAGCTGAATATCTTGTGCTTCAATAATGTGTACTTTATTTTGTATTAGAGGCTATACAGTTCTAGCGAAAAAAGGCATAGGAAACATGAAGATGTGCGTCAGGCGACGGAACGCAAATTTGAGGAGCTGGACCACAAATTTGCTGAGCAGAACAAACTTAATGAAAAAATGAACCAGATCTTTGCCGATCTTGTCAGAAGGGTAGAAACTCTCGAGAAGGCATAGAATGGAGGAAGATTCCTTGATATTTTTGGAAAGCGCTAAATTTGGTAAAAAAGCTTCAAACTGCTACCATGTATGTTCTATTTTTGACATGCTGCTATAATATCTTCCTAGATTTGAATCTCTTTAACATGTACATATTTAAAGAGAAATACTTAAAAAAAACATGTACTAAATTGAAAGATTCTCATTAACATGAACACTTTAGGCACTTCGTCATTGACTGCATATTTTTGAGTAAGTTAACAACATAAAATGAAGGACAAATAATAAATTCAAACCCAATCTGTTACATATTTTTGGTGATTCTCTACCACTATCAGTTAAAGAGGCCAAAATTTGTTATTTAGCACCTCTGTAAGTGAGTGCTTGTATGTAAGTTTGTTAAATGCTTTACCTGCAAATTTAGTTCCATGTATTTTTTTTTTAACATGCATTGCTTTCACTGTTTTAAGTTTGGGACCACGTTAAGTTTAGCTCCATGCAAGTTTATTTGCACTGTTTATGCAAGTTTGGGACCGCATATTTATATGACTTATCTCAACAATTTGAAAAAAAAAACATGGAAATTTGCTATTTCTAAAGCAAACATTTATGCATTGTCCATTAACTGTAGTTATATGCTAAACCATTCATACTTGATAAGATATTACCATCCAATCGAACCTTAGCAAATTTGCTACCTTCTTGATAATGACAATGTCGGTGCTTTTCATTTACAACTGATAAAAAATGCTAGTTTTGCAGGTTTTCATTGTCGCAGTGTTACCGCAACATTGACAACAAAATACCCCAAACATTTACGGGACATCATTAGTTAAAATTCATTTTATTAATGAAAATAATATTAAAAAGTATTTAGTAAGTTTTATTAATAGAATATTTCACATATTATTTGGCATTTAGCGTGCTTCATATTTATTTTTCTATAAATATTCTTTTTTTTTTTAACCATTAGTATTTAGTATTTTCATGTTGTTTAGTTGTTTTTGATTGGGTTTACATGCAGCTCGGATGTATCCAAAATTATGAGAATGTTTAAGGATTAATTGTTACTACAATATTCTATCCATGGGAAAGTCAGTTATGGTTATCTTATTTTTGAAAATGTCAGTTTTAAAAACTTAACTATGTTTCAAATTTCTTAATTAAATTTAAAACCTGCTAAGGTGACGTTTTATCTTGATTTTCAAATTTATACAATTTGTATAGTGTACAGGTTTTTTGAACAATGCTTAAGCCATGCATACTTTAACCCTTAATTTTGTATTTTACAAACTGAAAAATAATGTTGTAAAGTGAGTAAAAGTATTAAGCAAAGAATTAACTACCCTTTGAGAATGGATAGCAAATGTTTTGCGTAGAAAGAGCATAAATTTAGGGGGCACTAAAAAATTGATATTAGCAATGAACTGACAGAAAAAGAAGTGTAAAATCTAGATTATTTCTTAGACAGTTTTGTGTTGGTTGGGTAAGATGGTAATTTTTGTGATAAGAATCAAAATGCCTTGGCCTTTTAATCTGCCCATGATTTTTTTGACCAGTCATAGCGTAACATAACTTGATTTGCATTACACCACCATCTATAATGATATAACTGATGCAAAATTTTGTTTTCCACCGATATATAACTGAGTTTTGAAGATTATATATAAATACAAACCACAAATGCTTATTGCTTCCTAAACTGACTTTGTTTCGAATTTCAAGTTTATGGCTTAATTCCTAATTTGCTTTGATTGTATTTAGATCTTCGTTTTTTTGGTCCACTGGATTCAAAATCTTTCTTGGCCTTTTATGTACGAAGTTTGTCCCTACTAATGATTTTGATGGATGAAACGTACGCTATGACCAAATGTCAAACCTCGGGGGAGCAACTATAATAACCTTAAGGCTAACACTTAATGATTTCCCTCACTTATGTCATACTTCGTGTTCCTCACCCATTATATATATATATATATATATATATATATATATATATATATATGGCTAACACATCTTGCTTATATGCAAGCTTTCTCTTAATCCTAATGTTTTTCCATTAGGTTGATTTCTAAATTCTTTTCTTCTTTTCCAAAAAACCATATGAAATAATTTTTTCTCAATTATTGCTATTTCTTGAGATATTTACTAAATTTGTTGCTTATTGGATTTAAAGAGCCCAAAAAATTGGATTACTAAGCAATTTTTTTTCGCTGTCTGATATCATTTTCTCAGTTGTTTACTCTAATAACATATTTTAACTATTTTTTCGAAAGACAAGCTGTTATTCATTCTCTTTGATTGAAATTATTGCATTTAACTTATTCAACAAATAATCCTCAGTTAAGATTTCAATAAGTAGAAGAGTTATATATGCAATCAATTGTTCAGTTAATAATGTTGCATTCATGGTTATTAAGTCACAAAGAACATTTAATGTTAGAAATGATGATAAATTAAGAATTGCATCAAGTAGTATAAGTTTTTAAGAAGTGAAGTTAGGAGGAATAAATGGTGGCTTAACAGCTGTTTTTAGCTATTAAAGGATAAATGATAACTTAACCGCTCTGCTTGAATTCCTTTTGCTCTTTTTTAATATTGAATTCAGCATTATATAGGATTACAGGTTGGAATTCCACCAGTCGTCCTTTTATGATCGTTTATTGAACATAGTGGCATGAGTGTGTAAGAGTTAGAAGGGAGATAACACTAACATGTGTTTTGGGACTTCAAGACATCTGATGTAATATAATTAGTTGGTAATAGAAATAACGCAAATGGTGTATCATCATTATGTGTTGTAGTAACATCTTCAATTCGGTGTTTTGAATACACTAATGGTGTACAGGTTGTTTGGAAAAGTGCTATAACAAGTAGAGGCATGACCCCATGATTATATTTTTCAAAAAAAAAAAGTTTTTATTGTAAAAAAAATCATGGAAAATTCACTAATTACGTTCTTAGTTGACATGGAAAGTATTTAAACATTTAATTTAGTCCAGTAATATACCAATAAAAGTATATTAGTTTTCCGCAAATTATATGCATGTATGGATTATTCTATCTCAACTTATTTTGCATTTTTATTGCATTCATATGCGTACCATAATGACTATAATAAAATAGTTGTGTTTGCTCAGAAATACGAAGGATAACAGCTTACGTTTATTTTTCTTTGTCATGCAACAACCCAAGAAAGAGCATGAATTATGTGTCATTGGTCTTTCAAAATTTATCAAGGTGTCTTAATTAATACATGCTGCACCATAAATTAAACTTCTAAAGTTGAAACAACACACAATCCAAGATCCACATGATACATAGTATATTTCCATAATACAATATTATGAGAAAACTAAGTTGAGACAGATTTTTAACTGTTACACTAGGTAACAATTACTATATGTCAACTAATGATTTTGGTTTAGAAAAATATGAACTCAAGTTATCTAGACTTTCATGCTGAAGATAACTGTTCAAACTGAACACATCAACATTGCCTCCAGAGGTGCACTTACCATCCGCTAAGCAGAAGAAAGATATAAGTTAGAATACTAATGCATTTCTTGATGTTTGTCCTCACATACACGTCGTACATAGCATTTTGACCCCATTATATACTAAAACTGGCACTTCTTGGTTCTTGGTTAACGGTAAGTTTCTTTCAATTTTACTGTTTTCCTATTAGGTTTATTTCTAAATTCTTTTCTTCCCCGCAAACTAACTGTATGCATTTGAATAAATTTTTCTTAGTTATTAATGAGATAACACAATGAATTCACATATGATGCTCTAGCCTGCAGACCATTATCTGTTGTAAACACGCAATATTAAAATATCAATCACTATCAAACTTGCAATCTAATTGCCATATTTCATGTGCAAACGGTATGCTTATAAAATTCATTTTTTTCTTTGTAAACTTATTTCATGTCTGTTGTACATCAATTTATGGTGTTCGAGAATATGATGTCATATTACGATACTCAGTGTACATATATCTAATATGCCATCCATCATACAATTGTCCCGATCACCCAATGTTTCCGTGATAGAGCCTATATGACGCAATTAACATTTTCTCTTGAAATTATTTGCAGCAACTGGTCTACGGTACGAAACTGAGTGAAGAGTTTGGAGTTGATGTTATTGGCTTGCTTTATATATGTTGGGAGAATTATCCATATAGCTGCTACATTTTTGCCTAAGTTCCATATGAACAATTCAAAATTTTACATTTCTGAATTCAGCCATCTTTGCTTTGCTTTAACACATCTATATGCTTTGGTGGATTAAAAGTTGACCTTTGACCTGTTTGTAACAAAGACATTTCCAGTTGCTCAATAGATTCTGAGACATCGTTTCATTCTTTTTGCATGTTCCAGTGATTGATAACACCTAATATGTTCTCATTTTTTACCCTCCTTTTCTCAATAGTGTGTGTACAAACCAACAAACGTGATTCCTGCCTGCTGGATTTTTTTGGAACTCTTGAATGTTTATAAATCTGATTGATATTTACAAGATTTACGGCTTTGGTATCTCAAGTGCTTATTGACCACGGCATTGAAATCGATGTTCGATGTTACTGCAGGCTGTAATAAAATTTACTGCAATTTACTAGAAATTATCGTGTTCCTAAATATAAAGAAATGCATAGTATAAAATTCTTTTTGGACAAACAGATCATTGAATATGGATTCTTCGTCACTTCCATGTTTGCCTATAACAATTTCGGCTGTAGCCTGTGTGCAAAGCGTAGTTTATGAATAAAAGGTAAATACATCAATAGTGCTATGCAATGCATCACTCACTGTACTTCAGGAACCAAAAGATTTGATTCTTTTATGTATGCAAGATTTATGTTCATAAGTTCATAATTCTCATAAGTCCACAAAGACAAGTATTTTGGCTTTATATGATCATTTGGCTGTCTATCTTGCACCAACGATGCGTGTAATTTGGGGGGTTTGTTTTTTTGGGGGGTGGGGGGGTTGTGACAGATAGAGAGCTTGATTAGGGGTTGTGGGTTTAGAATTTTCATTTACGTGTGTGCGTGTGAGCTTGATTAGGGGTTATGGCTTTAAAACTTTCATTTAAGTGTTTCAGGAGAAATGAAAGCTTCATGATCTACATGTTAATAAATAATCATCAGAATTCAAGTTAGATATTTTAATTGCTGAATGTTTTTTTAGCGAGAGTTCATACAATTCAACGGCAAAGTATCCAATTGCTTGATGGGGAAGGATGAATGGAGATTGCGTAACTTACAGTATAATAGGTTCAATTTTTAGCATGTTATTTGTACTTTAGTTGTATTGATGAGTTTTACGTCTTCAATAGGAAAACAGTTGCATACTTTGCCAAAAAGCTTTGCAGCTAGAAGGATTCAAGAGAAACAAGGATATATAAGAAAGCAAGAAGCATGACACAGCTGCTTTTCCTAAAATACACATCAGGAGATAAACTGCTGACATAATTTATGATAGGAAAGAAGTTCAAAACAGTACAGCTCATTCGGATTCAACCACTTATGTGCACACACTACGATTGAAGGGATTAAATGTCTTTTTTTTATTGCTTATTAATTTCAATTACCGTGATTTGGTTGTCTCATATGTTAGTCTAATTACATAACGGTTGTTTACATTCCACTTGCTGACACTTATGAGTTGTATGCTTTTATAAATGCTCACCATACTTTTTAGCTTTATGGACTCCGGTTTGGTTTTTTCAAATAATGTCAACAAATAAATGGTTGTCATCCATTTGAATAAATCCAAAATCATTGGAATTTAGGCATTATGTCTCAACGATAGATGATGCGTAGTATGCAAGCAATTTATGTCCATTAGATTTTTCTTCCCACTGAAATTTTTTAAGGTATTACATAAAAAATGAATTCCGGTAAAAAAAAAATGAATTCACTATACAATAGTTGACTTTGATTGCCGATACGTAATTACAACATAAAAATTTGAAGTTTATTGCACAACAAATTTTCCATTATTTACATTAGGAATCTATTTTATATTGCGATTTTACTTATAAAAATTACATTATTCAACGATGCAAACATGCCCGTGTGCGAAGCACGGGTTCACACTTGTAGATATAGAAATATGAACCAAGCATACTCAAATGTCATTCAATTTTTTTTTTTTTAACAACCTTTACATTGTGCCATTTTTTCTATTTAATTTAAATGTTTAGCTACACGTCGTTGTAGATTTGCATTTGCAAATCACGTGGAGTGGAAACATAGTCTCGTTGAAATATACATTGTTCGTACGATTCTCGTGCACCGTTACAGAAACTCCAAAACATCTAATTACTAATATGAATGCTGAATTGATGAAAAATCACTCACCCAACAGACGTGATTCCCATGAAAATTCAGGGCAAATTTAGTATTCTGAATTGGCCTGAGTGTTAAATTAATCGACATCTACTGTAGGGCGCTGAATTAATCGGCACCTACTTCTTGGGCGCTGATTTAATCTGGGGCTGTTATGGTAACGGTTACCGATATCATTTGACAAATACCGCTACGGTATCATTTTTACTGGTAAACAAAAATTGCTTATCGTTACCGATCGACTGGTATACCCAAGGTATACCGATAATCAGGTAATCGTTGCACTGGTAATGGTAAATTATCGTTTTTCATCAAAATTTGTACCTTGACATTTTTTTTACACAATACATGTTAAGTATACAATATATGCAGTGTTGATTAAAAAAAAATATAAATGAAAAAGAAAAGAAGTGTAGTTTCAATTATTTTATATGAACATTGAACTAAATTTAATTATTTGTTTGATTCTAAATGCACGTAATAAAACATATTTGATAAATATACACATGTTTTAAATTGACGAGCAAAATTACCATTATCGCTGGTATTGAAGAAACATTACCGATAATTTATCATAAAAAATGGTAATTTTACCGTTACCATACCATTTAAATTGGTATACCGATTTCAATCTAAAATAAATATCGATCAACTGCTAAATGCTAATGTGCTAATGGTAAATTTAATGTTACCATAACAAGCTGATTTAATCAGCAAGCCCAAGTCCAAGTCCGTGTCTATCCCCACACGCACGCTTTACGCATGACATGTTGTCTTGAACTTTTAATTTTCAACTTCTCTCGTTCTTCACTCGACGGAATCTTCTCGAAGCCCTAGCCATGAATCGAGCACAATTGCTTCTTCTTGCGTTTCCGATCATCCTGTTCTGCTAAGATTTAGTTACACTCTTCTCAACTGGACCTACTGTAAAGGCCACAATTTCAGCGCCACCCTCTCCTCATTACGGACCTACAACTCAGCCGCTTCACTGGCCAATCGATTTCTAAGCTAGTCAGGTTTTCAATTTTATTTTTTTATGTGGAAAGCAATATTTTCATAATCTTACTGTTGATATGATGTCTGATTTTCAACAGAGATTTTAGTTGTTTTTTAAATAGCTTAACTATATTTATTTTGACTATGGAAACTGATTTCGAATGTGAATTTATAGACCCGGTGAACGGTTACTTCTCAAATGATGAAGTGGACGAAGAAATCGTTTAAAAAATTGTATCATATGTGCTGAAATATAATATTTTGAATTCCTGCTCCCTCCGCAAAGTAGGATGTCATCACATTAGTTGAGAAAGTAAAGAAAAACCGACTGTTGTGAATATAGGTAGGGCACGGTCTAATATCATTTGTCTTTACTCCCTATTTTCTTGGTATATCAGAAACGTTTGTTGGGTCTTGCAATTTTATATTGATTGTCCTTTAAGATGTAAACCATATTTATGTTAATGATTTTTGCAGAACACCCCACTAGAAGGACATGTTTGTGGCACCACCGTGGAAATCAAGTTCTGCACTTCATGCTCATATACAGGGCCGGTCCTAGGATATTTGGTGCCTAAAGCCAATCAAAAAGCCAATGCCCTTTAAACTAACTAAAAATATATCATTAACTAAACAATGAACTTAATTTATGTTAACGAATAATGAGAAGAGGGGGAAAAAAGAAATAACTTTATTTACTCCATAGCTAGAAGTTCGCAAGGACCAATTTTGGTTTCTGTCAGCCTATCTCAATCTTTTTAACCAAAATTTTGAAACCAATAATTATTGCTCTATGATTTACTGATGCTTAAGCTAAAAAGGATCACGTACATAGACTATTCTTCAAAACAATTGTGTGAGTTCCCATTAACCTTTGTTGAAAATTACAGATGAATACCAGAGTTTATACTGAAATTTTTATTCCAAACTTCTCAATCTCGGCTGCTCGTTACAACTACGTTTGGCAGTGAAACATGGATGATGAATATTATGGATTAATGTAACATACTGAGACCGCAAAAGCATTTTTAGCACAATTAGGAATAACTGAACTTGGGAATACACATACTTCGAGAATAAGGATTCAATTGATAACAAGCTAGTATATACAGCTAAAATATTTCAGATTTACCTTTTTACGATTCATTTCTACCATAACCGCAAGTAAAGAAATTTGATTCAACCACAGCCACAATCCCAATTTTCAACAACAGCTGATGTCGAATTTCTGCTCTATCTCTGTATGCCCTAGATCAGAATCAGATTTGCCAATTGCAAAGTCCGGAGCCTTGAGTTTGCGACTGCCTGCCCTTGCCATCAGATGTCGATACCGAGCCTGTCGAGATGAATTCGTTGTTGCTATTGTCGATCATGTTTATCGTTTTGAGATTTTGGTGCGATTTTTTCCTGGAACGAGCAATTCCATATTAGCGTGTGCCCTGAATTTTATGCGGCCCTAAGTGACTGCTTCATTCGCTTTGCTATAGGGCCGGCTGTGCTCATATAAGTAATTTCTTATCCTTGTATAGGGTTTACTTGTTGATATAAATTGATGATTTTTTCCTCTTCAAAATTTTTAGTTGAAAATGGAAAAGATTATACGTTTGTGAGTATCTTCAAACCATTACCATGTCTTTTGTAACTTAAGAGATTAAAGCAGTCCATATTAATATATATTATAAGGAAAGGTTGTTGTTGTTATTATTATTATTATTATTATTATGAGGCGTGCATAAAGTGCATTTTATAATTTTCATAACTAAATTGACAAGGATAAGTCGTCGGTTATGTAAATTATCCAAACTAGTTTAAAAAAAGCGACAAAATAAATGTTAGCGATGTTGTAAGTTATGTATTACACAATATTTATGTCTTTTGTAAGTGGTAATTATATTCCTTCACTACTCACTTTCCTTTTCTCACCTGGAAATAAATTTTATTCCTCGGACTAAAAACAAAAATGTTCTTAACTCTTTTACTCTCCAGTGAACTCAAGACCTACCCAAGTTATGTTGTATATCTCACCAGACACCACATGCTACATTATCCTATTTCAACACTCGATTCATACTTGTGTTTCTCTTATACCTTAGTATGGGTGATGCTATTTATTCATGATGGGAAACACAACTTAAGTATCATTTAAGCAAATTTTTACTAGTTGACTTTTTCTGTTGTTTTCATATTGAAGAAAACACCAATAAATAAACAACAAATAACAATTAAGTCATTATCTCCGAACAATTTGGAGGTAAAAATTCCGTTTTCATAAGGGAGACTATGTTTTTTACGTTGGCTTGTCAGACTTCTCATAACCTTTCTCCTTTACCCTAGTTTGGGACATGCTGCATAGAAAACTACACAGGCACAGTAAGTTCTTAGAAAACATCAATGAATAGTTTATTTGTGTCTGATCTTTGCGTATGTGCAGCTCTAGCAGCGAAAAGAAGTAAAATGTATTTGTTAACTATTACTCCATCCGGTTCATAATATAAGTCATTTTAGAGATTTGCACGGGAATTAAGAAAAAATTCAAATGTTTCTTTTTGGTGGATTGACTCATTTTTTTCATGCAAAGTTAAGTTACTTTCTCTATTTCTAAATACAAAAAAGTGGTTGTTGGGATTTCCGAAGCAGCCACATACTCACATGAGTCAATAGAAATACTTCATGGCAAGTCAATAAAGTAGGTACAATTTATTATAGATAAAAACGTCTTATATTTTAAAAAACAAAAAACTTCACAAAACGTCCTATATTTTGGACTGGAGGGAGTACATGGTGGACGTGCTTAAATTTAAGACAATTTTTTTAATACCCAAAATGCAACCTTTCGCTAAGTGAACTAGACATATAATATCTAAGAAGTGAATGACTAAATTATCACACTTTTTGACTTTTATTAAGAATTCAGTTATATTTGGTTTGAAAACTTCACATTCCCTTGTGAAACTGTAGTTGATGAAATAACCAATTTTTCAAATAATTTAGCACGAACATCAGTCAATTCATTGTGTTTTAAATGTATATATATTTTGTTTTATGATGTTTAAATATGGACATACGTGGGAATATTTTTCATTTTCTTAGACCTTTCAGCTTCTGAAATATAATGAACTAGGTGGATTTTCCATCCGCTTTAACATGTTGGGCTCATCAAATGTGACATGTCAAGTGTTCACTACCTTCCTATCAAACATAGTTCCAAATGTGATACCCTTTAATGCCTTATGTATAGCCCGAAAATATGCCTTATAGGCTCTAGCCTCCAACTTGTCATTTACTGTATGGTGAACATTCATGGGGCTGCCTAATATACGAAAATATCCGATATGTATAGAGGTACTTCTCCACTTGAATCTTCTCATCAACGATGAGCACGAAATTCGATCGATAATATACACCATAGTTGATAAAGCTTCAACCCAAAAGCCTCTAGATAAACCTGCTGTCAATCTCAAACATCAAACTTTCTTCAGTAAAGTCCTATTCATCTTTTCAATGATTCCAATTTAATTGTGGATCATTGAGGTGTAGTGAAATGTCCAAATTACATGCTGCTTATAGAAATTTATGCACTTCTTAGAAGCAAACTCACCATCATTGTCGGATCTTTTCAACTTCATTCCGACTTTATTATCTATTAGTGCTTTTGAAGTTTTGAACTTCTCAAATGATTCCGGTTATCGTTTATCACGAACATCCAAACCTTCGTAGAGTAGTCATTGGTTTACTTGCTCTTTCAATAGAAGCTATAGCTACTGGTCTCAAACATCCATATCGACATACTTCAGTACTCATTTGGACTCATGTCTATCGACATCGAAAGAATCCTTTATATGTTTTCTCAACTCACTTCCGACAGAATTCTAAACGGTTGAAGCTTCCACCCTTGATCATCTTCCTATTACAAAGCAACTGTAAGATCTCCGAAACATGACCCAATCTAAGATGCTAAAGATTGGTAGCATCGAAAGTTCATGAATTATCAACTCTAATACACGACTCTCCAAGAACTATAAATCTTTTTAGCAGATAAATATTTAAGACCATTACTGTAACACCCGTACTTTCTGTTAACGTTATAGTAACGAATTAAACAGTTATTAATTTCAACTGTGAGAATTAAGGGAAACGGGTTAAGCCATTGCGTTCGTCTCGGAATTTTGCTTGAGGTAGAGTCCGAGTTTGCGTAAATTGGACTTCGTATGAAGGAGTTATGGCCTTTAGAAGTTTCAGAAATTCAAATAAATTCAAATAGCTCAAAACCGGATTCAAAATTCAAAACAGAAGTCAAAAGCGGGCTGGGCGGGAAAATTCCCACCCAGGACCCAGGTCGACCAAGGGGTCGACCCTAGTGTCGACCTCCCCCCCTAGAGGTCGACCTGGGGGTCGACCTCCCCCCCCCCGGCCAGATCTGAATTTTGAATGACTGATGACTTGCTTCTGAGTCACTAGGGTTTCTGGATGGTCCTGATCTGGTATGAATGGCTATGGTTAACTCTAGGTTCATCCGACGGCTATAATTAAATTGAAATTCTATATAAACAACTCAATACTCAACCTAAAATCACACAAAAATGATCCTGGAACTGTCATGCCATCAGTAAAGAACTTGGAGTAGCCGTCACCGTTTTTAATTCAGAGACGAGTTAAAAGCCTACATCAAAATCAAATTAAAACTAATCTAATTCAACGATCTTCATCAAAGGCGCGCATCTCCAATTTCAGAATTAAGATTTCAGAAATCAAGAATTCCTTTTAGTTTGTAAGTTGGTTATTACGTAGATTTAAACGTTCTTTTAGATGAAATCATGGCATGTTGTAACTCGAATATGGAATGATGCTTATGTATAAGATAATAGAGTTTGATTCTAATGTATCTTAAATTACCGTTGCGATCGACCATGTCTATATGTTTGTGGTGATGAACATACCATATTGTATGTATTGGGATCTATTACGATTGAGTAACGAACCCATTATGCCAACTGAATGGTGAAACATGTCATGTTATAATTTGGTGGTTACTTGCAAGTTTATGATCTAAATCACATGCTTACATGTTAGATCAACATTCATGAATATTTAGAACTATGTTAAGTTGAATCTATTTATGTTGCAAGATTGGATTTGTAGCTCTCTTATGTTTTAACACATAAGTTATCATGCTAAGTTGTGATTTAAATATGTTTATAGTAGTCGTCTTATGTTTTAACACATAAGTTATCATGCTAAGTTGTGATGTAAATATGATTATAGTAGCTCTCTTATGTTGTAACACACATAAGTTATCATGCTAAGTTGTGATTTAAATATGTTTATAGTAGCTTTCTTATGTTTTGACATACATAAGTTAATATGCTAAATTGTGGTTTAAAATTGTGTTTATATGTTAAACCTCCATGTTAGACCCATATCAAGTTTACATGATAATTAGATCCAACTTAGTCACAAGTTCACCTTTACCTGTTTAGTTAATTAATGATACATCTATGCCAAGTTACACGTGATAAGTTAAATGTATGCTATTTTATGTTTATTTCATGTCCCTTGTTTATTACCCTTTTTGTTTATGGGTTTGGGCTAATTTATTAGCCCAATACTTTATGTGATTCATGCGTACATTCCACGGGGATAGCGATGGGAAAACATGAAAATTTCATGGCATAGGTTTGTTCATAAAATGGTATATTTAATATACCATTTATTGTGAGCAATAATTGAAAAGATAATTATGGCATAAGTAAATTAAAAATAAAAATTCATTTACATAAAGAATTAGACACATATATAGAAAATATGTGAATTTAGAAAAGACGAATATGCCTAACCCGAGGTCAGACTGAGTTGTGGTGTAAACCTACCCGGAACCGACCGGCATATCCAGTGACCACAACAAGACCTGTCTAATGTGGGTGGTTAGTGCATAAAGCCCAAAAAGGACCCGAGGTTAGACTGAGTTGTGGTGTAAAACTTCCTGGGACCGACCGGCAAATCCAGTGACCACAACAAACCCTGTCTAATGTGAGTGGTTGGTGCTTTAATGAATAAATTAAAGCTAAGTCAGGATTGGTAGGGTTAAGTCAATTAGGGAAACACTTAACCGATTCAACATGTTAACTAAACTGATGGGTGGGGTTAGGTAAACTTGGACACTTAACCATATAAACATGTTGATTAGAAAACCCTAGTAACGGGGACCCATTTCAGCAGTAACCCACATAGATGTATCATGGTACCCTGAACTAGGCAGGGTGGGGCACGATTACTGGGTTGATTATAAGCGGTCAAAAACGTCGGCGGTTGGTGCGTCAGTGTAGGTTCCAACGGAGTATAGGCGTGCACGTACTCTGGAGTGGAAAAAGCAGGCACTGGGCAATAGTATTATACACTGTGCATCTTGAATCGTGTCGGGTTGCCACCAGAGGGACTGACACACCCCATGGTGGGACCAGCACAGGTAGCTACAGTCAAGTGGGGCCGAATGACACAGGATATGATTGCATTCGAGTAGGAGCCGATCATTAAGGGGATCGTTTGTTATGAACACGTGGGGCTGGTTGGACCAATGGTCAGTAGGTGCAGAGGCTATAGTAATGGGTGCGATCACATGTTCATCTTATCTTATATTAGGGTGTTGTCCTATATTCCGTTATTACTGTCATGATCCCTTTCCTTGTTTAAATACTAGTAATCACTGAACTTAACAGACTTATTATCTGACCCGTTTTCTTTCGTCTTCTTTTCTTTCGTTTACCCCCCCTAGGTCCACAGGGAGGGAATACTCTAGCTTAATCAGAATCTTTGCAAGCTTCAAGAAAGTAGATGTATGATTGGGACTCTCTTGCATTGGATATGGCTTTTGGATACTACACTTGGGGATTTATGCAGTTTTATTTATGATTTATGCTTCTTTATTAAATAATCAAGACAGAAATTATGGTGTAATGTTTTGGAAGTTATTTTGAGACAATTTGCTATGCTTTTGTATTGAACCACGTATGCAATAAATGTTTTATTTTCGCTGCTTATATTTATCTGTCTTGTAAAATTTTCCGTGTCTTGTACCTATAACCCTCCACCAAAGTTAAGGCATTCCCTTTGTGAGTGACCTTAACGGAGGTGGGGTGTTTCACTTGGTATCAGAGCAAAGGTTTACCAGATCAGATAAGAATTTTTGAAAACTATTTTCAAAGGAAATATAAAGAAGCATTTTACGAGAAAAAGTGTTATTTTATTCTAAAGGCATAATTCCCCAAAGCCATATGCCCTATCATTCTATCCTTTGTTTTGAATCTTTTCTTTTTCGTTTCAGCATGTCTGGGAATCTTAACCTTCCAGAGGTTGTGCCGATACATGGTTGGTTCAGGAGGTACTTAGAGGCTAGGACCAACGATGCGGGCCCAGCAGATATTCCGCCTCCTCCAGCTGCAGCGTTCCTCCTCCTCCTCCTCCACGTGCAAATGCTTTCTCAAAGATTTGTAGAGACTTTAGGGCCTTGGGTGGAAAGGATTTCAAGGGAACTGAATCATTCGTAGAAGCAAGGAATTGGCTCAAAGAAACTGAAGATCTATTCGATATGTTCGAGGTGGATGATAGACAAAAGATACAGTTGGCAGTGTGGTTGCTCAAAGACGAAGCTTCCTATTGGTGGGAAGTCACTAACGCTGAAAGACAAGTTGAAACATGGGTGGATTTCAGAATAAGATTTGAGATGAAATTCCTCTCACAAGCTGAACGAAGTTTACAGCTGGAAAGTTCTTGTCTATTAAGCAAGGAAGTATGACGGTCAAGGAGATTCAGTCAGCTGGCTCGATTTGGACTGGACTAAGTGAATACTCTTCATAAGAAGGCTCTCTGTTTTGTCAAGGGATTGAATGAGGAACTTCACAGCCTGGCTATGACCCATGTACCTATGGGGGCTACTTACGAGAGGTTAGTGGACATGGCACTCTTACATGAGGAAGACAAGGGCAAGAAAGAGGCAAAAGCGGAAGTGCCTCGAGATAAGAAGGTGGAAGGCTCGCAGAACAAGAAAGCTGATTCAAAGAAAGGCGGGAAGAACAACAAACCCTGTGACAAGAGAAAGTGTAATTTCTGTGGCATTCCTGGACATCTAGTCAAAGACTACAGGAAGAAGAAAAGGAAGATGGGTGGCTGTTTCCATTGTGGTAAGACGGGACACATGGCTAAGGACTGCCCAAGAAAGCAAGGGCAGAGAGCTGGACCTTCGTCTGGAGGACAAGTTCACGCTCTCACGGCACCTCCGCAAGAACGAGGTAGAAATATTTCTATCGAAAGTTTAGTCTATCTTTTTGATCATCCTGTTCGTACATTATTTGATTCTGGTGCATCGCACTCATTTATATCTGCTGATTTAGTTGAATCTCTGCACCTAGACACTAGTTTAGTAGAGGATCCCTTGGTTGTTTCAAATCCAATCGGGGGCTCAGCTTATTTGTCAATGGTTTGTTTGGATTTGAAAATATTTATTCTAAGCGTTGGGTTTAGATGCAATGCCTATGTTTTGGGCTTCACGGGCTATGGGTTGATTCTAGGCATGGAATGGCTATCCAGTAATGGTGCCATCCTCGACTGTGATAAGAGAGTGGTTAGACTCATGACTTGCCTTGGTAACACTCTTGAAATTTCTTGTAATCCCTTGAACTCTGTTATGCTAAGTTATCTAGAATCTCTTGATGCGTCTATTGAGGACTTGCAGTCTATAATGCTAGTCCATGAATACTCGGATGTGTTTGAAGAGGTAAAGGGCTTACCCCCAAAATGGGAGATAGACTTCCGCATATACCTCGCTGACAATGCAAAACATGTTGCCTTACCCGTTAGGCACATGGCTCCAAGGGAGCGGAAAGAGCTCAGCAAGCAAATTAAAGAGCTCCTAGAAAAGGGGTTTACAAGGCGGAGTGTTTCTGAATGGGGTGCTCCAGTAGTGTTCGCAACTAAAGCGGACGGTTCACTTCGCCTATGTGTTGATTATAGGGAGCTAAACAAGCTGACCAAGAAGAATAGGCACCCACTCCCGAGAATAGATGATTTGTTCGATCAGCTTGTAGGAGCATCGGTTTTCTCCCAATTAGATTTAGCTACCGGGTTTCATCAGCTAAGAGTGGCTGAAGACAACATTGATAAGACCGCGTTCAGAACTCCGGATGGTTTCTTCGAGTGGCTTGTCATGCCTTTCGGCTTGACAAATGCACCTTCTTACTTCGTTGATTTGATGAGCAGGGTGTTCAGGGAGTTCCTCAATAAGTTTGTGGTGGTCTTCGTGGACGATATTTTGATCTTCTCAAAAAGTGAGGAAGAGCATGCTCAGCACTTAAGGGAAGTCATGGATACTCTCCGTGCACATCAGTTGAAAGCCAAATTCTCCAAATGCCATTTTTGGAGAGAAGAAGTTAGGTTCCTTGGACATGTGGTGTCCAAATAGGGGTTAGTTGTGGACCCCACAAAAGTGGTTAATGTGCAAGATTGGAAGGTTCCTCGAAACGCAACCGAAGCTTTCTCGGGCTAGCAGGCTTTTATCGAAAGTTCATCAAAGATTTTGCAAAAATCTCATCTCCACTTACAAGGTTGACAAAGAAGAACCTAGCTTTCAATTGGGACTTGGATTGCAATATTGCTTTCTAACATTTTAAAAGGGCTCTGACAACAGCCCCAGTTCTGACATTGCCTGATGGAAGCAAGATGTTTACAGTATACACAGATGCATGCGAAACGGGACTAGGCGTTGTTCTGATGCAAGAAGGGAAGGTAGTGGCCTATGGTGGAAGGCAGTTGAAAGTACATGAGAAGAACTACCCAACCCACGACCTAGAGTTGGCAACCATCGTTTTTGCGCTTAAGTCTTGGCGCCATTATCTCCTAGGTGAGAAATTTGAATTTTATACTGACCATAAATCTTTGAAATACCTTTTCTCGCAGAAAGATCTCAACTTGAGGCAGCAAAGATGGATGGAGTTTCTTGCCTCATACGATTTTGAGATTTCCTATACTCCTGGCACGGGCAATGCCGTAGCAGACACCTTGAGTAGAAAGAAACTGACCTTAAGCCCTCTCTTTGTAGAAAGGAAAAACGTGGAGTACATAGCCAACTTTGACTTTAGGCCCTCCTCTGAATTTGTACCTGGCCTATTAGCAACATTGGAAGTGTGGCCTACGCTTTTGGACTCAATAGGGGCCGCGCAACGTGAAGACCCTCAGCTAGTTGATATAATAGATAAGCTAATTAGAGGTGAGCCTTCGAGTCACCTCAATAGATACTCCATCGATGATAAGGGATGGGTGAGACGGGATGCAAGACTATGCGTCCCACAAGCAAGGGATTTGGTGGAGAAGGTTCTCGAAGAGGCACACCATTCCAAGTTGACCATACACCCCGGTGGAGACAAAATGTACAAAGACATAAAAAGGGTTTTCTTTTGGAGTGGCATGAAAAGAGATGTAGCTAAATTCGTCTCCAAGTACATGATTTGCCAGCAAGTCAAGGCGGAACAGAAGAAGCCTGGAGGTTTGCTTCATCCTCTATAGGTCTCACAGTGGAAATGGGATAGCATTTCAATGGAATTTGCTGATGGGTTGCCTAGGTCAAGGAGGGGAAACACCAGTATTTGGGTAATAGTGGACAGGCTCACAAAAAGCGCCCACTTTATACCCGTCTAGTTGAATGAACCTTAATTTGGTTTAAGTTAAATCAAAGAATGTTCTTGATTGGAATGAGGCATAGGTTGTGTTTTTATAGCACATAATTTTAAGATGCACGATTTATTCGGAAAGACCAAGTTTAACCCATTCTGAATAATTCATATGACGATTAAAAGTCGAAGATGAAGACGGTGGCTGAAGACCGGGGGTTTTCACATCGTATGGATGATTTCTGATATCTTTATTGGACCGTGCACCCAAGATGAGGGAATAAGTGGTGATCAACCAGATGTATTTGGAGATCTATCGGATATGGTTTCGTTCAGACACAGAACGGACTTGTAAATGGATTTTGTGTTTGACATTGTATTCCTTTATATTGTATTCGTTGATCTCTGTTTAACGTATAGCTGTTTGGTGGCGGAGAATTTATTCTTCGCTTAACACCTGGTTATATATTGGTAAATGATCAAAGATATGGTATGGTCTGACAATGTGGCATGCTAAGATGCACATGATCAAGGCTTTTGTTGAAAAGCAGAGCCTTGAGGATGAAGATCAAAGCAGGGCGTCAATTTGCATAGCTTTGAGCATATCGTTACTTCGCGAGGCTCACACCCCGGTATGATGGTGAACAGTTTGTTTGATTAGTAGGTTGACCAATATACTTTATATATACATGGATTGGGTCAACTGAGCGTTGCTAGGTGTGGTCGTTGTATACTTTTATGGTGACATAATATATTATGCCACTTACATAGTATATTATGCCACCTAAGATTGATATATTTATATTCGAAATCGATTTCTACACTGTGCACTTATAATATAAAAGATGAATTTCGCGTATTAAGCATTTTTTGACCATTATAAGGTAAAACTCTATCCTTCGGCTTGCGATGCATGGGACTTGAGTCTTATAATGGTTTCATTTTTCTAAAGAGCATCACGCTGTTTATTTTATGCACTGGTATTCTTGGGATTAAGCCCGTTTCGCGTTAGCGGCGAGGTCCCTTGATTTACCTAACTTTAAAATAAAGTTAATAACTATTTTTTGTTCTCACACCAGTCCCATGACTGACTTGAAGTTTATTGTTTTAACCTAAACTCTGGGTGCCCATACTTTCCACACGGGCAGCTAGTAGTTTTGGTTTTGCAGATTTATTTTCACAGGATCCTGGTTTACAGCTGAAGCGATTTTCGGAAAGCTCTGTATCCATGTATTTCGCTTAGTTGTATTATGTATTATTTTTCCGCTGCTATTTAAATGTAATTTTAAATCTCTGATATTGTTTTTCTAATGTAAAATATTTATTCATACTCTGTTATATTCTTGTGCTCTGATGTAATTGTTGTAATAGCAATGAAAATGTTCTTCTGTTTGTGTTCTGATGAGTGTTGTTCTAAAAGCAATTCGTAGTTTCCTTTGTGGGGAAGTTTGGGTTGTTACACTGTATATTTCCAATTGACTGGTGTGAGATCCAAAACTTGATAGGATTATTTGTTGTGATTTGGCCTCAAAAACCTGATTTTTGACTATGTATTAAAATTATGTGTTTGAAACATTATTCAACTAATTGATTGCTGATTGTTGATTGTGTTGTGTGTGATTATTCATTTAAACCATTATGTAAATGAACGGTGAATGTAACCAAATTGTGTAGAATGTTGAACTGAATTGAAAGTTGGTTGCAAATGCATGCATATACATGTATATACATTGAATAGGTCATAGAAAGGAGGCTTGAGAAGAGGAATAAAATTGTATGCCCGACAAATAGGCACATGTTTACTTATTTATTGGGTTTGGATGATTTTATAAGCCGATTGGCTAGCAGCTTGGCTTTTTCTTTTCTTTTTTTGAGATGAGAGGGCCTGTGTGGCGGTTTGGGGATTTTCCCGGTAGCCCCGTACAAAGGAGGTTATGGCGAAATTTATCGAAAATTTAGGGTGTTAGCCAAATTTTTGAAAAATTTGAAAAGTTCTTTGAAACTGAAATTTGAAGAACTTAAGCCGTAATGAAAATAATGAAAGTTGAGTTGATTAGTAAAACAACTTTCTACTTCGTTCCTTTTCGAGGACAAAAAGATTTTAAGTGGGGGAGATTGTAACAACCCAGAAAATCAGAACCAATTTAAAATTTTTATTTTGGTTATTTTAATGGATTTTGAATATTTAAAATGATTTATTTTAAATAATAACGACGGAAAATTTATTTTCAACGAAGTTAGAATGAATAAATTTATATTAATTATATAACGAGCATAAAATGGCGCGGCAGTTTGAAAATTCGATTTCTAATTTCAAATGAATACACAAAATTCAATATAAGTCGGAATTGAACGAAACCAGAAATATTTGAATCTGTTGAAGAATATCTTTCTAACGAAGTTAAGGAACTGAGATTTCACTTTATAAGTTGAGAGTTACATCCAGTTTAAAATTCAGAAAAGTCGTTGTGGAATTTATATATATTTTAATATAAGGCCCTTAAAAATAGCCATTTTACAAACAACCTCCGTTTTCGACGAAACCACTTTTGTTGGATCTGGAATGTCAAATTATTGCTAGATTCCAATTTTCAGAATTTTTAGAATTAATATGTGAGCGTGGCAAAGGGAAACGCGTTTGACCAGTTTAAGTTGAATTTTATCGACTGGAAATTGGCCATTTTTCAAACGGTCTTCAAATTTGACGAAATTAGTTTTGTTAGGACCGTATCATCAATACGAAGCTAGAAATAATTTTTCTAGAATTTTTAGAGTCAGTATGTGGCCCCGACAAATTAAAATGTACGTTTAAATCTAAAATTAAATGTTTTATATTTTAATTTGAAGAATTACTGACTGTAACTGTCGAATGAGCTTACGAAACATATCCCATTGTGTTCGGAATGTGGGTAATTAGCGAGAGGCGACAGTCGTTGGGTCTCGTTTGGGGTTCGAATAAAAAGTCAACTTTTTTATTGGAAATTAAATTTAATTAATTAATTATATAAACTCCACCCCTTCCTTTTTCTCCCTCCACGTTAGAACTAATCGAATAGAAAAAAACCCTTAAAAAGAAAAAACCGTGATGCCTCATCCTATGGTGCCACCGTAGGCCGTTCCTCCACCGCCGCACCTTCCCCCGACCGGCGCCCTCTCCTCCGATCACCCCCTCCTTCTTCGCCCCACTCCTCCTTCCACACGCCCAAACACTCAGGCTAACCACAAACCGAGCTCTCCGCCACCCCATTCTCCCTGCCGCCACCTGAACGAGCCGCCACCCCTCTCTCCAATTCCGGCGCCAATGTCAGACCCCTCCCCTCTCGCTGAAAACACAGTAAGTTTTTATTTTATTTAATTTGTTTATTTATTTTCTATATACAAAGTATAAATCTGATTTTATATAAATAACAAAGTATAGATCTGATTTTATATATGAATAAAAACTGAAAAGATTATATTTTTTATCATTGAAAAGATTATATTTTTATCATGAAGAAAGATGAGATTTTTTTGTTTGTGTAAAGATATGATTTTTATATGCATGGCAACCATATAAAAAAGTGATTTTTATTCATATGAAGTAGAGATAAAAATGTGATTTTTATCATATATGTAACAAAGTAAGAATACGATTTTTATTTTTTTGAATGACATAAAAAGATTTGATTTTGTTCTTTAAAAAGATTTGATTTTTAATAGAAGAAAAATTAGATTTTTCATTGTAGAAAAATAAGATTTTCATTTTGAAAGTAACGGTATAAAAATTGAGTTTTTATATGAAGTAGCGATAAAAATTCGATTTATATATATATGAAGTAGAAATAAAAATATGATTTTTATTTATTGGAATGAAGCGATAAAAATATGATTTTTACTATGAACATTGTGAAAGGGATTGCGAACTGGTGGCAAACGAATCCAAATTTGAACCGTGCAGAAATAAAGAACGGCGGAGTGGAAACCAAAGGTGAGAACTTCTCACTCTAATTTTCTTATACAGTTATTTATTTTATAACTGCATATATGAACTGTTCCCCGTCGTCCACAGACCATGGACGACTTGTATGTTTGGTTGTTTGGTTGATTGGATTATTTGGTTGAATTTGGTTTGTGAAATGAAACGAATTGATATAATTTGGTTTATGTATGACGTGCGCCTTTATGAGGCGAGGGGTAAGACTAGAACTTATCCCGGTTCTAGTATCGCGCCGTTATGCCGTCGAAATTTTCTAAAATATGTTAGAAAAATAAAAATATCATTTTTATTAGATAAATGAATAAAATAAATATTCATTTACAAATCAGGCGATTTGTATATGTACACCCATTTGACTGATATGGATTGGGATGATAAATTTTACACATCACCCAACTGCACAAATAATATTCAGTAGTTGTTGGTTGAAACCCCACACGGGTGTTGGGATGATATTTGACGTACACTAATCCCAATTGTTTAGTTGTATGTCGATCAATTGATTGATAGGCTGTTGTAAGCGTTAATTATTTATAATTAATGTTTATGTAGTTGTGGGATGCACTTTGGATGATGGATGATTGTTTATCATTGTTATTATATACATGTGTTGTATGAAATCCATATAATTACATTATATGGTAATTGGCTGTGTCTGATTTCTATTCAGAACTGAAGAATATTTTAGAATAATGAATATTTTAAAATAATATTCTATAAAGGATTAAAATCTGATTTTGATGTCCGATTTTGGATGGACACGAATTATTGAAATATATAAAGCCGTGTTGATTAGATATGCGCCATTTTGATGCGAACGATATTTATATCGATTATATTCGTTCTTATAATAAATATAGAAAAGGAAGTGATTTCAAAACCTAATACTTTGAAAATATTATTATTTATATATTAATGATATAGAATATTCAGTTTTGATTTAAAATTGAAAATGAAGTTGGAATCATTTTTAAAACGAAGTTAAAAACGATTTATAAAATATGTTTTGAATTGAAATCGATGAAATATATATAATATATATATATATATTATATATATTTAATGGCCTGAATAGAACGCGCCGCGCAGCGACCGTTCGCGAATTTCGACCATTGACTTTGAATTGACATTACGGGAGATCAGACTGTCGGATTCTCCTAAAACCGGAACCGTTGGGTTCATATCGAAAAGAGCTTTCTAACAAATATAAAAGATTTGAAATCTAACGGTTGGATTTGGAATTATGTCCAAATCAAATTTGGAAAAGGTCGATGTATGTGCAGTTCGATGTCCGTTTATGGAAATCGACTGTACGGGCCTTGATAAAATTATTGAAAATATGGATAATTTGTCTAAAATCATAATAAATGATTTGAAAAGAGTTGGAATGTAAATTTCCATGTTTATAGAGATAAAAATATATTTTTATCAAGATGAACTAGTTTATAACTAGAATAATAATCCAATGTTTTTAAATAAATAAAATGGATTGAGAAATGGTTTTAATTTAACGCTTATACCGTTGTGAAATATACTATTGTATATTTTCTGTGTTGTGATTATGTGCTATATTCTATTTAAACCCGCTAAGCTAATAACTACCGTCGTTTTGAGCGTTCTGTGTCGGTTTAATTACCGACCTGGAGTGGTCAAAAAGGCGAGTTGTTACATTTAATAAAACCAGAATTTCCAATATATGAATTGGAATGGATTTGAATCGAAGTTATCTTCTGAATATTTCGATATTGGATTCCGTGATTATACGGATATTGTGGAGGAATTTGAAAGATATATATATATATATATATATATATATATATCGTTATCCCAATACGATATTTGTTGGTTTCAGAATTTGATATTGGATATAAGCCAATATATTTTCTATTCAGAGCCTTATATTAATATCAAATTGGATTCTGGGTTTATCGTGAATGGTGTCTTCATTAACACTGTTCTTGAATACAGTTGAGAAAAGAATAAATCTTTCATTAAGATTTAATGGAAATTTTCCAAAGTAAAGTTTTCCAATTTAATATATTGGAATTGAATGGAATTCGATCTGATAATAATCGAAGTGAGCTTCTGTGGAGGAAGACTGTTAATATATATGGAATTTAAAAGACTTTGTCGTTATTCCATTTATATTATTAGTCAGATACAGAAATTGATATCGATTATATATTGATCTGTTTTCCGTGAAGATTCCATAATTAATGGAATAAGATTTTGGGTTTGTCGTGAATGGTATCTTTAATAATACTGTTCTTAAACCCAATGGAGTTAAGAAAATTAGAAACTAACTGGAGATTAGCTAAGTTGAATGGTTTCCTGGGTATTGATCTGATGTTGGTTTCGGCCTTCGGGGTTAATACTTAGGGAATTGTTCTCTTACTAATTTACGGTTAGAGACTGATGGAATGTGATAACTAAAATTATTAATTCAAGAAAATGATCGAGAATGGAGTACCACCAGTTTAACTCCAGGCGATAGTTAAATATTTAATTAGATTTGAACATGAAATGGTAATTAATTTTATCGATAACACCGTGGTGTTAGATATGGAGTATTACCAATTTTGCTCTATGGGATGAATAGGTTGGGATTGGGAAACATACCAAATGATTACTCTGGTAAGGTTCGCTAATCCCGACTAGTTTGGAAAACCTTAACATGGTTTAAAATAGTGAAAAGAATATTTGAATAAAAGGATATTCTGAATTGGAATGAGGCATATGTTGTGTTTGTGTAGCACTTGTTTATTATATATGTGGGTTATTCGGAAAGGCCCGGTTTATACCCATTCTGAATAATTTATACGACGATATGTCGAAGATGAAGACGGTGGTTGAAGACCGGAAGTCTTCAGGTCATTTGGATGATTACTGATATCTTGAATGGGCCGTACATCCAAGACGATGGAAAAAGTGGTGATCGTCCAAACGTGCTTGGAGATCGATCGGATATGCGAGGTACAAGGTGCCTCCGGTTTCGTTCAATCCCAGATGAACTTGTAAATGGACTTTATGTCTGACATTGGATTTCATTCTGTGTTATTGATGGACATCGGTTACATAGCGTGAATTGCCTGTGTGGTATGCTGAGATGCAAATGATCAAGGCTTTTGTTGAAAAGCAGAGTCTTGTGGTTGATGATCAAAGCACAGCCTTTGTGGCATCGCTTTGTGTAGCGTTAATTCGCGAGCCTCACACACCGGTGTGAAACAAAAACGGGAGAGGACATCAGGAAGGACATGCGTTTCTTTCTAGCTTGGAGTGGTGTCAGTGGTTTACAATCCCTGACAAGTTTGACTCATGTGGTTGTCGGAATGCGAGGCACCTCGGTTATATCGGTCAATCCGGGACCGATGGTCTGGTCGGTATATGACTAATTTACGCCCCATAGGGCAGGGAAACGCATGTTCAGCGTTTAAGTTTAATCCACTCCGTGTGGACCGGCCCTAACGATCTAAGGCTTGCCTGCGCGCTTGCCTGAGACATGGTAGGCTAGATTGTCTCGAAGCGGTGAGGACTATCTTTTGCCTCGGTTCATAGATGGAAACCCAACTTCCGAATACGACATCGTGCGGTTTTGATTGTGGAGCCTAGTATGGTGACATGATATATGGTACCCATGTCGTCTATGATTGATACATTTATATTTGAAGTTGTTTCCTTCACTTATAGTAATAATAAAAGATGAAATTTCGTGTATCAAGCATTATTAGGCTATTATATGGTAAAACCCTATCCTCCGGCTTGCGTTGCATTGTGTGATGGGACCTGGGTCTTATAATAGCTTCATTATTCTTTATTTAGCATTGTGCTGTTTGTTTTATGCACTGGTATTCTTGGGAGGAAACTCATTCCGTGTTATACTGCGTGGTCCCTTGATTTACCTGACTTTAAAATAAAGGTTAATAACTTTTTTTGTTCTCACACCGGTCACATGACTGACCTGGAGTTTATTGTTTTAACCTAAACTCTGGGTGCCCTTATTTTCCACACTAGCAGCTAGTAGTTGGGTTTTGCAGATATTATATTCACAGGATCCTAGTTTATAGCTGAAGGGATATTCAGAAAGCTCTGTATCCATGTATTTCTTTCAGTTATGTTTTGTATTATTTTTCCGCTGCAGTAATGTATTTAAATCTCTGATCACTATCAAATGTGTAATATTTATTCATACTCTGTATATTCTTGTATTCTGATGAAATTGTTGTAATAAGCAATGAAATGTTCTTCTGTTTGTCTTCTAATTTGTCTTATCCTCAAAGCAATCCGGGCTTTCCCTTACGGGGAAGTTCGGATCGTTATCTTTCATATGCGATAAAAAGAATAGAAATAAATGTTACATTTTTATTGTCATTTTAGGGACAATAAAAAGAATAGAATTAAAAGTTAAATTTTTATTGAAATTTCATATGCAATAAAAAGAGTAGAAATAAATGTTACAATTTTATTGTCATTTTAGAGCCAATAAAAAGAATAGAAATAAATGTTACATTTTTATTGTCATTTTAGAGATAATAAAAAGAATAGAATTTAAAGTTACATTTTTATTGTCATTCTAGATGCAATAAAAATAGTAGATTTAAAAATAACATTTTTATTGACATTTTAGTTGTAATAAAAAAAAGTAGAATTAAAAATCATGTTTTATTGTCATTTGGTTTCAATAAAAAGAGTGAAAATTAAAAAAATACATTTTCAATGTAATTTAGTTTCCATTGAAAAGAATTAGACATTAAAATATGATTTGTTTCAAATTGTCACTTTTATCATGTTAGTAGGATTTAGAAAATCATATATAAAATTTCTAATATGAATATGGACTGTACTTGGCTTGCATGTGATTGATTGAAAGTAGTTGAAATCGCCAAACGATTTATATTTATATATATAAATATAAATTAAAATTAAACGAATCGCGCGCGGTAGTTCGCGTTTCGAAATCGTAACTTTAAACGATTATATTGAAAAAACCATCTGTCGAATTTTCCCAAAACTGGAACCTTTAGGACCGCTTTAGGATGATCTTTCCAACGATATAAATTTTGTTAAAATCCAACGGTTAGATTTCGAGATATGTGTAAATCAAATTTTGGTAAAAACAGCGCCAAGGCCGCATAACGACCTGAAGCGTCGTTAAATTAATTTGAGCTATTTTTATATAAATAAAAATAATGATAAATCATTATAAATAAATATTAACGACATGAAATGGTTTAAATTATAATTATTCGACAATTATTTGAAAAGAGTGAGTTTAAACTCATTTCAAATAATTTTACGGCGATTAAAGTCGAAGATGAAGATGGTGATTGATGACCGACGATCTTCACATTGAATGGATGATTACTGATGCCCTGGACTGATTTGCTCCTTGAAAAGGGTTAAAGTGGTAGTTGTCCGGACGTACTTGTTGATTGTCCGGATATGCGAGGACCTCTCAGGAGTCTCCGGTTTCGTTCAGACCCAGAACGGACTTGTAAATAGATGTGTGTCTGACGTTGAATTTTGTTCCATGTAAATTAAAATTGATTTTTATTAATATATATCTGTTGGTGGCAGAGAATTTATTCTCTTGCTTAACACCCTGGTATATGTTGATACTGATTGATTGCATGGCGTGAATTGTCAATGTGACACGCCAAGATGCAAATGATCAAGGCTTTTTTTGAAAACCAGGGCCTTGTGGTTGATGATCAAAGCATAGCCTGTTTAGGTGTAACTTTGTGTATGGCATTACTTCGCGAGTCTCACACCCCGGTAGAGTCTAAAACGGGACAAAGGAACGCATGGAGTGCGCACGTTTCTTTCTAGCTAGAAGTGGTGTCAGCGACTTACCAGCCCTGACATTTTTACTTATGTGGATGATGGATTATGAGGTACCTCGGATTTATAGGTTGTTAGTGGCCATATTATAGGTCCAAAAGGACCGGGAAGCGTGTGTTCAGGAATTGCCAATCCACTAAAGTATTTGTGGACCGGCCTTGCAGGATCCAAAGGTTCGCCAACGTCCGAATATTTAGGCATTTGCTAGAGTGTCTCGAATCAGTAAGGAGACCGCCCCTAGCCTTGACTCATGATGGAAACCGGATTTCCAATATGACATTACGGTTTTGATTGTAAACCTATATATGGCGACATAGTATATGGAAGCTATGCCGTCTAGGATTGATACATTTACTTTGAAGTATTTTAATACTGATTAGACACTAATAATAATATAAAATATTATTTTATACCTATCAAGCATGTTTGATCATTATAAGGTAAAACTCTATCCTCCGGTTTGCATTGCATTGTGTAATGGGACTTGAGTCTTATAATGATTTCATTTTTCGAAAAATCATTGCGTTATTTTGTATGAAATCTATTTAATTATGCACTGGCAATCCAATGGAGTAAACCCGTTCCGCTTTAGCAGCATGGTCATGTGATTTGCCCTATTGTTGGATAAGAAAGATTTCTCATACCAGTCCCATGACTGACTCGTAGTTTGTTTCACTACCAAACTCGGGTGCCCATATTTCCGACACGGGCAGTCGAGTAGCTTGTTTTGCATATATTTATCTCTTAAGCAGGATTCTGGATTGATGCTGAAAGCTATTTCCACATCATTTATAGTCTTCCACTGTAACGTGGAAGAATATATTGTAAATTTAGTCTTCTGCTGTATTTATTCCGTACTCTGATGTAACATTATTATAGTGTTTATAAAAGTCTGCTGTTATTTGTTCTAATGTGTTGTATGCCCAAAGTTAGTGCGTTCAAGAATTTCCAACTTTCGGATCAGACCTGTGTGGTTTATGATCGATTCAAAGGGTAGGGATTTTTGGGTCATTACATCTGGTATCAGAGCTCTACTTAGCTTAAATCTTTGGGGTACAACTCATTAGAATTGAACAAAAGACTCATCATAGGTTGGATTAGTAATATCCAGTAGGAATACTCGTTAGAGATAGGATCAGCTGTATCCTAGAATGGGAAAACTAATTAGAGATGGGGTTAGTAATGCCCTAGAATGTGTTTAGAGTGATAAGTTTATAATTAGCGTATTTGTGATTATATATATTCCGATTTTAGAAAATATGATTTTTGAATATATAAAAGTTATATATATTTGATAAGTTAATCACCTAATAAAATTATTAAAACTAATAACAACTATAAAAAAAATAAAAATGAAAATAGAATTGTTAGTTAAACAACTTTTAGCTTCGTTCCTTTTTTAGGACGAAAAAAATTTAAGTGGGGGAGATTGCAACAACCCGGAATTTTGGAATCAATTTAAAAAATTTATTTTAGAAATTTTAATGAATTTATAATATTTAAAATAATTTATTTTAAATTATAACGACTAAAAATTTATTTTAATCAAAGTTAAAACGGATAAATTTAATTTAATTATAAAAGGAGTTAGAAATAGCGCGGCAGTTTGAAAATTTGATTTCAAACTTTAACTGAATATACAGAATTCATTTTAAGTCAGAATTAGACGAAACCAGAAATATTTAAATCTGTTTAATAATATCCTTCCAACGAATCTGAAAAATTGAAATTTCATAGCGGGAATTAAAAGTTATATCCAGTTTAAAATTTAGAAAAGTCACTATAGAATTTTTTTATATATTTTAATATAACATATAGCCCTTAGAAATAGTCATTTTACAAATGACCTCCGTTCTCGACGAAACCACTTTTGTTGGAACCGGAATGTCAAATTATTGCTAGGTTTCAATTTTCATAATTTTTCGAATTAAGATGTGAGTGTGGCAAAAGAAAACGTGTTTTGTCCATTTCAGTCAAATTTAATCGACTTGAAAAAGCCATTTTTTAAACGGCCTCGAAATTCGATGAAATTAATTTTGTTAGGACCGTATCGTCAAAACAAAGCTAAATATATTTTTTCTATAATTTTTAGAGTCTGTATGTGGCCCCGGTAAATTTAAATGTAAGATCGAAATAAATAAATAAATGATTCAAATATTAAATTAAAGAAAACAGGTTAAAGAAGTTCGTTTGGGCTGACGAGACCTAGCTCATTGCGTCTGGAACGGGGGCAATAGGGTAGGGTCAACTTTTGCTGGGCTGAGATTGGAACTATTAAGGATAAACGGGCTAAAATCACTAATTAAGATAATTAATATTATAATATTATAAATATCTCTAAACCAAAACCCTAATATCTGAATCCATCATATACAGCCGCCGCCCCATTTCTGAATGGCCAATATTGTTCAATTCATTCTTCCCCAATAACTTCCAATTCACTCAACAGAATTCAACAATCCTTTGGATGATTTCATAGAGTTCTTCTCCCTCTTCAAACCCATACCTGAATTGCAATTTTTAGTGGAGTATTGGGCGAGTTCCAGACCCCCAAATCACCTTGTTGCGACCGCCGCCCAAGCCCCCTGCCATGATCGCACCGACCGCCGTGCGGTCCACCAGGCGCGCCATCCCTTCCTCTCCGGCGTGCCACCTTCTGATCTGCCCCAAGCCCCACGATTTTGAAGAAAAAGTCAACCCTAGAATTGAACACGACTGAAACAACGTCGGCCTTGATTATAAGAGGAAGAAGAAAGGTTAAATTATTTAAATTAATTTATTTTAAATATTATCGATCTTAATTAAATCATAACTAATTCATACGACCTTGAAATTGAACGATTTCAGATCCTATACGATCGTGAAACCGAGATCTACGCTACTGTCCAGACTAGATCCAATTATGAGCAGTTCGAATTTTGGCCAAATTTGTAGATTTGAACAATTCGTATTTAAATGACTGTGAGATTTCTGATTTAAATAATTAATTTCAATTTAATTATTTTCCTTGCTATTTGAATCGTTGTATGTATGTTAATGGTTTAGATCTGCGATGTTTGTGATTTAGAATTTATTGATTGATCCTTGTGGTACATTATGATGTTCATAATTTGCTAGATCTACGATGAAATTTCATTTTTATTGAATCTCTAGTTGCGATTAAATACAGATCTAAAATAAAATCATATTTTATTTTAGATCCATCCATTAATATTGATGTGATTTATATATAAAAATATAGTTTTTATTGAATACATAAACTAGGGATTGAGAGTTAGAATAAAGATTTCATCTTTATTGTGACACGTGAAGATTGGAATTAACTTAATAATAAAACTCTCATTTTTATTGTTACATGAAATACAGTTCTTGTAAATGAATTGGAGTTGAAATAAAAGACTGTAATTTTATTTTCAATTAATTAATAGATAAAAAGAACACATTTTATTGTCATTTTCTTTTTAGATTAAAAGAACACATTTTGTTGTCTTTTTCTTTTTAGATAAAAAGAACATATTTTGTTGTCATTTTCTTTTTAGATAAAAAGAACACATTTTGTTGCCATTTTATTTTTAGATAAAAAGGACATATTCTGTTGTCATTTTCTTTTTAGATAAAAAGAACATATTTTTAGCGTCAAAGCTATCCAAATAAAAAGAACATATTTTTAGCATCAAAGTTGTTCAAATAAAAATATTAGAATTAAAAGTGACATTTTTATTGTCATTTTAGAGACAATAAAAGGAATAGAAATAAATGTTACATTTTTATTGTCATTTTAGAGACAATAAAAAGAGTAGAATTTAAGGTTACATTTTTATTGCCATTTTATATGCAATAAAAAGAATAGAATTTAAAAGTTACATTTTTATTGACATTTCATATGCAATAAAAAGAATAGAAATAAATGTTACATTTTTATTGACATCTTATATGCAATAAAAAGAATAGGATTTAAAAGTTACATTTTTATTGACATTTCATATGCAATAAAAAGAATAGAAATAAATGTTACATTTTAATTGTCATTTTAGAGACAATAAGAAGAATAGAATTAAAAGTTACATTTTTATTGACATTTCATATGCAATAAAAAGGATAGAAATAAATGTTACATTTTTATTGTCATTTTAGAGACAATAAAAAGAATAGAATTAAAAGTTACAACTTTATTGACATTTCATATGCAATAAAAAGAATAGAAATAAATGTTACATTTTTATTGTCATTTTAGAGACAATAAAAAAATATAATTTAAAAGTTATATTTTTATTGACATTGCATATGCAATAAAAAGAATAGAAATAAATGTTACATTTTTATTTTCATTTTAGAGACAATAAAAAGAATAGAATTAAAAGTTACATTTTTATTGACATTTCATATGCAATAAGAAGGATAGAAATAAATGTTACATTTTTATTGTCATTTTAGAGAGAATAAAAAGAATAGAATTAAAAGTTACATTTTTATTGACATTTTAGAGACAATAAAAAGAATAGAATTTAAAGTTGCATTTTTATTGTTATTCTAGATGCAATAAAAATAGTAGATTTAAAAATAACATTTTTATTGACATTTTAGTTGTAATAAAAAGAGTATAATTAAAAATCATGTTTTATTGTCATTTGGTTTCAATAAAAAGAGTGAACATTAAAAAAATACATTTTCAATGTAATTTAGTTTCCATTGAAAAAAATTAGACATTAAAATATGATTTGTTTCAAATTGTCACTTTTATCATGTTAGTAGGATTTAGAAAATCATGTATAAAATTTCTAACATGAATATGGACTGTACTTGGCTTGCATGTGATTGATTGAAAGTAGTTGAAACCGCCAAACGATATATATATATATATATATATATACATATATATATATATACATTTAAATTAAACGAATCACGCGCGGTAGTTCGCATTTCGAAATCGTAACTTTAAACGATTATATCGAAAGATCCTACCACCGAATTTTCCCAATACTAGAACCGTTAGGACCGCTTTGGGAAGATCTTTCCAACGATATAAATTTTGTTAAAATCCAACAATTATATTTCGAGATATGTGTAAATCAAATTTTGGTAAAAACCGCGCAAGGGCCGCATAGCGACCTGAAGCGTCGTTAAATTAATTTGAGCTATTTTTATTTAAATAAAAATAGCGATAAATCGTTATAAATAAATATTAACGATATAAAATGTTTTAAATTATAATTATTCGAGAATTATTTAAAAAGACCAAATTTAAACTCATTTCAAATAATTTTATGACGATTAAAGTCGAAGATGAAGACGGTGATTGAAGACCGGCGATCTTCACTTCGAATGGATGACTACTGATGCCCTGGACTGATTTGCTCCCAGGAAAGGGTTAAAGTGGTAGGTGTTCGGGCGTACTTGTTGATTGTCTGGATATGCGAGGACCTCTCAAGTGTCTCCGGTTTCGTTCAGACCCAGAACGGACTTGTAAATGGATGTGTGTCTGACGTTGAATTTCATTCCATGTAAATTAAAATTGATTTTTTATTAATATATATTTGTTGGTGGCGGAGAATTTATTCTCTTGCTTAACACCCTGGTATATATTGATAGTGATTGATCGCATGGCATGAATTCTCAATGTGACACGCCAAGATGCAAATGATCAAGGCTTTTGTTGAAAAGCAGGGCCTTGTGGTTGATGATCAAAGCATAGCATGTTTTGGTGTAGCTTTGTGTATGGCGTTACTTCGCGAGCCTCACACCCCGGTAGAGTCTAAAACGGGACAAGGGAACGCAGGGAGTGCACATGTTTCTTTCTAGCTAGAAGTGGTGTTAGCGACTTACCAGCCCTGACATTTTTACTTATGTGGATGATGGATTATGAGGTACCTCGGATTTATAGGTTGTTAGTGGCCATATTATAGGTCCAAAAGGACCGGGAAGCGTGTGTTCAGGAATTGTCAATCCACTAAAGCATTTGTGGACCAGCCCTGTAGGATCCAAGGGTTCGCCAGCGTCCGAATCCTAATGCATTTGCTAGAGTGTCTTGAATCGGTAAGGAGACCGCCCCTAGCCTTGACTCATGATGGAAACCCAGTTTCCAATACGACATTACGGTTTTGATTGTAAACCTATATATGGCAACATAGTATATGGTAGTTATGCCATCTAGGATTGATACATTTACTTTAAAGTATTTTAATACTGATTAGACACTAATAATAGTAGTAAAATATTATTTTATACGTATCAAGCATGTTTGATCGTTATAAGGTATAATTCTACCCTCCGGTTTGCGTTGCATTGTGTGATGGGACTTGGGTCTTATAATGATTTCATTTTTCTAAAAAGCATTGCGTTATTTTGTGTAAAATTTATTTAATCACGCACTGGAAAACCAATGGAGTAAACCCGTTCCGCGTTAGCGGCGTGGTCCTGTGATTTTCCCTATTGTTGGTTAAGAAACATTTCTCATACCAGTCCCATGACTGACTCTTAGTTTGTTTCGCTGGCAAACTCGGGTGCCCATATTTTCCACACGGGCAGTCGAGTAGCTTGTTTTGCAGATATTTATCTCTTGAGCAGGATTCTGGATTGAAGCTTAAAGTTTTGGCCAGAGCATTTATAGTCTTCCGCTGCAATGTATTAAATTTATTGTAAATTTAATCTTCCCTTGTATTTATTCCGTACTCTGATATTTTGTACTCTGATGTAACATTATTATAATGTTTATAAAAGTCTGTTGTTATTTGTTCTAATGTGTTGTATGCCCAGAGTTAGTGCATTCGAGAATTTCCAACTTTCGGGTCAGACCTGTGTGGTTTATGGTCGATTCAAAGGATGGGATTTTCGGGTCATTACAACATGGTAATAAGTGGTGATCGTCCAGGCGTACTTGGAGATCGAAGGAAATGCGAGGACCTCACTCCTGTATTGGACATATGGGAGGCGGAATAAGGTGCCTCCGGTTTCGTTCAGACCCAGAACGAACTTGTAAATGGACTGTGTGTCTTACATTGGATTTCATTCTGTATGATTGATAGACATCGGTTGCATAGCGTTAATTGCCTGTGTGGCATGCTGAGATGCAAATGATCAAGGCTTCTGTTGAAAAGCAGAGTCTTATGGTTGATGATCAAAGCACGGCCTTTATGGCATAGCTTTGTGTATAGAGTTAATTCGCGAGCCTGACATCCCTGTGTGAACCAGAAACGAGAGAGGACCTCAGGGAGGACATGCGTTTCTTTCTAGGTAGGAGTGGTATCAGCGTTTTACTAGCCCTGGCATTTTACTTATGTGGATGATGGATTGCGAGGCGCCTCGGTTATATCGGTCGATCCGGGGCCGATAGTTTAGTCGGGAAATGACTAGTTTACGCCCTATAGGGCGGGGAAACGCATTGTTCAGGCATTTTAATCCACTCCGTGTGGATCGGCCCTGGCGATCTAAAGGTCACTTGTGAAAACCCGTAACTTCCCCGTAAAGGAAAGCGACGGATAGTTCGAGAACAAACCACAACAGAACGCATACAGAAGGACATTTCACTGTATATTACAACAATGCATCAGATTACAAGAATATACAGAGTATAAAAGAATGTTACACAGAAATATCAGAGATTTAAATTACATTTAAATACATCGCAGCGGAAAATAATACAATACACAACTAGAATGAGATATACGGATACAAAGCTTTCCGGATATCGTTCCAGCTGTAAACCAGGATCCTGTGAATATAAATCTGCAAAACCGAAACTACTAGCTGCCCGTGTCAAAATAGGGGCACCCAGAGTTTAGGTTAAAACAATAAACTCCAGGTCAGTCATGTGACTGGTGTGAGAACTAAAACAGTTATTAATCTTTATTTTTAAAGGTAAATCAAGGGACCACGCCGTATAACACGGAACAGGTTTCCTCCCAAGAATACCAGTGCATAAAACAAACAGCGCAATGCTAAATAAAGAAAAATGAAGCTGTTATAAGACCCAGGTCCCATCACACAATGCAACGCAGTCGAGGATAGGGTTTTCCCTTATAACAGCCAAAGAATGCTTGATACGTTTAAAACAAATCATTTGATACTATAATAAGTGCATAGTGTATAAAACAACTTCAAATCATAAGTATCAATCATAGGCGGCATAAGCGCCCCATCCCACTATGTCGCCATAAATAGGATTACAATTAAAACCGCACATGTCACGTATTTGGAAATTGGATTTCCGTCTATGAACCGAGGCAAAAGATAGTCCTCAACCGATTCGAGACTGTCTAGCCCGAGCCTCAGGCAAGTACTCTGTCAAGCCTTTGGATCCTCAGGGCCGGTCCACACGGAGTGGATTAAAATGCCTGAACATGCGTTTCCCCGCCCTATGGGGCGTAAACGAGCCAACTAAATGACTCCATCGGTTCGAGAACGACCGATCAATCCGAGGCGCCTCGCAACAGCAACAACCACATAAGTCAAACTCGTCAGGGCGTGTAAAACCACTGACGCCACTTCTAGCTAGAAAGAAACGCATGCCCTCCCTGACGTCCTCTCCCGTTTTTGGTGCATACCGGGTGTGAAACTCGCGAGGCAAACGTTACACAAAGCTACGCCACAAAGGCCGTGCTTTGATCATCACCACAAGACTTTGCTTTTCAACAGAAGCCTTGATCATTTGCATCTTAGCATGCCACACAGGCAAACTATCCTATGCAACCGATATCAGTCACACAGAATGAAATCCGATGTCAGACACACAGTCCATTTACAAGTCCGTTCTGGGTCTGAACGAAACCGGGAGCACCTAGTACCCCTCATATCCATCGATCTCCAAGTACGTCTGGACGATCACCAACTGTTTCCATCTTCTTGGGTGTACAGCCCAATCAAGATCATCAGTTATCACCCAAACGACGTGAAGACCTCCGGTCTTCGACCATCGTCTTCATCTTCGACTTATCGTCGTATCAGTTATTCAGAATGGGATAAACCCGGTCTTTCCGAATAACTCGCGTATATATTATAAAAGTGTTACACAAACACAACATACGCCTCATTCCAATTCATCAGTCACTAACCGTAAATTAATCAAGAGAATAATTTCCCAAATATTAACCCCGAAGGCCGAAACCAACATCAGATCAATATCCAGAAAATCATTCTACTTAGCTAACCGACAGTTAGTTTCTAATTTCACATTCATAGGGAAAGGTTCCCATTAATTTTATCAAAGATAAATTCTTGAATTTATTCTTTAATCAACTTTTGAATATCAATTCAAACTAGTCGGGATTAGCGAACCTTACCGAAGTAATCATTTGTTATAATTTCCCAATCCCAACCTATTCATCCCATGAAGTAAAACTGTGAATACTTCATATCTAACACCACAGTGTTATCGGTAAATTCAATTACCATTTCACGTTCAAATCTAATTAAAGATTTAACTATCGCCTGGAGCAAAACTAGTGATACTCCATTTTCGATCATTTCAATCTAATTAAAGATTCATTAAAACTCCACTTAGTTTTAATCTTCGACTGGGTTAAAGAATCCGTGTCATTTAAAAACACAGTTCACGATAAACCCAAAATCACATTCATTAATTATCAGGTTAAAGAACAAGTGTTGTTTAAAACACTGTTCACGATAAACCCAAAAATCAACATCGATTCAATTCCAATTAAATATTATTTAATTGGTAAACTTCATTAAATCTAAATAAAAAGATTTAATCTTTTCTCAACTGGGTTCAAGAACAGTGTTAGTGAAGACACCATTCACGACAAACCCAAATCACATTCGATATTCAATACAAGGCTCTGAATAGAAAATATATCGACCTATATTCAATATCAAATTCTACGATTAACAAATGTCGTATTGGAAATAACGATATAAATATATATCTTTCAAATTTCCATAACAACACCTGTATAATCACGAATTCCAACATCGAAATATTCCGAAGACAATTTCGATTCAAATCCCCTCCAATGCAATCATTGGATATTCTGGTTATTTTTAAAACCCTTTTCGAATTCAATTTATTTATTTTAAAAATAAATAGAATTATAATTCTAGTTCAAAACTAGTTCAATTCGATAAAAATCTATTTTTATCTTTTCAAATATGGAGTTTTTCATCCCAATTCTTCACAAATCATTTCTTATGATTTTACACAAATTATTACTATTTTTAATAATTTTATCAAGGCCTGTACAGTCGATTTCCATCAATGGCCATCGAACTGCACTTACAACGACCTTTTTCGAATTTGATTTGGACGTATCTCCAAATCCAACCGTTAGATTTCAAATTTCTAACATTCGTTAGAAAGCTCTTTTCGATACGAACCCAACGGTTCCGGTTTTAGGAGAATCCGACGGTCGGATCTCCCGTAATGTCCGTTTGAAATTAATGGTCGAAATTCGCGAACTGCCGCGGCGCGGCGCGTTCTATTCAGGCCATTATATTATATATATAATATATATAATATATATTTTTCGTCGATTCTATTTAAAACGAATTTTATAAATAGTTTTAAATTCGTTTCAAAGCAATTTCAACTTCCTTTTTCAATTCAAATCAAAATTGAATTCTCCTTTATAAATTCGTTTTAAAATTCATTTCTATTCAATTCAAATTTCAATTCAATTTGAATTCATTTCAATTCGTTTTCAATTCAATTTGAATTCGTTTTCAATTCGATTCATTTCGAAATCGTTTTCAATTCAATTCATTTCGAAATCGTTTTCAATTCATTTCGAATTCGTTTTCAATTCAATTCATTTCGAAATCGTTTTCAATTCAATTCATTTCGAAATCGTTTTCAATTCAATTCATTTCGAAATCGTTTTCAACTCAATTCATTTCGAAATCGTTTTCAATTCAATTCATTTCGAAATCGTTTTCAATTCAATTCATTTCGAAATCGTTTTCAATTCAATTCATTTCGAAATGAATAAAATCGATATAAATATCGTTCACGTCAAAATGGCGTCAATCTAATCAACACGGCTTCATAAATTTCTATTTTCAAAATAGTTGTTATTATCAAAATATTTCGTTCAACACATGACCAATCTCAATGAATGAGTACTGTCAACACATGAACTTTTATTTTATATCGATAAAGATGTAAATTATAATATTAAAATATTTCGTTCAACACATGACCAATCTCAATGAATGAGTACTGTCAACACATGAACTTTTATTTTATAATAATCTTTATTTTTCAAATTGGAATGAGGCCCAATCAACTACCATATAAAGTTAATTATATGGATTTTCATACAACACATGTATATCATAGCATTGAAAAATAATCAACCATCAACCAAAGTGCACTACAATGTATAAGCATCGAATATAGATATTCAACGCTTATAACAGCCTGTCAATCGATCGATCGACATATTTAATCAATCAGGATGAGTGAACTTCAAATTTCATCCCAACACCCGTGTGGGGTTTCAAACAATCAAACAAATATTTATTCGTGCAGTTGGGCGAAGTGTAAAATTTATCGTCCCAATCAATGTCATTCAAATAGGTGTACATAAACAAACCGTCTGGTTTGTAAATGAATATTCTATTTTATTCACTTCACGTTAAAAATTATATTTTTAACGATAAAACATTTTATTCCAACATATGAATTTCTATTCAGTTCATTCTTTAAATAAAATGATATTTTTATTTTTCTAACACATTTTAGAAAATTTCGGCGGCATAACAGCACGATACTAGAAACGGGACAAGGCCTAGCCTTATCCCCGGTCTAGTGAAGGCCCACGCCATTCACACATCATCAAATCAATTCATTTCACCACACAATTCAATTTCAATCAAACAATCTCTAATCTATGCAACCAAACAAACAAGTCCATGGTCTGTGGACGGTTGTGTCGGGTGCTACTAAGCACCGTCTGCATCCTACTATATATATATAACTAGAAATAAAATTGAAGAGTGAGAATTCTCACCAATAGCTTTCCAATAACACGATTTTTCTTAATAGAAACTTTCGCCTATTTCGCCTTCTTGTTGCTTTCGTTGACTGTATCCTCTACATAGGTAAAAATCGAATTTTTACTATGTAATTCAATATATAAAGATTGCATTTTGACTTCGCTATTAAATATAAAGATTATATTTTTATTATTCTTATGATGTAACAATTATATTTTTATTGCTTTAAAAATATAAGAATCATACCTTACTACTTCTACTTAACAAAAATTCCAATCTTTTCTGTTTTTAAAAATATGATCTTTATTTTCAAGTTCAAAATTTTTCTATTAAAAGATCAAACCTTTTTCTTATTTCAAAGTTAAAAATAAAAATCATTTCCTTTTCCTTTACAAACCAGTTTTTATTTTCTTTTCAAAACAGTTTGTAAAACTCTTTTATAAAAATGCAGTTTTTTTCTTTTTTTATTCTTTTAAAAATGCAGTTTTTTTCTTTTTTATTCTTTTAAAAATGCAGTTTTTCAAAATGCAGTTTTTCTTTATTTCAAATCAGTTTTTACTTTAATTTAAAAATCGGTTTTTTACTTTCATTTAAAAATCGGTTTTCTGTTTTAAATAAAAATAAAAATAAAGTAAATAAATTAAAAACTTACAGCATTTTGCAGAAAGGGGGGGGGGGGGGCGACTCGCGTTCGTCAGTGGTGGAGGAGGCTTCAAGCGGAGGTGGTTCATCGGGTCCAGGAGGTGGCGGAGCGGCCCTGCTCTTCGGCGGTGAGTTAGGGTTTGGCGGATTTGGTGCGGCACGTTCGAGGTGGGAGGCTGTTTGTGGTTCGCGGGGAAGAAGGGGAGGCTAGAGACGATCACTAGGGAGAGAGGGTGCGACTAGAGGTGCGGGGGCCCTCAACTGAGGCGCGGCGGCGAAAGGAGATGGGCGGCGGCGAAATCGAGGGGTGTCGGGTCTGAAAAAGGGGGCTCTGTCTTCTTTCTTTTTTTTTTTTTTTTTTAATCTGAAGAATGAACGGGGGCCTGGGTAGTTAAAAGGAGAAGGGTTTTTTTTTTATTATTATTTTAATTTCAATATTTTATTCACATAAAGTAACTTTTTCTATCGACCTCGAAACGAAGCCCACCGCCTGTCGCCCCTAGCGTTTTACCCCTGTTCCGAACACAATGGGATATGTATCGCAAGCTGATTCGATTGTTTGAATCAGTTTCCGTTAAATTTACATTTAAATCACTATATTGAATTTTAAACGTACATTTCAAATTACCGGGGCCACATACCAACTCTAAAAATTCTCGAAAAATATTTTCTAGCTTCGTATTGACGATACGGTCCTAACAAAACTAGTTTCGTCGAATTCTGAGACCGTTAGAAAAATGGCCATTTTCCAGTCGATTAAAATCAACTGAAACTGGTCAAACGCGTTTTCCTTTGCCACGCTCACATATTGATTCGAAAAATTATGAAATTTGGAATCTAGCAATAACTTAACCTCACGGACCCAACAAAACTGGTTTCGTCGAAATCCGAGGTCGTTTGCAAAATGTCCATTTTTAAGGGCCTGAATTCCATAGCGACTATTCAGAATTTTCAACTGGACATATCTTTTGATTCCCGCTACGAAATTTTGATTTGTCGGATTCGTTGGAAAGGTATTCACTATTCGATCCCATTATTTTTGGTTTCACTAAAATCCGGATTGTTTTGCACCCGGTACATTCAATTGAAGTTTGAAATCGAATTATCGAACTACCGCGCCATTTTCAATTCCTTTTATAATTATATATAATTATTTATATTCTAACGACGACGTATATAATATATACGTTCGAATTATATTTAAAATAAATTTCACGTCGTTTTTATTTAAAATAATCTATTTTAAATATTCAAAATTCGCTAAAATGGCCAAAATAAAAATTTTAAACTGGCCCAGATTTTACGGGTTGTTACAATCTCCCCCACTTAAAACTTTTCGTCCCCGAAAAGGAACAAAGTCGAAAGTGGTTTGATTAATCAACTCTACGCTCGGTCTGGCTTCCATTCTCCAACTCTTTAGTTTCTAAGAATTTTCAAAATTTCAAAAATTTGGCTAACTCCCTAAATTTTCGAAAAATTTCGCCATAACCTCCCCTGCACCGGGAGCATCGGGGAATTTCAAATAGCTTCCCCGGTCCTTCAGATCTCAAAAAGAAAAAGAAAAAGCCAAGCGGCTAGCCAATAGGCTCACAAAATCATCATCACCCAAACAAAACAGGAAATTATGTAGTAAACATGTACCTATTTGTCGGGCAAACAAATTTTATTCTCTGCTCTAGCCTCCTTGCTATGACCTGTTCAATGATATATATGTATATGCAAGCAAATGCAACCAATTTTCAATACAATTCAATATTTGTTTCAATTAGGCATAATGGTTCAAAATTATCAACCAAATAAACAAACAACACAATCATCAATCAATTAGTGAATTAGAGTTTCAAATTCATAATTTTGATACATATACAAAATTCAGATTTTTGATGCCAAATCACAACAATAGGCCCTATCTAATTTTGGTTCTCACACCAGTCAATAGGAAATATATAGATATCACACCTTCGTTACTCGAACATGAATACTAATGACGACTAGTCAATCATCAGAATCATCTTCGGGCCACTAGAGTATGATTCTATATCTATCCAGTATATTAAAACTTCGAATAGACGCTAGCTAGGCGCATACGCAAAATCTTTATATATTGGACTGTCCTAATCAATATAAATAAATAATCAAATACGATTAAGTGGTTTAGATTTTCAAAACAAAAATTTGTTTTTATTTTCAAAAATATACTCTTCACACTCGTTCTAGGATACTACTGATCCTATCTCTAACGAGTCATTCTCATTGGATATTACTAATCCAATTTCTGATGAATTCTTTCGTATGTTTCTAATGTGCCTTGTTCTCTGCTTTGTAAACCAAAGCTCTGATACCAACTGTGAAAACCCGTAACTTCCCCGTAAAGGAAAGCGACGGATAGTTCGAGAACAAACCACAACAGAACGCATACAGAAGGACATTTCACTGTATATTACAACAATGCATCAGATTACAAGAATATACAGAGTATAAAAGAATGTTACACAGAAATATCAGAGATTTAAATTACATTTAAATACATCGCAGCGGAAAATAATACAATACACAACTAGAATGAGATATACGGATACAAAGCTTTCCGGATATCGTTCCAGCTGTAAACCAGGATCCTGTGAATATAAATCTGCAAAACCGAAACTACTAGCTGCCCGTGTCAAAATAGGGGCACCCAGAGTTTAGGTTAAAACAATAAACTCCAGGTCAGTCATGTGACTGGTGTGAGAACTAAAACAGTTATTAATCTTTATTTTTAAAGGTAAATCAAGGGACCACGCCGTATAACACGGAACGGGTTTCCTCCCAAGAATACCAGTGCATAAAACAAACAGCGCAATGCTAAATAAAGAAAAATGAAGCTGTTATAAGACCCAGGTCCCATCACACAATGCAACGCAGTCGAGGATAGGGTTTTCCCTTATAACAGCCAAAGAATGCTTGATACGTTTAAAACAAATCATTTGATACTATAATAAGTGCATAGTGTATAAAACAACTTCAAATCATAAGTATCAATCATAGACGGCATAAGCGCCCCATCCCACTATGTCGCCATAAATAGGATTACAATTAAAACCGCACATGTCACGTATTTGGAAATTGGATTTCCGTCTATGAACCGAGGCAAAAGATAGTCCTCAACCGATTCGAGACTGTCTAGCCCGAGCCTCAGGCAAGTACTATGTCAAGCCTTTGGATCCTCAGGGCCGGTCCACACGGAGTGGATTAAAATGCCTGAACATGCGTTTCCCCGCCCTATGGGGCGTAAACGAGCCAACTAAATGACTCCATCGGTTCGAGAACGACCGATCAATCCGAGGCGCCTCGCAACAGCAACAACCACATAAGTCAAACTCGTCAGGGCGTGTAAAACCACTGACGCCACTTCTAGCTAGAAAGAAACGCATGCCCTCCCTGACGTCCTCTCCCGTTTTTGGTTCATACCGGGTGTGAAACTCGCGAGGCAAACGTTACACAAAGCTACGCCACAAAGGCCGTGCTTTGATCATCACCACAAGACTTTGCTTTTCAACAGAAGCCTTGATCATTTGCATCTTAGCATGCCACACAGGCAAACCATCCTATGCAACCGATATCAGTCACACAGAATGAAATCCGATGTCAGACACACAGTCCATTTACAAGTCCGTTCTGGGTCTGAACGAAACCGGGAGCACCTAGTACCCCTCATATCCATCGATCTCCAAGTACGTCTGGACGATCACCAACTGTTTCCATCTTCTTGGGTGTACATCCCAATCAAGATCATCAGTTATCACCCAAACGACGTGAAGACCTCCGGTCTTCGACCATCGTCTTCATCTTCGACTTATCGTCGTATCAGTTATTCAGAATGGGATAAACCCGGTCTTTCCGAATAACTCGCGTATATATTATAAAAGTGTTACACAAACACAACATACGCCTCATTCCAATTCATCAGTCACTAACCGTAAATTAATCAAGAGAATAATTTCCCAAATATTAACCCCGAAGGCCGAAACCAACATCAGATCAATATCCAGAAAATCATTCTACTTAGCTAACCGACAGTTAGTTTCTAATTTCACATTCATAGGGAAAGGTTCCCATTAATTTTATCAAAGATAAATTCTTGAATTTATTCTTTAATCAACTTTTGAATATCAATTCAAACTAGTCGGGATTAGCGAACCTTACCGAAGTAATCATTTGTTATAATTTCCCAATCCCAACCTATTCATCCCATGAAGTAAAACTGTGAATACTTCATATCTAACACCACAGTGTTATCGGTAAATTCAATTACCATTTCACGTTCAAATCTAATTAAAGATTTAACTATCGCCTGGAGCAAAACTGGTGATACTCCATTTTCGATCATTTCAATCTAATTAAAGATTCATTAAAACTCCACTTAGTTTTAATCTTCGACTGGGTTAAAGAATCCGTGTCATTTAAAAACACAGTTCACGATAAACCCAAAATCACATTCATTAATTATCAGGTTAAAGAACAAGTGTTGTTTAAAACACTGTTCACGATAAACCCAAAAATCAATATCGATTCAATTCCAATTAAATATTATTTAATTGGTAAACTTCATTAAATCTAAATAAAAAGATTTAATCTTTTCTCAACTGGGTTCAAGAACAGTGTTAGTGAAGACACCATTCACGACAAACCCAAATCACATTCGATATTCAATACAAGGCTCTGAATAGAAAATATATCGGCCTATATTCAATATCAAATTCTACGATTAACAAATGTCGTATTGGAAATAACGATATAAATATATATCTTTCAAATTTCCATAACAACACCTGTATAATCACGAATTCCAACATCGAAATATTCCGAAGACAATTTCGATTCAAATCCCCTCCAATGCAATCATTGGATATTCTGGTTATTTTTAAAACCCTTTTCGAATTCAATTTATTTATTTTAAAAATAAATAGAATTATAATTCTAGTTCAAAACTAGTTCAATTCGATAAAAATCTATTTTTATCTTTTCAAATATGGAGTTTTTCATCCCAATTCTTCACAAATCATTTCTTATGATTTTACACAAATTATTACTATTTTTAATAATTTTATCAAGGCCTGTACAGTCGATTTCCATCAATGGCCATCGAACTGCACTTACAGCGACCTTTTTCGAATTTGATTTGGACGTATCTCCAAATCCAACCGTTAGATTTCAAATTTCTAACATTCGTTAGAAAGCTCTTTTCGATACGAACCCAACGGTTCCGGTTTTAGGAGAATCCGACGGTCGGATCTCCCGTAATGTCCGTTTGAAATTAATGGTCGAAATTCGCGAACTGCCGCGGCGCGGCGCGTTCTATTCAGGCCATTATATTATATATATAATATATATAATATATATTTTTCGTCGATTCTATTTAAAACGAATTTTATAAATAGTTTTAAATTCGTTTCAAAGCAATTTCAACTTCCTTTTTCAATTCAAATCAAAATTGAATTCTCCTTTATAAATTCGTTTTAAAATTCATTTCTATTCAATTCAAATTTCAATTCAATTTGAATTCATTTCAATTCGTTTTCAATTCAATTTGAATTCGTTTTCAATTCGATTCATTTCGAAATCGTTTTCAATTCAATTCATTTCGAAATCGTTTTCAATTCATTTCGAATTCGTTTTCAATTCAATTCATTTCGAAATCGTTTTCAATTCAATTCATTTCGAAATCGTTTTCAATTCAATTCATTTCGAAATCGTTTTCAACTCAATTCATTTCGAAATCGTTTTCAATTCAATTCATTTCGAAATCGTTTTCAATTCAATTCATTTCGAAATCGTTTTCAATTCAATTCATTTCGAAATGAATAAAATCGATATAAATATCGTTCACGTCAAAATGGCGTCAATCTAATCAACACGGCTTCATAAATTTCTATTTTCAAAATAGTTGTTATTATCAAAATATTTCGTTCAACACATGACCAATCTCAATGAATGAGTACTGTCAACACATGAACTTTTATTTTATATCGATAAAGATGTAAATTATAATATTAAAATATTTCGTTCAACACATGACCAATCTCAATGAATGAGTACTGTCAACACATGAACTTTTATTTTATAATAATCTTTATTTTTCAAATTGGAATGAGGCCCAATCAACTACCATATAAAGTTAATTATATGGATTTTCATACAACACATGTATATCATAGCATTGAAAAATAATCAACCATCAACCAAAGTGCACTACACTGTATAAGCATCGAATATAGATATTCAACGCTTATAACAGCCTGTCAATCGATCGATCGACATATTTAATCAATCAGGATGAGTGAACTTCAAATTTCATCCCAACACCCGTGTGGGGTTTCAAACAATCAAACAAATATTTATTCGTGCAGTTGGGCGAAGTGTAAAATTTATCGTCCCAATCAATGTCATTCAAATAGGTGTACATAAACAAACCGTCTGGTTTGTAAATGAATATTCTATTTTATTCACTTCACGTTAAAAATTATATTTTTAACGATAAAACATTTTATTCCAACATATGAATTTCTATTCAGTTCATTCTTTAAATAAAATGATATTTTTATTTTTCTAACACATTTTAGAAAATTTCGGCGGCATAACGGCACGATACTAGAAACGGGACAAGGCCTAGCCTTATCCCCGGTCTAGTGAAGGCCCACGCCATTCACACATCATCAAATCAATTCATTTCACCACACAATTCAATTTCAATCAAACAATCTCTAATCTATGCAACCAAACAAACAAGTCCATGGTCTGTGGACGGTTGTGTCGGGTGCTACTAAGCACCGTCTGCATCCTACTATATATATATAACTAGAAATAAAATTGAAGAGTGAGAATTCTCACCAATAGCTTTCCAATAACACGATTTTTCTTAATAGAAACTTTCGCCTATTTCGCCTTCTTGTTGCTTTCGTTGACTGTATCCTCTACATAGGTAAAAATCGAATTTTTACTATGTAATTCAATATATAAAGATTGCATTTTGACTTCGCTATTAAATATAAAGATTATATTTTTATTATTCTTATGATGTAACAATTATATTTTTATTGCTTTAAAAATATAAGAATCATACCTTACTACTTCTACTTAACAAAAATTCCAATCTTTTCTGTTTTTAAAAATATGATCTTTATTTTCAAGTTCAAAATTTTTCTATTAAAAGATCAAACCTTTTTCTTATTTCAAAGTTAAAAATAAAAATCATTTCCTTTTCCTTTTCAAACCAGTTTTTATTTTCTTTTCAAAACAGTTTGTAAAACTCTTTTATAAAAATGCAGTTTTTTTCTTTTTTTATTCTTTTAAAAATGCAGTTTTTTTTCTTTTTTATTCTTTTAAAAATGCAGTTTTTCAAAATGCAGTTTTTCTTTATTTCAAATCAGTTTTTACTTTAATTTAAAAATCGGTTTTTTACTTTCATTTAAAAATCGGTTTTCTGTTTTAAATAAAAATAAAGTAAATAAATTAAAAACTTACAGCATTTTGCAGAAAGGGGGGGGGGGGGGGCGACTCGCGTTCGTCAGTGGTGGAGGAGGCTTCAAGCGGAGGTGGTTCATCGGGTCCAGGAGGTGGCGGAGCGGCCCTGCTCTTCGGCGGTGAGTTAGGGTTTGGCGGATTTGGTGCGGCACGTTCGAGGTGGGAGGCTGTTTGTGGTTCGCGGGGAAGAAGGGGAGGCTAGAGACGATCACTAGGGAGAGAGGGTGCGACTAGAGGTGCGGGGGCCCTCAACTGAGGCGCGGCGGCGAAAGGAGATGGGCGGCGGCGAAATCGAGGGGTGTCGGGTCTGAAAAAGGGGGCTCTGTCTTCTTTCTTTTTTTTTCTTTTTTTCTTTTTAATCTGAAGAATGAACGGGGGCCTGGGTAGTTAAAAGGAGAAGGGTTTTTTTTTATTATTATTTTAATTTCAATATTTTATTCACATAAAGTAACTTTTTCTATCGACCTCGAAACGAAGCCCACCGCCTGTCGCCCCTAGCGTTTTACCCCCGTTCCGAACACAATGGGATATGTATCGCAAGCTGATTCGATTGTTTGAATCAGTTTCCGTTAAATTTACATTTAAATCACTATATTGAATTTTAAACGTACATTTCAAATTACCGGGGCCACATACCAACTCTAAAAATTCTCGAAAAATATTTTCTAGCTTCGTATTGACGATACGGTCCTAACAAAACTAGTTTCGTCGAATTCTGAGACCGTTAGAAAAATGGCCATTTTCCAGTCGATTAAAATCAACTGAAACTGGTCAAACGCGTTTTCCTTTGCCACGCTCACATATTGATTCGAAAAATTATGAAATTTGGAATCTAGCAATAACTTAACCTCACGGACCCAACAAAACTGGTTTCGTCGAAATCCGAGGTCGTTTGCAAAATGTCCATTTTTAAGGGCCTGAATTCCATAGCGACTATTCAGAATTTTCAACTGGACATATCTTTTGATTCCCGCTACGAAATTTTGATTTGTCGGATTCGTTGGAAAGGTATTCACTATTCGATCCCATTATTTTTGGTTTCACTAAAATCCGGATTGTTTTGCACCCGGTACATTCAATTGAAGTTTGAAATCGAATTATCGAACTACCGCGCCATTTTCAATTCCTTTTATAATTATATATAATTATTTATATTCTAACGACGACGTATATAATATATACGTTCGAATTATATTTAAAATAAATTTCACGTCGTTTTTATTTAAAATAATCTATTTTAAATATTCAAAATTCGCTAAAATGGCCAAAATAAAAATTTTAAACTGGCCCAGATTTTACGGGTTATTACATCACTCGAGCTCTGACCTGAGACATGGGCTAGATTGTCTCGAAGCGGTGAGGACGATCCGTTGCCTCGGTTCACAGATGGGAATCCAACTTCCAATACGGCATTACGGATTTGATTGTAAACCTATATATGGTGACATAGTGGTATGGGGCACTTATGTCTTCTATGATTGATACATTTATATTTGAAGTTGATTTCTTCACTTGTAGTAATAATAAAGGTTTAAATTTCGCTTATCAAGCATTATTTGGCTATTACAAGGTAAAACCCTATCCTCCGGCTTGTGTTGCAATGTGTGATGGGACCTGGGTCTTATAATAGCTTCATTGTTCTTTATTTAGCATTGCGCTTTTTGTTTTATGCACTGGTATTCTTGGGGTTAAACCTGTTCCGTGTTATACGGCGTGGTTCCTTGATTTACCTAACTTTAAAATATAGATTAATAACTGTTTTAGTTCTCACAGCAGTCACATGACTAACCTGGAGTTTATTGTTTTAACCTAAACTCTGGGTGCCCCTATTTTCCACACGGGCAGCTAGTAGTTGGTTATGCAGATATTATATTCACATGATCTTGGTTTATAGCTGAAGTGATATTCAGAAAGCTCTGTATTCGTGTATTTCTTTTAGTTATGTTTTGTATTATTTTTCCGCTGCAGTAATGTATTTAAATCTCTGTTATTTATCAAATGTATAATATTTATTCAGACTCTGTTTATATTCTTGTACTCTGATGTAAATTGTTGTAATTAACAATGAAATGTTCTTCTGTTTGGGTTCTGATTCGTCTTGTCCTCATATCAATCCGTTCTTCCTCTTCTCATTGGAGACCGGGGAAGTTCGGGTCGTTATAGTTTGGTATCAGAGCTTTGGTTTACAGAGCTTGAGAACAAGACATATTAGAACCAAACGAAAGAATTCATCAGAGATTGGATTAGAAATATCCAATAAGAACAACTCGTTAGAGATGGGATCAGTAGCATCCTAGAATGAGTTGAAAGAGTGTTTTTTTTTAAAATAATAAAATGAAAACAAATTTTGTTTTGAAAATCTAAACCTTATCATACATATTTGAATATTTATTTTATATTGATTTGGACAATCGAGTATATGAAGATTTTTCATATACGCCTAGCTAGCGTGTATTCGAAGTCTCAAATATTCTGGATACATATAGAATCATACTCTAGTCGCCCGGAGATGATCCTGATGATCGCTATAGCATCATCAGTGCTTGTGTTCGAGTTTCGAAAGTAGGATATCTATATATTTCCAATTGACCAGTGTGAGAACCAAAACTAGATAGGGTTATTGTTGTGAATTGGCATCAGAAACATGATTTTCTGTATGTATATCAAAATTACAAATTTGAAACGTTAATTCACTAATTGATTGATGGTTGTGTTGTATGATTATTTGTTATCTAATAAAACCATTACGTGAAAGAATGGTACATATAACCCAATTGTGTCGAATATTGAACTAAGTTGAAATTTGTTTGAAATTGCATGCATATACATGTATATACATTGAACAGGTCATAGCAAGGAGGCTAAGAAGAGGAATACAATTGTATGCCCGACAAATAGGTACATGTTTACTAATTTATTGGGTTTGGATGATTTTATGAGCCGATTGGCTTTTTCTTTTTGAGATGAGAGGGCCTGTGTGGCGGTTTGGGGATTTTCCCGGTAACCCCGTACAAAGGAGATTTTGGGGAAATGTTTCGAAAATTTAGGGTGTTAGCCAAATTTTTGAAAAATTTGAAAAGTTCTTAAAAACTGAAAAATTGAAGAACTTAAGCCGTAATGAAAATAAAGAAAGTTGAGTTGGTTAGTTAAACAACTTTCAACTCCATTCCTTTTCGAGGACGAAAAGATTTTAAGTGGGGAAGACTGTAACAACCCGGAAAATCAGAACCAATTTTAAATTTTTATTTTGGTAATTTTAACGGATTTTGAATATTTAAAATGAATTATTTTAAATAATAACGACGGAAAATTTATTTTCAACGAAGTGAAAATGTATAAATTTATTTTAATTATAAAACGAGTCTGAAACGGCGCGGTAGTTCGAAAATTCGATTTTCAGTTTCAATTGATTATACAGAATTCAATATAAGTCAGAATTGGATGAAAAAAGAAATATTTAAATCTGATTAGCTATATCATTCTAACGGATGTAAGAAACTGAGATTTCGTTTTATAAATGGATCCAGTTGAAAATTCAGAAAAGCCGCTGTGGAATTTATATATATTTTAATATATATAAAGCCCTTAAAAATAGCCCTTTTGCAAACGACCTCCATTGTAACACCCCGTGATTTTAAATATTAAAATTAAGGAATACTTAATTTCAAATGTGAGAATTAAGGGAAACGGGTTACGCCATTGCGTTCGTCTTGGAATTCTGCTTGAGATAGAGTCCGAGTTTGTGTGAATCGGACTTCGTATGAAGAATTTATGGCCTCCGAAGTTTCAGAATTTAAATAAATTAAAAACAGCTCAGGTTCAGAAAATTTGAAATTCAAATTTCAAACAGGGAACAGGCTGGGCGGGAAAATTCCCGCCCAAGGGCCAGGTCGACCAAGGCGTCGACCCGGGGATCGACCTCCCTATACAGGTCGACCAGGGGGTCGACCTCCCCCCCCCTCCCGGGAAGATCTAAAAGATGACGTTGTTTTGACTCATTGCTGAGTCATTAGGGCTGAGGTGTTATTCTATCTTGAGCGGATGGTCTTGATTGCTTCTAGGTTAATCTGACGGCTCTTAATTAATTAAAATTCTGTATAAGCAACCTAACTCTCAACCTAAAATCACACTAATTCATACCAAGAGCCGCTATGCCGTCAATGGGGAACCTAGAGTAGCCGTCATTCTCTTTCAACCCAAAAGCAAGATACAAGCAAGAATCAAAATCAAATCTAAATCTAAATTAGAATAACAATTATTCTACATCAAAGGCGAGCAATTCAGTTTAAGAATACAGATCATAGAAAAACAAGACTGTTCTTTTGTTTGTGAGTATAATTTCTTTCACAAAATAATTAATTAATTTAATTGTGATAAGTTATAATTGGGATTATGAGAATATGACTTTGAATCATGTGATGTTATCGTTGACAGTTTTGTTATTGTGGATCTACTAAATTGTACATGTTTGACTTGATTCATCTTATGCAAGTTTGGGATGTTAAATCATATGTATATGAATCTTATGCAAGTTTGGGATGTTAAATCATATGCTAGTTTATGAATCTTATGCAAGTCTGTAGGTGGATTATACACAAGTTCATATGTGAATCATGTATATACATATGCTAGTTTATATGCAAAATATATGACATTAATTTACATGTTTAGATCCATATGCAAGTTCACATCTTTATGTTTAGATCTATATTTAGATCCATGGTAGTACATAGTTATGCAAATTTATGTTCTATATGCCCATTGCCTATGCTAGTTTTTTTTGTGAATCATATGATAGTTTGAATGAAATTCATATGCAAGTTATAGGAAAACCATATCCATATATGCAAGTTCACATCTTTATGTTTAGATCTATATTTAGATCCATGATAGTTTATACAAATTTATGTATATCCATTTCCTATGCAAGTTATTGGCTATGCAAACTTATGTTATGATTCTTAGATCTATTTTATGTGTTATGCAAGTTGTGATGTTGCTTTTCTTTTTATAAGTTAGACTATTTGCGAGTCTAACATATGTCATATTAAAACGTACGAGTAGCATGGGGACAATGGGATAATATTAAATATTAATATTGTGAATTGGCATAAAATGGCTTAAAAAGGCTTATAGTTAATTTGAGACATTAATTGGTATAATTTGTATACCTGAAATTTATGGACATAATTTAGGTGACAATTATGGACATAAATTAATTTGGAATTTATTGACAAATTTGAATAGGGATATTAATCCAATTTGGGGTTAAATAATTATGTGTGATAATTAACCGCCTAAGACACGAGGTTAGACTCGTTTGTGGTATAAGACTGCCCGGACCCGCCCGACAAATCCAGCAACCACAAACGGTAGTCTAATGTGAGAGGTCAAAGGCAAAAATTAAATGCATAACAACTGTAAAGACACGAGGTTAGGCTCGTTTGTGGTATAAGACTGCCCGGACCCGCCCAACAAATCCAGCAACCGCAAACGGTAGTCTAATGTGGGAAGTCTTTACAAGGGTACGGTTCTAATGAATTAAGTAACACTTAACCAGATAAACATGTGGTGGGACATGGGGGTTAAGTGGGTGGCCTGGGTGGCATGTGAAATACGATTAGAAACACTTAACCAAGTTAAAGACATGTAAGAAGACATGAATAAGAAGGGTTAAGTGGGAAATTCTGGTGGGGACCAAGCATAGGTGGAAAGCTTGTGTCAAGTATGGGGACCCTTTTCAAACTAGTAACCCATTAAGTATCTTTGTGAGCTCGAGTTAGATCGAGCACGAGACACGCTTACTGGGTTTGATTGTAAGAGGTCAAAACGGGTTAGCGGTAGCAATGCAAGTCCAATGGGGTCATGTGCGTGCGTGGGCTCGGGCTGGTAGGTAAGACGTTGTTGCATCGTGTAGATATAAGCCGTGCATCTTTAGTCGTATCGGGTTGCCACTTCGGGGAGTGATACACCCCACTGTGGGACCAGCACGGGTATCTACGAGTTAGGGAGCCGATCGCATGGGGGTAGTGGGTACAACTAGTGGAGATAGGGGCAGACGGCACCTACGAAGGCAACTAGGGGTACACGAAACTACCATTGTCATTATTATGTTCTGTAGGCGGGATCAACTTTTAGGGTGACTAGTATTGGTGCAGTATAGTAATTATCCTATAGTGATTAAAAACGAGATTAACGCTAGAATATTCCTCTTGTTTTCTTTGTCATGCCCACTTGTTTCACAGCCATACCTTGTTTTACCAGTTTATGCCTTATCCTAATTACTTTAATAATTATATTGTTAAAGTTATCATACTCGCTATACTTTATGTCTGTCCCCCTTGTTTTCGCCTCTTTTCTTCCTTCCCCCCCAAGGTTCTCAGGGTGGGACTAGTGCTAGTGGAGCTTGATCTTGGATCTCTTTCTCTCCCTTTTGAAAGTGCTTGGATTGCTAAAAGTAAAGTTCAGCTCATCTCTTTAATGGCTACTTGTGTTGGGGTTATGCTTTTTTTACTTTATGTACTTAGAAAACAATTTGTCAAGATGGATATTAAGTGTACTTGGTTTTACTGTTGGTTTATGAAGTTGTTGTAATCAAACTATTTCTCCGCTGCAATAAAAGTTGTTTTAAAATTTTCAAGTACCAATATATGTATCTGTCTTGTTATATTCTGTTCTATACACTAATAATGCTCCATGAAAGTTAATGCATTCCCTTTGAGAGTGACATTAATGGACATGGGGTGTTACATCCGTTTTCGACGAAACCACTTTTGTTGGAGCTGGAATGTCAAGTTATTGCTAGATTCCAATTTTTATAATTTTTGAAATCAATATGTGAGTGTGGCGCATTTAAACGTGTTTGACCAATTTTAGTTGATTTTAATCGACTGGAAAATGACCATTTTTCAAACGGTCACCAAATTCGACGAAATTAGTTTTGTTAGGACCGTATCTTCAATGCGAAGCTAGAAACAATTTTTCTAGAATTTTTAAAGTCAGTATGTGACCCCAGTAAATTGAAATGTACATTTAAATTAAATATATATTGATTTAAAGGAAAACTGATCGTAACAGTCGAATGGGCTTACGAAACATATCTCACTGTGTTCGGAATTTGGGGTATTTGGCTAAGGGCGACAGTCGTTGGGTTCGATTCAGAGTTTGTATGGAAAGATAACTTTTTGGATAACAATTTAATAATTAAATATATTATATATAACTTTCCTTCTCCCCTTTTCCTCTATAATCGGTTAACACTGAAATTAAATAATAATAAAAAAACCACGCGAACTGTTCACCCTTCCCCTCCTCCCTGACCCGCGACAGCCACCGCCATGGCCTGCGCCACCCTTCCCTTCCACCACCGGTCTCCTCACCTCCGATTTCCCCCACCAACGACCTCCTCCTCCCTCCTCTAGCGATCGAAGCCCTAACCCCCATAACCCTAAGCCGCCGCCAGCCCTTCCATGGCTCACTGCCGACACTAGACCCGAACCCCACCCCTTCCCTTCACCGTCGCGACACCAACACTATAACGACCTGAACTTCCCCGATCTCTGAAGAGAAGAGAAAGAACGGATTGCCTGAGGACACGTCAAATCAGAACCCAAACAGAAGAACATTTCATTGCTTATTACAACAATTTACATCAGACTACAAGAATACACAGAGTATATATAAATAATATACATTTGATAAATATCAGAGATTTAAATTAAATTACTGCAGCGGAAAAATAATACAAAACATAACTGAAAGAAACACACGAATACAGAGCTTTCCGAATACCAATTCAGCTATAAACCAAGATCCCGTGAATATAAATCCGCAAAACCAAGACTACTAGCTGCTCGTGCGAAAAATAAGGGCACCCAGAGTTTAGGTTAAAAAAATAAACTTCAGGTCAGTCATGTGACTGGTATGAGAACTAAAACAGTTATTAGTTATATTTTGAAGTTAGGTAAATCAAGGGACCACGCTGCCTTCCAAGAATACCAGTGCATAAATATACAGCGCAATGCTAAATAAAGAACAATGAAGCTATTATAAGACTCAGGTCCCATCACACAATGCAACGCAAGCCGGATGATAGGGTTTTCCCTTATCATAGCCAAAGGATGCTTGATACGCGAAATTTAATCTTTTATTATTACTATAAGCGAAGAAAACAACTTCAAATATAAATGTATCATTCATAGACGGCATGGGTACCATATATCATGTCGCCATACTAGGCACTACAAATAAAACCGCAAAATGTCGTATTGGAAGTTGGATTTCCATCTTTGAACCGAGGCAAAAGATAGTCCTCACCGCTTCGAGACTATCTAGCCCGAGTCTCAGGAACATAACACATTGTCCCTTGGATCCCCAAGGCCGGTCCACATGGAGTGTATTAAACTCAAACCCTGAACATGCGTTTTCCCATCCTATGGGGCGTAAAACTGGTCATATACCGACCAGACCGTCGGCCCCGGATCGACCGATATATCCGAGGCGCCTCGCTATCCAACAACCACATGAGTCAAACTTGTCAGGGCTTGTAAACCACTGACACCACTCCTAGCTAGGAGGAAACGCATGTACTCCCTGACGTCCTCTCCCATTTTTGGTTCACACCGGGGTGTGAGGCTCGCGAATTAACGGTAAACAAAGCGATGCCACAAAGGTCGTGCTTTGATCATCAACCACAAGACTCTACTTTGCAATAGAAGCCTTGATCATTTGCATCTCAGCATGCCATGTAGGCAATTCACGTTATGCAACCGATGTCTATCAATCACATAGAATGAAATCCAATGTCAGACACACAGTCCATTTACAAGTTCGTTCTGTGTCTGAACGAAACCGGAGGCACCTTATTCCTCGCATATCCGTCGATCTCCAAGTACGTCTGGACGATCACCAACTTATTCCCTCCTCTTGGGTGTATGACCCAATCAAGATCATCAGGAATCGTCCAAACGATGTGAAGACCTCCGGTCTTCAACCACCATCTTCATCTTCGAGATATCGTCGTTTCAGTTATTCAGAATGGGTATAACCCGGCCTTTCCGAATAACTCGCGTATTTAATAAACAAGCGTTACACAAACACAACATACGCCTCATTCCAATTCAGAATATTCTTTTATTCAAATATTCACATCATTAAGGAATAGGTTCCCATTAATTTTATCAAAGATAATTTCTTTTAAATTTATTATTTATCTTCCTTTGAATATCAATTCAAACCATATTGAAGTTTTCCAAACTAGTCGGGATTAGCGAACCTTACCAAAGTAATCATTTATTATATTTCCCAATCCCAACCTATTCATCCCATGAAGCAAAACTGGTAATACTCCATATCTAACACCACGGTGTTATCAGTAAATATTAATTACTATTTCTCGTTCAAATCTAATTAAATATTTAACTATCGCTTGGAGCAAAATTGGTGATACTCCATTCTCGATCATTTTCTTGAATTGATAATTTTAATTATCACATTCACTTTCCAATCTAATTAAAGATTCATTAAAACTCTAATTTGGTTTTAATCTCAAAAATCATTACTTAATGATTATTCCAAGTTAAGAAATTAATCTTATCTTTAACTAGGTTAAAGAACTCATGTCATTTAAAACACGGTTCACGATAAACCCAAAATCACATTCTATTCCATCAGTCTCTAACTGTAAATTAGTAAGAGTACAATTCCCTAAGTATTAATTCCGAAGGCTGAAACCAACATCAGATCAATACCCAGGAGACCATTCAACTTAACTAACCTCCAGTCAGTTTATAATTTTCTTAGTTCCATTGGGTTTAAGAACATTATTTTTAAAGATAAAATTCACCACAAAACCAAAATCTCATTCAATTGTTAATCGGGTTAAAGAACAAATGTTATTTAAAACACCGTTCACGAAAAACCCACAATCCCATTTGATATTAAATACAAGGCTCTGAATAGAAAATATATCGGCTTATATTCAATATCCAATTCTGAAACCAACAAATATCTTATTAGAATAACGATATATATATATCTTCCAAATTCCTCCAAAATATCTACATAATCACGGAATCCAATATCGAAATATTCCGAAGATAATTTCGATCCAAACCCATTCCAATTCATATATTGGAAATTTCTGGTTATATTAAAACCAATCTCAATCCATTTATTTATTTAAAAATATTGGCTTATAATTCTAGTTAATAATTAGTTCATTTCGGAAAAAAAAATATTTTTATCTTCACAAACGTGGAATTTTTCATTCCAACTCTTTCCAAATCATTTATGATTATTTTACATGAATTATTAATATTTTTAATAATTTTATCGAGGCCCGTACAGCCGATTTCCATAAACAGTCATCGAACTGCATTTACAACGACCTTTTCCAAATTTGATTTGGACATAATTCCAAATCCAACCGTTAGATTTCAAATCTCTTGTATTTGTTGAAAAGCTCTTTTCGATACGAACCCAACGGTTCTGGTTTTAGGAGAATCCGACGGTCGGATCTCCCATAATCGCAATTCGAAGTCAATGGTCGAAATTCGCGAACGGTCGCTGTGCTGCGCGTTCTGTTCAGGCCATTTAATATATATTATATATATTTCGTCGATTTCCATTCAAAACGTATTTTATAAATCGTTTTAACTTTGTTTTAAAAACGATTTCAACTTCATATTCAATTTCAAATCAAAATTGAATATTCCATATCATTAATACATAAATGATAAAATTTTCGAAACATTAGATTTTGAAGTCACTTCCTTTTCAATATTCATTATAAAAAAGAATATAATCAATATAAATATCGTTCGCGTCAAAATGGCGCATATCTAATCAACACGGTTTTATATATTTCAATAATTCGTGTCCATCCAAAATCGGACATCAAAATCAGATTTTAACCCTTTATAGGATATTATTTTAAAATATTCATTATTTTAAAATATTCTTTATTTTAAAATATTCTTCAGTTATGAATTGGAATCAGACAAAGCCAATTACCGTGTAAAGTGATTTATATGGATTTCATACAACACATATATATCATATCAATGATAAACAATCAACCATCATCCAGAGTGCACCACACAACTGCATAAGCATTAATTATAAATAATTAACCCTTACATCAGCCTGTCAACCAATCAATCGGCATACAACTAAACAATTGGGACTTGTGTACCTCAAATGTCATCCCAACACCCGTGTGGATTTTCAAAAGTCATTTATATTTAATACTTGACATTTCGGTACTTGACATTTTCTAATATCGAATATCCGCATCCGCGGATACAGATGGATATCGAATAATTATCATATCCGCTCACGATCGATAAATTAAGAAACATAAATGGTGAATTTTAATTTAATATGAACAATTTTCAATTACATTGTTTATTAAAATGTTAAACAAATTTGATGATAATAAACAGTTTTCTGTAGCTAATATGCATTAAATGCATATGATGTGAACTTCAAACTTAATAACAGTTATAAAATGTCTTTTAATGTACTAAAATGTGCGCAATTCAAGCTATAATCTTGATAAAAACCGGATGGCTAATTTTTGAATGCGGATGTCTTTGTACCAGCATTCTTTTTCCAATATTGGATATTTATTCCTTTTTCAGATATAGATGCGGACGGATTTCTAATTTTTTGGGTATCCACTGACAGCCCTAGTAATACACATAGCAAATTGAATGTGACACATGGTGCTCTTGTGTTGATGAAAGGAGTAATGGCCTAAAATATTTATCTATTAAAAAGATTTATATTTCTTGGAGAGTCGTGTATTAGAGTTGATAATTCATGAACTTCTGATGCTACCAATCTTTAGCATCTCAGAATGGGTCATGTTTCGGAGATCTTAAAGTTGCTTTGTAATAGGAAGATGATCAAGGGTGGAAGCTTCAACCGTTTAGAATTCTGCCGGAAGTGAGTTGAGAAAACATATAAAGGCTTCTTTCGATGTCGATAGACATGAGTCCAAATGAGTACTGAAGTATGTCTATATGGATGTTTGAGAGCAGTAGCTATAGCTTCTATTGAAAGAGCAAGTAAACCAATGACTACTCTAAGAAGGTTTGGATGTTCGTGATAAACGATAACCCGGAATCGTTTGAGAAGTTCAAAACTTCAAAAGCACTAATAGATAATAAAGTCGGAATGAAGTTGAAAATGCTTAGATCCGACAATGATGGTGAGTTTGCTTCTAAGAAGTGCATAAATTTCTATAAGCAGCATGTAATTTGGACATTTCACTACACCTCAATGATCCACAATTAAATTGGAATCGTTGAAAAGATGAATAGGACTTTACTGAAGAAAGTCTGATGTTTGAGATTGACAGCAGGTTTATTTAGAGGCTTTTGGGTTGAAGCTTTATCGACTGCGGTGTGTATTATCGATCGAATTTCATGCTCACCGTTGATGAGAAGATTCAAGAGGAAAAGTACATCTATACATATCGGATATTTTCGTATATTAGGTAGCCAATGAATGTTCACCATACAGTAAATGATAAGTTGGAGGCTAGAGCCTATAAGGCATATTTTTGGGCTATACATAAGGCATTAAAGGGTATCACATTTGGAACTATGTTTGATAGGAAGGTAGTGCACACTTGACATGTCACATTTGATGAGCCCAACATGTTAAAGCGGATGGAAAATCCACCCAGTTCATTAGATTTCAGAAGCTGAAAGGTCTACGGAAATGAAAAATATTCCCACGTATGTCAATATTTAAACATCATAAAACAATATATATATATATACATTTAAAACACGATGAATTGACTGATGTTCATGCTTAATTATTTGAAAAAAGGGTTATTTCATCAATTACAGTTTCACAAGGGAATGTGATGTTTTCAAACCAAATATAAATGAATTCTTAATAAAAGTCAAAAGGCGTGATAATTTAGTCATTCACTTCTTAGATATTATATGTCTAGTTCACTTAGCGAAAGGTTGCATTTTGGGTATTAAAAAAATTGTCTTAAATTTAAGAACGTCCACCATGTACTCCCTCCAGTCCAAAATATAGGACGTTTTTGAAGTTTTTTGTTTTTTAAAATATAAGACATTTTTATCTATAATAAATTGTACCTACTTTATTGACTTGCCATGAAGTACTTCTATTGACTCATGTGAGTATGTGGCTGCTTCGGAAATCCCAACAACCACTTTTTTGTATTTAGAAATAGAGAAAGTAACTTAACTTTGCATGAAAAAAATGAGTCAATCCACCAAAAAGAAACATTTGAATTTTTTCTTAATTCCCGTGCAAATCTCTTAAACGACTTATATTATGAACCGGATGGAGTAATAGTTAACAAATACATTTTACTTCTTTTCGGTGCTAGAGCTGCACATACGCAAAGATCAGACACAAATAAACTATTCATTGATGTTTTCTAAGAACTAACTGTGCCTGTGTAGTTTTCTATGCAGCATGTCCCTAACTAGGGTAAAGGAGAAAGGTTATGAGAAGTCTGACAAGCCAACGTAAAAAACATAGTCTCCCTTATGAAAACGGAATTTTTACCTCTAAATTGTTCGGAGATAATGACTTAATTGTTATTTGTTGTTTATTTATTGGTGTTTTCTGCAATATGAAAACAACAGAAAAAGGTCAACTAGTAAAAATTTGCTTAAATGATACTTAAGCGGTGTTTCCCATCATGAATAAATAGCATCACCCATATTAAGGTATAAGAGAAACACAAGTATGAATCGAGTGTTGAAATAGGATAATGTAGCATGTGGTGTCTGGTGAGATATACAACATAACTTAGGTAGATCTTAAGTTCAATGGAGAGTAAAAGAGATAAGAACATTTTTGTTTTTAGTCCGAGGAATAAAATTTATTTCCAGGTGAGAAAAGGAAAGTGAGTAGTGAAGGAATATAATTACCACTCACAAAAGACATAAATATTGTATAATACCTAACTTACAACATCGCTAACCTTTCTTTTGTCGCTTTTTTAACTAGTTTGGATAATTTACATAACAGGGGACTTAGTTCTCGTCAATTTAGTTATGAAAATTATAAAATGCACTTTATGCACGCCTCATAATAATAATAATAATAATAACCTTTCCTTATAATATATATTATTATGGACTGCTTTAATCTCTCAAGTTATAAATGACAGGTAATGGTTTAAAGATACTCACAAACGTATAATCTTTTCCATTTTCAACTAAAAATTTTGAAGAGGAAAAAATCATCAATTTATATCTACAGGTAAACCCTATCCAAGGATATGAAATTACTTATATGAGCGTGAAGTGCAGAACTTGATTTCCAGGTGGTGCCACAAACATGTCCTTCTAGTGGGGTATTCTGTAAAAATCATTAACATAAATATGGTTTACATCTATAAAGGACAATCAATATAAAACTGCAAGACCCAACAAACGTTTCTGATATACCAAGAAAATAGGGAGTAAAGACAAATGAAATTAGACTGTGACCTACAAATATTCAAAACAATCGGTTTTTCTTTACTTTCTCAACTAATGTGATGACATCCTACTTTGCGGAGGGAGCAGGAATTCAAAATATTATATTTTAGCACATATGATACAATTTTTTAAACGATTTCTTCATCCACTTCATCATTTGAGAAGTAACCGTTCACCGGGTCTATAAATTCACATTCGAAATCAGTTTCCATAGTCAAAATAAATATGGTTAAGCTATTTAAAAAACAATTAAAATCTCTGCTAAAAATCAGATATCATATCAACAGTAAGATTATGAAAATATTGCTTTCCACATTAATTTTTTTTTTTTAAAATCTGACTAGCTTAGAAATCGATTGGCCAGCGAAGAGGCCGAGTTGTAGATCCGTAATGAGGAGAGGGTGGCGCTGAAATTGTGTCCTTTACAGTAGGTCCAGTTGAGAAGAGTGTAACTAAATTTGAGCAGAACCGGACAATCGGAAATGCAAGAAGAAGCAATTGTACTCGATTCATGGCTAGGGCTTCGAGAAGATTTCGTCGAGTGAAGAACGAGAGAAGCTGAAAATTAAAAGTTCTAGACAACAGGTCATGCGTAAAGCGTGCGTGTGGGCCCGAAGAAGATGTCAAAAAAGCTGTAGACTATACAATTTTAAAGTACGACAAGCTAGACATCATGGTAAACAACACAGCCATACTCGAGCCTCCATACTCGAGAATCATGGATTCAAGCACGTCAGATTTCGAACGTATGATGTCTGTGAACTGCACAGGAGTTTATCTATGCCTGAAGCATGCAGCAAGAGCAATGGTCGAAGCGGGAATAAGAGGAAGCATTATGGGAGTGTGTGTGCTGTAACTAGAGGGATAGGCCCACATGGATATGTAGCATCTAAGCATGCAGTTGTAGGACTTACGAAGAATGAGGCGGCGGAGTTAGGGCAGTATGGGATAAGAGTGAACTGTGTTTCAATGTTTGCATCGAGTTCGAGGATGACGAAGATGAAGGGTGTTTTTAAGCATGATGATATAGAGGAAATGGTGAATGAGGCGGGGAACTTGAAAGGGAGGGTGTTGAGGCATGAGGATACGGCCATGGCAGCCTTGTTTTTCGCAAGTGATGAGAGTGGATATGTGAGTAGGCATAATTTGGTCATTGACGGTGGGTTCACTGTTGTTAACAACTCTCTTAGGATGTTTAAGCAAGAGTAACGAAGCAAGCATTGCTTTGGATGTTGTGATGCGTCGTCTAAAATTTAACGCAAATCCGAGAGAAAATCATCTGTACTCAAATCCTTTATCCCCTCTATATTCAACTAATCATGAGTTCTGATTTTCAACTTTTTGAACTTATGTTCGAAGGCTTAGTTACAAAAATGTGATATTCAGAGGTCTTGATTGATTGGATATAGAAAACAGAGAATTTTAGGTTCAGAGAATTTATTTCATGTCAATCCTAGAGCAAATCATGGAATCCTTGGTCCTTTATCAATAATTGTGGGTTCAGGTGATGTAAAAGAAATATATCGTTAATAAATGAATTAGTGGAAAAAAATTAATGTGTGCAATAGATATAAAATGCAAAACTACTTTGGATTATTTGGTGGAAATTTCAATTGTTTCTGGTAGCAATTATATTTACGTTTGTAATAACAGACAACATCATAGAAAGGCTGGAATAATAATCTATCCCATATAATATTCTATTTTTCCATGTTAGACAAAGGCTTGAAGATGTTAGAGCATCTCTAACAGCGTGGTAGGAGTTCGAAATGGGAGCAATGGTGATTTTTGTTCATTTTCTCACGCTCCAACAGAATGGATCTGAGCACGAGGAATGAATACCAATGGCGATCTTTACTTTTTTAGTTGCAATGTTAAACAGTAATCAGAGAATGGTTCAATGGAAAATAAGTTTTCTGATCATCATTTATGAATTTATTTATTTTTTTGCATGTTAAACGGTGGTGGCAATTTGACCCGACGTGATGGATCCGGACCCGACCCGCCGGGTCTCGATTCTAGGCGGGTCGAGTTTTGTCGGATTTGAACTATACATTTAAAAAATCTGGACTCGACCCGATTCAAGCTTCGTTTCGGCTTCGTTTGGATTATAACACTAAAAATACGTGTATTTTAATGCTTTTTGGTCAGTTCTTTCGGGTCGTGTCAATTCAGGTCGGCTTTGATCGGGTCTTAAGAGTATTTTTTCAACATCTAGACCCGACACGAGACTCATCGGGTTCGGTTCGGGTTTTCGGTTCTCGATTCTAATTGTCAGCCCTACATAATGTTAATATAGAAATGACAGTTTGAATAAATAGTTTCACATCACGTAATAAGTTGAATAAGTGGAGTACAAATATGATTTGGTAGACACGTAACAACAGGGATCCCTTTTGTTACAAGGTTGTGTGTGTCAACTCATATGTGTGCGCTCTACGTGGAAGGAATGAGAACTTTGTTCAGACCGTCATTACAAAACAGATTCCTTTAGTTTGTTGTTTTGTTGTTTCTCAATAGGACTCAACCTACCTTTTTTTTTCAAGTGCGCTGCCATTTCGAACTAATTGCCGTTCTGCCGGTTCGGCAAGCAGATTTCTTACATACTTGTGGTTTATTCTTATGAGTTAAATTTTAATAACATCTTTTTGATGTTTGCACTCATTCTTTATATGCCAGTGGATCACAACACTACAATAATAAACGGCTATTCCAAAGGGCTCCATGCTGTTGGCGGCCGTTTGAAGCTGTTTGAAGCCGTTGGAATAGAGTTCACAGCTTCCAATGGATTCCGGCGGAATCCACAAACACTTTCCAACGTTTATTCCAACGGCTTCAAACAGTGACTTGCCGTTGGGAACCGTTTATAGACAGTGACCAATTTTTCGTTGGAAGCTGTTGGTAGCCGTTGGAAAAACTGGGTTATTTTTTTATAACAGCAAGCATATAACCTTCCAGCCACCCCAATTCCATTTCAATCCATTTCCAGTCCAATTCCAGTTCAATTCCAATCAATTCCACATATGTACAACATATATATACCAATAACAATATAAATAACCAAAATAAATTAAAAAAACATCAATATATGCAAAACAAATCAACCAAACATCTAGAATAACATCAAAATAGACAAACCATCACCTACTCCGTACCATCAAAATATCCAAACATGTCCACAAACTGTACCAATATATGCAAACCATCAAAATAAATCCAAAGTATCATTCTCATTCACTCCGTAACAATATATACAACATCAAAACAGATCATCACCATCTCCAAGCCAAACATAGAAAAAAAACATACCTCAAGCTTCATCATCTTCGTCGCCTCCGAAAGAAGACGATGAAGGAAAACTACCATGATTGTGCACGTACTCCACAACGTTTTGATTCAGCTGCTCAATCTACATAGCTTGCACACCATTCTGGTTCTGCAGCTGCTCAATCAAGGCTCGCATTTCCTTAATTTCTGCTTTGTCTTGGGCCTTCTAAGCATGTCGAACCTACAAATAAAATGAATAGCAAAAAGGTTATGTCAGCATATAAAATATGACAAATTCTATTTGTATATCATAAATTGTTTTAGATACACCGTACATATTGCTAAACTATCCTCAATTTAGAATAAAAAGAAATAATTGTCCTATTTTAGAATAAATCAATGAACTATTGAAAATGATAAGATATTACTAGAAAAGATTTGTTTATATATTTGGTAAACTCATTCAATCAAATAAATACATAGAAATTTGATTATGAATGATTTCATTAAAGTTTTAGATTTGATTTTAACTTAATGTTGAGCGCTATGTAACGTATACCTTGTATTTTATTATAATTATATCGAACCTCTTGAACATGTAAAAAATTAACTATATTTTAAACACATAGTTTTATGTTTACATTTCTAATCATGTCCTAAATGTCAAGTTCCTAGTTATTGTTTCATAAGAAATATTATATGCATAATCATTTATTAAATGTGTCATAATTGAATCGACTAAGGTAATGAAAATATTAACTGGCATTCACAATTGAATCGACTAAGGTAGTGAAAATATTCTAACACACTTAGAACATAAAAAGTACGAATATTGTTTAAATCATAAGAATATTACCGTTAGGCTACCGAATCCATAACGCCTACTCCGATGTGGCGGATCCATAACAGCATCAAATTGGTTCTTTTCCTCCTCCGGCGTTAACTCATCACGAACAGACTCCTCAAGCGCATGAGCCAGTGCCTCCTAAAACTTTGCCTATAATGCAACAAACAATTTCAGTTGAAAAATAATAGAATGTTGATTTTATTTTACATTTGCTAGTAATTAATAAAATAATCGATGTGAGTAATAAAATTTAAAATACGCATACATATGCAGCTATCGCCCTATCTTGATCATCCTAATGATAAGTCACGTTGCCAGCCTCGTCTGCATGCTTGAATGCGTAGGTGTGAGTAAATACGTTCATGTTGGACACGGGATGTCCACAAGTTTTTCCTACAATTGATAATTTGAATAATTCAATTCCATAAAGATAATTACTGAACTGATCAATATACAAATGTAATAATTGACAAATTTACCAAGTTCTCGCGGTGATGTTGGAAAGAATTGGATCCTCTACGATGAGTTACTGGATTCTTGTTCCTATTTGCGGTGTTCCTTACTGACTCGGTCTACAAATGTACATTAAGTAATTATTTAAAACCGGCATAAAAATAAATTAGATTCGTTATAGATTTACCTTGAACTCATCCGTGTCCCACCACTCAACCATCTTATTAAACATTTCATCGCCCATCCACCTTGGTTTCTTCCCCGCTTTTTTTAATCTCATTCATCTTCTCCCTGTAATTTCTGGCGACCTTTGAGTTCCAGTGTCGCCAAACTAGGTTCATGTCAGTCTCCTGCACATCTACTGCGCCCTTTACAATGAGAAAATATTAATAATCTCATTTATTTGTATTTAACCAATTTGTAACGCGGTATAAAATTACCAGAAAATATTGTCATACAGTCTCTACTGGGATTCTGCTCCACTTTGGTCAGAAATCGCTCATTCTAGCCATATACGAATCCTTAGAGATATTTAGAACCGTCTGAGATGGCTCCAACTCAAACCCACTGCATTAAATATAAGTTAGAACCTTATAGAATATAGTTATATTATGAAAAAAACATTAAATTGTTCTGCTGCTAATTTTGATACTTACGTATGGTCGGCCTTAGGATTCAAGTAAACAACTGGACGAGCTAACTGATTTCCATTACCCTCACTGGCATGTCGGTTAATGCTATGTGCTCAATATAAGAAAATGTAGAACAGACATCATAGTTTTAACATCGGTCGTAAATTCAGCTGATGTCAAAACGTTTTTTTAACATAGTTTAATTTTAAAGCGATGTTGTTTGTTTCTCAGACATCTATTTATTGAAGGACCAATGTCTTAAATACACTTTAGAAAAAACAAAAAATTGTGCCGCTCAAATCTTTTCCCCCTTACCAATTTGTTTCCCTCCCTTAACAAAATTATTTCCTCCCATTTATTTTTTCAGTTCCCTCGAAAAATTTCACTTTCCACCATCCAGTCTTTCTCTAGCAACCGTCTCAACTGGCAAAAAACGAAATCCATTGCAAATTCCATGCCCTAGCTTCTTCGTGTTCGATTAATCGCAACAATCGAAATCTTAATCAACCAAACCCTAAGTCTCCTTTATTTTAGAATTTAGCTTACTTCATTAGTATGAATTGTTCTTTGCATGAAATCTGTTTTGCTTAAACTTGTAGCTTCAGTGATTGCTGTTACTTCTTTTTGGGTTTATTTCTTATATTCCTATGTTTTAATACCAAAAATTATAATTTTTGTGCAATTTGTGTTTAATTTGAACCAAGTAAAAGAAGTTTTGCATTTGATTAGCATCCTTAACATGGTCAGGTGTGCTAAGTGAAGCCAGGGTATTCCACATTCAAATCTAAATGTTGAAAAAGAACAGAAACCTTGGTTTGCAATCATTTTTTGCAGTTTTACTTGAATAAAATTGACTAAAAGCTTCAAAGAGTTTATGTTTTTTCAATATGATTCAACCATACATCTTTTGTTGTCAATGTCAATAAAAAGAGGTGGTAAATATACTTTAGAGATATGGATTATCAATGATTGTTTGATTTGCGACTTGAGCTGTTGTAGATATAGGCTGCTAGAGTTATTTTGTTTGCATTTTCAGGAAACATATGTCTAAATCTTATGTTCCCCATAAAATTTCTGTTATATGATGCTGTTAGAGTTATTTTGTATATTTACTTGTAACATGCTCAAAATTGTAAGTATATTTTGTCAAAATTAGTATATCTATGCTTGGACCAAACTCTTTGCTCATAGATTTAGATCATTTTGTATAATAAATTATGGATGTTTTATCTATGATAATTGTCTTAATCGAAATTCATTTCTGTGCTTGTAACTATCAGGTTAGAAAGATTGGTGCAACTATTACCCATTCTGAGAAGGTCAAGGATGAGCCCATTGTTGACGGAAATGATATTGAGCTTGTTTCCCGTTTATGTTCCTTGATTAATCAGGTAGGTGTCTTTTTTCAAAAGGCTTTATAAAATATAATTGATCTAGCCAATGCTGCGTGTATTGTTGACACGTGATAGAGCTAATGTACTTGTTTTGTATATTTTCATTATACTGCTTATTGAAAGTTTCATTGTCCGATTTTCTGGGATGCTTGTGTTGGTACCAATCCATCTATCAGGGTGAGATTTTATCATCATTCTAGTTCACAAGGACATGTACTAACACTAGTTCAAGTGCATAAAAGCTCCGCTGATCTCCCTTGAAACTGGTACGATGTCCCCGTCATTCAATTATCTGGGTCACTGATGGGACTCATATTTGAATAAGAAGGTTTTTTCTGTCGATAATAACCATGAAAATACAATGTGCGTTGTTTTTTTGGATGTTTTGGGTATGTGCCATATAAACACTCACAAGTTTCTTTTGTGCAAGATAACATCAAATTTTTGACAAAATGATTGAATATAATGGACTAGTCTATGGATTAGATTTTGGTCATCTTCTTTAGTTGAAATTACAAAAATGTTAATCAATTGAATTTGGTAGCTTTTTGGAAGTGTTAATCGAACCTTAATCTTCCACTTTCACAGTTTACAGTTATCGGATAAGACAATATCTACACTTCAGATGGAGCTTGTTGCTACCAGAAGTTCTCAAGAGCTTACAAGTGAGGGCAATTCACCTACAGTGTCCACATCAAAGGACCAAAGGAAGAAGGGTTTTGTTGTTATTGGGATTAATACTGCGTTTAGTAGTAGGAAACGAAGAGATACAGTTAGATAATCATGGATGCCTCAAGGCAAAATTTTGATTTTCATATTCACCATTATTTTCTGTAAACAGGATATACTCTTCATGTGGGGAAGTTGTAGATCAATTGGTGTTACCAGCACATTCGTATGGTTGCTTAATTAGATTGTATCTTCAAACTGATGATGATTGGTCATTGTGGTAATACAGTTGTGTTGCGAAATGTTATGAAATCGACTAGACTAAGTTTTAAAATAATGTTGGAGTTTCCATGGAATTAATTTAGTGTACCGGTAAGTGAAACTGAATCTGTGCTAGAGGTTATTGTGTTCTGCTATTAACAGTCAAACATAATTTTTCATTATGGTTGGCAGTCGGTGATTAACTGCCAGTGGCGGTAGCCCTTAGCATCCAACATGATGTCAGTTCCATTACACTAATTTTCGGTTTAGTGTTTTCAAAATTATTGTCAACAAAGTTCATCTAAGAATATTTGAGTTAAGAAGTAAAAAAAATATGTTTTCTAAACCAAGATAACCAGTACTGTTAGGTAGGATTTACTACTGTATAATATACTGTAGATGATACCTTTAATTGGACAACTTGGGATAAGCACATGTGCTTTTAAAAGTACGGTGTGATGCTAAATTTAATTAATTAGAACAGTTCATTGCTTGCTATAATAGTGCAAAACTGATAGTGGCCTATTGTTCAAATCTTATATTATTGGATCAACATTCTGGTATCTTAGGCACTGACATGTTAGTGACACTTTAACATTACCTGTTAGATTTTAGCTTGCAGATAGATAAGCTTTAGGTTAGATTTTATGTTAACTTTTTCTGTATACCAAGTTGATATCGCTATTGTCGCATTATTCATTTTTGAACTTACGCGATTAGTTTGTTCATCCTATTATATGTCTTAATTTTCCAATTGTGTTTATAATTCAATGTATATATTTGTATTGTCAGATTAGGTGAGAAAGTAAGACAACTAGAGAAGTGAAAGGAATTGTAATTAGATTCATGATTGACCACAAGTAATAACACGCTGAAGGATGGTCTTTATACGACGCACACTCAAGTTTGATATTACCCACTGTAATGCATACTGAATAATTTGACATTCACTGATATATAGAAATGTACTGGGAAACCAATATGAATTTATACTTTTTGTTTATATTTCACAGTGCTGCATCCAACAGCATTTTAGATAGGGTGATCGATTCAGAGGAAGCTCACCACAATGACTTTCGTAGGCTCGTAAGTTAATTATTCTCTTAGCATTTTAATCTTCGGTTAACATATGTATTCATATGTCCGTTGTCCTAAAAATATGCGGGAACATGTTGAAGGATATCATGAATTATCTGCAAAAACAAAAATATTCTTTTCCACTGCAATCGCCAAGTGGGATGTTGATTTTTATGTCAAGATTGAGAATGATGTTCATGTCAATTTAGGTAAGGGCCAGTTTGTTTTCATTTAAAAAATGTTCAATGTAGATCTCATATTGAAACAAATGTGTCATAACAATTTACAATTATAAGGGATTAAAATCTTTTATTTTTATTTTTAAAAAGGTCGTAATGTCGGTTACATTGTAAAAGAACTAGATAAGTCTTAAACAGACGCTAAATGCCGAACAACATCCAATGATTTGATTTCATATTTTAAACAAATGCAATCTAAGCTAACCAATAGAAATTAATAATACATCACTAGATGTTAGATTCATGAACTTATTTTTGTAAAACTATTGAGGAAAATTTCTACTAATGCCATTACATGTATGCTAGCTGCAACTCTCTCTAGGCACAGATCAAAGCCTAGGGTCTATATTGGGTGCATGAAATCTGGTCTAGTTCTTTCTAATAAGTAACTACAGTTATACTTTAATTGATTGAGAAATCCTAATTTTTTACTTAATAAAATAAACATGCATGTTTATTTTCATTGTTAGGAATGTGAAATACCATGAACCAAAATACTGGAAATTTGGTGAGGAAGGGAACAAGTACTTCCGTCATGCAACTGGGCAGATATATGCCATCTCCAAAGATTTGGCCACATATATTTCTATAAAATAGTAAGATATATTCGAGCCATTGTTCATTTACTTATAATATGTATTTACAATATGGTATAAATTTGGTTAACTTAGATAAATCCATATTTAAATGCAGACAGATATTGCATAAATAACTCGTAATGCAATACACGCCATGGCAGCTGCTTTATTTATTTATTATTATGCAGTTTCTAAGAAAGGGTGAAAATGTGTCATCATGAGGCAACCAATATTTTTCATATAGAAAATAATAATTGGGAATTACAAAGGATCTAAACCTATTCAAAATGAAAGCAAATGGTTGCCAAAGCTTAATAAAATTGATGAACTTGTTCTGCTTACACAAGAACTGGATGATATTTGCCATAGGAATAACTGGATGCTACCAAAATGTAATAACCTAGAAATCTGAGCCAATTTAAAAATTTTATTTTGGCAATTTTAGATAATTTTGATTATTTAAAATGATTATTTGAAATAATAACGACGAAAAATTTATTTTGAATAAAATTTGAACGTATATATTTATATAGATCGTCGTTAGAATATAAATAATTATTTTTAATTATAAAAGAAATTGAAAATGGCACGGTAGTTCGATAATTCGATTTCAAAGTTCAAATGAATGTACAGGATTCAAAATAAACCGGATTTCATCGAAACCAAAAATATTAGAATCTAATTGAGAATATCTTTCCAACGAATCAGAAAAATCAAAATTTCATAGCGGGAATCAAAATATATGTCCAGTTGGAAATTCAGAATAGTCGCTATGGAATTTCTGGCCCTTAAAAATGGAAATTTTGCAAACGACCTAGGTTTTCGACGAAACCACTTTTGTTGGATCCGCGATGTCAAATTATTGCTAGGTTTCAAATTTTGTAATTTTTCGAATCAATATGTGAGCATGGCGAAGGAAAACGCATTTGACCAGTTTCAGTTGATTTTAATCGACTGGAAAATGGCCATTTTTCAAATGGTCTCAGAATTTGACGAAACTAGTTTTGTTAGGACCGTATCGTCAATATGAAGTTAGAAATAATTTTTCTGGAATTTTTCGAGTCCGTATGTGGCCCCGGTAAATTGAAATGTACGTTTAAATTGAATATATAAAGATTTATATTGTAAATTGAACGGAAACTGATCGAAACGATCGAATTGGCCTACGTGGCATATCCCATTGTGTTCGAAATGGGGGTAATTAGCTAGGGGCGACAGTCGTTGGGTGTCGATTGGGGTTCGAACGAAAAGTCAACCTCATGGAAATTGAAATAAATACAATATAACTCCCCACCTCCTTTTCTCCTTTTACTCGGTCAAACCCCCCCTTCACCACTTCAGTTTCGATCCCGATTAGAAAAAAAAAAGAAAAAAAAAACCCTAAAACTAAAATCGCGCGCTGCCTCCTTCCACGTCGTCTCCCCTTCCATCACCGGCGCCTACCCCCATCGCACCCCCAAACTCCGGCGAGGCCCCCTCCTACCTTCGTCGCCCTCTCTCTCCTCCCTACCCGCAAGTCTCGAACCCCTTTCCCCCCTAAACTGACCACCTCTGGCCATCCCTTAGCCACCGCCCACCTGCTTTCCTCCTCTAATGAGCGCGCAAGTCCTCGCCTCCCTCTTCTTCTAACTGTAAGGTTTTGTTTTTGTTTTTTTTATAATTTTTTTTAAGCTATTAAATTATTAAAAAGACGATTTTTATAAATATATATAGCGACTTAAAATTCCGATTTTCACATATATAAAGCGAAGATAAATAGATTTGATTTTCATTTATAAATGAAATGATTTTTATTTGCAAAAACATAGGATTTTTATGGTTAAAAAGTTGAGATTTTTACATACCGAAGGAAGAGATTTATACCATGTGAAAGAAGAAATTTTTAACATGAGAAAGAAGAGATCTTTAGATAGGAAAAATATGATCTTTGTTCATATAAAAATATAATTTTTAATATGAGGATAAGGTTAAAAATATAATTTTTATATGTGTACCAAAGTAAAAATACGATTTTTATTCATATAGAGTAATAAAAATATAATTTTTATTATTTTACTAGCGGTGTAAAAATAGAATTTTTATCTATATAGTAGCAATACAAAATTAGATTTTTTTTTTCTTTTATATACATAGCAATAATATAAAAATGTGATTTTTATATATGTAGTGGCTACGGGCAACCTAAGTGACAAAAGGCGAGCACGACGAAGATGTTCTACATATGAAGAGTCGTGGCGTTTGGTTTAGCTTTCGGTGAGAACTTCTCACTTTTAATTTAATTTTCTAGTTAAAATATATACTAGGATGCAGACGGTGTTTAGTAGCACCCGACACCCGTTGTCCACAGACCATGGACGGCTTGTATGCTTGTTTGTTTGATTTTGATGTGTAGTTGATTATGGGATGTGATGTGAAATGAAATAAAATATTTATACGGTTAAAAATATTTTATAGTTAAAAATAGAATTTTTAACGTGTATATGAAATGAAATAAATTAATATAAACAAATCGAACGATTTGTTTATATACACACATTTGACCGATATTGATTGGGACGATAAATTTTACACATCGCCCAACTGCACAAATAAAATCTGTGTTTGATTGTTTGAAACCCCACATGGGTATTTGGATGATATATCACATACACTAATCCCAATAATTAGTTGTATGTCGATCGACTGATTGACAAACTGGTATAAGCATTAAATATTTATATTTGATGCTTATACAGTGCAGAACGCACTCTGGATGATGGTTGATTATTTATCGTTGTTATTTTATACATGTGTTGTAGAAAATCCACATAATTAACATTATATTTTAATTGTTTGGGCCTCATTCCAGTTTTGAAATAGAAATAGTTGAAATAGAAATATTTGAAATAGAATATTTGAATAGAAATATTTGAAATAGAAATATTCGAAATAGAAATATTTGAACTAGAATATTTGAAAATAGAAATATATGAAGTCGTGTTGATTAGATTGACGCCATTTTGACGTGAACGATATTTATATCGATTTTATTCATTTTTATAATGAATATAGAAAAGGATGTGATTTCAAATTCTGATATTTTGAAACGATTTGAAATTCGAATTGAAATTGAATAGAATTGAATTCGAATTAAAATTGAATAGAATTGAATTCGAATTGAAATCAAATTGAAATGAATTCGAATTGAATTGAAATTGAATAGAAATCGATTTGAAATAAATTCAAAATCGAATAAAAATTGAATTGAAAACGAACTGAAATTGAATTAAAAATCGATTTGAATTGAAATCAATTTGAAATGAATTTAAAACGAATTTATGAGGAAAAATTTAATTTTGATTTGAATTTGAAATGAAGTTGAAATCGTTTCGAAATTGAATTTAAAACGATTTATAAAATACGATTTAAAAGGAAATCGAAGAAGTATGTATTATATATATTATATATATAATATAATGGCCTGAATAGAACGCGCCACGCCGCGGCAGTTCGTGAATTACGACCATTGACTTCGAATGGATATTACGGGAGATCCGACCGTCGGATTCTCCTAAAACCAGAACCATTGGGTTCGTATCGAAAAGAGCTTTCTAACGGATATTTGAAATTTTAAATCTAACGGTTGGATTTGAAATTATGTCCAAATCAAATTTGGAAAAGGTCGTTGTAAGTGCAGTTTGATGGCCGTTGATGGAAATTGACTGTACGGGCCTTGATAAAATTATTAAAATATAAATAATTTGTGTAAAATCATAAGAAATGATTTGGGAAAAATCGGAATGGATTTGAATCGAAATTGTCTTCGGAATATTTCGATGTTGGATTTCGTGATTATACAGATATTGTTACGGAAATTTGAAAGATATATATATATATATATATATATATATATATATATATATATATATATATATATCGTTATTTCCAATACGATATTTGTTGGTCGTAGAATTTGATATTGAATATAAGCCAATATATTTTCTATTCTGAGCCTTGTATTTAATATCAAATGTGATTTGGGTTTGTTGTGAATGGTGTCTTCATTAACACTGTTCTTAAGCCCAGTTGAGAAAAAGATTAAATCTTTTTATTTAGATTTAATGATCTGTACCAATTAAATAATATTTAATTGGAATTGAATTGGGATTGATTTTTGGGTTTATCGTGAACAGTGTTTTAAATAACACTTGTTCTTTAACCCGAAAATTGATGGAATGTGATTTTGGGTTGTCGTGAACGGTATCTTCAATAATACTGTTCTTAGACCCAAAGGAGTTAAGAAAATCAGAAACTAACTAGAGATTAGTTAAGTTGAATGGTTTCTGGGGTATTGATCTGATGTTGGTTTCGGCCTTCGGGGTTAATACTTAGGGAATTGCTCACTTGCTAATTTATGGTTAGGGACTGACTGAAATGTGATGTGATTTTGGGTTGTCGTGAACGGTAACTTCAATAATACTGTTCTTAGACCCAAAGGAGTTAAGAAAATCAGAAACTAACTTAAGATTAGTTAAGTTGAATGGTTTCTGGGGTATTGATCTGATGTTGGTTTCGGCCTTCGGGGTTAATACTTAGGGAATTGCTCACTTGCTAATTTACGGTTAGGGACTGATTGAAATGTGATGTGATTTTGCGGGTTTATCGTGAACCGTGTTTTAAATGACACTGATTCTTTTACCCAGTCAAAGATTAAAACTAAGTGGAGTTTTAATGAATCTTTAATTAGATTGAAAAGATCGAGAATGGAGTATCACCAGTTTTGCTCCAGGCGATAGTTAAATCTTTAATTAGATTTGAACATGAAATGGTAACTGAATTTACCGATAACACCGTGGTGTTAGATATGAAGTATTACCAGTTTTACTTCATGGGATGAATAGGTTGGGATTGGGAAATAAAATAAATGATCACTTCGGTATGGATCGCTAATCCCGACTAGTTTGAATTGATATTCAAAAGTAGATTAAAGAATAAATTTAAAGGAATTTATCTTTGATAAAATTAATGGGAACCTCTCCGAAGAATGTGAAATTTAGAAACTAACTGTAGGTTAGCTAAGCAGAATGGTTTTCTGGTTATTTATCTGATGTTGGTTTCGGCTTTTGGGGTTAATATTAGGGGAATTATTCTCTTGATTAATTTACGGTTAGTGACTGATGAACTGGAATGAGGCGTATGTTGTGTTTGTATAACACGCATTTATTATATATGCGAGTTATTCAGAAAGACCGGGTTTATCCCATTCTTAATAACTGATATGACGATAAGTCGAAGATGAAGACGATGGTAGAAGACCGGAGGTCTTCACGTCGTTTGGATAATTACTAACGATCTTGATTGGGCCGTACACCCAAGAGGAGGGAATCAGTTCGTGATCATCCAAACGTACTTGGAGATCGATGGATATGTGGGGTACTAGGTGTCTCCGGTTTCGTTCAGACCCAGAACGGACTTGTAAATGGACTGTGTATCTGACATTGGATATCATTCTGTGTGATTGATGGATATCGGTTGCATGGAGTGGTTTGCCTGTGTTGCATGCTAAGATGCAAATGATCAAGGCTCTTGTTGAAAAGCAAAGTCTTGTGGTTGATGATCAAAGCACGACCTTTGTGGCGTAGCTTTGTGTAGCGTTGATTCGCGAGCCTCACACCCCGGTTGTGAACCAGAAACGGGAGAAGGACCTCAGGGGGGACATGCGTTTCTTTCTAGCTAGAAGTGGCGTCAGTGGTTTTACACGCCCTGACGAGTTTGACTTGTGTGGTTGTTGCTGTTGCGAGGCGCCTCGGATATATCGGTGACTATGTGAAGCCGATGGAGTCATTTGTTGGCTCATTTACGCCCCAAAGGGCGGGGAAACGTAGTGTTCAGGCATTATAATCCACATCGGTGGACCGGCCCTGACGATCCAAGGGGCAGTTGCAGCTATTCCTGAGGCTCGGGCTCGAGAGTCTCGAATCGGGAGAGGACTATCTTTTGCTTCGGTTCACAGATGGAAATCCAACTTCCAAACATGTGACATTTGTGGTTTTGATTGTAGAACCTAGTACGGTGACATGATATATGGTACCCATGCCGCCTATGATTGATATTTATGATTGTATATAAAATCAGAAACTAACTGGAAACGAGCTAAGATGAGTGGTTTCTTGGGTATTGGTCTGATGTTGGTTTCGGCCTTCGGGGTTAATACTTAGGGAATCGTTCTCTTACTAATTTGCGGTTGGAGTCTGATTAAGAATAAAAAATAAAATTTCATGTATCAAGCATTCTTTGGCTGTTATACAGTAAAACCCTATCCTCCGGCTTGCGTTGCATTGTGTGATGGGACCTGGGTCTTATAACAGCTTCATTTTTCTTTATTTAGCATTGTGCTGTTTGTTTTATGAACTGGTGTTCTTGGGAGGAAACTCGTTCCGTGTTATACGGCGTGGTCCCTTGATTTACCTAACCTTAAAATAAAGATTAATAACTGTTTTAGTTCTCACACCAGTCCCATGACCGACCGGGAGTTTATTGTTTTAACCTAAACTCTGGGTGCCCTTTTTTTCGACACGGGCAGCTAGTAGTTTTGGTTTTGCAGATTTATATTCACAGGATCCTGGTTTACAACTGGAATGATATTCGGAAAGCTTTGTATCCGTATATCTCCTTCAGTTGTGTTTTGTATTATTTTCCGCTGTAGTGATGTATTTAAATGTAATTTAAATCTATGATATTTTCGGTGTAATATTGATTCATACTATCTATATTCATGTATTCTGATGGAATTGTTGTAATTAACAATGAAATGTTCTTCCGTATGCATTCTATTTTGCCGTGTGCTCAAAATAATCAGGCGTTTCGAACGGTCTTGATCGGTTTAGCGGTTGATTCGGATCGAGCGAAATTCCTTTTCGTTACATTTGGTATCGGAGCTTTGTTTTACAAAGCTCAGAGAACAAGACACACTAGAACCATATAAAAGAATTCATCAGATATTGGATTAGTAATATCCAATGAGAATGACTCGTTAGAGAGGGGATCAGTAGTATCCTAGAACTAGTGTGAAGAGTATATTTTTAAAATTAAAACAATTTTTGTTTTGAAATTTTAAATCAATTATTCGTATTTCAATATTTATTTATATTGATTTGGACTATCCAGTATATAAAGATTTTGCATATACGTCTGATCCGCGTGTATTCGAAGTTTTAATATATTGGGTAGATATAGAATCACACTCTAGTCGCCCGGAGATGATTTTGATGATCGAGCTCCATCATCAGAATTTATTTTCGTGTTTCGAAAGTGGGATCTCTATATATTTCCATTAGACTGGTGTGAGAACCAAAATTAGATAGGGCTTATTGTTGTGGTTTGGCATCAAAAATGTGAATTTGACTATATATCAAAATTATGGATCTGAAACATTAATCAACTAATTGATTGCTGAATGTGTTGCTTGATTATTGTTTTGATTAATTAAGATTTTGAACCATTATGTCAATTTGAATCAAATAGTGAATTGTATTGAAAATTTGTTGAATTTGCATGCATATACATGTACTTACATTGAACAGGCCATAGCAAAGAGGCTAGAGCAGAAGAATAAAATTGTTTGCCGACAAATAGGTACATGTTTATTGTATTTCTTGAGTTTTGGGTGATTTTGTGAGCCGATTGGCTAGCCGCTTGGCTTTTTCTTTTTCTTTTGGATTGAAGAAGGCCATGGGAGGCTATATGAAATATCCCGAAGTCCCCGGTGCAGGGGAGGTTATGGCGAAATTTTTTGAAAATTTAGGGTGTCAGCCAAATTTTTGAAAAATTTGAAAAGTTTTTAGAAACTGAAAAGTTGAAAAACCTAAGCCGTAAAGAAAATAATGAAAGTTGAGTTGATTAGTTAAACAACTTTCGGCTTCGTTCCTTTTCGGGGACGAAAAGTTTTAAGTGGGGGAGATTGTAATAACCCGGAAATCTGAGCCAATTTAAAATTTTTATTTTGGCAATTTTAGCGAATTTTGATTATTTAAAATGATTATTTTAAATAATAACGACGAAAAATTTATTTTGAATAAAATTAGAATGTATATATTTATATAGATCGTCGTTAGAATATAAATAATTATTTATAATTATAAAAGAAATTGAAAATGGCACGGTAGTTCGATAATTCGATTACAAAGTTCAAATGAATGTACAGGATTCAAAATAAATAGGATTTTAGCGAAACCAAAAATATTAGAATCTAATTGAGAATATCTTTCCAACGAATCAGAAAAATCAAAATTTCATAGCGGGAATCAAAAGAAATGTCCAGTTGAAAATTCAGAATAGTCGCTATGGAATTTCTGGCCCTTAAAAACGGAAATTTTGTAAACAACCTCGGTTTTCGACGAAACCACTTTTGTTGGATCCGCAATGTCAAATTATTGCTAGGTTTCAAATTTCGTAATTTTTCGAATCAATATGTAAGCGTGGTGAAGGAAAACGCGTTTGACCAGTTTTAGTTGATTTTAATCGACTGGAAAATGGCCATTTTTCAAACGGTCTCAGAATTTGACGAAAGTAGTTTTGTTAGGACCGTATCGTAAATACGAAGATAGAAATAATTTTTCTGGAATTTTTCGAGTCCGTATGTGGCCCCGGTAAATTGAAATGTACGTTTAAATTGAATATATAAAGATTTATATTGTAAATTGAACGGAAACTGATCGAAACGATCGAATAGGCCTACGAAGCATATCCCATTGTGTTCGGAAAAGGGGTAATTAGCAAGTGGCGACAGTCGTTGGGTGTCGATTGGGGTTTGAACGAAAAGTCAACCTCATGGAAATTGAAATAAATAATTAAATAAATATAATATAACTCCCCACCTCCTTTTCTCCTTTTACTCGGTCAAACCCCCCCTTCACCACTTCAGTTTCGATCCCGATTAGAAAATAAAAAGAAAAAAAAACCCTAAAACTAAAATCGCGCGCTGCCTCCTTCCACGTCGTCGCCCCCTCCATCACCGGCGCCTACCCCCATCGCACCCCCAAACTCCGGCGAGACCCCCTCCTACCTCCGTCGCCCTCTCTCTCCTCCCTACCCGCAAGTCTCCCTTCCCCCTAAACTGACCACCTCCGGCCATCCCTTGGCCACCGCCCACCTGCTATCCCCCTCTAACGAGCGCGCAAGTCCTCGCCCCCCTCTTCTTCTAACTGTAAGGTTTTGTTTTTGTTTTTGTTTATAATTTTTTTAAGCTATTAAATTATTAAAAAGCTGATTTTTATAAATATATATAACGACTTAAAATTCCGATTTTCACATATATAAAGCGAAGATAAATAGATTTGATTTTCATTTATAAATGAAATGATTTTTATTTTCAAAAAGATAGGATTTTTATGGTTAAAAAGTTGTGATTTTTACATACCGAAGGAAGAGATTTATACCACGTGAAAGAAGAGATTTTTAACACGAGAAAGAAGAGATCTCTATATTAGAAAAATATGATCTTTGTCTATATAAAAATATAATTTTTAATATGAGGATAAGGTTAAAAATATAATTTTTATATGTGTACCAAAGTAAAAATAAGATTTTTATTCATATAGAGTAATAAAAATATAATTTTTATTACTTACTAGCGGTGTAAAAATAGAATTTTTATCTATATAGTAGCAGTACAAAATTAGATTTTTTTTCTTTTATATACATAGCAACAATATAAAAATGTGTTTTTTATATATGTAGTGGCTACGGGCAACGAAAGTGACAAAAGGCGAGCACGACGAAGATGTTCTACATACGAAGAGTCGTGGCATTTGGTTTAGCTTTCGGTGAGAACTTCTCACTTCTAATTTAATTTTCTAGTTAAAATATATACTAGGATGCAGACGGTGTTTAGTAGCACCCGACACCCGTCATCCACAGACCATGGACGGCTTGTATGCTTGTTTATTTGATTTTGATGTGTAGTTGATTGTGGGATGTGATGTGAAATGAAATAAAATATTTATATAGTTAAAAATATTTTATAGTTAAAAATAGAATTTTTAACGTGTATATGAAATGAAATAAATTAATATAAACAAATCGAACGATTTGTTTATATACACACATTTGACCGATATTGATTGGGACGATAAATTTTACACATCGTCCAACTGCACAAATAAAATCTGTGTTTGATTGTTTGAAACCCCACATGGGTATTGGGATGATATATGACATACACTAATCCCAATAATTAGTTGTATGACGATCGATTGATTGACAGACTGTTATAAGCGTTAAATATTTATATTTGATGCTTATATAGTGTAGAATGCACTCTGGATGATGGTTGATTATTTATCGTTGTTATTTTATACATGTGTTGTAGAAAATCCATATAAAACATTATATGGTAATTGTTTGGGCCTCATTCCAGTTTTGAAATAGAAATATTTGAAATAGAATATTTGAATAGAAATATTTGAAATAGAAATATTTGAAAAGAAATATTTGAACTAGAATATTTGAAAATAGAAATATACGAAGCCGTGTTGATTAGATTGACACCATTTTGACGTGAACGATATTTATATCGATTTTATTCATTTTTATAAGGAATATAGAAAAGGAAGTGATTTCAAATTCTAATATTTTGAAACGATTTGAAATTCGAATCGAAATTGAATAGAATTGAATTCGAATTAAAATTGAATAGAATTGAATTCGAATTGAAATCAAATTGAAATGAATTCAAATTGAATTGAAATTGAATAGAAATCGATTTGAAATAAATTCAAAATCGAATAGAAATTTAATTGAATTGAAACGAACTGAAATTGAATTAAAAATCGATTTGAATTGAAATCAATTTGAAATGAATTTAAAACGAATTTATGATGAAAAATTTAATTTTGATTTGAATTTGAAATGAAGTTGAAATCATTTCGAAAACGAATTTAAAACGATTTATAAAATACGGTTTAAAAGGAAATCGACGAAGTATATATTATATATTATATATATATATAATATAATGGCCTGAATAGAACGCGCCGAGCCGCGGCAGTTCGTGAATTTCGACCATTGACTTCGGATGGATATTACGGGAGATCCGACCGTTGGATTCTCCTAAAACTGGAACCGTTGGGTTCGTATCGAAAAGAGCTTTCTAACGGATATTTGAAATTTGAAATCTAACGGTTGGATTTGGAATTATGTCCAAATCAAATTTGGAAAAGGTCGTTGTAAGTGCAGTTCGATGGCCGTTGATGGAAATCGACTGTACGAGCCTTGATAAAATTATTAAAATAGAAATAATTTGTGTAAAATCATAAGAAATGATTTGGGAAAAATCGGGATGAAAAACTCCATATTTGAAAAGATAAAAATAGATTTTTATCGAAATGAACTAGTTTTGAACTAGAATAATAATTTATTTATTTTTAAAATAAATAAATTGGATTTGAAATGGTTTTGAAAATAACCAGAATTTACAATAATTGCATTGGAATGGATTTGAATCGAAATTGTCTTCGGAATATTTCGATGTTGGATTTCGTGATTATACAGATATTGTTTTGGAAATTTGAAAGATATATATATATATATATATATATATATATATCGTTATTTCCAACACGATATTTGTTGGTCGTAGAATTTGATATTGAATATAAGCCGATATATTTTCTATTCTGAGCCTTGTATTTTATATCAAATGTGATTTGGGTTTGTTGTAAATGGTGTCTTCATTAACACTGTTCTTAAGCCCAGTTGAGAAAAAGATTAAATCTTTTTATTTAGATTTAATGAACTGTACCAATTCAATAATATTTAATTGGAATTGAATTGGGATTGATTTTTGGGTTTATCGTGAACAGTGTTTTAAATAACACTTGTTCTTTAACCCGAAAATTGATGGAATGTGATTTTGGGTTGTCGTGAACGGTATCTTCAATAATACTGTTCTTAGAGCCAAAGGAGTTAAGAAAATCAGAAACTAACTAGAGATTAGTTAAGTTGAATGGTTTCTGGGGTACTAATCTGATGTTGGTTTCGGCCTTCGGGTTTAATACTTAGGGAATTGCTCACTTGCTAATTTATGGTTAGGGACTGATTGAAATGTGATGTGATTTTGGGTTGTCATGAACGGTATCTTCAATAATACTGTTCTTAGACCCAAAGGAGTTAAGAAAATCAGAAACTAACTGAAGATTAGTTAAGTTGAATGGTTCCTGGGGTATTGATCTGATGTTGATTTCGACCTTTGGGGTTAATACTTAGGGAATTGCTCACTTGCTAATTTACGGTTAGGGACTGATTGAAATGTGATGTGATTTTGGGGATTTATCGTGAACCGTGTTTTAAATGACACTGATTCTTTAACCCAGTCAAAGATTAAAACTAAGTGGAGTTTTAATGAATCTTTAATTAGATTGAAAAGATCGAGAATGGAGTATCACCAGTTTTGCTCCAGGCGATAGTTAAATCTTTAATTAGATTTGAACATGAAATGGTAACTGAATTTACCAATAACACCGTGGTGTTAGATATGAAGTATTACCAGTTTTACTTCATGGGATGAATAGGTTGGGATTGGGAAATAAAATAAATGATCACTTCGGTATGGATCGCTAATCCCGACTAGTTTGAATTGATATTCAAAAGTAGATTAAAGAATAAATTTAAAGGAATTTATCTTTGATAAAATTAATGGGAACCTCTCCGAAGAATGTGAAATTTAGAAACTAATTGTAGGTTAGCTAAGCAGAATGGTTTTCTGGATATTTATCTGATGTTGGTTACGGCCTTCGGGGTTAATATTAGGGGAATTATTCTCTTGATTAATTTACGGTTAGTGACTGCTGAACTGGAATGAGGCGTATGTTGTGTTTGTATAACACATATTTATTATATACGCGAGTTATTCAGAAAGACCGGGTGTATCCCATTCTTAATAACTGATACGACGATAAGTCGAAGATGAAGACGATGGTAGAAGACCGGAGGTCTTCACGTCGTTTGGATAATTACTGACGATCTTGATTGGGTCGTACACCCAAGAGGAGGGAATCAGTTGGTGATCGTCCAGACGTACTTGGAGATCTTTGGATATGCGGGGTACTAGGTGCCTCCGGTTTCGTTCAGACCCAGAACGGACTTGTAAATGGACCGTGTGTCTGACATTAGATATCATTCCGTGTGATTGATGGATATCGGTCGCATGGAGTGGTTTGCCTGTGTGGCATGTAAAATGGAAATGATCAAGGCTCTTGTTGAAAAGCAAAGTCTTGTGGTTGATGATCAAAGCGCGGCCTTTGTGGCGTATCTTTTTGTAGCGTTGATTCGCGAGCCTCACACCCCAGTTGTGAACCAGAAACGGGAGAAGGACCTCAGGGGGGACATGCGTTTCTTTCTAGATAGAAGCGGCGTCAGTGGTTTTACACGCCCTGACGAGTTTGACTTGTGTGGTTGTTGCTGTTGCGAGGCGCCTCAGATATATCGGTGACTATGTGAAGCCGATGGAGTCATTTGTTTGCTCATTTACGCCCCAAAGGGCGGGGAAACGTAGTGTTCAGGCATTATAATCCACATCGGTGGACCGACCCTGACGATCCAAGGGGCAGTTGTGGCTGTTCCTGAGGCTCGGGCTAGAGAGTCTCGAATCGGTAGAGGACTATCTTTTGCCTCTGTTCACAGATGGAAATCCAACTTCCAAATATGTGACATTTGCGGTTTTGATTGTAGAACCTAGTGCGGTGACATGATATATGGTACCCATGCCGCCTATGATTGATATTTATGATTGTATATAAAATCCGAAACTAACTGGAAACGAGCTAAGATGAGTGGTTTCCTGGGTATTGGTCTGATGTCGGTTTTGGCCTTCAGGGTTAATACTTAGGGAATCGTTCTCTTACTAATTTGCGGTTGGAGTCTGATTAAGAATAAAAAGATAAAATTTCACGTATCAAGCATTCTTTGGCTGTTATAAGGTAAAACCTTATCCTCCGGCTTGCGTTGCATTATGTGATGGGACCTGGGTCTTATAACAACTTCATTTTTTCTTTATTTAGCATTGCGCTGTTTGTTTTATGCACTGGTGTTCTTGGGAGGAAACCCGTTCCGTGTTATACGACGTGGTCCCTTGATTTATCTAACTTTAAAATAAAGATTAATAACTGTTTTAGTTCTCACACCAGTCCAATGACTGACCTGGAGTTTATTGTTTCAACCTAAACTCTGGGTGCCCTTATTTTCGACACGGGCAGCTAGTAGTTTTGGTTTTGCAGATTTATATTCACAGGATCCTGGTTTACAGCTGGAATGATATTCGGAAAGCTTTGTATCCGTATATCTCCTTCAGTTGTGTTTTGTGTTATTTTCCGCTGCAGTGATGTATTTAAATGTAATTTAAATCTCTGATATTTTCTGTGTAATATCGATTCATACTCTGTATATTCGTGTATTCTGATGGAATTGTTGTAATTAACAATGAAATGTTCTTCTGTCTGCGTTCTATTTTTTCATGTGCTCAAAACAATCAGGCATTTCGAACGGCCTTGATCGGTTTAGCGACTGATTCGGATCGAGCGAAATTCCTTTTCGTTACACAAAATATAAAGTAATTCCATGTAATGGGGATCATGATATTACTGGTAATTTAATTCCTTTCTCAATGCTCCATGCAAGTGCAAGAAAAAGATAGCACTTGGGTGCTCAATACTTTGCAAAGAAGTTTTAGTTGACTAATTGTTGTTTTTCTTTCTAATCCAAATATGCAGGAGCATTCAAGGTGATTGTTGAACTCCATGGTAAACATTTTGATTTTAGAAGTGTTATCTTGAAGAACACTTGTAAATCTTCTTTAATGTTTCTCTGACTGGAATGTAATGTACATGTTCTTGTTGGTGTTAGATAAATTATTGGTGTTTGTTGTTTTGCTTTTGCGGATGTTGGGATAGTATCAATGACAAGTTTAATTTCAGTAATTTTTTTGGTATTAGCAGAAAACTTTTGGTTTTGTCTTTGATATTGCATGTTTGTGGTGGATGATTTATAGCACGAAATTTTTGTTTTTGGTATTGGTATTGCATTTTTGTGGTAGGACATATATCAGGAAATATATTAATGTATAAAATCAGAACTGACAACAGTTATGTAGTTTAAACAATGTATAGACAAAACAAAGACATCGCCTCCTTTGAAGAGAAATGATGTCTAAACGCCACACAAAAATCATTCCACTGAAAATGGATTGATGTCTGTTCGGTGTATAGACATCACTTCTTTTAGAAAGAAATGATATGGTAAAATACTGATTACAACAGTTATTCGCACCAAAAACGATGTATTAGTCATTTTTTCACTACTTGCATGATATGTTTATAGTAATTCAAGACTGATAATAAGCCATTATCAACATTCAGTTGATGCAAATAAACAAAAAAGGGTTAATACATCATTTTTTAATTAATTTATGATGTCTTGATGCTGCTTCGACATCGTTTTGTTAAATGATGTAAAAAGTGGCACTTTAGACATCACCGACAAAGACATCACTCCAGAAAAATAAGGACATCATTTTTTAGCTGATGTCTAAGTGAAGTTTTCTTGTAGTGCCTCCAGAGCCAGAGCCAAAACCAAAATCGGGGACAGACATAATACATCTGCCACATAGATATAAAATTGGATTTCAAATACTACGACATAGGCATATCAAAAGCGCTCTACATTTTACAGATGAAATCCGAGCAATTTATAGGTTTTTAATTTATTTGTTTGTTCTCCAAAGTTTATAAATATAACTTGTATTCTTGTTTACAAATTTTAATTTATAGTCATAATATATCTTGCTTCGTATTTTCATGTGTTTGAAATCTTATTATAAAATTATGCTTCTACATGCATATCTTGCAATATACTTCATAATGCAATTTAAAAATAAAAAATACCTAAAACACAATTCAAATATACATCAAACAATTTAATGGCACTTAAAAACAATTCAAATATACTTCATAATGCAATTTAAAAGATAAAAAATACATAAAAAACAATTCAAATATACATCAATACACTTTAATGCCACTTAAAAACAAGATAATAAATGACTAGAGAAAACAATTCAAATATCCACGGTTGAATTTAACTCAATATATTTTAATTTCTATAAATTTGACGTACAGTCTCACTTCAAATTTATTTATCAGCTTGATTTGTAGGTCATCAATGGCATATCTTTTAATTTTTAAAGCTTGAAAAAATATTTCACATGAAAACGTCTAACATATAAAAATATTCTAATATACTAAAGTTAGAAAATTATCAAATTAATAGTATACTTGCTGAAATTTTGTAGAAAAAAATCAATGGCATTGATCATATTTAATTCAATCTATTGTTGTCATATTGATTTTTTTAGCAAAGCCAACGGGGTCAAAAGGGCCCGATCTTTTTATTGAAGTCACATTGATATTTACAAGAAGCAAAACGAATATATGGAACTAGAGATTTTTAAAATAGTTCTTGAATTCAAAATTTGAAATTTGTACCATTATTTCTTGAATTCAAAATTTATTTTGAAAATACCAAATTTGTTTGATTAGTAATACAAACTAAAAGTATATACGGAACTAGAGATTTAAAGTAAAATATACACATAGTTAAAAAAAAACTAAAACATGATAAATATATCAATATCATATTAAAAATGATTTTATATAAATAATACATGCATGAATATGCATATATATATATGTAAACTTTATAACTATAACCTTATTTTATGAAACATGATAAATATATCTATATACATATAATTTTCATTCCTATAAAAATTGTATTTGAAAATTTGTAATCGTATTAATTAACTATCCTTACAAAATAAACTATGTTAACAACCAGGAATCAATATTATGGTGATAATATACGAAACATATGTATTAATTAACTATAATGACATTTTAATTGCTAACAATCTCATTATTTCAGTGATAATATAGCAATTCAGGGGTATTACGATGTAATATACATATGTTAACAACTATGAATCAATCAAACATCAAATTAACCCCTAAATCAATACACTAGAGACGTCTAAAAGACCGGTTGTAGGTCGACTACCCTGGGTATCGTCGAAACACCGGTTTACATGAGATACATATAATCTGGATGTTATGAGTTCTTTACCATAATTGAATGGGTGTTCTGGTTTCCATGGATGAATGGTTGAATTGTTTATGGTAAAGGCTATCACTGTCCGATGTGGGGAAGATAGGATTGAGTTCTTATCTAGTGTTGTGGGTAGATTAATATGTTTATCTATCCATCCTCATATACTTTATTGTTGAAGTTTGTTAGCTGTTTTACCGCTCACTAAGACTGTTGTCTAACTCAAGGTTTTATGTTTCCTCTTATTACCTTGGGCTATTCATCCGGTTGTGGATGGACAAAATATGTAGCAATGACAGGTGATTAGTGAAGACGACGTTGTTGTGTGAAGGCGAGCAGGAGGCTGGCGTATTGCTTTTACTTCTATATAGTATTTATGTTTCCACTGTTTGAGTTGCTCTATGAGTGTTGTATTGAGGCCTTATGTACATACTTGACATTTCCTGTGATGTTGGGATAACCTTTCAGGATGTTGTGAAAGTTTGAAAAGTTTGCTTATGATGTTTCACTACTATTACCTGTTGTATATGTTCTATTATATTTTATCCTTGCGTTGTGAGTTTTACGACAGATTCTGATTGTGTTTATCTACTCTGATGATCGTCCATAGTTGTCGTGCACACCTTTCAGCGAGTTATTCTTATCATTAAGTGGGGCGGCTGTAGGCGGTCAACACATTATGGTACCTTTCGTCCGAGTACTTCTTGGCAACTCCGGACCTGGAGCAAGACTAGTTTTGATCCAAGGTTTAACCTAATACAAAATGACAAAACTGTCAGAAACTTTTAAACCTCAATGATTAATATGCACGAATCATCACTAGTATGCTAAAAGTTCCTAAATTGAATTTTTTGAGTCAGAAAATAATTACTAAAACATAAAAGGTGGGCATAAGATGAGAGGGAAGCGAAACTGAAACAATTCAAGATGAATTAGTTCTGGTAAGGACATGACAGTAAATACGAATCTGCAAAATAAACGGGCATGCACTGGTAATCTTGTGTGTTGTAGAGTTGAAAGCCACAAGCTTTATGGAAAACTTCATCAGGAACCGATGCAGCACCACTGGTGGTGCTAACTTTGCGGTTTGACAGTGTGTGCCTGCATATATAATAGCTCTTGTATTAGTAAGTTTCTAAGTAACTCAGCTGATCACACAATAAGATTGAAAAGATACCGCCCATGAACTTGAGAAAATTCTCAAATTGTCAACTTCTTTTATCAATTTAATTAATACAAGTTGCCATATAATTAATGCTAAACTTTTGATATTTACCTTAAACCGACATGTATATGGTATGCTTTAAAGTACCACTTCTCACTGGTTGGCCACCTATTCACTAACGTGTGACATTCTATGTGAAACCAAGCGAAATTAAAAAAAATACACTACATCCATCATAACATGTATGGATCAAAATATATTGCTTACTAGCTGACAAGAGCAATATTTCTTGTGAACACAGAACCTCTCCCATCACATGCACGACAGCTAATCAGCCCACGTGAGGCACACATTACACACTGCAATTTCCCCGTTCCATTGCATATATTGGCTCTGTGGAAAAGAAAAAAAATCATGTAAATAATGTAATTTTTTGTCTTATTTATTACACCCTCCAGAGTTGTCAACTATGGCTTTAGTCTTATTTATTGTATCCCTTCAGAGGCCTCCGACACGAAGTCAACACAACATGCACGCTTCTACTATCCGAAAACACCCACGGTTTATTTAAGACCATTCACACCACGTAAACATCCAATCTTCATAAATTGGTTGGATGTATCAAGTTTTAAATTCAAGCTAAAATCCAAGTGACTCAACTGTTAATCACGGAAAATACTAGTAAATCCAAGGGTGGCAAAGCTAACCTCGAGGCCATGCTTGCAAGCCTTCTTAGCAACCAAAGCAGCTCCAAGCATTACACTGGGGTTTGATATATTTGTACAAATAACAATTACTGCAATAACAACATCTCCATGTCTCATCTAAGCTGGTTGTCCTGAAATTTAAAATTAACCTCCTTGGATTGTGATTCCTTTGGAACAGCTAACCCCTATAATATTTTAGGTTAAGATTATGTTCAGTACAACTATAGATAAACACAATAAAATGGTTACAAGCATCTACAGTAACATAATCCAGATGAGATGACCCAAACTCCCCCTTACGGGAAAGCTCGGATTGAATTGAGAACATGACTCATTAGACACAAACAATATAACATTGCATTGCTATTACAACAGTAACATCAGAGTACAAGATATCAGAGTATAAATAAATAATATACATTGGAAAAATATCATAGTTCAAATTACATAGCAGCGGAATTAAAATGTATAAATACAATGACTAACACAACTGGATGAAATACACGGATACAAAGCTTTCCGAAAATAGCTCAAGCTGAAATCCAGGATCATGGGATAAGAAATATATGCGAAAACCCAAACAACTAGCTGTCCATGTGCAAAATATAGGCACCTAGAGTTTAGGTTAAAACAATAAACTCCGAGTCAGTCATGGGACTGGTGTGAGAACTAAAACAATTATTAATTTGATTTTAAAGTTAGGTAAATCAAGGGACCACGCCGTATAACACGAAATGGGTTTACCCCCAAGAATACTAGTGCATAATACAAACATCGCAATGCTAAATAAAGAATAATGAAGCTACTATAAGACTCAGGTTCCATCACACAATGCAACACAAGCCAGAGGTTATAGTTTTACCTTATAATAGCCAAATATGCTTGGTATGCGAAATTTATCTTTTATTATTACTAGAAGTGAAGAAATCAACTACAAATATAAATGTATCAATCATAGACGGCATGAGTGCCTCATCCCACTATGTCGCCGTATCTAGGTTTACAACTAAAACCGAAAAATGTCGTATTGGAAGTTTGGACTTCCATCGTGATGGCTACTGATCCGAAAGATCGATCATGTAGTGTAACACTCAATGGCTTACGTCCTGTGCATGAGAAAACAACGTAATACACATCTGCACTATATCGAGGATATCAAGTATCTCAACGGCTTACGTCCCGTGCATGAGAAAACGCCGTATACTCTATCCTTCTAGGAATCGGGGAGTGTGCCCTATCCCTACCAGTTGTGGAGCGACCACACCCAGCCTATCTCAGTCGACCAATCTATCCTCATCTCGAAAGTATACTGACCTAACCATCAGTTCACCATCATACCGATGTGTGAGGCTCGCGAATTAACACTACACAAAGCTATCTACTTAAGCTATGCTTTGATCATCATCCACCAAGCTCTGCTTTTCAACAAAAGCTTGGATCACTGCAACTCAGCATATCACACTGTCAATCCATACCATATCATTGATCTCAACCAATATATAACCTTTAAGCTCGTACGTCTCAGAGAAGGGTGTTAAGAAAGAGAATAAATTCTACGCCACCAAACAGATATATATTTAGCAAAGATCAATGAATACAGCATAACGGAATACAATGTCAGACACACCATCCATTTACAAGTACGTTCTAGGTCTGAACGAAACCGGAGGCACCTTATTGCTTGTCCCGTATGTCCAATACAGGAGAGAGGCCCTCGCATATTCGAACAATCAATAATTACGTCCGGACGGCTAACACTGTAGCCCCTTCAAGGCAGCTGCTCCAATAATGGGCATCAGTAGCAACCCATCCATTCGATGTGAAGATCGTCAGTCTTGCACCGACCCCAATCTCTTCGACTGTTAGTCATCGTACCAATTATTCAAAATAGGTTAAACCCGGTCTTTCCGAATAACTCGCGTATCTTATAATCAAGTGCTATAACAACACATCATATGCCTCATTCCAATCCAGAAGATTCTTTTATTCGTATTTCTTTATTCTGGAAAGGTTCTCATTAATCTTATCAATGATTATCACTTTTAAACACACTGTTTAATCCACTTCTTTGGAAAACATTTCAAAAGATTTTATACTATCTCTTCGCAGTTTAAACCAAATTAAGATTTATCAAACTAGTTGGGAATAATGCCTTACCGAAGTAATCATTCATTTGATTATCCCATCTCAACCTATTCATCCCATGAAGCAAAACTGGTAGTACTCCATATCTAACACCACTATGTTATCGGTAAATTCAATTACCATTTCACATTCAAATATAATTAAAGGTTTAACTACCGCATAAAGTAAAACTGGTGATACTCCATTTTTGCACACTTCTCAAATTTGGCAAATTTAATTACCACATTAACATTTCAATCTAATTAAAGATTCATTAAAACTCCACTTAGTTTTAATCTCCAACATCCACAAGTTGTTAATTTAATGTGAGGGGTCTAGTGCTTAAATATACATATAACGGTGCTAAGACACGAGGTTAAGTCCAACTTGTGTTAGGAGTCTTCCCAGAACCGCCCGACAAATCCAACATCCACAAGTGGTCGACTTAATGTGAGAGGACTAGTGTATAAACATATTTATGAATATATGTATTTAAAAGGATAGAAATAAATGGCACTAATTTTGCTTAATGGAAATGAATGAAAGTTACAACAGTAAAAGAAGTGGAATGAATGAGGAATGATAACAACCTATTATAATTAATTACATTAATAAGAATGTTATATAATAGGTAGGTTTGTCCTAGGCACAAGTGGAAATTATAACATAAGTTATAATAAATGGAAAGGAAACTTATTAGAAAACTTTAGTTAAGAGAACTAAGTTAATAAGTAAACAACGACAAGTTGTACTAACAGTGTAAGATGGAATTATGATTAAATAAGAAAGAACGAGGTGAATATATGGGATGAAATAAGTTATATTTAATCACAAATAATAAGTGACATGTTAAACAGAAAACAGGTGAATTGAGATGAAATATACTTAATTACATATTATGTAGAACATGTTGTTGTAACTGCGGAATCATACAATGAATAATATAAAGAGATTGTAGATTACAGATCTTGGATTACGATCTAGAGAATAACATGTTATGGGCTTATTAATAAACTTAAATGGATTAAGATATATATCTGAAATTAATAAGCAAGAGGAACTTGGTAACTTGAATAAAAACTCAATGTGAATGGGAATAACCAAGTTAACTAGAAATCTGATGAGGAAGAGCAAGTCCGTAATTACATGATTAGAGATAAGGTCTAATAACACATCAACCTGAGTGTTTACACCAAAAATGGTCTAAATACCCAAGGTACTAAACTGTACTTCACCAATTCGGTAAGAAATAAATGGAACCGTGTTTAAGTAGCAATAGAAAGTAAAATGCGGAAAAAGTAAAGTAAAGACAAGATTTATAGTGGTTCGGCCGTTAACGAGGCCTACGCCCACTGTGAAGATGATTTCCTGCCTTTAATGAAAATTACAAGGTACATCCACTCTTTAACCTCATATATATCCATACCCACTCAATATATCCTCATTTATGTATTTTGATCTAGAGAACTATACAAGAGAATAATAGATTTTAAGGAGAAGGAGGATGGATGAATGATTTGAAAGAAAAGATTCCTTCATTTGAAAATGATGTCTGTCGCCATGGCCAGATCTATGGTTGAGTATGATGTTTAACAGCACTACGTCATGTTTCCAGAAAAAGCCCCCTCTTATGTTGGTAGCCATGGTGTATTTATAGGTGAACCCCCCTTGGTAAATGATTTGGAATCTGTTTATCTTAGGCTGTGGGTCGTTCATTCTGCTAATTACAACCATGCCATTGGACAGCTATAGCCAGCTGTCCAGGGTCGTATTCAGTGTTATGTGCGGACGACTTGTTGAGTGTCTTGAATGGCTGAGCGGGTCCTTAAATGTGAGCGCGGATGCTCTAGGAGATTTCGCAAAAGCAGAGTGTGGAGCTGAGATTGGTCCTCCTTTGTTCCTTGCGTGAACGATCTTCTTGTGCTAAGGGCGCTCGTCCTCTTGTTACCTTTGTATGGTGCCGCTTGGTTTTACGGTTATGCCAAGCGGTTGCTTTTGCCCATGTAGAATGGGTGACCTGTCTTGTTTTAGTGCTTGAGCGGCTTTCAAGATGTGCGGCCCTTATCTTGTCGAGCCGTGCCTCTCATAACCCGGTCGCACTGGTAGACTTGGCCTGCCTTGGGTTTGATATTTGGGTCTTGCTTAGCGCGGTTGCGTTATGTAGGACCGACCCTAGTGCGACCCGCCTTGTACCCTCTACCCAATGTGCGTATGAATTTTTAGGGATTAACACTTGCCCCTCGAAGTCCGTGATTTTCTTTTGTAAGGAATTATGGGCTTCGACATATTTGATCACACATTGGGTGGCGATTCTGTCCTGGTCGTTCGTGTAGAGACCGGGGTCACCTTGTTGACGCTGACTGGCATCTTTATCTTTGAACGAGACGTTTGGCTTACCATGTTTTTGTCGTAAATGACCAGATCGTGTGGAAATGAATACGCCAACTGGTCCTTTGACGAGACACCTGTTTCGGTACTCAAGTGTTATGATGACGTGGCGAGGAGTACCTTTATGCCCTTTAATCTCCCCTTTGTTCTCTCATTTGTCATCCGATTTTGCTTTTATTTATCTTCCAAGAGAGATTCTGAAAGAAAGAACTCCGCATTTTTCTCTACTGCTACTCAGTTTTGTTGATGATCTTTCCTTTTTTGTTCTTCCTTTAAGTCTTACGGTTACTCCCTGGTTTATTTATAGGATGGTTTCATCTTCGGAGCAACGCAAAAAAGGAACCTTTGTTGATTTGAGCATCTCTGGGGATGAGACTCAGTCGGGTGGTCATCCGTCCGTAAACCCTCCTTCCTGCCCTTCTTATACGGAACTCCAAGCTATTATTAATAGGCCTCGTTATGCTCCCGGACCTTGCAATCCCAGGATTGCTAAGCGATTTCGAGGATGGAGCTTACAAGGGGTTCCTTCGAATGCGGATGTGTCCCTGGCTGATTCTCTGAGTTTTGCTTATGATATGACTATGGCGAAAAATCGCATGCTGGCTCGCCTTAAGACTGTTGTGCATCAATTTGGAGAACAGATGGACTTGCTGAAGAATCATTTTGCAAAGCGGATGGTTGGCTGGCATAAGTTGGCCTCTGACCTCCAAAAACTTCACGAAGACAACATCGAGCGCATTTCTGCTTTGGAATATGACAAGGCGAAGTTAATCCAGGCCCTTAGGTCAAAAGATAGCATGGTTGCCTCTTTTGCCCCCGGGGGGGTTGAGTCACTGGCTCTTGTACGTGCTGAAGGTCTTCATCTTGTCCTGCTCCGGTGAAGAGGAAGGTAGGTAGGCCAAGGAAGGTCAGAGATTTGTGATCCTCTCTCTTGGTTGCTTTTTTTTGAACCCTTAAGACCGGTTGTGCAAGCGAGTGCCGGTCCTCGCCCATGACATTATGTTGGTTGTTATTTGATGACTTTGTATTTGACTTGTGACTCTTTTGTACTTTCTGATGAACGGTTGCCTGGCTGATTTTGCGATACTTTCCATGTCTGTGCTACACCATGCCTCTTTGCCCTGCCATGACAAAACACATGTATTTTCTTTTAAAAGGCTTTTTTTGTACATAGCGATCGCGCGTTATCGTCGTATCATGAGGCGTTCGTTCGTGCGTTAATATCACATCACAGTTAGTTCTGTATTGCTCTTATTAATTTGGGATTACCCAGTTTTCGGTATTTGATTTAACTAGTTAGTTTTAAATTGCTTTAATTTTGGCAAGTCAACCATTTAGGTTTTTTATTAAATATCCTACTTTATTTGTTTGGTATTTTCGTGATGCATTTTTATGCGTGCCCCCTGGGAGGACTTGGGTTCCAATGTAGAATCCGAACTTGGCTTCATTTGACTTGGTTAACAACCAAGAACAAGAACGGACACCCCCATACGGCTAGGATTTCTGATTTTGTACTCTTGGCTTTGCTTGATTTGGTTAACAACAAAGAACAAGAGTGGGTACCCCCGTATGGCTAGGATTTCTGCTGTTGTAATCCATCCTTGGCTCTGCTTGACTTTTTTAATAACAGAGACAAGGATTGCCACCTCCTTTCGGTCGGGTTTCTTTTTTGCGTTGGTCCTTCCAGCATGTTTAATCCTTCCCCATTTTATGCTTCATTCATGGAGCGGACACTAATTCATCTCATCGAGTTTTCAACTCAGAAGGAAAAATTCGTGTTTTTACCAACTAAGGTAGGCGTCCTTTGAAATTGGCAATTTTTCCGTTTTGGGACATGTCGGTTTTTCCGACTTTATGCTTCGGCCAAGGACACAGACCATGGTTTGCCTCCTTGAGTTTCTTTTTCTCAAGTTGGAAAACCAGTGTCCAGCACCTAGGAAGGCCATCTAAGAAGATGCTTCTTCGGTGGGCTTTAGCAATTTAATCCGTGGGACTTTTGAGTTGCTTTTCACTCCAGCATCGACTTTTTAATCTGGCATCAGGCTTTCTGTTGGTACTGTACTGAGGGGTCCAGTGCTTCCTGACGGAAGCTGGAATTTCCTCGAGTTGTTGCTCCTTGATCGCTCGTTTGCCTACACAAGGAAATCAACTTTTAGTGTAGGATGATGAATAAGTGACCTGTACATGTAACTAAGATCTCATATTCAGTTATTTCATGTACACCGCTAAAATGTGAGGATTCGATGTCTTTACAGTATTTCTTATATATATTTGAATAACATGATATAAGAAATAATGACGGATATGATCACTGTTCCATGCTCGTGGAATCCGGTTCCCGTCTGTGGTGGCCAATTTGAAAGTTCTGTCCTGGAGTTTCTGATTTATGACATAAGGTCCTTCCCAATTAAGGCCGAAGACTCCAGTGCCGGTCATTATCTTCTTTATGACTAGATCTCCAATTTCAAAAGTTCTATGCTTGACTTTTGAATTGAAGTGCCTGGCCACCCTTCTTTGGTGTGCGGCTACTCTGAGTTCCGCCTCTTTTCTTCTCTCCTCGAGCTGGTCGAGGGCTTCGAGCTGTAGCTTCTCATTTTCTTTGGGGTCAAAATGTAGTCTTCGGTGGGTAGGGACTTCCAACTCCACTGGTATCATAGCCTCAGAGCCATAGGATAAAGAAAAGGGAGTGTGCCCTGTTGCAGTTTTGTGCGTAGTGCGATACGCCCATAATGCCAGCGGGAGTTCGTCTACCCATGCACCTTTAGCCTTTTCCAGTCGCTTCTTGATGGTAGTCTTGATGATTTTATTTACTGCCTCCACTTGCCCGTTCGCCTGTGGATGAGCGACCGCTGAAAAGCTCTTCTGGATTTTATACTTGGCACAAAAGCTTTGGAACTCTTCACTTTCAAACTGGGTTCCGTTGTCCGTGATTATCTTTTGTGGTAACCCACCTGCATTTGATGTTTTTCAAGACAAAGTTAATAACCTTCTTTGAAGTTATAGAGGCCAATGGTTCTGCTTCAGCACATTTTGTAAAATAGTCAACAACAATTGCATATTTGAAACCATATTTGGCAGTGGGTAGGGCTCCTATGAGGTCGATGCCCCATATAGCAAACGGCCATGGGATGACCATGTGCTTTATGGTTGTGGACGGCAGCCTTGGGGTTTTGGCAAATCTTTGGCACCTATCACACTTTTTGATGTAAGTCGTGGAATCTTTGTTGATGTATGGCCAGAAATAACCATATCATAGGATCTTTTTAGCCAAAGTTTGTCCTTCGGTATGACCTCCGCATTCCCCTTCGTGCAACTCGGCCATAATTGCCTTAGACTCCTTCTCTGTGACGCATAGGTGTAAAAATCCTCGTCTATACGGTCGCCCATCTTGGATAAGGTATAGGGGAGACTTTCGCAAGATTTTTCTTCGAAGCTTGGCTTCAACCGGGAGTGCTCCAGTTGTGAGATATTCTTTAATTGGTGACATCCATGATTTTGATTCATCGGTTGCTTCCATGATCCAACCCACTTCGGTCTGCTTTGTGCTCGGACTGGAAAGAACTTCTACTGGAACTAACCACGTTAGCTGCGGATCTCCTGTGCTCGCGTATTTGGCCAATAAATCAGCCTTAGTATTCTCTTCTCTGGGAATACAAGATATGGTGTAATGCTCGAAAGCTTCCAACAATTCCAAGGCCCTTGTAAGATAATCTGGTAAGTTACACGTTTTCACCTAGCATTCTCCTATAATCTGGCTTACCACGAGCTGGGAGTCGCTGAAGATCTGTATAGTTTTTATTTGTAATTCTCTCGCAAGTTTTATTCCTGCGATAAGGGCTTCGTACTCAGCCTCGTTATTGGTTGCCGCAAATTCCAATCTTGATGCGTAGCATAGGGATTTTCCTTCAGGGGTTTCGAGAACTACCCCTGCCCTAGAACAGCGGTCGTTCGATGCCCCATCTACAAATAGTTTCCATTGGATATTAGTTTCAATATCATCTTGCTCCTTTACTTCCCCTTGGTCGGTAAATTCTACAATGAAGTCAGCCAGTGCTTGTCTGTTAATCGCCTTTTGGGGATGATACGTAATGTCGTACTGACTGAGCTCTATATTCCACTTTAGCAACCTTCCAGAGATTTCTGGTCGGGACAGGACTTGCCTCAGAGGTTGGTCTGTGAGTACCTTGATGGGATGAGCTTGGAAGTAGGGGCGAAGCTTCTTTGATGCAATGAGCAAGCAATAAGCAAGCTGCTCAAGTTTTGGATAATTGAGCTCCGCTCCGGATAACCTCTTGCTGATGTAATAGGCCGGTTTTTGTATCTTCAAATCTTCTCTAATTAGTGCTGCGCTTAGAGCATGAGCAGAAACCGCCAAGTATAGAAACAAGTCTTCGCCGTCACTAGGCTTCGACAGCATAGGTGGCATCGCCATATGTTGGATCAGTTCTTCGAAGGCTTTCTGGCACTCAGGGGTCCATTGTATCTTTTTTTTGCCTATTCTGAGGGCGTCGAAGAATGAGAAACATCTGTCCGTTGCCCTGGATATGAAAGGATTCAAAGTCGCGATCTTCCCGTTTAGACACTGAAGCTCCTTCTTGGTCCCTGGGGCGCGCATTTCTCTTAAGGTTAATATTTTGGCTGGATTAGCTTCTATACCTCTAGTGTTGACCATGTAACCAAGCAACTTGCCCGAGCCGACACCAAAACTGCATTTCAAAGGATTCAGTTTCATTCCATATTGTCGCAAGATGTCGAACATTCGGGCAAGGTCTTCCAAATGGTCGATTGCTTTCTTTGACTTAACCAACATGTCATCGACATAGACCTCCATCATCCTATCGATTTGTTTCTTAAACATAGCGATTACCAATCGTTGGTAAGTCGCTTCTGCGTTTTTTAGACCAAATGGCATTACCTTATAAAAATATAGGCCAAGGTCGGTAATAAAGCTGGTGTTTTCCTGGTCTGGACCGTACATCATAATTTGATTGTAGCCGGAATATGCATCCATGAACGATAGCAATTCATGGTCGGCCATGGAATCCACCAGCTGATCGATTCTGGGGAGAGGGAAACTATCTTTTGGGCAAGCTTTATTTAGGTCGGAATAATCCACACAGCCCTGCCATTTACCGTTTGATTTCTTTACGAGCACCGGGTTGGATACCCATTTCGGATAGGTAGACTCTCTAATAAAACCATTTTCCATTAGTATGTCGACTTCTTCTTTTAAGGCGCGCGACCTCTCCGGCCCCTGGGTTCTCCTCTTTTGTTTGACAGCCGGAATGCGCGGGTCGATGTTTAGCTTGTGAACTGCAACATCCGGAGATATTCCGCACATGTCAGAATGGTTCCATGCGAACACATCCAAGTTAGCTCTCAAAAAGACAATCAACTGGTTTTTCAATTCAGGGCTCAGCCGAGACCCTATATTTAACACGCGGTTTGGGTCTTTTGGATCTACCGCTATAGGAATCGTATCTTCGGCTAAGGTCGCCCTTTCGTCCTCTGCACTGGTTTCTCTGGGATCGATCTCCTTCTGCATTCCGCTATGCTCACTAGTGCATGGACCTCTCTTTAGTTGCTATAAGGGAGGTTTTTGGATGCAAGGGAGAACCTCTGCATCCTTTCTTGATTCTCTTTTCTTGGCCTCTTTCAGTTCTGCCACGTAGCAGTCCCTTGCGGCCATTTGATCGCCCTTGATTACACCGATCCCCCTTTCGGTCGGAAACTTCATGATCAAACACCAGGGAGCTAAAGCAATCCTGAAGTCCAAAAGAGTTGGCCTCCCAAGGAATGCATTATAAGATGAAAACTCATCTATTATGACAAAGGTCTGTATCATGGAAACTTGACGGTCCCTGTCTGCTAATTCGACAGGCAAATCAATCGTCCCGATGGGTTGCGTAGGTTGACCTGTAAACTTATACGGGTACGCGTGCACTTTTGCCATGGAGAGGTTCATTTTCTGAAAAGTGTTTATGAAGATCACATTAACTGATGCCCCGGTGTCGACCAGGACCCTTTTTACCACTGCATGTCCAAGGCCGATTGTGATCACCATGGCATCGATAGTTGGCGTAATTAAGCCTTCTACATCCTTATTTCTGAATATCACGTCCTCGGTCGAAGTTTTGTGCATTTTCGCCGGAAGCTCGTTGTTCAAGATCATGCACCCTTTCTTTCCCGTGACATCCTTCAATTCATTAGCGTATCTTTCCATATCTGCCCAGCTATTCCCGGCTAGGTGAGAACCCCCAAATATCGTATTGATTACTGGTCTCGAGTCAACTGGCACTCGGTCCTCTTTGTTTAAGTTAGGCTGGTTAGATGTATTGCTATGCCCCTGCACGACCAGAGAGTTTTGGGGATTTTTCACATACTGTTGGATTCGGTTCTTCCTGATGAGCTCTTCAATCAAGCTCTTCAGATGGCGGCATTCGTTAGTGTTGTTCCCTGGTTGGCTATGGAAACGGCAAAATTTCCCGGAATTCGCCTGTTGTTCATTTACCTTCTACGGCTTCATCTGAGGGAAAAGGCCTGAGTCCTTCGCAGCTTGGTAAATCCTCTCTGGGGTTTCGTTTAATAGAGTTAGCTCAGAAGGTTTATACATCCATGTCTTCTTATAAGCTTTGCTCTCCCCCTCATCGTTTCCCCTTTTGTGTCCTAGATCGTTCCTTTGCTCAGCCCTGGGCCCATTATTCTTCCCTTCTCTGGTCGTGCTATTTTCTATAGTCTTCTGGGCACCTAGAGATTCATCTTCCACACTCATATATTCTTCAGCCTTCTTTTAGAACTTCTTTAAGGTCTTTGGTTTCTTCATTTTAAGCCACTTTCCAAATTCTGATTTCTTATCGATGGCTCTTCTCAGGGCCGCGAGCAAATACCAAGGCTCTGGCTCTACGACTTCCGTTGCCGCAGCGCGGAAGCGTGTAAGGAAAGCTCTGATGGTTTCCCCAGGCCGCTGTTCCATGTCACTGAGCGACATCACGTCTCTTGCTTTAGTGGCCTGCAACCGGAATTGATCCTGAAATCTCCTCACTATATCTGTAAACTGGTCGATACACCTAGGTGGCAGTCTGGTGAACCAAAGTGAGGCCACACCTTCCAGGAAAACGGGAAAGTATAAGCACTTGATTTCGTCAGTGGCTCTAGCTCCATTCATGTGTTGGTCATATTTGAACAGGAAGATAGTTGGATCTCCGACTCCGTTGTAAGGTGCTATTGTTGGCGGTATAAATTTCTTCGGGAATTTTGCTTGACGGATCTCCTCTGTGAATGGATTTTTGCAGGGGGAGAACTCCCACTCTTTTTCCTCATCCTCTTGAGCCACCTTCTCCTTCATTACTCTCTGAATTAAGTCTGTGATGCACCTTTCATCGCCTGCTTGTTCATCAGAATTGATGCTAACGTTAGCGTGGCCATGGTTTAAGCTTTGACGCCTCGCATCCTTCTTGAGGGAGGCTATGTTGGAGCGATTCGTCGCACGTTCTTCTTTGCACTGTGGAGATCTGACCTTAGGATCCCCAACACCGGCCTCTTCCCTGACTCTCACTGGGCTATGAGGTCGTCCAAGGTCTGAGGCTGATGAGACCTCTTTTTCGTCAGCATTATCCACAGCGTTCGGTGGTAATAGATTGGCTTGACCGTTGGTCAAGACATCAAAACTTTCCATTATCATCTTCGCTATATTATCCACTTTCTCGTTCAAGCCAGCTATAACCACATTCAATTCATCTCTCGTTATAGATGGCACAGGAGTTTTCCCTGCCCCTTGATTCAAGATTTGAGGGGTAGCTTCGCCAGCACCATCACCCTCATTGATTGCGGCGACTTTAGCGGATTTACCGCTTTTCTTCGATCCAACCATGATTTCAAAGGAGAAAATCAATTTTGGGATGTTTCTATTGCTGAATTACGAAAGGAAATTATGAACACGGCCCCACGGTGGGCACCAAAATGTTTACACCAAAAATGGTCTAAACACCTAAGTTACAAAACTGTACTTCACCAGTTCAGTAAGAAATAAATGGAACAGTGTTTAAGTAGCAATAGAAAGTAAAATACGGAAAAAGTAAAGATAAGATTTATAGTGGTTCGGCCGTTAACGAGGTCTACATCCACTGTGAAGATGATTTCCTGCCTTTAATGAAAATTACAAGGCACATCCACTCTTTAGCCTCATACATCTCCATACCCACTCAATATATCCTTATTTATGTATTTTGATCTAGAGAACTATACAAGAGAATAATAGAGTTTGAGGAGAAGGAGGATGGATGAATGATTTGAAAGAGAAGCTTCCTTCATTTGAAAATGATGCCTGTCGCCATGGCCAGATCTGTGGTTGAGTATGAAGTTTAGCAGCACTCCGTCGTGTTTCCAGAAAAAGCCCCCTCTTATGTTGGTAGCCATGGTGTATTTATAGGTGAACCCCCCTTGGTAAATGATTTGGAATCTATTTATCTTAGGTTGTGGGTCGTTCATTTTGCTAATTACAACCATACCATTGGACAGCTGTAGCCACCTGTCCGGGGTCCTATTCAGTGTTTTGTGCGGACGACTTGTTGAGTGTCTTGAATGGATGAGCGGGTCCTTAAGCGTGAGCACGGACGCTTTGGGAGATTTCGCAAGAGCGGAGTGTGGAGCTGAGATTGGTCCTCCTTTGTTCCTTGCATGACCGATCTTCTTGTGCTAAGGGCGCTCGTCCTCTTGTTGCCTTTGTATTGTGCCGCTTGGTTTTACGGTTATGCTATGTGGTTGCTTTTGCCCATGTAGAATGGGTGACCTCTCTTGTTTTAGTGCTTGAGCGGCATTCAAGATATGCGGCCTTTATCTTGTCGAGTCGTGCCTCTCATAACCCGGTCGCACTAGTAGACTTGGCCTGCCTTGGGTTTGATATTCGGGTCTTGGTTAGCGCGGTTGCTTTATGTACGACCGACCCTAGTGCGACCCGCCTTGTATCATCTACCCAATGTGCGTATGGATTTTTAGGGATTAACACTGAGGCGCTTGGACCAGTCCGTACGTATGAAGGTGAATAACCCAACGGGGTAGATCATCTGGTGTCATGGGACACAAGAGGAATGCGCACCCATCTGATTATTCTGCCTGTTGTTCTGCTGATATTATGCTAGCTCCAAAGGACTGGAAGGGGAAGCATGCGACTTCCTAGGACGTGGAGGGCACTCCTGGTAGTCCTTTGTGTGGTGATAGCATTTGGACTGTGCTCGCAGAGGTTAGGTCTGCGCGTTACTACCCGGTGAGTATACCTTGACTGCCATTAGGAGCATTCATAAGGCTATAGGGTGGCATAGTTGATTCGACGATCCAGTTTCCTTGTGACTAGGCTGGGTTACGTCCATTTTTATCGAGTTACCTGCGGGCCTAACCATCTGTTGATAGCAAGTCGTCGGGTACCAACCATTGACAACCAGCGTCATATGTAATACATGATGCGGAAAGACGGAGAGCTAAACCAAAAGACTGTAGACCCTTTGCTATCAAGGCTATGGGTGAGGGACATGCCAATTAGGATTTGTTGTTTGTTGTTTTCTCTAGGGCCAGGGCACTAGCTCTCAATTATGTTCGTCTTTCACTAGTTGAGGGAGGGGTCGTATGGGACCATAGCTACTAAAAATGCAGACCTTAGCAACTGTGTATACAGATATATGAAAAGCTCCCCACTGAGTTCCGTGTTTTTGATACAGCCCTGTTACGGGACTCGGTGCACAGTAGATATGTGCGGATACAAGCATACCACTTCCGGATGGTGTATCATAAAATTTACGGCATCAAGCACGATTGACGATACGTACGTGAAAAGTCTACATACATGCATATCCGCTCTGGGTGGTGTATCGTAGACTCTAGGGCACTACTCTGTGTGGATTCTGATTCGATCGAAGGTGGCAGTTCGTATGCTTACATAGCATGATGACGACAGATCTATGCAGAACATAGTGTTGTTATATAGAGATCTGTACGTCGCTCTGGTGTAGGATGAGGGACTGCGTATATTTCTGTGGCGTTATGGCGGAGACCGTGCGAGTGAGGTATTATGAGGTGTTCCTTAATATTGGGGGTAGCTACATATATACTGTGTTAGGTTAATCCCCCGGGAAATAGATGGATACGACGTGTGTGTAAGCCTTGAGTGTTTTTAATCCATGTAACATAATAAATAAGAAAATGTAACTGAACGGTATATGTAGAATTATCCAAAATGTGTAGCTTAAATCCAGTCACCAGAACTTGTGTTCTGACCCCCTCCTCATAACATACTCACAGGTTAGATTTGTGGCAGAGATATGATAGCTTTGGATATTGGTTAGGCAGTATTATTATTATCTGGGTAAGGCTATATTTTGATTACATTATATTTTATCCATTCCGTTGTGAGATGTTTTCTATGCTCTGATGTATTTTATATCTCTGTCTTTTCTGCAAGATACCAGACAAACCAACACGAGTTTCGATAGATTAGAATTTTGAAAAAAAAATGTATGTCAGAATTCGGGTTGCTACATACAGGTTATTTCATAAAACGTTTCTTTAGACTTTATATGTTTCACAACCAAAGTAAATATTTTATAGCATGAATTTAAACACACAACATAATACAACACTTCAAATTTTTATAGTTCTTCCATAATTTAGCTCTTTATAAACATTTACACAACACTTACATTTAGTACTCAATTTGAACTTCCATATTTACAAACAACTCTTCTACTTTCTATAGATATAAATTATTTCAGATTCGTTTCACTTAAACATAACTATTTAATAAAAAATAAATTGTGTTTTAATATGCTATTTCTCGCAACAATGCTTCCCCAAACTGGAAGGCAATTCTAAGAATGAGAGACAAACTAGCTGAAAATTGTACTCGAGAATTTGCTACTGGTAAAGATACTAATCTATGGAAGGATCCATGGATATTGGGTAAATCAATGATAGATGTTGTTGGTTGGGACACATATTCTGCTTATGGATCCCCAAATACTAATGTTGACACAATAATTGAAAACATTCTTGGAATTGCGAACAACTACCATGCAATATGGATACCACAAAAAAAATCAAGCAATGCCAATATTTACTGGCAGGGAAAATGATATATGGGCATGGAACAACTCGAAAGGTGATTTTGCTATCAAAACAGCTTGGAATTCAGTTCGTACTAAACACGAAAACAAAATCTGGAGTAAAACGGTATGGGATAAATCCATTTGCCCTAAAAATTCTTTCACTGCATACAAGGCTATCATGCAACGATTACCCACTCGTGATAGACTAAACAATTGGGGCATAACAGATGACAGACTCTGTGTTTTGTGTGGGTCAGCGGAAGAGACTCATGATCATCTTTTATTTGCATGCAGCTATAGTAAAACAATTGCGCAAAATTGCAAGGTAAAAATTGACCCTTTGAATCAAAATTGGGATTTACAGGTAATTGCTACATACCTGGCCAAGCACCCAAACAACGATCGTCTGATAGTCAAACTCGACAAGGTTGCCTTGACATATACTGTAGCCGCAATTTGGAGAGAACGTAATGCGAGAATTTTCAGAGGAAAACCAAGTTCAGTAAAACATGTCAGTAGATTAGCCATCATTAATATTATCGTCAGTAAACGAAGAATTAAAGGGAGAGAACAAACCGATAGCTTGGAATCTACACTCGATGAATTGTCAAGAACGGATCTGAAGGAAGTGTCGGCACAAATTCCAGGAACCAGTACATTATTTGAGCCGCCATGAATTACTTTCGTGTTGTGTCTGATTTGAAGAGAGGACGAAGAATCAATTTGGAAAGTTCTAGTTGTGTTAATGTAACTGGTCTTGTATACTTATGATTTGTTCGTTACTTGGGCTTTTGGCCTGTCATGTAATCCTTTCACTCTGGACTTTTTATGCCTAATAAAACTTTAACCTATTTCAAAAAAAAACATGCTATTTCTCCAATTTATAAGTCATAAACATAATTTCCTAAGTTTTCACAACAACTTAGCTTATGTCTTTGACCAAATCTGGAAATCTCGACAATCCAAAATCATTGGAAATTCCATTGCATTTAAACAAAAAAAATACCGTATAACAATTCAAAACAAGATCCAAAAGAACTACTTCAATGGATATAATAAATGCAACCATATAACAATTTGATTGAAAAATTAAGAACTTAATACCCAGATTTTATTTCAAACCATTCTAAAATAATAATGATAATAAATATACACATATATAACTCCTTTTGTATATTGAATAAAAAAAATTAGTTCTTGAAATAGAATTATTATCTTTTCTAATCTAAGCAATTCTAACAAATTTTCATAGCAACAATCACTCACTTAGAAACTTAAAACTGAACGTTGTTGAGGCTACAATCATATTGAAGTTATTTTCCAGCAACTACAACGAGTTCAATGCTTTAAAAATCATTTATAATCCTTTTATATGAATAAATACTATCGAACGATGCAACTATATCTTTCCAAATGTTGAAACCTTTTTTCAAAACTTTGAATCATAAATTCTCAGATTTTCAAGTTACCCTTTCAATTTTGTAATCACCTTTCAATTTTTGCTTATATGATTTCACTTTTTATGTATATCATTTCACAAGTTAATCCACTGTTTACATTTATTTCGAACAACTTAATTTAAAATTAAAATCAAATTCAACATTATCGCTAAATGCTTTATGTTGACGTCAAAAGTTGGTCACTTGTGGCAATCAGCCCCCAATCGTGTGAAAATCACACGAGTAACTGTTATAGAATACGGTAAAGCAAATAAAACAGGGAACACACACAACTTTTTATAGTGGTTCGGCCAAGAATGTGCCTATGTCCACTTTATATTTATTGATTTCTTCTTTTGATTACAAGTACAATGCTTTTATCTTTTGAAGAACGATGGGAGATGAGAAGTTTTTTAGAAGAATGAGAGTTGGCTATTTGAGGAATATGCCGAGAGTATTCTTCTTCCAGAGCTTAAAGTACCCAGAATTCACCATGTAAAATTCACCCCTCTCTCCTTTTTTTCTTTGGGGAAGAAGGTATTTATAGGTGGAGAAATCGGCTAGGGCTGGTTTGACATGGCCCGGCCTTTTCGGGAAGGCTCGGATGCGTGGAATTCATTCCTTGGATGTAGGTGCTGCTAAAAGACTGGCTCTACTGTTTATCAATAGTACCTTCGGAAACCATGGCTTACATGGCATCCAAGGTGCGGTGTATTAAAAGGAGAGCTTTGTTCAGATGTGGTTAACCGCTTTTGTGGCTTTGAGAAATGGTCTGAGTAATAAATGATAAGTCTATATACTTCCAGGTGAGCCCGAGATACTTGCTCGATCCACTTTTGATGGAAGCCTATGACTCGGTCGATTGAGAGCGATTCTCCCTAGCTAAGTGAGTTGAATCCTGAAGATAATTAGGCGGAGTTGGAATCGAATCGAGCCAGCCTCGAAGGAAGCTGGTTTGGGCCGATCCTTGTTTGGGCCTTTCAGAGTGTGAGCGGCTATATCGGCCGATGGGCTGAAGTTGAATAGAGCTTCTAGAGGCTAGGCTTCGATCCATTGAACCGTGCTAAATTTTTTCCAAAAAGTTGGTCAACACTTTGCCCCTCAGAATACATCTTTCTAGGTAAAAGAGGTGTGTTTTGATCCCTTGCATCGAAGTCTAACGTGCAGACAACTATGGTTACGCCGAACCATAATTAGGCCAGAAGTCCGACGGCCCAATGGTTGTATTAAGGACGAAAAACCGACGACCGAAGTAGGTCGTATTAAGGCCAGAAAACCGACAACCATCGAAGACCGTATTATGGCCGAGAGAATGACCGTAAATCCTGATTAAGGATTAGTACCTGCACAGACAATAGAAACCATTCTCGGTCTAGAGAAGGCTTGTAATTTACTCTGATTGAGCATTAGTCATGTTCGACTCGAAGGCAAGTCGAGATATTCAAGTAGTAGTTACACTTGGCTTAGAGGGGTGGCAAGTTTTAACCATACCCGCCTTACGGAGGTGGCAAGTATTAACCATACTCGGCTTACGGAGATGGCGAGTATTAACCATACTTGGTTTATGGAGGTGGTGAGTATTAATCATACTCGGCTTATGGAGGTGGCTAGTATTAACCACACTCAGCTTGTGGCAAGTGATATCCATGCTCAACCTATGCAAGATTATCTAACAAGTTTTTAAGAAGCGAGCGAGTATAGTCCATACTCGGCTTAAGGGACATGATCGTACTCAGCTCAAGGAGTAGGTTTTTACAGAGGGTGGTAGGCCTTCGCGTTGACCACATTCGGCGGGGGCGAGCATCAGTTATGCTCGGTTTAAAGTACTCAAACATAATCCACGTTTTGCACAAAGAGAGTTCATAATTGTTAAAGAGCTAAGGACAATAAATTCTAAAAGGACAATAATTGATTCCAGGGCATGCCTAGGAGCTAAATCCTAACCCCATACATGTTTACATCAAAGGGTCAGTTTTATTGAAGGAATTACATCAAAAAGTAAAAATTAAACTTAATTAATGATAATGCCGTGAGTGTTGGTCTCAAGGTCCTTTCCGTTTCTAGGAGCTCGAGGACCGACCTGAGGAGCTTGGGCAGAGGATTGTGGCGGCACGGTCTATGGGTTCTTCTTGACATATTTGGGAAGCTCCCCTCGCCAGACCCTGTCCTCGATGAGATCGTGCAAGTGCCTGCATTCCTTGGTGCTATGACCTACGATGTTGTGAAACATGCAATGCTTTCTAGATTCGAGTTCTTTTTGGTTCGGCTCTCTTCGAGGAGGTCTTGGGAAAGGAAGGAACCCTCGTACGTCAAGGCAGATGTCGAGCAAGGAAGAATTGAGCTCGGTATATTAATCGTACATATTTTCCCTTCGAGGTCGTACGTTGTGCGCGTTCTTTTCCAGGGCCTTTACTCTTCCTTTATTTTGGCCGTTGGTAATCAATGGACCTACATGTTTGGTGACTAAGACCTCGAGGCTCTCCATCTCAATGCTGGCGTCTTCTTGTAGGAGGAATCGCTCGGCCTTGGCATAGAAATCTTCCATATCCTTGGGGGGATCTCCGCTTAAAGAGATTGAGAATTCTGATCAGTTCAGAACTCCTGCAATGGCGGCCATAAGCACCATTGATAGCTCAGGCCGATCAACAGATGCTACAGCCACGTTGAATCTTTCGAGGAAGGACCGAAGTGTTTCTCCCGGGTGTTGTTTGATGGTGGTCAAGAACATGACACTCTTTGGCCGGGAGATATGTACCCTCAATTTCTCAATGAAACGGGTGACCAGCGTATTCCAACTACTAATCGACTCTGTTGTTAGCTAACGAAACCACATGTCGGCTATATCTGTGAGGAAGAGTGGGAAGCACTTAGCCATAACATTGGTCGATGTGTCGAGCACTTCCATATGTCGCATGTATCGCATGAGATGGATGGTCGGGTCGGTCCGACCGTTGTATGGTTCAATAGCTGGAAACTTGAAGTCCGGAGGATTAAGGGAGTTCCTGATTTCCCTAGTGAAGAGGCTGCGGTGGATGTTATCTATATCCTATTGAGAAGAATTGCCCCGGGTGAAGCGTTGGACTATGCTGGCGTGCTGACTACCATCCTGAGGAGTCACTACCATGAATCCAGCTCTGCATTCGGGAGAGTTCCAGTACTGGGATCTGACAAAAGCATGCTCGGAAGGGTCGTCGTCAGCCGGACTCGACCTCTGAGAGTTGAGTGAAGGTGAGGGCGAGGGTTCATCGCAGTTGTTGGCTCAGGGCATACTCCCCCTCTTGAACCTGATGAGGAGCGGTTTGAACCATGCCCGTGGTGGAAGGTCCCAACTGATTCAGCATAGAAAGTGATGTTTGGGACTCTTCGATGCCCCTGGCTGAGGCGATATTAGGAGGGTCTACAGTAGTGTTTTCCTCCGCCAATTTGGGAACCAGTATGGTAGAGCGATTTCCGTGGTTGGAGGGAAGGCCCCACCAGCTCTTCATTGAAGGAAATGCGGTGTAAGACGAGTCTGTGCTAAGATACTGGGTTGTAAAGAGAATGGTATTGATTTTGGTTGATCCAGAGGTTGCTTGATCGGTCTGGGAGTCGAGCTATTCCCCGGATTGGAGGCAAAGTAGTCGAACAACCTAAATCTTGATCGCTGGCCTTTTATGAATCTACAGCTGAGGCTGTGCTGGTCGCTGGAAGCGATACTCCTGGCTGACAGTGGTCGGGAGGCAGAGCCGAGCCAGGAGGAAGCAAAGGTGTGATCTGATCAGTGGCCTGATTCCATGCAGACCGAAGATCAGTTGTTGCCCCAATCCCAGTCGGTGGAGGAATTGATATTGAAGCATTTAGTCCCATCTCCACTCGACCGAGAAGGTGATCCATTAACTGTTGTTGTTGTTCGAGGAGTTTACCCTGAGATGTCATATGGTCTCTGAACTTGACCATGATTTTGTCCATGTCATCCCGGGTAAGATATCGGGACACATCTTCATGGGAGGAAGCTTCCTGGCTTGCTTCTGCAGCGTTTGTGTCAGCTGCAATGGCATTTGTTGGACGAAAGGACGTCTTATCTTTCTTTCATTTATTCTCCATGGGCTGAGATAAGCAGAAAGTCGAAGGTTATGCCGATTCGTTCTCCCCCACCTGGCGTGCCAAAGTGTTAACGTCAAAAGTTAGTCACTTGTGACAATCAACCCCCGATCGTGTGAAGTGCACATGAGTAACTGTTATAGAATGCAGTAAAGAAAATAAAACAGGGAACACACACAACTTTTTATAGTGGTTCAGCCAAGACTATGCCTACGTCCACTTTATATTTATTGATTTCTTCTTTTGATTACAAGTACAATGCTTTTATCTTTTGAAGAACGATGGGAGATTAGAGGTTTTTTAGAGGAATGAGAGTTGGCTTTTCGAGGAATAAGCCGTGAGTATTCTTCTTCCAGAGTTTGAAGTACCCAGAATTCACCATGCAAAATTCACCTTTCTCTCCTTTTTTTCTTTGGGGAAGAACGTATTTATAGGTGGAGAAATCAGCTAGGACTGGTGTGACGTGGCCCGGTCTTTTCAGGAAGGCTCGGACGCGTGGAGTTCATTCTTTGGATGTAGGTGCGAATGAAAGACTGACTCTACTATTCATAAATAGTATCTTCGGAAACTGTGGCTTATGTGCCATCCAAGGTGAGGTGTATTAAAAGGAGAGTTTTGTTTGGGTGTGGTTGACTGCTTTTGTGGCCTTGAGAAATGGTATGAGTAAGAAATGATTCGGCTAGATACTTTCAGGTGAGCCCAAGATACTTGCTCGATTCGCTTTTGATGGAAGCCTATGACTTGGTCGATTGAGAGCGATTTTCCTTGGCTAAGTGAGTTGAATCCTGAAGATAATTAGGCGGAGTTGGAATCGAATCGGGCCGGCCTCGAAGGAAGCTGGTTTGGGCCGATCCTTGTCTGGTCCTTTCAGAGTGCGAGCAGCTATATCGGCGGATGGGCCAAAGTTGAAGAGAGCTTCTGGAGGCTAGGCTTCGATTCGTTGAACCATGATAGCTTTTTCCAAAAAGTTGGTCAACACTTTACAGTTAAATTTTGAAACTGAATTCACAAGGTATTTGTTCTTAGTGTTCCCACATTTCTGTCTACCTATCCCAAGTAGGGAAAAGCATAAAATGACTCATAATCAACCAAATATTTAATACCTATAAACTAGTCGGATATAACTACTCAATTAAAAAATAACACAAGCAACATACAATTGTTAACACTCCTAAGTCGGTGAGCATAGATAATCAAACAATAAATGATAACACAAAAATATTATAATTTTCTAACAGATAGTAAATCAATAATTACTATGTTTAATATATGGAATTTTTTTATATGTTACCTAACTTTTTGACCCGACTACCAGGAGCAGTCTAGGCTCACACGACTCAGCCCATCGTGTGGTTAAATGGCCCATACGTTCGCCAATGCATCCGGAATCAAGCCCATATCGAATCGGTCAAGTGTAGTCGTTATTGCTCATCGAAACTATTCAAAATAGCTAACTATTCATGGATCGGTAGTTTCACCTTCAACAATTCATATCCCAAAGATTCTGACCCAATTCCATATCACAAACCTCCTTTCACATTTCATATGTTTGGGATTACTCCAGAATTCATATCCCTTAAGAAGACTTCTAAGATCGGCACAACTTCTTCATGTCAACGAAATATTATAAGTGTTTAAAGGTCGGTGTAGATTATTTCTTATTCCCTCATAGCTTCGGATTGGGACAAATGGCTTCATATCACGGGATACGAAATACAGAAAAGCAGAAGGATTCAGTGCAACTGAAGAAGTAAGGCAAAAATAAGGTAAGTATCCCGAGATACGTACTTATCTCGGGATTAGGACAGATCCTGAGACATGAAAGTTTTAGGCACGTGCCCACCAGCCTCCTATTTTTCTTCTCCCACCTGCTCCGTCCTGCAATAAACATCATGCTTTAAATCTGAGGAAAGGGTAAGAATTTTTCTTTCTTGACACTTTCGAAAGAAGATATTGCTTTTTGATTCTCGAGCTTGTTAGATCACTTTGGGATGAAGAAACTTACCCCTTTTTGGACACTTAGACTTTCTGGACTGCATATGCACTTCAAGAAGAAGAAGTTAGGCTTCATTCTGGACCTTGTTGAACTTGCTTTACATCATTTCCTTTGTAGTTCTTTGGAATCATTCTTCCCACCATTGTACTTTTATATAAAAGTGAATAAAATAGCAAAACCATTGAAGTGGACGTAGGTTCTCACGAACCAAACCACTATAAGCGCTATGTTGATTTACTTTCCTGCATATTTTCCACTTTGGACATTTAGTTTCATTGTCTTGGAACTCGATGGGTGTTGTTCCAATTTTTGTGCATCAATATTCTGGTGCTTTTACTGAGAACTAAAGATTTCATCTTTTCTATCGTTCTTCTACCAAAGCTTGGAAGTGCTACTTAGGTCTTTTAGGCATACCTACCAAGTTTACTTAAACGGTGAAAAAAGGAAAAGCTACTTAGTTGGACCTTCGACTATCGATTCAGAAAACTCACCTCAACATAAAATTTGGAATGTCTGACTGCCCTGGATATGGTGACTTCCTCCAGGCCGGAAGCTACGGTCACCAAAGGTCAGTTCTTCGAAGTGACCAAAAAATTGGAGGAAACTCAATGACGGCTTAACGACCAAATTAATCTGAATATTGACTAGATACAAAGGCTACACCAAAATACCAATAGGGATATCACGCGCCTTCAAGCTAATAGGGTTGTTCAACCTCATTAGTACATTTCGAAAAGTTCTTCTTCCGATACTTGTCATAACAACCGTAGCCAAAAGGAAGGATTAACGGTAACAGTGTTACACTTACTATCAAAGAGGGAGCTCATCGTTCCGACTCTCCTAGTTGGGGCCTAGTCTTTATCCTAGAACTAGCGCTCAACCCTCTACATGGCAGCTTTTACCTGCCTTTGTTCAGAACTTGTTGCCTACTCAACCAAGTGCAAATCAGGCTTAAGTTCCTCCTATCCAAACTCCGTAAAATCTGAGAGTCAAGATTGGCGACTTATTATAGGATAATGTTGATGTTCATCTGAGAAGGCACCCTAGGCCACGAACTACTAAGGCGGACCACGACCGCTGGAATCCAGCTAAGATCCAACCTTTGATTCTCACCGACTGATAACGACTTACTCGGGAAAGACTGATACTCGAAACTTTCTGAATTGTTACGAGTGGCACATGGATTCGAGCCATGCTACCAATGTAGTAAAGCGTAAGTACTTTCCCGTATTTCTTGAATTTGTGACTCTGCTTTGGATCTCTCGACTACCACTGAGAACCGTAACGACTTTCGATCAGTTTGCTAATGAGTTGGTTAAGCAGTTCATAATGCATGTCACCAGATCGAAGGACACCTTGTCCCTATTGAACATATACTAAGGCATCGGGGAAACTCTCAAGAGTTACCTCGAATAATTCAATAATGACTTGGCCAAATTTGAAGGTACCAACTCGCGTATCGTCATTGTTCAGCTTACCAAGTGTGTACTAACCAAATTCCAAGTATGGTGCTATGATCGATAGAAAACAACCTAAGTCTCTAGAAGTTTTATGAGGGAAGGAAAATCATTTCATGTACTAAGAAGAAGCATGTAGGAACAGGGCTGCTCGAGCTGCACACCCCGACAACCTATAACAAGGCTCTTCTCAAGACAACGTCAAAGCCAAGCAAGTCGGAGAAAGCTGCGACAAGGGTAAAGAGTTCGCTCAGTTCAAGCGCAAGCCGAACAACATCAAACCAGGAAGCCGCAACAATCAGGAAAAGGACTCCAAGAAGCACGACCGCTTTCCCACTAACAAGGTCTATACTCCACCAAATACTTAGTTGGAGATAATATATCTCGAGATTTTTAGTATGATGTAGTATAACAAGCCAACTTTAAGGGAATCTATAGATTAAGAAAATAAACTCTGGTAAATACTACAGATTCCGCGACATGTTCAAACACAATACAAATGACTACCGATACATTCGTGACACGATTGAGAAGCTCATTCATTAGAAACGCCACGAGCACTACATCCAGAATGCTTCTTCCAAAGAAACGTCGTGGACCCTTCAACGACCGCACCGCCTTAGATCCAAGCGGCTGTTGGGCCATCCAATCCAAGACCCCCTCAAAAGGGTATTGTGATTAACACTATCTGCGGTGGACCTCACCCGGTAAGCGAAAGATTTTGGCGTATCGAAGGATTCACCAATTCCATCAAGCATGCCGACCACAAAGCATGCTCTATTGTCACAGACGAGTCAGTCCCGTTAAACCTGCAAAAGACTATGAGGGATGACAAAGTCTTCTAAGAAAAGGATGCTACGAGAATCAATATTCCTTTAACTGATCCGCTTGTCTTCTCCACCAAAATAGGTCCGGTCTATGTTAAAAAACTCCTCGTTAACTCATAGAGTTCCGCGAACATCATCTTCAAACATGCCTACGATTAAATGAAGCTTGAGACCAGATATGTAAAGCCATGTAAGGCTATTGTTCATGGATTCAATAATGCTCCTAAGCGGATAGTTAGTATTCTAGAGATGCCAGTACAACTAGGAGATAGGGAACGAAGTCGAGTCAGGATCGTTATAGACGTCCCTTCTCGCTACAATGTCTTCCTTGAATAACCTGTCCTCACTGAGTTCTGAGTATTCATGGCACCTTAGTGCCTGCTGATGAAGTTCCCGACGACAATGGGATCAGAACCATCTGAGACGACCAAATCACAGTTAGAGCATATTGTTTTGCTGAATGGAAGGAAGTAATGAACAAGGAAAATGGAAAAGGCGTGGAGATGACACTCGGTGCATAGCAGCCACCGAAGTCTGAGTCCTGGCTCAGACACCACAACCATTTCTCCAAGGGTTTTGATCCATGTAAGGACAAAGAGCCCGAGTAGGGAAGGGCTATTCCAGTGGAGCCAACCATTGATGTTGCGATCAACCCTACCGACCCCTCTTGGGTCAAAAAAGTTAGATCGCAACTTCACCTAGCAATCAAGGAAGGATTTGTGGATTATCTATGGGCAAACTTGGAAGTGTTTGCTCGGACCCACTTCGATATGTGTGGCATCACATAGGAATCACTTTTTACATGCTTGGTATCGACCCAAAGTACCTTCCCGTGAAACAAAAACACTAAATCTTAGGATCATAAAGATCGAAAACTCAGAGAGGAGGTGGCTAAGCTACTCAACAATGGTTTTATCCACAATTCCCTCTATCCACAATGGGTCTCCAACCTTGTATTAGTGAAGAAATCAAATGAGAAATATCGGGCATGCATCGATTATTCTGACTTGAACAAAGCATGCTCAAAAGGCAGCTTGTCTCTTCTGAAGATCAACAGACTCATTGATTCAATTGCAGGTCATCGGCTGCTCTTGTTCATGGATGCATATTCGCTATAATCAACTTCCAATGTATATTCCCAATTAAAAACACACTTCATTTATCATTGACCTTGGGCTGTATTGCTATGTTGTCATGCCCTTCAGTCTCAAGAATGCTAGATCCACCTGCCAACGATTGGAAAACTGAATGTTCAAGGACCAAACTGGAAGATCTATGGAAGTTTACGTAGATGACATTCTTATGAAAACACTAAAATCGAATGACCTAGCAGAGATGTTCAGTGTTATCTATAAATATTGCATGAAAGTCAATCCCTTGAAAACCTCTTTTGGCATTTCATCCGAAAAATTCTTCGGTTTCATCCTTAATTCACGAGGAATCGATGCCAATCCAGAAAAGATTGAAGTAATATAGAGTATCGAAGTTCCAAAGAACATCAAGGATGTTCAAAGCTTAAACGGAAAAGTGTCCGCCCAAAGTTGATTCCTTTCAAAAGCAACAAACAATTGCTTTCCTTTTTTCGATTTGATTGGGAAAGGGAAGCGCAATTTTGCATGGACATTGGAATGGCGTTGTCGCATTCTAGGACTTCTTGAATCACATGGAACTACCACATATCCTATCAAAACTTGTGGGCCATGAGGACTTATTTATCTACTTGACTATTTCTACGTAGGCAATTAGCTCGGCACTTGTGCGCAAAGAAGATCATGTCCAAAGGCTAGTTTACTACATTAGCAAGAGACTGACAGGAGCTGAAAAGAACTATCTGAAGCTCGAAAAGCTCATTTAATGGCTGTTAATCTCTTGCTGAAATCTTTTCCCCTACTTCCAGTTACATCCAATCAACACGGACCAACCGCTATGATAGATCCTTCAATGACCTAAGGCATCTGAGAGACTTTTGAAATGGAACATCGAACTGAGTCAATTCGAGCTCACCTTCGATCCTTGAAGAGCCATCCTCGAACAAACCCTAGCGGATTTCATTGTAGAGTTCACTACTCCCAAAGACCCACCATAAGATAATGAGCCACCTAACATCCAATTGAAGCTGCATGTGGAAGGTTCCTCAAACAATCATTGTTCTGGAAATGGAGTTGCACTTGTTACTCTGGAGGAACCCTTGATTTGTTATGCTTTGAAGCTCAATTACCTAATAACTAACAACGATGCAAAAAATGAAGCCTTGATCATTGGACTCAGAATCACAATCGAACTCAACTTCAAGGCTCTTCAAATCTTCTCAGGTTTACGACTCATCGTCTGCCAGGTACATGAGGAATATCAAGCAAAAGGGGCATGGATCAATTCTTGCGTAGCTCGGGTTCATGAATTGCTTACCAACCTCTACTGCTACATCATTACTCACATCTTTCTAGAACAAAACAAGAAGTCATATTCGTTGGTCAAATTAGCTAGTTCTAGGGATGCATAGCTCTTGGAATTTGTCCCTATCGAAGTACTTGAGTCCCCAAGTATCGATCAGATGGAGACTAATTCTATTTCAACGACGAAGTCCAAGTCTGAACCCAAGTCGTGGATGACTCCGATCAAAGGCTATTTGCAACATTGAATCCTCCCATACTCTCGAAAATAAAAGCTATCTCTCCTTTGTAAAGCATCACGATATGTTATTCTAGAAGGAGTGCTCTACCGAAGAGGATTCTCTATTCCACTATTCTGGTGTCTAGCCCACAACAAAGATGAACATGTACTACTGGACGCACGTGAAGGAGAGAGCGACGACTACATCAAACTCTGGAAAAGAAGATCCTCTGATGTGGCTACTTTTGGCCAACTCTTGAATGAGATGCACTAGAGTACACCTGAAAATGCGATAAATGCCACAGATTCTCTAACACTCCTAGAGTCCTGCCTACATAACTTATTAAAATGGTTAGTCCATGGCCATTCACAATGTGGCAAATCAACATTATTGGAACTCTTACGAAGGAAAAAGGCGGTGCTCGATATGTTATAATCGCAATTGATTACTTCACCAAATGGACCAAAGTCGAGGCTCTTACGACAATCGCTAACAAGAAAGTAATCAACTTCGTCGTCCGTAACATCATCTGTCGTTTTGATGTTTCAAAGACTATCTTTTGATAACGGGACCCAATTTAAGAGTTATAAGTTCAAAGACATTTGTCGTTGTCAACATATTGAGAAATGATTCTTGGTACTAGCTCATCCTTAAGCCAATCGACAAGTTGAAGCAGTTAACAAAGTCATAATATCCATCATCAAGAAGCATTTGGAAAAGGCCGGAGGAAAGTGGGTAGATGAACTCCCTCTAGCACTTTGGGCTTATCAGACTACCTATAAGTCAACGTCCGACCACACTCCATTCGCTCTCTCGTATGGATCAAGCTATAATTCCCATCAAGGTTGAACTACAATCTCATCGAGTCACTTATTACAATCTGAAGACCAGCAGAGATCTCCTTTTGGAATCACTCGACTTACTCAAAAATAAAAAAGATGAGTCCGAACTTAGAGCGGCTGCACACCATCAACTGGTTGCCGATATTTCAATCCCAAGTCCATCCAAAACACTTTGACATCGACGACCTCATCTTAAGTAGATTTTTCCCATACTGAGCAGAGTCGATCCTCACTAGGAAGGTCCGTACATCCTTAAATAGGGGCTTGGAGATGGTACTTTTAAGCTAATGACCGTTGATGGCATCGAACTACCAAGACCATGAAATAGTGAGCATCTTCGCTGCTACTTTACCTAGCTCACTGCACAGACTTACTGCTATTTACAAATGTTTCATTTCCAGTTCATGGCATTGTAAAAGAACAGACCATTACAGGCGGTAGTTTATTAGTAAAGTTTTTCAGTTCTCCATGTTCTTTATGTGTTTACTTTCTACGTGGTATATTAAAGTTGTGATTACAACCGACTTGCATGCACGAGTACACAACACTGGATCGGCACCTCAAATCTTGGTATTGATCCACCATCTCGATTCTTTACTAAGACTCAAACCTTGTGGAGTGATCCTCCCTTCAGAAGTCAACTCGGGTCTTGAACCAACGACGGGAGCGAGTATAAATAAGTCATAACACTTATTAACTTAAGTGTCCAACTCTACCTCTTAGTCTCCGGACTTAAGGGAAACCCACCAGTCGAGTAAGTATAATACCAACCACTTGCTTAGCTAATTTGGATCCTCAGGATTCGGATTTGGATGCAAAATTGGAAAACCCACCATGCCCTAAACTCTAACCCGAATGAAATGATGGGAGGGTATAAAGGACGAAACAACGATGACCACCCATGGATCCTCACGACTCGGAGTCAATGACCATATGGAAGTTCGAAAGTGTTGTCACAAAACTTGAACTCCACACGACTAAATACCAACGATCGAAAGAAAATCTCGAGAGCGAAGTTCACGCACTTAGACTCCATATGACTCGAAACCGTTGACCGAAGGGAGATATCAAGAATGAAGTCAACACATTCGAACCTCACATGACCTGAGTTCCTCAAGAGTGAGGTCTTAAAACTTTAATTTAAGTGTGACAAAAAGTTACTTACATAAGTACAATACTGGAAAATGTAAAGAATACTTTAACACTTAACACAATGCGTGATGTAAGTAAAGTAAACTAATTTTTATTCATAAGTCAAAATATTCCTTTCTAACGACACGATGCACATTAAAATCACATCGTGCATCCAAAACGAGGGTCGTACTCGCTTTTTCTATCGACCTACAAACCAAAATTTATTATAACTATCACTCAGAAGGCCCACCTTTTTGCTTCTTCTACAACCGGGACTCTCGTGGCCCCTCCTTCTTTTTCCTCTTCCTCTTAGATAAATTTCCTCCGCTTCCCTTCTACCCCTTCGGTAGAGCAGGCCAGGGGTGAGTCCTTATCTCGAACCCCAGGTATCCTTCAAGCAGCAGTTCTTCCATAGAGTTTCCTAGGATCTCTTTCAGTTAGCTTCTATATTCGAGCTAGGTGCGACCTGCAAAGGTTTCGGTTGATGCTTCATAACTTATCTGTCTCCTCTAGGGATACCATTTCGGCTTTCCTGGCCTCCATGTTGGCATTGCTTTTAGCATCCCTCTCGGCCTTCTTTCAAGCCTCTACCTCGACCTTCATCTTCACCCCCCAGCCTTTATCCTAGTGTACTCCTCCTCTACCCTCTTTCGGGTGGCTTCGTCTTCAGCCTTCTTCTAGGCCTCCTTCTGAATTTTGGCCTGGGCATCCACTTCGGCCTTCTCCCTAGCCGTTGTCTTAGCCTTGAGCAGTGCTTCTTGATTGGCCTTCTTCTTCGCTTCCACCTCCTCGTATTTCATCAATATTTAAGTCGATGTTGTTCGCCTACCTCTTGCATAGTTGGCCAGCCTGCCTCTATATGTCAGGTCAGATGAGGATCCATATCCTTCCATCCTTTGTCTTTATCAAAATTTTTGTTGAAGTTATCCATTCTGATCTTGCCTATCTCCAAAACCCAGAACATTTCAGGGTGATTAAAATCCTCTCCCGTGTTCCTTTGGTAAGCCTCCATATCAAACCCGGGCTCGGCGCCCTTCGTCATTTCAGGGCCGATTGTCGCCTCTGCTCTAGAAGAACCTGTGCGTCGAAGAAGAAGACAAGTTAGTTTATTTATACTTCGTGTTACCATCATTTCGAATGCCATTGAGAACGTGGGTATACCTCTTATCATCTGCTGTGTAGCTTCTATCGGCACAACGCTTCAGATAGTTGATAGAAGGAAGCCTTCGTGCTCCAATTCCCGATGGTCGGGGTCATACTCCCTAACCATGGGAGCTGGCATAGGTCGATAGTATGACCAGGATAAATGAATCATTTCCATTGGGAAGTAACACCTTCATACTCATGAGCAACCACCGTGCTCTCCATTGCAATTTCTTTACTCTTCTCAGTAGCAAGTCGTTCCTCCTCCGCCTCGGCGTCTTCTTTCAGCACGGCTCTGCCTCTGCCAACACCTGGTGCTCCTCATCCATCAAATACTGGGCCATCATCATTTCCTCATCCACAGTCTCCACTTCCTACACAGCAGCTTCGTACTCCCCAAGCTTTTCCCAAGCTAGAGCAAGCGTGTAGGAATAATTTTCAGCCCATGAGATTCCGCGGAATCAGAGAGTTTTTACATAGAAGCCCCATTATCAGCTCTAGCATTATCTCCTCCTTTGCTCAGGCCTTTATAGCATTGGTTCTGAGCCCTTCTAGCTGAGCCTTGAATTCCTCCTTCACACCATCCAAGTGGTCTAGCACTTCCTTGTTCGGTACCTCCGCCGCCTCATTTTCCTTCCTCAGCCATTCGAGTTCATCACGATTTGACTCATGGAGTTGTCTGAGCTCCTCGTATTCCTTGATTAAGAGCTACACCCTCTCGTTTTGTTCCCGCAACCTCTCATTCTCCTTAGTCAGGGTTTCGTTATTTTGTCGAAGTTGTTGCACCTCCTCTTTTTCCCTTCTCATCCGGTCATTCTCTTCGCATACCACTTTGTTATCTTTCTCAAGCGAGGTTTCCTGAGCTGTGGTTGAGGCTAGCACATCCTTATGCTCTTCACGATCCATGACCATATCAGCCTTCACATCCTCTGACTCCTTCTTTAATCATCCTATTTTGGCACTAGAGAGTTATCATATAAGCATGTTACTCGAACATGTGAAAATAGATCCTAATTAGAATCTTGTCTTACCAACTTTGGTTTTCTCCTTTTTGAGGCTCTCCCGTCCAGACTTAACCTTGAGCCTTAAACCCTAAATATTATCATTCTTTTCAATGATCAGCGCATAGAATATCTTGTCGTACTAATACAAGACCCGGTATTGATGAAAGACGTCATATACCTGAGTCCACATCTCCTCGTCAATATACATTAGGATCTAATGCATATCGGGTATCCAGAGAAGCTCCTCAAAATAGAAGCCCGGAAAGACTTTTTCAATATCTCTTTCTTCTCCGCATCGCTCAGGATCAGAATCTACGATATATAGGGTATCATCGGGCCACGCTTCCTTATATCTCTCTTCTTCCGGCTCCCGATCCTCCGTTAATCTTATGTTTTCCTGAGACCCTAACCAACGATGATGCAGATAGGGCATCGGAACGAACGATCGCCACTAGCTGCTTTGTACTCACTGTTTCTACTCTCTTCTCTACTTCGGCTGGCCTTATACATGGCGGTGGAGATTTCGATCATCGGGGGTACTCTCGATGTCGTCGGTTGCTGCCATGATCATATAATTGTCAGGGTTTATATGACAGATCCGCGCTTTTGATAAAACAGCTTACAACTCCTCCCATCGATTATCGAGAGCCTCCGATTCCTAGACCCTAGTCTCTATCTCCTTCCTGAGCCATTGCGCCTATAGAAAGAAAATGTTAGATTAGAAATGAACATTCCATAGTCCAGACACAAAGAAGTGTTGTATCATGCAGTGCTTATGAGTGTAAGTGTCCTAAGTGTTCCCTCCATGGACTAGATAATGGCTTGCTCGAAGGGGTAACTTCCCCAATGCTTAGCAATAAGATCTCGACATTTGTGCCGTTAAACTCGAAAGTAGATGTCTAAATGGGGACTATGTCCAAGCAATGGAACTGATGCTCAACCTCCATCGACATGGTGATTCCATAGATCACTATTGGATAAGTTGGCTCGAAACCATCTCTCAACCTCATCTCCTCTATAGAAGATGGAATGGGAGTGGGCATCAAATCATTTTCTCTAGTGGATTTTTCCTCGTCACTGCCGTCGTCGCCGCCGATTTCCCCTTAAGCTCCTGCAACCTCCATTTCGACTAGGAGCACTTTAGGATGCACAATAGGGGAAATTCCATTTGCGGATCCGGAAGAGCTACTCCTCTCTCAGCTTCTTCCTCTTCCTCCTCTTCTTCATTGTCATCTTTACTAACCATTGAGAAATCCTTGGGAAGTAAGCCTGACACATGAAGGGGATGGAACGATAACAGAGTAAATGCATTCAACACATTCCTTAATTCCAAGACTCATTTAAAGTAAACACCGTCCGTCTAAATCCGGGGGATACCTGCAACATGAAGTTCTAAATTATTTTAGAGCTTACGACTCAATTAAATTGAAAACAACGTAAGTTTTAAAACAATTAATGTCGTAAGTCATCTGCTTGCAAATCCTTAAGGGCATCAAATGAAGAACAAAACGATGTCTTACCCAGTTGGTTCTATGCCTAAGCACTCTTTGAATAGGATGTAAATGCCGAGAAGAAAGGCGTACGCATTCGGATGAAGCTACGTCGACACTAGACGGAAGAAGCTCCAAATATCCCGGATGTACGGTCATGACGGGGGTACTCACTCGATAGAGCACATATGCTTGTTACATGCAGTATAGCCTGCTGGGGGTGCATGTTGCCCTATCATCCTTCTCGGGTACAAGAACGTCACCTAAGGATATTCTGTACTTCGCACAAATATGCCTCAATGAAGCTTCGTTGATTAGAGAGACAACCGAATACAATGGATTTTGCAGAATATCGGCATCCTCCATTATGTCCGGTTCCACAATAACGCCTTCTTGTTCGCGACAAACATCCTCCTCTCCTTGCAATTCCACTCTTGCAGGTTTCACCCCTCCTTGGATAACCGACTCATCCACATGCTCGGCTGAATATTGCAATCCCTTTAGTTGTTCCACTTGGTCGTGCATGTCAAGCGGGCTCATTTGTTGGGAAGGAGTGGAAGCCTTGATAGTCTCAAGCTCTCTTCCTGCAGGGCTGGAATCATATTAGGATTCGAAAGAACTCAATGATGGTTCTGCGGTTTCGACGACAAAGCTTTGAAGTTGTTTGGAGCCTCTTTGTGCCATTGCAAACTATACTCTCAAGATAGTTGAGTTAATAACTCATGAAAATTTGTACCTCCTGTATTGGTGTAAACTAACATGGAACGTGCAGTGTTGTCCATGTTGATGCAATTACAGTAAAACATGCCGGGACATTATGATGGTTTTCATTTTCATAAATTTAAACAATCATCATCGCTAACTGAAGCTGTAGAGTTTGTGTCGGGTCACGATTACACTGTGATGGGGTTAGAAACAAGTCAAGAAGCTGGTGGTATAGTCATATGTCCATAGTTCGAGTTTACGCTCTAATCCTATGTATATGTCCGAATTATTAGTCCGAATTATTTCGTTATTCGAGAGTAGAGGCACTAATCATTGACATGTTCAATTTCAAACCCAACCTGATCGCGTGACGTCGTGAAACGAGTCGAACTCAACAATTAAAATTTTCAAAGTCGAAAAAGTGTCCCAAAATACGAAAATAATGATTTCATATCCCGAAACACTTGTCATCTTCCTGAATCCTATCCAATACTCTCCTCATCTCTACCAATCGCGCCTTCTTCATCCTCAATTCGTATCCCCTCATGAATCACCGAAATTTTCCTAAGTCATAAGATACCAAATTCTCATGTCATATCCCCACGACTTAGGAAATTTCCCCCAAGTCCACCAGGATAAGGAATGAGAATTTCGTATCCCCGAATTTGTGTTCTCCTCCATAAATTCTCTTTGAATTTTCGTATCCCCTTCTCCACCGCAATTTCGTACTCCCCTTTCCTCTGCAAATTTCATACTCCCGAGATACACATCTTCCTCACCTACTTCGAACTCCTCATACCAGCCATGGCCAACACCTGCCCCTGGCCACCAACGCTCCTCTCTCTCCACACCAACATCAATTTGACTGATAGTTCATATCGAAGTTAAAGGTTCTAACCTATGTTCGAATCTCAAGGGAGAAACCCTTCTGAAATATCTTGGAGTAAGGAGAAGAAGAGTTCCAAGTCATTTGGGGATTTCAGTTTCTCGAAAAGATTCTAAGTCTACGAGTATAAAAGTGGGAAGTGAAAAAGGGAATGAAAATTTGGATCCGACTTTTTATAGTGGGGGGTGTGGAGGAGAATCCTAAAAACTTAGAGTTTTTTTCTAAATGTTCTGGGATCAGTACCGATCCCTCTTATATAAAAAGAGAGGGAAAAGAGGATTGGAGAAGTGAAAAACTTAGCACATCCGGGATTAGTGAAACGTCAAAAACTTAGGTCACAGCTACGATCATGCATACGCATTTTAGAAATCTTGACCATCGAAACCGACTCGACTCGCTAGCCAATCACATACTCACGAACCTAAATATTCTGGAGTATGCGCCAAGCGATCGAGTTTTCGATTCAATAACATTTTGAGAACCAACTTGCGCAATCGCACGTTCAAATCATACCATTTCGATTATGTTTTATTATGAACTCCAATCGTATCACGCAAAATCATGTGTGGACATGTGAGTGTATACATGACACTGTGACAACAACAACTTATTTACGTTCCCACGTAAGGAGTTGGCCAAAAATATTTATTTCTTGAATCGATAGGAATTAAAAACTCAAAGCTCACCTGAGCAATAAGACAGATTCAAGTCCGAGCGATGGAGTTCATTGCGATTAAAATTCTCAACACTACTGGAACCGCATACCTATATCAACGAGCTTCGATAAAGCATCATTATTGCTCAGAAGCGATACACTCACAGGATTGCGCTACTCGACGGAATGGTCGCACCAATCGCTCGATATGACTTGGGAATCTTTCCAACTTTCAGAAAGACTTGTCTCAACTCAAAGCACGTCATATTAACACAAGACATCTTTTGGGGGCAAGTGTTACCTAACCTTTTAGCATGGCTACCAGAAGCAGTCAAGGCCAGCTCTACTCGGCCCATCATGTAGTTAAACCGACTAGAAGTGTTTCTAAAGCATTCATGAAACAAGCCTAGATCGATTCGTTCAACTGTAGTCATCATGATTCATTGAAATTGCTTGAAAAAGCTTAGTATGCTGGGATTGGTAGTGCCACCTTCGACAACTCGTATCCCGAAGATTCATACGAATTTCATATCCCGAACCTCCTTCCACATTTCGCATTCCAAAGCTTAATCCAGAATTTGTTTCCCTTTAAATGACTTCCAAGATCGATATAACTTATGCATGCCAACAAAATATTATAAGTGTTTCGGGGTCAATGTAAAGGATTTCATATCCCCTCGAGGCTTTGGAACCCGTACAAATGGCTTTATATCATAGGATACAAAATTCAGCAAAGCAGAAGGATTCAGTGCGACCGAGGAAGCAAGGCAGAAATAATCTAAGTATCCTGGGAAATAATCTAAGTATCCCGGGATAAGTACTGATCTCAAAATACGAAAATTGTGGGCACATCCCACCAGCCACCTGTTGTACCTACTTCCTCCTGCTATAAATACCATGCTTTAGATCTGAGAGAATAGTCGGAATTTTGGACTCTTGACACTTTGGGAAGAAGATATTACCAATTTGATCTTCCAACTTGCTCAATCACTCTGGGAAGAAGAAACCTACCTCCTTTTAGACATTTGGACTTTTTGCACTACATAGGCACTTTGGGAAGAAGAATTTAGGCTTCATTTTGGACCTTATTGAACTTGCTTTCCACCATTGTTATTGTAGTTTTTTGGAATTATTGTTCCCACTATTGTACTTTGACATAAAATTGAATAAAAAGGCAAACCCTTCAAAGTGGACTTAGGTTCTCATAAACCAAACCGCTATAAACATTGTGTTGATTTACTTTTCTGCATATTTTACACTCCGGACGTTTAGCTTCATCATCTTGGAACTTGTTGGGTGCTGTGCCAACTTTTGCACTTCAATAGTATATAAAATTTATAAAATCTTAGTAAAATTATTTCATTTAAAATATTTTAAAACAAAATTGTGTTTACTAACTTTTTTTTACTGTTTTGGGATCCTTGTCGTATAGATTCGAATCCATAATTTATACCAAACGTATTTAAAAAATATGCAATAACAAATATTCACTTATATATATTATTTAAACTTAGAATCACCCTAGGATCATGGTTGCCCTATTTCAAACGAGTAATCCTACCAAATCCTAGGTGTTCACTTAACCTAATTTCTGATACCACTTTGAACAACTTTCCTTCTCAATCCTCAGAAGACAACACTAGTATATTCACATGCTGAATATTCAAAAGCCAGAAAGATAGATTGTTTGGGGAATAAGTAAGATACATGACATAATCTTGCAGCAAATTGAGTAATCTATAATATAATAATGACCTTTACGTCAAAAAGATTGTAATTTATATACATATGTCAAAGAATTAATCAAGAAATCAGCTTAGATAGTTAAAATAACATATCCTCATAAATGTTGATCTATACAACCAAAAGACATAGTGACAATAAAAAATATACAAGAATACGTCTTGTACCTCTAGCCTCTCTCTTAAAGATATAAAACAATCTAAACTAAACTAAAAATATTCTAGGTCTAACCAAAATATTATAATAAAACAGCTCTTGGATCAGTCTGTTGAACTAGGGTGATGAAACTCAAAACACTAGTAACTTATTCTTTAACTTGTAAACCTTTGAAATCAAAGCTACCTTTTAAGACCACGTCATACATAAATACATATAGGCTTTTACTTAATGATAACTTATATTATAAGTCTGGTTGTATTATAATAATGTCTAAAATTTACAAATAAATATATAACATAGCGTTGAATGCTTGCATGTCACATTCCAACAAAATAGGTATGCAGTCAAGTCTAAAAGTAAGTATTGGAGAATAGATTCGAGCTACGAAATGGTAAGAATTTGGCTATCAAATCCTTACAACTCTAGATAAAATATGTGGGAGATGTAAGGGGTGATCCATCCCTTTCAGCGGAAAAACCTCAATGGGATCTTGTAATGATGTGATAGAACAAATAGATTGAAATGATTATCAATCACAGGTCACAGTAAAAAATAAAGGCAACAGAGAACACACAAATTTATAGTGGTTCCACTATCGCGAGATAGTGTACGTCCACTTTAATGGGGAAGAGATTTTATTAATATTCAAGAGATTACAGAGTTTTTAAAGTAGAGCAAAGAAATTAAGAAATACATACGATCTCATGTCATATGAATAACATTCTCTATGTCTGTCTTTAAATAAAGAAAAAATTACTTGGGGATAAGGCAATTGATTTATGTAAATAAATCAATTCATGGAAGGCTAATATTCCCATTAATTTTATTGTCATATGATTGATTGATAACTAACCCTTTTCTCCATCAATCAATCATTTTCCCAATTTAATTTCTTTCCGTTTATTCTTTCATGAAACATGGCAACAAAATAAATGGTGAATCTCCAATATCCCTTTCTCCTTAATATTCCTTTCCATTTCTTTCTTGCACAAAATGAGTAACCAAATTACCCTGAATATCTCCAAAAATCTAATTAATTTTTGGAAAAATTGTATCACAAAAAATTCCAATAATCTCCACCTTGATACAATATCTCTTACAACCAAGAGTCTCCAATGTGAATGCTTCCCAATAAGTTCCTGCAAAAGCCACCCCTCATTGCACTTTGTCAGTGAACTCTGGCAAGGCCACCGCCCACCAACAAAGTGTTGGAAGCATTCAATAAAAACAAGGTAGACATTGTGCAACCAACTCCTATCTCTTCATACAAGAAGAATACCACATCTTCTCTTGACTTCAACCAAGTCACTCTCTTCCCCATAGTGTCACCATGTGGCTCTTAGCACTTCATTAAGTGAATCAAGTTCGAGCAATGCTCGAACTTAGTAGCAGGTAATGCCTTCGTAAACATGTCCGATGCATTGTTACTTGTGTGAATCTTCTGAAGACAAAATAACTTCTCCTCATTCATAGAGATAAGGAAGAACTCTCTTTCCTCTATATGCTTTGTTCTAGAACTGAAAGCCAAATTTTCAGCTACATGAATTGCACTTTAACTATCACAATTCACCAAACAAGAATCTTGTATGAAGCCCAAATCACACAATAACTTCTTCAAATAAAGTGCCTCTTTAGTTGCCTCAACTACAGTTATCAACTCTGCCTCTATAGTAGACAAACAACTATTGTCTGCAACCTCTGTCTCCAACTAATAGTTGTTCCTCCAAGTGTGAACACATAGCCTGAGGTTGACTTCCTTCTATCTCTATCTCCAGCATTGTCTGAATCACAAAATCCGACCAAGTTGAAATCTTTATTTCTGCCGCAAAAAGCAAGCCCATAATCTGATGTTCCTCTAAGATATCTAAAAATGCACTTCACTGCCTCCTAATGCAATTTCCCTGGATTTGCCGTATATCTACTAACTAATCCTACAGCCTGAGCAATGTCAGGTCTAGTGCACACCATAGGATACATCAAGCTACCTACTGCACTTGTATAAGGCTTCTTTTTCATATAGGTCTTGTCCTTTTCTGAGATTGGAAAGCCCTGCTTAGAAAGCTGTATATGCAAAGGCATGGGTGTACTGATAGCCTTTGCTCCATCCATGCTAAACCGAGCAAGCACCTTTTGAATATATTTCTTTTTAGAAAGTTGTATATGCAAAGGCAGTAGATGTGCAGGAGGCTGACATGAGCCTAGTTCAATGACACTGGAACTCAAAGGTCACCAGGAATTATAGAGAGAAGATGAATGAGATTAAGAAAAAGGGGAAGAAACCATAGTGAATTGGTGATGAAGTGTTTGATAAGATGGTTGCGTGGTGGGACACGGATGAGTTCAAGGTAAATCTATAAAAAAAATCTAATTTATTTATTTTTTGATTTTAAATAATTAGTCAATGTACATTTGCAGGTTGAGTCATAAAGGAACATCGCAAACAAGGGCAAGAATCTAGTAACTCATCACGGAGGATCCAAGTCTTTCCAGCATCACCGTGAGGACTTGGTAAATTTGTCAATTATTACATTTATATGTTGATCAGTTAAGTGATTGACTATGTGGAATTGAATTATTCAAATTATCAACTGCAAGAGCGAGCTCATGGACATCCCGTGTCCTACATGGACGTATTTACTCAAACCCATGCATCCAGGCATGTAGACGAGGCTGACAATGTCACATATCAGTGGGACGATAAGGATAGCGCGACAACTACATACATATGTTTATTCTAAATTTTATTATCACGTCGATTAGTTTATTAATTACCAGTTAATATAAAATAAAATCAACATTCTATTATTTTTCAACTGAAATTGTTTTTTGCATTATAGGCAAAGTTCCAGGAGGCACAGGCTCATGCGCTTGAGGGGTCGGGTCGTGATGAGTTGACGCATGAGGAGGAAGACAACCTATTTGATGTTGTTATGGATCCATCGCAGCGGAGCAAGCGTTATGGATTCGGTAACCTGATGGTAATATTCGTATGATTTAACCAATATTTATTTGATTTTTGCAATATTTGTATAGAGTACAGAATGTCAATATACAAACCATATCGCTGAGTATAAATATATAAATATCTACCATTATTAGCTCTCAGACTATATTTTGATAATTTAATATTTCAAACTATATTTTGATAATTAAATTAACTTATGCACATTGGCTGCTGCTCTAAAATTAACTTATTAACATGTATTTTATTAAGCATTTTAGCCAGTAGAATTAAGCAATAATTGGAAATTTGGAACCGAGCAAGCATAAAATTTAAATGAACAAATAAAATGCATTTGGTGGAATTGTTCACAGTAAGACTCATATATGAAAAACCTTGCCAATGGACCTTGTTTTGTAATGACAACAAAACTGAAGAGCTTTGTTTATCCTATTATGAAAATGGAGGCATTTTGATAGTGGACGAGGATGTTGAGATTAAAGACTTAATTGCAAGAATGTAAACTGAAATAATGCAACATTTGATACATATAAAACTAGTTTGAGAGTGATTGAGTTGTTATGTAAACAGGGTTAATACTTCCTCTCATGTAGATCAAACCGAAACTGCTTTTAGTCTAAAATTGTTTACTTAATTGTGGCATACACTGCTTTTAGTCTAAAATTTTGATAGCTTGTCTTACATCTAATAATTATTCATGTTCTAATTTTTGTGCAAGATTTTAGTCTTAACACATCTATGTATCAACATATAAATATCTACCATTTCAACCTTTTTGTTTATGCATCATTGTTCCTAAACCATTTTGTTATGATTTCAAATCATGCTTGTTCAAGAGTATTTTTTGATTTTTTTCTTCTATACTTGTATTTGCAAGTTCTACAAGCTAAGAAGGCTTAGGACAAAGAAGAAATTAAGGAGATGCGAGAGTTAATTGAGCAGCTGCAGGACCAGAATCGTGTGCAGGCTATGTTGATTAAGCAGCTGAATTAAAAGGTTGTGGAGTACGTGCACAATCATGGTAGTTTTCCTTCATTGTCTGCTTCTGGAGCACATAACGACGGGCATGATGCAGCTTGAGGTATGTTTTTTCGGTGTTTGGCTTGGAGATATGATTTGTTTTGATGCTGTATATATTTGTACGGAGTGGATGAGACATGTTTGGATGTATTTTGATGGTTTGTATATATTGGTATGGTTTGTAGACATGTTTGGATGTTTGTAGACATTGTTTGTTTTGTATGTATTAATGTTTCTGCATTTTATTTTGATTGTTTATATTATTATTGGTATATATATGTTGAGGATATGTGGAATTGGTTGGAAATGGATTGAAAATGAAATGAATTCGAAATGGGGTGGCTGGAAGGTTGTTTGCCTGCTGCTATATATTAAAGGAACCCAGTATTTCCAACGGCTATCAACAGTTTCCAACGACTATTTGGTCATGGTTCTCTAACGGTTTCCAATGGCCCAATATTGTTGGAAGTCGTTGGAAAGGTTCTGTGGATTCCGTTGGAAGCCGTCGGAAGTCGTGAACGCTATTCCAACGGCTTCCAACGGCCGCCAATGACTTTTAGCCGTTGGAATATCCCTGTATTCTAGTAGTGTAGTAGACTTGCCAAACGCATTTATTTATAACCCGACCTTTTTTATGCATTTATTAAAAGGCGCAACTCGCCCAAACCCACTTTATTGACGGATCCACCATGCATGATCTCTTCATTTAACTAGCTTTTTCCATATTCATGTTGTGAAAATTATTCCAAATAAGTATTTTTGTATTTTTAATCTGTTATATAAAACTTGCATTATTTTTACAAGCATTATAGGAAGCATTATATTTGTTCTATTTTTTTTAGATTAGCATAAAAAGGGTAGATGGTAAAATGAAGCATATATAAAGTAATTATGCACAAACTAACACATATTTAACACATAAATTGCCCCTTCATATTTACAACATCTAACACCCGGCTAAGTTTATGGATTTAGACCAAATGTGGTAGACTACTTAATAAAATAGGAATCAGCACAACTTGGACACCATAAAGTGTTTAAGCAAAATATCTTTACCTACTATTCCATTGGTAAATGCAAACTTTTTAAAACTTCAACCTATACAATAGCACTCCTAATACAATCTCAAAGTTTTGGAGAACGTGAAAGGTTGGAATGGTCAGCAAAACTAAGAAATTATGAAATTGAAAAAGGGCAAACATCTCAATAGGGTATTATTGCTTCAACTAATATTGCTATATTCATTAGTCCATTTAGCATCTTCTCTAACAATAATGTAAGACGCGGGTATGGGATTTCAGGATTGCAGAAAGCACATTTGCAGAAAGGGGGAGTTCTTAAGGTTTTAAATCGTGGGAATTTTTTTCAGAAATAGACTGTATCAATTTATGTCTTTCACAATACTGATTTATCATCGTCATATATAAGTATTCATATTACATATTGATTTCTACTTCAGATCACGGCTAAAAATCGTAACTCGGACCTTTTGCTAAATTATTGAACTCCAATCAAATTTCATAACAAATTAATATTCAATTACAGTGATGAAATCGTTTAACTCCAATCAAATTTCATAGTAATTTCATAACAGTTTAATCAAACATGAATTAAATTTTCCTATATCATACCTGAAGCCAAAATCAAGTATCCACAAATCTAACATCCAAGTCGAGGACCGATTCTCTGAAGTCGAACTTGAGCGCGATTTCCCTAGCAAAATCTTCAAAGTCTGAAAAAACGGCTGATTCGTAGAGGAGCTGATTCCCCTAGCGATTCATAAAGGAACCGATTCATAGAGGATCAATTCAACTAAAGAGTCGATTCGTAATTCTTTTTAAAACGGACAAGATGGAGTAAAAGCGTTGATAATGGAATAGAGAAATGGAATATAGGGTTATTGTAGAAAGCACGAGCATGTTTACATTTTTACCCTCGAGAACCAGCCTTACCAACGTTAATAAGTTTTAGCAATAAAAAAAATATAATTATGTATTTTTGGTAACACATTTTTAACATAGCAATACATATTATTGTCACTAACCTGTAACACAAATAAGTGTTGGCAATTAAAAAATAAGCCTTACCAAATGGCTATTATGGTGTCGTGATTGTTGTAAGGAAAATCTTGATATAATTTATGATGAGTAGACCACTTCCTAAGTGTTATTGCAATGAAACTCCTAATATCCATGGAAAATACAGTTGCAATGAGCAAAACTAAAATCAAACACCAAAATGAAAGAATACAAAGTGTTGGAAATGGTTTTGAAAAACATTTAGTGAATTATTAAATTTTTTGATTAAGTGTAAGATGACTCCTATACGTGAACTCTCTCCCTTGATCTCCACCACCCATTTACCCACTCATTCCGTCTCTTCCCATTTCAATATTATTTCTTAGTGGAAGAGAGAGAATGAGTGGGGAAATGGGTGGTGGAGATTAAGGGGGAGAGTTCGCGTGCAAAATAAGAGGTGTAGCGGAACCCTCCTCTCTCTATATATAAATATATGTGTGTATATATATATATATGTGTGTGTGTGTGTGTGTGTGTACAAGTTTCTTAACTTTTCTGGTGTTTCTATGTTTGTTTTCAAGTTTCTTTGGAAGTCTAATGCTCCGCCGAAAGCAAAATTCCTTATGTGGTTGATTATTCACAGGAAACTTAATACATATATATATATATATATGTATGTATGTATGTACAAGTTTCTTAACTTTTCTGGTGTTTCTATGTTTGTTTTCAAGTTTCTTTGGAAGTCTAATGCTCCGCCGAAAGAAAATTCCTTATGTGGTTGATTATTCACAAGAAACTTAATACGGTTGAGCATTTAAAGAAGAAAAATATTATTTTTGATGTTAAGTGTTGTTTTTGTAGTTTCACGGAGGAGAATGTTGATCATTTATTTTTCTCTTGCACTATTACCAATTATATTTTATCTATGGTTGTTAGGATCTTTGTTTTTAACTGGTTCTATTCCTATAGTAACCGCGATTATCACTGGAATTGTTTTAGATTGGTTTTTCATTATAAGCATAGATATGTTTTGGATTCTTTAATTTCTATTATTAGTTGGTTGCATTTTGTTGGAGAGGAACCAAAGATTGATTCACTCTAATTTTGTCTCTATTGATAAATTAATCATTAGGATTGTTTCTTTTAGTTTGGATTGGATGTCTAACCCTCACTATAAGTTATATAGAGATTATCGTTTTAATATATATTTGTTTAAGGTTAGAATTAATTTTAGTTTGTTTGTTAGAATTAATAGGTATTTTAGTCATAATAGGATTTGCATTTGTTATTGATTTCTGATTTTTATGTATCTGTTTTCTTTGTTTTATTTCTATATATATATTCTTTCATATATATATATGTGTGTGTGTGTGTGTGTGATAGGTACTTATGGTTTGGCTAGCCTTTTTCAGGTCGCAGGTAGTTGATTTTGCTGAGGAGCTTTTTGGAGAGCTGTTTATTTGGATTGTAGAAGATTTTTGCTTTGGAGTTTTTTAGAGCGCTGTTTTGGAGAGTTTATTTGTGTTGTTTTAGTTCTTTTGTATTTGGTTGGTGTGACTTATGTTTTGTGTAGGAGTAGATATACTTCATTATCTGGTGGTGGCCTTGTCGGAACTTGATATTGAAGTATGATGGGCGGTGGTTTATCCAGAGCTCATCTATCTACTATTATATACATACTTTTAGTCACAACTAGTGTAGTTTTTGTTTGTTTTTCCAATCGAACTTATAGACAGATTTTGTAGATTTTTTTTCATTTTATATATATGTGTGCTCTCTTCTTTGTTGAAGATCACACATTTTGGCTTCAAATATATATATATATATATATATATATATACACACACAACAAAAGAAAAAACAAATAAAACAAAAGTATTCTAAGGTTTCAGCCTTCAATATTTGATCATCTTATGCTTGATTTTCTCATATGTTATTTCGGTATTTGATAATTTCCCATGTAATCCATGAAGTAATGTGAACATAATTTGCTATGAACACTTGAATTCAAGAACAAAAGTCGAAGTATTCTGATTATTGTGATATGCATATGTATCAAAGATCAAGAGATCTACACGCAAACGTCACTTATAATAAAATAAAGTTAAATTTACAAGTAGAATCTTCCTTTCAAACTAATCATATTAAACAATAATTTCTTCTAGATTTCTTGATAAAACATCCAACAAACAAAAATGTCAAGAAACAAAGCAATCAATGCCACTTTTGACAGAACTAATTTAGTCTGTGGGCAGGTGAAATTTAATACAATCTACCAAACCCAACAAGGAAGCCAAAGTACTTATATTCCAATTTTGTAATCATCAGTTGCAGACAAGTTTTATCATTTATGTAATTTATCATTAAGCTTAAGGAATATAATTACAGAGACATAAAGCATGTTGTTTGTGTATAATGTACATTTCGTTCTCCTTAATCATTGTCACGACTCATGAAATATGATCACTACTAGAAAGGACTGTTATTCCAACATCCACTTTTCAATGGCTGCCAACGGTTTTTTAAGAGCCGTTGGAAACCGTTGGAACAAAGATCGTTGACGGCCGTTGGAAATCATTGAAAATTTACGTGATATTGTCTGCTCTAGCCAACCAAAAGCTTCATTTCCTCCTCCTCCACCAATTATTCATCTCCTCCAACCATTCCTCTCCTTCCAAATTTGCTGTCAAAGCTTCCTCCATCACTCCAACCTCTTTGGGCGCCATCTACGAGCTTCTCCAACCCATCTCCACCCTTCTCGTTATCCAAATTAGGTAATTTCATGAAACCTAATTTTTAGTGTTTATTCGATTTCGGGTTTAATTTGTAATTTGCTTAATGCCTACTTGTTTGTATATGTATATTACATCATGTTACCCTCTAATTGATATTATTGTCACAATAATGATCAAATTATTTGGCGTTAAATTGATTTAGGGTTTAATTGTGTTTATTTACGTAACTTTGGTTAGTGAATGTTATATGTATGTGATAGTGTTTGCTAATAATATAATTTATGCAAACACGAAGATTATATTATGTTGACAAACACGCAGTAAATTACAAAAATATATAAATTTATGCATACACGAAGTAAATTACTATAATTGGTGCAAACACGAAGTAAATTACAAAAATATATAATTTTGTACACATGTACTAAAACGGTAAAATAATTACAAATTGTATATTTAATTTTAATGTAGATAAATATTTAAACCCTCAGTTATTATTTGGCCCCGTCTGACAAGTGTTGTATATGATTGTTATATGGATATTCATTTTTTTACAAAACGGAAATCTATATTCATCTGATATAACATTTGTAGGATTTGTCCTTGTATTGGACAAGTTACAAACACTATAAAGTAATTATATTTCGTAGATCATATCACTTTAAAATGTTCACAAAATTTCGACGCCATTTCCTTTACGTTCCTTGTTTATACCCACGTGTGTACGATACAAGGAACACGGGGGGAAATGCTGCCGAAATTTTGTGAAATCATTTAAAATGATATAATTTACGAAATATAATTAATATTGTGTTTGTAATAGGAAGTAGGATGACCGACCATCAAAGAAGACACATACGCGTCAATAAACCAATAGTTATTTATTTTGAAATAAAGTTTGTAGACAACTATAAAATTAACGAATATTTTTTATTTCATCATAGATTTTAAAGTAGGAAAAATGGCCAATTACTTTAGTGTTCGGAGCTGGATGTATCAAAGAAGGGAAATTAGTGGTGCAATAAGTGAACATTTTAAAAATGGGGTAAAAGTGTTCATTGATTTTGCGATAAGTAGTATCGGAAACAGTAGAGAAATTCGTTGTCCATATTGTAGATGCAAATTATTGAACTATTTAATACCGAATATGGTTAAGATTCATTTGCACCAATACGGTTTCCTACCCAATTATTTGTTGTGGGATCATCATGGAGAAATTGTAGCCCCTAATACTCAAGAACAGTCGACGGAGGTCAATAATGTTGAAGTTAGCACGAATCTCATAGAAAATATGGTCAAAGATGTTGCACGATCAATGTTCCGTACCGTTCAAATTGGTAACGACGATGATAACATCGAAGAGGAGCCAAATGTTGAAGCTAAAAAAATATATGATTCATTGAATAATGCTAAAAAAAACCTTTGGAAGGGATGTGAAAGTGGCACTCAATTATCGGTAACTGCAGAATACATTGCAAAGAAATCAAAATACAACCTTACGGAAGCTGGATTTACGACTGTTGTTCAAGCGGCTAAACGCCATATGCCATCTGATAATTTATTGTGCAAAAAATATTATGAAGTGAAAAAATTTATGTCATCTTTTGGTTTGCCATATCAGAAAATAGATACATGTTAAAAGGGTTGCATGTTGTATTGGAAAGAAGACAACAATCTTAGAAAATGTAAGTTTTGTAATCAAGAAAGATACAAACCAAGAAAAAAGAAAGGAAAAGAAGTTCTGTACAAGCATATGCATTATTTACCCATCACCCCTAGACTTCAAAGATTATATGCATCATCCGTAACAGCGCAACATATAAGATGACACAGTGTGAGAATACCTCAAGAAGGTACGTTGACACACCCATCGGATGGAGAAGCATGGAAACATTTTGATAAGAAATATCCTGATTTCGTAGCGGAAAGCCGCAACGTTAGACTAGGTTTATGTACAGATGGCTCCGCACCGTTTTCTCAGTTTGGTTCTAAATATTCATCTTGGCCTATAACAATCACACCTTACAATCTACCCCCGTGGATGTGTATGAAAACTCCATACATATTTCTCACAGTTGTCGTCCCTGGCCCTGATGATCCGACACAGGGTATTGATGTTTACTTACAACCGCTAATCGAATAATTGAAATATTATGGAACGAATGAGTTGAAACATATGACGTATCAAAAAAGAAAAAATTTCGGATTTTCGCTTCTTTGTTATGGACTATTAGTGATTTTCCTGCATATGTAATGCTTTCGGGTTGGAGTACGGCCGGTCGTCTTGCTTGTCCTTATTGCGTGGAAGAAACACGAGCATTTTCGTTACCGTACAGAAAGAAAATTTCATAGTTTGATTGTCATCGATGCTTTCTTCGTATTAATCATACTTTTAGAAGAGACATTTTTTACATCTAATAGACATGAGGCTTTACGGCTACCGACGGTTTGGTCAAGCGAGAAAATATATGAACTTGTAAAAGATTATCCAAAGATACATGAAACCGGAAAACAAATCGATATTCAAGGTAAATTGACAATTCATAATTGGTGCAAACAGAGTATATTCTCGGAATTGCCTTATTGGAAATATCTCTTAATTCTTCATAACATTGACGTGATGCACAACGAGAAAAACGTATTTGGTAATGTATTTAATACAGTTCTGAATGTGAAGGGCAAGACTAAGGATGATTTGAAATCCAGATGTGATATAGAGGAAATATGTAATCATCTTGAGCTTCATTTGAAGCCCAACGATAGTAAAAAAAACCTAAAGCATGCTATGAACTAGACTAAAACCAAGTTAAAGTACTGTTAAAATGGGTGGAAAAATTGTGGTTTCCCGATGGAATTTCCTCTAATCTTCGTAGATGTGTCGACTATAAAAACGAAAAGCTAAGTGCAATGAAAAGCCATGATTGTCATGTAATGATGGAAAATTTGTTATCCATCGTCTTCAAAGAATTGTTACCTGGAAAAGTTTGGATTGTAATAACAGAACTTAGCATATTTTACAAGGAGCTTTGTTCAACTACTTTAAAAGTTGACCATCTACTTAAACTTGATGAAGAAATCTCTATACTGCTCAGCAAACTGGAGAAAATATTTCCTTCGGGTTTCTTTATTGTAATGGAGCATTTACCTGTTCATCTTCCAAATGAAGCACGTCTTCGAGGTCCTATGCAATATGGATGGATGTATCCATTCGAAAGGTATGTTATTATACTAAGTATTCAAATGATAATTTAATTATATTTAGAAATTAATATTGAACCGAACTACATTTTATTAAGTAATTAAATCATTTAAAAAAAAAGTGAGACAAAATGCTCGAGTTGAATGTTCTATTTGCAAATCATATATCGAAGAAGAAGCCTCTTTTTTTTCTCTCATTATTTTAATGTTCATGTGAACTTATCATTTGCAATCGTTCCACATAATGACGAGAGGGTTGAACAAGATTCTTCTTCTGAATCAACATTATCTATTTTTAAACAACAAAGCCGACAAGTTGAAAAATGTGTGGAAATATGGCTAAATGATAAAGATTGTAATGCAGCACACACATATATTCTTCTTAATTGTCCCGAAGTTGCTCCGTAATCATTTTTTTTTTTTAAGTTTTACTAAATTTATGTTAAATGTGTTAATAACGTAACATATATTGTTTGTGTTTGCAGTATTTATGAATCACAAAATTCAAGCAGCGATCTAAGCAAAGATTTCAGTAGTTGGTTTAGAAACTATGTTTTTGATCCCATAAATAATGTGCTCAACGAAGGAATAAAACATTTAGCATTTGGACTGAAAAGAAAAGTCAAAACATATCCAATATTTTTTTGTTAATGGGTATAAATTCAACACAAAAGAATACGATGCTGAAAAATTAACAAACAATACTGGTGTGTTTGTTAAAGGCAGTGAAGATCCTAATAATCATATAAATTATTTTTATGGCGAGTTAACTCAATTTTGCAAATGACATATTTTACAAGGCCCGCAGAGGATGTTTATTTGTTTAGATGCAACTGGTTCAGCAATGTTCCGGGTTCTGGTATTAACGTGCATCCAAAGTATAATCTTGTAGAAATTAAACATACCTCACGTTATCAAAAGTACGACCCTTTTGTACTAGCTAAACAAGCCCTACAAGCTTATTATGCCCCTTATCTGTCTTTAAAAAGGGATAAAGCAGATTGGTCTGCAGTTTTTAAAACTAAGGAAAGATTTACGTTCCATGGATAGAATATTCCTGATGAACAAGCCTATCAAACAGATCTAGAGGAAAATGTTGAAATAACAATCACAGACGATCAAACTGACTTTGGTCCTTTGAATGATGAGGCAAATGTATTAGTCGATGCATTTGAGAGTGTAGAGGAAAACGACATAGAACCTGAAACCGAGTCTAAATCAGAAAATGACGAAGAAATAGATGAAGACTAAGTAAAATTTGGTAATTTTCACAACTATTCACATAACATTTATCTATGTTTAATATTGCATTTTCATAACTATTCACATTACATTTACCTATGTTTAATATTGCATTTTCACAACTATTCACATTACATTTACCTATGTTTTGTATATGTATCAATGTGGAAGGTATATTATGTCTGGCTCTCAACGACGTGGTGGTTGGAATAGCGGCTTCAAGAATTTGACGGTAATGAATCCTACTGTATGCATACAATAAATTAACATTTAAATATACAGTGTTATAATATTTTATATGCTGAAATAACATTTTTACTATTCATTCTATTTGCAGATTCGACAACCTAAGAAGGCCCAATACAAAGAAGAAATTAAATAGCTTAGAATTATGATTGAGCAACTACGTGACCAGAGTCGTCTTCAGACTATGCAGTTGGAACAACTAAATCATAAGTTTGCGAAGTATGTGCACATTCATGATAGTCGTCCTTCGTCGTCTATTGATTCCGGAAGCGATGCTTAAGGTATGTTGTATATTTTGGCATTGAGTGGGTGAGAATGATAATTTTGATATGTTTAGATGGTTTGTGGACATGTAACTTTGATGTATTTGGTTTATGAACACGTATTTGTTGGTTTATGGATGTTTGGATGTTTTGTTTTGTTTATATTGATGTTTCTTTGATATATTTTGGTTGTTTATATTGTTATTGGTATATATGTGTTGTATATATGTGGAATTGATTGGGATTGGATTGGAAATGGATTAGACTGGAAATGTTGTGGCAGGAAGGTTATATGCTTGCTGAAATTAAAAAAAAACCAGTTTTTCCAACGGATACCAACGGTTTCCAACGACTAATTGGTCATGGATTTGTAACGATTTTCAACAGAGAAAAGCCGTTTGAAGCCATTGGAAATATTCCATTGGAAGTCGTGAAAGTTATTCCAACGGTCGCCAACGGCTGGGAGCCATTTGAATAGTCCTGTATTCTAGTAATGGATATGACTGGTAAAACGCTGCTCTGATTTCCCTATGATTCTTGGAAGCAGTGGCGGAGCCAGCCAAACAGCTCAGGTAGGGCCATACTTGAATTTGAGCCAGGGCTACTTGTTGTCGCCTACTCCTTTTTGCCAGTATTTTATAAATCCACATAGGGCCATGGCCCTAGCTCAGCAAAAGGTGGCTCCGCCCCTGCTTGGAAGTATTTTGCTCATCTTCACTTTACGTCTCGATCTCTTATTTCTAGTCTCATATTTGTTGTCTACAATAACAAAATAAAACAACAATATCATGTCTGATTATATCAATCAGATCATTCAATAATGATATGCAAATTAGGACCATATCACCGGAAAAAAAAGAAAGAAAGAAAAAAGAATGAGGTAAACATGCCTTCACTTGTTGTAAAATATATAGTTGTAAAATATATAGATGAATATGTATTATCATAAAAAAAGAAAGGTGTTTATTTACTCTAATAGAACATCAAGCTGCTTAGGCTCGCCTCATATCTTTTGAATCGCAGGGTCGACCCTCAAGCTTATGTATTACACACTATTGATATCCTGTACAATAAAGTTATTCATGTAAATAAACACGGATTAAGATATAATACACAGTATATCTGTGTATACAATAGTGTATATGAGCAAGACTCTTTTGTAAGTGGTCAAAGTAGAAAATGCAAAAAGGGTCCAGTCTAATATAAGCAAAACTAATATCAAGCACCAAAATGAAAGAATACAAACTGTTTTCGATAAAAGTAGCATATGAAGTGCATAAAATGCTAACAATATATAGAAAAAATAATGTTGAAAGAATTGCTTGTATTAAAGGAAGTTTTCTATAAATGATGAGCATATAAAAAAGGAAAATAAAATTATTGTTTTCTTATTTTAGTTTTCTCAATACTTTTTAAAGCTATATGGGTTACAAGTATTTGTAGCTTGCTAAGATATGTATTCAAACTTAAAAGACAAATTATATAATCACGGGATCCTATGCACTCATAATGTATTATTTTTCGTTCATTAATATTTTTTCTACGGTGTTTTTCTTATTATGGTTTCATCGAGACATTACATTGATCTCGTAGTGTCAAATTATATTTGAGATAGTAAACTATTGCAATATGACATAATATATTGTATTTTTTTTTCTTCACTAAGATTTTTTTCCAGTAAGTTTTCTAATAAAGTTTTCAATGAGGCAATAGAAATATTAAACAATCTTTGACATAATATTAAACAATATTTATTGTTCATAACTTTTTTTTTTTGGCCCGTCCTTGTATAAATTTTGTAAAATTGAAAAATCGTTCTGCAATCTGCCCTCTTTTTCCACTGTGTTAGGTTTTGTATCTTCTATTATTTAGACTTCCTAACACATGCACCTGTGAAAGTTGGTGGGTAAGTATAAATAATTGGAGCTTCAGGCGCGAGTCTGTACTAAAAACAAGTTAAAGTTGTCTTATGAATTATTATACCTAAGAGCAAAGTTAAGAGCACGGTACTAAACTACTTGAATTTCTATAAAATATCATAAAAATCTCTTATTTAAAGTTAAGAGCAAAGTTAAGAGCACGTTATTAAAATACATTGACAACATTTTTTCTGCTGTTGTAATATGCATAGTTACATAAATTACAATTTTTTTATAACTCGTTTTTAGTATTGTATAAGCCGTTGTAAATAATATGTTTACAACACTTGTGTACCATTGCATGATTCTCATATAATAATCTAAAGACTTTGCACGATGATTTTTAGACATTGTTAAATATAGTTTTTACAATTAACCACCAGCATCGACGAAATTATTCCAACACTTATCATAAAACGTTGTGTATTGTTATTTAAATGTTTTCAATGTGATGCAAATATATATTTATAACGTCGCTAGAATATTGTATAAAGTTGAATATCCAACATTTTACAATAAATTATGTTTGAATTTTTTACAACATTTCTACAACAATACAGAAAACAAATGTAAAGTTGATTCTTTCAGTCATACTTAACAAACGTTATAAACATACTTTTAACCGCTCATTATTGTAATAAACAATGTTTACAAATTACAACATTGCATAAAACTATAAAAAAATTTCTATACAACATTTTAGAAACATAAACCATACGCATACAAATTGTTGTAATCATAGACGAGTATAAATCTAATACCCATATCCACATGTATTTGAAAAAAGTACTTGCTTACATAAACTTCTGTTTGCAGAAACATTTTTTTTTCTCTTTATCAATGTCGTTTACATAAACCGCATCCCTTCGATTTTGGTGTTGCTACCACCCCATTTTCCGGCTTCGCACCCATTTCACCATTTGGCTTTGCAGGCCTTCCGCATTCCCATGATGTAGCTGTTTCATCCTCTGGTTTAGCATCAGCTTCAAATTTTGGGTTTTCATCTCACCAAGGGCTATATACTGTATTAAAAACAGTAATGCATATTCATTAATAAATAGAACTAACAAGATATTTAATGCAAACAAAAAATAATTTTACTTAATAATAGAAACTAAGACAAACAAAAAAAAAGTACTATACCCACCTGATAGATAAGAAAGGTACGCTAAAACTGCCAATCATATGAATATATGGTGAATAAAACTGAAAGACTTTCGTAAGAGAAATATCAGAAAAAGGCTTCTGGTGTGGAAGAAAACGGTTTGTGACGCTGAAATGCACTCCCGACATAGAAGATCAAGTCGGAAATAACATTTTTTCATACTACTAGGTGTAAGGTAAAAAGATATTAAAACTGAACACCAAACAAAACTAAGTGGCCAGTTACATGTATACAAACCAGAACTTCCATATAAATTGATCAACTTGAGCAGACTTGTATGTAGCTAGTGTTTGTATGGCTGGCAGTGATATCAAGTACTTGTTCCCAACATTCTAGCATATCAAGATACTCAGTAAAATTGTACTACCTGGGACATGAAGCCATTGGTAATAAATGCAAAATGCAGTGGACACAGTCTACAGTCCATTTAAGAAATTACTTTTTTTTTTTGACCAAATAAGTTGCCTAATGGCATACAAATGTCAAAATGAGCTTCACCAAGAAGGGTGAGAAATGAAATTACACTTTATAAATCACTAAGGGGCAGAAGCCAATAACATGTTGCAGCAGCAACATACAACCCCATTCCAAACCAGCATCAGACCAGATTTTTATTTGATTTTATTTTATTAGTATTTAAAAAAAAACATTCATGTTTCTTTTTTTTTTCACAATAAAAACATATATATTGTAATACTAGTTTCTTACATATAGTTTTTTAAACAAGTTTAAGTATACATATTGTGTATACTCGATGCTACAGAGCTCGTTCAGGACCCAATAGGACAATCAAATAGCGTCCTTCCAAGTTCACTTATGCTTATGTTGCTGGTCAATCGCTAAAGCAGACAACTTGAAACAACAAAGACTATGGAAAAAGAAGATGAATTCACCTATAACTCTCTGCATTACTTATCTTCTGATTCTGCTTCAATCTCGATGACAGTGAAGAAGAAGGCAAGGGTACAAATTGTTGATGAACGTGAGGATTGAAATTTGGCACGAGGGAGAATATAGAAGGCTGGCTATTATTGGCTAAGGTGGCAGCAGAAGATGAAGTGCTATGATGCATCCCAATTTGTCTGAACTGTGCTATATGAGCTTGCCAAAACAGTTGATGTTGCTGTAGTTGTTGATGTTGCATCTGGCTATTGATTAAGAAATGAGGTTGATGCTGCAGTTGTACCTGCTGACTAGATGCATTGGCTAATTGCTGCATTTGATACTGAGATGGATAAGGGACCGGAGAAAACTTGAATGAAAGAACCCCTTGGTTTGGAGAAAAAGGAGCAAGCATCTTCCCAAGATTTTCAGATTCCTGTTTTTGTGGATCATAACCATGCATATGATTCAGAGCTTCTTCAGGGTTGTTCCTGTTTAATAGAGATATGACCGGAGGATGAACCATGTCACTTCCTGATCCATTAACGGCATTTGATGCAATGTTAAATACTTCATTTTTTGCTTTCAACTGGTTGTCACGTACCATTGGAAGCTTAAATTCCTGTTTTTATTTTTACTGTACATAAAAAGAGGAATTTCACCGCATGATAAAAATTACATTTCTCTTTGTAGTTAAAAAGGGAATTTCACCGCATGATTAGAATTACATTTTTCTTTGTAATTAAAGATGTGAATTTCACTGCATAAAAAAAAAAGTTTCATTTAATGTAACTATACAAAGAACGTATTTCACATTGTAATTAAAAAGTCAATTTTACATTGTAAAGAAAGAACGGATTTCACATTGTAATTAGAGAATGAAAAATTACATTTCCTTTAATGTAACTATACATGAGTTTCACCGTATGCCCATTTTACATTATTTTTAATGTAAAATTTTTAGTAATTACAACGTAGGATAATTTTGCATTATTTTATAATGTAAATAAAAAGGGGATTTACACTGTAGGAAAATAACATTATTTATAATGTTAATACAAAAGAATGATATCGTAGGAGGAATTGACATTATTTATAATGTTAATAAAAAGAGAATTGACCGTAGGATAAGTTACGTTATTTTATAATGTAATTTAAAGAAATTTAGACCGCATGACATGAATTACATTTATTTATGTAATTTATAAATGAAATTAGACCACACGACATAAATTACATTTATTTATGTAATTTATGAATGAATGAAGCCCGCATAATATAAAATACATTTTTATATGTATTTTATGAATGAATTAAGACCTCATAAAATAAATTACATTTTTATATGTATTTTATGAGTGAATTAACATCGCATGAAATAAAATACATTTGTATATGCATTTTATGAATGAATTAAGACCTCATAAAATAAATTACATTTTTATATGTATTTTATGAGTGAATTAACATCGCATGAAATAAAATACATTTGTATATGCATTTTATGAATGAATTAAGATCGCATGAAATAAATTACATTTTATTATATAATTTATGAATGAAATTAGTCTGCATAAAGTAAATTACATTTTTATATGTAATTTATGAATGAATTTTCATCGTATGAAATAAATTACATATTATTATGTAAATTATGAATGAATTTAACCCACATGAATGAAATTCCATTTTTTTTCTATGAAATGAATGTATGGGTTTACTTTGTAAATAAAGATTACATTTTTATAATGTAAACAAGAAGTAGGATTCACATTGTAAATAAAATTTATACTTTTATATGTAATTAAGAACAATGAATTAGAAATTACATTTTACATGTAAGAAGGAATTGGACGATGAAATATAATTTACATTTTACCGTAAATTAAAGAAATTAAAAGAATCAAAAAGGAAGAATTCATCATTCAAGTATGATTTGCATTTCTCTGTAAATGAAGGGATAAAAGGATAAAGAAGGAAAATATACTTAAGAACAAAGAGTTAACGGGTTACGTTTATATATATATATAAATATAAATATATATATATATATATATATATATAATTAAAATTAAACGAATCGAGCGCGGTATTTCGCGTTTTAAAATTATATCTTTAAATGACAATACAAGAAGATCCGACCGTCGGATTTTCCTGAAACTGAAACCGCTAGGACCGTCTTGGAAAAATCTTTCCAACGATATATAATACGTCAAAATCCAACGGTTAGATTTTGAGATATGTGAAAATCAAAATTGATTGAAATAGCACCAAAATCGACATTGACCTGAATCGTCGTTGATTAACGATTTAATTATTTTTAATTAAATAAAATAGGAAATAATCGTTATAAATTAGAAATAACGATAAGGAAGAGTTTTCAATATATATATATATATATATATATATATATATATATACGAAGATTATTTGGAAAGGCCGAGTTAATCTCATTCCAAATAATCAAAACGACGATGAAGATCGAAGTAAGAAGACGACGCATGAGGACCGTAAATCTTCCCTCGAATGGACAGCGATCGAGACCCTGAATTGACTTGCTACCAATTCGTGGGTCAAGGTCATTGCCCAGACGTACGTGTTGGTTTCACGGATTTGACTTTCGTTCAGACCCAGAGCATAAGTTTAAATGGATGGTGTGTCTGACATCGTACTTCGTTATATATCATATTGTTGATTTTCTGTTAATATATAAATATTGGTGGTGGAGAATTTATTCTCTACTTAACACCCATTTATGTATTGATGGAGAAGCAATGATATGGTATGAAGTGACAGTGTGGCATACTAAGATGCAATGATCAAGGTTTCTTGTTGAAAAGCAGGCCTTGTGGGATGATCAAAGCATAGCCTGTTTAGGCATAGCTTTGTGTATGACGTGACTTCATGAGCCTCACACACCGGCGGAGTCTAAAACGGGAGAAGGGAACGCAGGGAGTGCACACATTTCTTTCTAGCTAGAGTGGTGCCAGGGACCTACCAGCGCTGGCATTTATTTATTGTGGTTGTTGGATTTTTCGAGGCCTCGGATTTATGCGGTCGCCACTGGCCGTATTGTAGGTCCAAAAGGACCGGGAAGCGTGTGTTCAGGCATAACTAATCCACAAAAGTAAGTGTGGACCGGCCCTACAGCTATCCAAGGATTGGACAGAGTACCAATCCTGGGGCATTGCTAGAGTGTCTCGAATCGGTAAGGATCTCCTCCCTAGCCTTGACTCAGATGGAAATCCGAATTCCAAATACGACCCTACGGTTTTAATTGTATTACTAGTATAGAGATATAGTAGGATGGGGTACTATGTTTCCTAGGATTGATACATTTACTTTGAAATGTTTTTGTTATACACTAATAATAATATTAAATTCGTATTTGCCGTATTTAGCATGTTTAATCACCATAAGGGAAAACTCTATCCTCTGGTGTGCGTTGCATTGTGTGATGGGACTTGAGTCTTATGGTGATTCCATTTTTCTAAAGAGCATTGCGATGTTGTACGTTCTGACACTTTAAATTATGCACGACAATCCATTAAGTAAACCCGTTCCGCATTAGCGGCGTGGTCTTTGGATTTGTCATATTATTATTACTAAACTAGTTATGAATTCTCATACCAGTCCCACGACTGACCCGTAGTTTGTTTCACCTTTTTGCAAACTCGGGTGCCCTCTTTTCTACACGGGCAGCCAAGTAAACAGGTTCATTCTTTGCTTGGAGTCTTGTCTTGGAGTTGCTCATTATCTTTGCTTGGATTTGCTTTTGCGGAGAGATGATGACTTGGAGCTTTGAGGACAGCTATCATTTACTTCTATTGCATTTTTCTATCATTTATTTCTATTGCATTTTTCTATCTTTAAGTTCAGTCATTAGACTTGTTTCATTTCGTATTGCTTATTTTGGGAGTTGGAACTTATTTTCATTTCTGCAAACTTGATGTAATAATTTGGATTCTGTGACTGTTGGGATTCTGTGGTTTATGACATTATATTTCCGCTGCTATGATGTTATTATGCTATGGTTTTCCTCTCCTATATTGTATCAGTGATATGTATTGTTATATTTATGTTGTATTCCATATGATTATTCCTTACTTTCACGTGAGTGGAAGTTTGGGGTCATCACAGTTGGTATCAGAGCTTTGGTTAAACTTAGCTTTGGAATATAACATATTTATAGCAAATTCGTTTACATAGAATCACAATATTCTATGGCGAACATTTCATGTGATACATAATAGCCATTCACTTTCGTCATCTTTTCATTCATCCTTCGATCTTTTCTATCTCTTAGAACCACCATTACAGTTGTTCTGACTCTTCCCTTGATCGTACAGAACTAACTAAAAATGGGTACTCGGGCCGCTAGAACTAGTAGAGCTGGAGCAAGGAGGCAAGACGCTACTGGAACTGAGGAGCTTTATTCCCAACGACACGGTTAAGAAGTTAGAAATTAAAACATTCTACGTTCTCTAGGTTAGTTCCTACTCTTCTATTTCTCTTTCCCTTTTCGAGGACGAAAAGTTCTTAAGTGGGGGAGATTGTAACAACCCTGAATTTTGGGGTAAATTTAAAATTTTATTTAAAGTGATTTTAATGAGTTTTGACTATTTAAAGTGATTTTATATAAATTCCATTCCAAGCCCGAAAGGGTGCGGTAATTTCAATTTTTAATTTTGAACTTTGTGAAATTGTATAAAATTTGTTTCAAAATGAAATTGGATAAAACAAGAAATGTTAGGTTCGTATTACCAATATCTATGCAATGAATTTAAGAAATTTAGATTTCAGATTATAATTTGTAATTTATGTCAAAATTAAAAATTTTAAAGGTCGCTGTAAGAATTTATATAATATAATAAATATGGTCCAAAAATCTACTTTTCACATACGAAGGAATTTTAACTCGAAACCACTTCCATTGAGTCCGAAATGACGTTTCTGCATTTAAAAAGTATAAACATTTATATATTTGGAGTTTCGAAAATTATTTGTTTAAAAATGTATTTTTAATATAAAATATATAGCCATAGAAAATAGTGATTTTTTCAAACAGTGTCCGTTTCTGACAAAACCACTTTTGTTGGATTCAGAATATTAAATTATTGGTAGGTTTCAAATTTTAGAATTTTCCAAGCTAGTATGTGAGCGTGGCGAAAGAAACTGTGTTTTGTCAATTTTGGTCAAAATTAATTGACTGAAAAATAGCCATTTTTCAAAATGTCTCAGAATTCAACGAAATAAATTTTGTTGGATTCGTATCATCAAAACAAAGCTAAAAATGATTTTTTGGTAATTTTTAGAATTAAAAATATAATTATAATTGATTTTTAGTGTAAACGAGCAAATTTTTGACTTTAAAAATTCATTAAAAATTCATACGGGCTCAGAATTGAACGAAATTAATTTTCATAGGTCCACAGCATCAAAACATAGCTAAATATATTTTTCGAGAATTTTTGAAGTTAATTAGTGACCTCGGTGAATTTTCATGTACGGTATACATTAAAATATTAATAAAATAATATAATTATTCCAAAACTCATAATAAATTTCGGAATTGGGTCCTGTAACATGTTCCATTGCGTTCAGAAGGCCTCAAAACCTTAAGAACGACAGTAAGCATGCCTAAATCGGAGTTCGGACCAAAACGGGCCTTAACGGGCTAATTAAATTATTAACTAATGATTAGGAAAACCTAATATAATATTATTTAAACCCGAATTTACTGTTCATCCGTCCCATACCTCAAGTTTCAGCCGACATTTCTCACAAAAGAACCCATAGCCTCCGATTTTTCAAACTTCGATTTCTCCTTCGTTTCTCAACGTAATTTAGCGTGTGAGTACTCATTTCGAAGCTCTTCCCGAGCTCTTTCTTCTCCGACAAGAATCACCTCGAAACGTGCCTCGACGAAGCCGCCATACCCCCGTGAACAGCCGCTGGTCGCGCCCCCCTAGGCCCCACCAGGCGCCGCCGAGCACCACCCCCCTCTGGCCGATCAAAGCCCTCTCCGAGCCGGTCCTTCTCCAACAAACGGCTCGTCGTTTCGTCAACTACAACTCCAGAAAATCGGATTTGAAGTTTTGAACAAATTCTGAAAATAAGGTATGCTTCAGGTTTTGCGACGCTTTTAAGCGTTGCTGCAGCAGTTGTTAAAAGTCAGAATTATTCAAACATTGATAACTAATGCGTATGAACCCCGAATCTGAAAATTTCAGATCCGACAGGACCGTGGCGACAAGTAGGCTTTGCTGAGACTGATTAGAGTGAATTTCGAATTTATTTGGCATTTTAAATTCTTATCCAATCAAGGTGAGAATTCATTTTAAGTTAAATTTAATTAGTTTAATTGTTATGCTTGCATTATGAGAAGTTGAAAATCAATAATGGATGTTATTATGGATTATAGATTTGGATTGCTTTGCGATGTTAGGATGCTAGATCTGAAACTTTAAGTGATTAGATATGTGAGAATTTATTTTTAATTTAATTTAATTTAATTAATTATTAATTCTTAGTGATTAAAGAATATCTCTTGATAAATCCGCTATGTATTAATATTTTGAATACGGATCTAAGTTGTTTATGTCCGTATGATGTTAGATTTATGAACCTAGATATTAGATCTGAATTCATTGACTAATTAAAATGATTATTTGTTAATTCATTTACATCATCCCTCGTTGATTTGTCATATGCCATCAAAAATATCACCTTGTGTAAAATTTGGATGTGAAGTGTTAGATCTATGCTGGTTGATTTATTTGATTTTCTTTTCTGTTGTTGATTGTGATGATTTATATTTTAGTATGCAAATCAAACAATTAGAATTTGCGATGATTTACATTTTACTATGTAAACCAAAGATTTGGCATTTACGATGATTTACAATTTAGTATGTAAATCAAAATTTTAGAATTTGCGATGATATACATTGTAGTATGTAAATTAAATGGTAGGTTTGGCGTTGACATGAATTTACATTTTATTTTGTAAATTCAATATTAAGATTTGGCGTTGACATGAAATTTACATTTTACTTTGAAAATTAAAAGTAGAATTTGGCGTTGACATAAAATTTACATTTTATTATGTAAATTAAAGTTAGAATTTAGCGATGACATGAAATTTTCATTTTTATTATGTAAATTATAAAGTGAAATTATACTGTATGTTAAAATTACATTTTTCTTGGTAATTAAAAGGTGAATTTACATCTGATGAATTAAATTATATTTTATTATGTAATTTATGAATGAATTTACACCGCATGTTAGAAATATACATTTTTTTGTGTAATCAAAATGTGAATTTATGTTGTATGATAAAAACTACATTTTTTTTAATGTAATTACAATAGAAGTTTGTATTGTATGATAAAAATTACATCGTTGTATGTAATCAGAGATGGGAATTTGGTGATGTAATTAAAATTTACATTTTTGTGTAATGTAAATAAAAGTGGGAATGTGTTATGTATAAAAATTTACTTTATTTAAGGTTAATGGTATAGAAATATTCGCCATAGGAAAATTTACATTTTTTTTTATGTAAATCCTATAGTAATTTTGATCGTAGGAAAATTTACACTTTAATGTAATTATTATAGTCATTCTTCTCCGTAGTAAACTTACATTATTTTTAGTGTAAATGTAAATATATAGGAATTCACCGTATGTTAAAATTTACATTTATTATTAATGTAATATGTATAAGAATTTCACCGTATGGAAAAGTCCACCTTTTATTTAATAAATAAAATAAGAATGTGACATAGAATATAAATTTACATTTTTTGTTAATGTTAAAAATAAGAAATTTCATCGTATGAGAATTTAACATTTTTGTTAATGTTAAAAATAAGAAATTTCATCGTATGACAAATTTAACATTTCCGTTAATGTTAAAAATAAGAAAATACACCGTGTGTTAATTAACATTATTTTTAGTGTTAATTTAAAAGAAAATTCATCATATGTTAATTAACATTATTTTAATGTTAATATCAGAATAATTCCACCGTAGGAAAATTTCACATTTTTATTAAAATTAATATAAGGGAAATGGCACTATATGTACATTTTACATTATTTTATAATGTAATTATAAAAAGGATTTATACCGTAGGATATAGTTACATACTTTTAATGTATATTAAAATGAATATTTTCACCGTAGGATAAATGTACATTATTTTTACTGTACATAAAAATAGGAATTTCACCGCATGATAAAAATTACATTTCTCTTTGTAGTTAAAAAGGGAATTTCACCGCATGATTAGAATTACATTTTTCTTTGTAATTAAAGATGTGAATTTCACTGCATAAAAAAAAAGTTTCATTTTCTATGTAAATGAAATATGAGTTTGCATTATATGTAAAGTTACATTATTTTAAATGTAAATGAAATAGAAATCTCACCCGTATGTAAAATTTGACATTATTTTACATGTAAATTTAGAGTAGAGTTTGCATGTAGATTAAAGATTACTTTTATTATAAAGAAGTAGAATGTACATGGTGAAATAAAATTTACATTTTATTTTATAGGGTAAGATATATAGAAATCCATCGTATGTTAAAATCTACATGTTTATAAATGTAAATAAAAAGGAATTTAACTGTAGGAAGATTTACATTATTTTTTATGAAATAAAAAGAATGGACTTTACATTGTAATTAAAAAGTCAATTTTACATTGTAAAGAAAGAACGGATTTCACATTGTAATTAGAGAATTAAAATTTACATTTCCTTTAATGTAAATATACATGAGTTTCACCATATGCCCATTTTACATTATTTTTAATGTAAAATTTTTAGTAATTACAACGTAGGATAATTTTGCATTATTTTATAATGTAAATAAAAAGGGGATTTACACTGTAGGAAAATAACATTATTTATAATGTTAATACAAAAGAATGATATCGTAGGAGGAATTGACATTATTTATAATGTTAATAAAAAGAGAATTGACCGTAGGATAAGTTACGTTATTTTATAATGTAATTTAAAGAAATTTAGACCGCATGACATGAATTACATTTATTTATGTAATTTATAAATGAAATTAGACCACACGACATAAATTACATTTATTTATGTAATTTATGAATGAATGAAGCCCGCATAATATAAAATACATTTTTATATGTATTTTATGAATGAATTAAGACCTCATAAAATAAATTACATTTTTATATGTATTTTATGAGTGAATTAACATCGCATGAAATAAAATACATTTGTATATGCATTTTATGAATGAATTAAGACCTCATAAAATAAATTACATTTTTATATGTATTTTATGAGTGAATTAACATCGCATGAAATAAAATACATTTGTATATGCATTTTATGAATGAATTAAGACCTCATAAAATAAATTACATTTTTATATGTATTTTATTAGTGAATTAACATCGCATGAAATAAAATACATTTGTATATGCATTTTATGAATGAATTAAGATCGCATGAAATAAATTACATTTTATTATATAATTTATGAATGAAATTAGTCTGCATAAAGTAAATTACATTTTTATATGTAATTTATGAATGAATTTTCATCGTATGAAATAAATTACATATTATTATGTAAATTATGAATGAATTTCACCCACATGAATGAAATTCCATTTTTTTCTATGAAATGAATGTATGGGTTTACTTTGTAAATAAAGATTACATTTTTATAATGTAAACAAGAAGTAGGATTCACATTGTAAATAAAATTTATACTTTTATATGTAATTAAGAACAATGAATTAGAAATTACATTTTACATGTAAGAAGGAATTGGACAATGAAATATAATTTACATTTTACCGTAAATTAAAGAAATTAAAAGAATCAAAAAGGAAGAATTCATCATTCAAGTATGATTTGCATTTCTCTGTAAATGAAGGGATAAAAGGATAAAGAAGGAAAATATACTTAAGAATAAAGAGTTAACGGGTTACGTTTATATATATATATATATATATATATATATATATATATATATATATATATATATATATATATATATATATATATAATTAAAATTAAACGAATCGAGCGCGGTATTTCGCGTTTTAAAATTATATCTTTAAATGACAATACAAGAAGATCCGACCGTCGGATTTTCCTGAAACTGAAACCGCTAGGACCGTCTTGGAAAAATCTTTCCAACGATATATAATACGTCAAAATCCAACGGTTAGATTTTGAGATATGTGAAAATCAAAATTGATTGAAATAGCACCAAAATCGACATTGACCTGAATCGTCGTTGATTAACGATTTAATTATTTTTAATTAAATAAAATAGGAAATAATCGTTATAAATTAGAAATAACGATAAGGAAGAGTTTTCAATATATATATATATATATATATATATATATATATATATACGAAGATTATTTGGAAAGACCGAGTTAATCTCATTCCAAATAATCAAAACGACGACGAAGATCGAAGTAAGAAGACGACGCATGAGGACCGTAAATCTTCCCTCGAATGGACAGCGATCAAGACCCTGAATTGACTTGCTACCAATTCGTGGGTCAAGGTCATTGCCCAGACGTACGTGTTGGTTTCACAGATTTGACTTTCGTTCAGACCCAGAGCATAAGTTTAAATGGATGGTGTGTCTGACATCGTACTTCGTTATATATCATATTGTTGATTTTCTGTTAATATATAAATATTGGTGGTGGAGAATTTATTCTCTACTTAACACCCATTTATGTATTGATGGAGAAGCAATGGTATGGTATGGAGTGACAGTGTGGCATACTAAGATGCAATGATCAAGGTTTCTTGTTGAAAAGCAGGCCTTGTGGGATGATCAAAGCATAGCCTGTTTAGGCATAGCTTTGTGTATGACGTGACTTCACGAGCCTCACACACCGGCGGAGTCTAAAACGGGAGAAGAGAACGCAGGGAGTGCACACGTTTCTTTCTAGCTAGAGTGGTGCCAGGGACCTACCAGCGCTGGCATTTATTCATTATGGTTGTTGGATTTTTCGAGGCCTCGGATTTATGCGGTCGCCATTGGCCGTATTGTAGGTCCAAAAGGACCGGGAAGCGTGTGTTCAGGCATAACTAATCCACAAAAGTAAGTGTGGACCGGCCCTGCAGCTATCCAAGGGTTGGACAGAGTACCAATCCTGGGGCATTGCTAGAGTGTCTCGAATCGGTAAGGATCTCCTTCCTAGCCTTGACTCAGATGGAAATCCAAATTCCAAATACGACCCTATGGTTTTGATTGTATTACTAGTATGGAGATATAGTAGGATGGGGTACTATGTTTCCTAGGATTGATACATTTACTTTGAAATGTTTTTATTATACACTAATAATAATATTAAATTCGTATTTGCCGTATTTAGCATGTTTAATCACCATAAGGGAAAACTCTATCCTCTGGTGTGCGTTGCATTGTGTGATGGGACTTGAGTCTTATGGTGATTCCATTTTTCTAAAAAGCTGAAACACCCCACCTCCGTTAGGGTCACTCTCAAAGGGAATGCCCTAATTTTGGTGGAGGTTTATAAGTACAAGTCACAGATATACAAGACAGATATAAGAACACATATTTGTAAACAGCGGAAGAACAACAAACTTTATTTCATAAAGTCAAATACGTGTTACAACAACATCCTTTCCAAAAACATAACATAACACTTTCATAATCTGTCTTGAGTACATTATTTAAAGAAGCATAAATAAAACATAGATAAACTGCAAAAGCCCCATAGTGGATTGTCCAAAGCCATAGTTCAAAACAGGAAAGTCCAAGCAATACATTTCTCTTCTTCAAGCTGGATGTTGAGGTTGGTCAAGCTGCTGTGTTCCCTCCCTGAGGACCTGGGGGGGGGGGGGAAACGGAAGAAAGAAGACGAAAGAAAAGTAGAGTCAGACATACAGCCTGAGTAAGTCTAGTACTATTTTGTCTATGAATAAAGAACTGGGTATGATAAGTATAAACAGGAAGTGGGCATGCACTATAAAACTTGGTTAAGTTGTCTAGGGTCGAATATACTATCGTACCCCATGTTGATCTCTGAACCCATATAAACTAGTTTCCAATTTGCACCCCATAATCAGGGTGATGTGATCCATTCTATGATGATCGGCTCCTACTCGCATAGTTACATGTGTCTTACGGCCCCCGATGTTGTAGTTACCTATGCTGGTCCCACCATGGGGTGTATCAAGTCCCATAGTGGCAACCCGACACAACCTTAGAGTGCACAGGTATGCTACTGGTGTCCAGTGCCTTATTTTTCTGCACCGGAGTGTGTGCACGCCCGCACTTCGTTAGAACCTACACTGCTACACCACCGCCGTCGCTTTGACCTCTTACAATCAGCCCAGTAATCGTGCCCCACCCTGCCTAGTTTCAGGGTATCCTGATACACCTTCTAGGGTTACTGCTGAAAAGGGTCCCCCGTTACTAGGTTTTCTATCTCTAGCAAACATGCTAAGTTGGTTAAGTGTTTCCTAACCTAACCCCCACCAGTCCGTTTTGTTTAGCATGTTCCATTTTGATTAAGTCTTTAGTTCACTTAATCCTATCAATCCTGACTCAGCCTTAATTGTCTTATTAAGGCCCTGACCTCTCACATTAGACAGGTATTGTTGTGGCTGCCTGTTGCCGGTTGGTTCCGGGCAGTCTTACGCCACAACTCAGTCTAACCTCGGGTCCTTGCTGGGCTCCATGTTTAACCTCCCACATTGGATAGGTATTGTTGTAACTACTGGACAGCCGGGCGGTTCCGGGCAGGTTTACATCACAACTCAATCCAACCTCGGGTTAAACACATCGTATGTTCTACATTTACATATTTTGTCATTCTTCTTTATTTCTTATATGTAAATATTTGCGGCCCATTATTAAGTTAATGGTGTAAAGGTTACACCAATCATGGGCCCAACCCATACTTGAATTTGGGCCCTTCTATTTTATATTCTCATTCATTAGTAATTTTTAACCCAACGTTATTTTCCCCCGTTTTACACGTCCGTTTATTATATATATTGGGCTTAGCCTTTTAAAGCCCAACTTAGCCATGCGACAAGGGGAGGCTTAAAGCGTAATTACATACACAAAGAGGGGAAGGTGAGCGTATGAACTTGCAAAATGACGTTGGAAATACAAACTAGAAACGGGTGTACTTGCATAGTGGTAACATATACTTTGGTCATAAAGCATAGGTGACATGAATCAAGGCATGTAAACTTGCATAGGTTTAACTGCAACATGAACCTATATTCTTATTTAGGCATAATGTCAAACATAAGCATGGCATAAATATTTCTAGCATAAGCATGGCATAATGTCAAACATAAGCATGGCATAATGTCAAACATAAGCATGGCATAAGTATAGTTAAACTTGTTCACATAACCATGGCATAAATATTTCTAACATGAAATCATGATTCTTACTTTAGCCATGTAAACTTACAAAAAGGGACCTTTTGAACCTAACCTAGCCATGTACCACATATGTCATCATATAATTCTTGTAAACAAGGTAGACCTAATCATGGTTTTCAATTATGCCAAATATCATTCATAGCCTAGCCATGTTCATAAATTTGCAAATAGGTTTTCTAGTACAAAAGCATGGCTTAATACATGATGCCAAAATTCTCAACATAATTTCCTATGGATTATAATAACCAAACTTGTTCTAATTGCTTACAAAATGATTTATGCACAAAAATATACATCATGATGGCATAGAAGCAAAACCCCAAACTTGCATGAATTTAAATCAACTACATACATGTAGTTTCAACATGGATTACATAATTTGCGAAATATTCCAAACGTATACTTGCATAGAACTACCGCATGTAGTTCTTTATAACATGAATAACATAATTCAAGAATACCCAAACGTATATAATATTTCAAATTGATAAGAACGCACAAATATGAATAACTCTATTGCCACAATTCAAGCATACAAACCAACACAACTGTTTATTCATACCAAAGTAATACTCTACTTACAATGGTGTGATGAATTCTCTAATTTAGGGATTGAAGACGCAAATTCCTTTGTTGAATTGATTTGTTTAGGTTGCTTTAAGCTTTAGAATCTTCCTCCTAATCCTCTCTTTAGTTGGCGGCTACTCTTAGTCGTTCCTCAGCAACATGGCGGCTATGTTCTTAATTTTGAATGAATAGATTAGGGTTTAGTCTAGGGTTGTTTATATAGAGGTTAGGAACTGATTAGGACCATTGATGTTGCCTGGATTGATCGTAGCCATTCATTCGATAGAGAGACCAATTAAAACTTGCCACCTAGCCCTAATGACAAAGCAGACCACAGAAAATCGGCCAAACACAGACCTGGCCAGCCAGGTTGGCTGGGCTCGACCAGGTCGACACCCCTGTCGACAGGGCTGTCGACAGCCCTGTCGACATGGGTAGCCCAGGTCGACAGCCCAGTCGACCTGGGTGGCCTAGGCGGGTGTTTATCCGCCCTGGCCCATTGGGCCCGATTTTTAATTATTTTATTCTGTTTGAATTTTAAATTTAATTCAAAACTTCCGAAGGCCATATCTTCTTCATACGGACTCCGTTTTTCGAAAACTCGGACTCTATTTTGCGTATTTTTCCGAGACGAACGCAATGGCGTATCCTGTTTCGCTTAGTTCTTTGATTTCAGATTAATTATACTTTAATTTGTTAATTTCACAGTTATAGAATTTTCGGGGTGTTACATTCTCCCCCACTTAAAAGGATTTCGTCCCCGAAATCTTCAAGTTAGGAGGAATGTATATCCTAATATCCAATCATCCATCTACTCATCCATCAAACACGAGCATCCATTGTCCTTAAAAGACTTCTAATGCTTCATGATCATATGCGAAGTGTGTGTGCGTGTACTTATCTAATGCAAAATCAGGCGGTCTACTGATTCAGTTGACCTCCTTAATGCGAATTATGTAAGTGCCATGAATCCATTATGTATGCAAATTTTCCTATTCATGATTCTACATGAGTGCACAATCATTCAATACAAATGCAGCATCCACATGTCAACACATTAAAGTTCAACCATATACGAATGCAAACACATATGCATATGCAATATAAAGTGACTGAGCCGATCTAAACCCTAGATTGTGTGTGTATATGCAACCACGAGCAACCACTAGCAATCATTTGCAACCACTTGCAACCATCATCCATAACATGTTTCAACTACATGTTTCCATCCAAAGGGTTTCTACCTAAAAGATACGGTCGAGGAAATATACCTAAAAAGATAGATAAAAGCGCAACTTAAGGAAAAAGAAAGATCAAGGATGTACCCTCGAACAGAAAAGGGTAGGCAGTACGTATTCTAGCTTCAGTTTCCCAAGTCGCGTCTCCCTCGGCGTCGCTCCACTGAACTTTGACGAGCTTGACTTCGCGGTTGCGTAGCTTCTTCACTTCCGTTCCTAAGATGCGGGTTGGAACTTTTCTTATGGTTGCTTCGCGTTCCACTTCGGCCTCTTCGAGTATATTTGGCTCTACCACTTCAGCAGACTCATGTAGACATTTTCGGAGATGTGAAACGTGAAAAACGTTGTGGACTCCGGCCAACTTCTCGGGTAGCTCTAATCTATAGGCCATTTTCCAAATTTTCTCAATGATAGGGAATGGTCCTACCTAAAGGTATAGTCGAATGATAGAAGCAAGTAAAAACTTTGTGCCCATTAGGCAATGTCGAAACTGGAAATCTATGCCACATATATATTGATTAGGAGAAGAACTCTCTAAGCATCAGCCTCGAAGACCGAAATCAACATCAGACTGACACCCAAAGAATTACTCAACCCAACCACCATATATGATTCTAGGAAACTAAGCATGATGGACTCCTTTTAGGTCACAAGGGAGTCCCTTCCTAAGACCAACCCGTATCCTATAAAGCCCAAAAACTTTAGTAAAATCAACGAACACCCTCGAGCCCCAACATGCGTTACCAACAGATGAGTCATACTCCCTATGGGGTTTGCAATAGAAATTGGATTAAGAATAGGACCGAGAGGATATACACAAAAGATAGCATGCAAGTGAGCTTTACAGAGAGGGATCAAGGATATACTCTTAAGAAGAGATACGATGCACGAATCTAGTCTTCAATCTTCTAAGCCGCATTTCTTGAGCTTAACTCCATTATGCTTTGTCCGTCTTTAACTTCACAATTTCTTAGCTTCTTAATTCTTATTTACAAAATATGAGTTGGAACCTATTTCTCGTTCCTCTTTCACTTATTCTCCTTCTAGTATACTTGGCTCAAGCCTAACTGCGTACTCATGGTTCCATGCAAGCTCTCCAAAATTCATTAGTGAATCTTGGATCTTGTTCACTTACTAGAAGGTATTTCACATAGATGAATTATCTCTTGAAAATAAACAAATGTCAACTATGTTGCCAAATGTACTTACTAAGGTGATTCTTTACAACTCATGCATCAGCGAAATGAACCTTCAGCCTTAGTGGCGAACACTACGGGAGCGCCCTATTCTGAAATGCTCCTCCTAATGAACCCCTTTTCTAGAAGTTCTTTAATCTGTTTACTGAGCTCTTTCCTTTCTCGTGGAGCCATATGTCTAACGGCAACGCAACGGGCTTTGCATTATCTACAAGATATATGCGGAAGTCTATTTCCCGCTTCGGAGGCAAGCCCTTCACCTCTTCAAAGACATCCGGATATTCCCGGACCACTCTAACTGATTGCAAATTTTCAACAGAGGCATCTAGCGATTCAAGACAACTAAGCATAACCGCATACGAGGGATTACAAGAAATTTCCAAAGTATTACCGAGCTGGGTTAGGAGCCTAACAACCCTTTTCTCACAATCAAGGATGGCCCCATTACTGGATAGCCAATCCATACCCAAAATCAAACCATACCCCGAAAAGCCAAAAACAAAGGCACTACATAGAAATTCTACACTTAGAATAGAAATTTTCAATCCCAAACAGATCATAGACAAATGAGCTGGGCCCCCCAATTGGGTTTGAAACAATTAAGGGGTCCTCTACCATACTAGTTTTTTAGGTGCAGAGATTCTACTAAAGCAGACGAGATAAAGGAGTGTGAGGCGCCAGAATCAAATAAAGTGCGAACGGGGTGATCATAAAGATAAACTACACTTTCTACAGAAGTATTTGTACCTCGCTGTTGCAAAGGTGGCGCTTCCAGCACATGAATCTGTGCCCCTGGGGTGGATCCAGCGCCCTGCCCCTGTCCCCGTTTCTTTGGGCAGTCCTTAGCCCTATGGCCCGTCTCACCGCAAGAAAAGCACCCACCATTCTCCTTGGCCTTCTTTTTCCGGCAGTCCTTTACTAAGTGCCCCACTTTGCCACAGAAATTACACGTCCTCTTCTCTTTGTTGCCTTCCCCGCCTTTTTTAAAGTCTGTCTTCTTAGGCTGCAAACCCTCTTTCTTCCCTTGAGAGCTTCCTGCCTTTGTCTCCTTCTTGCCCTTATCCTCTTCATTCAGCAATGCCATTTGCACCAATCTTTCATACGTGGCTCCCATGGGTATATGGGTCATGGCCAAACTGTGTAATGGCTCATTCAACCCTTTGACGAAACGGAGAGCCTTCTTGTGCGGGGTATTGACTAGGTCAAGCCCAAACCTAGCCAGCTCATCGAACTGATTCACATACTCTCTGACCGTCTTGTCCCCTTGCTTAAGAAATAAGAATTTTTCCAACTGCAAACTTCTTTCCGCATCTAAGAGAAATTTAGTCTCAAACCTTGCCCTAAAGTCCTCCCATGTCTCCACTGGTCTTTCAGCATTAGTGACTTCCCACCAGTAGGAAGCCTCGCCCTTCAATAGCCACACTGCCAACTGTACTTTTTGTCTATCTTCTACCTCAAAGATGATGAATAGGTCCTCAGTTTCTTTCAGCCAATTTCTAGCTGCTACGAAGGACTCAGTTCCATGGAAATCCCTTCCTACCATAGCTTTAAAATCTTTACATATCTTAGCAAAAGTGTTTCCCCGAGGAGGAGGTGGAGGAAAAGGTGCCGCTGCAGCTGGATGATTTCCGGCAGCTGGGGGAGGAGGAACGGTAGGACCTGGCTGAGTGGCCCTTGCTTCTAAGAACCGTCTAAACCAACCAGGTATTGGCACCCCTTCCGGCAAGTTAAGTTCTTGGGACATGCTGAAACAAAAAGGATAGATTCAAAACGAAGGATAAGAGATAGTTCCTATGGCTTTGGGGGGTGGACTTTGCCTTTTTAAAATAAAATAATATTTTTCTTTTAAAAATGCTTCTTTAAATTTCCTTTTTGAAAATAATTTTTCAAAACTTTTTATCTTATCTGGTAAACCTCGCTCTGATACCACGTGAAACACCCCACCTCCGTTAGGGTCACTCTCAAAGGGAATGCCCTAATTTTGGTGGAGGTTTATAAGTACAAGTCACAGATATACAAGACAGATATAAGAACACATATTTGTAAACAGCGGAAGAACAACAAACTTTATTTCATAAAGTCAAATACGTGTTACAACAACATCCTTTCCAAAAACATAACATAACACTTTCATAATCTGTCTTGAGTACATTATTTAAAGAAGCATAAATAAAACATAGATAAACTGCAAAAGCCCCATAGTGGATTGTCCAAAGCCATAGTTCAAAACAGGAAAGTCCAAGCAATACATTTCTCTTCTTCAAGCTGGATGTTGAGGTTGGTCAAGCTGCTGTGTTCCCTCCCTGAGGACCTGGGGGGGGGGGGGGGGGGGAGGGAACGGAAGAAAGAAGACGAAAGAAAAGTAGAGTCAGACATACAGCCTGAGTAAGTCTAGTACTATTTTGTCTATGAATAAAGAACTGGGTATGATAAGTATAAACAGGAAGTGGGCATGCACTATAAAACTTGGTTAAGTTGTCTAGGGTCGAATATACTATCGTACCCCATGTTGATCTCTGAACCCATATAAACTAGTTTCCAATTTGCACCCCATAATCAGGGTGATGTGATCCATTCTATGATGATCGGCTCCTACTCGCATAGTTACATGTGTCTTACGGCCCCCGATGTTGTAGTTACCTATGCTGGTCCCACCATGGGGTGTATCAAGTCCCATAGTGGCAACCCGACACAACCTTAGAGTGCACAGGTATGCTACTGGTGTCCAGTGCCTTATTTTTCTGCACCGGAGTGTGTGCACGCCCGCACTCCGTTAGAACCTACACTGCTACACCACCGCCGTTGCTTTGACCTCTTACAATCAGCCCAGTAATCGTGCCCCACCCTGCCTAGTTTCAGGGTATCCTGATACACCTTCTAGGGTTACTGCTGAAAAGGGTCCCCCGTTACTAGGTTTTCTATCTCTAGCCAACATGCTAAGTTGGTTAAGTGTTTCCTAACCTAACCCCCACCAGTCCGTTTTGTTTAGCATGTTCCATTTTGATTAAGTCTTTAGTTCACTTAATCCTATCAATCCTGACTCAGCCTTAATTGCCTTATTAAGGCCCTGACCTCTCACATTAGACAGGTATTGTTGTGGCTGCCTGTTGCCGGTTGGTTCCGGGCAGTCTTACGCCACAACTCAGTCTAACCTCGGGTCCTTGCTGGGCTCCATGTTTAACCTCCCACATTGGATAGGTATTGTTGTAACTACTGGACAGCCGGGCGGTTCCGGGCAGGTTTACATCACAACTCAATCCAACCTCGGGTTAAACACATCGTATGTTCTACATTTACATATTTTGTCATTCTTCTTTATTTCTTATATGTAAATATTTGCGGCCCATTATTAAGTTAATGGTGTAAAGGTTACACCAATCATGGGCCCAACCCATACTTGAATTTGGGCCCTTCTATTTTATATTCTCATTCATTAGTAATTTTTAACCCAACGTTATTATCCCCCGCTTTACACGTCCGTTTATTATATATATATTGGGCTTAGCCTTTTAAAGCCCAACTTAGCCATGCGACAAGGGGAGGCTTAAAGCGTAATTACATACACAAAGAGGGGAAGGTGAGCGTATGAACTTGCAAAATGACGTTGGAAATACAAACTAGAAACGGGTGTACTTGCATAGTGGTAACATATACTTTGGTCATAAAGCATAGGTGACATGAATCAAGACATGTAAACTTGCATAGGTTTAACTGCAACATGAACCTATATTCTTATTTAGGCAAAATGTCAAACATAAGCATGGCATAAATATTTCTAGCATAAGCATGGCATAATGTCAAACATAAGCATGGCATAATATCAAACATAAGCATGGCATAAGTATAGTTAAACTTGTTCACATAACCATGGCATAAATATTTCTAACATGAAATCATGATTCTTACTTTAGCCATGTAAACTTACAAAAAGGGACCTTTTGAACCTAACCTAGCCATGTACCACATATGTCATCATATAATTCTTGTAAACAAGGTAGACCTAATCATGGTTTTCAATTATGCCAAATATCATTCATAGCCTAGCCATGTTCATAAATTTGCAAATAGGTTTTCTAGTACAAAAGCATGGCTTAATACATGATGCCAAAATTCTCAACATAATTTCCTATGGATTATAATAACCAAACTTGTTCTAATTGCTTACAAAATGATTTATGCACAAAAATATACATCATGATGGCATAGAAGCAAAACCCCAAACTTGCATGAATTTAAATCAACTACATACATGTAGTTTCAACATGGATTACATAATTTGCGAAATATTCCAAACGTATACTTGCATAGAACTACCGCATGTAGTTCTTTATAACATGAATAACATAATTCAAGAATACCCAAACGTATATAATATTTCAAATTGATAAGAACGCACAAATATGAATAACTCTATTGCCCCAATTCAAGCATACAAACCAACACAACTGTTTATTCATACCAAAGTAATACTCTACTTACAATGGTGTGATGAATTCTCTAATTTAGGGATTGAAGACGCAAATTCCTTTGTTGAATTGATTTGTTTAGGTTGCTTTAAGCTTTAGAATCTTCCTCCTAATCCTCTCTTTAGTTGGCGGCTACTCTTAGTCGTTCCTCAGCAACATGGCGGCTATGTTCTTAATTTTGAATGAATAGATTAGGGTTTAGTCTAGGGTTGTTTATATAGAGGTTAGGAACTGATTAGGACCATTGATGTTGCCTGGATTGATCGTAGCCATTCATTCGATAGAGAGACCAATTAAAACTTGCCACCTAGCCCTAATGACAAAGCAGACCACAGAAAATCGGCCAAACACAGACCTGGCCAGCCAGGTTGGCTGGGCTCGACCAGGTTGACACCCCTGTCGACAGGGCTGTCGACAGCCCTGTCGACATGGGTAGCCCAGGTCGACAGCCCAGTCGACCTGGGTGACCTAGGCGGGTGTTTATCCGCCCTGGCCCATTGGGCCCGATTTTTAATTATTTTATTCTGTTTGAATTTTAAATTTAATTCAAAACTTCCGAAGGCCATATCTTCTTCATACGGACTCCGTTTTTCGAAAACTCGGACTCTATTTTGCGTATTTTTCCGAGACGAACGCAATGGCGTATCCCGTTTCCCTTAGTTCATTGATTTCAGACTAATTATACTTTAATTTGTTAATTTCACAGTTATAGAATTTTCGGGGTGTTACAAAAGCATTGCGATGTTGTACGTTCTGACACTTTAAATTATGCACGACAATCCATTGAGTAAACCCGTTCTGCATTAGCGGCGTGGTCTTTGGATTTGTCATATTATTATTACTAAACTAGTTATGAATTCTCATACCAGTCCCACAACTCACCCGTAGTTTGTTTCACCTTTTTGCAAACTCGGGTGCCCTCTTTTCTACGCAGACAGCCAAGTAAACAGGTTCATTCTTTGCTTGGAGTCTTGTCTTGGAGTTGCTCATTATCTTTGCTTGGATTTGCTTTTGCGGAGAGATGATGACTTGGAGCTTTGAGGACAGCTATCATTTACTTCTATTGCATTTTTCTATCATTTACTTCTATTGCATTTTTCTATCTTTAAGTTCAGTCATTAGACTTGTTTCATTTCGTATTGCTTATTTTGGGAGTTGGAACTTATTTTCATTTCTGCAAACTTGATGTAATAATTTGGATTCTGTGACTGTTGGGATTCTGTGGTTTATGACATTATATTTCCGCTGCTATGATGTTATTATGCTATGGTTTTCCTCTGCTATATTGTATCAGTGATATGTATTGTTATATTTATGTTGTATTCCACAGGATTATTCCTTACTTTCACGTGAGTGGAAGTTTGGGGTCATCACACAACAACTTTTCAGGGGGAGTATTTAAATCGATGCTACCGATAACAGGTTTTTCCAACACGACATATGGGTACGACACCGTGTTACTTGTAGAGAGCATTGGCATTTGTTCATGGCCTTTGCTCCGTAAACCAAACTGCAAACTATGAGCTTTCCCACGAACATCATACATCAGAGATCCATTTTTGGGGTTGAGAGCTTGCACTTTATGCTCCATAGAATCAATTCCAAACTCTTGTTTCTGAAACGAACAAAAATCCAATTGTGTTGGTTGTGGCATTCTACAGCTCCTGTTTGCTTAGATAAGTTCATCACACTCTTCGGATTTCAGTAGTGATTCAGGTTTTGTAGTTTTCTGAGTAGTATAGTCAACCATATTCCACTTTTCAATGGTATTTTACTCCTTATGTACTGCTTCCAGTGGAGGAAAAGAAGACGAAGGTGCTTTTGTTTCTGATTTCTCGCCTAACTTTTTCATTAATGTGGTTATTTGGCTTGGCTGAATTGTCTCCGGTGACGTCACTAGATATTGATATAAAAAACTCAGCAATTTCTTTCTCATCATCGTTGAATTCTTCAGTCCTGTTCTGGAGCAATTTAGTTCCTTGAAAATCAAAATGCTGATTCCGTTTTGAATCAGAAGAGGGAGGCTACGTCCATTGGTACTTCCGTCTAGTACGAACTGACCGAAGTTTCTTCAGCACGAAAGGCGGGTCTCCTAAAACAAGTTCATCCAACACCTTTTCTTATACTTTGACTCTCTTTCCGATGCTGATGCCAATGGAATTCACTGTTGAACGAAGAGCATAATCATTATCTTGTTCGTTTGTACCGTTGCAGTTGTTATCCATATCTAACTTTATTGTCGATTATCTCTAAAATTCTCAGCTACAAGCGTCTACTCACTGATGACTGATATTTCAAATTTCAAGGAAAACTGGTATCCTCTCTCTCATAGAAACTCTTTTTCTTTCTACAATTTTTTTTTTCTTCACTTAAACAATCAGAAATAGTGAATAAAATAACAAAAAGAGAGTGAAATGAATTCGCCAAAAAAATAGCTTCTAGCATCAGACAGGATTAAAGTCAAAGCCATTACCTTAAAACTAATTAGCACCGAATCACCTTACATAGAGAAAACATAACATATTTTAAAAGTTACCATATAAGATTCTCTCAAGGCAAAAGGCTGTAGGAATCAGCAAAACAATGCTTCAAGTCAGATTGCCTATGTTATCAAAGCCCTCGCCTAGGCTCCAAAAAGCCCTAGACCGCAGTCTGGGGCTTTTTTATCTTTAAAGGCGCCTATGATGCATGAGGCGCCAAAAAAGCCCCAAAGGCGCCAAGGCGCTCGCCTTGTGAAGCACCAAAAAAGCCCTAAAGGCGCTCGCCTTGTGAAGCGCCAAAAAAGCGCCTTTTTTGCAACATTTGAGTAGAAATTGAAAATTTCAGCATTTGGCTCAATAGGAGCCCAAAATCCAACATGCCAAGAAAATTATGCTTGTTTGATTGTTGATTTAGAACGTATTCTATAAAAAAAATGCTGCTTTTCTTTCGTCAACTAGTAGAAAAGAAAAACCATAAATTTCTTTCGTCGATTCATCCGAAAAAAAGTCTAGTTCATGGAAGGTTAAAACTCTGTTTAAGACTTTACGTTATGTTGCTTTTAATTTCTATATTTTAAGTATTTTATTGTTTGTAAGCTTGAGTTGAATGACTTTGCACGTTCTTAGTTTGATTTATGTTAATCGTATGGTGTTTTTTACTTCTAATAATGCTTTTATATGCCCTTTCCAAAATAAAATTTGTGTTTTATTGCATTTTCTAAATCAAGGTTTGAAAACTCGGTTTCGGTTTCGGTCATTTGAAAATTTACGAATTTCGGTCAGTTTCGCCGATTTCGGCGGTTTCGGTTTTTGTTTCGGTTTCGGTTCAGAAATCAAACTTTCAGCATATGTATTAGTATTCAGGCCCATACCAATTCTTAGCAGTTAAAAAATAACCCAAAGCCCATCCCCAAGTCAAGCCCATACAAATAATAACCCTAATTAGCAACCAGCAGCCACATCACGCAGCCAAATTACAGGAAAAAAAAAAGCCAAATACGAAGCGGGAAAGGGCAGAAAGAAAAAAAAAACTTCCGCTTCTTCTTCTGAATTCGCGATTTCTTTTTTTACTGCTGCTCGATTTAGGGTTTTCCTTTTTCAAGTAATCTATATTTTGTATTTTTTCTTCCGTTTCTTCTTCTTCTGAATTCGCGATTTCTTTTTTTACTGATGCTCGATTTAGGGTTTTCCTTTTTCAAGTAATCTATGTTTTGTGTTTTTTCTTCCGTTTCTTCTTCTTCTTCTGAATTCGCGATTTCTTTTTTTACTGCTGCTCGATTTAGGGGTTTTTTTTTTTTAAAGCTTGTAGACCGGAACGAGATTTTGCTAGTGTTCCGTCTCGGTGAGTGTCGGGACCGAGACGAGTTGGACGAGATCTCGCTGTTTCGGACGAAATTTCAAACTATGTTCTAAATGCAGTTTTTTAGCTGAAAACTGAAAAATATGCCATTCAAGGAGCCCAAAAAAGCTCTAGGCGCAAAAACGCCCTGGGCGAGGACCTGGGACTTTTTTGCCTTGACAACTGTGGATTGTACAAGAGCAGCAAAGACACCCATAAGCCTAGCGTGGTGCAGAAAATTTCCTCTATTGCAAAGCAATCTCCTAGGAGATGAAGGCTGGCACAGTGTATCGCACAACAACAAATTATAATCGGACCATAAATCAATTAAATCGAGCTTCTTCTATTTCAGGTTTTCAACAAATTGCATATTAACAAACTATGAAATCAATGATACAAGTTCTTCACTGGTCAAGACTTACGTTTGAACTACTAGTCAGCTAAGCAGTAAACAACGTTCTAGGTCCATGCAACGATGGTATCTGAAGTATTATTCAGCTTCCTCTTTGCGTTCTGAAACTATAATTATAACTACAGCAAATAAATCCTATTAGCATACTGTTATTATTTATCGATTATGCTACATACACACACACATACATTTATACATATATCATATTATTATTTTATCTCACATGAATCAAAAAATAAATAAATGAAACTACTTGGAACATGTTATATTTCACAGTTACTCTTGTACAACCCTACGCTTATCTGCCATATCATATTTTGGTTAAGATATAATTAATAGTCTAATAAGGAATAACAGGTTGAGAAAATTACCAGTCCGATGCACTGCCCAACCCAAAGGCAGTGATTATCAAATCGCTTCACACAATTACTGCCAATAAAACAATGAGAACAACGCGGCAGTCAATACAGCTAGTGCTCCTCTATACCCACCAACAGCAAGCAGCTTCGTCGTTCCCACTTCTTGTGCCATTTGAAATGCAACTTCATCACTGTAGACACTCTTTTCACCCCGACCTCCTGCCACAAACTCTATTTTTAGTGCAGAGACAAAATATAAAGACAAAATAAACAAATACTATGGGAAAACAAATGTATGAAATACTAATATATGCATGTAATTCTTTCTGAAGTGAACAATGATATTGTATAATCAATTAGTATTTACAGATTTTATTGGTCTTTTTTAAGTAGATGAAAACAAAATTAAGTCAAATGAATTGAGACAAAGAAATAGAAAAATGGAAAACAAGTAAATATGTTAAAAATAACAAAGTTATCTTAAAAATAATTGGATAATATACAAACACAGTGTTGCTAGATTTTATAGAAAAATATAAAATAGATTCAAATGAATAAAAAAAAATCACAAATAGTGGTTGGATTTCCCTTTCTATTCATATGTCCTTTTGTCCATAGCAATGCTCTTGTTATTTCTTGATCAGGATTTTCCTTATGCATACTTGTATATATAGGCAGAGATACACCAAATGTTACTAAAATTTAGACAATATATAGCACACAAAAATATCATAATGGTATAGTTGGTAAAAAAAAAAATTAACCAGTTTTTGCTCTAAACGTGCATATCCTAACCGACTCATCGTGCGTGGATGAGTATGCTTTTGTCGTACTTGCTTCATTATAATGTTTTTAATCTATGTTAAAATATACAATAGAGATTTCTAAGAGAAGAGTACATATGAATTAATCGTCAGTGCAAAGTTTAAAGCAAATAATACTAAACAAGCATGTGTAACAGAAATAACAATGAGCACTATGCTAGTTGTAGCATAGTTGTATAATTAATTAGACGCTGAAAGAACATATGAAACGAAATATTAAAATGTGTATATATTCTAAAATTTTGAAATACTACATATATCATGGAAGGCGACATTTTTGAAATACTGCATATATCATGCAAGGCAGTTGTTTATTCTTTGGTAACTTTGGTGTAATGTTAGAGATCAAGTATCGAACTAGAAACATTAAAGATAATAATACAACTTACTCGGAATTTCACAGAAGTCCTTTTTTGTATAAATTCACTCCATTGTTTGTCCGTCAGGTTCTCAGGCTTCAACCCAGCAATTTTTTCCAACTTTTTTTTTTTTTTTGCTTCTTCCAACTTCAATGGTTTTTCTACAGCAGTGCCTACTAGACATCTGTACCCTCTTAAGGAGCTTGCCATCTTTTTAATAACATATTTCTTATGTGTGTCATCTAGATTGTACCGCAGCTGGAAAAAAATTGTTTCTAAAATTAAAAAACTGAATAAATTTCATACTTAAATTTGAAGTATCTAGTGGCAATATTACCAATACAAGCATCCAAAGGTTCTCCTTTTCGGTGCTGTCAACATCTCTCCAACCATAAAAAATTATTGAAATTTTATTACGGACTAAAGCACCTATTAAAGATGCTAAAGCAATAGAAGCATCGTTTATAGGCCGCCCTCTCTCGTTAACAACTACGTCTATCTTCATATTTGGATCATTTCGTATCCCAAGTTCTTTCAACTGTGTCATACCTTGTTTCTTTCTTTTTGGTTTAAGAGGATTGCCACTGTTATTACTAGAGCTATCCTCTTTAAGTCGAACATTTGCGAGGCAATGAGATTCATGCGGATGCGAAGGAATAGTAGGTGGTGAAGAGTGTGGTGGAGACGAAGGGTGTGGTGGAGATGGAGGAGGTACATGAGTAGACGATGGTTCAGATGAAGAGTGCGGTGGAGAAGAAGGAGGAGGTACATGTGTAGACGATGGTTGATATCTTTTTGAACATTTCCCATACTTTCAGATTTCTAAAATTTAATAATATAAATTTTCAGTGTTATGTTTGATAGCATGTTTAATTAATAGAAAGCAACAAAAGCAAACATTATGGAAAATAATTATAATTTTAGCAAATAGTATCGAAAAGTAATCTGAATTAAGTCATTTAACTTGAAAAAAGATGACCATTGCACATTCATTTAACAAAATGTTCCAAAAATTTACCTATATTATCGATCGTTATACGAGGTCAATGACAGAAATCAGTAATACATGACTCAGAAATGATTATAGTACTTTAAAACGTCTACATCAAATACCTTTGAACAACATGATGGTATATTTTTATAATATGTCTACATCCTATTTTATAACAAAAATTGCCCTCTGCTATATCAATTATACTCTGTAAGTTATTGGTGCAAGAAAAATAAATACTGGTTTCATGAAAAAGTAGTAGTAGTTTAAATTTATTTCATGTTACAAAATATACACAATATGCACATGAGAAACCCAACTGCATCATAAAATAGAAGCATATGGTGAGTCAGTTTTGGAATTCTAACAAGGGCTTAGGTCCCTATTAGTCTCATGTAGATCTACCATCGACATAAACATCAAATATTTTCGTAAAATAAGAATTTTACCACTAAGATTGAAGCCTATAAACTAAGTTTGATCCTACTCCATATGTATCATTCAACCTGCGCAAAATATCAAGAAAATGAATGCTATAACTATAAATTAAAGATTTGCAGTAATAGATATCCAAAAATAAAGCTAAATAATTCAATAGTTCAGGAAGTTAACAAACTTCAAAAGAGAAAGATGAAGAGACCTTGATTTTTCTTTCGTATTGACTAAAACCTACTTACCGAACTTGAAAAATAAAGCTATTGAGCTTACGGTTCTCTGAGGTTGCCCAACTCTTATACAGCTTACTGCCGCGAATCTTGAAGTAGTGCGGAGATGACGTGGTGATCGAACTTTTGAGGGAGGAAAAAATTACTCTCCCGCGCGACGAGTTATATACGGGGTAGTGGAAAAGGGAAAAGGAGGTAAAGGCGGTAGGGTTTTCCATTATTACCGCCATTGAGGGAAAAATGATAAGAACGGCTTATAATAGCCCCCTTTATTCTTACGCAGTGCGTTATTCATAAACAGTGGTTTGACAAGGTAAAGTGCAATAGTGCATTGACAATTAATTAAACTTAGATATTTGATTAAAAAATTATTTGTTAAAATTGGTGACCAACTAAACAATTAAACATATGAACCGACGCTATATTTCTCCCGAATAAAAGGGCAATTTTTATGTATCAAAGTTGAAAAGATTAATTTTTGAATGATTATTTATATACTCGTTTTTTCGGCGTAGATGACTGTTTGTTTTGAATATTTGAAAACATAATAAAAAATGATCAAATGATTTTATTTTCGAGTAGAGATTAGTTGATTGCATTACAAATAATATGTGTAAGTCATTTAGTAAGGAAAAGAGTTATTACTAGCCTTTTGATTAGGCCGTTACTCATTCAACTTTGACATCTGGATCATTCATGGCTCGAGCACGGATTCGTATGAGTTTGAACTAAACATCAGAATCGACATTCGCTTGGGAATCAGAAAATGACTCAACTCGGATTGATCGCCTCCGGATATCATCCAATCACTAAGAGATAGCCTGATCGGCTCACTGAATCATTCCATATTCCTTCGATTGATTGCGTGTGGGATCATATTGAAGGCCTAAGCATGATTGACAAACGTTGATTACCTAGAAATCAAGAATCGGACCGATTTGGCACTTGCCCGATAATTTGGTAAGTCCAGATTGATGCTCCTAGAAAATGATGATCGGCACGACTTGATCACTCAAAGCTGATGGACCGTTACGTGGAAATCATCTCAGAAATTTGGTCCAATTGCGTTCTGTGTTATCAAAGTTCGCGCTATAGTGCGCTATAGCGACAAATAGCGCATAGCGCAGTGTTTGCGCTATTGTACTTATAATAGCGCAAGGGTTCCCTATAGCGCAAAAATAGCGCGCTATTTTATCATAGCGCAAAATAGCGCATTGCTCTAAATAGTGCGCTATTTTGTTTTTGTTTCTTTTTTAACTGTTTGAACAATGAATTAAGCCCAAACTAGCACGCTATTGTATTTATAATAACTCTATGGAAAAATGCCATAGAGTATGACTAGAAAGAAGAAGATATTGATGATCGTTTAAATAATGATTGTGGTTATGTTTTAGATGAAACTAGTGAATATGTTTTAAGAATTTAGAAGCATAGTATAATTTCTATGTTTGGTTATTGTACACTTGAATCATATTTAACTATTGTTTATTAGAATCTTGTTATTGTAGACTTTATATATTATTTTCACTTTACAACTTTTTTATTTATAATTTTTTTCTCAGTACTTGTTAGTGGATTTTTTTTTAAAACATTTAGTCCAAGAGTGTATTTTTTCATGCATTTTTTCTGAGAGTTTTATATCATAATGATTGATAAATAAAAATAAATCTCATTATAACTCACAATTATAAGAATAAATTTTAAATTTGTAAGATACAAATATAATATCCATCAATCATTTTGAATGTATAATATGAACTTATCATTTTCTCTGTAATATAATTACATTTTGCATAAAAATATATTTAATACATGGATTAAGTATGGTAGTGCTAGTATTTGGAGTCTTGAACGGTTTGGATATGACACAAAATAACAAAAAAAAGTCAGTTAAGCAAAATATACTTGATCACGTCTTTTTTCTAAATGAACACAATAGCGCGCGCTATAGCGCATAGCGCAAAATAGTTCATAGCGCTAGCCTTGCGCTATTTTGCGCTATGCGCTATAGACTACACTGATTGCGTTGGAAATAATGATAGGCGAAATTCAAAAAAATAGCCCGATCACCCACAAATAGATGATCGACATGACATTGATCACTCAAAAATACGATATCGGGTCATAGATGAACTCACCCAATCACGTCGAGGACTCGGATCAACTTTTGGATAAAAGTAATTAATCACCTCAGAAATAGCTGATCCTAAATATTAACATCCTAAAATTTAATTTAAAACCATTATAAATTCAAATATTATATTACATTAAATTTAAAATTTTAAATGGTTGAAACTTATGAGATGTTATAAGTTGACTCAAAAGGTCAGATAATAAAGTAATGATGATCCTTTGCAAAAAATTGTAATAACCATTAAATTTATTAAGTTTGATGCACTTTATAATACCAATTTTTTTATTAAATATAAAATATTTTGCAATATCAATAAAACACTTTGTGTTACAAAAATTACAACATCGATTCAACATTGTTAACAATACTGTTTTTATAATGTTAATAGTCTGTTGTCACTATTAATATGATTAACAATACAATATAAAAATTATAAAACATACTGATGACAATGTTAATAATGTATTATTGAAATATAAGAAATAATAATACCAACCAAAAGTTATTAAATATAGTGTTGTTAGCAACTTAAAATAAACGTTGTTCTAAATGTGAATTGTGTTAACACTACGTAGATGTTATAAAATAAAATAATTAACCTAATCTAAAAAATAAATATTGTTGAAAACTATAAATTTACAATGTTAAACAAATGTTGTTAATTTCCGTATTCCAATAACATGGGAAATAAGTTATAAAACAAAAAATATAATACAACGTAAAAGAGTCATTGTCAAAAATTACTTTCTACAATGGTTTAAACAAACATTGTAGAATTTTTTTATTTACAACTTTTGTACGTTTTTCAGAAGAATATATTACAACGTTTTTCTTAACAAATATTTCGAAATATCTACCTTTTTTACAACACTTTGATGAATTGTTGCAGAACCAGTGTTGTAAAATGGTATTATTGTTGTAGCGTAAATTTATGCGTAGAATTTATGCTCTTTCTACGCAAAACATTTGTTGTCCATTCTCAACGGGTAGTTAATTCTTAGCTTAATACTTTTACTCACTTTATAGCATTATTTTTCAGTTTGTAAAATACAAAATTAAGGGTTAAAGTATACATGGTTTAAGCATTGTTCAAAAAACTTGTAACTGTACAAATTTGAAAATCAAGATAAAACGTCACCTTAGCAGGTTTTAAATTTAATTAAGAAATTTGAAACATAGTTAAGTTTTTAAAACTGACATTTTCAAAAATAAGATAACCATAACTGACTTTCCCATGGATAGAATATTGTAGTAACAATTAATCCTTAAACATTCTCATAATTTTGGATACATCCAAGCTGCATGTAAACCCAATCAAAAACAACTAAACAACAATGAAAATGTTAGTGGTTGAAAAAAAAAACTATTTATAGAAAAATAAATATGAAGCACGCTAAATGCCAAATAGTATGTGAAATATTCTATTAATAAAACTTACTAATTACCTTTTAATATTATTTTCACTAATAAAATGAATTCTAACTAATGATGTCCCGTAAATGTTTGGGGTATTTTATTGTCAATGTTAGGGTAACACTGCGACAATGAAAACCTGCAAAGCTAGCATTTTTTATCAGCTGTAAATGAAAAGCACCAATATTGTCATTATCAAGAAGGTAGCAAATTTGCTAAGGTTCGATTGAATGGTAATATCTTATCAAGTATGAATGGTTTAGCATATAACTACAGTTAATGGGCAATGCATAAATGTTTGCTTTAGAAATAGCAAATTTCCATGCATTTTTTTCAAATGGTTGAGACAAATCATATAAATATGCGGTCCCAAACTTGCATAAACAGTGCAAATAAACTTGCATGGAGCTAAACTTAAAGTGATCACAAATTTAAAACAGTGCAAAGAAAGCAATGCATGTTAAAAAAAAACATAGAACTAAATTTGCAGGCAAAGCATTTAACAAACTTGCATACAAGCACTCATTTACAGAGGTGCTAAATAACATACTTTGGCCTCTTTAACTGATAGTGTTAGAGAATCACCAAAAATATGTAACAGATTAGGTTTGAATTTATTATTTGTCCTTCTCTGTTTATGTTGTTAACTCACTCAAAAATATGCAGTCAATGACGAAGTGCCTAAAGTGTTCATGTTAAAGAGAATCTTTCAACTTAGTACATGCTTTTTATGTATTTCTCTTTAAATATGTACATGTTAAAGAGATTCAAATCAAGAAAGATATTATAGCAGCATGTCAAAAATAAAACATACATGGTAGCAGTTTAAAGCTTTTTTTTACCAAATTTAGCGCTTTCCAAAAATATCAACGAATCTTCCTCCATTTTGAGCCTTCTCGAGAGTTTCTACCCTTCTGACAAGATCGGCAAAGTTCTGCTTCATTTTTTCATTAAATTTGTTTTGCTCGGCAAATTTGTGGCCCAGCTCCTCAAATTTGCGTTCCGCCGCCTGACGCACATCTTAATGTTTCATATGCCCTTCTTCGCTAGAACTGTATAGCCTCTAATACAAAATAAAGTACACATTATTGAAGCACAAGATATTCAGCTGAACAAGTAAACACGGGTATACCTCAAGCTCATTTTTATATAACTCAACTTTTCCGATTACTTCAGCCTGCCATTCGTGGGTCTGGTACCAACACACAGCGCCTCCGACCTAAATAAAGCAAAACATAATCAGTATACCAAAATAGGAATAATTATTTTAAAGAGTATTATCTAGATTACCAATGCGACAGTTGTCCCGCAAATGAGTTTAGATAATCTCGGAATGACTTCCGCTTCAATAACAGCTGCAGGTCTAATAGCTTCGTGTGGAAGGCATTCTGAGATTATCTAAACTCATTTGCGGGACAACTGTCGCATTGGTAATATAGATAATACTCTTTAAAATAATTATTCCTATTTTGGTATACTGATTATGTTTTGCTTTATTTAGGTCGGAGGCGCTGTGTGTTGGTACCAGACCCACGAATGGCAAGCTGAAGTAATCGGAAAAGTTGAGTTATATAAAAATGAGCTTGAGGTATACCCGTATTTACTTGTTCAGCGGAATATCTTGTGCTTCAATAATGTGTACTTTATTTTGTATTAGAGGCTATACAGTTCTAGCGAAAAAAGGCATAGGAAACATGAAGATGTGCGTCAAGCGACGGAACACAAATTTGAGGAGCTGGACCACAAATTTGCTGAGCAGAACAAACTTAATGAAAAAATGAACCAGATCTTTGCCGATCTTGTCAGAAGGGTAGAAACTCTCGAGAAGGCTTAGAATGGAGGAAGATTCCTTGATATTTTTGGAAAGCGCTAAATTTGGTAAAAAAGCTTCAAACTGCTACCATGTATGTTATATTTTTGACATGCTGCTATAATATCTTCCTTGATTTGAATCTCTTTAACATGTACATATTTAAAGAGAAATACTTAAAAAAAACATGTACTAAGTTGAAAGATTCTCATTAACATGAACACTTTAGGCACTTCGTCATTGACTGCATATTTTTGAGTAAGTTAACAACATAAAATGAAGGACAAATAATAAATTCAAACCCAATCTGTTACATATTTTTGGTGATTCTCTACCACTATCAGTTAAAGAGGCCAAAATTTGTTATTTAGCACCTCTGTAAGTGAGTGCTTGTATGTAAGTTTGTTAAATGCTTTACCTGCAAATTTAGTTCCATGTATTTTTTTTTAACATGCATTGCTTTCACTGTTTTAAGTTTGGGACCACGTTAAGTTTAGCTCCATGCAGGTTTATTTGCACTGTTTATGCAAGTTTGGGACCGCATATTTATATGACTTATCTCAACAATTTGAAAAAAAAACATGGAAATTTGCTATTTCTAAAGCAAACATTTATGCATTGTCCATTAACTGTAGTTATATGCTAAACCATTCATACTTGATAAGATATTACCATCCAATCGAACCTTAGCATATTTGCTACCTTCTTGATAATGACAATGTCGGTGCTTTTCATTTAAAACTGATAAAAAATGCTAGTTTTGCAGGTTTTCATTGTCGCAGTGTTACCGCAACATTGACAACAAAATACCCCAAACATTTACGGGACATCATTAGTTAAAATTCATTTTATTAATGAAAATAATATTAAAAAGTATTTAGTAAGTTTTATTAATATAATATTTCACATATTATTTGGCATTTAGCGTGCTTCATATTTATTTTTCTATACATATTCTTTTTTTTTTTAACCATTAGTATTTAGTATTTTCATGTTGTTTAGTTGTTTTTGATTGGGTTTACATGCAGCTCAGATGTATCCAAAATTATGAGAATGTTTAAGGATTAATTGTTACTACAATATTCGATCCATGGGAAAGTCAGTTATGGTTATCTTATTTTTGAAAATGTCAGTTTTAAAAACTTAACTATGTTTCAAATTTCTTAATTAAATTTAAAACCTGCTAAGGTGACGTTTTATCTTGATTTTCAAATTTATACAATTTGTACAGTGTACAGGTTTTTTGAACAATGCTTAAGCCATGCATACTTTAACCCTTAATTTTGTATTTTACAAACTGAAAAATAATGCTGTAAAGTGAGTAAAAGTATTAAGCAAAGAATTAACTACCCTTTGAGAATGGACAGCAAATGTTTTGCGTAGAAAGGGCATAAATTTAGGGGGCACTAAAAAATTGATATTAGCAATGAACTGACAGAAAAAGAAGTGTAAAATCTAGATTATTTCTTAGACAGTTTTGTGTTGGTTGGGTAAGATGGTAATTTTTGTGATAAGAATCAAAATGCCTTGGCCTTTTAATCTGCCCATGATTTTTTTGACCAGTCATAGCCTAACATAACTTGATTTGCATTACACCACCATCTATAATGATATAACTGATGCAAAATTTTGTTTTCCACCGATATATAACTGAGTTTTGAAGATTATATATAAATACAAACCACAAATGCTTATTGCTTCCTAAACTGACTTTGTTTCGAATTTCAAGTTTACGGCTTAATTCCTAATTTGCTTTGATTGTATTTAGATCTTCGTTTTTTTGGTCCACTGGATTAAAAATCTTTCTTGGCCTTTTATGTACGAAGTTTGTCCCTACTAATGATTTTGATGGATGAAACGTACGCTATGACCAAATGTCAAACCTCGGGGGAGCAACTATAATAACCTTAAGGCTAACACTTAATGATTTCCCTCACACTTATGTCATACTTCGTGTTCCTCACCCATTATATATATATATATATATATATATATATATATATATATATATATATATATATATATATATATATATATGGCTAACACATCTTGCTTATATGCAAGCTTTCTCTTAATCCTAATGTTTTTCCATTAGGTTGATTTCTAAATTCTTTTCTTCTTTTCCAAAAAACTATATGAAATAATTTTTTTCTCAATTATTGCTATTTCTTGAGATATTTACTAAATTTGTTGCTTATTGGATTTAAAGAGCCCAAAAAATTGGATTACTAAGCAATTTTTTTCGCTGTCTGATATCATTTTCTCAGTTGTTTACTCTAATAACATATTTTAACTATTTTTTCGAAAGACAAGCTGTTATTCATTCTCTTTGATTGAAATTATTGCATTTAACTTATTCAACAAATAATCCTCAGTTAAGATTTCAATAAGTAGAAGAGTTATATATGCAATCAATTGTTCAGTTAATAATGTTGCATTCATGGTTATTAAGTCACAAAGAACATTTAATGTTAGAAATGATGATAAATTAAGAATTGCATCAAGTAGTATAAGTTTTTAAGAAGTGAAGTTAGGAGGAATAAATGGTGGCTTAACAGCTGTTTTTAGCTATTAAAGGATAAATGATAACTTAACCGCTCTGCTTGAATTCCTTTTGCTCTTTTTTAATATTGAATTCAGCATTATATAGGATTACAGGTTGGAATTCCACCAGTCGTCCTTTTATGATCGTTTATTGAACATAGTGGCATGACTGTGTAAGAGTTAGAAGGGAGATAACACTAACATGTGTTTTGGGACTTCAAGACATCTGATGTAATATAATTAGTTGGTAATAGAAATAACGCAAATGGTGTATCATCATTATGTGTTGTAGTAACATCTTCAATTCGGTGTTTTGAATACACTAATGGTGTGCAGGTTGTTTGGAAAAGTGCTATAACAAGTAGAGGCATGACCCCATGATTATATTTTTCAAAAAAAAATAGTTTTTATTGTAAAAAAAATCATGGAAAATTCACTAATTACGTTCTTAGTTGACATGGAAAGTATTTAAACATTTAATTTAGTCCAGTAATATACCAATAAAAGTATATTAGTTTTCCGCAAATTATATGCATGTATGGATTATTCTATCTCAACTTATTTTGCATTTTTATTGCATTCATATGCGTACCATAATGACTATAATAAAATAGTTGTGTTTGCTCAGAAATACGAAGGATAACAGCTTACGTTTATTTTTCTTTGTCATGCAACAACCCAAGAAAGAGCATGAATTATGTGTCATTGGTCTTTCAAAATTTATCAAGGTGTCTTAATTAATACATGCTGCACCATAAATTAAACTTCTAAAGTTGAAACAACACACAATCCAAGATCCACATGATACATAGTATATTTCCATAATACAATATTATGAGAAAACTAAGCTGAGACGGATTTTTAACTGTTACACTAGGTAACAATTACTATATGTCAGCTAATGATTTCGGTTTAGAAAAATATGAACTCAAGTTATCTAGACTTTCATGCTGAAGATAACTGTTCAAACTGAACACATCAACATTGCCTCCAGAGGTGCACTTACCATCCGCTAAGCAGAAGAAAGATATAAGTTAGAATACTAATGCATTTCTTGATGTTTGTCCTCACATACACGTCGTACATAGCATTTTGACCCCATTATATACTAAAACTGGCACTTCTTGGTTCTTGGTTAACGGTAAGTTTCTTTCAATTTTACTGTTTTCCTATTAGGTTTATTTCTAAATTCTTTTCTTCCCCGCAAACTAACTGTATGCATTTGAAAAAAAAATCTTAGTTATTATTGAGATAACACAATGAATTCACATATGATGCTCTAGCTTGCAGACCATTATCTGTTGTAAACACGCAATATTAAAATATCAATCACTATCAAACTTGCAATCTAATTGCCATATTTCATGTGTAAACGGTATGCTTATAAAATTCATTTTTTTCTTTGTAAACTTATTTCATGTCTGTTGTACATCAATTTATGGTGTTCGAGAATATGATGTCATATTACGATACTCAGTGTACATATATCTAATATGCCATCCATCATACAATTGTCCTGATCACCCAATGTTTCCGTGATAGAGCCTATATGACGCAATTAACATTTTCTCTTGAAATTATTTGCAGCAACTGGTCTACGGTACGAAACTGAGTGAAGAGTTTGGAGTTGATGTTATTGGCTTGCTTTATATATGTTGGGAGAATTATCCATATAGCTGCTACATTTTTGCCTAAGTTCCATATGAACAATTCAAAATTTTACATTTCTGAATTCAGCCATCTTTGCTTTGCTTTAACACATCTATATGCTTTGTTGGATTAAAAGTTGACCTTTGACCTGTTTGTAACAAAGACATTTCCAGTTGCTCAATAGATTCTGAGACATCGTTTCATTCTTTTTGCATGTTCCAGTGATTGATAACACCTTATATGTTCTCATTTTTTACCCTCCTTTTCTCAATAGTGTGTGTACAAACCAACAAACGTGATTCCTGCCTGCTGGATTTTTTTGAAACTCTTGAATGTTTATAAATCTGATTGATATTTACAAGATTTACGGCTTTGGTATCTCAAGTGCTTATTGACCACGGCATTGAAATCGATGTTCGATGTTACTGCAGGCTGTAATAAAATTTACTGCAATTTACTAGAAATTATCGTGTTCCTAAATATAAAGAAATGCATAGTATAAAATTCTTTTTGGACAAACAGATCATTGAATATGGATTCTTCGTCACTTCCATGTTTGCCTATAACAATTTCGGCTGTAGCCTGTATGCAAAGCGTAGTTTATGAATAAAAGGTAAATACATCAATAGTGCTATGCAATGCATCACTCACTGTACTTCAGGAACCAAAAGATTTGATTCTTTTATGTATGCAAGATTTATGTTCATAAGTTCATAATTCTCATAAGTCCACAAAGACAAGTATTTTGGCTTTATATGATCATTTGGCTGTCTATCTTGCACCAACGATGCGTGTAATTTGGGGGGTTTGTTTTTTTTTGGGGGGGGGGGGGGGGTTGTGACAGATAGAGAGCTTGATTAGGGGTTGTGGGTTTAGAATTTTCATTTACGTGTGTGCGTGTGAGCTTGATTAGGGGTTATGGCTTTAAAACTTTCATTTAAGTGTTTCAGGAGAAATGAAAGCTTCATGATCTACATGTTAATAAATAATCATCAGAATTCAAGTTAGATATTTTAATTGCTGAATGTTTTTTTCAGCGAGAGTTCATACAATTCAACGGCAAAGTATCCAATTGCTTGATGGGGAAGGATGAATGGAGATTGCGTAACTTACAGTATAATAGGTTCAATTTTTAGCATGTTATTTGTACTTTAGTTGTATTGATGAGTTTTACGTCTTCAATAGGAAAACAGTTGCATACTTTGCCAAAAAGCTTTGCAGCTAGAAGGATTCAAGAGAAACAAGGATATATAAGAAAGCAAGAAGCATGACACAGCTGCTTTTCCTAAAATACACATCAGGAGATAAACTGCTGACATAATTTATGATAGGAAAGAAGTTCAAAACAGTACAGCTCATTCGGATTCAACCACTTATGTGCACACACTACGATTGAAGGGATTAAATGTCTTTTTTTTATTGCTTATTAATTTCAATTACCGTGATTTGGTTGTCTCATATGTTAGTCTAATTACATAACGGTTGTTTACATTCCACTTGCTGACATGAGTTGTATGCTTTTATAAATGCTCACCATACTTTTTAGCTCTATGGACTCCGGTTTGGTTTTTTCAAATAATGTCAACAAATAAATGGTTGTCATCCATTTGAATAAATCCAAAATCATTGGAATTTAGGCATTATGTCTCAACGATAGATGATGCGTAGTATGCAAGCAATTTATGTCCATTAGATTTTTCTTCCCACTAAATTTTTTTAAGGTATTACATAAAATATGAATTTCGGTAAAAAAAAAATGAATTCACTATACAATAGTTGACTTTGATTGCCGATACGTAATTACAACATAAAAAATTTGAAGTTTATTGCACAACAAATTTTCCATTATTTACATTAGGAATCTATTTTATATTGCGATTTTACTTATAAAAATTACATTATTCAACGATGCAAACATGCCCGTGTGCGAAGCACGGGTTCACACTTGTAGATATAGAAATATGAACCAAGCATACTCAAATGTCATTCAGTTTTTTTTTTTTTAACAACCTTTACATTGTGCCATTTTTTCTATTTAATTTAAATGTTTAGCTACACGTCGTTGTAGATTTGCATTTGCAAATCACGTGGAGTGGAAACTCTCCCCCTCCAGCCCAACTTGGGGAAGATGTGCATGCTTCAATCATCATTTGAAACTCATTCCCACAAGCTTGCTACAAACATCAAGCTTGTTTCCTGGAACCACTTTAGTCAACATATCTGCACCATTCTTGTTTGTATGAATTTTCTTTAACTTGAGCATATTTTCTTCAATCACATTTCTTAACCAATGATACCGAACATCAATATGCTTAGTGCGTGCATGATACATGGAATTCTTGCTCAAATCCATAGCACTCTGACTGTCACAGAATACTATATACTCTTCTTGTTGCAAACCCAACTCTTGAAGGAACCTCTTCAACCAAAGCATCTCTTTACTTGCTTCCACAGCTGCTATATACTTTGCCTCGGTTGAAGATAAAGCCACACACTTTTGTAACTTGGATTGCCAAGAAATGGCTCCCCCTGAAAATGTGAACACATAACCTGAGGTAGATTTTCTACTATCAATGTCACCAGCCATGTCTGCATCTGTATACCCCTCAAGAACATGTTTGCTACCTCCAAAACATAAGCAAAATCTAGAAGTACCACGCAAATATCTGAAAATCCACTTTACTGCATCCTAGTGAACTTTACCAGGATTGGATAAGTATCTACTCACCAAACCAACAGAATGTGCAATATCTGGCCTAGTGCACACCATAGCATACATCAATGAACCAACTGCAGATGAATAAGGAATAGAAGACATACTTGCTTTTTCCTTCTCCGTTGTTGGACAATCCCTCTTACTTAGCTTAAAATGAGATGCGAGTGGTGTACAAACCGGCTTAGCATGCTTCATATTGAACCTTTCAAGCACACGTTCAATATATTTTTCTTGAGATAGCCACAACTTCCTAGCTTTTCTGTCACGAACAATCTCCATGCCTAAGATTTGCTTTGCAGGACCCATGTCCTTCATGTCAAATGACTTGGACAAATCTTTCTTCAAGTTGCTAATCAATTCTAAGTTTTGTCCAACTACCAACATGTCATCCACATATAAAAGAAGAATAATGAAGATATCATCAGGAAACTTTCTAAAATACACACAAGGATCTGCAATAGTCCTCTTGTAACCATTGCTTGTCATAAATGAATCAAATTTGTGATACCACTGCCTTGGTGCTTGCTTAAGTCCATAAAGACTCTTCTTCAACTTGCAAACAAGTTTTTCTTTTCCCTTTTCTTCAAATCCTTCAGGTTGTTCCATGTAGATTTCTTCCTGCAAATCACCATGTAAAAATGCGGTTTTTACATCAAGTTGTTCCAATTCAAGGTCACAACTTGCTGCTAAACCCAAAATGGTTCTGATAGAAGTCATCTTGACAACTGGTGAAAAAATCTCATCAAAATCAATGCCCTTTTTCTGATTGCATCCTTTGACTACCAATCTAGCTTTGCGCTTTACTATCTTCTCACCGTCTTTCTTGTTCTTGAAAACCCATTTGTTTTTCAAAACTTTCTTGCCTTTTGGAAGTTTCACTAGCTCAAAGGTCTGATTCTTCATCAAAGAATCCATCTCCTCTTTCATAGCCTCAAGCCAAAGATTCTTGTCTCGACTAGACAACACTTCTTGAAAGCTCTCGGGCTCACCATCAACTGTAACTAAGATATAATCTGTGCTTGGATATCTTGTAGATGGTTTATGTTCTCTGGTTGACCTTCTAACTTGAGCATCATCCACTTGTGGGGCAATTTGCTCCCCCTGCTCACAAGCCACTTCTCCATTTGGTTGAGCTTCATCATGAACATCATCATGAACATCATCAACATGTGCACCATCAAGCTGTGCATCATCAACACCTTCATGTGTTGCATCAATATCAGCCTGTATTGGCTGTTCAACAAAACCACGAGTAGGGGACAAAGAAACATCAGTAGTATCAATAAAAAAATCTGAGCTAGTATGATACCTTGCACTCAAAAGTTCTGCACCTTTTTCATGCTCAAAGAACACTACATCTCTGCTTCTTACTACCTTTCCTTTTTCTGGATCATATAGCCTGAACCCGTACTCTTCATCACCATAGCCAACAAAAACACATGGATTAGTCTTGGAATCCAGCTTTGACCTTTGGTCTTTTGGCACATGCATGTATGCCTTGCATCCAAATACTCTAAGATGTGTATATACAGGATCACATCCCTTCCATGCTCTCTCTGGAATGTCAAGCCCCAATGGAATAGATGGAGAACGGTTGATCAGATAAACTGCTGTATTCACTGCTTCACCCCAAAATGACTTTGGTAGATCGGACATCTTCAACATGCATCGCACCTTCTCCACAATGGTTCTATTCATCCTCTCAGCTACACCATTGTGTTGGGGAGTGCCTGGAACTGTCTTCACATGTCGAATACCATATTGCGCATAATAATTCTTGAACTCATGTGAGGTATACTCTCCACCATTGTCTGTACGAAGGCACTTCAACTTGCTTTCTGTCTCCCTTTCCACCATAACATGAAACTTCTGAAAAGTTTCAAACACTTGGCTTTTGGTCTTCAAAATGTAAATCCATGTCTTTCTAGTAGCATCGTCAATAAAAGTGACAAAATATTTGTTGCCACCATTGGATTCAACCTCAATAGGACCACATACATCCGAATGTACAAGCTCCAACTTAGCCTGCTTTCTTGTAGACTTTCTAGCAAAAGAAGCTCTATGTTGTTTTCCTGCTAAGCAATGATCACAAGGGTTAAGTGAAATTGTAGTATTGACAGGAATAAGAGATTTACCTGCTAAATATTTCAAACCCTTTTCACTCATGTGTCCCAATCTTCGATGCCACAAATTAGGAGAATCTTTTTCTTCCACTGCATTGAGCTCACCAAAACATACAGTCAAATATGTCTTGTACAAAGAACAACACAACTCGCCTCTTGCAATTGTCATGGATCCCTTGGATAATTTCCACTTGCCACTCTCAAATGTGTGAAGAAAGCCTTCTTGATCAAGAATATGAGCTGAAAGCAAATTAAGACGCAAATCCGGAATATGACGTACACCTTTCAATGTAAGCATGCATCCAACATTAGTCTTCACACGAATATCACCAATCCCAACTATGCTTGCTGAACTCTGGTTACCCATTTTGACACTGCCAAAATCACCTGCATGATAATTCAAAAAATACTTTCTCTTAGGAACACAATGATATGAAGCACCTGTATCAACCAGCCACTCAGAATCTGTACTGCTAACATGATGACATTCACTAGTTGCGCAAATTAAAGTGACATCATCATCACTTTTAGAGGCTACTGCTGCAACATTTTTATCATCGCCTTCTTTTTGAAAATCATTCTTCTTCCCATGTTCTCTTTTCCAACGAAAGCAATACTTTTTAATATGGCCAGGCTTCTTGCAATAGTTGCATATGAAGTGATTCTTTCCATCACTAGACTTGGATCTTCCTCTTGAGTTATCACGGCCTTTGGGTCCTTTGCTCTTGCTTCTTCCTCTATTCTCCACAACAAGAGCTTGTGAATTGTCAACTCCAATCTCTTTTCTTCTAATTTCTTCATTAAACATGCTTTCTTTGATCACATCCAAAGATAGCACACCATCTGGAGCTGAATTACTAATGGTCACAACTAAAGTTTCCCAACTATCTGGCAAAGAACTCAATAAGAACAAAGCTTGCAATTCATCACCAAAAATGATCTTCATAGTTGTCAACTTGTTAATAATATCTTGGAAATCACTAAGATGCTCAGAAACTGACTTTCCACCTTTCAACTTTAGATTAACAAGCCTTTTAATCAATGAAGCTTTGTTATGGGCGGTTTTCCTCTCATACAAACCTTCTAATTTCTTCCACAAATCATATGGATCGGTCTCTTGTGACACATGGTTAAAAATGCTAATGTCAACCCATTGTCTAATGGTTCCTAAAGTTTTCCTTTTCAACTTTATCCATTCATTCTCTTCCATTTTATCGGGTTTAGAAGGTTTAGAGATAATACCACTCGAACTAGTGACGGTTTCAATTGGGTCATGTAAATCCCTGCAATATAACAAGTCTTCCATCATAGGTCTCCAAATAGAATAGTTGGTTGATGTCAACTTAATCATTGAGCTATGACTGCTCGACTCCATAGTGTGATAAATAACCAACCTCAAGCTCTGGTACCACTTGTTGGGGAAATTGCGCCATTGCGGAAGAACAATAAGCAGGATCTAGATTTGCCAATCGTACATCAAACTAATCTGATAGCAATTATTCTATTACTACAAAGAAATAGTAAATAACTATAAAGAAGAAAAGAGACAATATTTATACTGGTTCCACTATCATCGAGATAGTGTACGTCCAGTTCAAAAGAGAGAGATTTTATTTCACATAATAGAGAGAATTACAAGAGATTACACAAAAAGAGTTTACATATAACCTCAAATAGGCATAACAAGAAGAGATACCATTGGGGATCACTGGCTCCATGCCAGGATGGGTTTACTAAGAAGTCTACCCCTTAATATATAGCCAGTGAAATGTATGTGAGTCATCAATCAAATCACCATCATATGGTAATAAATTATGGAGGCAAATTACAATGGCAACAAATGACTCAATAGCAAATATGGAAGAAAATAATCCTTGCATCCATCTCATGCAAATGCAATCAATGCATTTATGCATTCCATATTGAATATATTTACTTTCCCATTTTGCATATTTGTTCCATCTAAATGTGATTTTGTATCACCCAAATTTAACATCTCCACCTTGATGCAAAATCACATATCTGCAACACCCCATCTCGAATTAAATTCTCTTCACATCAAAAAACTCTTCAAAAGAACTCCACCTTCAATCAAAATCTCATAATGAGGTACACCAAAAATGAATATTTACCAAATGGGTTCCAGCAAAGCCACCCCCCATCACACAATTGTTAACGAGCTCAGACTACGTCCCAGCCCGTCAACAAAATGTTGCAAATATCCAAAATAAAAAAGAAGGCAGACACCAAAGTAATCTCAACACCGCCAAGGCAAAAAATAATTATCTCAATCACCAATTCAAAAAAACAAAGCCAAAATCCAAATCTCTGCATGCAACAAAATTCTCTCTCCTTCCACATATCTGCATGTAGCACCTCTTTTAAGACGGCATCACAAAATCGACGATGGCACAAATTCGCCAAAATCAGCTCTATGAACTGAACTCTCCAAGACGGCATCATAAGTTGATAAGCCTCAACGGCGTCAAATCCGTCACCAAAATCAGCTACATCAGATATAATTTCCAAATCCAATGGTCTCTTCAACACACTAAACTCTTTATCATGTCAAAGTTCCCAGATTGGAACGCTCTTCACTCTCAACATAATCTCCTCCACCAAAGTCTTCCTTTTCTCCCAAAATTGTAATAGAATAAGCACCACTGAATCTACAACCTTTGTAGAAATTATTGATGCACAATTTAAAACAAATCGCCTTGCTCTGATACCAATTTGATAGGATCGATTAGGGGTTACTTCAAGCTACACCCACAATATCACACACAAGACAATCAATCAACACACCATTCAAATAAAAAAGATACGATGAAAGTAAAATAGCAAGACACAAGATTTTTATACGTGGAAAACCTCTTCGATGTGAAGAGTAAAAACCACGAGACCTCTTAAGGAGTCTACCCTCTTCTCTTATTGATAAACCAAAAGGGGAAAACAACCCCAAAATGTTTACAAAAGATTCTCTTCTAATCACCGGAATCCAAAAACAATAAGAGATGAAAAAGGTGTAAGAGAACACCCTATGTGTGCACTTCAGGCCAGCGGTGTATCGAGCAAGAATGAAGCTCAATCTTGAAGACCAAAACACCTTGAAGAAGATGATAAATGACCAAAAACTGCTACTGCCTTCTGTGACCAGATCTGGTTATATTAACCCTTTTTTTTTTAATGTGCATACCAAAATTGTGGGTAATCTCCCAAATGTCTTTCCTTAAAAGAAAAGATATTGTTGCACAAAAGGCATGCTTGCACAACAAATCTAGGAAAAAAACAAAACCAATAAATCTCTCCCACAAATTAAGCATGGCCTGCATAAAAAGATATGCCAAATATGCCTGCATACAATTATGCCAAATATGCTTGCATAAAATTATGTCAAATATGCCTGCATAAAATTATGCCAAATATGCCTGCATAAAATTATGCCAAATAAGCCTGCATAAAATTATGCCAAATATGCTTGCATAAAATTATGCCAAATATGGGCTGGAATAACCAACAGAAACGTAGTCTCGTTGAAATATACATCGTTCGTACGATTCTCGTGCACCGTTACAGAAACTCTAAAACATCTAATTACTAATCTGAATGCTGAATTGATGAAAAATCACTCACCCAACAGACGTGATTCCCATGAAAATTCAGGGCAAATTTAGTATTCTGAATTGGCCTGAGTGTTAAATTAATCGACATCTACTGTAGGGCGCTGAATTAATCAGCACCTACTTCTTGGGCGCTGATTTAATCTGGGGCTGTTATGGTAACGGTTACCGATATCATTTGACAAATACCGCTACGGTATCATTTTTACTGGTAAACAAAAATTGCTTATCGTTACCGATCGACTGCTATACCCAAGGTATACCGATAATCAGGTAATCGTTGCACTGGTAATGGTAAATTATCGTTTTTCATCAAAATTTGTACCTTGACATTTTTTTTTACACAATACATGTTAAGTATACAATATATGCAGTGTTGATTAATAAAAAATATAAATGAAAAAGAAAAGAAGTGTAGTTTCAATTATTTTATATGATCATTGAACAAAATTTAATTATTTGTTTGATTCTAAATGCACGTAATAAAACATATTTGATAAATATACACATGTTTTAAATTGACGAGCAAAATTACCATTATCGCTGGTATTGAAGAAACATTACCGATAATTAATCATAAAAAATGGTAATTTTACCGTTACCATACCATTTAAATTGGTATACCGATTTCAATCTAAAATAAATATCGATCAACTGCTAAATGCTAATGTGCTAATGGTAAATTTAATGTTACTATAACAAGCTGATTTAATCAGCAAGCCCAAGTCCAAGTCCATGTCTATCCCCACACGCACGCTTTACGCATGACCTGTTGTCTTGAACTTCTAATTTTCAACTTCTCTCGTTCTTCACTCGACGGAATCTTCTCGAAGCCCTAGCCATGAATCGAGCACAATTGCTTCTTCTTGCGTTTCCGATCATCCTGTTCTGCTAAGATTTAGTTACACTCTTCTCAACTGGACCTACTGTAAAGGCCACAATTTCAGCGCCACCCTCTCCTCATTACGGACCTACAACTCAGCCGCTTCACTGGCCAATCGATTTCTAAGCTAGTCAGGTTTTCAATTTTATTTTTTTATGTGGAAAGCAATATTTTCATAATCTTACTGTTGATATGATGTCTGATTTTCAGCAGAGATTTTAATTGTTTTTTAAATAGCTTAACTATATTTATTTTGACTATGGAAACTGATTTCGAATGTGAATTTATAGACCCGGTGAACGGTTACTTCTCAAATGATGAAGTGGACGAAGAAATCGTTTAAAAATTTGTATCATATGTGCTGAAATATAATATTTTGAATTCCTGCTCCCTCCGCAAAGTAGGATGTCATCACATTAGTTGAGAAAGTAAAGAAAAACCGACTGTTGTGAATATAGGTAGGGCACGGTCTAATTTCATTTGTCTTTACTCCCTATTTTCTTGGTATATCAGAAACGTTTGTTGGGTCTTGCAATTTTATATTGATTGTCCTTTATAGATGTAAACCATATTTATGTTAATGATTTTTGCAGAACACCCCACTAGAAGGACATGTTTGTGGCACCACCGTGGAAATCAAGTTCTGCACTTCATGCTCATATACAGGGCCGGTCCTAGGATATTTGGTGCCTAAAGCCAATCAAAAAGCCAATGCCCTTTAAACTAACTAAAAATATATCATTAACTAAACAATGAACTTAATTAATGTTAACGAATAATGAGAAGAGGGGGAAAGAAAGAAATAACTTTATTTACTCCATAGCTAGAAGTTCGCAAGGACCAATTTTGGTTTTTGTCAGCCTATCTCAATCTTTTGAACCAAAATTTTGAAACCAATAATTATTGCTCTATGATTTACTGATGCTTAAGCTAAAAAGGATCACGTACATAGACTATTCTTCAAAACAATTGTGTGAGTTCCCATTAACCTTTGTTGAAAATTACAGATGAATACCAGAGTTTATACTGAAATTTTTATTCCAAACTTCTCAATCTCGGCTGCTCGTTACAACTACGTTTGGCAGTGAAACATGGATGATGAATATTATGGATTAATGTAACATACTGAGACCGCAAAAGCATTTTTAGCACAATTAGGAATAACTGAACTTGGGAATACACATACTTCGAGAATAAGGATTCAACTGATAACAAGCTAGTATATACAGCTAAAATATTTCAGATTTACCTTTTTACGATTCATTTCTACCATAACCGCAAGTAAAGAAATTTGATTCAACCACAGCCACAATCCCAATTTTCAACAACAGCTGATGTCGAATTTCTGCTCTATCTCTGTATGCCCTAGATCAGAATCAGATTTGCCAATTGCAAAGTCCGGAGCCTTGAGTTTGCGACTGCCTGCCCTTGCCATCAGATGTCGATACTGAGCCTGTCGAGATGAATTCGTTGTTGCTATTGTCGATCATGTTTATCGTTTTGAGATTTTGGTGCGATTTTTTCCTGGAACGAGCAATTCCGTATTAGCGTGTGCCCTGAATTTTATGCGGCCCTAAGTGAATGCTTCATTCGCTTTGCTATAGGGCCGGCTGTGCTCATATAAGTAATTTCTTATCCTTGTATAGGGTTTACTTGTTGATATAAATTGATGATTTTTTCCTCTTCAAAATTTTTAGTTGAAAATGGAAAAGATTATACGTTTGTGAGTATCTTCAAACCATTACCATGTCTTTTGTAACTGAAGAGATTAAAGCGGTCCATATTAATATATTTCATAAGGAAAGGTTGTTGTTGTTATTATTATTATTATTATTATTATTATGAGGCGTGCATAAAGTGCATTTTATAATTTTCATAACTAAATTGACAAGGATAAGTCGTCGGTTATGTAAATTATCCAAACTAGTTTAAAAAAAGCGACAAAATAAAGGTTAGCGATGTTGTAAGTTATGTATTACACAATATTTATGTCTTTTGTAAGTGGTAATTATATTCCTTCACTACTCACTTTCCTTTTCTCACCTGGAAATAAATTTTATTCCTCGGACTGAAAACAAAAATGTTCTTAACTCTTTTACTCTCCAGTGAACTTAAGACCTACCCAAGTTATGTTGTATATCTCACCAGACACCACATGCTACATTATCCTATTTCAACACTCGATTCATACTTGTGTTTCTCTTATACCTTAGTATGGGTGATGCTATTTATTCATGATGGGAAACACAACTTAAGTATCATTTAAGCAAATTTTTACTAGTTGACTTTTTCTGTTGTTTTCATATTGAAGAAAACACCAATAAATAAACAACAAATAACAATTAAGTCATTATCTCCGAACAATTTGGAGGTAAAAATTCCGTTTTCATAAGGGAGACTATGTTTTTTACGTTGGCTTGTCAGACTTCTCATAACCTTTCTCCTTTACCCTAGTTTGGGACATGCTGCATAGAAAACTACACAGGCACAATTAGTTCTTAGAAAACATCAATGAATAGTTTATTTGTGTCTGATCTTTGCGTATGTGCAGCTCTAGCAGCGAAAAGAAGTCAAATGTATTTGTTAACTATTACTCCATCCGGTTCATAATATAAGTCGTTTTAGAGATTTGCACGGGAATTAAGAAAAACTTCAAATGTTTCTTTTTGGTGGATTGACTCATTTTTTTCATGTAAAGTTAAGTTACTTTCTCTATTTCTAAATACAAAAAAGTGGCTGTTGGGATTTCCGAAGCAGCCACATACTCACATGAGTCAATAGAAGTACTTCATGGCAAGTCAATAAAGTAGGTTCAATTTATTATAGATAAAAACGTCTTATATTTTAAAAAACAAAAAACTTCACAAAACGTCCTATATTTTGGACTGGAGGGAGTACATGGTGGACGTGCTTAAATTTAAGACAATTTTTTTAATACCCAAAATGCAACCTTTCGCTAAGTGAACTAGACATATAATATCTAAGAAGTGAATGACTAAATTATCACACTTTTTGACTTTTATTAAGAATTCAGTTATATTTGGTTTGAAAACTTCACATTCCCTTGTGAAACTGTAGTTGATGAAATAACCAATTTTTCAAATAATTAAGCATGAACATCAGTCAATTCATTGTGTTTTAAATGAATATATATTTTGTTTTATGATGTTTAAATATGGACATACGTGGGAATATTTTTCATTTCCTTAGACCTTTCAGCTTCTGAAATATAATGAACTAGGTGGATTTTCCATCCGCTTTAACATGTTGGGCTCATCAAATGTGACATGTCAAGTGTTCACTACCTTCCTATCAAACATAGTTCCAAATGTGATACCCTTTAATGCCTTATGTATAGCCCGAAAATATGCCTTATAGGCTCTAGCCTCCAACTTGTCATTTACTGTATGGTGAACATTCATGGGGCTGCCTAATATACGAAAATATCCGATATGTATAGAGGTACTTCTCCTCTTGAATCTTCTCATCAACGATGAGCACGAAATTCGATCGATAATATACACCGTAGTCGATAAAGCTTCAACCCAAAAGCCTTAAGATAAACCTGCTGTCAATCTCAAACATCAAACTTTCTTCAGTAAAGTCCTATTCATCTTTTCAATGATTCCAATTTAATTGTGGATCATTGAGGTGTAGTGAAATGTCCAAATTACATGCTGCTTATAGAAATTTATGCACTTCTTAGAAGCAAACTCACCATCATTGTCGGATCTTTTCAACTTCATTCCGACTTTATTATCTATTAGTGCTTTTGAAGTTTTGAACTTCTCAAATGATTCCGGTTATCGTTTATCACGAACATCCAAACCTTCTTAGAGTAGTCATTGGTTTACTTGCTCTTTCAATAGAAGCTATAGCTACTGGTCTCAAACATCCATATCGACATACTTCAGTACTCATTTGGACTCATGTCTATCGACATCGAAAGAATACTTTATATGTTTTCTCAACTCACTTCCGACAGAATTCTAAACGGTTGAAGCTTCCACCCTTGATCATCTTCCTATTACAAAGCAACTGTAAGATCTCCGAAACATGACCCAATCTAAGATGCTAAAGATTGGTAGCATCGAAAGTTCATGAATTATCAACTCTAATACACGACTCTCCAAGAACTATAAATCTTTTTAGCAGATAAATATTTAAGACCATTACTGTAACACCCGTACTTTCTGTTAACGTTATAATAACGAATTAAACAATTATTAATTTCAACTGTGAGAATTAAGGGAAACGGGTTAAGCCATTGCGTTCGTCTCGGAATTCTGCTTGAGGTAGAGTCCGAGTTTGCGTAAATTGGACTTCGTATGAAGGAGTTATGGCCTTTAGAAGTTTCAGAAATTCAAATAAATTCAAATAGCTCAAAACCGGATTCAAAATTCAAAACAGAAGTCAAAAGCGGGCTGGGAGGGAAAATTCCCGCCCAGGACCCAGGTCGACCAAGGGGTCGACCCTAGTGTCGACCTCCCCCCCTAGAGGTCGACCTGGGGGTCGACCTCCCCCCCCCCCCCCCCGGCCAGATCTGAATTTTGAATGACTGATGACTTGCTTCTGAGTCACTAGGGTTTCTGGATGGTCCTGATCTGGTATGAATGGCTATGGTTAACTCTAGGTTCATCCGATGGCTATAATTAAATTGAAATTCTATATAAACAACTCAATACTCAACCTAAAATCACACAAAAATGATCCTGGAACTGTCATGCCATCAGTAGAGAACTTGGAGTAGCCGTCACCGTTTTTAATTCAGAGACGAGTTAAAAGCCTACATCAAAATCAAATTAAAACTAATCTAATTCAACGATCTTCATCAAAGGCGCTCATCTCCAAATTCAGATTTCAGGAATCAAGAATTCCTTTTAGTTTGTAAGTTGGTTATTACGTAGATTTAAACGTTCTTTTAGATGAAATCATGGCATGTTGTAACTCGAATATGGAATGATGCTTATGTATAAGATAATAGAGTTTGATTCTAATGTATCTTAAATTACCGTTGCGATCGACCATGTCTATATGTTTGTGGTGATGAACATACCATATTGTATGTATTGGGATCTATTACGATTGAGTAACGAACCCATTATGCCAACTGAATGGTGAAACATGTCATGTTATAATTTGGTGGTTACTTGCAAGTTTTTGATCTAAATCACATGCTTACATGTTAGATCAACATTCATGAATATTTAGAACTATGTTAAGTTGAATCTATTTATGTTGCAAGATTGGATTTGTAGCTCTCTTATGTTTTAACACATAAGTTATCATGCTAAGTTGTGATTTAAATATGTTTATAGTAGTCGTCTTATGTTTTAACACATAAGTTATCATGCTAAGTTGTGATGTAAATATGATTATAGTAGCTCTCTTATGTTGTAACACACATAAGTTATCATGCTAAGTTGTGATTTAAATATGTTTATAGTAGCTTTCTTATGTTTTGACATACATAAGTTAATATGCTAAATTGTGGTTTAAAATTGTGTTTATATGTTAAACCTCCATGTTAGACCCATATCAAGTTTACATGATAATTAGATCCAACTTAGTCACAAGTTCACCTTTACCTGTTTAGTTAATCAATGATACATCTATGCCAAGTTACACGTGATAAGTTAAATGTATGCTATTTTATGTTTATTTCATGTCCCTTGTTTATTACCCTTTTTGTTTATGGGTTTGGGCTAATTTATTAGCCCAATACTTTATGTGATCCATGCGTACGTTCCACGGGGATAGCGATGGGAAAACATGAAAATTTCATGGCATAGGTTTGTTCATAAAATGGTATATTTAATATACCATTTATTGTGAGCAATAATTGAAAAGATAATTATGGCATAAGTAAATTAAAAATAAAAATTCATTTACATAAAGAATTAGACACATATATAGAAAATATGTGAATTTAGAAAAGACGAATATGCCTAACTCGAGGTTAGACTGAGTTGTGGTGTAAACCTACCCGGAACCGACCGGCATATCCAGTGACCACAACAAGACCTATCTAATGTGGGTGGTTAGTGCATAAAGCCCAAAAAGGACCCGAGGTTAGACTGAGTTGTGGTGTAAAACTTCCCGGGACCGACCGGCAAATCCAGTGACCACAACAAACCCTGTCTAATGTGAGTGGTTGTTGCTTTAATGAATAAATTAAAGCTAAGTTAGGATTGGTAGGGTTAAGTCAATTAGGGAAACACTTAACCGATTCAACATGTTAACTAAACTGATGGGTGGGGTTAGGTAAACTTGGACACTTAACCATATAAACATGTTGATTAGAAAACCCTAGTAACCGGGACCCATTTCAGCAGTAACCCACATAGATGTATCATGGTACCCTGAACTAGGCAGGGTGGGGCACGATTACTGGGTTGATTATAAGCGGTCAAAAACGTCGGCGGTTGGTGCGTCAGTGTAGGTTCCAACGGAGTATAGGCGTGCACGTACTCTGGAGTGGAAAAAGCAGGCACTGGGCATCAGTAGTATACACTGTGCATCTTGAATCGTGTCGGGTTGCCACCAGAGGGACTGACACACCCCATGGTGGGACCAGCACAGGTAGCTACAGTCAAGTAGGGCCGAATGACACAGGATATGATTGCATTCGAGTAGGAGCCGATCATTAAGGGGATCGTTTGTTATGAACACGTGGGGCTGGTTGGACCAATGGTCAGTAGGTGCAGAGGCTATAGTAATGGGTGCGATCACATGTTCATCTTATCTTATATTAGGGTGTTGTCCTATATTCCGTTATTACTGTCATGATCCCTTTCCTTGTTTAAATACTAGTAATCACTGAACTTAACAGACTTATTATCTGACCCGTTTTCTTTCGTCTTCTTTTCTTTCGTTTACCCCCCCTAGGTCCACAGGGAGGGAATACTCTAGCTTAATCAGAATCTTTGCAAGCTTCAAGAAAGTAGATGTATGATTGGGACTCTCTTGCATTGGATATGGCTTTTGGATACTACACTTGGGGATTTATGCAGTTTTATTTATGATTTATGCTTCTTTATTAAATAATCAAGACAGAAATTATGGTGTAATGTTTTGGAAGTTATTTTGAGACAATTTACTGTAATGCTTTTGTATTGAACCACGTATGCAATAAATGTTTTATTTTCGCTGCTTATATTTATCTGTCTTGTAAAATTTTCCGTGTCTTGTACCTATAACCCTCCACCAAAGTTAAGGCATTCCCTTTGTGAGTGACCTTAACGGAGGTGGGGTGTTTCACTTGATATTAGAGCAAAGGTTTACCAAATCAGATAAGAATTTTTGAAAACTATTTTCAAAGGAAATATAAAGAAGCATTTTACGAGAAAAAGTGTTATTTAATTCTAAAGGAATAATTCCCCAATGCCCTATCATTCTATCCTTTGTTTTGAATCTTTTCTTTTTCGTTTCAGCATGTCTGGGAATCTTAACCTTCCAGAGGTTGTGCCAATACCTGGTTGGTTCAGGAGGTACTTAGAGGCTAGGACCAACGATGCGGGCCCAGCAGATATTCCTCCTCCTCTAGCTGCAGCGTTCCTCCTCCTCCTCCTCCACGTGCAAATGCTTTCTCAAAGATTTGTAGAGACTTTAGGGCCATGGGTGGAAAGGATTTCAAGGGAACTGAATCGTTCGTAGAAGCAAGGAATTGGCTCAAAGAAACTGAAGATCTATTCAATATGTTCGAGGTGGATGATAGACAAAAGATACAGTTGGCAGTGTGATTGCTCAAAGACGAAGCTTCCTATTGGTGGGAAGTCACTAACGCTGAAAGACAAGTTGAAACATGGGTGGATTTCAGAATAAGATTTGAGATGAAATTCCTCTCACAAGCTGAACGAAGTTTACAGCTGGAAAGTTCTTGTCTATTAAGCAAGGAAGTATGACGGTCAAGGAGATTCAGTCAGCTGGCTCGATTTGGACTGGACTAAGTGAATACTCTTCATAAGAAGGCTCTCTGTTTTGTCAAGGGATTGAATGAGGAACTTCACAGCCTGGCTATGACCCATGTACCTATGGGGGCTACTTACGAGAGGTTAGTGGACATGGCACTCTTACATGAGGAAGACAAGGGCAAGAAAGAGGCAAAAGCGGAAGTGCCTCGAGATAAGAAGGTGGAAGGCTCGCAGAACAAGAAAGCTGATTCAAAGAAAGGCGGGAAGAACAACAAACCCTGTGACAAGAGAAAGTGTAATTTCTGTGGCATTCCTGGACATCTGGTCAAAGACTACAGGAAGAAGAAAAGGAAGATGGGTGGCTGTTTCCATTGTGGTAAGACGGGACACATGGCTAAGGACTGCCCAAGAAAGCAAGGGCAGAGAGCTGGACCTTCGTCTGGAGGACAAGTTCACGCTCTCACGGCACCTCCGCAAGAACGAGGTAGAAATATTTCTATCGAAAGTTTAGTTTATCTTTTTGATCATCCTTTTCGTACATTATTTGATTCTGGTGCATCGCACTCATTTATATCTGCTGATTTAGTTGAATCTCTGCACCTAAACACTAGTTTAGTAGAGGATCCCTTGGTTGTTTCAAATCCAATCGGGGGCTCAGCTTATTTGTCAATGGTTTGTTTGGATTTGAAAATATTTATTCTAAGCGTTGGGTTTAGATGCAACGCCTATGTTTTGGGCTTCACGGGCTATGGGTTGATTCTAGGCATGGAATGGCTATCCAGTAATGGTGCCATCCTCGACTGTGAAAAGAGAGTGGTTAGACTCATGACTTGCCTTGGTAACACTCTTGAAATTTCTTGTAATCCCTTGAACTCTGTTATGCTAAGTTATCTAGAATCTCTTGATGCGTCTGTTGAGGACTTGCAGTCTATAAAGCTAGTCCGTGAATACTCGGATGTGTTTGAAGTGGTAAAGGGCTTACCCCCAAAGTGGGAGATAGACTTCCGCATATACCTCGCTGACAATGCAAAACATGTTTCCTTACCCGTTAGGCACATGGCTCCAAGGGAGCGGAAAGAGCTCAGCAAGCAAATTAAAGAGCTCCTAGAAAAGGGGTTTACAAGGCGGAGTGTTTCTGAATGGGGTGCTCCAGTAGTGTTCGCAACTAAAGCGGACGGTTCACTTCGCCTATGTGTTGATTATAGGGAGCTAAACAAGCTGACCAAGAAGAATAGGCACCAACTCCCGAGAATAGATGATTTGTTCGATCAGCTTGTAGGAGCATCGGTTTTCTCCCAATTAGATTTAGCTACCGGGTTTCATCAGCTAAGAGTGGCTGAAGACAACACTGATAAGACCGCGTTCAGAACTCCGGATGGTTTCTTCGAGTGGCTTGTCATGCCTTTCGGCTTGACAAATGCACCTTCTTACTTCGTTGATTTGATGAGCAGGGTGTTCAGGGAGTTCCTTAATAAGTTTGTGGTGGTCTTCGTGGACGATATTTTGATCTTCTCAAAAAGTGAGGAAGAGCATGCTCAGCACTTAAGGGAAGTCATGGATACTCTCCGTGCACATCAGTTGAAAGCCAAATTCTCCAAATGCCATTTCTGGAGAGAAGAAGTTAGGTTCCTTGGACATGTGGTGTCCAAAGAGGGGTTGGTTGTGGACCCCACAAAAGTGGTTAATGTGCAAGATTGGAAGGTTCCTCGAAACGCAATCGATGCTTTCTCGGGCTAGCAGGCTTTTATCGAAAGTTCATCAAAGATTTTGCAAAAATCTCATCTCCACTTACAAGGTTGACAAAGAAGAACCTAGCTTTCAATTGGGACTTGGATTGCGATATTGCTTTCTAACATTTTAAAAGGGCTCTGACAACAGCCCCAGTTCTGACATTGCCTGATGGAAGCAAGATGTTTACAGTATACACAGATGCATGCGAAACGGGACTAGGCGTTGTTCTGATGCAAGAAGGGAAGGTAGTGGCCTATGGTGGAAGGCAGTTGAAAGTACATGAGAAGAACTACCCAACCCACGACCTAGAGTTGGCAACCATCGTTTTTGCGCTTAAGTCTTGGCGCCATTATCTCCTAGGTGAGAAATTTGAATTGTATACTGACCATAAATCTTTGAAATACCTTTTCTCGCAGAAAGATCTCAACTTGAGGCAGCAAAGATGGATGGAGTTTCTTGCCTCATACGATTTTGAGATTTCCTATACTCCTGGCACGGGCAATGCCGTAGCAGACACCTTGAGTAGAAAGAAACTGACCTTAAGCCCTCTCTTTGTAGAAAGGAAAAACGTGGAGTACATAGCCAACTTTGACTTTAGGCCCTCCTCTGAATTTGTACCTGGCCTATTAGCAACATTGAAAGTGTGGCCTACGCTTTTGGACTCAATAGGGGCCGCGCAGCGTGAAGACCCTCAGCTAGTTGATATAATAGATAAGCTAATTAGAGGCGAGCCTTCGAGTCACCTCAATAGATACTCCATCAATGATAAGGGATGGGTGAGACGGGATGCAAGACTATGCGTCCCACAAGCAAGGGATTTGGTGGAGAAGGTTCTCGAAGAGGCACACCATTCCAAGTTGACCATACACCCCGGTGGAGACAAAATGTACAAAGACATAAAAAGGGTTTTCTTTTGGAGTGGCATGAAAAGAGATGTAGCTAAATTCGTCTCCAAGTACATGATTTGCCAGCAAGTCAAGGCGGAACAGAAGAAGCCTGGAGGTTTGCTTCATCCTCTAGAGGTCTCACAGTGGAAATGGGATAGCATTTCAATGGAATTTGTTGATGGGTTGCCTAGGTCAAGGAGGGGCAACACCAGTATTTGGGTAATAGTGGACAGGCTCACAAAAAGCGCCCACTTTATACCCGTCTAGTTGAATGAACCTTAATTTGGTTTAAGTTAAATCAAAGAATGTTCTTGATTGGAATGAGGCATAGGTTGTGTTTTTATAGCACATAATTTTAAGATGCACGATTTATTCGGAAAGACCAAGTTTAACCCATTCTGAATAATTCATATGACGATTAAAAGTCGAAGATGAAGACGGTGGCTGAAGACCGGGGGTTTTCACATCGTATGGATGATTTCTGATATCTTTATTGGACTGTGCACCCAAGATGAGGGAATAAGTGGTGATCAACCAGATGTATTTGGAGATCTATCGGATATGGTTTCGTTCAGACACAGAACGGACTTGTAAATGGATTTTGTGTTTGACATTGTATTCCTTTATATTGTATTCATTGATCTCTGTTTAACGTATAGCTGTTTGGTGGCGGAGAATTTATTCTTCGCTTAACAGCTGGTTATATATTGGTAAATGATCAAAGATATGGTATGGTCTGACAATGTGGCATGCTAAGATGCATATGATCAAGGCTTTTGTTGAAAAGCAGAGCCTTGAGGATGAAGATCAAAGCAGGGCATCAATTTGCATAGCTTTGAGCATATCGTTACTTCGCGAGGCTCACACCCCGGTATGATGGTGAACAGTTTGTTTGATTAGTAGGTTGACCAATATACTTTATATATACATGGATTGGGTCAACTGAGCGTTGCTAGGTGTGGTCGTTGTATACTTATATGGTAATATATTATGCCACTTACATAGTATATTATGCCACCTAAGATTGATATATTTATATTCGAAATCGATTTCTACACTGTGCACTTATAATATACAAGATGAATTTCGCGTATTAAGCATTTTTTGACAATTATAAGGTAAAACTCTATCCTTCGGCTTGCGATGCATGGGACTTGAGTCTTATAATGGTTTCATTTTTCTAAAGAGCATTACGCTGTTTATTTTATGCACTGGTATTCTTGGGATTAAGCCCGTTTCGCGTTAGCGGCGAGGTCCCTTGATTTACCTAACTTTAAAATAAAGTTAATAACTGGTTTTTGTTCTCACACCAGTCTCATGACTGACTTGAAGTTTATTGTTTTAACCTAAACTCTGGGTGCCCATACTTTCCACACGGGCAGCTAGTAGTTTTGGTTTTGCAGATTTATTTTCACAGGATCCTGGTTTACAGCTGAAGCGATTTTCGGATAGCTCTGTATCCATGTATTTCGTTTAGTTGTATTATGTATTATTTTTCCGCTGCTATTTAAATGTAATTTTAAATCTCTGATATTGTTTTTCTAATGTAAAATATTTATTCATACTCTGTTATATTCTTATGCTCTGATGTAATTGTTGTAATAGCAATGAAAATGTTCTTCTGTTTGTGTTCTGATGAGTGTTGTTCTAAAAGCAATTCGTAGTTTCCTTTGTGGGGAAGTTTGGGTTGTTACACTGTATATTTCCAATTGACTGGTGTGAGAACCAAAACTTGATAGGATTATTTGTTGTGATTTGGCCTCAAAAACCTGATTTTTGACTATGTATTAAAATTATGTGTTTGAAACATTATTCAACTAATTGATTGTTGATTGTGTTGTGTGTGATTATTCATTTAAACCATTATGTGAATGAACGGTGAATGTAACCAAATTGTGTAGAATGTTGAACTGAATTGAAAGTTGGTTGCAAATGCATGCATATACATGTATATACATTGAATAGGTCATAGAAAGGAGGCTTGAGAAGAGGAATAAAATTGTATGCCCGACAAATAGGCACATGTTTACTTATTTATTGGGTTTGGATGATTTTATAAGCCGATTGGCTAGCAGCTTGGCTTTTTCTTTTCTTTTTTTGAGATGAGAGGGCCTGTGTGGCGGTTTGGGGATTTTCCCGGTAGCCCCGTACAAAGGAGGTTATGGCGAAATTTATCGAAAATTTAGGGTGTTAGCCAAATTTTTGAAATTTTTTAAAAGTTCTTTGAAACTGAAATTTGAAGAACTTAAGCCGTAATGAAAATAATGAAAGTTGAGTTGATTAGTAAAACAACTTTCTACTTCGTTCCTTTTCGAGGACAAAAAGATTTTAAGTGGGGGAGATTGTAACAACCCAGAAAATCAGAACCAATTTAAAAATTTTATTTTGGTTATTTTAATGGATTTTGAATATTTAAAATGATTTATTTTAAATAATAACGACGGAAAATTTATTTTCAACGAAGTTAGAATGAATAAATTTATTTTAATTATATAACGAGCATAAAATGGCGCGGTAGTTTGAAAATTTGATTTCTAATTTCAAATGAATACACAGAATTCAATATAAGTCGGAATTGAACGAAACCAGAAATATTTGAATCTGTTGAAGAATATCTTTCTAACGAAGTTAAGGAACTGAGATTTCACTTTATAAGTTGAGAGTTACATCCAGTTTAAAATTCAGAAAAGTCGCTGTGGAATTTATATATATTTTAATATAAGGCCCTTAAAAATAGCCATTTTACAAACAACCTCCGTTTTCGACGAAACCACTTTTGTTGGATCCAGAATGTCAAATTATTGCTAGATTCCAATTTTCAGAATTTTTAGAATTAATATGTGAGCGTGGCAAAGGGAAACGCGTTTGACCAGTTTAAGTTGAATTTTATCGACTGGAAATTGGCCATTTTTCAAACGGTCTTCAAATTTGACGAAATTAGTTTTGTTAGGACCGTATCATCAATACGAAGCTAGAAATAATTTTTCTAGAATTTTTAGAGTCAGTATGTGGCCCCGACAAATTAAAATGTACGTTTAAATCTAAAATTAAATGTTTTATATTTTAATTTGAAGAATTACTGACTGTAACTGTCGAATGAGCTTACGAAACATATCCCATTGTGTTCGGAATGTGGGTAATTAGCGAGAGGCGACAGTCGTTGGGTCTCGTTTGGGGTTCGAATAAAAAGTCAACTTTTTATTGGAAATTAAATTTAATTAATTAATTATATAAACTCCACCCCTTCCTTTTTCTCCCTCCACGTCAGAACTAATCGAATAGAAAAAAACCCTTAAAAAGAAAAAACCGTGATGCCTCATCCTATGGTGCCACCGTAGGTCGTTCCTCCACCGCCGCACCTTCCCCCGACCGGCGCCCTCTCCTCCGATCACCCCCTCCTTCTTCGCCCCACTCCTCCTTCCACACGCCCAAACATTCAGGCTAACCACAAACCGAGCTCTCCGCCACCCCATTCTCCCTGCCGCCACCTGAACGAGCCGCCACCCCTCTCTCCAATTCCGGCGCCAATGTCAGACCCCTCCCCTCTCGCTGAAAACACAGTAAGTTTTTATTTTATTTAATTTGTTTATTTATTTTCTATATACAAAGTATAAATCTGATTTTATATAAATAACAAAGTATAGATATGATTTTATATATGAATAAAAACTGAAAAGATTATATTTTTTATCATTGAAAAGATTATATTTTTATCATGAAGAAAGATGAGATTTTTTTTGTTTTTGTAAAGATATGATTTTTATATGCATGGGAACCATATAAAAAAGTGATTTTTATTCATATGAAGTAGAGATAAAAATGTGATTTTTATCATATATGTAACAAAGTAAGAATACGATTTTTATTTGTTTAAATGACATAAAAAGATTTGATTTTGTTCTTTAAAAAGATTTGATTTTTAATAGAAGAAAAATTAGATTTTTCATTGTAGAAAAATAAGATTTTCATTTTGAAAGTAACGGCATAAAAATTGAGTTTTTATATAAAGTAGCGATAAAAATTCGATTTATATATATATGAAGTAGAAATAAAAATATGATTTTTATTTATTGGAATGAAGCGATAAAAATATGATTTTTACTATGAACATTGTGAAAAGGATTGCGAACTGGTGGCAAACGAATCCAAATTTGAACCGTTCAGAAATAAAGAACGACGGAGTGGAAACCAAAGGTGAGAACTTCTCACTCTAATTTTCTTATACAGTTATTTATTTTATAACTGCATATATGAACTGTTCCCCGTCGTCCATAGACCATGGACGACTTGTATGTTTGGTTGTTTGGTTGATTGGATTATTTGGTTGAATTTGGTTTGTGAAATGAAACGAATTGATATAATTTGGTTTATGTATGACGTGCGCCTTTATGAGGCGAGGGGTAAGACTAGACCTTATCCCGGTTCTAGTATCGCGCCGTTATGCCGCCGAAATTTTCTAAAATATGTTAGAAAAATAAAAATATCATTTTTATTAGATAAATGAATAAAATAAATATTCATTTACAAATCAGGCGATTTGTATATGTACACCCATTTGACTGATATGGATTGGGACGATAAATTTTACACATCGCCCAACTGCACAAATAATATTCAGTATTTGTTGGTTGAAACCCCACACGGGTGTTGGGATGATATTTGACGTACACTAGTCCCAATTGTTTAGTTGTATGTCGATCAATTGATTGACAGGCTGTTGTAAGCGTTAATTATTTATAATTAATGTTTATGTAGTTGTGGGATGCACTTTGGATGATGGATGATTGTTTATCATTGTTATTATATACATGTGTTGTATGAAATCCATATAATTACATTATATGGTAATTGGCTGTGTCTGATTTCTATTCAGAACTGAAGAATATTTTAGAATAACGAATATTTTAAAATAATATTCTATGAAGGATTAAAATCTGATTTTGATGTCCGATTTTGGATGGACACGAATTATTGAAATATATAAAGCCGTGTTGATTAGATATGCGCCATTTTGACGCGAACGATATTTATATCGATTATATTCGTTCTTATAATGAATATAGAAAAGGAAGTGATTTCAAAACCTAATATTTTGAAAATATTATTATTTATATATTAATGATATAGAATATTCAATTTTGATTTAAAATTGAAAATGAAGTTGGAATCGTTTTTAAAACGAAGTTAAAAACGATTTATAAAATATGTTTTGAATTGAAATCGATGAAACATATATAATATATATATATATATTATATATATTTAATGGCCTGAATAGAACGTGCCGCGCAACGACCGTTCGCGAATTTCGACCATTGACTTTGAATTGACATTACGGGAGATCAGACTGTCGGATTCTCCTAAAACCGGAACCGTTGGGTTCATATCGAAAAGAGCTTTCTAACAAATATAAAAGATTTGAAATCTAACGGTTGGATTTGGAATTATGTCCAAATCAAATTTGGAAAAGGTCGATGTATGTGCAGTTCGATGTCCGTTTATGGAAATCGACTGTACGGGCCTTGATAAAATTATTAAAAATATGGATAATTTGTCTAAAATCATAATAAATGATTTGAAAAGAGTTGGAATGTAAATTTCCATGTTTATAGAGATAAAAATATATTTTTATCAAGATGAACTAGTTTATAACTAGAATAATAATCCAATGTTTTTAAATAAATAAAATGGATTGAGAAATGGTTTTAATTTAACGCTTATACCGTTGTGAAATATACTATTGTATATTTTCTGTGTTGTGATTATGTGCTATATTCTATTTAAACCCGCTAAGCTAATAACTACCGTCGTTTTGAGCGTTCTGTGTCGGTTTAATTACCGACCTGGAGTGGTCAAAAAGGCGAGTTGTTACATTTAATAAAACCAGAATTTCCAATATATGAATTGGAATGGATTTGAATCGAAGTTATCTTCTGAATATTTCGATATTGGATTCCGTGATTATACGGATATTGTGGAGGAATTTGAAAGATATATATATATATATCGTTATCCCAATACGATATTTGTTGGTTTCAGAATTTGATATTGGATATAAGCCAATATATTTTCTATTCAGAGCCTTATATTAATATCAAATTGGATTCTGGGTTTATCGTGAATGGTGTCTTCATTAACACCGTTCTTGAATACAGTTGAGAAAAGAATAAATCTTTCATTAAGATTTAATGGAAATTTTCCAAAGTAAAGTTTTCCAAATTAATATATTGGAATTGAATGGAATTCGATCTGATAATAATCGAAGTGAGCTTCTGTGGAGGAAGACTGTTAATATATATGGAATTTAAAAGACTTTGTCGTTATTCCATTTATATTATTAGTCAGATACAGAAATTGATATCGATTATATATTGATCTGTTTTCCGTGAAGATTCCATAATTAATGGAATAAGATTTTGGGTTTGTCGTGAATGGTATCTTTAATAATATTGTTCTTAAACCCAATGGAGTTAAGAAAATTAGAAACTAACTGGAGATTAGCTAAGTTGAATGGTTTCCTGGGTATTGATCTGATGTTGGTTTCGGCCTTCGGGGTTAATACTTAGGGAATTGTTCTCTTACTAATTTACGGTTAGAGACTGATGGAATGTGATAACTAAAATTATTAATTCAAGAAAATGATCGAGAATGGAGTACCACCAGTTTAACTCCAGGCGATAGTTAAATCTTTAATTAGATTTGAACATGAAATGGTAATTAATTTTATCGATAACACCGTGGTGTTAGTTATGGAGTATTACCAGTTTTGCTCTATGGGATGAATAGGTTGGGATTAGGAAACATAACAAATGATTACTCTGGTAAGGTTCGCTAATCCCGACTAGTTTGGAAAACCTTAACATGGTTTAAAATAGTGAAAAGAATATTTGAATAAAAGGATATTCTGAATTGGAATGAGGCGTATGTTGTGTTTGTGTAGCACTTGTTTATTATATATGTGGGTTATTCGGAAAGGCCCAGTTTATACCCATTCTGAATAATTGATACGACGATATGTCGAAGATGAAGATGGTGGTTGAAGACCGGAAGTCTTCAGGTCATTTGGATGATTACTGATATCTTGAATGGGCCGTACACCCAAGACGATGGAAAAAGTGGTGATCGTCCAAACGTGGTTGGAGATCGATCGGATATGCGAGGTACAAGGTGCCTCCGGTTTCGTTCAATCCCAGAATGAACTTGTAAATGGACTTTATGTCTGACATTGGATTTCATTCTGTGTTATTGATGGACATCGGTTACATAGCGTGAATTGCCTGTGTGGTATGCTGAGATGCAAATGATCAAGGCTTTTGTTGAAAAGCAGAGTCTTGTGGTTGATGATCAAAGCACGGCCTTTGTGGCATCGCTTTGTGTAGCGTTAATTCGCGAGCCTCACACACCGGTGTGAAACAAAAACGGGAGAGGACATCAAGAAGGACATGCGTTTCTTTCTAGCTTGGAGTGGTGTCAGTGGTTTACAATCCCTGACAAGTTTGACTCATGTGGTTGTCGGAATGCGAGGCGCCTCGGTTATATCGGTCAATCCGGGACCGATGGTCTGGTCGGTATATGACTAATTTACGCCCCATAGGGCAGGGAAACGCATGTTCAGCGTTTAAGTTTAATCCACTCCGTGTGGACCGGCCCTAACGATCTAAGGCTTGCCTGCGCGCTTGCCTGAGACATGGTAGGCTAGATTGTCTCGAAGCGGTGAGGACTATCTTTTGCCTCGGTTCATAGATGGAAACCCAACTTCCGAATACGACATCGTGCGGTTTTGATTGTGGAGCCTAGTATGGTGACATGATATATGGTACCCATGTCGTCTATGATTGATACATTTATATTTGAAGTTGTTTCCTTCACTTATAGTAATAATAAAAGATGAAATTTCGTGTATCAAGCATTATTAGGCTATTATACGGTAAAACCCTATCCTCCGGCTTGCGTTGCATTGTGTGATGGGACCTGGGTCTTATAATAGCTTCATTATTCTTTATTTAGCATTGTGCTGTTTGTTTTATGCACTGGTATTCTTGGGAGGAAACTCATTCCATGTTATACTGCGTGGTCCCTTGATTTACCTGACTTTAAAATAAAGGTTAATAACTGTTTTTGTTCTCACACCGGTCACATGACTGACCTGGAGTTTATTGTTTTAACCTAAACTCTGGGTGCCCTTATATTCCACACTAGCAGCTAGTAGTTGGGTTTTGCAAATATTATATTCACAGGATCCTAGTTTATAGCTGAAGGGATATTCAGAAAGCTCAGTATCCATGTATTTCTTTCAGTTATGTTTTGTATTATTTTTCCGCTGCAGTAATGTATTTAAATCTCTGATCACTATCAAATGTGTAATATTTATTCATACTCTGTATATTCTTGTATTCTGATGGAATTGTTGTAATAAGCAATGAAATGTTCTTCTGTTTGTCTTCTGATTTGTCTTATCCTCAAAGCAATCCGGGCTTTCCCTTACGGGGAAGTTCGGGTCGTTATCTTTCATATGCGATAAAAAGAATAGAAATAAATGTTACATTTTTATTGTCATTTTAGGGACAATAAAAAGAATAGAATTAAAAGTTAAATTTTTATTGAAATTTCATATGCAATAAAAAGAGTAGAAATAAATGTTACAATTTTATTGTCATTTTAGAGCCAATAAAAAGAATAGAAATAAGTGTTACATTTTTATTGTCATTTTAGAGACAATAAAAAGAATAGAATTTAAAGTTACATTTTTATTGTCATTCTAGATGCAATAAAAATAGTAGATTTAAAAATAACATTTTTATTGACATTTTAGTTGTAATAAAAAAAAGTAGAATTAAAAATCATGTTTTATTGTCATTTGGTTTCAATAAAAAGAGTGAAAATTAAAAAAATACATTTTCAATGTAATTTAGTTTCCATTGAAAAGAATTAGACATTAAAATATGATTTGTTTCAAATTGTCACTTTTATCATGTTAGTAGGATTTAGAAAATCATATATAAAATTTCTAATATGAATATGGACTGTACTTGGCTTGCATGTGATTGATTGAATGTAGTTGAAATCGCCAAGCGATTTATATTTATATATATAAATATAAATTAAAATTAAACGAATCGCGCGCGGTAGTTCGCGTTTCGTAATCGTAACTTTAAACGATTATATTGAAAAAACCAGCCGTCGAATTTTCCCAAAACTGGAACCTTTAGGACCGCTTTGGGATGATCTTTCCAACGATATAAATTTTGTTAAAATCCAACGGTTAGATTTCGAGATATGTGTAAATCAAATTTTGGTAAAAACAGCGCCAAGGCCGCATAACGACCTGAAGCGTCGTTAAATTAATTTGAGCTATTTTTATATAAATAAAAATAATGATAAATCATTATAAATAAATATTAACGACATGAAATGGTTTAAATTATAATTATTCGACAATTATTTGAAAAGAGCGAGTTTAAACTCATTTCAAATAATTTTACGACGATTAAAGTCGAAGATGAAGATGGTGATTGATGACCGGCGATCTTCACATTGAATGGATGACTACTGATGCCCTGGACTGATTTGCTCCTTGAAAAGGGTTAAAGTGGTCGTTGTCCGGACGTACTTGTTGATTGTCCGGATATGCGAGGACCTCTCAGGAGTCTCCGGTTTCGTTCAGACCCAGAACGGACTTGTAAATAGATGTGTGTCTGACGTTGAATTTCGTTCCATGTAAATTAAAATTGTTTTTTATTAATATATATATCTGTTGGTGGCAGAGAATTTATTCTCTTGCTTAACACCCTGGTATATGTTGATAGTGATTGATCGCATGGCGTGAATTGTCAATGTGACACGCCAAGATGCAAATGGTCAAGGCTTTTTTTGAAAACCAGGGCCTTGTGGTTGATGATCAAAGCATAGCCTGTTTAGGTGTAACTTTGTGTATGGCATTACTTCACGAGCCTCACACCCCGGTAGAGTCTAAAACGGGACAAAGGAACGCATGGAGTGCGCACGTTTCTTTCTAGCTAGAAGTGGTGTCAGCGACTTACCAGCCCTGACATTTTTACTTATATGGATGATGGATTATGAGGTACCTCGGATTTATAGGTTGTTAGTGGCCATATTATAGGTCCAAAAGGACCGGGAAGCGTGTGTTCAGGAATTGCCAATCCACTAAAGTATTTGTGGACCGGCCTTGCAGGATCCAAAGGTTCGCCAACGTCCGAATATTTAGGCATTTGCTAGAGTGTCTCGAATCAGTAAGGAGACCGCCCCTAGCCTTGACTCATGATGGAAACCGGATTTCCAATATGACATTACGGTTTTGATTGTAAACCTATATATGGCGACATAGTATATGGAAGCTATGCCGTCTAGGATTGATACATTTACTTTGAAGTATTTTAATACTGATTAGACACTAATAATAATATAAAATATTATTTTATACGTATCAAGCATGTTTGATCATTATAAGGTAAAACTCTATCCTCCGGTTTGCATTGCATTGTGTAATGGGACTTGAGTCTTATAATGATTTCATTTTTCGAAAAATCATTGCGTTATTTTGTATAAAATCTATTTAATTATGCACTGGCAATCCAATGGAGTAAACCCGTTCCGCGTTAGCAGCATGGTCATGTGATTTGCCCTTTTGTTGGATAAGAAAGATTTCTCATACCAGTCCCATGACTGACTCGTAGTTTGTTTCACTACCAAACTCGGGTGCCCATATTTCCGACACGGGCAGTCGAGTAGCTTGTTTTGCATATATTTATCTCTTAAGTAGGATTCTGGATTGATGCTGAAAGCTATTTCCACATCATTTATAGTCTTCCACTGTAATGTATTGAATATATTGTAAATTTAGTCTTCTGCTGTATTTATTCCGTACTCTGATGTAACATTATTATAGTGTTTATAAAAGTCTGCTGTTATTTGTTCTAATGTGTTGTATGCCCAGAGTTAGTGCGTTCGAGAATTTCCAACTTTCGGATCAGACCTATGTGGTTTATGGTCGATTCAAAGGGTAGGGATTTTTGGGTCATTACATCTGGTATCAGAGCTCTACTTAGCTCAAATCTTTGGGGTACAACTCATTAGAATTGAACAAAAGACTCATCATAGGTTGGATTAGTAATATCCAGTAGGAATACTCGTTAGAGATAGGATCAGCTGTATCCTAGAATGGGAAAACTAATTAGAGATGGGGTTAGTAATGCCCTAGAATGTATTTAGAGTGATAAGTTTATAATTAGCGTATTTGTGATTATATATATTCCGATTTTAGAAAATATGATTTTTGAATATATAAAAGTTATATATATTTGATAAGTTAATCACCTAATAAAATTATTAGAACTAATAACAACTATAAAAAAAATAAAAATGAAAATAGAATTGTTAGTTAAACAACTTTTAGCTTCGTTCCTTTTTGAGGACGAAAAAAATTTAAGTGGGGGAGATTGCAACAACCCGGAATTTTGGAATCAATTTAAAAAATTTATTTTAGAAATTTTAATGAATTTATAATATTTAAAATAATTTATTTTAAATTATAACGACTAAAAATTTATTTTAATCAAAGTTAAAACGGATAAATTTAATTTAATTATAAAAGGAGTTAGAAATAGCGCGGCAGTTTGAAAATTTGATTTCAAACTTTAACTGAATATACAGAATTCACTTTAAGTCAGAATTAGACGAAACCAGAAATATTTAAATCTGTTTAATAATATCCTTCCAACGAATCTGAAAAATTGAAATTTCATAGCAGGAATTAAAAGTTATATCCCGTTTAAAATTTAGAAAAGTCACTATAGAATTTTTATATATATTTTAATATAACATATAGCCCTTAGAAATAGTCATTTTACAAATGACCTCCGTTCTCGACGAAACCACTTTTGTTGGAACCGGAATGTCAAATTATTGCTAGGTTTCAATTTTCATAATTTTTCGAATTAAGATGTGAGTGTGGCAAAAGAAAACGTGTTTTGTCCATTTCAGTCAAATTTAATCGACTTGAAAAAGCCATTTTTTAAACGGCCTCGAAATTCGATGAAATTAATTTTGTTAGGACCGTATCGTCAAAACAAAGCTAAATATATTTTTTTCTATAATTTTTAGAGTCTGTATGTGGCCCCAGTAAATTTAAATGTAAGATCGAAATAAATAAATAAATGATTCAAATATTAAATTAAAGAAAACAGGTTAAAGAAGTTCGTTTGGGCTGACAAGACCTAGCCCATTGCGTCTGGAACGGGGGCAATAGGGTAAGGACAACTTTTGCTGGGCTGAGATTGGAACTATTAAGGATAAACGGGCTAAAATCACTAATTAAGATAATTAATATTATAATATTATAAATATCTCTAAACCAAAACCCTAATATCTGAATCCATCATATACAGCTGCCGCCCCATTTCTGAATGGCCAATATTGTTCAATTCATTCTTCCCCAATAACTTCCAATTCACTCAACAGAATTCAACAATCCTTTGGAAGATTTCATAGAGTTCTTCTCCCTCTTCAAACCCATACCTGAATTGCAATTTTTAGTGGAGTATTGGGCGAGTTCCAGACCCCCAAATCACCTTGTTGCGACCGCCGCCCAAGCCCCCTGCCATGATCGCACTGACCGCCGTGCGGTCCACCAGGCGCGCCATCCCTTCCTCTCCGGCGTGCCACCTTCTGATCTGCCCCAAGCCCCACGATTTTGAAGAATAAGTCAACCCTAGAATTGAACATGACTGAAACAACGTCGGCCTTGATTATAAGAGGAAGAAGAAAGGTTAAATTATTTAAATTAATTTATTTTAAATATTATCGATCTTAATTAAATCATAACTAATTCATACGACCTTGAAATTGAACGATTTCAGATCCTATACGATCGTGAAACCGAGATCTACGCTACTGTCCAGACTAGATCCAATTATGAGCAGTTCGAATTTTGGCAAAATTTGCAGATCTGAACAATTCAGATTTAAATGACTGTGAGATTTCTGATTTAAATAATTAATTTCAATTTAATTATTTTCCTTGCTATTTGAATCGTTGTATGTATGTTAATGGTTTAGATCTGCGATGTTTGTGATTTAGAATTTATTGATTGATCCTTGTGGTACATTATGATGTTCATAATTTGCTAGATCTACGATGAAATTTCATTTTTATTGAATCTCTAGTCGCGATTAAATACAGATCTAAAATAAAATCATATTTTATTTTAGATCCATCCATTAATATTGATGTGATTTATATATAAAAATATAGTTTTTATTGAATACATAAACTAGGGATTGAGAGTTAGAATAAAGATTTCATCTTTATTATGACACATGAAGATTGGAATTAACTTAATAATAAAACTCTCATTTTTATTGTTACATGAAATACAGTTCTTGTAAATGAATTGGAGTTGAAATAAAAGACTGTAATTTTATTTTCAATTAATTAATAGATAAAAAGAACACATTTTATTGTCATTTTCTTTTTAGATTAAAAGAACACATTTTGTTGTCTTTTTCTTTTTAGATAAAAAGAACATATTTTGTTGTCATTTTCTTTTTAGATAAAAAGAACACATTTTGTTGCCATTTTATTTTTAGATAAAAAGGACATATTCTGTTGTCATTTTCTTTTTAGATAAAAAGAACATATTTTTAGCGTCAAAGCTATCCAAATAAAAAGAACATATTTTTAGCATCAAAGTTGTTCAAATAAAAATATTAGAATTAAAAGTGACATTTTTATTGTCATTTTAGAGACAATAAAAAGAATAGAAATAAATGTTACATTTTTATTGTCATTTTAGAGACAATAAAAAGAGTAGAATTTAAGGTTACATTTTTATTGCCATTTTATATGCAATAAAAAGAATAGAATTTAAAAGTTACATTTTTATTGACATTTCATATGCAATAAAAAGAATAGAAATAAATGTTACATTTTTATTGACATCTTATATGCAATAAAAAGAATAGGATTTAAAAGTTACATTTTTATTGACATTTCATATGTAATAAAAAGAATAGAAATAAATGTTACATTTTAATTGTCATTTTAGAGACAATAAGAAGAATAGAATTAAAAGTTACATTTTTATTGACATTTCATATGCAATAAAAAGGATAAAAATAAATGGTACATTTTATTGTCATTTTAGAGACAATAAAAAGAATAGAATTAAAAGTTACATTTTTATTGACATTTCATAAGCAATAAAAAGAATAGAAATAAATGTTACATTTTTATTGTCATTTTAGAGACAATAAAAAAAATATAATTTAAAATTTATATTTTTATTGACATTGCATATGCAATAAAAAGAATAGAAATAAATGTTACATTTTTATTTTCATTTTAGAGACAATAAAAAGAATAGAATTAAAAGTTACATTTTTATTGACATTTCATATGCAATAAGAAGGATAGAAATAAATGTTACATTTTTATTGTCATTTTAGAGAGAATAAAAAGAATAGAATTAAAAGTTACATTTTTATTGACATTTTAGAGACAATAAAAAGAATAGAATTTAAAGTTGCATTTTTATTGTCATTCTAGATGCAATAAAAATAGTAGATTTAAAAATAACATTTTTATTGACATTTTAGTTGTAATAAAAAGAGTATAATTAAAAATCATGTTTTATTGTCATTTGGTTTCAATAAAAAGAGTGAACATTAAAAAAAATACATTTTCAATGTAATTTAGTTTCCATTGAAAAAAATTAGACATTAAAATATGATTTGTTTCAAATTGTCACTTTTATCATGCTAGTAGGATTTAGAAAATCATGTATAAAATTTCTAACATGAATATGGACTGTACTTGGCTTGCATGTGATTGATTGAAAGTAGTTGAAACCGCCAAACGATATATATATATACATATATATATATATATATATAAATTAAAATTAAACGAATCACGCGCGGTAGTTCGCATTTCGAAATCGTAACTTTAAACGATTATATCGAAAGATCCTACCACCGAATTTTCCCAATACTAGAACCGTTAGGACCGCTTTGGGAAGATCTTTCCAACGATATAAATTTTGTTAAAATCCAACGATTATATTTCGAGATATGTGTAAATCAAATTTTGGTAAAAACCGCGCAAGGGCCGCATAGCGACCTGAAGCGTCGTTAAATTAATTTGAGCTATTTTTATTTAAATAAAAATAGCGATAAATCGCTATAAATAAATATTAACGATATAAAATCTTTTAAATTATAATTATTCGAGAATTATTTAAAAAGACCAAGTTTAAACTCATTTCAAATAATTTTATGACGATTAAAGTCGAAGATGAAGACGGTGATTGAAGACCGGCGATCTTCACTTCGAATGGATGACTACTGATGCCCTGGACTGATTTGCTCCCAGGAAAGGGTTAAAGTGGTAGGTGTTCGGGCGTACTTGTTGATTGTCTGGATATGCGAGGACCTCTCAAGTGTCTCCGGTTTCATTCAGACCCAGAACGGACTTGTAAATGGATGTTTGTCTGACGTTGAATTTCATTCCATGTAAATTAAAATTGATTTTTTATTAATATATATTTGTTGGTGGCGGAGAATTTATTCTCTTGCTTAACACCCTGGTATATATTGATAGTGATTGATCGCATGGCATGAATTCTCAATGTGACACGCCAAGATGCAAATAATCAAGGCTTTTGTTGAAAAGCAGGGCCTTGTGGTTGATGATCAAAGCATAACATGTTTTGGTGTAGCTTTGTGTATGGCGTTACTTCGCGAGCCTCACACCCCGGTAGAGTCTAAAACGGGACAAGGGAACGCAGGGAGTGCACAAGTTTCTTTCTAGCTAGAAGTGGTGTTAGCGACTTACCAGCCCTGACATTTTTACTTATGTGGATGATGGATTATGAGGTACCTCGGATTTATAGGTTGTTAGTGGCCATATTATAGGTCCAAAAGGACCGGGAAGCGTGTGTTCAGGAATTGTCAATCCACTAAAGCATTTGTGGACCAGCCCTGTAGGATCCAAGGGTTCGCCAGCGTCCGAATCCTAATGCATTTGCTAGAGTGTCTTGAATCGGTAAGGAGACCGCCCCTAGCCTTGACTCATGATGGAAACCCAGTTTCCAATACGACATTACGGTTTTGATTGTAAACCTATATATGGCGACATAGTATATGGTAGCTATGCCATTTAGGATTGATACATTTACTTTAAAGTATTTTAATACTGATTAGACACTAATAATAGTAGTAAAATATTATTTTATACGTATCAAGCATGTTTGATCATTATAAGGTATAATTCTATCCTTCGGTTTGCGTTGCATTGTGTGATGGGACTTGGGTCTTATAATGATTTCATTTTTCTAAAAAGCATTGCGTTATTTTGTGTAAAATTTATTTAATCACGCACTGGCAAACCAATGGAGTAAACTCGTTCCGCGTTAGCGGCGTGGTCCTGTGATTTTCCCTATTGTTGGTTAAGAAAGATTTCTCATACCAGTCCCATGACTGACTCTTAGTTTGTTTCGCTGGCAAACTCGAGTGCCCATATTTTCCACATAGGCAGTCGAGTAGCTTGTTTTGCAGATATTTATCTCCTGATCAGGATTCTGGATTGAAGCTTAAAGTTTTGGCCAGAGCATTTATAGTCTTCCACTGCAATGTATTGAATTTATTGTAAATTTAATCTTCCCTTGTATTTATTCTGTACTCTGATATTTTGTACTCTGATGTAACAATATTATAATGTTTATAAAAGTCTGTTGTTATTTGTTCTAATGTGTTGTATGCCCAGAGTTAGTGCATTCGAGAATTTCCAACTTTCGGGTCAGAACTGTGTGGTTTATGGTCGATTCAAAGGATGGGATTTTCGGGTCATTACAACAAGGTAATAAGTGGTGATCGTCCAGGCGTACTTGGAGATCGAAGGATATGCGAGGACCTCACTCCTGTATTGGACATATGGGAGGCGGAATAAGGTGCCTCCGGTTTCGTTCAGACCCAGAACGAACTTGTAAATGGACTGTGTGTCTTACATTGGATTTCATTCTTTATGATTGATAGACATCGGTTGCATAGCGTTAATTGCCTGTGTGGCATGCTGAGATGCAAATGATCAAGGCTTCTATTGAAAAGCAGAGTCTTGTGGTTGATGATCAAAGAACGGCCTTTATGGCATAGCTTTGTGTATAGAGTTAATTCGCGAGCCTGACATCCCTGTGTGAACCAGAAACGAGAGAGGACCTCAGGGAGGACATGCGTTTCTTTCTAGGTAGGAGTGGTATCAGCGTTTTACTAGCCCTGGCATTTTACTTATGTGGATGATGGATTGCGAGGCGCCTCGGTTATATCGGTCGATCCAGGGCCGATGGTTTAGTTGGGAAATGACTAGTTTACGCCCTATAGGGCGGGGAAACGCATTGTTCAGGCATTTTAATCCACTCCGTGTGGATCGGCCCTGGCGATCTAAAGGTCACTCGAGCTCTGACCTGAGACATGGGCTAGATTGTCTCGAAGCGGTGAGGACGATCCGTTGCCTCGGTTCACAGATGGGAATCCAACTTCCAATACGGCATTACGGATTTGATTGTAAACCTATATATGGTGACATAGTGGTATGGGGCACTTATGTCTTCTATGATTGATACATTTATATTTGAAGTTGATTTCTTCACTTGTAGTAATAATAAAGGATTAAATTTCGCTTATCAAGCATTATTTGGCTATTACAAGGTAAAACCCTATCCTCCGGCTTGTGTTGCAATGTGTGATGGGACCTGGGTCTTATAATAGCTTCATTGTTCTTTATTTAGCATTGCGCTTTTTGTTTTATACACTGGTATTCTTGGGGTTAAACCCGTTCCGTGTTATACGGCGTGGTTCCTTGATTTACCTAACTTTAAAATATAGATTAATAACTGTTTTAGTTCTCACACCAGTCACATGACTAACCTGGAGTTTATTGTTTTAACCTAAACTCTGGGTGCCCCTATTTTCCACACGGGCAGCTAGTAGTTGGTTATGCAGATATTATATTCACATGATCCTGGTTGATAGCTGAAGTGATATTCAGAAAGCTCTGTATTCGTGTATTTCTTTTAGTTATGTTTTGTATTATTTTTCCGCTGCAGTAATGTATTTAAATCTCTGTTATTTATCAAATGTATAATATTTATTCAGACTCTATTTATATTCTTGTACTCTGATGTAAATTGTTGTAATTAACAATGAAATGTTCTTCTGTTTGGGTTCTGATTCGTCTTGTCCTCATATCAATCCGTTCTTCCTCTTCTCTTTGGAGACCGGGGAAGTTCGGGTCGTTATAGTTTGGTATCAGAGCTTTGGTTTACAGAGCTTGAGAACAAGACATATTAGAACCAAACGAAAGAATTCATCAGAGATTGGATTAGAAATATCCAATAAGAACAACTCGTTAGAGATGGGATCAGTAGCATCCTAGAATGAGTTGAAAGAGTGTTTTTTTAAAATAATAAAATGAAAACAAATTTTGTTTTGAAAATCTAAACCTTATCATACGTATTTGAATATTTATTTTATATTGATTTGGACAATCGAGTATATGAAGATTTTTCGTATACGCCTAGCTAGCGTGTATTCGAAGTCTCAAATATTCTGGATACATATAGAATCATACTCTAGTCGCCTGGAGATGATCCTGATGATCGCTATAGCATCATCAGTGCTTGTGTTCGAGTTTCGAAAGTAGGATATCTATATATTTCCAATTGACCGGTGTGAGAACCAAAACTAGATAGGGTTATTGTTGTGAATTGGCATCAGAAACATGATTTTCTGTATGTATATCAAAATTACAAATTTGAAACGTTAATTCACTAATTGATTGATGGTTGTGTTGTATGATTATTTGTTATCTAATAAAACCATTACATGAAAGAATGGTACATATAACCCAATTGTGTCGAATATTGAACTAAGTTGAAATTTGTTTGAAATTGCATGCATATACATGTATATACATTGAACAGGTCATAGCAAGGAGGCTAAGAAGACGAATAAAATTGTATGCCCGACAAATAGGTACATGTTTACTAATTTATTGGGTTTGGATGATTTTATGAGCCGATTGGCTAGCCGCTTGGCTTTTTCTTTTTGAGATGAGAGGGCCTGTGTGGCGGTTTGGGGATTTTCCCGGTAACCCCGTACAAAGGAGATTTTGGCGAAATGTTTCAAAAATTTAGGGTGTTAGCCAAATTTTTGAAAAATTTGAAAAGTTCTTAAAAACTGAAAAATTGAAGAACTTAAGCCGTAATGAAAATAAAGAAAGTTGAGTTGGTTAGTTAAATAACTTTCAACTCCATTCCTTTTCGAGGACGAAAAGATTTTAAGTGGGGTAGACTGTAACAACCCGGAAAATCAAAACCAATTTTAAATTTTTATTTTGGTAATTTTAACGGATTTTGAATATTTAAAATGAATTATTTTAAATAATAACGACGGAAAATTTATTTTCAAAGAAGTGAAAATGTATAAATTTATTTTAATTATAAAACGAGTCTGAAACGGCGCGGTAGTTCAAAAATTCGATTTTCAATTTCAATTGATTATACAGAATTCAATATAAGTTAGAATTGGATGAAACAAGAAATATTTAAATCTGATTAGCTATATCATTCTAACGGATGTAAGAAACTGAGATCTCGTTTTATAAATGGATCCAGTTGAAAATTCAGAAAAGTCGCTGTGGAATTTATATATATTTTAATATATATAAAGCCCTTAAAAATAGCCCTTTTGCAAACGACCTCCATTGTAACACCCCGAAATTTTAAATATTAAAATTAAGGAATACTTAATTTCAAATGTGAGAATTAAGGGAAACGGGTTACGCCATTGCGTTCGTCTTGGAATTCTGCTTGAGATAGAGTCCGAGTTTGTGTGAATCAGACTTCGTATGAAGAATTTATGGCCTTCCGAAGTTTCAGAATTTAAATAAATTAAAAACAGCTCAGGTTCAGAAAATTTGAAATTCAAATTTCAAACAGGGAACAGGCTGGGCGGGAAAATTCCCGCCCAAGGGCCAGGTCGACCAGGGGGTCGACCTCCCTATACAGGTCGACCAGGGGGTCGACCTCGCCCCCCCCCCCCATCCCGGGAAGATCTAAAAGATGACGTTGTTTTGACTCATTGCTGAGTCATTAGGGCTGAGGTGTTATTCTATCTTGAGTGGATGGTCTTGATTGCTTCTAGGTTAATCTGACGGCTCTTAATTAATTAAAATTCTGTATAAGCAACCTAACTCTCAACCTAAAATCACACTAATTCATACCAAGAGCCGCTATGCCGTCAATGGGGAACCTAGAGTAGCCGTCATTCTCTTTCAACCCAAAAGCAAGATACAAGCAAGAATCAAAATCAAATCTAAATCTAAATTAGAATAACAATTATTCTACATCAAAGGCGAGCAATTCAGTTTAAGAATACAGATCCTAGAAAAACAAGATTGTTCTTTTGTTTGTGAGTATAGTTTCTTTCACAAAATAATTAATTAATTTAATTGTGATAAGTTATAATTGGGATTATGAGAATATGACTTTGAATCATGTGATGTTATCGTTGACAGTTTTGTTATTGTGGATCTACTAAATTGTACATGTTTGACTTGATTCATCTTATGCAAGTTTGGGATGTTAAATCATATGTATATGAATCTTATGCAAGTTTGGGATGTTAAATCATATGCTAGTTTATGAATCTTATGCAAGTCTGTAGGTGGATTATACACAAGTTCATATGTGAATCATGTATATACATATGCTAGTTTATATGCAAAATATATGACATTAATTTACATGTTTAGATCCATATGCAAGTTCACATCTTTATGTTTAGATCTATATTTAGATCCATGGTAGTACATAGCTATGCAAATTTATGTTCTATATGCCCATTGCCTATGCTAGTTTTTTATGTGAATCATATGCTAGTTTGAATGAAATTCATATGCAAGTTATAGGAAAACCATATCCATATATGCAAGTTCACATCTTTATGTTTAGATCTATATTTAAATCCATGATAGTTTATACAAATTTATGTATATCCATTTCCTATGCAAGTTATTGGCTATGCAAACTTATGTTATGATTCTTAGATCTATTTTATGTGTTATGCAAGTTGTGATGTTGCTTTTCTTTTTATAAGTTAGACTATTTGCGAGTCTAACATATGTCATATTAAAACGTACGAGTAGCATGGGGACAATGGGATAATATTAAATATTAATATTGTGAATTGGCATAAAATGGCTTAAAAAGGCTTATAGTTAATTTGAGACATTAATTGGTATAATTTGTATACCTGAAATTTATGGACATAATTTAGGTGACAATTATGGACATAAATTAATTTGGAATTTATTGACAAATTTGAATAGGGATATTAATCCAATTTGGGGTTAAATAATTATGTGTGATAATTAACCGCCTAAGACACGAGGTTAGACTCGTTTGTAGTATAAGACTGCCTGGACCAGCCCGACAAATCCAGCAACCACAAACGGTAGTCTAATGTGAGAGGTCAAAGGCAAAAATTAAATGCATAACAACTGTAAAGACACGAGGTTAGGCTCGTTTGCGGTATAAGATTGCCCGCACCCGCCCGACAAATCCAGCAACCGTAAACGGTAGTCTAATGTGGGAAGTCTTTACAAGGTTACGGTTCTAATGAATTAAGTAACACTTAACCAGATAAACATGTGGTGGGACATGGGTGTTAAGTGGGTGGCCTGGGTGGCATGTGAAATACGATTAGAAACACTTAACCAAGTTAAAGACATGTAAGAAGACATGAATAAGAAGGGTTAAGTGGGAAATTCTGGTGGGGACCAAGCATAGGTGGAAAGCTTGTGTCAAGTATGGGGACCCTTTTCAAACTAGTAACCCATTAAGTATCTTTGTGAGCTCGAGTTAGATCGAGGACGGGACACGCTTACTGGGTTTGATTGTAAGAGGTCAAAACGGGTTAGCGGTAGCAATGCAAGTCCAATGGGGTCATGTGCGTGCGTGGGCTCGGGCTGGTAGGTAAGACGTTGTTGCATCGTGTAGATATAAGCCGTGCATCTTTAGTGGTATCGGGTTGCCACTTCGGGGAGTGATACACCCCACTGTGGGACCAGCACGGGTATCTACGAGTTAGGGAGCCGATCGCATGGGGGTAGTGGGTACAACTAGTGGAGATAGGGGCAGACGGCACCTACGAAGGCAACTAGGGGTACACGAAACTACCATTGTCATTATTATGTTCTGTAGGCGGGATCAACTTTTAGGGTGACTAGTATTGGTGCAGTATAGTAATTATCCTATAGTGATTAAAAACGAGATTACGCCAGAATATTCTTCTTGTTTTCTTTGTCATGCCTACTTGTTTCACGACCATGCCTTGTTTTACCAGTTTATGCCTTATCCTAATTACTTTAATAATTATATTGTTAAAGTTATCATACTCACTATACTTTATGTCTGTCCCCCTTGTTTTCGCCTTTTTTCTTCCTTCCCCCCCAAGGTTCTCAGGGTGGGACTAGTGCTAGTGGAGCTTGAACTTGGATCTCTTTCTCTCCATTTTGAAAGTGCTTGGATTGCTGAAAGTAAAGTTCAGCTCATCTCTTTAATGGCTACTTGTGTTGGGGTTATGCTTTTTTACTTTATGTACTTAGAAAACAATTTGTCAAGATGGATATTAAGTGTACTTGGTTTTACTGTTGGTTTATGAAGTTGTTGTAATCAAACTATTTCTCCGCTGCAATAAAAGTTGTTTTAAAATTTTCAAGTACCAATATATGTATCTGTCTTGTTATATTCTGTTCTATACACTAATAATGCTCCATGAAAGTTAATGCATTCCCTTTGAGAGTGACATTAATGGACATGGGGTGTTACATCCGTTTTCGACGAAACCACTTTTGTTGGAGCTGGAATGTCAAGTTATTGCTAGATTCCAATTTTTATAATTTTTGAAATCAATATGTGAGTGTGGCGCATTTAAACGTGTTTGACCAATTTTAGTTGATTTTAATCGACTGGAAAATGACCATTTTTCAAACAGTCACCAAATTCGACGAAATTAGTTTTGTTAGGACCGTATCTTCAATGCGAAGCTAGAAACATTTTTTCTAGAATTTTTAAAGTCAGTATGTGACCCCAGTAAATTGAAATGTACATTTAAATTAAATATATATTGATTTAAAGGAAAACTGATCGTAACAGTCGAATGGGCTTACGAAACATATCTCATTGTGTTCGGAATATGGGGTATTTGGCTAAGGGCGACAGTCGTTGGGTTCGATTCAGAGTTTGTATGGAAAGATAACTTTTTGGATAACAATTTAATAATTAAATATATTATATATAACTTTCCTTCTCCCCTTTTCCTCTATAATCGGTTAACACTGAAATTAAATAATAATAAAAAAACCACGCGAACTGTTCCCCCTTCCCCTCCTCCCTGACCCGCGACAGCCACCGCCATGGCCTGCGCCACCATTCCCTTCCACCACCGGTCTCCTCACCTCCGATTTCCCCCACCAACGACCTCCTCCTCCCTCCTCTAGCGATCGAAGCCCTAACCCCCATAACCCTAAGCCGCCGCCAGCCCATCCATGGCTCACTGCCGACACTAGACCCGAACCCACCACTTCCCTTCACCGTCGCGACACCAACACTATAACGACCTGAACTTCCCCGATCTCTGAAGAGAAGAGAAAGAACGGATTGCCTGAGGACACGTCAAATCAGAACCCAAACAGAAGAACAATTCATTGCTTATTACAACAATTTACATCAGACTACAAGAATACACAGAGTATATATAAATAATATACATTTGATAAATATCAGAGATTTAAATTACATTACTGCAGCGGAAAAATAATACAAAACATAACTGAAAGAAACACACAGATACAGAGCTTTCCGAATACCACTTCAGCTATAAACCAAGATCCCGTGAATATAAATCCGGAAAACCAAGACTACTAGCTGCTCGTGCGGAAAATAAGGGCATCCAGAGTTTAGGTTAAAAAAATAAACTTCAGGTCAGTCATGTGACTGGTATGAGAACTAAAACAGTTATTAGCTATATTTTGAAGTTAGGTAAATCAAGGGACCACGCTGCCTTCCAAGAATATCAGTGCATAAATATACAGCGCAATGCTAAATAAAGAACAATGAAGCTATTATAAGACTCAGGTCCCATCACACAATGCAACGCAAGCCGGATGATAGGGTTTTCCCTTATCATAGCCAAAGGATGCTTGATACGCGAAATTTAATCTTTTATTATTACTATAAGCGAAGAAAACAACTTCAAATATAAATGTATCATTCATAGACGGCATGGGTACCATATATCATGTCGCCATACTAGGCACTACAAATAAAACCGCAAAATGTCGTATTGGAAGTTGGATTTCCATCTTTGAACCGAGGCAAAAGATAGTCCTCACCGCTTCGAGACTATCTAGCCCGAGTCTCAGGAACATAACACATTGTCCCTTGGATCCCAAGGGCCGGTCCACATGGAGTGTATTAAACTCAAACCCTGAACATGCGTTTTCCCATCCTATGGGGCGTAAAACTGGTCATATACCGACCAGACCGTCGGCCCCGGATCGACCGATATATCCGAGGCGCCTCGCTATCCAACAACCACATGAGTCAAACTTGTCAGGGCTTGTAAACCACTAACACCACTCCTAGCTAGGAGGAAACGCATGTACTCCCTGACGTCCTCTCCCATTTTTGGTTCACACCGGGGTGTGAGGCTCGCGAATTAACGGTAAACAAAGCGATGCCACAAAGGCCGTGCTTTGATCATCAACCACAAGACTCTACTTTGCAATAGAAGCCTTGATCATTTGCATCTCAGCATACCATGCAGGAAATTCACGTTATGCAACCGATGTCTTTCAATCACACAGAATGAAATCCAATGTCAGACACACAGTCCATTTACAAGTTCGTTCTGTGTCTGAACAAAACCGGAGGCACCTTATTCCTCGCATATCCATCGATCTCCAAGTACGTCTGCACAATCACCAACTTATTCCCTCCTCTTGGATATATGACCCAATCAAGATCATCAGGAATCGTCCAAACGATGTGAAGACCTCCGGTCTTCAACCACCATCTTCATCTTCGACATATCGTCGTTTCAGTTATTCAGAATGGGTATAACCCGGCCTTTCCGAATAACTCGCGTATTTAATAAACAAGTGTTACACAAACACAACATACGCCTCATTCCAATTCAGAATATTCTTTTATTCAAATATTCACATCATTAAGGAATAGGTTCCCATTAATTTTATCAAAGATAATTTCTTTTAAATTTATTATTTATCTTCCTTTGAATATCAATTCAAACCATATTGAAGTTTTCCAAACTAGTCGGGATTAGCGAACCTTACCAAAGTAATCATTTATTATATTTCCCAATCCCAACCTATTCATCCCATGAAGCAAAACTGGTAATACTCCATATCTAACACCACGGTGTTATTGGTAAATATTAATTACTATTTCTCGTTCAAATCTAATTAAATATTTAACTATCGCTTGGAGCAAAACTGGTGATACTCCATTCTCGATCATTTTCTTGAATTGATAATTTTAATTATCACATTCACTTTCCAATCTAATTAAAGATTCATTAAAACTCTAATTTGGTTTTAATCTCAAAAATCATTACTTAATGATTATTCCAAGTTAAGAAATTAATCTTATCTTTAACTAGGTTAAAGAACTCATGTCATTTAAAACACGGTTCACGATAAACCCAAAATCACATTCTATTCCATCAGTCTCTAACTGTAAATTAGTAAGAGTACAATTCCCTAAGTATTAATTCCGAAGGCTGAAACCAACATCAGATCAATACCCAAGAGACCATTCAACTTAACTAACCTCCAGCCAGTTTATAATTTTCTTAGTTCCATTGGGTTTAAGAACATTATTTTTAAAGATAAAATTCACGACAAAACCAAAATCTCATTCAATTGTTAATCGGGTTAAAGAACAAATGTTATTTAAAACACCGTTCACGAAAAACCCACAATCCCATTTGATATTAAATACAAGGCTCTGAATAGAAAATATATCGGCTTATATTCAATATCCAATTCTGAAACCAACAAATATCTTATTAGAATAACGATATATATATATATATATCTTCCAAATTCCTCCAAAATATCTACATAATCACGGAATCCAATATCGAAATATTCCGAAGATAATTTCGATCCAAACCCATTCCAATTCATATATTGGAAATTTCTGGTAATATTAAAACCAATCTCAATCCATTTATTTATTTAAAAATATTGGCTTATAATTCTAGTTAATAATTAGTTCATTTCGGAAAAAAATATATTTTTATCTTCACAAACGTGGAATTTTTCATTCCAACTCTTTCCAAATCATTTATGATTATTTTACATGAATTATTAATATTTTTAATAATTTTATCGAGGCCCGTACAGCCGATTTCCATAAACAGTCATCGAACTGCATTTACAACGACCTTTTCCAAATTTGATTTGGATATAATTCCAAATCCAACCGTTAGATTTCAAATCTCTTATATTCGTTGAAAAGCTCTTTTCGATACGAACCCAACGGTTCTGGTTTTAGGAGAATCCGACGGTCGGATCTCCCATAATCGCAATTCGAAGTCAATGGTCGAAATTCGCGAACGGTCGCTGTGCTGTGCGTTCTATTCAGGCCATTTAATATATATTATATATATTTCGTCGATTTCCATTCAAAACGTATTTTATAAATCGTTTTAACTTCGTTTTAAAAACGATTTCAACTTCATATTCAATTTCAAATCAAAATTGAATATTCCATATCATTAATACATAAATGATAAAATTTTCGAAACATTAGATTTTGAAGTCACTTCCTTTTCAATATTCATTATAAAAAAGAATATAATCAATATAAATATCGTTCGCGTCAAAATGGCGCATATCTAATCAACACGGTTTTATATATTTCAATAATTCGTGTCCATCCAAAACCTGACATCAAAATCAGATTTTAACCCTTTATAGGATATTATTTTAAAATATTCATTATTTTAAAATATTCTTTATTTTAAAATATTCTTCAGTTATGAATTAGAATCAGACAAAGCCAATTACCGTGTAAAGTGATTTATATGGATTTCATACAACACATATATATATCATATCAATGATAAACAATCAACCATCATCCAGAGTGCACCACACAACTGCATAAGCATTAATTATAAATAATTAACCCTTACATCAGCCTGTCAACCTATCGATCGGCATACAACTAAACAATTGGGACTTGTGTACCTCAAATGTCATCCCAACACCCGTGTGGATTTTCAAAAGTCATTTATATTTAATACTTGACATTTCGGTACTTGACATTTTCTAATATCGAATATCCGCATCCGCGGATACAGATGGATATCGAATAATTATCATATCCGCTCACGATCGATAAATTAAGAAACATAAATGGTGAATTTTAATTTAATATGAACAATTTTCAATTCCATTGTTTATTAAAATGTTAAACAAATTTGATGATAATAAACAGTTTTCTGTAGCTAATATGCATTAAATGCATATGATGTGAACTTCAAACTTAACAACAGTTATAAAATGTCTTTTAATGTACTAAAATGTGCATAATTCAAGCTATAATCTTGATAAAAACCGGATGGCTAATATTTGAATGCGAATGTCTTTGTACCAGCATTCTTTTTCCAATATTGGATATTTATTCCTTTTTCAGATATAGATGCGGACGGATTTCTAATTTTTTGGGTATCCACTGATAGCCCTAGTGATACACATAGCAAATTGAATGTGACACATGGTGCTCTTGTGTTGATGAAAGGAGTAATGGTCTAAAATATTTATCTGCTAAAAAGATTTATATTTCTTGGAGAGTCGTGTATTAGAGTTGATAATTCATGAACTTCCGATGCTACCAATCTTTAGCATCTCAGATTGGGTCATGTTTCGGAGATCTTAAAGTTTCTTTGTAATAGGAAGATGATCAAGGGTGGAAGCTTCAACCGTTTAGAATTCTGCCGGAAGTGAGTTGAGAAAACATATTTAGGCTTCTTTCGATGTCGATAGACATGAGTCCAAATGAGTACTGAAGTATGTCTATATGGATGTTTGAGACCAGTAGCTATAGCTTCTATTGAAAGAGCAAGTAAACCAATGACTACTCTAAGAAGGTTTGGATGTTCGTGATAAACGATAAACCGGAATCGTTTGAGAAGTTCAAAACTTCAAAAGCACTAATAGTTAATAAAGTCGGAATGAAGTTGAAAATGCTTAGATCCGACAATGATGGTGAGTTTGCTTCTAAGAAGTGCATAAATTTCTATAAGCAGCATGTAATTTGGACATTTCACTACACCTCAATGATCCACAATTAAATTGGAATCGTTGAAAAGATGAATAGGACTTTACTGAAGAAAGTCTGATGTTTGAGATTGACAGCAGGTTTATTTAGAGGCTTTTGGGTTGAAGCTTTATCGATTGCGGTGTATATTATCGATCGAATTTCATGCTCACCGTTGATGAGAAGATTCAAGAGGAAAAGTACCTCTATACATATCGGATATTTTCGTATATTAGGCAGCCCCATGAATGTTCACCATACAGTAAATGACAAGTTGGAGGCTAGAGCCTATAAGGCATATTTTCGGGCTATACATAAGGCATTAAAGGGTATCACATTTGGAACTATGTTTGATAGGAAGGTAGTGAACACTTGACATGTCACATTTGATGAGCCCAACATGTTAAAGCGGATGGAAAATCCACCTAGTTCATTATATTTCAGAAGCTGAAAGGTCTAAGGAAATGAAAAATATTCCCACGTATGTCCATATTTAAACATCATAAAACAAAATATATATACATTTAAAACACAATGAATTGACTGATGTTCATGCTTAATTATTTGAAAAATTGGTTATTTCATCAACTACAGTTTCACAAGGGAATGTGAAGTTTTCAAACCAAATATAACTGAATTCTTAATAAAAGTCAAAAAGTGTGATAATTTAGTCATTCAGTTCTTAGATATTATATGTCTAGTTCACTTAGCGAAAGGTTGCATTTTGGGTATTAAAAAATTGTCTTAAATTTAAGCACGTCCACCATGTACTCCCTCCAGTCCAAAATATAGGACGTTTTGTGAAGTTTTTTGTTTTTTAAAATATAAGACGTTTTTATCTATAATAAATTGTACCTACTTTATTGACTTGCCATGAAGTACTTCTATTGACTCATGTGAGTATGTGGCTGCTTCGGAAATCCCAACAACCACTTTTTTGTATTTAGAAATAGAGAAAGTAACTTAACTTTGCATGAAAAAAATGAGTCAATCCACCAAAAAGAAACATTTGATTTTTTTCTTAATTCCCGTGCAAATCTCTAAAACGACTTATATTATGAACCGGATGGAGTAATAGTTAACAAATACATTTTACTTCTTTTCGCTGCTAGTGCTGCACATACGCAAAGATCAGACACAAATAAACTATTCATTGATGTTTTCTAAGAACTAACTGTGCCTGTGTAGTTTTCTATGTAGCATGTCCCAAACTAGGGTAAAGGAGAAAGGTTATGAGAAGTCTGACAAGCCAACGTAAAAAACATAGTCTCCCTTATGAAAACGGAATTTTTACCTCCAAATTGTTCGGAGATAATGACTTAATTGTTATTTGTTGTTTATTTATTGGTGTTTTCTTCAATATGAAAACAACAGAAAAAGTCAACTAGTAAAAATTTGCTTAAATGATACTTAAGTTGTGTTTCCCATCATGAATAAATAGCATCACCCATACTAAGGTATAAGAGAAACACAAGTATGAATCGAGTGTTGAAATAGGATAATGTAGCATGTGGTGTCTGGTGAGATATACAACATAACTTAGGTAGATCTTAAGTTCAATGGAGAGTAAAAGAGATAAGAACATTTTTGTTTTTAGTCCGAGGAATAAAATTTATTTCCAGGTGTGAAAAGGAAAGTGAGTAGTGAAGGAATATAATTACCACTCACAAAAGACATAAATATTGTATAATACCTAACTTACAACATCGCTAACCTTTCTTTTGTCACTTTTTTTAACTAGTTTGGATAATTTACATAACAGGGGACTTAGTTCTCGTCAATTTAGTTATGAAAATTATAAAATGCACTTTATGCACGCCTCATAATAATAATAATAATAACCTTTCCTTATAATATATATTATTATGGACTGCTTTAATCTCTCAAGTTATAAATGACAGGTAATGGTTTAAAGATACTCACAAACGTATAATCTTTTCCATTTTCAACTAAAAATTTTGAAGAGGAAAAAATCATCATTTTATATCTACAAGTAAACCCTATCCAAGGATAAGAAATTACTTATATGAGCGTGAAGTGCAGAACTTGATTTCCAGGTGGTGCCACAAACATGTCCTTCTAGTGGGGTATTCTGTAAAAATCATTAACATAAATATGGTTTACATCTATAAAGGACAATCAATATAAAACTGCAAGACCCAACAAACGTTTCTGATATACCAAGAAAATAGGGAGTAAAGACAAATGAAATTAGACTGTGACCTACAAATATTCAAAACAATCGGTTTTTCTTTACTTTCTCAACTAATGTGATGACATCCTTCTTTGCGGAGGGAGCAGGAATTCAAAATATTATATTTTAGCACATATGATACAATTTTTTAAACGATTTCTTCGTCCACTTCATCATTTGAGAAGTAACCGTTCACCGGATCTATAAATTCACATTCGAAATCAGTTTCCATAGTCAAAATAAATATGGTTAAGCTATTTAAAAAACAATTAAAATCTGTGCTAAAAATCAGATATCATATCAACAGTAAGATTATGAAAATATTGCTTTCCACATTAAATTTTTTTTTTGAAAATCTGACTAGCTTAGAAATCGAATGGCCAGCGAAGAGGCTGAGTTGTAGATCCGTAATGAGGAGAGGGTGGCGCTGAAATTGTGTCCATTACAGTAGGTCCAGTTGAGAAGAGTGTAACTAAATTTGAGCAGAACAGGACAATCGGAAATGCAAGAAGAAGCAATTGTACTCGATTCATGGCTAGGGCTTCGAGAAGATTTCGTCGAGTGAAGAACGAGAGAAGCTGAAAATTAAAAGTTCAAGACAACAGGTCATGCGTAAAGCATGCATGTGGGCCCGAAGAAGATGTCAAAAAAGCTGTAGACTATACAATTTTAAAGTACGACAAGCTAGACATCATTGTAAACAACACAGCCATACTCGAGCCTCCATACTCGAGAATCATGGATTCAAGCACGTCTGATTTCGAACGTATGATGTCTGTGAACTGCACGGGAGTTTATCTATGCCTGAAGCACGCAGCAAGAGCAATGGTCGAAGCGGGAATAAGAGGAAGCATTATGAGAGTGTGTGTGCTGTAACTAGAGGGATAGGCCCACATGGATATGTAGCATCTAAGCATGTAGTTGTAGGACTTACGAAGAATGAGGCGGCGGAGTTAGGGCAGTATGGGATAAGAGTGAACTGTGTTTCAATGTTTGCATCGAGTTCGAGGATGACGAAGATGAAGGGTGTTTTTAAGCATGATGATATAGAGGAAATGGTGAATGAGGCGGGGAACTTGAAAGGGAGGGTGTTGAGGCATGAGGATACGGCCATGGCAGCCTTGTTTTTCGCAAGTGATGAGATTGGATATGTGAGTAGGCATAATTTGGTCATTGACGGTGGGTTCACTGTTGTTAACAACTCTCTTAGGATGTTTAAGCAAGAGTAACGAAGCAAGCATTGCTTTGGATGTTGTGATGCGTCGTCTAAAATTTAACGCAAATCCGAGAGAAAATCATCTGTACTCAAATCCTTTATCCCCTCTATATTCAACTAATCATGAGTTCTGATTTTCAACTTTTTGAACTTATGTTCGAAGGCTTAATTACAAAAATGTGATATTCAGAGGTCTTGATTGATTGGATATAGAAAACAGAGAATTTTAGGTTCAGAGAATTTATTTCATGTCAATCCTAGAGCAAATCATGGAATCCTTGGTCCTTTATCAATAATTGTGGGTTCAGGTGATGTAAAAGAAATATATCGTTAATAAATGAATTAGTGGAAAAAAAATTAATGTGTGCAATAGATATAAAATGCAAAACTACTTTGGATTATTTGGTGGAAATTTCAATTGTTTCTGGTAGCAATTATATTTACGTTTGTAATAACAGACAACATCATAGAAAGGCTGGAATAATAATCTATCCCATATAATATTCTATTTTTCCATGTTAGACAAAGGCTTGAAGATGTTAGAGCATCTCTAACAACGTGGTAGGTGTTCGAAATGGGAGCAATGGTGATTTTTGTTCATTTTCTCACGCTCCAACAGAATGGATCTGAGCACGAGGAATGAATACCAATGGCGATCTTTACTTTTTTTAGTTGCAATGTTAAACAGTAATCAGAGAATGGTTCAATGGAAAATAAGTTTTCTGATCATCATTTATGAATTTATTTATTTATTTGCATGTTAAACGGTTTTTTGGTCATCGTGTAACACTTTTTTTTTTCAAAGCAGCCGTTTGGTGCTGAACGAACGATGATTCTGTTAGGAGTGTCTTGCATATTGTTAGTGGTGGCAATTTGACCCGACGTGATGGATCCGGACCCGACCCGCCGGGTCTCGATTCTAGGCGGGTCGAGTTTTGTCGGATTTGAACTATACATTTAAAAAATCTGGACTCGACCCGATTCAAGCTTCGGTTCGGCTTCGTTTGGATTATAACACTAAAAATACGTGTATTTTAATGCTTTTTGGTCAGTTCTTTCGGGTCGTGTCAATTCAGGTCGGCTTTGATCGGGTCTTAAGAGTATTTTTTCAACATCTAGACCCGACACGAGACTCATCGGGTTCGGTTCGGGTTTTCGGTTCTCGGTTCTAATTGTCAGCCCTACATAATGTTAATATAGAAATGACGGTTTGAATAAATAGTTTCACATCACGTAATAAGTTGAATAAGTGGAGTACAAATATGATTTGGTAGACACGTAACAACAGGGATCCCTTTTGTTACAAGGTTGTGTGTGTCAACTCATATGTGTGCGCTCTACGTGGAAGGAATGAGAACTTTGTTCAGACCGTCGTTACAAAACAGATTCCTTTAGTTTGTTGTTTTGTTGTTTCTCAATAGGACTCAACCTACCTTTTTTTTCAAGTGCGCTGCCATTTCGAACTAATTGTCGTTCTGCCGGTTCGGCAAGCAGATTTCTTACATACTTGTGGTTTATTCTTATGAGTTAAATTTTAATAACATCTTTTTGATGTTTGCACTCATTCTTTATATGCCATTGGATCACAACACTACAATAATAAACGGCTATTCCAAAGGCTCCGAGCTGTTGGCGGCCGTTTGAAGCCGTTGGAATAGAGTTCACAGCTTCCAATGGCTTCCGGCGGAATCCACAAACACTTTCCAACGTTTATTCCAACGGCTTCAAACAGTGACTTGCCGTTGGGAACCGTTTATAGACAGTGACCAATTTGTCGTTAGAAGCTGTTGGTAGCCGTTGGAAAAACTGGGTTAATTTTTTATAACAGCAAGCATATAACCTTCCAGCCACCCCAATTCCATTTCAATCCATTTCCAGTCCAATTCCAGTTCAATTCCAATCAATTCCACATATGTACAACATATATATACCAATAACAATATAAATAACCAAAATAAATTAAAAAAACATCAATATATACAAAACAAATCAACCAAACATCTAGAATAACATCAAAATAGACAAACCATCACCTACTCCGTACCATCAAAATATCCAAACATCCAAACATGTCCACAAACCGTACCAATATATGCAAACCATCAAAATAAATCCAAAGTATCATTCTCATTCACTCCGTAACAATATATACAGCATCAAAACAGATCATCACCATCTCCAAGCCAAACATAGAAAAAAACATACCTCAAGCTTCATCATCTTCGTCGCCTCCGAAAGAAGACGATGAAGGAAAACTACCATGATTGTGCACGTACTCCACAACGTTTTGATTCAGCTGCTCAATCTACATAGCTTGCACACGATTCTGGTTCTGCAGCTGCTCAATCAAGGCTCGCATTTCCTTAATTTCTGCTTTGTCTTGGGCCTTCTAAGCATGTCGAACCTACAAATAAAATGAATAGCAAAAAGGTTATGTCAGCATATAAAATATGACAAATTCTATTTGTATATCAGAAATTGTTTTAGATACACCGTACATATTGCTAAACTATCCTCAATTTAGAATAAAAAGAAATAATTGTCCTATTTTAGAATAAATCAATGAACTATTGAAAATGATAAGATATTACTAGAAAAGATTTGTTTATATATTTGGTAAACTCATTCAATCAAATAAATACATAGAAATTTGATTATGAATGATTTCATTAAAGTTTTAGATTTGATTTTAACTTAATGTTGAGCGCTATATAACGTGTACCTTGTATTTTATTATAATTATATCGAACCTCTTGAACATGTAAAAAATTAACTATATTTTAAACACATAGTTTTATGTTTACATTTCTAATCATGTCCTAAATGTCAAGTTCCTAGTTATTGTTTCATAAGAAATATTATATGCATAATCATTTATTAAATGTGTCATAATTGAATCGACTAAGGTAATGAAAATATTAACTGGCATTCACAATTGAATCGACTAAGGTAGTGAAAATATTCTAACACACTTAGAACATAAAAAGTACGAATATTGTTTAAATCATAAGAATATTACCGTTAGGTTACCGAATCCATAACGCCTACTCCGATGTGGCGGATCCATAACAACATCAAATTGGTTCTTTTCCTCCTCCGGCGTTAACTCATCACGAACAGACTCCTCAAGCGCATGAGCCAGTGCCTCCTAAAACTTTGCCTATAATGCAACAAACAATTTCAGTTGAAAAATAATAGAATGTTGATTTTATTTTACATTTGCTAGTAATTAATAAAATAATCGATGTGAGTAATAAAATTTAAAATACGCATACATATGCAGCTATCGCCCTATCTTGATCATCCTAATGATAAGTCACGTTGCCAGCCTCGTCTGCATGCTTGAATGCGTAGGTGTGAGTAAATACGTTCATGTTGGACACGGGATGTCCACAAGTTTTTCCTACAATTGATAATTTGAATAATTCAATTCCATAAAGATAATTACTGAACTGATCAATATACAAATGTAATAATTGACAAATTTACCAAGTTCTCGCGGTGATGTTGGAAAGAATTGGATCCTCTACGATGAGTTACTGGATTCTTGTTCCTATTTGCGGTGTTCCTTACTGACTCGGTCTACAAATGTACATTAAGTAATTATTTAAAATCGGCATAAAAATAAATTAGATTCGTTATAGATTTACCTTGAACTCGTCCATGTCCCACCACTCAACCATCTTATTAAACATTTCATCGCCCATCCACCTTGGTTTCTTCCCCGCTTTTTTTAATCTCATTCATCTTCTCCCTGTAATTTCTGGCGACCTTTGAGTTCCAGTGTCGTCAAACTAGGTTCATGTCAGTCTCCTGCACATCTACTGCGCCCTTTACAATGAGAAAATATTAATAATCTCATTTATTTGTATTTAACCAATTTGTAACGCGGTATAAAATTACCAGAAAATATTGTCATACAGTCTCTACTGGGATTTTGCTCCACTTTGGTCAGAAATCGCTCATTCTAGCCATATACGAATCCTTAGAGATATTTAGAATTTAGCTTACTTCATTAGTATGAATTGTTCTTTGCATGAAATCCGTTTTGCTTAAACTTGTAGCTTCAGTGATTGCTGTTACTTCTTTTTGGGTTTATTTCTTATATTCCTATGCTTTTAATACCAAAAATTATAATTTTTGTGCAGTTTGTGTTTAATTTGAACCAAGTAAAAGAAGTTTTGCATTTGATTAGCATCCTTAACATGGTCAGGTGTGCTAAATGAAGTCAGGGTATTCCACATTCAAATCTAAATGTTGAAAAAGAACAGAAACCTTGGTTTGCAATCATTTTTTGCAGTTTTACTTGAATAAAATTGACTAAAAGCTTCAAAGAGTTTATGTTTTTTCAATATGATTCAACCATACATCTTTTGTTGTCAATGTCAATAAAAAGAGGTGGTAAATATACTTTAGAGATATGGATTATCAATGATTGTTAGATTTGCGACTTGAGCTGTTGTAGATATAGGCTGCTAGAGTTATTTTGTTCGCATTTTCAGGAAACATATGTCTAAATCTTATGTTCCCCATAAAATTTCTGTTATATGATGCTGTTAGAGTTATTTTGTATATTTACTTGTAACATGCTCAAAATTGTAAGTATATTTTGTCAAAATTAGTATATCTATGCTTGGACCAAACTCTTTGCTCATAGATTTAGATCATTTTGTATAATAAATTATGGATGTTTTATCTATGATAATTGTCTTAATCGAAATTCATTTCTGTGCTTGTAACTATCAGGTTAGAAAGATTGGTGCAACTATTACCCATTCTGAGAAGGTCAAGGATGAGCCCATTGTTGGCGGAAATGATATTGAGCTTGTTTCCCGTTTATGTTCCTTGATTAATCAGGTAGGTGTCTTTTTTCAAAAGGCTTTATAAAATATAATTGATCTAGCCAATGCTGCGTGTATTGTTGACACGTGATAGAGCTAATGTACTTGTTTTGTATATTTTCATTATACTGCTTATTGAAAGTTTCATTGTCCGATTTTCTGGGATGCTTGTGTTGGTACCAATCCATCTATCAGGGTGAGATTTTATCATCATTCTAGTTCACAAGGACATATACATTAACACTAGTTCAAGTGCATAAAAGCTCCGCTGATCTCCCTTGAAACTGGTACGATGTCCCCGTCATTCAATTATCTGGGTCACTGATGGGACTCAGATTTGAATAAGAAGGTTTTTTCTGTCGATAATAACCATGAAAATACAATGTGCGTTGTTTTTTTGGATGTTTTGGGTATGTGCCATATAAACACTCACAAGTTTCTTTTGTGCAAGATAACATCAAATTTTTGACAAAATGATTGAATATAATGGACTAGTCTATGGATTAGATTTTGGTCATCTTCTTTAGTTGAAATTACAAAAATGTTAATCAATTGAATTTGGTAGCTTTTTGGAAGTGTTAATCGAACCTTAATCTTCCACTTTCACAGTTTACAGTTATCGGATAAGACAATATCTACACTTCAGATGGAGCTTGTTGCTGCCAGAAGTTCTCAAGAGCTTACAAGTGAGGGCAATTCACCTACAGTGTCCACATCTAAGGACCAAAGGAAGAAGGGTTTTGTTGTTATTGGGATTAATACTACGTTTAGTAGTAGGAAACGAAGAGATACAGTTAGATAATCATGGATGCCTCAAGGCAAAATTTTGATTTTCATATTCACCATTATTTTCTGTAAACAGGATATACTCTTCATGTGGGGAAGTTGTAGATCAATTGGTGTTACCAGCACATTCGTATGGTTGCTTAATTAGATTGTATCTTCAAACTGATGATGATTGGTCATTGTGGTAATACAGTTGTGTTGCGAAATGTTATGAAATCGACTAGACTAAGTTTTAAAATAATGTTGGAGTTTCCATGGAATTAATTTAGTGTACTGGTTAGTGAAACTGAATTTGTGCTAGAGGTTATTGTGTTCTGCTATTAACAGTCAAACATAATTTTTTATTATGGTTGGCAGTCGGTGATTAACTGCCAGTGGCGGTAGCCCTTAGCATCCAACATGATGTCAGTTCCATTACACTAATTTTCGGTTTAGTGTTTTCAAAATTATTGTCAACAAAGTTCATCTAAGAATATTTGAGTTAAGAAGTAAAAAAAAATATGTTTTCTAAACCAAGATAACCAGTACTGTTAGGTAGGATTTACTACTGTATAATATACTGTAGATGATACCTTTAATTGGACAACTTGGGATAAGCACATGTGCTTTTAAAAGTACGGTGTGATGCTAAATTTAATTAATTAGAACAGTTCATTGCTTGCTATAATAGTGCAAAACTGATAGTGGCCTATTGTTCAAATCTTATATTATTGGATCAACATTCTGGTATCTTAGGCACTGACATGTTAGTGACACTTTAATATTACCTGTTAGATTTTAGCTTGCAGATAGATAAGCTTTAGGTTAGATTTTATGTTAACTTTTTCTGTATACCAAGTTGATATCGCTATTGTCGCATTATTCATTTTTGAACTTACGCGATTAGTTTGTTCATCCTATTATATGTCTTAATTTTCCAATTGTGTTTATAATTCAATGTATATATTTGTATTGTCAGATTAGGTGAGAAAGTAAGACAACTAGAGAAGTGAAAGGAATTGTAATTAGATTCATGATTGACCACAAGTAATAACACGCTGAAGGATGGTCTTTATACGACGCACACTCAAGTTTGATATTACCCACTGTAATGCATATTGAATAATTTGACATTCACTGATATATAGAAATGTACTGGGAAACCAATATGAATTTATACTTTTTGTTTATATTTCACAGTGCTACATCCAACAACATTTTAGATAGGGTGATCGATTCAGAGGAAGCTCACCACAATGACTTTCGTAGGCTGGTAAGTTAATTATTCTCGTAGCATTTTAATCTTCGGTTAACATATGTATTCATATGTCCGTTGTCCTAAAAATATGCAGGAACATGTTGAAGGATATCATGAATTATCTGCAAAAACAAAAATATTCTTTTCCACTGCAATCGCCAAGTGGGATGTTGATTTTTATGTCAAGATTGAGAATGATGTTCATGTCAATTTAGGTAAGGGCCAGTTTGTTTTCATTTAAAAAATGTTCAATGTAGATCTCATATTGAAACAAATGTGTCATAACAATTTACAATTATAAGGGATTAAAATCTTTTATTTTTATTTTTAAAAAGGTCGTAATGTCGGTTACATTGTAAAAGAACTAGATAAGTCTTAAATAGACGCTAAATGCCGAACAACATCCAATGATTTGATTTCATATTTTAAACAAATGCAATCTAAGCTAACCAATAGAAATTAATAATGCATCACTAGATGTTAGATTCATGAACTTATTTTTGTAAAACTATTGAGGAAAATTTCTACTAATGCCATTACATGTATGCTAGCTGCAACTCTCTCTAGGTACAGATCAAAGCCTAGGGTCTATATTGGGTGCATGAAATCTGGTCTAGTTCTTTCGAATAAGTAACTACAGTTATACTTTAATTGATTGAGAAACCCTAATTTTTTACTTAATAAAATAAACATGCATGTTTATTTTCATTGTTAGGAATGTGAAATACCATGAACCAAAATACTGGAAATTTGGTGAGGAAGGGAACAAGTACTTCCGTCATGCAACTGGGAAGATATATGCCATCTCCAAAGATTTGGCCACATATATTTCTATAAAATAGTAAGATATATTCGAGCCATTGTTCATTTACTTATAATATGTATTTACAATATGGTATAAATTTGGTTAACTTAGATAAATCCATATTTAAATGCAGACAGATATTGCATAAATAACTCGTAATGCAATACACGCCATGGCAGCTGCTTTATTTATTTATTATTATGCAGTTTCTAAGAAAGGGTGAAAATGTGTCATCATGAGGCAACCAATATTTTTCATATAGAAAATAATAATTGGGAATTACAAAGGATCTAAACCTATTCAAAATGAAAGCAAATGGTTGCCAAAGCTTAATGAAATTGATGAACTTGTTCTGCTTACACAAGAACTTGATGATATTTGCCATAGGAATAACTGGATGCTACCAAAATGTAATAACCCAGAAATCTGAGCCAATTTAAAATTTTTATTTTGGCAATTTTAGATAATTTTGATTATTTAAAATGATTATTTGAAATAATAACGACGAAAAATTTATTTTGAATAAAATTTGAACGTATATATTTATATAAATCGTCGTTAGAATATAAATAATTATTTTTAATTATAAAAGAAATTGAAAATGGCACGGTAGTTCGATAATTCGATTTCAAAGTTCAAATGAATGTACAGGATTCAAAATAAACCGGATTTCATCGAAACCAAAAATATTATAATCTAATTGAGAATATCTTTCCAACGAATCAGAAAAATCAAAATTTCATAGCGGGAATCAAAATATATGTCCAGTTGGAAATTCAGAATAGTCGCTATGGAATTTCTGGCCCTTAAAAATGGAAATTTTGCAAACGACCTAGGTTTTCGACGAAACCACTTTTGTTGGATCCGCGATGTCAAATTATTGCTAGGTTTCAAATTTTGTAATTTTTCGAATCAATATGTGAGCATGGCGAAGGAAAACGCATTTGACCAGTTTCAGTTGATTTTAATCGACTGGAAAATGGCCATTTTTCAAATGGTCTCAGAATTTGACGAAACTAGTTTTGTTTGGACCGTATCGTCAATATGAAGTTAGAAATAATTTTTCTGGAATTTTTCGAGTCCGTATGTGGCCCCGGTAAATTGAAATGTACGTTTAAATTGAATATATAAAGATTTATATTGTAAATTGAACTGAAACTGATCGAAACGATCGAATTGGCCTACGTGGCATATCCCATTGTGTTCGAAATGTGGGTAATTAGCTTGGGGCGACAGTCGTTGGGTGTCGATTGGGGTTCGAACGAAAAGTCAACCTCATGGAAATCGAAATAAATATAATATAACTCCCCACCTCCTTTTCTCCTTTTACTCGGTCAAACCCCCCTTCACCACTTCAGTTTCGATCCCGATTAGAAAAAAAAACCTTAAAACTAAAATCGCGCGCTGCCTCCTTCCACGTCGTCTCCCCTTCAAAAAGATAGGATTTTTATGGTTAAAAAGTTGAGATTTTTACATACCGAAGGAAGAGATTTATACCACGTGAAAGAAGAGATTTTTAACACGAGAAAGAAGAGATCTCTAGATTAGAAAAATATGATCTTTGTTTATATAAAAATATAATTTTTAATATGAGGATAAGGTTAAAAATATAATTTTTATATGTGTACCAAAGTAAAAATAAGATTTTTATTCATATAGAGTAATAAAAATATAATTTTTATTACTTACTAGCGGTGTAAAAATAGAATTTTTATCTATATAGTAGCAGTACAAAATTAGATTTTTTTCTTTTATATACATAGCAACAATATAAAAATGTGATTTTTATATATGTAGTGGCTACGGGCAACGAAAGTGACAAAAGGCGAGCACGACGAAGATGTTCTACATATGAAGAGTCGTGGCGTTTGGTTTAGCTTTCGGTGAGAACTTCTCACTTCTAATTTAATTTTCTAGTTAAAATATATACTAGGATGCAGACGGTGTTTAGTAGCACCCGACACCCGTCATCCACAGACCATGGACGGCTTGTATGCTTGTTTATTTGATTTTGATGTGTAGTTGATTGTGGATGTGATGTGAAATGAAATAAAATATTTATACAGTTAAAAATATTTTATAGTTAAAAATAGAATTTTTAACGTGTATATGAAATGAAATAAATTAATATAAACAAATCGAACGATTTGTTTATATACACACATTTGACCGATATTGATTGGGACGATAAATTTTACACATCGTCCAACTGCACAAATAAAATCTGTGTTTGATTGTTTGAAACCCCACACGGGTATTGGGATGATATATGACATACACTAATCCCAATAATTAGTTGTATGACGATCGATCGATTGACAGACTGTTATAAGCGTTAAATATTTATATTTGATGCTTATATAGTGTAGAATGCACTCTGGATGATGGTTGATTATTTATCGTTGTTATTTTATACATGTGTTGTAGAAAATCCATATAAAACATTATATGGTAATTGTTTGGGCCTCATTCCAGTTTTGAAATAGAAATATTTGAAATAGAATATTTGAAATAGAATATTTGAATAGAAATATTTGAAAAGAAATATTTGAACTAGAATATTTGAAAATAGAAATCAAATTAAAATTGAATAGAATTGAATTCGAATTAAAATTGAATAGAATTGAATTCGAATTGAAATTGAATTGAAATGAATTCGAATTGAATTGAAATTGAATAGAAATCGATTTGAAATAAATTCAAAATCGAATAGAAATTGAATTGAATTGAAACGAACTGAAATTGAATTAAAAATCGATTTGAATTGAAATCAATTTGAAATGAATTTAAAACGAATTTATGAGGAAAAATTTAATTTTGATTTGAATTTGAAATGAAGTTGAAATCATTTCGAAAATGAATTTAAAACGATTTATAAAATACGGTTTAAAAGGAAATCGACGAAGTATATATTATATATTATATATATATATATATATAATATAATGGCCTGAATAGAACGCGCCGTGCCGCGGCAGTTCGTGAATTTCGACCATTGACTTCGGATGGATATTACGGGAGATCCGACCGTTGGATTCTCCTAAAACCGGAACCGTTGGGTTCGTATCGAAAAGAGCTTTCTAACAGATATTTGAAATTTGAAATCTAACGGTTGGATTTGGAATTATGTCCAAATCAAATTTGGAAAAGGTCGTTGTAAGTGCAGTTCGATGGCCGTTGATGGAAATCGACTGTACGAGCCTTGATAAAATTATTAAAATAGAAATAATTTGTGTAAAATCATAAGAAATGATTTGGGAAAAATCGGGATGAAAAACTCCATATTTGAAAAGATAAAAATAGATTTTTATCGAAATGAACTAGTTTTGAACTAGAATAATAATTTATTTATTTTTAAAATAAATAAATTGGATTTGAAATGGTTTTGAAAATAACCAGAATTTCCAATAATTGCATTGGAATGGATTTGAATCGAAATTGTCTTCGGAATATTTCGATGTTGGATTTCGTGATTATACAGATATTGTTATGGAAATTTGAAAGATATATATATATATATCGTTATTTCCAATACGATATTTGTTGGTCGTAGAATTTGATATTGAATATAAGCCGATATATTTTCTATTCCGAGCCTTGTATTTTATATCAAATGTGATTTGGGTTTGTTGTAAATGGTGTCTTCATTAACACTGTTCTTAAGCCCAGTTGAGAAAAAGATTAAATCTTTTTATTTAGATTTAATGAACTGTACCAATTCAATAATATTTAATTGGAATTGAATTGGGATTGATTTTTGGGTTTATCGTGAACAGTGTTTTAAATAACACTTGTTCTTTAACCCGAAAATTGATGGAATGTGATTTTGGGTTGTCGTGAACGGTATCTTCAATAATACTGTTCTTAGAGCCAAAGGAGTTAAGAAAATCAGAAACTAACTAGAGATTAGTTAAGTTGAATGGTTTCTGGGGTACTAATCTGATGTTGGTTTCGGCCTTCGAGTTTAATACTTAGGGAATTGCTCACTTGCTAATTTATGGTTAGGGACTGATTGAAATGTGATGTGATTTTGGGTTGTCATGAACGGTATCTTCAATAATACTGTTCTTAGACCCAAAGGAGTTAAGAAAATTAGAAACTAACTGAAGATTAGTTAAGTTGAATGGTTCCTGGGGTATTGATCTGATGTTGGTTTCGACCTTTGGGGTTAATACTTAGGGAATTGCTCACTTGCTAATTTACGGTTAGGGACTGATTGAAATGTGATGTGATTTTGGGGATTTATCGTGAACCGTGTTTTAAATGACACTGATTCTTTTACCCAGTCAAAGATTAAAACTAAGTGGAGTTTTAATGAATCTTTAATTAGATTGAAAAGATCGAGAATGGAGTATCACCAGTTTTGCTCCAGGCGATAGTTAAATCTTTAATTAGATTTGAACATGAAATGGTAACTGAATTTACCGATAACACCGTGGTGTTAGATATGAAGTATTACCAGTTTTACTTCATGGGATGAATAGGTTGGGATAGGGAAATAAAATAAATGATCACTTCGGTATGGATCGCTAATCCCGACTAGTTTGAATTGATATTCAAAAGTATATTAAAGAATAAATTTAAAGGAATTTATCTTTGATAAAATTAATGGGAACCTCTCCGAAGAATGTGAAATTTAGAAACTAATTGTAGGTTAGCTAAGCAGAATGGTTTTCTGGATATTTATCTGATGTTGGTTTCGGCCTTCGGGGTTAATATTAGGGGAATTATTCTCTTGATTAATTTACGGTTAGTGACTGATGAACTGGAATGAGGTGTATGTTGTGTTTGTATAACACATATTTATTATATACGCGAGTTATTCAGAAAGATCGGGTGTATCCCATTCTTAATAACTGATACGACGATAAGTCGAAGATGAAGACGATGGTAGAAGACCGGAGGTCTTCACGTCGTTTGGAAAATTACTGACGATCTTGATTGGGCCGTACACCCAAGAGGAGGGAATCAGTTGGTGATCGTCCAGACGTACTTGGAGATCTTTGGATATGCGGGGTACTAGGTGCCTCCGGTTTCGTTCAGACCCAGAACGGACTTGTAAATGGACTGTGTGTCTGACATTAGATATCATTCCGTGTGATTGATGGATATCGGTCGCATGGAGTGGTTTGCCTGTGTGGCATGTAAAATGCAAATGATCAAGGCTCTTGTTGAAAAGCAAAGTCTTGTGGTTGATGATCAAAGCGCGGCCTTTGTGGCGTATCTTTTTGTAGCGTTGATTCGCGAGCGTCACACCCCAGTTGTGAACCAGAAACGGGAGAAGGACCTCAGGGGGGACATGCGTTTCTTTCTAGATAGAAGCGGCGTCAGTGGTTTTACACGCTCTGACGAGTTTGACTTGTGTGGTTGTTGCTGTTGCGAGGCGCCTCAGATATATCGGTGACTATGTGAAGCCGATGGAGTCATTTGTTTGCTCATTTACGCCCCAAAGGGCAGGGAAACGTAGTGTTCAGGCATTATAATCCACATCGGTGGACCGACCCTGACGATCCAAGGGGCAGTTGTGGCTGTTCCTGAGGCTCGGGCTAGAGAGTCTCGAATCGGTAGAGGACTATCTTTTGCCTCGGTTCACAGATGGAAATCCAACTTCCAAATATGTGACATTTGCGGTTTTGATTGTAGAACCTAGTGCGGTGACATGATATATGGTACCCATGCCGCCTATGATTGATATTTATGATTGTATATAAAATCCGAAACTAACTGGAAACGAGCTAAGATGAGTGGTTTCCTGGGTATTGGTCTAATGTCGGTTTCGGCCTTCAGGGTTAATACTTAGGGAATCGTTCTCTTACTAATTTGCGGTTGGAGTCTGATTAAGAATAAAAAGATAAAATTTCACGTATCAAGCATTCTTTGGCTGTTATAAGGTAAAACCTTATCCTCCGGCTTGCGTTGCATTATGTGATGGGACCTGGGTCTTATAACAGCTTCATTTTTTCTTTATTTAGCATTGCGCTGTTTGTTTTATGCACTGGTGTTCTTGGGAGGAAACCCGTTCCGTGTTATACGACGTGGTCCCTTGATTTATCTAACTTTAAAATAAAGATTAATAACTGTTTTAGTTCTCACACCAGTCCAATGACTGACCTGGAGTTTATTGTTTCAACCTAAACTCTGGGTGCCCTTATTTTCGACACGGGCACCTAGTAGTTTTGGTTTTGCAGATTTATATTCACAGGATCCTGGTTTACAGCTGGAATGATATTCGGAAAGCTTTGTATCCGTATATCTCCTTCAGTTGTGTTTTGTATTATTTTCCGCTGCAGTGATGTATTTAAATATAATTTAAATCTCTGATATTTTCTGTGTAATATCGATTCATACTCTGTATATTTGTGTATTCTGATGGAATTTTTGTAATTAACAATGAAATGTTCTTCTGTCTGCGTTCTATTTTTTCATGTGCTCAAAACAATCAGGCATTTCAAACGGCCTTGATCGGTTTAGCGACTGATTCGGATCGAGCGAAATTCCTTTTCGTTACACAAAATATAAAGTAATTCCATGTAATGGGGATCATGATATTACTGGTAATTTAATTCCTTTCTCAATGCTCCATGCAAGTGCAAGAAAAAGATAGCACTTGGGTGCTCAATACTTTGCAAAGAAGTTTTAGTTGACTAATTGTTGTTTTTCTTTCTAATCCAAATATGCAGGAGCATTCAAGGTGATTGTTGAACTCCATGGTAAATATTTTGATTTTAGAAGTGTTATCTTGAAGAACACTTGTAAATCTTCTTTAATGTTTCTCTGACTGGAATGTAATGTACATGTTCTTGTTGGTGTTAGATAAATTATTGGTGTTTGTTGTTTTGCTTTTGCGGATGTTGGGATAGTATCAATGACAAGTTTAATTTCAGTAATTTTTTTGGTATTAGCAGAAAACTTTTGGTTTTGTCTTTGATATTGCATGTTTGTGGTGGATGGTTTATAGCACAAAATTTTTGTTTTTGGTATTGGTATTGCATTTTTGTGGTAGGACATATATCAGGAAAAATATTAATGTATAAAATCATAACTGACAACAGTTATGTAGTTTAAACAATGTATAGACAAAACAAAGACATCGCCTCCTTTGAAGAGAAATGATGTCTAAACGCCACACAAAAATCATTCCACTGAAAATGGATTGATGTCTGTTCGGTGTATAGACATCACTTCTTTTAGAAAGAAATGATATGGTAAAATACTGATTACAACAGTTATTCGCACCAAAAACGATGTATTAGTCATTTTTTCACTACTTGCATGATATGTTTATAGTAATTCAAGACTGATAATAAGCCATTATCAACATTCAGTTGATGCAAATAAACAAAAAAGGGTTAATACATCGTTTTTTAATTAATTTATGATGTCTTGATGCTGCTTCGACATCGTTTTTTAAATGATGTAAAAAGTGGCACTTTAGACATCACCGATAAAGACATCACTCCAGAAAAATGAGGACATCATTTTTTAGCTGATGTCTAAGTGAAGTTTTCTTGTAGTGCCTCCAGAGCCAGAGCCAAAACCAAAATCGGGGACAGACATAATACATCTGCCACATAGATATAAAATTGGATTTCAAATACTACGACATAGGCATATCAAAAGCGCTCTACATTTTACAGACGAAATCCGAGCAATTTATAGGTTTTTAATTTATTTGTTTGTTCTCCAAAGTTTATAAATATAACTTGTATTCTTGTTTACAAATTTTAATTTATAGTCATAATATATCTTGCTTCGTATTTTCATGTGTTTGAAATCTTATTATAAAATTATGCTTCTACATGCATATCCAGCAATATACTTCATAATGCAATTTAAAAATAAAAAATACCTAAAACACAATTCAAATATACATCAAACAATTTAATGGCACTTAAAAACAATTCAAATATACTTCATAATGCAATTTAAAAGATAAAAAATACATGAAAACAATTCAAATATACATCAATACACTTTAATGCCACTTAAAAACAAGATAATAAATGACTAGAGAAAACAATTCAAATATCCACTGTTGAATTTAACTCAATATATTTTAATTTCTATAAATTTGACGTACAGTCTCACTTCAAATTTATTTATCAGCATGATTTGTAGGTCATCAATGGCATATCTTTTAATTTTTAAAGCTTGAAAAAATATTTCACATGAAAACGTCTAACATATAAAAATATTCTAATATACTAAAGTTAGAAAATTATCAAATTAATAGTATACTTGCTGAAATTTTGTAGAAAAAAATCAATGGCATTGATCATATTTAATTCAATCTATTGTTGTCATATTGATTTTTTTAGCAAAGCCAACGGGGTCAAAAGGGCCCGATCTTTTTATTGAAGTCACATTGATATTTACAAGAAGCAAAACGAATATATGGAACTAGAGATTTTTAAAATAGTTCTTGAATTCAAAATTTGAAATTTGTACCATTATTTCTTGAATTCAAAATTTATTTTGAAAATACCAAATTTGTTTGATTAGTAATACAAACTAAAAATATATACGGAACTAGAGATTTAAAGTAAAATATACATATAGTTAAATAAAACTAAAACATGATAAATATATCAATATCATATTAAAAATGATTTTATATAAATAATACATGCATGAATATGCATATATATATATATATGTAAACTTTATAATTATAACCTTATTTTATGAAACATGATAAATATATCTATATACATATAATTTTCATTCCTATAAAAATTGTATTTGAAAATTTGTAATCGTATTAATTAACTATCCTTACAAAATAAACTATGTTAACAACCAGGAATCAATATTATGGTGATAATATACGAAACATATGTATTAATTAACTATAATGACATTTTAATTGCTAACAATCTCATTATTTCAGTGATAATATAGCAATTCAGGGGTATTACGATGTAATATACATATGTTAACAACTATGAATCAATCAAACATCAAATTAACCCCTAAATCAATACACTAGAGACATCTAAAAGACCGGTTGTAGGTCGACTACCCTGGGTATCGTCGAAACACCGGTTTACATGAGATACATATAATCTGGATGTTATGAGTTCTTTACCATAATTGAATGGGTGTTCTGGTTTCCATGGATGAATGGTTGAATTGTTTATGGTAAAGGCTATCACTGTCCGATGTGGTTAAGATAGGATTGAGTTCTTATCTAGTGTTGTGGGTAGATTAATATGTTTATCTATCCATCCTCATATACTTTATTGTTGAAGTTTGTTAGCTGTTTTACCGCTCACTAAGACTGTTGTCTAACTCAAGGTTTTATGTTTCCTCTTATTACCTTGGGCTATTCATCCGGTTGTGGATGGACAAAATATGTAGCAATGACAGGTGATTAGTGAAGACGACGTTGTTGTGCGAAGGCGAGCAGGAGGCTGGCGTATTGCTTTTACTTCTATATAGTATTTATGTTTCCACTGTTTGAGTTGCTCTATGAGTGTTGTATTGAGGCCTTATGTACATACTTGACATTTCCTGTGATGTTGGGATAACCTTTCAGGATGTTGTGAAAGTTTGAAAAGTTTGCTTATGATGTTTCACTACTATTACCTGTTGTATATGTTCTATTATATTTTATCCTTGCGTTGTGAGTTTTACGACAGATTCTGATTGTGTTTATCTACTCTGATGATCGTCCATAGTTGTCGTGCACACCTTTCAGCGAATTATTCTTATCATTAAGTGGGGCGGCTGTAGGCGGTCAACACATTATGGTACCTTTCGTCCGAGTACTTCTTGACAACTCCGGACCTGGAGCAAGACTAGTTTTGATCCAAGGTTTAACCTAATACAAAATGACAAAACTGTCAGAAACTTTTAAACCTCAATGATTAATATGCACGAATCATCACTAGTATGCTAAAAGTTCCTAAATTGAATTTTTTGAGTCAGAAAATAATTACTAAAACATAAAAGGTGGGCATAAGATGAGAAGGAAGCGAAACTGAAACTATTCAAGATGAATTAGTTCTGGTAAGGACATGACAGTAAATACGAATCTGCAAAATAAACGGGCATGCACTGGTAATATTGTGTGTTGTAGAGTTGAAAGCCACAAGCTTTATGGAAAACTTCATCAGGAACCGATGCAGCACCACTGGTGGTGCTAACTTTGCGGTTTGACAGTGTGTGCCTGCATATATAATAGCTCTTGTATTAGTAAGTTTCTAAGTAACTCAGCTGATCACACAATAAGATTGAAAAGATACCGCCCATGAACTTGAGAAAATTTTCAAATTGTCAACTTCTTTTATCAATTTAATTAATACAAGTTGCCATATAATTAATGCTAAACTTTTGATATTTACCTTAAACCGACATGTATATGGTATGCTTTAAAGTACCAGTTCTCACTGGTTGGCCACCTATTCACTAACGTGTGACATTCTATGTGAAACCAAACGAAATTAAAAAAAATACACTGCATCCATCATAACATGTATGGATCAAAATATATTGCTTACTAGCTGACAAGAGCAATATTTCTTGTGAACACAGAACCTCTCCCATCACATGCACGACAGCTAATCAGCCCACGTGAGGCACACATTACACACTGCAATTTCCCCGTTCCATTGCATATATTGGCTCTGTGGAAAAGAAAAAAAATCATGTAAATAATGTAATTTTTTGTCTTATTTATTACACCCTCCAGAGTTGTCAACTATGGCTTTAGTCTTATTTATTGTATCCCTTCAGAGGCCTCCGACACGAAGTCAACACAACATGCACGCTTCTACTATCCGAAAACACCCACGGTTTATTTAAGACCGTTCACACCACGTAAACATCCAATCTTCATAAATTGGTTGGATGTATCAAGTTTTAAATTCAAGCTAAAATCCAAGTGACTCAACTGTTAATCACGGAAAATACTAGTAAATCCAAGGGTGGCAAAGCTAACCTCGAGGCCATGCTTGCAAGCCTTCTTAGCAACCAAAGCAGCTCCAAGCATTACACTGGGGTTTGATATATTTGTACAAATAACAATTACTGCGATAACAACATCTCCATGTCTCATCTAAGCTGGTTGTCCTGAAATTTAAAATTAACCTCCTTGGATTGTGATTCCTTTGGAACAGCTAACCCCTATAATATTTTAGGTTAAGATTATGTTCAGTACAACTATAGATAAACACAATAAAATGGTTACAAGCATCTACAGTAACATAATCCAGATGAGATGACCCAAACTCCCCCTTACGGGAAAGCTCGGATTGAATTGAGAACACGACTCATCAGACACAAACAATATAACATTGCATTGCTATTACAACAGTAACATCAGAGTACAAGATATCAGAGTATAAATAAATAATATACATTGGAAAAATATCATAGTTCAAATTACATAGCAGCGGAATTAAAATGTATAAATACAATGACTAACACAACTGGATGAAATACACGGATACAAAGCTTTCCGAAAATAGCTCAAGCTGAAATCCAGGATCCTGGGATAAGAAATATATGTGAAAACCCAAACAACTAGCTGTCCATGTGCAAAATATAGGCACCTAGAGTTTAGGTTAAAACAATAAACTCCGAGTCAGTCATGGGACTGGTGTGAGAACTAAAACAATTATTAATTTGATTTTAAAGTTAGGTAAATCAAGGGACCACGCCGTATAACACGAAACGGGTTTACCCCCAAGAATGCCAGTGCATAATAAAAACATCGCAATGCTAAATAAAGAACAATGAAGCTACTATAAGACTCAGGTTCCATCACACAACGCAAGCCAGAGGTTATAGTTTTACCTTATAATAGCCAAATATGCTTGGTACGCGAAATTTATCTTTTATTATTACTAGAAGTGAAGAAATCAACTACAAATATAAATGTATCAATCATAGACGGCATGAGTGCCCCATCCCACTATGTCGCCGTATCTAGGTTTACAACTAAAACCGAAAAATGTCGTATTGGAAGTTTGGACTTCCATCGTGATGGCTACTGATCCGAAAGATCGATCATGTAGTGTAACACTCAACGGCTTGCGTCCTGTGCATGAGAGAACAACGTAATACACATCTGCACTATATCGAGGATATCAAGTATCTCAACGGCTTACGTCCCGTGCATGAGAAAACGCCGTATACTCTATCCTTCTAGGAATCGGGGAGTGTGCCCTATCCCTACCAGGTGTGGAGCGACCACACCCAGCCTATCTCGGTCGACCAATCTATCCTCATCTCGAAAGTATACTGACCTAACCATCAGTTCACCATCATACCGATGTGTGAGGCTCGCGAATTAACACTACACAAAGCTATCTACTTAAGCTATGCTTTGATCATCATCCACCAAGCTCTGCTTTTCAACAAAAGCTTGGATCACCGCAACTCAGCATATCACACTGTCAATCCATACCATATCATTGATCTCAACCGATATATAACCTCTAAGCTCGTACGTCTCAGAGAAGGGTGTTAAGCAAGAGAATAAATTCTACGCCACCAAACAGATATATATTTAGCAAAGATCAATGAATACAGCATAACGGAATACAATGTCAGACACACCATCCATTTACAAGTACGTTCTAGGTCTGAACGAAACCGGAGGCACCTTATTGCTTGTCCCGTATGTCCAATACAGGAGAGAGGCCCTCGCATATTCGAACAATCAATAATTACGTCCGGATGGCTACCAGTGTAGCCCCTTCAAGGCAGCTGCTCCAGTCATGGGCATCAGTAGCAACCCATCCATTCGATGTGAAGATCGTCAGTCTTGCACCGACCTCAATCTCTTCGACTGTTAGTCATCGTACCAATTATTCAAAATAGGTTAAACCCGGTCTTTCCGAATAACTCGCGTATCTTATAATCAAGTGCTATAACAACACATCATATGCCTCATTCCAATCCAGAAGATTCTTTTATTCGTATTTCTTTATTCTGGAAAGGTTCTCATTAATCTTATCAATGATTATCACTTTTAAACACACTGTTTAATCCATTTCTTTGGAAATCATTTCAAAAGATCTTATACTATCTCTTCGCAGTTTAAACCAAATTAAGATTTATCAAACTAGTTGGGAATAACGCCTTACCGAAGTAATCATTCATTTGATTATCCCATCTCAACCTATTCATCCCATGAAGCAAAACTGGTAGTACTCCATATCTAACACCACTGTGTTATCGGTAAATTCAATTACCATTTCACATTCAAATATAATTAAAGGTTTAACTACCGCATAAAGTAAAACTGGTGATACTCCATTTTTGCACACTTCTCAAATTTGGCAAATTTAATTACCACATTAACATTTCAATCTAATTAAAGATTCATTAAAACTCCACTTAGTTTTAATCTCCAACATCCACAAGTTGTTAATTTAATGTGAGGGGTCTAGTGCTTAAATATACATATAACGGTGCTAAGACACGAGGTTAAGTCCAACTTGTGTTAGGAGTCTTCCTAGAACCGCCCGGCAAATCCAGCATCCAAAAGTGGTCGGCTTAATGTGAGAGGACTAGTGTATAAACATATTTATGAATATATGTATTTAAAAGGATAGAAATAAATGGCACTAATTTTGCTTAATGGAAATGAATGAAAGTTACAACAGTAAAAGAAGTGGAATGAATGAGGAATGATAACAACCTATTATAATTAATTACATTAATAAGAATGTTATATAATAGGTAGGTTTGTCCTAGGCACAAGTGGAAATTATAACATGAGTTATAATAAATGGAAAGGAAACTTATTAGAAAACTTTAGTTAAGAGAACTAAGTTAATAAGTAAACAACGACAAGTTGTACTAACAGTGTAAGATGGAATTATGATTAAATAAGAAAGAACGAGGTGAATATATGGGATGATATAAGTTATATTTAATCACAAATAATAAGTGACATGTTAAACAGAAAACAGGTGAATTGAGATGAAATATACTTAATTACATATTATGTAGAACATGTTTTTGTAACTGTGGAATCATACAATGAATAATATAAAGAGATTGTAGATTACAAATCTTGGATTACGATCTAGAGAATAACATGTTATGGGCTTATTAATAAACTTAAATGGATTAAGATATATATCTGAAATTAATAAGCAAGAGGAACTTGGTAACTTGAATAAAAACTCAATGTGAATGGGAATAACCAAGTTAACTAGAAATCTGATGAGGAAGAGCAAGTCCGTAATTACATGATTAGAGATAAGGTCTAATAACACATCAACCTGAGTGTTTACACCAAAAATGGTCTAAATACCCAAGGTACTAAACTGTACTTCACCAATTCGGTAAGAAATAAATGGAACCGTGTTTAAGTAGCAATAGAAAGTAAAATGCGGAAAAAGTAAAGTAAAGACAAGATTTATAGTGGTTCGGCCGTTAACGAGGCCTACGTCCACTGCGAAGATGATTTCCTGCCTTTAATGAAAATTACAAGGTACATCCACTCTTTAACCTCATATATATCCATACCCACTCAATATATCCTTATTTATGTATTTTGATCTAGAGAACTATACAAGAGAATAATAGATTTTGAGGAGAAGGAGGATGGATGAATGATTTGAAAGAAAAGATTCCTTCATTTGAAAATGATGTCTGTCGCCATGGCCAGATCTATGGTTGAGTATGAAGTTTAACAGCACTCCGTCATGTTTCCAGAAAAAGCCCCCTCTTATGTTGGTAGCCATGGTGTATTTATAGGTGAACCCCCCTTGGTAAATGATTTGGAATCTGTTTATCTTAGGTTGTGGGTCGTTCATTCTGCTAATTACAACCATGCCATTGGACAGCTATAGCCAGTTGTCCAGGGTCGTATTCAGTGTTATGTGCGGACGACTTGTTGAGTGTCTTGAATGGCTGAGCGGGTCCTTAAGCGTGAGCGCGGATGCTCTAGGAGATTTCGCAAAAGCGGAGTGTGGAGCTGAGATTGGTCCTCCTTTGTTCCTTGCGTGAACGATCGTCTTGTGCTAAGGGCGCTCGTTCTCTTGTTACCTTTGTATGGTGCCGCTTGGTTTTACGGTTATGCTAAGCGGTTGCTTTTGCCCGTGTAGAACGGGTGACCTGTCTTGTTTTAGTGCTTGAGCAGCTTTCAAGATGTGCGGCCCTTATCTTGTCGAGTCGTGCCTCTCATAACCCGGTCGCACTGGTAGACTTGGCCTGCCTTGGGTTTGATATTTGGGTCTTGCTTAGCGCGGTTGCGTTATGTAGGACCGACCCTAGTGCGACCCGCCTTGTACCCTCTACCCAATGTGCCTATGAATTTTTAGGGATTAACACTTGCCCCTCGAAGTCCGTGATTTTCTTTTATAAGGAATTATGGGCTTCGACATATTTGATCACACATTGGGTGGCGATTCTGTCCTGGTCGTTCGTGTAGAGACCGGGGTCACATTTTTGACGCTGACTGGCATCTTTATCTTTGAACGAGACGTTTGGCTTACCATGTTTTTGTCGTAAATGACCAGATCGTGTGGAAATGATTACGCCAACTGGTCCTTTGACGAGACACCTGTTTCGGTACTCAAGTGTTATGATGACGTGGCGAGGAGTACCTTTATGCCCTTTAATCTCCCCTTTGTTCTCTCATTTGTCATCCGATTGTGCTTTTATTTATCTTCCAAGAGAGATTCTGAAAGAAAGAACTCCGCATTTTTCTCTACTGCTACTCAGTTTTGTTGATGATCTTTCCTTTTTTGTTCTTCCTTTCAGTCTTACGGTTACTCCCTGGTTTATTTATAGGATGGTTTCGTCTTCGGAGCAACGCAAAAAAGGAACCTTTGTTGATTTGAGCATCTCTGGGGATGAGACTCAGCCGGGTGGTCATCCGTCCGTAAACCCTCCTTCCTGCCCTTCTTATACGGAACTCCAAGCTATTATTAATAGGCCTCGTTATGCTCCCAGACCTTGCAATCCCAGGATTGCTAAGCGATTTCGAGGATGGAGCTTACAAGGGGTTCCTTCGAATGCGGATGTGTCCCCGGCTGATTCTCTGAGTTTTGCTTATGATATGACTATGGCGAAAAATCGCATGCTGGCTCGCCTTAAGACTGTTGTGCATCAATTTGGAGAACAGATGGACTTGCTGAAGAATCATTTTGCAAAGCGGATGGTTGGCTGGCATAAGTTGGCCTCTGACCTCCAAAAACTTCACGAAGACAACCTCGAGCTCATTTCTGCTTTGGAATATGACAAGGCGAAGTTAATCCAGGCCCTTAGGTCAAAAGATAGCATGGTTGCCTCTTTTGCCCCCAGGGGGGGGGGGGGTTGAGTCACTGGCTCTTGTACGTGCTGAAGGGTCTTCATCTTGTCCTGCTCCGGTGAAGAGGAAGGTAGGTAGGCCAAGGAAGGTCAGAGATTTGTGATCCTCTCTCTTGGTTGCTTTTTTTTGAACCCTTAAGACCGGTTGTGCAAGCGAGTGCCGGTCCTCGCCCATGACATTATGTTGGTTGTTATTTGATGACTTTGTATTTGACTTGTGACTCTTTTGTACTTTCTGATGAACGGCTGCCTGGCTGATTTTGCGATACTTTCCATGTCTGTGCTACACCATGCCTCTTTGCCCTGCCATGACAAAACACATGTATTTTCTTATAAAAGGCTTTTTTTGTACACAGCGATCGCACGTTATCGTCGTATCATGAGGCGTTCGTTCGTGCGTTAATATCACATCACAGTTAGTTCTGTATTGCTCTTATTAATTTGGGATTACCCAGTTTTCGGTATTTGATTTAACTAGTTAGTTTTAAATTGCTTTAATTTTGGCAAGTCAACCATTTAGGTTTTTTATTAAATATCCTACTTTATTTGTTTGGTATTTTCGTGATGCATTTTTATGCATGCCCCCTGGGAGGACTTGGGTTCCAATGTAGAATCCGAACTTGGCTTCATTTGACTTGGTTAACAACCAAGAACAAGAACGGACACCCCCATATGGCTAGGATTTCTGATTTTGTACTCTTGGCTTTGCTTGACTTGGTTAACAACAAAGAACAAGAGTGGGTACCCCCATATGGCTAGGATTTCTGCTGTTGTAATCCATCCTTGGCTCTGCTTGACTTTTTTAATAACAGAGACAAGGATTGCCACCTCCTTTCGGTCGGGTTTCTTTTTTGCGCTGGTCCTTCCAGCATGTTTAATCGTTCCCCATTTTATGCTTCATTCATGGAGCGGACACTAATTCATCTCATCGAGTTTTCAACTCAGAAGGAAAAATTCGTGTTTATACCTACTAAGGTACACGTCCTTTGAAATTGGCAATTTTTCCGTTTCGGGACATGTCGGTTTTTCCGACTTTATGCTTCGGCCAAGGACACAGACCGGGTTTGCCTCCTTGAGTTTCTTTTTCTCAAGTTGGAAAACCCGTGTCCAGCACCTAGGAAGGCCATCTAAGAAGATGCTTCTTCGGTGGGCTTTAGCAATTTAATCCGTGGGACTTTTGAGTTGCTTTTCACTCCAGCATCGACTTTTTAATCTGGCATCAGGCTTTCTGTTGGTACTGTACTGAGGGGTCCAGTGCTTCCTGACGGAAGCTGGAATTTCCTCGAGTTGTTGCTCCTTGATCGCTCGTTTGCCTACACAAGGAAATCAACTTTTAGTGTAGGATGATGAATAAGTGACCTGTACATGTAACTAAGATCTCATATTCAGTTACTTCATGTACACCGCTAAAATGTGAGGATTTGATGAATCTTTACAGTATTTCTTATATATATTTGAATAACATGATATAAGAAATAATGACGGATATGATCACTATTCCATGCTCGTGGAATCTGGTTCCCGTCTGTGGTGGCCAATTTGAAAGTTCCGTCCTGGAGTTTCTGATTTATGACATAAGGTCCTTCCCAATTAAGGCCGAAGACTCCAGTGCCGGTCATTATCTTCTTTAGGACTAGATCTCCAATTTCAAAAGTTCTATGCTTGACTTTTGAATTAAAGTGCCTGGCCACCCTTCTTTGGTGTGCGGCTACTCTGAGTTCCGCCTCTTTTCTTCTCTCCTCGAGCTGGTCGAGGGCTTCGAGCTGTAGCTTCTCATTTTCTTTGGGGTCAAAATGTAGTCTTCGGTGGGTAGGGACTTCCAACTCCACTGGTATCATAGCCTCAGAGCCATAGGATAAAGAAAAGGGAGTGTGCCCTGTTGCAGTTTTGTGCGTAGTGTGATACGCCCATAATGCCAGCGGGAGTTCGTCTACCCATGCACCTTTAGCCTTTTCCAGTCGCTTCTTGATGATTTTATTTACTGCCTCCACTTGCCCGTTCGCCTGTGGATGAGCGACCGCTGAAAAGCTCTTCTGGATTTTATACTTAGCACAAAAGCTTTGGAACTCTTCACTTTCAAACTGGGTTCCGTTGTCCGTGATTATCTTTTGTGGTAACCCGAACCTGCATTTGATGTTTTTCAAGACAAAGTTAATAACCTTCTTTGAAGTTATAGAGGCCAATGGTTCTGCTTCAGCACATTTTGTAAAATAGTCAACAACAATTGCATATTTGAAACCATATTTGGCAGTGGGTAGGGCTCCTATGAGGTCGATGCCCCATATAGCAAACGGCCATGGGATGACCATGTGCTTTATGGTTGTGGACGGCAGCCTTGGGGTTTTGGCAATTCTTTGGCACCTATCACACTTTTTGGTGTAAGTCGTGGAATCTTTGTTGATGTCTGGCCAGAAATAACCATATCATAGGATCTTTTTAGCCAAAGTTTGTCCTTCGGTATGACCTCCGCATTCCCCTTCGTGCAACTCTGCCATAATTGCCTTAGACTCCTTCTCTGTGACGCATAGGTGTAAAAATCCCCGTCTATACGGTCGCCCATCTTGGATAAGGTATAGGGGAGACTTTCGCAAGATTTTTCTTCGAAGCTTGGCTTCAACCGGGAGTGCTCCAGTTGTGAGATATTCTTTAATTGGTGACATCCATGAGTTTGATTCATCGGTTGCTTCCATGATCCAACCCACTTCGGTCTGCTTTGTGCTCGGACTGGAAAGAACTTCTACTGGAACTAACCCCGTTAGCTGCGGATCTCCCGTGCTCGCGTATTTGGCCAGTAAATCAGCCTTAGTATTCTCTTCTCTGGGAATACAAGATATGGTGTAATGCTCAAAAGCTTCGAACAATTCCAAGGCCCTTGTAAGATAATCTGGTAAGTTACTCGTTTTCGCCTGGCATTCTCCTATAATCTGGCTTACCACGAGCTGGGAGTCGCTGAAGATCTGTATAGTTTTTATTTGTAATTCTCTCGCAAGTTTTATTCCTGCGATAAGGGCTTCGTACTCAGCCTCGTTGTTGGTTGCCGCAAATTCCAATCTTGATGCGTAGCATAGGGATTTTCCTTCAGGGGTTTCGAGAACTACCCCTGCCCTAGAACAGCGGTCGTTCGATGCCCCATCTACAAATAGTTTCCATTGGATATTAGTTTCAATATCATCTTGCTCCTTTACTTCCCCTTGGTCGGTAAATTCCACAATGAAGTCAGCCAGTGCTTGTCTGTTAATCGCCTTTCACGGATGATACGTAATGTCGTACTGACTGAGCTCTATATTCCACTTTAGCAACCTTCCAGAGGTTTCTGGTCGGGACAGGACTTGCCTCAGAGGTTGGTCTGTGAGTACCTTGATGGGATGAGCTTGGAAGTAGGGGCGAAGCTTCTTTGATGCAATGAGCAAGCAATAAGCAAGCTTCTCAAGTTTTGGATAATTGAGCTCCGCTCCGGATAACCTCTTGCTGATGTAATAGGCCGGTTTTTGTATCTTCAAATCTTCTCTAATTAGTGCTGCGCTTAGAGCATGAGCAGAAACCGCCAAGTATAGAAACAAGTCTTCGCCGTCACTAGGCTTCGACAGCATAGGTGGCATCGCCATATGTTGGATCAGTTCTTCGAAGGCTTTCTGGCACTCAGGGGTCCATTGTATCTTTTTTTTGCCTATTCTGAGGGCGTCGAAGAATAAGAAACATCTGTCCGTTGCCCTGGATATGAAAGGATTCAAAGTCGCGATCTTCCCGTTTAGACACTGAAGCTCCTTCTTGGTCCCTGAGGCGCGCATTTCTCTTAAGGTTAATATTTTGGCTGGATTAGCTTCTATACCTCTAGTGTTGACCATGTAACCAAGCAACTTGCCCGAGCCGACACCAAAACTGCATTTCAAAGGATTCAATTTCATTCCATATTGTCGCAAGATGTCGAACATTCGGGCAAGGTCTTCCAAATGGTCGATTGCTTTCTTTGACTTAACCAACATGTCATCGACATAGACCTCCATCATCCTACCGATTTGTTTCTTAAACATAGCGATTACCAATCGTTGGTAAGTCGCTTCTGCATTTTTTAGACCAAATGGCATTACCTTATAAAAATATAGGTCAAGGTCGGTAATAAAGCTGGTGTTTTCCTGGTCTGGACCGTACATCATAATTTGATTGTAGCCGGAATATGCATCCATGAACGATAGCAATTCATGGTCGGCCATGGAATCCACCAGCTGATCGATTCTGGGGAGAGGGAAACTATCTTTTGGGCAAGCTTTATTTAGGTCGGAATAATCCACACAGCCCTGCCATTTACCGTTTGATTTCTTTACGAGCACCGGGTTGGATACCCATTTCGGATAGGTAGACTCTCTAATAAAACCATTTTCCATTAGTCTGTCGACTTCTTCTTTTAAGGCGTGCGACCTCTCCGGCCCCTGGGTTCTCCTCTTTTGTTTGACAGCCGGAATGCGCGGGTCGATGTTTAGCTTGTGAACTGCAACATCCGGAGATATTCCGCACATGTCAGAATGGTTCCATGCGAACACATCTAAGTTAGCTCTCAAAAAGACAATCAACTGGTTTTTCAATTCAGGGCTCAGCCGAGACCCTATATTTAACACGCGGTTTGGGTCTTTTGGATCTACCGCTATAGGAATCGTATCTTCGGCTAAGGTCCCCCTTTCGTCCTCTGCACTGGTTTCTCTGGGATCGATCTCCTTCTGCATTCCGCTATGCTCACTAGTGCATGGACCTCTCTTTAGTTGCTATAAGGGAGGTTTTTGGATGCAAGGGAGAACCTCTGCATCCTTTCTTGATTCTCTTTTCTTGGCCTCTTTCAGTTCTGCCACGTAGCAGTCCCTTGCGGCCATTTGATCGCCCTTGATTACACCGATCCCCCTTTCGGTTGGAAACTTCATGATCAAACACCAGGGAGCTAAAGCAATCCTGAAGTCCAAAAGAGTTGGCCTCCCAAGGAATGCATTATAAGATGAAAACTCATCTATTATGACAAAGGTCTGTATCATGGAAACTTGACGGTCCCTGTCTGCTAATTCGACAGGCAAATCAATCGTCCCGATGGGTTGCGTAGGTTGACCTGTAAACTTATACGGTTACGCGTGCACTTTTGCCATGGAGAGGTTCATTTTCTGAAAAGTGTTTATGAAGATCACATTAACTGATGCCCCGGTGTCGACCAGGACCCTTTTTACCACTGCATGTCCAAGGCCGATTGTGATCACCATGGCATCGATAGTTGGCGTAATTAAGCCTTCTACATCCTTATTTCTGAATATCACGTCCTCGGTCGAAGTTTTGTGCATTTTCGCCGGAAGCTCGTTGTTCAAGATCATGCACCCTTTCTTTCCCGCGACATCCTTCAATTCATTAGCGTATCTTTCCATATCTGCCCAGCTATTCCCGGCTAGGTGAGAACCCCCAAATATCGTATTGATTACTGGTCTCGAGTCAACTGGCACTCGGTCCTCTTTGTTTAAGTTGGGCTGGTTAGATGTATTGCTATGCCCCTGCACGACCAGAGAGTTTTGGGGATTTTTCACATACTGTTGGATTCGGTTCTTCCTGATGAGCTCTTCAATCAAGCTCTTCAGATGGCGGCATTCGTTAGTGTTGTTCCCTGGTTGGCTATGGAAACGGCAAAATTTCCCGGAATTCGCCTGTTGTTCATTTACCTTCTACGGCTTCATCTAAGGGAAAAGGCCTGAGTCCTTCGCAGCTTGGTAAATCCTCTCTGGGGTTTCGTTTAATAGAGTTAGCTCAGAAGGTTTATACATCCGTGTCTTCTTATAAGCTTTGCTCTCCCCTTCATCGTTTCCCCTTTTGTGTCCTAGATCGTTCCTCTACTCAGCCCTGGGCCCATTATTCTTCCCTTCTCTGGCCGTGCTATTTTCTATAGTCTTCTGGGCACCTAGAGATTCATCTTCCACACTCATATATTCTTCAGCCTTCTTTTAAAACTTCTTTAAGGTCTTTGGTTTCTTCATTTTAAGCCACTTTCCAAATTCTGATTTCTTATCGATGGCTCCTCTCAGGGCCGCGAGCAAATACCAAGGCTCTGGCTCTACGACCTCCGTTGCCGCAGCGCAGAAGCGTGTAAGGAAAGCTCTGATGGTTTCCCCAGGCCGCTGTTCCATCTCACTGAGCGACATCACGTCTCTTGCTTTAGTGGCCTGCAACCGGAATTGATCCTGAAATCTCCTCACTAGATCTGTAAACTGGTCGATACACCTAGGTGGGAGTCTGGTGAACCAAAGTGAGGCCACACCTTCCAGGAAAACGGGAAAGTATAAGCACTTGATTTCGTCAGTGGCTCTAGCTCCATTCATGTGTTGGTCATATTTGAACAGGAAGATAGTTGGATCTCCGACTCCGCTGTAAGGTGCTATTGTTGGCGGTATAAATTTCTTCGGGAATTTTGCTTGACGGATCTCCTCCGTGAATGGATTTTTGCAGGGGGAGAACTCCCACCCTTTTTCCTCATCCTCTTGAACCACCTTCTCCTTCATTACTCTCTGAATTAAGTCTGTGATGCACCTTTCATCGCCCGCTTGTTCATCAGAATTGATGCTAACGTTAGCATGGCCATGGTTTAAGCTTTGACGCCTCGCATCCTTCTTGAGGGAGGCTATGTTGGAGCGATTCGTCGCACATTCTTCTTTGCACTGTGGAGATCTGACCTTAGGATCCCCAACGCCGGCCTCTTCCCTGTCTCTCACTGGGCTATGAGGTCGTCCAAGGTCTGAGGCTGATGAGACCTCTTTTTTGTCAGCATTATCCACAGCGTTCGGTGGTAATAGATTGGCTTGACCGTTGGTCAGGACATCAAAACTTTCCATTATCATCTTCGCTATATTATCCACTTTCTCGTTCAAGCCAGCTATAACCACATTCAATTCATCTCTCATTATAGATGGCACAGGAGTTTTCCCTGCCCCTTGATTCAAGATTTGAGGGGTAGCTTCGCCAGCACCATCACCCTCATTGATTGCGGCGACTTTAGCGGATTTACCGCTTTTCTTCGATCCAACCATGATTTCAAAGGAGAAAATCAATTTTGGGATGTTTTTATTGCTGAATTACGAAAGGAAATTATGAACACGGCCCCACGGTGGGCACCAAAATGTTTACACCAAAAATGGTCTAAACACCCAAGTTACAAAACTGTACTTCACCAGTTCAGTAAGAAATAAATGGAACAGTGTTTAAGTAGCAATAGAAAGTAAAACACGGAAAAAGTAAAGACAAGATTTATAGTGGTTCGGCCGTTAACGAGGTCTACATCCACTGTGAAGATGATTTCCTGCCTTTAATGAAAATTACAAGGCACATCCACTCTTTAACCTCATACATCTCCATACCCACTCAATATATCCTTATTTATGTATTTTGATCTAGAGAACTATACAAGAGAATAATAGAGTTTGAGGAGAAGGAGGATGGATGAATGATTTGAAAGAGAAGCTTCCTTCATTTGAAAATGATGCCTGTCGCCATGACCAGATCTGTGGTTGAGTATGAAGTTTAGCAGCACTCCGTCGTGTTTCCAGAAAAAGCCCCCTCTTATGTTGGTAGCCATGGTGTATTTATAGGTGAACCCCCCTTGGTAAATGATTTGGAATCTATTTATCTTAGGTTGTGGGTCGTTCATTCTGCTAATTACAACCATACCATTGGACAGCTGTAGCCACCTGTCCGGGGTCCTATTCAGTGTTTTGTGCGGACGACTTGGTGAGTGTCTTGATTGGATGAGCGGGTCCTTAAGCGTGAGCACGGACGCTTTGGGAGATTTCGCAAGAGAGGAGTGTGGAGCTGAGATTGGTCCTCCTTTGTTCCTTGCATGACCGATCTTCTTGTGCTAAGGGCGCTCGTCCTCTTGTTGCCTTTGTATTGTGCCGCTTGGTTTTACGGTTATGCTATGTGGTTGCTTTTGCCCATGTAGAATGGGTGACCTCTCTTGTTTTAGTGCTTGAGCGGCTTTCAAGATATGCGGCCTTTATCTTGTCGAGTCGTGCCTCTCATAACCCGGTCGCACTAGTAGACTTGGCCTGCCTTGGGTTTGATATTTGGGTCTTGCTTAGCGCGGTTGCTTTATGTACGACCGACCCTAGTGCGACCCGCCTTGTACCCTCTACCCAATGTGCGTATGGATTTTTAGGGATTAACACTGAGGCGCTTGGACCAGTCCGTACGTATGAAGGTGAATAACCCAACGGGGTAGATCATCTGGTGTCATGGGACACAAGAGGAATGCGCACCCATCTGATTATTCTGCCTGTTGTTCTGCTGATATTATGCTAGCTCCAAAGGATTGGAAGGGGAAGCATGCGACTTCCTAGGACGTGGAGGGCACTCCTGGTAGTCCTTTGTGTGGTGATAGCATTTGGACTGTGCTCGCAGAGGTTAGGTCTGCGCGTTACTACCCGGTGAGTATACCTTGACTGCCATTAGGAGCAGTCATAAGGCTATAGGGTGGCATAGTTGATTCGACGATCCAATTTCCTTGTGACTAGGCTGGGTTACGTCCATTTTTATCGAGTTACCTGCGGGCCTAACCATCTGTTGATAGCAAGTCGTCGGGTACCAACCATTGACAGCCAGCGTCATATGTAATACGTGATGCGGAAAGACGGAGAGCTAAGCCAAAAGACTGTAGACCCTTTTCTATCAAGGCTATGGGTGAGGGACATGCCAATTAGGATTTGTTGTTTGTTGTTTTCTCTAGGGCCAGGTCACTAGCTCTCAATTATGTTCGTCTTTCACTAGTTGAGGGAGGGGTCGTATGGGACCATAGCTACTAAAAATGCAGACCTTAGCAACTGTGTATACAGATATATGAAAAGCTCCCCACTGAGTTCCGTGTTTTTGATACAGCCCTGTTACGGGACTCGGTGCACAGTAGATATGTGCGGATACAAGCATACCACTTCCGGATGGTGTATCATAAAATTTACGGCATCAAGCACGATTGACGATACGTACGTGAAATGTCTACATACATGCATATCCGCTCTGGGTGGTGTATCGTAGACTCTAGGGCACTACTCTGTGTGGAATCTGATTCGATCGAAGGTGGCAGTTCGTATGCTTACATAGCATGATGACGACAGATCTATGCAGAACATAGTGTTGTTATATAGAGATCTGTACGTCGCTCTGGTGAAGGATGAGGGACTGCGTATATTTCTGTGGCGTTATGGCGGAGACCGTGCGAGTGAGGTATTATGAGGTGTTCCTTAATATTGGGGGTAGCTACATATATACTGTGTTAGGTTAATCCACTGGGAAATAGATGGATACGACGTGTGTGTAAGCCTTGAGTGTTTTTAATCCATGTAACATAATAAATAAGAAAATGTAACTGAACGGTATATGTAGAATTATCCAAAATGTGTAGCTTAAATCCAGACACCAGAACTTGTGTTCTGACCCCCTCCTCATAACATACTCACAGGTTAGATTTGTGGCAGAGATATGATAGCTTTGGATATTGGTTAGGCAGTATTATTATTATCTGGGTAAGGCTATATTTTGATTACATTATATTTTATCCATTCCGTTGTGAGATGTTTTCTATGCTCTGATGTATTTTATATCTCTGTCTTTTCTGCAAGATACCAGACAAACCAACACGAGTTTCGATAGATTAGAATTTTGAAAAAAAAATGTATGTCGGAATTCGGGTTGCTACATACAGGTTATTTCATAAAACGTTTCTTTAGACTTTATATGTTTCACAACCAAAGTAAATATTTTATAGCATGAATTTAAACACACAACATAATACAACACTTCAAATTTTTATAGTTCTTCCATAATTTAGCTCTTTATAAACATTTACACAACACTTACATTTAGTACTCAATTTGAACTTCCATATTTACAAACAACTCTTCTACTTTCTATAGATATAAATTATTTTAGATTCGTTTCACTTAAACATAACTATTTAATAAAAAATAAATTGTGTTTTAACATGTTATTTCTCGCAACAATGCTTCCCCAAACTGGAAGGCAATTCTAAGAATGAGAGACAAACCAGTTGAAAATTGTACTTGAGAATTTGCTACTGGTAAAGATACAAATCTATGGAAGGATCCATGGATATTGGGTAAATCAATGATAGATGTTGTTGGTTGGGACACATATTCTGCTTATGGATCCCCAAATACTAATGTTGACACAATAATTGAAAACATTCTTGGAATTGCGAACAACTACCATGCAATATGGATACCACAAAAAAATTCAAGCAATGCCAATATTTACTGGCAGGGAAAATGATATATGGGCATGGAACAACTCGAAAGGTGATTTTGCTATCAAAACAGCTTGGAATTCAGTTCGTACTAAACACGAAAACAAAATCTGGAGTAAAACGGTATGGGATAAATCCATTTGCCCTAAAAATTCTTTCACTGCATACAAGGCTATCATGCAACAATTACCCACTCGTGATAGACTAAACAATTGGGGCATAACAGATGACAGACTCTGTGTTTTGTGTGGGTCAGCGGAAGAGACTCATGATCATCTTTTATTTGCATGCAGCTATAGTAAAACAATTGCGCAAAATTGCAAGGTAAAAATTGACCCTTTGAATCAAAATTGGGATTTACAGGTAATTGCTACATACCTGGCCAAGCACCCAAACAACGATCGTCTGATAGTCAAACTCGACAAGGTTGCCTTGACATATACTGTAGCCGCAATTTGGAGAGAACGTAATGCGAGAATTTTCAGAGGAAAACCAAGTTCAGTAAAACATGTCAGTAGATTAGCCATCATTAATATTATCGTCAGTAAACAAAGAATTAAAGGGAGAGAACATACCGATAGCTTGGAATCTACACTCGATGAATTGTCAAGAACGGATCTGAAGGAAGTATCGGCACAAATTCCAGGAACCAGTACATTGTTTGAGCCGCCATGAATTACTTTCGTGTTGTGTCTGATTTGAAGAGAGGACGAAGAATCAATTTGGAAAGTTCTAGTTGCGTTAATGTAAATGGTCTTGTATACTTATGATTTGTTCGTTACTTGGGCTTTTGGCCTGTCATGTAATCCTTTCACTTTGGACTTTTTATGCCTAATAAAACTTTAACCTATTTCAAAAAAAAACATGCTATTTCTCCAATTTATAAGTCATAAACATAATTTCTTAAGTTTTCACAACAACTTAGCTTATGTCTTTGACCAAATCTGGAAATCTCGACAATCCAAAATCATTGGAAATTCCATTGCATTTAAACAAAAAAAATACCGTATAACAATTCAAAACAAGATCCAAAAGAACTACTTCAATGGATATAATAAATGCAACCATATAACAATTTGATTGAAAAATTAAGAACTTAATACCCAGATTTTATTTCAAACCATTCTAAAATAATAATGATAATAAATATACACATATATAACTCCTTTTGTATATTGAATAAAAAAAATTAGTTCTTGAAATAGAATTATTATCTTTTCTAATCTAAGCAGTTCTAACAAATTTCCATAGCAACAATCACTCACTTAGAAACTTAAAACTGAACGTTGTTGAGGCTACAATCATATTGAAGTTATTTTCCAGCAACTACAACGAGTTCAATGCTTTAAAAATCATTTATAATCCTTTTATATGAATAAATACTATCGAACGATGCAACTATATCTTTCCAAATGTTGAAACCTTTTTTCAAAACTTTGAATCATAAATTCTCAGATTTTCAAGTTACCCTTTCAATTTTGTAATCACCTTTCAATTTTTGCTTATATGATTTCACTTTTTATGTATATCATTTCACAAGTTAATCCACTGTTTACATTTATTTCGAACAACTTAATTTAAAATTAAAATCAAATTCAACATTATCGCTAAATGCTTTATGTTGACGTCAAAAGTAGGTCACTTGTGGCAATCAGCCCCCAATCGTGTGAAAAGCACACGAGTAACTGTTATAGAATACGGTAAAGCAAATAAAACAGGGAACACACACAACTTTTTTTAGTGGTTCGGCCAAGAATGTGCCTATGTCCACTTTATATTTATTGATTTCTTCTTTTGATTACAAGTACAATGCTTTTATCTTTTGAAGAACGATGGGAGATGAGAAGTTTTTTTAGAGGAATGAGAGTTGGCTATTTGAGGAATATGCCGAGAGTATTCTTCTTCGAGAGCTTAAAGTACCCAGAATTCACCATGTAAAATTCACCCCTCTCTCCTTTTTTCTTTGGGGAAGAAGGTATTTATAGGTGGAGAAATCGGCTAGGGCTGGTTTGACGTGGCCCGGCCTTTTCGGGAAGGCTCGGATGCGTGGAATTCATTCCTTGGATGTAGGTGCTGCTAAAAGACTGGCTCTACTGTTTATCAATAGTACCTTCGGAAACCATGGCTTACATGGCATCCAAGTTGCGGTGTATTAAAAGGAGAGCTTTGTTCGGATGTGGTTGACTGCTTTTGTGGCTTTGAGAAATGGTCTGAGTAATAAATGATAAGTCTGTATACTTCCAGGTGAGCCCGAGATACTTGCTCGATCCACTTTTGATGGAAGCCTATGACTCGGTCGATTGAGAGCGATTCTCCCTAGCTAAGTGAGTTGAATCCTGAAGATAATTAGGCGGAGTTGGAATCGAATCAAGCCAGCCTCGAAGGAAGCTGGTTTGGGCCGATCCTTGTTTGGGCCTTTCAGAGTGCGAGCGGCTATATCGGCCGATGGGCTGAAGTTGAATAGAACTTCTAGAGGCTAGGCTTCGATCCATTGAACCGTGCTAAATTTTTCCAAAAAGTTGGTCAACACTTTGCCCCTCAGAATACATCTTTCTAGGTAAAAGAGGTGTGTTTTGATCCCTTGCATCGAAGTCTAACGTGCAGACAACTATGGTTACGCCGAACCATAATTAGGCCAGAAGTCCGACGGCCCAATGGTTGTATTAAGGACGAAAAACCGACGACCGAAGTAGGTCGTATTAAGGCCAGAAAACCGACAACCATTGAAGACCGTATTATGGCCGAGAGAATGACCGTAAATCCTGATTAAGGATTAGTACCTGCACAGACAGTAGAAACCATTCTCGTTCTAGAGAAGGCTTGTAATTTACTCTGATTGAGCATTAGTCATGTTCGACTCAAAGGCAAGTCGAGATATTCAAGTACCAGTTACACTTGGCTTAGAGGGGTGGCAAGTTTTAACCATACCCGCCTTACGGAGGTGGCGAGTATTAACCATACTCGGCTTACGGAGATGGCGAGTATTAACCATACTTGGTTTATGGAGGTGGTGAGTATTAAGCATACTCGGCTTATGGAGGTGGCTAGTATTAACCACACTCAGCTTGTGGCAAGTGTTATCCATGCTCAACCTATGCAAGATTATCTAACAAGTTTTTAAGAAGCGGGCGAGTATAGTCCATACTCGGCTTAAGGGACATGACCGTACTCAGCTCAAGGAGTAGGTTTTTACAGAGGGTGGTAGGCCTTCGCGTTGACCACATTCGGCGGGGGCGAGCATCAGTTATGCTCGGTTTAAAGTACTCAAACATAATCCACGTTTTGCACAAAGAGAGTTCATAATTGTTAAAGAGCTAAAGACAATAAATTCTAAAAGGACAATAATTGATTCCAGGGCATGCCTAGGAGCTAAATCCTAACCCCATACATGTTTACATCAAAGGGTCAGTTTTATTGAAGGAAATACATCAAAAAGTAAAAATTAAACTTAATTAATGATAATGCCGCGAGTGCTGGTCTCAAGGTCCTTTCCGTTTCTAGGAGCTCAAGGACCGACCTGAGGAGCTTGGGCAGAGGATTGTGGCGGCACGGTCTATGGGTTCTTCTTGACATATTTGGGAAGCTCCCCTCGCCAGACCCTGTCCTCGATGAGATCGTGCAAGTGCCTGCATTCCTTGGTGCTATGACCTACGATGTTGTGAAACATGCAATGCTTTCTAGATTCGAGTTCTTTTTGGTTCGGCTCTCTTCGAGGAGGTCTTGGGAAAGGTAGGGACCCTCGTACGTCAAGGCAGATGTCGAGCAAGGAAGAATTGAGCTCGGTATATTGATCGTACATATTTTCCCTTCGAGGTCGTACGTTGTGCGCGTTCTTTTCCAGGGCCTTTACTCTTCCGTTATTCTGGCCGTTGGTAATGAATGGACCTACATGTTTGGTGACTAAGACCTCGAGGCTCTCCATCTCAATGCTGGCGTCTTCTTGTAGGAGGAATCGCTCGGCCTTGGCATAGAAATCTTCCATATCCTTGGGGGGATCTCCGCTTAAAGAGATTGAGAATTCTGATCAGTTCAGAACTCCTGCAATGGCGGCCATAAGCACCATTGATAGCTCAGGCCGATCAACAGATGCTACAGCCACGTTGAATCTTTCGAGGAAGGACCGAAGTGTTTCTCCCGGGTGTTGTTTGATGGTGGTCAAGAACATGACACTCTTTGGCCGGGAGATATGTACCCTCAATTTCTCAATGAAACGGGTGACCAGCGTATTCCAACTACTAATCGACTCTGTTGTTAGCTAACGAAACCACATGTCGGCTATATCTGTGAGGAAGAGTGAGAAGCACTTAGCCATAACATTGGTCGATGCGTCGAGCACTTCCATATGTCGCATGTATCGCATGAGATGGATGGTCGGGTCGGTCCGACCGTTGTATGGTTCGATAGCCGGAAACTTGAAGTCCGGAGGATTAAGGGATTTCCTGATTTCCCTAGTGAAGAGGCTGCGGTGGATGTTATCTATATCCTATTGAGAAGAATTGCCCCGGGTGAAGCGTCGGACTATGCTGGCGTGTTGACTACCATCCTGAGGAGTCACTACCATGAATCCAGCTCTGCATTCGGGAGAGTTCCAGTACTGGGATCCGACAAAAGCATGCTCGGAAGGGTCGTCTTCGGCCGGACTCGACCTCTGAGAGTTGAGTGAAGGTGAGGGCGAGGGTTCATTGCAGTTGTTGGCTCAGGGCATACTCCCCCTCTTGAACCTGATGAGGAGCGGTTTGAACCATGCCCGTGGTGGAAGGTCCCGACTGATTCAGCATAGAAAGTGATGTTTGGGACTCTTCGATGCCCCTGGCTGAGGCGATATTAGGAGGGTCTACAGTAGTGTTTTCCTCCGCCAATTTGGGAACCAGTATGGTAGAGCGGTTTCCGTGGTTGGAGGGAAGGCCCCACCAGCTCTTCATTGAAGGAAATGCGGCGTAAGACGAGTCTGTGCTAAGATACTGGGTTGTAAAGAGAATGGTATTGATTTTGGTTGATCCAGAGGTTGCTTGATCGGTCTGGGAGTCGAGCTATTCCCCGGACTGGAGGCAAAGTAGTAGAACAACCTAAATCTTGATCGCTGGCCTTTTATGAATCTACAGCTGAGGCTGTGCTGGTCGCTGGAAGCGATACTCCTGGCTGACAGTGGTCGGGAGGCAGAGCCGAGCCAGGAGGAAGCAAAGGTGTGATCTGATCAGTGGCCTGATTCCATGCAGACCGAAGATCAGTTGTTGCCCCAATCCCAGTCGGTGGAGGAATTGATATTGAAGCATTTAGTCCCATCTCCACTCGACCGAGAAGGTGATCCATTAACTGTTGTTGTTGTTCGAGGAGTTTACCCTGAGATGTCATATGGTCTCTGAACTTGACCATGATTTTGTCCATGTCATCCCGGGTAAGATATCGGGACACATCTTCATGGGAGGAAGCTTCCTGGCTTGCTTCTGCAGCGTTTGTGTCAGCTGCAATGGCATTTGTTGGACGAAAGGACGTCTTATCTTTCTTTCATTTATTCTCCATGGGCTGAGATAAGCAGAAAGTCGAAGGTTATGCCGATTCGTTCTCCCCCACCTGGCGTGCCAAAGTGTTAACGTCAAAAGTTGGTCACTTGTGACAATCAACCCCCGATCGTGTGAAGTGCACATGAGTAACTGTTATAGAATGCGGTAAAGAAAATAAAACAGGGAACACACACAACTTTTTATAGTGGTTCGGCCAAGACTATGCCTACGTCCACTTTATATTTATTGATTTCTTCTTTTGATTACAAGTACAATGCTTTTATCTTTTGAAGAACGATGGGAGATTAGAGGTTTTTTAGAGGAATGAGAGTTGGCTTTTCGAGGAATAAGCCGTGAGTATTCTTCTTCCAGAGTTTGAAGTACCCAGAATTCACCATGCAAAATTCACCTTTCTCTCCTTTTTTTCTTTGGGGATGAACATATTTATAGGTGGAGAAATCAGCTAGGACTGGTGTGACGTGGCCCGGTCTTTTCAGGAAGGCTCGGACGTGTGGAGTTCATTCTTTGGATGTAGGTGCGAATGAAAGACTGACTCTACTATTCATAAATAGTATCTTCGGAAACTGTGGCTTATGTGCCATCCAAGGTGAGGTGTATTAAAAGGAGAGTTTTGATTGGATGTGGTTGACTGCTTTTGTGGCCTTGAGAAATGGTATGAGTAAGAAATGATTCGGCTAGATACTTCCAGGAGAGCCCGAGATACTTGCTCGATTCGCTTTTGATGGAAGCCTATGACTTGGTCGATTGAGAGCGATTTTCCCTGGCTAAGTGAGTTGAATCCTGAAGATAATTAGGCGGAGTTGGAATCGAATCGGGTCGGCCTCGAAGGAAGCTGGTTTGGGCCGATCCTTGTCTGGTCCTTTCAGAGTGCGAGCAGCTATATCGGCGGATGGGCCAAAGTTGAAGAGAGCTTCTGGAGGCTAGGCTTCGATTCGTTGAACCATGATAGCTTTTTCCAAAAAGTTGGTCAACACTTTACAGATAAATTTTGAAACTGAATTCACAAGGTATTTGTTCTTAGTGTTCCCACATTTCTGTCTACCTATCCCAAGTAGGGAAAAGCATAAAATGACTCATAATCGACCAGATATTTAATACCTACAAACTAGTCGGATATAACTACTCAATTAAAAAATAACACAAGCAACATACAATTGTTAACACTGCTAAGTCGGTGAGCATAGATAATCAAACAATAAATAATAACACAAAAATATTATAATTTTCTAACAGATAGTAAATCAATAATTACTATGTTTAATATATGGAATTTTTTTATATGTTACCTAACTTTTTGACCCGACTACCAGGAGCAGTCTAGGCTCACACGACTCAGCCCATCGTGTGGTTAAATGGCCCATACGTTCGCCAATGCATCCGGAATCAAGCCCATATCGAATCGGTCAAGTGTAGTCGTTATTGCTCATCGAAACTATTCAAAATAGCTAACTATTCATGGATCGGTAGTTTCACCTTCAACAATTCATATCCCAAAGATTCTGACCCAATTCCATATCACAAACCTCCTTTCACATTTCATATATTTGGGATTACTCCAGAATTCATATCCCTTAAGAAGACTTCTAAGATCGGTACAACTTCTTCATGTCAACGAAATATTATAAGTGTTTAAAGGTCGGTGTAGATTATTTCTTATTCCCTCATAGCTTCGGATTGGGACAAATGGCTTCATATCACGGGATACGAAATACAGAAAAGCAGAAGGATTCAGTGCAACTGAAGAAGTAAGGCAAAAATAAGGTAAGTATCCCGAGATACGTACTTATCTCGGGATTAGGACAGATCCTGAGACATGAAAGTTTTAGGCACGTGCCCACCAGCCTCCTATTTTTCTTCTCCCACCTGCTCCGTCCTGCAATAAACATCATGCTTTAAATCTGAGGAAAGGGTAGGAATTTTTCTTTCTTGACACTTTCGAAAGAAGATATTGCTTTTTGATACTCGAGCTTGTTAGATCACTTTGGGATGAAGAAACTTACCCCTTTTTGGACACTTAGACTTTCTGGACTGCATATGCACTTCAAGAAGAAGAAGTTAGGCTTCATTCTGGACCTTGTTGAACTTGCTTTACATCATTTCCTTTGTAGTTCTTTGGAATCATTCTTCCCACCATTGTACTTTTATATAAAAGTGAATAAAATAGCAAAACCATTGAAGTGGACGTAGGTTCTCACGAACCAAACCACTATAAGCGCTATGTTGATTTACTTTCCTGCATATTTTCCACTTTGGACATTTAGTTTCATTGTCTTGGAACTCGATGGGTGTTGTTCCAATTTTTGTGCATCAATATTCTGGTGCTTTCACTGAGAACTAAAGATTTCATCTTTTCTATCGTTCTTCTACCAAAGCTTGGAAGTGCTACTTAGGTCTTTTAGGCATACCTACCAAGTTTACTTAAATGGTGAAAAAAGGAAAAGCTACTTAGTTTGACCTTCGACTATCGATTCAGAAAACTCACCTCAACATAAAATTTGGAAGGTCTGACTGCCATGGATATGGTGACTTCCTCCAGGCCGGAAGCTACGGTCACCAAAGGTCAGTTCTTCGAAGTGACCAAAAAATTGGAGGAAACTCAATGACGGCTTAACGACCAAATTAATCTGAATATTGACTAGATACAAAGGCTACACCAAAATACCCATAGGGATATCACGCGCCTTCAAGCTAATAGGGTTGTTCAGCATCCTTAGTACATTTCGAAAAGTTCTTCTTCCGATACTTGTCATAACAACCGTAGCCAAAAGGAAGGATTAACGGTAACAGTGTTACACTTACTATCAAAGAGGGAGCTCATCGTTCCGACTCTCCTAGTTGGGGCCTAGTCTTTATCCTAGAACTAGTGCTCAACCCTCTACAAGGCAGCTTTTACCTGCCTTTGTTCAGAACTTGTTGCCCACTCAACCAAGTGCAAATCAGACTTAAGTTCCTCCTATCCAAACTCCGTAAAATCTGAGAGTCAAGATTGGTGACTTATTAGAGGATAATGTTGATGTTCATCTGAGAAGGCACCCTAGGCCACGAACTACTAAGGCGGACCACGACCGCTGGAATCCAGCTAAGATCCAACCTTTGATTCTCACCGACTGATAACGACTTACTCGGGAAAGACTGATACTTGAAACTTTTCTGAATTGTTACGAGTGGCACATGGATTCGAGCCATGCTACCAATGTAGTAAAGCGTAAGTACTTTCCCGTATTTCTTGAATTTGTGACTCTGCTTTGGATCTCTCGACTACCACTGAGAACCGTAACGACTTTCGATCAGTTTGCTATTGAGTTGGTTAAGCAGTTCATAATGCATGTCACCAGATCGAAGGACACCTTGTCCCTATTGAACATATACTAAGGCATCGGGGAAACTCTCAAGAGTTACCTCGAATAATTCAATAATGACTTGGCCAAATTTGAAGGTACCAACCCGCGTATCGTCATTGTTCAGCTTACCAAGTGTGTACTAACCAAATTCCAAGTATGGTGCTATGATCGATAGAAAACAACCTAAGTCTCTAGAAGTTTTATGAGGGAAGGAAAATCATTTCATGTACTAAGAAGAAGCATGTAGGAACAGGGCTGCTCGAGCTGCACACCCCGATAACCTATAACAAGGCTCTTCTCAAGACAACGTCAAAGCCAAGCAAGTCGGAGAAAGCTGCGACAAGGGTAAAGAGTTCGCTCAGTTCAAGCGCAAGCCGAACAACATCAAACCAGGAAGCCGCAACAATCAGGAAAAGGACTCCAAAAAACACGATCGCTTTCCCACTAACAAGGTCTATACTCCACCAAATACTCAGTTGGAGATAATATATCTCGAGATTTTTAGTATGATGCAGTATAACAAGCCAACTTTAAGGGAATCTATAGATTAAGAAAATAAACTCTGGTAAATACTACAAATTCCGCGACATGTTCAGACACAATACAAATGACTACCGACACCTTCGTGACACGATTGAGAAGCTCATTCATTAGAAACGCCACGAGCACTACATCTAGAATGATTCTTCCAAAGAAACGTCGTGGACCCTTCAATGACCGCACCGTCTTAGATCCAAGCGGCTGTTGGGCCATCCAATCCAAGACCCCCTCAAAAGGGTATTGTGATTAACACTATCTGCGGTGGACCTCACCCGGTAAGCGAAAGATTTTGGCGTATCAAAGGATTCACCAATTCCATCAAGCACGCCGACCACAAAGCATGCTCTGTTGTCACAGACGAGTCAGTCCCGTTAAACCTGCAAAAGACTATGAGGGATGACAAAGTCTTCTAAGAAAAGGATGCTACGAGAATCAATATTCCTTCAACTGATCCGCTTGTCATCTCCACCTAAATAGGTCCGGCCTATGTTAAAAAACTCCTCGTTAACTCATAGAGTTCCGTGAACATCATCTTCAAACATGCCTACGATTAAATGAAGCTTGAGACCAGATATGTAAAGCCATGTAAGGCTATTGTTCATGGATTCAATGATGCTCCTAAGCGGATAGTTAGTATTCTAGAGATGCTAGTACAACTAGGAGATAGGGAACGAAGTCGAGTCAGGATCGTTATAGACGTCCCTTCTAGCTACAATGTCTTCCTTGAATAACCTGTCCTCACCGAGTTCTGAGTATTCATGGCACCTTAGTGCCTGCTGATGAAGTCCCCGACGACAATGGGATCAGAACCATCTGAGATGACCAAATCACAGTTAGAGCATATTGTTTTGCTGAATGGAAGGAAGTAATGAACAAGGAAAATGGAAAAGGCGTGGAGATGACACTCGGTGCATAGCAGCCACCGAAGTCTGAGTCCTGGCTCAGACACCACAACCATTTCTCCAAGGGTTTTGATCCATGTAAGGACAAAGAGCCCGAGTAGGGAAGGGCTATTCCAGTGGAGCCAACCATTGATGTTGCGATCAACCCTACCGACCCCTCTTGGGTCAAGAAAGTTAGATCGCAACTTCACCTAGCTATCAAGGAAGGATTTGTGGATTATCTATGGGCAAACTTGGAAGTGTTTGCTCGGACCCACTTCGATATGTGTGGCATCACATAGGAATCACTTTTTACATGCTTGGTATCGACCCAAAGTACCTTCCCGTGAAACAAAAACACTAAATCTTAGGATCATAAAGATCGAAAACTCAGAGAGGAGGTGGCTAAGCTACTCAACAATGGTTTTATCCACAATGCCCTCTATCCACAATGGATCTCCAACCTAGTATTAGTGAAGAAATCAAATGAGAAATATCGGGCATGCATCGATTATTCTGACTTGAACAAAGCATGCTCAAAAGGCTGCTTGTCTCTTCTGAAGATCAACAGACTCATTGATTCAATTGCAGGTCATCAGCTGCTCTTGTTCATGGATGCATATTCGCTATAATAAACTTCCAATGTATATTCCCAATTAAAAACACACTTCATTTATCATTGACCTTGGGCTGTATTGCTATGTTGTCATGCCCTTCAGTCTCAAGAATGTTAGATCCACCTGCCAACGATTGGAAAACCGAATGTTCAAGGACCAAACTGGAAGATCTATGGAAGTTTACGTAGATGACATTCTTATGAAAACACTAAAATCGAATGACCTAACAGAGATGTTCAGTGTTATCTATAAATATTGCATGAAAGTCAATCCCTTGAAAACCTCTTTTGGCATTTCATCCGAAAAATTCTTGGGTTTCATCCTCAATTCACGAGGAATCGATGCCAATCCAGAAAAGATTGAAGTGATATAGAGTATCGAAGTTCCAAAGAACATCAAGGATGTTCAAAGCTTAAACGGAAAAGTGTCCGCCCAAAGTTGATTCCTTTCAAAAGCAACAAACAAGTGCTTTCCTTTCTTCGATTTGATTGGGAAAGGGAAGCGCAACTTTACATGGACATTGGAATGGCGTTGTCGCATTCTAGGACTTCTTGAATCACATGGAACTACCACATATCCTATCAAAACTTGTGGGCCATGAGGACTTATTTATCTACTTGACTATTTCTACGTAGGCAATTAGCTCGGCACTTGTGCGCAAAGAAGATCATGTCCAAAGGCTAGTTTACTACATTAGCAAGAGACTGACAGGAGCCGAAAAGAACTATCTGAAGCTCGAAAAGCTCATTTAATGGCTGTTAATCTCTTGCTGAAATCTTTTCCCCTACTTCCAGTTACATCCAATCAACACGGACCAGCCGCTACGATAGATCCTTCAATGACCTAAGGCATCTGAGAGACTTTTGAAATGGAACATCGAACTGAGTCAATTCGAGCTCACCTTCGATCCTTGAAGAGCCATCCTCGAACAAACCCTAGCGGATTTCATTGTAGAGTTCACTACTCCCAAAGACCCACCATAAGATAATGAGCCACCTAACATCCAATTGAAGCTGCATGTGGAAGGTTCCTCAAACAATCAGTGTTCTGGAAATGGAGTTGCACTTGTTACTCTGGAGGAACCCTTGATTTGTTATGCTTTGAAGCTCAATTACCCAATAACTAACAACGATGCAAAAAATGAAGCCTTGATCATTGGACTCAGAATCACAATCGAACTCAACTTCAAGGCTCTTCAAATCTTCTCAGGTTTACGACTCATCGTCTGCCAGGTACATGAGGAATATCAAGCAAAAGGGGCATGGATCAATTCTTGCGTAGCTCGGGTTCATGAATTGCTTACCAACCTCTATTGCTACATCATTACTCACATCTTTCTAGAACAAAACAAGAAGTCATATTCGTTGGTCAAATTAGCTAGTTCTAGGGATGCATAGCTCTTGGAATTTGTCCCTATCGAAGTACTTGAGTCCCCAAGTATCGATCAGATGGAGACTAATTCTATATCAACGACGAAGTCCAAGTCTGAACCCAAGTCGCGGATGACTCCGATCAAAGGCTATTTGCAACATTGAATCCTCCCATACTCTCAAAAATAAAAGCTATCTCTCCTTTGTAAAGCATCACGATATGTTATTCTAGAAGGAGTGCTCTACCGAAGAGGATTCTCTATTCCACTATTCTGGTGTCTAGCCCACAACAAAGACGAACATGTACTACTGGACGCACGCGAAGGAGAGAGCGACGACTACATCAAACTCTAGAAAAGAAGATCCTCTAAGGTGGCTACTTTTGGCCAACTCTTGAATGAGATGCACTAGAGTACACCCGAAAATGCGACAAATGCCACAGATTCTCTAACACTCCTAGAGTCCTGCCTACATAACTTATTAAAATGGTTAGTCCATGGCCATTCACAATGTGGCAAATCAACATTATTGGAACTCTTATGATGGAAAAAGGCGGTGCTCGATATGTTATAATCGCAATTGATTACTTCACCAAATGGACCAAAGTCGAGGCTCTTACGACAATCGCTAACAAGAAAGTAATCAACTTCGTCGTCCGTAACATCATCTGTCGTTTTGATGTTTCAAAGACTATCTTTTGATAACGGGACCCAATTTAAGAGTTATAAGTTCAAAGACATTTGTCGTTGTCAACATATTGAGAAATGATTCTTGGTACTAGCTCATCCTTAAGCCAATCGACAAGTTGAAGCAGTTAACAAAGTCATAGTATCCATCATCAAGAAGCGTTTGGAAAAGGCCGGAGGAAAGTGGGTAGATGAACTCCCTCTAGCACTTTGGGCTTATCAGACTACCTATAAGTCAACGTCCGACCACACTCCATTCGCTCTCTCGTATGGATCAAACTATAATTCCCATCAAGGTTGAACTACAATCTCATCGAGTCACTTATTACAATCTGAAGACCAGCAGAGATCTCCTTTTGGAATCACTCGACTTACTCAAAAATAAAAAAGATGAGTCCGAACTTAGAGCGGCTGCACACCATCAACTGGTTGCCGATATTTCAATCCCAAGTCCATCCAAAACACTTTGACATCGATGACCTCATCTTAAGTAGATTTTTCCCATACTGAGCAGAGTCGATCCTCACTAGGAAGGTCCGTACATCCTTAAATAGGGGCTTGGAGATGGTACTTTTAAGGTAATGACCGTTGATGGCATCGAACTACCAAGACCATGAAATAGTGAGCATCTTCGCTGCTACTTTACCTAGCTCACTGCACAGACTTACTGCTATTTACAAATGTTCCATTTCCAGTTCATGGCATTGTAAAAGAACAGACCATTACAGGCGGTAGTTTATTAGTAAAGTTTTTCAGTTCTCCATGTTCTTTATGTGTTTACTTTCTACGTGGTATATTAAAGTTGTGATTACAACCGACTTGCATGCACGAGTACACAACACTGGATCGGCACCTCAAATCTTGGTATTGATCCACCATCTCGATTCTTTACTAAGACTCAAACCTTGTGGAGTGATCCTCCCTTCAGAAGTCAACTCGGGTCTTGAACCAACGACGGGAGCGAGTATAAATAAGTCATAACACTTATTAACTTAAGTGTCCAACTCTACCTCTTAGTCTCCGGACTTAAGGGAAACCCACCAGTCGAGTATGTATAATACCAACCACTTGCTTAGCTAATTCGGATCCTCAGGATTCGGATTTGGATGCAAAATTGGAAAACCCACCATGCCCTAAACTCTAACCCGAATGAAATGATGGGAGGGTATAAAGGACGAAACAACGATGGCCACCCATGGATCCTCACGACTCGGAGTCAATGACCATATGGAAGTTCGAAAGTGTTGTCACAAAACTTGAACTCCACACGACTAAATACCAACGATCGAAAGAAAATCTCGAGAGCGAAGTTCACGCACTTAGACTCCATATGACTCGAAACCGTTGACCGAAGGGAGATATCAAGAATGAAGTCAACACATTCGAACCTCACATGACCTGAGTTCCTCAAGAGTGAGGTCTTAAAATTTTAATTTAAGTGTGACAAAAAGTTACTTACATAAGTACAATACTAGAAAATGTAAAGAATACTTTAACACTTAACACAATGCGTGATGTAAGTAAAGTAAACTAACTTTTATTCATAAGTCAAAATATTCCTTTCTAACGACACGATGCACATTAAAATCACATCGTGCATCCAAAACGAGGGTCGTACTCGCTTATTCTATCGACCTACAAACCAAAATTTATTATAACTATCACTCAGAAGGCCCACCTTTTTGCTTCTTCTACAACCGGGACTCTCGTGGCCCCTCCTTCTTTTTCCTCTTCCTCTTAGATAAATTTCCTCCGCTTCCCTTCTACCCCTTCGGTAGAGCAGGCCAGGGGTGAGTCCTTATCTCGAACCCCAGGTATCCTTCAAGCAGCAGTTCTTCCATAGAGTTTCCTAGGATCTCTTTCAGTTAGCTTCTATATTGGAGCTAGGTGCGACCTGCAAAGGTTTTGGTTGATGCTTCATAACTTATCTGTCTCCTCTAGGGATACCATTTCGGCTTTCCTGGCCTCCATGTTGGCATTCCTTTTAGCATCCCTCTCGGCCTTCTTTCAAGCCTCTACCTCGACCTTCGTCTTCACCCCCCCCCCCCCAGCCTTTATCCTAGTGTACTCCTCCTCTACCCTCTTTCGGGTGGCTTCCTCTTCAGCCTTCTTCTAGGCCTCCTCCTGAATTTTGGCATGGGCATCCACTTCGGCCTTCTCCCTAGCCGTTGTCTTAGCCTTGAGCAGTGCTTCTTGATTGGCCTTCTTCTTCGCTTCCACCTCCTCGTATTTCATCAATATTTAAGTCGATGTTGTTCGCCTACCTCTTGCATAGTTGGCCAGCCTGCCTCTATATGTCAGGTCAGATGAGGATCCATACCCTTCCATCCTTTGTCTTTATCAAAATTTTTGTTGAAGTTATCCATTCTGATCTTGCCTATCTCCAAAACCCAGAACATTTCAGGGTGATTAAAATCCTCTCCCGTGTTCCTTTGGTAAGCTTCCATATCAAACCCGGGCTCGGCGCCCTTCGTCATTTCAGGGCCGATTGTCGCCTCTGCTCTAGAAGAACCTGTGCGTCGAAGAAGAAGACAAGTTAGTTTATTTATACTTCGTGTTACCATCATTTCGAATGCCATTGAGAACGTGGGTATACCTCCTATCATCTGCTGTGTAGCTTCTATCGGCACAACGCTTCAGATAGTTGATAGAAGGAAGCCTTCGTGCTCCAATTCCCGATGGTCGGGGTCATACTCCCTAACCATGGGAGCTGGCATAGGTCGATAGTATGACCAGGATAAATGAATCGTTTCCATTGGGAAGTAACACCTTCATACTCATGAGCAACCACTGTGCTCTCCATTGCAATTTCTTTACTCTTCTCAGTAGCAAGTCGTTCCTCCTCCGCCTCGGCGTCTTCTTTCAGCACGGCTCTGCCTCTGCCAACACCTGGTGCTCCTCATCCATCAAATACTGGGCCATCATCATTTCCTCATCCACAGTCTCCACTTCCTAGACAGCAGCTTCGTACTCCCCAAGCTTTTCCCAAGCTAGAGCAAGCGTGTAGGAAAAAATTTCAGCCCATGAGATTCCCCGGAATCAGAGAGTTTTTACATAGAAGCCCCATTATCAGCTCTAGCATTATCTCCTCCTTTGCTCAGGCCTTTATAGCATTGGTTCTGAGCCCTTCTAGCTGAGCCTTGAATTCCTCCTTCACACCATCTAAGTGGCCTAGCACTTCCTTGTTCGGTACCTCCGCCGCCTCATTTTCCTTCCTCGGCCATTCGAGTTCATCACGATTTGACTCATGGAGTTGTCTGAGCTCCTCGTATTCCTTGATTAAGAGCTACACCCTCTCGTTTTGTTCCCACAACCTCTCATTCTCCTTAGTCAGGGTTTCGTTATTTTGTCGAAGTTGTTGCACCTCCTCTTTTTCCCTTCTCATCCGGTCATTCTCTTCGCATACCACTTTGTTATCTTTCTCAAGCGATGTTTCCTGAGCTGTGGTTGAGGCTAGCCATCCTTATGCTCTTCACGATCCATGACCATAGCAGCCTTCACATCCTCTGACTCCTTCTTTAATCATCCTATTTTGGCACTAGAGAGTTATCATATAAGCATGTTACTCGAACATGTGAAAATAGATCCTAATTAGAATCTTGTCTTACCAACTTTGGTTTTCTCCTTTTTGAGGCTCTCCCGTGCAGACTTAACCTTGAGCCTTAAACCCTAAATATTATCATTCTTTTCAATGATCAGCGCATAGAATCTCTTGTCGTACTAATACAAGACCCGGTATTGATGAAAGACGTCATATACCTGAGTCCACATCTCCTCGTCAATATACATTAGGATCTAATGCATATCGGGTATCCAGAGAAGCTCCTCAAAATAGAAGCCCGGAAAGACTTTTTCAATATCTCTTTCTTCTCCGCATTGCTCAGGATCAGAATCTCCGATATATAGGGTATCATCGGGCCACGCTTCCTTATATCTCTCTTCTTCCGGCTCCCGATCCTTCGTTAATCTTATGTTTTCCTGAGACCCTAACCAACGATGATGCAGATAGGGCATCGGAACGAACGATCGCCACTAGCTGCTTTATACTCACTGTTTCTACTCTCTTCTCTACTTCGGCTGGCCTTATACATGGCAGTGGAGATTTCGATCATCGGGGGTACTCTCGATGTTGTCGGTTGCTGCCATGATCATATAATTGTCAGGGTTTATATGACAGATCCGCGCTTTTGATAAAACAGCTTACAACTCCTCCCATCGATTATCGAGAGCCTCCGATTCCTAGACCCTAGTCTCTATCTCCTTCCCGAGCCATTGCGCCTATAGAAAGAAAATGTTAGATTAGAAATGAACATTCCATAGTCCAGACACAAAGAAGTGTTGTATCATGCAGTGCTTATGAGTGTAAGTGTCCTAAGTGTTCCCTCCATGGACTAGATAATGGCTTGCTCGAAGGGGTAACTTCCCCAATGCTTAGCAATAAGATCTCGACATTTGTGCCGTTAAACTCGAAAGTAGATGTCTAGATGGGGACTATGTCCAAGCAATGGAACTGATGCTCAACCTCCATCGACATGGTGATTCCATAGATCACTATTGGATAAGTTGGCTCGAAACCATCTCTCAACCTCATCTCCTCTATAGAAGATGGAATGGGAGTGGGCATCAAATCATTTTCTCTAGTGGATTTTTCCTCGTCACTGCCGTCGTCGTCGCCGATTTCCCCTTAAGCTCCTGCAACCTCCATTTCGACTAGGAGCACTTTAGGATGCACAATAGGGGAAATTCCATTTGCGGATCTGGAAGAGCTACTCCTCTCTCAGCTTCTTCCTCTTCCTCCTCTTCTTCATTGTCATCTTTACAAACCATGGAGAAATCCTTGGGAAGTAAGCCTGACACATGAAGGGGATGGAACGATAACAGAGTAAATGCATTCAACACATTCCTCAATTCCAAGACTCATTTAAAGTAAACACCGTCCGTCTAAATCCGGGGGATACCTGCAACATGAAGTTCTAAATTATTTTAGAGCTTACGACTCAATTAAATTGAAAACAACGTAAGTTTTAAAACAATTAATGTCGTAAGTCATCTGCTTGCAAATCCTTAAGGGCATCAGATGAAGAACAAAACGATGTCTTACCCAGTTGGTTCTATGCCTAAGCACTCTTTGAATAGGATGTAAATGCCGAGAAGAAAGGCGTACGCATTCGTATGAAGCTACGTCGACACTAGATGGAAGAAGCTCCAAATATCCCGGATGTACGGTCATGACGGGGGTACTCACTCGATAGAGCACATATGCTTGTTACATGCAGTATAGCCTGCTGGGGGTGCATGTTGCCCTATCATCCTTCTCGGGTACAAGAACGTCACCTAAGGATATTCTGTACTTCACACAAATCTGCCTCAATGAAGCTTCGTTGATTAGAGAGACAACCGAATACAATGGATTTTGCAGAATATCGGCATCCTCCATTATGTCCGGTTCCACAATAACGCCTTCTTGTTCGCGACAAACATCCTCCTCTCCTTGCAATTCCACTCTTGCAGGTTTCACCCCTCCTTGGATAACCGACTCATCCACATGCTCGGCTGAATATTGCAATCCCTTTAGTTGTTCCTCTTGGTCGTGCATGTCAAGCGGGCTCATTTGTTGGGAAGGAGTGGAAGCCTTGATAGTCTCAAGCTCTCTTCCTGCAGGGCTGGAATCATATTAGGATTCGAAAGAACTCAATGATGGTTCTGCGGTTTCGACGAAAAAGCTTTGAAGTTGTTTGGAGCCTCTTTGTGCCATTGCAAACTATACTCTCAAGATAGTTGAGTTAATAACTCATGAAAATTTGTACCTCCTGTATTGGTGTAAACTAACATGGAACGTGCAGTGCTGTCCATGTTGATGCAATTGCAGTAAAACATGCCGGGACATTATGATGGTTTTCATTTTCATAAATTTAAACAATCATCATCGCTAACTGAAGTTGTAGAGTTTGTGTCGGGTCACGATTACACTGTGATCGGGTTAGAAACAAGTCAAGAAGCTGGTGGTATAGTCATATGTCCATAGTTCGAGTTTACGCTCTAATCCTATGTACATGTCCGAATTATTAGTCCGAATTATTTCGTTATTCGAGAGTAGAGGCACTAATCATTGACATGTTCAATTTCAAACCCATCCTGATCGCGTGACGTCGTGAAACGAGTCGAACTCAACAATTAAAATTTTCAAAGTCGAAAAAGTGTCCCAAAATACGAAAATAATGATTTCATATCCCGAAACACTTGTCATCTTCCTGAATCCTATCCAATACTCTCCTCATCTCTACCAATCGCGCCTTCTTCATCCTCAATTCGTATCCCCTCATGAATCACCGAAATTTTCCTAAGTCATAAGATACCAAATTCTCATGTCATATCCCCACGACTTAGGAAATTTCCCCCAAGTCCACCAGGATAAGGAATGAGAATTTCGTATCCCCGAATTTGTGTTCTCCTCCATAAATTCTCTTTGAATTTTCGTATCCCCTTCTCCACCGCAATTTCGTACTCCCCTTTCCTCTGCAAATTTCATACTCCCGAGATACACATCTTCCTCACCTACTTCGAACTCCTCATACCAGCCATGGCCAACACCTGCCCCTGGCCACCAACGCTCCTCTCTCTCCGCACCAACATCAATTTGACTGATAGTTCATATCGAAGTTAAAGGTTCTAACCTATGTTCGAATCTCAAGGGAGAAACCCTTCTGAAATATCTTGGAGTAAGGAGAAGAAGAGTTCCAAGTCATTTGGGGATTTCAGTTTCTCGAAAAGATTCTAAGTCTACGAGTATAAAAGTGGGAAGTGAAAAAGGGAATGAAAATTTGGATCCGACTTTTTATAGTGGGGGGTGTGGAGGAGAATCCTAAAAACTTAGAGTTTTTTTCTAAATGTTCTGGGATCAGTACCGATCCCTCTTATATAAAAAGAGAGGGAAAAGAGGATTGGAGAAGTGAAAAAATTAGCACATCCGGGATTAGTGAAACGTCAAAAACTTAGGTCACAGCTACGATCATGCATACGCATTTTGGAAATCTTGACCATCGAAACCGACTCGACTCGCTAGCCAATCACATACTCACGAACCTAAATATTCTGGAGTATGCGCCAAGCGATCGAGTTTTCGATTCAGTAACATTTTGAGAACCAACTTGCGCAATCGCACGTTCAAATCATACCATTTCGATTATGTTTTATTATGAACTCCAATCGTATCACGCAAAATCATGTGTGGACATGTGAGTGTATACATGACACTATGACAACAACAACTTATTTACGTTCCCACGTAAGGAGTTGGCCAAAAATATTTATTTCTTGAATCGATAGGAATTAAAAACTCAAAGCTCACCTGAGCAATAAGACAGATTCAAGTCCGAGTGATGGAGTTCATTGCGATTAAAATTCTCAACACTATTGGAACCGCATACCTATATCAACGAGCTTCGATAAAGCATCATTATTGCTCAGAAGCGATACACTCACAGGATTGCGCCACTCGACGGAATGGTCGCACCAATCGCTCGATATGACTTGGGAATCTTTCCAACTTTCAGAAAGACTTGTCTCAACTCAAAGCACGTCATATTAACACAAGACATCCTTTGGGGGCAAGTGTTACCTAACCTTTTAGCATGGCTACCAGAAGCAGTCAAGGCCAGCTCTACTCGGCCCATCATGTAGTTAAACCGACTAGAAGTGTTTCTAAAGCATTCATGAAACAAGCCTAGATCGATTCGTTCAACTGTAGTCATCATGATTCATCGAAATTGCTTGAAAAAGCTTAGTATGCTGGGATTGGTAGTGCCACCTTCGACAACTCGTATCCCGAAGATTCATACGAATTTCATATCCCGAACCTCCTTCCACATTTCGCATTCTAAAGCTTAATCCAGAATTTGTTTCCCTTTAAATGACTTCCAAGATCGATATAACTTATGCATGCCAACAAAATATTATAAGTGTTTCGGGGTCAATGTAAAGGATTTCATATCCCCTCGAGGCTTTGGAACCCGTACAAATGGCTTTGTATCATAGGATACAAAATTCAGCAAAGCAGAAGGATTCAGTGCGACCGAGGAAGCAAGGCAGAAATAATCTAAGTATACTGGGAAATAATCTAAGTATCCCGGGATACGTACTGATCTCGAAATACGAAAATTGTGGGCACATCCCACCAGCCACCTGTTGTACCTACTTCCTCCTGCTATAAATCCCATGCTTTAGATCTGAGAGAATAGTCGGAATTTTGGACTCTTGACACTTTGGGAAGAAGATATTACCAATTTGATCTTCCAACTTGCTCAATCACTCTGGGAAGAAGAAACCTACCTCCTTTTAGACATTTGGACTTTTTGCACTACATAGGCACTTTGGGAAGAAGAATTTAGGCTTCATTTTGGACCTTATTGAACTTGCTTTCCACCATTGTTATTGTAGTTTTTTGGAATCATTGTTCCCACTATTGTACTTTGACATAAAATTGAATAAAAAGGCAAACCCTTCAAAGTGGACTTAGGTTCTCATAAACCAAACCGCTATAAACATTGTGTTGATTTACTTTTCTGCATATTTTACACTCCGGACGTTTAGCTTCATCATCTTGGAACTTGTTGGGTGCTGTGCCAACTTTTGCACTTCAATAGTATATAAAATCTATAAAATCTTAGTAAAATTATTTCATTTAAAATATTTTAAAACAAAATTGTGTTTACTAACTTTTTTTACTGTTTTGGGATCCTTGTCGTATAGATTCGAATCCATAATTTATACCAAACGTATTTAAAAAATATGCAATAACAAATATTCGCTTATATATATTATTTAAACTTAGAATCACCCTAGGATCATGGTTGCCCTATTTCAAATGAGTAATCCTACCAAATCCTAGGTGTTCACTTAACCTAATTTCTGATACCACTTTGAACAACTTTCCTTCTCAATCCTCAGAAGACAACACTAGTATATTCACATGCTGAATATTCAAAAGCCAGAAAGATAGATTGTTTGGGGATAAGTAAGATACATGACATAATCTTGCAGCAAATTGAGTAATCTATAATATAATAATGACCTTTACATCAAAAAGATTGTAATTTATATACATATGTCAAAGAATTAATCAAGAAATCAGCTTAGATAGTTAAAATAACATATCCTCATAAACGTTGATCTATACAACCAAAAGACATAGTGACAATAAAAAATATACAAGAATACGTCTTGTACCTCTAGCCTCTCTCTTAAAGATATAAAACAATCTAAACTAAACTAAAAATATTCTATGTCTAACCAAAATATTATAATAAAATAGCTCTTGGATCAGTCTGTTGAACTAGGGTGATGAAACTCAAAACACTAGTAACTTATTCTTTAACTTGTAAACCTTTGAAATCAAAGCTACCTTTTAAGACCACGTCATACATAAATACATATAGGCTTTTACTTAATGATAACTTATATTATAAGTCCGGTTGTATTATAATAATGTCTAAAATTTACAAATAAATATATAACATAGCGTTGAATGCTTACATGTCACATTCCTACAAAATAGGTATGCAGTCAAGTCTAAAAGTAAGTATTGGAGAATGGATTCGAGCTACGAAATGGTAAGAATTTGGCTATCAAATCCTTACAACTCTAGATAAAATATGTGGGAGATGTAAGGGGTGATCCATCCCTTTCAACGGAAAAACCTCAATGGGATCTTGTAATGATGTGATAGAACAAATAGATTGAAATGATTATCAATCACAGATCACAGTAAAAAATAAAGGCAACAGAGAACACACAAATTTATAGTGGTTCCACTATCGCGAGATAGTGTACGTCCGCTTTAATGGGGAAGAGATTTTATTAATATTCAAGAGATTACAGAGTTTTTAAAGTAGAGCAAAGAAATTAAGAAATACATACGATCTCATGTCATAGGAATAACATTCTCTATGACTCTCTTTAAATAGAGAAAAAATTACTTGGGGATAAGGCAATTGATTTATGTAAATAAATCAATTCATGGAAGGCTAATATTCCCGTTAATTTTATTGTCATATGATTGATTGATAACTAACCCTTTTCTCCATCAATCAATCATTTTCCCAATTTAATTTCTTTCCGTTTATTCTTTCATGAAACATGGCAACAAAATAAATGGTGAATCTCCAATATCCCTTTCTCCTTAATATTCCTTTCCATTTCTTTCTTAAACAAAATGAGTAACCAAATTACCCCGAATATCTCCAAAAATCTAATTAATTTTTGGAAAAATTGTATCACAAAAAATTCCAATAATCTCCACCTTGATACAATATCTCTTACAACCAAGAGTCTCCAATGTGAATGCTTCCCAATAAGTTCCTGCAAAAGCCACCCCTCATTGCACTTTGTCAGTGAACTCTGGCAAGGCCACCGCCCACCAACAAAGTGTTGGAAGCATTCAATAAAAACAAGGTAGACATTGTGCAACCAACTCCTATCTCTTCATACAAGAAGAATACCACATCTTCTCTTGACTTCAACCAAGTCACTCTCTTCCCCATAGTCTCACCATGTGGCTCTTAGCACTTCATTAAGTGAATCAAGTTCGAGCAATGCTCGAACTTAGTAGCAGGTAATGCCTTCGTAAACATGTCCGATGCATTGTTACTTGTGTGAATCTTATGAAGACAAAATAACTTCTCCTCATTCATAGAGATAAGGAAGAACTCTCTTTCCTCTATATGCTTTGTTCTAGAACTGAAAGCCAAATTTTCAGCTACATGAATTGCACTTTAACTATCACAATTCACCAAACAAGAATCTTGTATGAAGCCCAAATCACACAATAACTTCTTCAAAAAAAGTGCCTCTTTAGTTGCCTCAACTACAGTTATCAACTCTGCCTCTATAGTAGACAAACAACTATTGTCTGCAACCTCTGTCTCCAACTAATAGTTGTTCCTCCAAGTGTGAACACATAGCCTGAGGTTGACTTCCTTCTATCTCTATCTCCAGCATTGTCTGAATCACAAAATCCGACCAAGTTGAAATCTTTATTTCTGCCGCAAAAAGCAAGCCCATAATCTGATGTTCCTCTAAGATATCTAAAAATGCACTTCACTGCCTCCCAATGCAATTTCCCTGGATTTGCCGTATATCTACTAACTAATCCTACAGCCTGAGCAATGTCAGGTCTAGTGCACACCATAGCATACATCAAGCTACCTACTGCACTTGTATAAGGCTTCTTTTCCATATAGGTCTTGTCCTTTTCTGAGTTTGGAAAGCCCTGCTTAGAAAGCTGTATATGCAAAGGCATGGGTGTACTGATAGCCTTTGCTCCATCCATGCTAAACCGAGCAAGCACCTTTTGAATATATTTCTTTTTAGAAAGTTGTATATGCAAAGGCAGTAGATGTGCAGGAGGCTGACATGAGCCTAGTTCAATGACACTGGAACTCAAAGGTCACCAGGAATTATAGAGAGAAGATGAATGAGATTAAGAAAAAGGGGAAGAAACCATAGTGAATTGGTGATGAAGTGTTTGATAAGATGGTTGCGTGGTGGGACACGGATGAGTTCAAGGTAAATCTATAAAAAAATCTAATTTATTTATTTTTTGATTTTAAATAATTAGTCAATGTACATTTGCAGGTTGAGTCATAAAGGAACATCGCAAACAAGGGCAAGAATCTAGTAACTCATCACGGAGGATCCAAGTCTTTCCAGCATCACCGTGAGGGCTTGGTAAATTTGTCAATTATTACATTTATATGTTGATCAGTTAAGTGATTGACTATGTGGAATTGAGTTATTCAAATTATCAACTGCAAGAGCGAGCTCATGGACATCCCGTGTCCTACATGGACGTATTTACTCAAACCCATGCATCCAGGCATGTAGACGAGGCTGACAATGTCACATATCAGTGGGATGATAAGGATAGCGCGACAACTACATACATATGTTTATTCTAAATTTTATTATCACGTCGATTAGTTTATTAATTACCAGTTAATATAAAATAAAATCAACATTCTATTATTTTTCAACTGAAATTGTTTTTTGCATTATAGGCAAAGTTCCAGGAGGCACAGGCTCATGCGCTTGAGGGGTCGGGTCGTGATGAGTTGACGCATGAGGAGGAAGACAACCTATTTGATGTTGTTGTGGATCCATCGCAGCGGAGCAAGCGTTATGGATTCGGTAACCTGATGGTAATATTCGTATGATTTAACCAATATTTATTTGATTTTTGCAATATTTGTATAGAGTACAGAATGTCAATATACAAACCATATCGCTGAGTATAAATATATAAATATCTACCATTATTAGCTCTCAGACTATATTTTGATAATTTAATATTTCAAATTATATTTTGATAATTAAATTAACTTATGCACATTGGCTGCTGCTCTAAAATTAACTTATTAACATGTATTTTATTAAGCATTTTAGCCAGTAGAATTAAGCAATAATTGGAAATTTGGAACCGAGCAAGCATAAAGTTTAAATGAACAAATAAAATGCATTTGGTGGAATTGTTCACAGTAAGACTCATATATGAAAAACCTTGCCAATGGACCTTGTTTTGTAATGACAAAACTGAAGAGCTTTGTTTATCCTATTATGAAAATGGAGGCATTTTGATAGTGGACGCGGATGTTGAGATTAAAGACTTAATTGCAAGAATGTAAGCTGAAATAATGCAACATTTGATACATATAAAACTAGTTTGAGAGTGACTGAGTTGTTATGTAAATAGGGTTAATACTTCCTCTCATGTAGATCAAACCGAAACTGCTTTTAGTCTAAAATTGTTTACTTAATTGTGGCATACACTGCTTTTAGTCTAAAATTTTGATAGCTTATCTTACATCTAATAATTATTCATGTTCTAATTTTTGTGCAAGCTTTTAGTCTTAACACATCTATGTATCAACATATAAATATCTACCATTTCAACCTTTTTGTTTATGCATCATTGTTCCTAAACCATTTTGTTATGATTTCAAATCATGCTTGTTCAAGAGTATTTTTTGATTTTTTTTCTTCTATACTTGTATTTGCAAGTTTTACAAGCTAAGAAGGCTTAGGACAAAGAAGAAATTAAGGAGATGCGAGAGTTAATTGAGCAGCTGGAGGACCAGAATCGTGTGCAGGCTATGTTGATTAAGCAGCTGAATTAAAAGGTTGTGGAGTACGTGCACAATCATGGTAGTTTTCCTTCATTGTCTGCTTCTGGAGCACATAACGACGGGCATGATGCAGCTTGAGGTATGTTTTTTCGGTGTTTGGCTTGGAGATATGATTTGTTTTGATGTTGTATATATTTGTACGGAGTGGATGAGACATGTTTGGATGTATTTTGATGGTTTGTATATATTGGTACGGTTTGTAGACATGTTTGGATGTTTGTAGACATTGTTTGTTTTGTATGTATTAATGTTTCTGCATTTTATTTTGATTGTTTATATTGTTATTGGTATATATATGTTGAGGATATGTGGAATTGGTTGGAAATGGATTGAAAATGAAATGAATTCGAAATGGGGTGGCTGGAAGGTTGTTTGCGTGCTGCTACATATTAAAGGAACCCAGTATTTCCAACGGCTATCAACAGTTTCCAACGACTATTTGGTCATGGTTCTCTAACGGTTTCCAACGGCCCAATACTGTTGGAAGCCGTTGGAAAGGTTCTGTGGATTCCGCTGGAAGCCGTCGGAAGTCGTGAACGCTATTCCAACGGCTTCCAACGGCCGCCAATGACTTTTAGTCGTTGGAATAGCCCTGTATTCTAGTAGTGTAGTAGACTTGCCAAACGCATTTATTTATAACCCGACCTTTTTTATGCATTTATTAAAAGGCGCAACTCGCCCAAACCCACTTTATTGACGGATCCACCATGCATGATCTCTTCATTTAACTAGCTTTTTCCATATTCATGTTGTGAAAATTATTCCAAATAAGTATTTTTGTATTTTTAATCTGTTATATAAAACTTGCATTATTTTTACAAGCATTATAGGAAGCATTATATTTGTTCTATTTTTTTTAGATTAGCATAAAAAGAGTAGATGGTAAAATGAAGCATATATAAAGTAATTATGCACAAACTAACACATATTTAACACATAAATTGCCCCTTCATATTTACAACATCTAACACCCGGCTAAGTTTATGGATTTAGACCAAATGTGGTAGACTACTTAATAAAATAGGAATCAGCACAACTTGGACACCATAAAGTGTTTAAGCAAAATATCTTTACCTACTATTCCATTGGTAAATGCAAACTTTTTAAAACTTCAACCTATACAATAGCACTCCTAATACAATCTCAAAGTTTTGGAGAACATGAAAGGTTGGAATGGTCAGCAAAACTAAGAAATTATGAAATTGAAAAAGGGCAAACATCTCAATAGGGTATTATTGCTTCAACTAATATTGCTATATTCATTAGTCCATTTAGCATCTTCTCTAATAATAATGTAAGACGCGGGTACGGGATTTCAGGATTGCAGAAAGCACATTTGCAGAAAGGGGGAGTTCTTAAGGTTTTCAATCGTGGGAATTTTTTTCAGAAATAGACTGTATCAATTTATGTCTTTCACAATACTGATTTATCATCGTCATATATAAGTATTCATATTACATATTGATTTTTACTTCAGATCACTGCTAAAAATCGTAACTCGGACCTTTTGCTAAATTCTTGAACTCCAATCAAATTTCATAACAAATTAATATTCAATTACAGTGATGAAATCGTTTAACTCCAATCAAATTTCATAGTAATTTCATAACAGTTTAATCAAACATGAATTAAATTTTCCTATATCATACCTGAAGCCAAAATCAAGTATCCACGAATCTAACATCCAAGTCGAGGACCGATTCTCTGAAGTCGAACTTGGGCGCGATTTCCCTAGCAAAATCTTCAAAGTCTGAAAAAACGGCTGATTCGTAGAGGAGCTGATTCCCCTAGCGATTCATAAAGGAACTGATTCATAGAGGATCAATTCAACTAAAGAGTCGATTCGTAATTCTTTTTAAAACGGACAAGATGGAGTAAAAGCGTTGATAATGGAATAGAGAAATGGAATATAGGGTTATTGTAGAAAGCACGAGCATGTTTACATTTTTACCCTCGAGAACCAGCCTTACCAACGTTAATAAGTTTTAGCAATAAAAAAAATATAATTATGTATTTTTGGTAACACATTTTTAACATAGCAATACATATTATTGTCACTAACCTGTAACACAAATAAGTGTTGGCAATTAAAAAATAAGCCTTACCAAATGGCTATTATGGTGTCGTGATTGTTGTAAGGAAAATCTTGATATAATTTATGATGAGTAGACCACTTCCTAAGTGTTATTGCAATGAAACTCCTAATATCCATGGAAAATACAGTTGCAATGAGCAAAACTAAAATCAAACACCAAAATGAAAGAATACAAAGTGTTGGAAATGGTTTTGAAAAACATTTAGTGAATTATTAAATTTTTTGATTAAGTGTAAGATGACTCCTATATGTGAATAGTCTCACATCTTGAGACTATATGGAAGAAGCAAAGTATTTATATTTGTTTCTAAGAACACATGTTGGGCCTTGGGGCTCCCAATACATGCTTTATTGTGAGGAGGGAGACCATGCATGATGACTACCACACACGCGCGCGACCGACCGACCGACTCGACCCGACTCGACGTGGTTCGGTTTGGGCTTGGGCTTGGCTTGGCTTTGGTGGTGTAGACACTTATATTTTTGGACCGAAAACCCTTGCATTTTCTGAACCATTTTTTTCTTCTGAACCTTGCATCTTTCTCATCCATTAACAATTCTTACGGAAAAAAACGAGCAATTGTTTTTGTTCGAAAGTGCAATTCTATTTTGCACCTCTTATTTTGCACGTGAACTCTCTCCCTTGATCTCCACCACCCATTTACCCACTCATTCCGTCTCTTCCCATTTCAATATTATTTCTTAGTGGAAGAGAGAGAATGAGTGGGGAAATGGGTGGTGGAGATTAAGGGGGAGATTTCGCGTGCAAAATAAGAGGTGTAGCGGAACCCTCCTCTCTCTATATATAAATATATGTGTATATATATATATATATATGTGTGTGTGTGTGTGTATGTACAAGTTTCTTAACTTTTCTGGTGTTTCTATGTTTGTTTTCAAGTTTCTTTGGAAGTCTAATGCTCTGTCGAAAGCAAAATTCCTTATGTGGTTGATTATTCACAGGAAACTTAATACATACATACATATATATATGTATGTATGTATGTACAAGTTTCTTAACTTTTCTGGTGTTTCTATGTTTGTTTTCAAGTTTCTTTGGAAGTCTAATGCTCCGCCGAAAGAAAATTCCTTATGTGGTTGATTATTCATAAGAAACTTAATACGGTTGAGCATTTAAAGAAGAAAAATATTATTTTTGATGTTAAGTGTTGTTTTTGTAGTTTCACGGAGGAGAATGTTGATCATTTATTTTTCTCTTGCACTATTACCAATTATATTTTATCTATGGTTGTTAGGATCTTTGTTTTTAACTGGTCCTATTCCTATAGTAACCGCGATTATTACTGGAATTGTTTTAGATTGGTTTTTCATTATAAGCATAGATATGTTTTGGATTCTTTAATTTCTATTATAAGTTGGTTGCATTTTGTTGGAGAGGAACCAAAGATTGATTCACTCTAATTTTGGCTCTATTGATAAATTAATCATTAGGATTGTTTCTTTTAGTTTGGATTGGATGTCTAACCCTCACTATAAGTTATATAGAGATTATCGTTTTAATATATATTTGTTTAAGGTTAGAATTAATTTTAGTTTGTTTGTTAGAATTAATAGGTATTTTAGTCATAATAGGATTTGCATTTGTTATTGATTTCTGATTTTTATGTATCTGTTTTCTTTGTTTTATTTCTCTCTCTCTCTATATATATATATATATATATATATATATTCTTTCATATATATATGTGTGTGTGTGTGTGTGATAGGTACTTATGGTTTGGCTAGCCTTTTTCAGGTCGCAGGTAGTTGATTTTGCTGAGGAGCTTTTTGGAGAGCTGTTTATTTGGATTGTAGAAGATTTTTGCTTTGGAGTTTTTTAGAGCGCTATTTTGGAGAGTTTATTTGTGTTGTTTTAGTTCTTTTGTATTTGGTTGGTGTGACTTATGTTTTGTGTAGGAGTAGATATACTTCATTATCTGGTGGTAGCCTTGTCGGAACTTGATATTGAAGTATGATGGGCGGTGGTTTATCCAGAGCTCATCTATCTACTATTATATACATACTTTTAGTCACAACTAGTGTAGTTTTTGTTTGTTTTTCCAATCGAACTTATAGACAGATTTTGTAGAATTTTTTCATTTTATATATATGTGTGCTCTCTTCTTTGTTGAAGATCACACATTTTGGCTTCAAATATATATATATATATATATATATATATATATATATACACACACACACACACACAACAAAAGAAAAAACAAATAAAACAAAAGTATTCTAAGGTTTCAGCCTTCAATATTTGATCATCTTATGCTTGATTTTCTCATATGTTATTTCGGTATTTGATAATTTCCCATGTAATCCATGAAGTAATGTGAACATAATTTGCTATGAACACTTGAATTCAAGAACAAAAGTCGAAGTATTCTGATTATTGTGATATGCATATGTATCAAAGATCAAGAGATCTACACGCAAACGTCACTTATAATAAAATAAAGTTAAATTTACAAGTAGAATCTTCCTTTCAAACTAATCATATTAAACAATAATTTCTTCTAGATTTCTTGATAAAACATCCAACAAACAAAAATGTCAAGAAACAAAGCAATCAATGCCACTTTTGACAGAACTAATTTAGTCTGTGGGCAGGTGAAATTTAATACAATCTACCAAACCCAACAAGGAAGCCAAAGTACTTATATTCCAATTTTGTAATCATCAGTTGTAGACAAGTTTTATCATTTATGTAATTTATCATTAAGCTTAAGGAATATAATTACAGAGACATAAAGCATGTTGTTTGTGTATAATGTACATTTCGTTCTCCTTAATCATTGTCACGACTCATGAAATATGATCACTACTAGAAAGGACTGTTATTCCAACGTCCACTTTTCAATGGCTGCCAACGGTTTTTTAAGAGCCGTTGGAACAAAGATCGTTGACGGCCGTTGGAAATCGTTGAAAATTTACGTGATATTGTCTGCTCTAGCCAACCAAAAGCTTCATTTCCTCCTCCTCCACCAATTATTCATCTCCTCCAACCATTCCTCTCCTTCCAAATTTGCTGTCAAAGCTTCCTCCATCACTCCAACCTCTTTGGGCGCCATCTACGAGCTTCTCCAACCCATCTCCACCCTTCTCGTTATCCAAATTAGGTAATTTCATGAAACCTAATTTTTAGGGTTTATTCGATTTCGGGTTTAATTTGTAATTTGCTTAATGCCTACTGGTTTGTATATGTATATTACATCATGTTACCCTCTAATTGATATTATTGTCACAATAATGATCAAATTATTTGGCGTTAAATTGATTTAGGGTTTAATTGTGTTTATTTACGTAACTTTGGTTAGTGAATGTTATATGTATGTGATAGTGTTTGCTAATAATATAATTTATGCAAACACGAAGATTATATTATGTTGACAAACACGCAGTAAATTACAAAAATATATAAATTTATGCATACACAAAGTAAATTACTATAATTGGTGCAAACACGAAGTAAATTACAAAAATATATAATTTTGTACACATGTACTAAAACGGTAAAATAATTACAAATTGTATATTTAAATTTAATGTAGATAAATATTTAAACCCTTAGTTATTATTTGGCCCCGTCTGACAAGTGTTGTATATGATTGTTATATGGATATTCATTTTTTTACAAAACGGAAATCTATATTCATCTGATATAACATTTGTAGGATTTGTCCTTGTATTGGACAAGTTACAAACACTATAAAGTAATTATATTTCGTAGATCATATCACTTTAAAATGTTCACAAAATTTCGACGCCATTTCCTTTATGTTCCTTGTTTATACCCACGTGTGTACGATACAAGGAACACAGGGGGAAATGCTGCCGAAATTTTGTGAAATCATTTAAAATGATATAATTTACGAAATATAATTAATATTGTGTTTGTAATAGGAAGTAGGATGACCGACCATCAAAGAAGACACATACGCGTCAATAAACCAATAGTTATTTATTTTGAAATAAAGTTTGTAGACAACTATAAAATTAACGAATATTTTTTATTTCATCATAGATTTTAAAGTAGGAAAAATGGCCAATTACTTTAGTGTTCGGAGCTGGATGTATCAAAGAAGGGAAATTAGTGGTGCAATAAGTGAACATTTTAAAAATGGGGTAAAAGTGTTCATTGATTTTGCGATAAGTAGTATCGGAAACAGTAGAGAAATTCGTTGTCCATATTGTAGATGCAAATTGTTGAACTATTTAATACCGAATATGGTTAAGATTCATTTGCACCAATACGATTTCCTACCCAATTATTTGTTGTGGGATCATCATGGAGAAATTGTAGCCCCTAATACTCAAGAACAGTCGACGGAGGTCAATAATGTTGAAGTTAGCACGAATCTCATAGAAAATATGGTCGAAGATGTTGCACGATCAATGTTCCGTACCGTTCAAATTGGTAACGACGATGATAACATCGAAGAGGAGCCAAATGTTGAAGCTAAAAATATATATGATTCATTGAATAATGCTAAAAAAAAACCTTTGGAATGGATGTGAAAGTGGCACTCAATTATCGGTAACTGCAGAATACATTGCAAAGAAATCAAAATACAACCTTACGGAAGCTGGATTTACGACTGTTGTTCAAGCGGCTAAACGCCATATGCCATCTGATAATTTATTGTGCAAAAAATATTATGAAGTGAAAAAATTTATGTCATCTTTTGGTTTGCCATATCAGAAAATAGATACATGTTAAAAGGGTTGCATGTTGTATTGGAAAGAAGACAACGATCTTAGAAAATATAAGTTTTGTAATCAAGAAAGATACAAACCAAGAAAAAAGAAAGGAAAAGAAGTTCTGTACAAGCATATGCATTATTTACCCATCACCCCTAGACTTCAAAGATTATATGCATCATCCGTAACAGCGCAACATATGAGATGACACAGTTTGAGAATACCTCAAGAAGGTACGTTGACACACCCATCGGATAGAGAAGCATGGAAACATTTTGATAAGAAATATCCTGATTTCGTAGCGGAAAGCCGCAACGTTAGACTAGGTTTATGTACAGATGGCTCCGCACCGTTTTCTCAGTTTGGTTCTAAATATTCATCTTGGCCTATAACAATCACACCTTACAATCTACCCCCGTGGATGTGTATGAAAACTCCATACATATTTCTCACAGTTGTCGTCCCTGGCCCTGATGATCCGACACAGGGTATTGAGGTTTACTTACAACCGCTAATCGAATAATTGAAATATTATGGAACGAATGAGTTGAAAGATACGACGTATCAAAAAAGAAAAATTTTCGGATTTTCGCTTCTTTGTTATGGACTATTAGTGATTTTCTTGCATATGCAATGCTTTCGGGTTGGAGTACGGCCGGTCGTCTTGCTTGTCCTTATTGCGTGGAAAAAACACGAGCATTTTCGTTACCGTACAGAAAGAAAATTTCATAGTTTGATTGTCATCGATGCTTTCTTCGTATTAATCATACTTTTAGAAGAGACATTTTTTACATCTAATAGACATGAGGCTTTACGGCTACCGACGGTTTGGTCAAGCGAGAAAATATATGAACTTGTAAAAGATTATCCAAAGATACATGAAACCGGAAAACAAATCGATATTCAAGGTAAATTGACAATTAATAATTGGTGCAAACAGAGTATATTCTCGGAATTGCCTTATTGGAAATATCTCTTAATTCGTCATAACATTGACGTGATACACAACGAGAAAAACGTATTTGGTAATGTATTTAATACAGTTCTGAATGTGAAGGGCAAGACTAAGGATGATTTGAAATCCAGACGTGATATAGAGGAAATATGTAATCGTCTTGAGCTTCATTTGAAGCCCAACGATAGTAAAAAAACCTAAAGCATGCTATGAACTAGACTAAAACCAAGTTAAAGTACTGTTAAAATGGGTGGAAAAATTGCGGTTTCCCGATGGAATTTCCTCTAATCTTCGTAGATGTGTCGACTATAAAAACGGAAAGCTAAGTGCAATGAAAAGCCATGATTGTCATGTAATGATGGAAAATTTATTACCCATCGTCTTCAAAGAATTGTTACCTGGAAAAGTTTGGATTGTAATAACAGAACTTAGCTTATTTTACAAGGAGCTTTGTTCAACTACTTTAAAAGTTGACCATCTACTTAAACTTGATGAAGAAATCCCTATACTGCTCTGCAAACTGGAGAAAATATTTCCTTCGGGTTTCTTTAATGTAATGGAGCATTTACCTGTTCATCTTCCAAATGAAGCACGTCTTCGAGGTCCTATGCAATATGGATGGATGTATCCATTCGAAAGGTATGTTATTATACTAAGTATTCAAATGATAATTTAATTATATTTAGAAATTAATATTGAACCGAACTACATTTTATTAAGTACTTAAATCATTTAAAAAAAAGTGAGACAAAAAGCTCGAGTTGAATGTTCTATTTGCAAATCATATATCGAAGAAGAAGCCTCTTTTTTTTTTCTCTCATTATTTTAATGTTCATGTGAACTTATCATTTGCAATCGTTCCACATAATGATGAGAGGGTTGAACAAGATTCTTCTTCTGAATCAACATTATCTATTTTTAAACAACAAAACCGACAAGTTGAAAAATGTGTGGAAATATGGCTAAATGATGAAGATTGTAATGCAACACACACATATATTCTTCTTAATTGTCCCGAAGTTGCTCCGTAATCATTTTTTTTTAAGTTTTACTAAATTTATGTTAAATGTGTTAATAACGTAACATATATTGTTTGTGTTTGCAGTATTTATGAATCACAAAATTCAAGCAGCGGTCTAAGCAAAGATTTCAGTAGTTGGTTTAGAAACTATGTTTTTGATCCCATAAATAATGTGCTCGAAGAAGGAATAAAATATTTAGCATTTGGACTGAAAAGAAAAGTCAAAACATATCCAATATTTTTTTGTTAATGGGTATAAATTCAACACCAAAGAATACGGTGCTGAAAAATTAACAAACAATACTGGTGTGTTTGTTAAAGGCAGTGAAGATCCTAATAATCATATAAATTATTTTTATGGCGAGTTAACTCAATTTTGCAAATGACATATTTTACAAGGCCCGTAGAGGATGTTTATTTGTTTAGATGCAACTGGTTCAGCAATGTTCCGGGTTCTGGTATTAATGTGCATCCAAAGTATATTCTTGTAGAAATTAAACCTACCTCACGTTATCAAAAGTACGACCCTTTTGTACTAGCTAAACAAGCCCTACAAGCTTATTATGCCCCTTATCTGTCTTTAAAAAGGGATAAAGCAGATTGGTCTGCAGTTTTTAAAACTAAGGAAAGATTTACGTTCGATGGATAGAATATTCCTGATGAACAAGCCTATCAAACAGATCTAGAGGAAAATGTTGAAATAACAATCACAGACGATCAAACTGACTTTGGTCCTTTGAATGATGAGGCAAATGTATTAGTCGATGCATTTGAGAGTGTAGAGGAAAACGACATAGAACCTGAAACCGAGTCTAAATCAGAAAATGACGAAGAAATAGATGAAGACTAAGTAAAATTTGGTAATTTTCACAACTATTCACATAACATTTATCTATGTTTAATATTGAATTTTCATAACTATTCACATTACATTTACCTATGTTTAATATTGCATTTTCACAACTATTCACATTACATTTACCTATGTTTTGTATATGTATCAATGTGGAAGGTATATTATGTCTGGCTCTCAACGACGTGGTGGTTGGAATAGCGGCTTCAAGAATTTGACGGTAATGAATCCTACTGTATGCATACAATAAATTAACATTTAAATATACAGTGTTATAATATTTTATATGCTGAAATAACATTTTTACTATTCATTCTATTTGCAGACTCGACAACCTAAGAAGGCCCAATACAAAGAAGAAATTAAATAGCTTAGAATTATGATTGAGCAACTACGTGACCAGAGTCGTCTTCAGACTATGCAGTTGGAACAACTAAATCATAAGTTTGCGAAGTATGTGCACATTCACGATAGTCGTCCTTCGTCGTCTATTGATTCCGGAAGCGATGCTTAAGGTATGTTGTATATTTTGGCATTGAGTGGGTGAGAATGATAATTTTGATATGTTTAGATGGTTTGTGGACATGTAACTTTGATGTATTTGGTTTATGAACACGTATTTGTTGGTTTATGGATGTTTGGATGTTTTGTTTTGTTTATATTGATGTTTCTTTGATATATTTTGGTTGTTTATATTGTTATTGGTATATATGTGTTGTATATATGTGGAATTGATTGGGATTGGATTGGAAATGGATTAGACTGGAAATGTTGTGGCAGGAAGGTTATATGCTTGCTGAAATTAAAAAAAAAAACCAATTTTTCCAACGGATACCAACGGTCTCCAACGGCTAATTGGTCATGGATTTGTAACGATTTTCAACAGAGAAAAGCCGTTTGAAGCCATTGGAAATATTCCATTGGAAGCCGTTGGAAGTCGTGAAAGTTATTCCAACGGTCGCCAACGGCTGGGAGCCATTTGAATAGTCCTGTATTCTAGTAATGGATATGACTGGTAAAACGCTGCTCTGATTTCCCTATGATTCTTGGAAGCAGTGGCGGAGCCAGCCAAACAGCTCAGGTAGGGCCATACTTGAATTTGAGCCAGGGCTACTTGTTGTCGCCTACTCCTTTTTGCCAGTATTTTATAAATCCACATAGGGCCATGGCCCTAGCTCAGCAAAAGGTGGCTCCGCCCCTGCTTGGAAGTATTTTGCTCATCTTCACTTTACGTCTCGATCTCTTATTTCTAGTCTCATATTTGTTGTCTACAATAACAAAATAAAACAACAATATCATGTCTGATTATATCAATCAGATCATTCAATAACGATATGCAAATTCGGACCATATCACCCAAAAAAAAAGAAAGAAAGAAAAAAGAATGAGGTAAATATGCCTTCACTTGTTGTAAAATATATAGTTGTAAAATATATAGATGAATATGTATTATCATTAAAAAAAGAAAGGTGTTTATTTACTCTAATAGAACATCAAGCTGCTTAGGCTCGCCTCATATCTTTTGAATCGCAGGGTCGACCCTCAAGCTTATGTATTACACACTATTGATATCCTGTACAATAAAGTTATTCATGTAAATAAACACGGATTAAGATATAATACACAGTATATCTGTGTATACAATAGTGTATATGAGCAAGACTCTTTTGTAAGTGGTCAAAGTAGAAAATGCAAAAAGGGTCCAGTCTAATATAAGCAAAACTAATATCAAGCACCAAAATGAAAGAATACAAACTGTTTTCGATAAAAGTAGCATATGAAGTGCATAAAATGCTAACAATATATAGAAAAAATAATGTTGAAAGAATTGCTTGTATTAAAGGAAGTTTTCTATAAATGATGAGCATATAAAAAAGGAAAATAAAATTATTGTTTTCTTATTTTAGTTTTCTCAATACTTTTTAAAGCTATATGGGTTACAAGTATTTGTAGCTTGCTAAGATATGTATTCAAACTTAAAAGACAAATTATATAATCAGGGGATCCTATGCACTCATAATGTATTATTTTTCGTTCATTAATATTTTTTCTACGGTGTTTTTCTTATTATGGTTTCATCGAGACATTACATTGATCTCGTAGTGTCAAATTCTATTTGAGATAGTAAACTATTGCAAATTTCTGTAAAATATCATAAAAATCGCTTATTTAAAGAATCCCGAGCAAGTTAAGTGCATCTTCATTTATGATACCAAACAGTTCATAAATAAATTTTGCTGTATAATTATACCATTCGTACAAACTTCAAGCCCTACTATAATGCTTAGCAACTACCTTGTCAGTTTTCAATTCAACCCTATGGACAATTTGTTCATTTTATATATATTTGAAAGATATGCATCATTAAAACTTCAGCTCTAATTTAACTTATACTACACCAATACTCACCTATAAATAGAAGCTCGTACAGCAAACTTAACTATCCAAGCGACAATACTAGTTCACCAAATCTTTTGCCCACTAATGTCTTCAACAATCATTAATGGTGCTACTGCTGCTCCAAAAAGGTATAGCAATTTTTTTTATCCTCATTGCAGTGCCAAAGGTAAATAAAAAAATGTGAACCATATATATTTACAGGTTAGAAGGGAAGGTAGCAATAGTTACAGGAGGGGCAATGGGCATAGGAGAAGTAACAGCAAAGCTTTTCTGCTTCCATGGTGCGAAAGTAGGGATCGCCGACATTAACGACGATCTCGCTCAAAAGGTCTGCGCGTCCATAGGCTCCGAAAACATAATCAGCTTCATTCACTGCGACGTATCGAAGGAATCAAACCTGGTACTTTGCCAAGTGCCAAATCAGGTACTTCGTGGAATCCAAGCCATGCCAAGCTCGATGCGCACACGTGAAAATCCGTTGTTTTATCGTGTTTTTCAGCCTGGTACTTTGGCATGTGCCAAATCTGTTACTTCGCCAAATCCAAGCCGTTACTACAGCAAAAAAAGCATTTTACAATGTTGAATAAACGTTATTAAAATACATTGACAACATTTTTTCTGCCGTTGTAATATGCATAGTTACATAAATTACAATTTTTTTATAACTCGTTTTTAGTATTGTATAAGCCGTTGTAAATAATATGTTTACAACACTTGTGTACCATTGCATGATTCTCATATAATAATCTAAAGACTTTGCACGATGATTTTTAGACATTGTTAAATATAGTTTTTACAAGAAATTATTCCAACACTTATCATAAAACGTTGTGTATTGTTATTTAAATGTTTTCAATGTGATGCAAATATATATTTATAACGTCGCTAGAATATTGTATAAAGTTGAATATCCAACATTTTACAATAAATTATGTTTGAATTTTTTACAACATTTCTACAACAATACAGAAAACAAATGTAAAGTTGATTCTTTCAGTCATACTTAACAAACGTTATAAACATACTTTTAACAACCGCTCATTATTGTAATAAACAATGTTTACAAATTACAACATTGCATAAAACTATAAAAAAAATTCTATACAACATTTTAGAAACATAAACCATACGCATACAAATTGTTGTAATCATAGACAAGTATAAATCTAATACCCATATCCACATGTATTTGAAAAAAGTACTTGCTTACATAAACTTCTGTTTGCAGAAACATTTTTTTTTTCTCTTTATCAATGTCGTTTACATAAACCGCATCCCTTCGATTTTGGTGTTGCTACCACCCCATTTTCCGGCTTCGCACCCATTTCACCATTTGGCTTTGCAGGCCTTCCGCATTCCCGTGATGCAGCTGTTTCATCCTCTGGTTTAGCATCAGCTTCAAATTTTGGGTTTTCATCTCACCAAGGGCTATATACTGTATTAAAAACAGTAATGCATATTCATTAATAAATAGAACTAACAAGATATTTAATGCAAACAAAAAATAATTTTACTTAAACAGAAACTAAGACAAACAAAAAAAAAGTACTATACCCACCTAATAGATAAGAAAGGTACTCTAAAACTGCCAATCATATGAATATATGGTGAATAAAACTGAAAGACTTTCGTAAGAGAAATATCAGAAAAAGGCTTCTGGTGTGGAAGAAAACGGTTTGTGACGCTGAAATGCACTCCTGACATAGAAGATCAAGTCGGAAATAACATTTTTTTCATACTACTAGGTGTAAGGTAAAAAGATATTAAAACTGAACACCAAACAAAACTAAGTGGCCAGTTACATGTATACAAACCAGAACTTCCATATAAATTGATCAACTTGAGCAGACTTGTATGTAGCTAGTGTTGGTATGGCTGGCAGTGATATCAAGTACTTGTTCCCAACATTCTAGCATATCAAGATACTCAGTAAAATTGTACTACCTGGGACATGAAGCCATTGGTAATAAATGCAAAATGCAGTGGACACAGTCTACAGTCCATTTAAGAAATTACTTTTTTTTTGACCAAATAAGTTGCCTAATGGCATACAAATGTCAAAATGAGCTTCACCAAGAAGGGTGAGAAATGAAATTACACTTTATAAATCACTAAGGGGCAGAAGCCAATAACATGTTGCAGCAGCAACTTACAACCCCATTCCAAACCAGCATCAGACCAGATTTTTATTTGATTTTATTTTATTAGTATTTTAAAAAAAAAACATTCATGTTTCTTTTTTTTTTCACAATAAAAACATATATATTGTAATACTAGTTTCTTACATATAGTTTTTTAAACAAGTTTAAGTATACATATTGTGTATACTCGATGCTACAGAGCTCGTTCAGGACCCAATAGGACAATCAAATAGCGTCCTTCCAAGTTCACTTATGCTTATGTTGCTGGTCAATCGCTAAACCAGACAACTTGAAACAACAAAGACTATGGAAAAAGAAGATGAATTCACCTATAACTCTCTGCATTACTTATCTTCTGATTCTGCTTCAATCTCGATGACAGTGAAGAAGAAGGCAAGGGTACAAATTGTTGATGAACGTGAGGATTGAAATTTGGCACGAGGGAGAATATAGAAGGCTGGCTATTATTGGCTAAGGTGGCAGCAGAAGATGAAGTGCTATGATGCATCCCAATTTGTCTGAACTGTGCTATATGAGCTTGCCAAAACAGTTGATGTTGCTGTAGTTGTTGATGTTGCTGTAGTTGTTGATGTTGCATCTGGCTATTGATTAAGAAATGAGGTTGATGCTGCAGTTGTACCTGCTGACTAGATGCATTGGCTAATTGCTGCATTTGATACTGAGATGGATAAGGGACCGGAGAAAGGGTGCGTCTATTAACACCCCTTGTTTTACTCTTCACCCCCCATTAAAATTTTAAAAATTTTAGTTCCAATTATACCCCCAACAACTAATTATATACCTTATTCAAAATGATTTGTACCCCATGAGCTATGTTGCCAAGAGAAAGAACATAACTGATAGATTTCATACAATACAAAAAAAAAGCTAAAAGCATTCTCAGTGTACACTTTAGCTCTCATTCAACTAAAGTGTTTTAACATTAAAGTGTGAACTAGAGTTATTTTTGCTTCAATAATTGATTACAGTCAACCATAAAATGACGTTGAATAAGAGAAAACAAGTTATTTTGGATTGAATATTGACGCTGTATGCACAAACATAAATAAGCATGCAGGAGAAGTAAAGCCTTGAGGAAAAGAAAACATAGCATGAGGGAAAGGAAAAGTAGCATAAATAAATATTAAGGTTATTTTGGGAAAAACCGGGGTGCGTTGAGAAAAAAACGGGGTATGTCATTTATTTTGTGAATAACGGGGGGTGAAGAGTAAAACATGGGGTGTTAATAGACGCACCCCCGGAGAAAACTTGAATGAAAGAACCCCTTGGTTTGGAGAAAAAGGAGCAAGCATCTTCCCAAGATTTTCAGATTCCTGTTTTTGTGGATCATAACCATGCATATGATTCAGAGCTTCTTCAGGGTTGTTCCTGTTTAACAGAGATATGACCGGAGGATGAACCATGTCACTTCCTGATCCATTAACGGCATTTGATGCAATGTTAAATACTTCATTTTTTGCTTTCAACTGGTTGTCACGTACCGTTGGAAGCTTAAATTCCTGTTTTTATTTTTACTGTACATAAAAAGAGGAATTTCACCGCATGATAAAAATTACATTTCTCTTTGTAGTTAAAAAGGGAATTTCACCGCATGATTAGAATTACATTTTTCTTTGTAATTAAAGATGTGAATTTCACTGCATAAAAAAAAAGTTTCATTTTCTATTTAAATGAAATATGAGTTTGCATTATATGTAAAGTTACATTATTTTAAATGTAAATGAAATAGAAATCTCACCCGTATGTAAAATTTGACATTATTTTACATGTAAATTTAGAGTAGAGTTTGCATGTAGATTAAAGATTACTTTTATTATAAAGAAGTAGAATGTACATGGTGAAATAAAATTTACATTTTATTTTATAGGGTAAGATATATAGAAATCCATCGTATGTTAAAATTTACATGTTTATAAATGTAAATAAAAAGGAATTTAACTGTAGGAAGATTTACATTATTTTTTATGAAATAAAAAGAATGGACTTTACATTGTAATTAAAAAGTCAATTTTACATTGTAAAGAAAGAACGGATTTCACATTGTAATTAGAGAATGAAAATTTACATTTCCTTTAATGGAAATATACATGAGTTTCACCGTATGCCCATTTTACATTATTTTTAATGTAAAATTTTTAGTAATTACAACGTAGGATAATTTTGCATTATTTTATAATGTAAATAAAAAGGAGATTTACACTGTAGGAAAATAACATTATTTATAATGTTAATACAAAAGAATGATATCGTAGGAGGAATTGACATTATTTATAATGTTAATAAAAAGAGAATTGACCGTAGGATAAGTTACGTTATTTTATAATGTAATTTAAAGAAATTTAGACCGCATGACATGAATTACATTTATTTATGTAATTTATAAATGAAATTAGACCACACGACATAAATTACATTTATTTATGTAATTTATGAATGAATGAAGCCCGCATAATATAAAATACATTTTTATATGTATTTTATGAATGAATTAAGACCTCATAAAATAAATTACATTTTTATATGTATTTTATGAGTGAATTAACATCGCATGAAATAAAATACATTTGTATATGCATTTTATGAATGAATTAAGACCTCATAAAATAAATTACATTTTTATATGTATTTTATGAGTGAATTAACATCGCATGAAATAAAATACATTTGTATATGCATTTTATGAATGAATTAAGATCGCATGAAATAAATTACATTTTATTATATAATTTATGAATGAAATTAGTCTGCATAAAGTAAATTACATTTTTATATGTAATTTATGAATGAATTTTCATCGTATGAAATAAATTACATATTATTATGTAAATTATGAATGAATTTAACCCACATGAATGAAATTCCATTTTTTTCTATGAAATGAATGTATGGGTTTACTTTGTAAATAAAGATTACATTTTTATAATGTAAACAAGAAGTAGGATTCACATTGTAAATAAAATTTATACTTTTATATGTAATTAAGAACAATGAATTAGAAATTACATTTTAAATGTAAGAAGGAATTGGACGATGAAATATAATTTACATTTTACCGTAAATTAAAGAAATTAAAAGAATCAAAAAGGAAGAATTCATCATTCAAGTATGATTTGCATTTCTCTGTAAATGAAGGGATAAAAGGATAAAGAAGGAAAATATACTTAAGAACAAAGAGTTAACGGGTTACGTTTATATATATATATATATATATATATATATATATATATATATATATATATATAATTAAAATTAAACGAATCGAGCGCGGTATTTCGCGTTTTAAAATTATATCTTTAAATGATAATACAAGAAGATCCGACCGTCGGATTTTCCTGAAACTGAAACCGCTAGGACCGTCTTGGAAAAATCTTTCCAACGATATATAATACGTCAAAATCCAATGGTTAGATTTTGAGATATGTGAAAATCAAAATTGATTGAAATAGCACCAAAATCGACATTGACCTGAATCGTCGTTGATTAACGATTTAATTATTTTTAATTAAATAAAATAGGAAATAATCGTTATAAATTAGAAATAACGATAAGGAAGAGTTTTCAATATATATATATATATATATATATATATATATATATATATATATATATATATACACGAAGATTATTTGGAAAGGCCGAGTTAATCTCATTCCAAATAATCAAAACGACGATGAAGATCGAAGTAAGAAGACGACGCATGAGGACCGTAAATCTTCCCTCGAATGGACAGCGATCGAGACCCTGAATTGACTTGCTACCAATTCGTGGGTCAAGGTCATTGCCCAGACGTACGTGTTGGTTTCACGGATTTGACTTTCGTTCAGACTCAGAGCATAAGTTTAAATGGATGGTGTGTCTGACATCGTACTTCGTTATATATCATATTGTTGATTTTCTGTTAATATATAAATATTGGTGGTGGAGAATTTATTCTCTACTTAACACCCATTTATGTATTGATGGAGAAGCAATGGTATGGTATGGAGTGACAGTGTGGCATACTAAGATGCAATGATCAAGGTTTCTTGTTGAAAAGCAGGCCTTGTGGGATGATCAAAGCATAGCCTGTTTAGGCATAGTTTTGTGTATGACGTGACTTCACGAGCCTCACACACCGGCGGAGTCTAAAACGGGAGAAGAGAACGCAGTGAGTGCACACGTTTCTTTCTAGCTAGAGTGGTGCCAGGGACCTACCAGCGCTGGCATTTATTCATTGTGGTTGTTGGATTTTTCGAGGCCTCGGATTTATGCGGTCGCCATTGGCCGTATTGTAGGTCCAAAAGGACCGGGAAGCGTGTGTTCAGGCGTAACTAATCTACAAAAGTAAGTGTGGACCGACCCTGCAGCTATCCGAGGGTTGGACAGAGTACCAATCCTGGGGCATTGCTAGAGTGTCTCGAATCGGTAAGGATCTCCTCCCTAGCCTTGACTCAGATGGAAATCCAAATTCCAAATACGACCCTACGATTTTGATTGTATTATTAGTATGGAGATATAGTAGGATGGGGTACTATGTTTCCTAGGATTGATACATTTACTTTGAAATGTTTTTATTATACACTAATAATAATATTAAATTCGTATTTGCCGTATTTAGCATGTTTGATCACCATAAGGGAAAACTCTATCCTCTGGTGTGCGTTGCATTGTGTGATGGGACTTGAGTCTTATGGTGATTCCATTTTTCTAAAAAACATTGCGATGTTGTACGTTCTGACACTTTAAATTATGCACAACAATCCATTGAGTAAACCCGTTCCGCATTAGCGGCGTGGTCTTTGGATTTGTCATATTATTATTACTAAACTAGTTATGAATTCTCATACCAGTCCCACGACTGACCCGTAGTTTGTTTCACCTTTTTGCAAACTCGGGTGCCCTCTTTTCTACATGGACAGCCAAGTAAACAGGTTCATTCTTTGCTTGGAGTCTTGTCTTGGAGTTGCTCATTATCTTTGCTTGGATTTGCTTTTGCGGAGAGATGATGACTTGGAGCTTTGAGGACAGCTATCATTTACTTCTATTGCATTTTTCTATCATTTACTTCTATTGCATTTTTCTATCTTTAAGTTCAGTCATTAGACTTGTTTCATTTCGTATTGCTTATTTTGGGAGTTGGAACTTATTTTCATTTCTGCAAACTTGATGTAATAATTTGGATTATGTGACTGTTGGGATTCTGTGGTTTATGACATTATATTTCCGCTGCTATGATGTTATTATGCTATGGTTTTCCTCTGCTATATTGTATCAGTGATATGTATTGTTATATTTATGTTGTATTCCATATGATTATTCCTTACTTTCACGTGAGTGGAAGTTTGGGGTCATCACACAACAGCTTTTCAGGGGGAGTATTTAAATCGATGGATAACAGGTTTTTCCAACACGACATATGGGTACGACACCGTGTTACTTGTAGAGAGCATTGGCATTTGTTCATGGCCTTTGCTCCGCAAACCAAACTGCAAACTATGAGCTTTCCCACGAACATCATACATCAGAGATCCATTTTTGGGGTTGAGAGCTTGCACTTTATGCTCCATAGAATCAATTCCAAACTCTTGTTTCTGAAACAAACAAAAATCCAATTGTGTTGGTTGTGGCATTCTACAGCTCCTGTTTGCTTAGATAAGTTCATCAAACTCTTCGGATTTCAGTAGTGATTCAGGTTTTGTAGTTTTCTGAGTAGTATAGTCAACCATATTCCACTTTTCAACGGTATTTTACTCCTTATGTACTGCTTCCAGTGGAGGAAAAGAAGACGAAGGTGCTTTTGTTTCTGATTTCTCGCCTAACTTTTTCATTAATGTGGTTATTTGGCTTGGCTGAATTGTCTCCGGTGACGTCACTAGATATTGATATAAAAAAACTCAGCAATTTCTTTCTCATCATCGTTGAATTCTTCAGTCCTGTTCTGGAGCAATTTAGTTCCTTGAAAATCAAATGCTGATTCCGTTTTGAATCAGAAGAGGGAGGCTGCGTCCATTGGTACTTCCGTCTAGTACGAACTGACCGAAGTTTCTTCAGCACGAAAGGCGGGTCTCCTAAAACAAGTTCATCCAACACCTTTTCTTATACTTTGACTCTCTTTCCGATGCTGATGCCAATGGAATTCACTGTTGAACGAAGAGCATAATCATTATCTTGTTCGTTTGTACCATTGCAGTTGTTATCCATATCTAACTTTATTGTCGATTATCTCTAAAATTCTCAGCTACAAGCGTCTACTCACTGATGACTGATATTTCAAATTTCAAGGAAAACTGGTATCCTCTCTCTCATAGAAACTCTTTTTCTTTCTACAATTTTTTTTTTCTTCACTTAAACAATCAGAAATAGTGAATAAAATAACAAAAAGAGAGTGAAATGAATTCGCCAAAAAAATAGCTTCTAGCATCAGACAGGATTAAAGTCAAAGCCATTACCTTAAAGCTAATTAGCACCGAATCACCTTACATAGAGAAAACATAACATATTTTAAAAGTTACCATATAAGATTCTCTCAAGGCAAAAGGCTGTAGGAATCAGCAAAACAATGCTTCAAGTCAGATTGCCTATGTTATCAAAGCCCTCGCCTAGGCTCCAAAAAGCCCTAGACCCCAGTCTGGGGCTTTTTTATCTTTAAAGGCGCCTATGATGCATGAGGCGCCAAAAAAGCCCCAAAGGCGCCAAGGCGCTCGCCTTGTGAAGCACCAAAAAAGCCCCAAAGGCGCTCGCCTTGTGAAGCGCCAAAAAAGCGCCTTTTTTGCAACATTTGAGTAGAAATTGAAAATTTCAGCATTTGGCTCAATAGGAGCCCAAAATCCAACATGCCAAGAAAATTATGCTTGTTTGATTGTTGATTTAGAACGTATTCTATAAAAAAAAGGCTGCTTTTCTTTCGTCAACTAGTAGAAAAGATAAACCATAAATTTCTTTCGTCGATTCATCCGAAAAAAAGTCTAGTTCATGGAAGGTTAAAACTCTGTTTAAGACTTTACGTAATGTTGCTTTTAATTTCTATATTTTAAGTATTTTATTGTTTGTAAACTTGAGTTGAATGACTTTGCACGTTCTTAGTTTGATTTATGTTAATCGTATGGTGTTTTTTACTTCTAATAATGCTTTCATATGCCCTTTCCAAAATAAAATTTGTGTTTTATTGCATTTTCTAAATCAAGGTTTGAAAACTCGGTTTCGGTTTCGGTCATTTGAAAATTTACGAATTTCGGTCAGTTTCGCCGATTTCGGCGGTTTCGGTTTTTGTTTCGGTTTCGGTTCAGAAATCAAACTTTCAGCATATGTATTAGTATTCAGGCCCATACCAATTCTTAGCAGTTAAAAAATAACCCAAAGCCCATCCCCAAGTCAAGCCCATACAAATAATAACCCTAATTAGCAACCAGCAGCCACATCACGTAGCCAAATTACAAGAAAAAAAAATGCCAAATACGAAGCGGGAAAGGGCAGAAAGAAGAAAAAAACTTCCGCTTCTTCTTCTTCTTCTTCTGAATTCACGATTTCTTTTTTTACTGCTGCTCGATTTAGGGTTTTCCTTTTTCAAGTAATCTATGTTTTGTATTTTTTCTTCCGTTTCTTCTTCTTCTGAATTCGCGATTTCTTTTTTTACTGCTGCTCGATTTAGGGTTTTCCTTTTTCAAGTAATCTATCTTTTGTGTTTTTTCTTCCGTTTCTTCTTCTTCTTCTGAATTCGCGATTTCTTTTTTTACTGCTGCTCGATTTAGGGTTTTTTTTTTTTTTAAAGCTTGTAGACCGGAACGAGATTTTGCTAGTGTTCCGTCTCGGTGAGTGTCGGGACCGAGACGAGTTGGACGAGATCTCGCTGTTTCGGACGAAATTTCAAACTATGTTCTAAATGCAGTTTTTTAGCTGAAAACTGAAAAAATATGCCATTCAAGGAGCCCAAAAAAGCTCTAGGCGCAAAAACGCCCTGGGCGAGGACCTGGGACTTTTTTGCCTTGACAACTGTGGATTGTACAAGAGCAGCAAAGACACCCATAAGCCTAGCGTGGTGCAGAAAATTTCCTCTATTGCAAAGCAATCTCCTAGGAGATGAAGGCTGGCACAGTGTATCGCACAACAACAAATTATAATCGGACCATAAATCAATTAAATCGAGCTCTTCTATTTCAGGTTTTCAACAAATTGCATATTAACAAACTATGAAATCAATGATACAAGTTCTTCACTGGTCAAGACTTACGTTTGAACTACTAGTCAGCTAAGCAGTAAACAACGTTCTAGGTCCATGCAACGATGGTATCTGAAGTATTATTCAGCTTCCTCTTTGCGTTCTGAAACTATAATTATAACTACAGCAAATAAATCCTATTAGCATACTGTTATTATTTATCGATTATGCTACATACACACACACACATACATTTATACATATATCATATTATTATTTTATCTCACATGAATCAAAAAATAAATAAATGAAACTACTTGGAACATGTTATATTTCACAGTTACTCTTGTACAACCCTACGCTTATCTGCCATATCATATTTTGGTTAAGATATAATTAATAGTCCAATAAGGAATAACAGGTTGAGAAAATTACCAGTCCGATGCACTGCCCAACCCAAAGGCAGTGATTATCAAATCGCTTCACACAATTACTGCCAATAAAACAATGAGAACAGCGCGGCAGTCAATACAGCTAGTGCTCCTCTATACCCACCAACAGCAAGCAGCTTCGTCGTTCCCACTTCTTGTGCCATTTGAAATGCAACTTCATCACTGTAGACACTCTTTTCACCCCGAACACCTGCCACAAACTCTATTTTTAGTGCAGAGACAAAATATAAAGACACAATAAACAAATACTATGGGAAAACAAATGTATGAAATACTAATATATGTATGTAATTCTTTCTGAAGTGAACAATGATATTGTATAATCAATTAGTATTTACAGATTTTATTGGTCTTTTTTAAGTAGATGAAAACAAAATTAAGTCAAATGAATTGAGACAAAGAAATAGAAAAATGGAAAACAAGTAAATATGTTAAAAATAACAAAGTTATCTTAAAAATAATTGGATAATATACAAACACAGTGTTGCTAGACTTTATAGAAAAATATAAAATAGATTCAAATGAATAAAATAAAAAAATCACAAATAGTGGTTGGATTTCCCTTTCTATTCATATGTCCTTTTGTCCATAGCAATGCTCTTGTTATTTCTTGATCAGGATTTTCCTTATGCATACTTGTATATATAGGCAGAGATACACCAAATGTTACTAAAATTTAGACAATATATAGCACACAAAAATATCATAATGGTATAGTTGGTAAAAAAGAAAATTAACCAGTTTTTGCTCTAAACGTGCATATCCTAACCGACTCATCGTGCGTGGATGAGTATGCTTTTGTCGTACTTGCTTCATTATAATGTTTTTAATCTATGTTAAAATATACAATAGAGATTTCTAAGAGAAGAGTACATATGAATTAATCGTCAATACAAAGTTTAAAGCAAATAATACTAAACAAGCATGTGTAACAGAAATAACAATGAGCACTATGCTAGTTGTAGCATAGTTGTATAATTAATTAGACGCTGAAAGAACATATGAAACGAAATATTAAAATGTGTGTATATTCTAAAATTTTGAAATACTACATATATCATGGAAGGCGACATTTTTGAAATACTGCATATATCATGCAAGGCAGTTGTTTATTCTTTGGTAACTTTGGTGTAATGTTAGAGATCTAGTATCGAACTAGAAACATTAAAGATAATAATACAACTTACTCGGAATTTCACAGAAGTCCTTTTTTGTATAAATTCACTCCATTGTTTGTCCGTCAGGTTCTCAGGCTTCAACCCAGCAAATTTTTCCAACTTTTTTTTTTTTTTTTTTTTTTTTTTTTTTTTGCTTCTTCCAACTTCAATGGTTTTTCTACAGCAGTGCCTACTAGACATCTGTACCCTCTTAAGGAGCTTGCCATCTTTTTAATAACATATTTCTTATGTGTGTCATCTAGATTGTACCGCAGCTGGAAAAAAATTGTTTCTAAAATTAAAAAACTGAATAAATTTCATACTTAAATTTGAAGTATCTAGTGGCAATATTACCAATACAAGCATCCAAAGGTTCTCCTTTTCGGTGCTGTCAACATCTCTCCAACCATAAAAAATTATTGAAATTTTATTACGGACTAAAGCACCTATTAAAGATGCTAAAGCAATAGAAGCATCGTTTATAGGCCGCCCTCTCTCGTTAACAACTACGTCTATCTTCATATTTGGATCATTTCGTATCCCAAGTTCTTTCAACTGTGTCATACCTTGTTTCTTTCTTTTTGGTTTAAGAGGATTGCCACTGTTATTACTAGAGCTGTCCTCTTTAAGTCGAACATTTGCGAGGCAATGAGATTCATGCGGATGCGAAGGAATAGTAGGTGGTGAAGAGTGTGGTGGAGACGAAGGGTGTGGTGGAGATGGAGGAGGTACATGAGTAGACGATGTTTCAGATGAAGAGTGTGGTGGAGAAGAAGGAGGAGGTACATGTGTAGACGATGGTTGATATCTTTTTGAACATTTCCCATACTTTCAGATTTCTAAAATTTAATAATATAAATTTTCAGTGTTATGTTTGATAGCATGTTTAATTAATAGAAAGCAACAAAAGCAAACATTATGGAAAATAATTATAATTTTAGCAAATAGTATCGAAAAGTAATCTGAATTAAGTCATTTAACTTGAAAAAAGATGACCATTGCACATTCATTTAACAAAATGTTCCAAAAATTTACTTATATTATCGATCGTTATACGAGGTCAATGACAGAAATCAGTAATACATGACTCAGAAATGATTATAGTACTTTAAAACGTCTACATCAAATACCTTTGAACAACATGATGGTATATTTTTATAATATGTCTACATCCTATTTTATAACAAAAATTGCCCTCTGCTATATCAATTATACTCTGTAAGTTATTGGTGCAAGAAAAATAAATACTGGTTTCATGAAAAAGTAGTAGTAGTTTAAATTTATTTCATGTTACAAAATATACACAATATGCACATGAGAAACCCAACTGCATCATAAAATAGAAGCATATGGTGAGTCAGTTTTGGAATTCTAACAAGGGCTTAGGTCCCTATTAGTCTCATGTAGATCTACCATCGACATAAACATCAAATATTTTCGTAAAATAAGAATTTTACCACTAAGATTGAAGCCTATAAACTAAGTTTGATCCTACTCCATATGTATCATTCAACCTGCGCAAAATATCAAGAAAATGAATACTATAACTATAAATTAAAGATTTGCAGTAATAGATATCCAAAAATAAAGCTAAATAATTCAATAGTTCAGGAAGTTAACAAACTTCAAAAGAGAAAGATGAAGAGACCTTGATTTTTCTTTCGTATTGACTAAAACCTACTTACCGAACTTGAAAAATAAAGCTATTGAGCTTACGGTTCTCTGAGGTTGCCCAACTCTTATACAGCTTACTGCCGCGAATCTTGAAGTAGTGCGGAGATGACGTGGTGATCGAACTTTTGAGGGAGGAAAAAATTACTCTCCCGCGCGACGAGTTATATACGGGGTAGTGGAAAAGGGAAAAGGAGGTAAAGGCGGTAGGGTTTTCCATTATTACCGCCATTGAGGGAAAAATGATAAGAACGGCTTATAATAGCCCCCTTTATTCTTACGCAGTGCGTTATTCATAAACAGTGGTTTGACAAGGTAAAGTGCAATAGTGCATTGACAATTAATTAAACTTAGATATTTGATTAAAAAATTATTTGTTAAAATTGGTGACCAACTAAACAATTAAACATATGAACCGACGCTATATTTCTCCCGAATAAAAGGGCAATTTTTATGTATCAAAGTTGAAAAGATTAATTTTTGAATGATTATTTATATACTCGTTTTTTCGGCGTAGATGACTGTTTGTTTTGAATATTTGAAAACATAATAAAAAATGATCAAATGATTTTATTTTCGAGTAGAGATTAGTTGATTGCATTACAAATAATATGTGTAAGTCATTTAGTAAGGAAAAGAGTTATTACTAGCCTTTTGATTAGGCCGTTACTCATTCAACTTTGACATCTGGATCATTCATGGCTCGAGCACGGATTCGTATGAGTTTGAACTAAACATCAGAATCGACATTCGCTTGGGAATCAGAAAATGACTCAACTCGGATTGATCGCCTCCGGATATCATCCAATCACTAAGAGATAGCCTGATCGGCTCACTGAATCATTCCATATTCCTTCGATTGATTGCGTGTGGGATCATATTGAAGGCCTAAGCATGATTGACAAACGCTGATTACCTAGAAATCAAGAATCGGACCGATTTGGCACTTGCCCGATAATTTGGTAAGTCCAGATTGATGCTCCTAGAAAATGATGATCGGCACGACTTGATCACTCAAAGCTGATGGACCGTTACGTGGAAATCATCTCAGAAATTTGGTCCAATTGCGTTGGAAATAATGATAGGTGAAATTCAAAAAAATAGCCCGATCACCCACAAATAGATGATCGACATGACATTGATCACTCAAAAATACGATATCGGGTCATAGATGAACTCACCCAATCACGTCGAGGACTCGGATCAACTTTTGGATAAAAGTAATTAATCACCTCAGAAATAGCTGATCCTAAATATTAACATCCTAAAATTTAATTTAAAACCATTATAAATTCAAATATTATATTACATTAAATTTAAAATTTTAAATGGTTGAAACTTATGAGATGTTATAAGTTGACTCAAAAGGTCAGATAATAAAGTAATGATGATCCTTTGCAAAAAATTGTAATAACCATTAAATTTATTAAGTTTGATGCACTTTATAATACCAATTTTTTTATTAAATATAAAATATTTTGCAATATCAATAAAACACTTTGTGTTACAAAAATTACAACATCGATTCAACATTGTTAACAATACTGTTTTTATAATGTTAATAGTCTGTTGTCACTATTAATATGATTAACAATACAATATAAAAATTATAAAACATACTGATGACAATGTTAATAATGTATTATTGAAATATAAGAAATAATAATACCAACCAAAAGTTATTAAATATAGTGTTGTTAGCAACTTAAAATAAACGTTGTTCTAAATGTGAATTGTGTTAACACTACGTAGATGTTATAAAATAAAATAATTAACCTAATCTAAAAAATAAATATTGTTGAAAACTATAAATTTACAATGTTAAACAAATGTTGTTAATTTCCGTATTCCAATAACATGGGAAATAAGTTATAAAACAAAAAATATAATACAACGTAAAAGAGTCATTGTCAAAAATTACTTTCTACAATGGTTTAAACAAACATTGTAGAATTTTTTTATTTACAACTTTTGTACGTTTTTCAAAAGAATATATTACAACGTTTTTTTTAACAAATATTGCGAAATATCTACCTTTTTTACAACACTTTGATGAATTGTTGCAGAACCAGTGTTGTAAAATGGTATTATTGTTGTAGCGTAAATTTATGCGTAGAATTTATGCTCTTTCTACGCAAAACATTTGTTGTCCATTCTCAAAGGGTAGTTAATTCTTAGCTTAATACTTTTACTCACTTTACAGCATTATTTTTCAGTTTGTAAAATACAAAATTAAGGGTTAAAGTATACATGGTTTAAGCATTGTTCAAAAAACTTGTAACTGTACAAATTTGAAAATCAAGATAAAACGTCACCTTAGCAGGTTTTAAATTTAATTAAGAAATTTGAAACATAGTTAAATTTTTAAAACTGAAATTTTCAAAAATAAGATAACCATAACTGACTTTCCCATGGATAGAATATTCTAGTAACAATTAATCCTTAAACATTCTCATAATTTTGGATACATCCAAGCTGCATGTAAACCCAATCAAAAACAACAATGAAAATGTTAATGGTTGAAAAAAAAGACTATTTATAGAAAAATAAATATGAAGCACGCTAAATGCCAAATAGTATGTGAAATATTCTATTAATAAAACTTACTAATTACCTTTTAATATTATTTTCATTAATAAAATGAATTCTAACTAATGATGTCCCGTAAATGTTTGGGGTATTTTATTGTCAATGTTGCGGTAACACTGCGACAATGAAAACCTGCAAAGCTAGCATTTTTTATCAGCTGTAAATGAAAAGCACCAATATTGTCATTATCAAGAAGGTAGCAAATTTGCTAAGGTTCGATTGAATGGTAATATCTTATCAAGTATGAATGGTTTAGCATATAACTACAGTTAATGGGCAATGCATAAATGTTTGCTTTAGAAATAGCAAATTTCCATGCATTTTTTTCAAATGGTTGAGATAAATCATATAAATATGCGGTTCCAAACTTGCATAAACAGTGCAAATAAACTTGCATGGAGCTAAACTTAAAGTGATCACAAATTTAAAACAGTGCAAAGAAAGCAATGCATGTTAAAAAAAATACATAGAACTAAATTTGCAGGCAAAGCATTTAACAAACTTGCATACAAGCACTCATTTACAGAGGTGCTAAATAACATACTTTGGCCTCTTTAACTGATAGTGTTAGAGAATCACCAAAAATATGTAACAGATTAGGTTTGAATTTATTATTTGTCCTTCTCTGTTTATGTTGTTAACTCACTCAAAAATATGCAGTCAATGACGAAGTGCCTAAAGTGTTCATGTTAAAGAGAATCTTTCAACTTAGTACATGTTTTTTATGTATTTCTCTTTAAATATGTACATGTTAAAGAGATTCAAATCAAGAAAGATATTATAGCAGCATGTCAAAAATAAAACATACATGGTAGCAGTTTAAAGCTTTTTTTACCAAATTTAGCGCTTTCCAAAAATATCAACGAATCTTCCTCCATTTTGAGCCTTCTCGAGAGTTTCTACCCTTCTGATAAGATCGGCAAAGTTCTGCTTCATTTTTTCATTAAATTTGTTTTGCTCGGCAAATTTGTGGCCCAGCTCCTCAAATTTGCGTTCCGTCGCCTGACGCACATCTTAATGTTTCATATGCCCTTCTTCGCTAGAACTGCATAGCCTCTAATACAAAATAAAGTACACATTATTGAAGCACAAGATATTCAGCTGAACAAGTAAACACGGGTATACCTCAAGCTCATTTTTATATAACTCAACTTTTCCGATTACTTCAGCCTGTCATTCGTGGGTCTGGTACCAACACACAGCGCCTCCGACCTAAATAAAGCAAAACATAATCAGTATACCAAAATAGGAATAATTATTTTAAAGAGTATTATCTAGATTACCAATGCGACAGTTGTCCCGCAAATGAGTTTAGATAATCTCGGAATGACTTCCGCTTCAATAACAGCTGCAGGTCTAATAGCTTCGTGTGGAAGGCATTCCGAGATTATCTAAACTCATTTGCGGGACAACTGTCGCATTGGTAATATAGATAATACTCTTTAAAATAATTATTCCTATTTTGGTATACTGATTATGTTTTGCTTTATTTAGGTCGGAGGCGCTGTGTGTTGGTACCAGACCCACGAATGACAAGCTGAAGTAATCAGAAAAGTTGAGTTATATAAAAATGAGCTTAAGGTATACCCGTGTTTACTTGTTCAGCTGAATATCTTGTGCTTCAATAATGTGTACTTTATTTTGTATTAGAAGCTATACAGTTCTAGCGAAAAAAGGCATAGGAAACATGAAGATGTGCGTCAGGCGACGGAACGCAAATTTGAGGAGCTGGACCACAAATTTGCTGAGCAGAACAAACTTAATGAAAAAATGAACCAGATTTTTGCCGATCTTGTCAGAAGGGTAGAAACTCTCGAGAAGGCTCAGAATGGAGGAAGATTCCTTGATATTTTTGGAAAGCGCTAAATTTGGTAAAAAAGCTTCAAACTGCTACCATGTATGTTCTATTTTTGACATGCTGCTATAATATCTTCCTTGATTTGAATCTCTTTAACATGTACATATTTAAAGAGAAATACTTAAAAAAAACATGTACTAAGTTGAAAGATTCTCATTAACATGAACACTTTAGGCACTTCGTCATTGACTGCATATTTTTGAGTAAGTTAACAACATAAAATGAAGGACAAATAATAAATTCAAACCCAATCTGTTACATATTTTTGGTGATTCTCTACCACTATCAGTTAAAGAGGCCAAAATTTGTTATTTAGCACCTCTGTAAGTGAGTGCTTGTATGTAAGTTTGTTAAATGCTTTACCTGCAAATTTAGTTCCATGTATTTTTTTTTAACATGCATTGCTTTCACTGTTTTAAGTTTGGGACCACGTTAAGTTTAGCTCCATGCAAGTTTATTTGCACTGTTTATGCAAGTTTGGGACCGCATATTTATATGACTTATCTCAACAATTTGAAAAAAAAACATGGAAATTTGCTATTTCTAAAGCAAACATTTATGCATTGTCCATTAACTGTAGTTATATGCTAAACCATTCATACTTGATAAGATATTACCATCCAATCGAACCTTAGCAAATTTGCTACCTTCTTGATAATGACAATGTCGGTGCTTTTCATTTGCAACTGATAAAAAATGCTAGTTTTGCAGGTTTTCATTGTCGCAGTGTTACCGCAACATTGACAACAAAATACCCCAAACATTTACGGGACATCATTAGTTAAAATTCATTTTATTAATGAAAATAATATTAAAAAGTATTTAGTAAGTTTTATTAATAGAATATTTCACATATTATTTGGCATTTAGCGTGCTTCATATTTATTTTTCTATAAATATTCTTTTTTTTTCAACCATTAGTATTTAGTATTTTCATGTTGTTTAGTTGTTTTTGATTGGGTTTACATGCAGCTCGGATGTATCCAAAATTATGAGAATGTTTAAGGATTAATTGTTACTACAATATTCTATCCATAGGAAAGTCAGTTATGGTTATCTTATTTTTGAAAATGTCAGTTTTAAAAACTTAACTATGTTTCAAATTTCTTAATTAAATTTAAAACCTGCTGAGGTGACGTTTTATCTTGATTTTCAAATTTATACAATTTGTACAGTGTACAGGTTTTTTGAACAATGCTTAAGCCATGCATACTTTAACCCTTAATTTTGTATTTTACAAACCGAAAAATAATGTTGTAAAGTGAGTAAAAGTATTAAGCAAAGAATTAACTACCCTTTGAGAATGGACAGCAAATGTTTTGCGTAGAAAGAGCATAAATTTAGGGGGCACTAAAAAATTGATATTAGCAATGAACTGACAGAAAAAGAAGTGTAAAATCTAGATTATTTCTTAGACAGTTTTGTGTTGGTTGGGTAAGATGGTAATTTTTGTGATAAGAATCAAAATGCCTTGGCCTTTTAATCTGCCCATGATTTTTTTGACCAGTCATAGCGTAACATAACTTGATTTGCATTACACCACCATCTATAATGATATAACTGATGCAAAATTTTGTTTTCCACCGATATATAACTGAGTTTTGAAGATTATATATAAATACAAACCACAAATGCTTATTGCTTCCTAAACTGACTTTGTTTCGAATTTCAAGTTTACGGCTTAATTCCTAATTTGCTTTGATTGTATTTAGATCTTCGTTTTTTTGGTCCACTGGATTCAAAATCTTTCTTGGCCTTTTATGTACGAAGTTTGTCCCTACTAATGATTTTGATGGATGAAACGTACGCTATGACCAAATGTCAAACCTCGGGGGAGCAACTATAATAACCTTAAGGCTAACACTTAATGATTTCCCTCACACTTATGTCATACTTCGTGTTCCTCACCCATTATATATATATATATATATATATATATATATATATATATATATATGGCTAACACATCTTGCTTATATGCAAGCTTTCTCTTAATCCTAATGTTTTTCCATTAGGTTGATTTCTAAATTCTTTTCTTCTTTTCCAAAAAACCATATGAAATAATTTTTTCTCAATTATTGCTATTTCTTGAGATATTTACTAAATTTGTTGCTTATTGGATTTAAAGAGCCCAAAAAATTGGATTACTAAGCAATTTTTTTTCGCTGTCTGATATCATTTTCTCAGTTGTTTACTCTAATAACATATTTTAACTATTTTTTCGAAAGACAAGCTGTTATTCATTCTCTTTGATTGAAATTATTGCATTTAACTTATTCAACAAATAATCCTCAGTTAAGATTTCAATAAGTAGAAGAGTTATATATGCAATCAATTGTTCGGTTAATAATGTTGCATTCATGGTTATTAAGTCACAATGAACATTTAATGTTAGAAATGATGATAAATTAAGAATTGCATCAAGTTGTATAAGTTTTTAAGAAGTGAAGTTAGGAGGAATAAATGGTGGCTTAACAGCTGTTTTTAGCTATTAAAGGATAAATGATAACTTAACCGCTCTGCTTGAATTCCTTTTGCTCTTTTTTAATATTGAATTCAGCATTATATAGGATTACAGGTTGGAATTCCACCAGTCGTCCTTTTATGATCGTTTATTGAACATAGTGGCATGAGTGTGTAAGAGTTAGAAGGGAGATAACACTAACATGTGTTTTGGGACTTCAAGACATCTGATGTAATATAATTAGTTGGTAATAGAAATAACGCAAATGGTGTATCATCATTATGTGTTGTAGTAACATCTTCAATTCGGTGTTTTGAATACACTAATGGTGTACAGGTTGTTTGGAAAAGTGCTATAACAAGTAGAGGCATGACCCCATGATTATATTTTTCAAAAAAAAAAAATAGTTTTTATTGTAAAAAAAATCATGGAAAATTCACTAATTACGTTCTTAGTTGACATGGAAAGTATTTAAACATTTAATTTAGTCCAGTAATATACCAATAAAAGTATATTAGTTTTCCGCAAATTATATGCATGTATGGATTATTCTATCTCAACTTATTTTGCATTTTTATTGCATTCATATGCGTACCATAATGACTATAATAAAATAGTTGTGTTTGCTCAGAAATATGAAGGATAACAGCTTACGTTTATTTTTCTTTGTCATGCAACAACCCAAGAAAGAGCATGAATTATGTGTCATTGGTCTTTCAAAATTTATCAAGGTGTCTTAATTAATACATGCTGCACCATAAATTAAACTTCTAAAGTTGAAACAACACACAATCCAAGATCCACATGATACATAGTATATTTCCATAATACAATATTATGAGAAAACTAAGTTGAGACAGATTTTTAACTGTTACACTAGGTAACAATTACTATATGTCAGCTAATGATTTCGGTTTAGAAAAATATGAACTCAAGTTATCTAGACTTTCATGCTGAAGATAACTGTTCAAACTGAACACATCAACATTGCCTCCAGAGGTGCACTTACCATCCGCTAAGCAGAAGAAAGATATAAGTTAGAATACTAATGCATTTCTTGATGTTTGTCCTCACATACACGTCGTACATAGCATTTTGACCCCATTATATACTAAAACTGGCACTTCTTGGTTCTTGGTTAACGGTAAGTTTCTTTCAATTTTACTGTTTTCCTATTAGGTTTATTTCTAAATTCTTTTCTTCCCCGCAAACTAACTGTATGCATTTGAATAAATTTTTCTTAGTTATTAATGAGATAACACAATGAATTCACATATGATGCTCTAGCCTGCAGACCATTATCTGTTGTAAACACGCAATATTAAAATATCAATCACTATCAAACTTGCAATCTAATTGCCATATTTCATGTGCAAACGGTATGCTTATAAAATTCATTTTTTTCTTTGTAAACTTATTTCATGTCTGTTGTACATCAATTTATGGTGTTCGAGAATATGATGTCATATTACGATACTCAGTGTACATATATCTAATATGCCATCCATCATACAATTGTCCTGATCACCCAATGTTTCCGTGATAGAGCCTATATGACGCAATTAACATTTTCTCTTGAAATTATTTGCAGCAACTGGTCTACGGTACGAAACTGAGTGAAGAGTTTGGAGTTGATGTTATTGGCTTGCTTTATATATGTTGGGAGAATTATCCATATAGCTGCTACATTTTTGCCTAAGTTCCATATGAACAATTCAAAATTTTACATTTCTGAATTCAGCCATCTTTGCTTTGCTTTAACACATCTATATGCTTTGTTGGATTAAAAGTTGACCTTTGACCTGTTTGTAACAAAGACATTTCCAGTTGCTCAATAGATTCTGAGACATCGTTTCATTCTTTTTGCATGTTCCAGTGATTGATAACACCTAATATGTTCTCATTTTTTACCCTCCTTTTCTCAATAGTGTGTGTACAAACCAACAAACGTGATTCCTGCCTGCTGGATTGTTTTGAAACTCTTGAATGTTTATAAATCTGATTGATATTTACAAGATTTACGGCTTTGGTATCTCAAGTGCTTATTGACCACGGCATTGAAATCGATGTTCGATGTTACTCCAGGCTATAATAAAATTTACTGCAATTTACTAGAAATTACCGTGTTCCTAAATATAAAGAAATGCATAGTATAAAATTCTTTTTGGACAAACAGATCATTGAATATGGATTCTTCGTCACTTCCATGTTTGCCTATAACAATTTCGGCTGTAGCCTGTGTGCAAAGCGTAGTTTATGAATAAAAGGTAAATACATCAATAGTGCTATGCAATGCATCACTCACTGTACTTCAGGAACCAAAAGATTTGATTCTTTTATGTATGCAAGATTTATGTTCATAAGTTCATAATTCTCATAAGTCCACAAAGACAAGTATTTTGGCTTTATATGATCATTTGGCTGTCTATCTTGCACCAACGATGCGTGTAATTTGGGGGGTTTGTTTTTTTTGGGGGGGGGGGGGGGGGTTGTGACAGATAGAGAGCTTGATTAGGGGTTGTGGGTTTAGAATTTTCATTTACGTGTGTGCGTGTGAGCTTGATTAGGGGTTATGGCTTTAAAACTTTCATTTAAGTGTTTCAGGAGAAATGAAAGCTTCATGATCTACATGTTAATAAATAATCATCAGAATTCAAGTTAGATATTTTAATTGCTGAATGTTTTTTTCAGCGAGAGTTCATACAATTCAACGGCAAAGTATCCAATTGCTTGATGGGGAAGGATGAATGGAGATTGCGTAACTTACAGTATAATAGGTTCAATTTTTAGCATGTTATTTGTACTTTAGTTGTATTGATGAGTTTTACGTCTTCAATAGGAAAACAGTTGCATACTTTGCCAAAAAGCTTTGCAGCTAGAAGGATTCAAGAGAAACAAGGATATATAAGAAAGCAAGAAGCATGACACAGCAGCTTTTCCTAAAATACACATCAGGAGATAAACTGCTGACATAATTTATGATAGGAAAGAAGTTCAAAACAGTACAGCTCATTCGGATTCAACCACTTATGTGCACACACTACGATTGAAGGGATTAAATGTCTTTTTTTTATTGCTTATTAATTTCAATTACCGTGATTTGGTTGTCTCATATATTAGTCTAATTACATAACGGTTGTTTACATTCCACTTGCTGACACTTATGAGTTGTATGCTTTTATAAATGCTCACCATACTTTTTAGCTCTATGGACTCCGGTTTGGTTTTTTCAAATAATGTCAACAAATAAATGGTTGTCATCCATTTGAATAAATCCAAAATCATTGGAATTTAGGCATTATGTCCCAACGATAGATGATGCGTAGTATGCAAGCAATTTATGTCCATTAGATTTTTCTTCCCACTGAAATTTTTTAAGGTATTACATAAAATATGAATTTCGGTAAAAAAAATGAATTCACTATACAATAGTTGACTTTGATTGCCGATACGTAATTACAACATAAAAAATTTGAAGTTTATTGCACAACAAATTTTCCATTATTTATATTAGGAATCTATTTTATATTGCGATTTTACTTATAAAAATTACATTATTCAACGATGCAAACATGCCCGTGTGCGAAGCACGGGTTCACACTTGTAGATATAGAAATATGAACCAAGCATACTCAAATGTCATTCAGTTTTTTTTTTTTTTAACAACCTTTACATTGTGCCATTTTTTCTATTTAATTTAAATGTTTAGCTACACGTCATTGTAGATTTGCATTTGCAAATCACGTGGAGTGGAAACGTAGTCTCGTTGAAATATACATTGTTCGTACGATTCTCGTGCACCGTTACAGAAACTCCAAAACATCTAATTACTAATCTGAATGCTGAATTGATGAAAAATCACTCACCCAACAGACGTGGTTCCCATGAAAATTCAGGGCAAATTTAGTATTCTGAATTGGCCTGAGTGTTAAATTAATCGACATCTACTGTAGGGCGCTGAATTAATCGGCACCTACTTCTTGGGCGCTGATTTAATCTGGGGCTGTTATGGTAACGGTTACCGATATCATTTGACAAATACCGCTACGGTATCATTTTTACTGGTAAACAAAAATTGCTTATCGTTACCGATCGACTGGTATACCCAAGGTATACCGATAATCAGGTAATCGTTGCACTGGTAATGGTAAATTATCGTTTTTCATCAAAATTTGTACCTTGACATTTTTTTTTTACACAATACATGTTAAGTATACAATATATGCAGTGTTGATTAATAAAAAATATAAATGAAAAACAAAAGAAGTGTAGTTTCAATTATTTTATATGATCATTGAACTAAATTTAATTATTTGTTTGATTCTAAATGCACGTAATAAAACATATTTGATAAATATACACATGTTTTAAATTGACGAGCAAAATTACCATTATCGCTGGTATTGAAGAAACATTACCGATAATTTATCATAAAAAATGGTAATTTTACCGTTACCATACCATTTAAATTGGTATACCGATTTCAATCTAAAATAAATATCGATCAACTGCTAAATGCTAATGTGCTAATCGTAAATTTAATGTTACCATAACAAGCTGATTTAATCAGCAAGCCCAAGTCCAAGTCCGTGTCTATCCCCACACGCACGCTTTACGCATGACCTGTTGTCTTGAACTTTTAATTTTCAACTTCTCTCGTTCTTCACTCGACGGAATCTTCTCGAAGCCCTAGCCATGAATCGAGCACAATTGCTTCTTCTTGCGTTTCCGATCATCCTGTTCTGCTAAGATTTAGTTACACTCTTCTCAACTGGACCTACTGTAAAGGCCACAATTTCAGCGCCACCCTCTCCTCATTACGGACCTACAATTCAGCCGCTTCACTGGCCAATCGATTTCTAAGCTAGTCAGGTTTTCAATTTTATTTTTTTATGTGGAAAGCAATATTTTCATAATCTTACTGTTGATATGATGTCTGATTTTCAGCAGAGATTTTAATTGTTTTCTAAATAGCTTAACTATATTTATTTTGACTATGGAAACTGATTTCGAATGTGAATTTATAGACCCGGTGAACGGTTACTTCTCAAATGATGAAGTGGACGAAGAAATCGTTTAAAAAATTGTATCATATGTGCTGAAATATAATATTTTGAATTCCTGCTCCCTCCGCAAAGTAGGATGTCATCACATTAGTTGAGAAAGTAAAGAAAAACCGACTGTTGTGAATATAGGTAGGGCACGGTCTAATTTCATTTGTCTTTACTCCCTATTTTCTTGGTATATCAGAAACGTTTGTTGGGTCTTGCAATTTTATATTGATTGTCCTTTATAGATGTAAACCATATTTATGTTAATGATTTTTGCAGAACACCCCACTAGAAGGACATGTTTGTGGCACCACCGTGGAAATCAAGTTCTGCACTTCATGCTCATATACAGGGCCGGTCCTAGGATATTGGTGCCTAAAGCCAATGCCCTTTAAACTAACTAAAAATATATCATTAACTAAACAATGAACTTAATTTATGTTAACGAATAATGAGAAGAGGGGGAAAAAAGAAATAACTTTATTTACTCCATAGCTAGAAGTTCGCAAGGACCAATTTTGGTTTCTGTCAGCCTATCTCAATCTTTTTAACCAAAATTTTGAAACCAATAATTATTGCTCTATGATTTACTGATGCTTAAGCTAAAAAGGATCACGTACATAGACTATTCTTCAAAACAATTGTGTGAGTTCCCATTAACCTTTGTTGAAAATTACAGATGAATACCAGAGTTTATACTGAAATTTTTATTCCAAACTTCTCAATCTCGGCTGCTCGTTACAACTACGTTTGGCAGTGAAACATGGATGATGAATATTATGGATTAATGTAACATACTGAGACCGCAAAAGCATTTTTAGCACAATTAGGAATAACTGAACTTGGGAATACACATACTTCGAGAATAAGGATTCAATTGATAACAAGCTAGTATATACAGCTAAAATATTTCAGATTTACCTTTTTACGATTCATTTCTACCATAACCGCAAGTAAAGAAATTTGATTCAACCACAGCCACAATCCCAATTTTCAACAACAGTTGATGTCGAATTTCTGCTCTATCTCTGTATGCCCTAGAGCAGAATCAGATTTGCCAATTGCAAAGTCCGGAGCCTTGAGTTTGCGACTGCCTGCCCTTGCCATCAGATGTCGATACCGAGCCTGTCGAGATGAATTCGTTGTTGCTATTGTCGATCATGTTTATCGTTTTGAGATTTTGGTGCGATTTTTTCCTGGAACGAGCAATTCCGTATTAGCGTGTGCCCTGAATTTTATGCGGCCCTAAGTGACTGCTTTATTCGCTTTGCTATAGGGCCGGCTGTGCTCATATAAGTAATTTCTTATCCTTGTATAGGGTTTACTTGTTGATATAAATTGATGATTTTTTCCTCTTCAAAATTTTCAGTTGAAAATGGAAAAGATTATACGTTTGTGAGTATCTTCAAACCATTACCATGTCTTTTGTAACTTAAGAGATTAAAGCAGTCCATATTAATATATATTATAAGGAAAGGTTGTTGTTGTTATTATTATTATGAGGCGTGCATAAAGTGCATTTTATAATTTTCATAACTAAATTGACAAGGATAAGTCGTCGGTTATGTAAATTATCCAAACTAGTTTAAAAAAAGCGACAAAATAAAGGTTAGCGATGTTGTAAGTTATGTATTATACAATATTTATGTCTTTTGTAAGTGGTAATTATATTCCTTCACTACTCACTTTCCTTTTCTCACCTGGAAATAAATTTTATTCCTCGGACTGAAAACAAAAATGTTCTTAACTCTTTTACTCTCCAGTGAACTTAAGACCTACCCAAGTTATGTTGTATATCTCACCAGACACCACATGCTACATTATCCTATTTCAACACTTGATTCATACTTGTGTTTCTCTTATACCTTAGTATGGGTGATGCTATTTATTCATGATGGGAAACACAACTTAAGTATCATTTAAGCAAATTTTTACTAGTTGACTTTTTCTGTTGTTTTCATATTGAAGAAAACAACAAATAACAATTAAGTCATTATCTCCGAACAATTTGGAGGTAAAAATTCCGTTTTCATAAGGGAGACTATGTTTTTTGCGTTGGCTTGTCAGACTTCTCATAACCTTTCTCCTTTACCCTAGTTTGGGACATGCTGCATAGAAAACTACACAGGCACAGTTAGTTCTTAGAAAACATCAATGAATAGTTTATTTGTGTCTGATCTTTGCGTATGTGCAGCTCTAGCAGCGAAAAGAAGTAAAATGTATTTGTTAACTATTACTCCATCCGGTTCATAATATAAGTCATTTTAGAGATTTGCACGGGAATTAAGAAAAAATTCAAATGTTTCTTTTTGGTGGATTGACTCATTTTTTTCATGCAAAGTTAAGTTACTTTCTCTATTTCTAAATACAAAAAAGTGGTTGTTGGGATTTCCGAAGCAGCCACATACTCACATGAGCATGGCAAGTCAATAAAGTAGGTACAATTTATTATAGATAAAAACGTCTTATATTTTAAAAAACAAAAAACTTCACAAAACGTCCTATATTTTGGACTGGAGGGAGTACATGGTGGACGTGCTTAAATTTAAGACAATTTTTTTAATACCCAAAATGCAACCTTTCGCTAAGTGAACTAGACATATAATATCTAAGAAGTGAATGACTAAATTATCACACTTTTTGACTTTTATTAAGAATTCAGTTATATTTGGTTTGAAAACTTCACATTCCCTTGTGAAACTGTAGTTGATGAAATAACCAATTTTTCAAATAATTAAGCATGAACATCAGTCAATTCATTGTGTTTTAAATATATATATATTTTGTTTTATGATGTTTAAATATGGACATATGTGGGAATATTTTTCATTTCCTTAGACCTTTCAGCTTCTGAAATATAATGAACTAGGTGGATTTTCCATCCGCTTTAACATGTTGGGCTCATCAAATGTGACATGTCAAGTGTTCACTACCTTCCTATCAAACATAGTTCCAAATGTGATACCCTTTAATGCCTTATGTATAGCCCGAAAATATGCCTTATAGGCTCTAGCCTCCAACTTGTCATTTACTGTATGGTGAACATTCATGGGGCTGCCTAATATACGAAAATATCCGATATGTATAGAGGTACTTCTCCTCTTGAATCTTCTCATCAACGATGAGCACGAAATTCGATCGATAATATACACCGTAGTCGATAAAGCTTCAACCCAAAAGCCTCAAGATATACCTGCTGTCAATCTCAAACATCAAACTTTCTTCAGTAAAGTCCTATTCATCTTTTCAATGATTCCAATTTAATTGTGGATCATTGAGGTGTAGTGAAATGTCCAAATTACATGCTGCTTATAGAAATTTATGCACTTCTTAGAAGCAAACTCACCATCATTGTCGGATCTTTTCAACTTCATTCCGACTTTATTATCTATTAGTGCTTTTGAAGTTTTGAACTTCTCAAATGATTCTGGTTATCGTTTATCACGAACATCCAAACCTTCTTAGAGTAGTCATTGGTTTACTTGCTCTTTCAATAGAAGCTATAGCTACTGGTCTCAAACATCCATATCGACATACTTCAGTACTCATTTGGACTCATGTCTATCGACATCGAAAGAATCCTTTATATGTTTTCTCAACTCACTTCCGACAGAATTCTAAACGGTTGAAGCTTCCACCCTTGATCATCTTCCTATTACAAAGCAACTGTAAGATCTCCGAAACATGACCCAATCTAAGATGCTAAAGATTGGTAGCATCGAAAGTTCATGAATTATCAACTCTAATACACGACTCTCCAAGAACTATAAATCTTTTTAGCAGATAAATATTTAAGACCATTACTGTAACACCCGTACTTTCTGTTAACGTTATAGTAACGAATTAAACAATTATTAATTTCAACTGTGAGAATTAAGGGAAACGGGTTAAGCCATTGCGTTCGTCTCGGAATTCTGCTTGAGGTAGAGTCCGAGTTTGCATAAATTGGACTTCGTATGAAGGAGTTGTGGCCTTTAGAAGTTTCAGAAATTCAAATAAATTCAAATAGCTCAAAACCGGATTCAAAATTCAAAACAGAAGTCAAAAGCGGGCTAGGCGGGAAAATTCCCGCCCAGGACCCAGGTCGACCAAGGGGTCGACCTGGGGGTCGACCTCCCCCCCCCCCCGGCCAGATCTGAATTTTGAATGACTGATGACTTGCTTCTGAGTCACTAGGGTTTCTGGATGGTCCTGATCTGGTATGAATGGCTATGGTTAACTCTAGGTTCATCCGACGGCTATAATTAAATTGAAATTCTATATAAACAACTCAATACTCAACCTAAAATCGCACAAAAATGATCCTGGAACTGTCATGCCATCAGTAGAGAACTTGGAGTAGCCGTCACCGTTTTTAATTCAGAGACGAGTTAAAAGCCTACATCAAAATCAAATTAAAACTAATCTAGTTCAACGATCTTCATCAAAGGCGCGCATCTCCAATTTCAAAATTCAGATTTCAGAAATCAAGAATTCCTTTTAGTTTGTAAGTTGGTTATTACGTAGATTTAAACGTTCTTTTAGATGAAATCATGGCATGTTGTAACTCGAATATGGAATGATGCTTATGTATAAGATAATAGAGTTTGATTCTAATGTATCTTAAATTACCGTTGCGATCGACCATGTCTATATGTTTGTGGTGATTAACATACCATATTGTTTGTATTGGGATCTATTACGATTGAGTAACGAACCCATTATGCCAACTGAACGGTGAAACATGTCATGTTATAATTTGGTGGTTACTTGCAAGTTTATGATCTAAATCACATGCTTACATGTTAGATCAACATTCATGAATATTTAGAACTATGTTAAGTTGAATCTATTTATGTTGCAAGATTGGATTTGTAGCTCTCTTATATTTTAACACATAAGTTATCATGCTAAATTGTGATTTAAATATGTTTATAGTAGTCGTCTTATGTTTTAACACATAAGTTATCATGCTAAGTTGTGATGTAAATATGATTATAGTAGCTCTCTTATGTTGTAACACACATAAGTTATCATGCTAAGTTGTGATTTAAATATGTTTATAGTAGCTTTCTTATGTTTTGACATACATAAGTTAATATGCTAAATTGTGGTTTAAAATTGTGTTTATATGTTAAACCTCCATGTTAGACCCATATCAAGTTTACATGATAATTAGATCCAACTTAGTCACAAGTTCACCTTTACCTGTTTAGTTAATCAATGATACATCTATGCCAAGTTACACGTGATAAGTTAAATGTATGCTATTTTATGTTTATTTCATGTCCCTTGTTTATTACCCTTTTTGTTTATGGGTTTGGGCTAATTTATTAGCCCAATACTTTATGTGATTCATGCGTACGTTCCACGGGGATAGCGATGGAAAAACATGAAAATTTCATGGCATAGGTTTGTTCATAAAATGTATATTTAATATACCATTTATTGTAAGAAATAATTGAAAAGATAATTATGGCATAAGTAAATTAAAAATAAAAATTCATTTACATAAAGAATTAGACACATATATAGAAAATATGTGAATTTAGAAAAGACGAATATGCCTAACCCGAGGTTAGACTGAGTTGTGGTGTAAACCTACCCGGAACCGACCGGCATATCCAGTGACCACAACAAGACCTGTCTAATGTGGGTGGTTAGTGCATAAAGCCCAAAAAGGACCCGAGGTTAGACTGAGTTGTGGTGTAAAACTTCCCGGGACCGACCGGCAAATCCAGTGACCACAACAAACCCTGTCTAATGTGAGTGGTTGGTGCTTTAATGAATAAATTAAAGCTAAGTCAGGATTGGTAGGGTTAAGTCAATTAGGGAAACACTTAACCGATTCAACATGTTAACTAAACTGATGGGTGGGGTTAGGTAAACTTGGACACTTAACCATATAAACATGTTGATTAGAAAACCCTAGTAACGGGGACCGATTTCAGCAGTAACCCACATAGATGTATCATGGTACCCTGAACTAGGCAGGGTGGGGCACGATTACTGGGTTGATTATAAGCGGTCAAAAACGTCGACGGTTGGTGCGTCAGTGTAGATTCCAACGGAGTATAGGCGTGCACGTACTCTGGAGTGGAAAAAGCAGGCACTGGGCATCAGTAGTATACACTGTGCATCTTGAATCGTGTCGGGTTGCCACCAGAGGGACTGACACACCCCATGGTGGGACCAGCACAGGTAGCTACAGTCAAGTGGGGCCGAATGACACAGGATATGATTGCATTCGAGTAGGAGCCGATCATTAAGGGGATCGTTTGTTATGAACACGTGGGGCTGGTTGGACCAATGGTTAGTAGGTGCAGAGGCTATAGTAATGGGTGCGATCACATGTTCATCTTATCTTATATTAGGGTGTTGTCCTATATTCCGTTATTACTGTCATGATCCCTTTCCTTGTTTAAATACTAGTAATCACTGAACTTAACAGACTTATTATCTGACCTGTTTTCTTTCGTCTTCTTTTCTTTCGTTTACCCCCCCTAGGTCCACAGGGAGGGAATACTCTAGCTTAATCAGAATCTTTGCAAGCTTCAAGAAAGTAGATGTATGATTGGGACTCTCTTGCATTGGATATGGCTTTTGGATACTACACTTGGGGATTTATGCAGTTTTATTTATGATTTATGCTTCTTTATTAAATAATCAAGACAGAAATTATGGTATAATGTTTTGGAAGTTATTTTGAGACAATTTGCTGTAATGCTTTTGTATTGAACCACGTATGCAATAAATGTTTTATTTTCGCTGCTTATATTTATCTGTCTTGTAAAATTTTCCGTGTCTTGTACCTATAACCCTCCACCAAAGTTAAGGCATTCCCTTTGTGAGTGACCTTAACGGAGGTGGGGTGTTTCACTTGGTATCAGAGCAAAGGTTTACCAGATCAGATAAGAATTTTTGAAAACTATTTTCAAAGGAAATATAAAGAAGCATTTTACGAGAAAAAGTGTTATTTTATTCTAAAGGCATAATTCCCCAAAGCCATATGCCCTATCATTCTATCCTTTGTTTTGAATCTTTTCTTTTTCGTTTCAGCATGTCTGGGAATCTTAACCTTCCAGAGGTTGTGCCGATACCTGGTTGGTTCAGGAGGTACTTAGAGGCTAGGACCAACGATGCGGGCCCAGCAGATATTCCTCCTCCTCCAGCTGCAGCGTTCCTCCTCCTCCTCCTCCACGTGCAAATGCTTTCTCAAAGATTTGTAGAGACTTTAGGGCCATGGGTGGAAAGGATTTCAAGGGAACTGAATCATTCGTAGAAGCAAGGAATTGGCTCAAAGAAACTGAAGATCTATTCGATATGTTCGAGGTGGATGATAGACAAAAGATACAGTTGGCAGTGTGGTTGCTCAAAGACGAAGCTTCCTATTGGTGGGAAGTCACTAACGCTGAAAGACAAGTTGAAACATGGGTGGATTTCAGAATAAGATTTGAGATGAAATTCCTCTCACAAGCTGAACGAAGTTTACAGCTGGAAAGTTCTTGTCTATTAAGCAAGGAAGTATGACGGTCAAGGAGATTCAGTCAGCTGGCTCGATTTGGACTGGACTAAGTGAATACTCTTCATAAGAAGGCTCTCTGTTTTGTCAAGGGATTGAATGAGGAACTTCACAGCCTGGCTATGACCCATGTACCTATGGGGGCTACTTACGAGAGGTTAGTGGACATGGCACTCTTACATGAGGAAGACAAGGGCAAGAAAGAGGCAAAAGCGGAAGTGCCTCGAGATAAGAAGGTGGAAGGCTCGCAGAACAAGAAAGCTGATTCAAAGAAAGGCGGGAAGAACAACAAACCCTGTGACAAGAGAAAGTGTAATTTCTGTGGAATTCCTGGACATCTGGTCAAAGACTACAGGAAGAAGAAAAGGAAGATGGGTGGCTGTTTCCATTGTGTTAAGACGGGACACATGGCTAAGGACTGCCCAAGAAAGCAAGGGCAGAGAGCTGGACCTTCGTCTGGAGGACAAGTTCACGCTCTCACGGCACCTCCGCAAGAACGAGGTAGAAATATTTCTATCGAAAGTTTAGTCTATCTTTTTGATCATCCTGTTCGTACATTATTTGATTCTGGTGCATCGCACTCATTTATATCTGCTGATTTAGTTGAATCTCTGCACCTAGACACTAGTTTAGTAGAGGATCCCTTGGTTGTTTCAAATCCAATCGGGGGCTCAGCTTATTTGTCAATGGTTTGTTTGGATTTGAAAATATTTATTCTAAGCGTTGGGTTTAGATGCAATGCCTATGTTTTGGGCTTCACGGGCTATGGGTTGATTCTAGGCATGGAATGGCTATCCAATAATGCTGCTATCCTCGACTGTGAAAAGAGAGTGGTTAGACTCATGACTTGCCTTGGTAACACTCTTGAAATTTCTTGTAATCTCTTGAACTCTGTTATGCTAAGTTATCTAGAATCTCTTGATGCGTCTGTTGAGGACTTGCAGTCTATAAAGCTAGTCCGTGAATACTCGGATGTGTTTGAAGAGGTAAATGGCTTACCCCCAAAGTGGGAGATAGACTTCCGCATATACCTCGCTGACAATGCAAAACATGTTGCCTTACCCGTTAGGCACATGGCTCCAAGGGAGCGGAAAGAGCTCAGCAAGCAAATTAAAGATCTCCTAGAAAAGGGGTTTACAAGGCGGAGTGTTTCTGAATGGGGTCCTCCAGTAGTGTTCGCAACTAAAGCGGACGGTTCACTTCGCCTATGTGTTGATTATAGGGAGTTAAACAAGCTGACCAAGAAGAATAGGCACCCACTCCCGAGAATAGATGATTTGTTCGATCAGCTTGTAGGAGCATCGGTTTTCTCCCAATTAGATTTAGCTACCGGGTTTCATCAGCTAAGAGTGGCTGAAGACAACATTGATAAGACCGCGTTCAGAACTCCGGATGGTTTCTTCGAGTGGCTTGTCATGCCTTTCGGCTTGACAAATGCACCTTCTTACTTCGTTGATTTGATGAGCAGGGTGTTCAGGGAGTTCCTCAATAAGTTTGTGGTGGTCTTCGTGGACGATATTTTGATCTTCTCAAAAAGTGAGGAAGAGCATGCTCAGCACTTAAGGGAAGTCATGGATACTCTCCGTGCACATCAGTTGAAAGCCAAATTCTCCAAATGCCATTTCTGGAGAGAAGAAGTTAGGTTCCTTGGACATGTGGTGTCCAAAGAGGGGTTAGTTGTGGACCCCACAAAAGTGGTTAATGTGCAAGATTGGAAGGTTCCTCGAAACGCAACCGAAGCTTTCTCGGGCTAGCAGGCTTTTATCGAAAGTTCATCAAAGATTTTGCAAAAATCTCATCTCCACTTACAAGGTTGACAAAGAAGAACCTAGCTTTCAATTGGGACTTGGATTGCGATATTGCTTTCTAACATTTTAAAAGGGCTCTGAAAACAGCCCCAGTTCTGACATGGCCTGATGGAAGCAAGATGTTTACAGTATACACAGATGCATGCGAAACGGGACTAGGCGTTGTTCTGATGCAAGAAGGGAAGGTAGTGGCCTATGGTGGAAGGCAGTTGAAAGTACATGAGAAGAACTACCCAACCCACGACCTAGAGTTGGCAACCATCGTTTTTGCGCTTAAGTCTTGGCGCCATTATCTCCTAGGTGAGAAATTTGAATTGTATACTGACCATAAATCTTTGAAATACCTTTTCTCGCAGAAAGATCTCAACTTGAGGCAGCAAAGATGGATGGAGTTTCTTGCCTCATACAATTTTGAGATTTCCTATACTCCTGGCACGGGCAATGCCGTAGCAGACACCTTGAGTAGAAAGAAACTGACCTTAAGCCCTCTCTTTGTAGAAAGGAAAAACGTGGAGTACATAGCCAACTTTGACTTTAGGCCCTCCTCTGAATTTGTACCTGGCCTATTAGCAACATTGGAAGTGTGGCCTACGCTTTTGGACTCAATAGGGGCCGCGCAACGTGAAGACCCTCAGCTAGTTGATATAATAGATAAGCTAATTAGAGGTGAGCCTTCGAGTCACCTCAATAGATACTCCATCGATGATAAGGGATGGGTGAGACGGGATGCAAGACTATGCGTCCCACAAGCAAGGGATTTGGTGGAGAAGGTTCTCGAAGAGGCACACCATTCCAAGTTGACCATACACCCCGGTGGAGACAAAATGTACAAAGACATAAAAAGGGTTTTCTTTTGGAGTGGCATGAAAAGAGATGTAGCTAAATTCGTCTCCAAGTACATGATTTGCCAGCAAGTCAAGGCGGAACAGAAGAAGCCTGGAGGTTTGCTTCATCCTCTAGAGGTCTCACAGTGGAAATGGGATAGCATTTCAATGGAATTTGTTGATGGGTTGCCTAGGTCAAGGAGGGGCAACACCAGTATTTGGGTAATAGTGGACAGGCTCACAAAAAGCGCCCACTTTATACCCGTCTAGTTGAATGAACCTTAATTTGGTTTAAGTTAAATCAAAGAATGTTCTTGATTGGAATGATGCATAGGTTGTGTTTTTATAACACATAATTTTAAGATGCACGATTTATTCGGAAAGACCAAGTTTAACCCATTCTGAATAATTCATATGACGATTAAAAGTCGAAGATGAAGACGGTGGCTGAAGACCGGGGTTTTCCACATCGTATGGATGATTTCTGATGTCTTTATTGGACCGTGCACCCAAGATGAGGGAATAAGTGGTGATCAACCAGATGTATTTGGAGATCTATCGGATATGGTTTCGTTCAGACACAGAACGGACTTGTAAATGGATTTTGTGTTTGACATTGTATTCCTTTATATTGTATTCGTTGATCTCTGTTTAACGTATAGCTGTTTGGTGGCGGAGAATTTATTCTTCGCTTAACACCTGGTTATATATTGGTAAATGATCAAAGATATGGTATGGTCTGACAATGTGGCATGCTAAGATGCATATGATCAAGGCTTTTGTTGAAAAGCAGAGCCTTGAGGATGAAGATCAAAGCAGGGCGTCAATTTGCATAGCTTTGAGCATATCGTTACTTCGCGAGGCACACACCCCGGTATGATGGTGAACAGTTTGTTTGATTAGTAGGTTGACCAATATACTTTATATATACATGGATTGGGTCAACTGAGCGTTGCTAGGTGTGGTCGTTGTATACTTATATGGTGACATAATATATTATGCCACTTACATAGTATATTATGCCACCTAAGATTGATATATTTATATTCGAAATCGATTTCTACACTGTGCACTTATAATATAAAAGATGAATTTCGCGTATTAAGCATTTTTTGATCATTATAAGGTAAAACTCTATCCTTCGGCTTGCGATGCATGGGACTTGAGTCTTATAATGGTTTCATTTTTCTAAAGAGCATTACGCTGTTTATTTTATGCACTGGTATTCTTGGGATTAAGCCCCTTTCGCGTTAGCGGCGAGGTCCCTTGATTTACCTAACTTTAAAATAAAGTTAATAACTGTTTTTTGTTCTCACACCAGTCCCATGACTGACTTGAAGTTTATTGTTTTAACCTAAACTCTGGGTGCCCATACTTTCCACACGGGCAGCTAGTAGTTTTGGTTTTGCAGATTTATTTTCACAGGATCCTGGTTTACAGCTGAAGCGATTTTCGGAAAGCTTTGTATCCATGTATTTCGTTTAGTTGTATTATGTATTATTTTTCCGCTGCTATTTAAATGTAATTTTAAATCTCTGATATTGTTTTTCTAATGTAAAATATTTATTCATACTCTGTTATATTCTTGTGCTCTGATGTAATTGTTGTAACAGCAATGAAAATGTTCTTCTGTTTGTGTTCTGATGAGTGTTGTTCTAAAAGCAATTCGTAGTTTCCTTTGTGGGGAAGTTTGGGTTGTTACACTGTATATTTCCAATTGACTGGTGTGAGAACCAAAACTTGATAGGATTATTTGTGGTGATTTGGCCTCAAAAACCTGATTTTTGACTATGTATTAAAATTATGTGTTTGAAACATTATTCAACTAATTGATTGTTGATTGTGTTGTGTGTGATTATTCATTTAAACCATTATGTGAATGAACGGTGAATGTAACCAAATTGTGTAGAATGTTGAACTGAATTGAAAGTTGGTTGCAAATGCATGCATATACATGTATATACATTGAATAGGTCATAGAAAGGAGGCTTGAGAAGATGAATAAAATTGTATGCCCGACAAATAGGCACATGTTTACTTATTTATTGGGTTTGGATGATTTTATAAGCCGATTGGCTAGCAGCTTGGCTTTTTCTTTTCTTTTTTTGAGATGAGAGGGCCTGTGTGGCGGTTTGGGGATTTTCCCGGTAGCCCCGTACAAAGGAGGTTATGGCGAAATTTATCGAAAATTTAGGGTGTTAGCCAAATTTTTGAAAAATTTGAAAAGTTCTTTGAAACTGAAATTTGAAGAACTTAAGCCGTAATGAAAATAATGAAAGTTGAGTTGATTAGTAAAACAACTTTCTACTTCGTTCCTTTTCGAGGACAAAAAGATTTTAAGTGGGGGAGATTGTAACAACCCATAAAATCAGAACCAATTTAAAATTTTTATTTTGGTTATTTTAATGGATTTTGAATATTTAAAATGATTTATTTTAAATAATAATGACGGAAAATTTATTTTCAACGAAGTTAGAATGAATAAATTTATTTTAATTATATAACGAGCATAAAATGGCGCGACAGTTTGAAAATTCGATTTCTAATTTCAAATGAATACACAGAATTCAATATAAGTCGGAATTGAACGAAACCAGAAATATTTGAATCTGTTGAAGAATATCTTTCTAACGAAGTTAAGGAACTGAGATTTCACTTTATAAGTTGAGAGTTACATCCAGTTTAAAATTCAGAAAAGTCGCTATGGAATTTATATATATTTTAATATAAGTCCCTTAAAAATAGCCATTTTACAAACAACCTCCGTTTTCGATGAAACCACTTTTGTTGGATCCGGAATGTCAAATTATTGCTAGATTCCAATTTTCAGAATTTTTAGAATTAATATGTGAGCATGGCAAAGGGAAACGCGTTTGACCAGTTTAAGTTGAATTTTATCGACTGGAAATTGGCCATTTTTCAAACGGTCTTCAAATTTGACGAAATTAGTTTTGTTAGGACTGTATCATCAATACGAAGCTAGAAATAATTTTTCTAGAATTTTTAGAGTCAGTATGTGGCCCCGACAAATTAAAATGTACGTTTAAATCTAAAATTAAATGTTTTATATTTTAATTTGAAGAATTACTGACTGTAACTGTCGAATGAGCTTACGAAACATATCCCATTGTGTTCGGAATGTGGGTAATTAGCGAGGGGCGACAGTCGTTGGGTCTCGTTTGGGGTTCGAATAAAAAGTCAACTTTTTATTGGAAATTAAATTTAATTAATTAATTATATAAACTCCACCCCTTCCTTTTTCTCCCTCCACGTCAGAACTAATTGAATAGAAAAAAACCCTTAAAAAGAAATAACCGTGATGCCTCATCCTATGGTGCCACCGTAGGCCGTTCCTCCACCGCCGCACCTTCCCCCGACCGGCGCCCTCTCCTCCGATCACCCCCTCCTTCTTCGCCCCACTCCTCCTTCCACACGCCCAAACACTCAGGCTAACCACAAACCGAGCTCTCCGCCACCCCATTCTCCCTGCTGCCACCTGAACGAGCCGCCACCCCTCTCTCCAATTCCGGCGCCAATGTCAGACCCCTCACCTCTCGCTGAAAACACAGTAAGTGTTTATTTTATTTATTTTCTATATACAAAGTATAAATCTGATTTTATATAAATAACAAAGTATAGATCTGATTTTATATATGAATAAAAACTGAAAAGATTATATTTTTTATCATTGAAAAGATTATATTTTTATCATGAAGAAAGATGAGATTTTTTTGTTTGTGTAAAGATATGATTTTTATATGCATGGCAACCATATAAAAAAGTGATTTTTATTCATATGAAGTAGAGATAAAAATGTGATTTTTATCATATATGTAACAAAGTAAGAATACGATTTTTATTTGTTTGAATGACATAAAAAGATTTGATTTTGTTCTTTAAAAAGATTTGTTTTTAATAGAAGAAAAATTAGATTTTTCATTGTAGAAAAATTAGATTTTCATTTTGAAAGTAACGGTATAAAAATTGAGTTTTTATATGAAGTAGCGATAAAAATTCGATTTATACATATATGAAGTAGAAATAAAAATATGATTTTTATTTATTGGAATGAAGCGATAAAAATATGATATTTACTATGAACATTGTGAAAAGGATTGCGAACTGGTGGCAAACGAATCCAAATTTGAACCGTTCAGAAATAAAGAACGGCGGAGTGGAAACCAAAGGTGAGAACTTCTCACTCTAATTTTCTTATACAGTTATTTATTTTATAACTGCATATATGAACTGTTCCCCGTCGTCCACAGACCATGGACGACTTGTATGTTTGGTTGATTGGATTATTTGGTTGAATTTGGTTTGTGAAATGAAACGAATTGATATAATTTGGTTTATGTATGACGTGCGCCTTTATGAGGCGAGGGGTAAGACTAGACCTTATCCCGGTTCTAGTATCGCGCCGTTATGCCGCCGAAATTTTCTAAAATATGTTAGAAAAATAAAAATATCATTTTTATTAGATAAATGAATAAAATAAATATTCATTTACAAATCAGGCGATTTGTATATGTACACCCATTTGACTGATATGGATTGGGACGATAAATTTTACACATCGCCCAACTGCACAAATAATATTCAGTAGTTGTTGGTTGAAACCCCACACGGGTGTTGGGATGATATTTGACGTACACTAATCCCAATTGTTTAGTTGTATGTCGATCAATTGATTGACAGGCTGTTGTAAGCGTTAATTATTTATAATTAATGTTTATGTAGTTGTGGGATGCACTTTGGATGATGGATGATTGTTTATCATTGTTATTATATACATGTGTTGTATGAAATCCATATAATTACATTATATGGTAATTGGCTGTGTCTGATTTCTATTCAGAACTGAAGAATATTTTAGAATAACGAATATTTTAAAATAATATTCTATAAAGGATTAAAATCTGATTTTGATGTCCGATTTTGGATGGACACGAATTATTGAAATATATAAATATGCGCCATTTTGATGCGAACGATATTTATATCGATTATATTCGTTCTTATAATGAATATAGAAAAGGAAGTGATTTCAAAACCTAATATTTTGAAAATATTATTATTTATATATTAATGATATAGAATATTCAATTTTGATTTAAAATTGAAAATGAAGTTGGAATCGTTTTTAAAACGAAGTTAAAAACGATTTATAAAATATGTTTTGAATTGAAATCGATGAAATATATATAATATATATATATTATATATATTTAATGGCTTGAATAGAACGCGCCGCGCAGCGGCCGTTCGCGAATTTCTACCATTGACTTTGAATTGACATTACGGGAGATCAGACTGTCGGATTCTCCTAAAACCGGAACCGTTGGGTTCATATCGAAAAGAGCTTTCTAACAAATATAAAAGATTTGAAATCTAACGGTTGGATTTGGAATTATGTCCAAATCAAATTTGGAAAAGGTCGATGTATGTGCAGTTCGATGTCCGTTTATGGAAATCGACTGTACGGGCCTTGATAAAATTATTAAAAATATGGATAATTTGTCTAAAATCATAATAAATGATTTGAAAAGAGTTGGAATGTAAATTTCCATGTTTATAGAGATAAAAATATATTTTTATCAAGATGAACTAGTTTATAACTAGAATAATAATCCAATGTTTTTAAATAAATAAAATGGATTGAGAAATGGTTTTAATTTAACGCTTATACCGTTGTGAAATATACTATTGTATATTTTCTGTGTTGTGATTATGTGCTATATTCTATTTAAACCCGCTAAGCTAATAACTACCGTCGTTTTGAGCGTTCTGTGTCGGTTTAATTACCGACCTGGAGTGGTCAAAAAGGCGAGTTGTTACATTTAATAAAACCAGAATTTCCAACATATGAATTGGAATGGATTTGAATCGAAGTTATCTTCTGAATATTTCGATATTGGATTCCGTGATTATACAGATATTGTGGAGGAATTTGAAAGATATATATATATATATATATATATCGTTATCCCAATACGATATTTGTTGGTTTCAGAATTTGATATTGGATATAAGCCAATATATTTTCTATTCAGAGCCTTATATTAATATCAAATTGGATTCTGGGTTTATCGTGAATGGTGTCTTCATTAACACCGTTCTTGAATACAGTTGAGAAAAGAATAAATCTTTCATTAAGATTTAATGGAAATTTTCCAAAGTAAAGTTTTCCAATTTAATATATTGGAATTGAATGGAATTCGATCTGATAATAATCGAAGTGAGCTTCTGTGGAGGAAGACTGTTAATATATATGGAATTTAAAAGACTTTGTCGTTATTCCATTTATATTATTAGTCAGATACAGAAATTGATATCGATTATATATTGATCTGTTTTCCGTGAAGATTCCATAATTAATGGAATAAGATTTTGGGTTTGTCGTGAATGGTATCTTTAATAATACTGTTCTTAAACCCAATGGAGTTAAGAAAATTAGAAACTAACTGGAGATTAGCTAAGTTGAATGGTTTCCTGGGTATTGATCTGATGTTGGTTTCGGCCTTCGGGGTTAATACTTAGGGAATTGTTCTCTTACTAATTTACGGTTAGAGACTGAAGGAATGTGATAACTAAAATTATTAATTCAAGAAAATGATCGAGAATGGAGTACCACCAGTTTAACTCCAGGCGATAGTTAAATCTTTAATTAGATTTGAACATGAAATGGTAATTAATTTTATCGATAACACCGTGGTGTTAGATATGGAGTATTACCAGTTTTTCTCTATGGGATGAATAGGTTGGGATTGGGAAACATAACAAATGATTACTCTGGTAAGGTTCGCTAATCCCGACTAGTTTGGAAAACCTTAACATGGTTTAAAATAGTGAAAAGAATATTTGAACAAAAGGATATTCTGAATTGGAATGAGGCGTATGTTGTGTTTGTGTAGCACTTGTTTATTATATATGTGGGTTATTCGGAAAGGCCCGGTTTATACCCATTCTGAATAATTGATACGACGATATGTCGAAGATGAAGACGGTGGTTGAAGACCGGAAGTCTTCAGGTCATTTGGATGATTACTGATATCTTGAATGGGCCGTACACCCAAGACGATGGAAAAAGTGGTGATCGTCCAAACGTGCTTGGAGATCGATCGAATATGCGAGGTACAAGGTGCCTCCGGTTTCGTTCAATCCCAGAATGAACTTGTGAATGGACTTTATGTCTGACATTGGATTTCATTCTGTGTTATTGATGGACATCGGTTACATAGCGTGAATTGCCTGTGTGGTATGCTGAGATGCAAATGATCAAGGCTTTTGTTGAAAAGCAGAGTCTTGTGGTTGATGATCAAAGCACGACCTTTGTGGCATCGCTTTGTGTAGCGTTAATTCGCGAGCCTCACACACCGGTGTGAAACAAAAACGGGAGAGGACATCAGGAAGGACATGCGTTTCTTTCTAGCTTGGAGTGGTGTCAGTGGTTTACAATCCCTGACAAGTTTGACTCATGTGGTTGTCGGAATGCGAGGCACCTCGGTTATATCGGTCAATCCGGGACCGATGGTCTGGTCGGTATATGACTAATTTACGCCCCATAGGGCAGGGAAACGCATGTTCAGCGTTTAAGTTTAATCCACTCCGTGTGGACCGGCCCTAACGATCTAAGGCTTGCCTGCGCGCTTGCCTGAGACATGGTAGGCTAGATTGTCTCGAAGCGGTGAGGACTATCTTTTGCCTCGGTTCATAGATGGAAACCCAACTTCCGAATACGACATCGTGCGGTTTTGATTGTGGAGCCTAGTATGGTGACATGATATATGGTACCCATGTCATCTATGATTGATACATTTATATTTGATGTTGTTTCCTTCACTTATAGTAATAATAAAAGATGAAATTTCGTGTATCAAGCATTATTAGGCTATTATAGGGTAAAACCCTATCCTCCGGCTTGCGTTGCATTGTGTGATGGGACCTGGGTCTTATAATAGCTTCATTATTCTTTATTTAGCATTGTGCTATTTGTTTTATGCACTGGTATTCTTGGGAGGAAACTCATTCCGTGTTATACTGCGTGGTCCCTTGATTTACCTGACTTTAAAATAAAGGTTAATAATTGTTTTTGTTCTCACACCGGTCACATGACTGACCTGGAGTTTATTGTTTTAACCTAAACTCTGGGTGCCCTTATTTTCCACATTTGCAACTAGTAGTTGGGTTTTGCAGATATTATATTCACAGGATCCTAGTTTATAGCTGAAGGGATATTCAGAAAGCTCTGTATCCATGTATTTCTTTCAGTTATGTTTTGTATTATTTTTCCGTTGCAGTAATGTATTTAAATCTCTGATCACTATCAAATGTGTAATATTTATTCATACTCTGTATATTCTTGTATTCTGATGGAATTGTTGTAATAAGTAATGAAATGTTCTTCTGTTTGTCTTCTGATTTGTCTTATCCTCAAAGCAATCCGGGCTTTCCCTTACGGGGAAGTTCGGGTCGTTATCTTTCATATGCGATAAAAAGAATAGAAATAAATGTTACATTTTTATTGTCATTTTAGGGACAATAAAAAGAATAGAATTAAAAGTTAAATTTTTATTGAAATTTCATATGCAATAAAAAGAGTAGAAATAAATGTTACAATTTTATTGTCATTTTAGAGCCAATAAAAAGAATAGAAATAAATGTTACATTTTTATTGTCATTTTAGAGACAATAAAAAGAATAGAATTTAAAGTTACATTTTTATTGTCATTCTAGATGCAATAAAAATAGTAGATTTAAAAATAACATTTTTATTGACATTTTAGTTGTAATAAAAAAAAGTAGAATTAAAAATCATGTTTTATTGTCATTTGGTTTCAATTGAGTGAAAATTAAAAAAATACATTTTCAATGTAATTTAGTTTCCATTGAAAAGAATTAGACATTAAAATATGATTTGTTTCAAATTGTCACTTTTATCATGTTAGTAGGATTTAGAAAATCATATATAAAATTTCTAATATGAATATGGACTGTACTTGGCTTGCATGTGATTGATTGAAAGTAGTTGAAATCGCCAAACGATTTATATTTATATATATAAATATAAATTAAAATTAAACGAATCGCGCGCGGTAGTTCGCGTTTCGAAATCGTAACTTTAAACGATTATATTGAAAAAACCAGCCGTCGAATTTTCCCAAAACTGGAACCTTTAGGACCGCTTTGGGATGATCTTTCCAACGATATAAATTTTGTTAAAATCCAACGGTTAGATTTCGAGATATGTGTAAATCAAATTTTGGTAAAAACAGCGCCAAGGCCGCATAACGACCTGAAGTGTCATTAAATTAATTTGAGCTATTTTTATATAAATAAAAATAATGATAAATCATTATAAATAAATATTAACGACATGAAATGGTTTAAATTATAATTATTCGACAATTATTTGAAAAGAGCGAGTTTAAACTCATTTCATATAATTTTACGACGATTAAAGTCGAAGATGAAGATGGTGATTGATGACCGGCGATCTTCACATTGAATGGATGACTACTGATGCCCTGGACTGATTTGCTCCTTGAAAAGGGTTAAAGTGGTAGTTGTCCGGACGTACTTGTTGATTGTCCGGATATGCGAGGACCTCTCAGGAGTCTCCGGTTTCGTTCAGACCCAGAACGGACTTGTAAATAGATGTGTGTCTGGCGTTGAATTTCGTTCCATGTAAATTAAAATTGATTTTTATTAATATATATCTGTTGGAGGCAGAGAATTTATTCTCTTGCTTAACACCCTGGTATATGTTGATAGTGATTGATCGCATGGCGTGAATTGTCAATGTGACACGCCAAGATGCAAATGATCAAGGCTTTTTTTGAAAACCAGGGCCTTGTGGTTGATGATCAAAGCATAGCCTGTTTAGGTGTAACTTTGTGTATGGCAATACTTCGCGAGCCTCACACCCCGGTAGAGTCTAAAACGGGACAAAGGAACGCATGGAGTGCGCACATTTCTTTCTAGCTAGAAGTGGTGTCAGCGACTTACCAGCCCTGACATTTTTACTTATGTGGATGATGGATTATGAGGTACCTCGGATTTATAGGTTGTTAGTGGCCATATTATAGGTCCAAAAGGACCGGGAAGCGTGTGTTCAGGAATTGCCAATCCACTAAAGTATTTGTGGACCGGCCTTGCAGGATCCAAAGGTTCGCCAACGTCCGAATATTTAAGCATTTGCTAGAGTGTCTCGAATCAGTAAGGAGACCGCCCCTAGCCTTGACTCATGATGGAAACCGAATTTCCAATATGACATTACGGTTTTGATTGTAAACCTATATATGGCGACATAGTATATGGAAGCTATGCCGTCTAGGATTGATACATTTACTTTGAAGTATTTTAATACTGATTAGACACTAATAATAATATAAAATATTATTTTATACGTATCAGGCATGTTTGATCATTATAAGGTAAAACTCTATCCTCCGGTTTGCATTGCATTGTGTAATGGGACTTGAGTCTTATAATGATTTCATTTTTCGAAAAATCATTGCGTTATTTTGTATAAAATCTATTTAATTATGCACTGGCAATCCAATGGAGTAAACCCATTCCGCGTTAGCAGCATGGTCATGTGATTTGCCCTATTGTTGGATAAGAAAGATTTCTCATACCAGTCCCATGACTGACTCGTAGTTTGTTTCACTACCAAACTCGGGTGCCCATATTTCCGACACGGGCAGTCGAGTAGCTTGTTTTGCATATATTTATCTCTTAAGCAGGATTCTGGATTGATGCTGAAAGCTATTTCCACATCATTTATAGTCTTCCACTGTAATGTATTGAATATATTGTAAATTTAGTCTTCTGTTGTATTTATTCCGTACTCTGATGTAACATTATTATAGTGTTTATAAAAGTCTGCTGTTATTTTTTCTAATGTGTTGTATGCCCAGAGTTAGTGCGTTCGAGAATTTCCAACTTTCGGATCAGACCTGTGTGGTTTATGGTCGATTCAAAGGGTAGGGATTTTTGGGTCATTACATCTGGTATCAGAGCTCTACTTAGCTCAAATCTTTGGGGTACAACTCATTAGAATTGAACAAAAGACTCATCATAGGTTGGATTAGTAATATCCAGTAGGAATACTCGTTAGAGATAGGATCAGCTGTATCCTAGAATGGGAAAACTAATTAGAGATGGGGTTAGTAATGCCCTAGAATGTGTTTAGAGTGATAAGTTTATAATTATCGTATTTGTGATTATATATATTCCGATTTTAGAAAATATGATTTTTGAATATATAAAAGTTATATATATTTGATAAGTTAATCACCTAATAAAATTATTAAAACTAATAACAACTATAAAAAAAATAAAAATGAAAATAGAATTGTTAGTTAAACAACTTTTAGCTTCGTTCCTTTTTGAGGACGAAAAAAATTTAAGTGAGGGAGATTGCAACAACCCGGAATTTTGGAATCAATTTAAAAAATTTATTTTAGAAATTTTAATGAATTTATAATATTTAAAATAATTTATTTTAAATTATAGCGACTAAAAATTTATTTTAATCAAAGTTAAAATGGATAAATTTAATTTAATTATAAAAGGAGTTAGAAATAGCGCGGCAGTTTGAAAATTTGATTTCAAACTTTAACTGAATATACAGAATTCATTTTAAGTCAGAATTAGACGAAACCAGAAATATTTAAATCTGTTTAATAATATCCTTCCAACGAATCTGAAAAATTGAAATTTCATAGCGGGAATTAAAAGTTATATCCAGTTTAAAATTTAGAAAAGTCACTATAGAATTTTTATATATATTTTAATATAACATATAGCCCTTAGAAATAGTCATTTTACAAATGACCTCCGTTCTCGACGAAACTACTTTTGTTGGAACCGGAATGTCAAATTATTGCTAGGTTTCAATTTTCATAATTTTTCGAATTAAGATGTGAGTGTGGCAAAAGAAAACGTGTTTTGTCCATTTTAGTCAAATTTAATCGACTTGAAAAAGCCATTTTTTAAACGGCCTCGAAATTCGATGAAATTAATTTTGTTAGGACCGTATCGTCAAAACAAAGCTAAATATATTTTTTCTATAATTTTTAGAGTCTGTATGTGGCCCCGGTAAATTTAAATGTAAGATCGAAATAAATAAATAAATGATTCAAATATTAAATTAAAGAAAACAGGTTAAAGAAGTTCGTTTGGGCTGACGAGACCTAGCCCATTGCGTCTGGAACGGGGGCAATAGGGTAGGGACAACTTTTGCTGGGCTGAGATTGGAACTATTAAGGATAAACGGGCTAAAATCACTAATTAAGATAATTAATATTATAATATTATAAATATCTCTAAACCAAAACCCTAATATCTGAATCCATCATATACAGCCGCTGCCCCATTTCTGAATGGCCAATATTGTTCAATTCATTCTTCCCCAATAACTTCCAATTCACTCAACAGAACTCAACAATCCTTTGGAAGATTTCATAGAGTTATTCTCCCTCTTCAAACCCATACCTGAATTGCAATTTTTAGTGGAGTATTGGGCGAGTTCCAGACCCCCCAAATCACCTTGTTGCGACCGCCGCCCAAGCCCCCTGCCATGATCGCACTGACCGCCGTGCGGTCCACCAGGCGCGCCATCCCTTCCTCTCCGGCGTGCCACCTTCTGATCTGCCCCAAGCCCCACGATTTTGAAGAAAAAGTCAACCCTAGAATTGAACACGACTGAAACAACGTCGGCCTTGATTATAAGAGGAAGAAGAAAGGTTAAATTATTTAAATTAATTTATTTTAAATATTATCGATATTAATTAAATCATAACTAATTCATACGACCTTGAAATTGAACGATTTCAGATCCTATACGATCGTGAAACCGAGATCTACGCTACTGTCCAGACTAGATCCAATTATGAGCAGTTCGAATTTTGGCCAAATTTGCAGATCTGAACAATTCAGATTTAAATGACTGTGAGATTTATGATTTAAATAATTAATTTCAATTTAATTATTTTCCTTGCTATTTGAATCGTTGTATGTATGTTAATGGTTTAGATCTGCGATGTTTGTGATTTAGAATTTATTGATTGATCCTTGTGGTACATTATGATGTTCATAATTTGCTAGATCTACGATGAAATTTCATTTTTATTGAATCTCTAGTTGCGATTAAATACAGATCTAAAATAAAATCATATTTTATTTTAGATCCATCCATTAATATTGATGTGATTTATATATAAAAATATAGTTTTTATTGAATACATAAACTAGGGATTGAGAGTTAGAATAAAGATTTCATCTTTATTATGACACGTTAAGATTGGAATTAACTTAATAATAAAACTCTCATTTTTATTGTTACATGAAATACAGTTCTTGTAAATGAATTGGAGTTGAAATAAAAGACTGTAATTTTATTTTCAATTAATTAATAGATAAAAAGAACACATTTTATTGTCATTTTCTTTTTAGATTAAAAGAACACATTTTGTTGTCTTTTTCTTTTTAAATAAAAAGAACATATTTTGTTGTCATTTTCTTTTTAGATAAAAAGAACACATTTTGTTGCCATTTTATTTTTAGATAAAAAGGACATATTCTGTTGTCATTTTCTTTTTAGATAAAAAGAACATATTTTTAGCGTCAAAGCTATCCAAATAAAAAGAACATATTTTTAGCATCAAAGTTGTTCAAATAAAAATATTAGAATTAAAAGTGACATTTTTATTGTCATTTTAGAGACAATAAAAAGAATAGACATAAATGTTACATTTTTATTGTCATTTTAGAGACAATAAAAAGAGTAGAATTTAAGGTTACATTTTTATTGCCATTTTATATGCAATAAAAAGAATAGAATTTAAAAGTTACATTTTTATTGACATTTCATATGCAATAAAAAGAATAGAAATAAATGTTACATTTTTATTGACATCTTATATGCAATAAAAAGAATAGGATTTAAAAGTTACATTTTTATTGACATTTCATATGCAATAAAAAGAATAGAAATAAATGTTACATTTTAATTGTCATTTTAGAGACAATAAGAAGAATAGAATTAAAAGTTACATTTTTATTGACATTTCATATGCAATAAAAAGGATAGAAATAAATGTTACATTTTTATTGTCATTTTAGAGACAATAAAAAGAATAGAATTAAAAGTTACATTTTTATTGACATTTCATATGCAATAAAAAGAATAGAAATAAATGTTACATTTTTATTGTCATTTTAGAGACAATAAAAAAATATAATTTAAAAGCTATATTTTTATTGACATTGCATATGCAATAAAAAGAATAGAAATAAATGTTACATTTTTATTTTCATTTTAGAGACAATAAAAAGAATAGAATTAAAAGTTACATTTTTATTGACATTTCATATGCAATAAGAAGGATAGAAATAAATGTTACATTTTTATTGTCATTTTAGAGAGAATAAAAAGAATAGAATTAAAAGTTACATTTTTATTGACATTTTAGAGACAATAAAAAGAATAGAATTTAAAGTTGCATTTTTATTGTCATTCTAGATGCAATAAAAATAGTAGATTTAAAAATAACATTTTTATTGACATTTTAGTTGTAATAAAAAGAGTATAATTAAAAATCATGTTTTATTGTCATTTGGTTTCAATAAAAAGAGTGAACATTAAAAAAAATACATTTTCAATGTAATTTAGTTTCCATTGAAAAAAATTAGACATTAAAATATGATTTGTTTCAAATTGTCACTTTTATCATGTTAGTAGGATTTAGAAAATCATGTATAAAATTTCTAACATGAATATGGATTGTACTTGGCTTGCATGTGATTGATTGAAAGTAGTTGAAACCGCCAAACGATATATATATATATATATATATATATATATATATATATATATATAATTAAAATTAAACGAATCACGCGCGGTAGTTCGCATTTCGAAATCGTAACTTTTAACGATTATATCGAAAGATCCTACCACCAAATTTTCCCAATACTAGAACCGTTAGGACCGCTTTGGGAAGATCTTTCCAACGATATAAATTTTGTTAAAATCCCACGATATATTTCGAGATATGTGTAAATCAAATTTTGGTAAAAACCGCGCAAGGGCCACATAGCGACCTGAAGCGTCGTTAAATTAATTTGAGCTATTTTTATTTAAATAAAAATAGCGATAAATCGTTATAAATAAATATTAACGATATAAAATGTTTTAAATTATAATTATTCGAGAATTATTTAAAAAGACCAAGTTTAAACTCATTTCAAATAATTTTATGACGATTAAAGTCGAAGATGAAGACGATGATTGAAGACCGGCGATCTTCACTTCGAATGGATGACTACTGATGCCCTGGACTGATTTGCTCCCAGGAAAGGGTTAAACTGGAAGGTGTTCGGGCGTACTTGTTGATTGTCCGGATATGCGAGGACCTCTCAAGTGTCTCCGGTTTCGTTCAGACCCAGAACGGACTTGTAAATGGATGTGTGTCTGACGTTGAATTTCATTCCATGTAAATTAAAATTGATTTTTTATTAATATATATTTGTTGGTGGCGGAGAATTTATTCTCTTGCTTAACACCCTGGTATATATTGATAGTGATTGATCGCATGGCTTGAATTCTCAATGTGACACGCCAAGATGCAAATGATCAAGACTTTTGTTGAAAAGCAGGGCCTTGTGGTTGATGATCAAAGCATAGCATGTTTTGGTGTAGCTTTGTGTATGGCGTTACTTCGCGAGCCTCACACCCCGGTAGAGTCTAAAACGGGACAAGGGAACGCAGGGAGTGCACATGTTTCTTTCTAGCTAGAAGTGGTGTTAGCGACTTACCAGCCCTGACATTTTTACTTATGTGGATGATGGATTATGAGGTACCTCGGATTTATAGGTTGTTAGTGGCCATATTATAGGTCCAAAAGGACCGGGAAGCGTGTGTTCAGGAATTGTCAATCCACTAAAGCATTTGTGGACCAGCCCTGTAGGATCCAAGGGTTCGCCAGCGTCCGAATCCTAATGCATTTGCTAGAGTGTCTTGAATCGGTAAGGAGACCGTCCCTAGCCTTGACTCATGATGGAAACCCAGTTTCCAATACGACATTACGGTTTTGATTGTAAACCTATATATGGCGACATAGTATATGGTAGCTATGCCGTCTAGGATTGATACATTTACTTTAAAGTATTTTAATACTGATTAGACACTAATAATAGTAGTAAAATATTATTTTATACGTATCAAGCATGTTTGATCATTATAAGGTATAATTCTATCCTCCGGTTTGCGTTGCATTGTGTGATGGGACTTGGGTCTTATAATGATTTCATTTTTCTAAAAAGCATTGCGTTATTTTGTGTAAAATTTATTTAATCACGCACTGGCAAACCAATGGAGTAAACCCGTTCCGCGTTAGCGGCGTGGTCCTGTGATTTTCCCTATTGTTGGTTAAGAAAGATTTCTCATACCAGTCCCATGACTGACTCTTAGTTTGTTTCGCTGGCAAACTCGGGTGCCCATATTTTCCACACGGGCAGTCGAGTAGCTTGTTTTGCAGATATTTATCTCTTGAGCAGGATTCTGGATTGAAGCTTAAAGTTTTGGCCAGAGCATTTATAGTCTTCCGCTGCAATGTATTGAATTTATTGTAAATTTAATCTTCCCTTGTATTTATTCCGTACTCTGATATTTTGTACTCTGATGTAACATTATTATAATGTTTATAAAAGTCTGTTGTTATTTGTTCTAATGTGTTGTATGCCCAGAGTTAGTGCATCGAGAATTTCCAACTTTCGGGTCAGACCTGTGTGGTTTATGGTCGATTCAAAGGATGGGATTTTCGGGTCATTACAACAAGGTAATAAGTGGTGATCGTCCAGGCGTACTTGGAGATCGAAGGATATGCGAGGACCTCACTCCTGTATTGGACATATGGGAGGCGGAGTAAGGTGCCTCCGGTTTCGTTCAGACCCAGAACGAACTTGTAAATGGACTGTGTGTCTTACATTGGATTTCATTCTGTATGATTGATAGACATCGGTTGCATAGCGTTAATTGCCTATGTGGCATGCTGAGATGCAAATGATCAAGGCTTCTGTTGAAAAGCAGAGTCTTGTGGTTGATGATCAAAGCACGGCCTTTATGGCATAGCTTTGTGTATAGAGTTAATTCGCGAGCCTGACATCGCTGTGTGAACTAGAAACGAGAGAGGACCTCAGGGAGGACATGCGTTTCTTTCTAGGTAGGAGTGGTATCAGCGTTTTACTAGCCTTGGCATTTTACTTATGTGGATGATGGATTGCGAGGCGCCTCGGTTATATCGGTCGATCCGGGGCCGATGGTTTAGTCGGGAAATGACTAGTTTACGCCCTATAGGGCAGGCAAACGCATTGTTCAGGCATTTTAATCCACTCCGTGTGGATCGGCCCTGGCGATCTAAAGGTCACTCGAGCTCTGACCTGAGACATGGGCTAGATTGTCTCGAAGCGGTGAGGACGATCCGTTGCCTCGGTTCACAGATGGGAATCCAACTTCCAATACGACATTACGGATTTGATTGTAAACCTATATATGGTGACATAGTGGTATGAGGCACTTATGTCTTCTATGATTGATACATTTATATTTGAAGTTGATTTCTTCACTTGTAGTAATAATAAAGGATTAAATTTCGCTTATCAAGCATTATTTGGCTATTACAAGGTAAAACCCTATCCTCCGGCTTGTGTTGCAATGTGTGATGGGACCTGGGTCTTATAATAGCTTCATTGTTCTTTATTTAGCATTGCGCTTTTTGTTTTATGCACTGGTATTCTTGGGGTTAAACCCGTTCCGTGTTATACGGCGTGGTTCCTTGATTTACCTAACTTTAAAATATAGATTAATAACTGTTTTAGTTCTCACACCAGTCACATGACTAACCTGGAGTTTATTATTTTAACCTAAACTCTGGGTGCCCCTATTTTCCACATGGGCAGCTAGTAGTTGGTTATGCAGATATTATATTCACATGATCCTGGTTTATAGCTGAAGTGATATTCAGAAAGCTCTGTATTCGTGTATTTCTTTTAGTTATGTTTTGTATTATTTTTCCGCCGCAGTAATGTATTTAAATCTCTGTTATTTATCAAATGTATAATATTTATTCAGACTCTGTTTATATTCTTGTACTCTGATGTAAATTGTTGTAATTAACAATGAAATGTTCTTCTGTTTGGGTTCTGATTCGTCTTGTCCTCATATCAATCCGTTCTTCCTCTTCTCTTTGGAGACCGGGGAAGTTCGGGTCGTTATAGTTTGGTATCAGAGCTTTGGTTTACAGAGCTTGAGAACAAGACATATTACAACCAAACGAAAGAATTCATCAGAGATTGGATTAGAAATATCCAATAAGAACAACTCGTTAGAGATGGGATCAGTAGCATCCTAGAATGAGTTGAAAGTGTGTTTTTTTAAAATAATAAAATGAAAACAAATTTTGTTTTGAAAATCTAAACCTTATCATACGTATTTGAATATTTATTTTATATTGATTTGGACAATCGAGTATATGAAGATTTTTCATATACGCCTAGCTAGCGTGTATTCGAAGTCTCAAATATTCTGGATACATATAGAATCATACTCTAGTCGCCCGGAGATGATCCTGATGATCGCTATAGCATCATCAGTGCTTGTGTTCGAGTTTCGAAAGTAGGATATCTATATATTTCCAACTGACCGGTGTGAGAACCAAAACTAGATAGGGTTATTGTTGTGAATTGGCATCAAAAACATGATTTTCTGTATGTATATCAAAATTACAAATTTGAAACATTAATTCACTAATTGATTGATGGTTGTGTTGTATGATTATTTGTTATCTAATAAAACCATTACGTGAAAGAATGGTACATATAACCCAATTGTGTCGAATATTGAACTAAGTTGAAATTTGTTTGAAATTGCATGCATATACATGTATATACATTGAACAGGTCATAGCAAGGAGGCTAAGAAGAGGAATAAAATTGTATGCCCGACAAATAGGTACATGTTTACTAATTTATTGGGTTTGGATGATTTTATGAGCCGATTGGCTAGCCGCTTGGCTTTTTCTTTTTGAGATGAGAGGGCCTGTGTGGCGGTTTGGGGATTTTCCCGGTAACCCCGTACAAAGGAGATTTTGGCGAAATGTTTCGAAAATTTAGGGTGTTAGCCAAATTTTTGAAAAATTTGTAAAGTTCTTAAAAACTGAAAAATTGAAGAACTTAAGCCGTAATGAAAATAAAGAAAGTTGAGTTGGTTAGTTAAACAACTTTCAACTCCATTCCTTTTCGAGGACGAAAAGATTTTAAGTGGGGGAGACTGTAACAACCCGAAAAATCAGAACCAATTTTAAATTTTTATTTTGGTAATTTTAACGGATTTTGAATATTTAAAATGAATTATTTTAAATAATAACGACGGAAAATTTATTTTCAACGAAGTGAAAATGTATAAATTTATTTTAATTATAAAACGAGTCTGAAACGGCGCGGTAGTTCGAAAATTCGATTTTCAATTTCAATTGATTATACAGAATTCAATATAAGTCAGAATTGGATGAAACAAGAAATATTTAAATCTGATTAGCTATATCATTCTAACGGATGTAAGAAACTGAGATTTCGTTTTATAAATGGATCCAGTTGAAAATTCAGAAAAGTCGCTGTGGAATTTATATATATTTTAATATATATAAAGCCCTTAAAAATAGCCCTTTTGCAAACGACCTCCATTGTAACACCCGTGATTTTAAATATTAAAATTAAGGAATACTTAATTTCAAATGTGAGAATTAAGGGAAACGGGTTACGCCATTGCGTTCGTCTTGGAATTCTGCTTGAGATAGAGCCCGAGTTTGTGTGAATCGGACTTCGTATGAAGAATTTATGGCCTTCCGAAGTTTCAGAATTTAAATAAATTAAAAATAGCTCAGGTTCAGAAAATTTGAAATTCAAATTTCAAACAGGGAACAGGCTGGGCGGGAAAATTCCCGCCCAAGGGCCAGGTCGACCAAGGCGTCGACCAGGGGGTCGACCTCCCTATACAGGTCGACCAGGGGGTCGACCTCCCCCCCCCCTCCCGGGAAGATCTAAAAGATGACGTTGTTTTGACTCATTGCTGAGTCATTAGGGTTGAGGTGTTATTCTATCTTGAGTGGATGGTCTTGATTGCTTCTAGGTTAATCTGACGGCTCTTAATTAATTAAAATTCTGTATAAGCAACCTAACTCTCAACCTAAAATCACACTAATTCATACCAAGAGCCGCTATGCCGTCAATGGGGAACCTAGAGTAGCCGTCATTCTCTTTTAACCCAAAAGCAAGATACAAGCAAGAATCAAAATCAAATCTAAATCTAAATTAGAATAACAATTATTCTACATCAAAGACGAGCAATTCAGTTTAAGAATACAGATCCTAGAAAAACAAGACTGTTCTTTTGTTTGTGAGTATAATTTCTTTCACAAAATAATTAATTAATTTAATTGCGATAAGTTATAATTGGGATTATGAGAATATGACTTTGAATCATGTGATGTTATCGTTGACAGTTTTGTTATTGTGGATCTACTAAATTGTACATGTTTGACTTGATTCATCTTATGCAAGTTTGGGATGTTAAATCATATGTATATGAATCTTATGCAAGTTTGGGATGTTAAATCATATGCTAGTTTATGAATCTTATGCAAGTCTATAGGTGGATTATACACAAGTTCATATGTGAATCATGTATATACATATGCTAGTTTATATGCAAAATATATGACATTAATTTACATGTTTAGATCCATATGCAAGTTCACATCTTTATGTTTAGATCTATATTTAGATCCATGGTAGTACATAGTTATGAAAATTTATGTTCTATATGCCCATTGCCTATGCTAGTTTTTTATGTGAATCATATGCTAGTTTGAATGAAATTCATATGCAAGTTATAGGAAAACCATATCCATATATGCAAGTTCACATCTTTATGTTTAGATCTATATTTAGATCCATGATAGTTTATACAAATTTATGTATATCCATTTCCTATGCAAGTTATTGGCTATGCAAACTTATGTTATGATTCTTAGATCTATTTTATGTGTTATGCAAGTTGTGATGTTTCTTTTCTTTTTATAAGTTAGACTATTTGCGAGTCTAACATATGTCATATTAAAACGTACGAGTAGCATGGGGACAATGGGATAATATTAAATATTAATATTGTGAATTGGCATAAAATGGCTTAAAAAGGCTTATAGTTAATTTGAGACATTAATTGGTATAATTTGTATACCTGAAATTTATGGACATAATTTAGGTGACAATTATGGACATAAATTAATTTGGAATTTATTGACAAATTTGAATAGGGATATTAATCCAATTTGGGGTTAAATAATTATGTGTGATAATTAACCGCCTAAGACACGAGGTTAGACTCGTTTGTGGTATAAGACTGCCCGGACCCGCCCGACAAATCCAGCAACCACAAACGGTAGTCTAATGTGAGAGGTCAAAGGCAAAAATTAAATGCATAACAACTGTAAAGACACGAGGTTAGGCTCGTTTGCGGTATAAGACTGCCCGGACCCGCCCGACAAATCCAACAACCGCAAACGGTAGTCTAATGTGGGAAGTCTTTACAAGGTTACGGTTCTAATGAATTAAGTAACACTTAACCAGATAAACATGTGGTGGGACATGGGGGTTAAGTGGGTGGCCTGGGTGGCATGTGAAATACGATTAGAAACACTTAACCAAGTTAAAGACATGTAAGAAGACATGAATAAGAAGGGTTAAGTGGGAAATTCTGGTGGGGACCAAGCATAGGTGGAAAGCTTGTGTCAAGTATGGGGACCCTTTTCAAACTAGTAACCCATTAAGTATCTTTGTGAGCTCGAGTTAGATCGAGGACGGGACACGCTTACTGGGTTTGATTGTAAGAGGTCAAAACAGGTTAGCAGTAGCAATGCAAGTCCAATGGGGTCATGTGCGTGCGTGGGCTCGGGCTGGTAGGTAAGACGTTGTTGCATCGTGTAGATATAAGCCGTGCATCTTTAGTGGTATCGGGTTGCCACTTCGGGGAGTGATACACCCCACTGTGGGACCAGCACGGGTATCTACGAGTTAGGGAGCCGATCGCATGGGGGTAGTGGGTACAACTAGTGGAGATAGGGGCAGATGACACCTACGAATGCAACTAGGGGTACACGAAACTACCATTGTCATTATTATGTTCTGTAGGCGGGATCAACTTTTAGGGTGACTAGTATTGGTGCAGTATAGTAATTATCCTACAGTGATTAAAAACGAGATTAACGCTAGAATATTCCTCTTGTTTGCTTTGTCATGCCCACTTGTTTCACGGCCATACCTTGTTTTACCAGTTTATGCCTTATCCTAATTACTTTAATAATTATATTGTTAAAGTTATCATACTCACTATACTTTATGTCTGTCCCCCTTGTTTTCGCCTCTTTTCTTCCTTCCCCCCCAAGGTTCTCAGGGTGGGACTAGTGCTAGTGGAGCTTGATCTTGGATCTCTTTCTCTCCCTTTTGAAAGTGCTTGGATTGCTGAAAGTAAAGTTCAGCTCATCTCTTTAATGGCTACTTGTGTTGGGGTTATGCTTTTTTACTTTATGTACTTAGAAAACAATTTGTCAAGATGGATATTAAGTGTACTTGGTTTTACTGTTGGTTTATGAAGTTGTTGTAATCAAACTATTTCTCCGCTGCAATAAAAGTTGTTTTAAAATTTTCAAGTACCAATATATGTATCTGTCTTGTTATATTCTGTTCTATACACCAATAATGCTCCATGAAAGTTAATGCATTCCCTTTGAGAGTGACATTAATGGACATGGGGTGTTACATCCGTTTTCGACGAAACCACTTTTGTTGGAGCTGGAATGTCAAGTTATTGCTAGATTCCAATTTTTATAATTTTTGAAATCAATATGTGAGTGTGGCGCATTTAAACGTGTTTAACCAATTTTAGTTGATTTTAATCGACTGGAAAATGACCATTTTTCAAACGGTCACCAAATTCGACGAAATTAGTTTTGTTAGGACTGTATCTTCAATGCGAAGCTAGAAACAATTTTTCTAGAATTTTTAAAGTCAGTATGTAACCCCAGTAAATTGAAATGTACATTTAAATTAAATATATATTGATTTAAAGGAAAACTGATCGTAACAGTCGAATGGGCTTACGAAACATATCTCATTGTGTTCGGAATATGGGGTATTTGGCTAAGGGCGACAGTCGTTGGGTTCGATTCAGAGTTTGTATGGAAAGATAACCTTTTGGATAACAATTTAATAATTAAATATATTATATATAACTTTCCTTCTCCCCTTTTCCTCTATAATCGGTTAACACTGAAATTAAATAATAATAAAAAAACCACGCGAACTGTTCCCCCTTCCCCTCCTCCCTGACCCGCGACAGCCACCGCCATGGCCTGCGCCACCCTTCCCTTCCACCACCGGTCTCCTCACCTCCGATTTCCCCCACCAACGACCTCCTCCTCCCTCCTCTAGCGATCGAAGCCCTAACCCCCATAACCCTAAGCCGCCGCCAGCCCTTCCATGGCTCACTGCCAACACTAGACCCGAACCCCACCCCTTCCCTTCACCGTCGCGACACCAACACTATAACGACCTGAACTTCCCCGATCTCTGAAGAGAAGAGAAAGAACGGATTGCCTGAGGACACGTCAAATCAGAACCCAAACAGAAGAACATTTCATTGCTTATTACAACAATTTACATCAGACTACAAGAATACACAGAGTATATATAAATAATATACATTTGATAAATATCAGAGATTTAAATTACATTACTGCAGCGGAAAAATAATACAAAACATAACTGAAAGAAACACACGGATACAAAGCTTTCTGAATAGCACTTCAGCTATAAACCAAGATCCCGTGAATATAAATCCGCAAAACCAAGACTACTAGCTGCTCGTGCGGAAAATAAGGGCACCCAGAGTTTAGGTTAAAAAAATAAACTTCAGGTCAGTCATGTGACTGGTATGAGAACTAAAACAGTTATTAGCTATATTTTGAAGTTAGGTAAATCAAGGGACCACGCTGCCTTCCAAGAATACCAGTGCATAAATATACAGCGCAATGCTAAATAAAGAACAATGAAGCTATTATAAGACTCAGGTCCCATCACACAATGCAACGCAAGCCGGATGATAGGGTTTTCCCTTATCATAGCCAAAGGATGCTTGATACGCGAAATTTAATCTTTTATTATTACTATAAGCGAAGAAAACAACTTCAAATATAAATGTATCATTCATAGACGGCATGGGTACCATATATCATGTCGCCATACTAGGCACTACAAATAAAACCGCAAAATGTCGTATTGGAAGTTGGATTTCCATCTTTGAACCGAGGCAAAAGATAGTCCTCACCGCTTCGAGACTATCTAGCCCGAGTCTCAGGAACATAACACATTGTCCCTTGGATCCCCAGGGCCGGTCCACATGGAGTGTATTAAACTCAAACCCTGAACATGCGTTTTCCCATCCTATGGGGCGTAAAACTGGTCATATACCGACCAGACCGTCGGCCCCGGATCGACCGATATATCCGAGGCGCCTCGCTATCCAACAACCACATGAGTCAAACTTGTCAGGGCTTGTAAACCACTGACACCACTCCTAGCTAGGAGGAAACGCATGTACTCCCTGACGTCCTCTCCCATTTTTGGTTCACACCGGGGTGTGAGGCTCGCGAATTAACGGTAAACAAAGCGATGCCACAAAGGCCGTACTTTGATCATCAACCACAAGACTCTACTTTGCAATAGAAGCCTTGATCATTTGCATCTCAGCATGCCATGCAGGCAATTCACGTTATGCAACCGATGTCTATCAATCACACAGAATGAAATCCAATGTCAGACACACAGTCCATTTACAAGTTCGTTCTGTGTCTGAACGAAACCGGAGGCACCTTATTCCTCGCATATCCGTCGATCTCCAAGTACGTCTGGACGATCACCAACTTATTCCCTCCTCTTGGGTGTATGACCCAATCAAGATCATCAGGAATCGTTCAAACGATGTGAAGACCTCCGGTCTTCAACCACCATCTTCATCTTCGACATATCGTCGTTTCAGTTATTCAGAATGGGTATAACCCGGCCTTTCCGAATAACTCGCGTATATAATAAACAAGTGTTACACAAACACAACATACGCCTCATTCCAATTCAGAATATTCTTTTATTCAAATATTCACATCATTAAGGAATAGGTTCCCATTAATTTTATCAAAGATAATTTCTTTTAAATTTATTATTTATCTTCCTTTGAATATCAATTCAAACCATATTGAAGTTTTCCAAACTAGTCGGGATTAGCGAACCTTACCAAAGTAATCATTTATTATATTTCCCAATCCCAACCTATTCATCCCATGAAGCAAAACTGGTAATACTCCATATCTAACACCACGGTGTTATAAGTAAATATTAATTACTATTTCTCGTTCAAATCTAATTAAATATCTAACTATCGCTTAGAGCAAAACTGGTGATACTCCATTCTCGATCATTTTCTTGAATTGATAATTTTATTTATCACATTCACTTTCCAATCTAATTAAAGATTCATTAAAACTCTAATTTGTTTTAATCTCAAAAATCATTACTTAATGATTATTCCAAGTTAAGAAATTAATCTTATCTTTAACTAGGTTAAAGAACTCATGTCATTTAAAACACGGTTCACGATAAACCCAAAATCACATTCTATTCCATCAGTCTCTAACTGTAAATTAGTAAGAGTACAATTCCCTAAGTATTAATTCCGAAGGCTGAAACCAACATCAGATCAATACCCAGGAGACCATTCAACTTAACTAACCTCCAGTCAGTTTATAATTTTCTTAGTTCCATTGGATTTAAGAACATTATTTTTAAAGATAAAATTCACGACAAAACCAAAATCTCATTCAATTGTTAATCGGGTTAAAGAACAAATGTTATTTAAAACACCGTTCACGAAAAACCCACAATCCCATTTGATATTAAATACAAGGCTCTGAATAGAAAATATATCGGCTTATATTCAATATCCAATTCTGAAACCAACAAATATCTTATTAGAATAACGATATGTATATATATCTTCCAAATTCCTCCAAAATATCTACATAATCACGGAATCCAATATCGAAATATTCCGAAGATAATTTCGATCCAAACCCATTCCAATTCATATATTGGAAATTTCTGGTTATATTAAAACCAATCTCAATCCATTTATTTATTTAAAAATATTGGCTTATAATTCTAGTTAATAATTAGTTCATTTCGGAAAAAAAAATATTTTTATCTTCACAAACGTGGAATTTTTCATTCCAACTCTTTCCAAATCATTTATGATTATTTTACATGAATTATTAATATTTTTAATTATTTTATCGAGGCCCGTACAACCGATTTCCATAAACAGTCATCGAACTGCATTTACAACAACCTTTTCCAAATTTGATTTGGACATAATTCCAAATCCAACCGTTAGATTTCAAATCTCTTATATTCGTTGAAAAGCTTTTTTCGATACGAACCCAACGGTTCTGGTTTTAGGAGAATCCGACGGTCGGATCTCCCATAATCGCAATTCGAAGTCAATGGTCGAAATTCACGAACGGTCGCTGTGCTGCGCGTTCTATTCAGGCCATTTAATATATATATTATATATATTTCGTCGATTTCCATTCAAAACATATTTTATAAATCGTTTTAACTTCGTTTTAAAAACGATTTCAACTTCATATTCAATTTCAAATCAAAATTGAATATTCCATATCATTAATACATAAATGATAAAATTTTCGAAACATTAGATTTTGAAGTCACTTCCTTTTCAATATTCATTATAAAAAAGAATATAATCAATATAAATATCGTTCGCGTCAAAATGGCGCATATCTAATCAACACTGTTTTATATATTTCAATAATTCGTGTCCATCCAAAATCGGACATCAAAATCAGATTTTAACCCTTTATAGGATATTATTTTAAAATATTCATTATTTTAAAATATTCTTTATTTTAAAATATTCTTCAGTTATGAATTGGAATCAGACAAAGCCAATTACCGTGTAAAGTGATTTATATGGATTTCATACAACACATATATATCATATCAATGATAAACAATCAACCATCATCCAGAGTGCACCACACAACTGCATAAGCATTAATTATAAATAATTAACCCTTACATCAGCCTGTCAACCAATCGATCGGCATACAACTAAACAATTGGGACTTGTGTACCTCAAATGTCAACCCAACACCCGTGTGGATTTTCAAAAGTCATTTATATTTAATACTTGACATTTCGGTACTTGACATTTTCTAATATCGAATATCCGCATCCGTGGATACAGATGGATATCGAATAATTATCATATCTGCTCACGATCGATAAATTAAGAAACATAAATGGTGAATTTTAATTTAATATGAACAATTTTCAATTCCATTGTTTATTAAAATGTTAAACAAATTTGATGATAATAAACAGTTTTCTGTAGCTAATATGCATTAAATGCATATGATGTGAACTTCGAACTTAATAACAGTTATAAAATGTCTTTTAATGTACTAAAATGTGCATAATTCAAGCTATAATCTTGATAAAAACCGGATGGCTAATTTTTGAATGCGGATGTCTTTGTACCAGCATTCTTTTTCCAATATTGGATATTTATTCCTTTTTCAGATATAGATGCGGACGGATTTCTAATTTTTTGGGTATCCACTGACAGCCCTAGTGATACACATAGCAAATTGAATGTGACACATGGTGCTCTTGTGTTGATGAAAGGAGTAATGGTCTAAAATATTTATCTGCTAAAAAGATTTATATTTCTTGGAGAGTCGTGTATTAGAGTTGATAATTCATGAACTTCCGATGCTACCAATCTTTAGCATCTCAGATTGGGTCATGTTTCGGAGATCTTAAAGTTGCTTTGTAATAGGAAGATGATCAAGGGTGGAAGCTTCAACCATTTAGAATTCTGCCGGAAGTGAGTTGAGAAAACATATAAAGGCTTCTTTCGATGTCTATAGACATGAGTCCAAATGAGTACTGAAGTATGTCTATATGGATGTTTGAGACCAGTAGCTATAGCTTCTATTGAAAGAGCAAGTAAACCAATGACTACTCTAAGAAGGTTTGGATGTTCGTGATAAACGATAACCCGGAATCGTTTGAGAAGTTCAAAACTTCAAAAGCACTAATAGATAATAAAGTCGGAATGAAGTTGAAAATGCTTAGATCCGACAATGATGGTGAGTTTGCTTCTAAGAAGTGCATAAATTTCTATAAGCAGCATGTAATTTGGACATTTCACTACACCTCAATGATCCACAATTAAATTGGAATCGTTGAAAAGATGAATAGGACTTTACTGAATAAAGTCTGATGTTTGAGATTGACAGCAGGTTTATTTAGAGGCTTTTGGGTTGAAGCTTTATCGACTGCGGTGTATATTATCGATCGAATTTCATGCTCACCGTTGATGAGAAGATTCAAGAGGAAAAGTACATCTATACATATCGGATATTTTCGAATATTAGGTAGCCAATGAATGTTCACCATACAGTAAATGACAAGTTGGAGGCTAGAGCCTATAAGGCATATTTTTGGGCTATACATAAGGCATTAAAGGGTATCACATTTGGAACTATGTTTGATAGGAAGGTAGTGCACACTTGACATGTCACATTTGATGAGCCCAACATGTTAAAGCGGATGGAAAATCCACCCAGTTCATTAGATTTCAGAAGCTGAAAGGTCTATGGAAATGAAAAATATTCCCACGTATGTCAATATTTAAACATCATAAAACAATATATATATATACATTTAAAACACAATGAATTGACTGATGTTCATGCTTAATTATTTGAAAAATTGGTTATTTCATCAATTACAATTTCACAAGGGAATGTGATGTTTTCAAACCAAATATAAATGAATTCTTAATAAAAGTCAAAAGGTGTGATAATTTAGTCATTCACTTCTTAGATATTATATGTCTAGTTCACTTAGCGAAAGGTTGCATTTTGGGTATTAAAAAAATTGTCTTAAATTTAAGCACGTCCACCATGTACTCCCTCCAGTCCAAAATATAGGACGTTTTGTGAAGTTTTTTGTTTTTTAAAATATAAGACGTTTTTATCTATAATAAATTGTACCTACTTTATTGACTTGCCATGAAGTACTTCTATTGACTCATGTGAGTATGTGGCTGCTTCGGAAATCCCAACAACCACTTTTTTGTATTTAGAAATAGAGAAAGTAACTTAACTTTGCATGAAAAAAATGAGTCAATCCACCAAAAAGAAACATTTGAATTTTTTCTTAATTCCCGTGCAAATCTCTAAAACGACTTATATTATGAACCGGATGGAGTAATAGTTAACAAATACATTTTACTTCTTTTCGCTGCTAGAGCTGCACATACGCAAAGATCAGACACAAATAAACTATTCATTGATGTTTTCTAAGAACTAACTGTGCCTGTGTAGTTTTCTATGCAGCATGTCCCAAACTAGGGTAAAGGAGAAAGGTTATGAGAAGTCTGACAAGCCAACGTAAAAAACATAGTCTCCCTTATGAAAACGGAATTTTTACCTCCAAATTGTTCGGAGATAATGACTTAATTGTTATTTGTTGTTTATTTATTGGTGTTTTCTGCAATATGAAAACAACAGAAAAAGGTCAACTAGTAAAAATTTGCTTAAATGATACTTAAGCGGTGTTTCCCATCATGAATAAATAGCATCACCCATACTAAGGTATAAGAGAAACACAAGTATGAATCGAGTGTTGAAATAGGATAATGTATCATGTGGTGTCTGGTGAGATATACAACATAACTTAGGTAGATCTTAAGTTCACTGGAGAGTAAAAGAGATAAGAAATTTTTTGTTTTTAGTCCGAGGAATAAAATTTATTTCCAGGTGAGAAAAGGAAAGTGAGTAGTGAAGGAATATAATTACCACTCACAAAAGACATAAATATTGTATAATACCTAACTTACAACATCGCTAACCTTTCTTTTGTCGCTTTTTTTTAACTAGTTTGGATAATTTACATAACAGGGGACTTAGTTCTCGTCAATTTAGTTATGAAAATTATAAAATGCACTTTATGCACGCCTCATAATAATAATAATAATAACCTTTCCTTATAATATATATTATTATGGACTGCTTTAATCTCTCAAGTTATAAATGACAGGTAATGGTTTAAAGATACTCACAAACGTATAATCTTTTCCATTTTCAACTAAAAATTTTGAAGAGGAAAAAATCATCAATTTATATCTACAAGTAAACCCTATCCAAGGATAAGAAATTACTTATATGAGCGTGAAGTGCAGAACTTGATTTCCACGGTGGTGCCACAAACATGTCCTTCTAGTGGGGTATTCTGTAAAAATAATTAACATAAATATGGTTTACATCTATAAAGGACAATCAATATAAAACTGCAAGACCCAACAAACGTTTCTGATATACCAAGAAAATAGGGAGTAAAGACAAATGAAATTAGACTGTGACCTACAAATATTCAAAACAATCGGTTTTTCTTTACTTTCTCAACTAATGTGATGACATCCTACTTTGCGGAGGGAGCAGGAATTCAAAATATTATATTTTAGCATATATGATACAATTTTTTAAACGATTTCTTCGTCCACTTCATCATTTGAGAAGTAACCGTTCACCGGGTCTATAAATTCACATTCGAAATCAGTTTCCATAGTCAAAATAAATATGGTTAAGCTATTTAAAAAACAATTAAAATCTCTGCTAAAAATCAGATATCATATCAACAGTAAGATTATGAAAATATTGCTTTCCACATTAATTTTTTTTTTTGAAAATCTGACTAGCTTAGAAATCGATTGGCCAGCGAAGAGGCTGAGTTGTAGATCCGTAATGAGAAGAGGGTGGCGCTGAAATTGTGTCCTTTACAGTAGGTCCAGTTGAGAAGAGTGTAACTAAATTTGAGCAGAACAGGACAATCGGAAATGCAAGAAGAAGCAATTGTACTCGATTCATGGCTAGGGCTTCGAGAAGATTTCGTCGAGTGAAGAACGAGAGAAGCTGAAAATTAAAAGTTCAAGACAACAGGCCGTGCGTAAAGCGTGTGTGTGGGCCCGAAGAAGATGTCAAAAAGCTGTAGACTATACAATTTTAAAGTACGACAAGCTAGACATCATGGTAAACAACACAGCCATACTCGAGTCTCCATACTCGAGAATCATGGATTCAAGCACGTCAGATTTCGAACGTATGATGTCTGTGAACTGCACGGGAGTTTATCTATGCCTGAAGCATGCAGCAAGAGCAATGGTCGAAGCGGGAATAAGAGGAAGCATTATGGGAGTGTGTGTGCTGTAACTAGAGGGATAGGCCCACATGGATATGTAGCATCTAAGCATGCAGTTGTAGGACTTACGAAGAATGAGGCGGCGGAGTTAGGGCAGTATGGGATAAGAGTGAACTGTGTTTCAATGTTTGCATCGAGTTCGAGGATGACGAAGATGAAGGGTGTTTTTAAGCATGATGATATAGAGGAAATGGTGAATGAGGCGGGGAACTTGAAAGGGAGGGTGTTGAGGCATGAGGATACCGCCATGGCAGCCTTGTTTTTCGCAAGTGATGAGAGTGGATATGTGAGTAGGCATAATTTGGTCATTGACGGTGGGTTCACTATTGTTATCAACTCTCTTAGGATGTTTAAGCAAGAGTAACGAAGCAAGCATTGCTTTGGATGTTGTGATGCGTCGTCTAAAATTTAACGCAAATCCAAGAGAAAATCATCTGTACTCAAATCCTTTATCCCCTCTATATTCAACTAATCATGAGTTCTGATTTTCAACTTTTTGAACTTATGTTCGAAGGCTTAATTACAAAAATGGGATATTCAGAGGTCTTGATTGATTGGATATAGAAAACAGAGAATTTTAGGTTCAGAGAATTTATTTCATGTCAATCCTAGAGCAAATCATGGAATCCTTGGTCCTTTATCAATAATTGTGGGTTCAGGTGATGTAAAAGAAATATATCGTTAATAAATGAATTAGTGGAAAAAAATTAATGTGTGCAATAGATATAAAATGCAAAACTACTTTGGATTATTTGGTGGAAATTTCAATTGTTTCTGGTAGCAATTATATTTACGTTTGTAATAACAGACAACATCATAGAAAGGCTGGAATAATAATCTATCCCATATAATATTCTATTTTTCCATGTTAGACAAAGGCTTGAAGATGTTAGAGCATCTAGGAGTTCGAAATGGGAGCAATGGTGATTTTTGTTCATTTTCTCACGCTCCAACAGAATGGATCTGAGCACGAGGAATGAATACCAATGGCGATCTTTACTTTTTTTAGTTGCAATGTTAAACAGTAATCAGAGAATGGTTCAATGGAAAATAAGTTTTCTGATCATCATTTATGAATTTATTTATTTTTTTGCATGTTAAACGGTTTTTTGGTCATCGTGTAACACTTTTTTTTTCAAAGCAGCCGTTTGGTGCTGAACGAACGATGATTCTGTTAGGAGTGTCTTGCATATTGTTAGTGGTGGCAATTTGACCCGACGTGATGGATCCGGACCCGACCCGCCGGGTCTCGATTCTAGGCGGGTCGAGTTTTGTCGGATTTGAACTATACATTTAAAAAATCTGGACTCGACCCGATTCAAGCTTCGGTTCGGCTTCGTTTGGATTATAACACTAAAAATACGTGTATTTTAATGCTTTTTGGTCAGTTCTTTCGGGTCGTGTCAATTCAGGTCGGCTTTGATCGGGTCTTAAGAGTATTTTTTCAACATCTAGACCCGACACGAGACTCATCGGGTTCGGTTCGGGTTTTCGGTTCTCGGTTCTAATTGTCAGCCCTACATAATGTTAATATAGAAATGACGGTTTGAATAAATAGTTTCACATCACGTAATAAGTTGAATAAGTGGAGTACAAATATGATTTGGTAGACACGTAACAACAGGGATCCCTTTTGTTACAAGGTTGTGTGTGTCAACTCATATGTGTGCGCTCTACGTGGAAGGAATGAGAACTTTGTTTAGACCGTCGTTACAAAACAGATTCCTTTAGTTTGTTGTTTTGTTGTTTCTCAATAGGACTCAACCTACCTTTTTTTTTCAAGTGCGCTGCCATTTCGAACTAATTGCCGTTCTGCCGGTTCGGCAAGCAGATTTCTTACATACTTGTGGTTTATTCTTATGAGTTAAATTTTAATAACATCTTTTTGATGTTTGCACTCATTCTTTATATGCCAGTGGATCACAACACTACAATAATAAACGGCTATTCCAAAGGCTCCGAGCTGTTGGTGGCCGTTTGAAGCCGTTGGAATAGAGTTCACAGCTTCCAATGGCTTCCGGCGGAATCCACAAACACTTTCCAACGTTTATTCCAACGGCTTCAAACAGTGACTTGCCGTTGGGAACCGTTTATAGACAGTGACCAATTTGTCGTTGGAAGCTGTTGGTAGCCGTTGGAAAAACTGGGTTATTTTTTATAACAGCAAGCATATAACCTTCCAGCCACCCCAATTCCATTTCAATCCATTTCCAGTCCAATTCCAGTTCAATTCCAATCAATTCCACATATGTACAACATATATATACCAATAACAATATAAATAACCAAAATAAATTAAAAAAACATCAATATATACAAAACAAATCAACCAAACATCTAGAATAACATCAAAATAGACAAACCATTACCTACTCCGTACCATCAAAATATCCAAACATCCAAACATGTCCACAAACCGTACCAATATATGCAAACCATCAAAATAAATCCAAAGTATCATTCTCATTCACTCCGTAACAATATATACAACATCAAAACAGATCATCACCATCTCCAAGCCAAACATAGAAAAAAACATACCTCAAGCTTCATCATCTTCGTCGCCTCCGAAAGAATACGATGAAGGAAAACTACCATGATTGTGCACGTACTCCACAACGTTTTGATTCAGCTGCTCAATCTACATAGCTTGCACACGATTCTGGTTCTGCAGCTGCTCAATCAAGGCTCGCATTTCCTTAATTTCTTCTTTGTCTTGGGCCTTCTAAGCATGTCGAACCTACAAATAAAATGAATAGCAAAAAGGTTATGTCAGCATATAAAATATGACAAATTCTATTTGTATATCATAAATTGTTTTAGATACACCGTACATATTGCTAAACTATCCTCAATTTAGAATAAAAAGAAATAATTGTCCTATTTTAGAATAAATCAATGAACTATTGAAAATGATAAGATATTACTAGAAAAGATTTGTTTATATATTTGGTAAACTCATTCAATCAAATAAATACATAGAAATTTGATTATGAATGATTTCATTAAAGTTTTAGATTTGATTTTAACTTAATGTTGAGCGCTATGTAACGTGTACCTTGTATTTTATTATAATTATATCGAACCTCTTGAACATGTAAAAAATTAACTATATTTTAAACACATAGTTTTATGTTTACATTTCTAATCATGTCCTAATTGTCAAGTTCCTAGTTATTGTTTCATAAGAAATATTATATGCATAATCATTTATTAAATGTGTCATAATTGAATCGACTAAGGTAATGAAAATATTAACTGGCATTCACAATTGAATCGACTAAGGTAGTGAAAATATTCTAACACACTTAGAACATAAAAAGTACGAATATTGTTTAAATCATAAGAATATTACCGTTAGGCTACCGAATCCATAACGCCTACTCCGATGTGGCGGATCCATAACAACATCAAATTGGTTCTTTTCCTCCTCCGGCGTTAACTCATCACGAACAGACTCCTCAAGCGCATGAGCCAGTGCCTCCTAAAACTTTGCCTATAATGCAACAAACAATTTCAGTTGAAAAATAATAGAATGTTGATTTTATTTTACATTTGCTAGTAATTAATAAAATAATCGATGTAAGTAATAAAATTTAAAATACGCATACATATGCAGCTATCGCCCTATCTTGATCATCCTAATGATAAGTCACGTTGCCAGCCTCGTCTGCATGCTTGAATGCGTAGGTGTGAGTAAATACGTTCATGTTGGACACGGGATGTCCACAAGTTTTTCCTACAATTGATAATTTGAATAATTCAATTCCATAAAGATAATTACTGAACTGATCAATATACAAATGTAATAATTGACAAATTTACCAAGTTCTCGCGGTGATGTTGGAAAGAATTGGATCCTCTACGATGAGTTACTGGATTCTTGTTCCTATTTGCGGTGTTCCTTACTGACTCGGTCTACAAATGTACATTAAGTAATTATTTAAAATCGGCATAAAAATAAATTAGATTCGTTATAGATTTACATTGAACTCATCCGTGTCCCACCACTCAACCATCTTATTAAACATTTCATCGCCATCGACCTTGGTTTCTTCCCCGCTTTTTTTAATCTCATTCATCTTCTCCCTGTAATTTCTGGCGACCTTTGAGTTCCAGTGTCGCCAAACTAGGTTCATGTCAGTCTCCTGCACATCTACTGCGCCCTTTACAATGAGAAAATATTAATAATCTCATTTATTTGTATTTAACCAATTTGTAACGCGGTATAAAATTACCAGAAAATATTGTCATACAGTCTCCACTGGGATTCTGCTCGACTTTGGTCAGAAATCGCTCATTCTAGCCATATACGAATCCTTAGAGATATTTAGAACCGTCTGAGATGGCTCCAACTCAAACCCACTACATTAAATATAAATTAGAACCTTATAGAATATAGTTATATTATGAAAAAAAACATTAAATTGTTCTGCTGCTAATTTTGATACTTACGTATGGTTGGCCTTAGGATTCAAGTAAACAACTGGACGAGCTAACTGATTTCCACTACCCTCACTGGCATGTCGGTTAATGTTATGTGCTCAATATAAGAAAAAGTAGAACATACATCACAGTTTTAACATCGGTCGTAAATTCAGCTGATGTCAAAACGTTTTTTTAACATAGTTTAATTTTAAAGTGATGTTGTTTGTTTCTCAGACATCTATTTATTGTAGGACCAATGTCTTAAATACACTTTAGAAAAAACAAAAAATTGCGCCGCTCAAATCTTTTCCCCCTGACCAATTTGTTTCCCTCCCTTAACAAAATTATTTCCTCCCATTTATTTTTTCAGTTCCCTCGAAAAATTTCACTTTCCACCATCCAGTCTTTCTCTAGCAATCGTCTCAACTGGCAAAAAACGAAATCCATTGCAAATTCCATGCCCTAGCTTCTTCGTGTTCGATTAATCGCAACAATCGAAATCTTAATCAACCAGACCCTAAGTCTCCTTTATTTTAGAATTTAGCTTACTTCATTAGTATGAATTGTTCTTTGCATGAAATCCGTTTTGCTTAAACTTGTAGCTTCAGTGATTGCTGTTACTTCTTTTTGGGTTTATTTCTTATATTCCTATGCTTTTAATACCAAAAATTATAATTTTTGTGCAATTTGTGTTTAATTTGAACCAAGTAAAAGAAGTTTTGCATTTGATTAGCATCCTTAACATGGTCAGGTGTGCTAAGTGAAGCCAGGGTATTCCACATTCAAATCTAAATGTTGAAAAAGAACAGAAACCTTGGTTTGCAATCATTTTTTGCAGTTTTACTTGAATAAAATCGACTAAAAGTTTCAAAGAGTTTATGTTTTTTCAATATGATTCAACCATACATCTTTTGTTGTCAATGTCAATAAAAAGAGTCGGTAAATATACTTTAGAGATATGGATTATCATTGATTGTTAGATTTGCGACTTGAGCTGTTGTAGATATAGGCTGCTAGAGTTATTTTTTTTCGCATTTTCAGGAAACATATGCCTAAATCTTATGTTCCCCATAAAATTTCTGTTATATGATGCTGTTAGAGTTATTTTGTATATTTACTTGTAACATGCTCAAAATTGTAAGTATATTTTGTCAAAATTAGTATATCTATGCTTGGACCAAACTCTTTGCTCATAGATTTAGATCATTTTGTATAATAAATTATGGATGTTTTATCTATGATAATTGTCTTAATCGAAATTCATTTCTGTGCTTGTAACTATCAGGTTAGAAAGATTGGTGCAACTAATACCCATTCTGAGAAGGTCAAGGATGAGCCCATTGTTGACGGAAATGATATTGAGCTTGTTTCCCGTTTATGTTCCTTGATTAATCAGGTAGGTGTCTTTTTCAAAAGGCTTTATAAAATATAATTGATCTAGCCAATGCTGCGTGTATTGTTGACACGTGATAGAGCTAATGTACTTGTTTTGTACATTTTCATTATACTGCTTATTGAAAGTTTCATTGTCCGATTTTCTGGGATGCTTGTGTTGGTACCAATCCATCTATCAGGGTGAGATTTTATCATCATTCTAGTTCACAAGGACATATACATTAACACTAGTTCAAGTGCATAAAAGCTCCGCTGATCTCCCTTGAAACTGGTACGATGTCCCCGTCATTCAATTATCTGGGTCACTGATGGGACTCAAATTTGAATAAGAAGGTTTTGTCTGTCGATAATAACCATGAAAATACAATATGCCTTGTTTTTTTGGATGTTTTGGGTATGTGCCATATAAACACTCACAAGTTTCTTTTGTGCAAGATAACATCAAATTTTTGACAAAATGATTGAATATAATGGACTAGTCTATGGATTAGATTTTGGTCATCTTCTTTAGTTGAAATTACAAAAATGTTAATCAATTGAATTTGGTAGCTTTTTGGAAGTGTTAATCGAACCTTAATCTTCTACTTTCACAGTTTACAGTTATTGGATAAGACAATATCTACACTTCAGATGGAGCTTGTTGCTGCCAGAAGTTCTCAAGAGCTTACAAGTGAGGGCAATTCACCTACAGTGTCCACATCTAAGGACCAAAGGAAGAAGGGTTTTGTTGTTATTGGGATTAATACTGCGTTTAGTAGTAGGAAACGAAGAGATACAGTTAGATAATCATGGATGCCTCAAGGCAAAATTTTGATTTTCATATTCACCATTATTTTCTGTAAACAGGATATACTCTTCATGTGGGGAAGTTGAAGATCAATTGGTGTTACCAGCACATTCGTATGGTTGCTTAATTAGATTGTATCTTCAAACTGATGATGATTGGTCATTGTGGTAATACAGTTGTGTTGCGAAATGTTATGAAATCGACTAGACTAAGTTTTAAAATAATGTTGGAGTTTCCATGGAATTAATTTAGTGTACTGGTAAGTGAAACTGAATTTGTGCTAGAGGTTATTGTGTTCTGCTATTAACAGTCAAACATAATTTTTTATTATGGTTGGCAGTCGGTGATTAAATGCCAGTGGCGGTAGCCCTTAGCATCCAACATGATGTCAGTTCCATTACACTAATTTTCGGTTTAGTGTTTTCAAAATTATTGTCAACAAAGTTCATCTAAGAATATGTGACGGCCCGCCCCGCACCAACCGACATCCACTCCAAAGGTGCGCTGTACATGTGTCCAGTTAGCACGGAACGGGTCGCCAGAAGGGAAGAAGGAAGGAGAAAATGAACATACAAAGAACCTGTAGAATGTCTCACAGCGCATAGAACAAAATATAATAGTAACATACTTGACATAAAACAGGAGAGACAGTGCATAAGCTGAAAATCAGAACTAAACATCATAGCAGCGGAAATCCAAAATACAGCTTATTACAATTTTCAAACTGTCTCAAAGCAAAAGTAAGATAAACGAGGTACACTACTAATGCCCAAGTAGCGACCACCAACGACACAGGGAGAATGTGTATATATATATATAATACGTGGAAGCCTCCTGCCCGCCTCCGGATCAGCTACTCGCACATCACCAGCTAACCTGTCTCTAGTCTGCTCGTGTGAGCACCCAGAATAATAAGAGGAGACATAAAACTCTGGGTCAGACATAAAGCCTGGTATGAGCGATAAGCATCTAAAGTGAACAATAACAGGTAGACTAAAACATACCTGAACCTGGACCTGCAACCAAAGAGTTAGCACTACATACTGTACAACACTCTAAGGTATCATATCAAACGGTATAAAGATACGGAGGTGGGGGAGGTGTGCATGTCATAATGATGGCAAACAATCAAGCATAGCATCCATCCTCACATCCCTCACTCAGTGCGTAAAGCATACGATATTCACCACTTCGATCACCAAACATTCTTTGCTACGATCACTTTGCCCCATGGAGTCATAAATGGCTTCACTGCACTGATAACGTAGCCACTAATTCCTCGCTATGTCCACTTGCCCCATGGAGTTATTCACCCCATCTGCGCTGGCTCATAGCCTTACTAATCCTTACTATGTCCACTTGCCCCATGGAGTTATTCACCCCATCTGCGCTGGCTCATAGTCTTACTACGCATCACCTTGCCCCTCAGGTCATAATGACCCTACTGCACTGATAACGTAGTCTTGCTACCATCACTTTGCCCCTCAGGTCGTAATGACCCTACTGCACTGATAAGTAGCCATCATCCATTCTTAGTGGTGAATCGAAGTTATGAACGTCGACAACTCCTTAGCACACGTCCCGCAGCAAAGTCCAACCATGAAGTGAACTCATTGGTTCCCAACTGGTTCCGGGATCCTGAGCTCTAACTTCCATTTGGACTACCTTTGCATCTCAGGTTGTTGGTCATCACCATCGGATCGGATCGGATCAGATCAGCCTTCACATTCTTCATCGGATCGGATCGGCCATTGCATTCGGATCGGGTCGCGCTTCTTGCATCGGATCGGGTCGTGGTCCTCCAGCTCGTGGCTCCTCTTCCTGATTCGGATCGGCGTCACCACTTCGGATCGGATCGGGTTGCTTCATCCGGGTCGGGTCGTGTCTTCTGATCGGGTCGGATCGTCTCGCCTAGTACCCATCGACTCGTGAACTCCCCACCCTCTTCTGGTTCGGATCGGGGGTGCTTGTTGGTTCGGATCGGGCTCCTACTACCGGATCGTGCCACCTAACTTAAGTCGTGACCAACTCCTTCAAACAGATCGTGACGCCCAGCTGGAACGGATCGAGTCGCGCTCCCCTTCACCGATCCGATCCGGATTCTGGGTCATTTCCTGCACGTTTCCTGCGACTGTTTTTACGCCACTCGACGGCGTTTTTGACCAATCTAACACTTCTAAACAATCACAAAGCATTTAATATAGTCATAGCAACATGCATAATCAGCCACAAACATCATTCACATCAATATAATAGGTTAAACTGGATCAAACATACCCAAAGCCCCATATTTTCCCCTAAGCATATTTAGGTGAAACTAATGATAGGATTAGCAAATATTAACCAAATTAACCCAAATTCATATCAGAGGCCTAAAACATCATTCCGAATTTTATAAATATTTTTCCAGAATTTTATCATGTTTAAATTCGCTAATTAACACTAATCACCCCTAATTAGCCATAATTAGTGCAAAACTATGCAAATCACTCACCTTAGCCACAAAATAAACTAAGATCTGAAATGATTCTCTGATTTGATGCGAATTTCAATACCAAACAGCAGCTCCTTTGTTGATTTGGTGAAGATCCTTCTTGATTAGGGGTTGCTAAGCCAAATCCTTAACCTAAAGGTAATTTGGAGGTGATTTAGAGGTTAGAGGCCATTTTTATGGATCCTTGGTGATAAGTGGAGGCTAGAAAACTGAAATGGAATGATTTTCCATCTCATTTCAGCCCTCCCATAACCCTAATCCCGAAATGGGTTATGGGCCTACTCACTAATCACCCGATTTGGCCCGGTTGAGCAGTTTTTCACCCTCCAAATCTTGTTTCAACCATATCTCCCAAACGGTAAGTCCGTTTGGCTATTATGACCACTCTACGGAAAGAGAAACCATCAAACGAATCAAATGGAAGTAGTTTCAGGTCAAAATTCCTTTCCAATCAAAAGTTATGGCCAAAACAGTACCAACTAGGGGCAAAATGGTCGTTTAAAAATCGACAAAAATCATGGACATGGGAAATGACTCTAATAGATGCTTTCCAAAGTTACATGACCATACGACTTCACATGGGAAAGAAATAAATATTCTACGATCCTATGATGTGTAGAATACGGGTCGTTACACTCTCCCCCCCTTAAGAAATTTCGCCCCCGAAATTCCCTAATCCAAACACACACAAAGATTCCCGCATGCCTATCAATCATAAAATAACAATCAAACATGCAAAATAAGCAAAACAAGTCTATCCTAGCATGCGGAATATCTAAATCGCAAAGTAAATCTTACCAGGCAAAGAGTTCTGGATAAGCCTTCCTAATGCTCTCCTCTGTCTCCCAAGTACAATCATTCTCGTTCTCGCCCCACTGAACCTTGACTAGCTTCACCGCCTTCCTTCGAAGTTGCTTCGTATCATGCCCCACAATACGAATAGGCTTGCGGTTCCCAACCGCCTCGGGTTCTACTTCGAAGTCCTCTAACTGATCAGGTGAAATAGTCACATCTGAGTCGTGAACGAACTTCCTTAGTTGGGAAACATGAAATACATTATGAACTCCCGCCATCTTCTCTGGTAAGCCAACTCTATACGCCAAATTCCCGACTAATTCAAGAACAGGGAATGGCCCAACAAATCTTGGTGCCAACTTGCCTCTCCTGCCAAATCGAATCACGCTCTTCAACGGGGAGATCTTGACGAACACCAAGTCACCAACGGAGAATTTCAAGTCTCTTCTCCTCTTATCGGCATAGCTTTTCTGCCTATCTTGAGCAGCTCTCATTCGTTGCTGAATGAACTTGATCTTATCGGAAGTTTCTCTCACCACATCCGGTCCAAGCACAAACTTCTTGCCAGTCTCTATCCAACATGATGGTGAGTTGCACGGTCTTCCGTACAAAGCTTCATATGGAGCCATACCGATACTGGATTGGTGGCTATTATTATATGCAAACTCTACTAGATGCAAATGATCATCCCATGATCCACCAAAATCCAATATACAAGCTCTCAAGAGATCTTCCAATATACGATTCACCCTCTCCGTCTGACCGTCGGTCTGAGGATGATATGCGGTACTGAGATGCAATCTTGACCCTAGAGCCTCTTGTAAGCTCTTCCAAAACCCACTAGTGAACAATGGGTCTCGGTCACTCACAATGCTTTTGGGTACTCCATGAAATCTCACTACCCACTTCATATACAATTCTGCCAACTTGGCTGCCGTCCTGGTCGATTTGACTGGTATAAATCTTGCGCTTTTAGTCAATCGATCCACAATTACCTAAATGCTATCATACCCCGATCTAGTTCTTGGTAAGCCATCGATGAAATCCATCGAAACTTGCTCCCATTTCCATTCGGGAATTTCTAATGGTTGTAACAACCCACTAGGCTTCTTTTGCACGGCTTTAACTAGCTGGCAATTCATGCATTTGGATATAAACTTCCCAACGTCTCTTTTCATCCCTTCCCAGTAGTAAGTCTGTCTCATGTCTCGATACATCTTATTACCACCGGGATGTATAGTCAGTTTTGAGTGATGACATTCTCTAAGCACTTCATCTCTCAAACCATTCACATTGGGCACAACTAGTCTTCCATTCTTTCGAAGCCATCCATCTCGATCAAGCCCATACTGTAACACCCCGTGTATTCTATAACCGTGAAAGTCATAAATTAAAGTATAATTAATTTGAAATCAAAGAACTAAGGGAAACGGGACACGCCATTGCATTCGTCTCGGAAAAATACGCGAAATAGAGTCCGAGTTTTCGAAAAACGGAGTCCGTATGAAGAAGATATAGCCTCCGGAAGTTTCTGAATTAAGTTTAAAATTCGAACAGCTCAGAAAAACAAGTTTAAAATTAAAAATCGGGCCCAATTGGCCAGGGCGGGAAAATTCCCGCCTAATGCACCCAGGTCGACTGGGCTGTTGACCTGGTCTAGCCAGGTCGACAGGGCTGTCGACCTGGTCCAGACCCAGGTCGAACCCAGTCCACCCTGGCTGGCCTAGTCTATGTTGGTCGATTTTCAGAAGCATGCTTTGTCATTAGGGCTAGGTGGCAGGCTCTAATTTTTCTCTCTTTCGAATGAATGGCTACGATCAATCCAAGCAACATCGATGGTCCTAATCAGTTCATAAACTCTATAAAAATGACCCTAGACTCTACCTAACCTAAGTCTCTAACACAATTCTCTAGCCTCCATTGCTCTCTTCTTCTAATTAAAAATAAAAATGGCGTCGCTACTCTGCTAGAATCAAAACTAGAAGTCAATCAACATCATCCTAAATTCAAATTTGAGATAAAAGCTTCTGCAACAATTCTGTAACAACTAAAGTTCTTTCTTTAATCCAATCAAGGCAAGTACAGTTATTTTCCGCTATAAACGTTAATTATAATATTGATATGTTTTTAATTCTGAATCCGAGATTGTATATATATTCTCTTCTGTCAGATCTGTTTTTCTGTGACTGTTCTGTATCCCTTTTCTTCTTTTCTGTTTCTATAGCCAGGCTACCACGAGCCTGTGCCTAATCTCATAAGAGATGAACGTATGAACGCAAATTTTGGGATGAATGATGCGAAATTTGACAAGACTGAATTGAATGTATGACTTTAGGTCTGAGGCATAAAATATATTGGACATGTGACTTGGGATTGGATGCATAAATTTGACTATGAACATATAATTTATATATGTTGTATGCATAGTGTATGTTGTAATTTAGATCTGTAATTAATTAGAAAAAAGATGAGCATATGTTGTAAACTAGATTTGGATCTATGCATATTCTATGATAGAAGAAAAGAGGAACCATTTTATGATTACATATGATTTGAGACTTTGGACAAAATGCATATAAAAGTCAAGATCTGATTTTTTAGAAGATATGATTTAAAGATTTAGATTGTTGGGTATATTTTGCATAATGATTCATGACTTAATAAGAAGAAGGATATGGAAATGTAGGTGTAAAAGATTTACATTAATTAGGATCTCTACTATTGTGATTACACCTAAATAGGGAATTTTGCATAGATGGCATGCATTGTAATTAATGATCATATTTGGTATAATTTATATGTGAATCTGCTGTATAAGGTTAGTTTAACAAAAATTGGAACATATGTTATAGGGTAAATTATGTCCATATTCTGTGCTATGTAAATGTATGCAAACATGGAAGTATATGATCTTATTGTGAATCATGACAATTATGTAGGCATATGAATTTAGGCCAATTTATGATTAGGCAAGGCATGTAAATAGAACCTTTAGAAATATTAAATTTTCTAAATCTGCTAATTTGCCAAGTTGCCTAAACTGCTAGTTTTGTTATATTGCCTAGACTGCTAATTAGATTGAAGTGCCTAATCTGTTAAATTTGTCGGTTGAAATGCCTAACCTGTTATATGCCAAAATCTGCTAAGTTGCTAAATCTGTTAAATCCGTTAAGTCATATAAAATCTATTATCTGCTAAAATCCGTTATCTGCTGTGTTGATATAATCATCCTGTTATTGATATAATCTGAATTGGCATATATATTGGGCGTGCGCATAAACGGTAAATTATTAATTAATTGGCCGCAAAGATAAACGTGACTAACTCGAGGTTAGAATGAGTTTGCGGCGTAATTCTGCCCGGAACCGCCCGGCACATCCAGTGGCCGCAAACAATAGGTTCTAATGTGAGAAGTTAGTCATAACCTGCTTAAGACACGAGGTTAGGTCTGGCTTGTGGCAGAAGTCTGCCCGGAACCGCCCGGCCCATCCAGCGGCCACAAGCTAGCGACCTAATGTGAGAGGTCTGGGCATTAATAATTAATTAATGCAAATCTAAGATAAGAATGACGTCTAAAACCTATTGGGGAAAATAGGGATAAACCAACGGGATTAATAGGTGTAGTAAACCCGTCCAATACAAAGTTAGACAAATCTGAAAAATCTGTACATCTGATCCGTTAGTCTGAAAACTTGTTAACTTAATTTGTGAACTAGTAAATCTGAATTCTGTATGTCTGAACTTGTAAACAAATAAATCTGAAATCTGTTAGTCTGGGGACACAAGGTTAGGAGGGGAATTACTTGTGTCATCTGTTGTTTGGGACCCATAATAGTCAGTAACCCTTTCTGGTATCAAAACTTTGACCCAACAGTAGGTAGGGTCCGGGCACGCTTACTGAACTAATTATAAGTGGTTCATTCTGATAATGGCGAGGGGTGTTGATGGTGCGTTCCAACCGGGTCATGTGCGTGCATGGATCCCGGTCTGCCTCTGAGGATGTAAGACGCCGTGACATCTGTAAATAGGTCTGTGCCAATTGGTTGTCACTTTAGGGAGTGATACACCCTACTGTGGGGCCGACACAGGATATTTATGTATTAGGGAGCCGATCGCTTGGGGTAGGGTTTTAGGGTACGCTTAGTTCTGTCTGTTTCTGTTGGTACCGTCTGTTTCTGTTGGGTGGTAACACCTGTCTGTTTCTGTGTGGTACCGTCTGTTCGGGTGGTAAAGGCCCATTACTAGTGTACACCTAATTCTACATTCTGTTTCCGTAGGGATAAATCTGTTTCTGCTTCTGTCTGTTTCTGATCGGGTAGTAAAGGCCCATTATTAGCATTCTGTTTCTGTTAAAGTATTCTGTACTCGTTCCTGCTTCAATTTAGACATTAGGGTGGCACCTAATTCTGCTATACTAGTATTAGTGCAGAGAAGTGTAAAACAATAGTTTATATCATTCTGTTTTTCTGTTATATCTGCTACACCTGTTACAGTTATCTCACATCCAGTTTTATGTTCATATCATATTATTATTATCTGTTCATATGCTGAAAGTCACTGGACTTGCCAGACTTTTTGTCTGAACCTTGTTGTTTCGCCTCCTTTCTTCCGTTTCCCCCCTCCCAGGTTATCCAAGGAGGGAAATACTTTAGCTTGACCCGGATTTCTCTTTGCTTGAAGTGCTTAAAGTATGGCTTGGCTCTGTATAGCTTCCGTTCCATGGGGATTATGATTTTAAACCATGCATTTTGAAGGCTTTTGTACAAGACTGATATTTTGTACTTGAATTCTGAAATTGAAAGGATGTAACCATATTAATTTCTGTTTCCGCTGTAATAAAGTTAAAAATTTTCAAGTACTGTTTTATCTTCTTGTAAGTTTCTGTTCTGTTTACTAAAGTGCTCCACCAAAGTTAAGGCATTCCCTTTGTGAGTGACCTTAACGGAGGTGGGGTGTTACACATACACATTCATCTCCTCATCAATACCCATCTCTAACTTGGAGATGATTTCTAATAGATTAGGGTCGTCCCTCTGGCTAGAACCAATCCACTCTATCAAAGTGGGTCTGATCGTCAAACTAGCTAGCATAACTGGATCCAATTCGCGCCTTGGTCTGAAATCAAACCCCGCGATATACTCCAGTTGCTTCCATTCAAGAAACATTGCCCCTAAACTGGCATGTCTCCTACTCAAGGCATCAGCTACCGCATTACCCTTCCCAGGTGTATACGCGATATCAAAATCATACGAAGCCAAGAACTCTAACCATCTCTGCTGACGGAGATTCAGATCTTTCTGAGAGAAGAGATACTTCAACGATTTATGATCGGTAAACAACTCGAATCTTTCTCCCAATTGATAGTGTCTCCACATCTTCAGCGCAAATACAATCGCTGCCAATTCCAAATCATGGGTAGGGTACTTCTTATCATGCGGCTTTAGTTGTCGACTAGCATAAGCTACAACCCTACCTTCTTGCATCAATACAGCACCCAATCCGGTACCACAAGCATCTGTGTATACCGTCATCTCTTCATTCCCTTTAGGAATGACTAACACTGGCGCACGCGTCAACCTCTCCTTTAGACGTTTGAAGGCATCTTCACACACTCCGTCCCAGACGAAGGACTGATTCTTCTTAGTCAACTGAGTCAACGGTGCTGCTACCTTGGAGAAGTCCTGGATAAACTTACGATAATATCCAGCTAATCCCAAGAAACTTCTTACATCTGTAGCATTCTTGGGTGTAGGCCAATCCTGTACCGTAGCCACCTTCGCAGGGTCCACGGCAATACCACTCTCGGAAACAACATGACCCAAGAATCTTACTTCCCTTCTCCAAAAATGACACTTAGAGAATTTCGCTTTCAATTGGTGTTTCCTCAACACCTCCATCACTATCCTCAAGTGTCCCTTGTGTTCCTCCTCTGTCCTTGAGTAAACAAGGATATCATCCACGAACACAAGAACAAACTTATTTAACTGATCTCTGAATACTCGATTCATTAGATCCACAAAGTAGGCTGGTGCATTGGTCAACCCAAACGGCATGACCAACCACTCATAAAATCCAGACGGCGTCCTAAATGCCGTTTTTGGAACACTATCATCTGTTACTCGAAGCTGATGAAATCCTGTCGCGAGGTCCAACTGGGAGAACACTCTAGCTCCTTCCAGCTGATCAAACAAATCATCTATCCGCGGTAGAGGATACTTATTCTTCCTCGTCACCTTATTCAACTCGCGATAGTCCACACACAAACGAAGGGAACCATCTGCCTTAGTGGCAAACACAACTGGTGCTCCCCACTCGGAGACACTCCTTCTAATAAATCCCTTCTTCAAAAGATTGCTGACTTGCACCCCGAGCTCTCGCTGCTCCCTTGGTGCCATACGACGAAGTGGCATCACTATAGGTCTGGCATCATTCACTAAATCAATACGAAACTCAATCTCTCGGTGTGGTGGAAGCCCGGTCACCTCCTCGAAGACGTCCGGATACTGGCCAACCACGGGCACATCTGACAACTCATCCTGCGGGATGTCGAGGGAATTTACAAAACTAGCCATAACCCCATCACTAGGTAGACTACCAAACACTACCCTCCGCCCATCATCCACCCTCACTGTCACCAAAAAGCCCTCACAGTCTACCACCACCCCGTATCTTTGGAGCCAATCGACTCCCAATATAATGCCATACCCAGTAAAGCCCAAAACAAAGCAATCACATACAAACATACATCCATGACTCGATAAGACCAAATTCCTGCAAATCATACTAAGGCTAGTCGAACACCCAATCGGGTTCGTGACTATCAATGGTCTATCGACTATCTCGGGTTCCAGTCCCAACCTATCTACCAGGTCACTAGATATGAAGGAACGGGAAGCCCCAGTATCAAACAAAACTCGAACTGGTATATCATAAATAGAAAGCATACCTTGAATAACAACATTCTTTCCTTTCTCCGCCGCAGTTGGGGCATTCGACGAAGAAGGAATAGCATCAAGAGCATATGCTTTCACAATCTGCTTCTCCTTAAGAGGTTGCGGACACTTATCTTTCTGATGTCCCACCTGACCACAGTTGTAGCAATTCCTTTCCGCTGGCTTGGCCCGACATTCTTTAGCATAATGGCCCTTCTTTCCACAGCTGAAGCACTCAACATCCTTCTTACTCTTTTTCTGGCCACCTTTTGATTGGTCCTGCTTCCTCTTATTCTGAGAATTATTCTTGCCTCCACCGCCTGCTTGCGGCTTTGGCCCTTCTGCAGATGCAGCCTCAGTCTTTGACTTAGGGTAAAGGCTCTCTGACCTCAAAGCTTTCCCCACAATCGATTCAAAAGTCTCATCGATGTGGTTAATAAGCCTCTCCCCCAAGTACTCATCCAGGCCAGTAATGAACTTCTCATTCTTCTTCTCAGGAGTATCAATAAGAGACAGTCCATACTTCGACAAAGTGTCGAACTCAGCAATATAATCAGAGACTGCCCTCCCGTTCTGCTTGAGTTCCAAGAACCTCTTGAACAATACTGACTTCTGGGCAGCTGGAATGAACTTCTCGCTAAAGCGAGCCTTGAACTGATCCCAAGTAACTTGGTCCTCTGGAGTAGCTGTTCTAATAGCATTCCACCAATTCATCGCTCGCCCTTGCAGCTGACGAGACGCTAGCCTTCTCTTCATCGCATCCTCGAGACCCAAGTCATCAAAGATACGGTCACCGCTATCCATCCAATCTTGATCATCTGTGGCCGACTCCGTTCCATGGAACGGCTTCCCACCAAGATTAGTGTAATCTTTGCACAACTTGGCGAAATCGACCCTAGGCGCCTGCACTACTGGGCCAACACCAACTCCGGGATTGGGAATTGCCCCTTGCACATCTCTAAGCATGTCTCTCATGAGGTTAGTAAACATAGCCCTCATGTCAGCGGCATTCCCTTGGTTGGTCCCTCTACCAGCACCCCTCGTCTCTCGGCTCATCGTTAGTCTGTAAAAAGGGAAACGATTAACGACCCCATAGTGGTGCTAGTGCAGTGCGACTTCATCTTTATACTACTAATAGTATATACAAACATAGCTTTTGAAAACCAAAGTAATCACAAATACGCGCTCTCCTATACGTACTAACTCTCCCTAGTGTCTTTCCCTAGGTTAACTACGCAACCTAGAGCTCTGATACCAAGTGTGACGGCCCGCCCCGCACCAACCGACATCCACTCCAAAGGTGCGCTGTACATGTGTCCAGTTAGCACGGAACGGGTCGCCAGAAGGGAAGAAGGAAGGAGAAAATGAACATACAAAGAACCTGTAGAATGTCTCACAGCGCATAGAACAAAATATAATAGTAACATACTTGACATAAAACAGGAGAGACAGTGCATAAGCTGAAAATCAGAACTAAACATCATAGCAGCGGAAATCCAAAATACAGCTTATTACAACTTTCAAACTGTCTAAAAGCAAAAGTAAGATAAATGAGGTACAATACTAATGCCCAAGTAGCGACCACCAACGACACAGGGAGAATGTGTATATATATATAATACGTGGAAGCCTCCTGCCCGCCTCCGGATCAGCTACTCGCACATCACCAGCTAACCTGTCTCTAGTCTGCTCGTGTGAGCACCCAGAGTAATAAGAGGAGACATAAAACTCTGGGTCAGACATAAAGCCTGGTATGAGCGATAAGCATCTAAAGTGAACAATAACAGGTAGACTAAAACATACCTGAACCTGCAACCAAAGAGTTAGCACTACATACTGTACAACACTCTAAGGTATCATATCAAACGGTATAAAGATACGGAGGTGGGGGAGGTGTGCATGTCATAATGATGGCAAACAATCAAGCATAGCATCCATCCTCACATCCCTCACTCAGTGCGTAAAGCATACGATATTCACCACTTCGATCACCCAACATTCTTTGCTACGATCACTTTGCCCCATGGAGTCATAAATGGCTTCACCGCACTGATAACGTAGCCACTAATTCCTCGCTATGTCCACTTGCCCCATGGAGTTATTCACCCCATCTGTGCTGGCTCATAGCCTTACTAATCCTTACTATGTCCACTTGCCCCATGGAGTTATTCACACCATCTGCGCTAGCTCATAGTCTTACTACGCATCACCTTGCCCCTCAGGTCATAATGACCCTACTGCACTGATAACGTAGTCTTGCTACCATCACTTTGCCCCTCAGGTCGTAATGACCCTACTGCACTGATAAGTAGCCATCATCCATTCTTAGTGGTGAATCGAAGTTATGAACGTCGACAACTCCTTAGCACACGTCCCACAGCAAAGTCCAACCATGAAGTGAACTCATTGGTTCCCAACTGGTTCCGGGATCCTGAGCTCTAACTTCCATTTGGACTACCTTTGCATCTCGGGTTGTTGGTCATCACCATCGGATCGGATCAGCCTTCACATTCTTCATCGGATCGGCCATTGCATTCGGATCGGGTCGCGCTTCTTGCATCGGATCGGGTCGTGGTCCTCCAGCTCGTGGCTCCTCTTCCTGATTCGGATCGGCGTCACCACTTTGGATCGGATCGGGTTGCTTCATCCGGGTCGGGTCGTGTCTTCTGATCGGGTCGGATCGTCTCGCCTAGTACCCATCGACTCGTGAACTCCCCACCCTCTTCTGGTTCGGATCGGGGGTGCTTGTTGGTTCGGATCGGGCTCCTACTACCGGATCGTGCCACCTAACTTAAGTCGTGACCAACTCCTTCAAACGGATCGTGACGCCCAGCTGGAACGGGTCGAGTCGCGCTCCCCTTCACCGATCCGATCCGGATTCTAGGTCATTTCCTGCACGTTTTCTGCGACTGTTTTTACACCATTCGACGGCGTTTTTGACCAATCTAACACTTCTAAACAATCACAAAGCATTTCATATAGTCATAGCAACATGCATAATCAGCCACAAACATCATTCACATCAATATAATAGGTTAAACTGGATCAAACATACCCAAAGCCCCATATTTTCCCCTAAGCATATTTAGGTGAAACTAATGATAGGATTAGCAAATATTAACCAAATTAACCCAAATTCATATCAGAGGCCTAAAACATCATTCCGAATTTTATAAATATTTTTCCAGAATTTTATCATGTTTAAATTCGCTAATTAACACTAATCACCCCTAATTAGCCATAATTAGTGCAAAACTATGCAAATCACTCACCTTAGCCACAAAATAAACTAAGATCTGAAATGATTCTCTGATTTGATGCGAATTTCAATACCAAACAGCAGCTCCTTTGTTGATTTGGTGAAGATCCTTCTTGATTAGGGGTTGCTAAGCCAAATCCTTAACCTAAAGGTGATTTTGAGGTGATTTAGAGGTTGGAGGCCATTTTTAGGGATCCTTGGTGATAAGTGGAGGCTAGAAAACTGAAATGGAATGATTTTCCATCTCATTTCAGCCCTCCCATAACCCTAATCCCGAAATGGGTTATGGGCCTACTCACTAATCACCCGATTTGGCCCGGTTGAGCAGTTTTTCACCCTCCAAATCTTGTTTCAGTCATATCTCCCAAACGGTAAGTCCGTTTGGCTATTATGACCACTCTACGGAAAGAGAAACCATCAAACGAATCAAATGGAAGTGGTTTCAGGTCAAAATTCCTTTCCAATCAAAAGTTATGGCCAAAACAGTACCAACTAGGGGCAAAATGGTCATTTAAAAATCGACAAAAATCATGGACATGGGAAATGACTCTAATAGATGTTTCCCAAAGTTACATGACCATACGACTTCACATGGGAAAGAAATAAATATTCTACGATCCTATGATGTGTAGAATACGGGTCGTTACAGAATATTTGAGTTAAGAAGTAAAAAAATATGTTTTCTAAACCAAGATAACCAGTACTGTTAGGTAGGATTTACTACTGTATAATATACTGTAGATGATACCTTTAATTGGACAACTTGGGATAAGCACATGTGCTTTTAAAAGTACGGTGTGATGCTAAATTTAATTAATTAGAACAGTTCATTGCTTGCTATAATAGTGCAAAACTGATAGTGGCCTATTGTTCAAATCTTATATTATTGGATCAACATTCTGGTATCTTAAGCACTGACATGTTAGTGACACTTTAATATTACCTGTTAGATTTTAGCTTGCAGATAGATAAGCTTTAGGTTAGATTTTATGTTAACTTTTTCTGTATACCAAGTTGATATCGCTATTGTCGCATTATTCATTTTTGAACTTACGCGATTAGTTTGTTCATCCTATTATATGTCTTAATTTTCCAATTGTGTTTATAATTCAATGTATATATTTGTATTGTCAGATTAGGTGAGAAAGTAAGACAACAAGAGAAGTGAAAGGAATTGTAATTAGATTCATGATTGACCACAAGTAATAACACGCTGAAGGATGGTCTTTATACGACGCACACTCAAGTTTGATATTACCCACTGTAATGCATACTGAATAATTTGACATTCACTGATATATAGAAATGTACTGGGAAACCAATATGAATTTATACTTTTTGTTTATATTTCACAGTGCTACATCCAACAACATTTTAGATAGGGTGATCGATTCAGAGGAAGCTCACCACAATGACTTTCATAGGCTGATATGTTAATTATTCTCTTAGCATTTTAATCTTCGGTTAACATATGTATTCATATGTCCGTTGTCCTAAAAATATGCAGGAACATGTTGAAGGATATCATGAATTATCTGCAAAAACAAAAATATTCTTTTCCACTGCAATCGCCAAGTGGGATGTTGATTTTTATGTCAAGATTGAGAATGATGTTCATGTCAATTTAGGTAAGGGCCAGTTTGTTTTCATTTAAAAAATGTTCAATGTAGATCTCATATTGAAACAAATGTGTCATAACAATTTACAATTATAAGGGATTAAAATCTTTTATTTTTATTTTTAAAAAGGTCGTAATGTCGGTTACATTGTAAAAGAACTAGATAAGTCTTAAATAGACGCTAAATGCCGAACAACATCCAATGATTTGATTTCATATTTTAAACAAATGCAATCTAAGCTAACCAATAGAAATTAATAATACATCACTAGATGTTAGATTCATGAACTTATTTTTGTAAAACTATTGAGGAAAATTTCTACTAATGCCATTACATGTATCTAGCTGCAACTCTCTCTAGGCACAGATCAAAGCCTAGGGTCTATATTGGGTGCATGAAATCTGGTCTAGTTCTTTCTAATAAGTAACTACAGTTATACTTTAATTGATTGAGAAACCCTAATTTTTTACTTAATAAAATAAACATGCATGTTTATTTTCATTGTTAGGAATGCGAAATACCATGAACCAAAATACTGGAAATTTGGTGAGGAAGGGAACAAGTACTTCCGTCATGCAACTGGGCAGATATATGCCATCTCCAAAGATTTGGCCACATATATTTCTATAAAATAGTAAGATATATTCGAGCCATTGTTCATTTACTTATAATATGTATTTACAATATGGTATAAATTTGGTTAACTTAGATAAATCCATATTTAAATGCAGACAGATATTGCATAAATAACTCGTAATGCAATACACGCCATGGCAGCTGCTTTATTTATTTATTATTATGCAGTTTCTAAGAAAGGGTGAAAATGTGTCATCATGAGGCAACCAATATTTTTCATATAGAAAATAATAATTGGGAATTACAAAGGATCTAAACCTATTCAAAATGAAAGCAAATGGTTGCCAAAGCTTAATAAAATTGATGAACTTGTTCTGCTTACACAAGAACTGGATGATATTTGCCATAGGAATAACTGGATGCTACCAAAATGTAATAACCCAGAAATCTGAGCCAATTTAAAATTTTTATTTTGGCAATTTTAGATAATTTTGATTATTTAAAATGATTATTTGAAATAATAACGACGAAAAATTTATTTTGAATAAAATTTGAACGTATATATTTATATAGATCGTCGTTAGAATATAAATAATTATTTTTAATTATAAAAGAAATTGAAAATGGCACGGTAGTTCGATAATTCGATTTCAAAGTTCAAATGAATGTACAAGATTCAAAATAAACCGGATTTCATCGAAACCAAAAATATTAGAATCTAATTGAGAATATATTTCCAACGAATCAGAAAAATCAAAATTTCATGGCGGGAATTAAAATATATGTCCAGTTGGAAATTCAGAATAGTCGCTATGGAATTTCTGGCCCTTAAAAATGGAAATTTTGCAAACGACCTAGGTTTTCGATGAAACCACTTTTGTTGGATCCGCGATGTCAAATTATTGCTAGGTTTCAAATTTTGTAATTTTTCGAATCAATATGTGAGCATGGCAAAGGAAAACGCATTTGACCAGTTTCAGTTGATTTTAATCGACTGGAAAATGGCCATTTTTCAAATAGTCTCAGAATTTGACGAAACTAGTTTTGTTAGGACCGTATCGTCAATATGAAGTTAGAAATAATTTTTCTGGAATTTTTCGAGTCTGTATGTGGCCCCGGTAAATTGAAATGTACGTTTAAATTGAATATATAAAGATTTATATTGTAAATTGAACGGAAACTGATCGAAACGATCGAATTGGCCTACGTGGCATATCCCATTGTGTTCGAAATGGGGGTAATTAGCTAGGGGCGACAGTCGTTGGGTGTCGATTGGGGTTCGAACGAAAAGTCAACCTCATGGAAATTGAAATAAATATAATATAACTCCCCACCTCCTTTTCTCCTTTTACTCGGTCAAACCCCCCTTCACCACTTCAGTTTCGATCCCGATTAGAAAAAAAACCCTAAAACTAAAATCGCGCGCTGCCTCCTTCCACGTCGTCTCCCCTTCCATCACCGGCGCCTACCCCCATCGCACCCCCAAACTCCGGCGAGACCCCCTCCTACCTTCGTCGCCTACCCCCATCGCACCCCCAAACTCCGGCGAGACCCCCTCCTACCTTCGTCGCCCTCTCTCTCCTCCCTACCCGCAAGTCTCGAACCCCTTTCCCCCCTAAACTGACCACCTCTGGCCATCCCTTAGCCACCGCCCACCTGCTTTCCTCCTCTAATGAGCGCGCAAGTCCTCGCCCCCCTCTTCTTCTAACTGTAAGGTTTTGTTTTTGTTTTTTTTATAATTTTTTTTAAGCTATTAAATTATTAAAAAGACGATTTTTATAAATATATATAGCGACTTAAAATTCCGATTTTCACATATATAAAGCGAAGATAAATAGATTTGATTTTCATTTATAAATGAAATGATTTTTATTTGCAAAAAGATAGGATTTTTATGGTTAAAATGTTGAGATTTTTACATACCGAAGGAAGAGATTTATACCATGTGAAAGAAGAGATTTTTAACACGAGAAAGAAGATATCTTTAGATAGGAAAAATATGATCTTTGTTCATATAAAAATATAATTTTTAATATGAGAATAAGGTTAAAAATATAATTTTTATATGTGTACCAAAGTAAAAATACGATTTTTATTCATATAGAGTAATAAAAATATAATTTTTATTATTTTACTAGCGGTGTAAAAATAGAATTTTTATCTATATAGTAGCAATACAAAATTAGATTTTTTTTCTTTTATATACATAGCAATAATATAAAAATGTGATTTTTATATATGTAGTGGCTACGGGCAACGTAAGTGACAAAAGGCGAGAACGACGAAGATGTTCTACATATGAAGAGTCGTGGCGTTTGGTTTAGCTTTCGGTGAGAACTTCTCACTTTTAATTTAATTTTCTACTTAAAATATATACTAGGATGCAGACGGTGTTTAGTAGCACCCGACACCCGTTGTCCACAGACCATGGACGGCTTGTATGCTTGTTTGTTTGATTTTGATGTGTAGTTGATTATGGGATGTGATGTGAAATGAAATAAAATATTTATACAGTTAAAAATATTTTATAGTTAAAAATAGAATTTTTAACGTGTATATGAAATTAAATAAATTAATATAAACAAATCGAACGATTTGTTTATATACACACATTTGATCGATATTGATTGGGACGATAAATTTTACACATCGCCCAACTGCACAAATAATATCTGTGTTTGATTGTTTGAAACCCCACATGGGTATTAGGATGATATATCACATACACTAATCCCAATAATTAGTTGTATGTCGATCGATTGATTGACAATCTGTTATAAGCATTAAATATTTATATTTGATGCTTATATAGTGCAGAACACACTCTGGATGATGGTTGATTATTTATCGTTGTTATTTTATACATGTGTTGTAGAAAATCCACATAATTAACATTATATTTTAATTGTTTGGGCCTCATTCCAGTTTTGAAATAGAAATAGTTGAAATAGAAATATTTGAAATAGAATATTTGAAATAGAATATTTGAATAGAAATATTTGAAATAGAAATATTTGAAATAGAAATATTTGAACTAGAATATTTGAAAATAGAAATATATGAAGTCGTGTTGATTAGATTGACGCCATTTTGACGTGAACGATATTTATATCGATTTTATTCATTTTTATAATGAATATAGAAAAGGAAGTGATTTCAAATTCTGATATTTTGAAACGATTTGAAATTCGAATTGAAATTGAATAGAATTGAATTCGAATTAAAATTGAATAGAATTGAATTCGAATTGAAATCAAATTGAAATGAATTCGAATTGAATTGAAATTGAATAGAAATCGATTTGAAATAAATTCAAAATCGAATAAAAATTGAATTGAAAATGAACTGAAATTGAATTAAAAATCGATTTGAATTGAAATCAATTTGAAATGAATTTAAAACGAATTTATGAGGAAAAATTTAATTTTGATTTGAATTTGAAATGAAGTTGAAATCGTTTCGAAAACGAATTTAAAACGATTTATAAAATACAATTTAAAAGGAAATCGATGAAGTATGTATTATATATATTATATATATAATATAATGGCCTGAATAGAACGCGCCACGCCGCGGCAGTTCGTGAATTTCGACCATTGACTTCGAATGGATATTACGGGAGATACGACCGTCGGATTCCTAAAACCAAAACCGTTGGGTTCGTATCGAAAAGAGCTTTCTAACGGATATTTGAAATTTTAAATCTAACGGTTGGATTTGAAATTATGTCCAAATCAAATTTGGAAAAGGTCGCTGTAAGTGCAGTTTGATGGCCGTTGATGGAAATTGACTGTACGGACCTTGATAAAATTATTAAAAATAGAAATAATTTCTGTAAAATCATAAGAAATGATTTGGGAAAAATCGGGATGAAAACTCCATATTTGAAAAGATAAAAATAGATTTTTATCGAAATGAACTAGTTTTGAACTAGAATAATAATTTATTTATTTTTAAAATAAATAAATTGGATTTGAAATGGTTTTGAAAATAACCAGAATTTCCAATAATTGCATTGGAATGGATTTGAATCGAAATTGTCTTCGGAATATTTCGATGTTGGATTTCGTGATTATACAGATATTGTTACGGAAATTTGAAAGATATATATATATATATATCGTTATTTCCAATACGATATTTGTTGGTCGTAGAATTTGATATTGAATATAAGCCGATATATTTTCTATTCTGAGCGTTGTATTTAATATCAAATGTGATTTGGGTTTGTTGTGAATGGTGTCTTCATTAACACTGTTCTTAAGCCCAGTTGAGAAAAAGATTAAATCTTTTTATTTAGATTTAATGAACTGTACCAATTAAATAATATTTAATTGGAATTGAATCGGGATTGATTTTTGGGTTTATCGTGAACAGTGTTTTAAATAACACTTGTTCTTTAACCCGAAAATTGATGGAATGTGATTTTGGGTTGTCGTGAACGGTATCTTCAATAATACTGTTCTTAGACCCAAAGGAGTTAAGAAAATCAGAAACTAACTAGAGATTAGTTAAGTTGAATGGTTTCTGGGGTATTGATCTGATGTTGGTTTCGGCCTTCGGGGTTAATACTTAGGGAATTGCTCACTTGCTAATTTATGGTTAGGGACTGACTGAAATGTGATGTGATTTTGGGTTGTCGTGAACGGTATCTTCAATAATACTATTCTTAGACCCAAAGGAGTTAAGAAAATCAGAAACTAACTTAAGATTAGTTAAGTTGAATGGTTTCTGGGGGTATTGATCTGATGTTGGTTTCGGCCTTCGGGGTTAATACTTAGGGAATTGCTCACTTGCTAATTTACGGTTAGGGACTGATTGAAATGTGATGTGATTTTGCGGGTTTATCATGAACCGTGTTTTAAATGACACTGATTCTTTTACCCAGTCAAAGATTAAAACTAAGTGGAGTTTTAATGAATCTTTAATTAGATTGAAAAGATCGAGAATGGAGTATCACCAGTTTTGCTCTAGGCGATAGTTAAATCTTTAATTAGATTTGAACGTGAAATGGTAACTGAATTTACCGATAACACCGTGGTGTTAGATATGAAGTATTACCAGTTTTACTTCATGGGATGAATAGGTTGGGATTGGGAAATAAAATAAATGATCACTTCGGTATGGATCGCTAATCCCGACTAGTTTGAATTGATATTCAAAAGTAGATTAAAGAATAAATTTAAAGGAATTTATCTTTCATAAAATTAATGGGAACCTCTCCGAAGAATGTGAAATTTAGAAACTAACTGTAGGTTAGCTAAGCAGAATGGTTTTCTGGTTATTTATCTGATGTTGGTTTCGGCCTTTGGGGTTAATATTAGGGGAATTATTCTCTCGATTAATTTACGGTTAGTGACTGATGAACTGGAATGAGGCGTATGTTGTGTTTGTATAACACGTATTTATTATATACGCGTGTTATTCAGAAAGACCGGGTTTATCCCATTCTTAATAACTGATATGACGATAAGTCGAAGATGAAGACGATGGTAGAAGACCGGAGGTCTTCACGTCGTTTGGATAATTACTAACGATCTTGATTGGGCCGTACACCCAAGAGGAGGGAATCAGTTGGTGATCGTCCAGACGTACTTGAAGATCGATGGATATGTGGGGCACTAGGTGCCTCCGGTTTCGTTCAGACCCAGAACGGACTTGTAAATGGACTGTGTGTCTGACATTGGATATCATTCTGTGTGATTGATGGATATCGGTTGCATGGAGTGGTTTGCCTGTGTGGCATGCTAAGATGCAAATAATCAAGGCTCTTGTTGAAAAGCAAAGTCTTGTGGTTGATGATCAAAGCACGACCTTTGTGGCGTAGCTTTGTGTAGCGTTGATTCGCGAGCCTCACACCCCGGTTGTGAACCAGAAACGGGAGAAGGACCTCAGGGGGGACATGCGTTTCTTTCTAGCTAGAAGTGGCGTCAGTGGTTTTACACGCCCTGACGAGTTTGACTTGTGTGGTTGTTGCAGTTGCGAGGCGCCTCGGATATATCGGTGACTATGTGAAGCCGATGGAGTCATTTGTTGGCTCATTTACGCCCCAAAGGGCTGGGAAACGTAGTGTTCAGGCATTATAATCCACATCGGTGGACCGGCCCTGACGATCCAAGGGGCAGTTGCAGCTGTTCCTGAGGCTCGGGCTCGAGAGTCTCGAATCGGGAGAGGACTATCTTTTGCTTCGGTTCACAGATGGAAATCCAACTTCCAAATATGTGACATTTGCGGTTTTGATTGTAGAACCTAGTACGGTGACATGATATATGGTACCCATGCCGCCTATGATTGATATTTATGATTGTATATAAAATCAGAAACTAACTGGAAACGAGCTAAGATGAATGGTTTCCTGGGTATTGGTCTGATGTTGGTTTTGTCCTTCGGGGTTAATACTTAAGGAATCGTTCTCTTACTAATTTGCGGTTGGAGTCTGATTAAGAATAAAAAATAAAATTTCATGTATTAAGCATTCTTTGGCTGTTATAAGGTAAAACCCTATCCTCCGGCTTGCGTTGCATTGTGTGATGGGACCAGGGTCTTATAACAGCTTCATTTTTCTTTATTTAGCATTGTGCTGTTTGTTTTATGCACTGGTGTTCTTGGGAGGAAACTCATTCCGTGTTATACGGCGTGGTCCCTTGATTTACCTAACTTTAAAATAAATATTAATAACTGTTTTAGTTCTCACACCAGTCCCATGACCGACCGAGAGTTTATTGTTTTAACCTAAACTCTGGGTGCCCTTTTTTTCGACACGGGCAGCTAGTAGTTTTGGTTTTGCAGATTTATATTCACAGGATCCTGGTTTACAACTGGAATGATATTCGGAAAGCTTTGTATCCGCATATCTCCTTCAGTTGTGTTTTGTATTATTTTCCGTTGTAGTGATGTATTTAAATGTAATTTAAATCTCTAATATTTTCGGTGTAATATTGATTCATACTATCTATATTCATGTATTCTGATGGAATTGTTGTAATTAACAATGAAATGTTCTTCCGTATGCATTCTATTTTGCCGTGTGCTCAAAACAATCAGGCGTTTCGAACGGTCTTGATCGGTTTAGCGGCTGATTCGGATCGAGCGAAATTCCTTTTCGTTACATTTGGTATCGGAGCTTTGTTTTAAAAAGCTCAGAGAACAAGACACACTAGAACCATATAAAAGAATTCATCAGATATTGGATTAGTAATATCCAATGAGAATGACTCATTAGAGAGGGGATCAGTAGTATCCTAGAACGAGTGTGAAGAGTATATTTTTAAAATTAAAACAATTTTTGTTTTGAAATTTTAAATCAATTATTCGTATTTCAATATTTATTTATATTGATTTGGACTATCCAGTATATAAAGATTTTGCATATACGTCTGATCCGTGTGTATTCGAAGTTTTAATATATTGGGTAGATATAGAATCACACTCTAGTCGCCCGGAGATGATTTTGATGATCGAGCTCCATCATCAGAATTTATTTTCGTGTTTCGAAAGTGGGATCTCTATATATTTCCATTAGACTGGTATGAGAACCAAAATTAGATAGGGCTTATTGTTGTGGTTTGGCATCAAAAATGTGAATTTGACTATATATCAAAATTATGGATTTGAAACATTAATCAACTAATTGATTGCTGAATGTGTTGCTTGATTATTGTTTTGATTAATTAAGATTTTGAACCATTATGTCAATTTGAATCAAATAGTGAATTGTATTGAAAATTTGTCGAATTTGCATGCATATACATGTACTTACATTGAACAGGCCATAGCAAAGAGGCTAGAGCAGAAGAATAAAATTGTTTGCCGACAAATAGGTACATGTTTATTGTATTTCTTGAGTTTTGGGTGATTTTGTGAGCCGATTGGCTAGCCGCTTGGCTTTTTCTTTTTCTTTTGGATTGAAGAAGGCCATGGGAGGCTATATGAAATATCCCGAAGTCCCCGGTGCAGGGGAGGTTATGGCGAAATTTTTCGAAAATTTAGGGTGTCAGCCAAATTTTTGAAAAATTTGAAAAGTTTTTAGAAACTGAAAAGTTGAAAAACTTAAGCCGTAAAGAAAATAATGAAAGTTGAGTTGATTAGTTAAACAACTTTCGGCTTCGTTCCTTTTCGGGGACGAAAAGTTTTAAGTGGGGGAGATTGTAATAACCCGGAAATCTGAGCCAATTTAAAAATTTTATTTTGGCAATTTTAGCGAATTTTGATTATTTAAAATGATTATTTTAAATAATAACGACAAAAAATTTATTTTGAATAAAATTAGAATGTATATATTTATATAGATCGTCGTTAGAATATAAATAATTATTTATAATTATAAAAGAAATTGAAAATGGCGCGGTAGTTCGATAATTCGATTACAAAGTTCAAATGAATGTATAGCATTCAAAATAAACCGGATTTTAGCGAAACCAAAAATATTAGAATCTAATTGAGAATATCTTTCCAACGAATCAGAAAAATCAAAATTTCATAGCGGGAATCAAAAGATATGTCCAGTTGAAAATTCAGAATAGTCGCTATGGAATTTCTGGCCCTTAAAAACGGAAATTTTGCAAACAACCTCGGTTTTCGACGAAACCACTTTTGTTGGATCCGCAAAGTCAAATTATTGCTAGGTTTCAAATTTCGTAATTTTTCGAATCAATATGTAAGCATGGTGAAGGAAAACGCGTTTGACCAGTTTTAGTTGATTTTAATCGACTGGAAAATGGCCATTTTTCAAACGGTCTCAGAATTTGACGAAAGTAGTTTTGTTAGGACCGTATCGTCAATACGAAGATAGAAATAATTTTTCTGGAATTTTTCAAGTCCGTATGTGGCCCCGGTAAATTGAAATGTACGTTTAAATTGAATATATAAAGATTTATATTGTAAATTGAACGGAAACTGATCGAAACGATCGAATTGGCCTACGAAGCATATCCCATTGTGTTCGGAAAAGGGGTAGATAGCTAGTGGCGACAGTCGTTGGGTGTCGATTGGGGTTTGAACGAAAAGTCAACCTCATGGAAATTGAAATAAATAATTAAATAAATATAATATAACTCCCCACCTCCTTTTCTCCTTTTACTCGGTCAAACCCCCCCTTCACCACTTCAGTTTCGATCCCGATTAGAAAATAAAAAGAAAAAAAAACCCTAAAACTAAAATCGCGCGCTGCCTCCTTCCACGTCGTCGCCCCCTCCATCACCGGCGCCTACCCCCATCGCACCCCCAAACTCCGGCGAGACCCCCTCCTACCTCCGTCGCCCTCTCTCTCCTCCCTACCCGCAAGTCTCCCTTCCCCCTAAACTGACCACCTCCGGCCATCCCTTGGCCACCGCCCACCTGCTATCCCCCTCTAACGTGCGCGCAAGTCCTCGCCCCCCTCTTCTTCTAACTGTAAGGTTTTGTTTTTGTTTTTGTTTATAATTTTTTTAAGCTATTAAATTATTAAAAAGCTGATTTTTATAAATATATATAACGACTTAAAATTCCGATTTTCACATATATAAAGCGAAGATAAATAGATTTGATTTTCATTTATAAATGAAATGATTTTTATTTTCAAAAAGATAGGATTTTTATGGTTAAAAAGTTGAGATTTTTACATACCGAAGGAAGAGATTTATACCACGTGAAAGAAGAGATTTTTAACACGAGAAAGAAGAGATCTCTAGATTAGAAAAATATGATCTTTGTTTATATAAAAATATAATTTTTAATATGAGGATAAGGTTAAAAATATAATTTTTATATGTGTACCAAAGTAAATATAAGATTTTTATTCATATAGAGTAATAAAAATATAATTTTTATTACTTGCTAGCGGTGTAAAAATAGAATTTTTATCTATATAGTAGCAGTACAAAATTAGATTTTTTTCTTTTATATACATAGCAACAATATAAAAATGTGATTTTTATATATGTAGTGGCTACGGGCAACGAAAGTGACAAAATGCGAGCACGACGAAGATGTTCTACATATGAAGAGTCATGGCGTTTGGTTTAGCTTTCGGTGAGAACTTCTCACTTTTAATTTAATTTTCTAGTTAAAATATATACTAGGATGCAGACGGTGTTTAGTAGCACCCGACACCCATTATCCACAGACCATGGACGGCTTGTATGCTTGTTTACTTGATTTTGATGTGTAGTTGATTGTGGGATGTGATGTGAAATGAAATAAAATATTTATACAGTTAAAAATATTTTATACTAAAAATAGAATTTTTAACGTGTATATGAAATGAAATAAATTAATATAAACAAATCGAACGATTTGTTTATATACACACATTTGACCGATATTGATTGGGACGATAAATTTTACACATCGTCCAACTGCACAAATAAAATCCGTGTTTGATTGTTTGAAACCCCACACGGGTATTGGGATGATATATGACATACACTAATCCCAATAATTAGTTGTATGACGATCGATTGATTGACAGACTGTTATAAGCGTTAAATATTTATATTTGATGCTTATATAGTGTAGAATGCACTCTGGATGATGGTTGATTATTTATCGTTGTTATTTTATACATGTGTTGTAGAAAATCCATATAAAACATTATATGGTAATTGTTTGGGCCTCATTCCAGTTTTGAAATAGAAATATTTGAAATAGAATATTTGAAATAGAATATTTGAATAGAAATATTTGAAATAGAAATATTTGAAAAGAAATATTTGAACTAGAATATTTGAAAATAGAAATATATGAAGCCGTGTTGATTAGATTGACACCATTTTGACGTGAACGATATTTATATCGATTTTATTCATTTTTATAAGGAATATAGAAAAGGAAGTGATTTCAAATTCTAATATTTTGAAATGATTTGAAATTCGAATCGAAATTGAATAGAATTGAATTCGAATTAAAATTGAATAGAATTGAATTCGAATTGAAATCAAATTGAAATGAATTCGAATTGAATTGAAATTGAATAGAAATTGATTTGAAATAAATTCAAAATCGAATAGAAATTGAATTGAATTGAAACGAACTGAAATTGAATTAAAAATCGATTTGAATTGAAATCAATTTGAAATGAATTTAAAACGAATTTATGAGTAAAAATTTAATTTTGATTTAAATTTGAAATGAAGTTGAAATCATTTCGAAAACGAATTTAAAACGATTTATAAAATACGGTTTAAAAGGAAATCGACGAAGTATATATTATATATATATAATATAATGGCCTGAATAGAACGCGCCGTGCCGCGGCAGTTCGTGAATTTCGACCATTGACTTCGGATGGATATTACGGGAGATCCGACCGTTGGATTCTCCTAAAACCGGAACCGTTGGGTTCGTATCGAAAAGAGCTTTCTAACGGATATTTGAAATTTGAAATCTAACGGTTGGATTTGGAATTATGTCCAAATCAAATTTGGAAAAGGTCGTTGTAAGTGCAGTTCGATGGCCGTTGATGGAAATCGACTGTACGAGCCTTGATAAAATTATTAAAATAGAAATAATTTGTGTAAAATCATAAGAAATGATTTGGGAAAAATCGGGATGAAAAACTCCATATTTGAAAAGATAAAAATAGATTTTTATCGAAATGAACTAGTTTTGAACTAGAATAATAATTTATTTATTTTTAAAATAAATAAATTGGATTTGAAATGGTTTTGAAAATAACCAGAATTTCCAATAATTGCATTGGAATGGATTTGAATCGAAATTGTCTTCGGAATATTTCGATGTTGGATTTCGTGATTATACAGATATTGTTATGGAAATTTAAAAGATATATATATATATCGTTATTTCCAATACGATATTTGTTGGTCGTAGAATTTGATATTGAATATAAGCCGATATATTTTCTATTCTGAGCCTTGTATTTTATATCAAATGTGATTTGGGTTTATTGTAAATGGTGTCTTCATTAACACTGTTCTTAAGCCCAGTTGAGAAAAAGATTAAATCTTTTTATTTAGATTTAATGAACTGTACCAATTCAATAATATTTAATTGGAATTGAATTGGGATTGATTTTTGGGTTTGTCGTGAATAGTGTTTTAAATAACACTTGTTCTTTAACCCAAAAATTGATGGAATGTGATTTTTGGTTGTCGTGAACGGTATCTTCAATAATACTGTTCTTGGAGCCAAAGGAGTTAAGATAATCAGAAACTAACTAGAGATTAATTAAGTTGAATGGTTTCTGGGGTACTAATCTGATGTTGGTTTCGGCCTTCGGGTTTAATACTTAGGGAATTGCTCACTTGCTAATTTATGGTTAGGGACTGATTGAAATGTGATGTGATTTTGGGTTGTCATGAACGGTATCTTCAATAATACTGTTCTTAGACCCAAAGGAGTTAAGAAAATCAGAAACTAACTGAAGATTAGTTAAGTTGAATGGTTCCTGGGGTATTGATCTGATGTTGGTTTCGACCTTTGGGGTTAATACTTAGGGAATTGCTCACTTGCTAATTTACGGTTAGGGACTGATTGAAATGTGATGTGATTTTGGGGATTTATCGTGAACCGTGTTTTAAATGACACTGATTCTTTAACCCAGTCAAAGATTAAAACTAAGTGCAGTTTTAATGAATCTTTAATTAGATTGAAAAGATCGAGAATGGAGTATCACCAGTTTTGCTCCAGGCGATAGTTAAATCTTTAATTAGATTTGAACATGAAATGGTAACTGAATTTACCGATAACACCGTGGTGTTAGATATGAAGTATTACCAGTTTTACTTCATGGGATGAATAGGTTGGGATTGGGAAATAAAATAAATGATCACTTCGGTATGGATCGCTAATCCCGACTAGTTTGAATTGATATTCAAAAGTAGATTAAAGAATAAATTTAAAGGAATTTATCTTTGATAAAATTAATGGGAACCTCTCCGAAGAATGTGAAATTTAGAAACTAATTGTAGGTTAGCTAAGCAAAATGGTTTTCTGGATATTTATCTGATGTTGGTTTCGGCCTTCGGGGTTAATATTAGGGGAATTATTCTCTTGATTAATTTGCGGTTAGTGACTTATGAACTGGAATGAGGCGTATGTTGTGTTTGTATAACACATATTTATTATATACGCAAGTTATTCAGAAAGACCGGGTGTATCCCATTCTTAATAACTGATACGACGATAAGTCGAAGATGAAGACGATGGTAGAAGACCGGAGGTCTTCACGTCGTTTGGATAATTACTGACGATCTTGATTGGGCCGTACACCCAAGAGGAGGGAATCAGTTGGTGATCGTCCAGACGTACTTGGAGATCTTTGGATATGCGGGGTACTAGGTGCCTCCGGTTTCGTTCAGACCCAGAACGGACTTGTAAATGGACTGTGTGTCTGACATTAGATATCATTCCGTGTGATTGATGGATATCGGTCGCATGGAGTGGTTTGCCTGTGTGGCATGTAAAATGCAAATGATCAAGGCTCTTGTTGAAAAGCAAAGTCTTGTGGTTGATGATCAAAGCACGGCCTTTGTGGCGTATCTTTTTGTAGCGTTGATTCGCGAGCCTCACACCCCAGTTGTGAACCAGAAACGGGAGAAGGACCTCAGGAGGGACATGCGTTTCTTTCTAGATAGAAGCGGCGTAAGTGGTTTTACACGCCCTGACGAGTTTGACTTGTGTGGTTGTTGCTGTTGCGAGGCGCCTCAGATATATCGGTGACTATGTGAAGCCGATGGAGTCATTTGTTTGCTCATTTACGCCCCAAAGGGCGGGGAAACGTAGTGTTCAGGCATTATAATCCACATCGGTGGACCGACCCTGACGATCCAGGGGGCAGTTGTGGCTGTCCCTGAGGCTCGGGCTAGAGAGTGTCGAATCGGTAGAGGACTATCTTTTGCCTCGGTTCACAGATGGAAATCCAACTTCCAAATATTTGACATTTGCGGTTTTGATTGTAGAACCTAGTGCGGTGACATGATATATGGTACCCATGCCGCCTATGATTGATATTTATGATTGTATATAAAATCCGAAACTAACTGGAAACGAGCTAAGATGAGTGGTTTCCTGGGTATTGGTCTGATGTCGGTTTCGGCCTTCAGGGTTAATACTTAGGGAATCGTTCTCTTACTAATTTGCGGTTGGAGTCTGATTAAGAATAAAAAGATAAAATTTCACGTATCAAGCATTCTTTGGCTGTTATAAGGTAAAACCTTATCCTCCGGCTTGCGTTGCATTATGTGATGGGACCTGGGTCTTATAACAGCTTCATTTTTTCTTTATTTAGCATTGCGCTGTTTGTTTTATGCATTGGTGTTCTTGGGAGGAAACCCGTTCCGTGTTATACGACGTGGTCCCTTGATTTATCTAACTTTAAAATAAAGATTAATAACTGTTTTAGTTCTCACACCAGTCCAATGACTGACCTGGAGTTTATTGTTTCAACCTAAACTCTGGGTGCCCTTATTTTCGACACGGGCAGCTAGTAGTTTTGGTTTTGCAGATTTATATTCACAGGATCCTGGTTTACAGCTGGAATGATATTCGGAAAGCTTTGTATCCGTATATCTCCTTCAGTTGTGTTTTGTATTATTTTCCGCTGCAGTGATGTATTTAAATGTAATTTAAATCTCTGATATTTTCTGTGTAATATCAATTCATACTCTGTATATTCATGTATTCTGATGGAATTGTTGTAATTAACAATGAAATGTTCTTCTGTCTGCGTTCTATTTTTTCATGTGCTCAAAACAATCAGGCATTTCGAACGGCCTTGATCGGTTTAGCGACTGATTCGGATCGAGCGAAATTCCTTTTCGTTACACAAAATATAAAGTAATTCCATGTAATGGGGATCATGATATTACTGGTAATTTAATTCCTTTCTCAATGCTCCATGCAAGTGCAAGAAAAAGATAGCACTTGGGTGCTCAATGTTTGTGGTGGATGATTTATAGCACGAAATTTTTGTTTTTGGTATTGGTATTGCATTTTTGTGGTAGGACATATATCAGGAAAAATATTAATGTATAAAATCATAACTGACAACAGTTATGTAGTTTAAACAATGTATAGACAAAACAAAGACATCGCCTCCTTTGAAGAGAAATGATGTCTAAACGCCACACAAAAATCATTCCACTGAAAATGGATTGATGTCTGTTCGGTGTATAGACATCACTTCTTTTAGAAAGAAATGATATGGTAAAATACTGATTACAACAGTTATTCGCACCAAAAACGATGTATTAGTCATTTTTTCACTACTTGCATGATATTTTTATAGTAATTCAAGACTGATAATAAGCCATTATCAACATTCAGTTGATGCAAATAAACAAAAAAGGGTTAATACATCGTTTTTTAATTAATTTATGATGTTTTGGTGCTGCTTCGACATCGTTTTTTAAATGATGTAAAAAGTGGCACTTTAGACATCACCGACAAAGACATCACTCCAGCAAAATGAGGACATCATTTTTTAGCTGATGTCTAAGTGAAGTTTTCTTGTAGTGCCTCCAGAGCCAGAGCCAAAACCAAAATCGGGGACATACATAATACATCTGCCACATAGATATAAAATTGGATTTCAAATACTACGACATAGGCATATCAAAAGCGCTCTACATTTTACAGACGAAATCCGAGCAATTTATAGGTTTTTAATTTATTTGTTTGTTCTCCAAAGTTTATAAATATAACTTGTATTCTTGTTTACAAATTTTAATTTATAGTCATAATATATCTTGCTTCGTATTTTCATGTGTTTGAAATCTTATTATAAAATTATGCTTCTACATGCATATCCAGCAATATACTTCATAATGCAATTTAAAAATAAAAAATACCTAAAACACAATTCAAATATACATCAAACAATTTAATGGCACTTAAAAACTATTCAAATATACTTCATAATGCAATTTAAAAGATAAAAAATACATAAAAAACAATTCAAATATACATCAATACACTTTAATGCCACTTAAAAACAAGATAATAAATGACTAGAGAAAACAATTCAAATATCCACTGTTGAATTTAACTCAATATATTTTAATTTCTATAAATTTGACGTACAGTCTCACTTCAAATTTATTTATCAGCATGATTTGTAGGTCATCAATGGCATATCTTTTAATTTTTAAAGCTTGAAAAAATATTTCACATGAAAACGTCTAACATATAAAAATATTCTAATATACTAAAGTTAGAAAATTATCAAATTAATAGTATACTTGCTGAAATTTTGTAGAAAAAAATCAATGGCATTGATCATATTTAATTCAATCTATTGTTGTCATATTGATTTTTTTAGCAAAGCCAACGGGGTCAAAAGGGCCCGATCTTTTTATTGAAGTCACATTGATATTTACAAGAAGCAAAACGAATATATGGAACTAGAGATTTTTAAAATAGTTCTTGAATTCAAAATTTGAAATTTGTACCACTATTTCTTGAATTCAAAATTTATTTTGAAAATACCAAATTTGTTTGATTAGTAATACAAACTAAAAGTATATACGGAACTAGAGATTTAAAGTAAAATATACATATAGTTAAAAAAAAACTAAAACATGATAAATATATCAATATCATATTAAAAATGATTTTATATAAATAATACATGCATGAATATGCATATATATATATATATATATATATATATATATATATATATATATATATATATGTAAACTTTATAATTATAACCTTATTTTATGAAACATGATAAATATATCTATATACATATAATTTTCATTCCTATAAAAATTGTATTTGAAAATTTGTAATCGTATTAATTAACTATCCTTACAAAATAAACTATGTTAACAACCAGGAATCAATATTATGGTGATAATATACGAAACATATGTATTAATTAACTATAATGACATTTTAATTGCTAACAATCTCATTATTTCAGTGATAATATAGCAATTCAGGGGTATTACGATGTAATATACATATGTTAACAACTATGAATCAATCAAACATCAAATTAACCCCTAAATCAATACACTAGAGACGTCTAAAAGACCGGTTGTAGGTCGACTACCCTGGGTATCATCGAAACACCGGTTTACATGAGATACATATAATATGGATGTTATGAGTTCTTTACCATAATTGAATGGGTGTTCTGGTTTCCATGGATGAATGGTTGAATTGTTTATGGTAAAGGCTATCACTGTCCGATGTGGAGAAGATAGGATTGAGTTCTTATCTAGTGTTGTGGGTAGATTAATATGTTTATCTATCCATCCTCATATACTTTATTGTTGAAGTTTGTTAGCTGTTTTACCGCTCACTAAGACTGTTGTCTAACTCAAGGTTTTATGTTTCCTCTTATTACCTTGGGCTATTCATCCGGTTGTGGATGGACAAAATATGTAGCAATGACAGGTGATTAGTGAAGACGACGTTGTTGTGTGAAGGCGAGCAGGAGGCTGGCGTATTGCTTTTACTTCTATATAGTATTTATGTTTCCACTGTTTGAGTTGCTCTATGAGAGTTGTATTGAGGCCTTATGTACATACTTGACATTTCCTGTGATGTTGGGATAACCTTTCAGGATGTTGTGAAAGTTTGAAAAGTTTGCTTATGATGTTTCACTACTATCACCTGTTGTATATGTTCTATTATATTTTATCCTTGCGTTGTGAGTTTTACGACAGATTCTGATTGTGTTTATCTACTCTGATGATCGTCCATAGTTGTGGTGCACACCTTTCAGCGAATTATTCTTATCATTAAGTGGGGTGGCTGTAGGCGGTCAACACATTATGGTACCTTTCGTCCGAGTACTTCTTGACAACTCCGGACCTGGAGCAAGACTAGTTTTGATCCAAGGTTTAACCTAATACAAAATGACAAAACTGTCAGAAACTTTTAAACCTCAATGATTAATATGCACGAATCATCACTAGTATGCTAAAAGTTCCTAAATTGAATTTTTTGAGTCAGAAAATAATTACTAAAACATAAAAGGTGGGCATAAGATGAGATGGAAGCGAAACTGAAACAATTCAAGATGAATTAGTTCTGGTAAGGACACGACAGTAAATACGAATCTGCAAAATAAACGGGCATGCACTGGTAATCTTGTGTGTTGTAGAGTTGAAAGCCACAAGCTTTATGGAAAACTTCATCAGGAACCGATGCAGCACCACTGGTGGTGCTAACTTTGCGGTTTGACAGTGTGTGCCTGCATATATAATAGCTCTTGTATTAGTAAGTTTCTAAGTAACTCAGCTGATCACACAATAAGATTGAAAAGATACCGCCCATGAACTTGAGAAAATTTTCAAATTGTCAACTTCTTTTATCAATTTAATTAATACAAGTTGCCATATAATTAATGCTAAACTTTTGATATTTACCTTAAACCGACATGTATATGGTATGCTTTAAAGTACCAGTTCTCACTGGTTGGCCACCTATTCACTAACGTGTGACATTCTATGTGAAACCAAGTGAAATTAAAAAAATACACTACATTCATCATAACATGTATGGATCAAAATATATTGCTTACTAGCTGACAAGAGCAATATTTCTTGTGAACACAGAACCTCTCCCATCACATGCACGACAGCTAATCAGCCCACGTGAGGCACACATTACACACTGCAATTTCCCCGTTCCATTGCATATATTGGCTCTATGGAAAAGAAAAAAAATCATGTAAATAATGTAATTTTTTGTCTTATTTATTACACCCTCCAGAGTTGTCAACTATGGCTTTAGTCTTATTTATTGTATCCCTTCAGAGGCCTCCGACACGAAGTCAACACAACATGCACGCTTCTACTATCCGAAAACACCCACGGTTTATTTAAGACCATTCACACCATGTAAACATCCAATTTTCATAAATTGGTTGGATGTATCAAGTTTTAAATTCAAACTAAAATCCAAGTGACTCAACTGTTAATCACGGAAAATACTAGTAAATCCAAGGGTGGCAAAGCTAACCTCGAGGCCATGCTTGCAAGCCTTCTTAGCAACCAAAGCAGCTCCAAGCATTACACTGGGGTTTGATATATTTGTACAAATAACAATTACTGCAATAACAACATCTCCATGTCTCATCTAAGCTGGTTGTCCTGAAATTTAAAATTAACCTCCTTGGATTGTGATTCCTTTGGAACAGCTAACCCCTATAATATTTTAGGTTAAGATTATGTTCAGTACAACTATAGATAAACACAATAAAATGGTTACAAGCATCTACAGTAGCATAATCCAGATGAGATGACCCAAACTCCCCCTTACGGGAAAGCTCGGATTGAATTGAGAACACGACTCATCTGACACAAACAATATAACATTGCATTGCTATTACAACAGTAACATCAGAGTACAAGATATCAGAGTATAAATAAATAATATACATTGGAAAAATATCATAGTTCAAATTACATAGCAGCGGAATTAAAATGTATAAATACAATGACTAACACAACTGGATGAAATACACGGATGCAAAGCTTTCCGAAAATAGCTCAAGCTGAAATCCAGGATCCTGGGATAAGAAATATATGCGAAAACCCAAACAACTAGCTGTCCATGTGCAAAATATAGGCACCTAGAGTTTAGGTTAAAACAATAAACTCCGAGTCAGTCATGGGACTGGTGTGAGAACTAAAACAATTATTAATTTGATTTTAAAGTTAGGTAAATCAAGGGACCACGCCGTATAACACGAAATGGGTTTACCCCCAAGAATACCAGTGCATAATACAAACATCGCAATGCTAAATAAAGAACAATGAAGCTACTATAAGACTCAGGTTCCATCACACAATGCAACGCAAGCCAGAGGTTATAGTTTTACCTTATAATAGCCAAATATGCTTGGTACGTGAAATTTATCTTTTATTATTACTAGAAGTGAAGAAATCAACTACAAATATAAATGTATCAATCATAGACGGCATGAGTGCCCCATCCCACTATGTCGCCGTATCAAGGTTTACAACTAAAACCGAAAAATGTCGTATTGGTAGTTTGGACTTCCATCGTGATGGCTACTGATCCGAAAGATCGATCATGTAGTGTAACACTCAACGGCTTACGTCCTGTGCATGAGAAAACAACGTAATACACATCTGCACTATATCGAGGATATCAAGTATCTCAACGGCTTACGTCCCGTGCATGAGAAAACGTCGTATACTCTATCCTTCTAGGAATCGGGGAGTGTGCCCTATCCCTACCAGGTGTGGAGCGACCACACCCAGCCTATCTTGGTCGACCAATCTATCCTCATCTCGAAAGTATACTGACCTAACCATCAGTTCACCATCATACCGATGTGTGAGGCTCGCGAATTAACACTACTCAAAGCTATCTACTTAAGCTATGCTTTGATCATCATCCACCAAGCTCTGCTTTTCAACAAAAGCTTGGATCACTGCAACTCAGCATATCACACTGTCAATCCATACCATATCATTGATCTCAACCAATATATAACCTCTTAGCTCGTACGTCTCAGAGAAGGGTGTTAAGCAAGAGAATAAATTCTACGCCACCAAACAGATATATATTTAGCAAAGATCAATGAATACATCATAACGGAATACAATGTCAGACACACCATCCATTTACAAGTATGTTCTAGGTCTGAACGAAACCAAAGGCACCTTATTGCTTGTCCCGTATGTCCAATACAGGAGAGAGGCCCTCGCATATTCGAACAATCAATAATTACGTCTGGACGGCTACCACTGTAGCCCCTTCAAGGCAGCTGCTCCAATCATGGGCATCAGTAGCAACCCATCCATTCGATGTGAAGATCGTCAGTCTTGCACCGACCTCAATCTCTTCGACTGTTAGTCATCATACCAATTATTCAAAATAGGTTAAACCCGGTCTTTCCAAATAACTCGCGTATCTTATAATCAAGTGCTATAACAACACATCATATGCCTCATTCCAATCCAGAAGATTCTTTTATTCGTATTTCTTTATTCTGGAAAGGTTCTCATTAATCTTATCAATGATTATCACTTTTAAACACACTGTTTAATCCATTTCTTTGGAAATCATTTCAAAAGATTTTATACTATCTCTTCGCAGTTTAAACCAAATTAAGATTTATCAAACTAGTTGGGATTAACGCCTTACCGAAGTAATCATTCATTTGATTATCCCATCTCAACCTATTCATCCCATGAAACAAAACTGGTAGTACTCCATATCTAACACCACTGTGTTATCGGTAAATTCAATTACCATTTCACATTCAAATATAATTAAAGGTTTAACTACCGCATAAAGTAAAACTGGTGATACTCCATTTTTGCACACTTCTCAAATTTGGCAAATTTAATTACCACATTAACATTTCAATCTAATTAAAGATTCATTAAAACTCCACTTAGTTTTAATCTCCAAAAATCATTATTTAATGATTATTCAAATTTAGGAAATAAATCATGTTTTTACTGGGTTAAAGAACCAATGTCATTTAAAACATTGTTCACGATAAACCTAAAATCATCTTCCATCAAAATGGAAGCTATACGGAAATCATAACAGTGTATAATTGATATAAATTTCCGTATCAGAATAATAATATAAATGGAATAATGGCAAAGCCTTTTTAAATTCCATATATAGTAACGGTCTTCCTTTACAAAAGCTCATCTCGATTATTACCAAATTGAATTCCATTCAATTCCAATTTAATATATTAAATTGGAAATCTTTACTTTGGAAAATTCCATTAATCTTAATTAAAAGATTATAAATTCCAGATTATATTCTTCACTGTTAATTCGGTTAAAGAATAACTGTTATTTAAAACATTGTTCACTATAAACCCCAAAATCCAATTCTTTTATTCAATTCCAATTAAATATTAATCAATTGGTAGACTCCTCTAAATCTTAATTAAAAGATTTATACTTTTCTCAACTGGGTTTAAGAACAGTGTTATTTAAGACACCGTTCATGACAAACCCAAAATTCAATTCTTTTATTCAATTCCACTTAAATATTAATTAATTGGAAAACTTCACTAAATCTTAATTTAAAGCTGTATTCTTTTCTAAACAGGGTTTAAGAACAGTGTTGTTTAAGACACCGTTCATGACAAACCCAAAATCCAATTCATTTATTCAATTCCACTTAAATATTAATTAATTGGAAAACCTCACTAAATCTTAATTTAAAGATTTATTCTTTTCTAAACTGGGTTTAAGAACAGTGTTATTTAAGACACCGTTCATGACAAACCCAAAATCCAATTTGATATCAAATACAAGACACTGAATAGAAATTATATCGGCTTATATTCAATATCAAATTCTAAAACCAACGGATATCGTATTAGGAATAACGATATCTGTTTCTTCCAAATTCCTCAACAATATTTGTATAATCACGGAATCCAATATCAAAATATTCCAAAGATTATTTCTATTCCAAATCCATTCCAATTTATTCTTTGGAAAATTCTGGTTATTTTAAAACAATTTTCAACGTCCAATTTATTTATTTTTAAAAATAATTGGATTATTATTCTAGTTATTAACTAGTTCATTTCGATAAAAATATATTTTTATCTTTTCAAATATGGAAATTTTTATCAAAAATCTTTCCAAAACCCTTATTATGAATTTACATAAATTTTTCCATAATTTTAAAATCGTCCGTACAGTCGGTTTCCTATATCGACTAATGAACTACATCCATAGCGACTTTTTCTGAAATTGATTTGGACATAATTCGAAATCCAACCGTTCAAATTTAAATCTCTTACATTAATTGGAATGCTCTTTTCAATACAAACCCAACGGTTCCAGTTTTAGGAGAATTCGACGGTCGAATTTCCCGTTACATCGATTTGAAGTTAATGGTCGAAATTCGCGAACGGTCGCTACGCGACACGTTCGATTCAGGCCATACAACATATATATAATATATATATCGTCGATTTCCATTCAAAACGTATTTATAAAATATTTTTAAATTCATTTCTAAATGACTTCAACTTCATTTTAAATTTTAAAATCAAAATTGAATATTCTATATCATTATAATATTAGAATGATAATATTTACAAAATATCAGATTTCGAAATCACTTTTCGATATTCATTATATAATGAATAAAATTGACAGAAAATCCCATTCGTGTTAAAATGGTGTTTAAATACTTAACACGGCTTCACATTTCAATATTTTCGTTTCCATCCAAAATTGGACATTAAAATCACATTTTGATTATTCACTGAATATTATTTTAAAATATTCGTTAATTCTGAACTGAAATCAGACTCAATCAATTACCATATAATTTCATTTATATGGATGTCATACATTGCATGTATACAACAATAATGATAAACAATCATTAAAAGTTCATACAACATCCAGAGTGCATTTTACTACTGTATAAGCTTTAAAATAAATAAATAACGCTTATATAGTCTGTCAACCCATCGATTGACATACAACTAAACAATTGAGATTAGTGTATGTCAAATATCATCCTAATACCCGTGTGGGGTTTCAACCAACAAATACAGTTTATTATTTATGCGGTTGGGTGATGTGTAAAATTTATCGTCCCAATTAGTGTCAGCTAATTGGGTGTACATAAACAAACCGTCCGATTTGTAAATGAATATTTATTTTATTTCTTTTCATGATAATTTTATATACATTTTTATGTATATAATTTTATATACAACCATATTAATCAATGACAATCCCAATCATAATCCAAACAAACAATCAACCACGGTTTGTACAAAAAATAGTGTTAGGAGCTACTAAGCCCCATGTGCAACCTATTATATAATAACTGTAAAATAATTTGAGTGAGAGAGAGTTCTCACCTTCAGTTTCCACTCCGTTATTCTTTATTAGACGGTTTGGATTTAAATCCACCCTAAATTCTAACAAGCTCCAAATTTGACCCAGTTAGTCTTGTTGTGAAGCTCTCGTCCCCACGATCGCAACAGATTCTGTTTCTTGCGATTCCGACACCGTATGAGAAAGTTACGCTATTATAAAAATTAATGACAATTTTGAATTAATTAATTTGTTAAAAAAATAACCTTCTTCCTCTAAATACACAGGCTGTGTTTCAACACTATCGTTCAAAACTAGATCTCGATTTTTCACCCAAATAGTGAAGCTTCATGTCGATCGAATGGTACCACGTCGAAGAGTTCCGAGAAAGCTTCCAGCGCCTCCCCCCACGATTAAATCGGTGGTGATATGGTGGTGAAAATCGAGGGCGAGCGGCGGGGTTTGGAGGGAGTGATTCGATCGAGATAACCAACTTTGAGCAAATTCCACCATTGGATTATTGTAGAACACAAAGAGCTCTACAAAATTGCTTCAATAACTTTTGGAATCCATTGTTTAGATCAAACGTTTTTGAGGGATTTTATCTCAAAAGGCTTTCCGTGTTGAATCAATATTGAGTGGCGGCGGATTTTATCAAAAAGGAATTAGGTTTATTTTTAAAAAATCTGATTGGCTAGCTATGTATATATTTTTATTTCATAAATGTTAGTTTTCACATGCGAACTCCAAATCAAACCCAAAGAGTGCCGCCCCTAGCTAAATACCCTTATTCCGGACACAATGTGGTATGTTTCGTAAGCCAATTCGACTGTTTCGATCAACTTTTCTCAAAATTAAAATATAAATCAATATATATTGAATTTAAAGGTACATTTTAATTTACTGGGGCCACATACTGACTCAAAAAATTACAAAAAAATTATATCTAGCTATGTTTTGGCGATACGATCGTACCAAAACTAAATTCGTCGAATTTGGAAACCATTTGAAAAATGGCCATTTTCTAGTCGATCCAATTCAAACTGAAACTGTCAAAACGCATTTAAATTTACCACGCTCACATATTAAATCCAAAAATTATGAAATTTGAAACGTAACAATAATTTGACATTCCGGATCCAACAAAAGTGGTTTTGTCGAAAACGGAGGTCGTTTGCAAAATGGCTATTTTTAAGGGCTATATATTATATTAAAAAAATAATATATATATATAAATTCCATTGTGACTATTCTGAATTTTAAACTGGACATAACTTTCAATTTATATTATGAAATCTCAGTTTCTTTCATTCATTAGAAAGATATTATCAGATTCAAATATTTCTGGTTTTACTGAAATCTGATTTATTTTGAGTTATGTACATTCAGTTGAAATTTAAAATCGAATTTTCAAACTACCGCTCCATTTCAAACTCCTTTTATAACTAAAATGAATTTATACGTTCTAACTACGTTTAAAATAAATTTTTAGTCGTTATTATTTAAAATAAATCATTTTAAATATTCAAAATCCATTAAAGTAGCTAAAATAAATTTTTTAAATTAGTTCAAAAATTCCTGGTTGTTACACCAAACCACGTACATAAGTAAAAGAAATACAAAGAACATAAAAGCAATAATCTATCTATCCATTCTTTAGGAAAATAAACGCAGCATGGCGTACAGTTAATACAAAAATGTTACTCTATTGAAGTTTAACTGCAAAATTGAACAAGGAAATGAATACTTGCACTTATACAACACAATTTGTGTTGAAACATACCACACAGAGATAAGGAGCATAGATACTACATCCCCTTATTCTATACACGACATTCCTACTGCCGGTGATGCATATGTAAAGCATCCCAAAGAAATAGGCCTCATGCAGTCTGCCCGGTCATGTGTCCAGACAAGAATGCCAATCTTTTTTTTAAGGTAACCCGGTCATGCAGTCTGCTAGAAGACAAATTATTGGTGAAGTTTCCCATGGTTAATTTTATCAAACTTTAACCTACATGCTAAAATTCCCTTTATTCTTTCAATGCTAATGTATCCTATGAAACTTTCATTATTCAATAGTCATTATTCATTAGGAATACTTGCACTATTCATTATTCCATACATTATTCATTATTTCAATGCAAGTGCATTTACATTAAATTTTAGCCGAACTTTAAGTAATTGCAATTTATAAAATTAGGAATGCCTGCACTATAAATTGCAAACTTTTGTGTACATACAATGAGAACTAGTTATAGCATTAAGTGCAATCTAAGTCGAACGGTTACTAGAAATTCTCAAAGCATATCTGCAACCTGAAGCCTACGAATAATGATTGCATTAATATTTTGCAAGATGAAAGAAGGGAGGCAAGCACTTCTAGTAATTCTTACTCAATGTATTCCACTCAAGACATTAATATACTAGTAAATGAAGTAATAGTAGAAAATCAAGAGTAGTAAATAATATGTAAAGGATCCCAAAACAGAGAAACTAGCACTATTTTTTTTTTAATTTTGAATCTGACTGGTAAATCATAATTTGTGAATCTGAAATGTGAAGAATCCGAATATATCCTAATTTTTTTAGACCAAAGTAGAAAAACTAGCACAAAAAAACCAACATCTCAAAATGAATAAATGAAACTAAAACAAAACTTCAGGTAGGAAATAAACAGGCTTCATAGTCTAACCTAACAATTATGAAACTAATTGTGCTCAAGATTTTGATTAAGATATATAAAAAGAATTTCATTTTCTTACAACACTATTACTTTATAATCTTTGTAGTATGACTTAATAATTATGGTGATGTAGTCTAACTTATCTGTTTAATCTTTGTTGTCTAACTTAACTATTTAATCAACATTTGAACCAAAGTTCTTGTTTTTTATTTTCTTAGAAAAACATCACATCAATGCAAAAAATTGTCAATTATTAGATGTATCACACTTGTCCTTGATATCTATATACTGATTTAAGGATTACAGAAATCAAAAATAGCGATCAACATTCTAAAATAGAAGAATGCTATTTTTCCCTCCTTAGTTGTATCTGCCTTATCAAAAACACAATTAACTAACTGTAGAAAATCTAGTACACCGTTCTTGTGATTGAAACCAATTGAATCAAATAAAAGAAGTACAATCCTGATATAAGTACTAACAAATTAGATCAATAAATTATCTGCAACTACATCTATTAATTGGGTTAACAAGTCGATAATTCAGTAAGAATTGACGAACAATTCATCAATCTAACAACATGATAATACAACTTCAATTCTAGATGAACTATTACAAAGTACTCTATTTAATCAGTCCAAAGAAATAAAATATTCCTGATTTACACCATCAAATTAAAAAGAAATTAAAAAAAATGAAATAAGGTAGAGATAAAGTTCTTACTCATGAATTATGTCATGACTTATGAATTATGAAATTAAGGATTTTTGTCAATTCCAGACTTGTTGTGTTCTTTTACAAGTTTCGTGATTAGGATAACACAAAGAAAATAAAAAATAAGGACTCCTAAATAATGTCAATGAATATGCATGTATGTAATACGTATAATTTTTGTGTGTGTGCGCAATCATATCGAGATAGATTTCTTAGTCATGTATGTTCTAGTTGAAAATCAGCAACACGTGTGCATTCTAGTGCTTGATTATAGGCAAACAATAAGATACTAGCCGGCTCAATAGAGATAAGAAAAATACATTTAGAGTTATTTGTATGTCAGACGTGATCTATTGAGCATCATGTCCATTAAACATATCAGGTGGGAAAACATATCAAGAAGTATTATGCAGCGAGCGGAATTAATCCCACCAAACCTGAGCTCACTAATTTCTCTAAAGAAATATATAAAATAACAAGATTTGAATACTAATACTTATTAATATTCCATTTTGTGGTTAGTTTATTTCTGTGAACACTATAATAGCATCAAGTATCATGTTTTCGTCCATTTTAAGTCATTACAATAGTTATTGTAAACCGGCCTGTTGGTCCGATTCCCAAAAGCACGCAAGACACGCTTGAATCAATGCATCGCATAAAGCCAAAGCCGAGAGTGTCGCCAGGGAGTAAAGGAAATGGGCCGAGAAGGGATCGCGCTAGAAAGAACCTCACTGCTCCTCTAAATATTGCGAAACCAAGACCACGAACTCCGTGAAGCCGCAAGTGTCAACCTCAACTCCCCGTGCACATCCTCTTACATTCTTCGTACCCTAGGGAGGGGTACGAAATTTCTGACACGAGCATATGGGATACAAGATTTTGGTGGCCTGCTTCAGGGGATACAAAATTCCTGATGTGGTCCCTTACTTCTAAATACTCCTACCTTCTCCCACTTAACAACTCCACTATAAATACCCCTTGACCTCACACTTCAAAGGGGTTGGAATTTGGTGATTTAACACCTCTAGGGAGCTCCAAGTAGCCTCTTTAATGGCGTCTATGCTTTGCAGAAGAAGAAGGGTAAAATTTTCTTTTTCCAAATACTTTGCATATGTCCATTATGACTTCATATAACTTAGAGATGTATGTAAAGAGGTGTCATGAGATAGTCTCAACCTTGTAACTCTTTGCTATTAATAATATTCCAACGACTTTTCCAAAGTGGACGTAGGTCTCTCGTGAGGCCGAATCGATATAAATCTCTTGGGTTATTTATTGCTTTCTGCACTTACTTTTCTGACTTAAACTATAATTCCTAAGTAACTGGAATCTTGGTTGTTTACAACATTTTTTGCCATCAACGTTTGGTGCTTTCACCGTGAAAACTCGGATTCGCTTCTTTGTCGCACATTACCTTTCGACTCTGACGATCTTTAGGCTTCTCTCATAACCTACCGCCAAGTCCGCTTATGATGGTAAAACGACAAAAAATTCCAATGATCGGCTCATCTGCTGCAGCCGGAACATCCCAACAGCCGACGGATATCCTGGCCGCTACTGAAACCCTTCTTGCTGTGGACCCCGAAGCTCCCGCGACACAAGCACAGGTCTGTGCGCTTAATGAAAAATATGAGAACACAGCTATCGAACACAATCAGGCGTTAATAAATAACATCGACCTTATGCGCCAACTTCAAGAAAAGTCGGCGTGTCATCGCTCGACTTCAGCTCGCTTAGAACAATGGCCGGCCTCGATGCTCTATCTCGGAAACTTCCTCTTCCGAGTCAAGGGGCCTACATCATAGAAGAAGATTTATTCTCATCAAAAATGTCTCCGTTCACACCAATGCCTTGGACAATGACAACGGAAATGGCTATGCCAACGGCAATAGAATCGGAAAGGACGACCGAACTACATTCACTTATAGCGAGGGGGCATAGTACCGAGAACGCTCCCGATTGGTTATCAATGATGGGGCAGGTCCGAACAATCAACCCCCTCCTAAACAAAACACGACTGCGCCCGTTCAGGATTAGGGACCTACTCCCCCAGCGGCCCGCGCTTTTCCAGAACAAAATGCGCATCAGCATGCTCAGCCTCATCGTCCATACCAAAACCTGATCATAGATGTTGAGGATATGGAAGAAGATGACTCGAATGTGCATAATAGAAGGCGACCACGGAACAGAACTCCCGATGTCCGACAAAACCTACGGATCCAGCCAGCGGATCCGCATCTAACATATCTCCCTGACAAGGTCCGAAGGATCATGAGAGAAATGAGAGGTAACGCTAGTGGCTCATGGAAAACCTACCTAAGGCGTAAGCCCTTCACAAGGATCGTGTATGATATCGAATGTCGCCCTCGCCGAGGTAGATGACCCCGAGCCTCTTACCATGCTTTTCCAACTTGCTAAGGGCGTCCTCCCCACTTTCGAATTCAGAGCTTGGATAGATAGAAAGCATCCCAAGAGACGCTTTCTACGAAAATTCCAAACAATTCCTATGTTAGGAAGAAGCAAGGCGCAACCGAAACTCCCAAACTAACTCCCCCAACAACCCGCGTGCCAATACCATCGACGACAACACCAAAGGAAAGCTAGTTGAAGGACCTTTCAAAAAAGACAAGGGGGCAGGGCCTTACAAATCAAAGCCAGGTAACCGTAGGTAGGGTGGCCGTAACAACAACCAGGTCCTGGCAGAACCCAAGAGGCCCAACCGCTACCAAGCTTACGAGACCTACACCCCACTGAATGAATATTTGGAGACGATTTTCATGGAAACCTGCAACAAGCTCCCATACACGAAGCCACACACTAGGGAATCCACTAACTTCAAGAAGAACACCGGCAGGTACTATGGCTACAACGACATGTATAGGCACAATACAAATGATTGTCGCCAGCTCAAGTATGCAATTGAAAAGCTTATCCGTGAGAAGTGCCTTGAGGAGTACGTCCAAGAGCCCTTTTCTCCCGAAGCAAACTAAGATCCTCCGGCGCCAGCACCTCCAACACCGTCCAAAATGGCCCTTGGCCCATCCAACCCAAGGCGGGGGTTTGTGATCAATACTATTTGTGTGGGCCTTACCCCCATGCACGACAGCTTTTGGAAAATGGAAGAATATGTGAGTTTTATAAAGCACACCACTTATGAGGCCTGCTCCGCTCCAGGAAAATCCGTCCCAGCCAAGCTTCAAAAGTCTATGCGGGATGACATCGTCTTCCGCGAAAGAGACTCTACAGGGATTGAGGTCCCGACTACAGATCCTTTCGTTATCACAGCTCAGATTGGTGTTGCCTCCGTCCGAAAGGTATTGATTGATTCGGGAAGCTTTGTCAACATCATTTTCAAAGCTGCCAACGATCAAATGAAGTTAGAAACAAAGGACTAAAAACCATGTTCTGCCACGATCCACGACTTCAATGGAGCTTCCAGTCATCCAATAGGAATGATCAACTTACTTGTTGAATTAGGTGACGGGCACCGAGCCGAGTCCGAGTCCTCACTTTCGTGGTTATCGACATTGTCTCCCCTTACAACGTATTCTTTGGTCGTCCCTTCCTTACAGAATTTCGGATCTGCATGTCACCATGGTCCCTCCTAATGAAATTCCCGATGGGAAACGGGATCAAAACGATTAGAGGTAACCAAGCAAATTCTAGAGAATGCTACGCAATATAATGGAAAAATGCGTGCAATAAGGACAAAGGCAAGGCTGTGCCTGCACCTTCTTGCGCTAAGACCGTCTCCACATAGTAATCAACGTGCCCGAGTACGAGAGGGCTACTCCCGTCCAATCTACGGTGGACGTTCTGATCAACCCCGAAGATCCATCAAGGGTATCGAAAATTGGGTCAGACCCGCCATAAAAGAAGATCTTGTGAATTTCCTAAGGTTTAATCTGGACATGTTTGCATGGACTCACTCAGACATGAGGGAAATCGACCCCGCAATTGCTTGCCACTATTTAAGTCTTGACCCTACACTGCCTCCGGTCAAGCAAGAAACGCCTCTTCTTGGGACCCGAAAGATCCAAAGCACTTGAGGAAGAGGTAGACCGTCTATACAACAACAACTTCATCCATGAAGCCGACTACCGAGAATAGGTCTCCAACCCAGTCCTGGTCAAAAAAGCCAATGGCAAACAACGAATTTGCGTCAGTTTATCTGACTTAAACAAGGTATGTCCCAAGGACAGCTTCCCACTTCCGAAGATCGACCGACTAGTTGATTCGACCACCGAATACTAGCTATTATCTTTCATGGATGCATATTCGGGCTACAATCAGATCCCGATGTGCCTTCGGGAACAAGGCCATACCTCTTTCATAATCGATCTTGGACTCTACTACTATCGCGTTATGCCTTTCGGTCTCAAGAATGTAGGAGCCACTTATCAACGAATAGTTAATCGCCTCTTTAAAAACCAAATTGGCAAATCCATGGAGGTATACGTGGATGATATGCCGGTAAAATCTAAAAAATCGAGCGATCACGTCCACGACCTCTCTGAAATGTTTGATATCCTCCGCCAATACGATATGAAACTCAATCCTCAGAACTACTCCTTTGGAGTCTCCTCAGGAAAATTCTTGGGTTCTATCGTCAACTCACGGGCATCGAAGCTAACCCTGACAAAATCAAGGCAATCTGGGATATTCAAGTCCCTCAGAATATCAAGATGTCCAAAGTTTAAATGGAAAGGTCGCCGCTTTAAGTCGATTCATCTCTAAGGCTACCGACAAGTGCATTCCTTTCTTCGACTTACATCGAAAAGGGAAGTGCAACTTCAAATGGACCCTAGAATGCATTACCTCATTCGAGGACTTACTGAATCACTTACAGCAACCACCTATTTTGTCCAAGCCCGTGGACCATGAGGACTTATACGTTTTTTTGGCTGCTTCCATGCAGGAAATCAACTCAGCACTAATACACATCGAAGATCTTGTCCAACGACCCATCTACTACATCAGCAAAAGATTGACGGGTAAAGAAAAGAATTATCCAAAGCTTGAGAAACTAGCCTACTGCCTATTGATCTCTTCTCAGAAGCTACCGCCATACTTCCAGTCTCACCCAATAAAAATTTTCACTGACCAGCAACTGCGACCGCTCCCGCAACGACCAGAGGCATCCGAGAGACTATCAAAGTGGATTATAGAGCTAAGTCAGTTTGAAATAACATTCATCCCCCGTCGCACGATCCACGGGCGGGACTTCATCGATTTCACTGTGGAGTTCACTGCCCTTGAGGAGTCGCCTCCTGAAGGTGTCGAAGCTCCTAATCCTCAATGAAACTATTTGTAGATGGGTCCTCCAACAGCAAATGCTTCGCAGCTGGAGTCGTGCTTATCACCTCAGAAGAACACTCGATATGCCGTGCCTTGAAGTTCGACTTCCCTGCTACCAACAATGACGTAGAGTACGAAGCCTTAATAACCGAGCTCAAAATCAAAATCGAACTTAATCTAAAGGCCATCTAGGTCTTTTCTAACTCTCAGCTCATCGTGTGCCGGGTGCAGGGAGAATTCTAAGCCAAAAGGGCACGGCTTGCCCCGTATCTTGCCCAGGTCCAGGAGTTGCTCACCAACTTTGACTACTTTTCCATAACACTCATCCCCCGAAAACAGAATGAAAAAATAGACTCGTTGGATAAGTTGGCAAGCTCCGAAGATGCATAGTTTATGGGGCTCGCCCTAGTCTAGGTACTTGACTCACCAAGCATTGGCCAGACAAAGACTGATACGGTCATAAACACTGAAGCCGAACCTAAATCCTGGATGACCCCAATAAAAAGCTACTTCCAACACGGGATCCTCCTGGGGAGTTATAAGGAAAAACGAGCTTTCACGCACCAATTAGCTCATTGCATTCTCATGGATGGAGTACTTTACCGTAGAGGCTTCTCCATTCCATTACTACGGTGTATGGCCCTCGACGACGCCGATCGTGTGCTCGCAGACGTGCACGGAGGCGAGTAAGGCGACCACACCGGTGGGCATATCCTAGCAAGAAAGATCATCTGGCATGGCTATTATTGGCCCACGCTCGATCAAGATGCCGCAGACTATGCTCGAAAGTGCGACAAATGCCAGCGCTTCCTAAAAATTCCAAGAGCCCTGCCTGTCGAATTGACGCAAATGGTCAGCCCTTGGCCATTCACCATGTGGGGAATCAACATCATTGGAACTCTTCCAATGGCCACAGGTGGGGCACGCCATGCTGTCTTCGCAGTTGATTACTTCACCAAATGGGCAGAGGCCGAATCTCTCGCCATAATAAACACTAAGAAGATGATCAACTTTGTCATCCACAACATCATCACCCGCTATGGGGTCCCTTAAGCCATCATTTCCGACAACGGCACCCAGTTTAAGAGCGTTGAATTCAAAGCCTTCCATCATCGAAAAAAGATTCTCAGTGGTGGGTCATCCTCAAGCCAATGGGCAAGTCGAGGCTGTTAACAAAGTAATTAAGTCCATCATCAAGAAGTGTCTGGAAAAGGCCAGAGCATGTGGGTGGACGAACTCCCTCTGGCCCTTTGGGCCTACTGAACCACTCACATGTTAGCAACCAGACACACTCCTTTCGCCTTTGCTTATGGATCCGAAGTCGTCATCCCTATTGAGCTAAAGCTTCAGTCTCATCGAGTTACCTACTATGATCCAAAGACAAACCAAGACATACTTTTGGAGTAGCTCGATTTACTAGAGGAAAAAAAGGAACGAAGCAGACCTCAGGGCCGCCGCCCAACGACAATGATTAACTCGATACTTCAACTCCAGACTCCGCCATAAGGACCTCAACATTGGCGACCTCGTCTTAAAACGAGTCTTTCACCCACCAGTAGGCCTCACTCCTCTTTGGGAAGGCCCGTACTCCATATAACGGGAGCTCAGCGATGGAACTTTCAAACTCGCAACCGTGGACGGAGCCGAACTCTCAAGGGCGTGGAATAGCGAACATCTCTGCCACTACTTTACAAAATTTAGTGTACAGTTGTTTATGCTTTCCAACGATGTTTTGTTTTCTTGCAATCCAAGGCATTGTAGAGGCTGTTACTGCCAAAGTTATCAGTAGAAATGATGTTCAGTTTCTTATCTCCCTCGCATGTTTACTCCATGCATGACATGTTTGATTAATCTTTACAACTGGCTTACGTACAAACATTCGATTGCCGCATCCGCACCCCAAGCACGGGAGCCGGCGCCGCCATCCGAACCTCGAGCCAAAACCGAGGGCAAACAACACTGGAAATGATCGGCTCCCTGAGCACGGGAGTCACCATCGCTACTCGAGTCCCCAGCCCGCGACGCGACCGAGTATAAATAACCACTAACTCAAATCTCGGCCCCGCACCAAGACCGAGGCTAAATCGTTTCACGCCCATGTCCCAGGACTTGGGACCGCCTAACAGCCAACCTAGTGTGATGCAAACTTCTCACTCGTATGGGTGCCGGTTGAATCTCGCCGCAGCACCGAGACAAACCTTAAATCGTTTTCTCCCCGAATCTCTAAAGGCTTAGGTGCAGCCCATGGCCACGATCGGACCCTACAGGATGATGATCCAGTCTTACTCCGGAGAGTAAACGATGCCTGCGCTCATAACCCATATTAACGATGGGAGAGCCTCCCATCGGGCGAATTGCGATGTCCAACGCCTTCGCTTTACTTGGGACTAAATCCGGGCAGCCCAAGACAGAAGATGACTGGCCTGATTCATGGTGTTCCGTGGGATTCCTGAGTTGAGAGAGACCCCCAGGAGCACTACCAGCGCTCGATCTCACGCATCTTGAAACTACCCGAAATGAAGTCTCTGATTGCATTTCTGTCAGTGTAACGATAAGTACGCTTGTGCAAGTACAGGACGTTGGAAAACATGAGAAGAACGTTCGAACACTTAACATAAACTGTGATTTTTACTATTTCTTATTTCATTTCACACACACTAAACAGAATACGTGTCTAACATCTTTCTTTTCTAATAGCAGGGTGTACATGTGACGAATGACCACAACCCCAACACTATACAAGATGAATAATGCGCTAAAAGGTGTGCACGACAGCTATGGACGATCATCAAAGTAGGTAAACATCATCGGAACCTGTCGTAGTACTCACAACGCAAGGATAAAATGTAATAGAACATATACAACAAGTATTATTAGTGAAGTAGGAAACACTAAACTTTCATAACAATGAGAAAGTAATATCCATACGCCCGGATGACAAAAATAGTGTTTATACAATTTTTCCTCAACACAATACTCTAAGAAGAAAACAAACAGCGGAAACAAATAATAGATAGTAGTAAAACTGGTACGTAAGCCTCTAGCTCGCCATCGATCAGCAACACCGTCTCACCAAGCTATCACCTGTCACCTGCTACTCAGTCTTCCCATCCAAACAATTAAATGAACAACCCAAGGTAATAAGAGGGAAACATAAAACCTTGAGTCAAGCAACATCCTTAGTGAGCAATAAAACAACTAACAGTCATCATCAATAAAATATATGAGAATGGGTACATAAACGAACTAATTTACCCAACTCCAGAGAAGAACCTACACATGCCTTCCCCATACCTGACAGTGATAGCCTTTACGATCCGTACATCCAAAGGAACAACAATTCAGCCATGGAAATCACAACAACCATTCATACGTGGAAAAAGCAACTCACACAACATCTAGTTATACCTCACGAAAACCACCCTAATCGAACTTGGCATCCCTTAAGCACAAGCCCCAAAGAACGAAACCAATATCAGACATGCACCCAAAGAACACCTAATTCGAAGTTAGATAATTTCCGTGAGATGGAACAATCAATACAACCAAGCATTCATACGTCCATGACTTACTTAGGCTATCATCGCCAACCTTGCTTTGAACTATCATTAATCGTATGACGTGCTAATCAATTTTCCATCAACTGTCAAGGACCATACTCGGTGCCTCGGTTCTAGCAAAAACCCCACACGCTATACACAACACGTGTCTAGCCCATACACGACACCCAGGGTACTCGACCTACAACTGGCCTTTTAAACCGTACCCTTGGTTTGAGCCCGCTAGAACCTACGAAAACGATAATTTCTCATCCTTCTTATCTCTAATCATTATCAATTACGATTACTCAGAAGCTCAGAACACTTGAGAACAATCACTTCACACGAACTCAATACATCCTTGGGTCGTCTCCACATTCGTTGCATACGACAGCAATGAACAAATCATATCACTTTGAACATCCACATCTGTACTCTTGTCGAAGCCATCATCACCATCGAACCAAACAACATCGACAAAAGTTCAATATAGTCTATAGCATTCACACACATTTACTTAAGAAACAAATCACAGTACTAATGCGATTCACCACATCGTTTAGAAGTGCATTCAGTCTCCTCAATTCATCTCCGACCAACCAAGCTAGAGTAGAGACCGACCGACCCCACTGCATCGGAACCGACCGACCTCATGCCACTAAAGACCGAACGACCGAGCCCTGGTGATCGACCCCTCTTGATGACTGACCCCTCACTAGATCGATCCGAACACTACACTGCTCGGCCGAATGCTTGCTCGACCTAACCAGGTCAACCCCCCTCTACTCGAGCCCGTGCTCGATCCAACCAGTGCCACCGACTCAATGTCTCTTAAGCCTCAACCGGCCGAGCCCTGTACGCGACCGACCCTCGCTCGAGCCTTGGCTCGCTTGATCCCAAGCCTTGTCCGACCCCATGTATTCCTGCCTGACCGACCCTACTACATGCGATCGACCCCCTTTATGTACTACACTTGTACTTCACTTGTACTACACGCTCGACCCATGACCTGCACAGCCCCAATTCAAGTCCAATTTCGACCAAAACTTCGCCAATCGACACAATCGATGAAATATACTCATCTAATTCATTCAACACAACCACAAGCATGTTATGAAATCATTAACAACATGAATATGACAATTATCACTAAATTAAACCATTTGACCAAAATCATAATAAATGAACGTATGACCTAAATTGCGGATCTAACTTGCATAAACATATGAAATAGCATAGAAATTACCAGTTTAAACATGCTAAATTAGATTCTAGGTTGATTCAAATGAAAATTGACTTACCAAGGTGTAGATCTATGGGAAAACACTTGAAATTGATGAAAAATGAGATTAAATACTCATACACTTGGTTGAATCATTGTGAGAGATGCATATCACTCACCAATTCTCCAAAACAAGCTAAAAGCAATGAATTAAGATTCCGAACATCAAGGAATTTGATCCAAACTCCTTGATTCGATGAATTTTCCTTTGCAACGGTGTAGATCTAGCCTCAGCTGGTGTAGATCTTCGATTTCCTTCCATAGATCACAATTTTAATGGTGGAAAGGTGTTAGAGGAAAGTGGAACACAAGGCCACCAAATGAGAGAATGGAGAAAGTAAACTATTCTCCATACCTCTCACCCTCTATTTATAGCTTCCACCAGCCCACTAATGGGCCTCTACAAACCAGCCCATAAGGCTTCCAAAACCTGAACAGCCAACTGAAAAATCTTAAAACAACGATTCCTCCCAAACCGCTGAGCCAAATCTTTAATGTAACCAATCTACGTAAAGGCAATCATCATTTCCTTTCTAATGGAACAGGTCTCACCACCTAATTCGACCCGAGTCAAAAGTTATGCCTTGTACAAGACTTACAATGGCAAAATGGTTACAAATAAAATTGGTAAAAATTATGGACATGTCTCATATCCCCATAAGAAACATATTAAAATATGAGAATGATCCAACCTTCAGGGAATAAAATAAAAATATTTTACGATCCTTCGATATGTAAAATGCGGGCTGTTACATTCTCCCCCTTAGGAATTTCGCCCCCGAAATTCCAAGCAACTATAACAATTCGCATGCCTATCATCCATGGAATGACCGAGATTTTGACCTGAATTTTTGGTATGATTTTTTTTCTTGGAAAACATGTGTAAATGGTGCACATAATAAATAAGATAGAAGCTAGAGCCATTCTTTTTACGAAAATACCCAAGATCATAAAAGCTTTACCAACATAAAAATATCAGTTTATATAAAAGAAATTTTGATATATATATATATATGGTGATATATACATCCCTCTTGCTTTAAATCAGAGTAGAATAGAAACAAGAGATCCATTGACCTTGTTTGAATCAATGTTGTACACATGCCATAATGATATACTTGTGCTTAATGTATACTTTAAAGACTCACTAAAATATGTTGAATTCTATAACAAAACAGTAAGATGAGTTTATGTCTTTTTATAAAAATTAAGAGAATCATATCTATGTAAATATAGTGACTTGTACGTGTTCACTATCCTGAATCTTTGGTCCGTATGTCTACATTGAACCCTTGGCTAGTCCTCCCCAGGATTGAACTAAGCCAAATGTGCCAATGTACGTCACTTTTGCATTATGGGTCTAAATAGATGAGTGCACCAAAAGTCAGGCTTAATAGACTTGTACATACAAACTGTCTCTTTGCATAGTGACTCCAGATTGACTAATACAAATAACATTATTAAATTCCTGTAGTTCAAAAATATGTTTACCCATGAAAAATGATCATATAAAAGTACAATATGAGATCAGTCACTTGCTTAATACATTGCACTTAATCTTCCTATCACATAAACATAGTTTTCATAACCCTGCATAATATCATTTCTTTACATAACTGATTAATAAAGCAATTCTCAAGGATTCATGCAGATACAAACTGTAACGACCCCGAAAATCTGAACCAATTTAAAAATTTTAAATTGGTTATTTTAGTGGATTTTAAATATTTTAAATAATAACGATGAAAAGTAAGCTTGAATTGACATTTGAAAACGAATATAATTATTCTAATTATAAATAAGGCCTAAAATGGCGCGGTAGTTTCAAAATTTGAATTCAAACTTTGACTGATTATACCGGGTGCAAAACAAAATGGATTTGAGTGAAACCAAAAATATTTAAATCTGTTAGTGAATATCTTTCTAACGAATCTGAAAAATCGATGTTTCGTAGAGTTAGTCAAAAGTTAGGGCCAAATGAATTTTCAGAAATGTCGCTATAGGAATTATATAGCCCGTGAAAATATACATTTTGCAAACGTCTTTGGAATTTGACGAAACCACTTTTGTTGGATCCAGGATGTCAAATTATTACTAGGTTTCAAATTTCATAATTTTTGAAGCTAGTATGTGAGCGTAGCAAAGGAAAATGTGTTTTGGTCAATTACAGTTAAATTGGATCGACCAGAAAAGGGCCATTTTGCAAACGACCTCAGAATTCGACGAAACTAGTTTTGTTGGGACCGTATCGTCAAAGCATAGCCAGATTTATTTTTCTGGAATTTTTCGAATTAGTTTGTGGCCCTGGCAAATTGAAATGTACATTCAAATTAAATATTGAATGTTTTATATTTTAATTTGAAGAAAAACTGATTGAAACAGTCGAATGGGCCTACGAAACATATCCCATTGTGTTCGGAATGGGGGTAAAACGCTAGGTACGACAGTCGTTTGGTTTAAATTGTGGTTCGTGTGTGAAAGAGGGTAATTTCGAAATTTAAAAATATATAAATTAAAGAAAAAATCCTATTGGTCAACAAAGCCTTTCTCTCTCCCCGTAACTCTCAGGCGCACGACGGAAATGGGTTCCCAACTTCTCTCTTTGATTTCTCCGCAACCACTCAATGAAATCACATGATTCTTGATCCATTTTGAAGCTCTAACTCTCCTCTTTAAATCCATACTAATTTAGCCCTCCATCGTCAAGCGTATCGCCAGAATCACCTTCGTGAAGCCCGCCTATTTGGAGCGCCGCCAAGCCTTCACGGTGCCACCGATCTGAACGAGACCACTGGCGCAGGGAAGGTGGTTCGAAGTTCTTCGACGCTGTGTGAGCCGATTCTCCTATCGCACAACCGTTTGTGCGAAAATTCGAGACCTAGTTTTGACCAGGTATGGAAACATACGGCTTTATTTTCTTTGAACTAAAAATAACACTTTTAAGTGTTGCAAAACTTTGAAAAATAATATCTTTTTCGTGTATTGACGAAATTCAGTGAAACAAGAGACAGTGGACTCGTGTGGACGTCTTCTACATTCTAGAAGAGACCGCATATTTTTCTGAGCCATTTGTTATTTTTGGTGGAGTGGAATCTAATGTGAGATTTCTAATTTATAAACGATATGGAAAACCGCGATGTATAAATTATATAGTCAATGTATGACTTGTATAAGCGTTGTACACCTCATGTATAAGCGTTGTATAGGTCGTACGTTCGATGTATAAGTTATATATGCGTTGTAAAAATTATATATGTGTTGAAATAGAAGTTAAATGCTTATATATATATGCCCCTCGTCCACAAACCATGGACGATATTTATTGGTTTTAATTGGTGTAAAAAAATTGGTTGATTACGAATAGTTGATTAAAATTGTTTGTGGTTGAAATTGATTGATTGTGGTTGAAAAATACCCATTTGTGGTTGAGAAATATTTGGTTGAAACCACATAGTATTAGTTTGTGGAAATGAAAAAAATATATACATGCCGTCTGCGTGCGAACTAGATGCATGAATCCCCATTGTCAAAAGCTGCGAGGCTTTAAGGTAGAGCGAGGAGCCGTACTAGGGACGACCCCAGTTTTAACTACCCTGCCATTATGCGGCCGAAATTTTGAATAATATTCATGTGTTAGAATTATTTTCATGTGTTGAAACTATATTCGTGTGTTGAATAGAAATTCATTCGTTGAGTAGAAATTCATGTGTTGAATGGTATTCGTGTTCTGAAATAAATTGTTTTATTATAAAAATCATATTTTTATCATCTATATGAACTATATAAAATAATTGTGTTTTGAAATGAATTGTTTTACAATAAAAATCACGTTTTTACTATATACATGAATTGTTAAAAATAGCAAAGTGTCCAAGTGAATGTTTGTTGGATAAAAATATCATTTTTATCAAAGAATATGAAAAGCATATAGCTTTGAAATCGAAGAATCGATATATATATATATATATATATATATATATATATATATATATAAATAGAATTGAAATATATCGAATAACGAAGCCGCAGTTCGTGTTTGGAAACCGTGATTTCAAACAATTAGTGCGGGAGATCCGACCATCGGATTATCCCGAAACTGAAACCGTTGGGTTCGCTTTGGAAATATCTTTCCAACGACACCAACTTTGTAAAGATCCAACGGTTGGATTGTCCAGAATGTTTAATTCAAACCTGAAGAAAAACAGCGCCAGAATCGATTATGTTTATATATATACATATATATAAATATAATTAAATTAAATCGTATAACGACGCTGTAGTTCGTATTTTGAAATCGAAACTTCGAACGATTGTACCGGGAGATCCGACCGTCGGATTTTCCCAAAACTGGAACCGTTGGATTCGTTTTGAAAAGATCTTTCTAATGATGTAAATTTTGTGAAGATCCAACGGTTAGATTTTCAGATATGTGTAAATCAATTCTGAAGAAAAACAGCGCCACGACCGCGTTATGGCCCGAAGCGTCGTTGAAATAAATTGGCTATTTTAAAATAAATAAAAATAGTGATAAATTGTTATAAAATATTATAAACGATATGGAATGTGAAATTTAGAAACTAACTGAAGGTTGACTAAGTCGAATGGTTTCCTGGGTTTTGATCTGATGTTGGTTTCGACCTTCGGGGTTAATATTTGGGAAATCGTTCTCTTACTGATTTACGGTTAGTGACTAATGAATTGAAATGATGTGTATGTTGTGTTTGTGTAGCACTAGTTTATTGTATACGCGAGTTGCTCAGAAAGACCGGGTTTATCCCATTCTGAATAACTGAATCGACGATAAGAAATTGAAGATGAAGACGGTGGTTGAAGACCGGAAATCTTCACCTCGTTTGGATGGTAACTGATGTCCTGATTGGGTGGCATCCCGAAATATGGACAATGAGTGGTGATCGTCCAGGCATACGTGGAGATCGATGGGTTTGCGAGGTATATAGTGCTTCCGGTTTCGTTCAGACCCAGAACGGACTTGTAAATGGACAGTGTGTCTGACATTGGATTTTATTCTGCGTTGATTGATCTCTATTAATTATACATCTGTTTGGCGGCGGAGAATTTATTCTTTTGCTCAACGCTCTTCTCTGAGACGCACGAGCTCAGAGGTTGTATATCAATGGACATCAGTCGCATGGCATGAATTGCTAGTGTGGCATGCCTAAGTGGCAAATGATCAAGGCTTCTGTTGAAAAGCAAAGTCTTGTGGTGATGATCAAAGCACCGCCTGTGTGGCGTAGCTTTGTGTATATTGTGAATTCGCGAACCTCACACCCCGATATGAACCAGAAACGGGAGAGGACCTCAGGGAGGGCAATGGTTTCCTTCTAGCTAGAGGTGGTGTCAGTGCTTAAACTGGCTGACATTTATATCATTTTCACCTATGTAGTTGTTGCTGTTGCGAGGCGCCTCGGATATATCGGTCGATCCGGGACCGATGGAGTCATTCGTTGACTCACATACGCCCCATAGGGCGGGGAAACGCAATGTTCAGGCATTTTAATCCACATCGGTGGACCGGCCCGGACGATCCAAGGGTCGATGCGTTCTGATCCTGAGACATGGGCTAGAGCGTCTCGAATTCGGTAAGGACTATCTTTTGCCTTGGTTCATGATGGAAATCCAATTTCCAAATACTTGACTGTGCGGTTTTGATTGTATACCTATATATGGCGACATAGTGGTATGGGGCATTAATGCCGTCTATGGTTGATAGTTATGATTTGAAATTGTTTTTGAAACATATAAACACTAGTAATAATATCAAATGCTTTTGTTTTATTCATATGAAGCATATTTTGGCCATTATAAGGTAAAACTCTATCCTCCGTTTTGCGTTGCATTGTGTGATGGGAACTGGGTCTTATAATGGCTTCATTTTTATAAAAAGCATTGCGATGTTTAAAAGATTTTTTTTTTAAAGCACAGGCAATCCAATGGAGTAAACCTGTTCCGCGAAAGTGGCGTGGTCCTATGATTAGGCAAATTATATAATGTGTTAAGTAGATTTCTCATATCAGTCCCATGACTGACTTGTAGTTTGTTTCACTTGCAAACTCGGGTGCCCCTTTTTCTACACGGGCAGCCTTGTATTTAGGTTTTAGCAGGCTCTTTATGGATAACTGGATCTGAAGATGGATTCTATCATTTATCTCTTTTTATGCTATTCAGCTCCTATTGTACATATTATGTTTATATCCGCTGTAGACATTTATGTATAGCTGAACTGTATTTGTACTAAGTATGATCCTGTATACTGTGTAACTCTGATGATTACTTTTATCCAGTGTATTATTTGTTCATTATCTGGTTTATTTATTTATTTCTGTTCTGCTATTATCTGTTTTTGTGTTATATTCCAAAGATTACCCTTGTCACCATCAGTACGGGTTTTGGGGTCGTCACAACGTGGTATCAGAGCTTTGGTTAAGCTTAGTGCTGGAATATAACATATTAACGAACTCGTCAGAAATAGATCCAGTAGTGTTCTAGGACGAGTAACTCATTACAGATAGGATCAGTAATATCCTAGTATGAGTAAAGCAGAATGAAATTACACCCCGATAGGCACATTTACATTTGAAGTATATGTCTCTATATTTTGAAATATCTTTTCTGTGACCTAACACTTGATCTGCTGTTTGCAGAATTACTAGAAAATGAGTGTCAGAAACAGAAGAAATGCCGAACCAGATCTAGAGGCTCTATTAAAGAGATATCGAAATCTGGGCGGAGCCCAATTCTTGGGCAATGAATCTATAATTCAAACTCAAGCTTGGATGAGTTCTGTTGAAAGAATTTTTGAACGTATCCAGTTGAGAGATGAGTAGAAAAGATTAGTAGCATCTTGGGCGCTCAAAGAAGAAGCTTTAATCTGGTGGGAAACAATCATCAAAGATAATCCAGAAGGTGATATCGCCTGGGATAGATTCATAGAGATTTTCCTAGAAAGATTTACTCCTCCTGAAGCGACTGAGCGACTATGTGAGGAATTCTCGTATCTGATACAAGGAGATATGACCGTTCCAGAATATCATAAGAAATCCAAAGAACTTTCTCACTTCGCTTCTCATCTAATTCAAGATCCAAAGAGGAAGAATCTGAGGTTTATTTATGGCCTGCAAAGAAAATATCAGAATAGTGCGATGAGGAATGTGAAGCTACCTTTTTCAGAAATGGTATACATGGCTTATCAGTATGAAGATCTCCATAAGAAAGGTATGTTGTGCGACGAAGAGGAAGCCTGTTCTAGCAACAAAGAAGAGTCGGAAACTGATATTCCTGAGGCCAATACGATGTCTGAGGTGAGTAAGAAGCCCAAGGACAATCGAAAAAGGGCCAGATCTGAGAAAGAACCAGTAACGACCGCCGTATGCAATAACTGCCATCAGAAAGGGCATTTGTCGATAAACTATGGACCCTTAAAGAAACGAAAGAAGGATAAATTTAAATCCAAGGACAAGTTTCTAGAGAATAGAAAATGCAGTCAATGCCATCGGACTGGTCAACTGGAAAAGGATTGTAGGCAATTTAAGAGATCCAAAGCAGTGCATGTTAATGAAGTGGCAGAAGTGCCTGTATCTTCGTCTGCTCAGGAAAGGCTAGATGTTTTAGAAGGCACACTAACTGTCAAAGATATTCCAGTTAGAGTACTATTTGACACCGGCGCGTCGCGAAGCTTTATTGCAAAGAATGCGGTTAAGATGCTAGATTTGAATTTGAAGAAGCTCAAAGAACCAATGACTGTCCATAATCCGGTTGGGGGTTCCCTCGATTTCAGTTGGGTTTGTGGAGTGCCGGTTTCTTTTTCTTGTTATCGGTTCCCTACCATCGCAGTCGTCATGAATTTTACAGAGTTTGATCTTATCTTGGGATTAGACTGGTTGACCAAATATGAAGCTGAGGTTAAATGCGCCGATAGGGTCGTTAAGGCGAAGATTAAATCAGGTGATTATATAACCATTCCCTGTGAAGGTCATAATTCTAATAGAAAAGACTTTTGGGCAGCTTTGGATGTTTCTCCTGCTCAAATAGAAAATATCCCTGTAGTCACAAAGAATATTCCCGACCTCATCAAAGATATTCCTGTCGTCAAGAATTATGCGGATGTGTTCGAAGAAGTTGTTAGCTTACCTCCGCAGAGAGAAATTGATTTCAAAATTGCTTTAATCCCGAATGCAAGGCCAGTAGTGCATGCCATTCGGAGGATGACACTAAAGGAGAAAGAAGAACTAGACAATCAAACTCGACAGCTTGTATGGAAGGGTCTGATCAGGCCTAGTTTCTTTGATTGGGGAGCAGCAGTGGTGTTTGTCCCAAAATCTGACGGTACTCATCGACTATGCGTGGATTATCGTGATTTGAATAAGCAGACAATAAAGAATAAATATCCATTGCCAAGAATCGATGATTTATTGGATCGTCTGAATGGAGCACAAGTATTTTCAAGGATGGACCTAGCTACTGGCTTCCATCAGCTTCGTATTGCCGAAAAGTGTTTTCCTATGACAGCATTCAGAGGTCCAGACTTATTCTATGAGTGGTTAGTAATGCCGTTCGGCTTATGTAACGCTCCAGCATACTTCGTCGATTTGATGAATAGAGTGTTCAGAGGGGTTTTGAATAAGTTTGTAATGGTTTTTATTGATGATATTCTAATCTTCTCTAAATCAAAGGCCAATCATGAAAAGCATTTGGAAAAGGTTCTAGAAATTCTGAGAAGGAATGTATTGAAAGCTAAACTGTCCAAATGTATATTCTGGCAAGATGAAGTGAAATTTCTAGGCCATGTCGTATCGAAAGAAGGAATTGTTGTGGATCCAAGTAAAATCATAGCTATTCAAAATTGGAAACAGCCTAGTACTCCTACAGAAGTCCGCAGTTTTCTCAGATTGGCTAGTTATTACCGGAAGTTTGTTAAAGATTTTGCGAAGATATCTAGTCACTTAATGAAGCTTACAAAGAAGCACTCGAAATTCAAGTGGACTCCAGAATGTGAGGAGGCTTTTGAAGAGCTAAAGTTAAGATTAACAACTGCTCCAGTGTTAACGATAATCGACGACAAATAGGATTTAAAGGTCTAGACAGATGCCTCTAGAGAAGGCCTTGGTGTAGTGTTAATGCAAAGAGGTCAAGTGGTTGCTTATGCTAGCCGTCAACTAAAGCCACACGAGAAAAACTACGTCACTCATGATCTTGAGTTGTTGGTTATCGTATTTGCTTTGAAAATCCGGAGACACTATCTTCTGGGTGAGAAATTCGAACTATTTACAGATCACCAGTCGTTAAAGTATCTGTTCACCTAGAAGGACTTGAATCTGAGGCAGCAACGTTGGCTAGAGTTCCTTACAGCATATGATTTTGAGATTTTATACACTCCAGGGAAAGCCAATGTCGTGGCCAATGCGCTGAGTCGAAAGAATGTAATGATCGCCAGCTTTATTGTTACGACTTCCTTGATTGACAAAATATCTATGCTTCAGAAGGATGATAATATTATTAAGGATATGATCAAAAGGATACAGAAAGGCGAACCTTCGTGTTTTCAAATAGATAACGATGGGACCCTGAGATTAAAAGGAAGGATTTGTGTTCCCGACATCCCAGAGTTAAAAAGGGAAGTGTTAGACGAGTGTCACAAATCCAAGTTGAGTATCCATCCCGGTGTGGCCAAAATGTATAACAATCTCAAGCGAACATTCTGGTGGAAGGCTATGAAAAGAGACGTCTCAATATATGTTAGCCGATGCCCTACTTGCCAACTAGTCAAAAGCGACCAACAGAAACTAGCTGGATTGTTGCAACCGCTGGACGTTCCAGGTTGGAAGTGGGAACATATTTCCATGGACTTCATAGATGGTTTTCCCAGGACCAGGAAAGGAAATGACAGTATTTGGGTGATCGTAGATCACTTCATGAAGACCGCCCATTTCATACCTGTCAGATTAAACAGAATTGCTCAGAGTCTGGCGCAGATTTATTTCAAGGAAATTGTTAGACTACATGGAGTGCCAATCAGTATAGTTAGTGATAGAGATCCAATATTTACTAGCAAATTCTAGGAGGCATTTCAAGTAGAGCTGGGAACGAAGCTGAACTTGAGCACCGCTTATCATCCTCAGTCAGATGGTCAAACTGAGAGGGTGAATCGTATACTGGAAGATCTATTGCGGGCTTGTGTTCTAGATTTTGGTGGATCATGGGAAGACCATCTGCATTTGGCTGAATTCTCGTATAACAACAGCTACCAGGCGAGCCTGACAATGTCACCATTCGAAGCATTATATGGTAGACCGTGCCGATCTCCTGCTTGTTGGGTCTAACCCGGTAATAGACTTGTATTGGGACCAGATATGATCCGAGAAGCTGCCGACAAAGTCGATTTCGTTAAGAAACGATTACTCTCCGCTCAAAGCCGACAAAAGAGCTATGCCGATAAGAGAAGAAGAGATATATCGTTTGCTGTTGGCGACTATGTATATTTGAAAGTATCGCCGACGAGAGGAGTTATCCGGTTCGGTAAAACAGGGAAATTGGCGCCCAAATTCATTGGTCCGTTTCCTATTCTAGAACGGATCGGAACTCTGGCTTATATGGTTAAATTGCCTGATTGGTTGCCTGGAGTGCATGATGTATTTCACATATCTCAACTTCGAAAGCACGTTCCTGATCCGGACTTGATTGTGGAAGAAGCTGCACAACAGGATATTGAAATTACTCCAGAATTAGCTGTGAGAAGAGAGCCGCTAAAGATCATTGGCAAAGAAACCAAAGAGCTGAGGAACAAGAAAGTTCGCTTAGTCAAAGTGCAATGGAGTGAGGATCCGCGATATTGTACTTGGGAAACTGAGGAGAGCATTCAGAAAGCCCATCCTAAGTGTTGAGTGGATATCTCTGATTGACTCCGGTGCAAGGTACATTTACCATACTTTGCATTATCATTTAGTTCTCAACTCTGTTGTTATTTTCTTTCCATAGATGTGCACTTTTAATTCTATAGTTTGATTAATTTTAAAAGAGTGTATGAATTAATTTGTATGATTTTGAAAGGTTAAAAACAAATTGATTGTTGTTTGTGTTGTGTGATGGTAGAATTTATTCAATTAAATCACATATTGAACTGATATAAAAATAGATAGAAATATATACATGTGCATTATATATGTTTGAACAGGTAAATGGATTAGCTATTGAGTAAAGAAATTATTTGCGTGCCCGACAAATAGGTAAACCTTAATGAGTTGGGTGCACAATTTTATTATTATATCAACTCCTATGAATGCCATTGGATGCGGAGTGCTGGTTGTTCTGTGTGTAATAATAAACTTCGCCATAGGATAGTAACAATTAATTTTGAACTACACTATATGGCATACTTCTTGAAGATAGGCATACTTCATCATATACCACATAAGCATTTGGAGCTTGTGTGACGAGGTGGAAGATTTACCATACGAGTGAGGGGCTTGTATGGCGATGACTATATTTTACAGGTTGAACTGATGACTGATATGGACCGTATAAAATTGTAACGATAAATTGCCAGATTAATAAAAACCCCACATGGGTCTGGAGTTGGCAATAATCACGTCTCTCTAGTCATTAGATACGACACATGGATTATTTATTTCCCACACGGGACGAGGTGACGAGAATTTATTCTCTGGAGCAATTAAAATACACACTCCCTCAGGCTTTAACAGGGTGACGAGAATTTATTCTCTGGAGTTATTATCTTTACACGCTCCCCTGTAAACACCAGATTATATCACTATAAATATGTGTATGCTTTATAGGATTTATTGGGTACCTAATACGGCCCAATAAATTTCCAAACCCCTCCCCGTACAAAGGAGGTTATGGCGAAATTTTTCGAAAATTCCGGGTGTTAGCCAAATTTTTGAAGAATTTGAAAATTCTCAGAAACTGAAAAGTTGGAGAATGGAAGCCAGATTGAACGTAGTGTTGATTAATCAAACCACTTTCGACTTTGTTCCTTTTCGAGGACGAAAAGTTTTAAGTGGGGGAGATCGTAACGACCCGGAAAATCTGAACAAATTTAAAATTTTTAAATTGGCTATTTTAGTGGATTTTAAATATTTAAAATAAATATTTTAAATAATAACGATGAAAAGTAAGCTTGAGTCGACATTTGAAAACGAATGTAATTATTCTAATTATAAATCAGGCCTGAAATGGCGCGGTAGTTTCAAAATTTGAATTCAAACTTTGACTGACTGTACCGGGTGCAAAACAAAACGGATTTGGGTGAAACCAAAAATATTTAAATCTGTTAGTGAATATCTTTCTAACGAATCTGAAAAATAAAAGTTTCGTAGAGGGAGTCAAAAGTTAGGGCCAAATGAATTTTCAGAAAGGTAGCTATAGGAATTATATAGCCCTTGAAAATAGACATTTTGCAAACGACCTCGGAATTCGACGAAACCACTTTTGTTGGATCCGGAATGTCAAATTATTGCTAGGTTTCAAATTTCATAATTTTTGAAGCTAGTATGTGAGCGTAGCAAAGGAAAATGTGTTTTGGTCAATTACAGTTAAATTGGATCGACCAGAAAAGGGCCATTTTGCAAACGACCTCAGAATTCGACGAAACTAGTTTTGGTTGGGACCGTATCGTCAAAACATAGCCAGATTTATTTTTCTGGAATTTTTCGAATTAGTTTGTGGCCCTGGCAAATTGAAATGTACGTTCAAATTAAATATTGAATGTTTTATATTTTAATTTGAAGAAAAACTGACTGAAACAGTAGAATGGGCCTACGAAACATATCCCATTGTGTTCAGAATGGGGGTAAAACGCTAGGGACGACGGTCATTGGGTTTGAATTGGGGTTCGTGTATGAAAGAGGGTAATTTCGAAATTTAAAAATATATGAATTAAAGAAAAAAAATCCTATATGTCAAACAAGCCTTTCTCTCTCCCCGTAACTCTCAGGCGCACGACGGAAATGGGTTCCCAACTTCTCTCTTCAATTTCCCCGCAACCACTTAATGAAATCGCATGATTCTTGATCCATTTTGAAGTTCTAACTCTCCTCTTTAAATCCATACTAAGTTGCCCTCCATCGTCAAGCGTATCGCCAGAATTACCTTTGTGAAGCCCGCTTGTTTGGAGCGCCGCCGAGCCTTCACGGCGCCATCGATCTGAACGAGACCACTCGCGCAGGGAAGGTGGTTCGAAGCTCTTCGACGCTGTGTGAGCTGATTCTCCTATCACGCAACCGTTTGCGCGAAAATTCGAGACCTAGTTTTGAATAGGTATGGAAACATACGACTTTATTTTCTTTGAACTGAAAATAACACTTTTAAGTGTTGCAAAACTTTGAAAAATAATATCTTTTTCGTGTATTGACGAAATTCAGTGAAACAAGAGACAGTGGACTCGTGTGGACGTCTTCTACATTCTAGAAGAGATCGCATATTTTTCTGAGCCTTCTGCTATTTTTGGTAGAGTGGAACCCAATTTGAGATTTCTAATTTATAAACGATATGGAAAACGGCAATGTATAAATTATATAGTCGATGTATGACTTGTATAAGTGTTGTACACCTCATGTATAAGTGTTGTATAGGTTGTACGTTCGATGTATAAATTATATATGCGTTGTAAAAATTATATATGTGTTGAAATAGAAGTGAAATGCTTATATATATATATATATATATATATATATACGCCCCTCGTCCACAAACCATGGACGATATTTATTGGTTGTAATTGGTGTAAAAAATTGGTTGATTACGAATGGTTGATTAAAATTGTTTGTGGTTGAAATTGATTGATTGTGGTTGAAAAATATCCGTTTGTGGTTGAGAAATATTTGGTTGAAACCACATAGGATTAGTTTGTGGAAATGAAAAAATATATATATATGCCGCCTGCGTGCGAACTAGATGCATGAATCCCCATTGTCAAAAGCTGCGAGGCTTTAAGATAGAGCGAGGAGCCGTACTAGGGACAACCCCGGTTTTAACTACCCTGCCGTTATGCTGTCGAAATTTTGAATAATATTCATGTGTTAGAATTATTTTCATGTATTGAAACTATATTCGTGTGTTGAATAGAAATTCATTCGTTGAATAGAAATTCATGTGTTGAATGGTATTCGTGTTCTGAAATAAATTTTTTAATAATAAAAATCATATTTTTATCATCTATATGAACTATATAAAATAATCGTCTTTTGAAATGAATTGTTTTACAATAAAAATCACATTTTTACTAAATACATGAATGGTTAAAAATAGCAAAGTGTCGAAGTGAATGTTTGTTGGATAAAAATATAATTTTTATCAAAGAATATGAAAAGCATATAGCTTTGAAATCGAAGAATCGATATATATATAAAAATAGAATTGAAATATATCGAATAAAGAAGCTGCAGTCGTGTTTGGAAATCGTTATTTCAAACGATTAGTGCGGGAGATCCGACCATCGTATTATCCCGAAACCGAAACCATTGGGTTCGCTTTGGAAATATCTTTCCAACGACACCAACTTTGTAAAGATCCAATGGTTGGATTGTTCGGAATGTTTAATTCAAACCTAAAGAAAAACAGCGCCAGAATCAATTATGTTTATATATATATAAATATAATTAAATTAAATCGAATAACGACGCTGCAGTTCGCATTTTGAAATCGAAACTTCGAACGATTGTTCCGGGAGATCCGACCGTCGGATTTTCCCAAAACTGGAACCGTTGGATTCGTTTTGAAAAGATCTTTCTAATGATGTAAATTTTGTGAAGATCCAACAGTTAGATTTTCAGATATGTATAAATCAAATCTGAAGAAAAACAGCGCCACGGCCGCGTTATGGCCCGAAGCGTCGTTTAAATAAATTGGCTATTTTAAAATAAATAAAAATAGCGATAAATCGTTATAAAATATTATAAACGATATGGAATGTGTAATTTAGAAACTAACTGAAGGTTGACTAAGTCGAATGGTTTCCTCGGTTTTGATCTGATGTTGGTTTCGGCCTTCGGGGTTAATATTTGGGAAATCGTTCTCTTACTGATTTACGGCTAGTGACTAATGAATTGAAATGATGCGTATGTTGTGTTTGTGTAGCACTAGTTTATTGTATACGCGAGTTGCTCAGAAAGACCGGGTTTGTCCCATTCTGAATAACTGAATCGACGATAAGAAATTGAAGATGAAGACGGTGGTTGAAGACCGGAAATCTTTACCTCTTTGGATGGTAACTGATGTCCTGTTTGGGAGGCATCCCGAAATATGGATAATGAGTGGTGATTGTCCAGGCGTACGTGGAGATCGATGGGTTTTCGAGGTATATAGTGCCTTTGGTTTCGTTCAGACCCAGAACGGACTTCTAAATGGACTGTGTGTCTGACATTGGATTTTATTCTGTGTTGATTGTTCTCTATTAAATATACATCTGTTTGGCGGCGGAGAATTTATTCTTTTGCTCAACGCCCTTCTCTGAGATGCACGAGCTCAGAGGTTGTATATCGATGGACATCAGTCGCATGGCATGAATTGCTTGTGTGGCATGCCTAAGTGACAAATGATCAAGGCTTCTGTTGAAAAGCAAAGTTTTGTGGTGATGATCAAAGCACCGCCTGTGTGGCGTAGCTTTGTGTATATCGTGAATTTGCGAACCTCACACCCCGGTATGAACCAGAAATGGGAGAGGACCTCAGGGAGGGCATGCGTTTCCTTCTAGCTAGAGGTGGTGTCAGTGCTTAAACTGGCTGACATTTATATCATTTTCACCTATGTAGTTGTTGCTGTTGCGAGGCGCCTCGGATATATCGGTCGATCCGGGACCGATGGAGTCATTCGTTGACTCACTTACGCCCCATAGGGCGGGGAAACTCAGTGTTCAGGCATTTTAATCCACATCGGTGGACCGGCCCTGACGATCCAAGGGTCGATGCGTTCTGATCCTGAGACACGGGCTAGAGCGTCTCAAATTCAGTAAGGATTATCTTTTGCCTTGGTTCATGACGGAAATCCAATTTCCAAATACGTGACTGTGCGGTTTTGATTGTATACCTATATATGGTGATATAGTGGTATAGGGCATTAATGCCGTCTATGATTGATAGTTATGATTTGAAATTGTTTTTGAAACATATAAACACTAGTAATAATATCAAATGCTTTTGTTTTATTCGTATCAAGCATATTTTGGCCATTATAAGCTAAAACTCTATCCTCCGGTTTGCGTTGCAATGTGTGATGGGAACTGAGTCTTATAATGGATTCATTTTTATAAAAAACATTGCGATGTTTAAAAGAATTATTTGTTTTAAAGCACTTGCAATCCGATGGAGTAAACCCGTTCCGCGAAAGTGGCGTGGTCCTGTGATTAGCCAAATTATATAATGTGTTAAGTAGATTTCTCATACCAGTCCCATGACTGACTCATAGTTTGTTTCAATTGCAAACTCGGGTGACCCTTTTTCTACAAGGGCAGCCTTGTATTCAGGTTTTAGCAGGCTCTTTCTGGATAGCTGGAGCTGAAGATGGATTCTATCATTTATCTCTTTTTATGTTGTTCAGCTCCTATTGTACATATTATGTTTGTATCCGCTGTAGACATTTATGTATAGCTGAACTATATTTGTACTAAGTATGATCCTGTATACTGTGTAACTTTGATGATTACTTTTATCCATTGTATTATTTGTTCATTATCTGGTGTATTTATTTATTTCTGTTCTGCTATTATCTGTTTCCGTGTTATATTCCAAAGATTACCCTTGTCACCGTCAGTACGGGTTTTGGGGTCGTCACACAAACATTTCAGGAGCTCTTATTTTCTAGACTTGAGCATGCTAACATCCATGAAAACAAGCCAGACTCCTAACCCGGTTTCACTTAGTGTCTTCATAACTTGAAAAAGCAATAGAGGCTGCCTCACCATAAAATGAGACACCCATTTGCCATAAGCAAACCAGGTCATACTGATGTGTCTGGTATGAGCATCTCAAATAAAAACTAAAGTGATTAAATTAAGATATGGTTTATGAAGAAATTCTACTTTTGAAAGACATACTTCATGTGTGTTTGGTCAGTAATATTATGCAAGTGCACACCCACTGTTTTGTTCAACATTGATAGTTAGGGTTTAAGCAAGTACATGTAAATTAATCCTGCATATATGAGCATGGTACAACCATCCTGATAATATTATGAAATATAGCCATAATGCTATCACACTTGCCATAGAAAAATTTCTAGGAAAACTCAAGTTCCTTTTTATTATTTCCTGGCATCTTTCAATGGGTTAAACCCTGGTCTCATCTGCATAAGTGAATCACTGGGACACACTGTAGTGATTTAATTCACACCACTACACAAAGATTTCAGGACAAAACTTAGGCTATGTATCAAACCTACAACTCAAGTGCAAGCCATTCAACAACTTTCTTGACGAAAATGCCTTAGTTAATTACTAAGTATATTTCCTTATATTTTCTAGCATCGATCAACATAAATATGGTAAAACAACTTAGTTTGATTCATCTCATACAACCATGAGCTATCTATAATAGAAGTCACCAAAACAAGCAAAACAATCATCCAATCAGTAACATAAACAATCAATCATACATTATACCAGGAAATTATTATTTGGGGTTTTTATGAGGTAAGTGTTTGTATCTGAGTATATAAACATATACATATATACATATCTGGATTTTTTATCTGATGTTGACATATGGGTTTTATGGGTATTTTTAAGGGTTTTTGCCACTATGAATAAACTGGTTTCAAATGGATTTCAAACCTAGCTGAGACATAGTTTTAGCATTTTGATTAGAGATCAGCACATAGAAAAATTCTATTGCTCTCTTGATCAATCATTGATGGAGCCTCATCACCTATATATAAGTATATTACGGCCCCTATTTCTTTTTCATGAGGTATTGCCATAGATCAATATCATTTAAATGTCTAGTTCTGGGTCCAGAGTAATTTTAATGAATCATAAAAGACTAAATAGATTTGAACAATAAATCCAAACTCATGTTGTACAACTCAGCAATATCTATATAGAATCATTAATATATTGTTGTATATAACGCAGTTGTATACACAATTATATGATTTTTGTTTGATGATAACAAACAAATATATATTATTATAAATGTGTTTGTTACTGTAATGTTTTATATATACAACACAGATAGGAATATAATATTTGAATTGAATATTATATTTCTCACATTCAAACAGTACAACTCTGTATAACTCCACTATTTAAACATTCACTGTATATTGTACTTGTATATAAACAGAATATAATAGACAAGTTCGTTTGACAACAATAAAATGATATTTTATTTCAATCAAATTTGTTTATTACATATATCTGTACAATTCTCTCACAGCTCCTCAGTACAGTTCATTCATTGTCACTCAGTCATACATACACACAACATATACACAGTTACATTTCATATATATCCATTTTCACTTGTATATACAGACTCATACATTCATTGACACCACACACTGTCTCCTTATCCTCAGCTTTCAGTCCAGTCATTGTCAGTCCAGTCATCACAGTCAGTCCAGTCATCCCCGCTTACCTGTCACACATGAAACAGAAACACACAGTATACTGCAATAGAAATAATACTGAATATATGCAAATATAAATTTTGTTTTTTTTTGAATTTTATTTGCCTCAGATTTCTGGTGTGTTTCTCATCCTTTTTCATGACTTGATCTGATGTATATAAATATAGCACGAGCACGATACATGTATACACATACATGTGTATGTATATACACATATTACAGTGCAGGGACAGGAAAACTTGACTGATGGCTGCATATACACACGTGTACAAATATACACGTGTGCACTGCCTCGCCAATCAGCGCGCAACTGAGGAGTAGCCACTTGGACCTGCTCGACTCAGTGCATTCATGAAAAACAACTCAATGCAAAAATCAAACAGCAAACTCAAAATGGTCGAGTCTAAGTCAGCATGAGTAAAACACAGCAAGTCATGTATATGGAGCATCATGATCAAAGTTGATACAGCAAAAACAGTGAGCATGAGACGAGTCAAGAAGTCAAGCAAGTGATCAAGTGTAAATGACTCAATATGGTGCAGATGCTAGCATGTTAATGCATGGCAGTAGGTGTACCAAATATAAGGACGTGTACGCTCAGCAAGGTCAAAAATAATAGGTGCAGCATACTTCTCAAAATACAAATTGGTTCATTCATGTCAAAGTTCATTTATGCAGACAAGGATGAACACACATGACAAAGCATTCATCCAGCATAGATGATCAAAGTGAATCAAGTCCAGTTCCAAATGGTCAGCTTAACAACAGCATTTTAGATCAGTTCAAATAGCATGGACAAACACTTTGAAATCACTCAAGATTCAAGTGATTTGGCATGGCAGATCAGGTTGAGTCGATGATCAGGTATACATGTGCAGACAAGAAGCTACATGGTGCTAATGTCATAAACAGATCAAGTGTGTGTGTGTATGTGTGTGCTCAAGTGTATATGCAACAGTGTTGAAATGCAAATGTGAATGGACAGAGAAATTGGCAAAGCATGGACATTGAAGAAAGTGGAGTGCATTTCAGCAAGCTAGACAGTGTATCATGTTCAAGACAGAAATGGTCACAAATTACAGCAGTTTTATTGTTGCATGTTCAAGGCAGAAAACATGTCAATATGGTGATCAAATGCAAGGCAGCAAACATAAGCAAGCATATTGAAGTTCATGCTAATCATTCAATGAAGCTCAATACTGCACAGCAGTTCTAATGCAGTGGAAAGAATTCGACAGAACTAATTTTTTTTCTTGCCAAGAATTTAATTCAAGAAAATCAGCATATAACAAAGCAAGGCAAGGATCACGGCAAGGTTTTGAAATATGGTCTCACAACAGCAATTATTTGTTTCCAGTTTTTTTTTAATAGCAAGTTTTAAAACATTCCAGAAATGTTTTTCATGGGATAATATCAAGTGGGCCAATGTTTTTTATTTCCTGATTTCAAAATGGTTTTCCAGAAATCATGCAACACATTCTCAGCAATTTATCAAAATCGAGCAAGTAATCAAGGCCAAGATTTATTTTCAGAAAAATCTGCATGAGTGCTTTTAAGGCAAGAAATCTTTTTCAGAAACCATGATTTATTTTGAGCATATTTTTAATCGGTTTAATATTGGTAAAAACAAATTTGGCAAGCTGTAAGTTTTTTTTTTAAATAAACAATTCAGTCGAAGACAATTTCATATTTTTTTTAAAAACCGATTATTCAAAGCCATTTTTATCACGGGAAAAATCAACGCAAATTATTTTCCTGAATTGCCATATCAAAACCAAGGAATTCAATTCCATTCAAAGCCGGTGAATCAAAAAGAGGAAAGCAGCAAAAATCATCTGATGCCGATTTCAATCAAGGAAATCAAAGAGGGAAACCGCACAAATAAAGGAGCAAAATCCAGATCAAGCCATATGACGAAATCAGAGTAATTAGGATTTTTTATAATCCTATTTAACACACATATCATCACAGGCAAACGAGCATCAAAACCAACAAACAACCCACAAGTTTTTCAAAGCAATAAAAATTCAAAATTACTCACACAGTTTCGATCGGGGGAGAGAGTGAGCAAGGCCAAATCGGAGCATCAACAATCGACAATAGAACACATCAGACTCGAGCTTCAGAAATCATTCAATCCTTCAAGCAATCGATTTGGTTTTGGGAATATATCAGAAACCCTAGTTTATATCGACGCCGCCATATATTTTCTCCAGAGTAAAAGCAAAGTGAACGGGACCAAATGAATTGGGTGCAACGCAAATGAAAAGGGGCCAATTCTCATTTGGGCTTATTTACTTATGGGCTCAAGGGGAGTTTAGTTTTTTTTTAAACAAGGGTTTCTAGTGTTTTAAATATATTTGTTTTTGATTTTCTTTTATTGTATTTTCTTTTTCTTTTGTAAACAAATTTGATTCAGTTCATAGAGTCTGTAAAACTCTAGGGGAGTACCAGTCAGGGTGTTGACTGACCATTGACAGAGTCTGTAAAATCTAGATTACTGGTTACGGGGTTGTAATCAGGGGAAATCTGATCGAGGGGATATCGGTCAGTCTACGGTTTTGAGCGTAGGGTTAGAATAGGAGCAGGGTTTGCGAGTGTACATGGTCTTGTATGCGGGAGCTGTTCTATCACCTAGTAGAAACCTTAGAAATGCAGCAGTAGGCAGGGTTTTGCCGAAGCTGGGTATATCTGTGTGTGATTTATTTTCTGTATTTCTGTTTCTGCTATATTCTGTGATCTGTTTATTATTTTAATATCCTGTCAGTTTTTCAATTCTGTTTAAAAACTGTGAAAAACCCTATTCACCCCCCTCTAGGGTTATTCTAGATCCAACAACTGGTGTCAGAGCAGGTATTTTTTAACTCTAGAGAAATGGTGAATTCTAGTTGTCAGTCTTCTGAGAATCAGTCCAGTCGTACTCCATTTATTTTCGATGGTACAAATTTTTTCAAATTGGAAATTAGAA